>CM055121.1:703137529-705860386 GCA_029206835.1 Rana muscosa
ATGAACCTATGTATTGTTGTGAGTGACGGGCCGGGCGCAGAAGCGAGCGGGGGTGGCGCTTCTGCGCCCACTATGGACGCACCGCCATGTGTGAAAAAAAGGACATTTGGTGACCACAGGAGGGGGGGGGCGGCGCTCGGGCGCCCCCTGTGGACGGGCCGCCACTGGTGTTATGTGTGTATGTATGTTGGGATGGGACGGGGGAACATAAAGGATGATCATGCAAAAGTGTAGTCATTCTTTAAGTAAGGCAGGAGCCCCCCTTCCTTCACAGAGGCACAAAACCTATACACAAACCAATTTTATGAAAGTCAGTATTTGTACAGAACACTCTCATTTACACTCAGTTTTTTGACAAATGCCAGTACTGACATGTTGTCTATGTGGGTCTATTTCTCTGTCAATGTAAAAATGCAGTAAGAAATGATAATGTTTTATGCACAGGAGGGTATTTGGATGAACAAAGCAGTGGCAGCTCTCCCTTTCAAATAAGAACATTTTCAAATGCATCATGCTTCACTGGTACCAAGAGCAATCTGCTGGTCCTTGCAAGCTATATATATCCAAAGACCATATAAACATGCAAAGCGGAGGCACAAAACAAAGTGCATTGGATGGGGCAAATTCAATCACCTTTTAATGAATACAATGAATGAATGAAATTGCACATGCAATAAAATGGCTTGTCTATCACCAGGGGAGCAACACCTCCAATGGAAAACCAGGTTATACAAACCAATGCTAAGGACACTCTTGCTTACACAAACATTTCTGAGAATAGTATTGTTTTATGCTAAGAAAGCAATAACCTTCCATTGGAAGTCTCCATCCTTGCCCACTATTGCCTTCTGGCTCACAAATATTAACCATGCTGTATCATTATACAAACTGACATATGAGGGTGTCCGAAAAAATTCAGGAAGATTTGGGGCTACTGGGTTGATTCTGAGAGCACTGTCTCTCCTGCTCCTTAAAAATGTGACTGAATATTGTCTTCCTGATATATGCCAATTGTTTACCAGCTTTCTAAAAAACATTTTTTTTGCACTGTACTGGATTGGGCGATGTTCGCTCCATGTGTGTCTGTTGTCTATTGTATGTCTTGTTTTGATTTTTTTTTTAATAAAAATGTAGGAAGCCACAATCAGGAGTAATGTGAGCAGGGATGATATCACCTGAGCAATGTAAAACTATGTTCTGAGCTCATACTGTACATAGAAGTCCCCAAATTGTGGCAGGGGGGGACTAGACTTCAACCTTGGATTATTAGTGTAGCCAGGGCTGGACTGGGACAAAAATTTTGCCCTGGACTTCACCCAGACCGTCCCACTTTAATTCAATAAAATGCTGCCCCCCATCCATTATTGTATATCGGGAGAGGGGGTGGGTGAGAGAGGGGAGTGAGTGTAAAAGAGAGGGGGTGAGGTGTAGGTCCCCTTTCACACTGAGGTGTTTTTCAGGCGCTTTTGGGCTAAAAATAGCGCCTGTAAAGCACCTGAAAAACGCCTCCGCTGCAGTCCCAGTGTGAAAGTCCGAGTGCTTTCACACTGGGGCGCTGCCAGGGCATTAAAAAAAAGTCCTCCAAGCAGCATCTTTGGGGTGGTGGAGGAGCGGTGTACAAACCGCTCCTGCCCATTGAAATGAATGGCCGCTGCTGCTGAAGCGCCTGCAAAACACTTCGGCAGCAGTGCTACACGTGCGCATTTAACCTTTAATTCGGCTGTTAGCAGGGGTTAAAAGCGCCTGCTAGAAGCCGAATAGCGCAGCTAAAACGACAGTAAAGTGCTGCTAAAACTAGCAGCGTTTTACCGTCAATGCCCGCCCCAGTGTGAAAGCAGCCTAAGTGTCAGGGAGTGAATGAGACAGAGGAGGGGGCTGAGAGACAGAGGAGGGGGCTGAGAGACAGAGGAGGGGGCTGAGAGACAGAGGAGGGGGGCTGAGAGACAGAGGAGGGGGCTGAGAGACAGAGGAGGGGGCTGAGAGACAGAGGAGGGGGCTGAGAGACAGAGGAGGGGGCTGAGAGACAGAGGAGGGGGCTGAGAGACAGAGGAGGGGGGCTGAGAGACAGAGGAGGGGGCTGAGAGACAGAGGAGGGGGCTGAGAGACAGAGGAGGGGGCTGAGAGACAGAGGAGGGGGCTGAGAGACAGAGGAGGGGGCTCTGAGGGGGGGGGGGGATAGGGACAGAGGGGGGGGATTGAGACAGGAGGGGGGGGGATCTGGGGGGGGGATTGAGACAGGAGGGGATTGAGACAGGAGGGGGGGGGGATTGAGACAGGAGGGGGGGGGGATCTGAGGGGGGGGGATTGAGACAGGAGGGGGGGGGGATCTGAGGGGGGGGGGATTGAGACAGGAGGGGGGGGGGGATCTGAGGGGGGGGGATTGAGACAGGAGGGGGGGGGATCTGAGGGGGGGGGATTGAGACAGGAGGGGGGGGGGATCTGAGGGGGGGGGGATTGAGACAGGAGGGGGGGGGGATCTGAGGGGGGGGGGATTGAGACAGGAGGGGGGGGGGGATCTGAGGGGGGGGGGATTGAGACAGGAGGGGGGGGGATCTGAGGGGGGGGGATTGAGACAGGAGGGGGGGGATCTGAGGGGGGGGGGATTGAGACAGGAGGGGGGGGGGATCTGAGGGGGGGGGGATTGAGACAGGAGGGGGGGGGGGATCTGAGGGGGGGGGATTGAGACAGGAGGGGGGGGGGGATCTGAGGGGGGGGGGGGATTGAGACAGGAGGGGGGGGGGGTCTGAGGGGGGGGGGATTGAGACAGGAGGGGGGGGGGATCTGAGAGGCACGGGGATCGAGACAAGAGGGGGGGGGGGATCTGAGAGGCACGAGGGCTGAGAAACAGAGGGGGGGGGATCTGAGAGGCACGAGGGCTGAGAAACAGAGGGGGGGGGGATCTGAGAGGCACGAGGGCTGAGAAACAGAGGGGGGACAGACCATATAGCACTGTCCCTTTCTACAGTCCCTCCTCTGCTCACCTCCCCACTGTCTGTGTTCTGGCATGTTTGTGTAGGATGCCGTTGTACCTGATGGCCAGCAGCGGCAGCGCCGAGTCTCCCTCTTGAATCCGGAGGGTGCTCTCGCTGCTCCTTACAGCGGCGCATGTTCTCTTCCTCCGGGCTCCCAGTCAGCCTGCCCTCCGGCCCAGGCCGCATGGTTCCTGGAGCAGAGAGGAGATGAAGGAATCGAGGTTCTGGAAGCGCCGGGGTGGCCGCGCTCGCTCCTGTTCGCCTCTTCGGTTGTCAGAGAGGGGGTGGAGCTCTTCTCCCTCCTCTGCTTTAACATCCAACTTCCCTCCTCGCTGGCCACCTTCCCCGAATCCCCGCCGCTGTTTGCTGCCACGCTCCCGCTGCCGCCGAACTGCAGAAAAAAACGGGCGACAAAAAAAAAATATATATTTTTTTATTTTTAAACGCCCCACTGAGCCATCGGCCCACCGGGAAACTCCCGGTAGTCCCGATGGCCAGTCTACCCCTGAGTGTAGCTACATTGCATGTTTCTGGGCCCCATCTCCAAAAAACATCAGCTTCCCCACCATCACCTTATGCTTCATTTTACAACATCTTTGGATCATGTAAATGTGGGAAATGTAACTGCTGTGCATTTTTTTTTTGGGGCACAAGAAACACTTTCAATAACAACGGTAGATGTAAATTTATTAACTACTCATCCTCTTATGTCATCTATTGTTTGACATGACTTTGCAGTGAGTCTGCAGCCCTTGGGTAGGACTGTAAAACCAGATTTGACAAATATAATTTTTACTATTTTTTTATTTTAGTTAAAAAAAAAAAGATATATTATATATATATATATATATATATATATATATATTTATTCCCTGCCAGCACTAAAATGGGGTTACTCCAGGTACTCCATTTATACACAATTTGTTACACAACCTATTTCGTTACCATGAATCTTCACTTTATTTTATTGAGAACTTTTATTATTTGGATGTGTGAATTCTGATGACACCTAGTGGTTAGTACAGATTATTACATTTTTACACATTTACAGTATATATACAGTGCATGTTCACATGGGTCGTTATATACCCATGGTTTATTTTATTTTTATTTTTTTTATGTCTCATGCAACCTGTGTTTTTATCTTTACGTTTGTTTAAAAAATTATCATATTTCTCATATACCAGTGTATTTATAATTTATTTATCTGTCATTTTATATTAGTTTTTCATTTTTGTTTGTTCCACTTATTTGTTCATTTATAGTACATATGTTCATTCTACAAGTCTTTTTGCAAGCATGGGTTGCTTTTTAAAGTATGTGTCTTTTTTACTTCTGTGCTCTGCTCGGATATGAGAAGGACATGAGAAGCAGTTTCCAGCTTTCAGTTTCCCAGCTGCTGCTGGCCTTCCCTAAACTGCTGAGTTTTTTACAGCTCATTGTTTATATGCAGCCAGCTTTCCATGAACTGCACTGAAATTCTCTGACAGCCTCGTCCTGAGTCACATCTGGCTCAAGGTGTCCAGATGTCAGGCAGCTCCATTGGGCACCAAATGAATGCCCTCTCTTACTTTATTTAAAGGCTCTCATAGTATAGGGTGACCAGACATCCCCGGTTTCAGGGGACAGTCCCCGGATTGAGGACACTGTCCCCGGACCAAGTCCGTCCCCAGTTTTGTCCCCAGATTGGAGTTGAACAGGGGTTGGGGTAACTTCAAAGCCAGTCAGTGCAGAATTTAAAAAAAAAATCTGACTTGCACACCCCCCGCTCCGCTGCTCCTCCTAGCTTAAGGGGGTGTGTATTTTTTTTCCACTATCTGTGCCCCTTTCTGATGATCATGTGCTGGTCGGAGCGGAGGGAATATTTCTTCAGTTTCGGGTGCATACCCATTCAGCTCCGCTTGCATGTTCTTCTGCTTTGGCTCAAGTCCCGGCCAGCCGCCTGCCTGCTTATCTCCTTGTCTTCCCTGTTGGAGTGATCTTCCTCCGCTCCCCACCCAGTAGTAGCCGGGGCCCGGAGAGTAAGACTTGACAGGCTGTGAGGTGGGCGGCGACGGGCAGAGAGTCGCTGATTGCCGCCATTACTAGTAAAAATAACAAAATGTCCCCGGATTTCATTAAAAAAATCTGGTCACATTATAGTACCTTATCATTCGCTCTAATGAAGGGCATGAGCTCCAAAACATGTTAGTGGGAGTACTCTGCTCCAGGGTTGAAGTTTGTTCATGCCGCTACACTTTGGGGACTGCTAGGTACATATTCACCTCATGGTTTTACAGTGTTCACTGCAGACCATACCATTCCTGCTCACATGTCTCCCGATGCCAAAAGCCTAGTGAGGGTGTCCTTGGCATTGGATTGGAGGACCTGGTTATCCATTGGAGGAGTTTCTTTCTGGTGATATGCCCTGATCAATCCACTCTACTGCTCTGTTTTGTACTTCTATCTCCCTGTCAAACAGTCTGCATTATTTCGGTCAGAATAGTGGCACCAAGAATAGACTTGAGAAATAGCATCTAGGTCTCTTTGTAAGGCCACCTGCACATGTAGAATAGTTACAGAAAACTGTTAATGTGTTTTCAAGAATACTAAAGCAATGTAAAGTAGTAATTCAGTACCATGTTTTTTTCAACAGCTCAAGTTTATCAAGAAATCTTCAAGTAACGGTGCCAGACAAAAATACTACTTGGGTGGCCACTGCATTTGTTATGTCTGAGGGACTTGGGTTGGGGATTACTGATGTGCCTATTGAGGTAATTTCGAGTTTTCTTTACTTTTTGAGTAAGTTTGTAGGATCAGAATCATGTGGATCCTTAACTATAGAGAGGTAGTAAAGTTGGGATTAATAAATGATGCACCTGGGGAGGAACCAGAAGGCTTGAAAGTGTTTTGCAGCTCTGTAAAGTGCAGCTTTGTAAATATTATGCATTGACAATAAAGAGGTTTCGATCTTGAGCAAGATATTTTGGAGTGCGGTGACTCATTTGGATTTCTACATAGAATGGCATATTGGAGGCTACCTGTCGCCTGAACCCAGCGTATAGGGCATGTATTCCACTAGTTTGTATATATATATATATACAGTACTGTGCAAAACTTTTAGGCAGGAGTGAAAAAATGCTGTAAAGTAAGAATGCTTTAAAAATATATATATATTAATTGTTTGTTTTTAGCAATTTACAAAATGCAAAGAAAGCGAACAGAAAGAAAATCTAAATAAAGTCAATATTTGGTGTGACTACCTTTTTGGCTTTAAACCAGCATCAATTCTTACACTTGCACACTTTGTACACTTGTACAAATCACAGATTTTGTAGGATTAGAGTCAGTTGCATCATTACTGAATATAACAGCAGGTGCTGATGATCATTAATTTCATATGTAGGTTGAAACACAGTCATTAACTGAAACAGCTTTGTAGGAGGCTTAAAACTGGGTTAGGAAGAGCCAAACTCTGCTACTAACGTGAGGTTGTGGAAGCCAGATTCTCGTCACAAGTCATACACCATGGCAAAGACTGAGCACAGCAACAAGACACAAGGTAGTTGCTGCATCAGCAAAGCCTGTCCCAGGCAAAGTTTTCAAAGCAGTCATGGGGTTTCATGATGTGTTTTTCAAGCTATCAATGTTGAGGACCGTAGATGCAGTGGTCGGCCAAGAAAACTTAACACATCATGCATGCTTCCCTTCGATATCGGAATATGTCCAGCAGTGCCATCAGCACAGAGCTGGCAGGAACCAGTGCAACCCAGGTACACCCATCTACTGTCTGGAGAAGTCTGGCCAGAAGTGGTCTTCATGGAAGAATTGCAGCCAAAAAGCCATACATCTGACATGGGAACAAGGCTAAGTATGCACGAAAACATAGGAACTGGGGTGCATAAAAACTGCAGCAGGTGTTTTGGACTGATGAGTCAAAATTTAAATGTTGGCTGTAGCAGGAGGCAGTTTGTTTACCAAAGGGCTGGAGAGCGGTACGATAATGAGTGTCTGCAGGCAACAGTGAATGATGGTGGAGGTTCCATGCAAGTTTGCCACTGCATGTGTGCAAATAGAGTTGGAGATTTGGTCAGGATCAATGGTGTCCTCAATGCTGAGAAATACAGACAAATACTTTTTCCATCATGCCATACCATCAGGGAGGCGTGTAATTGGCCCTAAACTTATTCTGTAGCAGGACAACGATGACAAACATATAGTCAATGTCATTAATAACTATCTTCAGTGTAAAGAAGAACAAGGAGCCCTGGAAGTGATGGTTTGGCCCTCCCAGGGCCCTGATCTCAACATAGTCTGTCTGGAATTACATGAAAAGACTGTATTTGAGGCAGCCTACATCCACAGAAGATCTATGGTTAGTTATCTAAGATGTTTGGAACAACCTACCTGCCAAGTTCCTTAAAAAACTGTGTGCAGGTGTACCTAGAAGAATTGATGCTGTTTTTAAGGCAAAGGGTGGTCATACCAAATGTTGATTTACTTTGGATTTCTCTTCTGTTCGTTTACTTTCCATTTTGTTAATCAATGGAAATAAACTATTGACACTTCTATTTCTAAAAACGTTCTTAATTTACAACATATTTTCAGCACCTTCCTAAAAAAATTTGCACAGTAGTGTATAATATATATTTAGTGTTAAAATGAAAATACAGTACATCTTAATATTAACAATTTTTAAACAGTACTTGAGATTATCAACAAGACAGTCACAGTGATTGCACCGGATTTTTAAAACAAATAAGGATGCCAGTTAGTGTGAAATAATAGCTACCATCTTCCCTGTTTATTCAATACAAATGAAGGAGAAGGTGGATGTCCTGATGCTGGCCATATATCCAACAATCCATCTAGTGTTGATCCTGGCACAAAATCCAATCAAATTAAAAACAAATTTATATTTTCTTTGTAAGCTGAATGATTATTTTATTACATGAGTTGTCAGCATTACTTTGTTAAAGCTGAACTTCAGGCATATTAAAACACAAATTCAAGCATGTCAGCTTTTGATTTTTAAAAGCTAATAGACCTTAAGTGCCTGATTTTGACTTGGTATTAACTCCCTGCATTTGTCTGTACAGCATAGCTCAGACTGGGAAGTAGAGAAACAGCACAATGAGCTGTTTTACAGTGCTCATATGCTAACTAGAAACATGCTGACAGGATGAGAGCAGAGTGACAGATGAGCTCATTGGTCCGCTTCTCCTTTTATTGTCTTGTCACAGGCTGGGGGAAGGACAAGTGATATTTAACTACAGTACAGGAAAGTCTGATTCCCGGGCTTACTCTGCTGTCTGACAAGGATGTGCAAATCTTGAGAGTAAATGGACAGAAATTCAAATCATTTGGCAGGCAAAACAGCTCTCTTGTATGCATTTAAATTGCTGTTTGCCAAAGGCTCAGCTTTAATTAACTGATGCTTAAAAAAGAGTTGCATCCAAAACATATGTTATAGTTGTAGATAGACTGAATTACCTGTTGGCTTCTTAAATGAGCTGAAAATTGTCCCCAATTCTACTTTTTTTGGCAAAAAGTATTGTTTTTCCCATTGCATTTTCCATAATATAAATTCAGGCTGGGTTTCTACTTAGCCAGCAGTGACCATAATCGTGGGCAGCACACCTATATATCATGATGCTGCCTGTCAGTGACACTTTACTGTGTACAACAAAAAGTTGAGATTAACTATCCTGCCTGCCATTGCCATCTGGCTGAATCCTCATTGTTTTTGCCACTGCACAGTTTATGCAATTTTCATGATCGTGTACTGTTCATCCACTCTGAGTTCTTACACCTAGAAATGAGCTACTAGCAAACTTATGCCGCGTACACACGATCGTTTTTAATGTAGTTTTCAAAAACGACGTTTCTTTCTCGTACATCACGGGACACAGAGCGACATAGTCATTACTATGTGGGTTATATAGATACCTTCAGGTGCTGGCACTGGCAACTTCCAAAACCGGAAGTACCCTCCCCTATATAAGCCCCTCCCATCCGGGAGTACCTCAGTTTTTTGCCAGTGTCTAAGGTGTTGGCCAAAGAGTAACATGTGTTTTCACTGGGCTTGCGTACAGGTTCTTTTATGGGCCTCAGTAAGCTGTTTCGGATCCGACCAAAAAAGCTTCATAGCTAAACGGTCGGTACCCAGGCCTCGCAAGAGAAGAGCAAGGTTTTGCCTGTAATGCCTCTCTTAGGAGGGCTGGACCCTGGGATCCAGAGCTCTGGTCATACCCACGACCAAGATGTTTTCTGTGCAGGGTGCTATACAGGTCCAGGGGAGTGGAATCCTTGGGAACCCGGTCCTTGAAGGTTTAATTACAATGCCTGCCGTGAGAGGTTAAGTTTGGGCTTCTGTGGACCAAACAGAGTCCTGCGGCGAGGAAAAGGTAAGTGGGGGCCCCCAGGAACTTGGTTCTATTGAGGGGACCCCCAAGCCTAATATGTCTTTCTGCCTGTTACCTAAAGGTATTCCCGCAAATATTCTGTGCATGCCTGTAACTACTAAAAAATTAAAAAAATTTAAGTGGTCAAGAAAAAAAAAAAAAAAATGGTAAGACCGCGGTACCTGTGTTAATCACTAGAGGCCGCTGTGGTTTTTTTCTTGTAATGTGGATTTTTTCTTCCAAAGTCAAATCCAGGCAGTTGGTAAGTTCTCTCTGGGAAACTGTCTCCTCTGCCCTGTTGCTGCGGTCATCCATCCCTCGGGCCCTGCGGCAAACAGGACCCTGGCTCCCATCTAGTTCCTTATTTTAAAAAAAAAGAGCGCCGAAGGCGCACGTGCCCGCGCGTGAGCACGCGCCTCTATATATAGAGGCGACCGGGAAAAAGGGGCGGAGCTGGTGGATGACGCTCGGTGCACGCCGCGCCGCTACTGCGCATGTGCGGGCGTCTAGCATGTTTAAAGGCACAGTTACAAGTGTCAGCTGGCTATTGAAGTGCACAGACAGAGCTAGCAACAGTAAAATAAGGCACACAGAGGCGGTTGATGCAGGCATCCCCTGGAAAGGCACTTTAGTAGACACCAACTGTTATATAGCAGCAATTGTGCTAGACTATTATCAGTAAAAGTGGTGTATTACGGCTGGAATACCTCAGCTTTGGGCTTAGGAATATGCCGTCCAGAGGCTCCGGAACTAAATCTTCCAGGAAGCGAAGGGGGTCTCCATCGGGCTCTGAGGATCTTGGGCATGCTTCTGCTGCACCAGTCTCCCCTGAAAATTCAGAGGTTAGTGACCGTAGAGACCCCGCAGGAGTACCTGGTACTGTGGCTGTCCTCAGTTCACCTGCTCCTGTGTATGTAACAGAGGAGGTTTTTTCCTCAGCTCTGGGAGGATTGGAAGAGAGATTGACAACATTGATCGCCGCTTCCCTGTCAGAGGGAAAGCGCGCCCGATCTCCGTCTCCTCCTTCAGAGTACCTGTTAGTGGAGCAACAGTCCCATACAGGGATCGACCTGCCTGAAGGGGATCAGGATGAGGTTGATTCTGTTATAGAGGAATCAACAGTGGAGGAACCTTTCTCAGCATCTCAAGCTGAAAGATTATGGGTTCAGTCCCTGACTAACATGGTCCGATCAGCATTTAAAATGCCCCTTGCGGAGCCATCAACCACTACTGTCTCCTCGCTGGGGTCGCTTAAAGCTCCCCAGACTGTTTGTTCCTTTCCACTTCACCCTTTACTGGAAGGGCTCATTTACCAGGATTGGGAACATCCTGATAAAAAATTTACTCCCCCCAAGAGATTTCCGGTGGTCTATCACATGGAGGATAGGTTCATCAAAAAATGGAGGGTCCCTACAGTGGACGCAGCCATCTCTTGTGTGAATAAATCACTGACATGTCCAGTAGATAATGTCCAAATGTTCAAGGACCCAATAGATAAAAAATTGGAGTCCTTATTAAAATCTGCTTTCTCTACAGCAGGCTTGGTGACACAACCAGCAGTGGCAGCTATTGGGGTCTGCCAAGCAGTGAAGGATCAGTTAAAACAGGTCTTAAGGGACTTGCCGGATCAGCAGGCCCTTGCCCTAGCTGATCTACCTAGAGCCTTATGCTTTGCGGTTGACGCCATAAAGGATTCAATCCATCAGGCCTCCCGCCTTACGCTGTCTGTAGTACATATGCGCAGGCTTCTATGGCTCAAGAACTGGTCTGCTGAAGCTCCCTGTAAAAAATTGCTGGTTAGCTTCCCATTTCATGGTGAACGCTTATTCGGGGAAGACCTGGACAAATATATCCAGAAAATTTCCAGTGGTAAAAGTACACTCTTGCCGGTTAAAAACAGAGTTAGAGGTCCCTCTTTTAAGAGGCCTGCTTCTCCAGTCCCTGGGGCATCGGCTGTGAAACAGTTCCGACGGCCTCCTCGGTCAAATCCCGGGGGTAAAAATCAGGGACAATCGCAGGGTAACAAGAAACCCTGGGTCAGGAGAGGTACAAAGCCTCCCCCAAAGTCAGATTCATGAAGGGTTGCCCCCACTCAATCGGGTGGGGGGAAGACTCCAGTTGTTCGCAGAGACCTGGTGGGACACGATCAGAGACAGATGGGTGCTCTCCGCAGTAAGTCTGGGATACAGATTGGAGTTAAAAGACTCTCCTCCTTCCCATTTTATGAGGTCAAACGTGCCAAGGGATCCCCGGAAGAGAGGATCCCTCCTGTTGGCACTAGGACAACTATTGCTCCAAGGAGTAATTATGGAGGTTCCCCTGGAAGAATGCTGGCCCCATTATTGGCCAATCTAAGAACACAAGGTGTAACGATAATGGCATATCTAGACGACTTGTTGCTGATAGACCACTCAGTGGAAAAACTAGAAGTGGTCGTTCACAAGACAATCAAGTATCTGGAATCTCACGGTTGGATTATCAACCGAGACAAGTCAGCCCTAAAACCAGTCAAAAGTCTGGAATACTTGGGGCTAAGGCTGGATTCAGACCAGAGAAAAATTTTCTTGCCTCAAGAAAAGGTGTCGTCTTTGAGAGATTTGATCCACCTAGTGGATACAAAAAGACACCCGTCCATACGCCTGTGCATGAGGCTGCTGGGAAAAATGGTGGCATCTTTCGAAGCAGTACCCTACGGTCAATTCCATTCAAGGAATTTGCAAAGGGCCATACTGTCAGCCTGGAACAAAAAAGTTCAGGCCCTAGACTTACCAATGTCCTTGTCCCCTTCCGTTCGCAAGAGCCTCCATTGGTGGTTGGTTCCCCAGAATCTGGAAAAAGGAAAATCCTTCAGGCCGATTTCTTGGAAGGTGGTCACTACAGATTCCAGCCTTATAGGCTGGGGAGCAGTACTGGAGCAATTGTCTCTCCAGGGCAGATGGTCGGGTGCAGAAAAGGCCCTGCCCATCAATCTCTTAGAGATACGAGCAGCCCGGTATGCCCTAGTAGCATGGACATCCAGACTCCAAGGGTCCCCTGTCAGAATTCAATCAGACAATGCCACAGCAGTGGCATATATCAATCATCAGGGTGGCACCAGGAGTCGTGCAGCCCAGAGGGAAGTAAATTACATCCTGAAATGGGCAGAAAGATATGTCCCAGCCATATCCGCGGTATTCATTCCAGGAGTGGAGAATTGGAAGGCGGACTTTCTAAGTTGCCAACAATTATGCCCAGGGGAATGGTCCCTTCACCCCGAGGTTTTCCGGACAATATGTCAGCGGTGGGGAACACCGGATGTAGATCTGCTAGCATCCAGATTCAACGCAAAGGTGGACAGGTTTGTCTCTCGGACAAGGGATCCCCTAGCTTGCGGCTCGGATGCCCTAGTGTTCCCTTGGGCTCAGTTCAAGCTGATATATGCATTCCCACCGCCACAATTGTTACCTCGATTACTCCGCAGAATCAGGGTAGAAAAGAAACCAGTGATTCTGGTGGCTCCAGCATGGCCCCGAAGAGCATGGTACGCGGAGATTGTAAAAATGTCTGTGGGGAGTCCTTGGACCCTCCCACATCGTCCGGACCTGCTTTCGCAAGGACCGATATACCACCCTTCCTTACCAGCCCTAGGTTTAACGGCCTGGCTATTGAAGCCCATATTCTAAAAAAGAGAGGGCTCTCTAATCCTGTGGTATCTACCATGATCAATGCCAGAAAGCCGGTATCCAGGCAGATCTACTATAGAATCTGGAAGGCGTACATCGCGTGGTGTGAGGCCAAGAAATGGCATCCACGTAAGTACGTAATAGGTAGGATTCTGGACTTCCTACAGTGGGCTGTAGATAGGAAGCTTGCCTTGAGTACTATCAAGGGTCAGATTTCGGCCTTGTCAATATTTTTTCAAAGGCCCTTGGCTTCGCATTCACTAGTCAAAGCTTTTATACAAGGAGTGATGCGTATTAGCCCTCCGGTTAATATTCCCACATGTCCATGGGACTTAAACCTGGTTCTGTCGGTTCTAAAGAAACAACCATTTGAACCATTACAGCATATTTCCTTGGTTCTTCTCACCAGGAAATTGATTTTTCTAGTAGCCATTTGTTCGGCTAAAAGAGTGTCGGAATTAGCCGCTATGTCCTGTAAAGAGCCATATCTGGTTATCCATAAGGACAGAGTAGTGTTACGTCCTCATCCAGCCTTTCTTCCTAAGGTGGTATCGAGGTTTCATTTGAACCAAGATGTGGTTCTTCCTTCCTTTTTCCCCAAACCTAGTTCGGTAGAGGAAAAGTTATTACATTCTTTGGATGTAGTAAGAGCAGTTAAAGCTTATCTAAAAGCCACTGCTCAGATTCGTAGAACGGATACTTGGTTTATTCTGCCGGAAGGCCCCAGAAAGGGTCAGGCAGCGTCAAAATCTACTTTAGCCAAGTGGATTCGACAGGTCATTATGCAAGCCTATGGCTTGAGAAGGAGACCGCCTCCGTTCAAAGTTAGGGCACACTCCACGAGAGCAGTTGGAACTTCATGGGCAGTGCATCACCAGGCCTCCCTGGCTCAAATCTGTAAAGCCGCAACATGGTCTTCAGTACACACGTTTACTAGGTTCTACCAGGTGGACGTTAGAAGTCAGGAGGATGTCGCCTTTGGGCGCAGTGTGTTGCAGGCCGCAAAGGATCCTCATGTCTGATAGCGCCCAGCTTATGCATGGTGTATCCCCCCCCCCCTCATTTGGCATTGCTTTGTTTTGGACGTCCCACATAGTAATGACTATGTCGCTCTGTGTCCCGTGATGTACGAGAAAGAAAATAGGATTTTTATAACAGCTTACCTGTAAAATCCTTTTCTTGGAGTACATCACGGGACACAGAGCTCCCACCCCTCTTTTGGGGACACTTATTGCTTTGCTACAAAACTGAGGTACTCCCGGATGGGAGCGGCTTATATAGGGGAGGGTACTTCCGGTTTTGGAAGTTGCCAGTGCCAGCACCTGAAGGTATCTATATAACCCACATAGTAATGACTATGTCGCTCTGTGTCCCGTGATGTACTCCAAGAAAAGGATTTTACAGGTAAGCTGTTATAAAAATCCTATTTTTTCTCGACGTGGTTTTTCTTGTTTCCTCTCTAGCTTGTCTTGCATAGACACGTTCATAATAAAAAAAATGCTTGAGCAAAGCGCAGTGACGTACAACACGTACGACGGCACTATAAAGGGGAAGTTCCGTTCGAATGGCGCCACCCTTCATGTTAGTAAAGTTTGTTGAGCGACGATTCGCGCTTTTCAGCCTCGTGCTTTTCAGTCCGTTACAGCGTGACGAATGTCCTATCTCCATTGCGAACGCAGGTTTTACCCGAACGAGCGCTCCGGGCTCATACTTGATTCTGAGCATGCACGTTTTATTCCCCCTCGTAAAAGCATACACACTACCGTTTTTCACGTCATTAAAAAAAACGACGTGAAAAAATGGAGCAGGTTCTCATTTTTTTTTTTTTTTAGGCCATTTTTCACGTCGTTAAAAATGCTCTGGAGCCTACACACGATCGTTTTTAATGCCCAATTTAAAAAATGGCATTTTTAACGACGTGAAAAACTATTGTGTGTACGCGGCATAAGGTAACACATTGCCTTTTTGTTTCTTCTAGCCTTAGCTACAGACAGTGGGGAAACATTGATATTTTATGAGTTATTATAATGTTTGACCATTTCATTGGATACCAAGGCTAACCATTCAACTGTGGTAGACATCGATTCTTTTAATTGAATTCTGTCGATGTGACATTTTGGAAATTTTCTTTCTCCATCAATGTCTGCAGCTGTCATAGCACAATGTCCTGGTGAGGGTGGATTGCTCCATCCACCTTGTTTATGTAAATTGGCAATAATGTTGGCTGAATGAAAAAAAAAAATACTTCTTTACTCTGCAACTATATAGTTGCTAAAATGTGCATGGAAGATAAACCTTTAAGCTGCATAAAATTTATAGACCTGTAGCCTCGTACACACGGCCGAGATTCTCGTTGAAAAAAACTTGTCGTTTTTTTCGACGATATTCTTGGACAAGAAACTTGTCCCGGCCGAGTGTACACACGCTCGATTCAAAGAACCCGCGGTTCTTTGAATCGAGCGAACGCGGTGACGTCATCGACTACGACGAGCATGCGCTCGTCACATTCGATGCCGTCGCCGCCATCTTGGTATACCCTACCTATGCCTAGGAAGCTACCGCGCATGCGTCAAATTCATTTCGACCATGCGCGGGCTTCCAGGAAGACAGCTAAGTGTACACACACTCACTTTTCTCGTCGAGAAACATGCCGACGAGAATCTCGACGAGAAAATAGAGAGCAGGTTCTCTATTTTCTCGTCGAGGTTACTTGTCGGTTTTCTCGACGAGAAACCCGATAGCCGCGTACACATGACCGATTTACTCGGCAAGACATCTCTGCCAGCAAGTTTCTTGCTGGTTCTTGCCGAGAAAATCGGTCGTGTGTACGAGGCCTGAGAACTCAGGTGCAGAGATCTTGCCTCAGGGGCTCCATGAACCAGTAATTTAACCACTTCCCTACCCAGCCATAGACAAATGACGTCCACAGATGGGATCTCCCATCCTGGGTGGACGTCATATGACGTCCTTGGCTTTGTAGGGGGATATCTGAATGATGCCTGCAGCTAGAGGCATCATTCAGATATCCTTTTGAAGTGCCGGCGATTCTGTGCACCATAAGAACAATCATAGCGGCAGTTCCGCCGCTTGATCGTTTTTATAGGCGGCGGGAGGGGACACCCCCCCCCTCCCGCCGCCATCCGGTGCTTCTCCGGGCTCCCCCGTGCGATCGGGGACCCGGAGCGAATCTTCCGGCATCGTTGGTGGAGTCACGTGATGAGCATAGAGATGACTGGTGACCAGATGGTCACCAGTCATCTCTATGATCGTCGGAGGCCCGGGCGCGATGTGATGACGTCACGCCCGGGTCTCAAATGTAAACAAAGCCGCCATTGCGGCTGTAAGTATGAAATCAGTGAAAAATGTTTCACTGATCTCATGCTTTCCAGCCTGGAGGAGAGATGTGGGGTCTTATTGACCCCGCATCTCTCAATAAAGAGAACCTGTCACACACATTCCTATTACAAGGGATGTTTACATTCCTTGTAATAGGAATAAAAGTGATCAAAAAAAAAAAAAAAAAAAGTAAAATCATTGTAAAAAAATAAATAAATAAGTAAAATAAATAAATAAATAAAAAAATTAAAACGCCCCTGTCCCCGGTAGCTCGCGATCAGAAGCGAATGCACACGTAAGTTGCCCACATATGTAAACGCCGTTCAAACCACGCATGTGAGGTATCGCCGCGTGCGTTAGAGCGCGTGCAACAATTCTAGAACTAGACCTCCTCTGTAATTCTCACCTGGTAACCTGTAAAAAAAAATAAAGCGTCGCCTATGGAGATTTTTAAGTACCGAAGTTTGGCGCCATTCCATGAGCGCAATTTTAAAGCGTGACATGTTAGGTATCTATTTACTCGGCGTAACATTATCTTTCATATTTTCCCCAAAAATTGTGCTAACTTTACTGTTTTGTTATTTTTTAATTCATGAAACCATTTTTTTTATTTTTAAAAAGACGTTTGAAAAATTATTGCGTAAATATTGTGCAAGAAAAAATGTTGCAATGACCGTCATTTTATTCCCTAGGGTGTCTGCTAAAAAAAAAAAGGATAATGTTTGGGGGTTCTGAGTAATTTTCTAGCAAAAGAATGATGATTTGTACATGTAGGAGAGAAGTGCCAAAATAGGCCCGGTATTGAATAGGTACAAAAAGCCCTGTCTTGAAGTGGTTAAACAACCAGCATTTATCCAAAACTGAAATGTCTAAACTGACTGAGCCTTCAATGCTAAAAATGTTTTATATTCTTTCCGTTTTTTATTGATTGTCATCTGTAGTTCATGCAAATAAGCTATAGGTTTTCTGTTTATTTATTTTTTATGCTGAAGCAATATTTTATTTATTTTTTATACTTAGCTGTCTGTGATGAAACCTCTTATCATGACATTTAATATGCCAAATATGTTAACAAGAGGCGAAGAGTTTATCCTGGAAGTAATGTTGTCAAATTCCTTAACAGAAGATTTGCAGGTTTGTTTTTGTTTGTTATTTTGTGGCATTGTTTTGACATTTGTGACAAGTTCCTTTTTTAGCTATGCTAATAATACAGGGACATACTAAATCTGAAGTATATTATCCCAATTTATTAATGTCTTTCAGGTTTCAATTGCGCTTGCATCCAGAAATTCATTTGACATTGTAGCCAATAATAACACAGGCTTTGTAGCAGGACAGCGCAATGTGACCATCCTCAAAGGGAATGGAACTATTGTTTTCTTTCCTATAAAACCAAAAGTACTGGGCAATGTTACAATAACTGTTACAGCAACTTCAAAAGCAGCAACTGTTACTTTGACCAGATATTTTGTTGTAAGGGTAAGTCATAATCCTGATATTAAAAAGAGCCTTGAATATCCTTGAATATAGGTTATACGACTTCATATATTGTACACTATGTGGCTGATATGCTTGGTCTTGCATTGTAATAAAACGTATAATTTCTTTGAGACTTCCATTAATAACCATGGTTGTTACCTATAATACAGGAACAAACATAAATTGTCTTCCTATGATCCAAGATTCTCTCTTATTTACAGTTTGACCCTGATAATGATACTTCAATACCAAATTCCCTTGTTAAGTGCTATCCTTTAAATAAAGTGTAGCACTTCCCTATTGGGGCAGTAGTGTCACAGTGGGCGTACCTGTTTTTGATGGACTTCTACCACTCTGCATTATAGTGAACTGATAAGTCGTTCTTTTGGACCTTTCTCATACTATTTTACTATTATCCTGGGAAAAGTAGACATTTCTGCTATTTATTCTATTAGGTATAAGATCTTCTTTTAATCACTCATCTATAGATAGATATATAGGAGCTGACTTTACTGATTTAAAAAAATGTAGACTTTGGAACTGTCATCATCATTCTGGCTTCACTACCTAGTAAGCTATTGATCTAGAACATACATGCAGCCAACCAAGTCTGAAAACTCTGGACTCCTATCCTGTATCCTTATTGCAAGTCAAGAATTGACTGGCGAGTGAAGCTGGAAATACAGCCCTGGAGCCTACCACATCAAACAACTATATCACCAATGGCAGCATAATATTTCTATATCCATGTTTCCTTTAGGGCATCTTCACAGCAGGCTGTTTTGTTGCAGTCCGTTTACACCCGCCAGTCTATAGGGGTGAATAGACCATCTAAACAGGTCTAACTGAAAATTTGACCTGATCAGACCATTTGTGTGAAAGGAACTTAATGGTTTGGGATTAATAATAATCAACCCTTCCGCTTTACAGTGTAAAAAAATAATAATTCAAAACCGTGATACAACACAACCAGCTGCTATACTAAAATAATCCCCCAAAAATGTGAAAAGGTAGGCAGACAGTGGGAACCCAAAATCCCCAACAGGTACAGCACTAGTAATCAGTGAAAACCGTGTGCACTCATCTATCAACAGTTAGGCCTCATGCACATTGGACGTTTTTACAGCATCTGTTTTTGGCAGTAGACGTTTGTTTCTACAGTCACTAAACTCTCCATCATGTTATCATATGTGTCCATGCACACATAGGCTGTTATCAGCAGTTTTGAGCAGTGGCATTTTTGAGCAGTAAAAAAACCCCAAAACTAGTGTGTTCTGAGAGACGTTTTTTAGCTGTAAAAATGCTCTAACGCTGATAAATGCTGATAAATGTTGATAAATGCTAAAAAATGTCGCTCATCAGCATTTTTTAAAATTTTTTGATCCATTGGAAAAAAAAATTAAAAAATTTATTTAAAAAAAAAAAAACTGAAAAAACGCTAATAAACGATAAAAAGCACTATTGCAAAAACTTTGAAAAAAGTTGAGACTCACTGCAAAGCTACTGGCGCTTATATAACGTTATTTTAACGTCCAGTGTGCATGAGGCCAAATGCTAAAAATATTGTGGTGTAAAACCAAAAATTTTATAATATATAAATGCATAAAACATAAAAATCATGTGTTCATATAAATAAAATATTTGAACAGTCCCAATTAAAAGTTCTGTAAAACTGTGTATATCAAGAAAACATGTCCCAGATCGCAAAATACTCCCAGTGAATCTTCAATCCAATCAGACTTTTTCTCACCAGAAGTGCATGCCTATCCTATTTCAGATTAGGCAAACATAGCTTTTACAGCCTTAAGCCTGGTACACACTAATAGTTTTTTTTTTCGTTCAACCCAGTGGGTTGAATGAAAAAAAATAAAAAAATGACAGCTCCGGTTGGAGCCACTGTATCAACGATCCGACGTTAGTACAGTGATCTCCCCCTCTAAATTGTTGTGTTTTGACAGGGGATGGCCATCTGCCAGAACATTCCAGTCAGCTCTCTCAGCCATTGGCCAGTCGGGAGTCAGTCGGCTGATTGTTTTCCAGCATGCTCGTCTGACTGTCAGACCTGCTAACCTACACACGGGCCACATGTCGGACGTTTTTTTTTTTTAACCAGCCAATGTCTCCCGACATTCGGCCTGTCCCACTTGATTAGTGTCTGGGGAAAAAATCTTCCGCTGACCGCAGTAGTTCATCAAATCCAAGGATAAGTAGATGAAAATCATAAAGAAAAACTCACATGTTGACATTTACCTATAGGTAAACGTGTACCGTTTTGGAGATATTTACATTACATGCAGCCAGTGACATCACTGGTGCATGCGCTCTGAAGTAATGGCCACCGGTGCCGTTCCTTCCGAGCCTTGTGCTGTGAACAAAACAGAGCCGAAGTCCGCAAACCTGGAAGCAAGACGGGTGAAAATGGAAGCAGCTGCAGCGCTGATATCGCGACGGTGGAACAGCTTTGTTTTAAGTTAAGTTTCACATAATGTGCTAGTATGCAATGCATACTTGCACATTATGACTTTACCTTGCAGGAAAAAAAATAAAAAAGTAAAGTGGTATACAACCGCTTTAAAAACATCTGATATGTACAATCATGTTAACATTGCCTCATAAAAATAATGCTTCTTTTTTTTAAAATATATTTTACTTTTCAAAGGCTGAAGGTGTGAAGAATTATTATTCAGAAGCTGCACTTTTTGATGTTCGTGGTAGTGCCAATGCACCTAGTACAGTATCAAAGAACTTTTCCTTTGCTTTCCCCACTGATTTAGTTCAAGGTACTGAAGAAGCGTTTATCACAGTAGCTGGTAAGAATTCCTCGTTTTTATTCGATTCTCTCAAATAATTTTAGGATGTCTGCTGCTTTTAGTAGCTGACTGCATAAACAGTTGTTTAATTTCGTGATTTTGTTCCCTTTATGAAAATTTTTGCACATCTGTCATAGTTCAGACCGTCTAATGTTATGAAAGGAGCAGGTAAATGACCATATTTATTTCCCACCATTTTATTAGGTAGGCATCTCTGTGGAATTTCTTTGTTTTACATGTTACGGCAATAGTGAAACACTGATCTTCCACTACTCCAATATTGTCCCCTGAGGACTGAGGAAGCCCAAAAGTCAAAAATTAAAAAGACAAGAACAGAGGGTGCAACAGCCTTGCGAAATTACCTCTGTGATGTCTTTTATCAAAGTGATAAAACCATGTCCTGCATGACCTGGTCCACTGCGATTACCCGCAGGAGACTCAGCCAGGTTCCCTCGGTTAGCTGCTGGTGCGAAGCCCCATTCAAAGCTAGAGGAGGTTAACAACACAAGCAGCTATTTGTGGTGTTTCCATATAATAGGTGGTTCAGTGATAACCCTCCTCTTCAGAGAAGCCTATCCTACCCACACCTAACAACTGTATTTTCATTTTTGTCCATCTGATCATCCCCCACAGCTACTACCCTTTGTTCCACTTGACCCTCCCTTCTAGACTGTAAGCTCTAACGAGCAGGGCCCTCTGATCCCTCCTGTATTGAATTGTGACTGTACTGTCTTCCCTGATGTAAAGCGCAGCGCAAACTGTTGGCGCTATATATATCCTGTATAATAATAATAATAACCAGCAGATGATCGCCTCTGGACGCAGACCTTTCAAAATCATGGTTATGATGTTTAAAGTTGTCTACACCTTGTTTGTTTACCCATATCCTCATTTGATTGCACAGAATTTTTTTACTTTAATGGCCAGCTTGGCTTGACACAGATGAAAGGAGCCAATGTGTATGTTGCTTTTATTACTTACTGAAGTACATTATATAGAAACTTGAATTGGGACTGAGATAATACTGGTATTAATCCAAATATTTTCTTGTGTTTCAACAGGAGATCTTCTTGGACCTTCAATAAACGGTCTTGACAAACTTATAACGATGCCATACGGCTGTGGAGAACAAAACATGATTGTTTTTGCACCAAATATATATATTCTTCTGTACTTAATAGCGACTAATCAAATCAATGAAAATATAAGGGAAAAATCTATAATGTTCATGGAACAAGGTAATATGACAATTGGTAATTATAATGCAAAAAAAGTACCGGTAAAACAAAAAAAGTAAAACAAAGTAAAAGTTTGAAGTATGCTGTGAATACAACAGTCATTCTCTGTTTGGGATATTGCTAATGGTGCCCAGTCTCTGCTCTCACCCAACACTTTCAGAAAATAGAGGTTCTGTGTAGTAAAACCTGTCACAAATTTAGGCAAATTAAACTGTGCATATGAACAAAAAAATTATAATAATTTTTTCTCAGTAGTTTGAAAGTGGAGAGGTAAGTCAGCAATACTTACTACTTCTTTTATGGTCCAATGTCCCTCGTATGGCACAGGCTTCTTCCAGCTTTCATGTAAAAGCAAATGTGTCCCTCCCCCTTTCCTGCTGCTACATCAGCCAGCGTGGTTCCAGGGCTCCCTCCCTTCTCTTGGGAGCCTAAGCCATGGAAAATGCTGTCAGAATGGAGAGCAGAAGCAAACCAGAGAACATTTGCTCCCAGAACTGCTCTTGATCACTGAATCTGAAAGAGCTCAGCTAAGTTTCAGAGCTGTCAAAATCCTGTCTGAAATGCTGGGTGCACCGCAGATCAAGCACAGCCATGATTACATGTGTAATATTGTGTTAACTTAAGATAAAACCAGGGCAAAGAAATCAAGTGTATGGCTGTGCTTTAACTCTAAACTGATGACCTGTAAAGGCTTTTAATGTATTGCCTATTGATAGTTCTGGATACTGTATTTACTGGTGTTCATCATTTCACAGGCATGTACAGATTTAAGGCTTGATATATTTGGTATAAATTACTCTGTGTAACCAAATCTTTTTATTTTACAAAAAATGGGTTTTATGTTATGTTTATGTGCAATAAAATACATTTTAGCATTTTTTATACTGAAAATATACTAAAGAGTTACGCAAATATCGTGCAGCATTAAATTTGCATATACCATTTTATTTTACAGGGTCTCTACTTTCAGAATTTTTTTATTTTTTTTTGGTGGGGGCAAATAGTATTTCTTTTTCGTACATCACGGGACACAGAGCGACATAGCAATTACTATGTGGGTTATATAGATTACCTTCAGGTGCTGGCACTGGCAACTTCCAAGACAGGAAGTACCCTCCCCTATATAAGCCCCTCCCATCCGGGAGTACCTCAGTTTTTTGCCAGTGTCTAAGGTGTTGGCCAAGGTTAACATATTCATCTGGGCTTGTGTACAGGTTCTTTTGGGCCTTAGCAAGCTATTCCGGATCCAACCAAAAAAGCTTCATAGCTAAACGGTTGGTACTCGAGCAAGGTTTTGCCTGTAATGCCTCTCTTAGGAGGGCTGGACCCTGGGATCCAGAGCTCTGGTCATACCCAAAACCAAGATGCTATCTGTGCAGGGTGCTATACAGGTCCAGGGGAGTGGAATCCTTGGGAACCCGGTCCCTGAAGGTTTAAGTACATTGCCTGCCGTGAGAGGCCAAGTTTGGGCTCCTGTGCCAAACAGAGTCCTACGGTGGGGAAAAGGTAAGTGGGGGCCCCTCAGGAACTTGGTTCTATTGGGGGGCCCTCAATCCTAATATGTCTTTCTGCCTGTTACCTAAACGGTATTCCCGCTAAATATCTGTAATGCCTAAGACTGCTAATTCTAGAAAATGTTTTTCTCATATAGTAGTTGAAAAAAAAAAAAAAAAGACAAGGTGCGGTACCTGTGTTTAGCCACTAGAGACCGCTGTTGAACGTCTTTTTTCCTTGGACTATTCCTTCCAGGGTGAAAGTCCAGGCAGATGGTGAGTTCTCTTGAAAGGGAAACTATATTCCTCTGTCTTGTTGCCATGTGCTCTGTCATCCCCGGACCCTGCTGTAAACAGGGACCCTGGCTCCTCTCCCTGTGTTTCCATACGTGAACGCCGATGGCGCACATGTGCACACACTTATTATATAGGAGATAGGCTGGAAAGGGGGCGGAGCTTGGCGGATGACGCTCTGTGTGCGCCGCAGCGCTTCTGCGCATGTGCGGGCGTCCCAGCATGTTAAACACAGTTTTTCTGTGAACTGGCTGTGGATGGACAGAGGAAGGGGGCTAGTAGCATACTAAGAGCAGGCATACAGCGGGCGGTTGATACAGGCATCCCCTAGAGAGACACATTAGTGGACACCAACTGATATATATAGCAGCAAGTTGGCTAGACTATTGTCAGTAAGTGGTGTATTGCGGCTGAAATACCTCAGCTTTGGGCTTAGGAATATGCCGCCCAAAGTCTCCGGGTCTAAGACTCCCAGGAAGCAAAAAGGGTCTCCGTCGGGCTCTGAGGATCTGGGGCATGCTTTTGCTGCACCAGTCTCCCCTGAGAAATCAGAGGTTGGTACCCGTAGAGAACCCTCAGGAGTGCCTGCTACTGTGGCTGTCCTCAGTTCACCTGCTCCTGTGTATGTAACAGAGGAAGCTTTTACCTCAGCTCTGGGAGGACTGGAGCAAAGATTGGCAGCCTTGATCGCTTCTTCCCTACCAGAAAGAAAGCGCGCCCGATCTCCGTCTCCTCCATCAGACTACCTGTTAGCAGAGCAACAGTCCCATGAAGGGATTGACCTACCTGAAGGGGATCAGGATGGAGGATGACTCTGTTTTAGAGGAGTCGACAGTGGAAGAACCATTCTCTGCATCACAAGCTGAAAGATTGTGGGTTCAGTCCCTAACTGACATGGTTCGATCAGCATTCAAAATGCCTCTTGTGGAACCATCAACTACTTCTGTCTCCTCGTTGGGGTCGTTAAAAGCTCCCCAGACTAATTGTTCCTTTCCAATTCATCCATTACTGGAAAGACTTATATACCAGGATTGGGAACATCCTGATAAAATATTAACTTCCCCTAAGAGTTTTCCGGTGATCTATCCCATGGAGGATAAGTTCACCCGGAAATGGAGTTTGCCTACAGTGGACGCAGCCATCTCTTGTGTGAACAAATCACTGACATGTCCAGTAGATAATGTTCAAATGTTCAAGGACCCAATAGATAAAAAAATTGGAGTCCTTATTAAAGTCTGCTTTTTCTACAGCGGGAGCGGTTACACAGCCAGCAGTGGCAGCGATTGGGGTTTGCCAAGCGATAAAGGATCAGATGAAACAGGTCTTAAGGGACTTGCCGGATCAGCAGGCCCATGCCCTGGCTGATCTGCCTAGAGCATTATGCTTTGCGGTTGATGCCATCAAGGATTCTATCCATCAGGCCTCCCGCCTTACGCTGTCTTTAGTACATATGCGTAGACTTCTGTGGCTCAAGAACTGGTCTGCTGAGGCTCCCTGTAAAAAGTTACTAGCTTCCCGTTTCATGGTGAACGCTTATTCGGCGAGGACCTGGATAAGTATATCCAAAAGATTTCCAGCGGTAAAAGTACTCTCTTACCGGTTAAAAAGAGGTTTAGAGGTTCCTCTTTTAAGAAGCCTACCCCTCCAATCCCTGGGACATCTGCTTCTAAGCAGTTCCGACGGCCTCCTCGGTCAAATCCCGGAGGTAAAAATCAGGGACAATCACAGGGTAACAAAAAACCCTGAGTTCAAAGAGGTACAAAACCACCCTCCAAGTCAAATTTATGAAGGGCTGCCCCCACTCAAACGGGTGGGGGGAAGACTTCAGTTGTTCGTAGAGACCTGGCGGGAGACGATCAGAGACAGATGGGTGCTCTCCGCAGTAACTCAGGGATACAAGCTGGAGTTAAGTCTCCTCCTTCCCATTTTATGTGGTCAAGCGTGCCAAAAGATCCCCTGAAGAGAGGATCCCTCTTGTTGGCATTAGAACAACTATTGCTCCAAGAAGTAATTATGGAGGTTCCGCTAGAAGAGTGGGGGTTGGGTTTTTACTCAAACCTCTTCACAGTCCCGAAACCAAACGGGGACGTAAGGCCCATATTAAATCTAAAGGGGCTAAACAAATTCCTGCACATCCGGACTTTTCGGATGGAGTCGATCCGGTCGGTAGCTGCTGCCCTACAAGGGGAGGAATGGTTAGCCTCGATCGACATCAAAGATGCTTATTTGCATGTTCCCATCTTTCCAGTCCATCAGAAATTTCTACGCTTTGCAGTAGAAGGGCGCCATTTTCAGTTCAGAGCCTTACCTTTCGGTCTGGCAACAGCACCACGGGTGTTCACAAAAATTCTGGCCCCACTATTGGCCAATCTAAGAACACGAGGTGCGACGATAATGGCATACCTAGACGGCTTGTTGTTGATGGATCACTCAGTGACAAAACTAGAAGTGGTAATTCACGATACGATCAAGTATCTGGAATCTCACGGTTGGATCATCAACCGAGACAAGTCAGCCCTACAACCAGTCAAAAGTCTGGAATACTTGGGGCTACGGCTGGATTCAGACCAAAGGAAGATTTTCATGTCTCAAGAAAAAGTATCTTCCTTGAGGGATTTGGTCCACCTGGTGGGTGCAAAAAGACAGCCGTCCATACGCCTATGCATGAGGCTGCTGGGAAAGATGGTGGCATCATTCGAAGCTGTGCCATACGCCCAGTTTCACTCAAGGAATTTGCAAAGGGCCATACTGTCAGCCTGGAACAAAAAAGTTCAGGCCCTAGACTTCCCGATGTCCTTGTCCCCTTCCGTTCGGAAAAGTCTCTGTTGGTGGTTGATTCCCCAGAATCTGCAAAAGGGGAAATCCTTCAGTCCGATTTCTTGGAGGGTGGTCACTACAGATGCCAGCCTTATAGGCTGGGGGGCAGTACTGGAGCAATGGTCTCTCCAGGGCAGATGGTCGGATGCAGAGAAGGCTCTGCCTATCAATCTCTTAGAGATACGAGCAGCCCGGTATGCCCTAAAGGCATGGACATCCAAACTCCAAAGGTCCCCTGTCAGGATTCAATCCGACAATGCCACGACTGTGGCATATATCAATCATCAGGGGGGCACCAGGAGTCGCGCAGCCCAGAGGGAAGTAAATCACATCCTGGAATGGGCAGAAAAATATGTCCCATGCATATCCGCGGTCTTCATCCCAGGGGTGGAGAACTGGAAGGTGGACTTTCTGAGTCGCCAGCAGTTATGCCCAGGGGAATGGTCCCTTCATCCCGAGGTTTTCCGAGCAATATGTCAGCGATGGGGACCACCGGATGTAGATCTGCTAGCATCCAGATTCAACGCAAAGGTGGACAGATTTGTCTCTCGGACAAGGGATCCCCTAGCTTACGGCTCGGATGCTCTGGTGTTCCCTTGGGATCAGTTCAAACTGATATATGCATTCCCACCGCTACAATTGTTGCCTCGACTACTCCGCAGAATCAGGATAGAAAAGAAGCCGGTGATCCTGGTGGCTCCAGCGTGGCCCCGAAGAGCCTGGTACGCGGAGATTGTAAAAATGTCTGTGGGGAGTCCTTGGACCCTCCCACGTCGCCCGGACCTGCTTTCGCAAGGACCAATATACCACCCTTCCTTACTAGCTCTAGCTTTAACGGCCTGGCTATTGAAGCCCACAGGTAGCCATATGTTCGGCTAGGAGAGTGTCGGAATTGGCCGCTATGTCCTGTAAGGAGCCATATCTGGTTATTCATAAGGACAGAGTAGTGTTACGTCCTCATCCAGCCTTCCTTCCTAAGGTGGTATCGAGGTTTCATTTGAACCAAGATGTGGTTCTTCCTTCCTTTTTTTCCAAACCTAGCTCGGTAGAGGAAAAATTATTACATTCCTTGGATGTAGTAAGAGCAGTTAAAACTTATCTAAAAGCCACTGCTCAGATTCGAAGAACGGATACTTTGTTTATTCTGCCGGAAGGCCCCAGAAAGGGTCAGGCAGCATCAAAATCCACTTTAGCCAAGTGGATTCGACAGGTCATTATACAAGCCTATGGCTTGAAGAGAAGACCGCCTCCGTTCAAAGTTAGGGCGCACTCCACGAGAGCAGTGGGAACTTCATGGGCTGTGCATCACCAGGCCTCCCTGGCCCAAATCTGTAAGGCCGCAACATGGTCTTCAGTACACACGTTCACTAGGTTCTACCAAGTGGACGTTAGAAGTCAGGAGGATGTCGCCTTTGGGCGCAGTGTGTTGCAGGCTGCAAAAGATCCTCATGTCTGATGGCGCCCAGCTTATGTATGGTGTATCCCTCCCCTCATTTGGGCATTGCTTTGGGACGTCCCACATAGTAATTGCTATGTCGCTCTGTGTCCCGTGATGTACGAAAAAGAAAATAGGATTTTTATAACAGCTTACCTGTAAAATCTTTTTCTTGGAGTACATCACGGGACACAGAGCTCCCACCCCTCTTTTGGGGACACTTATTGCTTTGCTACAAAACTGAGGTACTCCCGGATGGGAGGGGCTTATATAGGGGAGGGTACTTCCTGTCTTGGAAGTTGCCAGTGCCAGCACCTGAAGGTAATCTATATAACCCACATAGTAATGACTATGTCGCTCTGTGTCCCGTGATGTACTCCAAGAAAAGGATTTTACAGGTAAGCTGTTATAAAAATCCTATTTTTTTTACCACGAATACAGTGTTTAACATGAAAAATGAGACAACGTGGTCAAATATACATGCAGAGATCTGCTTGGATTGTAGTTTATAAAAAATATTATATATACAGTATACATTTATTGGTTTATGGGGGATACTACAGTCCCAGGCTACTGATGTTTGCATAAACTTTTGAAATGAGCACCTTTTATATGCCCTAATACCACTTTGTATTTCTACACATAAAGGTTACCAGAGGGAGTTACTTTATCGCCACTATGATGGTTCTTTTAGTGCCTTTGGAAATTCTGATCTGTTTGGAAGTACCTGGTAAGCAAATTGCATATTAATGTTGGTCACAAATTGACAAATCAAATAACATGGAAACCATATGTAGCACTACCCCCGCAGGGGCTACTGGTGACTGATTCTCCTATCCCTGCACAGCCAGGCAACAAGCATTTCCACTCACATCCAAAAACAGTCTGAGTTTGGTTTTGTTGTTTTATCAGGAGTGATAACTTGGATGGGGTAGAGGGTTTATGAGATGCCCAACTTGACTGAAACAATGGACGGGGACAACTTCCTTCCTATGTACAAAATCCTGGACTGTTCTCCCTCCTGGCCTCCTCCAACAGTCCTTAATGATCAAAAGCAAAAAGTCCCTTGAGGACTAAGATCTCTCAGCCCCTAGAAAATAGCACAATATGTTGTAAGCTGCATTTAGGATTTTCTCCTCTTCTCTACAGAACTTCTCCCAGCTCTACTGCTTGCAGAAACTGCAAGACCTTCTGGCTGCTTGTCCACTAGCCCACCTGGCTGCTTTGAATATCTCCCAGGGCAAGGGATAGGAAGGGTTAAGCACAGCGGTGTCCTCCCGAAAGGCTTGCTACATGTGGCAGTCTCTCCCCTTGTGAATCCTTGGGTCTGCTGATGTACTCACTCCGTCCTCTTTGCTCCCTGATGCTCCTTAGATCAGATTCCTTTCCAAACCAAACTGCTGCTAGGATCTTCCCAAGCCAACCCAAACCCAGCCTGGAGGCAGAGCCCCCCCCCCCTCCCCAGACCCAGGGGGTCCCTCCTAGGCCACCAACAGACTCCTCAGCACTCCATCTTCCACCCAACTCCCTTACTAGCATGACTACCCCATATTTAAGGGCTGACTCAGCCACCCTGCTAGGACATTCTGCCTGGGGATTGGCCAAGTAAGCAGAACAGTCTCTGCTTACTAACGTCCAAAAGTTTCTCCAAACTTCTAGATCCAAGGGGAGGTACCAGAGACCTGTCTCTGTGAAGCCATCCAGCCTGACCTGCAGTAACCCTGATCCAATTTGTGACTCACAAACTAACAATGAGTCATAACATAAATTTGCCTGCACTAGTAGCACACTAGAGGGTACTACACATACAAACCTAAAACAGACTTAAACTCTCAGAAAAGAACGTTTCATTTTATAGAGCACTGTAAGTAAAGTTGGATTACACTAATAACAAAATTAAAGTTTTCCCATTCTTAAGCTGGCCATAAAATAGTGGAATTTTGTTGGAAATTTTTCATTTTAAGAATCTGTTAGATTTTCTAATCATTAGTGGGGTCAAATCGACAATCATTTTCAACTGCAGTGACAAAAAAATTTAAAGGAGCCGGATGGAAATTTTTTCTTAAACACATTTCTTATGCTGGCCATACACGGGTCGAATTTCGAAAGAACTTTCTTTTGAAAATCAGAAAATTTGTGCGTTTTGTGATCCGATGGTGCCACCATTGATTTTGAAATTCGACCAACCAACTTCAATTTCACCTCATGTTCGTACAAAAAATAATTTTGGTGTCTGGGAAACTTCTTTTCTTTCCGGGAATTTTCTTTTCTTGCACATGCGCATTTCTTTTTTGATTTACATTTCTCGCACGATTCTCCCATCATTGATTAGAAAATCATTAGTTTTTTCAAGAAAAGGAGAGTACAAAAGTCAATACCCAGTAATTACATTCCATTGGTACAGAAACGGTGATACATAATTTACAAGTTGAATATATCATTATAAAGTGCCTATATGTTTGTTTCATAAGTTTCACAGGGAGGATTCCCAGTTATTGGTACCATTTAAGGTGTAAGAGCATTGTTTTGATTATTTTTCTCAACAAAAATAGAGCTTCACAAAATCCCTGTTTTGGTAAAATGGAAAGAAAGGAAGATCTGTGCTAAGCTTTGTCTATATTTTTCAAATAAGTATTGTTAATCTCTGCTGTTCGGGTTTTCTTTAATTTTTTTAATATTTCAAAATTCAAGATCACTCTGTGATTCATATCAAGTGCATTGGGACTGCCAATGCAAGACAAGGCAAAAAGCCCTTTTCCCCATTATGTCAGTTTATACTACTGTGCATACAGCATACTTTTTACCAGCATAGCATGGAGAGACCCAATCCACCACATCACACCATACCGTGGCCAATAGAACTTTTTGAACTGTCAAACATTTTAATAACCCCCCCCCAAAAAAAAGCAAAAAGGATGGTGGGTGTGCCCAGGCATAGCCTCTGGTGTGAATGAGTCCACAGTCTTCAAAAATACCAGCTGTGGATATTTAAATATTATGTATAAAATCCAAGTGATTTTCTGCCTCATTTTTTGTCCCAATATAAATTATGTTCTTTTTGCAGGCTCACTTCATTTGTATTCAGATGTTTCCTTCAAGCTCGGCCTTTTATATACATAGACTCGAATGTCTTAGAAAATGCAGTAAATTTTTTAATACAGAATCAGGATACGAACAGCGGTATGTTCTCTGAGCCCGGGCGAGTAATACACAGAGAACTCCAGGGTGGGCTCAATGGTCCCATCACCCTCACTGCTTACATACTGACCTCACTGTTAACAGATGCCTATTACAGGGTAAGCAAGCACATTAAAATGTAAAATAAAACTGCTTTCTTGTCATCTCTGTAAATCTATTAACCAAGTTTAAAGATAACCTTTTAACATTTCAATACAAGGCAACAAACCAATGCATAACTGATATCCATTGATGAAACCTTGCTTAACTATGAAACTAATGCAAAATTGATGCTGAAAGGCAGGGCTTTGTGGAAATATGTTCCATTTTTACTGTTTAAGGCAGGTCATACACGGTTCAAAGCAGGAACCGGCTGAGTTTCAAACCGTGTATGGGCAGGCTGAATGTACCAAGTTGATCGATCAACTTGGGTACAACCAGCATGCCGGATTCACTTGCGATTATCGCTATCGGCTGCTATAGCCGCTAGAAATAATCACTGTCTTCTTCTGGCAGGGACGACTTACCCTGCCCCCGCCGGGAGAAGACAATGGCCCGGCAGGAGGGATTCCCCTGTCAGCACTGTCTCGGTTGATGGGGGAATGAAGCTAATTTCTTTACTGCAACCACAGAAAAGATATTTGCTCTGTGTATGGCCGGTCTTAGTCTGCATAAGCTGCACGTTATTCACTGTACTCAGACTTAAAAAATACTACATTTTATAACAATATACTTATGTTAGATTACAGCTAGAGTGTATCACTAAGCAAAACATGCTTCCTGCCACTAGCATTGCCACCAGAACAGGAATTGAAGAGAAGTCCGGTGCGTCCTCGCTCACCGTTTCAGGTCCGATTTTAAGCCCAAATTATTAGCTGAATTCGGATCTGACATGGACCAAAAGATGCACAGCGTTCCTGTGCAAATTGCACCTGAGCCGCTGTGGAGATAAGTGAACCGTCTCCATAGAGAGCCGGTCACAATCGCCTGCTATTGCAAATTGGATGCAGGGAACCCAGCCTTAGTGTACACAGGTGACAGGGGTGTTAACTGTTCCCTACTGTAGCCAAAGAAAGTCTGAACTACAGATACACTTTAACTGATGACTGTAGGTAGACATTGGACACGATAGTCAACTAAAAAAAACCTAAAAGCTTAATGTAACAAATAAGGCAGTATACATTATTTGCAAAGTTAACAGTAATAACAGTATTCTTTATTCTATGTTAAAAAAAATTACCACGGTTTTCTAGGTGAGCACCAGTCCCTGTATCTTCAATCCCCACCCCTTCCCCTTGGGTGTGGTCAGGAATTACCGTCTATGTTCTAGGGGCCTTGTTTTGCACTCTTATTTTCCATGTATTCAGATATCTAATGGTTTTGGAGGCATACAAAATGACATGGTTCCGAATGTGTATTGATGTTTTTCATTGCTTTTACGTACATTATAACTTTTATTGGTCCGCCATGTTTGGCACACTACTTTCTGTTGTACTGTACTATGTGCTTTGCTGAAGAGCGAAATAAAAACGATAAGTGTAGGGGAAAAAAAAATGGTACCACATACAGCAGAATCCTATTTTGGTAGAATGCAATATTTTAGAGGGGCAAATGAATGTTTCAAATGTCATTCTCCAAAAGATTATAGGAAATTATTATTATTTCTTGGTGTATTCATATTTTCAGAATTTTTATGAGGTCAATGTTCAGAAAGCTGTGAAATATTTAGAGGACAAGTATGACGAAGGAATTGCCGGCAATTATACCTTGTCAATTGTTACATATGCATTATCACTTGCTAACAGCACAAAAGCTCAAGCTGCTCTAACCCTGCTTAATTCCAGGGCAACCAATCAAGTTAATGGTAAGTAAATGGTTTGGTAAGATGAATCTTTTAGGATAAGGTAATAATTGTAGCCATTTATGACTTCATCTACTGTAGGTTGAAAATATGTGCTTTTTACAGAGCTGCTTTTTCTTTGCACAACATTTATAAATAAGAACAAGGCTGGCATATAGCCAGGTGTACTTCTACGTATAGCAGTAATCCACACCCGTTAAGTGACATGAGAAGCTGTGTTGTGCTAAATGGGCTGCCATTGCACCCCAGTGCAGCACAGTTGTGCATTGCACTGTGCTGCAAAATGAATAGACCACAGTGCACTATTGCTTGAATGTTAGCTTTTATTTTTCACTAGAAACAGCAATTTCACTTTAAGCCCACCCCAGGTAGTCCCTACAGCATGGAATACTGTACACAAAGGGAAATACACTCCTTTGTCTTGAAAGGCTGGATTTTCTGTGAGCCCTTATACCTGAGACTTGCACAGGGTTGGCTATGAGGCAGGCAGGAATAGCAATTTTATCAATGACTATGCAAACATTATTTTTATAAGATATAATCTCAAACTGAATAACATTTGGTTTCCTAAAACACAAAGTGGTTGATTTAGTAAAACTGGAGAGTGCAAAATCTGGTGAATCTTTGCATGGTAGCCAATCTAACTTCAGCTTGTTTTAAATAAAATTTGAAGAAAAAAACTTGTTGTGGTAGGGAGAAGGAAGTCCATGTTGGGAAATAATAGGGCTAAATTGTTTACTCTAATTTGGACTATTTGAGTACTGATTGTACTAACAGAGATAAACTTTTACCCTGTTGAATGAAGCCTTCGCACAGAAATGGAGAACGCTTGTTTTATTATTAGAAAAGTTGCCCCAACTTCTTTTTAGCAAAAGTAAACTTTCATTTCAGTTTAAGAAGATTGCCAAACCGAAATGGACATTTTGTTATTAGGGCTGGACAATGAGTGATAAGTGCCAAACATAGGAAGGGGGTAATGGTGATGGAACTCGACTCTGGTATTGACCCTGTGTCCATTATGAATGAGCTGTGGGTACTTCACCCACTAACTTGGAACCTAGTGGGTTCTTGTGTTTAGAAACGTGGAGTTGTTGGAATGGGCCTATCTGTATGAGGCAGAGGTTTGTCTTGGGGGTTGGAGCTGCTCCCTTTGACTGTGTGTGGATGTTGAAAGTATCGTAAGTCCTGGGTTTCAAGTTCAGGCCTCGGACCACTTGAAACTGAAACTGATCTAAAGGTCTTCTGAAGCAGTGTTGCCAACCGTATTTTTATTGGCAGCCAGTAAAAAACATGCACTTTTCTCCTGCCAGTAAATACCAGTGACAGGAAAAGGTTGCCAGTAACAAATATGGCTGTGACGCTCGGCTTGGTACTCTCCAAGCGCAGTTCTGGTCTGGAGTCGGTTGAGACCATCCGAGTGCCTGCTACAGTGTGTTTGGGTAGCGCTGGCGGGGGGCAGGTCTAGCAGAGGTAGTGCCTGAGTGTGTCGTGTTATGTCACGGTGCAAGGGGGCCGAGCGGAGCGGCCGACACCTCATGTGCGGGTTTGTGGGATGGTAGCAAGGCAAGCAGGGAGCGGTGCTGTCAGTGCTGTTTGAGCTGGAGTGGACTGATGGGATCGGCTGGCATAGAGACTGTCACTGTGACTCAGGAGGGGGACATGTCGGGTCGGTGAGGTGTCATCATCGTCTGCTGTCAGTGTCACTGTGAGAGTCAGTTTCATGTGTGTTCCTTCCCACTCTAATTTCTTGCCCTCCTATTCCTGAGCTACTTGCTTACTATATCGAAAATAAAATAAGAAATATGTTTTTGCCTTAATATCTACCTTAAATCACATCGCTAATTGCATGTTGTATTTTTTTGTAGCCTAAATACTCAAATTTGCACTTAAAACGGAAACTTTTGTAAATGTCAGTAAAAACTTGTCTGTGCCAGTAAATTTAGGTGGCGTGTGAGTACGTTTTAATCTGGTAGGTTGGCAACACTGCCCTGAAGAGTTACTCTGAGCCCTGTCCCTTTAGTAAGTCAGCTTTTGTCCAGAATTTAAAATGGAAATGTTTTACAAATATTGCTAATGCATAACAAATTTTGGTAACCACAAAGTAGGTACTAATAGAATTTTCAAGCTAAAGTCATCCCACCAAGTAGACTATCGCATACTGTATGCTTTGAAGCACTCAGATATAATGTACTTTGTACTACATGTACATAGATTACAGACCTACAGCTATGCAAATAGTGTTACCTATATATATATATATATATATATATATATATATATATATATGTGTGTATGTATGTAGCGGGTATTTGAATTTAGGCAAAGCATCTGGGTGGGAGTGTAACCCAGATGCACTAATTGCTAGGGGATCCGGGACCTTTTTCTGGTTCTTGGAGGACTCTGGTGGTGTTGAGGTTCCTTGTGGTCCACAGGTGGCGCTGTTGCCTGGGCCGGAGCTGAACTCACACCGCAAGACTGTACCTTTTTGTCCTCCCCTGGAGCTGGTACAGCGGGGCGGGGAACCCGCTGTGGCGCAAAGGGAGAGGGGATAAAAGGGGCGGACGCCCTTACCTCAGGGTTCAGAGTCCGCAGTGGGAGGACTCGGCCGCACCCAGGCACCTTCAGCTTGGGTGCTGGCGTTCCAGTGTTCCAGGCCTAGGTGCCCTTGACCTAGCCGGAGCGAGAGATGGAGTCCATCTCAGGCACCTTTAGCCTGGGGTGAGGTACTATGGCGGAGGCCTGGGGCTCAGTACCTTTGACTGAGTTCCGCGAGGGTGGAGGAATCTGAGGGGGCCCTAACTCCTTGTGTGCCCGTGTCCGAGTTCGTGAGAGCTGGTGTGCGGAACTTCTCTGAAGAGTCCGGTGCAGCATTGCTGGTGACAGAGAGGCCTCCAGTTTCTCCCTTGGACGGATTTCCTTCCCCTGACAGGGGCCGTGCTAGCGAAGTTAATTCACATTCTGCTCAATATAGTCAGTGGCAGTGACTACCCGCCACTGGTGATACCACAGTGGTTAGCATCAGAAGGGAAGGGATTGTGCCTCGATCTATTCCCCATTATTACTCAGTAGAAGAAACTGTATGTTGTACGCCAAGAAGAATAAAACTGAGTTGGACCTATTCACTTTGTGGAACTCTGGTTACTAGGAGCAAAGGAGTCAGGGACGAAGTACTGGACTTGACTCTAGGACACCAACACAAAACCCAATCTTCTGGCCTTCACCTCTCAGCTATGGAGGACATGGGCCATGGTGTATCTCATCTCTCTCTCCCAGGTACCCCTAGACAACAGCCACATAACCGATAAAACTAGAGAGACGGGTGAGGCCGCTATATATATATAATATATATATATACACACACACACACACACACACACACACACACACACACACACACACACACACACACACACACACACACACACACACACACACACACACACACACACACACACACACATATATACACATATATATACACACATATATACACACATATATACACACATATATATATATATATATACACACACATATATATATACACACACATACATATACACACACACACATATACACACACACACATATACACACACACACATATACACACACATATGCACACACACACACATATGCACACACATATACACACACACACACACACAGTGGAACCTTGGTTAACGAGTAACGCGGTTAACGAGCGTTTTGAAAGACCAGCAACTTTTTTTTTTTTTTAATCCTGACTCGGTTTGCGTGTGTCTTGCAAAACAAGCAGAATTCAAGCTAATGGGGTGTGCAGTACTGCATTTGGCCAGAGGTGTGGGGGCGCCAGTGGCACCCGGAATGGTTCGGAAATACTCGGAATCACTCAGAAATACTCTGTTTCCGAGCCTCTCAGAGGGTTTCTGACTTCAGCCAAGCTGTGTCCGAGTATTTCCGAGGCTCGCCGGCGCCACCCACCTCTGGCCACATGCGGTATTGCATGCAATAGAAGTCAATGTGGAACGAATTATCTTCGTTTCCATTGACTTCTATGGGAAAACTCGCTTTGATATGCAAGTCCTTTGGATTACAAGCATTCTCCTGGAACGGATTATGCTCGTAATCCAAGGTTCCACTGTATATATATTCATAATTACATAATTGCACCTTGCACTGCCTTCTGTGTACAACATTAACTTCAAAGTAACAAATTTTCTAGAGCTATTTATAGTACAATTTATGTATTATTTACATAGGAGGGATAAAGTACTGGTCTGCACCTTCTGAATCAGCCAACTTCTACTACCAGCCAAGGACTACAGATATTGAGACGGCAGCTTATGCACTGCTTTCCTTCCACCGACAGAACCGAATTGCAGATGGTGTCCCTGTCATGAAGTGGCTTAGCCAGCAGAGAAACCAACTTGGTGGTTATGTTTCTACCCAGGTACACACACACACAATTCTTGATGTTGTTATTTATTTTGTATATAGGATAATAGTAAAGAATAAAAAAAAGGTTTTGGAGGCACTAATATAAGGCAATATTGCAGTTGGTATTTATAGAATCAACAGGATTGGGCCTGTATTACAGGAGGGTGGCATCCACTGGAGGGGTGATGGTTTTCGGTGTACCAGGTTGGCACTATAGTGCTGCTGGGAAGAGCCTTGTGTTGCTGGCTTAGATACCGTTATGTTTCCTCAACACAGGTGCTGTCCCTAAGCTTGTCCTACTCGCCAGGAACCTTCCCCTGCGCTATGCACTTTCCATTGTCAGTGGGGTCTCTGTCCCTGAACTGTCACTCACTCACTCTAGGCCCACTCAAAAATGCCACTCATTCCCCAGTACACATCATATGATCTTCACTTTAGCACACTTCTTACCTCTCTGAGAAAATAATTAATTTTAATAAATGAGGCACAACAATCTAAATTGTAAAATACTTGCCAAATCCAGTGCTGTGAGCAAACAGTAGGCATCTCTGGGTGTCTGCCTGTCAAATCCAATTTCAGTTTTAGCACTTGGAGTGTTCAGAATCCTCAGATCCCTTGATATGCACATATTTCCTGACACAGTAGGTTGAGGACCTAATCCTGCATCCTAAAGCCTCGTACACACGGTCGGACTTTCATCTGACTTTTCCGTGGTTTTTTTTTCCGAACGGAGTTGGTTGGGAACACCCATAGCATACACACCACAGGACTTTTCTGCAAACTTTCTTAAAACTTCTTACAACATCACGTGTTTTTTCTGCTCTTTTCTGATCTTTACTGCCACCCTTTGGTCAACTTCTGCTATTGTTGGTTGATTTTAACATTAGTTGTTTTGTCCATCGGACTAAAGTCCGATGGTTTTCTGTACACATGGTCGGACTTTGCTCCATTGGACTTTTGTTGGGCAAAAGTTTGTCCGTTTGCAGACCCAACTTTTGTCCGATGAAATCCAAAACCAAACCAAACGAAATAAGTTTGTCCGATGGAGCGTACACACGGTCGGATTGTTGGTCCAACTTGCTCAATACGAAGTTTGTTGGGCAAAAGTCCGACCGTGTGTACGGGGCTTAAGCCTCACTATTTGTCTTCATTGAGGATATCCATTATAGTAATTGGCTACTAATGAGGATTTGGAGGTGGGCTGAAGAGGTGCCAGGTATGTGAACTATTAATCCAGAAAGTACAAACCGATCAGAGCAGTCTGAGGTGCATAGATTAACAATGAACTTGACATACCTGTTGTGTGCTGACAGTGCCTGATCGGGCAAGTATGTAAAAATTCAGATTTGCTTTGAACCTTGGGTAACATTGCCATCGTGGGGTGAGGTGATATCTTTTTAAATGTTTGTATTTTGGTTATATCAGTTTATAGGCATTTTTTTTTTTTACTTTTGTTCAGATAAATATTGGATACTACCTTTTATAATGTGAATTATACTAATTATTTATAGTTAGATTCTGTATGCTGCTAACTTTCAGCAAATTTCACATGCTTTTATTATGGAATTTTTGTTTTCTCCAAGGACACTGTAATGGCTCTGCAGGCTCTATCCCAGTTTGCTGCAGCTCTGCCATCAGGTGAAACATCTCTTGCTTTAACTGTTACTGGACCAGGTTCATTTGTAACAAAAACTTTCCAAGTCAACTCCAACCTCCTAGCATTACAAAGCATGCAGGTAAATACAAAAACATTTCAAATAGATTTGATATCCAATAAAGATTGTAAGGCTGGCTAAAGACAAGATGATTTTTTTTCATCCGATCCATCAAAAATTTTACAAAATTGCAGTCTGTTCACAAAACAAACAAACAATAAATTAGCAAATATTCAGATCTGATTGAAAAATCATTTCTAGCAGAATGAGATGCAAACAATTTTAGAGAGTGGTGGGAAGTGAAATTGCTGTGATATCTGTACTATATCAGTAATAGCACAATCACAATTCAGCCCCCCCCCCCCAAAAAAAATCATATAATAATGTCCATAGTGTACAGGACGCCGTGGCAGGGTCCTGGAAGGATGCGATATTTCCCCTCTGTTTGGGCTGTGGTTCCTTTAAGGGAACAGAAAGGGTTAACACACCTGTCCAAGGAAGTGGTTTAAGACAGACAGGAAGTTGTAGGTGAGAGTGAAGGAGTATAGTGAAGACTGTGCATGGTGAATGGTGGACATTGCAAAGCTGTGGAGGCTTTGAAAAGCTGTGAATGTACATGGCAGTGGTCTGCATGGAAGCCTGCTAGCTGGGGAACTTACCTGCAACACCAAGTAAGGACTGTTGAACTGTGATAGCAGTTCTAAGCTCTACAAGTCGGTGAGACCGTTTATTTCTTTTGTTTTTGCTGCTGTGAAGCCATTTAAGTTTAATAAACGTCCTTTTTGTTTGAAAAGCCTGTGTCCTGCGATCTAGCTGGTTCCCTAAACATTACAATAGACATAAACGAATAAAGTCCTTAAAAAATATGCACAGTCCAATGTAAAAAAACTAAAGCAAACAAGTGCTCAAAAAATCTTCATGATCATATTATCTTCTATTAATGACCTTATTTATCGGCGTATAACACGCACAGGCATATAACACACACTCTAACTTTAAGAGGGAAGTTTCAGGAAAAAAAACTTTCCACGCCCCCTGCGTATACCACGCAGGCACAGTTTACCCTCTATTTTCAGGGTAAAAAAGTGAGTGTTATACGCCAATAAATTTTGTGCTGTGCTCCTAATCCTGTGCTTATGGTGCTCCTCGTCCACCGGGTGTACTCTCACCTGAAATTTTGTGACCTCACAATTAAGTTTGGTCAGAAAGCACTTTTGTCCTTCTGGGACCAAGGTAGATGTCTGCATAGATGGGGTCCTTCACCCCTCCCCCCTCCTCTATGCTCCAATGTATGGGTATCCTCAATCCAGAGGTCATTCATCCATTTTCATAAAGGGAGGAAAAATTGCCAAACAATAGTGCTTATACGGTTTTGTAAAAAAAATTATACTTTATTCCCAATCTGCCAAATGTACACTTACAGTAAAACGGTGCTTATAGCGCACCACACTATAAAAACATAAGAGTAAAAACGCCGCTTGCATTTTCAAAAAGAGAAGTCCGCAATGGTAGCCTTCAAATTTGGTTTTCTTTAGAATGCTGAAAAAGGTACACTAATCTTTTTTTTCACTGTCAGATTGATGTCTTCCAACCACTATCAGTCACTGCCACTGCTGTTGGATACGGATTGGCTCTTGTTCAGGTATGAATTAAATTAAGTGTCCCATGTTTGTTTTAATTTAGTGAATGTATTTTACAAAAGTTTTGTTTAAGCAGAAAATATAATGCAGGACCTACATGAAGTTTTTTACAAAGCCCCTAAAATGGTGGGTTTATTAGATTTTACCCAATATTACAGTTTGAAACTAATCAGGCTCTTCAAGATAATTAGGCCTCATGCCCACTGGCGTTTTTACAGCTGCGTTTTTTGCAGCTTAAAAACGCCTGTCCATGTTATTGTAAATATATATATTTAAAAAAAAAAAAAAAAAGTCGGAGCTAAAAACGCGACCGCGCGTTAGTGCGCGTTAGTGCGCGTTAGTGCGCGTTAGTGCGCGTTTTTTGCGCGTTAGTGCGCGTTTTTGCGCGTTTTTTGACGCTCGCGTTTTTTCCTGCCAAATTCTGACGCTGAGGAACGCACTGGCCCTGGGTTTTTTTTACAGCTTACAAACGCCTATGCTCTTTACAGCTCAAAAACGCCTAGGTGGGCATGAAGCTATAGACTAACATGGACAGGCGTTTTTAAGCTGTAAAAAACGCTCAAAAACGCGGCTGAAAAAACGCCCGTGGGCATGAGGCCTTAAAGTTGCTTTAGCATATTGCAGGAAGATTTGGTTACAATTAGTAGTGCCTTCCAGCCCTGTTAATCTATAACATTTAACACATCCTTGCTAATGAAGAAGACAGCTGTATAAAAATATTGTTTAAACAGAAATACTGACCGTTTAAAATAACATTTATTTGATTACTTTGCAGCTTAATGTAGTATACAACAGGAGGGCACTATCACGGCGCAGGAGAGATACTGTGCCAGAAGCTTTTATATTAGAACTGAAAGTGAATGAAAATTCAAATGATATTTACAAACTGACAGTAGATATAAGCATGAGGTAAGAGACTTCTTTTGTAGATCTATGTTAATTCTACACTTCTAGGTTTGTAAAATGACTGCACATGTTAAACTCCGTCCTCATTCCTGTGTGCTCCCCTGCAGAGCAATTAGGCAGCCCATTAATTTTAATAGTATGCAAATCACACCGGAACGCACAAAAAAGATTGCATAAAACTTGTTGCGCCAAATCGCATTGTACTGTGGTACCATGCAATCTGGTGCCCGAAAACACACTGCATTTCAGATCTGTTTACGGTGCCATTAACAATGTATTGGCACCTGCAGGGCATTGCAAAGGCAGTGCCTTTTGAATGTTATGTGGGAAACTCATATGGAACATGCCTTTCCTGCACCACATTCTGGTGTGAATCTGCCCCTAATCTCAGATTTTGTAATATGACCACAGTAATTAGAATTAGAATACAAATTTTCTGCAAAAAGGTAGTCCTAAATGAAGCAAATATTTGGGAAAATATACAAATAAGTGATGTATTCATCTATCTGGTAGGTATGTGAAACGTGTTGAAGTTTAAATGTTCTGGCACTTAATTATGCCACTACCACCAAACCAGCCTGGCTCAAAAAGAAAATGGTCTGGTAACCCCATAGTGATATGGTTGCAGTGGTGCAGGTCCACTGCCATTTAAATACCAAGCTGTATGCATTTGCACAGGTGGTTAAAAAATGTCCCTCTTCCATTGTGTGGGCCCCCTGCTATGCTATACTAACCCAAACCAACAAAAACTTAAAGGGTAACTAGCAAATAAAGAAAAAATAATATAACGTATACAATTGTGACTCAAGTCATATTATAATGAAATGCTATTACAAAATGACATTTCCTTTTCAATCTGCAGCTCTGTAATGTTCTGTAAATTGCAATATGGTTACCTGGAGGTCTGCTGTAACAGAATGTGTACAGAACGCCCATCATTTCCTGCTTGTGTGATTGTCTTACTGATTTTCACAGAAGTCTGCACTAAGATACCAGGCATCCTCTGACACAAAAATTTCATTTTTTAGTGAGATACTCCCAATAGGAAATCACAACTAAAGGGATGCAGACCCTGAAATTTTCTTTTAGAGCCCTGCAGGTGCAGCAGCTGATTGATAATTATGAAACTACTCCCATTAGCTTAATTTTCCACATGGACACAGACAAACGCACATGGATTTCCTTCAGAATAACAAGAGGTAGGAATCTGCAATAAAGTTTGTTAAAATCCCTGTAATATATATATATCACCCAGAGAAGAATGTTTTTTTTTTTTTCAACAAAAGTGGAATTAACCACTTAAGGACCGGCCCATGTAGATTTACGTCAGCAGAATGGCACAGACAGGCATAATCACGTACCTGTACGTTGCCCTTTAAATGCCTGCCGTGTGGTCACGCGCGCACCGCCTGCGGCGCGCTCGTGACCCTGCTGCCTTTCGCATGAGTCGGACAGCGGGTCCCGCAGACTCGATCGCCACGGGGATCCCCGCGATCGTCTCACAGAGGTATAGAGCGGGGAGATGCTTGTGTAAACAAGCATCTCCCCGCTCTGCCTAGTGACAATGACACAGATCTTTGCTCCGTGTACTCGGAGCGAAGCTCAGTGTTATGTGACACACAGCCCATCCCCCCTACAGTAAGAAACACTCAATAGGGAACACTTAACCCCTACAGCGCCACCTAGTGGTTAACCCCTTCACTGCCAGTGCCATTTTCACAGTAATCAGTGCATTTTATAGCACTGATCGCTGTAAAAATGACAATGGTCCCAAAAATGTGCCAAAAGTGTCCGATGTGTCCGCCATAATGTCGCAGTCACGATAAAAATCGTTGATCGCCACCATTACTAGTAAAAAAAAAAAATGATTAATAAAAATGCCATAAGACTATCCCCTATTTTGTAGATGCTATAACTTTTGCGCAAACTAATCAATAAACGCTTATTGCGATTTTTACCAAAAATATGTAGAATACGTGTCGGTCTAAACTGAGAATTTTTTTTAGATATGTTTTGTGGATATTTTATTATAGCAAAAAGTAAAAAATATTGAATTTTTTTTTTAGATTGTCGCTCTACTTTTTTTTATAGCGCAAAAAATAAAACCCACAGAGGTGATCAAATACCACCAAAAGAAATCTCTATTTGTGGGAAAAAATGGACGGCAATTTTGTTTGGGAGCCATGTCGCACGACCGCGCAATTGTCGGTTAAAGCGACGCAGTGCTGAATCGCAAAAAGGGGCCTGGTCCTTTAGCTGCAAAATGATCCAGGGATAAGTGGTTAAGCACTGCGGGGGAGGCTACATTGAATGGGAGGGGGATGGACAACCTCAAACTGGTACTGACAGACACCTGCATCTTATTCCTGCAAAAATTTCTGAAATACTGCTGGTAGAGAACAGCCCCACTCCTGTTTGCAGCAGGAATGTATTTTGAGGCCTAATCTCTAAAACATTTGTATGATTCAGAAGGGCTCATGGTCTAGTATTTACAAAGCAAGGGTCCACGTGCTTGTTGTCTTCTCACAATTTCAATACCAGCTTGCATACCTGCTGCATGGGACTGGTTTTGTAACTTTCGTTTGAAGTTGAGGTAGACAGGCTGTTCATGCAATTATCACACTGAAATCTGTGACATCAGTGTCAGATAATCAAATCCACTGGGAGCAAAATCAATCTCTAAATGCTTGTGCACAGATCACTCATAATCATATTTTTTCTTCTTAGTTACCAGGAAGGTGATGAAACTGGTATGGTGATTCTAGAGGTTGAATTACTGAATGGATTCCAACTAAGCGACCAAGGTATCCCTACAACTGAAAAAATTAGACTTGTGGAACATAAAGACAATAAAGTTAACCTGTATTTAAATTCGGTAAGTTACAACTACATGAAAGAATAGTTATGATAAAGGATAAAGTATACCACTAACAGCAGTATTTCTAAAGTAAAGTTTATTATACCCTGCACAATATGACCACTATCTTTAACATCCCAGGTCAAACAACTATCAAACTCTAGGACTTCAGTGGTCTGCAGAAGCACTGGCATTTGACAGTTGAATTGCAAGGAATGTGACTCAATACTGGAGAGTGGGTTTAATCTCGATCTAGGCAGAAATTAAGGTCTCATGTAAAGTCTGCAACTAAGATCCAAGGGATTCCACAGCCATACAGAGGTCAATGTTGAAGACTTAAAGTGGTTGTAAACCCAACCACACAACTTGCACCTACAGGTAAGCCTAGATTAAGGCTTACCTGTAGGTGCAAGAAATATATCCTTAACCTACACGGTTAAGGAGATATTTGCAGAAAACCCTGCACTGAAGTCTACGGCGCAGGCGCACTGAGCGGTACCGTTTTTGAATGGGAGAATGCTGACCCCACGCGCATGCATGTGACATCATCGCCGCTCCGGCCAATCACAGCGCCGGACTGGCGATACACAGAAGGGACATCGAGGCAAGATGGCGGCGGAGGGGAACGAGGAGCAGTTCGGGGGCTTCGATCTCAGGCAAGTCATTCATAATGAGCTAGTATGCTATGCACCCTTCACCACAGTTGTCGACTAAGAAACATTTTAGGCAGATTTAGATTCACTTTAACAGTGATAGTAACAATATAGATTTAATACCGAACTTTACAAAGGAGCCTATTGCCATAAATGCGTATGCCTTGTACACACGACTGGTTTTCCTGACATGCCAAAAACCAAAGTTTTTCACCACGTGATATCTCTCAAGCCTGCCTTGCATACACACGTTCAGGCAAAAAAATGGTCAACCAAAGCGTGGTGACATACAACACATACAACGGCACTATAAAGGGGGCGTTCCATTCAAATGGCGCCACCCTTTAGGCTACTTTTGCTGATCCTCGTGTTAGTAAAAGTTTGGTGAGAGCCGATTTGCGCTTTTCAGCCTCGTGCTTTTCAGTCCGTTACAGCGTGATGAATGTGCTATCCCCATTACAAACGCTAATTCTACCAGAACGAGCGCTTACATCTCATACTTGACTCTAAGCATGCGCGTTTTTTTTTCCCCCTCGGAAAAGCATACACACGACCGTTTTTTGCGACGAGAAAAAGACTGACGGGAAACACAACGAGAAAAAAGAGAGCTGGTTTTAATTTTTTGGCGGGCAGTTTTTTCGTAGAGAACTGCTAGGGAGCATACACACGACCGGTATTCACGACCAATATAAAAAATGTCAGTCTTCTCGTCGGGAAAACCGGTCGTGTGTACGAGGTATAAGTGTTTTAGTGACAAACCATTTGTGCCAGGGTTTAAAATATTTGCCTCAGTAAATGTACAAATAATATCTACTGCTGATTTATATCTGCTTAATAGGCGAAAGTACTACTTGCTAATGTATATATCCTAACACAGCTTGACTCCAGCCCAGTATAGAAAGAATAATACAAGGATGAAACCACTAGCAGTCTAAAAGCCACCTTACCAATTTTATCAAGTATGAAAACAATTCACCATAACTTTGTATTTTTTCTGTTTAGCTGACCAGCGATACCGTTACTGTGTCTGTTCCAATGGTCCGTTCTGCCAGTGTTGCTGGCAGTCAAAATGCCGCAGTTACAATTACTGAATATTACAACCCAAGTAAGTGCCCATATTTGCAACATTGTAAATATTAAGAGCAAGGTCTTATTAGATTGAAGAAAAATGGATGTCATGAAGTATCATCGAAATGTGTATTTTGTTATAAGTGCACATATTGTTACGAAGCTATTGTTGGTTGGTAGGCACGACAATCAAGATTCTGTAACTATGTGCAGTCATACACTGCGTAGTATCTTGTGAGATGAATCAAAAGCAAAACATGCTGAAATCACCACGTTTGATAATTTTATTAATATTGTTCATATTGTTCCCCAAGAGATTTTTCTGGCTAAGCAGTGACCTATTAACCACTTAAGCCCCGGACCATTTGGTAGCTAGAGGACCAGAGGTGAATTCAGAATTTTGCACTGCGCTGCTTTAACTGTAAATTGTGCGGACATGCAATGTTGTACCCAAACGAAATTTGCGTCCTTTTCTTCCCACAAATAGAGCTTTCTTTTAATGGTATTTGATTGCCTCTGCGATTTTTATTTTTTGCGATATAAACGGAAAAAGACCGAAAATTTTGAAAAAAAAATGATATTTTCTACTTTTTGTTATAAGAAAAATCGAATAAACTCAATTTTAGTCATACATTTAGGCCAAAATGTATTCAGCCACATGTCTTTAGTAAAAAAAATGTCAATAAGCGTATATTTATCGGTTTGCGCAAAAGTTATAGCGTTTACAAACTAGGGTACATTTTCTGGAATTTACACAGCTTTTAATTTATGACTGCCTATCTCATTTCTTGAGGTGCTAAAATGACAGGGCAGTACAAAACCCCCCCCAAATGACCCCATTTTAGAAAGTAGACACCCCAAGGAAATTGCTGAGAGGCATGTTGAGCCCATTGAATATTTTTTTTTTGTCCCAAGTGATTGAATGACAAAAAAAAATACAAAAAGTTGTCACTAAATGATATATTGCTCACACATGCCATGGTTATATGTGGAATTGCACCCCAAAATACATTCTGCTGCTTCTCCTGAGTACGGGGATACCACATGTGTGGGACTTTTTAGGAGCCTAGCCACGTACGGGACCCCGGAAACCAAGCACCGCCTCCAGGATTTTGTGCCATCTGGGCATTCCATGGCCTCCGAAACTGTGATAGGCAGTGAGAAGTGAAATCAAAAATTGACACCTTTAGAAAGCCTGAAGGCGGTGCTTGGTTTTTGGGGTCCCGTACGCGGCTAGGCTCCCAAAAAGTCTCACACATGTGGTATCCCCGTACTCAGGAGAAGCAACAGAATGTATTTTGGGGTGTAATTCCACATATGCCCATGGCATGTTTGAGCAATATATCATTTAGTGACAACTTTGTGCAAAAAAAAAAAAAAAAAAAAATTATTTTTTCCGCAACTTGTGTCAACATATAAAATATTCCATGGACTCGACATGCCTCTCAGTATATAGCTTGGGGTGTCTACTTTCCAAAATGGGGTCATTTGGGGGGGTTTTGAACTGTTCTGGCATTTTATACACAACATTAGGAAGCTTACATCCACTCTTCTAACCACTTGAAGACAAAGCCCTTTTTGACACTTTTTGTTTACATGAAAACATATTTTTTTTGCAAGAAAATTATGTTGAACCCCCAAACATTATATATATTTTTAAAGCAAAGGCCCTACAGAATAAAATGGTGGGTGTTGCATTTTTTTTTTCTACACAGTATTTGCGCAGCGATTTTTCAAACGCATTTTTTGGGGAAAAAATACACTTTTTTTAATTTTAATGCACTAAAACACACTATATTGCCCAAATGTTTGATGAAATAAAAAAGATGATCTTAGGCCGAGTACATAGATACCAAACACGACATGCTTTAAAATTTCGCACAAACGCGCATTGGCGACAAACTACATACATTTTTAAAAGCCTTTAAAAGCATTTACAGGGGAGGTCTACTGCTAAAATTACTGCCCTCGATCTGACTTTCACGGTGATACCTCACATGCATGGTGCAATTGCTGTTTACATATGACGCCAGACCGACGCTTGCGTTCGCCATTGGGCAAGAGCAGGGCAGGACAGGGGTGCTTTTTTTTTTTTTTTATTATTAATTTTGCTTTTTTATTTTATTTTTAAACTGTTGCTTCCATATTTATTTATTTTTATCACTTTTATTGTTATCTCAGGGAATGTAAATATCCCCTATGATAGCAATAGGTAATGACAGGTACTCTTTTTTGAAAAAACTGGAGTCTATTGGACCCTAGATCTTTCCTCTGCCCTCAAAGCATCTGACCACACCAAGATCGGTGTGATAAAATGCTTTCCCAATTTCCCAATGGCGCTTTTTATATCCGGGGGGGGGACATTCCCTCCCACTGCTTGTAAAAGCAGTCCAGAGGCTAATTAGCCACTAGGATTGCTTTTACATGAAAGCCGGCCGCTGGCTGAAAAGAATGATACCAAGATGATACCTAAACCCGCAGGCATCATTCTGGTATAAACATTCAAAGTCCAGCAACATACCAGTACGTTGCTGGTCCTTGTTGGACATGTATTGTAATCTTTTTTTTCATGCAGCCTGTTGGCTGAACGAAAAAAAAAGATTGATCGGTGGGTATGCCCACCATTAGAATACCGCCCTTCATCCACCCACTTCTAATGATGGGCATACATGCACCATTTATATATGCCGAAGCATGGGGGCATCTTCTCGCAAAAGTTATGCCGCGTACACATGGTCAGACTTTTCCACGGGCAAGCCTCCGTCGGAATTTCGACCGTATGCACGCGGCATTAGGAGCAAAATCGCTCCTCCGCTCCTGCTGCCCCAATGCTTCGGCATATATGCTTTTTTTTTTTTAACTGTGGTGGTGAAATTACCTCCTACAGCACTGGAGTCGCAGGGATCAGGCCTGTCTCTGCGAATGCTGCAGTTATGTGTGTTGTGTTTTGCAAGTGACAGTGATTGATCGATACTGCACTTCGGTGGCCTGGGCTGGACGGAGGGGCAAAACGCAGGTGCTAGCAGGTATCTGGGCTGATCCCGCTAACACTGCGTTTTTGGGAACCCTAAACTGCTGGGGACGCTAGTATAGATCTGATCAGATCAGATATTGATCTGATCAGATACTATACCACTAAGGGGGGTGTATGCTTTACCCGTGGGTGTTAGCGTTACTGGCACTAACCTGACGCTGCCTGGGGTGTGACGCAGACCCTCTCTGACGCTAAAACCTAACTGATATCACCCGCCGGGCGATCAGGGGGTTAAACCTTTATTGGGTTATATACGGCGGGTGCCCTGACACTATAAAAAGCAAACTAACTAACCAGCGTCACCCGTAACACTTATATGATGATCACTGGTGAAAGGGTTAACTAGGGGCAATTAGGGGGTTAAAACCTTTATTAGGGTAATATATGGGGGTACCTGACGCTATATAAAAACCTGACGGCGAACCTAAAAAAAAATTACTGGCTACCTATCGGCATCACCGACACTAAGACAACGATCATAAAAACGATTGCTTAGCGACAGTGGTGATAGGGGGTGAAAGGGTTACCTGGGGGGCGATCAGGGGGTTAAACCTTTATTAGATAATATATGGGGGTACCTGACGCTATAAAAACCTGCGGCGAACCTAAAAATTACTGGCTACCGATCAGCATCACCGACGCTAAGACATCGATCAGAAAAATGATCGCATAGTGACGGCGGTGCTAGGGGGTGAAAGGGTTACCTGGGGGGTGATCAAGGGGGTTACACCTTTATTAGGTAATATATGGGGGTACCCGACGCTATAAAAACCTGCGGCGAACCTAAAAAAAATTACTGGCTACCGATCTGCATCACTGACGCTAAGACATCGATCAGAAAAATTATCGCTTAGTGACAGTGGTGATAGGGGGTGAAAGGGTTACCTGGGGGGGCGATCAAGGGGGTTAAACCTTTATTAGGTAATATATGGGGGTACCCGACGCTATAAAAGCCTGCGGCGAACCTAAAAAAAATTACTGGCTACCGATCAGCATCACCGACGCTAAGACATCGATCAGAAAAATGATTGCTTAGTGACAGTGGTGATAGGGGGTGAAAGGGTTATCTGGGGGGTGATCAGGGGGTTAAACCTTTATTAGGGGGGGTTAGGGGGCTACACTGGACCTAAGACTAAACTTTGGTGACACTTTTACAGTCACAAATGTCACTGATTGCAGTGATCACTAAATAAATGGTCACTGCAATCAGTGACACTGTGACTGGGGGCTGATCTGGGGGTGCCTGGGGGGGGCGATTTATGTGCCTATGTGTCCTGGTGTCAGTGTAGTGTTGTGTGTACTAACCTGGCATCTTCTCCTGTACGGCGCTCGGTATATGTGAGCGCCCCAGGAGAGATGACATCACTTCCTCCTTCCTGGCAGGCAGGGGAAGCTCTCTCATTCGCCGGGAGCGATCGAGAGGGGGTGGCCGGAATCGAACGGCCGTCCCCTCATGCCGGATCGCTCCCGAAGGTAAAACGACAGCTCACTGTAAAGAAGGGGGGTCCGATCGGACCCCCCAACTATACAAAGGCAATCACGTATATATACGTGATTGTGCCTGTCGGTGCCATTCTGCCGACGTATATTTACAGTGGGCGGTCGTTAAGTGGTTAAAGTAATCACTGAAAATTAAAATGAACGCACAGGTATGCCTCGCTGAATTTGAGTTCAATACCAATGAAGCTTTAGGTTATTTGTTAGGATATGGAGGTGATTGGAGATGCCAGTGTTATTTTAGGATAAAGTCTAATGCCGAGTACACACGATCGGAATTTCCGACAACAAATGTTCGATGTGAGCATTTGGTCGGATATTCTGACCGTGTGTAGGCTCCATCGGACATTTGCTGTCGGAATTTCTGACAACAAATGATCCTGAATTTTTCCGACTACAAAAGTTGTTGTCGGAAATTCCGATCGTGTGTATCCAATTTCGACGCACAAAAATCCTACGCATGCTCGGAATCAATTTGACGCATGCTCGGAATCAATTTGACGCATGCTCGGAATCATTGTACTTAATTTTTCTCGGCTCGTCGTAGTGTTGTCTGTCCCCGCATTCTTGACGTTTGGAATTTCCGAGCAACATTTGTGGGACCGTGTGTATGCAAGACAAGTTTGAGCCAACATCCGTCTGAAAAATTCAACGATTTTATTGTCGGAATGTCCGATCGTGTGTACGCGGCATGAGACCCCATACACACTATTCGATTTTCTGCAGATTTTTGTCTTCAGATTTACCAAAACCATATAATATGAGGTCAAACCTTAAGAGTTTCAATTTGTATGCAATCAGGCAGGCCCTTGCATGACATGGTTTTGGTAAATTTTAAGGAAAAAATCTTCACAAAAATCTAATAGTGTGTATGGGGCCTTAGGATCAAATACCAGATTAAATTGCCCCACATGAAACATGATTGACTTTTCACAAATTCAGAGAACCATCAACAAAGAAATAGTATTATAACCATACTTAAATTGAAATTCACATTTTTAAGTGTGTCTAAAGCTATAACCTATTATCATTTTGGATAGTATGGGGAATGGTAAAACTTCTGGTCAGCCTTTTATGCTGTGTTGCTTTGGAGAGATTACCCTTCAACTACGTGTCTTATAGACACAACAGGAAATGAGAGGAAATCTCTCTGATGTAAGGAAAATGCCCTCTTTAGAGAGTTGTCACTGGGAAGAGAATGGCCTTTGGAAGATTTCTCTATTGTTCTGGTGACAACTCAAGCAGTTCTATCCCATCACCAATCGCTTCAAAAGAAAACCTTTTTGGCTTTAGATATATTTTACACTAGAAAAATATAATTTGTTATAACTAATGGAATGTATTATACAGTATACCGGTAAATAAAAAGTATAGATTGTATTTTATTTGTATTCTCCCCTTAAATAAACCTTCATTACTGAAAACTGGTATGTAACAAAATTATCTGGACCACAGGGCTCAGTTTAAGTGAAGCTCATGTCTTTATTGGGAGGAGCTCCGTGTTGGGTTTTCTCTTATAGGAAAAAGCTAAGGTGAATATGCTTCTACTGTATGGCAGCCCACAAGCCTCAGGAAGATTGGCAGATTTATGAAGTGTCTCATATGTGTGTGCAGGTTTATCCAAGTCATGATATAGTCAGTAGTAATTAAATACTTCAAAATAATGAATGTAATTACCTACTACTGGCTATGAAATGTCTTGAGATTCCTGAGACATTATAGTAATACATAGTGATGCTCAACTATCAAAGCCAAATGTGAATGAGTTTGCAAGTACCCTCTACTTTGAAAGCCTGGATTGCAAGACCAGCTTGTATATACTTAAAGTGATTGTAAAGGCTTGTGTTTTTTTTTTTTTTTTAAATAACAAACATATACTTACCTCCACTGTGATGCTCGTTTTGCACAGAGTGGCCCCGAACCTACTCCTCTGGGGTTCCCCAGCGACTATCGCGGCTCCTTCTCACATCAGATAATCCCCTAAGATAAGCGCTCTCCCGGGGGGTTACCTTGCGGGAGTCCTGAGTCCAGCATTTGCATCCTTAGACACGAATGCCGGACTTGGCCCGGCCCCGACGCTCGCGTCATTGGATTTGATTGACAGAAGCGGGAGCCAATGGCTGCGCTGCTATCAATCTATCTAATCAAGAGCCGGGACCCCGTGGAGAGAGGAAGAGCACGTCTCCGCCGACAGAAATACGGGGCTCAGGTAACTAAAACAGGGGGGGGCTGGGGGGCCGCTCACTGCCAGGTGTTTTTTTACCTTAATGCACAGGATGCATTAAGGTGAAAAAACACAAGGGTTTGCAGCCCCTTTAAGTGTTCATGATGTTTTCTAAATATGGACTAAGCTAGGACTAATGAGCTCTTCATCTTCTTGTTTATAATCTGATTTTCTTTATCTTTTTAGGGAACACTGTAACTCGAACATATAACTCTGCCACAATGAAAAATATATCAGTTTGTGATTACTGTGCACCCAACTGCACTCAATGTAGATCAAATGTGGAAGTAAAACAAACCAACCCGCCAGTCAGTCCGCCAGCCAACAGTGCCTACACACCTACATTTTTCTTGCTTTGCATTTCTATGGTTTTTCTTCCTTATCTTTTTTAGACAATAGAAACATGGAAAGTCTTAGCTCTGTGCCTAGTAATTAGCACCTATGGTTGTTGGTCTCCTTGGATTTAATTTCCACCAAGGACACTATGCACATGGAGTTTGTATGTGTGGGTTTTCTCTTGGTGCTCTGGTTTCATCTTGCAATCCAAAGATAAGATTAAAGGGGTATTAAGCCCAAAACCAAAAATGTATTGCAGCTTACCATTCGCTAGATGTGGTGGCTGCATCAGTTTTCTTGTTTTTTTCCCTCTGTTTTCACCTGATGATCTGGCCAGTAACACACCACCTGTATTAGTGAGACACAGCTCTGGATGAATGAGCACAGGAGGCACAGCAGACAGCAGCATTGTCAGTCTGGGGGAGGTGTAGTGTTAAATGTATTAGCAGATTTGAATACAATAACAAATTGAAGCCAAACTCTAGCTCACACTTTAGAATCAGTTGCAGCAAAAGTTATTTTTTTTTTTCCTTTTGGGATAAAGGCTTTGCATGAATAAATAAAAGCTGATCATTTTAACCACCTTTCCAGTAAGGAGTGGTTTGTCTCATCCATGTATATGTTCTGCTGGAGAGCTTGTTCTTTTGTTCTTTTTAAATAACAACGAACTTGCTAGCTGGATCACTAGATTAAATAGAAGTAAGAAAGCCTAAAAAAGAAAATGAATGTAGCCAGTACATCTAAGAATGTGTAAGCTGCAATAAAATACATGACAAAAAGGGGGAAGAGAGAAATACATGTTTGTTTTTGGGTATAATACTGCTTTAAATGATAAGTTCACCTTTTGGAACATGTTACATGTTCCACCCTTATTTAGGGTGGAACATTTATCATTTTCCAGCAGCTGCAGCCTCTCCCCCCCCCCCCCCCCTCACCCCGCTGCCCAGTGACAGTGAGCAGGCATTTTCTCTGGGTACACGCTGTCACTGTTTGTAAATAAGACCTTTGTGGCTGTTGGCTTGTAGTTTTTAATGAACTACCATGACGATGTTGAGCGCTCTGGTAGTTTGTCTCTTCTTGTCAGTGTGTGTCTGCTTGGCCTGCCCGTACAAGGTACGAGCAGTAGACATGTGCGATTCGTTTTGTTCCAAATTCGTTTATTAACGAATTCCGACAAATTCGTTAATTTGGAAATATCCGAATCAACGAAAACCCATTTAACAAATTTTTCCGAATAGTCGAAAATTCGTAAATTCGCACATTCGTAAATTCACACATTCGTAAGTTCGTACATTCGTAAAATGCTTAAATTCGTACATGCTTAAAATCGTACATTCGTACATTCGTAAATTAGTAAATTCGTAAATTAGTAAATTCGGAAATCTGAAATAATAATTAACTAATAATAACTTAACTATTACTAACTAGTAAAATATAGGTATTGGAATTTCCTTTTAAATTTGGCTGTTAGTGAACGAATACAAATTTATCCAAAGTTACAAATAATTTTCCGAAATAATGAATGTCGTATCTAAACGAATGGAACGTAATGAATTAATAATAACAATAATAATAATTCTAAAAAGTTTTTATTATTAATTTGTTCCGTTCCATTTGTTTAGATGCAGCATTTGTTATTTCAGGTAATTCATAACTTCTGTTAAATTCGTATTCGTTACATTCACTAACAGCCAAATTTGAAAGGAAAGTACAATACCTATAATTTTAATAGTTAGTTATTTCAGATTTTCGAATTTTCAGTTTTCGGATTTTTTTATTTTGAATTTCCAAATTTCAGAATTTTCTCATTTATGAATGTACGAATTTACAAATGTATGAATGTACGATCTTACAAATTGCGATTATAACGAATGACCTGAAAAACGAAAAAAACAAACAAATGAGACGAAAAAAAAAAAAAAATTTTTGGCAGTGCACATGTCTAACGAGCAGACAAATACACTGACATGTCTGCAGGAGTCTTGCTTGGCACCCACGATCTGCTGGTGCAATGCTTTACAGGCTCCAAGTAAAAAAAATTATAAATGCACATTTTTTTTACCTGCAAAAAGATACACATTTATCATTTTAGTTTTAAAAGGTGAACTTATCCTTTAAGTAAATAAATTGCCTTCCAGACAAAAACCTGCTCTGCAGTGTGTATGTATGTGTGTATGTATGTGTGTAGTAGTAGAGACTTTAAAGTGTGAGCTCCTTTGTGGGACAGAAACTGATGTGAATGGCTCAGTGCTGTGGGAAAATGTGCCCGAGCTATAACAATACAATATAAAATATTAATAATAATTTTATTACAAATGAACATTTTTATCTTCACAAAATAGGGTAAGACAATTGTAAGGGCAAAGCAACACAGACCATTGCAATCATGTTATGGTAAATTACATTCGCTTACCACGGGGGCAGGGAATGAAGTGTGATAATTTTCTAACTGGGTGTTGAAACCTTTAGCCCTGGTTCACATTGGTGCGATTTGGCATGCGATTTGACATGTCAAATCGCATGCCAAATCGGCGGCAATTGCCGGCAATGGCACTGTCCTAATCGGTGCAACGATACATTTGCGGCGCTGCACCGATCTCCAAAAGTAGTTTTTGTACTACTTTTGGTGATTTCGGGGTGCGATTTCCCTTGACGTCTGTGCAGGAACCCGCACAGATGTCTCTGAAATGGCCCTTGAAATCGGGACTGAAATGCGGGAATTAAATAGTGCGAGTTTAGGTGAACTCGCACAGTTTCTTTCCCGCAGTCAGTGTGAACCATTGCTCAATGGCAGATAGCTATGATTGCTTGTGTACACTTAAACAAAACCACAAGTCCAGCAATTATTCATTACTGCTGTTAACTTGCTTAGTTTAACACTAAGAACTAAGCTACACAGGTGATTTTAATCTTTTGCTACGGAGAGGATTAACTACAGGCTTCTAGTAGCTTACTGTAGTCATGCTTCTAAAATTTATATAAATTAATTTCTAAAAGTAACAATCTCTAAACAGATTGAACAAGTGGCTACCTATGGAGTAAGCTATACAAGTCGTATGTAGTTGTGATCAACTGCACTTGTTCACAAAACGCTCCAATCGTGTGATCACTGCAAGATACTACTGCTACTGATTACTTATGTAGCCTATTCAGTAGGGGGCATTTGTTCCATCTGTTAATCAATTGCTACTTTTTGCTAGCTATTTTAGTAGTATAACTGAGCTACTAAAAAATCTCCAGTGTAACTCTATGGGGTTGATTTACTAAATGAAAATAGAAAGAACAGTTGCATTGTGCAAGAACAGTTATTCCAGAGCTTAGTAAATAAGGTAAATCTTCACTTTGCAAAGAATACCCAATCACATACAAGGAAAATTAAAAATAAAAATGCATTTTTGCTTGCACATCATTGGATAATGTAAGTCAGCAGAGCTTCTGCCCATTTACCAAGCTCTGGAGCAACTGCACTTGAAGAGTGTAACTACACTTTGCAAAGTGCACAGTCTATTTGTCTTTAGTAAATCAACCCCTATGTATCAGGCATTTTTCTGCAAGTAGTTATCTTTCAAAAGCAAGAGATAAAATTGCCCATGTAGCTGTAGCTTTAGTGAATGATTGGTTCTAGTTCACAGAAACATTTGCCAATGTATTTGGAAAATACAATTCCAAGTTGATATGTATATTAGTGTGTCAAAAAAGCTGTCTGTGCTGTGATAATAGTAATGCTCAGGGCCTAATGATTAAAATGTATTCTTGCAGATTTTTAAATTAAACAGTTTATTGCTTTCATATGTTAATAACATTTATGTATTCAAATTGCCAGCATCCTATAAAAGTATTTACTGTGATGGAAGGATTTCCTCTACACTTTCCACCATGAACGGCTCTTTCAAGTGTTAATAAACAGGTCTCTCCAGTACAAGTTGCATTTCTTTCTTATACTCTTTGTCAATGAAGCTATGTTCAGCATACAATAAAACCTTACACCTACTGTAGTTTCACCATGTTATCATATTTATTTTCTGTAGACAATAATCAACAAAACACAAGCATTTGCAACTATTCATGTGCTATTCACTTTTGCCTTGACACTAACATGTTTCTAGCATAGTGTAATATACAGGATATACACAACAAAACCTTTCCTGTGGAAAAACACCACTAAAACAGATTTAGGAAACAACTGCAGGCTTAAAACCAAACATCAGAGAAATATTTTTTTTAAAAGCACAATTTAATACAGATATTTGTTAATAAAATAAAGTGCATTAAGTAAACTAAATGTTATAATGAAATAAAGTCAACGCTTTTTAAATTATGTGTAGAATGAGGGAGGGTTGCAACCCCTTGCATGTTTTTTGGTATCTGAGTCCCATTGAGGAGATTTCCTTCACTTCCTGTCAAATCTCTGGCTGTCACCAGGGTTACCATAACTAGTGTCACCATTGGAAGATTCCCCTGTTTTTATTCTGGCAACAACCCATAATTTGGGATTATTTCACTTTCACTGATAACGGTAAGTGTGACAAATAGACAGGGTGAATCTCCCTTATAGAGGCACAGAACACAAAAAACAAACAATGAAAAAAAGATGAAATCCCTCTCCACTATCCAAAACTAAAATAAATATGTTGCCTATAAATCTCCTTGCCGGTATTCCCTAGTGTGGCTCGGGGTGAAATTTCAGTACCATTAGCGGTAACCCCGAGCCTCCTGGAAGAGGTTACTTGCCTTGTCCCCGGAATCCCGCAATGTACTCCCGCTGTGTACGACGGCCGGATCTTCCGCCTGATGCACTGTGTGTTCTGGCTTCACTTCCCTGCGAGCGTCGCGACGCAGGGGGTGGAACCGGCGGCAAATTCAAACAGTATAAAACACACACATAATATTGTAATCTTATTGGATTACATTACTAAATAAAATAAATGTACCTTAGTTTGCCCCCCAGTGCTTTGTCCAGTGCCCTTGCCTTCAGTTTTACTGTACTTTCTGCCAGGAAACTGCAGAACGACCATGGCATCAAAAAAGTGCGCCTCTACCTCCAAAAGCGGTTTATGACCTGCTGGAAAATAGCGATACAGAATCGCTTGCAGAATTGAGTGATAGCGATTCGTGGGGAAATTCGTCATCAGACACGTAAAGCGATTTCAGTGATGATCCTGCGACTGTGCTTAGTGATGTGCGGACTTGGTGCTCTATTGACTGCGGTACGGATCACGTATCGCCCCCAAGATTCCCATTTACTGGAGCACCTGGTATCAAAGTGAATGTTGAAGATGACAACCCCCTGGCATACCTACAACTATTTTGGACCAATGAAGTTATTGAAAAAAAATTGTTACGGAGACAAATCGGTACCAAGAGCAACAAGCTGCTATGTATCAGAGGTTTTCAAGGAGCAGAAAGTGGGAACCAGTGACCAAAGAGGACATTTGGAAGTTTCTGGGCCTAATAATTCTTCAGGGAGTGGTGGGGAAACCGCTGCAGAAGTGGTATTGGACAACCAATAAATTACTAGACACTCCATTCTTTGGCACGGTCATGTCGGAGTACAAATTTTCCCTGATAATGAAGTATTTGCACTTTGAAAATAATGAAGAATTTGATGAAGCTACTCATCCAGCACCAAAACTCAAAAAGATTTGGGAGGTATATCAAATTATTCTGAAAAATTTCCAGCAGACCTATGTACCAGATAGAGACATCAGTATAGACAAGTCTAATGCCCTACAAAGGAAGACTCCGCTGGATACAATATATGGCATCAAAGAGAGCACGATTTGGCATAAAATCATTCATGCTATGCGAATCGAGCACTGGTTACATATGGAATTCGGTCATATACACCGGGAAAGGAACCAAATTCAACCAAAGATTCAGTAATTATGGAATGGCAACCTCTTCAGTTCTTACTTTGAGCCATTGCTAAATCAGGGCTATTGTGTAACTACAGAAATTTTTTACACGTCTCCTGAACTCCATGAGTTCCTTCTACAGAACAAGACGGATGCCTATGGGACCATTAGGGCTAACTGGCGTGACATGCCACCAATCTTTGGCAATAAAAAGCTCAAGACAGGAGAAATGGTTGCCTGGCAGAAAGGCAAAATGATGGCACTGAGATGGCGCTACAAAAAATGTGTGCCTAATGAGTACTAATCATAACACCTGCACTGTCATGGTACACACAAGGTGAAACCACAAGTCGTGATGGACTACAACACCACCATGGGAGGTGTTGGCAGAGCTGACCAGGCAATGAAAGTTTTTCCAGCGATGAGAAAACAACAAAAAAATATTACAAGAAAATCTCAGGCATCTTCTTGAACAGTGCCTGTGGAATGCCATTATTCTGCTAAACAAAAAAGTGACAAGCCTGTGGTTCATGCGGCCTTTTGAAAGTTGCCAAACTGATATTTCTGAAGCACCAACGACTGTAAATAGATCTGGACGTCGTGCTGCTGGCATTGTCAACCCGGAACGCCTGACTGGTCTTCACTTTATGGACCACATCCCACCAACGGAAAATAAGTCAGCACCCACAAGGATGTGTGTGGTTTGTTGCTCTAAGCGTGATGGCACTGGAAGGAAAATCAGAAAAGAAACCCAGTTCTATTGTCCCGATTGTGACGTCGGACTTTGTGCAGTCCCATGTTTCATAATTTATCATACCCGGGATGTTTACTGAAGCAATATGACTACTAATATTGCACCCTTCTTTGGGCAAAAAAAATGTCAGTTTTTGATTTGATTATGTCATTGACTAAAATTTATTGAATAAAAAGGATTATTATATTATTATTTGTTATTATTTATAGTTATTTATTATATTATCATTCATGATTTTGTGTTTCAAACTTTATCATACCCGAGATGTCTACTAGACTCTGGTTTGGACAGATTTAAGTGAGTTATTCCTAAGAATTACAGGCCTACAAGATAAAACGCCAAATTTCCATGCAAAATAATTGTACCGCTTTCAGCATCAAAAATCTGACATCATACCGCCAGGGAGGGTAAATGTTAGGGCTACATTCACCCAGGAGATTGTGTGTGCATAGTTTGCTGCATTCAGTGTCAGCTTAATGGTACGTGCATAGAATGTTTTATTTTTGGGCATACAATTTTTTATTTAAATTGTGTAGATTGCTTTTTCATATTTAGTGTGAACACACAAATCATTAGGGCCCATTTACCATTGTGCATTGGATAGCAAAAAGCAGCAATACAAAATAAGGAAACGGACACCAATATATGTTTTAAATGGCATAATATGGCCACAGTGTTCATTTAAGGGGTTACCCAAAATTTAACAATCTAAATAACAAAAAATCTATTTCTCAGCACAAAGTCAAACTTTAAAGTGGTAGTAAACTCAAGATTTATACATGTATCCCTTGGAATTGGTAGTAAATAATTTAGTAAGTGTTGCTTTTACTATCTGTCTTGCGTCGTTCCACCAAATCGTGGCATCTTCAATCTAATGACGGCATTATAGCCACGATTTACAGCATGATCCCTGTGCCATCCATCCTTTCCAGACAATGCTGTGCTTACATCCTCCACTGTTAGCGGCATTCTATCCTGCAAGAGCACATCAACACCCCATGTGACTTGCTACATCACAATGGGTGTAAACATTGTCTCTGATCACGGGACAAGCCGAGAGTAGCATGAGAGAGCATAACTTGGCTAATTCATACTGCTCATGCGTGAGATTAGGTCTGTCTTTATAGAGAGGGGGTGGAAGCTGGATGCGGAAGAGGAAACCCAAGATAACGCAGGCTTCAGCCAAGAAATGCCAAAATAACAATAAGGGAAAAAACACTTCTAATACAAGATTTTTCTTCACACTATGTAGTGATTGGCATTATCACTTAACCTACTGCCCTTATGTTTATCTTAATTCTTGCTGGCTGAGTTTACTACCACTTTAAACTCAACAGAATTATCAAATATCGATAACCATGTCCTAACAGACTTTAGACTGCAAGACCAACTCAGACTAAACCACCATGACATTACGAACAATATAACAAGAAAAAGGGGGGAGGGTGGTGGAAGCGTGGTCCTCTTCAGGCACTTTCAGCATGAGGTGCACTCCGTCTTTTATAGGCAAGCATTTGGTGCAAAAACCAAACTCCCAAAATGGACCAATTGGCAGCTTGTTGCTGGGGGAGATTTCTCCAAAAGCAACCTGTCAAAAGAAAGAGAAGAGCCAAGCAAGGAAATCTGCCCTTTGTACTATCCCATGTGGGCCTCCGGGTAATGCCGTGGACCGAACAGTGTGTTAAAGTGGAAGTTAACTTCCATCACTGACTTTTACCTATAGGTAAGCCTATAATATGGCTTACCTGTAGGTAGTGTAAATATCTCCTAAACGTGCACCGTTTAAGAGATATTTACTGTATATACAGCCAGTGACCTCACTGGCGCATGCGCTCTGAAGGAACGGCCACACGTGCCGTTCCTTCAGAGCCCTTTGCCATGTCCGGCGTCATGTGCAGGAGTGACGTGATCGTGGCTCCGGCCAGTCACCGAGCCGGAGTCTGCGAATCCGGAAGTAAGACAGGTGACGATCTCTTTCACAGATTTGCCTACGTCTTTATTGCAACACTGTACTTTTTATTTTTTTTGCCATTTTTACCATTTGCTTGCATTCCATGCTTAGAATGCCACCATTTTGCTTCTCCTTCTTTGTTTATTTCCACAATATTGCATGTGACCTGCAATAATTTTATAGTAGAGATCTCTGTGATTAGTTCTAGCTGCTTTTTGAATTTTTTAAAATGATTTTTCATGCACTTATTTAATTTCAGTGATATCATCCTTGGGGGATGATAAAATATTTTAAACCTGTGCGTGTCACTATTGAATTTATCCTCAAAGTTGGATTGCACTCTGTTGAAATGTTGACATAAAAAAAATAACACATTGTAAATTCCTGCTTCTAAGTCCCACTGAGTGCACCTGCTACCTGCTTCATATTAAAAGAGAAGAAGAAAAAAATCATTTATACACACCTAGGAGGATACAGCATCAATCCGATGCTACATTTGTCCCCCACTGCTTCTAAGACTGAGAGATCAAAGACCGCTGACGGCTCAGTTCTCAGCCTTCAGTGAGCAGAGAGACAGAAACTGTGAGTCACGGCTTTCTGCTCTGCCCCTCCAGTGCTCACTGGAGCACTGGGCTGTGGAGGGGGCAGGAACAGCTGGCTCCGTTTCCCAGAGAGGCTGAGCCAGCTGCCAGTCCAGATATCTAGGTGGATCCAGACTGTAAAGTCGGGGTTGATCCAGAGCCTGGGCCGGCTGAGTAAACTGGTCACAGGAGTGCAGAACAAACTACACTCCTGTGATCCCAGGAGAAGCACAGCCAAAATAGCTTTGGCTATACTTCTCCTTTAAAAATGTCATACCTTTATAGTTAAGTTAGTTTTAGGTAAAATTAAGAAAGTTTAGAGCCACTGTTAGATTTATATTGATGTCTGTGTCCTAGATTTATATTGTCTGTGTCCCCATTAGGAACAGAAAGTGGGAGGAATTCTAACATTTTACAGCTGTAATCAAAACATTATGGGGACCCCTGCTCTAGTGACAGTTGTACGAAGTGGAATTTCCCATCTCCTCTTATTTCCTGTTTTTACAAATGGGACATAGACAGCAATTGAAGCCTAGGAAAGATAAGGCATATTCATATTAATGTGTGCATCTAAAAAGGGAACTGAAGACTCATGAAAAAGAAATAAAATATATGCCAGTTTACACTATAATAATTAAGAATATTATCCTCAGCTATTATGCATAAACCCAACTACATATCCATGAAATATTATATATCAGTAGAATTATAAATGTTGCAAACAAATTGTGTTGACTATATGTGAAAGGTTCATGTCATCAAGGAAAAATGTCCCAAAATCAACACATAAAGTAAATTGCTGATACAGTAAAACCTTGGTTTGAGAGAAACTTGGTTTGAGAGCGTTTTGCAAAACAATCAACATTTTTAAATAAATTTTGACTTGATATACAAGCGATGTCTTGGTATAAGAGTAGCGTCACTTCTCAACTGAGTATAAAATGGAAGAAAGGGGCCTCTAAGTGTAGCAATATAGTTACATTTAATGAAGGTACAACATTTAGAAACTTACATGGTTGATGATTAAAAGAGGCCCAACTAAGTATGCAGGCATCCGGGGTAAAGCTGTCCACATAGACCATGCTCCTCACTGCTATTGATGTCGTCCCTTCCACGAGCAGTTCAAGCCTCGCTTTCAGATTGCTCTACTGCAGGGTAGTCTTCTCGGTCATGATTGTAGACTGATATCGCTGAGAGCCAGCGGTGAGGAGGACGGTCTATGTGGATCGCTTTATACTCTGTAGCTCCTGCTGGATTTTGCTTCTAATCCCCTTGGGGAGGCTGCCATTTGTGGATGGACATTTTATGGTTACACAACTTATCACATTGCTATAATATTTTTATATGGACTATAAACTGAAGGACTTATGAATAAATGGTTGTGGAACAAATCATTTGAGTTTCCATTATTTCTTATGGGAAAATTTGCTTTGATATACAAGTGCTTTGGATTACAAGCACGCTTCTGGAACGAATTATGCTCGCAATCCAATGTTTTACTGTATTTAAAATAACATCCAAAGAGAACACTATGTATGAACACAAATACAGCTTTCAGTTCTCATTCAAGACTGTAGAAAAACTGTATATATCAATCCCAACTGAGCAGATAGAATCTTCAAAAAGAACTACAATACATCATGTGGCATTATTCTGTGGGCTGTTGCCAAATAGCTATCAATAATGCTGCAACCAACCAGATACAAAGGCTGAAGGTAAAACACGTCCCGTGTATGCAAACTAGCTGCCAACGAGTCTACCTCTTGCTGCACATCACATGTACTGACTTCTGCATGCATATATAAATATGCATAACAGCTTGGTATAATAAATAATTCAATATCATATGATAACTGCAATTGCCAGCTTTGCCAGCTAGATCTATATAGTGGACCATGTAATTTATACAAGCACCAAGCTTCACATTGATGCAGTTCAATCAGAAGAATTGGAACAAGGTTACCCACCTTGCAACTAGAATAGTGTTGTGCCGTTAAATATGTATCATGTAAGAGACATGGAGTGTAAGAGCCACTGGTTAGCCAAAGAGCAACTGTACAACCAAACCCAATCCCACTCTATAAAGTATAAAAGGGGATGTAGGATTCATAATAAAGAGAACAACGTGTTTATCCTTTTATCTTTCACCATAATACCGACCTCAGAGCAGCCTTACCATGTCCAAAAGCACAGCTCCAATAAAAAAAATACTTTGCATGATGTCACAGAAAGGAACACTGCATTCCTGGCCAGTGCCAACTCACTTAGGTTCTGGATCATCTCAGGAGGAAGTGATGTGACTGGCAGAAGACGTGGCAAGCTAGAACACAAATACAGGATACAAATACAGGATAAAAATACCCACCCAACCTGAAAGTTTAAACAGTTAGTGTGGGGGCATTACTTTGCCAGGATTAAAAAAAAATAAAAAAATACATAACCATAAATATTAAAGGCATATAATCTTTTGTGGGCACAAACAGGTCTTCTGATGGGTACACACTTGGAATTACAGGCATTTTTACAGCTTCAGGCATTTTGTTTAGCAAATAGAAAGCACTAGGGTGAGGAGAGGGAGCGGAAATTAAGGGTGGAGAGCTGCTATTTGAGCAGAAAACACTTTTAAAACGCTTGTAAAACTCTCAAATCTGGCGTCTATGGGGCCAAGACTGCTTGTAATCTGCCAAAATGAAGCTCATGTACTTTTTTGAGCTTCATCCGTTTTGCTTCAGGCGACAGAACACTCAAAGGTGAACAGGGGCCATTGAAATTAAAGGGATTTGACTTTTTGAGCATTTTAGAGCTACAAGCTTCAAGCAGAAAATGCTCAGGTGTGAACGGGGCCTTAGCCACAAAAACACTTTAGGCAGTGTCCATTAATACCAACACCCTCCATACATCTAAAAATATGTACAGTATCTCACAAAAGTGAGTACATCCTCTTTTTTGTAAATCTTTTATTCCATCTTTTCATATGACAACACTGAAGAAATGACACTTTGCTACAATATAAAGTAGTGAGTGTACAGCTTGTATAACAGTGTAAATTTGCTGTCCCCTCAAAATAACTCAACACACAGCCATTAATGTCTAAACCACCGGCAACAAAAGTCAGTACACCCCTAAGTGAAAATGTCCAAAGTGTCAATATTTTGAGTGGCCACCATTATTTTCCAGCACTACCTTAACCCTCTTGTGCGTAGAGTTCACCAGAGCTTCACAGGTTGCCACTGGAGTTCTCTTCCACTCCTCCATGATGACATCATGGAGCTGGTGGATGTTAGAGACCTTGTGCTCCTCCACCTTCCGTTTGAGGATGCCCTACAAATGCTCAATAGGGTTTAGGTCTGGAGACATGCTTGGTCAGTCCATCACCTTTACCCTCAGCTTCTTTAGCAAGGCAGTGGTCATCTTGGAGGTGTATTTGGGGTCGTTATCATGTTGGAATACTGCCCTGCGGCTCAGTCTCCGAAGGGAGGGGATCATGCTCTGCTTCAGTATGTCACAGTACATGTTGGCATTCCTGGTTCCCTCAATGAACTGTAGCTCCCCAGTGCTGGCAGCACTCATGCAGCCTCAGACCATGACACTCCCACCACCATGCTTGACTGTAGGGAAGACACGCTTGTCTTTGTACTCCTCACCTGGTTGCCGCCACACATGCTTGACACCTGAACCAAATACGTTTATCTTGGTCTCATCAGATCACTCACAGGACATGGTTCCAGTAATTCATGTCCTTAGTCTACTTGTCGTCCGCAAACTGTTTGCAGGCTTTCTTGTGCATCATTTTTAGAAGAGGCTTCCTTCTGGGATGACAGCCATGCAGACCAATTTGATGCAGTGTGCAGCGTATATGTCCTAGCAGGACTTACAGGCTGACCCCCCACCCCTTCATCCTCTACAGCAATGCTGGCAGAACTCGTAGGTCTATTTCCCAAAGACAACCTCTGGATATGACGCTGAGCACATGCACTCAACTTCTTTGGTCGACCCATGACAAGGCCTGTTTTGAGTGGGATTGTCCTGTATAGCCGCTGCATGGTCTTGGCCACCGTGCTGCAGCTCAGTATCAGGGTCTTGGCAACCTTCTTATAGCCTAGGCCATCTTTATGAAGAGCAACAATTCTTTTTTTTCAGCTCCTCAGAGAGTTCTTTGCCATGAGGTGCCATGTTGAACTTCCAGTGAGCAGTATGAGAGAGTGAGAGCGATAAAACCAAATTTAACACACCTGCTCCCCATTCATACCTGAGACCTTGTAACACTAAAGAGTCACATGACACTGGGGAGCTAAAATGGCTAATTGGACCCAATTTGGACATTTTCACTTGGTGTACTCACTTTTGTTGCCAGCAGTTTAGACATTAACCTCCCTGGCGGTATGATTCTGTCTGATTTTAGGTGCTGAAAGCAGTACAATTATTTTGCATGGAGATTTGGTGTTTTATATTGTAGGCCTGCAATTCTTAGGAATAACTCACTTAAATCTGTCCAAACCAAAGTCTAGTACAGCGTTTCTCAACTCCAGTCCTCAAGGCGCCCCAACAGATCATGTTTTCAGGCTCTCCATTGTTTTGCACAGGTTATTTGATCAGTTTAACTGCTTTAGTAATTCCCACAGCTGTTTCATCTGAGGGAAATCCTGAAAACAGGACCTGTTGGGGCGCCTTGAGGACTGGAGTTGAGAAACACTGGTCTAGTAGACATCCCCGGGTATGATAAAGTTTGAAACACAAAATCATAAATTATATTATAATAAATAACTATAAATAATTATAACAAATAATATAAAAATAATAAACATTATTCAATAATGTAATCAAATCAAAAACACTGAAATTTGCTCAGTTGCAGAATTGTCGCTGTCATTAGATTTAGTGTTTGATGACGAATTTCCCCACAAATCGCTATCGCTCAATTCTGATTCTAATTTATTATCGCTGTTTTCAACTTTTGACATAAAGGGACACTTTTTGGTTGCTATGGACAATCTCCAAATTCCAGGCAGAAAAAAACGGTATTTATATTATAAAACTGCATGCAGGGCACTGGACAGACCACTAGGGACAAAGGGGATGTGTAATTATTTTATACAGTACTGTAATCTGTAAGATTACAGTGTACTATATGTGTATTGTGTTTTTACTTTTTTGAATTTGGCGCCGATCTCCGCCACCGTGCGCCGCAACGTCGCAGGGAACGGAGCTCGGCGGCACTGTGTGTGAATGGAGCGAGATGACAGCTCGCGCACACTGCGGGGAGACATCGCAGGATCCAGGGAACAAGGTAAGTAACTCTCCCTGTATCCTGCGATGCAGCCCGAGTCTGGCTCGGGGTTACCGCTTATGGTACTGAAATCTTACCCCGAGCCAGACTCGGGAATACCGCCAGGGGGGGTTAATGGCTGTGTTGTGTTATTTTGAGGGGACAGCAAATTTACACTGTTATACAAGCTGTACACTCACTACTTTATATTGTAGTAAAGTGTAATTTCTTCAGTGTTTTTACATGAAAAGATAGAATAAAATATTTACAAAAATGTGAGGGGTGTACTCACTTTTGTGAGATACTGTATATTATCAAAATATATAATAACTTTCTTTTGAAAAAAAGTCAAATAACAATAACATACTCAAATACAGTATATGGGAATAAAACACAAACACAAAGGATACTTTTCCAATATTTTGTCCTTATTTGCCTCAAATGTGTAACCATTCAGACTGCATAAGTGACATTTGCTTGAAGAAACCCTTCATGTTCCTTTGCAAAGGCAAAATCGGTAAAAACTATTTTGCTGAAATCACTCATCCCTACTAATAAGCTGCTATCAGAATGAAGCTACCTGCTCCCCTTCCCTCCCCATTGATAGTTTATGCTTAGTGTTGGTCCTGTGAGTAACCTGTTTGTTACGTGGTCTAACACACTCTAAATTTATGGGTAGCCTTACAATTTTAAATCACTTTTGGGGGCTAACATTGTTTTGGATTCGGAAAGACAGGAAACACTTTAACACTTCATAGAGAAGCCAGGTTTCACTAGACACTTGGCTAAAAGAACTGTCAGGAAATCTAGACAACAAAGCTTGGGGGCCCTGTCCTTATGTTAATTGTTTTCAGGAAGCATGGTACTGTACTGTCCCTAGGCTAGGCTTCCCACCAAGGCTATATAAAAGGTTCGAGGACTGAAGAGCACATCATTCTGTAGAACATTTATTGTCAGACTTGGCCATTTTAGTGGAAAGAGCAAGATGTTCAACCTAAGGCCTCAGATCTTGAGGAACATTGTCCTTCTGTCACTGTCTCTACTCACCTGTAATGCACGGTAAGTAATGACTATGTGATTTATTTGTACATTTACCTGTACATTCTGTGGGTGAGCTTTGCATTTTGAACTAAGAAAAAAAAATGAAATACAGCAGTAGGTAATTTTGAAATCTAAATGGAAAGGCATTGGACAATTTTAAAATTCAACATGCTTGTAAAATATTTGTTAGTATTTCATAACTAGAAATCCATTTTGTTTTGCAGGACATCGTATTACATTACTGCACCTCAGTATGTTATTCCTGGTCTGAATACAACCCTTGCTGTTCATGTGTTTGGAGAGCAGTACTCTGAAATAAATGTGACTGCAGGAGTTGCGGCTGGTTTTACTGTTCTTGTCCAAGCATACAAGATTATCAGTAATGGTGAGTTGGAATACCTTTTTATAGAAAAATATTTTTCTTTAGGGCTCATTTACACTACAACGCACATAAAAACATGATTGCAGTCTATGCGCTTTCACAATTTTTATGTGTTTAGATTCTATTTTATGCGGGTTTCTGTAATATTTTAAGTGAGTTTTTCTGCATAGACCTTTTCTTTAACCACTTCATTACCCAGCCATAGTCATATGACGTCCACAGATGGGATCTCCCATCCTGGGTGGACGTCATATGACGTCCTTGACTTTGTGGGGGGATATCTGAATGATGCCTGCAGCTAGAGGCATCATTCAGATATCATTCTTTCATGCCAGCAATTCTGTGCACGATAAGAACGATCATAGCGGCCGTTCCACTGCTTGATCACTCTTATAGGTGACGGGAGGGGACATCCCCCCCTCCCGCCGCCATCCGGTGCTTCTCCGGTTTCTCCCGTGCCGTCGGGGGCCCGGAGAAAGAATCGTCTGGTGCCGGATGACGAGCATAGAGATTTCCGGTGACCAGATGGTCACCAGTCATCTCTATGACCGTCGTAGGCCCGGGCGCGACGTTATGACGTCACGCCCGGGTTCCCGGAAGTAAATAATGCCGCGATTGCGGCTAGTAAGCATGAGATTGGTGATTTATTTTTCCCGATCTCATGCTTTCCAGCCTGGAGGAGAGATGTGGGGTCTTATTGACCCCGCATCTCTTCATAAAGAGGACCTGTCACACACCATTCCTATTACAAGGGACATTTAAGTGATCAAAAAAAAAAAATGTAACAAAAAGTTTAAAAATAAAATAAATTACGTAAAAATAAATAAAATTAAAATGCCCCTGTCCCCGGTAGCTCATGCTCAGAAGCGAATGCACACGTAAGTCCCGCCCACATATGTAAACGCCATTCAAACCACATATATGAGGTATCGCTGCATGCGTTAGAGCGTGTGCAACAATTCTAGCACTAGACCTCCTCTGTAACTCTAAACTGGTAACCTTTAAAAAATTTCAAAGCGTCACCTATGGAGATTAAGTATCAAAGTTTGGCGCCATTCCATGAGTGTGCGCAATTTTAAAGCGTGACATGTTCGGTATCTATTTACTCGGCATAACATCATCTTTCATATTTTACAAAAAAATTGGGCTAACTTTACTGTTGTGTTCTTTTTTAATCCATGAAACCATTTTTTTTAATTTAAAAATTATTGCGCAAATACCATGCAAGATAAATGACCGTCATTTTATTCCTTAGGGTGTCTGCTAAAAAAACATATATAATGTTTGGGGGTTCTGAGTAATTTTCTAGCAAAAGAATGATGATTTGTACATGTAGGAGAGAAGTGCCAGAATAGGCCCGGTATTGAGGTGGTATAAAAGCCCAGGGTTGAGGTGGTTAAAGACATGTTTCCTCTGACCTAACTGTTGTGGATGAGAGGAGCATTTGTGCACATTTACACACAATCAGCTATGCAATGTAGAGAAACACAGGTAACTGCACATAGTGTGAATGGGCCCTTAAAATATGTAATTGTAGCAGACAGGTAAATCTAACTCTGGGTCCAAAGTCATCAGGCTTACTCGATTAGATATAGAATAATAATCAAATATGTTTTGATCTTTTTTGTTCATATGACTGCAGTTATCAGAAATGTGATTGGATGATACAGGTTACTACACAATGGATATAGTTATTTCACTTTGCACTAACTTATCGATTAAGCCTGTGTAAAGCCAAAACTGAAATTTTAAATCTGGCCATACATTATACAATTTTCTTATAGTGCAAGCACCTGTCTGATAGCATACCATTTGAAAGTGTTTAAGTTTGACCCCATTTTATATGGTTTTGTTAAATTGAAAAAATGTATGGCCATCCTAAGTTACTGATGCCATTTTATTTTTATTTTCAGACTCTATTGACCTACTCACTATTCCAGCAGTAAGTACCAAATTCCATACTGTGTTAGTAACATGAAAGGATTATTGCCTGAATAAAAAGTGTATTTTAGGTTGTTAATGTGTTTGTTAGAGTCTTAAAATGATACACAGTTTTGTACAGGGTTTTTCTATTTACAAGAAATTGTAACATTAAAGATTAGGGCTACAATGATAATATAACTTTAAATGTTTTATAGAGATAAAGAGGCTGATTTACTAAAGGTGGTGAGAATGTTCACACTCAAGAAAAAAAAAAAAGACCCCCTTAAATCTTCTAATCCAATTAGATTATTGAAGATAATTGTCGCTCTTAATTTGTGTGAACATTCTCAACTCTTTAGTAAATGAGTTCTGTTATCCTGTTTTAGTGCTATTGCAGAATATTTTGGATGACTTTTATAGGATTAAGCTTGCAGGTTTATACTTAAATTTGGGAAAATCATCAGTCTCAAGAGTGAGCAATTGCCTATTCAAATCGATTGAGTAAATTAACTGCTAATAAGCCATGAAAGATCACTTTGTAATTAAGCAGTTGACAATCTTTAGGGGTCACCATACACTGTACAATCTGACCATACAATCTTTGTACAATCTACTTCAGATTTTCCAAAACCATGTAATATGTGAGGACCTAGTTGAATTTATCCAACCAAACTGTACCCAATCAGGCAGGCCCTTTGATTACAATGTTTCTGGTAGATCTAAAAGAAATTGTACAATTAGATGTTAACATGCGTTGTGAGCTTTAGACCCCTTTCACACTGGGGCGGTTTGCAGGCGTTATTGCGCTAAAAATAGCACCTGGAAACCGACCCTAAACAGCGGCTGCTGTTTCTCCAGTGTGAAAGCCCCAAGGGCTTTCACACTGGAGCAGTGCGCTAGCAGGCTATCGCTTGTGAAACGCGTCTACCATTGCCTGTATCTGTCTGACCCTGTTGACAGTAAAGATGACATCAAGATAAGTTGGAGTTCCAGTGTGCGACCAATTTCTTGTTTTATTCGTCTTCCACGGTGGTGAGCCGAGGTCTGCACCTGTGATCTACCTTACACCTGGAGCGGTGTACTGCTTCTTGTTCTCTACCTAAACACATATGTTACGTTTTTCCATAATTGCAGTGTGATTTGGAATCGTGGGCAGAATTGCTGCGATTCTGCCCGCAATTCAAAGTTGTGAAGTGTGAATGCAGCCTTAGATTTGGTGGCTGCATTCGTTTTCTTTTTTAGGGCTTCTTTACCTATATTTCCACTGGAGATTTGTCCAGTAACACACTTACCTGTCTTAGGCTGCATTCACAACTGAGCATAAGGAGTTTAAAGAGTCTTTATTTGAGCTTTTTTGAGTGTCTATGCAAGTGTATACAGGTGTTTTTAGAAGTGTATTACAGGCCTTTTACATGTGTATTCAAGCTTCAGGCTTTCTGGTCTAGCCAACGAAAATCACTAGGCGGAGGAGATCAGGTAATATAGGCTAGAAAATGCCTGAAAAAAAAGCTAGAAATAAGTATTTTTAGGCATTCACATTGAAAACTATGAGGCCAGAAATGCTAAATTCTGCCTGAAAAGTAGCCCCTGCTCTATGCTTACCACACATCCCATAGTCCCTAGTCCATCTCAAGAGCAAGAGAGAGGGTGGCTACATCTTACATACAGCGGAACCATGGAGATCAAACCTAGCCAACCTCGAACAGGCAGTCAGAATACAGCAGTAAAAAAAAAAAAAAAGGAGTAGGGTGAGAGCAAAGGAAGGTACTTTTTTGACTTAAGAAAACATACTTTATTAAACTTTTTTTTTTTTTTAAATCAGAGTTTAGTATCACTCCAAGTAGATTAGAAGACTCTGCAGTCCTTTCATCACAGGTGCTGGAGAGTAAAGCTTGCCATACATGGACTGAAATTTGGCCAATTCAGCAGGGACTGGCTGAATTTCGATCTTTGGCCATTCCTGTTCATTCATAACTGTCCTGCTGGAATATTACCATTCAATCAGTGCTTGCAGCCAATAAGCTGCAGCACTGATCAATGCATTCTGACAGCGGGACTTCCCCGCTCTCAGAATACAATGATACAGCGGGAAGGATTCCCACATCCACATTGAATGTGTGGATCGGAAAATTGGGTCAGTTTTTTTTCATTCAACCCGCTTGCTGAATGAAAAAAAAATGGACTCCTATATTACCAGCTTAATGAAGAAAAGCACAATGACAGAAGATCTATATTTGGCCAACTCAAAATTTCAAATTGTGCAATTTTTTTTGTGTATTGCAGATTCCAGCAAATTCTTCTACTTCCGATAAATATCTACTGCTTGTGAATGGATGTGTCAAGAGTACTTTAGTATTTACCGAACAAAAGCAATTAGGGATTCTAACAAAGAAGATGTCCATGTTTATACAAACTGACAAAGATGTTTACAGTCCTGGAGAAACTGTCCATATTAGAGTGATTTCTGTAAGTCGTGACTTGAAGCCATACAATGGAGATGTGGACCTTGAGATCAAGGTAGGCTTTGTTACTTGTTTATCACATGCAGCTTTTTAAAAAATATAGTTGATCTGCAGACACTTCATCATAGGAATACTGCATACTCATTTGGTTTATTGATTTTTGCTCTTCTTTACATAATGAAAGGATCCCAACACCAATATTGTGCAACAATGGTTAAAGATTAAATCAGACCTGGGAGTTGTATCTACAGATTTCTCTCTGACTAGCACCCCTATTCCGGGCAATTGGACCATTCGAGCGAAATCTTTTGTAAGTAGACACTTGTATCTGATTCACTATACAACTAAACTGAAAAATCCCAATAAACACGAATGTTAAAATAATCAAGAAACACTTATGGTGTTTGGAAAGCAGAACATTGATAAGAGTCCTAAAGTAGTAAGGTTTTTTTTTTTAATCAATTAATTTTTTTAGCAATATCATCCAACTGTGATATAGATTCATAGCCATATCTATATAGCTTACTAAACATTTGCAGTGATTTCATTGCTCAGGATCTTTTGGCATTGCTGCATTACACAGCAATTTTTCAAAAAAGATAAAATCAACAGATTTCACTGATATCTGTCAGAAACAGCCTACTTACTATGCTCACTAGTGGTCATTTTTGAAAGCTTAAAAACATAAAGGCAATGCAGTAAACAAAACATTTTTTACATGATATTCTGAGACATGTTTAGTCAGAGTTCAAAATTTGGTGAATTCAGGATACTAAAATTTACATGCTTTTAAGGAATTTAAGAGATTTTTGAGTTCCTTTTGAAACGTGTAGCTTACTGTTGGCCTCCTTGCTGAGCTTCTTTCAACTGCTTTTGAATCCCTATTAATTTGTATGGGTTTGAAAAGCAGTTCTGATTAAAATAAATGGCGGTCTACAAAAGCCTTTAAAAAAACGTGTTAATATTTCTGAAAGTGTACAGTACTGTTTTTCTTAAAAAAAAAAGAAGATAAATGGCCCAATAGCTATTTGGCATTCATACAGAATATACCAGTAGTGGTACCATTACCTATGGTAATACAGCCCCAATGTTTGATTTTAAAGAGAGTTTAAGTTAAGCAGTCATATTTGTGGCTTAATTCAGTTTTTTTTTTAATCTAATTTGCAGAGCAATGTGTTCTCTACTTCATTATTTGTCAAAGATTATGGTATGTATCATTTTATTTTAGATCTCCATTTATTTCCAATGTCTCTGACATGTAATTAATGCACATTTGTATAGTTTAAATTCTCGGGCAAAATATATATGGTGCTACGGTGTGCTCTTGTATCAACTTGGGACTATTTAAAATAACTACTCATGTTAGACTGGTAACCAAGAGGTATCATCTTTTTATTTTATAAAATCACAGAAAATAAATACAAAACATTTGTAGAACCATATGTTGTCACCCATCAAATATGGCAAACATTTTCTTTCATAACGCTTATAATTCAACATGTTTCGCCATTAGTCTCTAGTAATTTCACCATGTTTTTTCCTGAAGAAGACGGAATGGTGAAACATGTTAAATTATAAGCGTGATTAAGAAAAATGTTTTCCATATTTGATGGATGATAACATATGGTTGTACAAATGTTTTTAATCTATTTTTTGTGATTAAATATGTATTGTTGTTTTAAAAAATGCTTGGTTTAATTATCTGTCTATGCACCTAAAAAGTCCCACATCTCCTACCTTTGCTCTGGCTTTTCCATACTATGGGATGTTAGGGCTATAAGTACTGATAATCTGGCCATGTCCACACAACTTACCAGTTTTTTTTTCTTATTTTATATACGAGCAGAATCATAACAGTATTAGTATTATCATGATTATTCTTTGCATCATCACTCACAGCCTATATGTGAGCCAAAAAATATTTTCATTACGCTGTACACACTGTAAACTAAAAAAATATATAGGCAGTGCAATGTAGAGTTACAAATTGTTATACAATGGTAAAATCCTTATTTATTGGGCTAACTAAATAGATCATAAATAATCAGTATCTGATATCTCATGTTTTCGCAGGCTTACCAAAATTTATTGTAACACTGGATGCTCCACTATTTTATGTTGTTTCAAAGATGCTCAACCTAACTGGTACTGTTACAGCAAAGTAAGCCAATCTCTCTCTCCCTCTGTCCTTTTCATTTAAGTTGTTGGATGTGTGGTTATACCAGGGACATTCATATTTATATGCGCAAGCTAGCAGCTAGGGATGAGCAGGGCTATATAGAATTAAAGAAGCCATGGCAGTGTTTTCATTTTTTCCAAACCCGGGTCACTGTCACCTATACCTACAGATCAGCAGAAATAAATGTAAAATCATGTAACAAAAAAAAGGAATTCATATACTGAATAATATCCTTACATGTATTAACCACAGTCATCAGAATATTTTATTGCGAACCTTTAACAGTATCATATGCACAATTTATCGTACTATAACTAATCCATGGCAGAATATAACAACGAAAAACATTTTGGCTTGAGAATACAATGTACCAAATGATTAGAGGCAAAAAAAACCTGTGCTAAAACAAGCACCAAATTAAGCGGATACAGTAAAATACATAGGCTCCAGTTCGAATAATTAGGTACACTGGCTATTTGGCTCTTAAGATTTACTAAGCCAATATATTATCAACAGTTCTCTAATTAGTGCCCCTACCTAAAATGTAATTTTACAAGATAATACAGTTTACTATCCTTCTAGAGATAAACAAACAGCTGTTTGTTTTTGTGTTTTTTTTTTAATATATAATCTTTATTTTACATTTTTGCATCATATAACATACAAAGGGCATAAAACAAAACACCATAGAAATGAATAAAAGCATACAAACAGGTCCACGTTAGTGTCATTCGTGGTGCGCAATATAATGACTAGAAAAAGGGGGAATGAGGCAAGTAGAGCATCATATCCATGCTTTATCTGATGAACGTAAACATAAACGTGTCGCTTCAAATAACCCATCCCTGTGTTAGGCTAAAGGGGACATAGACCCCATAACGTGGATGAGAAACTAGGGAGGGATAAGGAGAAGAGGGACAAAACAAAACAAAATAAACAAAATAAACAAAACATAAAAAAACAGCACTCCATGAGCTTGTTTTTTTTTTAAAGTGATGTGACAAGATCAGTTTCTCCATATTCTTGGTGACCGGTATATATGTTTGCTATGGAATGTGTTTCTAACTTTCCCTTCATGTTCTGAGGGTGATATGGCCCTTTGTGTGCATTTTTTATTGCTATAAAAGAAATCAGTGTTTACTTAAATAAATGTAAATGCATTTACTTGCTTAATGTTGGAGGTAAAAGTAATCTGTTGAAATGTAAGAAAACAGAACATGTTTTCATCTTATTTTAATCCCAATGCATCTCATGTATTCACATTTGTATTTTGAATTCAGGTATTACTCTAGTAAACCACTAAAAGGAAATGTAACGGTAACAGTGAAGCCTTCATATGGTCAAGATGTAAGTGAAGTTAAGGAAACATATCAGGTATGTTCATGGTTTTCTATTTGTTAACTTAATTTTTTCCTACCCTTTTTCTAAGTATATAAAGTATGGGATTTGCAGTACATAACACCCCACTACAAGCCAAAAGGTATCAGGCAAACTAAAATATAACTACTACAAATACTGTATGCCTGTTTTGTGTTTTTATTTCCAAATTTTCAAGAGTGGATATCCATGAATAACAGTAGGGCTTTTTTTTTAAATGACAGGCAAAAAAATAAATGAGAGAGACGCTATGAAACCCAAATGATATCAGCCTGCCACAACAGGTATACTGGCTAGAGAATCAGTGAGCAGGTAGACCCCTGCAATGCTGATGCTCACAGTTTCCTTCTTGAAGACTGAATGCCATGGAGGAAGCTGAAGATCACAAACTGTTGATTTTCCATGCCAATGAAAAATTGTAAGACGAGAAAAAAATATATAACACAACAGTATTGTGAGCACAGACAAATCTTCAAGTTGATAATCACAGGTTGTCAATAAGAAAATACAAGAAAAAGTAACTTTCAATCAAGGTTAGAGTAAAGCCTCCAGGCTGAGTATCGGTTTTTAATAACAAAGGCAGAAAACCTCTTTTTTTTTTGTTATAATTATAACATAATTTTTCTGATTTAGATATGATCAAACTGAAATGCTCAGGCACTCGGATATCTCAATGACCTATAATCTATTTATTGCTGCTGAGATATGTTATACAACTACCCATTTTTATGTTTGACTGTTACCTTTTGACCAACCCTATACTATAACCAGCAAAAATCTTTTTATGCATAGAGGGCAAAAAATGGCATAGTGTTTACATAATTCAATAAGATCCACAATTTGGAATGTCACATATCTGTTTTTTTTTTTTTTTTTATTCCTGTATATAGATCTCAGGATCTTTAAGCTTCAGTTTTCCATACACAGAATTAGAAAAGGCTGTATATCTGCAAGGAATAAATATAACAGCTTCAGTAACAGATCAAGTCTCAGGTAAACTGAATAAAAATATACATGTATTTCTTTTAATTAATTGCCTTGACAGTAGGAATATGCTTCTATAATATTTCCTTTTTTCATATAGGCATTGTAGTAGAAACATCATCCTTTATATGGGTATCACATTTTGAGTATGAAATTAACTTCATTGACCAAAATCCAGCATTCATGCCTGGTGGAAATTTCACAGCTAAGGTAGGATAAAACAATACGAGGGGCTGACTCATGTTTGCTACTGACAATTTCAACCCTGGCCATGACAAAGGGCTGAAAAAAATGTATTAGCTCAACTGATTGTACATGATCTGACTTTCTAGTGGCTATTGCTGCAATGAGTTGGACTAGGAAATGGGAAGAGCAAAGCTGAGCAGTGAAAATGGAGAATATCAAAAAGGCGGTAATAAACCTGAATCATTGCTGGCTAACACTGTTTCTAAATCCACTATATTATCAATGGTCAGTACTTATAGTTAAATAGGTACAGATGGCACATTTATAAAACTGTATGGGCATTATCCCCAGCATAAGTACCTATTAACCTCTTAACATTGGAGAAAGTTGGTATTTTAAATGAGCCACTATGCCTGAGGCCAATAGGAGGAATTATAATGCAGCACTGTGATTAGCTGAACAGCGATGATGTCTTCAGTAGCCTTTCCCAGCAGCTCCTGATCATTGATAGTAGGACCATTAACTGTCCATGACAGCTCGATTATAGTCCTGGGGGCACTGATGGAGTCCATCCTAGAACAAGACATCAACATATATGTGGCAGCTGGGCATTAAGACCAACCTGCCCTGCTATAGCATATATGCATACTGATGTCTTAAAGCAGTGGTTCTCAACTGCTGTCCTCAGGACCCACTAACAGGTCAGATTTTAAGTATTACCTTGGGGAGATTCAGACTAGAATACTGCAATCACTGAGCAGAAAATTATATCATCTGTGATGTATTTCAGTTATTTTGCCAACCTGGCCTGTTGGTGGGTCCTGAGGACAGGAGTTGAGAACCACTGTCTTAAAAAGATTAATATATTACTAAAAATCTCTTTTAGCATTTTGTAAGGAAAAATCTTTGTTTGTAATGTGAATATCATTTTAAATGCTTGAATGCCCATGTGAAGCCTAGAAAACATAGCGGGCATTGGGGTATATAAACATTAGGAAGGATTTTAAAATTATTGAATCATGTAAAGTGAATCTTCACACAGTGGCTCAGAATATAGCTAAGTCTTTTAAATTTTGAAGAATATTACACAAATGTCCTCAATGTATATTACACAATATACCATTTTCAGTTTGTAGGAGAGCTGAAGTCACACTCTGCAGAGCTCAGTGAGGAGAGCTCTGAGAGCTGATTGGAGGGAAGGGACACAACCCTTCACACGGCATAGAGGAACTGAGACAAGTACACACTATAGAGTGATATTCTTTGTTCATATTTCATGTCTGAGGTTTACAAACACTTTAAGAATCCATCTCCCCCAGAGCTTATTGGAATTATAAGAGCAGCCAAATATTTCACACACAAATTTAGGAGCACATTTGTAAACAATTTATGCATGGAAAAACAAATATGCATGCTTTTTCTTACAGATTCAAATACAACGGATTGACAAAAAAACGTTAACTGGACAAGAAAGGCAGAAATTGGTAACAGTTAACATAACCTCTGATACAGAGACAGTTCAACAGCTATATGTAATCCCAGAAAATGGAATTATCACTGTGCAGTTTCCAGTTTACTTATCAGTACGTGGAATAAATGTCATATATATTACGGTGAGTAGAGAACTTATAACAAAAAAGATTTTTCAAGTTAGTATCTCTAGGTCTAATTATTTTCCCTAATATATGATGTATGCTATAATAAGCTGACCTCTAAGTTAGGATAAATATCCATGAAAAAAACAAGAAAGGGAGGGAGGAAAATTTTTCTAGTAGGGGCAAATCCTGCAACACAAAACTGACAGGTCGAACAATTCACCATACTACCTAAAATGAAACATATTTTGGCTGGAGATGGCTTTTAATAATGTACATGTTCTTATTCATTAGCATCTGAATGATATCATTTTTGAATCATTTATAAACTTTATTTTTTTTATTATTTAGGCTCAGTATCAGAATACGAATTCAAGTTACACCACCACTGATGTATTTTCATACAATCCTCTTGTTCGACTTCAAACACCAGATTCAACATTAAAGGTATTTTTTTTTTTCCCTTTAAGAAGTCTTGTCTACCTTTGAAACAATTGCATCATAATGGAAGCTTTGTTATAGCTTATATAAGCATAGAGACCTGCTAACTAAAATGAAAACTATCAGTGAAAAAAAAAAATCTTTAAGGGCAGGTTCACACCACATGCAGTCCAGTGCCTTTTTTTTTTTTTTTGCGTCAAAAGCGCATGGATAGTAGATTATATGATTTCCAATGGCATAGGTCACACTAGTGCGGTCAGTTCCAGAAAAAAATGTAGAACATGTGGAACGCAGTAAAATGCCTCAAAAATGCACCGGACCGCACCTAAATGCATCCAAATGCATATGTCCTTATTTAAGGTGAAGAAAAAGAGGGAAAAAAAATGCACCGGAACACATAAAATGCATCAAGAATGCATCTGGACTGCATTTCTATGGTGTGAACCGGTCCTAATAGTATATTTATCATGAAAGTAAGGGTAAAACACAATACTTCTCAATTTAAATATATATATATATATTTTTTTTAATATAGGTTGGAATATCATTTGAAGTACAAGTTGATGTCCAGGTGAAAGTTCAGCATATTTATTACACAGTAAGTATGTGATCAAATCTTATTTAGAATGTGCTTAGAAGGGCAACATGTTTTCTACTGCTACTGAAAAATTATACTTTATATAAAAATGCCTCCTGCATATGATCGTGTATCAAATAATACAGAACTATTCCAATGTTGCTTAATATGTAAATTTACCAAATGCTTTTTTCCTTTGCAGGTTATTTCCAAAGGATTGGTAGTGGTGGCTGGTAAAAACAGGACAACGTTTAGCCTCACACCAGAAAACTCTTGGGCTCCCACTGCTGAACTGTTGGTGTATTTGATTAGTTTTGGAAAGGACAATAATAAAATCATGCAGATTTCGAAAACGCTCAATATCAAGGGGACATTAAATCAAAAGGTAACTAGAGCACAAAGTATTTTTTTTTTAAATAAATAAATCGTAAAACATTATTTAAATGTTAAATATTATTAAAAATATTATTTATCAAATTAAGTTTTAATATTCTAATACACTTTGATTTGACACTTTGATGTAACATGTTTATTTGTGTTCTATCTTTAGATGGGTTTATCTTGGAGTAAAGACACAGCTAAACCATTGGAACAGGTATCATTGATTGCCAATGTGGAAGATTCTCTCTCTTTGGTGGGACTGTGCATTGCTGACAAAAGTTCCACAATTATCAAAAGACAAAATGACTTAACAAGTAGGGTAAGTATGACTGAACATAACAGGGCTGGTATACAGTACTACAATAGGACATTTTATCATGGCTTCTGTTTGCTATGAATTTTAAAATGTAATAGGTCAATCATTTTTATTTTTAGGGTGTAAGATGTTGCAATACTTTGTGATGTGTATCTAGAAGTTATTTATACTGTTCTATATACAGCTGCTGCTAAAAGAGAGCTATATAGGATAACATTGAATTGAGTGACAGTGGAGCTCTAGCCAAATTTAAAAAAACAACATAGCATGAAAAAATTATATCTGGGCATGCTATCAGTATTAATAGCATTAATATATACTGTAAAAGATACTTTGCAAAACTAACTGATGGTTATAAATATAACTATACAAGAATAATTATTTTTTATCTTTAGCAATTACCGGTAACATTTAACACAGGGTGCTTTCATGACACTCCTCTTGTAGAGGCTTTTCTAAAAAGAAACTCCACCACTGTCCGCAAGTTGTCATCCTGAGTACATCTTAATATATAAAACATTATTGCCTCTACTAGTATACATTCCATTTAATGCGCCAAGTGGTGTGAAAGCAGATTAGGATAACCAGTACTATTTTACTATAACATCTCATAATCATTTCTTATATAGTAAGCTTAAGGGTAGCACTAGTAGAAATATTATTTAAAAAATTGTAATATATATATATTATATATACACATACGTACTGAAATTTGTATTTATCTCTTTTTTTTCAAAATAAGTTTTAGATTTTTGCTCTAAACCAGTAATTTGTTTTTCTTTTTAGGTTTTTCAGGAGCTAAATTCATATAATATGGTAAGTACTACAAACATTGACATCAAAATTACAAGCATTAAGTCTTAATTTTACTATTCTATTGTCCTCTGAACTGCAACTAATTACAGAGGGGAGGGTCAGTGCTTAGCTGGTGTTCTATTGTTTTGTGCAGTGCTTTTGGCTTGACACTATGAACATAAGCACAGGGGTAACACGATCAGTGCACTGCTGCTTTTATTGTCCAGTCAGAAGGTTGACCATTCACTTGACCACACACTGTTTATATTACATTATCCCTTCTCTTTATGGATATAAATGATGTCACTGTATTTTTTTTTTTTTATTTAAAAAAGGAGCTTCTTGTCCTCTGCTGCTGATCACATGTTCACCCCCCCCCCCCCCCACAAAAAAAAACTGCCTTTGGAATACAGAGGAAAAATACATACTTAATATCAAAGCCTTGGGGGGGGGGGGGGTTTGTGCAAAGTGCACAAACTGAACAGAATTACAAATCGTGAAAACAATGTGCTTCCTAGGTACAGTACTGACTAGACTTGTGCACAACGGAAAAATTTGTTTAGTTTCGGTTTGTTTCTTGTGCACAATGGAAAAATTTGTTTAGTTTCGGTTTATTTCTTTTCGGTCCTGTTGATTCGTAATCGTTCGTAATTTTGCTAGATGGGATTTTTCGTGTTCGGACTAATTCGTACTTTCGGTAGAGTACATTGTTTTTTGTTGATTCTGGACACAACTCCTACTTTCCTTAACTTTTTTTGGGTTCGTTGATTCGTAATTTTCCATGTCTCTCTCACAACGACGCTGCCTAATATGCCTAATGTGCTTCGAATGGATTTGTACTTTTCTAAATACATAACGGTTATTTGTAACGATTCGAAATCTCGTATTTTACTTTAGTTTTTTACATGCGGCTATAGCCTCCGCCCCTGTACACCATTTTGAGAGGGAGTTCAGCACGGTGAGGGAGAAGCAGAGAGTAGAGCAGAGTGTTATTGTGCTTCGAATGGATTCGTAACTTTTTTCATAACGAATTATGCCGAAGACATTCGGGCATTCGCTATTTGCGATATAATTTATTTCGGATTCGGTTTTATTCGTAATTGCTTTGTTCGGAAATTCGAATGCTTCCGAATGTCCGAAAGTTGCTAAATTCGGACGAATTTCGATTCCTTACGAAACGAATTGCACCTGCCTAGTACTGACCCATAAGTGTTTTACTGTAATTATAGCCTAATAACTATAATGGATCCATTTAGTATGTTTACTACTCTATCATTTTTCTTAACAGGGTGCTCCATTTGGTTTGACCAATGCTGATGTGTATAGACCAAGACCACCCTGTAAGTTTTTACTCAATACGTACTATTAGGAAAATGCAAGCAAATGTAATATTTTGTATTTTGCCTATAGAACATATAAGCATTTCCATTACATCTTATAATGTAAATGTGCATTTAAATGATTACTACAGATACATGGGTTTATGTTATGTTGGCTTCACACATTTCTTTTAGTTCACCTGAAAGACACAGATAGCGTAAAGATATTAGTCTGTATTAGCATTAAAGATAATTTTATCTTTTTATCATTATATCCTCATATTTCAAGCCGAGTAGTGTTTATATAAATGTATCCAAGATCTATTGCTCCTTCATTTAATGTCTGTAAAGTACTAGCAGGCAACATCAGACAGGGCATCTAAGGGAATAAGATAATCTTGTCTGAATGTTATTTTCCCCTTGAAATGTTAGTGAGAGGGGTGTCTCCAGTGTGCCTGCCACTTCCTTCTACAAAGGCTAAATACAAAAAGGTCACCCAAGCTGTGTGTGTGTTTAGGCCTCTGCCAACATATTCAGGAGTCTTAAGGGAATCAGAATGTGCCTATACGTCTGACCACAATCTAATGTCTATGGATTTCTTATGAGACCGAAACACAGTATATGTCAAATGTGACAAAAGTATGAAACAAAATAAAAGCAAATGGTGCATTTGAATTACTGTATTAATAAAGACAATTAAATTGTCAGAGCCGAATTACCAAGCAGTGGGTACTGACTGACACTACTGTTTAATGTCTTCTTAAATGTAGTTCAAACATATTTTGAGCTTTCTAAAGAGCTGAATATGTTTAAAGACTATTTTATTCATTTTAGTTTCAGCTCCTCGTGTTGCAAGGAGGACTGAGATGACTCCAAGACAAGATGAATCTGTATTTCCAATCATTTGGATTTGGCTGGAGACCAATATAAGGTATGTTAGAGTGAACCTGTCATCCTTTGTAAACTTTTACAATAAAAGTTCTTGCGTAACATCAGTAACTTTGTTGTGGCTACAGCTTTACTACCAAATTCTCTGTCAACGACTCTGAATCCGGGTCTGTAATTAAGGAACCGTTACATATTTGCCTTGGGAGTGAAGCCTACTTCCCAAGCTAATGCCCACTTATCTATCTATCCATCCACTAAGCAATGAGGGGGCACCTTTACTTGCCATAAAGGTACTGTAACTGAATGGTCAGGTTTAGCTCCAGGAGGAAGAATCTTACCCCCAAATTAGAGAAGTCCAGACATATAGTAGGGGATCAGAAATCACTGGTATTCACAAACATGGCTTTCCTTCATAAAGACTACATCTGGCACCACACATTTATTGCTGTAAGGTGCCATGTATTAAACATATAGTAATAATTTACTGTACTTAAGATAAATAAATGAAGTCCACTTTTATTTTACAGCTCAAGCTTACAATCTATCTTTCCACTAACTGTACCTGATGTGAATACTACTTGGGTGGCCACTGCATTTGTTATTTCTGAAAATCTTGGACTGGGAGTAGCCGAGGAACCTGCTGAGGTGATTATTTTCTATGCAGTTTCATAATGTCTTAATAAATAGGTATCCGCCTGGACCAGTTGGGATTTACATGTTTACTGACAGGTTTACTTTAAAGTGATACTGATACTTCAAAGAAAATGTATGAAGTGCAGGCATCTGCTGTAGCTTAAAGTCAATGTCATTACAACTGAATATTGGATCATTCTTATTGGGCAAGCTCCGACATATAGTAGTGCTGATGATCCTGTTCCCTGGTATACTTCCTTCCACATGTTGTTTATTACTATATCCCTCATGTATTTCCTTTTATATATATTTTGTTTCTTGATTTTACAGATATCAGTATTAAAACCTTTTGTGGTTTCCTTAAATATGCCTTATTCTGTCATAAGAGGGGAACAGTTTATTCTGGAGGTTACCTTGAAAAATTATTTAAATGAAGACTTACAGGTATGGGATTCTCATTTGTATTATTTCTTGAATGTTTGTTGTAATCATACATGCCTAATCTTTGGTTTGTTTTTATTAATTATTCTTATTGTTTTTCAATTAAACAATACAGCACAAAGACTGCATGTCAAGTGAAAAACACAACTAAATAGAGCCAGTGATATACAAATATTAACATAAAAGTGCAGCACAATTTTTTTTTTTTACGTGATATCAAATTAATGATAACATATGTTCATCAATTAAACCAACGAACTTAAAAAAAAAAAAAAAACGCCTTATATAAACACCATGGTTCAAAAAGGTATTCAGGTGAAAAATAAAATAAAAATGATAATTGTCCTTTGATAGAAAACTTTAAGTTCTGATAGTAATCAGGTGATAACGTCCCAAATGGTGAAAGAACACAATCAATTTGTGACTAGTATAAAGATTTGATAGGAGATCACCCACCGTATGTCATAAGGCTTACCAGAGGGATTGAACCTAGATAAGCATACACTCACTAGGTCAATCAAACTTGTATAGTCAATAAACCTGGAATTTGTGTTCCTTGAGACATCCCTCCCTTGGTTTATTGACCATACAAGTTTGGTGGTGGATCTCCTATTAAATCTTTATACTAGTCACAAATTGATTGTGTTCATGCACCATTTGGGACATTATCACCTGATTACTATCAGAGCTTATAGTTTTCTATCAAAGGACAATCATAACTTTTATTTTATTTTTCACCTGAATACCTTTTTTCACCATGGTGTTTATATAAGGTTTTTTTTTTTTTTTTTACGTTTGTTGGTTTAATTGACGAACATATGTTATCATTAATTTGATATCACATTAATTTTTTTAACGCTGCACTTTTATGTTAATGTATGTTCTCTTTTGCAAATTTAGATCTTTTTGCTGTGCAAGCTGCTTTCTTTTCACTTCAAAGGGACAGCGCGGTATATTTACTATTCTTGAGTAGTGATGAGCCGAACACCCCCGGGTTCAGTTCGCACCAGAACCCGCGAACGGACCGAAAGTTCGTACGAACATTAGAACCCTATTAAATACAATGGATGCGAACGTTCGAATTCTAAAGTGCTAATTATAACAACTATTATGCATGTTATTGTCCTAAAAAGGGTTTGGGAACCCGGGTTGTGCACCAGGGGACATGTATCAATGCAAAAAGAAGTTTTAAAAACGGTCGTTTTTCGGGAGCAGTCATTTTAATGATGCATAAAGTGAAAAAAAAAGTCAAATATTCCTTTAAATATCGTACCTGGGGGGTGTCTAAAGTATGCCTGTGAAGTGCCACGTGTTTCCCGTGTTTAGAACTGTCCCTGCACAAAATGACACTTCTAAAGGAAAAAAAAGCCATTTAAAACTGCTTGCGGCTTTAATGTAATGTCTGGTCCCGGTAATATGGATGAAAATCTTTAAGAAAAATGGCATAGCTACCCCATGACCCCCCCCCCCCCCTACCCCAGCCCATTACCAGCCCCTTTGGGTCTTGTATGGATATTAAGGGGAACCCCGCACATAAAATAAAAAAGGCCCTATATACTCTGAACAGCCGTATACAGGCGGTGCATACAAGACAGGGACTGTAGGTTTGTTCTTATGTAGAATCTGTTTGTAATTTTGAACAGGTACATTGTTGAAGTGTAGCTCCAGCCCAAAAATCTATTTTTAAACTTTTTGGAAAACATAGGTAAGGGTTATCACCCCTGTAACATTTGTTTTGCTGTCTGTGCCCCTGTTCAGAACATTTCACCTCACTTTCCGTCCCAATGACAACTGTTTTTGAAATGTGGTGTTTTTCTTGAAACAAGGATTGCTGATAAAGCATCAGTACAGAGGAGACACCTTTCTCCCATATTTATTCTTACAGGAGAGAATTTTCCTTCCTAGTGGTAGATTTCCTCTCACTTCCTGTTGTCTTCTTGCGTTTGCAAGTAGGAGTCATTTGTAAGTTGGATGTTTGAAAGTAGGGACCTGCCGTATATACTCTGCAGAAATAGGCCCCATAGTTGTTGGTGTTGGCACAACACTGTAAGCACTCACAGTTACTCTTGGTTGGTGCTGGAACGCCCTGCTGTCAACTATTATATCAGGAATTTTAATTACATATAATTGTTGAACAGTGGTAGTAAAAATTGGGCCTTTGATGGTGGTGCTGGTGCCACAACACTGTAAGCCCTGACAGTTACTCTTGGTGGGTGCAGCAATGGGCCCTGCTGTGAATTATTAGATCAAGAATTGTAATTGCATGCCCCTGTTGAACAGGGGCTGAAAAATTGGGCCTTTCGTGGTGGTGGTGGCGTTGCCACAACACTGTAAGCCCTCAGAGTTACTCTTGGTGGGTGCAGCAATGGGCCCTGCTGTGAATTATTAGATCAAGAATTGTAATTACATGCCCCTTTTGAACAGGGGCTGAAAAATTGGGCCTTTCGTGGTGGTGGTGGTGTTGCCACAACACTGTAAGCCCTCAGAGTTACTCTTGGTGGGTGCAGCAATGGGCCCTGCTGTGAATTATTAGATCAAGAATTGTAATTACATGCCCCTTTTGAACAGGGGCTGAAAAATTGGGCCTTTCGTGGTGGTGGTGGTGGCGTTGCCACAACACTGTAAGCCCTCAGAGTTACTCTTGGTGGGTGCAGCAATGGGCCCTGCTGTGAATTATTAGATCAAGAATTGTAATTGCATGCCCCTGTTGAACGGGGGCTGAAAAATTGGGCCTTAGGCACTGGTGCCACAACACTCCAACCCCTCACAGATACTGTACTTGGAGCACAGCAATGAGCCCTATGGCAAATTATTGCTAAAAAAATTGTAATTACACGCCCCTGTAAAACAGGGGCTGAAAAATTGGGCCTTAGCCACTGGTGGCGGCACCCATAAACAAAAATGATCTTCCAAGCTATCATCATCAATCGTATCATTGAGGACTCGGAGGAGGAGGATAGCCAGTCAACATAACAGCACAGGCACTCAGCATCAGCATCAGTCTTGAAGGGATGTGACATGTTAAAATCAATTAGTCTGTTATATCAGCATCAGGTGTGTGGTAGCTGGTGGTGATCCAAGACTGGTTCATCTTGATGAAAGTCAGTCGATCAACCGAGTCGGTGGACAGGCGCACCCTGTGATCCGTGACAAATCCTCCAGCAGCACTGAATGTGCGTTCCGAAAGAACGCTGGATGCAGGACAGGCCAGTAGCTCAATTGCATACTGTGCAAGCTCTGGCCAGTGATCCATCCTCAAGACCCAGTAAGCCAGAGGATTTTCGGTGGGGAAGGTGTCCAAGTCTGACCTTGCCCCTAGATATTCCTGCAACATGTTTATCAGACGCTGGCGATGGTTGCTGGAACCGATCATACTTTGGGGCTGCGGACTAAAGAATTGTCTGAACGCATCGGTCAGACGGCCACCTTCCCCACCGCTCCTTCTTTGACTGGCCGAAGCCTCAGCAACTCGTTGTCCAGGACCAGGAGTTTGTAACCTCCCAGTCTCTGGGAACGCGTTGCACAGACCTTTCTGCAAGGCCTCCCGGAGTTGTCTCATCCTCTGCTCCCTCTGCGACGGTAACATAAGGTCCGCAACCTTACCCTTGTACCGTGGATCAAGGAGAGTGGCCAGCCAGTAATGGTCCCTCTCCTTGATCCGAAGAATACGAGGATCCTTCCGCAGACTTTGCAGGATCAGGGAGGCCATGCAGCGTAGGTTTGCTGAGGCATTCGCTCCGGAGTCCTCTGGGTCACTAAGGACGTCATGATCCGCAGCCACCTCCTCCCAGCCACGTACAAGTCCACTGGTTTCTTGGGACTGTAAATCATCCCTAAAAGACTGCTGCTGATGATGCTGAGTGCCAGCCTCCACCTCCATGCTGACACAATCCTCCTCCTCCTCCTCCTCCTCCTCCTCCTCCTCCTCCTCCTCCTCTGCGATGGGTGGGACAGAAGGAACACTGTCTGGGTAAAGGGGGCCTTGAGAGGCAAGGAAGTCCTCCTCTTCCTGCCTCTGTTCTGCCTCAAGTGCCCTGTCCATTATTCCACGCAGCGTGTGCTCCAACAGGTGGACAAGAGGTACAGTGTCACTGATGCATGCACTGTCACTGCTCACCATCCTCGTGGCCTCCTCAAATGGTGCCAGGACAGTGCATGCATCCCTGATCATGCCCCACTGGCGTGGAGAAAAAAACCAAGCTCCCCTGACCCTGTCCTGGTGCCGTAGTCGCACAGGTACTCATTGATGGCCCTCTGCTGCGTGTGCAGCCGCTGCAGCATGGCCAACGTTGAGTTCCACCTGGTGGGCATGTCACATATAAGGCGGTTCTTGGGCAGGTTCAACTCCTTTTGCAGCTCAGCCAGGCGAGCACTGGCATTATAAGATCTGCGGAAATGCACACAGACTTTCCTGGCCTGCCTCAGGACATCCTGTAAGCCCGGGTACCTGCCCAAGAACTGCTGCACCACCAGGTTAAGGACGTGAGCCACACAGGGCACATGGGTCAGTTGTCCTTGTCGGAGGGCGGAGAGGAGGTTGGTGCCATTGTCGCAAACCACCATTCCTGGCTTAAGCTGGCGTGGCGTCAACCACCTCTCGGCCTGGCCCTGCAGAGCAGACAGGACCTCTGCCCCAGTGTGGCTTCTGTCCCCCAAACACACCAGCGCAAGCACGGCATGGCATCTTTTTGCCTGCGTACTTGCGTAGCCCCTTGAACGCCTACGGAGCACCGCTGGTTCCGAGGACAAACCACAGGAAGAGGCCATGGAGGAAGAAGAGGAGGAGGGGGTGGAGGAGAGAGGTGTGTCACAACCAGTAGTAGCATTTTGGAGGCGTGGCGGTGGAACAATCTCCAACACTACTGCACCTTGTCCTGCATCCTTCCCAGCTGCCAAAAGAGTGACCCAATGGGCCGTGAAAGAAAGGTAACGTCCCTGTCCATGCCTGCTGGACCATGAGTCAGCGGTAATATGCACCTTACCGCTGACCGCCCTGTCCAGCGAGGCCAAGACATTGCCTTCCACATGCCGGTAGAGAGCCGGAATAGCCTTCCGTGAGAAAAAGTGGCGTTTGGGAACCTGCCACTGAGGAACCGCACATTGCACAAAATGGAAGGGGGCCGAGTCTACCAACTGAAAAGGCAGCAGTTGAAGCGCTAGCAATTTAGCCAAGCTAGCATTCAACCGCTGGGCATGTGGATGGCTGGGAGTGAACTTCTTTCGACGGTCCAGCAGCTGGGGCAGGGAAATTTGCCTGCTAGAATCGGACGTCGGTGTACTGCTAGCAGAGTGGCCGCAAGTACTTGGCTGTGACACACCTAATTCTACACCTTCATTCCTCTCAGTGCATGTTTCAGAGAGGACTGAAGTTATAGTGGGGTTGGAGATCCCAGCTGATGCGGTGCAAGGAGAGGTCCGCTTTGTTCTTTGGTGTGGGTCTTTGAGGTAGGCTTGCCAACGAGCTGCATGGCAGGTCAACATATGTCTGGTCAGGCATGTGGTACCCAAGCGGCTGATGTTTTGGCCACGCGATATAAGCTTGAGACATATGTTGCAAACAGCAGCTGTGCGATCTGATGCACTAGCCTCAAAAAAGGCCCACACCAAAGAACTTTTTGAATGACGGGCAGAGGCGGCGCCCTGCACAGGCGGAGCTCTGCGGTGTGATTCCGTCGGTGTACTGCCCTTACGCTGGCCACCAAAGGGCATCCTGCCTCGTTGGAGATGTGCCTCCTCCTCCTCATTCTCTCTCCTATTAGGCACCCACGTGGAGTCAGTGACCTCATCATCCCCTCCCTCCTCATCACTGGAGCCAATCTGGCAGTATGCTGCAGCTGCTGGAACATGACTGCCAGATTGGTGTCCTTCTTGAGCATCCCCTCTGTCTGCTCTCACGCTACTGCCTTCCTGTAGCTGGGTTTCATCATCAGACCCTTCGAAACGCTGGGCATCCTCCTGGAGCATGTACCCAACACTGTGCTCAAACAGTTCGGGGGACTCCTCAGGAGGAGGACATGGTGGGTCTAGGGAAGGAGTGACTGATGATGAGTCTGACATTGATACCAGGGAAGAGGACGCTTTGGCAGCTGCTTTTCCAGTACCCTGAGCCTGGGTGAGAGAGGATGAGGAGGAGGAGGAGGGCTTGGTCATCCACTCTACCAAGTCTTCGGCATGATGTGGCTCAACATGTCCAGCTGCCGAAAAGAAGGACAAGCGTGTCCCATGGCCATGTGCTGATGACAATGCACTGCGTCCACGACCAGCACTGTTGCCCCCAGACACAGAGCCTGCTTGCCCTCTTTTATTGCCTCCTGACTGTCTGCCTCTCCTTGTTTGCCTTCCAGACATTCTAATAGATGGCCTGCAGGGAGATGGGAAAAAAGCAATAAGGGCTACCTTCAGGTGTCCTTCTCTGTCCCTTTACTTAAGGATTTCTAAATATGGTTGAGGATGATTGCTTTTGCACAGAATAGCACAACGACAATTTCCCTGACTGTCCAAAAAAACAAGGATTTCAAAGATGGTTGATGAGGAATGCTTTAGCACACTATAGCACAAGGAGAATTTCCCTCACTGTCCTTCCCTGTCCCTAGAAACAAGGATTATCACAGTGAAAGAAACTGACACTCTTCCTACCTAAAGTTTTCTGTCCCTAGAAAAAATGTTTTTTTAAAGCACACTATAGCACAAGGAGAATTCCCTCACTGTCCTTCCCTGTCCCTAGAAACAAGGATTCGCACAGTAAAACACACTGACACTCTCCCTACCTATAGTTTTCTGTCCCTAGTGTGACAGCAGGAAGGTAAAGTCACCTGGTTGCATCCATGGGGGTAGATATATTTCTCCCAGATTCAGGCTTTATGCCGACTTATACAACTAGGGAGTTGATGAAGCCCAGCTGAGGCTAGTGGGCTCATGAATGACTCATACCTCTAGGGAGAGTGCTGGGCGTCGTGAGGCAGGGAGTTGATGAGACCAGCTGAAGCTTGTCAGCTCATTTAGGCCTCTATAAGAACTCCCAGATTCATTAGGTGTTAGCTCATGCCTGGAACCAGACCTGTGTGGACTGTCTAGGGAGAGTGAACCCCTGTGCGGTGAGGCAAAGCCTGTGTGGCTATTTGTTTGGACTTTTACTAAACCAGGGACTTAGGGACTAGGACAGCACCAGGCTGATCCCAGTTGTTAGTTTAGGAAACCTGCATGTTTAGTCAGAGGTCAAACTGACCAGGATTTATTTTGTTTGTTTCTTTTTGGCTTTGCTGTGTTTTTGTCACTGTACATAGAGAAATAAACCGCACCTTTTGATTTTGAAAACCACAACCTCCGTCTGCTGGCCCTGTTTTTGTGTGGGGAGCCCAACCAGGGGGTCACACACACCCGCTACCGAGTTAACCCCCTCACACTAGAAAAAATGTTTTTTTAAAGCACACTATAGCACAAGGAGAATTCCCTCACTGTCCTTCCCTGTCCCTAGAAACAAGGATTCGCACAGTAAAACACACTGACACTCTCCCTACCTATAGTTTTCTGTCCCTAGAAAAAATGTTTTTTTAAAGCACACTATAGCACAAGGAGAATTCCCTCACTGTCCTTCCCTGTCCCTAGAAACAAGGATTCGCACAGTAAAACACACTGACACTCTCCCTACCTATAGTTTTCTGTCCCTAGAAAAAATGTTTTTTTAAAGCACACTATAGCACAAGGAGAATTCCCTCACTGTCCTTCCCTGTCCCTAGAAACAAGGATTCGCACAGTAAAACACACTGACACTCTCCCTACCTATAGTTTTCTGTCCCTAGAAAAAATGTTTTTTTATAGCACAAGGAGAATTCCCTCACTGTCCTTCCCTGTCCCTAGAAACAAGGATTCGCACAGTAAAACACACTGACACTCTCCCTACCTATAGTTTTCTGTCCCTAGAAAAAATGTTTTTTTAAAGCACACTATAGCACAAGGAGAATTCCCTCACTGTCCTTCCCTGTCCCTAGAAACAAGGATTCGCACAGTAAAACACACTGACACTCTCCCTACCTATAGTTTTCTGTCCCTAGAAAAAATGTTTTTTTAAAGCACACTATATAGCACAAGGAGAATTCCCTCACTGTCCTTCCCTGTCCCTAGAAACAAGGATTCACACAGTAAAACACACTGACACTCTCCCTACCTATAGTTTTCTGTCCCTAGAAAAAGTTTTTTTAAAGCACACTATAGCACAAGGAGAATTCCCTCGCTGTCCTTCCCTGTCCCTAGAAACAAGGATTCGCACAGTAAAACACACTGACACTCTCCCTACCTATCCTTCTCTTTCCCTAAACTAAAGGAATCCAGGTTAAGCAAGAAAAAAATAAATGTCACTGTCCCTGCCTATGCTTCTCTTTCCCTGCTCCGGAACACACTACACTAGGCCGCCGTGCTGGCGGCCTTTTATAGTGTGGGGCGTGTACTAAACACCCTCAGCAATAATTGGCCACAGGCATCCTGCCTGTGGCCAATCATTGCTCTCCTCGCTGCCGGCGCTGTGATTGGCCAAGCATGCGGGGTCACAGTGCATGCTTGGCCAATCACAGCGCCTGGATGACACTGCGATGGCGTAGTGCATTGTGGGCCGTTCGCGTCACTCGAATTTGGCGCGAACGGCCCAAATCGTTCGTTCTTCGTCGAACGATCGAACAGCCGATGTTCGAGTCGAACGTATGTTCGACTCGAACACGAAGCTCATCCCTATTCTTGAGTGATATACAAATGCCTAATCCTTGTTGGGTGTATTTTACAAAGATATAAATAAATAACAAAATGTCAATGCAGAATGGAATTATGAGACCTTAAAGGCATATGGTAGATGCAAAGAATAGAAATTGTGAAAAGACTAGTTTGTTTTATAGCAGTTGTTGATGAATTACTCAATCTGTTTTTATTTCTGTGAAATAAACATGCAATTCTATCAACTTTACATATTATTGGATAAAACAGGAAATGTTAGAAGTAGAAAATCGGAAAGTAAAAATTAGGTGAGGCCTGAAGCTCATGTTTCAGTTGTATATGAAACCTGGCACCAAATACGCTAACATCTAAAGCTAATTATCTGTCATGCTGATACGTTGCTTCAGTACATACACAGGCAATGCAGTCAGTAATAAATTGGAATTCTGACCTGTATACTTGTTCTGGGTGGTCATCATAATACCCAGGAAACACGCATTTTCAGAAGATTAGCTGTAGCTTATTTATCATACCTATGAAGTTTCCTTGCGTAAACCAATAAACATTAAGTAAATAAGAGAAAAAAACACATACATTTATAATCAAGAGAAGCTGCACAAGCAGTTTATTCATAACTATTTTAATATTTACTTAATATTTCAACCATGAGAAAACATACAGTAGCTAAAAATATCACCAAACACGTACAAACATATTAATTATTGGTTTCCAATCTGTATTGCATGTCTGTATGTTGTAGAGCATAAGGGGTGAATAAAACATTAAATATATTGTTGTATTTTTTTTTCAGAATAATGTTTTTCTTGCGTTTACAGGTTCTGGTCACTTTGGAAAATGACATCACCTTCAATATAATTGCACCTTATAATAATAATTCTTCACCTACGGTAGCAGGCCAACACAAAGTAATTGTTCCCAGAGAAGAGGTAACAACGGTTCTGTTTCCAATAGAGCCAAAGGAACTTGGTAACATCACCTTCACAGTTAAAGCAGAATCAAAAACAGCCATGGATGTTTTAACCCAGAGTATTATAGTTAAGGTATGTAACTTAATGAATATAGATTAGGAATGTACTGTAAACTTCAAGTTAAACTAAATATCTTTTATTTTATTTTTTATACATATGTTAATATTAAATGGCTTGTTTTTAGTTGTTAAAGCATGCATTGAATATTATATTATACATTTTGAATGCACTGAATATATTTGCATGTGTTCTTGATTATTTAGAAGATTCTTTGTTTAAGGTTGTGCAACCTCCTTGATTCATAACCAAAGCTTTTCTTGTGACCTGTTTTCCTGTGGCCCTCGCTCACCTCATTTGTGTGACTGTTACCTACCAGTCACTGCATTTACATTTTCTGCAGAGGGCACAGGAAAGCTGAGCTATGGATTTGCACTGTTTAGAGTAGCAATGCCATATAAATAAATTACACCACAGATTATTTAGATGCATATGGACACAAACTCAATTTAGCAGTTTTTTTTAACAAAAGACATGGAAAAATATCAGTGGTGATTCTTTAAGGATTTCAGCACTCAGTCTTTTGTGATATGGCAGCATCCATTTACAGCAGCCTTTCTCAACCTTTTCAACATAGGGGAACCCTTGAAATAACTTTCCGGTCTCAGAGGAGAGAACCCCTGTTAAAGTTTACTATATCTACAGCTCATGATACATTAGTTCAATGGCCAGTGAGACGGATGCTCCTTACACTTGTGGTCATTGGCAAGAATTCCCCCCCTTACAGATGGCTAAAGAGATCAATGGTCTCAGTGGGAACTTATCTGAGAGGCAGAAATTGCTCATAGCTCTAGGAACTCCTAGCAACCTCTGGAGAAACCCTAATTGAGAAACCCTGATTTAGAGTTTCCTGCAACATGAGGTAATTTGGCAGCAGCTAATTAAAAGACTATAGCAGTGGTCACTCACTGTCTTTTATAATATGGCAGTGGTTTATCACAGTCTTTACAAACAGAGCAGTAATAAAAATGTATGTTATAATTGATGGTATAAACTGTGTGTCAATTAAAGTTAGTTAGGTTCCCCAGCCTCCCCAAACCACTACTATCCCACAGAGCAGCCCTCCATGTAAGACGCATGGACAACCCTAATTTACAAAGTTTAAAACGTGTTGTATTAGCACTGCTGCTTCTCCTCCCACTACTACTAAACATGTTATATTCATTTTTTTCTTTATAGGCTGAAGGAATGAAGTACTTTTATACACAGACAAAACTGTTTGATCTCTCAGCTTCTGGAAATATAGCTCAAACTGTATCAAAGTCCTTCTCATTCAGTTTGCCGGGTGATGTGGTGCAAGGCAGTGAGGAAGCATTTGTTACAGTGGTTGGTAAGTATTGCTCTTTTCAACACTAGCTTCTCCTTTTGATGAATAATTTTGTCAGCTGTGTTTTTGATTAAATAGTCAGATTTGATGAGTAAACATTTGTCCAAATTTGAGTGCAACATTTGCTCTAATAATAATGAGGCTAATGTACACATCATGAAATTGTTTAGTCAACAAATGTTTAACCACTTCAATACTGGACATTTTCACCCCCTTCCTGCCCAGGCCAATTTTCAGCTTTCATCGCTGTCACACTTTGAATGAGAATTATGCGGTCATGCGACGCTGTACCCAAATTAAATTTTGATCATTTTGTTCCCACAAATGGAGCTTTCTTTTGGTGGTATTTGATCACCTCTGCGGTTTTTATTTTTTGTGCTATAAACAAAAAAAGAGTGACAATTTTGAAAAAAAAAAAACACCATTACTTTTTGCTATAATAAATATCCCAATTTAAAAAAAAAAAAAAAAAACATTTTTTTTCCTCAGTTTAGGCCGATATGTATTGCTCTACATATTTTTGGTAAAAAAAAAAAAATGGTTTTATGGCATTTTTATTATAATTTTTTTACTACTAATGGCGGCGATCTGCGATTTTTATCGTGACTGTGACATTGCGGCAGACACATCGGACACTTTTGACACTATTTTGGGACCATTCACATTTATACAGCAATTAGTGCTATAAATATGCACTGATTACTGTGTAAATGTGACTGGCAGGGAAGAAGGGGTTAACACTAGGGGGCGATCAAGGGGTTAAATGTGTTCCCTAGGGAGTGATTCTAACTGTAGGGGGAGGGGACTGATGAGAGGAGACCACAGATCGTTTTTCCTATATACAAGGAACATACGATCAGTTCTCCTCTCCCCTGACAGGACGTGGATCTGTGTGTTTATACACACAGATCCACGTCCCTGCTCTGTAATGAGCAATCGCAGATGCCCGGCGGACATCGCGGCCGCCAGGCACGCGCATCAGGTCCCCAGGGATGTGGCGAGCGGGCTCTCCACAATGCTGGAAGCCGAGGACGTCATATGACGGCCGCCCGGAGGGACGAAGGGTTCCTGTGGCCGTCCTATTACTATAGGCCAGTAAGCAAGTGGTTAAAGGACAGTAGCTGTTTTTAGTAACTAAAGTGAGACTGATGTATGTGAGACCAAACCAATCCATAGTCCTGACACTGTTTTTATTCAAATAATTTTTATTAAGAATATAAAGTCATAGATACAAGGAGTGGCATTTGACAAGCTGCAAATTGCTGTACATTACAAATAATGTTGACAAATGTGATGGTTATACATAAATTTCTACAACTGTGTGGCATTACACTCCTACATCTGTTGCTAGATTCAACTTCAAAAATTTTTTGAGTGAAAACGTAGAACGATGTTACATCTAGGCACATCTTTACAATCTGAATCTTGTAGTTTAATACGAACTTTAAGCCCTCCATACCAGCTATGGAGGATTTGACATTGGTTATAACTGAACTCAGGATGGGGGAAAGGGGAGATAGATGAAGAGGAGTGCAGTGAGAAAGTTAAGTATGAAAGAGGGTAAGAAATAGTATAGAAAATAGAATAGAATTATGGTACTGGGCATTACAACCCGTGGGATTTGAAATTGGACCTCCATATCCTCCAGTGAGATTCATATCTTGAGATGCAACCGTCCCTGTATGCTAATATTTTTTCGTATTCTGCTATAGCGTTGACTTTTGTGATCACCTCTCCTTTACTGGGAATTTCATTCGTTTTCCACTTACTCATTACCAGAGACCTTGCTGCAAACAGAATGTGCATGGCTATGGACCTAACTGATAGTGGGTATTCAGACATGTCAATGCTCAATATAGCTTTTTCAATGGTAGGTTGTACAAATACTCCAGTTATTTTCGATATGAGTTTGAACATTTCAGACCAGAAGCTGCGGAGGTGGAGGCATGCCCACACCATGTGTGACAACGTCCCCACCTGTCCACACCCCCTCCAACATAGATTAGACTGCGTCTCAGAGAACTTGGCCACTATATATGGAGTGTAGTGCCATCTTATCCAAAGTTTTTGAGCTAATTCCTCATAATTTGAGCAACGTGAGAATTGATGTGTGTTTTTAATCGCTAGGAGCCACTGTCGTTCAGAAAAGACCTTGTGCAACTCTTTTTCCCACTTCAGTAATGGGTTGAATTTACAGAAAACCTTTTTGGAATTTAGTGTACTATACATAAGAAATATGCCTTTTGCCTTTGGGTCGGATGAATTCAAGTATGTCCATACTAGTTTGGGGACGAGGATGTTTGTGTTGTTGAACTTTTGATAATAGGAAGAGATTTGTTGGTAAGTCAGAAATTCAGATGGTGGTATTCCATATTTGGATTGTATGTCAGAGAACGTGATCAATTTGCTATTTACTACAATATCCTCAAGATTTTTAATTCCTTTCTGTACCCACTGAGTCAGGGAGATATTGGGAATCAACCAATTGAGGGTTTCCATAAGAATAGGAACCTCAGTATTAGGTAGGGTTGAGTGTGATACCTCCGCTAGGTAAGTCCAAGCGTGCAATGTTGCCTGTATTGTGGGATGTGCTATTAAAATCTTGGGAGGTGACAGAGTTTGTGCCTGGATAAGGGAAACCAGCGATCTGGGGTATATCCATGCTTGTTCTAATTGGCTCCAGGGTGTACTCTTGTGCATACCAACCTTTAAGCTGGTCTAATATTGACGCTATATAGTAGTCTTTCAAAATAGGTACTCCCAGGCCGCCAACTGATTTGTGTTTCTTCTGCATAATTTGGGGAACTCTCGCCTTTTTGCCCGCCCAAATGAAGGTTGATAGTTGTTTTTGTGCTATAGTAAAGAAAGATCTTGGAATGGGAATCGGAAGTGCTCTAAAGAGATAGGTTAGTTTTGGTAAAAGTAACATCTTATATGCCGCTATGCGGCCTGACCACGAAATGTAGTGTTTTTGGAGTCTAGACATTTCTTTTTGTAAGTCTGTTATTAAGGGTACAAAGTTAAGCTCATAAAGGTTTGAGACCGGGGAGGTCAACTTGGTACCCAGGTAGGTTATTGAATCTGAAGACCATGTGTATGGTAGATCCCTCCGGAGGGCTTTTTTAAGATCTTTGTCAAGTGCTATACCCAGTATGCTAGACTTAGAGGCATTTACTTTATAGTAAGCTACCCTACTAAATAGGGTAAGGATGTCATGTGCAGCCGGAAGGGATACACCAGGATCAGATAATGTCAATATGACATCATCTGCGAAAAGAGATATTTTGTGATGGGTGTTTTGTGAGGTGATGCCCTGGATTAGCGGGTGAGCCCTGATTTTTTCCGCTAGTGGCTCCATCACCAGGGCGAATATCAATGGGGACAGGGGACATCCCTGCCTAGTCCCATTCGATATTCGAAAGTTCCTGGAGAACATTCCCTCCGTATAGACGAAGGCAGATGGGGTTGAATACAATGCCAGAATTGCTCTTTGGATTGGGCCAATCAGACCGAATTTCTCCAAAACACTGGTCAAATAGCCCCAGTGCACTCTGTCAAAGGCCTTCTCTGCATCCAAAGTGAGAAGCAGAGAAGGCCTTTTATTTTTTTCGGCCAGGTGAATCAGATTAATCATCCTCCTGGTCGCTTCTGTGGCCTGGCGGCCCCGAACAAAGCCCACCTGGTCTTGGTCAATGAGATGTGGAAGTAGGCCTGAAAGTCTGTTTGCAATTAGTTTGGCATAGACTTTAATGTCCACATTTAAAAGTGAAATGGGCCTAAAGTTTTGTGGGGTAGTTGGATCTTTACCTGGTTTGGGCAAGGTGATGATAGTAGCAGTGAGCATTTCTTGTGGGAATGAAGCCTGGTATATTGCAGCATCAAACATCTGATTCATAAAAGGTGAAAGTTCTGCACTGAACAATTGGTAGTACTCAGAGGAATAACCATCGGGACCTGGTGCTTTGTTGTGTGGTAATTTTCTAATTTGTTTTTCTATTTCAGGAATTGTAAAGGGCTGGTTCAGTAAGTCCAGGTCTGTGTTGGACAGTGTAGGAATTTTAACCGAGGCCAGGAATTCTCTGATCAATGTGTCTGATGGTTGGGGGGTGTTTGGGTCGTCTTTTAAATTATAGAGTGATTCATAGTAGTCGCAGAAGGCTTCTGCGATATCTTTGGGATTGGAGACTTTCAGTCCTGTTTTAGGGTTCAAGATGTGCGGAATCCTTTGTTTAACCACACGATCTTTTAGTTGGTTTGCCAGCAATTTCCCCGCCTTATTGCCACATCTGTAGGTATTTGCTCTTAACGTACGTAGGCGGTTATTTTGCTGGGAAATCAAAAGCGCTCTTAATTCCTGTCTGGCGTAGAATAGAGAATCTCGCAAAGCCTGTGTAGTATGTTGTTTATTGAGGGATTCTAGGTTCTGTATTTTGGTTAGTAGATCATCTAGTTGTTTCGACCGTTGCCTCTTGAGTCTAGAGCTAAGTTGTATAAGTAGGCCACGGATATATACCTTATGTGTATTCCAGAGTGTGAAGGGATTGTTGACCGAAGGAGCATTGATATTAAAGAACTCTTTTAGTGCCTTTCTAATTTGTATTGAATTTTCGGGGCATGACAAGGAATATATGTCGTTCCGCCACCTGTTAGCTCTGGTTTCGGCTTCACGATCCCCCACCACAATGGAAGTTGGTGCATGATCGGACCATGTTATCACATGTATTTCAGATTTAACAATTTTTTGCAACATAAATTTATCTACAAGGAACAAGTCTATGCGTGAGTAGGTATGGTGGACATATGAAAAAAAAAGTAAAGTCTCTCTCTGAGGAGTGTTGACATCTCCACACATCAAAAAGCCCAGAGGATGCTATAAATTGGGCTATTGTAGCCCTCCGTATGCTGTTGGGGGAAGCGCCCGAGTAGTCTAAATCTTTAGCTGGGATCGCATTGAAATCCCCGCACATAATGACATGTCCCTGTTTTAGGGAATCAACTTTTTTCCATATCTTTTGCAAAAAACAAAGTTGGTTCGTGTTAGGTAGATATAGGTTAACCAACGTTAATTTTATCGATGAGATTTCGCAAATAAGTATGATAAATCTGCCAGAAACATCTAGATGGGAATCCAGATGTACAAACGGGGTAGAGTCTCTGACTGCAATTGCTACTCCACCTTTTTTTTTCGGGCCATTTGCCATATAGACATGCGGGAACCTACTGTGAGTAAATGATGGGGGCCTGTGAGTATTGAAATGGGTCTCTTGAAAACAAATAATGTCACTTTTTAGTCGTGTCGCTTCTTTCCAAGCCATTCGACGTTTGTGTGGGCTGTTCAGGCCTTTCACATTAAATGAAGATATCGTAAAGGGCATCGTAGCAGATGGATTAGTAGGGAGTCCTAAAATGTGTAGATGCCAAGCAGTGTGGACTATGCGTTACCTTGCACGAAGACAGTTGGAGATGGTTTACAAGCAGGTTTGGACATAGAGTTGGTATGGTAATTTCCCTCGGGTTCTCTCTTGGTGGATATTGGGTCCTTGCGTTGGGAGTCCTGTACCGGTAAAATAAAAATTACGGGGAGAGGGAAGAAAGAGGAAAACAAGGAGAGCAAAGGGAACAAAACAGTACTCAAGGGCGAAAGAATTATCAAAAACCGTAAAAAAAACGTGCGATTCCTCAAGGAATCTGTGCGGATTAAGTACCGCTATAGATGGGGGGTATTGAGAAAAAAAAAACTCTGTGGCATTCTCCTGGGCTTCCAGGGGGATTGTGATGAATTAAGAATATCTGGGTATATTTCAGCTCGTTTCCTCATCTGAATTTGCTCCGGAGGAAGAAGGGGAGTGAGTGCCACTTCCCTCATGTGCAGTAGGAGCTAAGATTTGCCAATCTCTCATAAGCCTCAGGCCTTCCTTTATGTTGGCTATAGTGTGAGTTGCGCCATCTTTTGTAATCATCAGCTTGGCAGGGTATAGCCACCTGTATGGAATATGATGATTATTCAACGGTTTGGTAATCGTGGCAAGTTGTCTGCGTTGCTGCATGGTAAACGCAGAGAGGTCTGCAAAGAAGGAGAGCTCCTGTAGGTCTTGTGGCAGTTCATCTCGACGCCTCACAGACATCATAAACCGGTCCTTTATATGGTAAAAGTGAATCCGGACTATAGTTTCTCTGGGAAGATGTGCTGGAATATTTTTTGGTCTTGGCAGCCGGTGTATACGATCAATTACTAGATCTTCCAGCGGTGTGTCAGGCAGCGCCATTTTCATGATGTTTACGAAGTGTGCTTTTAAGTCTGGGGGTTTGATAGATTCAGGGATTCCACGGATCTTGACGTTGTTACGTCTGGATCTGTCCTCCAGATTTGCTAATTTGGTGTTGATTTTCATCAGCTCGACATCCCTGTCAGTGTGAGCATCCACCATATCATTAAACGTGGCCGCAAACTCCCCCATTTTAGATTCTATGTGGGACACTCTATTAGACACCTCAGCCACCTCTGATTTAAACTGCTGGGTGATACTCATTATGTCAGCATGTAACGTAGAGCGTAGGGATACCAGCATATCCTTCATGGTGGTGTCCATGATCGGTTGGTTTAGTGTGGGGAAGTCAGTAATGGAGTCATGCAACTCCCTGGTGTCATCTAAGGAAGAGCTTAAGCCGCTTACCTCCTCCGCTGATGGCGATGTAACCGATGTTCTCTGTTTGCTCTTGGCCGGGCTGGAGGTAGCTGATGGAGGGGGAGAGTAGTGCGAGTGACCCTGCTTATAAGTGCCGCCGGAATAAAGACCGCGCTGCTGTGTCGGGCCTCGTGTTGTCCCTGTGGAGGAGCCGGCGCCATTTTGGCTGGTATGTCGGCGCGGCTGCACGAAGCAGTCTGACATCTTCCCCAGCTTAGGATATTCCTTCCTTTTGCGGGAAGGCATCTAGGAGGGTGTCCGCGTAGGCCGGTTTGCGGTATGAGATGAGGCTGATAGTCGCTCTAAGTCCCCTACAAGCCCAGGATGATGAGGAGCCGAATCAGTATGCTGCCATCCGCTCCGGCTGCTAGCCACGCCCCCCCCCTGACACTGTTTTTAACATCTTTTCAGTAGAAATGTAAACATTCTTTATGAACATCCCTCTTTGCAATATAAGCACTTATCCAAAGCCTCTCCCATTCTCTGGAACGCCTTACCCCAACCTGTCTGGCTATCTCCTATTCTTTCAGCCTTGAGGCAATCCCTTAAAACTAACCTTATCAGAAAGGCCTATCCCTCCCTCAACTAGTAAACTGTACTTTTACTTTCTCCATCAGCTCATTCCGAACAGTCATTACCTTTTGTATCACTTGACCCTTTATTTTAGACTGTAAGTTCTAAGAAGCAGGGCCCTCAGATCTCTCTTGTATTGAATTGTTTTGTAACTGTTCTGGCTCCTTTTATTTTGTAAAGCACTATGCAAACTGTTTGTACTCTATAAATCTTGTATAATAATAATAAGAAAGGCCATATTTACCTTAAGACTTTCATGGGCAGAAGAGTACTTCTTTCCTTTTCTCTGCTACATCTGTCCCACTAATTTCTAGCTATAGCGGAAGATAGGGGAAAGAGTCATCTGCATGTATGGAACATAGTCATTATATCTGCTATTCCTTGTTCTTGCTTGATGGACATCATAGACTTCATAGGAGCTCTATGCATGCTGTCCCAGTAGTACATTTTTGTGTAGTAAATATGTAATCATTTTGGTGAAGGGTTGAAGTTTGTACAAAACAATTGCAGAAATCACTTGTGCATAGGATACCCATACAGCCTGGGCCATAATAGTACTTTACAGGGATATTGGTTGGTTTTATAAGTTTAACACCGTAAAATAGTTTATTGATGATGGTTTTGTATAAGGCTGAATAATGAACATGTGTTGCTCATATATAGTTATGATAAATATTTAATAATAATAAAAAGCAACATTTAGTGTTACCTGGGACAGGAGATTCCGGCATGTGGGACCAATTTTCGGTGCTTACAGTCTATGATTTGTCTGAGATAATAAGCAAAGCACATTCTCGTGTGTCCTGTGAGGCAACCAGTGACTATATGCATAAGATATGGATAATGAAATTTAAGTGCTGCGTTTTCTTCTCCTCAGGGGATCCTCTTGTGCCTTCAATTAATGGTCTTGAGTCACTTATCCAACTGCCATATGGATGTGGAGAGCAAAACATGATCCACTTTGCACCAAATGTATATATTCTACAATATTTAATTGCATCTAAAAAGATAACTGAAGATATCAGAGCAAGATCTATAGACTTCATGCATACAGGTAAGTTCTTTCTCAATTGCCTTGAAAACATTAAAAAAAATCTCAGATAAATTAATGCAGATGAGTAAAATACCATGATTATATTTTATAGTCAGTAGTGACTTTGCGTGGATATAAAAGTTACAGTCTGAGAAAGTTTGGGTCACTAGCATATCATAGGAGCTGGCATATATAATTAGCCATAATGAAGTCTACACATTTGAAGCACACTATGGTGCTTAAAGGGGTTGTAAAGGTATTTATTTATTTTTTCTAAATAGGTTCCTTTAACCTCCCTGGCGGTATGATTATTTAAGATTTTAGGTGCTGAAAGCGGTACCATTATTTTGCATGAAGATTTGGCGTTTTATATTGTAGGCCTGCAATTCTTAGGAATAACTCACTTAAATCTGTCCAAACAAGAGTCTAGTAGACATCCCGGGTATGATAAAGTTTGAAACACAAAATCATAAATTATAATATAATAAATAACTATAAATAATTATAACAAATAATAAAAATTATTCAATAATGTAATCAAATCAAAAACACTGAAATTTGCTCAGTTGCAGAATTGTCGCTGTCATTACTTTTAGTGTTTGATGACGAATTTCCCCACAAATCGCTATCGCTCCATTCTGCAAGTGATTCTAATTTATTATTGCTGTTTTCTAGCAGGTCTAAAACCACTTTTGACATAAAGGGACACTTTTTGGTTGCTATGGACAATCTCCAGTTTCCAGGCAGAAAGAACAGTTTTTATAATATAAAACTGCATGCAGGGCACTGTACAGACCACTAGGGACAAAGGGGATGTGTTATTATTTGATACAGTACTGTAATCTGTAAGATTACAGTGTACTGTATGTATATTGTGTTTTTACTTTTTTGAATTTGGCGCCGATCTCCGCCCCCGTGCGTCGCAACGTCGCAGGGAACGGAGCTCGGCGGCACTCGGGCACTGTGTGAATCGAGCGAGATGACAGCTCGCATACACAGCGGGAAGACATCGCAGGATCCAGGGGACAAGGTAAGTTACTTTGCCTGGATACTGTGATGCGATCCCGAGTCTGGTTTGGGGTTACCGCTAATGGTACTGAAATTTCACCCCGAGCCAGACTTGGGAATACCGCTCAGGAGGTTAAGCTAGTGCATTGTTAGTTCACTTACCTTTTCCTTCAATTTCCCTTCTAAATGTTTTTCTTCTTTGTTTTCTTTGTCTGAATTTCTCACTTCCTGTTCCTCCTTAGTAAGCTGTTCAGTAAGCTGTTCTGGCTGACTAACCACCGCTCGGATGATGGTGGCAAGTTTACTGAGGAGAAACAGGAAGTGAGAAATTCAGACAAAGAAAAAAAACATTTAGAAGGGAAATTGAAGGAAAAGGTAAGTGAACCAACAATGCACTAGCTTAAAGGAACCTATTTAGAAAATACAAAATTTACCTTTACAACCCCTTTAAGGGGAACAGCAAGCTTGTCTGTGTGGTAGTATAACCACATCCCAGTGCATGAACACACAGTTATTATTTGATTGCAGTGACTGGTGATGTAACAGACAAAAAAGTGGTCAGGTCCCATTCTTGTTTCTCAGTCTGTAGCCAGCAGGGAGGCAGGGGATGCAGAAATGATGGACTATATGGCGTTTATGATGATTATAAAAAAAATGATACAATGCAATGATTATCAGTAACAAGAAAATAGCCACTGAAGCGTGCATATCGCATCCAGGATACATTGTCAGAAATGGAAAGATGGATCAGTTGGCAGAGACTGCCAACAAAATAGCCATGGCACATGGTACACTTTCACAAACACCAGTTTTTTGATTAGATTACACGGAAGAAAACTATCAATTCCTGGAGTAGAATTTTAAATTGTGTAATGGCACTAATTGCCTGGAAAATAAAACGATGGATGTATTCTTTGCAGGTTACCAAAAGGAATTAACATATAAGCGATCTGATGGTTCTTTCAGTGCTTTTGGAAATGTGGACTCCTCTGGAAGCACATGGTGAGTGGTACAATCATTTGTGTGTCTTATTCTATGTGTGATAATATTGCACTTACAGTTAAAACTATGCTAATTGTAAACTTATGCTTAAAGTATAACTAAAGGCAATTTTTTTTTTGTTTTGGATAGAGAGTAGAAGGTTTAGAACACCTGTCCATTTTTATTGCTGTCTGTGTCCCCATTAGAGAGTTTTACCTCTTGATTTGTCCTGTTTACCATTATCAATGAAAGTGAAAGCAAGTCCCAAATTTCAGGTCGTCCCCAGAAAAGTATTAGAGGGGAAATTTTCCAATGGGACACTAGTTCTGGTGACCTGGGGTGCTCCAAGAGATTCCCTTAAGTTCCAGGGTTTTCCTTTCACTTCCTATTTTGGCTATGGGACCAGAAATAAAGGTAAATCTCCTCAATGGGACTCAGATGGCAAAAAAAATAATCTGACAGGAGTTATAATCCTCCCTTACTCTATCCCCAAAAAAAGAGAAACGTTTTGCCTATAATTCTGCTTTAATTTTTTAATTTATTCATCTGTATTTTTAAATCTGAGTTTTACCCAAAAGGGGACGTTCCGCTTTAGGCCTCCTCTCATGCTCCTCTTTATAAAATGGCACTTTTTTGGGGAGGGGGGATGATAGGTGATCTGAGCTGAAGTTATCCTCCCCTCTTCCTCCTCGCAGTCTTCTGGGACACGTTGCAGGTCCCAAAATACTTCGGGACCATTCACAATGCGCAGTGTGGCTCGCGTATGCTCAGTGAGCACTCGGCTGTGAAGCTACAAGCTGTCACCGCCGGGTGCCCACAGTTAACATGCGGGGGACTGAAGACGGGTGACAGTGAGCACAGCACTGGATCCTGGGACAGGTGAGTGTCTGTTTATTAAAAGTATTTTAGTTTTTGTAGCTGCTGACTTAAAATATTTGCAAATTTCACTGGAGCTCCTCTTTAACATATTTTTTTTTCCCTTATACAATATGTCTTAATGTATTCTTAATTTTCTCTCTCTTTATTTTTTCCAGGCTCTCAGCTTTTGTATTTAGATGTTTCCTTCAGGCTCGGAAATTTATATACATAAGTCCCTCAGTCTTAGATGACATAGCACTGTGGTTTGTTCAGTACCAGAATCTGACCACTGGTGTATTCATTGAGCCTGGGAAGGTAATAGACAAGAAACTTCAAGGAGGAGTGGACAGTCCAGCCACACTAACTGCCTACATACTGATCTCACTTTTGGAGGACAATAAATACAGGGTAAGTATTATATGCACATAAGCTTGGAAGTACTTTTAATAGGTAAATGAGAAATCTATTCCCATATGAAATTATCTTGATATAATTTACTTTTATTGATTGTTTTTATGCACTGGATTGTATTATCATCCTATTATATTTTCATTTGTTTGAGATAATTGATTCACAATGATTTGTTGCAGGTAAATAACAGTAGCGTCCCTGTTACAGACTGATATACGTTTTTCTTATTGTGACAATTCATTGTTTGTTTTGTGTTTTCTTGTAGCAACTCTACGACACGAACATTCAGAAAGCTGTTCAATATATTGAAAATAAATTTGATGAAGGAATTCCCACTACCTATACCTTGTCAGTTGTTGCATATGCCTTAACACTGGCTAACAGCACCAAAGCAGATGCTGCCCTGAACAAGCTCAATTCAATGGCGATCACTGCAGGTAAATACATATAGTAAATTGTATTGAAATAAGTACATTTTATGAAGTATTTTTCACTTTATTCTGAATAGAAAAGCCACTTGATATCACAAGGCCTTTGGGTGGATATATGTGTGTTTAGTACAATAAGCTACAATAAGGGTGGTTGCTAGTTTTTTGTTTCTACTCCGTATTTTTTCAATATTGTATTCATAGGCTGGATTGGACAATAACCCTCCAGTAGTGCATACAAACACATTAGTAATGTTTTTTTTATAATTTACTTGCCTTGTTACAGAATAGCAAAATCGTCCATTAGAAATGCCACTTGCATTATATGTGTAGCGCACCTCAACCCCCTTTACCTGCCTCTGGCTCCTCGCAGGTAGAGAGGGCACACCACGCCACAAGCCCGTACCCTCCTGTGTAAAGAGGTTGAGCGGTGTTATTAGCGGGTCTCCACGGCCAGAAACCGGAATTCTCCAGAGAATGATTCTCACCTCTACAATAGATAGAGATAAGTCCTTGTTCTCCCCAGTAACTTGAATGTCCATACCAGCTGCAACTCCAATGCAGAGTTTATTTTCTCTTTGCAAAATAACAGTCTCTGATAGGAAAAGGTTGGCGCAAAAGACAGGACAGCACAAGATCTGGGAGAGGTCCAGGCACAAACACAATCACTTCACTGCTCGGCTTCTCAAGCAGACTCAGCCCAGATTGATAGTCTCCCTAGGAAGGGACTAGCAGCCAAATGGTACTCTAACCTAACCGCACAGTCCCTGCCACAGACCTGGTGAACTTGGTCCCTGCCACAGACCTGGTGAACTTGGTGCTTCAAAACTTGGCCTCTATGTAAGGAGAAGACATCCCTCCAGAGAGTTACCGGGACCGTGACTTCTCACCGGTCCCTCGGAACAGTTCCTCCCCTGGCCACCTCATCTAAGATATGGGTCCCCTCGCAAGGCGGCACCCTGGGATTCCTCGATCCTTGATGGGCCCCAGCCAAAGGTGCTGGGCCCCAGCCAAAGGTGCTGGGCCCCAGGCCTTTGCTGCAGTCCGAGGGCTAAAGGTGCCTGGGACTGATTCACCGACCTCCAACCTTAGGCCAAAGGTGCCCAGGGCGGACAGAAACACACTCCTGGGGTAGGACCCCCGACCACGACAAAATGGACAGAATCCCGAACAGGCAGCGTCTGCCCCTTTTATATCCTCTCCCAACATGCACAGCAGGCCCACCACACCCACTGTATGGCTGCTGAGAGGGGACACACAAGGCACAGCACTGTATCAGTGGTTCAACCCTAGCCTACTATGGCAGCGCCACCTGCAGGCCACAGGGAACTACACACCAATACTCTCCCTGCGGACAAATTGGTTGACAGAATCCTGACAATTGGGGTGTTTCAGCACAACTACCACTCAAACACTTCCCCTAAATTTAGGTCCCCGCTACATATGTATTACGGTTGTTGCCTTCTCCTCACTCAGACTGGTTGAAAGGGTAGCTGTGTGCAGTAAGCTTGACAAATTGACAGCGCTATGTAAGTACCTGTAATAAATAAGTAAACCAGAGCTTCTTTTGAATTCATACAAGCACACTGGTTTTGATGTACAAATCCAGAGATGTAAGATGACATCTGCCGTCATCTTACAGTTCCTGGAATAAACACATGTACCAAAAGAAGGAAACTTGGTCCAAAATTGACTCTCCAACCATTTGGTCCGGTGTTCTGTCAAAATCTCCAACCCATCAGAAATTCCAACCATGTCACTTCCGGTTTATTTAAAACCTTAGTAATCTGAGATTTTGACGAATTGGTGGTTGGACACCGATAACCGAATAGAGTCTGATACAGGAAGACTGAGCTGTTTTGACAGCACAGCGGCTAACGAGAACAAAGTTGTCGCCGCCTTGGAGGCGGCCATTTTGTTGGCTAGTATCGGAGCGGAGTAAGAATCTCCACTCATAACATCCTGCACTGGACTCTATTCGGTTGCAAGTGTTGTGTCCAACCACCAATTCGTCAAAAACTCCAATTACTAACGCTTTTACATAAACCGGAAGTTCAGCAGTTGGAGTTCCTGACAGGTTGGAGAACTTGACAGAACACCCTGCACTCCTTCTATTGGTACATGTTTTTTTTTTTTCCAGTAACCTGCTGGGTAGCCACTGGAGGTATCCTTGTCTCTTGCAAGCAGCCTGGCCTTAGCCAGTGAGCTCTCTGAATGGGTTTTCTCCTCTCACTACCTAATATGAACTAACATTACAGTCCAAAGGCCTATTGGATGCTTTTTTCTTTGCTAGCATTTTTTAGTTCCTGATTACCCTTCAGTCACCAGGACAGGAAGAGAGGGGACGCTTTTCTAAAGGGAAGTGTTTTATTAAAGTGTGGAAGGAAACCTCTGCCAGACTTTTATTGCTGGGGGATTTAATCTCATTTCCAGGTAGGGTTGCCACCTTTTCTTCAAGCCAAACCCGAACACTTTAGTGGCCTGGGACACCTTTGGGTGCCCCAAGGAGAGTAGTAATGCAGTGCGCATAGCGTGCCACAGCGAACAGTAGGTGTAGCCAAATTGCTCTTGCTGACATCATTGCCCTGCCCCCCAGTGATGCCAAACCTGCCCCTAGACAGCTGCCCACAGCTCCCGGATGGCAACAGATGTGTGTGACCATCTTGGTTACTTGAGGAGCCACAGCCCAGTCTGAATAATGTGTTTGTGTTTCAGTCCGCCTGAAACCTGGACACAAAGTTCAAAACCCAGACTGTCAGGGTAAATCCCAGACAGGTGGCAACCCTATTTCCAGGTCAGAAAATATTTGTAACTGGTATATGTTAGGAGAAATCTCTGCTGTGTGTAAAAATACAGCAATAAAAACTTAGCAGAGCTTCAAATCCCTTGCTACTGTATTCAGAATTATGAATTACATTGGCTTGGAATACAATTCACAGCCCATGCAAAATGCCTGAGTTTGTACATGTTTGTGTGTTTTAAAGCTTTTACAACAGCTATGTGATATTAAATACAAAGAGTACTAACATTGTGCAAAACTATTTAACTCTTTAGGAGAGCTGAAGTTCTGGTCTTCTTCACCATCTGCAACAACCAATTACTACTGGAAGCCAAGAACAACAGATGTTGAAACTACAGCTTATGCCTTGCTTTCCTTTATTGAACAGAGGAGGTTTTCAGATGCTCTTCCTGTGCTAAAATGGCTGACCCAACAAATGAGCTCTCTTGGGGGCTATGAATCAACTCAGGTAAAAATGTAAATTAAATTTAAACTAAGGTATAAAAATAAAAATAAAAATAAAAAGTAAAAAATCTTATGGTGCAGTCTGTCAGCTTTTTTTTCCATTTAGTTAAATTTTTTATCCTGAAATTAAAAAAAATGGTTCCTATAACTGCTTTGAGGCTGGGTTCACACCTCAGATGGATGCGGCTCGCAGCATAAGTCCGGTGCGTTCCTGTTCTGCGTTTCAGGGACGAATCAGGGCCCAATATTTGCCTGAATTACGCCCTAAAAAGGAGCCAAAGACGCACAGGACTCCCGTGCAAGCCACTCAAGAGTCGCAACGGAGATATGTGAACCGGCTCCATAGAGAGCCGGTCACAATCTCCTGTCATGCAAATTAGATGCGGTTACCCATCCAATTCGCATAGGTGTGAACCCAGCCAAAAAGTGTTAGTTGGAGTTCAGCTTTAATTTGCTACTTACACAAAGGCCAGCAAAATCTTCTAGTACATCCACCAACACTGCCCTCTCCACAGGCTGACAATGCTGCTGTCCTAGGGTGGCCATTTTGCTTCTCCATAGCTACAGTAGAGCAATGAGTGTAGCTACCCTAAGACAGGAATTGTGTTTTAGCTTGATCACCAGGCAAAAATAAATGAAAAAAATGTATTACCGTTTTTTGGGTTTAGATATGCTTTCATTTATATTAGGGGAGCAATAGTATGGTCAAAGAGCTGAAAGATAAAGAAAGTCTTAAAGTGGTTCTATAGTCTGAACGTTTTTGTACCCTAAAATGAATGTATATGATCACCTTGTAAAACAAATTATTCAGTTTAAAATAGAAATGAAAGACAAAATATTTTAGTATAGATATAAAAAAAACATTAATACCTTTTTTCCTTTTATATACGTGATCACATTCCCTCTGTTCTCTTCCCTCAGCTGCATAAGAGCTGGGGGAGGAGAAGTAGCAGCACGCTGAGCTTCCTAGTGAATGGCTGTGCAGCGGGGGTGTGGTGTTAGGACAAGTCTGATCATTGGAGGAGAGCAGTCTGAGTTCCCAGCATAGCTATTGAACTGACCATGATGCGCTCTCCTGCTTAGTATGGTTAGTTTTTTAAAAATAGGAATGCAAGGGGACTAACAGGAACATCAGGGATTTCACATAAAGGAACCAATACAAAGAGAACAGGATACTTTCTCATACAAGTACATAATACAGCAGGCACATATCAGGAATATGAAGTGTTGGAGTAACAGACGCTCTAATGCATTGTATGCATTAAGGTGAAAAAACACCCCTCTGCCTGTTTCCATCCAAGTCCCTAAACAATTACCTAAGTCGTCTCACCAATTCAGCGTGGTCCTGGCTGCAGTATCACACTTCCCTCTTCCTGGTCTCACAGGAGTCGCAAGCAGCAGCGGAAGCCAGAGTCTCTTGCTACTGTCAGCCCAGCTCCTGTGAGAAGGGTGGGGGCGTGGCTTACCAGTAGGGTGTGTGTCTATGGATGCACAAAGCTCAACTTGGAAGCACACTCGCACAGGTGCACCCTTAGCACACAGCTTGTAAGGAGCAGAGAGTGCCTGCGGGGGGACTTCAGAAGTGGAGGTAAGGGACCGCTCTGTGCAATACCATTGCCCAGAGCAGGTAAGTATAACATATTTTTTATATTACATTTAGAAATCCTTTACAATCACTTTAATTGGGTGTGCGAGATTAAAACTAGACATTTTTTGTTCATAAACATTTCATTCTTATGACTTTACAGGATACAATTGTGGCCCTGCAGGCTCTGTGCAAGGCTTTGGAGCTATTTTCCACTAAGGATACATCGCTTACTGTGTCTATTTCTGGTTCAACTGTGAAAATTCCAAAACAATTTTTTATCACCAATGACAATTTACTTTTGCTACACCGTCAGCAGGTAGGGATGCATTTTAATTACAGTAAATAGAATGTTATGATTTTTCTACATGATGTTAATACATTCTAAATTATCAAAAAGTGTATGTGCTCACATACCTGTTCATTTGTCCCCTGAAGCTTGATTTATTTTGTTTGTGATATAATATTCTGGTATTTTCCTTATCTATTAGATTAAAGTCTCCAGCCCTTTGTCAGTTAATGCCACTGCTGTTGGAAGAGGAGTGGCTATTGTGCAGGTAAGACCATTTGTAACTTGTTGCCCAGTTTTTGTAATTTTTCACCTTCTACATTTACTCATTTCAGTTGAGGCTCGGTTCACATATATGCGAATCGGATGCGTGTTGAACCGCATTCAAATCACATAACATGTGAACCAGCCTGGCTTTCAATGGAGCCAGTTTACATATATGCGGGGTGGTTGCGGTGCATATTAAAAAAAAGTCCTGTGTGTTTTTCAGTCCAGTTCAGGTGCGATTTAAGTGTCAAATTCGCACCTGAATCGCACCTGAACTGCTGAACAGAAACCAGCCCCACGTATATGTGAACCCAGCCTAAAGTGGACCTTTACAAGTCTGCATAAATACAGTGCCTTGAAAAAGTATTCATACCCCTTAAAAATGTTCCACATTTTGTCATGTTACAACCAAAAACATAGATGTATTTTATTGGGATTCTATGTGATAGACCAACTGAAAATAGCACATAATTGTGAAGTGGAAGGAAAATAATAAATGGTTTTAATTTTTTTTTTTTACTAATAAATATCTGAAAAGTGTGGCGTGCATTTGTATTCGGCCCCTTTTTCTCTGATACCCCCAACCAAAATCTAGTGTAACCAATTGTCTTCAGAAGTCACCTAATTAGTAAATAGAGTCCACCTGTGTGTAATTTAATCTCTGTATAAATACAGCTGTTCTGTGAAGCCCTCAGAGGTTTGTTAGAGAACCTTAGTAAACAAACAGCATCATGAAGGCCAAGGAACACACCAGACAGGTCAGGGATAAAGTTGTGGAGAAGTTTTAAGCAGGGTTAGGTTATAAAAAAAATCGCAAGCTTTAAACATCTCACGGAGCACTGTTCAATCCATCATCTGAAAATGGAAAGAGTATGGCACAACTGCAAACCTACCAAGACATGGCCGTCCACCTAAACTGACAGGCCGGGCAAGGAGAGCATTAATCAGAGAAGCAGCCAAGAGACCCATGGTAACGCTGGAGCAGCTGCAGAAATCCACATCTCAGGTGGGAGAATCTGTCCACAGGACAACTATTAGACCCCAAACACACTTTCTTTTTCGTACATCACGGGACACAGAGCGACATAGTCATTACTAATGGGTTATATAGATACCGTCAGGTGCTGGCACTGGCAACTTCCAAAACCGGAAGTACCCTCCCCTATATAAGCCCCTCCCATCCGGGAGCACCTCAGTTTTTTGCCAGTGTCTAAGGTGTTGGCCAAGAAGAAACATGTGTTTTTCACTGAGCTTGCGTACAGGTTCTTTTGGGCCTCAGTAAGCTATTCCGGATCCGACCAAAAAAGCTTCATAGCTAAACGGTCGGTACCCGGGCCTTGCAGAGAAGAGCAAGGTTTTGCCTGTAATGCTTCTCTTAGGAGAGCTGGACCCTGGGATCCAGAGCTCTGGTGATACCCACGACCAAGATGTTTTCTGTGCAGGGTGCTATACAGGTCCAGGGGAGTGGAATCCTTGGGAACCCGGTCCCTGAAGGTTTGATTACAATGCCTGCCGTGATAGGTGAAGTTTGGGCTTTTGTGGACCAAACAAAGTCCTGCGGCGGGGAACAGGTAAGTGGGGGCCCCCAGGAACTTGGTTCTATTGGGGGACCCCCAAGCCTAATTTGTCTTTCTGTCTGTTACCTAATGGTATTCCCGCAAAATTCTGTGCATGCCTGTAACTACTAAAAAAAATGTAATAATTTTTAATGGTGGTCAAGAAAAAAAAAAAAAAATGTTTTTATATATATTTAATATATTAGACTGCGGTACCTGTGTTTGTCCACTAGAGGCCGCTGTGGAATGTTTTCTTGTCATGTGGACTAGCTTCTTCTCAGCAGAGCAAAGTCCAGGCAGATGGTGAGTTCTCTTATAGGAAACTGCTTCCTCTGCCATGTTGCAGTGTTTGTCCATCCCCCGGCCTGCGGCAAAGAGGGGCCCTGGCTCCTGTCCCTTGTTACCATATTTGAAATTAGCGCCGAAGGCGCACGTGCCCGTGCGCGTGCACGCGCCTCTATATATAGAGGTGAGCCGGGAAAGGGGGCGGAGCCTGGGGGATGACGCTCTGTGCGCGCCGCAGCGCTTCTGCGCATGTGCGGGCGTCCCAGCAGTTTTAAAAAAACCACAATATTGTAGTGAGCTGGCTATGAAGTACAGAGACAGAGCTGGCAACATTTAAAGGCATACAGCAAGCGGTTGATACAGGCATCCCCTAGAAAGGCACATTAGTAGACACCAACTGTGATATAGCAGCAATTGTGCTAGACTATTCTCAGTAAAAGTGGTGTATTACGGCTGGAATACCTCAGCTTTAGGCTTAGGAATATGCCGTCCAGAAGCTCCGGAACTGAATCTTCCAGGAAGCGAAGGGGGTCTCATCGGGCTCTGAGGATCTTGGGCATACTTCTGCTGCACCAGTCTCCCCTGAAGTTCAGAGGTAAGTGACCGTAGAGACCCCGCAGGGGTACTTGGTACTGCGGCTGTCCTCAGTCACCTGCTCCTGTGTATGTAACAGAGGACGTTTTTTTCCTCAGCTCTGGGAGGATTAGAGAGAGATTGTCAACATTTATCGCTGCCTCCCTGTCAGGGAAAGCACGCCCGATCTCCATCTCCTCCTTCAGAGTGCCTGTTAGCAGAGCAACAGTCCCATACAGGGATCGACCTGCCTGAAGGGGATCAGGATGAGGTTGATTCTGTTATAGAGGAATCAACAGTGGGGGAACCTTTTCTTTATCGTACACCACGGGACACAGAGCTAGTCATTACATAATGGGTTAAGGGTCACCAGCGGTGATTGGACACTGGCACAACCAATGGAAGACAGTTCCCCTCCATATAACCCCTCCCATCAGGGAAGTACCTCCGTTTTTTCGCCAGTGTCGAAAGGTGTTGGACGCGTTAGGAGGTGCTAAAGGAAAGCTCTACCAAAGAGACCCTCTGGGGGTAAAAGAGCTATGCTTTCGGATCCATCCAAGACGCCTACAAATGAGCTGAATCTGGATGGGATCCGGGCCTCATCCATGAGGCGTCGCCTGTAATGTCTCTCTTCGGAGGACTGGGCTCTAAGATCCAGCACTTTCGCTATTTCGCTATAAAGTCCTGGTAAGAGTCTTGTACAAGGCCCAGGGGAGAGGTATCCTTTAAATAGGAACCCATATCCCTGAAGGTTGGCACACATAGCCCACCGTGAAGGGTGAAGTTTGGTATCTGTCTGAAAACTTTCAGCAGAAAAACCTGCGGCGTGGATAAGGTGAGATTAGAAGGTCCATAACTAGGTTGGGACCTTTTTCAAAAAGTGGATGTCTTCTTTTTTTCCACCACTGGGGGGAGTAAAGAGCTGAATATACTCACCTCACTCTGTTCAGTGTCGGCTTCGGCGAAGTACACTGCTCGTCACCTCCGCTGCTGAGCTTGCTTGAGCACCCCGCTCCTCCTTCCGGTGGCCGATACAGACACCTGCAGATGCAGGTAAGTGGGGACAGGGGCTGATGAGAGTCCTCTCTCACTATGGCCACCACCATAGCGCTAAAGGCCGCGCGCGCGGGAGCGCGCTTTATCGGAGGGGGGGGGGGCCGAGGCGTGCGCGGGCACGTGGCGCGCGCAGGCACAGAAACGGCGCCAAATTTAAAAGACTGTCAGTGTAAAAAGCACTGCAGCAGCAAGCAAGCTCGTTAGTTCTCTTGTTCCTGGCAGAGAAACACAGCAGCTATACAGGGACGTAAGACTCCATGTGGTTGGATTGGGTACTTCCTAGAAGACATCCATGTTATGCATAGTTATGTGTTAAAAGTTGCATACTTAATGTATTTGCTAAACTGAACACGGTAGTATATGCATTTAGGTACCTTGTATTTTGTCTAAACAGTAAGTCTTCCAGGGGAAGTAATGCGGACAAAAAGAGATAAAAGAGCACCGCCGCCTGAGACAGGGGGCTCTAGCTGTGCTGACTCGGTACCTTCCTCTCCTGTGTTGCCAAAAGCACCTGTACAGGATGAGCCATTACCTCTGTCAGGTATGGCGGCTTCCCCAGTGAAGCCTGGGCCTGCATATGTCACTGAGGACACTTTATCAGCTGCCCTAAATAATCTGGAGGAGAAAATTGCTACTTTAATCGCTAAATCCTCTAAAAAGGACAATAAGCGAAGCAGATCTCCTCCAGTATTGGACCTCCCTTCAGAAGTACCTGAGGAGGAGGAGGATGAGGAGGAGGCTACATCAGCAGAGGATGAGGAGTCAGACGGATCAGGGATATCGGATGAGCCTTTTTCGGTATCCCAGATTTTAAAGTCACAGGTGCAATGCTATGCAGGAGCCGTGCGAGCTGCATTTAGGTTACCCTCTTTGGAGGTAACAGAATCACCTGTCTCCTCCCTAGGATCATTAAGATCCCTGCAAGGTGCATGCTCCTTCCCGGTTCATCCGTTACTAGAGGATCTATTGTACGCAGACTGGCAACATCCAGATAAGCGTTTTTCACCTCCAAAAAAGTTTAACATTCTTTATCCTATGGAGGAAAATTTTTTAAAGAAATGGAGCCTGCCTACGGTAGATGCGGCTATTTCTTGTGTAAATAAAAACCTGACATGTCCAGTGGATAATGTACAAGTGTTTAAAGATCCTTCTGAGAAGAAGTTGGAATCCTTACTGAAATCCTCCTTCCTTTTGGCCGGCTCAATTATCCAACCTGCAGTAGCAGCAGTCGGTATGTGTCAGGTCGTCAGCCAACAGGTAAAGCAGGGGCTGAAGGAGCTGCCTTCAGAGCAGGCTAAAAATTGGGAGAATTTACCTAAAGCCTTATGCTTCACAGTGGATGCCATGCGAGATTCTATCATACAGGCATCACGCCTTACACTCCAGCTGGTACAGATGCGCAGAGTACTTTGGCTTAAGCATTGGTCAGCGGAAGCCCCATGCAAAAAGTTGTTGGCAAGTTTCCCGTTCCATGGCGAACGCCTTTTTGGGGAAGATTTAGAAAGATATATCCAAAAGATATCAAGTGGTAAAACGACACTTTTACCTGAGAGAAAGAAAAACAAGAGACCTTGTTTTAAACACACTCTCTCCCCAGCTCCCGGGAAATCGGACTCCAGCCAGTGGCGACGGCCTTTTCAGCCGCCCAAAAAAGCCAAAGAAAAGGCTCAGAAGAACAAGAAGCCGTGGGGTTCAAGAGCTAATAAGCAAGCCCCCAAAACCTCTCATTGAAGGGGCGCCCCCGCTCGGCCGAGTGGGGGGAAGGCTTCGTCAGTTCTCAGCGACTTGGCGGACAGAAACCCAGGACAAATGGGTGGTATCCACAATATCCTCAGGGTACAGACTGGAATTTCGAGAGATCCCATCTTCTCAATTCCGAAGTTCAAGACTCTCCAAGGATCCACAAAAAAGAGGATCCTTCTTCAAAGGTTTGAATCACTTAATAGCTCAAGGTGTGGTTACAGAGGTACCCCAAAAGGAGCAAGGTTCAGGTTTTTACTCAAACCTCTTTGTGATTCCAAAACCGAACGGAGAAGTCAGACCCATCCTGGATCTAAAAAATCTAAACCAGTTTCTGAACGTTCGCCATTTTCGAATGGAAACGATTCGATCCGTGGTCGCTACTTTAAAAGGCGGAGAATTCATTGCGTCCATAGATATCAAAGACGCATATCTACACATACCAATCCTCCCCGCTCACCAAAGATTCCTAAGGTTTGCGGTAGAAGATCGCCACTTTCAATTTGTGGCCCTGCCATTTGGTGTAGCCACCGCGCCCAGAGTATTCACAAAGGTGCTAGCTCCTCTGTTAGCAAACCTAAGAACACGGGGCATTGCGGTAACAGCCTATCTAGACGATCTACTATTAATAGATCAGTCAAAGGAGGGATTGGATCACGCTGTAGACACTACAGTAGGATACCTGGAGCATTTAGGATGGATTATAAACTTACAAAAATCCTCTCTCCAGGCCCAAAGAAGGATAGTGTACCTGGGCATGATCATAGATACAGCCCAAAACAGGGTATACCTGCCAGAGCCAAAGATACAGTCTCTGAAAGACCTGATCCACAAGGTCAAAGCAAACAAGAGGCCGTCTATTCGCCTTTGCATGAGACTATTGGGAAAGATGGTAGCCTCCTTCGAGGCGGTCCCTTACGCCCAGTTTCATTCGAGACTACTTCAAGGCAATATTTTAGCCTCCTGGAACAGGAAGAGCCAAGCTCTGGATATACCCATGCGCCTGTCCTCACAAGTACGCCACAGCTTCAATTGGTGGCTAGAAGCCAGGAATTTACGGAAGGGAAAGTCCTTCCTCCCAGTGGCCTGGAAGGTGGTATCTACGGATGCCAGTCTATCGGGCTGGGGTGCAGTATTCGAGGAGGCTTCTACCCAGGGAACCTGGGCCAAGACTCAGGGGATCCTGCCCATCAATGTGCTAGAGATCCGGGCGGTATATCTAGCCCTCAAAACCTGGACATACAGGTTACAGGGCTACCCAGTTCGGGTTCAATCCGACAATGCTACGGCAGTAGCTTACATCAATCACCAAGGAGGCACCCACAGTCTGGCAGCCCAAAGAGAGGTGAACCGGATCTTGGCATGGGCAGAAGAGCATGTACCTTGCATCTCTGCAATCTTCATTCCAGGGATAGAAAACTGGCAAGCAGACTACCTGAGTCGTCAGCAGCTGCTACCAGGAGAGTGGTCTCTTCACCCAGAGATCTTTCAGGCCATATGTCTGAGATGGGGAAACCCAGATGTAGACCTGCTAGCTTCCAGGTTCAACAAGAAATTGGACAACTTTGTGTCCAGAACGAGAGATCCTCTAGCCTACGGGACAGACGCTCTAATAACTCCATGGAATCAGTTCTCACTGATCTATGCATTCCCTCCGATCCCTCTTCTACAAAGACTGCTTCGCAGGATCAAGGAGGAGGGAATACCAGTAATCCTAGTGGCCCAAACTGGCCCAGGAGGCCTTGGTATGCCGAGATCGTAAAAATGGCGATAGGAAGGCCCTGGAAGCTTCCACTTCGACACGACCTGTTGTCACAGGGTCCAGTATTCCACCCTTCCTTACAAAGGCTAAATTTGACGGCCTGGCTGCTGAGACCCACATTTTGAAAAAGTGAGGGGTCTCTGGCCTGGTTCTTTCTACGCTCATTAATGCTAGAAAGCCAGCCTCCAGACTCATCTATCATAGAGTCTGGAAAGCATACGTTTCCTGGTGTGAATCCAGAAGTTGGAATCCTCTGAAATATGAAATAAGTAGGATTCTTGCTTTTTGCCAGTTAGGAGTGGATATGAAATTAGCCCTTAGCACCATCAAAGGGCAAATATCGGCTCTATCAGTCTTCTTTCAGAGACCATTGGCATCTCACTCCCTAGTTCGGACATTCATTCAGGGGGTACTGAGGATAAATCCTCCAGTCAGGTCTCCCTTGTGTCCATGGGATTTGAATTTGGTATTGTCAGTGTTGCAAAAGCAACCTTTTGAACCTATTCGCCATATTCCTTTAATTATATTAAGTAGGAAATTGGCCTTTCTGATTGCTATAGCTTCTGCTAGGAGAGTATCAGAGCTAGCAGCTCTTTCTTGTAAAGAGCCTTATCTAATTTGTCACAAGGACAAGATCGTACTACGACCCCATCCGGCTTTTCTGCCTAAGGTGGTGTCGGCTTTTCACTTGAATCAAGACATTGTTCTGCCTTCCTTTTTTCCAAACCCGCGGACGGCGGGGGAAAAATTATTACACTCTCTAGATCTAGTGAGAGCGGTAAGGGTGTATCTGCAAGCAACCGCTCAGATACGTAAAACAGATGTTTTGTTTATTTTACCAGATGGTCCCAAGAAGGGCCAAGCGGTATCAAAATCCACCATTTCCAGGTGGATTAGACAAGTAATTGTTCAAGCTTATGGTTTAAAGAACAGGACTCCTCCTTTTCCTGTTAAGGCGCACTCTACCAGGGCGATAAGTGCTTCATGGGCAGTGCACCACCAGGCTTCGATGGCTCAGATCTGTAAGGCTGCAACTTGGTCCTCAGTCCATACATTTTCCAAATTCTATCAAATAGATGTGAAAGGACATGAGGATTCCGCCTTCGGGCGAAGTGTGCTGCAGGCAGCAGTATAGGGCTTCTGGTCCGCAAGCGGTCGGTTTGATCTGTGTCTCCCCCCCCTTCATATGAGCATTGCTCTGGGACGTCCCATTATGTAATGACTAGCTCTGTGTCCCGTGGTGTACGATAAAGAAAATAGGATTTTTATAACAGCTTACCTGTAAAATCCTTTTCTTGGAGTACACCACGGGACACAGAGGTCCCACCCTTCTTATGGGAACCTTACTGCTTTGCTACAAAACTGAGGTACTTCCCTGATGGGAGGGGTTATATGGAGGGGAACTGTCTTCCATTGGTTGTGCCAGTGTCCAATCACCGCTGGTGACCCTTAACCCATTATGTAATGACTAGCTCTGTGTCCCGTGGTGTACTCCAAGAAAAGGATTTTACAGGTAAGCTGTTATAAAAATCCTATTTTCTCAGCATCTCAAGCTGAAAGATTATGGGTTCAGTCTCTGACTAACATGGTCCGATCAGCATTTAAAAATGCACCTTGCGGAACCATCAACCACTACTGTATCCTCGTTGGGGTCGCTAGAAGCCCCCAGACTGTTTGTTCTTTTCCACTTCACCCTTTACTGAAAGGGCTCATTTTCCAGGATTGGGAACGTCCTGAGAAAATATTTATTCCCCCAAGAGATTTCCGGTGGTCTATCCCATGGAGGATAAGTTCATCAAAAAAAAATAAAAAAAAATTGGAAGGTCCCTACAGTGGACGCAGCCATCTCTTGTATGTATAAATCACTGACATGTCCAGTGGATAATGTCCAAATGTTCAAGAACCCAATAAATAAAAGATTGGAGTCCTTATGAAAATCTGCTTGGTGATACAACCAGCAGTAGCAGCTATTGGGGTCTGCTAAGCAGTGAAGGATCAGTTGAAACAGGTCTTGAGGGACTTGACAGATCAGCAGGCTTTGCCCTAGCTGATCTACCTAGAGCCTTAGGCTTTGCGGTTGACGCCATAGAGGATTCAGTCCATCAGGCCTCCCGCCTTACGCTGTCTATAGTACATACGCGTAGGCTCCTATGGCTCAAAAACTGGTCTGCTGAAGCTCCCTGTAAAGAATGGCTGGTTAGCGTTCCATTTCATGGTGAACGCTTATTCAGGGAAAACCTGGACAAATATATCCAGAAAATTTCCAGCGGTAAAAATACGCTCTTGCCGGTTAAAAGCAGAGTTAGAGGTCCCTCTTTAAGAGGCCTGCTTCTCCAGTCCCTGGGGCATCGGCTGTGTAACAGTTCCGACGGCCTCCTCGGTCAAATCCCGGGGGTAAAAAACAGGGACAGTAGCAGGGTAATGAGAAACCCTGGGTCAGGGGAGGTACAAAACCTCCCCCAAAGTTAAATTCATTGAAGCCCCCACTCAGTCGGGTGGGGGGAGGACTCCAGTTGTTCGCAAGAGACCTGGCGGGACACGATCAAGACAGATAGGTGCTCTCCGCAGTAGGTTTGGGATACAGTTTGGAGTTAAAAGACTCTCCTCCTTCCCATTTTTGAGGTCAAACGTGCCAAGGGATCCCCGGAAGAGAGAGTCCCTCCTGTTGGCACTAGAACAACTATTGCTCCAAGGAGTAATTATGGAGGTTCCCCTGGAAGAATGAGGGTTCGGGTTTTACTCAAACCTCTTTACAGTCCCGAAGCAAACGCGGACGGGAGGCCCATATTAATTCTAAAAGGGCCATACAAATTCCTGTATATCAGGTCTTTCCGATGGAGTCGATCCGATCGGTGGCCACTGCCCTACAAGGGGAGGATTGGTTAGCCACGATCGACATCAAAGATGCTTATTTGCACATTCCCATCTTTCCAGTCCACCAAAAATTTCTACGCTTTGCAGTAGAAGGGCGCCATTTTCAGTTCAGAGCCTTACCCTTCGGTTTGGCCACAGCACCACGAGTGTTTACAAAAATTCTGGCCCTTTATTGGCCAATCTAAGAACACAAGGTGTAATGATAATGGCATATCTGGATGACTTGTTGCTGATAGACCACTCAGTGAAAAAACTAGACGTGGTCGTTCACAAGACAATCAAGTATCTGGAATCTCACGGTTGGATTATCAACCGAGACAAGTCAGCCCTAAAAACCAGTCAAAAGTCTGGAATACTTGGGGCTAAGGTTGGATTCAGGCCAGAGAAAAATATTCTTGCCTCGAGGAAAGGTGTTGTCTTTGAAAGATTTGATCCACTTAGTGGGTACAAAAAAGACAGCCGTCCATACGCCTGTATATGAGGCTGCTGGGAAAAATGGTGGCATCATTCGAAGCAGTACCCTACGGTCAATTCCATTCAAGGAATTTGCAAGGGGCCATACTGTCAGCCTGGAACAAAAAAATTCAGGCCTAGACTTACAATGTCCTTGTCCCCTTCCGTTCGCAAGAGCCTCCGTTGGTGGTTGGTTTCCCAGAATCTGGGAAAAAGGAAATCCTTCAGTCCGATTTCTTGGGAGGTGGTCACTACAGATGCCAGCCTTATAGGCTGGGGAGCAGTACTGGAGCAATAGTCTCTCCAGGGCAGATGGTCGGATGCAGAAAAGGCCCTGCCCATCAATCTCTTAGAGATACGAGCAGCCCGGTATGCCCTAGTAGCATGGACATCCAAACTCCAAGGGTCCCCTGTCAGAATTCAATCAGACAATGCCACAGCAGTGGCATATATCAATCATCAGGGGGGCACCAGGAGTCGTGCAGCCCAGAGGGAAGTAAATTACATCCTGAAATGGGCAGAAAAAATATGTCCCAGCCATATCTGCGGTATTCATTCCAGGAGTGGAGAATTGGAAGGCGGACTTTCTAAGTCGCCAGCAATTAGGCCCAGAGGAAGGGTCCCTTCACCCCGAGGTTTTCTGGACAATATGTCAGCGGTGGGGAACATCGGATGTAGATCTTCTAGCATCCAGATTCAACGCAAAGGGGGACAGGTTTGTCTCTCGGACAAGGGATCCCCTAGCTTGCGGCTCGGATGCCCTAGTGTTCCCTTGGGATCAGTTCAAGCTGATATATGCATTCACGCCGCCACAATGGTTACCTCGATTACTCCGCAGAATCAGGGTAGAAAAGAAACCAGTGATTCTGGTGGCTCCAGCGTGGCCCCGAAGAGCGTGGTACATGGAGATTGTAAAATGTCAGTGGGGAGTCCTTGGACTCTCCCACATCGTCCGGACCTGCTTTCGCAAGGACCGATATACCACCCTTCCTTACCAGCCCTAGGTTTGACGGCCTGGCTATTGAAGCCCACATTCTAAAAAAGAGAGGGCTCTCTAATTCTGTGGTATCTACCATGATCAATGCCAGGAAGCCGGTATCCAGGCAGATCTACTATAGAATCTGGAAGGCGTACATCGCCTGGTGTGAAGCCAAGAAATGGCATCCACGTAAGTACGTAATAGGTAGGAGTCTGGACTCCCTACAATGGGCTGTAGATAGGAAGCTTGCCTTGAGTACTATCAAGGGTCAGATTTCGGCCTTGTCAATATTTTTTCAAAGGCCCTTGGCTTCGCATTCACTAGTCAAAGCCTTTATACAAGGAGTGATGCGTATTAGTCCTCCGGTTAATATTCCCATATGTCCATGGGATCTAAACTTGGTTCTGTCGGTTCTACAGAAACAACCATTTGAACCATTACAGCATATTTCCTTGGTGCTTCTCACCAGGAAATTGATTTTTCTAGTAGCCATTTGTTCGGCTAAAAGAGTATCGGAATTAGCAGCTATGTCCTGTAAGGAGCCATATCTGGTTATCCATAAGGACAGAGTAGTGTTACGTCCTCATCCAGCCTTTCTTCCTAAGGTGGTATCGAGGTTTCATTTGAACCAAGATGTGGTTCTTCCTTCTTTTTTCCCCAAACCTACTTCGGTAGAGGAAAAGTTATTGCATTCTTTGGATGTAGTAAGAGCAGTTAAAGCTTATCTAAAAGCCACTGCTCAGATTCGCAGAACGGATACTTTGTTTATTCTGCCGGAAGGCCCCAGAAGGGGTCAGGCAGCGTCAAAATCTACTTTAGCCAAGTGGATTCGACAGGTCATAATACAAGCCTATGGCTTGAGAAATAGACCGCCTCCGTTCAAAGTTAGGGCGCACTCCACGAGAGCAGTTGGAACTTCATGGGCAGTGCATCACCAGGCCTCCCTGGCTCAAATCTGTAAGGCCGCAACATGGTCTTCAGTACACACGTTTACTAGGTTCTACCAGGTGGACTTTAGAAGTCAGGAGGATGTCGCCTTTGGGCGCAGTGTGTTGCAGGCCGCAAAAGATCCTCATGTCTGATAGCGCTCAGCTTATATATGGTGTATCCCCCCCCCTCATTTGGCATTGCTTTAGGACATCCCATTAGTAATGACTATGTCGCTCTGTGTCCCGTGATGTACGAAAAAGAAAATAGGATTTTTATAACAGCTTACCTGTAAAATCCTTTTCTTGGAGTACATCACGGGACACAGAGCTCCCACCCCTCTTTGGGGACACTTATTGCTTTGCTACAAAACTGAGGTGCTCCCGGATGGGAGGGGCTTATATAGGGGAGGGTACTTCCGGTTTTGGAAGTTGCCAGTGCCAGCACCTGACGGTATCTATATAACCCATTAGTAATGACTATGTCGCTCTGTGTCCCGTGATGTACTCCAAGAAAAGGATTTTACAGGTAAGCTGTTATAAAAATCCTATTATTCGATTTTCTGCAGATTTTTGTCTTCAGATATACCAAAACCATATAATATGAGGTCAAACCTTATGAGTTTTAATTTGTATACAATCAGGCAGGCCCTTGCACTACATGGTTTGGGTAAATCTGAAGACAAAAATCTGCTGAAAATCGAATAGTGTGTATGGGGTCTTAGTCGTGCAATCCAAAAATCTGGCCTTTATGGAAGAGTGGCAAGAAAAAAGCCATTGGTGAAAGAAAGCTATAAGAAGTCCTGTTTTTAATTTGCGCAAAGCCATGTGGGGGACACAGCAAACATGTGCTCTTGTCAGATGAGACCAAAATTGAACTTTTTAGCCGAAAAGCAAAATGCTATGTGTGGTGGAAAACATAACCCTGCACATCACCCCAAACACACCATCCCCCCTGTGAAACATGGTGGTGGCAGCATCATGTTGTGGGGATGTTTTTCTTTAGTAGGGACAGGGAAGCTGGTCAGAGTTAAAGGGAAAATGGATGGAACCAAATACAGGGAAATTTTAGAAGAAAACCTGTTAGTCTGCAAAAGACTTGAGAATGGGTCACCTTCCAGCAGGACAACGACCCTAAACATACAGGCAGAGCTACAATGGAATGGTTTAGATCAAAGCATATTAATGTGTTAGAATGGCCCAGTCAAAGTCCAGACCTAAATCCAATTGAGAATCTGTGGAAAGACTTGAAAATTGTTGTTCCCAGACGCTCTCCATCCAATCTGACAGAGCTTGAGCTATTTTGCAAAGAGGAATGGACAAAAATTTCACGCTCTAGATATGCAAAGCTGGTAGAGACATCCCCAAAAAGACTTGTAGCTGTAATTGCAGTGAAAGGTGGTTCTACAAAGTATTGACTCAGGGGGGCTGAATACAAATGCACACCACACTTTTTACATATTTATTTGTAGAGAATTTTGAAAACCATTTATAATTTTCCTTCCATTTCACAATTATGTGCCACTTTTGTGTTGGTCTATCACATAAAATCCGAATAAAATACATTTATGTTTTTGGTTGCAACATGTCAAAATGTGAAAAATTTCAAGGGGTATGAATACTTTTTCAAGGCACTGTATATTGCAGACATGTCACACATACAGCCACGGTATCTTTTTCAAAAATTCTGTAGCTCTTGTTATTAATAATAAGTCCTTAAGTTCCAGATTTTGCCTAGATTGAGATGATGAGATCAGTCTGCTGCAGGCAGGAAAAAGCATTTCCTTAGTCTTGTCTCCCTCACACTGCAACACTGATTTTTTATTTTTTTTGTAGGTGCTAGGCCCGTCAGGGATGTTTCCAACTTCTTATGTTATTTCTGTACTGTTAACAATTTACATACATAAGGCTCAATTCACAACACCAGACTTATGCTGGCCATACACTATATGAAAAATCTGCCTTTTAGACAGTTCTTTGGTTCTTCGGCCAGGTAATGGGCACAAAATCGATAATCGTTGGGACGTTTTGAGCCGAAAAAACAAAGGACAAGTTTGGAAATTTTCTGCCGAACGAACAATAAATTGAAAGGTTAATGTGTTTCCTGTCCAAACTGTCTGCACTAGGTATATGTAAAAAAACGAACAAAAAATGCATTCATTTATGTCCACTGAACGATTTATTGGTCATTACATGATGGCACCATCGTCTGCGCTCACGGCCGAATGTTTGTTTTTCAAAAATGGGTTTGGCCGATTTTTCGTATAGTGTATGGCCAGCATAAGTGTACTAATTTGAGAAAAAAGCAACAGTTATTTTCAGTGGAGTCCGATGAAATTTGAATATTAGTCACTTGGCTAATTTAGGGAGCCTTATCCTTGTGTTAAAGTAGAGATAAACTTACCTTTCCTTCAACGGTCCCTATCTCTTGCTGGCATCTTCTTCTAGGCGCTGATGTTTGACTGTCTTGGCCAGCATGGGATAATGTCACTCCTGCGCATGTGCAGGTTTCAGTCATCCCGAAACAGAGGGACCGTGCCAGCGATATATGTTAAACTGTGCATGTGCAGCCCAGTTTACAGTACATGCCAGAGAACATTACGAGCAGACAGGTAGGTGTATTTTATTGCATGTATCTTCTGCAATAAAAAGTCTGCCTGCTCGCAGTGCGGTGCGAATCACATGCGATGTCGGATATCGCTGCAGTGTGAACCGGCACTAAAGCTTTGTGAATTGAATCTCATATAATTAAAAATATTTTGACAGGAGAATGCATTTTGAAAAAAAAATTTAAGTTGTGATTATATTACGGTACCTGACATGTTTCCTGATATTTTATTACAGTTTAATGTACTGTACAACAGGAAGACATTATCAAGGCGCAGAAGAAACACTCCAGTGACAGAAGCTTTCACATTAGGTGTAAATGTGGAAGAAAATACAAACAGCATTAATGTACTCTCTGTGGACATATGTACAAGGTAGGGAAGATCACCCACTTTTTATCATTCAAATGTATGGAGTTTACCATAATTGGACCTATTGTATGAATTACCTAATACATTGTTATGTGAGTTTTAATGTTGCTTTATTATTGACAGTATATACATTTGTATCTGTCCACAGCTACCAGGGAATGGGAAATGAGAGTGGTATGGCACTTTTAGATGTTGGTTTCCTGAGTGGATTCACATTGAAAACTGAAGATTTTACTAGACCAACATCTCTGAAACTGGTGGAACCAAAAAAAGACAGAGTTTATCTGTATTTTGATTCAGTAAGTTTAAAAATAAATTAATTGTTTATCTTTTTTTCAATCAGAAAATGGTCAGACGTGCCTGTTAAATACTGTATATGCAGGACATAAAAATGCATTATTCTATATACATTAAAGTGACTGTACAGGTAAAAACGTTTTTTTTTAATAATAATAAATATGTTGCCTGTTCTGTGCAATGATTTTGCACAGAGCAGCTTCAATCCTCCTCTTCTGTGGCCACCCGCTTACACTCTAGGCTCCTCCTCTTCTCCAGGCGCCAACATAGGAAGACACTTCTTATGGTGGCACATGCGTGGGTTGAAGCCCGAGTCACTCAGTATTTGTCCATGGACACACACAGTGCAGCTCGGCCCCGCCCCCCACTCCTTGTCACTGGATTTCATTGACAGCAGCAGGAGTCAATGGCTTCCCCTGCTTTCACTGAGTCCAGTGAGGAGGGAGAGAGAGAGCAGTGCTGCTGCTGTTAGGAAGGTAAGTATTTGGGGAGGGGGAAGGGGTGCTGGAGGGGAGCTGACAATAGAAGGTTGTTTACCTTAACCTGCCTGGCGGTATGATTCTGTCAGATTTTAGGTGCTGAAAGCGGTACCATTATTCTGCATGGAAATTTGGCGTTTTATATTGTAGGATATAATTCTTAGAAATAACTCGCTTATATCTGTCCAAACAAGAGTCTAGTAGACATCCCGGGTATGATAAAGTTAAAAAAAAAAAAAAAATCATAAATTATAATATAATAAATAACTACAAAATAATTATAACAAATAATAATATAATAATAATAAAAGTGTTTTTCAGTGTTTGATGACGAATTTCCCCACAAATCGATATCGCTCAATTCTGCGAGTGATTCTAATTTATTATTGCTGTTTTCTAGCTGGTCTAAAACTACTTTTGACGTAAAGGGACACTTTTTGGTTGCTATGGACAATCTCCAAATTCCAGGCAGAAAGAACAGTTTTTATTATATAAAAGTGCATGCAGGACACTGGGCAGACCAATAGGGACAAAGGGGGTGTGTAATTTTTTTATACAGTACTGTAATTTGTAAGATTACAGTGTACTGTATGTATTGTGTGTTTTTAACTTTTTTGAATTTGGCGCCGAACTCCGTCCCCATGTGTCGTAACGTCGCAGGGAACGGAGCTAGGCGGCACTTTGTGAATCGAGCGAGGAGACGCTCGATCACCCAGCGGGGAGGCATTGCAGGATCCAGGGGAGAAGGTAAGTAACTCTGCCTGCATTACTGCGATGCAATCCCGAGTCTGGCTCAGGGTTACCGCTTTTGGTGCTGAAATTTAACCCCGAGCCAGACTCGGGAATACCGCCAGGGGGGTTAAAGGGGTTGTAAAGGTTTGTTTTTTATCTTCTAAATGGGTTCCTTTAAGCTAGTGCATTGTTGGTTCACTTACCTTTTCCTTCGATTTCCCTTCTAAATGTTTTTTTTCTTTTTCTGAATTTCTCACTTACTGTGAGCTTGCCCCCATCATCCGAGCCATCCTGGCTGGGGATTAGTCAGCGTGCTCACCCCCTCCCTTGGGACTACATCCCTGCGGGGAGACAATGTGAATTTTTATGTAGTCCCAAGGGAGGGGACGAGCACGCTGACTAACCCCCAGCCAGAACGGCTCGGGTGATAAGGGCAAGCTTACAGGAAGTGAGAAATTCAGACATTTAGAAGGGAAATGGAAGGAAAAGGTAAGTGAACCAACAATGCACTAGCTTAAAGGAACCTTTTTAGAAAATAAAAAAACGAACCTTTACAACCCCTTTTAATGCAGAGAATGCATTAAGGTGAAAAACATTCAGCCTTTACAACCACTTTAACTATCTTCATCACGGTATTTCTCTTTTGTCATAAATTCACTTTCAAAATTACTGTACTCTTTATATAAGGACCACAAGTAAATACAGCTAGTATGCTTTTTAACATAAAATACTATAGCTTTAGAAAAAAATGTTTAATATAATTTAGTTAACCCATTACCTATGTTTGTTGCTCACAATAAGCAGCGGATAAAGCAAATGACCTTTGGAGCCTTTAAAATGACATCTGTGGCCTCTAGCTTGGTGGCTGTACTTCTTCTGCTAAACGGTATGAAGATGTGCTCTGAAGGTGGAGAAAAATCTACCCGTGCTCTTTTTAGTTGATTATGATAAACTACCATGAAATGTCTTTGAAAATATTCTTGTGTATGAATAAATTCAATCCTCTCTATATATTTTTTTTCCAGCTGACCAATGATGAGCTTTGTTTATCAATTCCAATGGTTCGTTTTGCCATGGTAGCGGGTTCTAAAGATGCTGTTATTAAAGTCTATGATTATTACAGCCCAGGTAGGTGCTATCAAATGAATTATTTCTGAGATTATATATATATATTTTTTAAACGTTAAAGACCCACCTTTTACAAAAAACACTAAGTGCAGCAACATTGATCTCACGATTGGTTTGCGAATAAAAATATTTGTCAGTGATTAAAGCCTGCAGAGCATTGTACCCATTATCAGTTCTTGCAAAGCTATTCCCCAGCCTCAAATCCATAAGGAGGTACAGACCTGGCTGGAAGAGGAAGGCTAAACTACAGAGTGGTGAGGCAGGAGGGATCACTGTCACCTTCTACACATACCCCATCTGCCGCACCAGTGTAGCGGCCTCCTCACTCCCCTCTTTCTCTCATCTGCGTCTCGTCTCTTGTCTAGGGGTATCTTAGAGGGGAGGGAGTGGGGACACCACGCCTGGCTTCCACCACATGTGTCAGTGCGGTATAAGCAATGTTCTTGTATTACCTTCGGGTCAGTGTTGTGCACCTGGATCCTCCCTCCAAGAGTCACCTTGAACCATGTCTGCTAGGAAATGAGCCCCAAACCATTAAAGTTCAACACTCCTTTATTCTTCTTGAATGAAACACAATCAGTTGAACTCCCTTAGTAGGAACAGAACAGAAAAGGAGGTGTGGATGCGAATAGGCCCAGACACAATTTGGTTCTCCACTTTCCTTCCTGAAAGTGGGTTACGGTCTCCGCACGAGGGGGAATTTCCTTCCAGGCGGTCTCCGACGAGAGGCTCACCTGTCACCGGCAATATGCTGCACCGGGTCTTCAAGTGAGGAGCTCCCCCCAGTCCATTGCGCCTTCCGGATTCGGGTACCCACTCTCGAGGCTCCCTAGGATCTCCTTCCCTCGCGGAACAGTGTTGGGCACTGAGCTCCGGACCTCCATCTGAGTATCTCACCCCAGGCTAAAGGTGCCTGGGATGGAACACGACCTCCGATTGTCCTCTAGGCCTAGGCCACCCAGAGGACCGACACAAACCACCGTCCACAAGCTGAAGGTGCCTGGGACTTTGACCCTGTGACCAAGATGGCCGGCCCCTTTATACCCTCTCCCAGCAAGCACGCGGGTTCCCCGCCCCACCATACCGCTGCCAAGGGAGGACAAAAAGGAGGCACAGCACACAGCAATGATTCAACCCCAGCCCAGGGTGACAGCGCCACCTGCTGGGCTGCAGGGATATGCACATCACCAATGTCTGTCAGGTTCAAATTTACACCCGGGAAAGTACATACCCGCTACACTAGGATATAGGATTTTCATGTAAACAATAACACGGATGAGGTGGTTGTGCACAAGGAGACAAGCACAGGTGTGCTATATAAAAAAAATAAATAATTAAAAGCACCCCTCAATTCGGGTAAGAAGGAAGGTTTTAGGGATGGTGCATTCAACCATGTTTAATGTTAAACCCTAAATATGGGTATAACATAAATCACAAAATAAAGGGTTGACTTGATTTTTGGTAGACAGAAAAGCAGGTCCTAGTTAATGTTTTTTTTTGTGAGTCTTTTTTAAGCTAAACTTACAGAAATGTATAGTTTAAACAATTTTGATGGTACAAAGGCAAGCAGATGCTTTTTCAAGTTGTCACTTAGGAACTTCAATATAAAAAGGTGAGCGGAAAAGAAAATGTCTTGTGGCCCAGAGCAACCAGTCACATTCTGTGTGCTGATAGATTTTCGCTAGTAAACTTTTAGTATATAATAATCGCCTAAGAAGCCTTTTGCAGCATTTTGTGGTCAGCAGCTGTTCAGAACTGCTTCCATGCCTAACAAACACCGCCAATGGGAAGTATAAGAGCAGTTACCCAGCAGTTTAGATGGTTTCCAATCGTTTAAATGTGTTATGTTTTCTCAGATAGCCCTTCCCTGGCATTCTTCAAGATTTCCAGACACTTCTCAGATACTGTGAATGCTTGTACACACTGATCATGAACTTATGATTATGAGGGGTTTAATAAAAATCCCACTACAAATTCTGTTTTAAGCCAATACTAAAATTAGGTACTGTAGGTACCACCAGTATAATGTTTTTTTCAGACTGCTTTCTTTTGTGTTTCAATCACAATTTGGTAGCATTGCTTGTTGAGTTAATTACCGTATTTATCGGCGTATAACACTCACAGGCGTATAACGCGCACCCTTACTTTAAGAGGGAAGTTTCAGGAAAAAAACTTTCCACAGCCCCCTGCGTATAACACACAGGCACAGTTTACCCTCTATTTTCTGGGTAAAAAAATTAGTGTTATACGCCAATAAATACAGTAAGTTGCTCATAGACATAGAGTGTAGTGGTCTAAAGAAAGGTGTGATTTTCTAGCAAACATTCACTAAATATAAGGAATCATTTATATGAAAAATCTTTCATTGATGAATGTCATCAAAAGGTTTACTTATACAGCTAAATGTTCTGGCCATTTTTAGTTGCACTAACAATCAATTTAAATGTCTACCCATCCAAAGATTACTGAATGATTATACAAAGCCTGCATGTTTAGTTCCTGTAACTGAAATCATTATTTAAAAAGTCACTGTTGTGGATTTCACAAGGCAAAATGCATCATAAAACACAAACATACTGTGGATTGTATGATTTTATAACTAGCTTTAGTGTTTTTAAATGAATATAGGGAAAGACTATTATCTGAAATAATTTTTGTTAAAATATAAAAGCATTAAACCCGAATTATTTTTTTTTTTTGCTGTCACAATGTAGAGTATAAGATTTCCTATCATTGGTGCCAGGTCTTGCCACAAAGGGTTAATCCAGCTCTGAGCAATCCTCTTTTATTGTTCAGTGAGATAAAACAGACAGAGAAAAAACGTTGTCCGTTCCGCCCCCTTGCTTTGAGTGACAGGTTATTTACATATCTCGTGCACTAGCTTTAGACAGGCATTATTTTTTAATTCCCACCCCCACTCCTTTTCTGAAGTCATGTGGTTACTTTTCTGGATTTTGACTGGATGTTAGTGATCATAGCCGAAGGAATACACAGGGGAGTATAGAGGTGGGCGGGGAGTCTACTGACATCACGACTCCACCCACCGAGCTCCAGACAACAGATCCACCCACAGAATCTGCAGTCTTTCAGTTCTTATAACAGACCGAGGGGAGACATTTGACAGATAAGGATACATGCAGGAGGAATCTATATACTTATAGATCAGCACTATGGCAGTAGTTTAGAAAGGATGAGAGTGGGTTTACATCCACTTTAAGATTGGGGTGCACCCAATGTTATTGCAGGAGACCAGCAGTGCTGATATAAAATAAAGTATCTAATGAAAAACAGTGGTAATTGTTTAAAATATAGTGTTTTAGCAAACCAAGGGATCTATTTACCAATGTTTTTACCCAATAGGCAACAACTGTCACCTTAGACAATCCAATTGAAAAATGTGGGACTCTTGAGTAAAGCATCGACTAATAGCCCCCTACATGTCATTCAGTTAGGGTTTACATGTCCCTGAATGTGTGTATTTCTTAAAAATAATATTTCTTTTTTTGTTTTTCAGAAATGACAGCAACAAGAACATACAATTCCCTAACCATGAGTCTAATATCATCCTGTGACTACTGTGGATCAAACTGCAATCTGTGCAGATCAAATGTTCCAGTGATTGCGAAACCTCTGACAAGTAATGCTTACAGACCTGCAATGTCCATTCTTTGGCTCTATGTGATTCTTCTGTGCCAAGTTCTGTAAATTTCATCAACGAAACACTGACACTTCATTATTGACTAGACAAGTCATTAATTGTGTCACGTATGAACTTATACTCCTATATGTCTAAATAGGTAGTGCTGTATTCTGTACCAGCCATGGCACCCCAATGTCATGGATATGGTGTCTCTTTGATGAAATGCTTGTAATTACTTTTAAAGCCCTGTACACACGATCGGTTTTCTCGGCGGTAAAAAGTCCACCGGGAAAACCGAGGGGAAAACCGAGAACCTGCTCGGTAGCTTTTTCCCCCTACACACGGCCAGGTTTCCCGACAGGAAAACTGCCATGAGAACTTTGGCCGGGAATCCCGGCCGTGTGTATGCTCCATCGGCACTGTTTTCCATAGTAAATCTGACGGGAAAAAAAAACACCGGGAATCCCGGCGGGAAAATAAAGAACCAGCTCTTTTTTCCCGCCGTGATTCGCGGCAGTTTTCCTGTCGCGAAAACTGCGATGAAGCATACACACAGACGGTTTTTCCCGGCCAAAAGCGCTCATGGCAGTTTTCCTGGCAGGAAAATCGGTCGTGTGTACGGGGCTTAAGCCAAAAGGATGCTGAACATTTTACAAAGCATATTTTACTTTTATGTATGTATTTATTGTTCTGTTAAGTGTATTTATTTATTTTTATATGTTAAATAACAGAGACAAAAGGCAAATCATAATGTTTTTTCATCTGCTGTAATGTTTGTTTGCTAACGACAATATGAATAAATTGCCGGATTGTTTATTTTCTTGTTGATTCATACATCTGTCTATGGCCCTGGTGCCCAACCTGCAGCCCAGGGGGTCACATGCAGCCTTTTGGCACTTTTTGTGTGATCCTTGGTGCCCCTGCAAAGACTGATCTTTATTTAAAGTGAATATCTGTGTATAACAAATGGAAAAAAAAGACAGTAAACACCCTCCGGGGGTGCCAACACCTAAAAGCAAAAATTGTAAAAGCAAAAATTGTAAAAGCAATGCACAGTGATTTAATGAAATAGGATAAGGAAAAATAAATAAAGTGAGTATATGTGTGCAACAAATGAAAGAAACAGCAAACACCCTCCAGTGCCAACACCTAAATAAAAGTACAAGTAATGCACAGTTATGTGATGCAACAACATGAGGAAAAATGAATACAGTGATGCCGTGTACACACGATCGGAATTTCCGACATCAAATGTTCGATGTGAGCTTTTGGTCGGCTATTCCGACCGTGTGTAGGCTCCATCGGACATTGGCTGTCTGAATTTCCAACAACAAATGATTGAGAGCAGGTTCTCAATTTTTCCGACGGCAAAAGTTCTTGTTGGAAATTTTGAACGTGTGTAGCCATTTCCGACGCACAAGTGCTGTGCATGCTCGGAACCAATTGGACGCATGCTCGGAATCATTGTACTTAATTTTTCTCTGCTCGTCGTAGTGTTGTACGTCTCCGCGTTCTTGACCATCGGAATTTCCGAGCAACATTTGTGCGACCGTGTGTTTCCAAGACAAGTTTGAGCCAACATCCGTTGGAAAAAAAAACACGGTTTTGTTGTCGGAAATTCCGATCGTGTGTACGCGGCATAAGGATCTGTGTGCAACAATAGCAAAATTAACAATGGTACTTCAAAATATCAATAAACATGAATGGGCATAAATGATAAATAATAAATGTCCGTGAATAAACATAAAATGTTCAAGTAGAAAAATGGTGCTTCTTCATAACACACACCCGTGCTTCATTAAACAAACTGTGACTGTGATCCTCCACCAGTCAGCATGCACACTCACCTCCAGCAAAGTCCCCCAATGGTCAGGTGACACTTTACAATCAAACTCCATTAGTGCCCACTCAGCTTGTCCCGGGGTCAAGTAGATCCATTTTTAGACCAGTTGAAATCGTGGATTACACCCACCTAAGACAACCTATGGTACCAAATTGGGCTGCACCGATACTATTTTTTTACTGACGAGTACCAATTCGTTAGGTCAAGTACTTGCTGATTCAGAGTATAGAATACCTTTGCAGTGTTTTTTGATCCCATACAAAATGAATGGGCTCAAATCGCAGTGCAAAGAATTGCATGCGATTTAAACAGGAATGGGGTGCAATACCTGTCAGAATTACATGCGGTTTCCCTCACTGCTCCTGTGTGAACCCAGTATAGAAAGACAGGGAAGCGCCATCCAAGGGCAGCAATGGCTAAACAGTTTATTAAAAAATGTTATACTGTAACAACTGACATGTTAAAAGTACTTATCTGTAATATGTCAAATCCAAATCTGCACGGTCTAAATGTTCGCCAATAATGGAAAACCACGGCCGCTTGTGGTGCTCAAAGGGCGGGAGGAGATGTATAGGAGGCCCACCCCAAGCCGACATCACTTCCGGCCTATACCCATGTGTGTACCAGGGTCCCAGAACTTCCTACGTCACCTCACATGCACATAGATGACGCTTCCCCACACAGTGAACCCTGCATGCGAATCGGACAGGAATTGCAACACATTCCTGTTCAAATCGCATGTGATTCTTTGCAGTACGATTTGAGCCTAATCATTTTGTATGGGCTCAAATCGCACCACAAAGGTATCAGTTTCGGGTGTTGGAGCATTTGCACGAGTGCGAGCACTCGAGCAAATACTCTGTATCAGCACCAATACAGATACTGGCATCAGTGCAACCCTAGTACCAAATTCCAAATAGAACATGTTCATGATCTTAAGACACTGTAATTGGCTTCAGCAATTTCTGATCAGCCTATAATTCCTAACCCTCCTAGCTCTCTACATCAGGACCCAGCTAAAGACTTTTAACTCCCTCTAATTCCAAACTTTAGTACACAAGACTGGGTTCCTAAAGGGTACTGTAAAGTGAATGATTTGCCCATGACTAAGTGGAAGGAGTATAACTACTCCAAATTAAACACTTTCACCAAAAGTGTCCACAGCAAACTGTTAGTATCCCATCCCTGGCAGTGGCGGCTGGTGCTCAATATTTTTTTTGGGGTGGCGGCGGCGGCAAAGTAACCCCCCCCCCCCGCGGGAGATGGACAGTGGTGATCCCTCCCCCACGGGAGATGCAATAAGATGCCTTAGGAGGCAGGGGGAATAAAGAGCCGGGGCCACTCTGACCGCTTCTCCTGGCCGGACAGGCCGTGCATTTGTAGCACACAGAGGGACATTCTCCTCCTGGCCGAACAGGAAGTGTCCCGAGACACAATTGGCCAGGGAGGGGGGCTTCCTGATTGGCCGGGAGGAGAAGACAATAGCGAATATTATTTTGCTATTGTCACACAAGTGGGTGCTCTCGGGGTTTGCTGTGCTCTGCGCCCCGAGCCCACCCTTTTAAAGTCAATCAGAGCCTCAGGCTCTAATCACGTGCTTAAAAAAAAAAAAAAACTTGGAAAACCATGCGTCCTGCACCTCGCATGTAGATTTGGGGGCAGATGCATGGATAGGGGGGCACCCCTGCGCCCTGCATAGACGGGCCACCACTGATCCCTGGTCTAGCAGTTTTTTATTTCTACAAAAACTCAAAAGAAGGGTATATCTTTTTCATGGTGAGTGTCATTGAATACATTTCTTTACAAACTCCCCACAATGTCAAAATGAATATTACATTTTAAACTTAAGTTCACTTGAGAACAATGAAGAGCAGCTAATACAATAAAAAGTAAAGCTTCCCATTGTGTTGGCCTCTGGGAAAATTTACGAATAAATACTATATCATTGGTACATGACTCCATATAGACTTTCAGAAGGTAATCCAGCCCTCTCACCATTGTGTTGAAGAGAATATCAAAATATTGTGAGTCTATTTAATTTCCTTTGGGGTAGTAAAGGAATTCAAAGTTTTTGGTTGTTTGTATTCTGGTTTGTCTGTTGTCTGATCTCCCATACTGCAGTATGTGTTTTCCACTCAGGCTTCACTGATTAACTATGGAGAGGTAGCTGTACGTGTATTTCCAAAGAAATCCACAACAAAAGAAAATTTGCCTATTTCATCTGCACGGGATAATTAAAGTGAATATTCACACAAATGATTGTGTGAGCATTCTAAAATCCTTTATTAAATCAGCCTCATTGTAACAACACTGACCCTTGAACACTCACAAGTAGTGATGAGCCGAACACCCCCGGGTTCGGTTCGCACCAGAACCCGCGAACGGACCGAAAGTTCGTACGAACATTAGAACCCTATTAAATACAATGGATGCGAACGTTCGAATTCTAAAGTGCTAATTATAACAACTATTATGCATGTTATTGTCCTAAAAAGGGTTTGGGAACCCGGGTTGTGCACCAGGGGACATGTATCAATGCAAAAAGAAGTTTTAAAAACGGTCGTTTTTCGGGAGCAGTCATTTTAATGATGCATAAAGTGAAAAAAAAAAAGTCAAATATTCCTTTAAATATCGTACCTGGGGGGTGTCTAAAGTATGCCTGTGAAGTGCCACGTGTCTCCCGTGTTTAGAACTGTCCCTGCACAAAATGACACTTCTAAAGGAAAAAAAAGCCATTTAAAACTGCTTGCGGCTTTAATGTAATGTCTGGTCCCGGTAATATGGATGAAGATCTTTAAGAAAAATGGCATAGCTACCCCATGACCCCCCCCCCCACCCCAGCCCATTACCAGCCCCTTTGGGGTCTTGTATGGATATTAAGGGGAACCCCGCACATAAAATAAAAAAGGCCCTATATACTCTGAACAGCCGTATACAGGCGGTGCATACAAGACAGGGACTGTAGGTTTGTTCTTATGTAGAATGTTTGTAATTTTGAACAGGTACATTGTTTAAGTGTAGCTCCAGCCCAAAAATCTATTTTTAAACTTTTTGGAAAACATAGGTAAGGGTTATCACCCCTGTAACATTTGTTTTGCTGTCTGTGCCCCTGTTCAGAACATTTCACCTCACTTTCCGTCCCAATGACAACTGTTTTTGAAATGTGGTGTTTTTCTTGAAACAAGGATTGCTGATAAAGCATCAGTACAGAGGAGACACCTTTCTCCCATATTAATTCTTACAGGAGAGAATTTTCCTTCCAAGGGGTAGATTTCCTCTCACTTCCTGTTGTCTTCTTGCGTTTGCAAGTAGGAGTCGTTTGTAAGTTGGATGTTTGAAAGTAGGGACTTGCCGTATATACTCTGCAGAAATAGGCCCCTTAGTTGTTGGTGTTGGCACAACACTGTAAGCACTCACAGTTACTCTTGGTTGGTGCTGGAACGCCCTGCTGTCAACTATTATATCAGGAATTGTAATTACATATAATTGTTGAACAGTGGTAGTAAGAATTGGGCCTTTGATGGTGGTGCTGGTGCCACAACACTGTAAGCCCTGACAGTTACTCTTGGTGGGTGCAGCAATGGGCCCTGCTGTGAATTATTAGATCAAGAATTGTAATTGCATGCCCCTGTTGAACAGGGGCTGAAAAATTGGGCCTTTCGTGGTGGTGGTGGTGGTGGTGGTGGCGGCGTTGCCACAACACTGTAAGCCCTCAGAGTTACTCTTGGTGGGTGCAGGAATGGGCCCTGCTGTGAATTATTAGATCAAGAATTGTAATTACATGCCCCTTTTGAACAGGGGCTGAAAAAATTGGGCCTTTCGTGGTGGTGGTGGTGGTGGTGGCGGCGTTGCCACAACACTGTAAGCCCTCAGAGTTACTCTTGGTGGGTGCAGCAATGGGCCCTGCTGTGAATTATTAGATCAAGAATTGTAATTACATGCCCCTGTTGAACAGGGGCTGAAAAATTGGGCCTTAGGCACTGGTGGCACAACACTCCAACCCCTCACAGATACTGTACTTGGAGCACAGCAATGAGCCCTATGGCAAATTATTGCTAAAAAAATTGTAATTACACGCCCCTGTAAAACAGGGGCTGAAAAATTGGGCCTTAGCCACTGGTGGCGGCACCCATAAACAAAAATGATCTTCCAAGCTATCATCATCAATCGTATCATTGAGGACTCGGAGGAGGAGGATAGCCAGTCAACATAACAGCACAGGCACTCAGCATCAGCATCAGTCTTGAAGGGATGTGACATGTTAAAATCAATTAGTCTGTTATATCAGCATCAGGTGTGTGGTAGCTGGTGGTGATCCAAGACTGGTTCATCTTGATGAAAGTCAGTCGATCAACCGAGTCGGTGGACAGGCGCACCCTGTGATCCGTGACAAATCCTCCAGCAGCACTGAATGTGCGTTCCGAAAGAACGCTGGATGCAGGACAGGCCAGTAGCTCAATTGCATACTGTGCAAGCTCTGCCCAGTGATCCATCCTTAAGACCCAGTAAGCCAGAGGATTTTCGGTGGGGAAGGTGTCCAAGTCTGACCTTGCCCCTAGATATTCCTGCACCATGTTTATCAGACGCTGGCGATGGTTGCTGGAACCGATCATACTTTGGGGCTGCGGACTAAAGAATTGTCTGAACGCATCGGTCAGACGGCCACCTTCCCCACCACTCCTTCTTTGACTGGCCGAAGCCTCAGCAACTCGTTGTCCAGGACCAGGAGTTTGTAACCTCCCAGTCTCTGGGAACGCGTTGCACAGACCTTTCTGCAAGGCCTCCCGGAGTTGTCTCATCCTCTGCTCCCTCTGCGATGGTAACATAAGGTCCGCAACCTTACCCTTGTACCGTGGATCAAGGAGAGTGGCCAGCCAGTAATGGTCCCTCTCCTTGATCCGAAGAATACGAGGATCCTTCTGCAGACTTTGCAGGATCAGGGAGGCCATGCAGCGTAGGTTTGCTGAGGCATTCGCTCCGGAGTCCTCTGGGTCACTAAGGACGACATGATCCGCAGCCACCTCCTCCCAGCCACGTACAAGTCCACTGGTTTCTTGGGACTGTAAATCATCCCTAAAAGACTGCTGCTGATGATGCTGAGTGCCAGCCTCCACCTCCATGCTGACACAATCCTCCTCCTCCTCCTCCTCCTCCTCCTGTGCGATGGGTGGGACAGAAGGAACACTGTCTGGGTAAAGGGGGCCTTGAGAGGCAAGGAAGTCCTCCTCTTCCTGCCTCTGTTCTGCCTCAAGTGCCCTGTCCATTATTCCACGCAGCGTGTGCTCCAACAGGTGGACAAGAGGTACAGTGTCACTGATGCATGCACTGTCACTGCTCACCATCCTCGTGGCCTCCTCAAATGGTGCCAGGACAGTGCATGCATCCCTGATCATGCCCCACTGGCGTGGAGAAAAAAAACCAAGCTCCCCTGACCCTGTCCTGGTGCCGTAGTCGCACAGGTACTCATTGATGGCCCTCTGCTGCGTGTGCAGCCGCTGCAGCATGGCCAACGTTGAGTTCCACCTGGTGGGCATGTCACATATAAGGCGGTTCTTGGGCAGGTTCAACTCCTTTTGCAGCTCAGCCAGGCGAGCACTGGCATTATAAGATCTGCGGAAATGCACACACTTTCCTGGCCTGCCTCAGGACATCCTGTAAGCCCGGGTACCTGCCCAAGAACCGCTGCACCACCAGGTTAAGGACGTGAGCCACACAGGGCGCATGGGTCAGTTGTCCCTGTCGGAGGGCGGAGAGGAGGTTGGTGCCATTGTCGCAAACCACCATTCCTGGCTTAAGCTGGCGTGGCGTCAACCACCTCTCGGCCTGGCCCTGCAGAGCAGACAGGACCTCTGCCCCAGTGTGGCTTCTGTCCCCCAAACACACCAGCGCAAGCACGGCATGGCATCTTTTTGCCTGCGTACTTGCGTAGCCCCTTGAACGCCTACGGAGCACCGCTGGTTCCGAGGACAAACCACAGGAAGAGGCCATGGAGGAAGAAGAAGAGGAGGGGGTGGAGGAGAGAGGTGTGTCACAACCAGTAGTAGCATTTTGGAGGCGTGGCGGTGGAACAACCTCCAACACTACTGCACCTTGTCCTGCATCCTTCCCAGCTGCCAAAAGAGTGACCCAATGGGCCGTGAAAGAAAGTTAACGTCCCTGTCCATGCCTGCTGGACCATGAGTCAGCGTTAATATGCACCTTACCGCTGACCGCCCTGTCCAGCGAGGCCAAGACATTGCCTTCCACATGCCGGTAGAGAGCCGGAATAGCCTTCCGTGAGAAAAAGTGGCGTTTGGGAACCTGCCATTGCACAAACTCACGGAAGGGGGCAGAGTCTACCAACTGAAAAGGCAGCAGTTGAAGCGCTAGCAATTTAGCCAAGCTAGCATTCAACCGCTGGGCATGTGGATGGCTGGGAGTGAACTTCTTTCGACGGTCCAGCAGCTGGGGCAGGGAAATTTGCCTGCTAGAATCGGACGTCGGTGTACTGCTAGCAGAGTGGCCGCAAGTACTTGGCTGTGACACACCTAATTCTACACCTTCATTCCTCTCAGTGCATGTTTCAGAGAGGACTGAAGTTATAGTGGGGTTGGAGATCCCAGCTGATGCGGTGCAAGGAGAGGTCCGCTTTGTTCTTTGGTGTGGGTCTTTGAGGTAGGCTTGCCAACGAGCTGCATGGCAGGTCAACATATGTCTGGTCAGGCATGTGGTACCCAAGCGGCTGATGTTTTGGCCACGCGATATACGCTTGAGACATATGTTGCAAACAGCAGCTGTGCAATCTGATGCACTAGCCTCAAAAAAGGCCCACACCAAAGAACTTTTTGAATGACGGGCAGAGGCAGCGCCCTGCACAGGCGGAGCTCTGCGGTGTGATTCCGTCGGTGTACTGCCCTTACGCTGGCCACCAAAGGGCATCCTGCCTCGTTGGAGATGTGCCTCCTCCTCATCCTCCTCCTCCTCCTCTCTCCTATTAGGCACCCACGTGGAGTCAGTGACCTCATCATCCCCTCCCTCCTCATCACTGGAGCCAATCTGGCAGTATGCTGCAGCTGCTGGAACATGACTGCCAGATTGGTGTCCTTCTTGAGCATCCCCTCTGTCTGCTCTCACGCTACTGCCTTCCTGTAGCTGGGTTTCATCATCAGACCCTTCGAAACGCTGGGCATCCTCCTGGAGCATGTACCCAACACTGTGCTCAAACAGTTCGGGGGACTCCTCAGGAGGAGGACATGGTGGGTCTAGGGAAGGAGTGACTGATGATGAGTCTGACATTGATACCAGGGAAGAGGACGCTTTGGCAGCTGCTTTGCCAGTACCCTGAGCCTGGGTGAGAGAGGATGAGGAGGAGGAGGAGGGCTTGGTCATCCACTCTACCAAGTCTTCGGCATGATGTGGCTCAACATGTCCAGCTGCCGAAAAGAAGGACAAGCGTGTCCCATGGCCATGTGCTGATGACAATGCACCGCGTCCACGACCAGCACTGTTGTCCCCAGACACAGAGCCTGCTTGCCCTCTTTTATTGCCTCCTGACTGTCTGCCTCTCCTTGTTTGCCTTCCAGACATTCTAATAGATGGCCTGCAGGGAGATGGGAAAAAAGCAATAAGGGCTACCTTCAGGTGTCCTTCTCTGTCCCTTTACTTAAGGATTTCTAAATATGGTTGAGGATGATTGCTTTTGCACAGAATAGCACAACGACAATTTCCCTGACTGTCCAAAAAACAAGGATTTCAAAGATGGTTGATGAGGAATGCTTTAGCACACTATAGCACAAGGAGAATTTCCCTCACTGTCCTTCCCTGTCCCTAGAAACAAGGATTCGTACAGTAAAACACACTGACACTCTCCCTACCTATAGTTTTCTGTCCCTAGAAAAAATGTTTTTTTAAAGCACACTATAGCACAAGGAGAATTTCCCTCACTGTCCTTCCCTGTCCCTAGAAACAAGGATTCGTACAGTAAAACACACTGACACTCTCCCTACCTATAGTTTTCTGTCCCTAGAAAAAATGTTTTTTTAAAGCACACTATAGCACAAGGAGAATTTCCCTCACTGTCCTTCCCTGTCCCTAGAAACAAGGATTCGTACAGTAAAACACACTGACACTCTCCCTACCTATAGTTTTCTGTCCCTAGAAAAAAGTTTTTTTTAAAGCACACTATAGCACAAGGAGAATTTCCCTCACTGTCCTTCCCTGTCCCTAGAAACAAGGATTCGTACAGTAAAACACACTGACACTCTCCCTACCTATAGTTTTCTGTCCCTAGAAAAAAGTTTTTTTTAAAGCACACTATAGCACAAGGAGAATTTCCCTCACTGTCCTTCCCTGTCCCTAGAAACAAGGATTCGTACAGTAAAACACACTGACACTCTCCCTACCTATCCTTCTCTTTCCCTAAACTAAAGGAATCCAGGTTAAGCAAGAAAAAATAAATGTCACTGTCCCTGCCTATCCTTCTCTTTCCCTGCTCCGGAACACACTACACTAGGCCGCCGTGCTGGCGGCCTTTTATAGTGTGGGGCGTGTACTAAACCCCCTCAGCAATAATTGGCCACAGGCATCCTGCCTGTGGCCAATCATTGCTCTCCTCGCTGCCGGCGCTGTGATTGGCCAAGCATGCGGGGTCACAGTGCATGCTTGGCCAATCACAGCGCCTGGATGACACTGCGATGGCGTAGTGCATTGTGGGCCGTTCGCGTCACTCGAATTAGGCGCGAACGGCCCAAACCGTTCGATCTTCGTCGAACGATCGAACAGCCGATGTTCGAGTCGAACGTATGTTCGACTCGAACACCGAGCTCATCCCTACTCACAAGTATAACAAAAAACATTTTTAAATAAACATTGTTTAAAATTTAAGCCCTAATTAATAAATTAACCCTTAGTTACTCCTAAACTTTTTTCTCTTTGATATTTTTTTTTGCAGATATTTTTTTTTACTCTTCCTTGTGTTCCATAATAAAATATTTACATTTTATCTACAGTAACACAAGTTTTTTTTTAAATAAACACTGGCTCCTTCACATTAGCGCGTCTGTGCGATTTCCAGTGCGATTTTGGAACACGACTTTTCACGAATTGCACAAGTGTGAAGTGTGCCACTAGGAAAAAAAGTATTACTCTTTCGTTCATGGACGGACACAGCTTCCTATTGACAAGTGGGTATTATCCTTCATTTAGGAGTGACTAGGCAGAAAACTTGTAGAAAGTGTTAACACACCACACCCTCTACAGCACCACTCAGGGGGCGGACCCTCTGGGTATAATCCCTCTCTCTGTACCTCGCAGATCAGTTTTTTTCTGCCTGGTAAGGAGAAGGACATGGCTCCCTTCGGGCCCACTGGTCCGGGGGATTTTTTTCTACGTTTCTACATTGGTTTTTGTTTCCTGCGATCTTCGATCAACTGCCGACTGGGTGACAGGCTTGAACCAAGATCCTTGTAGTCTCCCCAGTTTCGGCCATCGAGCGTGTGCCGACCCTAGCTACGCGCTGGGTTTTCCACGACATGCCCGTCACTCCACATGTGGCCAGTGAGCTTCGCGCTCCAGGGCAGGCATATGATCGTTCCCTAGGATTCAATCACAGCAGGCCGGGCCGACAGTCACCTCCGTGCGCGGAAGATGATCTGTCCGGAATGTCTTCCAGTATAATCCATGCAGGAATGCCAAGTAGCTCCCCTGCTTCGGCAGGGTGACTTGGCTGGACATTTCTGGTGAGATCAAGTAAGTGGTTGTGGCCCTTTCTTTCCTCTCTCCCTGCCTTCCCTCCTCTCTGGGCTCTGAGCTAAGGCTGATTGCTGGGTGCTGAGGGTCACCTAGGGGGCTCCATCTGGAGCGGGACTGCGCTGTAGGCTGTCATTAGAAATGTAATTTTGCTGCTTACCTGTGTGTGCTTTCTCCCTCCATGCTGTTGGCGGCCATTTTCTTGTGGTTCGCGCCCGTATGTATATACCGCTTTTTCCTCTATTGACGGCTCGGCGGCCATTTTCTTAGGGCCCACACTGGTTTCAGTGCGGCCATTTTGAGGAAGTCTCGGCCTATAGGGTGCATTTCACTGATGCAAAATCATACAGACATGCTGATAAGGATTAGACTGACACAGGCAGCGGTGGGAGAGCATCTCAGTCGGGAGCAGACGGCAGCAATTGCGGTACTGTTCTAAGGGTGGTGAGTCCTCTGGGAGACCCTGCATCTCTGTGGCAGCTAGAAGGGTGGCCTATTGATACCTTACCTTGCCTGTGGGTCAGGCACGTGGGTTAGCATGACGTCAGAAGAGACGTCTTCTTCCCGGAAACACTGGAGTTGGCAGCTGGTGCCCCTGAAGGCTTTTGTTGCCAAGGTGGAAGCGATGGATGGCAACACGGGGGTGATAAACGCCCCCATCCCCAGCCATCTTCTGGGGATAATCCTAATGCAGAAGCAGGCCTGGCTGTGGCTCAGGGCCCAGATTCTGATGCATCAGAGACTGCAGACCGTGACCGGTCGGACAGTGAGAATGACTCCTAAGTCCAGGTTAGCATGCGAAAAGGCTTTGGTATGTGACCTTATCACTGCAAAATTGGAGAATGCTGCAGAAGCAGCAGAGACACCGGTCCCCTTTGGGTTCCGTAAACCAGCCCGCACTGCTAAGGTGTTTCCTTGTGTGTCTTATCTTGATAAGCCTTTGTACAAGGAGTGGGTAAACCCACTGAGGGTTTTTGCACCCCCCAAAATTTTGCGCTTCGGTACCCATTGAGGAGAGTTTCCTGAAAAAATGGACCTCTCCCCCGATAGTGCACCCTCCTGTGTCCAGATTTAAGTTACCACAATTTCAGTGGAAGGGGCTCCTGTCTTCAGGGACACTCGCTACCTATACACAGTGGGGGGCTCAGCGGTGCGTCCAGCATTGGCTGGGGTTTTCTGATGTCTCAGACACTTACTGAGTAGGCAAAGATGCTACTCCAGGGGTTAAAAGCACAGATGACTCCTCCGTATGAGGTATCTCTGGCCGACCAGTTGGTACAGGGCCTTAAGTCTGTCTGCGAGTCAGACATGGATACTATCCCCTTGCTGTCTTGGGCCTCGGTTTATGCGGTGGAGTTACACCGCCTGATCTGGCTAAGGTGCTGGTCTGCGAACCAATCTTCCAAAAAAGGCCCTGTTGGATCTGCCCTTTAAGGGCGACAGACTTTTTGGGGCCTCTCTGGATGACATCATTAAAGATGCCACAGGAGGTAAGAGCACGTTGCTTCCACAATCCAAAAAAGGTAAGGAGCCACGCCATAGGCAAGGGCCTCCTTCACCGCGCACAAGCGGTTCTTTCGTCCGCCTATTGTGGCAGGTAAGCGACCCCAGGCCAATAAAGCACCTGCTGAGGGACAGAAGCGTCCCTGGGTTCGCAAGCCCAACCTTGCTTGCCTACCGAAAATATTTTTTCCCTCTAAACCGCCAGCTTCAGCCGACTTGTCGGGAAGCCCTATATGGGGCGGTCCAAGACCTGCTGATACGCAGGGTGGGCCTTCCTGTCTTAGTACAGGAACGGGTTCAGGGGTTCTACTCAAATCTGTTCGTAGTGCTGAAGAAGGAGGGGGTTCGTCCAATCTTGGATCTCAGGACCCTCAACTGCTTTGTGAAGGTACAAAGATTCCGGAAAGGAGTTGGCTCGCTCTGTTGTCGCTGCCCTCCATCCGGGGGATTTTCCGGCATCCTTGATCATCAAGGACGCATGCTTGCATGTCTCCATATGCATCAGGCATCAGAGATGTCTGCTTTGGCGGCCGGGGAAGACCACTACCATTGGTGGCTCTCCCCTTTGGCCTGGCATCGGCACCAAGGTGCTTGCCCCGATTCTGGCCCTACTAAGACAGCGTGGCATCGCTATCGCAGGTCACTTCAAACTAAAAATTAGAAGTGAGTGTGTCTACTAACCTGTGAGACCCGCCGATACTTGGTTGGGTGCTGAACACTCAGAAGTCAGTAATGGTATCGACCCAACTCCTAGTGTATCTAGGATTGATTCTGGACTCCTCAGAGGCAAACGTTTTTTTTCTCCCTATGGGAAAGTTGCAGACCCTTCGGGCTGCGGTGTGGCAGTTGACATCTCAAAGATGGTTGTCACGCCACTTTTGCAGATGAGTCCTGGGCCTCATGGTAGCCCCCTTCGAGGCGGTACCATAGGCACTATTTCACACACGAGTGTTACAGAAGATAACTCTGTCCTGAAGGGTCAAGTGCCCTTCATCCCTGGATTATCAAAATCCGGGTGAGCCACCTAATCAGGACCTCCCTAGTTGGTGGCCGACATCACCGGCATTTCTGTCTGGGAAGTCGATCCTTTCTTTCTTACTGGATGGGGGTCACGGCGGATGCCTGTCTTCCCAGTTGCAGAGCAGTCTAAGGAGCTCAGTCTACCTGGGTCGCTGGACTCCGGAGGAATCCCACTTGCAGATCATTGGTCTGAAATCCGGGCGATCTGGCTTTGCCTCTCCACATGGTCTCAGAGGCTACAAGGGCGTCCAGTCAGAATCCAGTTGGACAAACACCACAGTATGTCAATCTTCTAGGAGGAACAAGCAGCTCTGCTGCAGCATCGGAGGTTGCTCACCTCCTAAAGAGGGCAGAAAGGAGCATACCAGGCCTGTCGGCCGTATACATTCTGGGTGTGGGAAACTGGCAGGTGAACTACCTGAGTTGCCAGATGCTGGACCAAGGAGAATGGTCTTTACATCCGGAGGCGTTTCAGTTCCTTAACCAGAGGGGAAGCACGCTAGTCGTATATCTTCTGGCTTCTCGACTCAATCGGAAGGTATTGAGGTTTGTGGCAAGGTCAAGAGACCCATGAGCAAACACAACAGATGCGTTGATGGCACTGTGGAGTCAGTACCGGCTAATCTATGCCCTTCCTCCTTGGAAGCTCCTTCCTCATCTGATTCGCAGACTGGAGGCAGAGAGGATTACAATGATCCCAAGTGCTCTGAATTGGCCTTGGCGTCCTTGGTACGCCGATCTAGTGCGTCTGGGAGCAGACGCCTTTTTTGACATCTACCGCTAAGAAGGACCTGCTGTCGCAAGGTCCCATACGCCATCCTGTTTTTTTTACAGCCACTGGCTTAACGGCATGGCTTGAGAGCCAGGTGCTAAGAGACTGGGGCCTATCAGACTCTGTCATCTTTACCATGAGGAGTGCTCGGAAATAGTCCCCTAGGAAGATTACCATCGCACTTGGAAGACCTGCATATCCATTTGTGAGGAAATGAGGTGGCATCCGCATAATTATTTGGTTCCAGAATCCTGCTGTTCTCAGCAGGGAACGGGCCAAAATTTTTACTTTAAGTACAATTAGGGGGCAGGTGTCTGCCCTGGCTGTCTTTTTCAACGACCCCTGGTGGCTCACTCTCTAGTGAGAACGTTTGTACAGTGGGTTCGGCAGGCGGCCCCTCCGGTCCACCCTCCACTACCTCCGTGGGGATTGTGTAGCAGACGTCCTTTTGGTGTCTACCACTACGAGAGGACCTGCTGTCGCAGGGTCCTATATGCCATCCTGCTTGCAGTCAATGTCTTTAATGGCATGGCCTTTAAGTGCCTCAGAAACCACCGTTTGAGAACATTAGGGAGATTCCCTTGTTGACACTTTCTCAGAAAATGGTCCCTTTGGTGGCTGTTATGCCAGTAAGACGGGTTTCTGAGCGGGCAGCCTTGTCATGCAAGCCTCCCTATCTGATCTTCCACGAGGATAAGGTGGTGCTGCGTCCGCAGCCTTCTTTTCTTCCTAAGGTCGTGTTTCGACCTTCCATCTCAAGGAAAACATTGTACTGCCATCCTTGTGTCCTCATCCGTCGAATCCTAAGGAGACGACGGTGCATTTCCACGAGGATAAGGTGGTGCTGCGGTGGTGCTGCGTCCGCAGCCTTCTTTTCTTCCTAAGGTCGTGTTTCGACCTTCCATCTCAAGGAAAACATTGTACTGCCATCCTTGTGCCCTCATCTGTCGAATCCTAAGGAGACGACGGTGCATTTCTTGGACGTTGTCCAAACTCTGAGAGTATGCTTGTCTGGTACTGCTCCGTTCCGGAGTCCAGACTCACTGTTTGTTTCTGTGGCTGGTCCCAAGTAGGGCCCAGCGGTCTCATCGGCCACCATCTCTAGGTGTATCTGACAGATCGTGATCAGGCTTACGCCATGAAGGGTCAGGCGCCTCCCTTTACCAGCGCATTCGACCAGGGCAAGAGGTGCCTCTTGGTTTACGTCAGTTAAGACGGTTTTCTGAGCCGGCAGCCTTGTCTTGCAAGTCTCCTTATCTGATCTTCCACAAGGATAGGTGGTGCTGCGTCCGCAGCCTTCTTTTCTTCCTAAGGTCGTTTCGACCTTCCATCTCAAGGAAGACATTGTACTGCCATCCTTGTGTCCTCATCCGTCGAATCCTAGGAGACGACGTTGTATTTTTGGACGCTGTCCGAGCTCTGAGAGAATTAAGAGTATGTTTCACCAGGTGTGTAAGGCGGCAACCTGCTCGTCCGTTCACACTTTCACTAAACTTTACAAGTTGATGTGTGTCCATCTTCGGATGCTTCTTTCGGCCGCAAGGTATTGCAGGCGGCTGTTTGGAGTTGCAACTCCTCCGTTGAGGAGCTCTGTTTTGTTTTGGGGTGAAGTTGGTTTAATGCTGTTCCCACCCTTCGTTTTTGACACTGCTTTGGGACGTCCCACTTGTCAATAGGAAGCTGTGTCCATGAATGAAAGATTAAATAGGATTTTTTACTCACCGTAAAATCCTTTTCTCTGAGTTCATGGACGGACACAGCACCCACCTCTCTATTTAAGTTTGTACTGCTTTTTGACGAACTGATCTGCGAGGTGCAGAGAGAGGGATTATACCCAGAGGGTCTACCCCCTGGGTAGTGCTGTAGAGGGTGTGGTGTGTTAACACTTTCTACAAGTTTTCTCCCTAGTCACTCCTAAATGAAGGATAATACCCACTTGTCAATAGGAAGCTGCGTCCGGTGAGTAAAAAATCCTATTCGTTTACATTTTGTTTTGTCTTTAGAATATATAAAAGTATTCTATAGCCTAAGATGACTTGCCTGTAGTGCAGGAAATGGCAAAAGTGAGTCTGGCTTGGGCACTGTTGGGTAATGTCCTAAATACAAAAAGATACTAGTCACCATCTACAGAGATGAGGGGTTCTATATCCAGGAACACCAATTAAATTAGCAGGCAGAGCAAGGGAACAAAAAGGTATCTGAAGACTAAAACTGGCACACATTTGATTTAGGTTCCCAGGTCTTCAAAAAGCTAACACTCAAAACTTACTGTGGAAACAGTGGTGGATACTATTAAATGGAGATATCTTCACTTCGTATCCCAAGATATCTAACAAACCAGTGACTGACCTTGCCCACCAGACTCCGCCACTAGCTGAAACATAACTTTATGGTGTTTCTGGGATGAATAAACAAGCATTTGTCCAAATGATCCCCACTGAACAGAGAGATCAACCAATTTGAACTTGATCATCTCTTGGAGTCAACCTTTAACATGACATTTCAGAACAGGTCAATTTATATACCATAATAAAACAGAATCAAATACTGTACTGTGCATTTAACACCCAACCCTCGCAGCTATAGGTAGGTCAAAAGAGCATTGTACCCAAGCAGGTCAAATGGCAATCACATGATCCTCCTCTAATATAGTATATTCCTCAATGTATATGGAAGTTAAAAAACAGAAAGCTCACATAGCATAATACTGTTTTTTTATATAAAAAGGAATAAAACCATCTCCAAATAAACACCTGTTCAATCTAAGATGTTATTGATGGTGATGCTACTTGATGACCTCCCTCCATAGGAAAAATTTACCCTAATAGTCTCAGTAAAATCTGCTTCCTTGACGTGTATAAGGAAACAAGGAAACAAATCCAGAAAACTCTTTCTAGCACATGGTACAACTTTATTCAATCAACATCCCTTGATGTTTCAAATAAGGTTTTACAAAGATTTGTTTATGAAGTTCACCCTGGAAAATTATTATTAAGGCTAGTACACAAGGGCCGATTGTCAGACGAGATCGGTCGTTTCATAAAACTTGTCTGACATTCGGCTTGTCTGTACGGCGACCGGTTCAACAAAAGCCAGCTTCTGTTGAATGAGCATGCTGGAAAACCAGCAGCCAACCGGCTCCTGATCTGGACTTTCAGCCAATGGCTGAGAGCACTGACCGAAGTGTTCTTGCGTGTCCCCCTATCAGAACTAAAAAAAAAAAAACAGCAAGGGAGATCGCTACACTAACGTTGGATCGTTAGTACAGCGGCTCCGACTGGTGTGTGCCAGGCTTTAGTCAGATGCCATTTGTATAGCCCAATTTTGCTGATAAGCCTTATCAGGCATTTTTGTAGTTTGAATTGGGATTACTGAACAAAAAGAAGCATTGTGTGTGGATCATATGCTTCACCTAAGTGCAACTCCAGATCAGCATTGCCTTTGTGCTATGATCATTTACAGCTTAATTCAGCATAACATGGCTTTGCTATTTACCTTAAGTACTTCTAATAGAATATTCTCACATCTCTTATCCTTTGATTTGTTTATTGTTCATATTTTTGTTCTTTGTAATGCACAGTGTGTCATATCATAATACATTCATACCGTTTGTTCATGATATACTATATATAGTTATTTCTATATGATAAATATACAAAGGTCTACTATTTGATGTAATAATAGTAATTTAATATCTATTTTTATTTTAATCTCCTGTGAAAAGCCATCATGGCTCTATTAACAAGCTACACTGTTTGATCTTAAAGCAATGTCAATAAGTTTTTTAAGATGTTTTAGTACAGCCTGTATATCTCAAGTAACAATCTACCATGGGAACATTACTATGTTGATGCTGATGGAATAGGTAAGAGACCAAATATATTGAATACGCTGTAGTTGTCTCTATAGTTTTTTTTTGTACACATCTAATCTGTCTTTATAAAAAATAAAACCACTAGCAGTGACAAAGAAGACAAAAAAAAACCTTGCAACTGTGCAGGCTTCCTTAACTTATTTGCTGTTATGAATTGTGTGTATGTATATATATATATATATATATATATATATTAGGGCTGTGGAAATTTACTATTAATTCCTTGATTAATCTATAATTTTTTTTGATCGATCAAAATTCTTTTGATCGGTCACTTTGAATGACAATTGCGCGGTCATACAACACTGTACCCAAATTAAATTTTTATAATTTTCTTCCCACAAATAAAGCTTTCTTTTGGTGTTATTTGATCACCTCTGCAGTTTTAATTTTTTGCGCTATAAACAAAAAACTTTTGAACTTTTTGCTATAATAAATATCCCAATTTTTTTTTTTTTTTTTAATTCCTTTAGTTTAGGCCGAAACGTATTCTTCTACATATTTTTGGTATAAATAAATTCGCAATAAGCGTTTATTGATTGGTTTGCGCAAAAGTTATAGCGCCTACAAAATAGGGGATAGATTTATGACATTTATATTTTTTATTTTTTTCCACTAGTAATATTGGTATTCCGCGATTTTTGTCAGGACTGCGATATTACGTCGGACACCTTTGACACTATTTTGGGACCATTCACATTTATACAGCAAACAGTGCTATAAAAATGCACTGATTACTGTATAAATGTGACTGACAGTGAAAGGGTTAACCACCAGGGGGGCGGGAAGGGGTAAAATGTGTTCCCTCATGAGTGATTCTTACTGTGGGGGGAAGGGACTGACTGGGGGAGGTGACCGATGGTTGTCCCTATGTACAAGGGACACACCATCGGTCCCCTCTGCCTAGCAGAACGTGGATCTCTGTGTTTACACACAGAGATCCACGTCCCTGGTTCTGTGACAGCCGATCGAGGGTACCTGGCATGACACAGCGGGCACAGCTCTTCCGCGATGCGCGCCACCGCCGGCGCGCATTGCAGAAGTAAACAAGAGGATGTCCAGGGACGCCCTTCCCGGCACTTCAGGTCTGCGCTGCAGCCGTCTTTCGGCTATAGTGCGGATCTGAAGTGGTTAAACTAATATTGTTGGTCCAATCTGCCTTCAAAGTCCGACCTATTGGTTAATTTTTTCTCTTGTTCAAACCAGCCCAATTTATAACTAGCCTTTGCAGTAAAATGCACATGGAAGGGCAATGCACAACACAAACAGACAAAAATTCCCAATGACATACAGGTAACATGTCTTGTCATTTAGGGTAATGGACCATTCCTGTCTACTAAACTAGTACATACTAATTTTGGTATTTGAACTTACCTGTCTAATGCCATGTTTGTTTGTATTTTATTTGCAGGCGATGGATAAATTGTGCCAGTTCTTCTAGTTACTTTGAGTATAAAAGCCGCAGTGATAGCTGTATTTGGCTTAAAAGGAAATATGAACTTTACACTATAGAGCAGTCATACAGATGTGGCATAAGGGCCCTTTCACATGGGCGGATCCCATGATGATCCGCCCTGTGAACCTCCGCTTGCTCAGCAGGGATCGCTCCGTTGATCCCCGGCTGAGCCGGCAGATGACAGGGCGGTCCCTGCACACTGTGCAGGGACCGCCTTGTCAGATCTCCGCTCTCCCCTATGGGGGATCGGATGAACATGGACTGTCTGTCTGTGTTCATCCGATCCGCTCTGCAGACGGATGGAAAAATAGGATTTTCCTCCATCTGCAGAAACAGACCATAGCAAAGAGGGATGATATCGGGTGTCACCGGATGTTCATCCACTGACACCCGCTATCCCATAGGGATACATGTATGTCTGTATTTAATCCGAAAACGGATGGATGAAATACGGACATACAGTCCGCTTGTGTGAAAGGGCCCTTAACCTCATTAGAAGTAACTTTTTTACACACCAAAAAAAAGCTGGGATTTCCACATTTAGTGTGCAATGAATGTGAAACACAAAACCTGCCTTATGGATAGAAAAAAAAAAAAGTTATACCCCAGTTGTACAAATATACAAAATATGATACAACTGATCAGATTTACTGAGTGAATCTAGGACAAAAAACTTTTAAGCAGTAAAATAATACACTGCTTGCAATAATAGAATGGTGTTCCCAGGTGTATGACAATTGAGGAGGTAGATTTTCACAAAGCCTACTTTTGTAAAAATTTTAACAGGTGGAAACTGAGAACAAGAAACTGTCCACTGCAAACATTCGGAAATGATTTTAATGTACAATAAAAAAAAGATAACAAAGCATTGGTAAAACAGATATGATGTAAATAAGAAATAAAATACAAAGGAGAAAATGCTAAGTGGCTAGTAGCCATATTAAAAGGTTCGCTCACTCTGGGCTGCTATTAAACAAAATTGGGTCCAGGGAAAATATTAAAATGGGGGCCCCTTATGCTTAAATTCTGTACTAGGTGACAGAGGTGTCTCAACAGAACAAGAGGTAAACACAGAAAGCAAAATAGAAGTGTGTTTTAAGAGGTGCAATAGTGCTACACCTTTCAGCCTCTACATGCACAAAATAAACCTCTCAAAGCAGTAGTAGAAGACCTCCTGTAATCAGCAGTAATGTATTGGGTGGCAAGGAAGGAGAGTGGTTTACTAAAAACGGGCTTCAGAACTCAGTAGCATATGTCCACCTTACAATAAGCACAGCACTCCATCTCACATTATTAGTTGCCATGGTTGGGTTATGTTTGGTCGTTAAAGGCTAAGTTCACCTTCTTTTTTTTTTTTCTAAATTCAAGCTCCCCTAAGCCCCAATATAGCATTCATGTACTTTTTTGGCAAAAATATCAAAGCTTACCATAAAATCTACAGACACTTACCTTACTGTCCTACATCCATGATTCAAAACGTATCTATTGCTTCTGTCTTACATCCTTACAGACTTTAGGCCTGGAAGAAGTTGACCAGCTGATCTCATTAGCACACACCTTGCATCATCCACCCACCCATTCCCAGCTGCATGTTTTTTAAATGAAATGCAATCAATCAGTAATCACCCTTCTCACTAGATACACAATCAGATTGCATAATGTATGGCCATCTTTATACAAGTACATAGAAGGGAGTGGACCATAACACTCAGCTGTCACGCCCCTATTACATCTCTGCATAGCGGGAACTCGCACATTCCCACATGCGTTTTTTTTTTTTTAAGGGAGGGGGAGGCATTTTGGACCATTTTCGCTCATCACACATAGGGCAGCCCATCCACCTGAATGGGCTGCCCTACACGCAGCAATCGCCCCAAAGAAGCTTCAGAACATTTTTTTAGAGCGTAGCTTGGTGCGTTCTTTACTCCGATTTTTGGTGCAGCGCATTTCTGAAATGCAAGGAAACACTCAGATGTGAATAGAGCCTCATTGGTCTGGTGTTATCGCACCAATTTCACTTTCAGGCCCCTATCACATCTAGCATAGTGGGAGTGAACGATTTGTGGGTTGTTTTTTTCTGTGACACTCATAGGGCAGCCCGTTGATTTAAATTGGCTGTGCTATATGTGGCTTATGGGACATGTTGGCGTTTTGAGGGTTGCGTGTTTTTACTGTGCGTTTTGCAAAATTTGCCACTCGTTTTTTCACATGGAAAAATGTGAGTTTGCTTCTGTGTTTGGTGTGCCGTTACCAATTAATGGCACTGAAAGCGCAACCAGTAATTTTAGGTGTATAAAGGTGGCCATACACTATACAATATGATTATACACCTAAAATTACTAGTTGCGCTATTCAGTGCAATTTTTATTTTTTATCACTTCTGCTCTCTTGTTCCTTATTTTGATTCATCTTCAAAAGTTAAAATAAATAAACTGGCATAAGGATAGTTTCACCCTTTTACTGGTTACTAGATGCCATTACTCTACTACACATTTTTTTAGTAACATATAGTAACATATTTGATAAATAGTAACATGTGTGTAACATATTTGATGAATAGAAATAGAGTAATTTATTACCAATGCTAAAAAATGATTACTGTGTAAATAAACACACATATATACGCACACGCACACGCACACGCACACGCACGCACACGCACACACACGCACACACACACACACACACACACACACACACACACACACATATATATATATTAGGGCTGTTACTGATTAAAAAATTTGTGTTCGATTCTTTTTTTTTTTTTATAGATTAATCGACTAATTTCAATTAATTATAACGCACATACAGATTCAACTACTTTTAGCTGATCTCCTTGCAGGCCGATTCCCAGTGCAGCTACCAACCACTGGAAAAATGGATAGCAGGATTCAAAAAACACACAAAGGCAGCGCTCGATGAGAATAGCATTAAAACTTTTATAGTCTTCAAGTAGTTAACAAAATAAATATTGCACTGGAGATAAAATAGATGTAGCTACATAAACTGTAAAAATGGTGCAAGTAATACCAAATGGTAGCAAAAGCAGTCATAAAAACATGTAGCTAAGTATGATACTGGTATAAAAATATGTACAACGATACCACTGCTGAATCCAGATGAGTAGGGGTTAACATCAGTCCGCCAGCACGTAGATGTCCCGTGATCAATTTGTAGGGATTTCCTTCCACTTTCTGTTTGGTTATGGGACAGGAAGTGAAGGGAAATCCCTGAAATGGGACACAGATGGCGAAAAATAATCTGACAGAGGTAATAACCCCCCCTTGCTCTCTCCAACCCTACCTTGCCTATAGTTCTACTTTAACTTCCTCAATACCAGCATATTTCTTCAATTTAAAAAAAATTTGAGCAAAAATTAGATCACCTTAAAGCGTCTAATTTCCAAAATAGTTTTTTCTCTTGTACTGTCCTAGCATTTTTGTTTGCTATAACAAAAAGTAAAGGAAGCAGTTTTTTTTTACCAAAATGTTTAGCCAGTGGCTATTAAACACCAGCAAAAGAAAGCTCTAATTGTCTCAGAAATTATATCAAATGCTTTTTCCACCCATGACCAGTCAGAGTGAGTTCAAGGCATTCTGTAGGCACTATGGTTCTTAGGTCAGTGAGCCCCCCAAGCGGACAGCCAAACATAACATGGTAGGGTGAGTGGCCTGTTGAAGAATGTACTGTATGGTAATATTTCCAGATCATTTTGGCAAAGTAATGGGTCAATTTTTTGCTCAAGGGCTAAGCCCCTCAGCAGTTGCAACAGGGTACACTTGAGCCTTTTACATGTCCCATTGAACTGTGGGTGGTAAAGGGTAACGTGTGACTTTTTAATGCCTAGTGGCACCATTCTTGGAAGAATTCTCTTTAGAAGCAGGGTAGCTGGTCTGAATGTATCGTCTGTGGACAGCCATATTAGTGCACTAATACTAACTACTCATAGTTAGTATTCGTGCACTTTTACTGCAGTATATTGAAGTTCATTAGTGCACTTTTACTGCAGTTTATTGAAGTGTGTCAGTTCAGTTTTACTGCAGTATATTGAAGTGCGTCAGTGCAGTTTTACTGCAGTATATTGTTGTGTGTCAGTGGAGTGTGTCTTTGTAGTGAATGCTCAAGTTAAAGTGCACAAAACACCATTTTCAATTGATTGAAGTGCATCCAAGTACACATTTTCCTGTCTCTATTACATTTCGGTAATAAGCCCCCCATCATGTCTGGGAGGCCAACAAGGAGAAGGCAGATGTTCCCATGGCACTGGGAGGGGGCCAGCAGCATCTATGTCCACAGGCAAAGGTGGGGACGTGGTCAGTCCTCTGTTTAGTGATGTTATCTGTATTATCCAGCCATGGCATGCAGAGGAGGTGGTGGACTGGCTTAATAAACCATCCTCATCCTCCTCTATTACCCAAGCTGAGAATAGTGTGCAGTCCACCAAAGCTGTCAGAGTAGCTTATTCTGCCTCCTTGTCCACAGCTACTCCTGTCATAGCCCCAGCATCATACATGGAGGAGTCAGCTGAATTATGTGAACACAGCATCAGCCACTTGTGCCTTGACGATGCAAAGGCATTACTTGGTTCTTGTGTTGGTTCTGAGGTTGAGGAAGGTAGGAACATGAGCCTACAGAGGGGAGAACACTGGTAAACAACAAATTGGAAGTCATGTTCCCCCAGCCGCAGCGTATTGCCAAGTTGGCTCCAGTGATGATGAGGATGGAGGGGATGACGACTTGGGTGCCAGATAGAGCAGAGAAGGAAAGTGAGGGTGAGGCACATCCCCAACAAGGCAGCCATCATGGAAGAGTAGAGAGCAGCCACTCTATTCCATCACATTATGGAGCTGTTATCTCCCGACCCACTTCCCACAGCTCAGCTGTCTGGGCCTTTTTTAGCACATGTGCATTCGATCTCACTGTTGCAATTTCCATTACCTCAAGCAGATCAAGTATGGCAAAAGCACCAGCCATTTTGGTACCACATGCTTGACAAGGCATTTAACCTCCCATCATTAAGTCCATTGGCAAGAGAAATTGCAATTTGCAAGGTTCGAAAGTTTTGGGTCAAACCGAACCGGGGGGGGTTTGTTGGCCCATCTCTAGTCTTTACATTACAAGTTGGTGGACCAAAGTCAGTAATGATCCTTTGTTGTGGTGTTATGACAGCCTCAGCAAATCTACATTATAATTATCATAGAGAATGCACTTTCTTAGGCTCTATGCCTTTATGTGGTCTTACCACATACTAGCAAAAAATTCCTTTTTACAGAAAATAGATATTTTTTTATCCATAGGCCCCAGGGGTGATGATGAAAAAGTAAATGACAATGTATTCTGTGTTGCTACTCTTTCTCCCCTACCCTCCGTAAAAAAATAAAGAACATTGTATTTATCTGTAGCTTACCTGCCTAGAACATTTCTTTTGGAAGTAAAACCTGAATTTCCTGCAAATATAAACATGTTAAGAAAAACTACATCTATTTTTTAGCGCAGCTAGCATAAGTAAATGAATCTGCATTAATATTAGTCTAATGTAATTGCCAATACAGCAGGACTGTGAAAAGAAGAGGGAAGATAATGAGCCTTTCGTTCTCTGCTGCATGCTCATGTGCAGCAATCCATTGTACTATTGTGAAAACTAAAATATAATCCTTTTATCTCTCTGGTAATGCTGATACTAGACATGACAATGTTTCATAGTATTCATCTTTGGCATCAAAATACAAGAGGAAATACAATCTTAATATTGATTACTATAGGTTGTAAAAGGGATTTTCCAGTTTCTTTATGCAACCATACATGTATGAATTGTAAAGGTGTTTTTAAAGAGTCATTCTCTGGAGCTCAAGTTTATGCATACTTGAAAAGACTATTTCTAGGACAACAGATCTTATTTATACAGGTTGAAAGCTATAAAGCACCAGCTTGGCCACACTTTGTGCTACCTTCTCCATGTCTCAGAGAAACAAGATGTGGACACCCCTTCTCAAAGGAATTATACCGATATCACTCATCTTAAGCATTGGTCATGCTGGGTAGGTTACCTTATACGTTTATCTTTTTTGTGATATTGTTTGTAGCCAATAAACAAGGAAATTTGCTCCACTTGAGGATCATACAATCCTTCCCTATTATTTGATCTACAGGGTCCTGTTCCAGTAACATACTTGTTTGTCCCTTTTTGTTTGCATGTATTAATTTTTTTTTATTTATTTTTAGAAAACTTTCATGATTTACCCCAAATATGCCATGAGGGGCACATGAGCTGCTATTCCTATGAATGGAGGGATACAGTCCTACACATTTGATATATTGGAAATTGGCAAATCTAGTATAGATTTTAGGCTCCATGCACACTGGCTTAAAAAACGTTGCTTCTACAGGAGTTTTGTGTTCTGCCTGTAGAAGCAGCTCAATGTTATCCTATGTGTACATGCACATTAGGACATTAAGAGGCATATTTTGAGTTTAACGTTTAGAGGCAGAAAAAAAAACCCTTCACATTCGAGTTTCTAATTGGAGCTTGAAGGCAGGAAAAACGTAAAACTCTCCTAGACTCGTCTAAACTTTGTACAAAAAATGCTCTATATGAGCGTTTTTTTACTCCTGAGAGAACAGACTTTTTTTAAGCCCAGTGTGCATGGAGCCTTACTGTAATTGGCTTAGCCAAGGGTTGTGTAAGATTTTTGTCATCTACTTGAACCACCAGCTTTAATGTCAAAATGGATTACTCAGATTCTTGAAATCCCCTAAAATGAAGACTCCATTTCTAATGATTGTTTTTTTGTTTGTTGCACATTTAAACTTTACCAAAGTCCCTACTTTAATGTTTTTCTAAAAAATGTATATAGGATGGATGGGATACCTACTGGCTATGTGAAGAAGCTTATTCCAGTATTCTTTTTATGTGACAGCTCATAAGGTGTTAGGTTTGTGTTAGTAAATTATGCAGACTGAGGATTGTCCTTTTTTTTTTTTTTTTTCAACAGACCTTCATTCCACATTATTGCCCCAAGCAATATAATTACTGACATGGACACAACACTTGCTGTTCACTGGTTTGGTGAACACTTGAAAATTAATGTAACTGCGTCAATTACACCTTCAGATAACAGAGAAGATGTTTTAGTTAGGAAAAGTGAACTATTCTTTAATGGTATGTACTTTTTTGAAGAATTTAATTTCAGTGGCAATAAAGGCACTTAGAAGTTAATTTGCATTATGGTATAAATGTATATATAGTAGAGCATTTGTTTTAGGCTTGTGTAGGTGGGCTTTTATATCAAATGTTGCCTTTTACTTTCGAGTGTAGTGCTGCTAGAACACAAAACATGGCAAAAGGCTGCATTTGATCTGCTATTGCCTGCAGTGCAACTGCATCCATAGAAACGTAACACAAAGGGGGTTATTTACGAAAGTCAAATCCACTTTGCACTACAAGTGCAAAGTGCACTTGAAATTGCGCTGTAAATCTGAGGGGTAGATCTGAAATGAGGGGAAGCTCTGCTGATTTTATTATCCAATCATGTGCAAGCTAAAATGCTGTTTTTTTATTTTCCTTGCATGTCCCCCTCGGATCTACAGCGACTGAACTTCCAAGTGCACTTTCAGTGCAATTTCAAGTGCACTTTGCAACTGTAGTGCAAAGTGGATTTGTCTTTAGTAAATAACCCCCAAAGTAACAAAGTCAAAGGCAGCATCAAAAATATCATCCATACTACATCATTTAAGATAATGGTAACCTGATGACCTGTATTTGTTGAGCTTTTAAAATGTACACCAAATACAGAAAACCAACATCTGCCTACAAAAGCCCTTACTAAGGCAGTACATTTCAAAATAGATTTGTGAAAATATGTTCACCTTCAAATGGGTTAAAGGGAACTAAAGCACACATACATTTCCATATGTTTCTTGGTATAAAACTTTTTTCTTTTTTTCACAATCAAAAGATTTTATTGAAGCTTTAGGCCCCTTTCACACGGAGGTCCGTTCAGGTCCGCCTGTCAGTTTTTTAGGCGGACCTGAAACGGATCCTCCATGTACCCCTATGGAGGCACGGATGTCAGCGGAGACATGTCCGCTGACATCCGCTCCGCTCCGCCAAAGTGTGACGGAGGAAAACCCTATTTTTCCTTCCGTCGGCGGAGCGGATCGTATGACAACGGACTCTACGGTCCGTCGTCATCCGATTCCCCATAGGGGAGAGCGGCGCTCTGACAGGGCGGTCCCTGCACAGTGTGCGGGGACCGCCCAGTCATCCGTCGGCTCAGCGGGGATCAACGGAGCGATCCCCGCTGAGCAAGCGGAGCTTCACGGGGCGGATCTGCACGGATCCGCCCCGTGTGAAAGAGGCCTAAGACAAGCAAACATTTGACAGTAGTATGCATGAGTCAAAAAAAAAAGTGAATAACAAAAGTCAGTTTACATGTAAATGTAGCACGTTAACAGATAAGTGTTTACATAGGTGTGGTCATAATTAGAAGCACAAGAAGTGTATCAATAAAACGTATGCTTGTTCACACTAATGTGTTTACAGCTCATCTTGTGCAAAATCAAAATTCAAGTCTTTTAAGCAAATATATATATTTTTATCTTATGTGCTCCTTTATTATTGCTTAGCAGCTGCATTCTCATTATATCATCCTAAAAAGTCATTCTTCTTTTTTTATATTTCCTGTGCAGAGGAATGTACACATCTGCCTGCCTTAGGTGCAACCGGGTGTCTAGTCCCTTTTATTGCCCCATTGTGTTTTAAGTGACAACTGTGCTATTGTCATCGCATCAGCTGCAATTGAACAGTGGATGATACTCTTATAATTACAGCATCTTCCTGTCCATCTTTTCTCAGCCTATATGTATCCGAATTTCCAAATTACAATAGTAACGAATTTAAACGAATCCGAAATAACGAAACAAAATTTGATTTCAAATAGTATGAATTTGAAAAGAATAAAATAGAATAAAAAAAAGAAGAGAATAGAATTGAATAGAAAAAGAATAGAATGAAATAGAAAGAATATTACCTTCTTCCGAAATTTCAAATCGAATAAATACAAATTCGAATAGAATAGAAAGAATATAACAATATAGCTGCTTTCTGAAAATCGAATTTTGTAAAGAATAGATTTGTATATAATAGAAAAGAATAGAATAGAAAAAAAACAATAGAAAAGAAAGAATATAACCATCTTCCAAAATTCAAATTTTGAACAGAATAGATTTGATTTAGAATGGAATTAAATTTGAATGCAATTTGAATGGAATTCAAATTTTTGGAATTCGGTTGAATTTGAGTTCAATTTGCCCAAATTAGGAAAATTCAAATCAATTCGAAATCGAATAAATGAAACAAATTCCAAAAACCAAACTAAATGAATTAAACAAATTTAAACTAAACAAATTTATGTACATAATGAGTCGAAAAGAAACAAATCTTTTCATTCTGCACATGTCTAGGTGAGAATGTGCAGAGTGGGTGAAGACATGAAAGCAATGTCACCATGCCAATTACACCCATCCACCCACTGGCATCACTACTGTCCTGATCAGGGCTTTTTTTTCTCAGACATTAGGTGCAGGAACTCTCCCTTTGCAAGTCACTCCTTTTCTCTGCCCCTACCCACCTCCCAGTACCGCCCCTTTTAGACAATATAGAACCAAGTATCATTTTGTGGTGCTAAGTAATTTGTATGGAATTTGGTAATGATATCAACAAAAACAGTAAAATAGATCCCCTGCAGCCAGCAACAATAGATCCCCCTAACAACAATGGACCACCCACAACAAAAATTCCCCCAAAAATTCCCCCCAGCAACAATAGACTCCCGGCAGCATCAACAGATCTCCACACAGCCAGCAAGACTCTCTGGCTGCCATTAACAATAGACCCCTCCCCCAACAGTAGATCTCTTTCAGCAACAACTGCCCACAAGACCCTCCCCAGCAACAATAGACCCCCCTGAAAAAATAGATCCCCAGCAGTGAGCATTAATACCCTGCATTAATACCCTGCACCACTTACCATTACATACAGTCAGTTCAGGAGGTGCCGGTACTGCGTTCCCACTGAAAAGAAGCCCTGGTCCTGATACATCATGGAACGTGTCATTTAAAAAGACATGCCCAGAGTGTGAAGGACGTGATGTTGCCAGCCTCAATAATCCTTCCTCACTGCAGATGGACCTAGCTCCTGTGATAGAGATAACAGACTGATCACAGTTTTTTATAGAAGCAAACTACATCAAAAAAAAGTAAGGTTTGAAAAAAAATGTATGTTCAATTGTCTGGTGGTTGGGGAAAGGAACTCTTTGATAGTAATTACAGCATCCCAGACATGACCTTTAACTACGTATGTATTTAGTCATATCTAAAAATGTAACTCATCAAACAATATTAATTTTAGTGAATATTGTTACCATTGAGTTAACAAGTTGCATAGATTTTTCACCATTTACATCTTTCATGAATACAATCATTGGATCCTAAACTGTGATATGATTTGATGAATTCTAAAAGACAAAGCTGTGGCTTATATAAGTCAAGCAGCGGGGATGAATTTATCTGCCCAGCTTGATTTACCAAGGGTTCTGGAATATCCATTTTGAAGTTCGGCAAATGTAAACTTGACAGCAAATCACATTGAAGTCTATGGGGATTCAAATATGCTGGCCATTTTTAGGGCTAATAGGCAAACTACTTTAAAAAAAAATGCATAATAAGGTGGCTTCTGCCATGAGGGACATGTATTAATGAAAACAAAATGTAATATTGTACATTGGGGAGAGGATCTTTTAAAGTGGCTTCAAAGGTGATATATAAAATACAAAGAGCCTTTAAATCAGGGGTGCCCAACCTTTTGAGGAGCGAGGGCCACTTTAGCGACTTGGTAACCGGTCGCGGGCCACAATGAGCGTATCGGGTGGATGGCAGGTCTGTGTCCACTCTGCATATGTAGAGCAGACACAGACGCAGCCCGCTCTACCCTAAGGGCCCTCCGATCCGCCCAGACAGGACGGGACAGATCCCCTTCTGTTTTTTTAAGCAAATCGAGTTGCAGATAGGTGGGTGTAAACAGACACGAGTCTGTTTACATCTGCCGCTCTATAGAGGTGAATTGAGGTTCCGATTGGGTCCGCCTGAAAAACAGACAGGCAAACCCGATCGGACTGATCGTGTGAAAGGGGCCTAAGGCTGCTTTCACACTGATGCACAGCGGTTTACCTGCATATCAACTGACCTTGATCTACACTTCTTCCTCAGGATTCCTGCAGCTGGTTGCTGCTGTCCCCCAGGTGGTTATGGCTGGTGGCTGCTATTGGCTGTCCTCCAGGGCTGGTACTGTTGGCTGGTACTGCTGTTGGGTACTGCGCACAGGTGCTGGTACTGCCTGCTGGTACTGCTGGTTGGTACTGGTACTGCTGGTTGGTACTGGTACTGCTGGATGGTACTGGTACTGCTGGATGGTACTGGTACTGCTGGCTGGTACTGTTGGTGGGTACTGATACTGCTGGCTGGTACTGGTGACTGGTACTGATGGCTGATACTGGTGGCTGGTACTGATACTGGTACTGCTGGCACTGCTGGCTGCTGTCCCAGATCGCGGGTTCACGTGCATTAGTGTGATAGAAGCATGCGGCTGCAGTAGAGAGCAGAGCCGATGCTTACTGTCACAGGTGGAGTACATTTGGTATCACTCCGCCTGTGAAGGAGCTGGTGCTATACAGGAAGCATCGGTTCTGCTTCCTCTATTGGCGGTTTCGTTCTTCGTGCTGATGCTCGGAGATGGCGGGTCTGGAACCTGTGATCTGGGCTTGCCGACCCGCCATCTCAGAGCAAGACGTGGTGGGCCACATCAGAGGGTTTTAACCACTTAAGGACTGCCCACAGCATATATACTACGGCAGGGCGACCCTATTGCGTGAAAAAGACGTACCTGTACGTCGTTTCCTGCAGGAGACACTGTGGGTGCCCGCTGTATAGCGGGGGAACCGATTAAAGGGTCCGGAGGCCGCGATGTCCGATGGCAACCCACGATCGCTCCTCTGAGAGGCTGAATGGGGATCTCTCAATGTAAACAAAGCAGATCCCCGTTCTGTCAGGAGAGTACTGTGAGATGGTCTGTTCCTAGTGATCAGGAACAGTGATCTCTCTGTACTCCCAGTCAGTCCACCCCACAGTTAGAAACACCTCCCTAGGACACACTTAACCCCTTGATCACCCCCTAGTGTTAACCCTTTCCCTGCCAATGTAATTTATATAGTGATCAGTGGCTATTTTTAGCTCTGATCACTGTAATAATGTCACTGGTCCCAAAAAAGTGTCCGATCTGTCCGCCACAATGTCGCAGTCCCACTGAAAAACACTGACTAGTAGTAAAAAAATTATAGAAATGCCATAAATCTATTCCCTATTTTGTAGACGCTATAACTTTTACTTAAACCAATCAATACATGCTTATTGCGTTTTTTTTTTATACCAAAAATATGTAGAAAAATACATATTGGCCTAAACTGATGAATAAATTAGTTTTCTTTAAAAAAATTTATTGGATACAGTATGTAGTATAGCAAAAAGTAAAAAAATATAGTTTTTTTTTCAAAATTGTCAGCTTTTTTTGTTTATAGCGCAATTTTATTTGGGTACAGTGTCGCATGACCGCGCAACCGTCAGTTAACCACTTAAGAGCCGAACCTCTTTCCAAAATTTGGTGTTTACAAGTTAAAATCTGTTAGCTTTGCTAGAAAATTACTTAGAACCCCCAAACATTACATATTGTTTTCTTTTAACACCCTTGAGAATAAAATGGCGGTCATTGCAATACTTTGTTACACTGTAGTTGCGCAGCGGTCTTACAAGTGCACTTTTTTTTTGAAAAAAAAAAAACTTTTTGCATTAAAAAATAAGACAATAAAGTTAGCCCAATTTTTTTTATATTGTGAAAGATGATGTTACGCCGAGTAAATTGATACCCAACATGTCACGCTTCAAAACTGCGCCCGCTCGTGGAATGGCGACAAACATTTACCCTTAAAAATCTCCATAGGCGATATTTAAACAATTCTACAGGTTGTATGTTTTGAGTTACAGAGGAGGCCTAGAATTATGGTGGGCTAGTGTGGTTTGAACACTCTTTTCATATGCGTTCACTACTCATGTATGCGTTCGCTTGTGCATGTGAGCTCAGCGGGACGGGGCGCCTTAAAAAATATATATATTTTTTTCTTATTTATTTTATTTTTTATTTTTACACTGTTCTTTTTAAAAAAAAAATTGTCACTTTTATTCTTATTACAAGGAATGTAAACATCCCTTGTAATAGAAAAAAAACATGACAGGACCTCTTAAATATGAGATCTGGGGTCAAAAAGACCTCAGATATCATATTTGCACTAAAATGCAAAAAAAAAAAGTACCAGTAGTTAAAAAAAAGAGCTATGGTTGGAAGTGACATTTTCACGTCGCTTCCGCCCTGCAATGGTATGAAGTTGGGTGGGGGCCATCTTTCCCTCAACGTTTTGACCGCCTGCCGTGGGAAAACCCAAAACGCAGCAAAATTGCCAACCACCTCCTCCCAGTATCTCTGGAGCTTGGGACACCACCACAGACGATGTACCTGGATTACCACATCTGGCACAGGCTGGGTCAGATTTCAGGCCTATGCAGAAATTCAGGGGTTCTATATACCCTGTGTAGAATAAACACTTGGGTCAGTCTATGTGATGGGGAGAGAGAGGCAAGAGGTAGGGACCACAGAGGTACGGCCAATATCCTGTTCCCATCCTGCCTTGGAAAGAATAGGAAACCTCAGTAAAAACGTATCTAATAGAACCATGTTACAGAAATAAGCCCCTTAGTTGAATTCGCTTGTACTATTCTATCCAAAACAGGAGACGGGGAAAAGAACACTTCAACCAAGGAAAATAGGGCACATAGTTTTGTGGCGTAGCTGAAGAAACTGATAGAACCACCTTGACTTTCTCCCATCTCTCAAAGCCCTGCAGAGTAATTAACTCAGGGAAACTATCATTTCCTCAGATAGGAGTGTGTCTAGTAGGGTAAGAGATCCCCATAATTTTCCTACCTGCATCCCATACCTTAAAAATGACATGTATATCAAACGTAAAAAGTGTATCCAAATATATGAAATATGTCCACATATAGTGATCCCGTGAAATCCATAAACGAGTAAAAAATAAATGTTATTCACAAACTCAAAAAAGAACAGCTAGGTGTTGAGAGTATTAAAGTCCAGCTATAATTTTAAATGGACAGACCAAGCCCTGAAATACCAGGGAACTTGTATCCCAGCAGACCTGTCACAGATATACAGGCTGAATTTTCCCCCATTACTATTTAGAGCACGAGTTCTTTTGGAGGGATGGCAGAGGGGGCTTTATTCTTGGTTTGTGAGGTGCAATATCATTAAAATGAATATTTTACCAAAATTCCTTTACCTCTTTAAAACTTGCCAATTGCCATTCCTAAAGATTTCTTTAAACAAACACACCCGCTTTTTATCAGGTTTATATGGGCAAACAAACACCCAAGAATTAGAAGATCATTGTTGTCCTTACCTAAACGATATGGAGGACTGGGGGTACCAGATTTATATAAATATTATCAGGCAGCTTTGTTGAGCCGCTTGGTTGACTTGAGCCATCATAAGGAATGGAAAATCTGGCCCGGCTTAGAACAAGCGCAGTGCAGTGTGTTACAACGAGCCGCTTGGTGTTTTAGGGCCCTTCCAAATAGTATGAAGAGGCATCTGTTGATAGGCCCCACCCTTCGGATGGGATATGATTTTTTTTTTCTTTGGAGAATAGTGCAGTTGAGAAATTTTTTTGATACCTTGACTCTATCAAGTAGATATGAGCGAACGTTAACAAAGTTTGAGGAATACTGTACTGGGAGTGGGATTATGTATCAAACCCTTTCCAAAATGAGTGCATTGTTGGTCGCACCCCGAGGATTTCCGGTTGCCATTTTTTAGGAGATGGGAGATGGAGGTAGACCGGGCGTTCTCGGAGTAGCAAAAGAACAATATTATACTTAATACGTTTGAATCTTCAATGTGCATAAGGATGCAAGAGACAAGTTTTAAGATCCTCTCGCAGTGGTACTGTACCCCAGCTATTTTACATAGATGCTACCCAGATATACCAGACAACTGTTTACGCTGTGGGGGAAAAGGAGGGATGTTATTTCATATTTTCTGGTCCTGTCCCGGAATAAAAGGTTTCTGGAGAGAGGTCCGGAAGATTGCACAAAAATTTAGCGATCAGAAGATTCCGGAGGATCCGACTTTCTTCCTATTACAAAATACAGATATCCCGGCTAAACGATATAAGAAATCGGTTCTGTGCCATCTCCTGAATGCAGCAAGAGCATGCATTCCAGGTAAATGGAAACAGACACAACCACCATCAGTGGGGATGTAGCCTAAAACGGGTAGAACAAATGAATATAATGGAAGAACTGGTTTGGACATCCCGGCAAAAACTACGGATTTACTTGGAAACATGGTTGGCGTGGAATCTTTTTAGATATACTGAGGAGGGTAAATCCCTTATAGATGTGAACGGAGTAAATGCTATCTAGGGATTTCTTTCGGAGTGTGGTTAGAGGAACGGTGTGGGGGGGGGGGGGTTAGGAGAGAGGGGGGAAGGATGAGAGAAGGGGTGTCCTTTCCCTTTGTTTTTTTTTGGGGGGGGGGTTGGGGAGGGAAGGTAAATTTAGAATTTTGAAAGGAAGGGAGGTTTTTCTCTGGATTACCATAAAAGCTTTATGAGTAAGGCTGTAGGGGGCAAATTGATTTTGCAACATAGAGAATACGTTATCATGGTATAGTAATTAATAAATAGAGATGGATACTATGTTGTGTATGTCCGTGGAATGTACTACTTTGTTTTCTGTTTCAAATAAAATAAAAAGATACATTTTGAAAAAAAAAAAAGAACAGCCAAGTGCTTGAAAGTCATATGTGACTATGACAAAGTCGGTCACAAAGCACCCAATCCAAAAGGAACACACTGCAGCTCCTTACCAGATCCCAATGACTATTGTAATTACAAATAGTCATTCAGCGCATAAAGGGTTCATACCTCCTGCCAGCAGTCTAATGAAAGATATGCAGCTACAATTCTCAAAAGTAAAGCATAAAAAGCACTCGCAGAGTGTAAAACTGTAAGAGCTGCTTTATTAAAAAAAAAGTAAAGTGCACACTCACAACAAGGAAAAATCCAACAGGCCTCAAGGCGTAGGTCGTATCGTGGTGTTCCTATGGGCTAGCAGCACAAAACCTGGCATCACTCAACTGTGATGACATCACTCTCGAAGCCCCCACCCTATGGGCTTTATCACATATGACGTCCTGGAGGAGATACATCTGCCGGCGGGAGGTTTTAACCCTTTATGCACTGAATGAACATTTGTAATTACAATGGTCATTGAAATCTGGTAAGGTGCTGCAGAGTGTTTCTTTTGGATCAGATGAACTGTGCACAAATTTGTCATAATGATTTTTAAGCACTTGTCCTTTGAGTTTGTGAAGAACATTTATTTTCTACTTGTTTTCACGGGATCACTAACAGTGTAAAGCCCTATACACATGATCGGTTTTCTCGATGAAAACAGTCCGATGGACTTTTTTCATCGGACAAACTGATCATGTATGGGACCCATCGGTCTTTTTTCCATAGTTTTTAAAAAATAGAACATGTTTTACATTTTTCCGATGGATTAAAAACCGATAGCAAATTCCGATCGTCTATGGGCAAGTCCATCGGATAAAAACCCCACGCATGCTCAGAATCAAGTCGACGCATGCTCAGAAGCATTAAACTTCATTTTTCTCGGCTCATCGGAGTGTTTTACGTCACCGCGTTTGGAACGGTCGGATTTTTGACTGATGGAAGTCAGCTTCATCGGATTTCCGATGGAAAAAAACATCGGATTAGAATCCATAGGATATCCGATCGTGTGTAAGAGGCTTCAGTGATTGGTTTAGGTGCACATTGTTCTTGCACTTAGTTTTCTTTTAAATGGCACAGTAGCACATTGTGAACAAATGGCTGCTCCAAGAACAGATGGTAAATAAACAAGTGACTATTGCACTTTGAGCACTCCAAACTTAAAAAAGGCCCTAAACAGACAATACAATTTCCAAAATACCACCCCTGAAACTAAAGCCCACTTAAAAAAGCAGGTTAACCTAAAATAATCTATCAACAAATAATAATAAAAAAAAAAACTTAAAGCAAAAAAAACAAGAGTTTTAGATGGGATGGGACAGAGCGAAAGTGATCGTGACAGAGCCAAGGATAATATGACCTCAAAAAAAGATAGCAAAGGGGTTGATTGTCCAATAAGCGAGCTAACTGTCCTAATATCTCTCTATGTAGTTTATTGGCTTTCCCTATCATTTTTCTACAGCAGCTTGCAATTCATGGACACTAAGGCCCTGTGCCCCCCATTACACAGTGAGTAAGCTAGCTTATCGAGAAAACCGCTTATCGTTTTAAACCTGCTGGCCATAGCTAAAAATCAGTGCAGTGCATCATGGTTGAAAAAATAATTTCCTGTGTAAACCCGCACATAAATTTGCCAGGACTGCAAATTTCTAACCCACAGGATTTGCCACAAATCCATAGTAGTGGCAAACCTGAACCTCATCCCTACTAATCAGAGTCTATGCTTCATTTTCCAAGGAAATTGTTACAAAATAAAAGGGAACACTTACAGGTTTAACTACCAAAATTACATGAATGTGGATGTGACATATAAACATTTTTTACTCTTTCGTCCATGGACCGACACAGCTTCTCTATTGACAAAGTGGGTATTATCCGTTAATTAGGAGTGACTAGGCAGAAAAACTTGTAAAAAGTGTTGCATCACACCTTCTACAGTACCGCCCAGGGGGCGGACCCTCTGGGTATACCCTCTCAGTCTGCACATCGCAGATCAGTTTTTTTCTGTCTAGCAAGGAGTAGGACATGGCTCCCTTCGGGCCCATTGGTCCGGGGAAAAAAGATATATATATTTTTTTATTTTTTTTTTGCTACATTTGTTGTTTCCTGCGATCTGCGATCAACTGCCGACTGGGTGACAGGCTGGATCCTCGATCCTTGTAGTCTCCCCAGTTTCGGCCATCGAGTGTGTGCCGACCCTAGCTACGCGCTGGGTTTTCCACGACATGCCCATCGCTCCACGGGTGGCCGGTGAGCCTACGCTCCAGGGCCTGCATCGGACCGCTCAGCTTCGGCTGACCTTACGGCAGAGTCGCAGCAGCCTGGCCGGTAAGCTTACGCTCCAAGGCTTGCATCGGACCGCTCAGCTTCGGCTGACCTTATGGCCGAGTCGCAGCAGCCTGTCCGGTGAGCGTCATGCTCCAGGGCATACATATGATCGTCCCTTCTGGGTCCAATCACAGCATGCCTGGCCAACAGTCACCTTCCGTGCGTGGACGATGATCTGTTTGGAATGTCTTCCAGCAGAATACATGCAGGATAGGTAAGTAAAACTCCCCTGCCTCGGCTGGGTGATTTAGCTGGACATTCCTGGAGAGATCAAGTAAGTGGTTGTGGCCCCTTTCTTCCCTCTCTCCCTGCCTTTCCCTCCTCCCTGGGCTTCTAGCTAAAGGTTGCTGGGTGCTGGGGGTCACCTAGGGGGTCCCACTGGAGCGGGGCTGGCTGTAACTAACATTTAAAAGAAATGTCATTTTTGCTTACCTGTGTTTCTGTGTCTCCATGCTGTCGGCAGCCATTTTGAGGTGGTCCATGCCAAGTTTGGCCTCTTGTAACTGCCTGGCGGCCATCTTCCTGTGGTTTGGCCACACCCACTGGCCCCTATCAGGTGATCGGCGGCCATGTTTGTCCACCCTGTATGCAGATATTGCCGTTCGGCGGCCATCTTTTTGTGGGCTATGGCTGCCTGACCTCTATCTTCTGTCAGCGGCCATTTTCTTAGAGCCCACATTATCTTCCATACAGAAGTTTTTGGCAACCATTTTGCGAGAGCCTCCGGCCTCTAGGGTGCATTACACTGGCGCGAAAATTCACACAGGAAGTGCTGATAAAAGAAGCAGACTGACACAGCAGGAAGGGGACAGCATCACAGGCGCAGCATAGCAGTACCTATCCAGGGTGGTGAGTCCTCTGGGTGACCCGGCCTCTCTGCAGCACAGGAGGGTGGCCTATTGATATCTTGCCTGGAGCCCTGTGAGTGTCAGCGTGTGGTCAGCATGGCATCTGAGCCAGATGTCTTCTCCCCTGAAACACCAGATTTAGCAGCTGGTGTCCCTGAGGTGTCTATGGACGCTATGTCGGCAATCCTAGAGGCGTTTGCTGCCAGGGTGGAAGCAGCACACGGGAATACAGGGGGTAATAAACGCCCCCGTCCCCTGCAATCTTCTGGGGATATTTCTGATGCAGAACCAGGTCCAGCTACGGCTCATGGCCCAGATTCTGATGCATCAGAGACTGCAGACCGTGACCGATCGGACAGTGAGGAGGACTCCAAGTCCAGGTCAGTACGCGAGACGGCTTTGGTATCTGACCTTATTACTGCAGTGCGGGATACGCTAAAGTTGGAAAGGACTGAAGAAGTAGCAGATACTCCAGTCCCCTTTGGGTTTCGTAAACCTGCCCGCACTGCTAAGGTGTTCCCTTGTGTGTCTTATTTTGACAAACTCTTATACAAGGAATGGGAGAACCCACTGAGGGTCTTTACAGCCCCAAAGAGGTTTGCAGTACGGTACCCCTTTGAGGAGAGTTTTCTGAAGATATGGACCTCTCCCCCTATAGTGGACCCTTCGGTGTCCAGACTTAATAGAGCCACCACTATTCCAGTAGAAGGGGCTCCTGTTTTCAAGGACCCTGTGGATAAGAAGGCTGAAGCACTCGCTCGCTACCTATACTCAGTGGTAGGCTCGGCAGTACGCCCGGCATTGGCGGGGGCCCTAGTGTCTCAGACACTTACTGAATGGGCAAAATTGCTACTCCAGGGGTTAAAGGAGCGAGATGCTCCTCCTAATGAGATAACTTTGGCCGACCAGTTGGTCCAGGGCCTTAAGTTTGTCTGCGAGTCAGACATGGATACTATTCCCCTGCTGTCAAGAGCTTCGGTTTATGCAGTAGCAATACGCCGCCTGATCTGGCTAAAGGGCTGGTCTGCGGACCAGACTTCCAAGAAAGCCCTATTGGATCTGCCTTTTAAGGGCGACAGACTTTTTGGGGCTTCTCTGGATGACATCATCAAGGATGCCACAGGAGGTAAAAGCACTTTGCTTCCCCAAACTAGCAAGGGTAAGGGACCACGCCAAGGGCAAGGGCCCTCCTTTACTGCACGTAAGCGTTTTTTTCGCCCCCTTAAGGCGACAGGGAAAAGACCCCAGGCCGATAAAGCGCCTGCCCAAGGACAAAAGCGTCCTTGGTCCCGCAGACCCAACAAGCCTGCGGACAAATCTGCGTCCACATGAAGGTCCGCCCCCACCCAGCTCTCGGGTGGGGGGACGTCTTCGCAAATTCGCGACTCAGTGGACTGCTCTAGTCTCCGACAGGTGGGTTTGCGAAGTAATCTCCTCAGGCTACAAGATAGAATTTCTCTCTTGTCCACCAGACAGATTCATCACCTCCAATCTCCAGCTACTACCGTCCCGTCGGGAGGCCCTGTATGGGGGCGGTCCAGGGTCTACTGGAACGCGGGGTAGTTATTCCAGTTCCAGAACAGGAACGGGGTCAGGGTTTTTACTCAAATCTGTTCATTGTGCCAAAGAAGGAGGGGGTTCGTCCAATCTTGGATCTCAGAGCCCTCAATTGCTTTGTGAAGGTACAAAGATTTCGGATGGAGTCGGTTCGATCCGTAGTCATGGCTCTCCAACCGGGGGACTTTCTGGCCTCCTTGGACATCAAGGACGCATACCTGCATGTCCCCATATACTCCAGACACCAGAGGTTTCTGCGATTTGCTATCGGGAAGAACCACTACCAGTTTGTGGCCCTCCCGTTTGGCCTTGCCTCAGCACCCAGGACGTTCACCAAGGTGCTCGCTCCGATTCTGGCACTTCTAAGACAGCGGGGTATCGCTATCACAGGTTACTTGGACGACCTTCTGCTGAAGGCCCCTTCAAGCTCAGAATTAGAGGTAAGCGTGTCCATTACCTGTCAGACTCTTCGAGACTGTGGTTGGATACTAAACACGCAAAAGTCCGTATTGGTGCCCACTCAACGCCTAGTGTACCTGGGGTTGATTCTGGATTCCTCAGAGGCAAAGGTATTCCTCTCTGTGGAGAAGTTGCAGACCCTCCGGGCTGCAGTACGGCAGCTGACTTCCAGGAATTGGTCGTCACTCCGTTTTTGCATGTGAGTGTTGGGCCTCATGGTAGCCTCCTTCGAGGCGGTCCCATATGCTCAATACCACACTCGAGTGTTACAGAAGGAAGTTTTGTCCAGATGGAACAGATGCCCTTCATCTCTGGATTATCAAATCCGAGTGAGCCACCTAGTCAGGAGATCCCTGGTATGGTGGCTGACAGCACCGGCTCTAATGGCCGGGAAGTCATTTCTTCCGGTTTACTGGATAGTGATCACGACAGACGCCAGCCTTACAGGTTGGGGGGGAGTCTGGGGTGTCCAGTCGGCGCAAGGTCGCTGGACCCCAGAGGAAGCCCTCCTGCCGATCAATGTCCTGGAGATCCGGGCGATCAAGCTGTGCCTCTTCAAATGGTCTCAGAGACTGCAAGGGCGTCCAGTCAGGATCCAGTCAGACAACGCCACAGCAGTGGCATATGTCAATCATCAAGGAGGAACAAGAAGCTCAGCTGCAGCATCGGAGATCGCTCGCATCCTGAAGTGGGCAGAGAGGAGCGTACCGGCACTGTCGGCCGTGTACATTCCGGGTGTGGAAAACTGGCAGGCGGACTACCTGAGCCGCCAGATGCTGGACCAGGGAGAATGGTCCTTACACCCGGAGGTGTTCCAACTCCTCTGCTAAAGATGGGGCACACCAGACGTAGATCTTCTGGCTTCCCGACTCAATCGGAAGGTATTGAGGTTTGTGGCCCGGTCAAGAGACCCATGGGCAGATGCAACGGACGCGTTGGTAGCATCGTGGGGTCAGTATCGGCTAATCTATGCCTTCCCTCCCTTAAGGCTTCTTCCTCTTCTGCTCCGCAGAGTGGAGGCAGAGGGAATTCCAATAATCCTAATCGCTCCAGATTGGCCTCAGCGTCCTTGGTACGCCGATCTAGTACGTCTGGTAGCAGACGTCCCCTGGCGCCTACCACTACGGAAGGACCTGCTATCGCAAGGTCCCATATTCCATCCTGCTTTACAGTCATTGGCTTTAACGGCATGGCTGTTGAGAACCAGGTACTGAGAGATCGGGGCCTGTCAGACTCAGTAATCTCTACTATGAGAAGTGCTCGGAAACCGTCCTCTAGGAAGGTCTATCACCGCACTTGGAGGGCCTACATCTCCATGTGTGAGGAAATGAAATGGCATCCGCGTACCTATTTGGTTTCCAGAATCCTGCTGTTTTTACAGCATGGGGTAGACCAAAGGCTTGCCCTAAGTATGATTTTAAGGGACAGATATCTGCCCTGGCTGTCTTTTTTCAGCGACCCCTGGCGACTCACTCTCTCGTGAGTACATTTGTGCAGGGGGTTCGACATGTGGCCCCTCCGGTCCGCCCCCCGTTACCTCCGTGGGACTTGAACCTGGTCCTCTCGGTGCTTCAGAAGGCACCGTTTGAGAATATTAGAGATATTCCCCTGTTGACACTTTCTCAGAAGGTGGTCTTTTTGGTGGCTGTTACGTCAGTTAGACGAGTCTCTGAGCTGGCAGCCCTGTCCTGCAAGGCTCCCTATTTGATTTTCCACAAGGATAAGGTGGTGCTGCGGCCGCAGCCTTCCTTTCTTCCGAAAGTCGTTTCGGCTTTTCATCTCAACGAAGACATTGTACTTCCATCCTTGTGTCCTCAGCCGTCGAATCCTAAGGAGTCGGCATTGCATTCCTTGGACGTTGTCCGAGCTTTGAGAGTATACATATCTGCTACTTCCCTGTTCCGGAAGTCAGACTCACTGTTTGTTTCGGTGGCTGGTCCCAAGAAGGGCCAAGCAGTCTCATTGGCCACCATCTCTAGGTGGATCCGACAGATAGTAATCCAGGCTTACGCCTTAAAGGGTCAGGCGCCCCCCTTTCCTGTCACGGCGCATTCGACCAGGGCAATAGGTGCCTCTTGGGCTTTCCGACATCAAGCGTCTGTTTCCCAACTATGTAAAGCGGCGACTTGGTCGTCCGCTCACACTTTCACAAAATTCTACAAAGTTGATGTAGGTGCATCTTCGGATGCCTCTTTCGGCCGCAAGGTTTTGCAGGCGGCTGTTTAGAGTTGCAACTCCTCCGTTGGAGGAGTGTTGTTTTGTGTTTTGGGGTGAAGTTTGTTTTTATGCTGTTACCACCCCTCGTTTTTTCTCTGACACTGCTTTGGGACGTCCCACTTTGTCAATAGAGAAGCTGTGTCGGTCCATGGACGAAAGAGTAAATAGGATTTTTTACTCACCGTAAAATCCTTTTCTCTGAGTCCATGGACCGACACAGCACCCACCCCTCCTTTTAAGTTTGTACTGCTTTTTGACGAACTGATCTGCGATGTGCAGACTGAGAGGGTATACCCAGAGGGTCCGCCCCCTGGGCGGTACTGTAGAAGGTGTGATGCAACACTTTTTAAAAGTTTTTCTGCCTAGTCACTCCTAATTAACGGATAATACCCACTTTGTCAATAGAGAAGCTGTGTCGGTCCATGGACTCAGAGAAAAGGATTTTACGGTGAGTAAAAAATCCTATTTTTACCAATATAAAAGTGAATGACCAAATAATATAAATAATCATTTATTATAAAGCAACTTTTTGTAAGCCAGGATATCTACTTGTGCTCATTCTTCATTATGAATTATGAAGTTTATGTGTACCAATTCACAATTTATTATGCTTTGATGTATTCCACATTAAAATTGACTATAATTATTCAATTTTATTATTATTTTTTTGTTTTAACAATCATCATTTATTTTATTTTTTAATAAACCCCACAACTTTAAAAAGACGTCCATATAACCATCTGACCTTGCAAAAAAAAACAAAAACTGAACAGTGAGCTTGAAATGTATTGGAGCATGACAGCGAAATATTCCAAAGAAAAGGAAGGCTTACATTATTATACCTATGAATTTCCTGTATTATTATTGATGCATACTTTATATATACTTTTGTGCTTTCATTCTTTTTTTCAGATTCTATTGGAATGCTGACACTTCCTAAAGTAAGTAGATGCTTCCTAAAATAAAGAAAGCAACTATATTTTATGTTCATTAAGGCCTCATGCACATGGACAGTGAGAAGCATAAAAAAATGCTGAGAGTGAAAATCCTACTCCCTTGGAGGTGCAGTCAAGGCTGCCATTAGTAATCAGGGTGCCCTGTACAGCCTACCTGGCGGTGCCCCCTCCTTGGTCACCCAGAGGAGAAGAATGAGGTGACGTACTGCAAGGAAATGTGGGTGTGGCAAATTTGAGGTAAACGTCAGAGAGGCTTAAAACATGAGCCTGCATACAGGGTACAGGGATTGGAAGCATGTAATGTACAGATTGCAGTGGTCAGGTGTGTGTAATGTTCAGAGTGCAGGGATCAGGAATCTCCTTGGCCTTGTTGGCCTCCCATTATTGCCTATATTCCTGGTTTCTTGCAGGATCCAGATCTGTAAGGCTACATGCACACAGCATATTAAAATATTCCCACTTATACTAGATCTTTCTGCTAGGAACTGGTAGAAAAATGCAGCTTAAAACTGCTCAATCTGGTGCGTATTTGCACATGTTCATATGCGAAACGCTGGGTTCACACAGGTGCCCTGCAGTTTGGGTGCAGTGCGATTGTTCAGTTCAGTAGGTCAGTAGTAGGGATGAGCTTCGAGTTCGAGTCAAACTCATGTTCGACTCGAACATTGCCTGTTCGCCCGTTCGCCGAACAGCGAACAAATTGGGTGTTCGCGGCAAATTCGAAAAATCTATGGGAGAAATCTAAAGTGCTAATTATAAAGGCTTATATGCAAGTTATTGTCCTAAAAAGTGTTTGGGGACCCGGGTCCTGCCCCAGGGGACATGTATCAATGCAAAAAGAAGTTTTAAAAACGGCAGTTTTTTCGGGAGCAGTGATTTTAATAATGCTTAAAATGAAAAAATAAAAGTGAAATATTCCTTTAAATTTCGTACCTGGGGGGTGTGTATGATATGCATGTAAAGTGGCGCATGTTTCCCGTGCTTAGAACTGTCCCTGCAAAAAATGTCATTTTTTGAAAGAAAAAAAGTCATTTAAAACTGACTCGCGGCTATTAATGAATTGTCGGCTCCCGGCAACACATACAAAAGTCATTGATAAAAAAAAAAAAAAAAAAGCGTGGGGGTTCCCCAGAATTAAATTACCAGGCCCTTCAGGTCTGGAATGGATATTAAGGGGAACCCCGCCGCAAATTTAAAAAAAAATTGACGTGGGGTTCCCCCAAATATCCATTCCAGGCCCTTCAGATCTGGCATGGATTTTAAGGGGAACTCCACCCCAAATTTAAAAAAAAATGGCGTGGAGTCCCCCTAAAAATCCATACCAGACCCCTTATCCGAGCACACAACCTGGCCGGCCGCAAGGGAAAAGGGGGGGACGAGAGAGCGTTCCCTCCTGAACCGTACCAGGCCACATGCCCTCAACATGGGGAGGATGTCCCCATGTTGATGGGGACAAGGGCCTCATCCCCACAACGAAATTAACCACTTAGCAACCACCTGCCGACAAATAACGTCGATAAGGTGGTTGCTTAACTCTGGGAGGACGTTATATAACGTCCTCCCAGAATCGCGCTCCCGCGCGCCCCCTGGGGCGCGCACACGGGAAACTCCGTGACCGCCGGGTCCAGTCAATTGCAGTCACAGATCCAGCCATCCATCAATCCCTGCTCAGCCATCCCTGGTGCAATACCCTGCAAAATACCCTGCGCAATACTCTGCAAAATACTCTGCAATACCCTGCGCAATACTCTGCAAAATACTCTGCAATACCCTGCGCAATACTCTTCAAAATACTCTGCAATGCCCTGCGCAATACTCTGCAATGCCCTGCGCAATACTCTGCAATGCCCTGCGCAATACTCTGCAATACCCTGCGCAATACTCTGCAATACCCTGCGCAATACTCTGCAATACCCTGCGCAATACTCTGCAATACCCTGCGCAATACTCTGCAATACCCTGCGCAATACTCTGCAATACCCTGCTCAATACTCTGCAATACCCTGCGCAATACTCTGCAATACCCTGCGCAATACCCTGCAATACCCTGCAAAATACTCTGCAATACCCTGCAAAATACTCTGCAATACCCTGTGCAAAACTCTGCAATACCCTGCGCAAAACCCTGCGCAATACCCTGCGCAAAACCCTGCGCAATACCCTGCGCAATACCCTGCGCAATACCCTGCGCAATACCCTGCGCAATACCCTGCGCAATACTCTGCAATACCCTGCAATACTCTGCAATACTCTGCAATACCCTGCGCAATACTCTGCAATACCCTGCGCAATACCCTGTGCAATACCCTGCCATACTCCGCAATACCCTGCCATACTCCGCAATACCCTGCCATACTCCGCAATACCCTGCCATACTCCGCAATACCCTGCAATACTCCACAATACCCAGCAATGCCCGGCAATACTCCGCAATGCCCGGCAATACACCGCAATGCCCGGCAATACTCCGCAATGCCCGGCAATACTCCGCAATAACCACTTCCTGCCCGCCGGCCGTCATATGACGTCCTTGACTTTGTGCGGGGATATCTGAATGATGGGAGCAGCTACAGGCATCATTCAATCTATTAGCTTTTTCAGCCGGCGATTCCCTACACCATAACAACAATCATAGCGGCTGTTCCGCCGCTTGATCATTCTTACGGGAGGCGAGAGGGGATGTCCCCCCCCCGCCGCCCTCCGGTGCTTCTACCGACTCACCGCTACGATCAAAGCCAGGATTGTTGTTTTTTTTTTTTTTTTTTTTTTCAGGCTTCCCAGCCTAGAGGTGAGATGTGGGGTCTTATTGACCCCATATCTCACTGTAAAGAGGACCTGTCATGCCATATTCCTATTACAAGGGATGTTTACGTTCCTTGTAATAGGTATAAAAGTGATCAAAAAAAATTTTGGGGCGGAAAAACATGTCAAACTAAAATAAATAAAGTAAAATGAACAATAAAAAAATATATATTTTTTTAAAGCGCCCCTGTCCCCGTGAGCTTGCATACAGAAGCGAACGCATACGTAAGTCCCGCCCACATATGAAAACGGTTTTCAAACCACACATGTGAGGTATGTCTGCGAACGTTAGAGCGAGAGCAATAATTTTGTCCCTAGACCTCCTCTGTAACTCAAAACATGTAACCAGTAAAAATATTTAAAGCGTCGCCTATGGGGATTTTTAAGTAGCGAAGTTTGGCGCCATTCCACGAGTGTGTGCAATTTTTAAGGGTGACATGTTAGGTATCTATTTACTCGGCGTAACTTCATCTTTCACATTATGCAAAAACATTGGGCTAACTTTACTGTTTTTTTTTTTTAAGCACAAAACCTTTTTTTTCCGTAAAAAACGCGTTAAAAAAATTGCTGCGCAAATATCGTGCGAGATAAAAAGTTGCAACAACCACCATTATATTCTCTAAGGTCTTTGCTAAAAAAAACATATATAATGTTTTGGGGTTCTATGTAATTTTCTAGCAAGCAAATGATGATTTTTACATGTAGGAGAGAAATGTCAGAATTGGCCTGGGTGCTCCAGAACGCCTGATGGTGCTCCCTGCATGTTGGGCCTCTGTATGTGGCCACGCTGTGTAAAAGTCTCACACATGTGGTATCCCCATACTCGGGAGTAATAGCAGAATGTGTTTTGGGGTGTAATTTGTGGAATGCATATGCTGTGTATGAGAAATAACCTGCTAATATGACAATTTTGTGGGAAAAAAAAAGTGAAAAAAAAAATCTTGATTTTGCAAAGAATTGTGGGAAAAAATGACAACTTCAAAAAACTCACAATGCCTCTTTCTGAATACCTTGGAATGTCTTCTTTCCAAAAAGGGGTCATTTGGGGGGTATTTGTACTTTTCTGGCATGTTAGGGTCTCAAGAAATGAGATAGGCCGTCAGTACTTCAGGTGTGATCAATTTTCAGATATTGGCACCATAGCTTGTGGACTCTATAACTTTCACAAAGACCAAATAATATGCACCAATTTGTACTTATTTTTACCAAAGATATGTAGCAGTATAAATTTTGGCCAAAATTTATGAAGAAAAAATTGTAATTTGCAAAATGTTATAACAGAAACGAAAAAAAAATCTTTTTTTTACAGAATTTTCAGTCTTTTTTCTCTTATAGCGCAAAAAATAAAAAACCCAATGGTGATTAAATACCACCAAAAGAAAGCTCTATTTGTGTGAAAAAAAGGACAAAAAATTCATATCGGTACAGTGTTGTATGACTGAGTAATTGTCATTCAAAATGTGAGAGCACCGAAAGCTGAAAATTGGTCTGGTTATTAAGGGGGTTTAAGTGCCCAGTGGTCAAGTGGTTAAAGGAATATTTCACTTTTATTGTTTAACTTTAAGCATTATTAAAATCACTGCTCCCGAAAAAACTGCAGTTTTTAAAACTTTTTTTGTATTGATACATGTCCCCTGGGGAAGGACCCTGGTCCCCAAACACTTTTTATGATAATATCTTGCATATTAACCTTTTAAATTTAGCACTTTTGATTTCTCCCATAGACTTTTAAAGGGTGTTCCACGGCTTTCGAATTTGCCGCGAACACCCCAAATGTTCGAGTCAAACTCATGTTCGACCCGAACATAAAGCTCATCCCTAGTGGTCAGTAGTAATAATGCACAGTTCGGAGGTCAGTAGTAAGTAATGCAGAGTTTGGAGGTCAGTAGTAAGTAATGCAAAGTGGAGAGAGGAACAGCCAGTTCTACTGTCCTGTCTGCGACCCTGGCTGCAGCTGCTGCACTTAGCTTGCCACACAAGCAAATGGCAGTATGTGGCTGTACTGTTGTAAACACAGATGCCTGTTTGCGTTGGTCTTTACCTGTGCACATGCATACACCATACACACGTGCACATGGGGTGAGTGAAATATGGGGGCTGACATTGCTAAATTTTTGGGGGAAATGTTGGTTGCCTGGCTGTCATTCTGATCCTCTGGCATAACTTATTTGCTTCCCCTGTCAGGGATTTCTGTGACCCTTATGAACTGACAATCTGTATTGTGGTTGACAGGTTGGTCTAAGGAAAACATACATAATCAGTAATTTTGCAGATCACAGTGGGCATCATTTCTTTTAATATAATATACAGTATATATGTAATGCACAGGCTTTTCAAATCATCAATTTACAATGGGAATTGTTGAAAGGATATTTTTACCCTTTGTAAGGGATTCATATTCTGTTTATTTTTTCAGCTACCAAACCAAACCGCATCACATTATAACCTGATTGTGCAAGGAACACAGGAGTATCAGCTGCTTTTCTACTATGAAAATATGTTGGAGTTGATAAGGAGGAGTATTTCTGTCTTCACACAGACAGACAAAATGACCTACAGACCAGGAGAAACAGTTAAATTCTGTGTTGTGGCAGTAGATTATGACTTACGACCATATAATGGACAAGTTGATATTATTATAATGGTAAGTTTCTATTTCCAGATGACCCTCTTTCAGGTCAGATCATATAGATATGTTAAAATAAATATTTTAACTGCAAATATCAACTTTTTATTAGCGTATGTAGAAAGTGTACATTTCATGCAGTTGTTATTTTTAGAATATTTTGTTTCAATTACCACTTCTGGCATGGATCAGAATGATTCTGATTTGTCCGTGCTGGCACAGAGCATCACTCTGATCTGTCCTGAAAGCGCTGCAGAAAGAAGAGGGAGAAGAGCAGATATTTGGGTTGGGAGCCCCAACCAGCTTCTTAGGCTGGGTTCACACTATTGTGAATTGGATGCCAATTCGCAATAGCAGGAGATTTTGACCAGCTCTCTATAGAGTCGGTTCACATATCTCCGCTGCGGCTCCGGTGCGACCTGCACAGGAGCCCTGTGCGTCTTTTGGTTCGTTTCAGGTCCGAATTCAGCCACAAATTAGGCCTGAAATCGGACCTGAAACAGTGAACGAGGATGCACAGGACCCCGCTGTGAGTCGCATGCGAATATAGTGTGAACCCAGCCTCAAGGTAAAGCATGGTGGCACTGGGGACCCGAAGACAGCAACCGGCCCCTTCGAAGACAGCGATGGATCTCTGGACAAGTAAATGTCTCTTTATTATAAGTTAGCAGCTACAGTATGAAATCCATTGTTAAAATTTGCCCCTCATGCCACGTACACACGGCCGAGATTCTCATCGAAAAAAACATGTCGTTTTTTTCGACGAGATTCTTGGACAAGAAAATTGTGCCGGCCGAGTGTACACACGCTCGATTCAAAGAACCCGCGGTTCTTTGAATGGAGCGTACGCGGTGACGTCATCGACTACGACGAGCATGCGCTCGTCACATTCGATGCCGTCGCCGCCATCTTGGTATACCCTATCTATGCCTAGGAAGCTACCGCGCATGCGTCTAAGTAATTTCGAGCATGCGCGGGCTTCCCGGCGAAAAGGTAAGTGTACACACACACAATTTTCTCGTTGAGAAACAGGCTGACGAGAATCTCGACGAGAAAATAGAGAGCAGGATCTCTATTTTCTCGTCGAGATTCTTGTCGCTTTTCTTGACGAGAAATCATACACACGAACGAATTTCTCGGCAAAAAATCTCTGCCAGCAAGTTTCTTGCTGGTTTTTGCTGAGAAACTCGTTCGTGTGTACGAGGCTAAAGACTTCAATAGGGTTCGGATGTAAGTTTGCAATTTTCAGATTTCATAGTGGGTTAGATGAACTGAACCTAGGAACATTTGACTCTCTAAATCTAAAAAACTAATTTAAGTATTTACGTTTACACCAACACAGTTTTGATCCAGAAATGCAGTGGCCGGCTGGTGCTCAAAATTTTTGGGGTGGCGCAAACAAATTGAAAAAAAAAAACATCAATTGCAGCCACTGTGCCCATCAAACGCAGCTACTGTTCCCATCAAACACAGCCACTGTGCCCATCAATTGCCGCCACTGTGCCTATCAATCGCCGCCACTGTGCCAATAAAACGCAGCCACTGTGCCCATCAAACGCAGCCACTGTGCCCATCAAACGCAGCCACTGTGCCCATCAAACGCAGCCACTGTGCCATCAAACGCAGCCACTGTGCCATCAAACGCAGCCACTGTGCCATCAAACGCAGCCACTGTGCCTATCAATCGCCGCCACTGTGCCAATAAAACGCAGCCACTGTGCCCATCAAACGCAGCCACTGTGCCCATCAAACGCAGCCACTGTGCCCATCAAACGCAGCCACTGTGCCATCAAACGCAGCTACTGTTCCCATCAAACACAGCCACTGTGCCCATCAATTGCCGCCACTGTGCCTATCAATCGCCGCCACTGTGCCAATAAAACGCAGCCACTGTGCCCATCAAACGCAGCCACTGTGCCCATCAAACGCAGCCACTGTGCCCATCAAACGCAGCCACTGTGCCCATCAAACGCAGCTACTGTTCCCATCAAACACAGCCACTGTGCCCATCAATTGCCGCCACTGTGCCTATCAATCGCCGCCACTGTGCCAATAAAACGCAGCCACTGTGCCCATCAAACGCAGCCACTGTGCCCATCAAACGCAGCCACTGTGCCCATCAAACGCAGCCACTGTGCCATCAAACGCAGCCACTGTGCCATCAAACGCAGCCACTGTGCCATCAAACGCAGCCACTGTGCCATCAAACGCAGCCACTGTGCCATCAAACGCAGCCACTGTGCCATCAAACGCAGCCACTGTACCCATGAAACGCAGCCACTGTGCCCATCAAGCGCAGCCACTGTGCCCATCAAGCGCAGCCACTGTGCCCATCAAGCGCAGCCACTGTGCCCATCAAGCGCAGCCACTGTGCCCATCAAGCGCAGCCACTGTTCCCATCAAACGCAGCCACTGTGCCATCAAATTCAGCCACTGTACCCATAAATTGCCGCCACTGTGCCATCAAACGCAGATGCTGCACCCATCAATTGCTGCCAGTGTGCTCATCAATTTCTGCCATTGTGCCCATCAATTGCCACCACTGTGCCCCATCAATTGCTGCCAGTGTGCCCACCAATTGCTGCCAGTGTGCCCATCAATTGCTGACAGTGTGCCCATCAATTGCTGCTACTGTGCCCCATCAATTGCCGCTACTGTGCCCCATCAATTGCCGCTACTGTGCCCCATCAATTGCCGCTACTGTGCCCCATCAATTGCCGCTACTGTGCCCCATCAATTGCCGCTAATGTGCCCCATCAATTGCCGCTACTGTGCACCATCAATTGCTGCCAGTGTGCCCATCAATTGCCGCTACTGTGTCCCATCAAATGCTGCCAGTTTGCATCACCTGGGACTTACCTGTCTCGCAGTGGGTCACGGTGGTGTCCTCCACGTCCACACTCCTGGATGTCTTCTCCCGTCTTCTCTATCAGGCGTCCAATCACAGCGCCTGTTGTTTCAGCCAATCAGGTGACAGGTAACAGACCCAAGCACCTGATTGGCTGAGAGGCAGGTCAGGAAAGTGATTTATTCGATTTACTAACACAACGCTGATTAAACAGCGAACGCACAGCAAGGCGCACGCTGTTTTCCATTTTGGACGCCTATTAGAGCCTACGGCTCTAATCAGGCGCTTCAAAAAAAAAAAACTGCCACTGCAATTCAGGTGCCCGGCGCCCGACAAGGGGCCAGACACCTGAATAGGGGGCAGCAGCAGCGACCATAGATAGATTCATGCAATGCATGAATCTATCTATGGTAAGAGAGAGGTGACAGGAGAGAGGGGGCGGCGCCCGTGCGCCATTTATGGACGCACCGCCACTGCAGAAATTAGTCCTGTATTATAAAGTTGTGATTAAGATGAACAAAAGTATACTTACAAAATACTTGGTGGATGGTAAGGTACAGAAATGTACAGTACAAGAACTGCAAAGATAATTACCGTTAATATGATAATGTTACAAGCAGCTTAACGAAGTAAAGTGATCAGAGTATACACTATACAGTCAGTTGGCCTGTCAAACCAGCCCATCCCTGGCAGTGTAGTGTAGTGTTATTCTAATAATAAAAATTGGACCAAAGACAAAGCTTTTTTCATTTTGGTAAGGGAGGGTTATAACCCCTGTCAGTTTTTTGCCATCTGTTTCCCACTGGTGAAATTTCCCTTCACTTTCTATCCCACAGCTAAAACATAAAGTGAGAAATCCCTCCAAAGCGAGGGAATCCCTTGTTGTCACCTAAGCCACCAGAACTAGTGTCCCCATTGGAAGATTTCCCTTATATTACTCTTCTGGGGACAACCCAAAGTTTTAGATTTTCTTTCACTTTCAATGATAATGCTAAACATAGAGGGTAAATTGGGTGAATCTCCGTAATGGGGACACAGGCAGCAATAAAAGCTGACAGGTGTTCTATTCCTTCTCCACTTTATTCAAAATGAAATAAAATGTTTTGCTTTAGTTATACTTTAAAAAGGATTCATACACAATCAAACATCAGCTTACAAGCACAACTTTCAGAAAAAAAATAAAAATAATAAAAATTAAAAAATACACAAACTCATTAAAATCTAAATAGTCAAAGGCCACAGCAAACCTTTGAGCATTGTAATAACATTGAATGAATGCATTCTAGGAAGCCTGGCACGGATAACATTGTCAAAAGGAATATAATCTTTCCAATTGACTTTGGATATATTCCTAGATATTTCATTTAAAAAAATCTAAATTCAAAATCCTTTGGGAGAATGAGTTTACAGTTTGAAATTTGAGAAAGCTTCGTAATTGAAAACAATTGGTGAATGTTGCCATCTTGTGGATAAAAAGAAGACAGACAAGTTCTATTCCTTGAAAGCAGGAATTAGAAGGACATGCTCACTAGTGATTTACTACATGAGACTCAATGCAGGTTATTAATATTATTATAATTACACTTAATATTCTGTTGTAGTAAAAATGTTTCTGAGAAATAGACTAAGTCCTGGAGACTAAATAGGATGTACAATAATGTACAAAGGATTCTGTTGTAAGCCAAGTCATTTTTTAAGGGAACATTTGATACAGGAACAAAGACAAAAAAAACTTTGGCAGGGGTTCTAGCCTTTCCCTACTCCAATGGTAGTGAGAGGAAAGCTGTTTAATGGATAGCAGTAAAGATCTGACATGGTTTATTACATTACCTAGTGTATTCAAAACTAAGAAAAAGTTTGGGCTGAACATACACTTTAGTGAGTGCATTACCATGATCTCCAGCATTGACATCTCACCCAGGGGCAGATCCAACTCACCAGTATCTTTCCATAACCAATATATCATTATTGAGATGGACTATTAAATCTTTCAAAATGCAAGTTTTTATGAAAGACATATTTTTCAAATTTTTTCATATTTTGAATGTATCACTAAGGGCATAAAAGACTGTTTTTTCTAATTAAATATGAAAAAACGTTTTTTCTAATCTCAGAATCTATAGAAGTATGCTTATAGTTTTTTTTTTTTTTTGTTGTTGTTTATACTTCCTTTTGCTAAAAAATACTAGAGAACTCTTCTAGTGATTTCGGAGTACTCTGGTAATAGAAGACTCAGGTTTTAGTTATAGAGACAGTCTGTACCTTGCTATTTGTGGGATCATATCGGGATATCTCCTGTATTACCATTATTATTACTATTGTTGAATTTTATGGATCCATCATCTTTTGTAGTATATAAATACATATGTGATTACGGTTGCCTCCAAGTCCATAGTACTAATCATAGATAAAAGTATTTATTTGGATCCTTTATAAGTCAGTGCTTTAGCCTCCCAACTATTTGAGATGGGAACGAGGGACACCTATTAGCAAAAGTATGCATAGGACACACCCTACCACGCCCCCTTAAAGCGGAAAAAAAAAAAAAAGATTAGTTAAACCCACAAATGCTTTTTTTTTTAACCACTACTAATCTTTTATACTGACTTCTGAAATTTACCAATGCAGAAATTTAGAAACTGGATGAAAGGTTTAGCACTGGTAAATACCTTTTTGAAAGATACATTTTTATTATTATTATTTAGGTACTTATATAGCGCCGTCAATTTACGCAGCGCTTTACATATACATTGTACATTCACATCGGTCCCTACCCTCAAGGAGCTTACAATCTAAAGTTCCTAACTCACATACATATACTAGGGCCAATTTTAGACAGAAGCCAAATAACCTACCAGCATGTCTTTGGAGTGTGGGAGGAAACTGGAGTACACGGAGGAAACCCACACAGGCACAGGGAGAACATGCAAACCCCAGGCAGGTAGTGTCGTGGTTGGGTTTAGAACCAGCGACCCTTTTTACTGTTAGGTGAGAGTGCTACCCACTACACCACTGTGCTGCCCTTAATGGTGCATTTTATATACTGTACAAATATATAGATCAGACCAAAATGAGAGACAATTGAGGAAGGAGCGACAGATGGACTTTGTTCCAAAGAAGTGACAGCCTCTCCAAATCAGGGACAGTTGGGAGCTATGCACTGGCATAGCAACTTGGGTCACAGGGGTGACCACACCCATGCCTTAGGGGGCTCCATGCGGTCTTCCTGTCACACCTGGACAGGAGGGGCAGCGGGGGTGGCACACACAGGAACCAATCCCCTGCATTTTCCAGTCCTGCAACCACTGAAATTCTTCTTCTTCTCCTCCTCTCCCTACCACCAGGATTCAGTAGCTGCAGGAGGAAAATGGAGAGGATCAGTTCCTGTAAATACCGCCACCCCTCCTTTACTGTTATTTATGCTGCCCCCTGTGTGCTCCCGCAGCACTGATGGGTTTCTGCTGGCTGCTGCTGGGGATCTTCCGGATAGAAAGCAGGGCAGGGGCTGGTAAATATATTATTTACCAGCCCCTTCTTTTTCTCAGTGAACACAGTGTGTGATCGGTACTGTGTTTATTCATAACCGAAGCATAGTGAACTATGTTTACTATGCTTCAGTTTGTGAATAAACAAAAAGCTCTGTACTATTCCTGTTCATTCATTTTTGTGCAGCGGAGGCTGCAGAGATGGAGATTGAGGGCAGTGTCCTCAATCTCCTTTCTCTGTCTCAAAAGTGAAACACCAGGGGTCTGTTTAGACTCCTGATATTTCACCAAACCCCAAACCCCCCCCCCCCCCAACGGGGCTCCTAAAACATTTTTTGTGGCAATAATAATAAATAAAAGTGTAAAAATAAATAAACATAAAATAAAATGGTAAAAAATAATAAAAAAAATTAAATAAAAAAACTACTGACACTGTCCACTGCCATACTTAAACCATCCACTTCTCTACTGACCCCGTCTTCTGCCCTATTGACAAAGAAGGTATCCAAACAGTTGTAATGGGATAACCAGTAACAACTCCTCCATTTTCACATTGGGTGGCTGTACAGCATAACTAAGTGTATGGTACAGGAAAAGAGACACTGGCAAATGCTTGTGGTGCCCTGAGAGGAAATAAAGTCTCTCTCCTTTATTAGGGGGTTGGTTGCAGAAGATAGCAGTGGTTGAGGACTTGAACCCCACAGCAGATACCACAGTTCTGTATGGCTTCAAAAGTCTCTGGTAAATCAGGAAAGGCGACTGTGAGCAATGACACCCCACTTAAATGGCTGTGCTGAGGAATCTGTCCGAACAATGCCCATCAATGTGATTGGGTTTTAGGGTAGTGCTGCATGTTCTTATGCCATTTCAGTGGCCTGCCCACCTACTCCGATGAATAGAGACCCTTTACCTGGTTGCAGCTAACTAGCTTAGTCATGGCTGCTCTATCTGGCGCAAACTCACTGAGCAATGGAAGGTGGACAGAGGCGCAGTTTATATCCCCTGAGCTTGTCCAGGAGTCCAGAGGATAATGGGAGCCCAAGGAATAGTAGGAGCGCAGGGGGTAATGGAGTTAAAGGGTCTGACTTCTCCTGCTGGAAACGCTGGGTAAAGGGGCACTCTGGTATGCTTTAATGATTACAGCTTGAACACTATTCGTTGACTTAGCTGCTGATAAAGGTTTATGCTTCCTACATGATAAAATTGATAACTGTTATGGATGCACCCCTTATGTTGTTACATAAAGTTGTATTCATGTTTTTTTTTGCAGGATTCAAATGAAAATATTATTCATCAGTGGTTGAATTTCCAGTTTTACTTGGGAGTAGTTAATTTGGAGCTAGGGCTTGGTAAATTTCCTACACTTGGCTCCTGGAAAATTAAGGTTGAAACAAAGGTATGAAAAACTGTTCAAATGTATAATGCTTAATACATTTATTATTAAAAAAAAAAAAAAAGTTAGGACAAAAGGTCTTGGATTATGTAATAGATGGAAATGCAGAACTGCTCAGGGATCTGAATGTTTCTGGATGTATAATATAATTGCAGTCCTGGCCTATGGAGTTTATAATTCCTGTAAACGTTGCTCAGTACTAATCATATTCATGACATGTGCACTGTTAACAGTGAGGCCAGGAAAATGATAGGATTAATTTAAGTAGGCTGATTAAGTTCTGCTACTTTTGACATTTGTACAATTATATCAGTGAGTAGTAATCATCTAACATTTTACTTTTTTTATTCTTTTTTTAGAACTCTTCAAATATTGAGTACTTTGTTGTCGATGAAGGAGGTGGGTTAATTATTCTGCCAATTGTTTCTTTAGTTTATACTAGTAATACAATTTAAGATCCAATTTTTATCAACTGAAGGAAAAAGTTATTATCTTGTTGTGTCAAAAATAAATTCCATAAGACCCGGTTCACACTGGGGAGGCACGACTTGTCCCGCGACTCTGCCGGGCGATCTCCACATGACTTCAGTGGTGACTAGCAAAATGACTTCTGTATTGAAGTCAATGCAAGTCGCCCTGAAGTCGTCCCAAAGTAGTACAGGAACCTTTTTCTAAGTCGAAGCGACTTGAGTCGATCCTATTAGAACAGTTCCATTGTACAGAGCGGAGCGTGACTTGTCAGGCGGCTAGGTCGCCTGACGAATCGCCCCTGTGTGAACCGGCTAAAGGTCACCTTGCAAAAGAACAATGTGGAAATGTCATTCTCCTGTGTCCCTTGCAGCACTCTGTGTTTCTTTCTGCCGACCTGCACATCATTATTGTGTCTGTAGTGATGTAGGGGATGGTAGGAGAAACCAATGTATGCTGAAAGAAACACAGGAAAAAAAAATTATGAAACCTGCGTGCCTCATCTTAGTGATGACGCACCAGAGGAAAAGTTTAACAGAATGGGTAATCAGCCAAATGATCAGGCAAGGGGCAAAAGTAAATTGCAGTTTACTAAACAAGTGCAAAGTTAGATGTAATAAAGCAAAATGGGCGATTGTAAATATCCTCCTCTTTTTGGGTCCCCCACTGGTGCTCCTGGCTCCTCCTCTTCTTGGTGTGCCGTATAAAGCCACTTCCTATTGTGGCATATATTGATTAGGGGAAGATGAAGCCATTAGCCAGCAGATACAGGGCAAGTTACCATTTTTACCAATCACATCCCGGTAATTTTGAAAAAAATTGGAAAAGGGGTGCCCCTGGGATTGTGTGGATTGGAGTAAATTATGGATTGCCACCAAGTATATATAGAAAAATATAAAGAATTTTATTTATACATAATACACTTATATATCAAAAATGGTTTAAAATCAAAGAGAGGAACAGACATATACAGTCATTGAAAAACAATTGCATGAGGACACCTTACTACTTGAGACATATAAGTCATATAGCTAGTGGTGACACAACCGACATGTTTCGGATACTCGAGCTATATCTGTGATAGCCTCCATTATTTCCTTCTTCAAGGTTCATGCAATAGTTTGAAGACAATTTAGTCTCTATATAAGAGAAAAAAACAACATAGTATGTGATAGCTATATAATACACAACAGTGTATTGGCATGATTACATTATTTTGAATTTCTCCCATATGTGGGCAGCTAGAAGATAGACATTGTTGCAGAGAGAAAATAAAATAAACTAAAATAAACAATAAGAAAAGAGAAGAAGAAAAGGGGGGGGGAGAGAAACAAAGAAAAAGAAAAAGAAGAATAAATATACATGAAAGTTCATTTAAGAATACATGAATGCATATATACATTGTATAATTGTATGTCTATAAGATACAGTACATCTATATCAAATAGTGTTGCATACATACATTTCCAATGGTAATATAAACATCAGCCGTTTGGAGGAATTATCCCAGTGATATAAAGCCCAAACGGATATGGTGCGAGTTTACTGGTCGCATAAAGACAAATATAGCGGCCAAAGAAACACTGCAGGCAAGATGACAGAGCCACGGGGAAATGTGTAGGAGGACCAACCCAAAAACGCCCCTCAAAGCTCACAGGGAAGCCTCAAATTGCAGCGGAAAGACTGCCACGGCCTCTCTGTAAAAACATACACAAATGGATTATAGTTTCTAGATCGCAGACTAGCCCTGTAACCAGGCATCCCATAACTATGATGAAGTGTTTGAAAAAAAGGGGCTTAGTACCTGTCAATGTGGCGCAAGGACATCCACACTCTGGCTGTGCAGCAATTGGCCAAGTCAGGTGGGACTTTTTATAGAGCTGTCGCTGGTGTTACAGCCAATCAGCTCAAATGGCGCCAAGGGTGAAGCTGCAAAAGGAAGGAATTCAACCAATGAGGTAGAGCGTGGGAGGCCACAACAGGGCTAGACTGTACGTCCGGGTAGGAACCCAATTAACTACGTATTGAAAATGAATAGAGAGGCTCTTACAGGACAGGCACCGCATACAGAGGCCGCCCTCGATCCTGGCGGCGTCCGGCGTCATCGCGCACCCACGCAGATGTGAAGGACGTCCACAACGCCGGCGCGGTGACGTCAGACGTCGACCCGACCGCCAGCACAACGAAAAGGGCGGAAGTGCTAAAAGAAAATCACTCCGTTGCCCGCACCAGACCCAAAAAGGTCAGCGCAAAGGCAGCACAATTGTATGTGCTGCGCCAAACGGCGCCATCGGAGGAATGGGGAAAAAATGACTAATCCAAAACCCCATGGGTAGTAAACAGTGTAACATGAATACCCTCCGTCCCATATGTGTGTGATTCTTAGGACAGGGAGAGAAATTTATTCATATGCACATAACCGTCCATTTGCTCAAATATGAGCAGTCAGCCCCCGATTATCAAAATAGCCGGGGGCTGTTTTTGTGCTGGGGAGCGGAACAGCTTACATGATAGCAAAACATGTTATCATGTAAGCTGTTCCGCAAACCAAGTGCAGGCAATACAATCTTACATTCTTCTAGTTTTCACCCTAAATCCCTAGTTGAATCTATTCCCTATGGACAATATTTGAGAATAAAAAGAAATTGCTCTAACGAGGTCGATTATAAAAGAGAAGCCAATAACTTAAGGCAAAGACTTCTAGCAAGGGGATACAGCCATAAGTGCCTCAAAAAGGCCTTTAAACGCACTTCAAATCTAAATCGACACGAGTTACTAATATCTAAATCTAAAAAAAGTGAAAGTGATCATCGTATTATCAACACTTATTCTGATGATCACGCTGAACTTCTTAAAATCTACCAAAAGCACTGGCATCTACTTACAGCAGATCCTGTGATAGGACCATTAGTACCCCCCAGGCCAAATATTGCCTATAGACGAGCAACGTCCCTGAAGGACATGCTAGTGCAGAGTGAATTTGAGAACACCAATAGGGGAGATCCATGTAAGGACCTGGGAACTTTCCAATGTGGTAATTGCACATACTGTAAATATATGAACACTAGAAAGAACATTCGGTTACCGAATGGCCAAAAATTTCGACCAAAACACTATGCAAACTGTCAAACTACGGACGTAGTATATCTCATTATTTGCAGTTGTAACTGCTTCTATGTAGGAAAAACTATACAAAAATTGTGGCAGAGAATTTACCGGCATCTAAAAGGGATGAAGGAACAAAATCCTGATCTCCCTCTTGGCAGACATGCTGCCCAAGTTCATGGAGATTGCGTACCAAACCTTGAGGTGTTAGTTTTGGACAGGGTCCACCGCAGCCCCCGCGGAGGTGACCTTAACAAGCACCTTCTTCAAAGGGAGCTGAGATGGATCTCGATCCTCAATGCCACCTCACCCCCTGGCTTGAACCAGGCAATAAACTTTAAACCCTTCCTACCAGGTTTTACATCTGCGAAGTTTGATAGGGATCTGCTAAACTGAGCTCAACAAGCTGTTTATACCTAGTTTGTATGTTGGGTTTTTTCTTTTTTTTTTTTTGAAGGAAAAATAAATAAATATGTATGAATTATGCCAGCTGTATAACATGTGTACTAATGTTTCTGATGTATGCCGGTTAGATATTCATGTAAAAACTAAAAAATCCTTTTTAAGTAAACAAGATTGGATCCAATTGGTGGAACTTTACCTGATGATTCGCCCACTGGAGATTAGTGCCTAGTTATTATATTGTTGATTATTGTTTATTATTTAGAAATTAATCAAATGACAATTGTACCCTGCACTTTTTGACATATTGGAGCCCGGGGATTTGGGGACCACCCATTGGGCCCACTGACGCTCCCCAGCACAAAAACAGCCCCCGGCTATTTTGATAATCGGGGGCTGACTGCTCATATTTGAGCAAATGGACGGTTATGTGCATATGAATAAATTTCTCTCCCTGTCCTAAGAATCACACACATATGGGACGGAGGGTATTCATGTTACACTGTTTACTACCCATGGGGTTTTGGATTAGTCATTTTTTCCCCATTCCTCCGATGGCGCCGTTTGGCGCAGCACATACAATTGTGCTGCCTTTGCGCTGACCTTTTTGGGTCTGGTGCGGGCAACGGAGTGATTTTCTTTTAGCACTTCCGCCCTTTTCGTTGTGCTGGCGGTCGGGTCGACGTCTGACGTCACCGCGCCGGCGTTGTGGACGTCCTTCACATCTGCGTGGGTGCGCGATGACGCCGGACGCCGCCAGGATCGAGGGCGGCCTCTGTATGCGGTGCCTGTCCTGTAAGAGCCTCTCTATTCATTTTCAATACGTAGTTAATTGGGTTCCTACCCGGACGTACAGTCTAGCCCTGTTGTGGCCTCCCACGCTCTACCTCATTGGTTGAATTCCTTCCTTTTGCAGCTTCACCCTTGGCGCCATTTGAGCTGATTGGCTGTAACACCAGCGACAGCTCTATAAAAAGTCCCACCTGACTTGGCCAATTGCTGCACAGCCAGAGTGTGGATGTCCTTGCGCCACATTGACAGGTACTAAGCCCCTTTTTTTCAAACACTTCATCATAGTTATGGGATGCCTGGTTACAGGGCTAGTCTGCGATCTAGAAACTATAATCCATTTGTGTATGTTTTTACAGAGAGGCCGTGGCAGTCTTTCCGCTGCAATTTGAGGCTTCCCTGTGAGCTTTGAGGGGCGTTTTTGGGTTGGTCCTCCTACACATTTCCCCGTGGCTCTGTCATCTTGCCTGCAGTGTTTCTTTGGCCGCTATATTTGTCTTTATGCGACCAGTAAACTCGCACCATATCCGTTTGGGCTTTATATCACCGGGATAATTCCTCCAAACGGCTTATGTTTATATTACCATTGGAAATGTATGTATGCAACACTATTTGATATAGATGTACTGTATCTTATAGACATACAATTATACAATGTATATATGCATTCATGTATTCTTAAATGAACTTTCATGTATATTTATTATTCTTTTTCTTTTTCTTTTTCTTTGTTTCTCTCCCCCCCCCTTTTCTTCTTCTCTTTTCTTATTGTTTATTTTAGTTTATTTTATTTTCTCTCTGCAACAATGTCTATCTTCTAGCTGCCCACATATGGGAGAAATTCAAAATAATGTAATCATGCCAATACACTGTTGTGTATTATATAGCTATCACATACTATGTTGTTTTTTTCTCTTATATAGAGACTAAATTGTCTTCAAACTATTGCATGAACCTTGAAGAAGGAAATAATGGAGGCTATCACAGATATAGCTCGAGTATCCGAAACATGTCGGTTGTGTCACCACTAGCTATATGACTTATATGTCTCAAGTAGTAAGGTGTCCTCATGCAATTGTTTTTCAATGACTGTATATGTCTGTTCCTCTCTTTGATTTTAAACCATTTTTGATATATAAGTGTATTATGTATAAATAAAATTCTTTATATTTTTCTATATATACTTGGTGGCAATCCATAATTTACTCCAATCCACACAATCCCAGGGGCACCCCTTTTCCAATTTTCTTCCTATTGTGGCACAACTGCGTGCTCAATCCCGAGCTGCCTCTGTGTATATGAGGCCCTGCCATTGGCTCCCGCTGCTGTGTCTGCGCCATTGAGAAGAGAGAGAGTTGAGATAGGCTCTGCTCTTCTGCACATAGCTGGATCGAGATCGGGGTCAGGTAAGTATAAGGCGGGGGGAGGGGGTGCTGGTAGGGGAAGCTGCATGCAGAAGGTTTTTTTTTTTTTACTTTCATGCATAGAAACATTTGAAATCTCTGCAAACATGGACTCTTCACATCAGTGTCAATCTGGGTAACATGTGGTTGCATAACATAATCTCTATAAGACTCTAAAACAACAGTTCTGGCTGATACTTACTTTATAAGTAAAACAGCACATAACACAGCTATTGACAATCATCCTCATAGACATTGTCCCTCACAGTCCAGGGTAGATCTGGTAACACAGGTAAACAGTTTGAGGGATCCAAAACTGAGGACAAAATGCCACTCCACTGGAACAGCAGTCCCCCACAGTAGCTGAATCTTTTAGAGAAGCTGTGTAACATTAGGCTTCTGTCCAGCTGACTGCACACCAATCTGACATTGGAGAGCCTCTCATCTGTCTGCAAATTACCTGTCCAGCTACCACTACCTTATCAATTGTGGCCTTTCTGAGCTGCAGGAGAGGTTAGCTGTGAAACTTATCTTCCATGGGTGTATCAAAGAGCATGGTCAGTAAATGGGGACTCTACTACAATGAAAAACTCAAACATTAGCAGCTAATGTCACCCACAAAAAATTCCCATAGAATTCCTTAACACACAATAGTCATTGTTTCACAAAACAATATCATCTTAGCCTTCGGCCTCGTACACAGGACCGGTTTTCTCGGCAAGAAACGACAAGAAAACTGCTGGGAGAGCTTTCTTGCCGAGAAAACCGTTCGTGTGTATGTTTTCTCATCGAGAAAACTGCCGGGAATCTCGACAAAAAAAAAAATAGAGAACCAGCTCTCTATTTTCTCGTTGGGATTCTCGTCGGCCTGTTTCCCAGACATGTGCACACTGAAATATTTCGTTTCGGAATTTCGTTTTCGTCCGAAAAATAAATTTATTAAGTTACTCCCGAAATTCGTTTTTATTTATTTCGTTTTTCGTTAAAAATTGCATTCGTCCGAAAATCTGAATTAATTAAGGTCGAATCTGTCATTGAAGGCTTATGGTGTCTGTCGAATGTTCAAAGAAGATTCGACGGAGCAGTGAAACTGTACGACTCTGCAATCATACATTTCCGGTCGAATGTTCCGCCCACAAGCTATAGAAGAATTCTAATGTTGTATGACTAGTAATAATTATATTTATTCATTACTATTACTAGTCAACCAACATTAGAATTCTTCTATAGCCTATGGGCGGATGCATTTGACCGGAAATGTACGATTGCAGCGTCGTACAGTTTTGCTGCACCGTCGAATCTTCTAACTTTCGATGCTTTGTCGAATCTTCGTCATTCTAGCTATTTTACTGCTCCTCCTCTTTGGTTACAATCAGCCAATAACATTCATCATCAACTTTATTTTTATTTTACTTCCCCCACCCAGTTCCAGCAGTGATCTTTTCTCTCTATGTCGAATCTTTTCTCTCTATAATAACAAATCTTTTCTCTCCTATGTCGAATCTTTTCTCTCCTATGTCGAATCTTTTCTATCTATAATGTCGAATCTTTTCTCTCCTATGTCGAATCTTTTCTATCTATAATGTCGAATCTTTTCTCTCCTATGTCGAATCTTTTCTCTCCTATGTCGAATCTTTTCTCTCTATAATGTCGAATCTTTTCTCTCTATAGTCGAATCTTTCTCTCCTATGTCGAATCTTTTCTCTCCTATGTCGAATCTTTTCTCTCCTATGTCGAATCTTTCTCTCCTATGTCAAATCTTTTCTCTCCTATGTCGAATCTTTTCTCTCCTATGTCGAATCTTTTCTCTCCTATGTCAAATCTTTTCTCTCCTATGTCGAATCTTTCTCTCTATGTCAAATCTTTTCTCTCTATATCGAATCTTTTCTCTCTATAATGTCGAATCTTTTCTCTCCTATGTAGAATAATCTTGGACTAATAGAGTTAAGGTTAGGCACATTCGACCACATGTTCGATAGACACAGATTGTTATTGTCAGCGTCAGGTCGAATCTCCTATCTATATCGAACTGTTGTAGCAACGAAAACGAAAATAAAGCATTTGTTTATGTCGGATCTTTCGGTTTTCGGATTCTGTGCTTTCGTTTTCGTTTGTTAAAACGATAACGAAAATAGCTGAAATTCGGACGACAATGCATTCGGACGAAAACGAATGCACATGTCTATTTCCCAATGAGAAAACTGTGTGTGTGTATGCGGCAACAAGCTTACCTGTCCTCCGGTAAGCCCGCGCATGCTCGAAATGACTTTGACGCATGCGCGGTAGCTTCCTAGGCATAGGTAGGGTGTAGCAAGATGGCGGCGACAGCAGCGAATGTGACGAGCGCATGCTCGTCGTAGTCGATGACGTCACCGCGTTCGTTCCATTCAAAAGAACGCCGGTTCTTTGGAATGGAGTGTGTGTACACTCGGCCGGCACAAGATTCTTGTCAAGAAGCTCATCAGGAAAAACAACATTTTTTTTCCCGACGAGTATCTCGGCCGTGTGTACAGGGCTTTTGTGTCCACCTTTGATTATTTATTATTGCTTTATTGGTGTCTTACCAGAAATTACATTGATATTACCTCATACAAGGAAATCTGTATTTTTTTTTATAGTGTTCTGTGCTTTTTAAAAACAGGGAAAAGGAGGGGAGAAGATACTAATGGTCTAGTGAAGATATTCTAGGTGGAAATCGATTGTGTTGCTGTCAATTAATAGTATGCAAAGAAAAAAAATTATTGCAGATGCTCGCTTTTGAGAATGTTCATTCTGACTGTCTGGCTGTCATGATGATCCTTTGGCTTCAGTTCTTTCTAAGTGATTAATGTGCAACATGTATAGGGATACATAATTCTACAATTTTTGGCACTCTTTTACAGCATGTTTTATCCTGGTCTCTGACTTAAAAGTATTGAAGCCAAAGACAGCCAGGCAGCTAGAATTTAGCAGACTAGCAGTTGCAGCCCCCTACTTCTCTAATGCAGATGTACTTTAAGATGACTACAGAAACTTCTAGGGGATACCCACGTTCTTGGCTGTTTGCCTATATTAAATTATTTTCAATTATAAATAAGAATTTAATTTCTATTTTTGTTCTTCAGTTTTGCCAAAATTTGATGTCAAAATTAAGGTTTCTTCTGTTTATATTGACCCACAACAGCCAGGTATTTCCGGAACAATCACGGCAAAGTAAGCAATTACAGCTATGCATATACATTACTTTATATTCATTTTTTTTCTTAAAGAGGAACTGCAGTCTGCTCACATAATTTGTAATAAAAACATCTTTGCCATTCTGAAGCTTCCCTCCAACCACTTTGCATATTATTGTATTACTGTAATTCTGTACTTACCAAATAGGCTGCAGAAATCTCCCGCCACCGAGTCTGGCTTTATCCATTGTGGGCAGCTGAAGCTGCTGCCTGTTCACTTCCAGGATTTACACAGACACACACCTGCAGCTCTCATTGGCCCTCTTATGAGAGCTGTGCATGATGTCATACAGTAAGCCTAATGCCGCGTACACACGATCGTTTTTCATGACGAGAAAAATGCCATTTGTAAAATTGGTCATTAAAAACAATCGTGTGAAGGCTATTAAAAATTTAGAACATGCTCTATTTTTTCTCGTCGTTTTTTCACGTCGTGGTTTTTCTCGTCGTGAAAAACGGCCGTGTGTACGCTTTAATGACGGGAAAAAAACGTGCATGCTCAAAAGCAAGTTATGAGACGGGAGCGCTCGTTCTGGTAAAACTAGCATTCAGAATGGAGATAGCACATTCGTCACGCTGTAACGGACTGAAGAGCACGAGGCTGAAAAGCGCGAATCGTCTCTCACCAAACTTTACTAACACGAGGGTGGCGCCATCCGAATGGAACTTCCCCTTTATAGTGTTGTCGTACGTGTTGTACGTCACCGCGCTTTGCTCAAGCATTTTCTTTCATGATAGTGTGTAGGCAAGGCAGGCTTGAGAAGAATCACGTTGAGAAAAACGTCGGTTTTTTCAATGACATTAAAAACGGCCGTGTGTACGCGGCATAAGCTAATGACCAGACAAGAAACAGGAAGTGGGCTGTATAAAGTATTTATTGGCAAAAAAAATAATGTTTTACTTTCCAAAGCCAAAACAACAAGGGCAGAAGAATTAATAGATGGAAAGTTGAAAAACATTACTGAAATTTTACGTTAACATAAGTCTAAAGATTGGTTGCACTTGTTACATGAGCTTACATACAATGTCATAAACTGGAGTCTACTGCAAAACAAGCTGACACTTTCAGCTGCCTTACACTTTGTCAAGTATGGATAATTATTTTAGTGAGCTGGAAGGTCACTGAATGGAGGGGGAGCACATCCAACCACACAGGCAAAATTCAAAATACAAAAAAAGTCTAGAAACGGATACAGAAGCGTGTACATCCAAAAGACCCAGTGCCCAAACACAAATAACCTGGTATATGCAGTCTAATGTAGCAAGGAATGGAAAAACTGAAACATTGTTGAGTGCTAGTTTTGCCTCCCCAAATGGATGATTCAACATAGGAGGGTCAATTCTACAGGTCAAAACTGGACCAAGGTACAGTATATACGCAATAAAGATTATGCCTGGAGTTCAGCCAAACATTTAAGTTCAGCTTTGTCTTTTTTGATTCATTTTTGCAGTCTTCCTCTTAAAAATGCAAATAGGAAAACATGTAAGCACAGCACATAAAATAAAAGGCTTACTGCAGGAATCTCCAAACTAGGGCCCTCCAGCTGTTGCAGAACTACACGTCCCATGAGGCATTGAAAAACTCTGACATTCACAGACATCACTAGGCATGATGGGAATTGTAGTTTCTGAACAAATAAGGGCCATAGGTTGGAGACCCCTGGATTACTGTGACTACTTGTCTGTTTTTATTCTAGGTATGCATATGGAAAGCCAGTGGCAGGCAATGTAACAGTATCTTTAGTACCAGCATATTCTTATGGGATTTCATATGAGGTTAACAAAACTTTTGAGGTAAGTGCCATTTAGAAAACTTAAATTAAACATACTGTATATTTAAAACTCCATGTAGCTAACTTTCTCACTAATAAATAGATCCCTAGGGTCTCTGTCTTCCATCCTCTCTCTTTGTTTATTCCTCCAGCTCTATATGTACATTTTGAGATATTGGTAGAATGTGGATTGCTGGGGATGGATTAAATTGTCCTGATCTGATTTTTGAAACACTGTAAGGAATGTCTACATGCTCTGATATGTAAGGGCATACTTAGGGAATACCTTGGAGTGGTGAATCAATCACTATCATTTAAAACACATGCGCATGGAAGATTCACCTGAATGTCTGACGAATGGCAGATTCACTGCTTTATAAATATACCCCTTCTTAGGGCTCATTTAAAACTTGTAGAGGAGGAAGCAGTAAAATCACCTGGCTGAACCACTTTTTTACTGCCTTCACTTATGCTGCACATTACACAACCCTTTCCTTTGTGGCCATGCATGGCAGGAACTAAATTCCCTGTTGCGTTTGGTCAGAGGTAGAGCAATGCTGCAACCAACTTAGCAGCCACGTGTAATGCACATGGTTGCAGCACGGTAGTGTGGCAACATATCTTTTCATCTCCTGTCAAACGCCTTTAGAGGCGCAGCGTTCCTTGCTGCTAGTGTAAAGGAGTCTACAGCTGCCTATAGCTGGCCACAGGGTGGAGCCAGAATCCATAAGCAAACAGCAAAAATAAGTTTCCCAGTGGCTCAGGAAGTAGTGAACACCAGGTACAAGGATCGATTCCCAGTCAAGGCGAGACAGTATCCCACACACAAAGATGCCCCCCAGACTTGTATGGGCCAATCCCCAGGAGTGAGCCTGGCAGGGAACTAGGAAAACCTATAAATTGACACTGGCCATACCAGAAAAGGGAGTTTGTGTGGAAGATGGAGAAACAGTGCTGAGGGAGGCTGTTGGTGGCCCTTGAGGGGCGTTTTACCTCGGGCTGGGAGCTCAGGAAAGCTGGCCTGGAAGGATGCCACCACAGGAGGAAGTTGGAGCGTTTTAAGCTAGAGAGGCAACAGGAAGGAGCAAGCAGAGATAGTGAGTAGATCAGGGACAAGACTGTCAGCTGTACAGTGCTCTCTTGAAGTCTTTTGTGTTTTGGACATTTTTTCAAGTTGGGCATCTCATAAATTCCCTATCCCATCCAAGTTATCATCCCCTAATAAAAAATAAAAATAAAAAAAACAAGCTAAAAACTGATCTTTGTGGGTTGGAGTGAATTAAGGAAATGCTAAGTGGATTGGCTGTGCAGCAGTGGGGAACCCTAACGCAGCAACTCCTATGGGGGTAGTGCTACACATACATTCATCAGAGTAGTTCAGTATCACCACAGTGACACTGTACTACTCTGAGGGCGGGGGAGGCTTGGATTGATCAGGGATTTTTTTTTTTTACACTGTTATTGCTTACGTATAACAGTGGTGATCACTGTTATAAGTGTAGCGGGTGTTAAATTTAGTGGGGTGTATCTGGGCAATAGATGGCCCATATACATTGATTTTAGGGATTAATGGACACTTTGGAGTGTGGGAGGTATGAATGGTGTCATGTTCCCTGCGGTCCCTGGGTGGCGCTGTCACCGGGGACCAGGGTTGAACTACCATTCTAGAGCCGTGCCCTTTTTGTCCTCTCGCAGCGGTAGTACTGCGGTCCGGGGAACCCGCTGTGCCTGCTGGGAGAGGATATAAAAGGGGCGGACATCTTGTGCACAAGGTCCATTCCCCAGGCACCTTCAGCCTGGGGGCTGCTGGGGTTCGTCTGTGCCCAGGCGCCCTTGGCCTGGGCGCGTGGAGTCGAGTTCCATCCTAGGCACCTTCAGCCTGGGGTGAGGTACTATACCAGGAGGTCTGGTTCCCAGTACCTTCAACTGGGTCCCGCGAGGGCGAAGCATTCCTAAGGTGCCCCCGGTATTGGGTGCCTGAATCCTGGGCATAAGGGACCGGAGACGTGACCTCCCCGTAGAGCCAGCGCAGCATTTGCTGGTGCCGATGGAGGCCTCTGGTGACCGCCCGGATGGATGTCTTCCTCTGACAGGGGTCATTTGTTCTAAAGAAGGTACTTCATGTTCTCATGGTCTGTTGCAGAGATCCATCTTTCTCAGGTCAGTGGCAGGCCTCATCCAAGGCCTGTGGCAGGGGCCTCAACGTTCACCCAGGTCAGTGGCAGTGACCAAATTCACGGTCGGTGGCAGCGACCGTGCGCCAAGCCTGTTTGCACTAAACGGAACAGGAGAAACTTTAATTCATTAGTTGTGCCTGGACCTACTCTTCCCTACACCTTGTCTGTTCTTTTAAAAGTCTACCAGTTTCAAGTCAATAAAACAGTGTTGGGCTTTTCTTGGTGTGGAACTCGTGTTACTGGAAACTAAGTGTCCCTGTCAGTGACAGTGGCAATCATCCTCCGCAGAGGGAGCTGAAGTTCCGGCCTAAAACGCAGACCCGAGGGTAAATGGTTTAGCTCATATCTCTGCATCCTACATCAGAGAGCCGAGCTGGTGGTGTGCATCTTTCCCCCTTCTCCCAGATACCCCTAGACGAGTGAGACCAGCCGTGAAGAGAGGGGAGAAGCTGGGGGAGGACCGCTACATAAGCAATCACTGTCATGAATGGCTTTCATTCATGACAGCTTGCTTACTATTGTGATACTGTGATTGACTATAGCCAATCACATGGTACAGGGTGGCAGGTATCATGTGCATGTGCGCCCCAGCGTACCAGTACATTGCGGTGCCTGGAGCTGCCACCCACTCGCAGTAAAAGTACTGTGGGTGGGCGACAAGTGTGTGTTCTGCAAATGTACTCAAACTTAGAGGTTACCTGGTTCAAATGTTCTCAGGGCAGACCAGGGCTGCATTACCTGGATGGGTAAATAGTAGTGATGAGCCGAACACCCCCGGGTTCGGTTCGCACCAGAACCCGCGAACGGACCGAAAGTTCATACGAACATTAGAACCCTATTAAATACAATGGATGCGAACGTTCGAATTCTAAAGTGCTAATTATAACAACTATTATGCATGTTATTGTCCTAAAAAGGGTTTGGGAACCCGGGTTCTGCACCAGGGGACATGTATCAAATCAAAAAGAAGTTTTAAAAACTGTCGTTTTTCGGGAGCAGTCATTTTAATGATGCATAAAGTGAAAAAAAAAAAGTCAAATATTCCTTTAAATATCGTACCTGGGGGTGTCTATAGTATGCCTGTGAAGTGCCACGTGTTTCCCGTGTTTAGAACTGTCCCTGCACAAAATGACACTTCTAAAGGAAAAAAAAGCCATTTAAAACTGCTTGCGGCTTTAATGTAATGTCTGGTCCCGGTAATATGGATGAAAATCTTTAAGAAAAATGGCATAGCTACCCCATGACCCCCCCCCCCTACCCCAGCCCATTACCAGCCCCTTTGGGTCTTGTATGGATATTAAGGGGAACCCCGCACATAAAATAAAAAAGGCCCTATATACTCTGAACAGCCGTATACAGGCGGTGCATACAAGACAGGGACTGTAGGTTTGTTCTTATGTAGAATCTGTTTGTAATTTTGAACAGGTACATTGTTTAAGTGTAGCTCCAGCCCAAAAATCTATTTTTAAACTTTTTGGAAAACATAGGTAAGGGTTATCACCCCTGTAACATTTGTTTTGCTGTCTGTGCCCCTGTTCAGAACATTTCACCTCACTTTCCGTCCCAATGACAACTGTTTTTGAAATGTGGTGTTTTTCTTGAAACAAGGATTGGTGATAAAGCATCAGTACAGAGGAGACACCTTTCTCCCATATTAATTCTTACAGGAGAGAATTTCTTTCTCGTACATCACGGGACACAGAGCGACATAGTCATTACTAATGGGTTATATAGATACCGTCAGGTGCTGGCACTGGCAACTTCCAAAACCGGAAGTACCCTCCCCTATATAAGCCCCTCCCATCCGGGAGCACCTCAGTTTTTTGCCAGTGTCTAAGGTGTTGGCCAAGAAGAAACATGTGTTTTTCACTGAGCTTGCGTACAGGTTCTTTTGGGCCTCAGTAAGCTATTCCGGATCCGACCAAAAAAGCTTCATAGCTAAACGGTCGGTACCCGGGCCTTGCAGAGAAGAGCAAGGTTTTGCCTGTAATGCTTCTCTTAGGAGAGCTGGACCCTGGGATCCAGAGCTCTGGTCATACCCACGACCAAGATGTTTTCTGTGCAGGGTGCTATACAGGTCCAGGGGAGTGGAATCCTTGGGAACCCGGTCCCTGAAGGTTTGATTACAATGCCTGCCGTGATAGGTGAAGTTTGGGCTTTTGTGGACCAAACAAAGTCCTGCCGCGGGGAACAGGTAAGTGGGGGCCCCCAGGAACTTGGTTCTATTGGGGGACCCCCAAGCCTAATTTGTCTTTCTGTCTGTTACCTAATGGTATTCCCGCAAAATTCTGTGCATGCCTGTAACTACTAAAAAAATGTAATCATTTTTAATGGTGGTCAAGAAAAAATAAATAAAAAAATATTTTTTATATATATTTAAGATATTAGACTGCGGTACCTGTGTTTGTCCACTAGAGGCCGCTGTGGAATGTTTTCTTGTCATGTGGACTAGTTTCTTCTCAGCAGAGCAAGTCCAGGCAGATGGTGAGTTCTCTTATGGGAAACTGCTTCCTCTGCCATGTTGCAATGCTCGTCCATCCCCCGGCCTGCGGCAAAGAGGGGCCCTGGCTCTTGTCCCTAGTCTCCATTTTTCAAAATTAGCGCCGAAGGCGCACATGGCCGCGCGAGTGCGCGTGCACGCGCCTCTATATATAGAGGTGAGCCAGGAAAGGGGGCGGAGCCTGGGGGATGACGCTCTGTGTGCGCCGCAGCGCTTTTGCGCATGTGCGGGCATCCCAGCATGTAAAAACCACAGTTTTGTGTGGTGAGCTGGCTATGAAGTACAGAGACAGAGCTGGCAACATTTAAAAAAAAGGGCATACAGCAAGCGGTTGATACAGGCATCCCCTAGAAAGGCACATTAGTAGACACCAACTGTGATATAGCAGCAATTGTGCTAGACTATTCTCAGTAAAAGTGGTGTATTACGGCTGGAATACCTCAGCTTTAGGCTTAGGAATATGCCGTCCAGAAGCTCCGGAACTGAATCTTCCAGGAAGCGAAGGGGGTCTCATCGGGCTCGGAGGATCTTGGGCATACTTCTGCTGCACCAGTCTCCCCTGAAGTTCAGAGGTAAGTGACCGTAGAGACCCCGCAGGGGTACTTGGTACTGTGGCTGTCCTCAGTTCACCTGCTCCTGTGTATGTAACAGAGGAGATTTTTTCCTCAGCTCTGGGAGGATTAGAGAGAGATTGTCAACATTTATCGCTGCCTCCCTGTCAGGGAAAGCGCGCCCGATCTCCGTCTCCTCCTTCAGAGTGCCTGTTAGCAGAGCAACAGTCCCATACAGGGATCGACCTGCCTGAAGGGGATCAGGATGAGGTTGATTCTGTTATAGAGGAATCAACAGTGGGGGAACCTTTTCTCAGCATCTCAAGCTGAAAGATTATGGGTTCAGTCTCTGACTAACATGGTCCGATCAGCATTAAAAATGCACCTTGCGGAACCATCAACCACTACTGTATCCTCGTTGGGGTCGCTAGAAGCCCCCAGACTGTTTGTTCTTTTCCACTTCACCCTTTACTGAAAGGGCTCATTTACCAGGATTGGGAACGTCCTGAGAAAATATTTATTCCCCCAAGAGATTTCCGGTGGTCTATCCCATGGAGGATAGGTTCATCAAAAAAAAAAAAATGGAAGGTCCCTACAGTGGACGCAGCCATCTCTTGTATGTATAAATCACTGACATGTCCAGTGGATAATGTCCAAATGTTCAAGAACCCAATAGATAAAAGATTGGAGTCCTTATGAAAATCTGCTTGGTGATACAACCAGCAGTAGCAGCTATTGGGGTCTGCTAAGCAGTGAAGGATCAGTTGAAACAGGTCTTGAGGGACTTGACAGATCAGCAGGCTTTGCCCTAGCTGATCTACCTAGAGCCTTAGGCTTTGCGGTTGACGCCATAAAGGATTCAGTCCATCAGGCCTCCCGCCTTACGCTGTCTATAGTACATATGCGTAGGCTCCTATGGCTCAAAAACTGGTCTGCTGAAGCTCCCTGTAAAGAATGGCTGGTTAGCGTCCCATTTCATGGTGAACGCTTATTCAGGGAAAACCTGGACAAATATATCCAGAAAATTTCCAGCGGTAAAAATACGCTCTTGCCGGTTAAAAACAGAGTTAGAGGCCCTCTTTAAGAGACCTGCTTCTCCAGTCCCTGGGGCATCGGCTGTGTAACAGTTCCGACGGCCTCCTCGGTCAAATCCCGGGGGTAAAAAACAGGGACAGTAGCAGGGTAATGAGAAACCCTGGGTCAGGGGAGGTACAAAACCTCCCCCAAAGTTAAATTCATTGAAGCCCCCACTCAGTCGGGTGGAGGGAGGACTCCAGTTGTTCGCAAGAGACCTGGCGGGACACGATCAAGACAGATAGGTGCTCTCCGCAGTAGGTTTGGGATACAGTTTGGAGTTAAAAGACTCTCCTCCTTCCCATTTTTGAGGTCAAACGTGCCAAGGGATCCCCGGAAGAGAGAGTCCCTCCTGTTGGCACTAGAACAACTATTGCTCCAAGGAGTAATTATGGAGGTTCCCCTGGAAGAATGAGGGTTCGGGTTTTACTCAAACCTCTTTACAGTCCCGAAGCAAACGCGGACGGGAGGCCCATATTAATTCTAAAAGGGCTATACAAATTCCTGTATATCAGGACTTTCCGATGGAGTCGATCCGATCGGTGGCCACTGCCCTACAAGGGGAGGATTGGTTAGCCGCGATCGACATCAAAGATGCTTATTTGCACATTCCCATCTTTCCAGTCCACCAAAAATTTCTACGCTTTGCAGTAGAAGGGCGCCATTTTCAGTTCAGAGCCTTACCCTTCGGTTTGGCCACAGCACCACGAGTGTTTACAAAAATTCTGGCCCTTTATTGGCCAATCTAAGAACACAAGGTGTAATGATAATGGCATATCTGGATGACTTGTTGCTGATAGACCACTCAGTGAAAAAACTAGACGTGGTCGTTCACAAGACAATCAAGTATCTGGAATCTCACGGTTGGATTATCAACCGAGACAAGTCAGCCCTAAAAACCAGTCAAAAGTCTGGAATACTTGGGGCTAAGGTTGGATTCAGGCCAGAGAAAAATATTCTTGCCTCAAGGAAAGGTGTTGTCTTTGAAAGATTTGATCCACTTAGTGGGTACAAAAAAGACAGCCGTCCATACGCCTGTATATGAGGCTGCTGGGAAAAATGGTGGCATCATTCGAAGCAGTACCCTACGGTCAATTCCATTCAAGGAATTTGCAAGGGGCCATACTGTCAGCCTGGAACAAAAAAGTTCAGGCCCTAGACTTACAATGTCCTTGTCCCCTTCCGTTCGCAAGAGCCTCCGTTGGTGGTTGGTTCCCCAGAATCTGGAAAAAAGGAAATCCTTCAGTCTGATTTCTTGGAAGGTGGTCACTACAGATGCCAGCCTTATAGGCTGGGGAGCAGTACTGGAGCAATAGTCTCTCCAGGGCAGATGGTCGGATGCAGAAAAGGCCCTGCCCATCAATCTCTTAGAGATACGAGCAGCCCGGTATGCCCTAGTAGCATGGACATCCAAACTCCAAGGGTCCCCTGTCAGAATTCAATCAGACAATGCCACAGCAGTGGCATATATCAATCATCAGGGGGGCACCAGGAGTCGTGCAGCCCAGAGGGAAGTAAATTACATCCTGAAATGGGCAGAAAAATATGTCCCAGCCATATCTGCGGTATTCATTCCAGGAGTGGAGAATTGGAAGGCGGACTTTCTAAGTCGCCAGCAATTAGGCCCAGAGGAAGGGTCCCTTCACCCCGAGGTTTTCTGGACAATATGTCAGCGGTGGGGAACATCGGATGTAGATCTTCTAGCATCCAGATTCAACGCAAAGGGGGACAGGTTTGTCTCTCGGACAAGGGATCCCCTAGCTTGCGGCTCGGATGCCCTAGTGTTCCCTTGGGATCAGTTCAAGCTGATATATGCATTCACACCGCCACAATGGTTACCTCGATTACTCCGCAGAATCAGGGTAGAAAAGAAACCAGTGATTCCGGTGGCTCCAGCGTGGCCCCGAAGAGCGTGGTACGCGGAGATTGTAAAATTTCAGTGGGGAGTCCTTGGACTCTCCCACGTCGTCTGGACCTGCTTTCGCAAGGACCGATATACCACCCTTCCTTACCAGCCCTAGGTTTGACGGCCTGGCTATTGAAGCCCACATTCTAAAAAAGAGAGGGCTCTCTAATGCTGTGGTATCTACCATGATCAATGCCAGGAAGCCGGTATCCAGGCAGATCTACTATAGAATCTGGAAGGCGTACATCGCGTGGTGTGAGGCCAAGAAATGGCATCCACATAAGTACGTAATAGGTAGGATTCTGGACTTCCTACAGTGGGCTGTAGATAGGAAGCTTGCCTTGAGTACTATCAAGGGTCAGATTTCGGCCTTGTCAATATTTTTTCAAAGGCCCTTGGCTTCGCATTCACTAGTCAAAGCCTTTATACAAGGAGTGATGCGTATTAGTCCTCCGGTTAATATTCCCATATGTCCATGGGATCTAAACTTGGTTCTGTCGGTTCTACAGAAACAACCATTTGAACCATTACAGCATATTTCCTTGGTGCTTCTCACCAGGAAATTGATTTTTCTAGTAGCCATTTGTTCGGCTAAAAGAGTATCGGAATTAGCAGCTATGTCCTGTAAGGAGACATATCTGGTTATCCATAAGGACAGAGTAGTGTTACGTCCTCATCCAGCCTTTCTTCCTAAGGTGGTATCGAGGTTTCATTTGAACCAAGATGTGGTTCTTCCTTCTTTTTTCCCCAAACCTACTTCGGTAGAGGAAAAGTTATTGCATTCTTTGGATGTAGTAAGAGCAGTTAAAGCTTATCTAAAAGCCACTGCTCAGATTCGCAGAACGGATACTTTGTTTATTCTGCCGGAAGGCCCCAGAAAGGGTCAGGCAGCGTCAAAATCTACTTTAGCCAAGTGGATTCGACAGGTCATTATGCAAGCTTATGGCTTGAGAAGGAGACCGCCTCCGTTCAAAGTTAGAGCGCACTCCACGAGAGCAGTTGGAACTTCATGGGCAGTGCATCACCAGGCCTCCCTGGCTCAAATCTGTAAGGCCGCAACATGGTCTTCAGTTCACACGTTTACTAGGTTCTACCAGGTGGACGTTAGAAGTCAGGAGGATGTCGCCTTTGGGCGCAGTGTGTTGCAGGCCGCAAAAGATCCTCATGTCTGATAGCGCTCAGCTTATATATGGTGTATCCCCCCCCTCATTTGGCATTGCTTTAGGACATCCCATTAGTAATGACTATGTCGCTCTGTGTCCCGTGATGTACGAGAAAGAAAATAGGATTTTTATAACAGCTTACCTGTAAAATCCTTTTCTTGGAGTACATCACGGGACACAGAGCTCCCGCCCCTCTTTGGGGACACTTATTGCTTTGCTACAAAACTGAGGTGCTCCCGGATGGGAGGGGCTTATATAGGGGAGGGTACTTCCGGTTTTGGAAGTTGCCAGTGCCAGCACCTGACGGTATCTATATAACCCATTAGTAATGACTATGTCGCTCTGTGTCCCGTGATGTACTCCAAGAAAAGGATTTTACAGGTAAGCTGTTATAAAAATCCTATTTTTCCTTCCTAGGGGTAGATTTCCTCTCACTTCCTGTTGTCTTCTTGCGTTTGCAAGTAGGAGTCGTTTGTAAGTTGGATGTTTGAAAGTAGGGACCTGCCGTATATACTCTGCAGAAATAGGCCCCTTAGTTGTTGGTGTTGGCACAACACTGTAAGCACTCACAGTTACTCTTGGTTGGTGCTGGAACGCCCTGCTGTCAACTATTATATCAGGAATTGTAATTACATATAATTGTTGAACAGTGGTAGTAAAAATTGGGCCTTTGATGGTGGTGCTGGTGCCACAACACTGTAAGCCCTGACAGTTACTCTTGGTGGGTGCAGCAATGGGCCCTGCTGTGAATTATTAGATCAAGAATTGTAATTGCATGCCCCTGTTGAACAGGGGCTGAAAAATTGGGCCTGTGGTGGTGGTGGTGGTGGTGGTGGTGGTGTTGCCACAACACTGTAAGCCCTCAGAGTTACTCTTGGTGGGTGCAGGAATGGGCCCTGCTGTGAATTATTAGATCAAGAATTGTAATTACATGCCCCTTTTGAACAGGGGCTGAAAAATTGGGCCTTTCGTGGTGGTGGTGGTGGTGGCGTTGCCACAACACTGTAAGCCCTCAGAGTTACTCTTGGTGGGTGCAGCAATGGGCCCTGCTGTGAATTATTAGATCAAGAATTGTAATTACATGCCCCTGTTGAACAGGGGCTGAAAAATTGGGCCTTAGGCACTGGTGGCAGAACACTGCAACCCCTCACAGATACTGTACTTGGAGCACAGCAATGAGCCCTGTTGCAAAGTATTGCTTCAAAAATTGTAATGACACGCCCCTGTTAAACAGGGGCTGAAAAATTGGGCCTTAGGCACTGGTGGCACAACACTCCAACCCCTCACAGATACTGTACTTGGAGCACAGCAATGAGCCCTGTTGCAAAGTATTGCTTCAAAAATTGTAATTACACGCCCCTGTTAAACAGGGGCTGAAAAATTGGGCCTTAGCCACTGGTGGCGGCACCCATAAACAAAAATGATCTTCCAAGCTATCATCATCAATCGTATCATTGAGGACTCGGAGGAGGAGGATAGCCAGTCAACATAACAGCACAGGCACTCGGCATCAGCATCAGTCTTGAAGGGATGTGACATGTTAAAATCAATTAGTCTGTTATATCAGCATCAGGTGTGTGGTAGCTGGTGGTGATCCAAGACTGGTTCATCTTGATGAAAGTCAGTCGATCAACCGAGTCAGTGGACAGGCGCACCCTGTGATCCGTGACAAATCCTCCAGCAGCACTGAATGTGCGTTCCGAAAGAACGCTGGATGCAGGACAGGCCAGTAGCTCAATTGCATACTGTGCAAGCTCTGGCCAGTGATCCATCCTCAAGACCCAGTAAGCCAGAGGATTTTCGGTGGGGAAGGTGTCCAAGTCTGACCTTGCCCCTAGATATTCCTGCACCATGTTTATCAGACGCTGGCGATGGTTGCTGGAACCGATCATACTTTGGGGATGCGGACTAAAGAATTGTCTGAACGCATCGGTCAGACGGCCACCTTCCCCACCGCTCCTTCTTTGACTGGCCGAAGCCTCAGCAACTCGTTGTCCAGGACCAGGAGTTTGTAACCTCCCAGTCTCTGGGAACGCGTTGCACAGACCTTTCTGCAAGGCCTCCCGGAGTTGTCTCATCCTCTGCTCCCTTTGCGACGGTAACATAAGGTCCGCAACCTTACCCTTGTACCGTGGATCAAGGAGAGTGGCCAGCCAGTAATGGTCCCTCTCCTTGATCCGAAGAATACGAGGATTCTTCCGCAGACTTTGCAGGATCAGGGAGGCCATGCAGCGTAGGTTAGCTGAGGCATTCGGTCCGGAGTCCTCTGGGTCACTAAGGACGACATGATCCGCAGCCACCTCCTCCCAGCCACGTACAAGTCCACTGGTTTCTTGGGACTGTAAATCATCCCTAAAAGACTGCTGCTGATGATGCTGAGTGCCAGCCTCCACCTCCATGCTGACACAATCCTCCTCCTCCTCCTCCTCCTCCTCCTCCTCTTCCTGTGCGATGGGTGGGACAGAAGGAACACTGTCTGGGTAAAGGGGGCCTTGAGAGGCAAGGAAGTCCTCCTCTTCCTGCCTCTGTTCTGCCTCAAGTGCCCTGTCCATTATTCTACGCAGCGTGTGCTCCAACAGGTGGACAAGAGGTACAGTGTCACTGATGCATGCACTGTCACTGCTCACCATCCTCGTGGCCTCCTCAAATGGTGCCAGGACAGTGCATGCATCCCTGATCATGCCCCACTGGCGTGGAGAAAAAAAAACAAGCTCCCCTGACCCTGTCCTGGTGCCGTAGTCGCACAGGTACTCATTGATGGCCCTCTGCTGCGTGTGCAGCCGCTGCAGCATGGCCAACGTTGAGTTCCACCTGGTGGGCATGTCACATATAAGGCGGTTCTTGGGCAGGTTCAACTCCTTTTGCAGCTCAGCCAGGCGAGCACTGGCATTATAAGATCTGCGGAAATGCACACAGACTTTCCTGGCCTGCCTCAGGACATCCTGTAAGCCCGAGTACCTGCCCAAGAACCGCTGCACCACCAGGTTAAGGACGTGAGCCACACAGGGCACATGGGTCAGTTGTCCCTGTCGGAGGGCGGAGAGGAGGTTGGTGCCATTGTCGCAAACCACCATTCCTGGCTTAAGCTGGCGTGGCGTCAACCATCTCTCGGCCTGGCCCTGCAGAGCAGACAGGACCTCTGCCCCAGTGTGGCATCTGTCCCCCAAACACACCAGCGCAAGCACGGCATGGCATCTTTTTGCCTGCGTACTTGCGTAGCCCCTTGAACGGCTACGGAGCACCGCTGGTTCAGAGGACAAAGCACAGGAAGAGGCCATGGAGGAAGAAGAAGAGGAGGGGGTGGAGGAGAGAGGTGTGTCACAACCAGTAGTAGCATTTTGGAGGCGTGGCGGTGGAACAACCGCCAACACTACTGCACCTTGTCCTGCATCCTTCCCAGCTGCCAAAAGAGTGACCCAATGGGCCGTGAAAGAAAGGTAACGTCCCTGTCCATGCCTGCTGGACCATGAGTCAGCGGTAATATGCACCTGACCGCCCTGTCCAGCGAGGCCAAGACATTGCCTTCCACATGCCGGTAGAGAGCCGGAATAGCCTTCCGTGAGAAAAAGTGGCGTTTGGGAACCTGCCACTGAGGAACCGCACATTGCACAAACTCACGGAAGGGGGCCGAGTCTACCAACTGAAAAGGCAGCAGTTGAAGCGCTAGCAATTTAGCCAAGCTAGCATTCAACCGCTGGGCATGTGGATGGCTGGGAGTGAACTTCTTTCGACGGTCCAGCAGCTGGGGCAGGGAAATTTGCCTGCTAGAATCGGACGTCGGTGTACTGCTAGCAGAGTGGCCGCAAGTACTTGGCTGTGACACACCTAATTCTACACCTTCATTCCTCTCAGTGCATGTTTCAGAGAGGACTGAAGTTATAGTGGGGTTGGAGATCCCAGCTGATGCGGTGCAAGGAGAGGTCCGCTTTGTTCTTTGGTGTGGGTCTTTGAGGTAGGCTTGCCAACGAGCTGCATGGTAGGTCAACATATGTCTGGTCAGGCATGTGGTACCCAAGCGGCTGATGTTTTGGCCACGCGATATACGCTTGAGACATATGTTGCAAACAGCAGCTGTGCGATCTGATGCACTAGCCTCAAAAAAGGCCCACACCAAAGAACTTTTTGAATGACGGGCAGAGGCAGCGCCCTGCACAGGCGGAGCTCTGCGGTGTGATTCCGTCAGTGTACTGCCCTTACGCTGGCCACCAAAGGGCATCCTGCCTCGTTGGAGATGTGCCTCCTCCTCCTCCTCTCTCCTATTAGGCACCCACGTGGAGTCAGTGACCTCATCATCCCCTCCCTCCTCATCACTGGAGCCAATCTGGCAGTATGCTGCAGCTGCTGGAACATGACTGCCAGATTGGTGTCCTTCTTGAGCATCCCCTCTGTCTGCTCTCACGCTACTGCCTTCCTCTAGCTGGGTTTCATCATCAGACCCTTCGAAACGCTGGGCATCCTCCTGGAGCATGTACCCAACACTGTGCTCAAACAGTTCGGGGGACTCCTCAGGAGGAGGACATGGTGGGTCTAGGGAAGGAGTGACTGATGATGAGTCTGACATTGATACCAGGGAAGAGGACGCTTTGGCAGCTGCTTTGCCAGTACCCTGAGCCTGGGTGAGAGAGGATGAGGAGGAGGAGGAGGGCTTGGTCATCCACTCTACCAAGTCTTCGGCATGATGTGGCTCAACATGTCCAGCTGCCGAAAAATAGGACAAGCGTGTCCCATGGCCATGTGCTGATGACAATACACCGCGTCCACGACCAGCACTGTTGCCCCCAGACACAGAGCTTGCTTGCCCTCTTTTATTGCCTCCTGACTGTCTGCCTCTCCTTGTTTGCCTTCCAGACATTCTAATGGATGGCCTGCAGGGAGATGGGAAAAAAGCAATAAGGGCTACCTTCAGGTGTCCTTCTCTGTCCCTTTACTTAAGGATTTCTAAATATGGTTGAGGATGATTGCTTTCACACAGAATAGCACAATGACAATTTCCCTGACTGTCCAAAAAACAAGGATTTCAAAGATGGTTGATGATGAATGCTTTAGCACAGTATAGCACAATGAGAATTTCCCTCACTGTCCTTCCCTGTCCCTACAAACAAGGATTAGCACAGTAAAACACACTGACACTCTCCCTACCTATAGTTTTCTGTCCCTATAAAAAATGTTTTTTTAAAGATGGTTGATGATGAATGCTTTAGCACAGTATAGCACAATGAGAATTTCCCTCACTGTCCTTCCCTGTCCCTACAAACAAGGATTAGCACAGTAAAACACACTGACACTCTCCCTACCTATAGTTTTCTTTCCCTAAACTAAAGGAATCCAGGTTAAGCAAGAAAAAAAAATGTCACTGTCCCTGCCTATGCTTCTCTTTCCCTGCTCCGGAACACACTACGCTAGGCCGCCGTGCTGGCGGCCTTTTATAGTGTGGGGCGTGTACTAAACCCCCTCAGCAATAATTGGCCACAGGCATCCTGCCTGTGGCCAATCATTGCTCTCCTCGCTGCCGGCGCTGTGATTGGCCAAGCATGCGGGGTCACAGTGCATGCTTGGCCAATCACAGCGCCTGGATGACACTGCGATGGCGTAGTGCATTGTGGGCCGCGAATTAGGCGCGAACGGCCCAAATCGTTCGTTGCTCGGCGAACGATCGAACAGCCGATGTTCGAGTCGAACGTATGTTCGACTCGAACACCGAGCTCATCCCTAGTAAATAGCTTTAACTCCCAATGTAAGGTTCTTCAGGTACACTGAGGTTACACTTATCCTGTATTAGGCATCTATATTTGGTAGATAAACACTGACAACTTCTTTGAAGCTTCTTTTACTGAGGTAGAATTGGCTGTGCTGCTGAACATAACACTGTTCCTAACGGCTTTCCCAAAAGATATGGTGCATAAGGAACATGGGGGTTATTTACGAAAGGCAAATCCTCTTTGCACTACAAGTGCAAACTACAAGTGCAAAGTGGACTTGAAATTGAACTGAAAGTGCACTTGGAAGTGCAGTCGCTGTAGATCCGAGGGGGACATGCAAGGAAAATAAAAAACAACATTTTAGCTTGCACATGATTGGATAATAAAATCAACAGAGCTTCCCCTCATTTCAGATCTACCCCTCAGATTTACAGCGACTGCAATTCCAAGTGCACTTTCAGTGCAATTTCAAGTGCACTTTGCACTTGTAGTTTGCACTTATAGTGCAAAGTGGATTTGCCTTTTGTAAATAACCCCCATGTTCCTTATGCACCATATCTTTTGGGAAAGCCGTTAGGAACAGTGGTATGTTCAGCAGCACAGCCAATTCTACCTCAGCCAAATGGTAGTGACAAGTGGATTTGCCTTTTGTAAATAACCGCCATAGTGCGGCCTATACCTGTAATGTCTAAGGTCCATAGCAGAAAGTCCATAGTCACCGGAGTCCCTGAAGATGGGCAGTTCTTAAGGGGATTAGCGGCAGCAGAGAAGAAATCATATTGCAGCAATCTGTCCTGATCAACAAACTAATAGCCGCAAGGAGGAACCGAGCTGAGCCACTGCCCTCTATTGCTGTTACTGAAAGGAGAGAGGAAACAACTTCAGCGTCCTACCGCCGATTGTTAGGAAAGCTTGCTTCAGTTAGACTGATGGCATGTATTTTGGAAAGGAGGGTGGTGGGATTGGAATGCAGGGAGGGGGGATCTGACAGTTATGTGTTACACAGACATAAGGAAAAAAATACGCTATTCCTGAAGAGCTTCTTCATCTCCACAAAAATTGCTCTGTTATTACTACTTAAAGTTAAAGTGGTTGTTAAGTCACTCTAACCTGTATATACCATCAGCACTGCCTCCTTTTGTATTATCCCCCGCTGTGTGTGATTTATAAACAATAAATGCTGCAAATACCTCATTTCACAGCTGAGATTGCGATCACATGCCTGGCCAGCTTTCTCATTTTCTCCTCTGAGAGATGCAGTGGGCAGGGCTGAGATTCCCTTGCTGATGTCAGTCTGGAGGGGAGGAGGAGAGATCTGACTGGCCATGTGATTGCAATCTCGGCTCTTAAATTAGGTATTTATAGCATTTATATTTATAAATCATTCACAGAGGGGGACACTGTAATAGGAGGCAGTGCTGATGGTGTACAATATACAGGTTAGTGTTATAAGAGCAGCAGGAGGGGGAGGGGGGAGGAGGACACAGGAGCAAAGAGGAGAGCAGATAGTAGGCTGCTGATGACCGAGGTACATAAACTGACCATGGTGTCTGGTCTCAGCAGCCATGATACACCGTGGTCATAGGGGTGGGGAGAAACTGGCAGGATCAGCCAGGTTTTGTAGGTGTTACAAGGGGCCAAATGACACAGGACAAGCACTGTGTCATATAAAATGCTTTAAAGGAGCAGGATCCATTTTTTGTTTTGGGGGTTAACAAACACTTTTACAATAGCCAGGTTAATGGAAACATAACATGAAACAGGGAGGCTGTCATTGCTGTTTTTTCTGAAAATGCCAGTTGCTTGGTTGGCATGCTGACTGCATTGTTCTGATTCAGTGGACGTTTACAGACATGTTTTAGATCAGAATGTATTAAAGCTAGTGGGTCAGCATAACACCAACTAACTGGCATTCTTAGGAAGATGTTGGTAGTAAAAGAGCTTATAGTCACTAATCAGACCTAGCACCCCCTTTTCCCAAACACACACAAATTCACAGGACTCTGCTAAGGGGTAGGGGTGTTATAAGTAAAGTGTAATATGCCTTATTGCAGGTGCTTGGGAGACATTATGTCGCCTCTTCTACACCTGTTTTAGCCTGGGTTCACACTATTGCGATGACAGACATCACATGTGATTCACACTGCATTGCTGTGCAGATCACATACGATGTCTGTGCGATGCGAATTCAGCTATACAGTTTGTATGGCTGAATTTGCATCACATTTTGACCAAAATGGTGCAGGACCCTTTTTTTGGTCTGCACTGGAATCGGATCGCATGGTTGTTCACACCTATGCGATCCAATTCCTGCACCATTTCACAGTACACACTGCGATCTGCGAAGCAATCTGGGAGGGGGGGGGGGGAGGTCATTAACCACTTTAGCCCCAGACCATTTGGCTGGCCAAAGACCAGAGCACTTTTTGCGATTTGGCACTGCGTCGCTTTAACTGACAATTGCCCGGTTGTGCGACATGGCTCCCAAACAAAATTGACGTCCTTTTTTCCCCACAAATAGAGATTTCTTTTGGTGATATTTGATCACCTCTGCAGGTTTTTTTTTTGTACTATAAACAAAAATAGAGCGATAATTTTGAAAAAAAGGCAATATTTTTTACCTTTTGCTATAATAAATATCCCCAAAAAATATATAAAAAACAACTTTTTTCCTCAGTTTAGGCCGATACGTATTCTTCTACATATTTTTGGTTAAAAAATTGCAATAAGCATTTATTGATTGGTTTGCGCAAATGTTATAGCGTCTACAAAATAGGGGATAGTTTTATGGCATTTTTATTATTATTTTTTTTTATTAGTAATGGCGGCAATCAGCGATTTTTATCATGACTGCGACATTATGGCGGACACATCGAACACTTTTGGCGCTATTTTGGGACCATTCACATTTACACAGCGATCAGTGCTATAAAAATGCATTGATTACTGTGTAAATGTGACTGGCAGTGAAAGGGTTAACCAGGAGGGGCGCTGAAGGGGTTAATTGTGTCCTAGGGATGTGTTCTAACTGTAGGGGGGATGGGCTACGTGTGACACAACACTGATCACTGCTCCCGATTACAGGGAGCTGTGATCAGTGTCCTGTCACTAGACAGAACGGGGAAATGATTGTTTACATTAGCATTTCCCCGTTCTTCCTCTCTGTGAGACGATCGCAGGACTCCCGGCGGACATCGAGTCCGCGGGACCCGCAATCACACTCACGGAGCTTGCGGCGGCACGCGCGCCCGCAACCCCCGGGCCTTAAAGGCGATGTAAATATACGTTGATCTGCCCAGCTGTGCCATTCTGCCAACGTATATGGTCTTGCAGCGGTCGGCAAGGGGTTAACATTACATTGACACCCGCAGTCGTTTGCAGATACCAGTGAGAACTGCCGGCGATTTATGTGCGATGCGGGAACCCGCACAGGAATCGCAGGATTTTCCGCATCACACCAGTGAGAACCCAGCCTGAACCTCTAAAAGTCTTCACCACTGTGCTGTAAAATTGCACATGGTTTTAGGGTGGCCGATTAGGTCATAGTCTGCAGGCAGTACTGCCCACCGAACACTACAGGGAATTATATTTGCCATACTATGATACAAAGCATCACAGCCTGGCATGTGTATACCTCCATATACAAAACAATTTGTCAAGGTTTTTCCTTATATCCAATATTTACTATAATCTGTACCCAAGACTAGCTACACGTTTAAATGCACATCAGTTCTGACATGAGTACTACTACTCTCTAAAAAGAAGGATATCTGTATACTCTGATATGTAGAGACATAAATAAGAGGAAGCATGTCAGACCTCATATGCATTAGAATGTATACCTCTATATATCTGCTTTTGCAATTTAAGGGGTCATTGGGGGATATGGTAGGTTGTAATCCTTGCAGCACATTCTGTAACCAGTACATACATTTCAGCACTGCATATGTTTCTCTACCCCCCCTCCCAACTCCTTGGGGGGGGGGGGGCGCAGTTTGCAATTTTCGTCCTGGGCACTAGTTGACCTTGTCCCGCCACTGTCTGCAAATGTATATACAGTATCCCAAAATTGACAGGAAGAGGAAGAAGTCACATGCGATTGGACCCCTGCAGCAATCAGCCATATAATAATTAAAGAAATGTTACACCATAAATAAAGTACCATAATAATAACCAAAAAGTAACAGCAACAACTAGCACCTGCTTATATTAACACACATAAAGGAAAAATGTACACATCATGTTACAGTAGAATCTTGGTTATGTTGTCCAAATGTGTTTATTGTGCTTTATTGGATTATTTTAAGTGGTGGATAATTATTTACAGTAAAATATGAGCCTAAACTGCCATATTAGGAAAACGATGTAATGGATACATTTGATGATAAAATAATACTTATGATGACAGAATATTTTTGCTTTGTGCTGTGTAATGTTAGCAATAGGCTGTGTAATGTTTACAGGCAATAAGAAAGAACCAAACTTCTCTTGAAATAACGTGGCAGGGTGTGTGTGAGTGAGTCAGAGATGATGACTAGTGCATGAAACACTGAATCATTCAGCAATGTTGTAAATAAAACACTTTTCCAATACAAGTTCTAAGACTTATTTTGTGATGCAAGTACTGACTGTGTATAGGCAGTTTAATGCAAAGATTTAAGAACAGATGTTGGATTGTTTTTAGAATAAGGGCTTATACATACCAGCATCTGTGTTGTAATGCGACTGCTGCTGTGCACTGAGTATACAGTGTTGATTCACTGATTACAACGATTATGGTATGTCACAAAATGACACTCCATTTATGTTTATTTACCACAGTGTGTTGTGATGGGGTGTAGGGTGTTGCCACAAGTACTGCATGTCCTACTTTTTTTCCAGCACCAAAGCAACAAAGTGGAGTGAACTAAACAAATAAATAGAACATAAGGCAATTTACTTGGTCCATATGTTGGCACTGTGCATTGCACCTAGTGTGAATGGGCCCTTAAATAAACACAAATGTGTGTGGATGTGTACATAATTAACAATGCCTTCTGATAAAACACATTGGGGGTTATTTACGAAAGGCAAATCCACTTTGCACAACAAGTGCAAACTACAAGTGCAAAGTGAACTTGAAATTGCACTGAAAGTGCACTTGGAAGTGCAGTCGCTGTAGATCCGAGGGGGACATGCAAGGAAAATAAACAAAAGCATTTTAGCTTGAACATGATTGGATAATAAAATCAGCAGAGCTTCCCCTCATTTCAGATCTAACCCTCAGATTTACAGCGACTGAACTTCCAAGTGCAATTTCAAGTGCACTTTGCACTTGAAGTGCAATTTCAAGTGCACTTTGCATTTGAAGTGCAAAGTGGATTTGCCTCTCGTAAATAACCCCCATTAACTTTTGTTCATGTTTTGATTACAGATTTTTGGATCGGTAAATTTCAGCATACCACACGTGGAATTGCTGAACGTACTGATGTGGGGTGAAGTAAATATAACAGCTTCAGTTACAGAGGAGTTGACAGGTATCCCTTTATTGTACAGCTAAAATAATTCTGATAATTGATACTCTGTTATTGCAACAACGTCCAATGTTGGATGCCTTATATGGTTGAACATATTCACATAATAATGCCCCAGAGTAATTAAACCAAGGCGGAGGGGATGCTTGGTAATAGTTGGTTACTGCAGTCCTCCACACTAACACTACACATTGACAGGTTTGTTTTGTAGTAGTTAGTTACTGACAGCCCATTGCCAGCCTATCCATAAATTAACTATATCTGTATAGTTTTGTACTGCTGTCAACTAGAATCAGTGTTAGATAGCACTGCCTATGTAACACTACAGATTGGCAGCTTAGTTTGGTTGTATTTGGCATTCTATTGCTAATCTAGCCGTAACTGAACCAATGGTAGTCTTTGTACCGAAATAAAAAATAAAAAATAGTGCTTAGCGCTTGAGTAATATTCAAATAAAAATCTGACATGGCTGCACTCCAAAACACCTAAATCTTAGTGTTAAAAAATAAATACAAAATATAGTTGCGCCGTGTCTTTAAAACTGTGTAGCAGGGAACTGGATATAGATATATTCCTGCAATCAGAAGACATTCTGTAACATTACTACAGTAAAGCCGTTTCCCTCTAGTGGCAGCAAAGACTGTGTCATTACATCCTGCTAGCAGACTGGATACAGGAAGCCAAGCATACAGGGAATTGCAGTTCCAGGACTCAAGTTTCACATTGGAATTTCACTGTTTATGGACTACAACTTCCAGTCTGCAGAAGGAAGAAGCACAGACTGCTGGGAGAGATTATAAGAGGGATGGTTTGAGGCCTAGATCTCTCCCTCTGGATGCCCTTTGGCTCTGCCATGCATATTAATCTGGCAAAGGAAATAAACAGCAATCCATAGTGCAACCTGTTGAATTAAGGCCCGTACATACGGTCAGACTTTTTGGCAACAAACTTCAAAATGAGCAAGTTTTCCAAAAAATCCGACCGTGTGTACGCTCCATCGGACAAACTTTTTCGTTTTTCATCTGAGAAAAGTTCGCTCTGCAAACGGACAAACTTTTCGGCAACAAAAGTCTGATGGTGCAAAGTCCGACCGTGTGTACAGAAATCCATCAGACTTTTGTCCGAAGTACAAATACGCTTGCCCCGAACCAATGTTAAAATCAACCAACAATAGCAGAAGTTGACCAAAGGGTGGCGGTAAAGAGCAGAAAACCACGTGATGTTGGGAAAGTTTTGGGAAAGTTTGCAGAAAAGTCCTGTCGTGTGTATGCTATGGGTGTGCCCGGCCAACTCCCTTCGGACAAAAATCCATGGAAAAGTTTGTTTGAAGTCCGACCGTGTGTACGAGGCTTAATTAAACTGATGTACTGTGTATCTACTCAAATAAGTTGGCTTCATAATAGCATGAAATTATTTCAGCATTGCCACTACCTCCTGCAGGCGTGATGACGACTGCACAGGCTCTGCCCCAACGTATTTCATCCAATAGGACGTTCCCAAGGGGAGAGCGCAGTTTTAAAGACACAGTGAAACTATATTTCCTGTTGCATCATGGCAGCATACACCTTTGGGTTGTGGCTCCGCCCTCACAACCTGATAGGACCGTTTAACTATTAAGCCCAGAGCGGGCCCCCGCCCAGGTATTCTCTTTTTTTTCCTCACCTAAGACCTGACAAGGACAGCAAAGATGAAGAACCCCCTTACTCGCTTCGCCCCAGCCAGGTTCAGCCTCTCCTGGGTGGAAGTCCTATCCTGTACAGCCTCTAAATGAGCTATATGGAAGGAACCCCACTCTAAAGGTCTCAGGGGTATGTACCAGCTTTCTATTACAAACCTTAAATAGGTTTTTTTCTTGGCAGCGACCTCCAGCCCCTCTGTGCACCCTTTCACTAACCTGAGCCTTGTAGTTCCTCAAGCATCCTAGTCCGATGAGTGCCAGCTCCTCACAGACCTTAACTAGGTCTCTATAGCGGCCCCCAGTTCTCCTGGTTATCTGCATAAAAAACGGGCTTTCAGCGACCTGTAGTCCCACAGCAGGCATAGCGCTGAGCGTCCAGCTACTTCCACGCATGTGCAGACAGAGAAAGGTATCCACAATGGTAATTCCTGTGTATGCCAGTTTCCAAGATGGCGCCGGCTCGCTCACGACGCTACGGCGCATGTGCGCTCATGACGTCATCACTGGGCGACGGCAGTTTTAAGGGGACTCAAGAGGTCAGACTATATCACTCCTCATGGAGGTCGCTGCCCCGGTAGACCATCACCAGCCTAATAGGTAATGGGGGGGGAAGATTGGTAAGTAGTGAAGATTGAAAAAGAGAGCCTGTCACTAATGCTGTCTAAATTGGACAGCCCTATCAGGTCGGCCAGATCATCGGATTCAAGACGACAAGAGCCATCTAGAAGGAGCCCAAGCCATAGACAAAGCCGCTCAGATCGCGGTAGAAGTTGCTCACGCACAAGACGAAGTCGCTCAAGTCGCAGAAGGAGCCGTTCAAAATCCTATTCACGGCACAGACACTCCTACAGGAGGTCTCCTTCACGCAGACGCTCTCCTCCCCCTCAGCATTCCCGTCCATCAGGGAGTTCATGCTGGGTTTGCGGTGCCATAGCACTTCAGGACAAGCTGGCCTGTCGCACATGCTTGGACGAAGCAACTAGAGAGAGAGAGCCAAGCAGAGAACCGGCTATATTTACATCCCTGCAAATCGCAGAGTCAGAAACAAGCAGATCAGTGCAAGGCACTTCACCTGCGACTCCCTCCACATCTAAAAAGTCAGACCCCCTATCTGACAATGAGGACTTGGAGGTATCCACTGGGTTTGACTTCGCACTTATAGAACCCTTCATAAAGTCAGTGAAGGAAGCTATAGAATGGGAAGAGGAAAAAGAAACTCTGCAAAAAGCGAAGAAATATTTTCCGAATCTCAAAAAAGAACCAGAAACCTTCCCATTTATAGAAGAACTGGAGGAATTAATTAAAGACGAATGGCAAAAACCTGAGAAGAAGACCAGTCTCAGCAATAGACTTGCCAAGCTATACCCATTAAAGGAATCCAGTGCCAATACACTAGTAACTCCACCAGTGGTAGACTCCTCCCTGATGCGCCTAGCCCGGCACGTAACTCTTCCAATAGAAGATGCGACTACATTCAAGGACGTATTGGACAGAAAGATCGATCTGGATCTTAAGAGACATATAAATTTTACCACCTACAAGTGTCAAACAAATTTGTCTAATGCGGCGCTCTCATTAATACTGAAATCAATAAGGATCCCTTTTGTCCTAAAAACAATAGTGGGAAATCCAGAACTCCCAATAGGGCAAGAATATCCTAATAGATACAGTTCAGTATGTCCTATCACAATATTCTTTAGAATTTTTTTTTTCATCAAATGTGCATCCTCCTCACACGTTACTTCGGACAAACGTATCAAAAGCTCCCCATAGGGATTGCACTCACCAGATCACGGCGGATAATAAGCCTTAAACGAACTTCAGACACAGGATGCAGTAGAGGAATGACTTCTCACAATCTCTGCAGATGTCAGCTGGTAGTGAGCTCATACGAGGTCCAAGTGCAGGATGCAAAATAGTGACTTCTCTGGATATCCTCTTCACATAGAGGTGTGCAATTTTCCTCCCGGGATTTATACAATGGAGAGAAAGTAAAAACTCTGCATAGTGTGAACCGGTTTCCAAAAGCTTTATTTCCCTCTTAAAAAGTTTGGAGGAGCTGTGAGCTGGATATGACGAACAGTAGCTCCACCAAGCCCCCCGACAGTGCACCAACCTTTGCCTGACAAGCATCGAGTTGACGAGCAAAACGGAACGCAGGCTGTACAGGTTAACGGGGTTTTTTTGTTGATTTTATGAAAACAAACTTTTTAAGAGGGAAATAAAGCTTTTGGAAACCGGTTCACACTATGCAGAGTTTTTACTTTCTCTCCATTGTATAAATCCCGGGAGGAAAATTGCACACCTCTATGTGAAGAGGATATCCAGAGAAGTCACTATTTTGCATCCTGCACTTGGACCTCGTATGAGCTCACTACCAGCTGACATCTGCAGAGATTGTGAGAAGTCATTCCTCTACTGCATCCTGTGTCTGAAGTTCGTTTAAGGCTTATTATCCGCTGTGATCTGGTGAGTGCAATCCCTATGGGGAGCTTTTGATACGTTTGTCCGAAGTAACGTGTGAGGAGGATGCACATTTGATGAAAAAAAAATTCTAAAGAATATTGTGATAGGACATACTGAACTGTATCTATTAGGATATTCTTGCCCTATTGGGAGTTCTGGATTTCCCACTATTGTTTTTAGGACAAAAGGGATCCTTATTGATTTCAGTATTAATGAGAGCGCCGCATTAGACAAATTTGTTTGACACTTGTAGGTGGTAAAATTTATATGTCTTTTTAGTATATGCGTTTATATATTTTGAATGTGGCAGCTTTAAATAGTCACACAGATATATTGGTCTGTGTCATTATAAGGAGATCTAAGGTGTGTACAGAATTGGAACAGGCTCCATAGCGCTGGGTATAGGGAGAACTAGGTTGCGCCTTAGTAAGTTTTCTTTATTTTTTGTTTATGGATCTTAAGAGAGCCTACCTATCCACATGTGGTGTCTGCAGACCCGCAATAACACTAGCAGCAGTGGGAAGGGCTATCTCAAGTTGGTCCTCCAACGCCGAGAAGTTGGTAGCAGAAGGAGTAGAACAAGAGCGAGTAATCTCAGCTCTCCAGGAACTCAGCCTTGCAGGCGACTTTGTCGCAGAAGCCTCTGTAGACATGATTAAGTCAACATCCAGAGCAATGTTAAGCTCAGTGATGGCCAGGAGGGCACTCTGGCTAAAACCATGGTCAGCAGACCCCTCCTCAAAATCCAACTGGTGTAAAATCCCATTTGACGGCACAAACCTCTTCGGGGAGAAACTGGACTCGGCCATTTCAAAAGTCACCGGCGGGAAGTCTGGACTCATTACTTCAGACAGAAGGCCTAGACAACAAAGGGCACCCACATTCAGACAGAACCTCCCAGATAGATACAGGGAGGCAAAGTCCTACAAGCCTGGCAGGGAGTACAGAAAAAATTGGAAGAATCCACAATCTTCCCTTCTAAAAATCCAAAAGTCTAAGACCCCTACCCCGGGGGAACAGAAGTCTTTTTGAAGATAGGTCCGCCCAACCAGCCGTAGTAGGAGCCAGACTAAAGGACTTCAAGCAGGTTTGGCGGAGATAATAAGAGACCCATGGACAGTGGCTACTGTCCAAGAAGGACACAAATGGAGGTTCAAGATTCGACCTCCCAGAGACCAATTCCTCAGAACCAGAATTCCAACATCCCGAGAAAAGAAACTCATATTGGCAGAATACGTCCAGGATCTAATCCAAAAACAGGCCATAGTGGAAGTCCCACCTCCACAAAGAGGAAAAGGTTTCTACTTTCCTCTGTTCTTGGTAAAGAAAAAGACTGGGGATCTGCGTCCCGTCCTAGACCTAAAAAGTCTCAATCGCTCAATCCTGGTGGAGACTTTCAAGATGGAAAGTCTACAATCAATCCTCTATGCCATAAATGTCGGCGATTGGATGCTCTCTGTGGATTTAAAGGACGCTTACCTGCATGTTCCCATTCACGCAGCATTCCAAAAATGTCTCCACTTTTCGGTAAATCACCAACACTTTCAGTTCCAAAGTCTCCCGTTCGGGATCTCTACCGCTCCCAGAACATTTACCAAGGTCCTGTTACCAGTGATAGCTCTACTAAGGGAGCAAGGATTGAGAGTCCACCACTATCTGGATGACATCCTATTGCTGGCAGACAGCCAAGAGTCTCTTCTACTCCACCGAGACACTTTAACAACCACCTTGCAAAAATTTGGGTGGCTGATAAATTGGAAAAAAAGCAATCTCCAACCCACTCAGAGAATGGTCTTCCTGGGGGCAGAACTGGATACCAAACTCAACACCATAGAACTCCCCCGAGAGAAAATTCCCATCATAATCCAGAGGGCAAAGAGATCACTCTTATCCAACACACTCCCAGCCAGAGAATGTCTCAGCATCATGGGGTCACTATCAGCAACCATTCCTATGGTCCAATGGGCCCAGTGGAACACAAGACCTCTCCAAATTTCATTTCTGAGACAGTGGAACGGGGTGTCGATGTCCCAACGAATCACCATCCAAAACAAGGTCAAACAATCACTATGGTGGTGGACTCGGTTGCACAACCTAAAAAGGTACAAACACATAGTCACCCCTCCCCAGGAGGTGATTACTTCAGATGCCAGCAGGGAAGGCTGGGGAGCACACTACCAGCAACTCGCAGTTCAAGGCCGTTGGTCTTTCGAGACACAGGACGTAGTATCGAACATCCTGGAGATGAAAGCAGCTTTCCAAGCTCTACTAGCCTTCAGTCCTCTCCTGAAAGGGAAAGAAGTCCTGTTGAGGATGGACAACAGGGTGGCAGTTGCCTATATCAACAGGCAAGGCGGCACCAAAAGCCGATCGATGATGCAGGAAGTCCGCCCAGTCCTCGAATGGGCGCAAGTGAATCTGTCGGGGTTAACGGTATTATATGTCCCAGGAACGCAGAACCAGCTGGCCGACACGCTAAGAAGAAGCTTTGTTTCCAACAACGAATGGGCTCTGAGTCACCAAGCTTTCTCCCTCATAGCAAGAACTTGGGGCATACCGGATATAGACCTGGCAGCGACTCCAGACAATGCGAAGTGCCGGAGGTACCTGACAAGAACCCCCTGCACTTCAGCGGAAGGGACAGACTGTCTACAACACGAGTGGAACTTCCATCTGGGTTACATCTTCCCCCCGACACCTCTCATACCGAGATTCCTTCTCAGGCTCAAGATGTCATCTTCCACAGTGATAACAATCCTTCCATTTTGGCCGAGACGACCATGGTTCACCACTCTCCTTCAGCTGAATACAGCAAAACCTTTACCACTTCCACCAGCAGCGGATCTACTCTCCCAGGGACAACTTCTTCATCCATCACCGGAAAGAATGCACCTGACAGCCTGGAGATTGAAAGGGCTAGGTTCTTAAACCAAGGCTGCTCCCAAAAAGTGGTAGATACTCTTCTTCAAGCCAGAAGATACACCACCAACAATACCTATAAGAGGATCTGGGATAAGTTTCTCTCAGTAGCACAGCAACAAAACTGGAACCCATCTTCTCCAACAGTTGCTCAAATCCTTGAGTTTCTCCAGTTAGGCCTAGAGAAAGGCCTAGGGTCAAGCACTTTAAAAGTTCACGTGTCAGCATTATCAGCTATGACAGGAGTCAAGTGGGCACAAGAGCCACTAGTCATTCAGTTCCAGAGGGCATGCCTAAAGTTAAAGCCTCCCAGAAAACCTTCCTTCCCAACTTGGGATCTTTCGGTCGTACTAGAAGCTCTATCACAAGAACCATTTCTTTTTCGTACATCACGGGACACAGAGCGACTTAGTCATTACTAATGGGTTATATAGATTACCTTCAGGTGCTGGCACTGGCCACTTCCAAACCGGAAGTACCCTCCCCTATATAAGCCCCTTGTTGCTTGGTGCATCCGGGAGCACCTCAGTTTTTTGCCAGTGTCTAAGGTGTTGGCCAAAGAGTAACATGTGTTTTCACTGGGCTTGCGTACAGGTTCTTTTGGGCCTTAGTAAGCTGTTCCGGATCCCACCAAAAAAGCTTCATAGCTAAACGGTCGGTACCCGGGCCTTGCAGCAGAAGAGCAAGGTTTTGCCTGTAATGCCTCTCTTAGGAGGGCTGGACCCTGGGATCCAGAGCTCTGGTCATACCCACGACCAAGATGTTGTCTGTGCAGGGTGCTATACAGGTCCAGGGGAGTGGAATCCTTGGGAACCCGGTCCCTGAAGGTTTAATTACAATGCCTGCCGTGATAGGTGAAGTTTGGGCTTCTGTGGACCAAACAAAGTCCTGCGGCAGGGATCAGGTAAGTGGGGGCCCCCAGGAACTTTGTTCTATTGGGGGACCTCCAAGCCTAATTTGTCTTTCTGTCTGTTACCTAACGGTATTCCCGCTAATATCTGTGTATGCCTGTAACTACTGAAAATGTAAAATTTTAATAGTAGTCAAGAAAAAAAAAAAAAAAAAAAAGGACCGCGGTACCTGTGTTAAACCACTAGAGGGCGCTGTGGTCCATTTTTCTTGTCATGTGGATCTTTGGTTTTCTCAAGTCAAAAGGTCCAGGCAGTTGGTAAGTTTCTCTGTGGGAATCCACTTCCTCTGCCCTGTTGCTGCGCTCATCCACCGCACAGGCCCTCCGGCAAAAAGGGCCCTGGCTCCTAGTCCCTGTTTGATTTTCGAAAAGGGCGCCAATGGCGCACGGGCGCGCGCGCGGGCGCGTGCACGCGCCTCCTATGAAAAAAAAGGGGCGGGTGGATGACGCTCGATGCACGCCACGGCGCTTCTGCGCATGTGCAGGCGTCCCAGCTTGTATAAAGACACAGTACAAGTGTCAGCTGGATGCAAACAGAGCTAGCAACAAACAGTGGCACACAGAGGCGGTTGATGCAGGCATCCCCATAGAAAGGCACTTTAGTGGACACCAGCGGGTATATAGCAGCAACTGTGTTAGACTATTACCAGCAAAATTGGTGTATGACGACGGGAATACCTCAGCTTTGTGCTTATAGGATATGTCGTCCAGACGCTCTGGAAATAGATCTTCCAAGAAGCGAAAGGGGTCTCCGTCGGGCTCTGAGGATTTTGGGCATGCTGTACTGCGCCAATCTCCCCTGAAATTTCAGAGGTCAGTAGCCGTAGGAACCCCGCAGGTGTACCTGGTACTGCGGCTGTCCCCAGTCCACCTGCTCCTGTATATATAACAGAGGAAGTTTTACCCTCAACTCTGGGAGGATTGGAAGAGAGATTAACAGCATTGATCGCTGCTTCCCTGTCACAGGAAAAGCGTGTCCGATCTCCGTCTCCTCCTGCAGAGTGCCTGTTAGTGGAGGAACAGTCCCAGAGATCGACCTACCTGAAGGGGATCAGGTGAGGTTGATAAAGTTATAGAGGAATCAACAGTGGAAGAACCTTTCTCAGCATCTCAGGCTGAAAGATTATGGGTTCAGTCTCTGACTAACATGGTCCGAGCAGCATTTTAAATGCCTCTGGCGGAACCATCAACCACTACTGTCTCCTCGCTGGGGTCGCTGAAAGCTCCCCAGACTTGTCTGTTCCTTCCCAATCCACCCTTTATTGGAAGGGTTTATTTACCAGGATTGGGAGCATCCTGTAAAATATTTACTCCCCCCAAGAGATTTCCAGTGATCTATCCCATGGAGGATAAGTTCATTAAAAAAAAAAAAAAAATGGAGGGTCCCTACAGTGGACACAGCCATCTCTTGTGTAAATAAATCACTGACATGTCCAGTAGATAATGTTCCAATGTTCAAGGACCCAATAGATAAAAAATTGGAGTCTTTACTAAAATCTGCTTTCTCTACAGCAAGCATGGTGACACAACCTGCAGTAGCAGCGATTGGAGTCTGCCAAGCAATGAAAGATCAGTTGAAACAAGTCTTAAGGGACTTACCAGATCAGCAGGCTCTTGCCCTAGCTGACCTACCTAGAGCCTTGTGTTGCGGTGGACGCCATAAAGGATACAATCCAACAGGCATCCCGCTTTACGCTGTCTGTAGACATATGCGTAGGCTTCTATGGCTCAAAAACTGGTCTGCTGAAGCTCCCTGTAAGAAATTGCTGATTAGCTTCCCATTTCATGGAGAACGCTTATCTGGAGATGATCTGGACAAATATATCCAGAAAACTTCTGCCGGTAAAAGTGTACACTCTTGCCGGTTAAGAACAAGGGTAGAAGTCCTTCTTTTAAGAGGCCTACTTCTCCAGTCCCTGGCACATCGGCTGTGAAACAGTTCCGACGGCCTCCGCGGTCAAATCCAGGGGGCAGAAATCAGGGACAATCACAGGGTAACAAGAAACCCTGGGTCAAGAGAGGTACAAAACCTCCCCCTAAGTCATGAAGGGTTGCCCCTACTCAATCGGGTGAGGGGAAGACTTCAGTTGTTCACAGAGACCTGGCGGGACACCATCAGAGATGGGTGATCTCCGCAGTCAGTCTGGGATACAGGCTGGAGTTAAAAGACATTCCTCCTGCCCATTTTATAAGGTCAAACGTGCCAAACGATCCCCAGAAGAGTGGATCCCTCCTTCTGGCACTAGAGCAACTATTGCCCCAAGGGTAATCATGAAGGTTCCCTTGGAAGAAAACGGGTTCGGGTTTTACTCGAACCTTGTCACAGTCCCCAAACCAAATGGGGACATGAGGCCCATATTAAATATAAAAGGGCTAAACAAGTTCCTACATATCAGGACTTTTTCGGATGGAGTCGACCTGATCGGTGGCCACCGCCCTACAAGGGCAGGAATGGTTAGCCTCGATCGACATAAGGGATGCTTATTTGCATATTCCCATCTGTCCGGCCCACCAGAAATTTCTACGCTTTGCAGTAGAAGGGCGCCATTTTCAGTTCAGAGCCTTACCTTTCGGTCTGGCCACAGCACCACGAGTGTTCACAAAAATTCTGGTCCTACGATTGGCCAAACTAGGAACACAAGGTGTAACAATAATGGCATATCTAGACGACTTGTTGCTGATAGACCACTCAGTGAAAAAAAATAGAAGTGGTCGTTCACAAGATAATCAAGTATCTGGAATCTCATGGTTGCATTATCAACCGAGACAAGTCAGCCCTAAAACCAGTCAAAAGTCTGGAATACTTGGGGGCTAAGACTGGATTCAAATCAGAGAAAGATTTTCTTACCTCCAGAGAAGGTGTCATCTTTGAAAGATTTGACCCACTTAGTGGGTACAAAAAAGAAAACCATCCATACGCCTGTGTATAAGGCTGCTGGGAAAAATGGTGGCTTCATTCGAAGCAGTACCCTACGGTCAATTCCATTCAAGGAACTTGCAGAGGGCCATACTGTCAGCCTGGAACAAAAAAGTTCAGGCTTTAGACTTACCAATGTCCCTGTCCCCTTCCGTTCGCAAGAGCCTCCATTGGTGGTTGGTGCCCCAGAATCTGGAAAAAGGGAAACCCTTCAGTCCGGTTTCTTGGAAGGTGGTCACTACAGATGCCAGCCTCATAGGCTGGGGGGCAGTACTGGAGCAATGGTCTCTCCAGGGCAAGTGGTCAGAAGCAGAGAAGGCCCTGCCCACCAATCTCTTAGAGATACGAGCAGCCCGGTATGCCCTAGTAGCATGGACATCCAAACTTCAAGGGTCGTGCAGCCCAGAGGGAAGCGAATTGCATCCTGGAATGGGCAGAAAGGTATGTCACAGCCATATCCGCGGTTTTCATCCTAGGAGTGGAAAATTGGAGAGCGGACTTTTGAAGTCGCCAGCAATTATGCCCGGGGGAATGGTCTCTTCACCCCGAGGTTTTCCAGGCAATATGCCAGCGGTGGGGAACACCGGATGTAGATCTGCTAGCATCCAGATTCAACGCAAAGGTGGACAGATTTGTGTCTCGCACAAAGGATCCCCTAGCTTGCGGTTCGGATGCCCTAGTGTTCCCTTGGGATCAGTTCAAGCTGATATATGCATTCCCACCGCGATTAATCCGCAGAATCAGGGTAGAAAAGAAACCAGTGATTCTGGTGGCTCCAGCGTGGCCCCGAAGGGCATGGTACGCGGAGATTGTAAAAATGTCAGTGGGAAGTCCTTGGACCCTCCCACATCGTCCGGACCTGCTTTCGCAAGGACCGATATACTACCTTTCCTTACCAGCCCTAGGTTTGACGGCCTGGCTATTGAAGCCCACATTCTAAAAAAGAGAGGGCTCTCTAATCCTGTGGTATCTACCATGATCAATGCCAGGAAACCGGTATCCAGGCAGATCTATTATAGGATCTAGAAGGCGTACATCACGTGGTGTGAGGCCAGGAAATGGCATCCACGTAAGTACGTAATAGGTAGGATTCTGGACTTCCTACAGTGGGCTGTACATAGGAAGCTTGCCTTGAGTACTATCAAGGGTCAGACGGCCTTGTCAATATTTTTTTCAAAGGCCCTTGGCTTTGCATTCATTAGTCAAAGCTTTCATACAAGGAGTGATGCGTATTAGCCCTCCGGTTAGTATTCCCATATGTCCATGGGACTTAAACCTGGTTCTGTCGGTTCTACAGAAACAACCATTTGAACCATTGCGGCACATTTCCTTGGTTCTTTTCACCAGGAAATTGATTTTCTTAGTAGCCATTTGTTCGGCTAAAAGAGTATCGGAATTAGCCGCCTTGTCCTGTAAGGAGCCATATCTGGTTATCCATAAGGACAGAGTAGTATTACGTCCTCATCCAGCCTTCTCCCTAAGGTGGTATTGAGGTTCCATTTGAACCAAGATGTGGTTCTTCCTTCCTTTTTCCCCAAACCTAGTTCGGTAGAGGAAAAGTTATTGCATTCTTTGGATGTAGTAAGAGCAGTTAAAGCTTATCTTAAAGCCACTGCTCAGATTCGTAGAACGGATACTTTGTTTGTTCTGCTGGAAGGCCCCAGAAAGGGTCAGGCAGCATCAAAAATCTACTTTAGCCAAGTGGATTCGACAGGTCATAATACAAGCCTATGGCTTGAAAAGGAGACCGCCTCCGTTCAAAGTTAGGGCGCACTCCACAAGAGCAGTTGGAACTTCATGGGCAGTGCATCACCAAGCCTCCCTGGCTCAAGTCTGTAAGGCCACAACATGGTCCTTAGTACACACGTTTACTAGATTCTACCAGGTAGACGTTAGAAGTCAGGAGGATGTCGCCTTTGGGCGCAGTGTGTTGCAGGCCGCAAAAGAGCCTCATGCCTGATGGCGCCCAGCTTATGTATAGTGTATCCCTCCCCTCATTTGGCATTGCTTTGGGACGTCCCATTAGTAATGACTAAGTCGCTCTGTGTCCCGTGATGTACGAAAAAGAAAAAGGGATTTTTATAACAGCTTACCTGTAAAATCCTTTTCTTGGAGTACATCACGGGACACAGAGCTCCCACCCCTCTTTTTGGGACACTTATTGCTTTGCTACAAAACTGAGGTGCTCCCGGATGGGAGGGGCTTATATAGGGGAGGGTACTTCCGGTTTGGAAGTGGCCAGTGCCAGCACCTGAAGGTAATCTATATAACCCATTAGTAATGACTAAGTCGCTCTGTGTCCCGTGATGTACTCCAAGAAAAGGATTTTACAGGTAAGCTGTTATAAAAATCCCTTTTTTTTCCATTAGAAAACATCTCCTTGTGGGACTTAACACTCAGTCACTTTCTTAATCGCAATAACATCAGCCAAAAGAGTCTCAGAGATGCAAGCTTTATTGGCGAAAGAACCATACTTGATTGTCTACCCGGACAAAGTAGTCCTAAGACCATCCGATCGGTTTATTCCAAAGGTGTCATCCTCCTTCCACTTCAATCAGGAGATTAACCTTCCTGCTCTCTCCACAGAACAAGGGGATCCACATCCGCTGGATGTAAGAACTAACATCCTAACCTACCTGTCAACAACAAACGACCTTAGGAAGTCGGAAAACCTCCTGGTTATCCCACACGGCTTTAGAAGAGGTCAAGCAGCAACCTCTCGCACCATCGCAGCATGGCTGGTGAAGATCATCAAAAAGGCTTATTCTCTGAGTCAAACGCAGATACCTGAGAGCTTAAAGGCATTCTACAAGGGCAATGGCGACCTCCTGTGCGGCCTACTGCAGAGTGTCCTCGGAGACTATTTGCAGAGCAGCGACCTGGTCCTCAAGGAATACCTTTATTTCTCATTACAAGGTGGACTCTGCCAGATTATCCACGGCAGAGTTTGGACGAGCAATTATTCAGTCCAACACCTCTATTCCATGTAAATAAAAAAATTGTCTTTATGCTCAGACCCACCCAGTCTGCAAGTTATTCACCCAAAGGTGTATGCTGCCATGATGCGACAGGAAAATTGTATACTCACCTTTCCGTAATTTTCCTTTCCTGTCGCATCTTCATGGCAGCATACAGATGCCCACCCGTCTGAGGTGAGGTGTATCTATATATGCTAGAATACCTGGGCGGGGGCCCACTCTGGGCTTAATAGTTAAACGGTCCTATCAGGTTGTGAGGGCGGAGCCACAACCCAAAGGTGTATGCTGCCATGAAGATGCGACAGGAAAGGAAAATTACGGAAAGGTGAGTATACAATTTTCCATTTTTGCATTTATAGTCTTTGTACTGACCTCAACTTGGAGCAGTGTTAGATAGTACTGCCTATGCAATACTACAGGTGCTGCTTGAACAGGGCTGTTATACTCCCATCATGTATAGGAGGAAGTTGGTGCTGGTACCAAAGACAATAAAACAACTAATAAGGTTGGGAATAAAAGCCAGGGAACTGAAATAAAAAAATATATATATTAAAAATACAAATCAGTGGATGCTATTAAAAATGTTCAAAATGTTCACATGAGGCTAAAAGAAAATCTTTCTAGTCCATCCTAAACACTTAGAAGGCAGCCCAGTGAAGATGTGAAGCAAATCCAGGGAAGCTGAGGGGAGAAGCACAAAAGTGCAGTAGTAACAGTAAATTTTAATGGATAAATTGGAGAGGGAGCATGTATGTACTCACAAACGTGGAGTTAAAAGTGGACATATAAGATGGAGGAGTCCATATTCTTTCTTAAGCAGAACGGAGATCTGATGAAGGAGCGCATGCTCTGAAATCGCTTACCCATTGGTTCTCCAGTCACCCGGAACACATTGATCTCCCAGCAACCCGGAAGTTCACAGCGAGTCACGGCTCGCAGCACGGCCTTTACGCCCGCTGAGGATCTCTCCATCCCTGGCTCCGTTCCTCCCTGCATCGGTCGAATCGCGGCCCAGCAAGCGCTGGCTGCTACCGGCGCCATCGGTTCCGCACTACCATTCTGCTTGAGAAAGAATATGGACTCCTCCATCTTATATGTCCACTTTTAACTCCACGTTTGTGAGTACATACATGCTCCCTCTCCAATTTATCCATTAAAATTCACTTTTACTACTGCACTTAGAGTGGCGCTTTTGTGCTTCTCCCCTCATACTCCCATCATGGGCTGCTATGGCAGTAATTCCATCCCTGCTTCCATCCTATAAGCCCTTGGTACGTGGATTTCCACTGAGATAATAGAGTTTGTTTATAAATGAATGGGGCTGCCAAACTGCCATCATGGACTGCTATGGTGGTAGTTCGATCCCTGCTTCCATCTAGTAAGTCAAAGGCACATGAATTTCCACCTCAAGTAACATAATATTGTTTACTTATAAATGAACGGGGCTATGAGACTGCAATCATGGGTTGCCAATCATGCAGTAGTTATATCCCTGCCCCTTTCTATTAAGCCAAAATACATGGATTTCCACCTCAAAAAAGATAACAGAGTTTGCTTATAAGGTCTCTGGCACACTGCATCTTGAAAATGCTCAGTACAGTTTATTTTTTTACCGAGCTAAAATACAATTAATTAATTGTATTGTGCCTGTGTACACAGGTGCATAAACAACCACTGTGTATTCTTCAGTAAAAAATAATAATATGGCAAATGTCCATTGCCATATTGTGAATGCCAGAATAATTGCAATTGCTCAACCGCATATGCGCGAAAATACATACTAAATAAAAACAGCTGAAAAAATAGATCCTCAAACAGGAGTATCGTGTGCAAGAGGCCTTAATGTCCAAGTTCCAAAAATGTGACACATTCTTCTGCAAATAATTTATTTGGCTGTAGCAGGGCAGCTGAAAACTGATACTGCATTCTGATGTTGTGGCCAATACTATAAATATGTACAATGTGTATTCTGTGCTTCTCCCTTTATAACTCATTGAGGCTAACTTTGGTGTACAAGGAAAACATCCTGATATTTTTATAATGGTAGTATAGCAAGGGATTACAGTGATATAACATGGTACAAGTGTTTTTACACATTATTTTACAGGTTTACATTATTGGTTTATACACAGGATCTTTTACTATGTATCTGTATAGTGTAGTAGTATGACAACTTAGTTTAGAAGTATTTCTGACATTTTAAAACTTTTCCCTGCTAAGACTGTTCACTCTGCAAAATGAATATTCACAGGGTTTAGTAAATAAGGAAAAGCTGTGTTTACTTCAGTAATCTAGGCATGTTTTGTAAAAATCTCTTTCATATATGATTGAGTATTCAAGGCGAACACAGCTTCAACTTATTTACTAAGGTCAGTTAGCATGCCCTTTGCTAATTTTTTTTTCATAATATTTTTTTAACATTTTATTTAACGCAGAATTATTGACATACATAACATCATGCATTAACATCACATTAATTGTGATCTAGTATCCCCCCATCCCAAAAATAAAAATAAAATAAAAATTCCAAAAAATATTCCTCCTTTCCCCCCCCTCCCTCCCCCCCCCTAAATTAAATCCCCCCCTCCATCCCCACCATTGATAAACCTTCATGCCCCAAAAAAAAAAAAAAGGTAGGGGGGGGGGAGAAGGAGGGACCAGTAAACCTTACAATGTTCACTAAACCATCTTCCCCCTTCTATTGCACGTGATATAAACCATATCTATCCCATCACCCTCTCCCCAATTTGTAATTAAGGGGCTATACACCCTACCCCACCAAGTATCCCTAATTATTAGTGAAAAAAAAATAAGTGGATAAATATACTTTACGAGGCTTCTAGAGCCATCTTGCCCCTTCTATTACTCATAATACAAACCTTATTTATTCACACAACCCCACCCCACACCCAAAAAAAAAAAAAAAAGGGGGAACGGGGGAGGAAGAGGGAAGGGGGGGGGGAAAAAAAGAAGGGGAATCCTCTCCTCCCAGGGGTCTCAACACAGCTTAGTCAGGAGAAGAATATAGGGTATTCCTTTCCATTCATCTATTTAGTCTAATCTCACCTATTTATTTTCTTTTACCTATCTTACCCCCGAGAAATGCTGCTCCCACCCTGCCCATATTTCATTTAATTTGTCTTGTTTATCTTTAACTACATACAGGTCCTTCTCAAAAAATTAGCATATTGTGATAAAGTTCATTATTTTCTGTAATGTACTGATAAACATTAGACTTTCATATATTTTAGATTCATTACACACAACTGAAGTAGTTCAAGCCTTTTCTTGTTTTAATATTGATGATTTTGGCATACAGCTCATGAAAACCCAAAAATCCTATCTCAAAAAATTAGCATATCATGAAAAGGTTCTCTAAACGAGCTAATAACCTAATCATCTGAATCAACTAATTAACTCTAAACACCTGCAAAAGATTCCTGAGGCTTTTAAAAACTCCCAGCCTGGTTCATTACTCAAAACCGCAATCATGGGTAAGACTGCCGACCTGACTGCTGTCCAGAAGGCCATCATTGACACCCTCAAGCAAGAGGGTAAGACACAGAAAGAAATTTCTGAACGAATAGGCTGTTCCCAGAGTGCTGTATCAAGGCACCTCAGTGGGAAGTCTGTGGGAAGGAAAAAGTGTGGCAGAAAACGCTGCACAACGAGAAGAGGTGACCGGACCCTGAAGAAGATTGTGGAGAAGGACCGATTCCAGACCTTGGAGGACCTGCGGAAGCAGTGGACTGAGTCTGGAGTAGAAACATCCAGAGCCACCGTGAACAGGCGTGTGCAGGAAATGGGCTACAGGTGCCGCATTCCCCAGGTCAAGCCACTTTTGAACCAGAAACAGCGGCAGAAGCGCCTGACCTGGGCTACAGAGAAGCAGCACTGGACTGTTGCTCAGTGGTCCAAAGTACTTTTTTCGGATGAAAGCAAATTTTGCATGTCATTCGGAAATCAAGGTGCCAGAGTCTGGAGGAAGACTGGGGAGAGGGAAATGCCAAAATGCCTGAAGTCCAGTGTCAAGTACCCACAGTCAGTGATGGTCTGGGGTGCCATGTCAGCTGCTGGTGTTGGTCCACTGTGTTTTATCAAAGGCAGGGTCAATGCAGCTAGCTATCAGGAGATTTTGGAGCACTTCATGCTTCCATCTGCTGAAAAGCTTTATGGAGATGAAGATTTCATTTTTCAGCACGACCTGGCACCTGCTCACAGTGCCAAAACCACTGGTAAATGGTTTACTGACCATGGTATTACTGTGCTCAATTGGCCTGCCAACTCTCCTGACCTGAACCCCATAGAGAATCTGTGGGATATTGGGAAGAGAAAGTTGAGAGACGCAAGACCCAACACTCTGGATGAGCTTAAGGCCGCTATCGAAGCATCCTGGGCCTCCATAACACCTCAGCAGTGCCACAGGCTGGTTGCCTCCATGCCACGCCGCATTGAAGCAGTCATTTCTGCAAAAGGATTCCCGACCAAGTATTGAGTGCATAACTGAACATAATTATTTGAAGGTTGACTTTTTTTGTATTAAAAACACTTTTCTTTTATTGGTCGGATGAAATATGCTAATTTTTTGAGATAGGATTTTTGGGTTTTCATGAGCTGTATGCCAAAATCATCAATATTAAAACAAGAAAAGGCTTGAACTACTTCAGTTGTGTGTAATGAATCTAAAATATATGAAAGTCTAATGTTTATCAGTACATTACAGAAAATAATGAACTTTATCACAATATACTAATTTTTTGAGAAGGACCTGTATATCCATTTCTCAGCCTCTTTAATTAAATTGACTTCTCTCTTCCATTCCAACAAGGTAGGACCTCGAGTTTGTTTCCATAGCCTAGGAATTAGTACGGTAATTGCCCTTTGCTAATTGATCAGTTTGAACTTGAGTTTGTAAATCAATCCCACAGCATAGTTAGACATGTTATGTGTAATTGCAATATTGCATTATTTTTTTTTATTTTTTTTAAATGCCACGTGTTATATTTATAGGTATCACAATCAATACATCCTCAAATATTACAAGAGTGTATTCTGAGTACATATTTATGCTACGTGACAACAATGGACAGTTTTTCCCTGGCACAAATTTTACTTCTAAGGTCAGTACAAAGTAATGTTTTGAATAACAATGCTTTAAAAATACAGACCGTCATCACATATGTTTAATTGGCATACAGTGCTCCCTTTAAAGTATGTGTTAACCCTCACCTTGAAAAACAACAAATTTAAAAAAGTTTAAAATAGAAATGAAAGGTATAACATTTGTGTATTGATATAAAAAACATTATAAAACACCTTTTTTACCTTTTTAATAAGTGATCACATTCTTTCCGTTCTCACCTGCATAAAAACTGGGAGAGGAGAAACAGCAGCAGACTGATCTTCCCAGTGAATGGCTGTGCAGATCTCAAATACTACCATCATTTATGAAAGGGTGGAAATCATGCATTTATGTTCCATCCTTTACATGACATCAGCAGTTTTGTTGTTCATACATCACGGGACACAGAGCAGCATAGTCATTACTATGTGGGTTATATAGAATTACCTTCAGGTGCTGGCACTGGCAACTTCCAAAACAGGAAGTACCCTCCCCTATATAAGCCCCTCCCATCCGGGAGTACCTCAGTTTTTTGCCAGTGTCTAAGGTGTTGGCCAAGGTTAACATGTATTCATCTGGGCTTGTGTACAGGTTCTCTGGGCCTTAGCAAGCTATTCCGGATCCGACCAAAAAAGCTTCATAGCTAAACGGTCGGTACCCGGGCCTTGCAGAGAAGAGCAGGGTTTTGCCTGTAATGCCTCTCTTAGGAGGGCTGGACCCTGGGATCCAGAGCTCTGGTCATACCCAAAACCAAGAGGCTATCTGTGCAGGGTGCTATACAGGTCCAGGGGAGTGAAATCCTTGGGAACCCGGTCCCTGAAGGTCTAGTACAATGCCTGCCGTGAGAGGTGAAGTTTGGGCTTCTGTGGACCAAACAAAGTCCTGCGGCGGGGAAAAGGTAAGTGGGGGCCCCTCAGGAACTTGGTTCTATTGAGGGGACCCCCAAGCCTAATATGTCTTTCTGCCTGTTACCTAAAGGGTATTCCCGCTAATAGCTGTATATGCCTAAGAAATCCTAGAAATGTTTTTTCATAAGGGAAGTTTTAAAAAAACTGTAAACCTGGAAATGTTTTTCATAAAGGAGGTTTAAAAAAAAAAAAAAAAAAAAAAAAGACAAAAGTGCGGTACCTGTGTTTGTCCACTAGAGGCCGCTGTGGAACGTCTTTTTTCTTGGGACTATTCCTTCCATGGTGAAAGTCCAGGCAGATGAGTGAGCTCTCTATCAGGGAAGCTGCATTCCTCTGTCATGCTGCCAAGTAGTTTCCTTCCATCCCCGAGTCCTGGTAAAACAGGGACCCTGGCTCCTCTCCCTACATGGCGCCAAGAGCGCACACGTGCACGCGCGCGCGCACACATGCTTTCTTTTTATAAGGTTTAGCTTCAAAAAGGGGCGGAGCCTGGCGGATGACACGCTCTGTGCGCCCAGCGCTTCTGCGCATGCGCGGGCGTCCCAGCAAGATAAAAGGACTCAGTCCACGCTGCTTGCTATGGACACAGAGCATGAAAAGGAGCTGGTAGCATGGTATAGGGGCTTACAGCGGGCGGTTGATACAGGCATCCCCAGAAAGACGCATTAGTAGACACCCACTGATGTACATAGCAGCAAATTGCATTAGACTATTTCAGTAAGGGGTGTATTGCGGCTGGAATACCTCAGCTTTGAACTAAGGAATATGCCGCCTAAAAAACTCCGAGATATACCTCTCAGGAAGTGTAGGGGGTCTCCATCGGGCTCTGAGGATCTGGAGCAGTCATCTGCACCCTCCTCCCCTGAGAAATCAGAGGTTAATACCCATAAGGAACCCCCGGGAGTGCCAGGTACTGCGGCTGTCCTCAGTCCACCTGCTCCTGCATATATAACAGAGGAGGTTTTTTCCTCAACTCTGGAGGGATTGGAGCAGAGATTGGCTGCATTGATCGCTTCTTCTCTACAGGAAAGAAAGCGCGCCAGATCTCCATCACCTCCATTAGCGTGCCTGTTGGCAGAGCAACAGTCCCAGGAAGGGACCAACCTACCTGAAGGGGATCAGGAGGAGGTTAGCTCTGTTTTTGAGGAATCGACAGTAGATGAACCATTTTCAGCATCACAGACTGAAAGATTGTGGGTCCAGACCCTAACTGACATGGTTCGATCTGCATTTAAAATGCCTCTTGTTGAACCATCAACTACTGCTGTCTCCTCATTGGGGTCGCTAAAAGCTCCCCAGGTTAATTGCTCCTTTCCAATACATCCATTATTGGAAGGACTTATATACCAGGACTGGGAACATCCTGATAAACTATTTGTTCCGCCTAAAAGGTTTCCGGTGATCTATCCCATGGAGGAAAAGTTCACCCAGAGATGGAATGTTCCTACGGTGGATGCAGCCATCTCTTCTGTGAACAAATCACTGACATGTCCTGTAGATAATGTTCAAATGTTCAAAGATCCAGTGGATAAAAAATTGGAATCTTTATTAAAATCTGCTTTTTCCACAGCAGGGGCTGTTACACAGCCAGCAGTGGCAGCTATTGGGGTCTGCCAAGCTTTAAAGGATCAAATGAAAATGGTCCTGAGGGATTTGCCAGACCAACAGGCCCAGGCTCTGGCTGATCTGCCTAGAGCATTATGCTTTGCGGTTGACGCCATCAAGGATTCTATCCATCAGGCCTCCCGCCTCACGCTGTCTTTGGTACATATGCGTAGGCTTCTGTGGCTTAAAAACTGGTCTGCTGAAGCTCCCTGTAAGAAGCTCTTAGTTAGCTTCCCATTTCATGGGGAACGCCTTTTTGGCGAAGACCTGGATAAGTATATCCAGAAGATTTCCAGTAGTAAAAGTACTCTCTTACCGAGTAAGAAGAGGTCTAGGGGTCCATCTTTTAAGAGGACTAACTCTCCTATCCCTACGACGTCTGCTACTAAGCAGTTCCGACGGCCTCCTCGGTCAAACTCAGGAGGTAAAAATCAGGGACAGCCACAGGGTAATAAAAAGCCCTGGATCCGAAGAGGTACTAAACCAGCCTCCAAGTCAAGCCTATGAAGGGCTGCCCCCACTCAAACGGGTGGGGGGAAGACTTCAGTTGTTCGCAGAGACCTGGCGGGAGACGATCAAAGACAGATGGGTGCTCTCCGCAGTAACTCTGGGATACAAGTTGGAGTTAAAAGAGTCTCCTCCGTCCCATTTTATGTGGTCAGGCATGCCAAGAGACCCTCTGAAAAGACGGTCTCTCTTATTGGCGTTAGAACAACTATTGCTCCAAGGAGTAATTATGGAGGTTCCTATGGAAGAGTGGGGGTTGGGTTTCTACTCAAACCTTTTCACAGTCCCGAAGCCAAACGGGGACATAAGACCCATATTGGACCTAAAGAGTCTAAACAAATTTCTAAACGTCCGGTCTTTCCGGATGGAGTCGATCCGATCGGTCACCGCTGCCCTACAAGGGGAGGAATGGTTAGCCTCGATCGACATCAAAGATGCTTACTTGCATGTTCCCATCTTTCCAGGTCATCAAAGATTCCTACGCTTTGCAGTAGAAGGGCGCCATTTTCAGTTCAGAGCCTTACCATTCGGTCTGGCCACAGCACCACGAGTGTTCACAAAAATTCTGGCCCCACTGTTGGCCGATCTAAGAACACGGGGTGTAACGATAATGGCATACCTAGACGACCTGTTGTTGATGGACCACTCAGTTGCCAAGCTAGAAGTGGTAATTATCGATACAATCAAGTATCTAGAATCTCACGGTTGGGTCATCAACCTGGACAAGTCAGCCCTACAGCCAGTGAAAAACCTGGTATATCTAGGGCTACGGCTGGATTCAGACCAGAGGAAGATTGTCTTACCTCTAGACAAGGTATCCTCTTTGAGGGGCTTGATCCGTCTGCTTTGTGCAAAAAGACAGCCGTCCATACGCCTGTGCATGAGGCTGCTAGGAAAGATGGTAGCATCATTCGAAGCTGTGCCATACGCCCAATTTCACTCAAGGAATTTACAAAGGGCCATATTGTCAGCCTGGAACGGAAAAGTTCAGGCTCTAGACTTCCCGATGGCTTTGTCCCCTTCCGTTCGGAAGAGTCTCTGCTGGTGGTTGATCCCCCAGAATCTCCTGAAGGGAAAACCCTTCAGCCCGATATCTTGGAAGGTGGTCACTACAGATGCCAGCCTTACAGGCTGGGGGGCAGTACTGGAGCAATGGTCTCTCCAGGGCAGATGGTCAAATGTAGTAAAAACCCTGCCCATCAATCTCTTAGAGATACGAGCAGCCCGGTACGCCCTAGTAGCCTGGACATCCAGACTCCAAGGGTCCCCTGTCAGAATTCAATCAGACAATGCCACAGCAGTGGCATATATCAATCATCAGGGAGGCACCAGGAGTCGTGCAGCCCAGAGGGAAGTAAGTCACATCCTGGAATGGGCAGAAAAGCATGTCCCATGTATATCAGCTGTCTTCATTCCAGGGGTGGAGAATTGGAAGGCGGACTTTCTGAGTCGCCAACAGTTATGCCCAGGGGAATGGTCCCTTCATCCCGAGGTCTTCCGAGCAATATGTCAGCGGTGGGGAACACCGGATGTAGATCTGCTAGCATCCAGATTCAACGCAAAGGTGGACAGGTTTGTCTCCCGGACAAGGGATCCCCTCGCTTGCGGCTCGGATGCTCTGGTGTTCCCTTGGGATCAGTTCAGACTGATATATGCATTCCCTCCGCTACAATTGTTGCCTCGACTCCTTCGCAGAGTCAGGTTGGAGAAGAAGCCGGTGATCCTGGTGGCTCCAGCGTGGCCCCGAAGGGCCTGGTACGCGGAGATCATCAAAATGTCTGTGGGGAGTCCTTGGACCCTTCCACGTCGTCCGGACCTGCTTTCGCAAAAACCGATATACCACCCTTCCTTACTAACTCTAAGTTTAACGGCCTGGCTATTGAATCCCACATCCTAAAGAAGAGAGGTCTCTCTAACTCTGTGGTATCAACTATAATCAATGCCAGGAAGCCTGTATCCAGGCAGATCTACTATAGAGTTTGGAAGGTGTACATCACTTGGTGCGAGGCCAGAAAATGGCATCCACGTAAGTACGTTATAGGCAGAATTCTGGACTTCCTGCAGTGGGCTGTAGACAGGAAGTTTGCCTTAAGTACTATCAAGGGCCAGGTTTCGGCCTTGTCAATACTATTTCAAAGGCCCCTGGCTATGCATTCACTTGTCAAATACTTTATGCAAGGTGTGACTCGTATTATTCCACCGATTAAGGCTCCCATATGCCCATGGGATCTAAATTTGGTTCTGTCGGTTCTGCAGAAGCAACCATTTGAACCTTTGCGGCACATTTCCTTGGTTCTACTCACCAGGAAATTGATATTTTTAGTAGCCATATGCTCGGCTAGAAGAGTGTCGGAATTAGCCGCCATGTCCTGTAAAGAGCCATATCTGGTTATCCATAAGGACAGAGTAGTATTACGTCCTCACCCAGCCTTTCTTCCTAAGGTGGTATCGAGGTTTCACTTGAACCAGGATGTGGTTCTTCCTTCTTTTCCCCAAACCGAGCTCGGTAGAGGAAAAGTTATTGCATTCTTTGGATGTAGTAAGAGCAGTTAAAGCTTATCTAAAAGCCACTGCTCAGATTCGTAGAACGGATTCTCTGTTTGTTCTGCCGGAAGGCCCCAGAAAGGGTCAGGCAGCATCAAAATCTACTTTAGCCAAGTGGATACGACAGGTCATAATACAAGCCTATGGCTTGAAAAGTAGACCGCCTCCGTTCAAAGTTAGGGCGCACTCCACGAGAGCAGTTGGAACTTCATGGGCAGTGCATCACCAGGCCTCCCTGGCGCAAATTTGTAAGGCCGCAACATGGTCTTCAGTACACACGTTTACTAGGTTCTACCAGGTGGACGTGAGAAGTCAGGAGGATGTCGCCTTTGGGCGCAGTGTGTTGCAGGCCGCAAAAGATCCTCATGCCTGATGGCGCCCAGCTTATGTATGGTGTATCCCCCCCCTCATGTGGCATTGCTTTGGGACGTCCCACATAGTAATGACTATGCTGCTCTGTGTCCCGTGATGTATGAACAAGAAAGTAGGATTTTTAAAACAGCTTACCTGTAAAATCCTTTTCTTGGAGTACATCACGGGACACAGAGCTCCCACCCCTTTTTTGGGGACGCGTATTGCTTTGCTACAAAACTGAGGTACTCCCGGATGGGAGGGGCTTATATAGGGGAGGGTACTTCCTGTTTTGGAAGTTGCCAGTGCCAGGACCTGAAGGTAATTCTATATAACCCACATAGTAATGACTATGCTGCTCTGTGTCCCGTGATGTACTCCAAGAAAAGGATTTTACAGGTAAGCTGTTTTAAAAATCCTACTTTTTTTGTCAGCATCCAAATTCCTGGATAATACATCTGAGTACTGTATTTCTGGCTCTGAAAACAAACACTAATGGTTGGTTAAATCTTAAATATAGTTTCAGGATCATCTGGACTCAACATGATATTGTCATTGAAATTTGTATTAAACTTAGCATCATGTCACACAGTATTACTGATAATAATTGAGCCTAATAACTGTGTCATCACACTCACAGATGAAATTCATACGAGTGGATCAGGAGCCATTGTCAGCTGAAGAAAAAGGAAGCAACATTTCTGTGAATATAACCCAATCTCCTTATTACTGGTGGTACAGTTTCAACTCTCCTGATACCTTCGTTCTTCAGCAACATATCAAACCTCAGAATGGCATTTGCAGTATAGAGTTTGAAGTGCTTCCAAATACTGTAATGATTATACTTGAGGTATGGACATGTTTTTTTTTTTTCACTTTATAATAAAAAAAATTTGATGTGAGTGAGTGAGAGAATAACTTGTATAGCGCTACAAGTGCGAACTAAATTGCCTCAAGGCGCTTTGCATCCAGTGACGTCCTGATACTTCAGAAGAGGTGGGTCTTGAGTTTTTTCCTGAAGGCCTGATGGTTTTCTTCCATACAGATGTCCGTGGGTAGAGCGTTCCATAGCCGTGGTCCTTGAACTGCAAATCTTTTTTCTCCCTTTGATTTGTAGCGGGACTTGGGGATGTGGAGAAGGTTTTGGTTGGTTGATCTGAGAATGGGATTGGGGATGTAGTGTTTTATCTTCTCGCATAAATATTGAGAAGCGTTTCCTTGTGTGCACTTGTGGGTTAGAAAGATGGTCTTGAATGTGATCTGATCCTTTACGGTTAGCCAATGCAGGGTCCTCAGTGAAGGGGTGATTGATTCCCAAGGTTTTTTCCCTGTTACCAGTCTGGCTGCCGTGTTCTGGACGACTTGTAGGCGCGAAATCTGATATTTAGGTAGTCCTATGTAGAGGGAGTTTGCGTAGTCGAGTCGGCAGTTGATGATTGTTCCAACTACTACTGCTATGTCCTCTTCCGGGATGAAGGGGATTAGTCTCCGTAGCAGGTGGAAGAGATGGTGCGATCCGCTGACTACTGATCCTATTTGTGCATCCATCGACATCTCCGAGTCAAAGATGACTCCGAGACTTTTGACTTTGGTGCTCGGGGTAATGGTCTGTCCAAGAATGGTGGGTAGTGTCAAAGATGTCTTTGTTTTTGTCTTTCGGTTTGCGTGGAGGAGAAGAAGTTCTGTTTTGGATCCATTGAGTTTGAGGGAACTCTCAGTCATCCAATCATCGATCAGTGTGAGGCAATTTTCCAGTCCATGATATTGGTCTTTTATTCTGGTGATACGAAAGTAGAGTTGGGTGTCGTCAGCGTATGAGTGGTAGCACAAGTCCTGTTTGCTGATGATTTTAAGGAGTGGGCGGAGGTAGATATTGAAGAGCACGGGTGACAGTGGTGATCCTTGAGGGACTCCGCAAGAAATTGCACGAGTTTCAGAGGTGAAGACTCCTAGTTTCACTGTCTGAGAGCGATTTTCTAGGAAGGATGCGAACCAGGTTAGGTCAGGGTCTGTGACTCCTGCTACTTCTTTAAGACGAGTGAGTAGAGTTTTGTGGTCTACTGTGTCAAACGCTGCACTGAGATCCAGCAGCACCAGAAGACATGATTCTCCTTCATCTGCAGCTTCAAGGACATCATCCCATATTTTGAGAAGTGATAATAACCACTGGAAAATCCTTTTTTCAGACAGGTAAATATGACATTTTTCATATTAATATTATTTTATACGGCAGTTGAAGGTTTAGGCTGGTTTTCCATTGGTTTTCAATATCTCTATTGCTGTGCAAAGCCTATTGTTGATAGAACTATATAGCTCTAATGTAAAGGTGGTCATACAATCACCAAAATTCAGCCAGCTCTGCAGGGACTAGTAGAATTTTGTTCAGTCTGTGGCAATCCCTGATCAACAGAAGTCAATTGTTTGATCAACTTCTGTTAAAGAGACATGTAACATTTTCCTTTATTAGTGGACATGGTGGGTGCTGCTGTCAGAATACTACAATGTTCCGGTGGAAAGAAGGGTTTTTTCTATCCAGCTTGTTTGTGTGAATGCCTCAATAAAGGAGGATAGTGAAAAAGCAATTCTTCCACAAGTACAGTGCTAAATAGTATCCCAAACACACACCAATATAAAATATAAACGATGTTGCAATATGCCAAACGCAAAAATGTAAAATGTTGCAATATACCAAACACAAAAGATAAGCAATGTGTTACAAATAATCAATACTTTAAAATGCACTTGTGTAATAAAAGATATGTGTTCATAAATGAAAAAACTAAATAAAGTCCCTTTCACATTTATTTAGTAGTCAAAGGCATGAAAAATTGCAGAAAACAAAGTTCAAGTGCAATCACTGATCCCAGAAAGCACCCAGTGAATCTTCAATTTATAGTGATTTCTGTGATCCTTTCACCAGTCCATTGGAATCTCACTCACCAGAAATGGCAGCCTATTTTATTTCACATCAGTCTAATAAGGCTTGAGTTTAGCTTGGCGTACATAGATTGAATGTTGGCTGGTTCAGCAGGGAACGGCTAAGATTTAATCTATCTTTAGGATGGCTGGTTGTAACCAAGTTGATCCATCGATTGACTTGGGTACAACCAGCCTGTCAGATTTTTTACATGCAATTACTGCCCGTGGCATTAACCACTAGCAGTAATCATTGTGTTCTGCCAGCAAGGAGTTCTCAACAGAGTAATCAACCAATAAGGCATCAGAAGTAGCAGTAATCCTTCACAACTGGTTTCTTTCACAGCTCCACAAGACCCCCTGGTGGATGGGGTCACAAAAGGAAAAACTCACATTGTGTAATACTGTTGTCACAATATTTATTAATTGAAAAAGAGTTATACTCACATCATAAAACAAAATGACAGTTTTGTACAAATGCAGTGCCAAACGCATGATCCGAATAGCAGTGGAACCTGTGTCTTTCAATGAACATCAAAAAATTGATTTTTTAGTAAGTACAAAAATCCAATTTGCTTTCTCTTTATTGATGGACATGGAGATTCATTGACATGAGACATCCAAAAGCGGTATAACTAAGGGGTGGGCAAAAGCTACAAAACACTAACAGGCTCCATATAACTTAACTACGAACCATCTACAAAACAAAGAGCTGCCTGAAGGGGCATACACCCGCAGAGATGAGCTACCTCTGGTATCCAATCAAGTCCACTGCACCAACAAAGTGTCCATGATGCCTCACCAGCCCAACAGGCTGGTATCTGTCATGAGGATCTTCCATAAGACTGGAAGTAAGGACTTACTGAGCTACAGAGCAGGGTTCCTGAACCACTAGTCCAGGGACAGTCTGGTCCTTGGTTCCAGATGAATAGGCTGCATAAAGGTCTGATAATCTGTACAGTGACAGAGATAGGTTTGAAGACATGAACTGCAGAGGGGGCTGAGAAAGTAAATTCCAGTTTGTAGCCTCTAGTGAGTCCTCTTGCACGCATGCATCTTACATGTGGGCTTCCTAAATGCCTGAAAAGGCTAACAGACATCCCCCCACTTTGCAAAGTATGAGTTATTATCGAAGAGTTTGGGGGACTTGGATGCCAAAGGTTTGGGGGCAGGGCAGGGCCCAGGCTTGGGCTTAGTTTTGGAAGTTGAGGTCTAGGAATAACAAAGGAACTCTTCTTGGAGTCTAAGGGGAAGTTTGGTGAACTCTCCCAGGCTGAGCCTTAGGTATCTTCTGTGGAGTTCAATGGGTAATTTTATTTCCCGGTGCCATCCCTGATGAGTGTGTCCAGGGCAGTTCAAAGAGATGCTGTCCCTCAAATGGCAGATGAAACAGCCAGTTCTGAAGCCCAACAGTTGAATCTAAGTGTTCACAGAAAGGAGACTAATTCAGTAAATGAGATAGGTCATGTCTATCAGCCCATCCACATGCAGGGAGTTGGGGAGGATAACCACTGTCAAAATGTCTGTATTGCCCCAAATTCTTCATCGTTTCTGGGTACTACCTACCACTGTCCTGGCTTACTACCTTCATATTTTTAAACATAGGGTCACCACCTTTATATGGGGAACTCTCAGACCTCAATTCTCCCACTATGTGCTGGAACTAGCCCAACTTACGAAACATTATTTGGTGAACGAAACCCCACTTTGGGTACAAATTGAGGCAGCTGACTCTCTGCAGCAAACTTGTTGTGGTTAAATTGTGCAGATTGTCAATACATTGCAAACCCAGTAATGAAACATTCTCTCACCTTCTGGGATAAGCTCAAGGCCCCTTATGGCCTCATATCACCACACATACCTATGCTGTCCTACTTCAAAAAGCCATAATTTTATCTAACCCTTAGGACCCCATCTTCTTTCCAACCCTAGGTAGTAGGACTAGACTCTGTCGTAGGACCAGCACCACCGCTTTTAAAACTTTCCAAGCTCTTCAAGAAACTCACGGCCTACCAAATTTTTAGATTTTTCACTACTTCCAACTTAAGCGCTTTTATGTCCCACTTTATAGAAAGGGCCAGGCCTTTAACACAATGACCCAATTTGAACGCTTTTGTAAACCAGACCCTCCTGCTCTTGAGCTAATCCCCAAATTGTACTTAAAACTGCTAGATAAATGTGGTTGTACCCCTCAAGATTATACACATAAATGAGAAACGGACCTTGGAGTCGCTTTAACATCAGATGACTGGAATGCAATACGGACTAACACAGACACTAAGACAAACTATAAGGTTATGATCCAATGGTACCTGGTCCCAGCCAGAGTATACAAAAATGTCCTCTCCTACTTGTCAGTTTGTTTTTGCAGCTGCGGAGGCATAAGCACCCATTTCCATGTGTGGTGGACCTGCCCCACAGTTTGCTTGTTTTGGATGGATGCCTTCCAGGTTCGCCATACCCTCTTTTTGCAAATGATCATCCCTGACCCACTGGTAGCCCTGTTTAACTGTCAATCAGACGACATTATAAAGACCCAATTTAAATTATTACAGCAAGCAACTATGGCTGCCAAGCAAACCATAGCAAAAGCATGGAAATCATCCTCCTTCAACTTGGTTGAAACTACAAATAGGGTGACATAAGCAATGGTTCATGCTAAATTTGAGGCAGTGCTAAAAAATAGGATCACATAGTGAAAGACCTGTCAGCCAAGGGTACACCTCCCTCCACACTTTGACACTGTACTATTGCTTCCGAGCTGATCTACTATTGCTATTGTGGATACATCGTTTTCATGTGCTATCACCCGGCAGACCCCTGGGATCCCCAAACTTGACTCTGCATTTTCCTTGCATTAATAAAAATATTTTTTTTTTTTTCAGGTTGAGTATCGGAATAACACTCAAACCTGGTACTTGTACAAATCATATGGAATGAACACTTACATCCAGATTAAAGATCCACATTCACCCATAACGGTAATTTAAATGAATGAAAACATTCTATATTTAACTTCTAGATGCCAAAGTAAAGGATGATACTCACTTGTATTATTTTATTATCAGGTTGAAACTCCCTTTCATTTGGAGATTTATGCCTACCCTGCAGAAGTGGAAGAGCTCTTTTATGTGGTATGTTGTATGAAATTTGAACATGCAGAATATATTTATTACAAGTACTTATATAGCACCGTCAATTTACACAGTGCTTTACATACAACACTAGTCCCTGCCCTCAAGAAGCTTACAATCGAGCGTCCCTAACTCACAGTTATACAGAACATCCACATACTAGGGATAATTTTGACAGGAGCCAATTACCTACTAGCATGTCTTTGGATTGTGGGAAGAAACCTGCACAGGGAGAACATGCAAACTCCAGGCAGGTAGTGTTAAGCCCTGTACACACGATCGGTTTTACCGATGAAAACAGACCGATGGACTTTTTTCATCGGACAAACCGATCGTGTATGGGACCCATCTGTCTTTTTTCCATCAGTTTTAAAAAATAGAACATGTTTTAAATTTTTCCGATGGATCAAAAACCGATAGCAAATTCTGATTGTCTATGGGCAAGTCCATCGGATAAAAAACCCATGCATGCTCAGAATGAAGTCGACGCATGCTCAGAAGCATTGAACTTAATTTTTCGCGGCTCATCGGAGTGTTTTACGTCACCGCGTTTGGAACGGTCGTTTTTTTGACTGATGGTGTGTAGGCAAGACTGATGGAAGTCAGCTTCATCGGATTTCCGATGGACAAAACCATCGGATCAGAATCCATAGGATATCCGATTGTGTGTACGAGGCTTCATGGTTGGGATTTGAACCAACGACCCTAGTGCTGCCCACACAATCAAAAATATTGCTGTACATATTGCTAGTAAACAGCATGTAGGCAGGTGCAGTTTATCCTCCCTGCTGTAGGTGATGCTGTTCAGCTGGCTGCTGTGCAGAGAGTAATGGAGGTTGAGAGGAGCTTTGTTCCTCTGAAGGCTCTATAGGTGTCATCAGGAGAGAAGCAGTCAAATTGGACCCTGCTGCAATGGCTGACCTCCTCGTCCATCTTTAATGGGGGCAATGCTATCAAATAACACTGTCCCACTGCGGCCGGCACACATTTGTGAAGTGGGTAGTGTAGAGACAGGATTCATACTGGCTTGGAACAGTGCACTTAACGCTAGGGAGAGGTTCCAGTCGAGAAGGGACAGTGCAGGGATGCTACGCCTGGCTTCACTATCTAAAAAACCTAGAGAGTTGGGACAAGGACCTGCCTACCTGGTTACTAAAGGTGCCTGCACCACTGTACTGCCTGTCAGTCACTTCCTTCATCAGATGCTGTTACGGTAACCTATCAAAATCTCCTTCTCAAATACAAAGACTGTGTTAAATTACCGTCAACAGTGTTGAGAGCTGTTACATCCGCGTTGCCTGTAATATTGGATATCCATGCCATAGTGTTTAGAACTTGCCGACGTCTTCCACATGTTGTTACTTTTGCTTTACCAAGTAATAATGGTGCCACCTATCTTGGTCTTTGTGTACCTTTACTCCATCTCAGGTACCAATCAACTGGCCCTGTCTACAAGTAGATTTATGGTAGGCCCACGCTGCTCCTAGAGTTGGTCTTAACACTATATAAAACAATTATTACTAACTTCTGAATTTTGCCAAACAATTTTTTCTATATTGCAGGTTATGGCTAAAGGTCTGATTGTGTCTGCTGGGCGGCAAAACAGGACATCATTCAGCCTCACTCCAGAGCACTCCTGGGCTCCCAATGTCAATCTCATCCTTTACTTTTACAATAATAATGAATATGGTGATATTGTACAAACCTCTTACATGTTTCCTGTAAAAGGCTTATTTCAGAATAAGGTAATTGCTGTTATTTTAATTTAACTATTGGTACATGAACAAACTAATATGTTACAGCTGTCAACTTTCATTTTCATTTTCATTTTACAAAAAGGTAATATAAGCAAAACATTTCTCTGCTTTAGTCTCTTTATACTTATACATTTTCTCCTGTATTTTAGCTCATATGGATTGTTGAATATGCACATTGGCATTTCTCATGAGCTGCTCTCATGAGCAAGATACATGTCAACCATAAAACTTACAGAATATATAGTGTATGACAGCAAGAACAATATGGGCAAGATTTACTAAAACTGGTGCACACAGAACCTGGTGCGGCTGTGCTTAATGACCAATCAGATTCTAGGTTTTTTGTCAAAGCCTAATTGAACAAGCTAAGCTGACATTAGAAGCTGATTGGTTTATCTCTCCTAACATGGTTTAGAAAGATCTCAGGGTTACCAGTCAATTGGATAAGTCAGAAGTGATGAATATTAATCTAGAAGACTCTATGATACAGAGACTCAAGTCTCAATACTCTTTGTTCTGCTGCTGGTGTCTGCACATCATACATTTCAAGTAAGAATTTTTACATTTATATGGGGAACCAGAGGCAGCAATGTATGCCCCTAAAGACTTACGGGGTTTGTGAGTCCCTGACTTTCAGAAGTATTATATTGCAGCTTAGTTATTTAACTAATCCAACTCTACTCCACCCATTATTGACCGGATTGGGTCTTCCTTGAGGCTCAGGCTTTTCTCCCCTTAATAATTGACTTAGTCCTGTGAATCTCCTAGAAATTCTGCAAAGCAATTCTAAGCCTTACTCTTTCCCATTCTCTAAATTTATGGGACTCTTTCTGTAGGAGATGGCCACTTCGCTCCCCCCAAACCCCAGGGGCTCCCCTCTTCAATAACCCTACATTCCCGCCAGGCCTCAAATACCAACAATTCGAGTAATGGGCAGACAAAGCACTCTATAGTATCGGACACTTTGTTGATCATAGAGGCATATCGATGTTCTATAGGCTATTTGTGGCTCCACCCTCCAAACTGTCTTATCAGATAGCTTGGGAAACAAATTTCAATGTGGAAATTGGGGAACAGGATTGGTGAGCCTGGAATACACCTTTTAGGTTTAGATTCTCAAATTCCTGTTGACAATTAGAATCTGAATCAGATTTTTAGCCATGATCAAAACAGACACTTATTCTTTCAGCAGTATGTTAGTGATGCTCAATGATTACTTAATTTCCAATGTACAAATAGCTGAACTTATTTATTTTTATATTTTTTCCAACATTTTTATTAGACCCCTTTCACGCGATAGGAAAAACGGACAGGCAGATCCGAGCGGGCCACCCATTGACTTGTATGGGCAGGCAGATGTCAGCGGAGATGTGTCAAACGCCTGCCATCCGATCCGACAAGATCTGCTCAAAACGCCGTCCATTCAGTGGATTGGATCAGATGAAAACAGACATGTTGTTCGTTTTCATCTGATCTTCCCATAGAGAAGAGCGGGGCTCTGACAGGTCCGTCCCTGCACAGTGAGCAGAGATGGACCTGTCATCCGCTGGCTCAGCGGGGATCAACGGATCTATCTTCCGCCGAGTGTATCCGCCCCGTGTCAAAGGGGCCTTAAGGTTTAAGAACTCATGTTTACACATAGGAAGTGAGATGTAACCAATCCAGTGGCCACCCAGCCATACGAGGCACAGGGGCCCCTAATCTACATGCAGGGCGCCGGACGCATGTTTTTTTTGGGGGGGTGCCTTTGACCCAACCTACCAGGGGGGTAGGCATTAGTAGTGTTTGCTGCCCCCCCCCAAAAAAAATGTACCACCAGCCACCACTGGACCAATCCATAAGTCACAGACAGCTTCAGATTTAGTCTGTTAGCTATTCAAAAATATTAGACAACCTATCACTCACCACGATCCAGTTAATTGATTTGAAAGGCTCCTATTTATTTCCCTCAAATAAAAAAAAAAGTTTTATACTTACCTGCTCTGTGCTTTGGTATTGCACAGAGCAGTCCCTTACCTCCTCTTCTGGAGTCCCCCAACAGCGCTGTCCACTCCTCCTCCCCTGCTTGTACACTCACAGCAAGCCATGTGCTATGGGGGCAGACTTGCAGACTCTCTGCTCAGCTGGGCCTTGTGCATCCATAGACACACACAGCAGGAAAAGAGACCAGTGCTGCTGCAGACAGGCACAGCACTGCATTGAGAGAGAACTCGGGTAAGTATTTGGTGGAGGTGGTGTTGGGGCCAAGGAACAGCAAGTGGGAGTTTTTTTATTTTAACGTAGGCGAGGCATTAAGGTAAAAAAAACTTTTGACTTTAGAACCACTTTAAGTTTGTTCTTGACTAAGTCCAAGGGTATCACTGACTTTTGCCAGCTCCTAGCTACAGATTTTCAGCCAGAAACATGTACAACAGAAGTATTTATTTTTATTTCAAAGGTTACTTTATCCTGGAGTGAAAGCATTACAAAGCCATCAAAAAATGTGTCTTTATCCATTAATGTGAAAGAAAGCCATGCTTTGGTGGGGCTGCAGATAATTGATAAACGAGCCAATCTTTTTGAAGATGGAAGTAACTTTTCTCCAAACACAGTGAGTATAATCCAATACACCACTTAAGAAAATGTTTATATTTTTATTGTATAGTGTTATTTCTTGTTTGCAATTGTTTCTGTTTTATTTTGAACTGTTTGAAATTCTAATATAATAATAACTTGTTGTTGCACACATATATTAAATATTTTTGTGTTTTCCCTAGGTAGAAAAATCTTATATGAGCTACACCCAGGTACGTCAAGATTTTACATGTACCTATATAAAATGTAATTGGTAAAATGTGTAGTAGCCAACCAATGGGAGATTGCAGAATTGTAGCTAGGCTCACTTCTCTGGTACACAAAGAGGCATTAAAATATAATGTCAACCTTCACTAAGTAAATACAGTATTTAAATGAAACCTATTATGAAAGAAGAATGAAGAACCTGTTCCAATGCTGAGCCCACATTGATGCATCCAAAATCCTGTAAATCCTGTAATCCTGTAAAATTTGCACCTTTATCACAGAATTTGAACACAGGAGTGATAAAAAATTGCAGTACATGAATTAGAGAGGTAGGTTTTCTCAACCCTCTGTGTCTCATGCCCTTTGATGAGAATGAGCACACGGGTAATAAATTACCTGAGCACTGAGTTTTGTACCACTTCCCCTGGATTCTATCCTATATCTGAAGCTTCCCTTTGCTTTGCCTTTGCACAACCTTCAAAGGTCAGTCCACTCAAAATTGATAATTCATCTTCAGGTGTCAAAGAGGCAAACCATTTAATGGTTTCTTAAAATCCTCAGGGACTCCATTAGTGAGACCTTTGTTCTTTGTCCTGCACACCAAATTTGTCCATTAAGATTGTCACCTAATATCCCAATTGGATTCTTCATTTATTTTGTGTTATGTAGTCCATAGCATTGAACAATGGAGCCTCCAAGAGATGTAAGAAGCCAGTGGGTGAAATGTGTGGGTGAATGTAGCATAAAGTATTAGTTTATACCTTTTTGTTAAATGAAATATCAAACGTCAATGACCCATTTATCTGGGAACCCCAAAAGGGGTAAGTCCCAATTAGAGTAATGATGCATATGATATTTTGTGAACCCTAAGAAAGTTAGAGGAAATTTCCTTAAGCGAGGGGAATTCTCCATTAGAAAGATGTTCCTGGAACAGGTGACCATTAGAAGATGTCCCCTCACTTCTTGTTCTGGGAACAATTCTAAAATTGTGGATTTCCCCTCACTTTCTTTCTTGGTGACAATGGTTGTCAGTACAGATAGGGGGGTGAATCTTCCCAATGGGAAGACGGACCACAATAAAAATTATACAGAGAATCAAACCCTTTCCTGAAACTAAAAAATGGTTTTGCCTAGACATAGACTTTTAAGAAAATTATTAAGGATTTAACTTTTCAATGGTTTGGAATAATTAAAATGAGGAACAAACTATTTCTGATTGGTTGGGGAAGGTTTATGCACTTTACAGTTTGCTTTACTGCACTTTACTGAACATAAAGTTTTCTTAGTACACATTTTATATTGCTAGTTGCTTTTTCTGGTCTATGTCATATACCTTAAAATTTATCCATGAATTGTATGAAGCATGCATCTCCAGTCTTAAAAAGAAAACTAACAATTTCACTTTTTACCCTTAGCCTTGGGGATACAATACTTTGACTAATGCAAGGATAAGCACATACTATCTTTCACATGAAGGTATGTTTACGTGATTTTAATATATAAAACAGATTTTCAACATCCATGTAATGCCACACAGAAAGGAAAGCAGTCAAAGACATTAAAATAAAAGCCCAAACTGTTTAGTTTCTGCTTAGTTTCGGAGGGCGGCTGACTTACTCTTGGTGTCCATATTTGGAAGTTCCCCTCCCTTCCTGTCCATGAGATTGGCATTGTCTGGGACAGGAAATCAGGGGAGACAACCACAGACAGCAAAAAAAAATCTTAAAAACCTGAAAAACTTTAGGAATCCTGGAAAAAGTTAAAACATTGGCCATAAAAACCTGACAGAGATTTTGTATTGTAAGAAAAAGAAGCCTCCATGTATTTCAACCTGAGCATCTCTCAGTCCCAAAAATGTAGCAACACAAAAAAACAGGTGGCCCGTGGGGCTTTAACGAGAGTGATGCTCATACACAAGTGCAACAAGGTTTATAAAAATACAACATTTTAATTCGAATTTGACAAAACATGTACATAAAAAGGTAACATAAACATCTCTTCTTTTATTTTTCGTACATCACGGGACACAGAGCGACTTAGTCATTACTAATGGGTTATATAGATACCTTCAGGTGCTGGCACTGGCAACTTCCAAAACCGGAAGTACCCTCCCCTATATAAGCCCCTCCCATCCGGGAGCACCTCAGTTTTTTGCCAGTGTCTAAGGTGTTGGCCAAAGAGTAACATGTGTTTTCGCTGGGCTTGCGTACAGGTTCTTTTACGGGCCTTAGTAAGCTGTTCCGGATCCGACCAAAAAAGCTTCATAGCTAAACGGTCGGTACCCGGGCCTTGCAAGAGAAGAGCAAGGTTTTGCCTGTAATGCCTCTCTTAGGAGGGCTGGACCCTGGGATCCAGAGCTCTGGTCATACCCACGACCAAGATGTTTTCTGTGCAGGGTGCTATACAGGTCCAGGGGAGTGGAATCCTTGGGAACCCGGTCCCTGAAGGTTTAATTACAATGCCTGCCGTGATAGGTGAAGTTTGGGCTTCTGTGGACCAAACAGAGTCCTGCGGCGGGGAACAGGTAAGTGGGGGCCCCCAGGAACTTGGTTCTATTGGGGGACCCCCAAGCCTAATTTGTCTTTCTGTCTGTTACCTAACGGTATTCCCGCTATTATCTGTGTATGCCTGTAACTACTGGAAAATGTAAAATTTTAATAGTAGTCAAGAAAAAAAAAAAGAGGACCGCGGTACCTGTGTTAAACCACTAGAGGCCGCTGTGGTCCATTTTTTCTTGTCATGTGGATCTTTGGTTTTCTCAAGTCAAAAGATCCAGGCAGTTGGTAAGTTCTCTGTGGGAATCCACTTCCTCTGCCCTGTTGCTGCGCTCATCCACCGCACAGGCCCTCCGGCAAAAAGGGCCCTGGCTCCTAGTCCCTGCTTGGTTTCGAAAAGGGCGCCAATGGTGCACGGGCGCGGGCGCGGGCGCGTGCACGCGCCTCCTATGAAAAAAAAGGGGCGGGGCGGGTGGATGACGCTCGATGCTTGCCGCGGCGCTTCTGCGCATGTGCAGGCGTCCCAGCATGTATAAAAGACACAGTACAAGTGTCAGCTGGATGCAAACAGAGCTAGCAACAAAACGGTGGCACACAGAGGCGGTTGATGCAGGCATCCCCATAGAAAGGCACTTTAGTGGACACCAGCTGGTATATAGCAGCAACTGTGTTAGACTATTACCAGCAAAAATTGGTGTATGACGACGGGAATACCTCAGCTTTGTGCTTAAAGGATATGTCGTCCAGACGCTCCGGAAATAAGTCTTCCAGGAAGCCAAAGGGGTCTCCATCGGGCTCTGAGGATATTGGGCATGCTTGTACTGCACCAATCTCCCCTGAAAATTCAGAGGTCAGTAGCCGTAGGAACCCCGCAGGAGTGCCTGGTGCTGCGGCTGTCCCCAGTCCACCTGCTCCTGTATATATAACAGAGGAGGTTTTATCCTCAACTCTGGGAGGATTGGAAGAGAGATTAACAGCATTGATCGCTGCTTCCCTGTCACAGGGAAAGCGCGTCCAATCTCCGTCTCCTCCTTCAGAGTGCCTGTTAGTGGAGGAACAGCCCCACACAGAGATCGACCTACCTGAAGGGGATCAGGATGAGGTTGATTCAGTTATAGAGGAATCAACAGTGGAAGAACCTTTTCTCAGCATCTCAGGCTGAAAGATTATGGGTTCAGTCTCTGACTAACATGGTCCGATCGGCATTTAAAATGCCTCTGGCGGAACCATCAACCACTACGGTTTCCTCGCTGGGGTCGCTGAAAGCTCCCCAGGCTGTCTGTTCCTTCCCAATCCACCCTTTATTGGAAGGGCTTATTTACCAGGATTGGGAGCATCCTGATAAAATATTTACTCCCCCCAAGAAATTTCCAGTGATCTATCCCATGGAGGATAAGTTCATAAAAAAATGGAGGGTCCCTACAGTGGACGCAGCCATCTCTTGTGTGAACAAATCACTGACATGTCCAGTAGATAATGTTCCAATGTTCAAAGACCCAATAGATAAAAAATTGGAGTCTTTACTAAAATCTGCTTTCTCTACAGCAAGCATGGTGACACAACCTGCAGTAGCAGCGATTGGAGTCTGCCAAGCGGTGAAAGATCAGTTGAAACAAGTCTTAAGGGACTTACCAGATCAGCAGGCTCTTGCCCTAGCTGACCTACCTAGAGCCTTGTGTTTTGCGGTGGACGCCATAAAGGATACAATCCAACAGGCCTCCCGCTTTACGCTGTCTGTAGTACATATGCGTAGGCTTCTATGGCTCAAAAACTGGTCTGCTGAAGCTCCCTGTAAGAAATTGCTGGTTAGCTTCCCATTTCATGGAGAACGCTTATTTGGAGAAGATCTGGACAAATATATCCAGAAAATTTCTGCCGGTAAAAGTTCACTCTTACCGGTTAAGAACAAGAGTAGAAGTCCTTCTTTTAAGAGGCCTACTTCTCCAGTCCCTGGCACATCGGCTGTGAAACAGTTCCGACGGCCTCCGCGGTCAAATTCAGGGGGCAGAAATCAGGGACAATCACAGGGTAACAAGAAACCCTGGGTCAAGAGAGGTACAAAACCTCCCCCCAAGTCATGAAGGGTTGCCCCCACTCAATCGGGTGGGGGGAAGACTTGAGTTGTTCACAGAGACCTGGCGGGACACCATCAGAGACAGATGGGTGCTCTCCGCAGTAAGTCTGGGATACAAGCTGGAGTTAAAAGACACTCCTCCTGCCCATTTTATGAGGTCAAACGTGCCAAGCGATCCCCAGAAGAGAGGATCCCTCCTTCTGGCACTAGAACAACTATTGCTCCAAGGTGTAATCATGAAGGTTCCCTTGGAAGAAAGCGGGTTCGGGTTTTACTCGAACCTTTTCACAGTCCCCAAACCAAATGGGGACGTGGGGCCCATATTAAATCTAAAAGGGCTAAACAAGTTCCTAAATATCAGGACTTTTCGGATGGAGTCGATCCGATCGGTGGCCACCGCCCTACAAGGGCAGGAATGGTTAGCCTCGATCGACATAAGGGATGCTTATCTGCATATTCCCATCTTTCCGGCCCACCAGAAATTTCTACGCTTTGCAGTAGAAGGGCGCCATTTTCAGTTCAGAGCCTTACCTTTCAGTCTGGCCACAGCACCACGAGTGTTCACAAAAATTCTGGCCCCACTATTGGCCAATCTAAGAACACAAGGTGTAACGATAATGGCATATCTAGACGACCTGCTACTAATAGACCACTCAGTGGAAAAGCTGGAAGTAGCTATTCACAAGACAATCAAGTATCTGGAATATCACGGTTGGATTATCAACCGGGACAAGTCAGCTCTAAGACCAGTCAAAAGTCTGGAATACTTAGGGCTAAGGCTGGATTCAAATCAGAGAAAGATTTTCTTACCTCCAGAGAAGGTGTCGTCTTTAAAAGATTTGACCCACTTAGTTGGTACAAAAAGAAAACCATCCATACGCCTGTGCATGAGGCTGCTGGGAAAAATGGTGGCTTCATTCGAAGCGGTACCCTACGGTCAATTCCATTCAAGGAACTTGCAGAGGGCCATACTGTCAGCCTGGAACAAAAAAGTTCAGGCTTTAGACTTACCAATGTCCCTGTCCCCTTCCGTTCGCAAGAGCCTCCATTGGTGGTTGGTGCCCCAGAATCTGGAGAAAGGGAAACCCTTCAGTCCGGTTTCTTGGAAGGTGGTCACTACAGATGCCAGCCTCATAGGCTGGGGGGCAGTACTGGAGCAATGGTCTCTCCAGGGCAAGTGGTCAGAAGCAGAGAAGGCCCTGCCCATCAATCTCTTAGAGATACGAGCAGCCCGGTATGCCCTAGTAGCATGGACATCCAAACTCCAAGGGTCCCCTGTCAGAATTCAATCAGACAATGCCACAGCAGTGGCATATATCAATCACCAGGGTGGCACCAGGAGTCGTGCAGCCCAGAGGGAAGCGAATTGCATCCTGGAATGGGCAGAAAGATATGTCCCAGCCATATCCGCGGTTTTCATCCCAGGAGTGGAAAATTGGAGAGCGGACTTTTTAAGTCGCCAGCAATTATGCCCGGGGGAATGGTCTCTTCACCCCGAGGTTTTCCAGGCAATATGCCAGCGGTGGGGAACACCGGATGTAGATCTGCTAGCATCCAGATTCAACGCAAAGGTGGACAGATTTGTGTCTCGCACAAGGGATCCCCTAGCTTGCGGCTCAGATGCCCTAGTGTTCCCTTGGGATCAGTTCAAGCTGATATATGCATTCCCACCGCCACAATTGTTACCGCGATTAATCCGCAGAATCAGGGTAGAAAAGAAACCAGCGATTCTGGTGGCTCCAGCGTGGCCCCGAAGGGCATGGTACGCGGAGATTGTAAAAATGTCAAAGGGGAGTCCTTGGACCCTCCCACATCGTCCGGACCTGCTTTCGCAAGGACCGATATACCACCCTTCCTTACCAGCCCTAGGTTTGACGGCCTGGCTATTGAAGCCCACATTCTAAAAAAGAGAGGGCTCTCTAATCCTGTGGTATCTACCATGATCAATGCCAGGAAGCCGGTATCCAGGCAGATCTATTATAGGATCTGGAAGGCGTACATCACGTGGTGTGAGGCCAAGAAATGGCATCCATGTAAGTACGTAATAGGTAGGATTCTGGACTTCCTACAGTGGGCTGTAGATAGGAAGCTTGCCTTGAGTACTATCAAGGGTCAGATTTCGGCCTTGTCAATATTTTTTCAAAGGCCCTTGGCTTTGCATTCATTAGTCAAAGCTTTCATACAAGGAGTGATGCGTATTAGCCCTCCGGTTAGTATTCCCATGTGTCCATGGGACTTAAACCTGGTTCTGTCGGTTCTGCAGAAACAACCATTTGAACCATTGCAGCACATTTCCTTGGTTCTTCTCACCAGGAAATTGATTTTCTTAGTAGCCATTTGTTCGGCTAAAAGAGTATCGGAATTAGCCGCCTTGTCCTGTAAGGAGCCATATCTGGTTGTCCATAAGGACAGAGTAGTATTAAGTCCTCATCCAGCCTTTCTTCCTAAGGTGGTATTGAGGTTTCATTTGAACCAAGATGTGGTTCTTCCTTCTTTTTTCCCCAAACCTAGCTCGGTAGAGGAAAAGTTATTGCATTTTTTGGATGTAGTAAGAGCAGTTAAAGCTTATCTAAAAGCCACTGCTCAGATTCGTAGAACGGATACTTTGTTTGTTCTGCCGGAAGGCCCCAGAAAGGGTCAGGCAGCATCAAAATCTACTTTAGCCAAGTGGATTCGACAGGTCATAATACAAGCCTATGGCTTGAGAAGGAGACCGCCTCCGTTCAAAGTTAGGGCGCACTCCACAGGAGCAGTTGGAGCTTCATGGGCAGTGCATCACCAGGCCTCCCTGGCTCAAGTCTGTAAGGCTGCAACATGGTCTTCAGTACACACGTTTACTAGATTCTACCAGGTAGACGTTAGAAGTCAGGAGGATGTCGCCTTTGGGCGCAGTGTGTTGCAGGCCGCAAAAGATCCTCATGCCTGATGGCGCCCAGCTTATGTATAGTGTATCCCTCCCCTCATTTGGCATTGCTTTGGGACGTCCCATTAGTAATGACTAAGTCGCTCTGTGTCCCGTGATGTACGAAAAAGAAAAAGGGATTTTTATAACAGCTTACCTGTAAAATCCTTTTCTTGGAGTACATCACGGGACACAGAGCTCCCACCCCTCTTTTTGGGCCACTTATTGCTTTGCTACAAAACTGAGGTGATCCCGGATGGGAGGGGCTTATATAGGGGAGGGTACTTCCGGTTTTGGAAGTTGCCAGTGCCAGCACCTGAAGGTATCTATATAACCCATTAGTAATGACTAAGTCGCTCTGTGTCCCGTGATGTACTCCAAGAAAAGGATTTTCTTTATCGTACACCACGGGACACAGAGCTAGTCATTACATAATGGGTTAAGGGTCACCAGCGGTGATTGGACACTGGCACAACCAATGGAAGACAGTTCCCCTCCATATAACCCCTCCCATCAGGGAAGTACCTCAGTTTTTTCGCCAGTGTCGAAAGGTGTTGGACGCGTTAGGAGGTGCTAAAGGAAAGCTCTACCAAAGAGACCCTCTGGGGGTAAAAGAGCTATGCTTTTGGATCCATCCAAGACGCCTACAAATGAGCTGAATCTGGATGGGATCCGGGCCTCATCCATGAGGCGTCGCCTATAATGTCTCTCTTCGGAGGACTGGGCTCTAAGATCCAGCACTTTCGCTATTTCGCTATAAAGTCCTGGTAAGAGTCTTGTACAAGGCCCAGGGGAGAGGTATCCTTTAAATAGGAACCCATATCCCTGAAGGTTGGCACACATAGCCCACCGTGAAGGGTGAAGTTTGGTATCTGTCTGAAATCTTTCAGCAGAAAAACCTGCGGCGTGGATAAGGTGAGATTAGAAGGTCCATAACTAGGTTGGGACCTTTTTCAAAAAGTGGATGTCTTCTTTTTTTCCACCACTGGGGGGAGTAAAGAGCTGAATATACTCACCTCACTCTGTTCAGTGTCGGCTTCGGCGAAGTACACTGCTCGTCACCTCCGCTGCTGAGCTTGCTGGGGCACCCCGATCCTCCTTTCGGTGGCCGACCAGACACCTGCAGATGCAGGTAAGTGGGAACAAGGGCTGATGAGAGTCCTCTCTCACTATGGCCACCGCCATAGCGCTAAGGGCCGCGCGCTGCGCGCGGGAGCGCGCTTTATCGGAGGGGGGGGGGCGAAGGCGTGCGCGGGCACGTGGCGCGCGCAGGCACAGAAACGGCGCCAAATTTAAAAGACTGTCAGTGTGAGAAGCACTGCAGCAGCAAGCAAGCTCGTTAGTTCTCTTGTTCCTGGCAGAGAAACACAGCAGCTATACAAGGACGTAAGACTCCATGTGGTTGGATTGGGTACTTCCTAGAAGACATCCATGTTATGCATAGTTATGTGTTAAAAGTTGCATACTTAATGTATTTGCTAAACTGAACACGGTAGTATATGCATTTAGGTACCTTGTATTTTGTCTAAACAGTAAGCCTTCCAGGGGAAGTAATACGGACAAAAAGAGATAAGAAAGCACCACCGCCTGAGAGGAGGCTCTAACTGTGCTGACTCGGTACCTTTCTCTCCTGTGTTGCTAAATGCACCTGTTCAGGATGAGCCATTACCTCTGTCAGGTATGGCGGCTTCCCCAGTGAAGCCTGGGCCTGTATATGTCACTGAGGACACTTTATCAGCTGCCCTAAATAATCTGGAGGAAAAAATTGCTACCTTAATCGCTAAGTCCTCTAAAAAGGGACAATAAGCGAAGCAGGTCTCTTCCAGTATTGGACCTCCCTTCAGAAGTACCTGAGGGAGGAGGATGAGGAGGAGGCTACATCAGCAGAGGATGAGGAGCCAGATTTTAAGGTCACAGGTACAATGCTATAGCAGTGCATTTAAGTTAACCTCTGCGGAGGTAACGGAATTACCTGTCTCCTCCCTAGGGTCATTAAGATCCCTGCAAGGTGCATGCTCCTTCCCGGTTCATCCGTTACTAGAGGATCTAATATACGCAAACTGGCAACATCCAGATAAGCGTTTCTCACCTCCAAAAAGGTTTAACATTCTTTATCCTATGGGGGAATTTTTTTTTTAAAGAAATGGAGCCTGCCTGCGGTAGTTGCGGCTATTTCTTGTGTAAATAAAGACCTGACATGTCCGGTGGATAATGTACAAGGGTTTAAAAGATCCTTCTGAGAGGAAGTTGAAATCCTCCTTCCTTTTGGCCGGCTCAATTACCCAACCTGCAGTAGCAGCAGTCGGTATGTGTCAGGTCATCAGCCAACAGGTAAAGCAGGGGCTGAAGGAACTGCCTTCAGAGCAGGCTAGAAATTGGGAAAATTTGCCTAAAGCCTTATGCTTCACAGTGGATGCCATGAGAGATTCTATCATACAGGCATCACGCCTTACACTCCAGCTGGTACAGATGCGCAGAGTACTTTGGCTTAAGCATTGGTCAGCGGAGACCCCATGCAAAAAGCTGTTGGCAAGTTCCCGTTCCATGGCGAACGCCTATTTGGGGAAGATTTAGAAAAATATATACAGAAGATATCAAGTGGTAAAACGACTTTTACCTGAGAGAAAGAAAAACAAGAGATCTTGTTTTAAACGCTCTCTCTCCCCAGCTCCCGGGAAATCTGACTCCAACCAGTGGCGGCGGCCTGTTTTAGCCGCCCACAAAAGCCAAGGGGCAAGCTCAGAAGAACAAGAAGCCGTGGGGTGCAAGAGCTAATAAGCAAGCCCCCAAAGCCTCTCAGTGAAGGGGCGCCCCCGCTCGGCCGAGTGGGAGGAAGGCTTTGTCAGTTCTGAGCGACTTGGTGGTCAGAAATCCAGGACAATTGGGTAGTATCCACAATATCCTCAGGGTACAAACTGGAATTTCGAGAGATCCCACCTTCTCAATTCCGAGGTTCAAGACTCTCCAAGGATCCACAAAAAAGAGAATCCTTCTTCAAAGGTTTGAATCACTTAATGGCTCAAGGGGTAGTTACAGACGTACCCCAAAAAGAGCGAGGTTCAGGTTTTTACTCAAACCTCTTTGTGATTCCAAAGCCAAATGGAGATGTCAGACCCATCCTGGATCTAAAATCCCTAAATCGGTTCCTGAACGATCGCCATTTTCGAATGGAAACGATCCGATCCGTGGCCGCCACTTTAAAGGGCGGAAAATTCATGGCGCCCATAGATATCAAGGACGCACATTTACACATACCCATCCTCCCCGCTCACCAAAGATTCCTAAGGTTTGCGGTAGAAGATCGCCACTTTCAATTTGTGGCTCTGCCGTTTGGTGTAGCCACCGCGCCCATAGTATTCACAAAGGTGCTAGCTCCTCTGTTAGCAAACCTAAGAACACGGGGCATTGCGGTAACAGCCTATCTGGACGATCTACTAGTAATAGATCAGTCAAAGGACGGATTGGGTCACGCTGTACACACTACAGTAGGATACCTGGAGCATTTAGGATGGATTATAAATTTACAAAAATCCTCTCTCCAGGCCCAAAGAAGGATAGTGTACCTGGGCATGATCATAGATACAGCCCAAAACGGGGTATACCTGCCAGAACCGAAGATACAGTCTCTGAAAGACCTGATCCACAAGGTCAAAGCAAACAAGAGGCCGTCTATTCGCCTTTGCATGAGACTATTGGGAAAGATGGTAGCCTCCTTCGAGGCGGTCCCTTACGCCCAGTTTCATTCGAGACTACTTCAAGGCAATATTTTAGCTTCCTGGAACAGGAAGAGCCAAGCTCTGGATATACCCATGCGCCTGTCCTCACAAGTACGCCACAGCTTCGATTGGTGGCTAGAAGCCAGGAATTTACGGAAGGGAAAGTCCTTCCTCCCAGTGGCCTGGAAGGTGGTATCTAGGGATGCCAGCCTATCGGGCTGGGGTGCAGTATTCAAGGAGGCTTCTACCCAGGGAACCTGGGCCAAGACTCAGGGGATCCTGCCCATCAATGTGCTAGAGATCCGGGCGGTATATCTAGCCCTCAAAACCTGGACATACAGGTTACAGGGCTACCCAGTTCGGGTTCAATCCGACAATGCTACTGCAGTAGCTTACATCAATCACCAAGGAGGCACCCGCAGTCGGGCAGCCCAAAGAAAGGTGAACCGGATCCTGGCATGGGCAGAAGAGCATGTACCTTGCCTTTCTGCAATCTTCATTCCAGGGATAGAAAATTGGCAAGCAGACTACCTGAGTCGTCAGCAGCTGCTACCAGGAGAGTGGTCTCTTCACCCCGAGATCTTTCAGGCCATATGTCTGAGATGGGGAAACCCAGATGTAGACCTGCTAGCTGCCAGGTTCAACAAGAAATTGGACAACTTTGTGTCCAGAACGAGAGATCCTCTAGCCTACGGGACAGACGCTCTAATAATACAGACGCTCTAATAACTCCATGGAATCAGTTCTCACTGATCTATGCATTCCCTCCGATCCCTCTTCTACAAAGACTGCTTCGCAGGATCAAGGAGGAGGGAATACCAGTAATCCTAGTGGCCCCAAACTGGCCCAGGAGGCCTTGGTACGCCGAGATTGTAAAAATGGCGATAGGAAGGCCCTGGAAGTTTCCACTTCGACACGACCTGCTGTCACAGGGTCCAGTATTCCACCCTTCCTTACAAAGGCTAAAGTTGACGGCCTGGCTGCTGAGACCCACATTTTTAAAAAGAGAGGGGTCTCTGGTCCGGCTCTTTCTGCGCTCATTAATGCTAGAAAGCCAGCCTCCAGACTCATCTATCAGAGAGTCTGGAGAGCATACGTTTCCTGGTGTGAATCCAGATGTTGGAATCCTCAGAAGTATGAAATAAGTAGGATTCTTGCTTTTTGCCAGTTAGGAGTGGATATGAATTTAGCCCTTAGCACCATCAAAGGGCAAATATTGGCTCTATCAGTCTTCTCTCAGAGACCATTGGCATCTCACTCCCTAGTTCGGACATTCATTAAGGGGGTACTGAGGATAAATCCTCCAGTTAGGACTCCCTTGTGTCCATGAGATTTGAATTTGGTATTGTCAGTGTTGCAAAAGCAACCTTTTGAACCTATTCGCCATATTCCTTTAATTATATTAAGTAGGAAGTTGGCCTTTCTGATTGCTATAGCTTCTGCTAGGAGAGTATCAGAGCTAGCAGCTCTTTCTTGTAAAGAGCCTTATCTAATTTGTCACAAGGACAAAATCATACTACGACCCCATCTGGCTTTTCTACCTAAGATGGTGTCGGCTTTTCACTTGAATCAAGACATTGTTCTGCCTTCCTTTTTTCCAAACCCGCGGATGGCGGGGGGAAAATTATTACACTCTCTAGATCTACTGAGAGCGGTAAAGGTGTATCTGCAAGCAACCGCTCAGATACGTAAAACAGATGTTTTGTTTATTTTACCAGATGGGCCCAAGAAGGGCCAAGCGGTATCAAAATCCACCATTTCCAGGTGGATTAGACAAGTAATTATTCAAGCGTATGGTTTAAAGAACAGGACTCCTCCTTTTCCTGTTAAGGCGCACTCTACCAGGGCGATAGGTGCTTCATGGGCAGTGCACCACCAGGCTTCGATGGCTCAGATCTGTAAAGCTGCAACTTGGTCTTCAGTCCATACATTTTCCAAATTCTATCAAATAGATGTGAAAGGACATGAGGATTCCGCCTTTGGGCGAAGTGTGCTGCAGGCAGCAGTATAGGGCTTCTGGTCCGCAAGCGGCCTGTTTTGATCTGTGTCTCCCCCCCTTCATATGAGCATTGCTCTGGGACGTCCCATTATGTAATGACTAGCTCTGTGTCCCGTGGTGTACGATAAAGAAAATAGGATTTTTATAACAGCTTACCTGTAAAATCCTTTTCTTGGAGTACACCACGGGACACAGAGGTCCCCCCCTTCTTATGGGAACCTTACTGCTTTGCTACAAAACTGAGGTACTTCCCTGATGGGAGGGGTTATATGGAGGGGAACTGTCTTCCATTGGTTGTGCCAGTGTCCAATCACCGCTGGTGACCCTTAACCCATTATGTAATGACTAGCTCTGTGTCCCGTGGTGTACTCCAAGAAAAGGATTTTACAGGTAAGCTGTTATAAAATCCTATTTTACAGGTAAGCTGTTATAAAAATCCCTTTATCCACTTCTCTACTGTGCACGAAAACCCCCTTCCTGCCCAAGCCATTTTTCAGCTTTCAGCGCTGTCACACTTTGAATGACAATTGCGCGGTCGTGCGACGTGGCTCCCAAACGAAATTTGCGTCCTTTTTTTCCCACAAATAGAGCTTTCTTTTGGTGGTATTTGATCACCTCTGTGGTTTTTATTTTTTGCGCTATAGACAAAAGAAGAGCGTCCAGTTTGGAAAAAAAACACTATTTTTTCCTTTTTGCTATAATAAATACCCATTTTTTTTTTAAATAAAATTTTCCTCAGTTTAGGCCGATACGTATTCTTCTACATATTTTTGGTAAAAAAAAAAATCGCAATAAGCGCGTATTGATTGGTTTGCGCAAAAGTTATAGCGTGTACAAAATAGGGGATAGATTTATAGCATTTTTATTTTTTTATTAGTAATGGCGGCGATCTGCGATTTTTTTATTGTGACTGCGATATTGCGGCGGACACATCGGACACTTTTGACACATTTTTGGGACCATTCACATTTATACAGCGATCCCTGCTATAAAAATGCATTGATTACTGTATAAATGTGATTGGCAGGGAAGGGGTTAACCACTAGGGGGCGGGAAGGGGTTAAATATGTTCCCTCAATGTGTTCTTACTGTGGGGGGAGGGGACTGACTGGGGGAGGTGACCGATGGTTGTCCCTATGTACAAGGGACACACCATCGGTCCCCTCTCCCTCACAGGACGTGGATCATTGTGTTTACACACAGAGATCCACTTTCCTGCTCGTTTCCCGGGCAATCGCGGGTGCCCGGCGGCAATCGCGGCCGCCGGGCACGCGCACCGGGGCCTTGTGAACGCGGCGGGCGCCGCTGGTGGCAAGCGCGCGCCTCCTAGCTCGTTTTAAAGGGAGGACGTCATACGACGTCCTCCCAGAACGAGAGTATCCTCCGGCCGCCGTCAATTGACAGTGGGCGGGGGACAAGTGGTTATAAAAGGGCAAATGATATACAGGGTAGTAGTGAGTCATTCACCAAATTACATCCAAATTGCCCGCCTGGTAAATGACATACTGTGGCAATGCTGAAGCTGCTTTATCAGGAGACAGATCCCGTTGGTATAAGTACAGATCTGTGGGAGAGCCATGTCATAAAAATCAAACAATCAATGATTTGTAATAATTTGTAAAAAACAATATCCAATATTGTCAGCGTATTATACTTACATAGGCAGTAAAATCACAGGTAGGATCTATCAGATTTTACAACTAGGTCTTGGTGCTGGGTAACAGCAGCCCAAAATGGGATGCACTATCTCTCCCGTGTCGCAGTAGCTCTGAAGTCAGCAATGCTGAGATAGAGTACATAGTGCGGGTATTAAGAGCTAACTCCTGTGATGATGGGAGTGAGCAGTAATAGCTGGAAGTGTCTTAGAAACATCCTAGCAACAAGGAAGGACATGATGATGCCATCTCTGGGAGTTTTTCAGTCAGGCATCCGGAGGTACATAAATGGCCTACACCTACAGGAGAGGGCATTATCCAACTTTAGTCAAAGCTGCAAATTTCCTTTTTAATTACCTGCATAGGCAGATTTTTTTTAATAAAGGTAATCTAACCTTTCAAATCCTCCCTGCTATATCCAAAACAAGCTAATAATGTTTAAAATCCCTTAATACATCTAATTTAAAGCGGAAGTAAACCCATTGATTTAACAGTTTCAAAAAGCAGTTACATTCCTGGCATGCCGGAAATGCTAACTGTCACATTGGTTGTGCTCTCAACCAAACTGTCAAATCATCCAATGGCTGGTGTCATAACTGATCACATGTGCAGCATCATGGCAGTTGAAGATTAAACAGAGGCCAAGATGGCAGCTTCCTTGCCTGAAAATGATAGGAGGGTTTACTTCCACTTTAAGTAATATGACTGCTTTGTAACTGTAGCAGACACCACAAAGGTTTGTACTTTTATACTTTTATTTGTTAAACTTTTTTCTATGCAGTCCACAATTTCTTTTGAATGAGGATGTGCAAAGCAAGCAGGGCTTAGACATACCATGGAGCCCTGTCACTTCCCCTTTTACCAATTCTAGAATGTATATGGCATTGTAGAAACTTGGAAAAATGTGATCTAATCCAAAGGTATACTTGTTAGACACTGGCTTTTATACGTAAATGAGTGCGTATTTCAACAAGTTGGAGGAATGCTGATTCAGGGTTATAATTCATGCAACTTGCAGACCTCTGGTAGCCTGCAAAAATATTGCTGTTTGTCGTCAAAGACTAGGCTAGAAAACAAATAACTTACCACTGCTCTTATTTGTGTACATAATACTGATGAACTTTAATTTAGTTCATTACCAAAAATAATTTTAAAATAAACAGTCTGTTCACGTGTAATTTGATATTGGAAAACACAACTTGGCTTCTTGCAATGCATGCAGTTTACCTTTCCACCGTATTTTGTGAAAATAATCACAAGCATTTCTACAAAGTTCTGTTCCATATGATTGTATAAAATGACCACACAGAAATAGGTACAGGTATGGCTGAAATTATTTCACCACCATGTAATGCATTGAATATTTAAAAAAACAAAATATGATTGGAAGCAGTTTAGTGCTATTATTCAGCCAGACATACCAAAAAATACAACAGGTACTACATTACCTAACAATACAGTATGTGCCAGGTTGTAGATTGTCTACACAGAAAATATGAAATCCCTCTAATCACATGTATATGATGCTGCTAACATATAACAGCAATTACATCAACATAGATTTTATCAGGTTTATTTAGGACTTTGAAGAAAAATTCACAAAGTATAAGAACTCACAGCAATCAATTGCAGTTCTTTTTTGAATGATGTGATGTGGATCCAGTTGATTGAATTTACAATACACTGGGGTTGATTTACTAAAACTGGAGAACGCAAAACCTGGTGCAGCTGTTCATTGTAGACGATCAGCTTCTAACTTCAGCTTGTTCAATGAAGTTTGACAAAAAAAAAAAAAAATGGAAGCTGATTGGTTTCTATGCAGAGCTGCACCAGATTTTGCATGCTGCAGTTTTAGTAAATCAGCCCTAATGTCCATAAAATAATTAGATAATTTTTACAACTACTGTTGTCCTCTTATATGCACTGCTTGTAGCACCACACTACAGACTTATGATATTCTGGATTCTGGTTACTCATGGAGAGAGGAGACGGTGAACTGATAGGCCTGTAGCATATTTTAATTATAATTAATTTTTTCAGATTTGCAGCCAACAGATTTAAGTATTCAACCATCATCACCATCAAATCCAAATCTTGGGGCACTGTTTGATAAAACCTGGATATGGCTAGAAGCAAACATCAGGTATAAACCTACTTTCTTTATAAAAAGTGTTTTGAGATATGGGGTTGCTCTACTATGCAGAAACATAGTACATCCACCCACAGGTCTTTGTCCATTTTAGAGTCAAATATGTATAGCACTACCCCCGTAGGAGCTGCTGGTTTAGATTTGGGCGTTGCACGTTACCTCACCATTCGTTGTCTAGGGCAGTGTTTCTCAACTCCAGTCCTCAAGGCGCCCCAACAGGTCATGTTTTTAGGCTCTCCATTATTTTGCACAGGTGAGTTGATCAGTTTCACTGCCTTAGTAATTCCCACAGCTGTTTCATCTGAGGGAAATCCTGAAAACATGACCTGTTGGGGCGCCTTGAGGACTGGAGTTGAGAAACACTGGTCTAGGGGATGAGAGTCTACAGAAAGTTCAATGTCCACACAAGTTACAAATCCTTCTTTGTTAGGTTTATTTCACACAACTTGCATAGGTAGAGGGATGGAGGGTCAGGGGAAGGTTCAGGAACACGATGCAGATAACTGGGGAAACTTCTAAGTTTCAAAAGTCACACTCACCACTCTCCTGCAAGTGGGTATTGCTCACCCGGATAGGCCTCTCTCACTTGGCCTAGCAACCGGGATGACGCACAAACAAAATGAAGAAATAATCAGTCTCTGCCACAGACTTTAGGATGATATAGATGAACTGTTATAATCCTCTGCCACAGGATTTTAGTACCCCGATATCCATCCTTACAGTTTCAGAGCCTTTAAGCCGACCCGGCACGCTGTAAGGTGACATAAGTTACGGTGCATCCTCCAATAAGGTCACCAGGCCTTCCCCAAGATACCAGCGTTCCGCTTGGTCCTCTCCAGGACAGGTCCTCCCTGGTTTCCTCCATTGAGTGGCTTCCTCCCGCAGGACAGACAGCACAGGATCACCTTCATAGTGCAGGCCCCAGTCAGGACAACTGGGCCCACCTGGCAGAGATGCAGCCTCGGGCCAGCATGGCTCCGCGGCTTAAATGTCACTAACACATGCCTCGAGCCAGGAGGGCCACGAGGCGAAGACGAGCCCCGAAAAATGGCGTCTGCCCTTTAAGTACCCTTCACCAGCATGCCCAGCGGGGAGACCACTCCCACTGGGCTGTTCCCGAGGGAAAGTACCCAATACACTTTGGCCTGCTTGTGTTCCAACATTGGCCTGGGGTGGTAACACCACCTACAGGCAAACAGTGGGAAGTCCCGCTCATCTTCGTCCTCACCATGGAACCTTTCCTCCGCAAAATTAGAGACAACCCAGATATCCAGGGGATTACCATTCATCGCAATCAATACAAGATTGCGGCTTACGCGGACGATATTCTACTATTTCTTTCAAATCCCTTGACTACCATCCCAAACCTCCTCAAGGACTTTACCCTCTTCAAACACCTCTCCAATCTCCAGATCAACTTTGATAAATCTAAAGCACTCAACATTTCCTTACCACAACAAACGGTCCTACTCTGTCAAGCTAACTTCCCTTTTAGATGGGAACCCAATGAACTCACTTACCTGGGCATTAAAATTCCTACCAAATTGACTGACCTGTATTCGAAGAACTTTCTCCACACACTTCAGACTATTAGGGAGGACACAACTGACTGGCTAAGGGGCCCCTTTTCCTGGTTTGGCAGAGCTGCTATCCTAAAGATGAATGTGCTGCCCAGATTACTATATCTCTTGCAAGCTATTCCGATTAAACTCCCCCCGTCCTATTTTACCTCATTTAAACAAATATGCAGACGCCTCCTCTGGTCAGCGGGACCCCCTCGTCTGAGCTGGGCAAAATTGACGCTTCTCAAAAGTAGGGGAGGCTTAGGTCTTCCAGATCTACACTCTTATAATAGGGCTTGCCAATTAACACGTATTGTGGATTGGCATGTACATGCATCTAGCAAAGACTGGGTGCAAGTGGAAAATTCTTTTTCCCAAATTCCTCTTACCCATCTACCATGGATTAACATAGGCTCCATCCCCCGGAACTGCTCCACTCATCCTCTAATAGGTCCAACTCTACACAACTTCAAAACCTCCTGTCACATCCTCCAAACGACACCTATTCCCGGGCCAATGACGCCTCTTACCCAGAACCCGGACTTTCCAGCGGGTATACCTGCCAAGGTCAGGCACTTAGGACCCGTGGACCCCCCAGTCAGGGCATATCAATGCTTTGAAGTCGACGCACTTCTCACACAACCTGAATTGTCCTCCAAATTCCCTAACCTCAGCATACCCTTCTTTAAATATCTGCAAATACGTCATTTCCTCCGTCAGGCTCGCCCTCTCTCTCAGTGGTCTAGATCTCTTACGCCCTTCGAACACCTCTGCACAGACACGGAACCACACAGACATTTAATATCCACCCTGTATGCCCTTTTACTCTCAGGAGCCCCCCCCCCGACACTTGGACTCGCACACAATGGGCCAATGATCTGTCCTTAAACATCTCCACGGTAGAATGGGATCGTGTCTGCGAACATACACACAAAGGTTCGGTCAATGTATCCGCGCAAGAAAATAGATATAAATTATACACGAGATGGTACCGTACGCCAGACAAAATACATCGATTCTTCCCGACCGTTTCCCCTCTATGCTGGAGATGTAATTCCGCCCCTGGGTCATTCCTGCACATTTGGTGGGAATGCCCTCTGATACAACTTTCTGGAAAGACATACATACTTTAATCACCAAAATCACTACGTACACTCCAGAATTCTCCCCAGGACAATACCTACTTCACCATACATCCATTCCTAGTTCAACCTACCGCAAATCTCTTACCCTACACCTTATTAACGCAGCATCCCAATGCATACCAATGCACTGGAGAAGCACGCCCCCCCCCTTCCATAGCCGAATGGCATAATAGAGTTGACAAAATAGCGGAGATGGAAAGTCTTATTTTCCAAGCCAAGGACAACCCCACTAAATTCAGAACTATATGGGCTTGCTGGATCCAATATAGAGAGACAACATCAACCACGATCCCCCACGTGAATCCGATTCCTTTAACAGGAAACAACACTCCCACCTGAAAACCCTGACTACCCCGTTCAGAATATTTCGATCACTCCGTCATTCCCCTAGTCCCCCCCTTTCCTCCCTCTACCCTCTCGAGTAAGGATATTAAGAATTCAGTTTTGCACCATACTTCATACCTGAAATTGAATATCCCATATCTCGAGCTTTTAAAATAATTTCTGTGACTTTTACATTACACTAAAAGACGTCTTAGTCTCCTTGACGAGATTGCTTAGTACTTACGTGACCATTCCAGGAGGGGTAGGAGTAATACTGGAAATGTCAGGTTTTACTATACTACTGAAAAACCGTCTGTCTTTCATTGTCCTGTCAATACAAATAGGTCGTCTTCTCGCCCACAGTATGATCCCAATAGGGGTGGGCGGGGGGGAACGAGGCCTTCACAAGTTTGTCCTACTCCTCTTCGATATACCCCCATTGAGAACTCCATTTCCTCCGACCCTCTATAGTTATATAACTCGTTCTTATCCCGGAATACTGGACACCGACCACACATACCTTAAGTTTATATGTAGGCCGTGATCCGTTCTTTATTCTAATCCCCTAGTAGAATCTGATATCTAGCTAGTTGCTAATGTATTCCCATATAAAGTCATATTATGGTTCACCTTTATTCTAGTTATACCTTGTTGTATGATTTTTTGAAACCCATGTGGCCAATGTCATATCTCTGTTATTATGAAAACTTCAAATAAAATTCATTTGAAAAAAAAAAAAAAACAGTGGGAAGTCCTTCCAAACACAGCCATAGCCGGAACAGAGGCTGATTTAGCCTTAATCATTACAAAGTCTGAGCTAACTACCAGCTCAGACACCCACTAAATTTAACATAGCGCCTGGTCATCAGAAGCAGGGCGCTACATATGTTTTTATTGTATATCAGAATAAAAAACAGAACAGAAGATCCAAATATGCAGCACCAAATTTTGAACAGTACAGTCAGTGCCGGTTCACACAGGGGCGACTTTTCAGGCGACTTTGCCGCTTGATAAGTGGTGCTCTGTTCTGTACTATGGACAGGGCCGCCATCAGTGGGGTACAGGCAGTACACCGGTAAGGGGCCCGGATGGCCCCCCTTTTTTTGTAAGGGGCCCAGAGGTCCCCAGGGACCCGGAGTTCCCAAGGGCCCCGAATGTCAACCCCCCTTTTTTAAAAAAAAATATATAATTTTTTTTTATTATAATTTTTTTTATTTAATTCGTTTTTTTATTTATTTTATTAAATTTTTTTTATTATTTATTTATTTTTGTAAGGGGTCCAGAGGTCCCCAGGGCTCCGGATGGAAACCTCCCTTTTTTTTTTTATACATTTTTTTTTTTTTTTGTAAGGGGCCCAGAGGTCCCCAGGGCCCTGGATGGCAACCCCCCTTTTTTTTATTTTTGTTCTCCTGTTTTTTTTTGTGTTCGTCAGCACCCAAACCCCCTGCTTCTCAATTCGTGGCACCCCCCCCCCCCCACTTCTCAATTTGCGGCTGCCCCTCCTGCTCCTTAATTCGCGGCGGCAGCACCCCCCCCCCCGGTTCTCCTCGGCTCCAAGGGGCCCATGCCTGAAGCTGTGTAAGGGGCCCCAAAACTCCTGATGGCGGCCCTGACTATGGAACCGTTCTAATAGGAGCGACTCAGAAAAAGGTTCTTGTATGACTTTGGGATGACTTCAGGGCGACTTCCATTGACTTCAATACAGAAGTCATTTTGCAAGTCGCCTCTGAAGTCGTGTGCAGATTGCCTTGCAGAGTCGCGCGGCAAGTCGTGCTGCCCCTGTGTGAACCAGCACTTAATGTGTCAAAAATAGAAGTAAGAGAAAAAATTTAAACACAAACATAAATGAGGTACTACTACTATATGTAAATATCACACATAACGGAAGAATAAGAAATCTGCAACTCTTGGTAGGATGTGATGGATCTCAAGGTCAGCACTATCATATTTGGAAGGGGAGAACTAGAAAAGAGGGTAGAGGGAGAGAATAGGGTGAGGTCAGGGGTGTCTTTGTCCATATTAAAGTTATTTTACTTTATTACAAAGGCATGACAGTACAAAACAGGCTCGTGTCATGGGAGAGGGAGCATCATTTTAGGGGCACCCATGCCCCACCCCTTTTAGTCAATGTCATGAGGGGGAGGGACTTAGTCATTATCACATAAAGCGCAGGCATGCAAAGGTGCAAAAGCTTAATAGAAGGATCAAGCTGCCATTGTCTGATTAGCAAATTCGAATTTGTTTTTATGTTTACAGAGGTTTCCACTACTGACTTTTCTTTCTAAAAATGTCAGCAACATGGCTTTGTTGTTCCAATATGTATATTCATTAACCCGGAGGAGGTATGCAGATAAGAATTTTTAACTTTCCTTAAAGTGGAGTTCCACCCTGATTTTTTTTTTTTTTTACCATAAATATTAAAAAAAGAAAGAAAAAAAAAATGGAAAAAATTATTATTTTTTACTTACCAGAAATAGCGGATGCTACACGGGAGTTCCTAATCTGCCTCTTCATCCTATGCGGTGGGTCTTGTTCCTCGTCCTACACTCGGTGTCTTCTGGTGAATGGGGCGCGCTGCCTGCTGGAAACTGTGTGTATCCCAGAGAGCAGCCGGCCCATTCACAAAGCGCCGCCACGACTCGCGCATGCGCAGTAGGAAACGGGCAGTGAAGCCGCAAGGCTTCACTGCCTGTTTCCCTTAGTGAGGATGGCAGCGCGGGGACCTGCCGTGATCGAGAGATCGGCCTCGGGGGGGCCGACTTTGCGAGCGCCCAGGACAGGTAAGTGTCCTTATTAAAAGTCAGCAGCTACAGTGTTGGTAACTGCTGACTATTAAAAAATCAAAATCGCGGGTGGAACCCCACTTTAAACTTTTCTGTTGTGCATACAGGCTATGGCTTAGAAAGCATTCAGACCCATGGGTCAGCATTACAGCCAGGTAAAGAGCATTTTTAGAAGGTTAGCAATGATATCTCCCACATATCTATCATGAAAAAATTGATTTAACACCTTGGCCGCAACTATACAAGTAGTGCTGTTAGATGAGCTCCAGAACATGGACACAAGCTGCTTCACCTCAGGCAGGTGCTGGTGCAGGTGGACAGCTCACACTGAGCTCTGCAGGCTTGCTCCTCTGAGCCGAACTGCCTGGAGAAGATGGAAGAGGTGGGTGGAGCCAAAATTGACCAGGCGCGAAGGAGGAAGACGTTTCTCCTCTGCTCTGAATGCTGGTGCCTCGTCTCGGCCTCATGACGTGACATTACTGGTTGCTAGACTCCAGGCAGCAGCCGAGTCTAGAAACTAGTGCAGCGAGCAGCAAAGAAGCCAGGGGATGGTGCAATAAGATATTCTAGGGAGTTGGGGTGGCGCCGCTGCTGCTGCTGCTGAATGTAACAGTAAGTGACTGCCACAGCTTCGGTATCCCCCCTTTGTGGCACCTGGAAGCGGTGCACCCTAGGCACCCGCACAGGATTGGTCCCGAGTGTCTGTGTGCGGGCATCTTGCTCCCCCATGCGGATGTCCATGGCTACTGTGTTGGACGACTGTGTGTGTGTGTGTGTGTGTATATATATATATATATATATATATATATATATATATATACACAGTGTACACTGTATATTTACACACACACATATATATATATATATATTATATCTTTTTATGTGACAACACTGAGGAATCCACACTTTGCTACAATATAAAGAAGACAGATTGTATAACAGTGTAAATTTGCTGTCCCCTAAAAATAACTCAACACATTAATGTCTAAACCACTGGCAACAAAAGTGAGTACACCCCTAAGTGAAAATGTCCAAACTGGGCACAAAGTGTCAATATTTTTTGTGGCTACTATTATTTTCCAGCACTGCCTTAACCCTCTTGGGCATGGAGTTCACCAGCGCTTCACAGGTTGCCACTTGATTTCTCTTCCACTCTTCCACTCCTCCGTGACGACATCATGGAGCTGGTGGATGTTAGAGACCTTGCGCTCCTCCACCTTCCGTTTGAGGATGCCCCACAGATGCTCAATAGGGTTTAGGTCTGGAGACATGCTTGGCTAGTACATCAACTTTACCCTCAGCTTCTTTAGAAAGGCAGTGGCCGTCTTGGAGGTGTGTTTGGGGTCATTATCATGTTGGAACACTGCCCTGCGGCCCAGCCTCCGAAGGGAGGGGGATCATGCTCTGTTTCAGTATGTCACAGTACATGTTGGCATTCATGGTTCCCTCAATGAACTGTAGCTCTCCAGTGCCAGAAGCACTCATGCAGCCCCAGACCATGACACTACCACCACCATGCTTGACTGTGGGCACACTTGTCTTTGCATTCCTCACCTGTTTGCTGCCACACACGCTTGACACCTTCTGAACCAAATAAGTTTAACTTGGTCTCATCAGACCACAGGACATGGTTCCAGTAATACATGTCCTTTGTCTGCTTGTCTTTAGCAAACTATTTGCAGGCTTTCTTGTGCATCATCTTTAGAAGAGGCTTCCTTCTGGGACGACAGTCATGCAGACCAATTTGATGCACTGTGCGGCGTATGGTCTGAGCACTGACAGGCTGACTCCCCACCCCTTCAACCTCTGCAGCAATGCTGGCAACACTCATATGTCTATTTCCCAAAGACAACCTCTGGATATGATGCTGAGCACGTGCACTCAACTTCTTTGGTCGACCATGGCGATGCCTCTTCTGAGTGGAATCTGTCCTGTTAAACCGCTGTTTGGTCTTGGCCACCGTGCTGCAGCTTAGTTTCAGGGTCTTGGCAATTTTCTTATAACCTAGGCCATTTTTATGTAGAGCAACAATTCTTTTTTTCAGATCCTCAGAGAGTCCTTTGCCATGAGGTGCCATGTTGAACTTCCAATGACCAGTATGAGAGAGTGAGAGCGATAACACCATATTTAACACACCTACTCCCCATTCACACCTGAGACCTTGTAACACTAACGAGTTACATGACACCGGGGAGGTAAAATGGTTAATTGTGCCCATTTTGGACATTTTCACTTAGGGGTGTACTCCCGTTTGTTGCCAGTGGTTTAGACATTAATGACTGTGTATTGAGTTATTTTGAGGGGACCGCAAGTTTACACTGTTATACAAGAAAAATGGTGAGGTGTTCAATACTTATTTTACCCGCTGTACATATATAGTGTACAGTTAATAGCTCATTCCTTATTCCTTATTGGTTGTTCTTCAATCTCATCTCTTCTGCTTAAGTGATTAGTGACAGCTGTGTTAGCCCATACATAGGCAGCTATTCTTGAACAAACACGTTTCTAATAGTATACTGTATGTGGTTTTCATTTAGTAATACCCATTCATTCAAAAGCAAACAAAATCTTTCAAACGACAAACAAATTATGTGAGAATGTTCTGGTAATTTTTGTACAAATTTTCCTTTGACTTTTCCTAAAAATTTTAGTTCTAACTTTTATCCATCTATGGCCAGCTTTTTTCCAAAACTTGGTAACTCCTAGTAACTTCAGTCAGTTGTCACTGGTTCTCCTTATTTCTGCTCCAATATCTGGTCACGTGTCAATAGTTCTCTTAAGGTGGCCATAAATTGATAGAAAATTTGTCTGGTTCAGCAGGGACCAGCCAAATTTTTATCCATGCATGGGTAGACTGGTTGTACAGAAGCCAATCTACTGATTGACTTCTGCACAACCAGCCTAATGAATTTTCCCTACTCAATCAGCGCCGTCGTCTATAGTCTCCCTGCTGCCAGAATACAATACCTCAGATTCAATACCTTAGCGGGGAGGATTCCCCCATCCACACACTGAGTAATTATTTTTTTTGTGTGTAACCACCTCCCACCCGACCACTGCACATATACGGCCGGGTGGGTGCGTCCTCCTTTTGAGTGGACATTCAGAAACATCCCTCAAAAGGAGGGGGATCGCGCGCTCGCGTGCCCTCGCAGGGGCGTGATCCAGATGCGCTCGTGTCACCCGGACACAGCGCATCTCCGATCGGCAGGAGGGCTCTGTGATTGGCCCTCCTGATCACTTGACAGCTGTTTCCAATCACAGCCATCATGTGATGTAAATAGAGAGCCGGTTGCGAGACGATCGGCTCTCCTCTCCTCACATGGAAGTTGTCAGTGAGGAGAGGAGAGTTGATCACTGCAGCCGGCTGGTTATCAGTGAGTATGAGCTGTTTTTTACAGCTTTTTCACACTGATCACCGGCCCAGTGTCCCCACACAGTGTAAACACACACATGTCACCAAAATAGTGTCCCCACACACATATGCCCACACAGTAAAAACACCTGTCCCCCACATATGTCCCAGTAAAATCATATGTCCCAATGATTATCTGCATACATATGTCCGTGATCATCTGCGTACATCTGTACATGATCATCTGCTTACATCTGTCTGTGATCACACAAACCAATTATTATACACTTAATGGGATTTTTTTTTACCAAAGACATGTAGCAGAATACATTTTGGCTTAAATTTATCACAAAATTCGATTTTCCTGGTGCCTTCATGGCAGCATACTAAGGGTTAATGGCTCCGCCCCAATTAACTCACAGGACCACGTAACTCTATAAAAGAAAGAGTTACTCCCCCTCAGGTATTCTTTTTCCTGTCCTCATCCAACACTGCAGGATCACAGATCAGCCCTACCTCACCGTCATATGGTGTAACCCAGTGTTTCTCAACTCCAGTCCTCAAGGCGCCCCAACAGGTCATGTTTTCAGGCTCTCCATTGTATTTACACAGGTTATTTGATCAGTTTAACTGCTTTAGTAATTCCCACAGCTGTTTCATCTGAGGGAAATCCTGAAAACATGACCTGTTGGGGCGCCTTGAGGACTGGAGTTGAGAAACACTGGTGTAACCATTGCAGGTTCATGCTCTCCTGCAGGATGGAGTCCCATCACTTGTATTGCTAAATGCATCACATAAGTATGGGAGCCTGTTTTTCTGTGGATCTTTTTGGGGCCTGTCTAAAACATCCAGGAGCACCTCCTTCTCCTCTGTGGCTTTTGGCTGACTATTCCAGGGCAAGACAGCACAAGGTACCTTTTAGAGCACTTCAGTGGCGTTCTTTATTTTTTTTTTCCTCATGTGTACCTGACACTGCATTCATGCGTGACACTGCATTCATGTGCAACTGTCTCCATGTGCACCTAAACACTGCATCTATGTGTACCTAGTGCTGCCTCCATGTGCACCTCACACTGCATACATGTGCACCTGGTGATGCCTCCATGTGCACCTAACACTGAGTCGATGTGTATCTGGTGATGCCTTCATGTGCACCTAACACTGAGTCGATGTGTATCTGGTGATGCCTTCATGTGCACCTAACATTGCATATATGTGCACCTGGTGATGCCTCCATGTGCACCTAAAACTGAGTCCATGTGTACTTGGTGATGCCACCATGTGCACCTAATTCTGCACTCATGAATTTCTGGCCTAACATTGCCTCCCATATGTACCTGGGTGTACATGGTGCTGTGGCGCTAGACGCTATACTCATAGGCGCTGCCTCTCCTGAAGATTCCTTCCATTGGTGGGAGCCGTGAGTGGCCTGATAATACCGCTGGGTGCGCCGCCATCCCCCCCCCCCCCGTGGGTGCGGACGCTTCGCGCGCGTCTCCTTGCACAGTCTCATCATCTCGGGTGGAGCCACAGCGGAACGTCACAGCGCATGCGCAGTAGCCTTCTGAGACCGAGCAGCGGCCATCTTGGTACACCCTGTAGATTGTATGATTTTTGGGCTAATTTAAAGCCCGCCAAAGTAAAAATAAGACATCTCCTATTCTCTGCTCCCTCCATTACATTTTCATATAGCCTGACCAGTAGTATTAATGGTACGTGGGTATGTGCATGCACACATGTATATGCGTATATCGATGTGTAGGTAGTAGTAGTATTAATTAGTATCCCCTTCCTATACCTTTTACGTATTTAGATTTAATCTTAGCCCTAGCCGCTCTGATATTACAATGCCGCATCAATAAAGATCCTCAACATACCGCTAGGTAAGGGCTGCAACTAACAGGTAAGTTCCTTCATTCAAAGAGCACAGGGCATATGGAAATATTCTCTGTTTATTTCCGCAAGCCCGCACCGAGAGCCACCCGCAAGGGTTCTCTCGAGGGAAATACCTTCCGCAGTGACGGAGGTCACCCCAGCATACCCCAACCAGGCATGACTCCCAGCGCAATTTCGCACGTCCAGGGGAAAAGCCTGAGTTTGTGGGAACAAGCCCTACTGAGAAAATGGGCGTATGGCCAAGGTCCGCCTAAGGAGGAAAGAGCAATAAAACGCGCTATTTTCTCTCCAGATTGGTTCAGAAGCTGATTCAGAAGGTGAGTCGATTGCAGCCAAAAAGAACATATCAACATTTTGATGTCAGTTTAGTAAAATCGCATCACATTGTTATCATGTTATTGCATTTAAAGATGCGATTCATGGGAGGAAGATCTGGTATCCTCTGTCCAAACGTGAGTATATATTGTTTTTTCCCTCACCTGAAATGGAAAGCTTTGACCATTACCTTTACGAGGTCAGGAGAACGAGGGGCGAAAGCACATCGCCTACAATCAATGTCTCAGAAGCAGATGCGCAGCTCCTTGATTCAGATCCGACTTTGAGCGCGTCGGTCATGAGGCTAGCCAAGAATGCAGCCATCGATGTCCTGGGGTGCTCCCCCAGAGCCATGCTATACTTCATCGCGACCAGAAGGGCATTTCGGCTAAAGCCATGGTCAGTGGACCCATCTGCAATGCAATCCTGATGTCGCATATGATGGAAGGCCCAATTCGGCGATATAAAAAATATATATATATATTTTTTCCCTAAGATAGGAGAAGAGATTTTGCCTCACGGTCTGTTACCAAACAAAGATCAAGAGAGAAGAGGCTGGTAAGGCTCACGAGCCACCTTTCCCAAATTGGACAATTCTTAAGACCGCGTCTTCGTCGGTTGAGAGCCAGAAGTCCTTCTGACCCCCCTGATCCACAGGTCTGGCAGTAACATCAGGCCTTCCGTCTAGGTTTGAGTGGGAAAACTGCAATGGTCCATGCAGCCTCCACGATCCTTTAAGGGCTTATTCTTTTTTGGAAGTTCAATCCATCCTCCACCCCGCTTCTCTCCGACCCACCAAATTCTGATCTCCAAGGGCGAGAAGGAAGCTCTCTTTCAGTGTATTCAAATACTTTTATACCAACAGGCAGTATTGCCAGTACCAAACTTGGAGAAACACCCGGGGCTCTACTCCCCAGTCCTTTCTTTTAGTTCCCAGGAAATCAGGGGCTGGAGACTCGTGTTGGATCCAGAGAGGTTGACGGATACGTTCGGGTAGAACATGTCATTCGGTATCCCTAGACACCGTAATTCTGTCAGTACAGCCAGATATTTGGATGGTCTCTAAGTCTCCAGGATTTCTTCCCTTCACATTCTCATCCATCTTTCCATTCTTTTTCCTGGGTTGAAAGTAGGCGATCTGCGCCTCCACTTCCAATATCTTCCCTCAGGGATTTCATCAATCCCCCAAAACCTTCACCAAGGTCTTAGCAACCACCCTGGCTTCCTTCTGGGAAAGGAGGTCAGGGTTCTGCACTTCTTCCAATTCGAGTGACTTATCTGCTCAGTCAATTGACGCCTACGGGTACAGCTGCAAACTTTAGTCAACATCCCAGTGAAGGCGGTGTCACTTCCATCAGAGGATCCCTGAATTGGTACAGAAGGTGGAGGAAGTGAACAGTTGGTGTTTACAATCTCTGTTTGGACTTTCTGGCACAACGAAGAAAGAGGCACCGAAGACAAATGAGAGTTATCGGTGGAAACCAGCCTTGGGGGTGGGCACGGCCTCCCAACCTCCTAGTTCACCGCTCCCTTGACCCATTCTTGTATCTGAAGCAAGTCAACTGGACTGGGGGGTGACACATCACCAAAAGAACCAGTTAGTACAAGGAAGATGGTGTTTCAACTCGGAGAGTATGATTTCCGATATCCTAGAGCTAAGAGTGGCATGGATGGCGCATCTAGTCCCTCTTCTTGGGAGCCAGTCCATACTGGTTCAGACAGACAAGATGGCAGTGGCCTATGTTCAAAGCCTAGACGGGATGCACAGCAGGTCTCTGTCCAGCGACGTGGCCCCAATTCGTTCGTGGGCGGAGGACAATTTGGTCAATCTTCAGGCGGCCTACATCCCAGCCCCTGAGAATCAGCTAACCGATCGCCTTTCAAGGTCTTTCAACAGCAACAACGAATAGTCACTAGGCCCGTGAATTGTCCGGTGGATATACCAACAGCGGGGTACTCCCCATTGAGAGCTTTGAGCTTCCCACTCAAAAGCGAAACTCCTTTGCTTTTTATGAGATTCCCTCAAGATTACTCTGATACTGAGTTTCCTCCAGCTTCTATTGTCGGAGAAGGTCACTATCCTGGCAACCATGCCATACTGGGAAAGGGGACAATGGTTTCCACTCTCAGTCAAAATGGCTCGGTGCAGCCCACTTCCGATTCCACACACGGTTTCCACTATTAGTCAAATAGCTCAGTACAGCCTCCACACACGGTCAACCTCCTATATCAAGACGACTTCTTTCTCCCACGTCCGGGGATCCTGGACTTGAAGCCCTGAAAGCTGAGCAGAGCAGACTGGGTGACCTAGGGTGCTCGCATGGTGTCACCCAAACATTATTACAACCAAGAGAGTCCTCCACCTATGCCATCTTATATTAGGTTTCGAAGGGGATTCACAGAACTGGCAGAATCCAACCATTTCAATCCACTAGGCCCTGGGCTCCAAAGATTCTACTCTTTCTACTAACTGGTCTGGACTTAGGCTGAAGTCTAAAGCACTCTGAAGGTTCAGCCTGTAGCCTTGTCAGCTTTGCCGGGCGCACGCTGGGCACTGAATCTTCTCGTAGAACGTTTCCTGAAAACAGTCAAAGTCCATGTCCTCCCGGGAAGACTGATTCCCCATATGGGTGTCTGACAGATGTCTTAGCAGACCCTTCCTTTGCACCCACTAAAGAGTGTGCATTGGGAGGCATTACATTGGGAACCTACCTTGCTGATTGCCATCATATCAGGTCATAAGGTGTCAGAAACACAACCTCTAGGGGCACAGGAACCCTACGTCACCTTTTTCCCAGGCAGGGTAGCCCTACAGCCTATTCACCAGCATGTCTCTAAAGTGTCTGCACTCTACATTCTCAGCCGGGTATGGCTTCTCCTGACTTTCGGAGAAGATCAATCTCCTCAAACTACACGATTTGGATATAGCCAGATCCCTGAGGCGTTACTTAGAACTAACACAACAGTTTCGCAAAGATCAATGTTCATTCGTTATTGCCAAGGGCGCAAAGAAAGCAATGACGCCCTCCAAGCTAGTCCAAGGACGTATCGGGCTAGTGGTCTCCCAGTCCGAAGTGCGCCGAATGCGCACTCATCACGGGGAAAGTCCTCTGCCTCGGCAACGTTTGGGCTAGGGTCTCTTCGGAGGCAATTTGCAGGACGGCTAGTTAGTCATCCTTCATCACCTTCATGTCGCACTATACCCTAGGCGCGGCAATCCTTATCTCCTGAGATTTGGGAGGAGGTCTCTTGGAACTATCAGTTCTGTAAACTCATTTAATTGTATTATTGCAGTACCCTCCCTGTAAGCGAGTTAGGTACCCTTAGTATGCTGCCATGAAGGCACCAGGAAAATGGAAAATTGTATACTTACCTTTCCGTAATTTTCCTTTCCTGGTGCCTACCATGGCAGCATACACCCTCCCTTCTATAATCCTTAAAGTTCTGAAGACTAGTTACAAGAATACCTGAGGGGGGGGTAACTCTTTCTTTTATAGAGTTACGTGGTCCTGTGAGTTAATTGGGGCGGAGCCATTAACCCTTAGTATGCTGCCATGGTAGGCACCAGGAAAGGAAAATTACGGAAAGGTAAGTATACAATTTTCCGTTTTATTGGATTTCTTTTAAAATAGAAAGTAGAAAATATCGTTTTTTTCAAAATGACCACTCTTTTTTTCACTTATATCGCAAAAAATAAAAACCGGAGTCGTGAATAAATACCACCAAAAGAAAGCTCTATTAGTGTGAACAAAATGACAAAAATGTCATTTGGGTACAATATAGCATTAAAAAAAATTGAAAAAATTGCGCTACCAGTGGGAATAAATGTGTGCAGAAGAAGCAGCTGACATAAACAATAAGATGGTATTGTTGTAAAGATAAATAAAAAGAAAAATGCAGCGCTAAGAATCAAGGTATAGCCAGATGAAACCCTATGTAAATAACTACAGAGAATAACCTCCAGATATAGCTCCACTCAAACTATGACGTGAAAAGTGCAAAAAAATCGGGCTTTCATAAATATGCCTAAAACATATGTAAAAAAAATATATGTAATATACCCAAACTCAAAAAGAACTATTATAACACACAACAAAGTGTCCTGTAACAAATAAAAGAACAGAGTCTATGTTGATCCGTAATGGGTGTGCAGAATCTGATGTAAAGCATGGACTTTCACCGTAGCAGTGGTATTGCATCTAAACACACCGAGCATACTAGAAGTGTCATCCAACATCAATGGTAGAATGGTAAGTAATGGATACTCTTACCGTGAGTCAGATGTAAATAGGAATAGACGAGATCCCAGAACCAGGTGCTCCAAAGGGGATATCTCCAATCCAGCTTCCAGGCAGTGAAACTGCTGTGGTGTAGAAGGATCTCTCTCAGCGGAGTTTACACAGGAGGCGTAAGCCCCAACAAACCTTCCGTGGTGGATGTCCCCTTGGGCAAGGTATCCTCATCAGGTGTAGTCTGCTGCTGGAAGGATGTCTGAATGTCCAAACATGTACTTCTCATGATGGGCTTATCATTAAGTGACGCTTCCTTGTCTGCTTCCCCTAGATATAATACTATACTGCTGTAGGTCGGCTGGCACCTGTTGTTCCATTAGCTTGTGTTCAGCTCTGGCTGCACTCTGCAGCTATGGGTGTATAGTGTAACATGACCACGCAATTGTCATTGAAAATGCGAGAGCGCTGAAAATTGGCCTGGGAAGGAGGGGGGTGAAAGTGCCCAGTATTGAAGTGGTTAACCCGCTGGTTGAACAAAAAGAAAAAGACTCCTTTACGGGCCGCTATAGTCATTCTCCAAACCTCACTCACTTGTGGTTGTCCTCAGTCATTGTCTAAATCCCAGTCACTCAAGATCATTTTAGCTTCTAAAGGGAGTTTGCCAGCCTCCAAACTACTTGGAAGAGTAGGAGCTTTGACCATTTAGAATGGCCCTGGCATTTGACAATGAACAAAGCAGCTGAATGGGGGTGATGATTGAAGCTGATGAGTGAGGATAATGATTACTTCTGCTTACTGAAAGTGGCTAGTAAGAATGATGAGTGAGACTGACTAGTGTAGTGCTACCCCCGCAGGGGCTGCTGGTAATACCTGATTCTTCCCAAATAGTATAGAGCAGGCATATGCACTTAGCGGACCTCCAGCTGTTGCAGAACTACAAGTCCCATGATGCATAGCAAGACTCTGACAGCCACAAGCATGAAACCCGGAGGCAGAGGCATGATGGGACTTGTAGTTTTGCAACAGCTGGAGGTCCGCTAATTGCATATCTCTGGTATAGAGGCTGCATGTCCCCACAAGCAGCAGTCCACACACACTGGCTCCAATAACTCAGTCTAGAGAATGTATTTTTGATATTTATTGCTTGATAAAATTCCAGGTTGGTCATTTGACTTTCCCAGCCCCATATTCTGGAAATGTCTTCCAGAAGCAGGAGGAAGCAATCAAGCTCTCAGCCTGCGAAACCTTCAATGGACCAGAGCAAACAATCCCTGTTCTATTGACTACAGAAGGAGCCACAAACTAAATATGCCAGCATTCTACGCTAACAAGTTGCTACACTAATGATTATGACAACTGAGGATTATTATTGAAGATGTTGAGTATCATGGAAGAAAGGGGTCTAGAGGAGCTGGGAAGGGAGAGGATGTGAGCTGAAATGAGTAAGGATTACACCTGAGGTTGACATTTGGGGGGCAGAAAAACAAAGTTTAAAGGACAAGTAAGGAGGAAGAAGTTAAAGAAAGATAAAAGAAAATTCTAAGGAGGATATTGACCAAAGAATGAGTTTGAAGTATGGCTGTCCGACAAGTGACTGAAAAGCAGGATGAATGACAAGTGGCTGAAAAGCAGAGGAGGATTAAGGGGAATATGTGAAGAGGACAACTATCAAGTGACCACATTTAGTAGCTGACCAAAGTTTAAAAAAGAAGTGAGCCAAGTCTGGAAAAAAATCAAACAAGTCAAATAAATCCATTAAATAGCTCTCACACTATTTATAAAGGTACAGTGTAGAGTAGGTGTAATTGTACCTACTCTACACCAAAAAACAAAGTGTAATTGAATATCATCGAATAAGCATGGAAATGAACTATTTAGCCACAATAGACCACACTTTGCAATAATAATAATAATAATAATAGCACATAGGGTTCCTGCCTTTCAGCATAACAAATTATACTGAGGAGCTTTTTGAAGATCATCCATGTATCCATGTAGATTATCCATGTAAGTATCTGTATGTGTCAGGAGCTTTTTGTAAATTATTACTCTCATCCGATGAGTGCAATGCAGGAATATGTAATCAGGTATGCATATTGGCACCAGTCCTCATACCTAGTTGATACGTTATGGACTCTCTTGGAGATCTTAAAGAGGCGGTCCCCCCGAATTTTTTTTTTTTTAAATGCCGCCGCCATGCTCGGTGAGGGAATCAGGAAGTGAAGCCTTGTGACTTCACTGCCCGGTTCCTTACTGCGCATGCGCGAGTAGCGTGGCGCGCCGTCACTGGTCCCTGCTCTCTCCTGGGAAAAGTGTGTTTCCCAGAAGACATCGGGGAGGTGATGCAAAGGGACGTGACTCCCGCGGGAGTCAATACCCGGAAGTGGTGCAAATACCTGTTTTATACAGGTATCTGCACCCTTCCCCCCTGAAAGGTGCCAAATGTGACACCGGAGAGGGGGAGGGTTCCGAAAAGCGGAAGTTCCCAGCTACATAGTGTGATGATGTTACCTAATCCCGTCCTATAAATTTTGTCAACAAAAGTAAATACTTTATTTTTTAAAACAGTTCCTTTTATTCATTTATTTTGTTTATTCTACAGCTCTGGGAATACTTTTAAGCTACCACTATCTGTTCCTGACACAATGACATCATGGTTGGCCAGTGCATTTGTTCTTTCCAACACACTTGGATTGGGATTTACCGATAAACCAGCTGAGGTAATCTATATTTTAGAAAGATTTTAGAATGTAAAATGGTATCGGATTTCAGTAAGGTTTTCTGTGAACCTACCAAACTTACTTTATAAGACTGAATATTTTTGTTAACAAGTTAAAATGAATACTTTAGGGTCTATTTATAAATGTATTTCACACAATTGAATGTTCCAATACAATCCACTTAGAAAAATGTGTGAATTTTGAGTGAAAGTTATGTAAATCCTGTGTGAAAGCATTTATAAACAGACCAATTTTGTCTTCTCGTTAGGGCACAATCAAATTCTGCAATTTTTTTATTTTTTTATGGGCCCCTAGAAGCTGTTAGCCATAATGTGCTAGTATGCCCCACATATTACCACATTATGGCAGAATTACTTGACAAAATGATCCCCTCTAGCGCTGTGATGTCAGTGTTCCCGCTGGTCAAGGTTGCTTCCATCTTCTGCTGGTTTTCCTTCTGGGCTAGAACTGTTTAGCCATTTGATTGGCTGAGCTATGTTGAAGTCACTCCCACACATGAGCACCGGAGACCCATCATCATGGCACAGAGCTGTGCTATAAATGTAAACGTGGCTCAGGGAACATTAGTATTTATGATAGAAAATACCAATAGGGTTTATTCTGTCATGAAAATCCTACCAGTCAGCATTGATTTTCAGGTTCAGTTCCACTTTAACTTGAAACTATTCTATTTAGGGCTACTATTCCACACTCTAATTCTGATTTCACAGAAACAAAAAGAAGAATGTGGGCTAAAGTCAAAATTGTAGACCACAACTAACTTTGAAATGATGAACCCTAAAATACACAATCCTCAAGGCCCTGACTTATCTATACTTACAGCTAAGCAGTGTCCGACATAAATTTCAAGGAGCCACTTTGCTGAATAACAGTTAAAGCACCCCTTTTTTGCACATCCTTTTTACCACCGTCTTTATGAGGTACTACTGCATAAATGACTTAGTGTTTGGTTGTTTTTCTACACAATTGCTTAATTAGGCAATCTAGCCTGAACACTCACCGATAAGGTGGTGTCCTTAAATGGTGATCCAACAACAATGATTTACACAGGCTCCCTCACTAAGGGCCCATTCACGTTACAATGTGTGTGCTGTATTGCACATGTTTTTATTCATTAAAGAGGAAGTAAACCCTAATGGGTTTTACTTCCTCTTTTGCTCCCTGCAAAGCCTGCAAATTAAAAGCATAATGGGCTAGTATGCATGCATATGCATACTAGCCCATTATGTGACACTTACCTGCAAAATAATCCCTGTGTAGGCAGCGTCCATCTTCTCGCCCCTCTTCCTTCCGGGCCGCGGACTCCGGCTCTGTGATTCGCCGCACGATAACGGCACACGCTATGGAAGAAACGGCACAGAGTTTTGTTTCTTCCCAGCGCATGCACCGTTAACATTTTTGGCGGACTACAAGTGAAATATCTCCTAAACGGTGCACGTTTAGGAGATATTTCCACTACCTATAGGTAAGCCTTATTCTAGGCTTACCTATAGGTAGAAGTAACAAAAAAGGGTTTACAACCACTTTAAAGTGGGTTGGGGCACACTGCATTAGGCATAATCTTTTAAAATGAAGGGGTTTGATGCACCTTAATGCATGAGGAAATTGGGCAGCACACATGAATTGTGAAGGTGCATGAATGGCACCCATTGTGCAGCACACATTGTGCAGCACACATGAATTGTGAAGGTGCATGAATGGCACCACAGCAAACCAACACATGTAACATGCGTTACTATGCATTATAGTAGGGCCAATCCGCCCTATACGTGGACTACGCAAGCTGCGTAGGGCCCTGAGTACTCGGGGCCCCGCCGCCGCTAGAGGTCCGCGGCCGGCAGATATAATGTCTCCGCCGGCCGCCATTTTCCTGAAGACCAGAACTAGAAGGGAGCCTGCCGAAATAGGAAATAGAGCTGCGGCGCCGCCCACCCCCACCCCGGTCTGTCTGTCATTTGTGACCTGTTGTAGAAAGGGGGCTGGGGTGGGCGGTACCACAGCTCCATTTCTATATTGTAGCCAGCCTAATTTGTTCCCCTTCGCCTCTCGCCTTCAGTTATGGCGGAGACACCGCTGCTGAGCTATAGAAGGGCTCCAAGGGGGGGGGGACACCTGAGATGTAAGGAGACACTCCGCTGAGGACACCTGAAATGTACGGAGGCACTCTGCTGGGGACACCTGAAATGTAGGAATGCACTCCGCTGGGGACACCTGAAATGTAAGGAGGCACTCCGCTGGGGACACCTGAAATGTAAGGAGGCACTCCGCTGAGGACACCTGAAATGTAAGGAAGCACTCTGCTGAGGACACCTGAGATGTAAGGAAGCACTCCGCTGGGGACACCTGAAATGTAAAGAAGCGCTCCGCTGGGAACACCTGAGATGTAAGGAAGCACTCCGCTGGGGACACCTGAGATATAAGGAAGCACTCCACTGGGGGCACCTGAGATGTAAGGAAGCACTCCGCTGGGGACACCTGAAATGTAAGGAGGCACTCCGCTGGCTGGGGACACCTGAAATGTAAGGAGGCACTCCGCTGGCTGGGGACACCTGAGATGTAAGGAAGCACTCCACTGGCTGGGGACACCTGAGATGTAAGGAAGCACTCCGCTGGGGACACCTGAGATGCAAGGAAGCACTTCGCTGGGGACACCTGAGATGTAAGGAGACACTCCGCTGGGGATACCTGAGATGTAAGGAAGCACTCCGCTGGGGACACCTGAAATGTAAGGAAGCCCTCCGCTGGGGACACCTGAAATGTAAGGAAGCACTCCGCTGGGGACACCTGAAATGTAAGGAAGCACTCCGCTGGGGACACCTGAAATGTAGGAAGGCACTCCGCTGGGGACACCTGAAATGTAAGGAAGCACTCCGCTGGGGACACCTGAAATGTAGGAAGGCATTTTGCTGGGGACACCTGAAATGTAGGAAGGCACTCCGCTGCGGACACCTAAAATGTAAGGAAGCACTCTGCTGGGGACACCTGAGATGTAAGGAAGCACTTCGCTGGGGACACCTGAGATGTAAGGAAGCACTCCGCTGGGGACAGTGACACCTGAGATGTAAGGAAGCACTACGCTGGTTGGGGACAGTGACACCTGAGATGTAAGGAAACACTCCGCTGGCTGGGGGCAATGACACCTGAGATGTAAGGAAGCTCTCCACTGGCTGGGGACAGTGACACCTGAGATGTAAGGAAGCACTCCGCTGGCTGGGGACAATGACATCAGAGCTCCCACTGATTCTGATTCTGCATTATGGCGAGTTGAATGATTTCATTTTATATTACAATGTAATAATAGAAATAATGCGCTTCAATCATCCTGACACCATAACAACCAAGGTTCCTGGGATGATTGAATTGCTAACACCAGGTGTTTGGAGTATCTTTATCTTAAAATTTCTGGAATACACATTTCTATTGAGTTGTAGGATCTGGGCCTGCTGTCCCTCCATCCCTCTTTTTTTTTTTACTTTCTCTCTCTCTTTCTTCCTTTGTTTCTCCCTTCATCCCTCGTTCATCTCAGACTCTAACCACACCCCTTTTAGTCACGCCCCTTTAAGCCACGCCCAATATTACACTTAAACCACACCCATTATTCTCGGGTCAGGTAGAGGGCCCCTTAGCAGAATTTTGCTTAGGACCCCAGGGAGGTCCGGATCTGCACTGCATTATAGTAACATGCATTAGCACAACACAAAGTTATGAATGGGCCCTAAAGTGTGGGCAGAATCCACCTGTACTTGGATTGCTCATTTGTGCTATGTGTCCTGAGCTTTCAGGCACCCTGTGTTTGCTAAAGCGGACTGTCCCAGCATCACATGCTGCATTTACATTGTGGTATCCAGTACTCCTACCATACTATATATTGAAAATCAACAGATTTCTTTACAGTCAGTGGCACATATAAACAACATGTGGCCATACAATTTCTTCTGATCACTAGCTACCTGAAACAGTTGGAGTTGTCCTATCCAACAATCTTTTTTTTTTTTTTGTATCATTTTAAGGTTTCCGCAAACAGTTCTGAAAATGGTATTAAAACAGTTAATGGGGAGATATTGCTTTGCTTATGAGATTATATAAAGTTTTACCAACACAATCTGGATCTGATGTTCCTGAACACACAGGACTACAAATTTTTTGTTCATAATATTTGAAAAGATGATAGATTAATATTGTCTGGTTTATTACAACTTTATTGTTTTACTTTTTCACACAGCTCCAAGTATATCAGGATGTGTCTCTCACACTGAACCTCCCTTATTCAGTAATTAGAGGTGAAATATTCATTCTGGAAGTTATTTTATTCAACCATTTGAACAAAACAATAGAGGTATTGTATATAATGAATTTGGTCTGTGTATGTTATATTAATGCAAAATAATTTTACTAAGTCTTCCTTGGTCACTTTTGATTGAAACTTTCAAATTTTATTTAATTCACATTACATGGTTAGTGCAATGCACTGCAATGTATGGCAACGCACTACAGTGCAGTGTAGTGTACTGCATTAGAAAAAATAGCAGAGGTCTGATCTTTAGTCTGTTTAGTCAAAGTGCTGCTTTGGAATCTCATTAAAATAAATAGGCTACCTGTGCAGGTATTTTAGGACAGGAATTGAAAAAATGCCTACCATTATGGGTTACCAAAGATATTTAGTTAAATATTCATTAAAGCATATTTAAAGGCAGATATTGTTTCACCCATTTTGGATATAGTAATATCTATTAAAATCCCTGTTAGGTTTATTTACCATCTGTGTGTAGCGGCCTCACCCCATCTCCTTTTTCTAGGGGTATGTCACGGTACAGGGTGAGATGCGCTACGGCCCATGTCCTCCCCATAGCTGTGGGTGAGGTGAAGGCCAGTACCAGTACATTCCTCGGGCCAATGTGTGTTAGTTATGAAGCTCAGTCCTGCTATGCTGAAACCTCCCTTGCTCCCATTAACCAGAGTCCATACACCGATGCAGGGTCCAACACCTGTTTATTATACCTCCACAACAAACAGTTCTTTCACAGCCGATTAGTTGCGACCCATAACATAATGCAAACGGTGGGATGAGCAGGCCAAGGCACTATCCTGATTTCAATCTAAACCCCTGTGGTTTCACCAGGGGTTATAGCAGCTTTGCTTAGCACAGAACATAGAACTTGTGAGTCTCTACCAGCAACTCCATAGAACACAGATGGGACTACCTTCGCTGCGTTGCGGCCCCTATCAGGGGAAGATGTCCCTCTAAGGGAGTTACCAGAGGCCCATCCGTCACCGGGTTGATGCTGCTCCGGAATCTCCGGACGGGTGACCTCCCCGGCCTCCTCACCTCAGATGCGGGTCCCCTCGCAAGGCGGCACCCTCGGATCATTTCGCCCTCGCGGGACCCAGTCGAAGTTACTGGGCCCCAGGCCTACGATATAGTACCTCACCCCAGGCTGAAGGTGCCTGGGATGGACCCCAACTTCATTCCGGTCAGGCCTAGGGCGCCTGGGCCGGAACCTTTAACTGCCCGCACCCAGGCCTAAGGTGCCTGGGTGCGTGAAGAGAAAATCCTCAAAGACCTCGTGGCGAGGGCGTCTCCCCCTTTTATCTCCTCCCTTCAACACCACGGCGGGTTCCCGCCCCGGCCGTACCATCTCTGGAAAGGGACAAAAAGGGTAGCACTGCGGCAGTGATTCTACCTTGGGCCTGTAGGTACCCCGCCACCCACAGGCCAAGGAGAATAATACACCACCCAATCTTCCACGAATTACAAAAAGGGGTCCAGAACCTTCACAATTACACACCTGGGTCACACTACCCCCAGGTGTACCCCAACTAAATTTAACCACTTAACGACCGCCCACCGCCGATTTACGTTGGCAGAATGGCACGGACAGGCAGAATCACGTAGATCTACGTGATCGCCTTTGTGCAGTTGGGGGGTCCATCCGGACCCCCCTTCACTGCAGTGAGCGGCCGTTAAGTGTTCGGGAGCGATCAGGCATGGGGGGCGGCCGCTCGATTCCGCCCCCCCCTCGCGATCGCTCCCGGCCAATGAAATTGCTTCCTCCGCCATGTGATGTAAACACAGGCTGGAGGAAGTGATGTCATCTCCCTCGCCGCGGTCTTTTCGTTCCCGGCGCCGAGGAGTGAAGACAGAGGTTAGTGCTCTAACAGTCCACTGACACGTAGGTACACATAGGCACACAAATCACCCCCCAGTCACCCCCAGATCACCCCCCAGGTCACCCCAAAGCCCCCAATCACAGTGTCACTGATTGCAGTGATCATTTATTTTACTGATCACTGCATTTAGTGTCATCTGTGATTGTAAAAAGTTGCAGGGCAGTTAGGATTAGGCCCCTTTAGGTCCAGGGTAGCCCCCTAACCCCCCCTAATAAAGGTTTAACCCCTTGATCACCCCCCAGGTAACCCTTTCACCCCCTAACTTCAGCGTCACTAAGCGATTGTTTTTCCGATCGCTGTATTCGTGTCGCTGGTGTTTTAGATTTTTTTTTTAGGTTCGCCGCAGGTTTTTATTGGTGTCAGGTACCCCCATATATTATTTTAACCCCCTGATTGCCCCTAGAGTTAACCCTTTCACCAGTGATCGCCGTATAAGCGTCACTGGTGTCACTGGTTAGCCAGTAAGTTATTTAGTTATTTAGGTTACCCGTCAGGTTTTTATATAGTGTCAGGTACCCCCATATTTAACCTAATAAAGGTTTTAACCCCCTGATTGCCCCTAGTTAACCCTTTCACCAGTGATCACCATATAAAGGTTACGGGTGACGCTGGTTGATTAGTTTGCTTTTTATAGCATCAGGGCACCCGCCGTATATAACCCAATAAAGGTTTAACCCCCCTGATCGCCCGGCGGGTGAGATCAATTAGGTTTTAGCGCCAGAGAGGGTCTGCGTCACCCCAGGCAGTGTTAGGTTAGTGCCAGTAACGCTAACACCCACGCGCAAAGCATACACCCCCCTTAGTGGTATAGTATCTGATCAGATCTATACTAGCATCCCCAGCGGTTTAGGGTTCCCAAAAACGCAGTGTTAGCGGGATCAGCCCAGATACCTGCTAGCGCCTGCGTTTAGCCCCTCCGCCCAGCCCAGCCCAGCCCACCCAAGTGCAGTATCGATCGATCACTGTCACTTACCAAACACAACACACATAACTGCAGCGTTCGCAGAGACAGGCCTGATCCCTGCGATCGCTAACAGTTTTTTTGTAGCGTTTGATATACTTGCTGACGACAGTCAGGTGCTTTTTTTCCTGTGAATCTTACTAGTGTACCCCTAAATTTAGAGCCCAAAATGGCAAGACGAAGGTACACTAGTAAAGAGGCCTACGAGATTCTGAGCATGACAGATAGTGAAGAGGAGGTCACGTATCTGTCAGATTCAGGCTCAGAATATCTTCCCGTAGAAGACAGTGATGTCAGCGGCCCCACGTCAGATAGCTCTGACGACGAAGTTGAGGTCCCTGCTAAGGTCAGGCGTACCCGATCCCGATCTTCTGAGGTTGTTGAGGAGCAAGAACCGCAGGTCTCTCGTATCATGGAGCAGAGTAGTACTAGCGCCGCTATTCCTTCTGGTGAACTGGCAAGCACCAGCGGCCTAGTACAGCCTGGACGTACATCCAGCACTGCAGTAACACTTGGTGACGTGGCGAGTCCCATAAGTGCAGTTCAAGCTGGCGAGGTGGCAAGCACAAGTAGTGTCCCGCTGCCACCAAGAAGACAAAGGCAGGCCCGTCGTGCCCATACTGCCCTTCCTGCAGAATTCGCCTATCCTGATTGGGTCCCCACCACTTCTGCAGAACCCGTACTTCCCCCATTCACTGCCCAACCCGGTATTCAGGTGGAAACAGCTGATTTTATTCCAATTGATTTTTATTCGCTGTTTTTCACGGAAGATCTCTATAGATCTATTGTGGACCAGAGTAATTTATATGCTGGTCAATTTATCGCCGCTAACCCCCAGTTGCCTAAAATTGCCAGAAATTGGAAACCAATTACGGTTTCCGAATTTAAGACCTTTCTGGGCCTTTCCCTCAACATGGGCACACATAAATTTCCATCATTGCGTGCTTATTGGTCCACGCACCCAATTGACCACATGCCCGTGTTCTCTGCCTCCATGTCCAGGGCACGATACGAGCAGATTTTGCGGTTCATGCACTTCAACGACAATGAACTTTGTCGTCCACGTGGGGACCCTGAATACGACCGGCTCTATAAAATTCGGCCCCTCATAAACCACTTCAACGAACGTTTTGCAGCCTTGTTTACTCCCGATCAAGTTGTCTGCGTTGGTGAGTCCCTGATTAAATTTTCTGGCCGCTTGTCTTTCAAGCAGTACCTTCCCAGCAAGCGTGCCAGATACGGGGTCAAGCTCTACAAGTTCTGTGACAGGGCAACAGGCTATGTAGTGAACTTTACGGTTTATGAGGGAAAAGACAGTCAGATTGAGTCGGTCAACTGCCCGGATTACATAGGGAGCGCTGGCAAGATAGTGTGGAACTTGGTGTCACCCTTATTCGGAAAGGGGTACCACTTGTATGTGGACAATTATTACACGAGCGTGCCACTGTTTAGTCACTTGTTTGATCATAAGATTGGAGCATGTGGCACCGTGCGACCTAATCGCCGGGGCTTTCCCCAGCGGCTTGTAGATGCCCGTCTTAGGCTGGGGGAGAGAGCCTGCTTGAAGTGTAATAACTTGCTCGCTATGAAGTGGAGGGACAATAAGAATGTTTTCCTTCTTACCTCCCTTCATGCAGACACGACAGTCCAAATTCGTACGGCGACTGGTGTTGTGGAGAAACCCCTCTGTGTCCACGAATATAACCAAAATATGGGAGGGGTGGACCTCAACGACCAGTTGATGGCGCCGTATCTAATTGACCGTAAGGCGAGACGCTGGTACAAAAAAGTGTCTCTATCATTATTCCAATTGGCTTTGCTGAACGCTCATGTGCTATACAGAGCTTCAGGCGGGACGTTATCTCTTCTAAAATTCCAGAATGAGATAGTCACAGAACTCCTGTATCCAGGCGGTTCTGCACCTCACCATCCCCAACCAAATGCAGTAAGCCGGCTGCATGAGAGGCATTATTCGTATGTCCTCCCGAGTACCCCTACCCAAAGCCACCCCCAAAAAAGATGTCGTGTCTGTAGCAAGCGCGGATTTAGGCGTGACACCCGTAGTTTTTGTCCACTCTGTCCTGACAAGCCTGGTCTTTGCCAAGGTGAATGTTTTGAACGCTACCACTCAAAAGTGAAGTTTTAGCGTAGGGTACAGCATTTCACAGACAAGGACACACTTACACAGGGTCTCCCAAGATGCCATTACATTTTGAGAGACCCGAACCATTACAGTTGTAAAGTTACAAAAAAAAGTGTAAAAAAGAAAAAAAAAAACGTAAAAAACAAAACACAAAAAAAATATAAAATAAAAAAACCAAAAATAGTTGTCGTTTTATTGTTCTCTCTCTCTCTATTTTCTCTCTATTGTTCTGCTCTTTTTTACTGTATTCTATTCTGCAATGTTTTATCATGCTTGCTTTTCAGGTATGTAATTTTTTGTTTTCAGGTGCGCCATTCAACTGCAGCGCGGAATTATTTATCTTGACAGCAACAGCGTTTGCTCCCACGATACATAAAGCCATGACTCCAGTGCTGTAGGAGGTGATTTCACCACCACAGTTAAAAAAAGAGCATATATGCCGAAGCATGGGGGCAGCAGGGGCGGAGGAGCGATTTTGCTCCTAATGCCGCGTACATACGGTCGAAATTCCGACCGTGTGTACGCGGCATAACTTTTTTGCGGGAGGATGCCCCCATGCTTCGGCATATATATATTTTAGGCACAGGTTGCGTTAAAACATTTTTTTATTTTTTACTAGGTTTTGTTTTGGTATTTGCTTTGCAGGTATGGCATGGTAAGGTCTTACTGTTGTACTGTAATGTTACTTTGTTTTAATGTTAACCACCATTTGCTTAGCAGGTACGCCATTCAGTTGCAGCACGGATCTATTTATCTTGACAGCAACAGCGTTTGCTCCCACGATACATAAAGCCGTGACTCCAACGCTGTAGGAGGTGATTTCACCACCACAGTTAAAAAAAAGAGCATATATGCCGAAGCATGGGGGCAGCAGGGGCGGAGGAGCGATTTTGCTCCTAATGCCGCGTACATACGGTCGAAATTCCGACGGAGGCCTGCCCGTGGAAAATTCCGACCGTGTGTACGCGGCATAACTTTTTTGCGGGAGGATGCCCCCATGCTTCGGCATATATATATTTTAGGCACAGGTTGCGTTAAAACATTTTTTTATTTTTTACTAGGTTTTGTTTTGGTATTTGCTTTGCAGGTATGGCATGGTAAGGTCTTACTGTTGTACTGTAATGTTACTTTGTTTTAATGTTAACCACCATTTGCTTAGCAGGTACGCCATTCAGTTGCAGCGCGGATCTATTTATCTTGACAGCAACAGCGTTTGCTCCCACGATACATAAAGCCGTGACTCCAACGCTGTAGGAGGTGATTTCACCACCACAGTTAAAAAAAAGAGCATATATGCCGAAGCATGGGGGCAGCAGGGGCGGAGGAGCGATTTTGCTCCTAATGCCGCGTATATACGGTCGAAATTCCAACGGAGGCTTATCCGTGGAAAAGTCCGACCGTGTGTACGCGGCATAACCTTTTATGCCGCGTACATACGGTCGAAATTCCGACGAAGGCTTGACCGTGTGTACGCGGCATAACTTTTTTGCGGGAGGATGCCCCCATGCTTCGGCATATATGCCCATCATTAGAAGTGGGTGGATGAAGGGAGGTATTCTAATGGTGGGCATACCCACCAATCAATCTCTTTTTTTCGTTCAGCCAATAGGCTGTATGAAAAAAAAGATTACAATACATGTCCAACAAGGACCAGCAATGTACTGGTATGTTGCTGGACTTTGAATGTTTATACCAGAATGATGCCTGCGGGTTTAGGTATCATCTTGGTATCATTCTTTTCAGCCAGCAGCCGGCTTTCATGTAAAAGCAATTCTAGCAGATAATTAGCCTCTAGACTGCTTTTACAAGCAGTGGGAGGGAATGTCCCCCCCCGGATATAAAAAGCGCCATTGGGAAATAGGGAAAGCATTTTATCACACCGATCTTGGTGTGGTCAGATGCTTTGAGGGCAGAGGAAAGATCTAGGGTCTAACCCCCCAATTTTTTTCAAAAAAAGAGTACCTGTCACTACCTATTGCTATCATAGGGGATATTTACATTCCCTGAGATAACGATAAAAATGGTAAAAAAATAAAATATGGAAGGCACAGTTTAAAAATAAAATAAAAAAGCCAAATAAATAATAAAAAAAAAAAAAAAAAAAAAAAAAGCACCGCTGTCCCCCCCTGCTATTGCGCAAAGGCGAACGCAAGCGTCGGTCTAGCGTCATATGTAAACAGCAATTGCATCATGCATGTGAGGTATCACCGCGAAGGTCAGATCGAGGGCAGTCATTTTAGCAGTAGACCTCCTCTGTAAATCTAACGTGGTAACCTGTAAAGGCTTTTAAATGCTTTTAAAAATGAATGTAGTTTGTCGCCGCTGCGCGTTTGTACGCAATTTTAAAGCATGTCGTGTTTGGTATCCATGTACTCGGCCTATGATCATCTTTTTTATTTCATCAAACATTTGGGCAATATAGTGTTTTTTAGTGCATTAAAAATAAAAAAAGTGTGTTTTTCCCCCAAAAAATGCGTTTGAAAAAACGCTGCGCAAATACTGTGTGGAAAAAAAAATGCAACACCCACTATTTTAATCTGTAGGGCCTTTGCTTTAAAAAAATATATAATGTTTGGGGGTTCAACATAATTTTCTTGCAAAAAAAAATATTTTTTCATGTAAACAAAAAGTGTCAGAAAGGGCTTTGTCTTCAAGTGGTTAGAAGAGTGGATGATGTGTGACATAAGCTTCCTAATGTTGTGCATAAAATGCCAGGACAGTTCAAAACCCCCCCAAATGACCCCATTTTGTAAAGTAGACACCTCAAGCTATTTGCTGAGAGGCATGTTGAGCCCATTGAATATTTTTTTTTTTGTCCCAAGTGATTGAATAATGACCAAAAAAAAAAAAATGTACAAAAAGTTGTCACTAAATTATATATTGCTCAAACATGCCATGGGCATATGTGGAATTACACCCCAAAATACATTCTGTTGCTTCTCCTGAGTACGGGGATACCACATGTGTGGGACTTTTTGGGAGCCTAGTCGCGTACGGGACCCCAAAAACCAAGCACCGCCTTCAGGATTTCTATGGGTGTAAATTTTTGATTTCACTCCTCACTGCCTATCACAGTTTCGGAGGCCATGGAATGCCCAGATGGCACAAAACCCCCCCAAATGACCCCATTTTGGAAAGTAGACACCCCAAGCTATTTGCTGAGAGGTATGTTGAGTATTTTGCAGATCTCACTTTTTGTCACAAAGTTTTGAAAATGTAAAAAAAGAAAAAAAAAAAGAAAAAAAAATGTCTTTCTTAATTTTCAAAAACAAATGAGAGCTGTAAAATACTCACCATGCCTCTCAGCAAATAGCTTGGGGTGTCTACTTTCCAAAATGGGGTCATTTGTGGGGGTTTTGGGCTATTTTGACATTTTATGGCCTTCAAAACTGTGATAGGTAGTGAGGAGTGAAATCAAAAATTTATGCCCTTAGAAACCTTGAAGGCGGTGCTTGGTTTTTGGGGTCCCGTACGCGGCTAGGCTCCCAAAAAGTCCCACACATGTGGTATCCCCGTACTCAGGAGAAGCAGCAGAATGTATTTTGGGGTGTAATTTCACATATGCCCATGGCATGTGTGAGCAATATATCATTTAGTGACAACTTTGTGCAAAAAAAAAACAGTTTGTCATATTCCCGCAACCTGTGGCAAAATATAAAATATTCCATGGACTCAACATGCCTCTCAGTAAATAGCTTGGGGTGTCTACTTTCCAAAATGGGGTAATTTGGGGGGGTTTTGTGCTATTTTGGCATTTTATGGCCTTCGAAACTGTGATAGGTAGTGAGGAGTGAAATCAAAAATTTACGCCCTTAGAAATCCTGAAGGCGGTGCTTGGTTTTTGGGGCCCTGTACGCGGCTAGGCTCCCAAAAAGTCCCACACATGTGGTATCCCCGTACTCAGGAGAAGCAGCAGAATGTATTTTGGGGTGCAATTCCACATATGCCCATGGCATGTGTGAGCAATATATCATTTAGTGACAACTTTTTGTACATTTTTTTTTCTTTTTGTCATTATTCAATCATTTGGGACAAAAAAAAAAAATATTCAATGGGGTCAACATGCCTCTCAGCAAATAGCTTGGGGTGTCTACTTTCCAAAATGGGGTCATTTGGGGGGGTTTTGTGCCATCTTGGCATTTTATGGCCTTCAAAACTGTGATAGGTAGTGAGGAGTGAAATCAAAAATTTATGCCCTTAGAAACCTTGAAGGCGGTGCTTGGTTTTTGGGGTCCCGTACGCGGCTAGGCTCCCAAAAAGTCCCACACATGTGGTATCCCCGTACTCAGGAAAAGCAGCAGAATGTATTTTGGGGTGCAATTCCACATATAACCATGGCATGTGTGAGCAATATATAATTTAGTGACAACTTTTTGTACATTTTTTTTTTGTTTTTGTCATTATTCAATCATTTGGGACAAAAAAAAAAAATATTCAATGGGGTCAACATGCCTCTCAGCAAATAGCTTGGGGTGTCTACTTTCCAAAATGGGGTCATTTGGGGGGGTTTTGTGCCATCTTGGCATTTTATGGCCTTCAAAACTGTGATAGGTAGTGAGGAGTGAAATCAAAAATTTATGCCCTTAGAAACCTTGAAGGCGGTGCTTGGTTTTTGGGGTCCCGTACGCGGCTAGGCTCCCAAAAAGTCCCACACATGTGGTATCCCCGTACTCAGGAGAAGCAGCAGAATGTATTTTGGGGTGTAATTTCACATATGCCCATGGCATGTGTGAGCAATATATCATTTAGTGACAACTTTGTGCAAAAAAAAAAAAGTTTGTCATATTCCCGCAACTTGTGGCAAAATATAAAATATTCCATGGACTGAACATGCCTCTCAGTAAATAGCTTGGGGTGTCTACTTTCCAAAATGGGGTCATTTGGGGGGGTTTTGTGCTATTTTGGCATTTTATGGCCTTCGAAACTGTGATAGGTAGTGAGGAGTGAAATCAAAAATTTGCGCCCTTAGAAATCCTGAAGGCGGTGCTTGGTTTCCGGGGTCCCGTACGTGGCTAGGCTCCTAAAAAGTCCCACACATGTGGTATCCCCGTACTCAGGAGAAGCAGCAGAATGTATTTTGGGGTGCAATTCCACATATAACCATGGCATGTGTGAGCAATATATCATTTAGTGACAACTTTTTGTATTTTTTTTTTTTTTTGTCATTATTCAATCACTTGGGACAAAAAAAAAAAATATTCAATGGGCTCAACATGCCTCTCAGCAATTTCCTTGGGGTGTCTACTTTCCAAAATGGGGTCATTTGGGGGGGTTTTGTACTGCCCTGCCATTTTAGCACCTCAAGAAATGAGATAGGCAGTCATAAATTTAAAGCTGTGTAAATTTCAGAAAATGTACCCTAGTTTGTAAACGCTATAACTTTTGCGCAAACCAATAAATATACGCTTATTGACATTTTTTTTACTAAAGACATGTGGCTGAATACATTTTGGCCTAAATGTATGACTAAAATTGAGTTTATTCGATTTTTCTTATAACAAAAAGTAGAAAATATCATTTTTTTTCAAAATTTTCGGTCTTTTTCTGTTTATATCGCAAAAAATAAAAATCGCAGAGGCAATCAAATACCATTAAAAGAAAGCTCTATTTGTGGGAAGAAAAGGACGCAAATTTCATTTGGGTACAACATTGCATGTCCGCACAATTTACAGTTAAAGCAGCGCAGTGCCGAATCCCAAAAACAGGCTTGGTCCTAATGGCCCGAAATGGTCCGGGGCTTAAGTGGTTAAAGACCCCGCTACATGTGTCCCATTTGAGAGATTTCCCTGCAGTTCCCATTCTGCTGATACAACAGGAAGTGAGAAGAAATCCTGCCAAAGTGAAGAAAATCCTCTCTTAAGGCCCGTACACACGATTGGACTTTATGGCCATAAATGTCTGATGGACGTGTTGTGTCAGAAAATGCGACCAAGTGTATGCTCCATCAGACAATACACCGCTCCCGCACCGCCCCTACCATTGAAATCAATGGGCACCGCTGCCAAAGCGCCTGCAAAGCGATTCGGTAGCGTCGTTTTTTGGGCGCCTTTAACCCTTTATTCGGATGCTAGCGGGGGTTAAAAGCGCCCTGCTAGTGGCTTTACTGCTAATTCCCCCCCCCCCCCCCCAGTGTGAAAGTAGCATTAGTAATAACAAGGCTTCTGGCAGGTTCAGAAGAGATGTATCAAAAGTATATTTTTAGCATATGTAAAAATAGGTATTACAGCCATAATTTGTTAAAAGAGAAAACACATTTAATAAAAAATTGATCTACATTTGCAGGTTCTTGTTTCTGTGCAGCCAAGTGACTCATTTGAAGTTGTAGAGTCCAATAATGCAAGTACAGTAAGCCAACAGACTCTGGATATTCCCGATATGGAAGGAAAAACTTGCCTGTTTCCAATCAGACCAAAAATACTGGGAGAGATTCTAGTAACAGTTAAAGCTATTTCCAAAGGAGCAGCTTCTGACATTGTTACTGGGAAAGTAATAGTAAAGGTAAACACATAAATTGCTAGAATATAATTTATGCAGTGATTTTTTCACCTTGCAAATGTTTCATTTATCCTAATGAATGAGGTTAAAGAAAGTAAAAATTCACTTTGAAAAGAATACCTATTCATGCGCAAAAAAAAAAAAGTCTGCATTACTTTACTCCATTCATCAAGCTATACCGGTAAGTGAATTTTCTCTTTGCAAAGTGAATTTTCATTTAGTTCCTGATGTGCTGACTTCAACCATCAATCATGCAAGAAAAAAAAAAGTTTAATTTTCTTTGAACGTGGTTGAGTATTTCTTGCAAATAAAGTTTTCTCTTTGTTTCACCTCATTCACTAAGATAAAAAATGTTTTACTTTGCATAGTTAAATTTCACTTTAAAAGTGAAAACTCCCTACTCCTTTAGTAAAGCAGCGTTAATGCATGTTAATTTATAACATAAAATGAATTACTTGTGGACATGTGTACTGAATGTAAGCTGAAATCTAAGCTATTAATCTACTGCCCATGCAAATCCTAAGCAAATATTGACCTAGCACCACATTTTAGGAGGCCAGGGGGAGCAAACATTAATGACTCATACCCAGATGTCCTGCTCTTTTAAATATTGCTGCAGTGCAGATCAGGGAGGTAGTCAGAAAATCTGATAATAGCATGTGGCCTCCCTGATTAACACTGAAATCCCTGAAAAAGTGCCTATGAAAAATACTAGCTTTTAAAAACACTGCTAGGTTCCCTTCACGTGACAGCACTCAGGACTGGTAATTGGCCTCTCACACACCAAGCTTTGCTCTGTGAGAGACCAGGGGAATTGTAAGGCTTTCTAAAGTTCTCCATAACAAAGTTTTGCATTTTCTTACAATGCTAATGTTGCTCTATGAAAGAGGGATTGCACCTTGAAGGCTCGTCAAAAACTGACACTACTGGGGGTAGTGATCTCTTGGTCACCTTTCGCACTCACCGGTTCCACTTGCCTACTTCAAGGTCACCAATGTGCCCTGTAGTGATGTAGGGGTTGGTGGGAGGATTCACTATGCACAGCAAGGGACCAGGACATCAACACTCACAAAAATTACAGTTTCTGAAAAGACTTCGGGGGGGGGGGGTGCAAGTTTTTTCATAAGAGCGGTGTTTCGTAGCTTGGGCAGTGGGATAAGTATCCACTTCTTCTTTATAGGGAAAGCTTTTATTTAGACTTATTTAGACTTAGACTTATTTAGACTTTCAGTTTAGCACCACAGTCACTTTAAAACAAACCTGTATTGGAGCCAATGCGTAGACTACCACCTTTTCTTTTTGAAAATCCTAATTGCTTGGCTATCATGCCGATTCAATGGCTTAAGTGGTTTCCAATTCATTGACCTGGAGTTGATATGCTGATCAGGAGTGCTTACTTTACTTTGGCTTCAACTATGCATGCTTCTTCTAGGTCAATAAAAACATTAACACCAGAGACAGCCAGAAGGAGGTCAGCAATGGCAGCCTCCATATTTTGCTCTGTTCAGGTTTCCTATAAAAAGATATTTTTAGCCTTCTGTCAAAAATCATAAAGAAGTAATTAAATTACCCCGTGTTATCTTTTGTGTATTTTTTTTTTCTTCATTCATCAGTGAGATTATTATTTTTTCAGATGCCATAAAATATCTGATATTTTAATAACTTATTTATAAAAAATGTCTGTATTGAAATTTGTAATCATTGTTGAAAGCTATGTTGTCATTGTCTATCATTAATATAAGCTTTAGTATAGTAAGATACTAGCATGCTCACTGGTTTTATTTGCCCCTATAAAGATATACTGTAGATACTAACGATGCAAAATCCTTTACCGTGTTTTGTCTATCTGTCTTTAGGCTGAAGGAGTGAAGATGTATCATTCACAGTCTGCCATTTTGGACTTAAAAACCACTACCGGTCCCAATTTCCCCCTTACAAAACAATTATCATTTACTTTCCCCCCTGATGTGGTGGAAGGAAGTGAGGAGGCATATATAAATATCATTGGTAAGACACCCTTTTTTTGGAAATTTCATTTATTTTATCCAGAATATCTCAAGTATCAGAGACCTAAATGTGGAATTAGCGGCATCCCAAAAAATATTTTCATCGTTTTCATCATATTTCATCCTTCCTTATGTTAGCATTACCAGGAAAGTACAAGCTTATTATTAAATTGCTACTAATGAAATGTGGAACATATGCAGCTGCTTCTGTATTAGGGAAAGAAATGTCACTTTCATTTAGTTCATACAGTACAGTAAGTGCTTAAACTTACAGATCTAGCTGTAGTACACAGATATTAGCGGGTCACGAGCTCGTGGGCAACTCTTCTATTCAAAAAACATTCTGCTGTCTTTTACAGAATGCAAAGCATTCTCTCAATGGAGGAGTTGTGGATGAACAGTCTCCCGTCCTCCAATTACAGAATGCCCTGCATTCTGTGAACAGAGTGCATTACATTTTAGACATGTGCAGAACGAAAAAGATAGTTTTGTTTCGATTCGTTATTTACATAAATTTGTTTAGTTAAATTTGTTTCATTCGTTTAATTCGTTTTCGCAATTTGTTTCATTTATTCGTTTTCAAAACGATTCACATTTTTCAAATTAGAATTCGGATGCCCTTTAAAAGATAATTTTGTGGTGACTAGGGGGAAAAAAAGAAGGCACATTTATTAAATACCTTCCTTAGCTTTGTATAAACTCATGTAGTTCAGAAGCATTTAGACAAAATAAAGGTGAATAAAGCACCTTGGCCAGTTGGCTTAAAACCACATGTCCTCAAACAGTTGAGCTCTGTTATTTAAAAAAAGCCATTGTCTCAAATTTTTAGATACTCTTTAACCACTTCAGCCCTGAAAGAATTGGCTGCCCAATGACCAGGCCATTTTTTGAGATTCCGCACTGCGTCGCTTCAACTGAGAATTGCGCGGTCATGCGTACCCAAACAAAATTGACGTCCTTTTCTTCCCACAAATAGAGCTTTCTTTTGGTGGTATTTGATCACCTCTGCGGTTTTTATTTTTTGCGCTATAAACAAAGAGCGACAATTTTGAAAAAAAAACCACAATATTGTCAGGGTCACCTGTGGCCAGGTGACAGATGCACACCGTAGGGAGACAGGAGTGCACCACGAGGTAGTGAACCCTATGGGTGGCTTCTGCGGGTAGGAAACTGGGTGGTTGTGGAAAGCGGGACCAGAGGAGCACAACCGGGATCCTAACGGAAGCTAGAGCCAAGATTCCCCAGGGCGCGGAGTCTAAGACCCAACTGGTCTTCTCCAGGGCCTCTAGTGGTGAGGATGTTGTGCTGCAGGCTGGGACCAGGTCGCGGCCCCTGGAGTTTCCTAGCTCACGCCCCGCAGGATAAGGGGAAAAGAGGGGAAGCAGCAGCAGCAAGATAAGAGAGAACCGAATAACAAGCCGAAGGTCAGGGGCCACAAGCAGACAAGGATAACGAAAGAACGAGCCGAAGGTCAAGGGTCACGAGCAGACAGGGATAGTCGGGGACAAGCCAATAACGTAACAGAGAGACAGACATAGCACACGGCAGCCAGGAACCCAAACACACAATGCCTAACAAACACGTTGATCAGCAAGGCAGGCTTGCAGTGCACAGGTTAATATAGTGTTCTGTGATAGGGCCTGGGGTGGAGTCAGGCTGGGAGGAGATTATAAAGGAAGCCAGGTGAAGGAGGTCTGGTCTCTAGATGAACACATGAGGAGGAAGGTAAGATGGCAGACAGACATTAATGCATATCCATGACAGTACCCTCCCTCTTACGAGGCCTCCCCCTTCCCCGCCTGGGCCCAGGTTTAGAGGGAAACTTCAGATGAAACTCCTTTAACAGACGAGGTGCAAAGACCTCAGATGCAGTGATCCAAGACCTCTCCTCAGGACCAAACCCTTTCCAATGAACGAGGTACTGAAGAACGCCTTTACAGAGTCGGGAGTCCAGAATTTGACTGATCTCGTACTCCTGATTATCCTCAGAGACAGGCGCCACGGTAGGGAGAGGACGAGAGAATTTATTGAGGACTAAAGGCTTTAGAAGGGCCACATGAAAGGAGTTAGTGATTTTAAGGCTCTTAGGAATCTGGAGTTTGAAACAAACCGGATTCAGTTTAGCAGTTACCGTGTATGGACCGATGAATCGTGGAGCAAACTTCAGAGAAGGAACTCGGAGCTTGATGTTCCTGGTAGAGAGCCAGACTTTGTCCCCTGGCTGAAGAGAAGGCGGTTTATGCCTGCGGCGGTCGGCAAAGCCTTTGAATTTTTCAGCAGCTGCCCGGAGGGAATCATGAACGTGACCCCAAACGGAATTGAGAGACTCCTGAACCGAAGCCAAAGCTGGAATGTCAGGAGAACAGATCATGGGAAGAGGAAGTTGAGGGTGTTTTCCATAAACTGTGAAAAAGGGTGTCTTCTGCGAACTGGTATTCACATGATTGTTATGGGAGAATTCTGCCCACGGGAGTAGAGAGGACCAATCGTCATGGTGAGAAGACACAAAGGTGCGAAGAAAGACCTCTAACTCCTGATTAACCCTCTCAGTCTGTCCATTGGATTGGGGATGGTAAGAAGAAGAAAAATCCAAGACAATATTGAGGGATTTGCAAAAGGCTCTCCAAAAACGAGACGTGAATTGGACTCCCCTGTCGGAAACAATATGAGAAGGGACCCCATGTAGGCGGAGAATTTCTCGAATGAAAATGGGAACCAAGGCAGGGGCAGAAGGAAGACCAGGAAGAGGAACAAAATGAGCCATCTTGGAGAATCGATCGATTACCACCCAAATGACTGTATTATTCTCAGACAGTGGGAGATCGGTGATAAAATCCATGGCAATATGGGCCCAGGGTTCCTTAGGAATGGGCAAGGGCATGAGGAGACCAGCAGGAGCTTGTGTGGAGGATTTGGACTGAGCACAGACATGACAAGCTTTAACGTAGTCTTTGACGTCTGAGCGGAGATTAGGCCACCAGTAGTGACGACTGATGAGTAGGAAGGATTGGAGGAATCCAGAATGCCCTGCCACCTTGGAATCATGTCCCCAACGAAGGATCTTAGCTCTTAGCTCAGTGGGGACAAAGGTCTTACCAGGCGGAATTTTTGACTTCAGGGTGGTAGAGTGGGCAACAATGCATGAGGTTGGAATGATCGGCTCAGGATCAGGGGCGGACTCCTCGTCCAAAGTGTCAAAAGACCTAGAGAGCGCATCAGCCCGACCGTTGCAGGAACCAGGTTTGTAGGTAATCGTGAAATTAAAACGGGCAAAGAAGAGACTCCACCTGGCCTGTCTAGGATTCAGACGTTTAGCATTCTGTAGATACTGTAAATTCTTGTGATCGGTAAAGATCGTTATGGAGTGAGGGGAACCCTCCAAGAGATGACGCCACTCCTCTAACGCCAATTTAATTGCGAGAAGTTCCCGATCACCGATGGCATAATTCCTCTCTGCCTGAGAATTTTTTTTGGAGAAGAACGCACATGGTTGGCGTCTCTTCTCAAAGATTTGAAGAAGCACAGCTCCCACCCCCATTGAGGAAGCGTCCACTTCAATAAAAAATGCATTCCCAGGATTTGGTCTCCTCAAGAGGGGGCCAGAAACAAAGGCCTGTTTCAGGTTGTGAAATGCAGAGACAGCTTCGGGAGGCCAGTCTCTGGCATTCACACCCTTCTTGGTCAAAGCGATAATAGGCGCGGCAATGGAAGAGTAATTCCTTATGAACTGCCTATAATAATTAGTGAAGCCAAGAAAGCGCTGTGTGGCCTTGAGGCTAGCAGGAAGAGGCCAGTTGGTGATAGCCAAGACCTTCCCAGGGTCCATACGAAGACCCGAACATGAGACGAAGCACCCCAAAAACAGGACCTCAGAACATTCAAAGGAACATTTCTCCAGCTTGGCATAGAGATTGTTCTCTCTAAGACGTTGAAGTACAGTGCGGACATGGTTTCTGTGGACGAGCAGATTTTCAGAAAAGATCAGAATGTCATCCAGATAGATGACAACAAACTGGTACAGCAGATCTCTCAAAATTTCATTGACAAAGTTTTGAAACACGGCTGGAGCATTACACAGACCAAAAGGCATCACCAGATATTCGTAATGCCCGTCTCTAGTGTTGAATGCAGTCTTCCATTCGTCACCCTCCCGTATTCGAATGAGATTGTACGCGCCTCTGAGATCCAACTTGGTGAAAATGGAGGCACCCTTCAACCTATCGAATAGCTCAGATATTAAGGGTAAGGGGTATCGATTTTTAATAGTAACCACATTTAAACCCCGATAATCGATGCAGGGTCTTAAGGTACCATCTTTTTTGGCAACAAAAAAGAACCCTGCCCCTGCAGGCGATGAGGATTTCCGGATGAAGCCTCTCTCCAGATTCTCTGCGACATACTCCGACATGGCCTGGGTCTCTGGGATGGACAGAGGGTAGGTACGACCCCTGGGTAGAGTTGCTCCGGGGACAAGATCAATAGCACAGTCAAAAGACCTGTGGGGAGGAAGCACCTCAGCTGATTTCTTACAGAACACATCCCGGTAATCGCTGTATGCAGCAGGAAGATCAGAAGAAACAGAAGTGGCAGCAACCGGAAGACTCTCCTTGGGGGTCACCTTGAGAAGACACGACGAGAAACATGAGGAACCCCAGGCCAGGATCTGCCCAGAGACCCAGTCCACATGTGGAGAGTGGAGCTGTAGCCAAGGGAGGCCCAATACAACTGGGGTAGAGGCCTTGGGTAGAATAAGAAAGGATATCCACTCCTGGTGGAGAATCCCTACCGACATCCTAATGGGTAGCGTCTGGAAGCGAATAGGGCCCCCTGGGAGAACAGTGCCATCAATTGCCGAGACTACCAATGGGGTAGTGAGAGGTGAAAGGGTAAGCTTCATAGAAGAAGCAGTTCTCCAATCCATAAAATTGCCGGCAGCCCCGGAATCCAGGTATGCAAGGGTTGACTGAGGAGAAGTGCCTACATGAAGGAACACCGGCAAGAGCAGGCGAGAAGGTGATGTTTCTGGGTCCAATACTCCACCTTCCAAATGTATTAGACCCGAGCGTTTCCCGGACGAAGCGAGCAGGAGTCAAGAAAATGACCCTTGCCCCCACAATAGAGGCACAAGCCCAGAGTTCTGCGCCTAGCACGTTCTTCGGGGGTTAGTCTGGTCCGGCCCAGCTGCATAGGTTCTTCAGCAGGTAGATGATGCTCCACGGAATGAAGGGAGGGGAGCTCAGACTGGCTAGGACCCAGAGAGTGCTGGCGTCTTTTTTCTAAAGACCTCTCTTGAAAACGAATGTCGATCTGGTTGCATAATGAAATTACATCGTCCAGACCGACGGGAATGGCTCTTCCCGCTAATTCGTCTTTCACTCGGTCAGAGAGGCCATGTAAAAAGGTAGCGACCAGGGCCTCATTATTCCAGCTCAATTCAGCTGTGTGGATACGGAACTGAAGAGCATATTGCCCCACTGAACTAGATTCTTGGCGAAGACGTAAGACAGCACTAGCCGCTGAAGAAGCCCGAGCCGGCTCTTCGAAGATATTATGAAAGAGCTTCAAGAAATCGGACAGACTGGAAACCACCGGATCGTTCCTCTCCCACAGGGGGGTAGCCCAGGCCAAAGCTTAACCGGAGAGGAGGGAAATGATATAGGCTACCTTAGCCCGGTCAGACAGGAAGCTTTGAGGCTGAAGCTCAAAATGAATTGTGCATTGGCTAAGAAACCCCCTGCAGGCCTTGGAGTCCCCAGAGAAACGGAACGGAGCTGGCAATCTTAGTGAGTGTGAGGCTGCGACAGGTACAGCCGCTGGTTGTACTTGGGGTTGCGGATTCGGGGTTCCCAAGGAGAACTGAAGCTGCTCGAATCGAGAAGCCAGATCCTGGAGGAATCGCATCACCTGAGTCTGATTTGATTCCTGGGCTTCGAGTCTGCGAACTATGCCCTGCAATGGATCATCCGCGGGAAGCGGGATGTCAGCCGGGTTCATGGCTGATCAAACTGTCAGGGTCACCTGTGGCCAGGTGACAGATGCACACCGTAGGGAGACAGGAGTGCACCGCGAGGTAGTGAACCCTATGGCTGGCTTCTGCGGGTAGGAAACTGGGTGGTTCTGGAAAGCGGGACCAGAGGAGCACAACCGGGATCCTAACGGAAGCTAGAGCCATGATTCCCCAGGGCGCGGAGTCTAAGACCCAGCTGGTCTTCTCCAGGGCCTCTAGTGGTGAGGATGTTGTGCTGCAGGCTGGGACCAGGTCGCGGCCCCTGGAGTTTCCTAGCTCACGCCCCGCAGGATAAGGGGAAAAGAGGGGAAGCAGCAGCAGCAAGATAAGAGAGAACCGAATAACAAGCCGAAGGTCAGGGGCCACAAGCAGACAAGGATAACGAAAGAACGAGCCGAAGGTCAAGGGTCACGAGCAGACAGGGATAGTCGGGGACAAGCCAATAACGTAACAGAGAGACAGACGTAGCACACGGCAGGCAGGAACCCAAACACACAATGCCTAACAAACACGTTGATCAGCAAGGCAGGCTTGCAGTGCACAGGTTAATATAGTGTTCTGTGATAGGGCCTGGGGTGGAGTCAGGCTGGGAGGAGATTATAAAGGAAGCCAGGTGAAGGAGGTCTGGTCTCTAGATGAACACATGAGGAGGAAGGTAAGATGGCAGACAGACATTAATGCATATCCATGACAAATATTTTGTACTTTTCGCTATAATAAAAATCCCAATTTAAAAAAAAAAAAATTGCAATAAGAGTATATTGATTGGTTTGCGCAAAAGTTATAGCGTCTACAAAATAGGGGGTAGTTTTATGGCATTTTTATTATTATTTATTTTTTTACTAGTAATGGCGGCGATCAGCGATTTTTATTGGGACTGCGACATTATGGCGGACACATCGGACACTTTTGGCACATTTTTGGGACCATTGGCATTTATACAGTGATCAGTGCTATAAAAATGCACTGATTACTGTACAAATGTCACTGGCAGGGAAGGAGTTAACACTAGGGGGGCGAACAAGGGGTTAAATGTGTTCCCTAATGTGTGTTCTAACTGTAGGGGGGATGGGACTGACTAGGGGAAGAGACTGATCGGTAGGGATGAGCCGAACACCCCCGGGTTCGGTTCGCACCAGAACCTTCGAACGGACCGAAAGTTCGCGCGAATTTTCGAACCCTATTCGTTATAATGGACGCGAACGTTCGAAATCAAAATTGCTAATTACAACGGCCAATATGCATGTTAATGTCATAAAACAGGTTTGGGGACCCGGGTCCTGCCCCAGGGGACATATATCAATGCAAAAAGAAATTTTAAAAACTAAAGTTTTTTCGGGAGCAGTCATTTTAATGATGCATAAAGTGAAAAAAAAAAAAGTGAAATTTTCCTTTAAATATGGTACCTGGGGGGTGTCTAAAGTATGCCTGTGAAGTGGCATGTGTTTCCCGTGTTTAGAACTGTCCTTGCACAAAATGACATTTGTAAAGGAAAAAAAGAAGCCATTTAAAACCACTTGCGGCTTTAATGTCATGTCTTGTCCTGGCCGCCATATGGCTGAAAATCCTTGAGAAAAATGGCATGGCTACCCCATCACCCCCCCCCCCCCCCCACCCCAGCCCCTTTGGGTCTTGTATGGATACTAAGGGGGACCCCGCACCCAAAATAAAACCCTATACCTACAACCCTATATACTCTGAACAGCAGTATATAGGTGGTGCAAACAAGACATGGACTGTAGGTTTGTTCTTAAGTAGAATCTGAACAGGTACATTATGAAGTGTAGCTACATCCCAAAAAAATCAATTTTTAAGCTTTTTGGAGAACATAGGGAGGGGTTATCACCCCTGTAACATTTGCTGTCTTTGCACATCTGTTCAGAACATGTCACCTCACTTTCCGTCCCAATGACAAATGTTTTTGGAAAAGTGGGGTTTTAATTGAAACAAGGATTGGTGATAAAGCATCAGTAGAGAGGAGATACCTTTTTCCCAAATTAAATCTAACAGGATAGAATTTTCCTTCCTAGGGGTAGATTTCCTCTCACTTCCTGTTTTCTCTTGCCGTTTGCAAGTAGGAGTCGTTTGTAAGTTGGATGTTTGAAAGTAGGGGCCTGCCGTATATACTCTGCAGAAATTTGCCCTATTAGATGTTGGTGTAGCCACAAGACTGGTGGGCACAGGAATGGGCCCTGCTGTGAGTTAATAGATCAAGATTTGTACTTGCATGCACCTGTTGAACCGGGCAGAAAAATTGGGCCTTTGGTGGTGGTGGTGGTGGTGGTGGACGGTGTTGCCACAAGACTGTAAGCCCTCACAGTTACTCTTGGTGGGTGCAGGAATGGGCCCTGCTGTGAGTTATTAGATCAAGATTTGTAATTGCATGCACCTGTTGAACAGGGCAGAAAAATTGGGCCTTTGGTGGTGGTGGTGGTGGTGGACGGTGTTGCCACAAGACTGTAGGCCCTCATAGTTACTCTTGGTGGGCGCAGGAATGGGCCCTGCTGTGAACTATTAGATCAAGATTTGTAATTACACGCCCCTGTTAAACAGGGGCTGAAAAATTGTGCCTTAGGCATTGGTGCTGGTGCCACAACACTGCAACCCCTCACAGATACTGTACTCTGAGCACAGCAATGAGACCTGTTGCAAAGCATTGCCTAAAAATTGTAATTACACGCCCCAACAGGGGCTGAAAAATTGTGCCTTAGGCACTGGTGCTGGTGCCACAACACTGCAACCCCTCACAGATACTGTACTCTGAGCACAGCAGTCACACCTGTTGCGAAGCATCTTTTTAAAAAATTGTAATTACACGCCCCTGTTATACAGGGGCTGAAAAATTGTGCCTTAGGCACTGGTGTGGTGGCATGGATCATTGAGGAGGAGGAAGAGGATAGTCAGTGAACATAACAGGACAGTCACTCAGCATCAGCATAGGCAGTCTTGAAGGGATGTGACATTATAAATTATTCCGTTATATCCGCTTCAGGTGTCTGGTAGCTGGTGGTGATCCAAGACTGATTCATTTTTATGAAGGTCAGTCGATCAACCGAGTCGGTGGACAGGCGCACCCTATGATCGGTGACAAATCCTCCAGCAGCACTGAATGTGCGTTCGGAAAGAACGCTGGATGCAGGACAGGCCAGTAGCTCAATTGCATACTGTGCAAGCTCTGGCCAGTGATCCATCCTCAGGACCCAGTAAGCCAGAGGATTTTCGGTGGGAAAGGTGTCCAAGTCTGACCTTGCCCCTAGGTATTCCTGCACCATGTATATCAGACGCTGGCGATGGTTGCTGGAACCGATCATACCTTGGGGCTGCGGACTAAAAAATTGTCTGAACGCATCGGTCAGACGTCCACCTTCCCCACCGCTCCTTCTGCTACTGACCGAAGCCTCAGCAACTCGTCGTCCAGGACCAGGAGTTTGTAACCTCCCAGTTTCTGGGAACGCGTTGCACAGACCTTTCTGCAAGGCCTCCCTGAGATGTCTCATCCTCTGCTCCCTCTGCGACGGCAAGATAAGGTCCGCAACCTTACCCTTGTACCGTGGATCAAGGAGAGTGGCCAGCCAGTAATGGTCACTCTCCTTGATCCGAAGAACACGAGGATCCTTCCGCAGGCTTTGCAGGATCAGGGAGGCCATGCAGCGTAGGTTAGCTGAGGCATTCGGTCCGGAGTCTTCTGGGTCACTGAGGATGACATGATCGCCAGCCACCTCCTCCCAGCCACGTACAAGTCCACTGGTTTGTTGGGACTGTACATCATCCCTAAAAGACTGCTGCTGCTGATGCTGAGTGCCAGGCTCCACCTCCATGCTCACACAATCCTCCTCCTCCTCCTCCTCCTCTTCCTGTGTGATGGGTGGGACAGAAGGAACATTGTCTGGATAAAGGGGGCCTTGAGAGACAAGGAAGTCCTCCTCTTCCTGCCTCTGTTCTGCCTCAAGTGCCCTGTCCATTATCCCACGCAGCGTATGCTCCAACAGGTGGACAAGAGGTACAGTGTCACTGATGCATGCACTGTCACTGCTCACCATCCTCGTGGCCTCCTCAAATGGTGAGAGGACAGTGCATGCATCCCTGATCATGCTCCACTGGCGTGGGGAAAAAAAGCCAAGCTCCCCTGACCCTGTCCTGGTGCCGTAGTCGCAAAGGTACTCATTGATGGCCCTCTGCTGCGTGTGCAGTCGCTGCAGCATGGCCAACGTTGAGTTCCACCTGGTGGGCATGTCACATATTAGGCGGTTCTTGGGCAGGTTCAGCTCCTTTTGCAGCTCAGTCAGCCGAGCACTGGCATTATAAGATCGGCGGAAATGCACACAGACTTTCCTGGCCTGCCTCAGGACATCCTGTAAGCCTGGGAACCTGCCCAAGAACCGCTGCACCACCAGGTTGAGGACGTGAGCCATACAGGGCACATGGGTGAGCTGCCCCTGTCGCAGGGCGGAGAGGAGGTTGGTGCCATTATCAGAAACGACCATTCCTGGCTTAAGCTGGCGTGGCGTCAACCACCTCTCGGTCTGCCCCTGCAGAGCTGCCAGAACCTCTGGCCCAGTGTGGCTCCTGTCCCCCAAACACACCAGCGCAAGCACGGCATGGCATCTTTTTACCTGCGTACTCGCGTAGCCCCTTGTACGCCTATGGAGCACCGCTGGTTCCGAGGACAGAGCACTCGAAGAGGACATGGAGGAAGAAGAAGAGGAGGGGGTGGAGGAGAGAGGTGTGTCACAACCAGTAGTAGCATTTTGGAGGCGTGGTGGCGGAACAACCTCCAACACTACTGCACCTTGTCCTGCATCCCTCCCAGCTGCCAATAGAGTGACCCAATGGGCCGTGAAAGAAAGATAACGTCCCTGTCCATGCCTGCTGGACCATGAGTCAGCGGTAATATGCACCTTACCGCTGACCGCCCTGTCCAGCGAGGCATGGACATTGCCTTCCACATGCCAGTAGAGAGACGGAATCGCCTTCCGTGAGAAAAAGTGGCGTTTGGGAACCTGCCACTGAGGAACCGCACATTGAACAAACTCACGGAAGGGGGCCGAGTCTATCAACTGAAAAGGCAGCAGTTGAAGTGCTAGCAATTTAGCCAAGCTAGCATTCAACCGCTGGGCATGTGGATGGCTGGGAGTATACTTCTTTCGACGGTCCAGCAGCTGGGGCAGGGAAATTTGCCTGCTACAATCGGACGTCGGTGTACTGCAAGTACTTGGTTGTGACACACCTAATTCTACACCTTCAGTCCTCTCAGAGCAGCTTTCAGAGAGGACTGAAGATATAGTGGGGATGGAGATCCCAGCTGATGAGGAGCAAGGAGAGGTCCGCTTTGTTCTTTGGTGTGGGTCTTTTATGTGTGCTTGCCAACGAGCTGCATGGCAGGTCGACATATGTCTGCTCATGCTTGTGGTGCCCAAGCGGCTGATGTTTTGGCCACGCGAGATACGCTTGAGACAAATATTGCAAATAGCAGTGGTGCGATCTGATGCACTCGTCTCAAAAAAGGCCCACACCAAAGAACTTTTGTGATAACGTGCAGAGGCAGCGCCCTGCACAGGCGGAGCTCTGCGGTGTGGTACAGTTGCTGTGCTGGCCTCTAGCTGGCCTCCAGGGGGCATCCTGCCTCGTTGGACATGTGACGCTGCATCCTCCTCCTCCTCCTCTCTCCCTTCAGGCACCCACGTGGAGTCAGTGACCTCATCATCCCCTCCCTCTTCACCACTAGAGCAAACCTGGCAGTAAGCTGCAGCTGGTGGAACACTACTGCCAGATTGCTGTCCTTCAGCATCCCCTCTCTCTGCGCGCACACTACTGACTTCCTCAAGCTGGGTATCATCATCCGAGCCTTCGAATCGTTGGGCATCCTCCTGGAGCATGTACCCAACACTGTGCTCAAACAGTTCGGGGGACTCCACAGGAGGACATGGTGGGTCTAGGGAAGGGGTGGCTGATGATGCCATTGAGTACGCGTTGGCAGCTGCTCTGCCAGTACCCTGAGCCTGGGTGAGAGAGGATGAGGAGGATGAGGAGGGCTTGGTCATCCATTCTACCAAGCCTTCGGCATGATGCGGCTCCACATGTCCAGCTGCCGAAAACAAAGACAAGCGTGTCCCATGGCCACGTGCTGATGACGATGCACGACCACGTCCACGGCCAGCACTGTTGTCTCTAGAAACAGAGCCTGCCTGCCCTGTGTTCTTGCCTCGGCACGCTCTGCCTCTCCTTGGCGGTCTTCCAGCCATTGTAGTCGGTAGTGTATATAGTATAAAAAATAGAACTCCTATGTGTGCTCACAACACACTGTAGGTCCTATGGGTGCTGACACTAACACACTATAGGTACTATGTGTGCTGCTGACAAGAAAATATAGGAGCTCTGTTTGCTGCCACTAACACACTAGAAGTCCTATGGGTGCTGCTGAGAAGAAAATATAGGAGCTCTGTTTGCTGCCACTAACACACTAGAAGTCCTATGGGTGCTGCTGAGAAGAAAATATAGGAGCTCTGTGTGATGCCACTAACACACTAGAAGTCCTATGGGTGCTGCTGAGAAGAAAATATAGGAGCTCTGTTTGCTGCCACTAACACACTAGAAGTCCTATGGGTGCTGCTGAGAAGAAAATATAGGAGCTCTGTGTGATGCCACTAACACACTAGAAGTCCTATGGGTGCTGCTGAGAAGAAAATATAGGAGCTCTGTTTGCTGCCACTAACACACTAGAAGTCCTATGGGTGCTGCTGAGAAGAAAATATAGGAGCTCTGTGTGATGCCACTAACACACTAGAAGTCCTATGGGTGCTGCTGAGATGAAAATATAGGAACTCTGTGTGATGCCACTAACACATTAGAAGTCCTATGGGTGCTGCTGAGAAGAAAATATAGGAGCTCTGTTTGCTGCCACTAACACACTAGAAGTCCTATGGGTGCTGCTGAGAAGAAAATATAGGAGCTCTGTGTGATGCCACTAACACACTAGAAGTCCTATGGGTGCTGCTGAGAAGAAAATATAGGAGCTCTGTTTGCTGCCACTAACACACTAGAAGTCCTATGGGTGCTGCTGAGAAGAAAATATAGGAGCTCTGTGTGATGCCACTAACACACTAGAAGTCCTATGGGTGCTGCTGAGAAGAAAATATAGGAGCTCTGTTTGCTGCCACTAACACACTAGAAGTCCTATGGGTGCTGCTGAGAAGAAAATATAGGAGCTCTGTTTGCTGCCACTAACACACTAGAAGTCCTATGGGTGCTGCTGAGAAGAAAATATAGGAGCTCTGTTTGCTGCCACTAACACACTAGAAGTCCTATGGGTGCTGCTGAGAAGAAAATATAGGAGCTCTGTGTGATGCCACTAACACACTAGAAGTCCTATGGGTGCTGCTGAGAAGAAAATATAGGAGCTCTGTTTGCTGCCACCAACACACTAGAAGTCCTATGGGTGCTGCTGAGAAGAAAATATAGGAGCTCTGTGTGATGCCACTAACACACTAGAAGTCCTATGGGTGCTGCTGAGAAGAAAATATAGGAGCTCTGTTTGCTGCCACTAACACACTAGAAGTCCTATGGGTGCTGCTGAGAAGAAAATATAGGAGCTCTGTTTGCTGCCACTAACACACTAGAAGTCCTATGGGTGCTGCTGAGAAGAAAATATAGGAGCTCTGTGTGATGCCACTAAGACACTAGAAGTCCTATGGGTGCTGCTGAGAAGAAAATATAGGAGCTCTGTTTGCTGCCACTAACACACTAGAAGTCCTATGGGTGCTGCTGAGAAGAAAATATAGGAGCTCTGTTTGCTGCCACTAACACACTAGAAGTCCTATGGGTGCTGCTGAGAAGAAAATATAGGAGCTCTGTTTGCTGCCACTAACACACTAGAAGTCCTATGGGTGCTGCTGAGAAGAAAATATAGGAGCTCTGTTTGCTGCCACTAACACACTAGAAGTCCTATGGGTGCTGCTGAGAAGAAAATATAGGAGCTCTGTGTGATGCCACTAACACACTAGAAGTCCTATGGGTGCTGCTGAGAAGAAAATATAGGAGCTCTGTTTGCTGCCACTAACACACTAGACGTCCTATGGGTGCTGCTGAGAAGAAAATATAGGAGCTCTGTTTGCTGCCACTAACACACTAGAAGTCCTATGGGTGCTGCTGAGAAGAAAATATAGGAGCTCTGTGTGATGCCACTAACACACTAGAAGTCCTATGGGTGCTGCTGAGAAGAAAATATAGGAGCTCTGTTTGCTGCCACTAACACACTAGAAGTCCTATGGGTGCTGCTGAGAAGAAAATATAGGAGCTCTGTTTGCTGCCACTAACACACTAGAAGTCCTATGGGTGCTGCTGAGAAGAAAATATAGGAGCTCTGTTTGCTGCCACTAACACACTAGAAGTCCTATGGGTGCTGCTGAGAAGAAAATATAGGAGCTCTGTGTGATGCCACTAACACACTAGAAGTCCTATGGGTGCTGCTGAGAAGAAAATATAGGAGCTCTGTTTGCTGCCACTAACACACTAGAAGTCCTATGGGTGCTGCTGAGAAGAAAATATAGGAGCTCTGTGTGATGCCACTAACACACTAGAAGTCCTATGGGTGCTGCTGAGAAGAAAATATAGGAGCTCTGTTTGCTGCCACTAACACACTAGAAGTCCTATGGGTGCTGCTGAGAAGAAAATATAGGAGCTCTGTTTGCTGCCACTAACACACTAGAAGTCCTATGGGTGCTGCTGAGAAGAAAATATAGGAGCTCTGTTTGCTGCCACTAACACACTAGAAGTCCTATGGGTGCTGCTGAGAAGAAAATATAGGAGCTCTGTGTGATGCCACTAACACACTAGAAGTCCTATGGGTGGTGCTGAGAAGAAAATATAGGAGCTCTGTTTGCTGCCACTAACACACTAGAAGTCCTATGGGTGCTGCTGAGAAGAAAATATAGGAGCTCTGTTTGCTGCCACTAACACACTAGAAGTCCTATGGGTGCTGTTGGGGTGCAATGCTGTGCTAACAGCACTGCGGTTGGTACTACTGCAATACTGTACTAACAGTAAGCACGCACCAGACTAATCCCCAGCAGCAGCTAATAACACACTAACTGTGCAATCAGCAGCAATGAACGATCAATGACTTAGGTAGCAATGGTTTAGCAAAGAAATAGCCAATGGTTTAGCAAAGAAGAGCAAATCTTTCAGTATCAAGCAAAGACAGAATCAGCAGACTAATCTCTCCTAAAGCCGGAACTCATGTGACCGGGGCCGATGGCGTGGCGGCCTTTTAAATGGTGGGGCGTGTACTAAAGCCCCTGAGCTGTAATTGGCTACAGGCGTCCTGCCTGTAGCCAATTATTGCTCTCCGAGTTTCGGGCGCTGTGATTGGCCAAGCATGCGGGGGTCACAGTGCATGCTTGGCCAATCATCAGCCAGCAATGCACTGCGCCGGCCGCGCCGGCCGCAATGCATTGCGGGGCCGCTCGCATCACACGAATGTGATGCGAACGGCCCAAATAGTTCTGGGCTCGACGAGCGAGCGAACGCCCGATGCTCGATTCGAACATGGGTTCGAATCGAGCACCGGGCCCATCCCTACTGATCGGTTGTTCATACATAGTATGAGCACACGATCAGTCTCCTCGCCCCTCAGAGAACTGGGATGTGTGTGTTTACACACACACATCCCTGTTCTCACTCTGTAATGAGCAATCGCGGGTGCCCAGCGGTCATCGCATCAAGTCCGGGGACACGCTTTGGGCACGCGCGCGCCGCCAGTGGCGCTTTAAAGAGCCGACGTACAGCTACGACGGCTCACGCAGGGGGGCTAGACTGCCATAGTATAACTGTGGCGGCTGGTCTGGAAGCAGTTAATTACTGGTGTTTGATGTTTGAAGATGACACCAAGCTATGCAGTAGAATAACATCTTTACAAGATGCCTTGACTTACAAGCCAACCTCAATGCACTATTTAATTGTTCAACTATGTGGCAAATAAGCTTTAATGTTGATAAATGTAAAGTTATGGACTTGGGGGCAAAAAAACATTCATGCATCATACATTTTAGGAGGAGAACAGCTAGGGGAGTCAATAGTGGAGAAGGATCTGGGTGTCCTGGTCGATCATAGACTTACTAATAACATACAATGCCAAGCTGCAGTTTCTAAAGCAAGCAAAATACTTTCTTGTAATTCTTGTTGTAAACCCAATAATAAAAAAAAAAACCCTGCAAGTCAAAGGCATAATGAGCTAGTATGCATAGCATACTAGCTTATTATGAATTACTTACCTTAGATCGAAGCCCCCGCAGCGGTCCTCGTCCCCCCTCCGGTGGCAACATCTTTCCCGGGGGTTACTTCTGGGTATCGCGGCTCCGGCGCTGTGATTGGCCAAAGCCGCGATGACGTCACTCCCGCACATGCGCGTGGGAGCCCCCAGTAACGGCACACGGACTGAAGCAACGGGACACGGACTGAAGCAACAGCACATAGGTGCCATTGCTTCAGTTTGCTTTAGTGCACATGCGCCGATGACATTGGCACATGCAGGGGATAGGGGATATCTCCTAAACCTTGCAGGTTTAGGAGATATCCTAGGTAGCTACAGGTAAGTCTTACTATAGGCTTACCTATAGCAAAAAGTGGTTGTAAAGGGTTTACAACCACTTTAAAAGAGTGTGACAGCAGGAAGGTAAAGTCACCTGGTTGCATCCAGGGGGGTAGATATATTTCGCCCAGATTCAGGCTTTACGCCGACTTATACAACTAGGTGGAGAGTTGTATAAGCCCAGCTAAGGCTAGTGGGCTCATGGATGACTCATACCTCTAGGGAGAGTGCTGGGCGTCGTGCAGACAGGGAGTTGATGAGACCAGCTGAAGCTTGTCAGCTCATTTAGGCCTCTATAAGAACTCCCAGCTTCATTAGATGTTAGCTCATGCCTGGAACCAGACCTGTGTGGACTGTCTAGGGAGAGTGAACCCCTGTGCGGTGAGACAAAGCCTGTGTGGCTATTTGCTTGGACATTTAAAACCAGGGACTTAGGGACTAGGACAGCACTAGGCTGATCCCAGTTGTTAGTTAGGAAACCTGTATGTTTAGTCAGAGGTCAAGTTGACCAGGATTTATTTTGTTTATGTTTCTTTTGCTTTGCTGTGTTTTGTCACTGTAAACAGAAAATAAACCGCACCTTTTTGATTTTGAAAACCACAACCTCCGTTTGCTGGGCCTGTTTTGTGTGGGGAGCCCATCCCGGGGGTCACACACACCCGCTGCCGAGCTAACCCCCTCACAGTTGGTGGAGAACCAGTGGCAGTTTTTTTTAAGCCAGCATGGAGGAGATACTGAAACAGCTGGCTCTAGCAAATGCCAATCAACAGCAGACAAATGCAGGTTTGCAAAGGAGCCTTGCAGCTCAGCAACAAGCCCAGCAGCAATCTGAGGCCCGCTTCATAGACCTGTTACAGAAGCAAGAGCAGAGACTACAACAAATGGAAGCAGTAATGCAGCAACGTCCGCAGACCAGTGAGGAAAGCCGTCCCACTAATACCGCGTCCTTTGGGGTGAGTCGTTTATTGACAAAAATGACTGGAGAGGATGATCCAGAGGTATTTTTGACCACATTTGAAAGGACCGCTGAAAGAGAAAAGTGGCCTGAGGAGCAGTGGGCTGGACTGGTGGCTCCTCTGTTAACTGGTGAATCGCAGAAAGCTTACTATGACCTAGAGCCTAACCAAGCAAAAGACTATGTGATGCTAAAAGCTGAAATTTTGGCAAGGCTGGGTGTCACCCAGGCTGTCCGGGCTCAGCGTGTGCATAACTGGACTTTCCAGCTTGGAAAACCCCCCAGGTCTCAAATGTATGATCTCATTCACCTGAGCAGAAAGTGGCTACAGCCAGAGACTTTGTCCGCACCAAAGATTGTGGAACGTGTTGTAATGGATCGGTTTTTGAGAGCTCTTCCTACTGCCATCCAAAAGTGGGTAAGCCATGGAGACCCAGAGACGGCCGATGGTCTTGTGGATCGTGTGGAGAAATACTTGGCTACAGAGAACCTGACGGCCTCTTCCAGAGACACTCGGACTTTCCACCCTAAGACCAGACCATCCCCAGGGGCGGATAAGAGGATTCCAAGGGGTGAGGGTGGAGAGAGTGAGAGGGTGGGAGCTCTACCCCAAGTTTGGCGAGAACAGCCTGGGAAATCAGCGGCTCAAGAGGCGGCAAGAAGGATCGTTTGCTACCGCTGCCGGCAAGCGGGACATATTGCAGCCAATTGCCCGGTTGTGGAGGAACCCATGCAGTGTGACTTTCTGACGGGCAGACGTCAGTCGCTGTGTGCGACAGTCGCATGCACTGCCATTCGAGGAACTGAGAAACATTTATGCAAAATGTGTGTTAATGGTAGAAATGTTGTGGTATTGCTGGATTCAGGTAGCCTTGTGACCCTGATAAAGGCTGAGTTAGTTAAAACAGAGGTCTTTGGGAATAGCAAGGTAGCTGTTATTTGTGTGCATGGGGACACCCGAGAGTATCCAGTGACTACAGTGTGTTTCGAGACCCCCAAAGGTACCCTCTCTCATCCAGTGGGCTTAGTATCTCAGTTACCGCATGACGCCATTGTGGGAAGGGATTTTCCGAAGTTCTGGGAACTGTGGGATGATCCTGAGCCCCCCACTGGTGCCCCTATGTACCAGGAATGTGATAGCCAGAACTCCCCTGAGAGTGGTGAGGACTCTCCGGAATTTCCCTTATCAGTATTGGCAGGGGAGACTCAAGAAACTGGAGAGGAGCCCACCTCCTCAGACGAAAACCTACCGTCTGTGGAGTTTTCTGATCTTGAGGTTCACAGGGAAAACTTTGCCACAGAACAGTTGAAAGACCCCGCCCTAATAAAGGCACGGGAAAACGTAGTGAAAATAGATGGCGAGTTAGTGAACCCAGATAATACCTGCACTTACCCATACTTCAGCGTAGAGAAGGACCTACTGTATCGGGTGGCAAAAAGGGCAGAAGAAACCGTTGAGCAGCTTGTGGTGCCCAAACCTTACAGGAAGTTGGTGTTGGAGTTGGCCCATGGGCACATTCTTGGAGGTCATCTGGGGACAGAGAAAACCCGAGAGAGGGTATTACAGAGATTCTATTGGCCGGGGGTGATGAAGGACATAGAAAATTATTGTTCCTCCTGCCCTGTGTGTCAGAGGTCGGCCCCGATGCCACATTTCCGTAGCCCGCTGGTCCCTCTACCCATCATTGAGGTCCCGTTTGAGAGGATCGCCATGGATTTGGTAGGGCCTATAATCAAGTCCGCTAGGGGGCACCAGTACATATTAGTTATAATGGACTATGCCACCCGTTATCCAGAAGCGATCCCTCTCCGAAATACCTCAGCCAAAACCATAGCCAAAGAGCTATCTCTTGTGTTTAGCCGGGTGGGTATTTGTAAAGAACTGCTTACGGACCAAGGTACACCCTTTATGTCCCGGGTTATGAAGGAGCTGTGTAAATTGTTCAAAGTGACGCAATTACGTACATCTGTGTATCACCCCCAAACCGATGGGCTGGTTGAAAGATTCAACAAAACCCTAAAACAAATGTTGAAGAAAGTGGTGGCTAGAGATGGAAAGGATTGGGACTGTCTACTTCCTTATCTGATGTTTGCTATTAGGGAGGTGCCCCAATCCTCTACGGGATTCTCCCCCTTTGAGTTACTGTATGGGAGACACCCAAGAGGGCTGTTGGATATTGCCAAGGAAACTTGGGAAAGTGAGAGTTCTCCCCACAGGAGTGTGATTGAGCATGTCGCCCTGATGCAAGACCGAATTGCACAGGTAATGCCCATCGTGAAGGAACATTTGGCCCAAGCGCAGTTAGCACAGCAGAGAGTGTACAACCGTGGAGCCAAGACCCGTACCTTTTCCCCGGGGGATAGGATACTGGTACTTGTCCCTACGGTTGAAAGTAAATTCCTTGCCAAATGGCAAGGCCCCTATGAGATAATGGAAAAAGTGAGCGAAGTGAATTACAAGGTCAGACAACCAGGAAGGCGAAAGCCCGAACAGATCTATCACGTTAATCTGTTGAAAGCCTGGAGGGATAGAGAGTCCCTAGTCGCAGACACTTGGTCACCAGCTCAAACTGGTTGCGTGATTCCTGAGGTTGGAATAGCAGCCACCTTGTCACAACCCCAACAACAGGAGGTTAAGGAGTTTGTGCTTCGCAACAAGGAGGTATTCTCTGAGCTGCCGGGACAAACATCTGGGGTAGAGCATGACATCATTACCCCGCCCGGTGAAAGGGTGAAGTTAAAACCCTATCGGATCCCAGAGGCCCGACGGGAGGCAATACGGGAGGAAGTACAGAAAATGCTGAACTTAGGGGTGATAGAGGAGTCCCAAAGTGATTGGTCTAGTCCCATTGTGTTGGTGCCTAAACCGGATGGGAGCTGGCGATTTTGTAACGATTTTCGTCAGTTGAACAAAGTTACAAAATTTGACACCTACCCCATGCCACGTATAGATGAGTTGATCGACCGGCTGGGAACAGCCCGATACATGACGACTCTTGACCTCACAAAAGGGTATTGGCAAATCCCCCTGGCCAAGTCGGCCAAAGAGAAAACCGCATTTGTAACCCCAGACGGGGCGTTCCAATATAAAAGAATGCCGTTCGGGCTACAGAATGCGCCGGCCACATTCCAGCGGAAAATGGACCAGATGCTGAGGCCCCATCGGAAGTATGCTGCGGCTTACCTGGATGACGTAATTGTCCATAGCACAGATTGGGCCTCACATCTGCCAAAAGTGCAAGCAGTCCTGGACTCTGTTCGGGAAGCGGGGTTTACGGCTAACCCCAAGAAGTGTACCATTGGGCAGGAGGAGGCCAAATATCTTGGGTACACCATTGGGAGGGGAGTAATAAAACCCCAACTCAACAAAGTCGAGGCCATCCAGAGTTGGCCACGTCCCAACAGCAAGAAGCAGGTACGAGCCTTTCTGGGAATCGCTGGGTATTATCGGCGATTCATTCCCCACTTTGCTTCTAAGGCTGTGCCCCTAACCAACCTGACGAAGGGGAAAGGGTCGGTCATGATTAAATGGACCCCCGAGGCTGAGGCAGCATTCCAATTCTTGAAACAAGCCTTATGTAGCCAGCCAGTGTTGTACTCACCCGACTTCTCTAAAGACTTTGTCGTACAAAGTGATGCGTCAGATGTGGGGTTAGGAGCAGTATTGTCCCAGGTCTGGAACGGGGAAGAGCACCCAGTCATTTACCTCAGCAGGAAGTTGAAGTCCCATGAGGTAAATTACGCCACCGTTGAAAAGGAGTGTTTAGCGGTGAAGTGGGCTCTAGATTCCCTTCGGTACTACCTGCTAGGTAGGCACTTTGACATGGTTACGGATCACGCTCCGTTAAAGTGGATGGCTCAAAACAAGGAAACAAATAGAAGAGTGAATAGGTGGTTCCTGGCCCTCCAGGAATTCAACTTCACAGTAAAGCATCGCCCTGGCGTTCAAATGGGGAATGTGGATGCTTTGTCTCGAGTACATGAATGCCTGATTGCTGGTGTTCCAACCCCGAGGTTAAAACAAGAGGGGGGGTATGTGACAGCAGGAAGGTAAAGTCACCTGGTTGCATCCAGGGGGGTAGATATATTTCGCCCAGATTCAGGCTTTACGCCGACTTATACAACTAGGTGGAGAGTTGTATAAGCCCAGCTAAGGCTAGTGGGCTCATGGATGACTCATACCTCTAGGGAGAGTGCTGGGCGTCGTGCAGACAGGGAGTTGATGAGACCAGCTGAAGCTTGTCAGCTCATTTAGGCCTCTATAAGAACTCCCAGCTTCATTAGATGTTAGCTCATGCCTGGAACCAGACCTGTGTGGACTGTCTAGGGAGAGTGAACCCCTGTGCGGTGAGACAAAGCCTGTGTGGCTATTTGCTTGGACATTTAAAACCAGGGACTTAGGGACTAGGACAGCACTAGGCTGATCCCAGTTGTTAGTTAGGAAACCTGTATGTTTAGTCAGAGGTCAAGTTGACCATGATTTATTTTGTTTATGTTTCTTTTGCTTTGCTGTGTTTTGTCACTGTAAACAGAAAATAAACCGCACCTTTTTGATTTTGAAAACCACAACCTCCGTTTGCTGGGCCTGTTTTGTGTGGGGAGCCCATCCCGGGGGTCACACACACCCGCTGCCGAGCTAACCCCCTCACAAGAGGTATAGACTCCAGAGAGAAAGACATATTTTTGTCCTTGTACAAATCATCAGTAAGGCCTCATCTGGAATATAAAGTTCAGTTTTGGACAGCTGTTCACAAAAAGGATATCAGAGAACTGGAGAAAATGCAAGGAAGGGCAACCAAACCGATAAGAGGTATGGAGGAGCTTAGCTATGAGGAAAAATTAGCTGAACTGAATGTATTGCTTTTTGAGAAGAGGTAATTATGGAGGGATATGATAACCATGTAAATACATACAGTAAATGGTCCATATAATGAACCTGGTGTTAAGTTATTCACTTTCAGGACAAATGTACACTCAGTACATCTAGAGAAAAAGAGGTTTAACCTCCATGTACAGAAAGGCTTCTTCAGAGTGAGTGCTACTCCTTTCCTAAAATCTATCTATCCACAATATCAATAGTGTATAATATTAGTGTCCACATCATATACAATAATAGTGCTGAAATCATATATCCACAGTCTTGTATATCAGGGACTGGGAGCGAGAATTAGGCCACCCACTTTCATCAGAGGATTGGGAAAAATCATTTTTTAAATAATTTAAATCAAGCCTCTCAGTTCAGATACAAGAGAAGAACTATAATATCTTATCTAGGTGGTGTCGATGTCCTGACAGAGTACAAAAGATGTTATCTAACTATTAATCTAGTTGCTGGTGCTGTGGCAAGAAACTTGGCGCAATGTTGCATCTGTGGTGGTCGTGTCCGTACTTGAGACCATACTAGAAGGCTGAGTTTCAACGTACAGCACATGTTACAGGTAATAGGCCACCTGAACTACCAGAGCTGGCCTTACTTTCTATATTTCCAGGATCACTACAGATGGCCAAGAAGGGTCTAACATGCTTTATTTTTGCTGCAGCCAGGGCTATTATACCCAGACATTGGTATTCTAGTGTCATTCCCAGTATTTAAAAATCTGGGTCTGAACAAAATTATATTATGCGTATGGAGGAATTGACAGCGAGCCTACAGGAGAAATACCCAACATTCATAGATAAATGTGGGGCTTGGAAAGATTTCAGCACCGTGAAGGAAGCCCGTATGGAAGGGCCCCCCCCCTTCCTTTTTTGTGTTTTTTTTGTTTCTTCTTTCTACTTTTTATTTTAATGGCTGATGGTATGGGGATTCATAGGTCTATGCACAAATAAAAAATTGAATGACAAATAGGCTCAAATTGAGCTTTTGTGTTTGCTTATGAAGCCAAATGAAAATTCCTGATGTTAGATTTTTATTTGTGATGAAGTGTATCATACAAAAATGGTTCAATAAAGCTTTGGAAACTTAAAAAAAATATATATATACTCATGTGGACTTGAGGATATGCATATGTGATTACGGTTGTGAGACTGTATATGACATTAGAGCTATTTTTATTGTGGATACAGTATATCATTTGAACACTATTCTTTCACACTATTGATATTGTAGATAGATAGATTTTAGGGAAAGAGTAAGTGTGCGTCACACTTAAAGGGGTAGCTGCAATTTATTTTAATTAATTAATTAATTGTTATTAGTTTGGCGCCTTTGTTTGATAAACAGTACCTCTTAGTGCCGGTTCACACTACCGCGACTTGGGATCCAACTTGTGTCGCCCCAAGTCGCGCGACATGAGAAATTACATGTTAGTCAATGAGAGCCGTCTTAATGTACACTACTGAAGTCGCTCCGACTTCTGAAAAGGTTCCTGTACTACTTCAAGGCGACTTGTACCCATTGATTTCAATGGAAGTCGCCTCCAAGTCGGATCCCCTGTCTTAACTGAAGCAACTTTCCAGGAAGTGAAAATTGTTTTCTAAGGCAAACCCCTCCCTCCCACAGAGCAGATTATTATGTGATTGGCCACTGGCAAAGTCGCCTGTCCTGGAGGCGACTTGAAGTCGCGTTGTAAGTCGCTCCAAGTAGCGCTGAAGTCGCGCTAAAGTCGACTCCAAGTTGCCTTGAAAAGTCGCGCTGGAAGTCGTGTTGCCCCAGTGTGAACCGGCACTTAGGGAATTCACATTAGGGAACTCAGATTTAAGCGCACTAGAATTTTATATGTTTACATATGCATATATGCTTTATTAACACTCTTTTAAAACAGGTAATCTTCTTATACCTTCAATTGATGGCCTGGAGTCTCTGATACAAATGCCATGTGGTTGTGGTGAACAAAACATGATTTACCTTGCCCCAGACATCTATGTTCTTCAGTACTTAGATGCTACTAACCAAGCAACGGAGTACATAAGAGCAAGAACCATACAGAATATGCAACAAGGTAAACTACTGGCTGTTTATAACCGGCCAAGCAAGGTTAAGACTTATGATTCAGCCAACTTGTTTTATTCTATGTTAATTGGTGGACCAGGCTTTTACTAGACATCAGCACACTGGAGTGTAATTATTAAGTCTTCTCAGGTCCCAAAGGGGCTTATAGTGTACTGATCCCAGAAAGGCCATGCACACCAGCTTGGTACAAAAGAATGGGAAACATATGGTTTTTTTTTTTTTTTTTTTATTAAACACTTTTGATATTTACATTAAATACAATTCTCTGCATTTTAGCAATATACGACATTCGTTTTTTGTTTTTTATTGTCTGTTTGTTTTTGTATACCCAGGCTATCAAAATGAATTAAATTATAGGAGAAGCGATGGTTCATTTAGTGCATTTGGAAACTCTGATTATTCTGGAAGTACATGGTAAGCATATTGTACATCATTATATATATATATATATATATATATATATGTATATACATACACACACATATATTTTGTATCTTTTTGTTTTAATAGGACTTGTTTGTTAAATAATCACATGAATATGAATTTTTCCTGCTTGTTGGAATGAGTAGAAATCTTCTCATGTACAATTATGAGGAGGTTTCCTGACCCCTCTAAGAGCATACCTATGACTCAATATAGACTGAATAAGACTGCAATATCAGATACCCCCCACCTCACAAGGTCAGGCTCAGGAATGTATTTCGGGGGGAGCTGCACCTGAATGCCGAGAATGCATTAAGGTAAAAAAACATTTATGCCCTGTACACACGATCGTTTTTTCCATCGGTGTAAAAAAATAGAACATGTTTTCAATTTTTCCGATGGAAAAAAAAAACAATAGGAAATTCCGATCGTCTGTGTGGAACTCCATTGGAGAAAAATCCACGCATGCTCAGACTAAATTAGAAGACGGGAGCGCTCGTTCTGGTAAAACTAGCATTCATAGTGGAGAATAGCACATTCGTCATGCTGTAACGGACTGAAAAGCACGGAGACTGAAAAGCGCAAATCGACTAACACCAAACTTTTACTAACACGTGGTAACACAAAATCAGCAAAAACTGCCCAAAGGGTGGCACCATTGGATTTGAACTTCCCATTTATAGTGCCATCGTATGTGTTGTACGTCACAGCGTTTTGGACGGTCGGAATTTTGTCTGATGGTGTGTAGGCAAGACTGATGGAAGTCAGCTTTATCGGAATTCCGACGAAAAATTACATCGGATTTTATTCCATCAGAAATCCAATCGTGTGTACAGGGCATAAGTCTTTACAACCACTGTAAGAATTATTAAAGGTGTTATTGAAAGCTGCTTTTTGTGCTATGCTCCAGATACCATCAAATAGGGATAGGTAATGCCAATTGTTCCAGGCCCCGTTTCTGTCAATGCTCTTTACTGCTTCTGTTAAATAAATGTAGCTGATGCAATGCAACATTTAAGAGGATTCACTAACAGTACGGCTCTCTATTTTGACCCCCTCCCCTCAATGATTTATAATGTAAAGTTAAGGCTACTACCTCCATCAATGCTGGCTAGATTGTAAAAATATATTACACCAGTACTGTCATTGCTATGATAACTTGGAGATGCTCTTTTTTCTTTTTTCCTTGACTTATGCAAAGAGTGTGCACACATTGGCACCAAAGTGCACCTATTATCTCCTGCTACTTTGCCTGTCCTGACCCTTACCTAAGGTGCATAAACAATTATGGCTGGTAGTACTACCAGATGCCTTGACATATAGTAGAACCGTTGGCTGAAAAACCACTGGAATCTCAGAGCAGCAGTTTCTTTACAGTCAGTAGGCCCTTTCAGACTTCTGATAATTTGTATAACTTTAAAGGATCAAGGTGCACGTGATAATATGCAATTGATTGGCTTTAGTGGTGAGATCAAATTTTTTTTTATATAGGTTTTTTTTTTTTTTTATCTTTTCATAACACTTCTGTTTTTGCAGGCTCTCAGCTTTTGTATTTAGATGTTTCCTTCAGGCTCGGCCATTCATATATGTCAATCCTGATGTTTTGAATCAAACGGTGGATTGGCTAATTCAGTACCAGGATATGAACACGGGTATATTCTCTGAGCCTGGGCGTGTTATTCATTATGAACTCCAGGGTGGGCTGAATGGTCCTGTTACCCTCACTGCTTATATTCTGACCTCACTGTTAGAAGATGAATATTACAGTGTAAGTATGAAATAATGATTTTAAATACTTATGAACTCATGAACAGATTACTTAGGTACATTACTGCTGGACAGAAACACCAAAATGACCAGTTTGCAGATGGATTAATGTCATAACCAAACAAAATTTTGTAGTATTATAGCTGTAACCTATTTACAAGCGGTTACACCCTACTTATATAGCGTGTAACTCAGCATATGAAAGTTATCTTTATACTAATCTCATAATAGGTGAAATGGTGGTGGCAGTTTAAACATTACTCACCATTGCCCTAATTCTAGCGAAGAATTGCAATACAGTAGTAATGCAGTAGAAGTTTAAGCTATGTAATTTCATAGTTACAAAAAGTGTTTGATTTCTAAATGCTTTTTTTGTTCATGTCCTATGCTCTTATACCGTTGTGCTCAAAAGTTTGCATACCCTGACAGAAATTGTGACATTTTGGCATTGATATTGAAAATATGTCTGATCATGCCAAAAAAAATGATTTTATATAAGGATGGTGATCATTTGAAGCCATTTATTATCACATAGTTCTTTGGCTCCTTTTTAAATCATAATGATAACACAAATCACCCAAATGGCCCTAATCAAGAGTTCACATACCCTGGCATGTTTGGCCTTGGTACACAAACACATACAGTACATAAATAAAAAAGTCAAAATAGACCCAGGCAGCGCTTATACATATAAAATGTTCTTCTCAGTACATATGTATTTTTATCTATGAATGTCCATCGTATGAGGTCCGTACACAGAAATACAGGAGTGAGTTATGAAATGATAATAACAGCAACCACCAGTCCTTTAAATCACTCAAATGAAAATCTTGCTGATGCCAGAAAGTGTCACCTCCACACGTGCACAAAACAGAAGGAGGGGGGGGTGTGGATAGAGACCCCCTCTTGGGTCGACTCTTACCAGAGAAAGCTTGAATTACAGCATGGTTATCAATTGTTAAAAGCGATCTCCACGGGTATCTCCACTCACCGATTAATCTTAGCCAGCCACTCTGATCACTCAGTGATTTCAATAGAAGAGAAAAAGGACAGACATAGTGTAAGCCTGTCTTGTAGTTTTAATAACAATAAAACACTTCCCGATGTACACTCACATAAGGCAGACAATTTCACAGCATTATTCACATATCAACAGCATCGGATATCAAGACGGCGTCTCCTACTGCTCGCTGAGACACAGCGCTTCGGGGATTCCAGCCGTACTTCCTGATAGCTGACGTCACTACGTTCGTCGTTGGGCTCCACCCTGACTAGTTTGGTCATTCAACATCATCTGAGGGTGGAGCCAGATGACATGTCATTCTATTTCATACACAGGGGTTTCTTGATAACAAGCCATGGTCAGGTAGACCAAAAAAGATTGCAGCCACAACTGCAAGAAGAATTGTTTGGGAAACAAAGAAAAACCCACAGGTAACCTCAGGAGAAATACAGGATGGTCTGGAAAAAGACAATGTGGTTGTTTTTAAATAGCACAATATGACGATACTTGATCAAAAATTAGCTGCATGGTTGAGTTGCCAAAAAGAAGCATTTAGGGTGGGGGGGGGGGGTGTCGGCGGTAAATCGCTGATAGATTCAGCAGCACTTTACCATCGTTTTTGTGGAGCTTTTCGGCTGCTAGCGGGGTGATTTTAACCCCCGCTAGCGGCTTAACAAAGGGTTAAAAGTGTCCACAAAGCGATGCTGCCGAAGCGATGGCCATTGATTTCAATGGCATTGGCGTTTTAGGAGCTGTGAATTCACTGCTCCCCGAACGCCCCAAAGATGCTACTTTGGCTTTCACACTGGGATGGATTTAGAGGGGCTTTTCAGGCACTTAACAGGTGCTACTTTTAGCACAAAAATGCCTGAAAAGCTCCCCAGTGTGAAAGTAGCCTTAGTGCACTAATGCCACAAATAAAACAGTTATAATATGCCCAACAACACCTTGACACGCCTCACAGCTTCTGGCACACTGTAACCTGGAGTAATGAGAGGAAAATGGAGCTTTATGGTCCCAATCCTAAGCTCTATGTTTGGAGAGGGGTCAACAAGGCCTATAGCGCCAAGAATACCATCTCCACTGTGAAGCATGGTGGTGGCTCACTGATGATTTGGGGGTATGTGAGCTCTAAAGGCATAGGGCATCTTGTGAAAATTGATAGCAAGATGAATGCAGCATCTTATCAGAAAATACTGTATGAAGACTGAGCATGGGATGCTCTTGGACTTTCCAGCACGACAATGACCCTAAGCACAAGGCCAAGTTGATCCTCCAGTAGTACTTACGAAAAAGGTGAAGGTTATGGAGTGGGCATCACAGTCTCCTCACCTTAATATCAGTGAGCCGCTCTAGGGAGATCTTAAAGTTGCAGTTCATGCAAGTTGACCAAAGACTTTGCATGACCTGGCGGCATTTTGCCAAGATAAATAGGCAGCTATACCACCTGCACGCTGTCATTGTTGCCAAAGGGGGCAATATGACCTACAGTTTAATATGAATCCCATAGGAAATAAAAGAAATGTGTTTTGCCTGCTCACTAATTTTTCTTTACCCACTTCAACCCCAGAAGGATTTGCCCCCTTCCTGACCAGGCCATTTTTTGCGATACGGCACTGCGTCGCTTTAACTGACAATTGCGCGGTCATGCAACGTTGTACCCAAACAAAATGTATGTCCTTTTTTCCCAACAAATAGAGCTTTCTTTTGGTGGTGGTATTTGATCACCTCTGCGGGTTTAATTTTTTGCGCTATAAACAAAAAAAAAGCGGCAATTTTGAAAAAAACACTATTTTGTACTTTTTGCTATAATAAATATCCCCCAAAAAATAAAAAAAATTAAATTTCTTCATCAGTTTAGGCCGATATGTATTCTACATATTTTTGGTAAAAAAAACAAAAAACGCAATAAGCTTATATTGCTTGGTTTGCGCAAAAGTTATAGAGTCTACAAAATAGGGCATAGATTTATGGCATTTTTATTGTTATTTTTTTTTTTTACTAGTAATTGCAGTGATCTGCGATTTTTATCAGGACTGAGACATTTCGGCGGACAAATCGAACACCTTTGACACTTTTTTGGGACCATTGACATTTATACAGCGATCAATGCTGTAAATAGCCACTGATTACTGTATACAGGTCACTGGCAGGGAAGGGGTTAACACTAGGGGCAATCAAGGGGTTAACTGTGTTCCCTATGTGTGTTCTAACTGTGGCGGGAATGTGGCTGACTAGAGGAGGAGAGAGATCGTTGTTCCTACTTGGTAGGAACAACGATCTCTCTCCTCTCCTCTGACAGAACCGGGATTTGTGTGTTTACACTAGGGTTGTCCCGAAACCGATACTAGTATCGGTATCGGGACCGATACCGAGCATTTGCGCGAGTACTTGTACTCGCGCAAATGCTCCCGATGCCTTTGCCGATACCTGGGATGGAAGTCAGCGGGCGGAGTCGGCAAGTGGAGGGCAGAGTGGAGCAGAGTGGAGCGGAGAAGTCACCGGGCGGAGTCGGCGGGCGAAGTCGGCAAGTGTGGGCGGGCAGAGCAGAGTGGAGCGGAGAGTCCTCAGGCGGGTAAGCTTGCAGCCGCATCATGATCCATCGGCGACCGGAGCCGTCACATTCGGTAAAGGAAGTGACGCTCCGTGTTACACTGTCAGTGTTTGAAAAAATGTGACGCCCATCTTGGTACACCCTGCATTTGGCCTCAATAAAGCAGCAGCGGACATCTTGTTACACCCAGCCCATGTAGTTCGGGCTGGGTGTAACAAGATGTCCGCTGCTGCTCTATTGAGGCCGAGTGCAGGGTGTACTAAGATGGGCGTCGCAGAGGCAGCATAGAAAAATAAATCCTCTCGTGCCTATAAGTGCCCACCACCTGTCAGTGCCCGCTATCTGTCAGTGCTCATTAGTGCTGCTTACTCAGTGTCACCTATTAGTGCCAGCCACCTGTCAGTACCATCTATCACTACCACCTGTCAATGCCATCTATCACTGCCATCAGTGCCAGCCACCTGCCATCTATTAGTGCCAGTGCCATCTATCAGTGCCAGCCCCCTATCAGTGCCCCCTGTCAGTGCCAGCCATCAGTGCCCTCTGTCAGTGCCAGCCATAAGTGCCAGTCATCAGTGCCTGCCACCTGTCAGTACTCATCACTGCTGCATATCCGTGCCACCTAATCATATCAGTGCTCATCAGTGCTGCTTAATCAGTGCCACCTATCAGTGCTGCATATCAGTGCCACCTAATCTGTATTGTGCTTTAAAACTGTCACCTGACATTAAAAAAATATCGGTAATCGGTATCGGCGAGTACTTGAAAAAAAGTATCGGTACTTGTACTCAGTCTTAAAAAAGTGGTATCGGGACAACCCTAGTTTTCACACACCGATCCCGGTTCTCTCTCTGTCAGGAGTGATTGTGGGTGCCCGACATACAGTAGGTGACCGCGATATTGTACCTAAACGCGGCTCAGCAGTGGCAATATTGGCCCTCCACGAACCCCATCGCGGGAGCCAGCGCCAAGCTCTGTTGCTCCTCCCACTCGCCGCCCCAATAGTATCCTATGGATACGCTGCATCTCGCGTGGGCGGCAAGCGCGAGAAGTACAGCCTCGCAGTGCCGATTTCCAGCGCGATCCCATTGCGCAGGAAATACAATCTCGTGGGCACGTACTGTACAGCTGTGACGGCTCGTGCAGCGGTGCCAACCTGCAGCAGTATAACTCCGGCTGCTGGTCGGGAAGGGGAAAAATGGTACGTACTGTATATTACCAATTCTCTAAGGGTATGCAAACTTTTGAGCACAACTATATATGCAACATAGTAGAATAATGACTGTATTGAAAATAATTGAACAGGTTATTTACAATAGTTCCTCGTTTTGTTGATGTTAACACAACTAAAATATGTATTTTTTTAGCATCGTTATCAATCAAATATTAATAAAGCTGTCCAATATCTTGAGAAAAAGTTTGATGAAGGGATTTCCAGCAATTATACCTTATCAGTTGTTGCATATGCATTAACACTGGCTAAGAGTACGAAGGCAAATGCTGCCCTGGATCAGCTCAATTCAAGAGCTACAATTACAGGTAAGCATGCTGATCACAAAAATCAATAAAAACAGAGCTTCTATCCCCTTCCAAAATGTTAAAAAAAACGTAGGCTGGAATTACATTTTAAAGTGTATGTAAAGCCATACCTTATTTTTTAATTGGGAAGGGAATGATTAAGACCTCTGTCAGTTTTTTTTAAAATCTGTCTGTGTATTGTTGGTAGATTTCCTTTAACTTTCTATCCCCGACACAACAGATCTCTCTAAAGTGAGGGGATATCCCCTCTTAGACAGCTGTCTCCAGAACACTGGAAGAATTCCCCTCAAATCCTTTTCCTGTAACAACTATAAAATTTTATATTTTCCATTACTTTCTAAACTAGAGACAAAGGTCAATAGTGCCAATACTGACCAAGAAACTGCATTTATCAAAACCACATGTTTACATGCTTATGCTGAGAAGTTAAAAAAATGATGGTCATTCCAGTCACACACAGTCAGTTTCAAAGCTACGCAGAATGTTTAAATCTGATTGGTAACAGTGGTGAAATGAGTCTAGTTTTCAGTAAGAAGCTATTGACACATCAGGCCCTTTTATAAGCAGTATGTACAAAAATATAAAAAGGTCCTATACAAAAAAATCTGGGACTAAAACTTGCATTTGAGTCATTCAGACCAGCCAACATGGTCCATACACAAATCACTTGCATGGAAAGCAATCAATGGGTCTTAATGTTTGTTTTATGAAATTTTTTGGACATCAAGAAAACAATTTGAAAAACAAGTGGAAAATTAGCCACTAGCACACCCTCATAGAGATATGATTAAACACCTGTAGTAGTCTGACTAAAGCCCCGTACACACGATCGGATAACCTATGGATTTTCGTCCGATGGATTTGTCCATCGGATATCCGATGAAACTGTTTTCCATCAGTCTTGCCCACACACCATCAGTCAAAAAACCTACCGTTCCAAACGCGGTGACGTAAAACACTCCGATGAGCCGAGAAAAATGAAGTTTAATGCTTCTGAGCATGCGACGACTTGATTCTGAGCATGCGTGGGTTTTTGATCCGATGGACTTGCCAATAGACGATCGGAAATTCCCATCGGTTTTTTATCCATCGGAAAATTTTAAAACAAGTTCTATTTTTTACAACCGATGGAAAAAAGACCGATGGGTACCATACACGATCGGTTGGTCTGATGAAAACCATCCATCCGACGGTTTTCATCAGTCAAACCGATCGTGTGTACGGGGCTTAACAGTAATTAGCAGAACTAAAGTACATTTACCTAGCAACAGTATATAAAGACAGTCCTAAGATGATATAACAGTCAACATTTTTACCCCAATGGCCAGTGATTGATGGGAAAAAAATGTTGGCCAGCAAAAATGGGCCCTTGAAGAAAGCACAACAGTTCCCAGCAGACAACCGATTACCTTGTATGATGTTGGTCTCCTACCAGTCCCAGAACACCCTCTTTTCGGTCTCTGGACACATGCTCTGATTGAGTAAAAGTCCAGTTCAAGTCAGAAAAGGACATAAATTGCTGATGATCTCTCTTTCAATCCTGGTGAGACAGGCACACTTTTCCTTCCTTAGTGGTGGGAGTGTTCTCTAGTACAGTCAGATCACACTAGGCATCCAAACCATACCCTCCCAGGGAGAAGGTTCTCAGCCTCTTTGCTCCACTGAGTTCTCACCCAATTGTGGTCAGCTATGGTAGGGATCCGTTCATTCAGCACCCCTCCCTACCTCCCCTGCCTGTGTCTAACCCCCCACCACCCCTGCCTGTGTCTAACCCCCCACCACCTCTCTGTGTCTAACCCCCTCCCTACCTCCCCTGCCTGTGTCTAACCCCCTCCCTACCACCCCTGTCTGTGTCTAACCCTCTCCCTATCACCCCTGCCTGTGTCTAACCCCCCCACCAGCCCTGCCTGTGTCTAACCCCCCACCACCCTTGTCTGTGTCTAACCCCCCACCACCCTTGTCTTTGTCTAAACCCCCCCCTACCTGTGTCTAATCCCCCCACCACCCCTGTCGGTGTCTAACCCCCCCCCTACCACTCCAGCCTGTGTCTAAAAAAAAAAACTCCCCTCTCTACCACCGCCGCCTCCGTCTGAACCCCACCATCACTGTTGCATGTAAATCTGACTTCCTAATAAATCTAATTTTGGTTTTAATTGTCATAATATAAAATAATGAATGTGGGGGCCTTTTGGTGATTTTTTTTTGGGGGGGGGGGCGATGGGGAGGAGGGGGCAGCATTTAGATCCTGGGCTCAGGCAACACAATGTCTTGGGTAGCCCTGGTTGTCAAATGAAAAGATATAATAAAATATTTACAAAAATGTGAGGGGTGTACTCACTTTTGTGAGATACTGTATATACAGTAAATTAACTATCTAGACTCTACCACTTTTACATGAATAAATAAAGCTATTTTATTATACAGGATCATCTAAGTACTGGTCCTCACCTCTTGAAAACACATTCTACTACTGGATGCCACAGACATCAGATATTGAAACTGCCGCCTATGCCTTGCTTTCATACTATCATCAGAAAAAGATTGAAGATGGAATTCTTGTCATGAAATGGCTGGGCCAGCAAAGGAACCACCTTGGTGGTTTTATATCCACACAAGTAAGGCATGTTTTCTATGAACGTCTGTAGTACCCTTGTCTTATTCTCAAAGATTGGCAAAGTTTTCAGATTAGTGTCACTAACACCAGCCTACCCCTATAGTACCACTGCCCTGTGCTGGAATGATGCGTGAATAGCAAAATAAATTGCCCACATGCACTCCTGCTTTTAAATCTGCTGGATCAAGTCCGCCAATACACTAGTAATTAAAACTGCCATATGTCTGGTATACGTGGAGTACACTGGGGATACAGACTGATATCTGAAGGGATGAATGGCCTTAAGTAATTAGACCTATTCAATGTTAATACCATATGCCCCTCAACAGCCACACCAATAGTAATAAATGGTCTTTATTAAAATAACAATAACCCCTGCGGGTTGTTTCATAATAGTGGGGTTATCATGTTATTAACCACCAAAATATACAGAGACACAGTGAGGGGAATAGAAATTGTGTTCGTTTCTGTTAGTCACCTGAGAAGGGCCTTGCCAGAATACACTAGGCAAATGATAAGGGAGAACTCTACCAACTTAAACAACAGCTGTAACAGAGGTAAATAAATATCACTGTACTGTGCAAGAATGCAAATAGAATAATAACCCATCTGTAATTCTTGGGCCCTATATGGCCACTGGCTTCTGGAGGTAATAAAGGCAAGGTCTTCTGGATTGTGGGCCCTTTAACCTGGTGTTGGAGTGCTCACTCTTAAGACAAAGGCATTTTTAATTCACAGGTAAAGAAACACTCCAACGGTATCCTAAAGTGAATAGAAATGAAAGGAGGAAGAAGTCCCCTTCTTGTCCCCATCTTGTTTACAGCAGGGAAGGACGGAGGTGGTGGGGAGAGCACACAGCTGATCTGCAAATATCAAACTGGGCTGTAGTAAAGGCAGACTGTCACTAAGTGAAAGAAGCTGTGCAGGAGAGGATAGCTTGTGGCCCCCTCTGATCCTCCAAAACACTTCCTGATCCTGAGTTCTCTAAAGCTAATACTGCTTGCTGAAAGATGGAGCACCATAGTGAGGGAAGGGGAGAACATCATATTGAGGGGGTAGAGAGGGAGGTGTTCAGTGTAAAAAAATGGCCACTCCCCAATTATGTCTGGTCTCTCCAAGACTCAGAAAGGATCTAGAGCTGTGTACTCTCGTCTGTATTCAAATCTGCTGCCCACACCACCACCCTTTTTCAGTGACATGCCTTTTCAGTGCCATGCACTAAACACAAGGGGGTGGAGCTGGACGGAAACAGCAGGAATAGGGTGGGAGGCAGAGCAGATCCAGCCTTCTCAGTCATATTCCTGCAGCGGTAATAGAGACTTCCTGGATCTGATGGTGTGAGACTGATAAACGCTCCGAGTATATCTACCCATCCCGGTGTGCAGTGTACTACAGCGAGCCTGGCTTTACTTATCCCAGAGAGGGAACTGCTTATATGACCTGACTGACTAGCTCAGGGGTCCATTTGCTGAGGAGAGCTGCTAACCATTACTAGTGGTGGAGGTCGTCACACAAGTCACTTTAAAGATTTTAGAAATTACCGTTTGGACACTGATTGGTGTTTACTATTCGTTATAGTGAAGATTTTCGACTGTTCTTTCCATCAATTTTTTCAGTGCCATTTTAGTCATTTTTTGTTTGCGCTGCACTGCTTTTTTAACTATATTCCTGCTGAGCACTGTACGTACCCAGCTCCCAAATAGGAGCACAAACTAACATTCTGAAATGACAGCTGCTGCCAGATGCTTTATTTTCATGGACAATTTCTCCTGTCCACAGACATTTAAAGGTGGGAGAAATCAGGGTTTTTATTTATTTTTACAAACTGTGAAAATATGCATGGTTGGAAACCCTGATCTAATGGCCATTAGGGACTTCTCACTCAGCAACACAACACTGTCCTCTCTCTCCAACTTCCTGCAGCTCGGCTCTCTCTTTCTTTCTCATGGGTGGGGTTAGGTCCGGTTGCTCAGAAAGGCAACCAATCTCAGTACTGTTCTCCTCGGGTACGCAGCAAAATGGCTGCAGTTTCTCCTTAAAAGAGCATTTGGACAGGGCAGCATGTGGATGAGGTTATGTACAAACATACCTTTTCTTTCATTGATATGGATAATTGAGTCCTTGATTGTGATGAAAAAAAAAATATGAAAAGAAAGAAAAAAAGAGAACTAACCTGTGAAAAATGTACCTGTATAACTGACATGTGACTAACATTTAATGTCTGTTTTTTCCTTAAGGACACAATTATGGCTTTACAGGCACTGTCCAAATTTATGCTTCTTGCCCCAGCTAATGAAACATCACTCACTCTCTCTGTTACTGGGTTAAATACAAGGAAGCCAGAAGTATTTCAGGTCAACGGTGAAAATCTCATGGTTTTACAAAGCAAGCAGGTAATTTATTCTGTAAAGTAACATCACTAATCAGATTACACATAAAGTAACAGCACTGTGCTTCACTTGTGGTGAGATAACTTAATTTACAGTCACTGTTGCTTGACAGACAGTGACTCAACCAGAATGATATATTGCAGACGGTAGAAAGCTTTAATCCAAAAATTTGTGCAGATCATAAAAGATGAACATCAGTCAAAGTGTGTCCAGCCCCAGCAGAATACAGTGCACGTGTTGTATGGATGCTAAATTATGAAGTAGAAAGGTGGTACTAACTACATAGAGTATCCCCTAGCTACTAACTACATAGAGTATCCCCTAGCTACGATGTGAAGTTAGGAAAAAATGATCAACCAGTTTAGATCCGGGCCATGTACAAATGACGGCCTCAAGGCGGATCTAGAAATCCGGGAGGCCGTCATTATACGGCCTCGGCTATTCCGGCCACTGTAAACACACAGATCCATGTCCTGTCAGGGAGAGGAGACAGATGCTGTGTCCCTTGTACATAGGAACACAGATCGGTCACCTCCCCCAGTCAGTCCCCTCCCCCACACAGTAATAATCACTCCCAGGTTACACACTTAACCCCTTCCTCGCCCCTTAGTGGTTAACCCCTTCCCTGCCAGTGTAATTTTTACAGTAACCAGTGCATTTTCTTTCTCGTACATCACGGGACACAGAGCGGCATAGTCATTACTATGTGGGTTATATAGATACCTTCAGGTGCTGGCACTGGCAACTTCCAAAACCGGAAGTACCCTCCCCTATGTAAGCCCCTCCCATCCGGGAGTACCTCAGTTTTTTGCCAGTGTCTAAGGTGTTGGCCAAGAAGTAACATGTGTTTTTCACTGAGCTTGCGTACAGGTTCTTTTGGGCCTCAGTAAGCTATTCCGGATCCGACCAAAAAAGCTTCATAGCTAAACGGTCGGTACCCGGGCCTTGCAAGAGAAGAGCAAGGTTTTGCCTGTAATGCCTCTCTTAGGAGGGCTGGACCCTGGGATCCAGAGCTCTGGTCATACCCACGACCAAGATGTTTTCTGTGCAGGGTGCTATACAGGTCCAGGGGAGTGGAATCCTTGGGAACCCGGTCCCTGAAGGTTTAATTACAATGCCTGCCGTGATAGGTGAAGTTTGGGCTTCTGTGGACCAAACAGAGTCCTGCGGCGAGGAAAAGGTAAGTGGGGGCCCTCAGGAACTTGGTTCTATTGGGGGACCCCCAAGCCTATTTTGTCTTTCTGCCTGTTACCTAAGGTATTCCCGCTAATATTCTGTGCATGCCTGTTACTACTGAGAAAATGTAAAAATTTTAATAGTAGGCAAGAAAAAAAAAAAAAAATGTAAGACCGCGGTACCTGTGTTAAACACTAGAGGCCGCTATGGTTCTTTTTCTTGTAAATGTGGATTTTTTTCTTCCGAAGTCAATCCAGGCAGTTGGTAAGTTCTCTTTGGGAAGCTGTCTCCTCTGCCCTGTTGCTGCGCTCATCCATCCCCGGGCCCTGCGGCAGGGACCCTGGCTCCCATCTAGCTCCTTATTTTTTCAAAAAAGGCGCCGAAGGCGCACGTGCCTGCACGCGAGTGCGGGCACGCGCCTCTCTATATAGAGGCGATCTGGAAAAAGGGGTGGAGCGGGTGGATGATGCTCGGTGTGCGCCGCGGCGCTACTGCGCATGTGCGGGCGTCCAGCATGTTTAAAGGCAATCACAGCTGGCTATTGAAGTGCACAGACAGAGCTAGCAACAGTAAAAAGGCACACAGAGGCGGTTGATGCAGACATCCCCTAGAAAGGCACTTTAGTAGACACCAACTGTTATATAGCAGCAATTGTGCTAGACTATTCTCAGTAAAAGTGGTGTATTACGGCTGGAATACCTCAGCTTTGGGCTTAGGAATATGCCGTCCAGAAGCTCCGGAACTAAATCTTCCAGGAAGCGAAAGGGGTCTCCATCGGGCTCTGAGGATCTTGGGCATGCTTCTGCTGCACCAGTCTCCCCTGAAAATTCAGAGGTTAGTGACCGTAGAGACCCCGCAGGAGTACCTGGTACTGTGGCTGTCCTCAGTTCACCTGCTCCTGTGTATGTAACAGAGGAGGTTTTTTCCTCAGCTCTGGGAGGATTAGAAGAGAGATTGTCAACATTAATCGCTGCCTCCCTGTCACAGGGAAAGCACGCCCGATCTCCGTCTCCTCCTTCAGAGTACCTGTTAGTGGAGCAACAGTCCCATACAGGGATCGACCTGCCTGAAGGGGATCAGGAGGAGGTTGATTCTGTTATAGAGGAATCAACTGTGGAGGAACCTTTCTCAGCATCTCAAGCTGAAAGATTATGGGTTCAGTCTTTGACTAACATGGTCCGATCAGCATTTAAAATGCACCTTGCGGAACCATCAACCACTACTGTCTCCTCGCTGGGGTCGCTAAAAGCTCCCCAGACTGTCTGTTCCTTTCCACTTCACCCTTTATTGGAAGGGCTCATGTACCAGGATTGGGAACATCCTGATAAAATATTTACTCCCCCCAAGAGATTTCCGGTGGTCTATCCCATGGAGGATAAGTTCATCAAAAAATGGAGGGTCCCTACAGTGGACGCAGCCATCTCTTGTGTGAATAAATCACTGACATGTCCAGTGGATAATGTCCAAATGTTCAAGGACCCAATAGATAAAAAATTGGAGTCCTTATTAAAATCTGCTTTTTCTACAGCAGGCTTGGTGACACAACCAGCAGTGGCAGCTATTGGGGTCTGCCAAGCAGTGAAGGATCAGTTGAAACAGGTCTTAAGGGACTTGCCAGATCAGCAGGCCCTTGCCCTAGCTGATCTACCTAGAGCCTTATGCTTTGCGGTTGACGCCATAAAGGATTCAATCCATCAGGCCTCCTCCCGCCTTACGCTGTCTGTAGTACATATGCGCAGGCTTCTATGGCTCAAAAACTGGTCTGCTGAAGCTCCCTGTAAAAAATTGCTGGTTAGCTTCCCATTTCATGGTGAACGCTTATTCGGGGAAGACCTGGACAAATATATCCAGAAAATTTCCAACGGTAAAAGTACACTCTTGCCGGTTAAAAACAGAGTTAGAGGTCCCTCTTTTAAGAGGCCTGCTTCTCCAGTCCCTGGGGCATCGGCTATGAAACAGTTCCGACGGCCTCCTCGGTCAAATCTCGGGGGTAAAAATCAGGGACAATCACAGGGTAACAAAAAACCCTGGGTCAGGAGAGGTACAAAAGCTCCCCCAAAGTCAAATGCATGAAGGGTTGCCCCCACTCAATCGGGTGGGGGGAAGACTCCAGTTGTTCGCAGAGACCTGGTGGGACACGATCAGAGACAGATGGGTGCTCTCCGCAGTAAGTCTGGGATACAGATTGGAGTTAAAAGACTCTCCTCCTTCCCATTTTATGAGGTCAAACGTGCCAAGGGATCCCCGGAAGAGAGAGTCCCTCCTGTTGGCACTAGAACAACTATTGCTCCAAGGAGTAATTTTGGAGGTTCCCCTGGAAGAATGGGGGTTTGGGTTTTACTCAAACCTCTTTACAGTCCCGAAGCCAAACGGGGACGTGAGGCCCATATTAAATCTAAAAGGGCTAAACAAATTCCTGCATATCAGGACTTTCCGGATGGAGTCGATCCGATCGGTGGCCACTGCCCTACAAGGGGAGTAATGGTTAGCCTCGATCGACTTCAAAGATGCTTATTTGCACATTCCCATCTTTCCAGTCCACCAAAAATTTCTACGCTTTGCAGTAGAAGGGCGCCATTTTCAGTTCAGAGCCTTACCCTTCGGTCTGGCCACAGCACCACGAGTGTTCACAAAAATTCTGGCCCCATTATTGGCCAATCTAAGAACGCAAGGTGTAACGATAATGGCATATCTAGATGACTTGTTGCTGATAGACCACTCAGTGAAAAAACTAGAAGTGGTCGTTCACAAGACAATCAAGTATCTGGAATCTCACGGTTGGATTATCAACCGAGACAAGTCAGCCCTAAAACCAGTCAAAAGTCTGGAATACTTGGGGCTAAGGCTAGATTCAGGCCAGAGGAAAATATTCTTGCCTCGAAAAAAGGTGTTGTCTTTGAGAGATTTGATCCACTTAGTGGGTACAAAAAGACAGCCGTCCATACGCCTGTGCATGAGGCTGCTGGGAAAAATGGTGGCATCATTCGAAGCAGTACCCTACGGTCAATTCCATTCAAGGAATTTGCAAAGGGCCATACTGTCAGCCTGGAACAAGAAAGTTCAGGCCCTAGACTTACCAATGTCCTTGTCCCCTTCCGTTCGCAAGAGCCTCCGTTGGTGGTTGGTTCCCCAGAATCTGGAAAAAGGGAAATCCTTCAGTCCGATTTCTTGGAAGGTGGTCACTACAGATGCCAGCCTTATAGGCTGGGGAGCAGTACTGGAGCAATGGTCTCTCCAGGGCAGATGGTCGGATGCGGAAAAGGCCCTGCCCATCAATCTCTTAGAGATACGAGCAGCCCGGTATGCCCTAGTAGCATGGACATCCAAACTCCAAGGGTCCCCTGTCAGAATTCAATCAGACAATGCCACGGCAGTGGCATATATCAATCATCAGGGTGGCACCAGGAGTCGTGCAGCCCAGAGGGAAGTAAATTGCATCCTGAAATGGGCAGAAAGATATGTCCCAGCCATATCCGCGGTATTCATTCCAGGAGTGGAGAATTGGAAGGCGGACTTTCTAAGTCACCAACAATTATGCCCAGGGGAATGGTCCCTTCACCCCGAGGTTTTTCGGACAATATGTCAGCGGTGGGGAACACCGGATGTAGATCTGCTAGCATCCAGATTCAACGCAAAGGTGGACAGGTTTGTCTCTTGGACAAGGGATCCCCTAGCTTGCGGCTCGGATGCCCTAGTGTTCCCTTGGGATCAGTTCAAGCTGATATATGCATTTCCACCGCCACAATTGTTACCTCGATTACTCCGCAGAATCAGGGTAGAAAAGAAACCAGTGATTCTGGTGGCTCCAGCGTGGCCCCGAAGAGCGTGGTATGCGGAGATTGTAAAAATGTCTGTGGGGAGTCCTTGGACCCTCCCACATCGTCCGGACCTGCTTTCGCAAGGACCGATATACCACCCTTCCTTACCAGCCCTAGGTTTGATGGCCTGGCTATTGAAGCCCACATTCTAAAAAAGAGAGGTCTCTCTAATCCTGTGGTATCTACCATGATCAATGCCAGGAAGCCGGTATCCAGGCAGATCTACTATAGAATCTGGAAGGCATACATCGCCTGGTGTGAGGCCAAGAAATGGCATCCACGAAAGTACGTAATAGGTAGGATTCTGGACTTCCTACAGTGGGCTGTAGATAGGAAGCTTGCCTTGAGTACTATCAAGGGTCAGATTTCGGCCTTGTCAATATTTTTTCAGAGGCCCTTGGCTTCGCATTCACTAGTCAAAGCCTTTATACAAGGAGTGATGCGTATTAGCCCTCCGGTTAATATTCCCATATGTCCATGGGACTTAAACCTGGTTCTGTCGGTTCTACAGAAACAACCATTTGAACCATTACAGCATATTTCCTTGGTTCTTCTCACTAGGAAATTGATTTTTCTAGTAGCCATTTGTTCGGCTAAAAGAGTGTCGGAATTAGCCGCTATGTCCTGTAGGGAGCCATATCTGGTTATCCATAAGGACAGAGTAGTGTTACGTCCTCATCCAGCCTTTCTTCCTAAGGTGGTATCGAGGTTTCATTTGAACCAAGATGTGGTTCTTCCTTCTTTTTTCCCCAAACCTAGTTCAGTAGAGGAAAAATTATTACATTCTTTGGATGTAGTAAGAGCAGTTAAAGCTTATCTAAAAGCCACTGCTCAGATTCGCAGAACGGATACTTTGTTTATTCTGCCGGAAGGCCCCAGAAGGGGTCAGGCAGCGTCAAAATCTACTTTAGCCAAGTGGATTCGACAGGTCATAATGCAAGCCTATGGCTTGAGAAGGAGACCGCCTCCGTTCAAAGTTAGGGCGCACTCCACGAGAGCAGTTGGAACTTCATGGGCAGTGCATCACCAGGCCTCCCTGGCTCAAATCTGTAAGGCCGCAACATGGTCTTCAGTACACACGTTTACTAGGTTCTACCAGGTGGACGTTAGAAGTCAGGAGGATGTCGCCTTTGGGCGCAGTGTGTTGCAGGCCGCAAAAGATCCTCATGTCTGATAGCGCTCAGCTTATGTATGGTGTATCCCCCCCTCATTGGGCATTGCTTTAGGACATCCCACATAGTAATGACTATGCCGCTCTGTGTCCCGTGATGTACGAGAAAGAAAATAGGATTTTTATAACAGCTTACCTGTAAAATCCTTTTCTTGGAGTACATCACGGGACACAGAGCTCCCACCCCTCTTTTGGGGACACTTATTGCTTTGCTACAAAACTGAGGTACTCCCGGATGGGAGGGGCTTATATAAGGGAGGGTACTTCCGGTTTTGGAAGTTGCCAGTGCCAGCACCTGAAGGTATCTATATAACCCACATAGTAATGACTATGCCGCTCTGTGTCCCGTGATGTACTCCAAGAAAAGGATTTTACAGGTAAGCTGTTATAAAAATCCTATTTTTATAGCACTGGTCGCTGTAAAAATGACAATGGTCCCAAAATGGTGTCAAAAGTGTCCGATGTGTCCACCATAATGTCGCAGTCACAATAAAAATCGCTGATCGCCGCCATTACTAGTAAAAATAAAATTATTAATAAAAATGCTATAAAACTATCCCCTATTTTGTAGACGCTATAACTTTTGCGCAAACCAATCAATAAACGCCTATTGCAATTTTTTTTTTTACCAAAAATATGTATAAGAATACGTATCGGACTAAACTGAGGAAATTTTTTTTTTCTTAAATTGGGATATTTATTATAGCAAAAAGTGAAAAAAAATATTGTGTTTTTTTTCAAAATCGTCGCTCTTTTTTTATTTATAGCGCAAAAAATTAAAACCGCAGAGGTGATCTAATACCACCAAAAGAAAGCTCTATTTGTTGGAAAAAAAGGACGTCAATTTTGTTTGGGAGCCACGTCGCATGACCGCGCAATTATCATTCAAAGCGTGACAGCGCTGAATGCTGAAAATTGGCCTGGGCAGGAAGGGGGTTTAAGTGCCCAGTAAGCAAGTAGTTAAAGGCAAACAAACAGACAATGCATGTGTAACATGATAAGCACAATGGCAAAAAAAACAAACAAAACACAAATACACTTTGGGTCTAATGCATAAATGCCAATTTATGTTTTTTTTTGTTTTTTTTTATGTCAGATTGAAGTTTCCCAACCACTTTCAATCAATGTTACTGCTCTTGGAAGAGGACTGGCTGTTGTACAGGTAGGTACCTAATAAAACAAACTGTTACATGCAAGGTTTACTCACAACAAAGAGAAATCTGTATATGTAGTGTAGTGGGTGTTTGAATTTAAGGGAGGCATCTGGGTGGTAGTGTAACCCAGATGCACAAATTGCTAGGGGATCCGAGACCTTTTTCTGGTTCTTGGAGGACTCTGGTGGTGTGAGGTTCCTTGCGGTCCACGGGTGGCGCTGTTGCCCTGGGCCGGAGCTGAACTCACACCGCAAGACTGTACCTTCTTGTCCTCCCCTGGAGCTGGTACAGCGGGGCGGGGAACCCGCTATGACGCAAAGGGAGAGGGGATAAAAGGGGCGGACGCCCTTATCACGGGGTTCAGAGTTCAGAGTCTGGAGGACGTGGCCGCACCCAGGCACCTTCAGCTTGGGTGCTGACGTTCCAGTGCTCCAGGCCTAGGCGCCCTTGGCCTGGCCTGAGCGAAGATGGAGTCCATCTCAGGCACCTTTAGACTGGGGTGAGGTACTATGGCGGACGCCTGGGGCTCAGTAACTTCGACTGTGTTCCGCGAGGGTAGAGGAATCCGAGGGGGCCCTAACTCCTTGGGTGCCCGTGTCTGAGTTCATGAGATTTGGTGTGCGGAACTTCTCTGAAGAGCCCGGCGCAGCATCGCTGGTGACAGAGAGGCCTCCGGTTTCTCCCTTGGACGGATTTTCCTTCCCCTGACAGGGGCCGTGCTAGCGAAGGTAATTCATGTTCTACCTCACATAGTCAGTGGCAGTGACTATTTACCACTGGTGATATGGGAGAGAGGGGTGAGGCCACTACACGTGGTGGCATCGTGTCCGGGATGTGTGTGGTGTCTGAACTTGAACTTTGCTGCCCGGAGGAGTTCCGAGTAGGTCGGCCATATTGGCCAACGCGCCACGAGGTAACCCATAGCTGCGTAGTTCATGGGCAGGGAGAAGGAAAAGCCAGTGAACAAGTGCAGAAGGTGGGATGAGTCTGGCCATGTGGACGTACGCACGTGGAGATTCCGGCGTGTGTGGGTCAGTGCGCAATGGAGCAGCAAATTGAGAAGATGACTTCAACCACTCCATGGATTTCAGCTTCTTCTGTCACGGACATGACTTCTCTGGCTGCTCCGATCATGGATACGGGGATAAGACTAAGGTCCGGGGGGCGATTGGCTCTGTACACCTGCAGAGACATGGAGGCCCTCGGTGTGATCTGTCCCGGCTGTTCGGGACTGGTTGTCCAGCTGAAGCCATTCGGGCGATGTGAGGTCTGCAAGGAGTTTCTCTTTGAGGTGGAACCATCCACAGAAAAGCCTCAGGCTTTCCACCTCAACTACCTCACAGGGATTGCCACTCCGGAAGGAGAGATCGATGCTGGTGCTATTCCCGTGCGCACTGATCCGGGCGAAGTGACTGCCCAAGCGGAGATGAAAAGAGAAAAATCCGAGGATGCTGCCTCGGTCACCAGCAGCTCCCTGCTCCGACCACCGAAGAGGAAAGTCGGCCTAGTGATGGCCTTGTGTGGTCGTGGAAGAGCTCCGCCCCGCTGCTTGCCTGGTCTGGATGAATACGGAGAAAAAAGTCCTGGACATTCCCGTTCTTCTGAAGGCCCAGGTGAGCCAGGGGTTGGGACTGTCTGTGTGGTTAAAAGTGGCGGAAGCCCACAGTCGGTAGAGGCTGTCAAGGGAGATAGTTCCGTGACTGGGAATTATCTGCCCGCTGAATGCTACGACACCTCCGACCTGGATTCATTGTCTGACAATGGCGATGATGGGGAGATAGACGAAATCTTCCACCAGAAGGGATGGGACAAGATGAAGCTACCCTTGTCCCGTGTCACAAGGGACCTGCCCATGTCTACTGGAGATAGTACACCTCGGGTGGAGGCCTCGATGCCTAGGGAAGAATCTGGTTCCCTGTCGAGGATTCCTCTTCTGGACTCAACATCCATTTCACCTGCTCCTGTTGCGGGAGTGCAACGCAAGTCACTGCGGGCTCCTAGGCCCAGATCTACCGAGGTGGTGAACGCACCTCGTCACCCAGAAGCGATTGTTCCGCCTGGAGAAGGAGACCGGGCCACCATGCCACCTTTGTCAAGGCTGCAGCGTCTCTTCGGCCAGAAGGTTGCCCAAGAGTATGGGTGGGAATACCCGTACCTGCCTCGAGAACTGCTTTATGAGATGGAAGTTTTTCACCAAAGATGGTATGATACCTTTGTGTGGGGCAAACTTAAAGTACCGCAAGCACGGCGATACCTTTCTTGTTCACCAACAGTCACCAAGAAGTTCCAGGACTGTAAAGCTAAGTGGATGCTGGGAAGGCATATCCATGCGGACAGAGTGGTGATTTGCCGCAAGGAAGGAGGAAATGCTGAGTACCATGTGGAGGCTTTGGACAGACATTTGAAGCCTGTGTTCCTGCTGCATCCAAGGTTTTACCTTTAGGAGAAAAAGACTCCTGTGTGTTCTTTTTGCTGTTCATTGAAGAACTTTCCGGAGTGCCTTCACCGGAACACAAAGACTGTGCCCTAGTTTTTTTTTGCATTTGGGCAGTTCTACTCTTTGGAGAAAATGGAAGCTGTTCTTGTTTTGTTCTCCCTCCTTCTCCTTGCACTTCAGAGAAATCAGTGACTTTGGGATTTTAGTCAGTGTAGGGTCACAGAGAAATGATCAAGAGAAAAAAAAGTTCATCTGGAAGTGATAAGTGTCTTGACCGCGGCATTGTCACCAGGTGGCAGTGTTGCGCAACGATTGTTTGTTTTTTTGACATTATGCAGCACTTATTGGAGCGAGTGGGTTTCTTTTCGGATAGACCCATTCATTCCAAGCAGACACACATATATTGTTAGGATGTATGTTTTTTTTCTTTCCCTCTGCAGGAGACTCGTCTATCAAGGCTGCTGAGAGTGGGTAGTCCTTAGATAGCCAGGGGGAAGGAAGAATGTAAATGTGTGAGATATGTAAAGTGTTTTATTGAAAAGTTTTATAGTTGTACTGTTTTAAGTTTTCCCTTTCCCATTCAGGTCTTGGCACAATCCAGGGTTAGGTTGTGTAGTTTGGTTTCTGGGCTGAACTTATGTCACCACCCTTGTGGGATGTGAGCTTGTACCAGACACTGGGACCAGTGTCAAATCACCGGGGGGAGAGTGTAGCGGGTGTTTGAATTTAAGGGAGGCATCTGGGTGGTAGTGTAACCCATATGCACAAATTGCTAGGGGATCCGAGACCTTTTTCTGGTTCTTGGAGGACTCTGGTGGTGTGAGGTTCCTTGCGGTCCACGGGTGGCGCTGTTGCCCTGGGCTGGAGCTGAACTCACACCGCAAGACTGTATCTTTTTGTCCTCCCCTGGAGCTGGTACAGTGGGGCGGGGAACCCGCTGTGACGCAAAGGGAGAGGGGATAAAAGGGGCGGACGCCCTTACCACGTGGTTCAGAGTTCAGAGTCTGGAGGACGTGGTCGCATCCAGGCACCTTCAGCTTGGGTGCTGGCATTCCAGTGCTCCAGGCCTAGGCGCCCTTGGCCTGGCCTGAGCGAAGATGGAGTCCATCTCAGGCACCTTTAGCCTGGGGTGAGGTACTATGGCGGATGCCTGGGGCTCAGTACCTTCGACTGAGTTCCGCGAGGGTGGAGGAATCCGAGGGGGCCCTAACTCCTTGGGTGCCCGTGTCTGAGTTCGTGAGATCTGGTGTGCGGAACTTCTCTGAAGAGCCCGGCGCAGCATCGCTGGTGACAGAGAGGCCTCCGGTTTCTCCCTTGGACGGATTTTCCTTCCCCTGACAGGGGCCGTGCTAGCGAAGGTAATTCATGTTCTACCTCACATAGTCAGTGGCAGTGACTATTTACCACTGGTGATATCACAGTGGTTAGCAGGAGAAGGGAAAGAATTGTGCCTCGATCTATTCCCCATTACTACTCAGTAGAAGAAACTGTTCGTTGTTTGCCTAGAAGAATAAAACTGAGTTGGAGCTATTCACTGTGTGGAACTCTGGTTACTAGGAGCAAAGGAGTCATGGACGAAGTACTGGACTTGACTCTAGGACACCTACACAAAACCCAATCTTCTGGCCTTCACCTCTTAGCTATGGAGGACATGGGCCGTGGTGTATCTCATCTCTCCCCCCAGCACTGAGACCCCTAGACGAAGAAAGACAAGCCGAGCATGAGAAGGGGAGAGAGGGGTGAGGCCGCTACAGTAAAAAAAATAGGAATCAATCCAAATTTTTGGTCAAAGACATTGTCTCTTCTCAGGCATACTGCCTTCTGTTTGGTGTTGAGTTTAAATACTGCCTATGCTCATTGTAGCGTGAAATCTTGTCTCCGGCAGAGTTTTATTTGATCTGCAGTAAGTGAACACAGTACAAACATTAAAATAACAGGATAGGTACCCATAAACCCACAAACAGGATCAAATTAACATCTCACAAAATCTGGTGCCTTAAGGCCCGTACACACTATCTGATTTTCCGACGGGCATTGTGTGGTGGGAGGATGTTGACGGCTAATCCGACCGTTTGTAGGCTCCATCAGACAATTGTTGTCGAAATGTCCAACAACAAATGCGGCATAGCATGCATTAAAATTTTCAGATTATCCGATCTTGTGTACAGAAGTCTGTCGGAAAAAAATCCAAAATACAAACACGCATGCTCCGAACCAATGCTAACCATAAGACAACATTAGCAGAAGTTGCCCAAAGGGTGGCGCTAAAGAGCTGAAAAACCACATAGTTTAGTGTATGTTGGCCAACAATTATTTGCCGTTTGTATGCAATACAAGTTCACGGTCAACGCCCTTCGGACAAAATTCCATGGCTTTGTCCGATGGAAATCGGATCGTGTGTACGAGGCTTTACATTCCATCCATCAACACACATCGTACTAAAAACCATGCCTCTTTTTGTGCTAATAAAAACTCTGAGACAAACATATGCTGAAATAAATATAATTCCAAAAATGTGATTCTTATATTTACAAAGCATCAACCAAATACAGTCTCTTGGTCATAAAAGCATGAAATCCACACAAAATATAAACCAACAATATCACATATTATATATAAAAATATAACATAATATTCCAGAGCAATGTACCAAAACCCAGACTGAATAATATCCTCATACTATATATATATGTCTCTTACTGGAGTTGGAAATCATTTAGTTTTTTCTTCTGACAATGACATGTGGTTTAGATATTTTCAATTCTGTCTTGACAAGAGAGGCTTATAGTCTTAGGCTTCATGCACATGGGCGTAATAATTTTCCTGCATTTTTTCTGCAAGAATTTGGCAAAAAAAATATCTCTAATGTAATGTCTTTACAGCATTAATGTGCGTATGGCATTTATAGGCACATGAATGTAAAGTCATGGAACCACAGGCGTCAGGCAATGACCAGCAAACATACACATACTAGAATAAAAACTAACACCAACATTTTTTGGATTAAAATTGGCCATTTCTAAAAAATGAATAATGTCAAATTGATAGTTCATTGGTGACTAACGTAGTCTTTACAAAATCTTGGAAGAAGTGAACTGCCTGGACTAGAGAACCTGTAGTCATACAGAGGCAGCGATGTCACTTTCTGAACTGTTGGGGTGCATTCAGATTTTTCTAATGTTTTACTCATTTGTACAATTTTTTTTTGTTTTCATGGACTGTTTGATGGGTTAGAGCAGGGGTCTCAAACTGGTGGCCCTCCAGCTGTTGCAGAACTACAATTCCCATGAGGCATTGCAAGGCTGACAATTACAAGCATGACTCCCATAGGCAAAGGCATGATAGGACTTGTAGTTCCGCAACAGCTGGAGGGCCGCCAGTTTGAGACCCCTGGGTTAGAGGGTCCTTATAACTAGTACCCCTTCAGTAGTGGTACCTGTAGTCACACCGCTAGCTTTCCTGTTGGAAGATCAGACCCTAAAAAAATTAATTTTAATATCATCTGCAATTTGAAAATGCAGCTTATAATAAGGCTTACCTGTAGGTACAGTGAATATCTCCTAAATGTGCACTAGGAGATATTTACAGTGGAAGCAGCCAATGACTTCACTGGCACATGTACATGTGTCTGCATGCAGAGTGTTAATGCAGATAGTGCTGAGCCGCGATTGTGACTCCCCTGTACATGCCTTTTTTCGGCCACTAGTGAGGGTTAAAAGCGCCTCACTAGTGGCCGAAAAGCGCCGCTAAAACAATGGTAAAGTGCCGCTGAAAATAGCGGCGCTTTACCGCCAAATCCCGGCTCTGCTCAGTGTGAAAGTGCCCTTACAATTTGTAAATTGTTTTATTAGAGTACACAGTATACAAGTGTAGCACTACCCCCGTAGGAGCTGCTGGTTATTTTTGGTTCCGCAGTTCAATGCATGAAAACTTGCCTGGCTCCAAACTGGGCAATGAGCCCACAGATGCATTCACCAGTCACTTAGTCTTTTTCCCAATGCTTTTTATTCAACACAACTTGAGCAGTATGGGATGGAGGGCCAGGGGAAAGTTCAGATACCTTGTGCAGATCACAGAGGAACCCGAGATCCAGAAGACAAATACAACTCCCCGCCAGCGGATCCCGCTCACCCGGAAAGGCCTCTCCCACCGGGCCAGCAGCCGGAATGATGCACGGACAAATGCCACAGACTTGAGTGAAACAAATAAAGTCTCTGCCACAGACTTGACGATAGCAACAACTATTTGTACAATCCTCTGCCACAGGATTCGGTGATCAGCAATAAACAAGCGAACACAGCCACACAGTACCTAAAGTCCTCTAAGCCCATCCGGCAGCACTGTGAGATAGATTGGCCAGGATGCATCCTCCAATTGAGTCACCAGGCCCTTCTTGAGATACCAGCCTTTCGCTCGGTCCTCTCCAAGATGAGTCCTCCCCCGGATCCTTCAATTGCTTGGCTTCTCCCCGCAGGTAAGACAGCACAGGACCACCTCTGAACCAGTAGGCCCCAGACAGGCTTCTGGACCTACTTGCAGTCACGTAGCCTCGGGCCAGCAGGCCCCGAGGCAGAAGAGCAGTTGTCACATACCTTAGGCCAGGCGAGCCATGAGGTCAGAGAGAGAGAAAGATGGCGTCTGCCCCTTAAGTATCCTCAACCAGAATGCACAGCGTGAACCACTCCCACTGGGCTGTTTCTGGGGAAAAGGACACCCAATACACCTTAGCCTGTTGTCCTTCCATCACTGGCCTGTGGTGACAACGATACCTACAGGCGACAGTGTGGAACTGCACACAACACAGCCAATGGTGGAGCAGAGGCTAATTTAGCCATAATATTGAATCTGAACTATGTACAGAACAGATAACCCCCTAAATTTACATGCGAGCACCTGATCAACAGGAGCAGAGCGCTACACAAGTATTTGAAAACTCCCCAGAGTTTAAAATATTGATCATCTGGAAAATCTTTGGTGTAAAGTATGTTTTAAACCCCTCCATTAACATATCCACTGCCTGGCTTTAGCTTTGAAATAATAATAGGTAATATTTTTATACACCTAACTAGAATAAATAGAATATATGCAAAACAAATACAACTCATTCAATGTAATAATCTACTTAAATTGAAAAAAATAAACCAATATACCTGAGAAAAAAATCAGTTCATATTTCAGTATATTAAGTGGTAAAGAAAAGCAATTTGATTATTTGCTACGAATCTCATATTTCAGGACAGCTGAACTCAAACCTCTGCACTGACATGTTTTTTTATTAATTTTATATTGCAGCTTAATGTAATATATAACCTAAAAGCAACCTCCAGGCATAGGAGTTCTGCCATATCAGAAGCTTTCTCGTTAAAAGTCTCAGTGGAAGAAGACACACAGAGCACTGATCGTCTTTCTGCAGAAATATGCACAAGGTATGTCAATTAAACATCCTCAAAGGCAGGATTACAGGATTGTTTTTCCTTTTATTTTTACCCACCTTTAATAATTTAATAGCTGTCATTACATGTAGTTTTAAGGATGAAAGAAAATGTCCTTTAAGTAGTTCTGACCCTAATGAAAAAAAATACATACAAATAAACATGTAAAGGAAGTGATTTCTTAATACTGGAAAAAATAAAATAAACTTTAAGAAAGTTGATGCTAGATGCAAATAATAATAACCACTTACAGACTGGAAGATTTGGCTGCTTAATGACCAGGCAATTTTTTGCGATACAGTGCTGCGTCGCTTTAACTGACAATTGCGCGGTCGTGCAACGCTGTACCCAAACAAAATTGACGTATTTTTTTCTCCACAAATAGAGCTTTCTCTTTGGTGGTATTTGATCACGGTTTTTATTTTTTGCGCTATAAACAAATTTCTTCCTCAGTTTAGGCCAATATATATTCTTCTACATATTTTTGGCATAATTTTTTTTCGCTATAAGCGTAATATTGATGGGTTTGCTCAAAAGTTATAGCGTCTACAGACTATGGGATCGATTTATGGCATTTTTATTATTATTATTAATTTTTAATAAGAATTGCCGGGGATCTGCGATTTTTAGTGGTACTGCGACATTGCAGCAGGCAGATCGGACACTTTTGACACATTTTTGGGACCATTGACATTTATACAGTGATTAGTGCTATAAAAATGCACTGATCACTGTGTAAATGTCACTGGCAGGGAAGGGGTTAAATGTGTTCCCTAGTTAGTGTTTCTAACTGTATAGGGCTGACTGGGGGAGGAGACATATCGTTGTTCCTACTTGTCTCCTCTCCCCTGACAGAACAGGGATTTGATTTACACACACAAATCCCTGTTCCTGCTCTCGTGCACAGGATCGCATGTGGTGGGCGGTGATTGCGCCAGCCGGCCACGTGCATTGGGTTCCCCGCCATACAGAGGGCGTGCACGCTCGCGCCTGCTATCGCCCTTACGGGTACAGACGAGCGAACCATTTTGCCAACGTATATCGGCGTGAGCCAGTCGGCAAATGGTTAATCAGAATTACACTTTAATTTCTGCATAAAATGAACAGAAGGGCAAATCTAATTTGTTGTTTTAGGCAACAACTCCTTAACTCATGTTTGGTTGTTTTCTGCTGTTTTAATGAATGGGGCCCATATATTACACTCACTGTGCATTGTGGTAAATTGGTAAAACATTGCATTGTTTTGTGCTGCTTTCAACAAAGGGTCATTTCCTTTTTGCCAACACATTTAAAATTTTACAACACATTACTACAATTAACACGGTGTCATTTATTTAGAATACAGGTGGCAATGCAATGATGGGGTGCACCAAAATGCACATGCTGTTAGAAGAGGCACATGCATTTAAGGGCCGATAAACACCAGATGTGGTGGGACTGTGGTGGGATTGGGCGAGATTCCAGTGCAGTGTCCGGGTTTCCAGCATTGCGTTGCAGTGGTTTGCGGGCAGGGTGAGCTGAAAAAAAGTACTACTTGCAGTACTTTCTTTCAGCAGAGTGTGAGGCACCACCTCTGTGCGACATTTCAATGAAGTTTGTTTAAAAAAAAATAGGAAACAGTGCGATGATCCTGCTGGACCACACCCACACCAGCCTTTGCGTTACAATGTAGAGGCTGGTATGAATGGACCCTAAAAATACATGTTGGCAGTTTTTAATGATCACATACCAGCAATATATGTATTTTTTTTTATATTTTATTTAAAGGATAAGTTCACATTTTCCAGAAAATAGCCTATGCAGTCAAGGTGCCCCAGTAGATATTACAAAACTATGCAGCTTTGTAAAATGGTTATTCATTTTATTTTCATATCTGTAGACCATTTGGGCCAACCCTAAAAGCCCAGCTGAAAAATCCTAGTTAGAAATCCCCATATCCTGCCTTGTTGCTAGAAAGACCAATGGTTATTCTGATTCTAGTGACAAGGTAGGGCGTGAGGATTGCTTACTAGGATTTTTTTTGGTAGACTTCTGGGGGGACCCCAGATAGCCTACATGTATAACAATAAATGTAATGAACATTTTACAAAGCTGCAGAGTTTTCTTAATTTTTTTTTTTTTAATATCTACTGGGGCCCCTAGACTACATAAGCTATTTCATGCAAAAGGGGAACTTCGCTTTTAAACAATAGAAATAATATTGGAATTGCTGTCTTCATGGAGAAATTTTTACTCTGCAAATCAGTTTCAAATACGGGTCTTGAGCACATGACAAGCAAGACATATGCACGTGCATAACACAAGTTTTTTGTTGTTGTTGTTCTTTTCAGCTATCTGAGGAAATTTAATCAAAGTGGCATGGCCATCCTAGAAGTTGGATTTGTAAGTGGATTTACAATGAGCCCGGAAGGAATCCCTATCAGTGATTTAATTAAGAGAGTTGAGGCCCATAATGAGGGAGTTCACATTTACCTTGATTCGGTGAGTGTTCTTTTTCAGTTAAAAAGGTAAAGGTAGAAAATGGATATGTGCCATGAGCCGGCTAACAGACTAGGAAGTGTGTTTAGCAAAGAGCGCATATTTTAATCTGATGATGTTTTAGGGCAGAGGTCCTTAGTCTTCTTTATTTTATGGCCCTATACATATGTTCCTGTAACGTTTTCAAGGACCCTTGACTGTCAGTTTACCATTTGGGGGGGGGGCCCAATAACACTTTTCTTAAAAAAAACATAATCAGCATCAATATGGAATCCTACCTTGAAAGTATAGGGGAGTTCCAGCCTTTTTTATGTTTATTAAAAGACAGCAGCTACAAAAAGTGTAGCTGCTGGCTTTTAATAAACATACACTTACCTGTTCCACTGTCCAGCGACGCGACGCCTGGAGCTCCGCTCGCCTCCCCCCCTTCTCCGCCGGCGCCTCCATTCATTGTGTGGGCACCCGGCCGTGACAGCTTTCGGCTTCACGGCCGGGCACTCACTGCGCATGCGCTAACGGTGCAGCGCTCTCTGAGTAGACAGGCGATCGCCTGGGACCTGTCACGTCCCAGGTGATCGCCTACAGGGAGGGGCCGCCACAAGGCGATATGACGTATCGCCTAGGCGACCCCAGGGCGGAAGGAGGAAGTGGGACAGAAAGTCCCACTCTTACTGAAGCCCCCACTCCCCCCCAAAAAAAATTACATGCCAAATGTGGCATGTAAGGGGGTGAGGAGTGGATAAAGCGGAAGTTCCAAATTTGGGTGGAACTCCGCTTTAACATTTTGTAAGTCAATGTGTCTACATAGATAGGGATGGAGGCATAAGACACGAATAGGTCCCTGCCTCATTTAAAGTCCCAACCAATCGCTTCTTTTCATGTCATTTTATTACTTTACCTTTTTATGCTCAGCTCACAGGTATACAGTATATGGCATTGCAGAGGTGGGCCTTATTACCTGGGCGTTGTATATATGCACTTGATAATTGTGCTGGAAGTGCACTTGACAGTGCATTCCCAGCATGTAGACTTTGTCAGTCTGGGTCTCCTACTAATGATTGGGAGACAGTGGACCGATTCTCAATTACATCATCGTTGTGATTGCCTATAATTTGGCATCACAGTGATCACTCAATAAAAATAGGATTTTTATAACAGCTTACCTGTAAAATCCTTTTCTTGGAGTACATCACGGGACACAGAGCGACATAGTCATTACTAATGGGTTATATAGATACCGTCAGGTGCTGGCACTGGCAACTTCCAAAACCGGAAGTACCCTCCCCTATATAAGCCCCTCCCATCCGGGAGCACCTCAGTTTTGTAGCAAAGCAATAAGTGTCCCCAAAGAGGGGCGGGAGCTCTGTGTCCCGTGATGTACTCCAAGAAAAGGATTTTACAGGTAAGCTGTTATAAAAATCCTATTTTCTTTCTCGTACATCACGGGACACAGAGCGACATAGTCATTACTAATGGGATGTCCTAAAGCAATGCCCAATGAGGGGGGGGATACACCATACATAAGCTGAGCGCTATCAGACATGAGGATCTTTTGCGGCCTGCAACACACTGCGCCCAAAGGCGACATCCTCCTGACTTCTAACGTCCACCTGGTAGAACCTAGTAAACGTGTGTACTGAAGACCATGTTGCGGCCTTACAGATTTGAGCCAGGGAGGCCTGGTGATGCACTGCCCATGAAGTTCCAACTGCTCTCGTGGAGTGCGCTCTAACTTTGAACGGAGGCGGTCTCCTTCTCAAGCCATAGGCTTGTATTATGACCTGTCGAATCCACTTGGCTAAAGTAGATTTTGACGCTGCCTGACCCTTTCTGGGGCCTTCCGGCAGAATAAACAAAGTATCCGTTCTGCGAATCTGAGCAGTGGCTTTTAGATAAGCTTTAACTGCTCTTACTACATCCAAAGAATGCAATAACTTTTCCTCTACCGAAGTAGGTTTGGGGAAAAAAGAAGGAAGAACCACATCTTGGTTCAAATGAAACCTCGATACCACCTTAGGAAGAAAGGCTGGATGAGGACGTAACACTACTCTATCCTTATGGATAACCAGATATGGCTCCTTACAGGACATAGCTGCTAATTCCGACACTCTTTTAGCCGAACAAATGGCTACTAGAAAAATCAATTTCCTGGTGAGAAGCACCAAAGAAATATGCTGTAATGGTTCAAATGGTTGTTTCTGTAGAACCGACAGAACCAAGTTTAGATCCCATGGACATATGGGAATATTAACCGGAGGACTAATACGCATCACCCCTTGTATAAAGGCTTTGACTAGTGAATGCGAAGCCAAGGGCCTTTGAAAAAATATTGACAAGGCTGAAATCTGACCCTTGATAGTACTCAAGGCAAGCTTCCTATCTACAGCCCATTGTAGGAAGTCCAGAATCCTACCTATTACGTATTTACGTGGATGCCATTTCTTGGCCTCACACCAGGCGATGTACGCCTTCCAGATTCTATAGTAGATCTGCCTGGATACCGGCTTCCTGGCATTGATCATGGTAGATACCACAGCATTAGAGAGCCCTCTCTTTTTTAGAATGTGGGCTTCAATAGCCAGGCCGTCAAACCTAGGGCTGGTAAGGAAGGGTGGTATATCGGTCCTTGCGAAAGCAGGTCCGGACGATGTGGGAGGGTCCAAGGACTCCCCACAGACATTTTTACAATCTCCGCGTACCATGCTCTTCGGGCCCACGCTGGAGCCACCAGAATCACTGGTTTCTTTTCTACCCTGATTCTGCGGAGTAATCGAGGTAACAATTGTGGCGGTGGGAATGCATATATCAGCTTGAACTGATCCCAAGGGAACACTAGGGCATCCGAGCCGCAAGCTAGGGGATCCCTTGCCCAAGAGACAAACCTGTCCACTTTTGTGTTGAATCTGGATGCTAGCAGATCTACATCCGGTGTTCCCCACCGCTGACATATTGTCCGGAAAACCTCGGGATGAAGGGACCATTCCCCTGGGCATAATTGTTGGCGACTTAGAAAGTCCGCCTTCCAATTCTCCACTCCTGGAATGAATACCGCAGATATGGCTGGGACATATCTTTCTGCCCATCTCAGGATGTAATTTACTTCCCTATGGGCTGCACGACTCCTGGTGCCCCCCTGACGATTGATATATGCCACTGCTGTGGCATTGTCTGATTGAATTCTGACAGGGGACCCTTGGAGTTTGGATGTCCATGCTACTAGGGCATACCGGGCTGCTCGTATCTCTAAGAGATTGATGGGCAGGGCCTTTTCCGCATCCGACCATCTGCCCTGGAGAGACCATTGCTCCAGTACTGCTCCCCAGCCTATAAGGCTGGCATCTGTAGTGACCACCTTCCAGGAAATCGGACTGAAGGATTTCCCTCTTTCCAGATTCTGGGGAACCAACCACCAGCGGAGGCTCTTGCGAACGGAAGGGGACAAGGACATTGGTAAGTCCAGAGCCTGAACTTTTTTGTTCCAGGCTGACAGTATGGCCCTTTGCAAATTCCTTGAATGGAATTGACCGTAGGGTACTGCTTCGAATGATGCCACCATTTTTCCCAGCAGCCTCATGCACAGGCGTATGGATGGCTGTCTTTTTGAACCCACTAAGTGGATCAAATCTCTCAAAGACGACCCCTTTTCTTGAGGCAAGAAAATTTTTCTCTGGTCTGAATCCAGCCTTAGCCCCAAGTATTCCAGACTTTTGACTGGTTTTAGGGCTGACTTGTCTCGGTTGATAATCCAACCGTGATATTCCAGATACTTGATTGTCTCGTGAACAACCACTTCTAGTTTTTCCACTGAGTGGTCTATCAGCAACAAGTCGTCTAGATATGCCATTATCGTTACACCTCGTGTTCTTAGATTGGCCAATAATGGGGCCAGAATTTTTGTGAACACTCGTGGTGCTGTGGCCAGACCGAAGGGTAAGGCTCTGAACTGAAAATGGCGCCCTTCTACCGCAAAGCGTAGAAATTTTTGGTGGGCTGGAAAGATGGGAATGTGCAAATAAGCATCTTTGATGTCGATCGAGGCTAACCATTCCTCCCCTTGTAGGGCAGTGGCCACCGACCGGATCGACTCCATCCGGAAAGTCCTGATATGTAGGAATTTGTTTAGCCCTTTTAGATTTAATATGGGCCTCACGTCCCCGTTTGGCTTCGGGACTGTAAAGAGGTTTGAGTAAAACCCGAACCCCCATTCTTCCAGGGGAACCTCTATAATTACTGCTTGGAGCAATAATTGTTCTAGTGCCAACAGGAGGGATCCTCTCTTCTGGGGATCCCTTGGCACGTTTGACCTTATAAAGCGGGAAGGAGGGGAGTTTTTTAACTCCAATTTGTATCCCAGATTTACTGCGGAGAGCACCCATCTGTCTCTGATCGTGTCCCGCCAGGTCTCTGCGAACAACTGAAGTCTTCCCCCCACCCGATTGAGTGGGGGCAACCCTTCATGCATTTGACTTTGGGGGAGGTTTTGTACCTCTCCTGCTCCAGGGCTTCTTGTTACCCTGCAATTGTCCCTGATTTTTACCTCCGGGATTTGACCGAGGAGGCCGTCGGAACTGTTTCACAGCCGATGTCCTAGGAACTGGAGAAGCAGGCCTCTTAAAAGAGGGACCTCTAACTCTATTTCTTTCTCGTACATCACGGGACACAGAGCGACATAGTCATTACTAATGGGTTATATAGATACCGTCAGGTGCTGGCACTGGCAACTTCCAAAACCGGAAGTACCCTCCCCTATATAAGCCCCTCCCATCCGGGAGCACCTCAGTTTTTTGCCAGTGTCTAAGGTGTTGGCCAAGAAGAAACATGTGTTTTTCCCTGAAGGTTTGATTACAATGCCTGCCGTGATAGGTGAAGTTTGGGCTTTTGTGGACCAAACAAAGTCCTGCGGCGGGGAACAGGTAAGTGGGGGCCCCCAGGAACTTGGTTCTATTGGGGGACCCCCAAGCCTAATTTGTCTTTCTGTCTGTTACCTAATGGTATTCCCGCAAAATTCTGTGCATGCCTGTAACTACTAAAAAAAATGTAATAATTTTTAATGGTGGTCAAGAAAAAAAAAAAAAAATTTTTTTTTATATATATTTAATATATTAGACTGCGGTACCTGTGTTTGTCCACTAGAGGCCGCTGTGGAATGTTTTCTTGTCATGTGGACTAGTTTCTTCTCAGCAGAGCAAGTCCAGGCAGATGGTGAGTTCTCTCATGGGAAACTGCTTCCTCTGCCATGTTGCAATGCTCGTCCATCCCCCGGCCTGCGGCAAAGAGGGGCCCTGGCTCTTGTCCCTAGTTTCCATTTTTCGAAATTAGCGCCAAAGGCGCACGTGGCCGCGCGCGTGCGCGTGCACGCGCCTCTATATATAGAGGTGAGCCGGAAAAGGGGGCGGAGCCTGGGGGATGACGCTCTGTGCGCGCCGCAGCGCTTCTGCGCATGTGCGGGCGTCCCAGCATGATAAAAATCACAATATTGTGTGGTGAGCTGGCTATGAAGTGCAGAGACAGAGCTGGCAACATTTAAAAAAGGGCATACAGCAAGCGGTTGATACAGGCATCCCCTAGAAAGGCACATTAGTAGACAACAACTGTTTCTTATAGCAGCATTTATGCTAGACTATTGTCAGTAACTGGTGTATTTCGGCTGGAATACCTCAGCTTTGTGGCTTAGGAATATGCCGTCTAAAAACTCCGGGACTAGAAATTCCAGGAGGAATAGGGGGTCTCCATCGGGCTCTGAGGATCTTGGGCATGCTTTGTCTGCACCAGTCTCCCCTGAAGAATCAGAGGTTAGTGACCGTAGAGCACCCTCAGGAGTACCTGGTACTGTGGCTGTCCTCAGTTCACCTGCTCCTGTGTATGTAACAGAGGAGGTTTTTTCCTCAGCTCTGGGAGGGCTGGAAGAAAGATTGTCAGCATTGATCGCGGCTTCCCTGTCACAGGAGAAAAGCGCCCGATCTCCGTCTCCTCCCTCAGAGTGCCTGTTAACAGAGCAACAGTCCCATACAGGGATCGACCTACCTGAAGGGGATCAGGATGAGGTCGATTCTGTTGTAGAGGAATCAACAGTGGAAGAGCCGTTCTCAGCATCACATGCTGAAAGGTTATGGGTTCAGTCCCTGACTAATATGGTCCGATCAGCATTTAAAATGCCACTTGCGGAGCCATCATCCACTTCTGTCTCCTCGTTGGGGTCGCTAAAAGCTCCCCAGACTGTTTGTTCCTTTCCGATCCATCCTTTACTGGAAGGGCTCATTTACCAGGATTGGGAGCATCCTGACAAAATATTTACTCCCCCTAAGAGATTTCCGGTGGTCTATCCCATGGAGAATAAGTTCATCAGAAAATGGAAGGTCCCTACAGTGGACGCAGCCATCTCGTGTGTGAATAAATCACTGACATGTCCGGTGGATAATGTCCAAATGTTCAAGGACCCAATAGATAAAAAATTGGAGTCCTTATTAAAATCTGCTTTTTCTACAGCAGGATTGGTGACACAACCAGCAGTGGCAGCTATTGGGGTCTGCCAAGCAGTGAAGGATCAGTTGAAACAGGTCTTAAGGGACTTGCCAGATCAGCAGGCTCTTGCCCTAGCTGATCTACCCTAGAGCCTTATGCTTTGCGGTGGACGCCATAAAGGATTCAATCCATCAGGCCTCCCGCCTTACGCTGTCTGTAGTACATATGCGCAGGCTTCTATGGCTCAAAAACTGGTCTGCTGAAGCTCCCTGTAAAAAATTGCTGGTCAGCTTCCCATTTCATGGTGAGCGCTTATTCGGGGAGGACCTGGACAAGTATATCCAGAGAATTTCCAGCGGTAAAAGTACACTTTTGCCAGTTAAAAATAGAGTTAGAGGTCCCTCTTTTAAGAGGCCGGCTTCTCCAGTCCCTAGGACATCGGCTGTGAAACAGTTCCGACGGCCTCCTCGGTCAAATCCCGGAGGTAAAAATCAGGGACAGTTGCAGGGTAACAAGAAGCCCTGGAGCAGGAGAGGTACAAAACCTCCCCCAAAGTCAAATGCATGAAGGGTTGCCCCCACTCAATCGGGTGGGGGGAAGACTTCAGTTGTTCACAGAGACCTGGCGGGACACGATCCGAGACAGATGGTTGCTCTCCGCAGTAAATCTGGGATACAAATTGGAGTTAAAAAACTCCCCTCCTTCCCGCTTTATAAGGTCAAACGTGCCAAGGGATCCCCAGAAGAGAGGATCCCTCCTGTTGGCACTGGAACAATTATTGCTCCAAGCAGTAATTATAGAGGTTCCCCTGGAAGAATGGGGGTTCGGGTTTTACTCAAACCTCTTTACAGTTCCGAAGCCAAACGGGGACGTGAGGCCCATATTAAATCTAAAAGGGCTAAACAAATTCCTACATATCAGGACTTTCCGGATGGAGTCGATCCGATCGGTAGCCACTGCCCTACAAGGGGAGGAATGGTTAGCCTCGATCGACATCAAAGATGCTTATTTGCACATTCCCATCTTTCCAGCCCACCAAAAATTTCTACGCTTTGCGGTAGAAGGGCGCCATTTTCAGTTCAGAGCCTTACCCTTCGGTCTGGCCACAGCACCAAGAGTGTTCACAAAAATTCTGGCCCCATTATTGGCCAATCTAAGGACACGAGGTGTAACGATAATGGCATATCTAGACGACTTGTTGCTGATAGACCACTCAGTGGAAAAACTAGAAGTGGTTGTTCACGAGACAATCAAGTTTCTGGAATATCACGGTTGGATTATCAACCGAGACAAGTCAGCCCTAAAACCAGTCAAAAGTCTGGAATACTTGGGGCTAAGGCTGGATTCAGACCAGAGAAAAATTTTCTTGCCTCAAGAAAAGGGGTCGTCTTTGAGAGATTTGATCCACTTAGTGGGTTCAAAAAGACAGCCATCCATACGCCTGTGCATGAGGCTGCTGGGAAAAATGGTGGCATCATTCGAAGCAGTACCCTACGGTCAATTCCATTCAAGGAAATTGCAAAGGGCCATACTGTCAGCCTGGAACAAGAAAGTTCAGGCTCTGGACTTACCAATGTCCTTGTCCCCTTCCGTTTGCAAGAGCCTCCGCTGGTGGTTGGTTCCCCAGAATCTGGAGAGAGGGAAATCCTTCAGTCCGATTTCCTGGAAGGTGGTCACTACAGATGCCAGCCTTATAGGCTGTGGAGCAGTACTGGAGCAATGGTCTCTCCAGGGCAAGTGGTCAGAAGCAGAAAAGGCCCTGCCCATCAATCTCTTAGAGATACGAGCAGCCCGGTATGCCCTAGTAGCATGGACATCCAAACTCCAAGGGTCCCCTGTCAGAGTTCAATCAGACAATGCCACAGCAGTGGCATATATCAATCGTCAGGGGGGCACCAGGAGTCGTGCAGCCCAAAGGGAAGTAAATTACATCCTGAGATGGGCAGAAAGATATGTCCCAGCCATATCTGCGGTATTCATTCCAGGAGTGGAGAATTGGAAGGCGGACTTTCTAAGTCGCCAACAATTATGCCCAGGGGAATGGTCCCTTCACCCCGAGGTTTTCCGGGCAATATGTCAGCGGTGGGGAACACCGGATGTAGATCTGCTAGCATCCAGATTCAACACAAAAGTGGACAGGTTTGTCTCTTGGACAAGGGATCCCCTAGCGTGCGGCTCGGATGCCCTAGTGTTCCCTTGGGATCAGTTCAAGCTGATATATGCATTCCCACCGCCACAATTGTTACCTCGATTACTCCGCAGAATCAGGGTAGAAAAGAAACCAGTGATTCTGGTGGCTCCAGCGTGGCCCCGAAGAGCATGGTACGCGGAGATTGTAAAAATGTCTGTGGGGAGTCCTTGGACCCTCCCACATCGTCCGGACCTGCTTTCGCAAGGACCGATATACCACCCTTCCTTACCAGCCCTAGGTTTGACGGCCTGGCTATTGAAGCCCACATTCTAAAAAAGAGAGGGCTCTCTAATTCTGTGGTATCTACCATGATCAATGCCAGGAAGCCGGTATCCAGGCAGATCTACTATAGAATCTGGAAGGCGTACATCGCCTGGTGTGAGGCCAAGAAATGGCATCCACGTAAATACGTAATAGGTAGGATTCTGGACTTCCTACAATGGGCTGTAGATGGGAAGCTTGCCTTGAGTACTATCAAGGGTCAGATTTCGGCCTTGTCAATATTTTTTCAAAGGCCCTTGGCTTCGCATTCACTAGTCAAAGCCTTTATACAAGGAGTGATGCGTATTAGTCCTCCGGTTAATATTCCCATATGTCCATGGGATCTAAACTTGGTTCTGTCGGTTCTACAGAAACAACCATTTGAACCATTACAGCATATTTCCTTGGTGCTTCTCACCAGGAAATTGATTTTTCTAGTAGCCATTTGTTCGGCTAAAAGAGTATCGGAATTAGCAGCTATGTCCTGTAAGGAGCCATATCTGGTTATCCATAAGGACAGAGTAGTGTTACGTCCTCATCCAGCCTTTCTTCCTAAGGTGGTATCGAGTTTTCATTTGAACCAAGATGTGGTTCTTCCTTCTTTTTTCCCCAAACCTAGTTCGGTAGAGGAAAAGTTATTGCATTCTTTGGATGTAGTAAGAGCAGTTAAAGCTTATCTAAAAGCCACTGCTCAGATTCGCAGAACGGATACTTTGTTTATTCTGCCGGAAGGCCCCAGAAAGGGTCAGGCAGCGTCAAAATCTACTTTAGCCAAGTGGAATCGACAGGTCATAATACAAGCCTATGGCTTGAGAAGGAGACCGCCTCCGTTCAAAGTTAGAGCGCACTCCACGAGAGCAGTTGGAACTTCATGGGCAGTGCATCACCAGGCCTCCCTGGCTCAAATCTGTAAGGCCGCAACATGGTCTTCAGTACACACGTTTACTAGGTTCTACCAGGTGGACGTTAGAAGTCAGGAGGATGTCGCCTTTGGGCGCAGTGTGTTGCAGGCCGCAAAAGATCCTCATGTCTGATAGCGCTCAGCTTATATATGGTGTATCCCCCCCCTCATTTGGCATTGCTTTAGGACATCCCATTAGTAATGACTATGTCGCTCTGTGTCCCGTGATGTACGAGAAAGAAAATAGGATTTTTATAACAGCTTACCTGTAAAATCCTTTTCTTGGAGTACATCACGGGACACAGAGCTCCCGCCCCTCTTTGGGGACACTTATTGCTTTGCTACAAAACTGAGGTGCTCCCGGATGGGAGGGGCTTATATAGGGGAGGGTACTTCCGGTTTTGGAAGTTGCCAGTGCCAGCACCTGACGGTATCTATATAACCCATTAGTAATGACTATGTCGCTCTGTGTCCCGTGATGTACTCCAAGAAAAGGATTTTACAGGTAAGCTGTTATAAAAATCCTATTTTTTAACCGGCAAAAGTGTACTTTTACCGCTGGAAATTCTCTGGATATATTTGTCCAGGTCTTCCCCAAATAAGCGTTCACCATGAAATGGGAAGCTGACCAGCAATTTTTTACAGGGAGCTTCAGCAGACCAGTTTTTGAGCCATAGAAGCCTGCGCATATGTACTACAGACAGCGTAAGGCGGGAGGCCTGATGGATTGAATCCTTTATAGCGTCCACCGCAAAGCATAAGGCTCTAGGTAGATCGGCTAGGGCAAGAGCCTGCTGATCTGGCAAGTCCCTTAAGACCTGCTTCAACTGATCCTTCACTGCTTGGCAGACCCCAATAGCTGCCACTGCTGGTTGTGTCACCAATCCTGCTGTAGAAAAAGCAGATTTTAATAAGGACTCCAATTTTTTATCTATTGGGTCCTTGAACATTTGGACATTATCCACTGGACATGTCAGTGATTTATTCACACAAGAGATGGCTGCGTCCACTGTAGGGACCCTCCATTTTCTGATGAACTTATCCTCCATGGGATAGACCTCCGGAAATCTCTTGGGGGGAGTAAATATTTTATCAGGATGCTCCCAATCCTGGTAAATGAGCCCTTCCAGTAAAGGATGGATCGGAAAGGAACAAACAGTCTGGGGAGCTTTTAGCGACCCCAACGAGGAGACAGAAGTGGATGTTGGCTCCACAAGGGGCATTTTAAATGCTGATCGGACCATATTAGTCAGGGACTGAACCCATAACCTTTCAGCATGTGATGCTGAGAATGGCTCTTCCACTGTTGATTCCTCTACAACAGAATCGACCTCATCCTGATCCCCTTCAGGTAGGTCGATCCCTATATGGGACTGTTGCTCTGTTAACAGGCACTCTGAGGGAGGAGACGGAGATCGGGCGCTTTTTTCCTGTGACAGGGAAGCAGCGATCAATGCTGACAATCTCTCTTCCAGCCCTCCCAGAGCTGAGGAAAAAACCTCCTCTGTTACATACACAGGAGCAGGTGAACTGAGGACAGCCACAGTACCAGGTACTCCTGAGGGTGCTCTACGGTCACTAACCTCTGATTCTTCAGGGGAGACTGGTGCAGCCGAAGCATGCCCAAGATCCTCAGAGCCCGATGGAGACCCCCTATGCTTCCTGGATTTTCTAGTCCCGGAGTTTTTAGACGGCATTATTCCTAAGCCCAAAGCTGAGGTATTCCAGCCGAAATACACCACTTACTGACAAGTAAGTCCTTGATGATGCCCTGGAGGAGGGGCGAAATGCATTGACAAATTTCCGGTCAACACTAAGAACCAGTGACGCTGCTTCCGGTTCTTGTGGAACGCACGCCGTTGTGAACCCGGAACACACTGACGCTCGGTTATCATTGAAGGCTTGTGAGTTTTCCCAATAACAGCGTATTGTTAATCTGTTCCTAAGCGGTACTTCACAAGTTGCTTTTTCTTTTTATTCCCCACATGGTCCTCTGATCTCTGCTGCTATTGAGCCAACTGTTGAATTTCACCGAACATTATTGGTCCTAGAAGTTGGATGTTGGGTGACTTTTATTTTATTTTAAAGCATTTTTATTTTTATTTTATTTTTTTCCCTTCCTTCTATATTACAACCACTGTTGCAAATGGGACATTATTTCTTTGATGTTGAAAACCATCTGTAGTACTGTGAATTACTCCTAGAGCTATTTGCCTGGTTGTTCAGTTCATTTAATGTTTTGCACAGTATATTTTCTGGTTTTACTTAGTTGATCACTTTTTAGTGGTAACATTTAGTATTACACCCACTGCATTTCTGGTGACACCAATCATTGGTGCATAATCTTTTCACTAATAGTGTGTACCATCATCCCGAAAGGTTTAGATGGTTGACATTCACACATACGTTTGTATTGAGCACATTTATATTCGCTAGCGCTGCATTTTATAATTTTTTATCTCTCAAGGTGTTAGTGCCTTATGCTGTAGCAGCTGCGCATATAATAATTTCTTTTCACTTGTCATTTATTTTTGTATGTCTCCATAAGCGCGAGTTTTAGTTTTTGTTTATTTACTGACAATAGTCTAGCATAAATGCTGCTATAAGAAACAGTTGGTGTCTACTAATGTGCCTTTCTAGGGGATGCCTGCATCAACCGCTTGCTGTATGCCTTTTTTAAATGTTGCCAGCTCTGTCTCTGCACTCCATAGCCAGCTCACAACACAACTTTGTGGTTTTTAACATGCTGGGACGCCCGCACATGCGCAGAAGCGCTGCGGCGCGCACAGAGCGTCATCCCCCAGGCTCCGCCCCCTTTCCCGGCTCACCTCTATATATAGAGGCGCGTGCACGCGCACGCGCGCGGCCACGTGCGCCTTCGGCGCTAATTTCGAAAATGGAAACCAGGGACAAGAGCCAGGGCCCCTCTTTGCGGCAGGCCGGGGGATGGACGAGCATTGCAACATGGCAGAGGAAGCAGTTTCCCATAAGAGAACTCACCATCTGCCTGGACTTGCTCTGATGAAAAGAAACTAGTCCACATGACAAGAAACGTTCCACAGCGGCCTCTAGTGGACAAACACAGGTACCGCAGTCTAATATATTAAATATATATATATATATTAAAATTTTTTTTTTTTTTCTTGACCACTATTAAAATTATTACATTTTTTTAGTAGTTACAGGCATGCACAGATATTAGCGGGAATACCGTTAGGTAACAGACAGAAAGACAAATTAGGCTTGGGGGTCCCCCAATAGAACCAAGTTCCTGGGGGCCCCCACTTACCTGTTCCCCGCCGCAGGACTTTGTTTGGTCCACAAAAGCCCAAACTTCACCTATCACGGCAGGCATTGTAATCAAACCTTCAGGGACCGGGTTCCCAAGGATTCCACTCCCCTGGACCTGTATAGCACCCTGCACAGAAAACATCTTGGTCGTGGGTATGACCAGAGCTCTGGATCCCAGGGTCCAGCTCTCCTAAGAGAAGCATTACAGGCAAAACCTTGCTCTTCTCTGCAAGGCCCGGGTACCGACCGTTTAGCTATGAAGCTTTTTTGGTCGGATCCGGAATAGCTTACTGAGGCCCAAAAGAACCTGTACGCAAGCTCAGTGAAAAACACATGTTTCTTCTTGGCCAACACCTTAGACACTGGCAAAAAACTGAGGTGCTCCCGGATGGGAGGGGCTTATATAGGGGAGGGTACTTCCGGTTTTGGAAGTTGCCAGTGCCAGCACCTGACGGTATCTATATAACCCATTAGTAATGACTATGTCGCTCTGTGTCCCGTGATGTACGAGAAAGAAACCTGTGTTTCTTTGTCGTACACCACGGGACACAGAGCTAGTCATTACATAATGGGTTAAGGGTCACCAGCGGTGATTGGACACTGGCACAACCAATGGAAGACAGTTCCCCTCCATATAACCCCTCCCATCAGGGAAGTACCTCAGTTTTTTCGCCAGTGTCGAAAGGTGTTGGACGCGTTAGGAGGTGCTAAAGGAAAGCTCTACCAAAGAGACCCTCTGGGGGTAAAAGAGCTATGCTTTCGGATCCATCCAAGACGCCTACAAATGAGCTGAATCTGGATGGGATCCGGGCCTCATCCATGAGGCGTCGCCTGTAATGTCTCTCTTCGGAGGACTGGGCTCTAAGATCCAGCACTTTCGCTATAAAGTCCTGGTAAGAGTCTTGTACAAGGCCCAGGGGAGAGGTATCCTTTAAATAGGAACCCATATCCCTGAAGGTTGGCACACATAGCCCACCGTGAAGGGTGAAGTTTGGTATCTGTCTGAAAACTTTCAGCAGAAAAACCTGCGGCGTGGATAAGGTGAGATTAGAAGGTCCATAACTAGGTTGGGACCTTTTTCAAAAAGTGGATGTCTTCTTTTTTTCCACCACTGGGGGGAGTAAAGAGCTGAATATACTCACCTCACTCTGTTCAGTGTCGGCTTCGGCGAAGTACACTGCTCGTCACCTCCGCTGCTGAGCTTGCTTGAGCACCCCGCTCCTCCTTCCGGTGGCCGATACAGACACCTGCAGATGCAGGTAAGTGGGGACAGGGGCTGATGAGAGTCCTCTCTCACTATGGCCACCACCATAGCGCTAAAGGCCGCGCGCGCGCGGGAGCGCGCTTTATCGGAGGGGGGGGGGGCCGAGGCGTGCGCGGGCACGTGGCGCGCGCAGGCACAGAAACGGCGCCAAATTTAAAAGACTGTCAGTGTAAAAAGCACTGCAGCAGCAAGCAAGCTCGTTAGTTCTCTTGTTCCTGGCAGAGAAACACAGCAGCTATACAGGGACGTAAGACTCCATGTGGTTGGATTGGGTACTTCCTAGAAGACATCCATGTTATGCATAGTTATGTGTTAAAAGTTGCATACTTAATGTATTTGCTAAACTGAACACGGTAGTATATGCATTTAGGTACCTTGTATTTTGTCTAAACAGTAAGTCTTCCAGGGGAAGTAATGCGGACAAAAAGAGATAAAAGAGCACCGCCGCCTGAGACGGGGCTCTAGCTGTGCTGACTCGGTACCTTCCTCTCCTGTGTTGCCAAAAGCACCTGTACAGGATGAGCCATTACCTCTGTCAGGTATGGCGGCTTCCCCAGTGAAGCCTGGGCCTGCATATGTCACTGAGGACACTTTATCAGCTGCCCTAAATAATCTGGAGGAGAAAATTGCTACTTTAATCGCTAAATCCTCTAAAAAGGACAATAAGCGAAGCAGATCTCCTCCAGTATTGGACCTCCCTTCAGAAGTACCTGAGGAGGAGGAGGATGAGGAGGAGGCTACATCAGCAGAGGATGAGGAGTCAGACGGATCAGGGATATCGGATGAGCCTTTTTCGGTATCCCAGATTTTAAAGTCACAGGTGCAATGCTATGCAGGAGCCGTGCGAGCTGCATTTAGGTTACCCTCTTTGGAGGTAACAGAATCACCTGTCTCCTCCCTAGGATCATTAAGATCCCTGCAAGGTGCATGCTCCTTCCCGGTTCATCCGTTACTAGAGGATCTATTGTACGCAGACTGGCAACATCCAGATAAGCGTTTTTCACCTCCAAAAAAGTTTAACATTCTTTATCCTATGGAGGAAAATTTTTTAAAGAAATGGAGCCTGCCTACGGTAGATGCGGCTATTTCTTGTGTAAATAAAAACCTGACATGTCCAGTGGATAATGTACAAGTGTTTAAAGATCCTTCTGAGAAGAAGTTGGAATCCTTACTGAAATCCTCCTTCCTTTTGGCCGGCTCAATTATCCAACCTGCAGTAGCAGCAGTCGGTATGTGTCAGGTCGTCAGCCAACAGGTAAAGCAGGGGCTGAAGGAGCTGCCTTCAGAGCAGGCTAAAAATTGGGAGAATTTGCCTAAAGCCTTATGCTTCACAGTGGATGCCATGAGAGATTCTATCATACAGGCATCACGCCTTACACTCCAGCTGGTACAGATGCGCAGAGTACTTTGGCTTAAGCATTGGTCAGCGGAAGCCCCATGCAAAAAGTTGTTGGCAAGTTTCCCGTTCCATGGCGAATGCCTTTTTGGGGAAGATTTAGAAAGATATATCCAAAAGATATCAAGTGGTAAAACGGCACTTTTACCTGAGAGAAAGAAAAACAAGAGACCTTGTTTTAAACACACTCTCTCCCCAGCTCCCGGGAAATCTGACTCCAGCCAGTGGCGACGGCCTTTTCAGCCGCCCAAAAAAGCCAAAGAACAGGCTCAGAAGAACAAGAAGCCGTGGGGTTCAAGAGCTAATAAGCAAGCCCCCAAAACCTCTCATTGAAGGGGCGCCCCCGCTCGGCCGAGTGGGGGGAAGGCTTCGTCAGTTCTCAGCGACTTGGCGGACAGAAACCCAGGACAAATGGGTGGTATCCACAATATCCTCAGGGTACAGACTGGAATTTCGAGAGATCCCATCTTCTCAATTCCGAAGTTCAAGACTCTCCAAGGATCCACAAAAAAGAGGATCCTTCTTCAAAAGTTTGAATCACTTAATAGCTCAAGGTGTGGTTACAGAGGTACCCCAAAAGGAGCAAGGTTCAGGTTTTTACTCAAACCTCTTTGTGATTCCAAAACCGAACGGAGAAGTCAGACCCATCCTGGATCTAAAAAATCTAAACCAATTTCTGAACGTTCGCCATTTTCGAATGGAAACGATTCGATCCGTGGTCGCTACTTTAAAAGGCGGAGAATTCATTGCGTCCATAGATATCAAAGACGCATATCTACACATACCAATCCTCCCCGCTCACCAAAGATTCCTAAGGTTTGCGGTAGAAGATCGCCACTTTCAATTTGTGGCCCTGCCATTTGGTGTAGCCACCGCGCCCAGAGTATTCACAAAGGTGCTAGCTCCTCTGTTAGCAAACCTAAGAACACGGGGCATTGCGGTAACAGCCTATCTAGACGATCTACTATTAATAGATCAGTCAAAGGAGGGATTGGATCACGCTGTAGACACTACAGTAGGATACCTGGAGCATTTAGGATGGATTATAAACTTACAAAAATCCTCTCTCCAGGCCCAAAGAAGGATAGTGTACCTGGGCATAATCATAGATACAGCCCAAAACAGGGTATACCTGCCAGAGCCAAAGATACAGTCTCTGAAAGACCTGATCCACAAGGTCAAAGCAAACAAGAGGCCGTCTATTCGCCTTTGCATGAGACTATTGGGAAAGATGGTAGCCTCCTTCGAGGCGGTCCCTTACGCCCAGTTTCATTCGAGACTACTTCAAGGCAATATTTTAGCCTCCTGGAACAGGAAGAGCCAAGCTCTGGATATACCCATGCGCCTGTCCTCACAAGTACGCCACAGCTTCAATTGGTGGCTAGAAGCCAGGAATTTACGGAAGGGAAAGTCCTTCCTCCCAGTGGCCTGGAAGGTGGTATCTACGGATGCCAGCCTATCGGGCTGGGGTGCAGTATTCGAGGAGGCTTCTACCCAGGGAACCTGGGCCAAGACTCAGGGGATCCTGCCCATCAATGTGCTAGAGATCCGGGCGGTATATCTAGCCCTCAAAACCTGGACATACAGGTTACAGGGCTACCCAGTTCGGGTTCAATCCGACAATGCTACGGCAGTAGCTTACATCAATCACCAAGGAGGCACCCACAGTCGGGCAGCCCAAGGAGAGGTGAACCGGATCTTGGCATGGGCAGAAGAGCATGTACCTTGCATCTCTGCAATCTTCATTCCAGGGATAGAAAACTGGCAAGCAGACTACCTGAGTCGTCAGCAGCTGCTACCAGGAGAGTGGTCTCTTCACCCAGAGATCTTTCAGGCCATATGTCTGAGATGGGGAAACCCAGATGTAGACCTGCTAGCTTCCAGGTTCAACAAGAAATTGGACAACTTTGTGTCCAGAACGAGAGATCCTCTAGCCTACGGGACAGACGCTCTAATAACTCCATGGAATCAGTTCTCACTGATCTATGCATTCCCTCCGATCCCTCTTCTACAAAGACTGCTTCGCAGGATCAAGGAGGAGGGAATACCAGTAATCCTAGTGGCCCCAAACTGGCCCAGGAGGCCTTGGTATGCCGAGATCGTAAAAATGGCGATAGGAAGGCCCTGGAAGCTTCCACTTCGACACGACCTGTTGTCACAGGGTCCAGTATTCCACCCTTCCTTACAAAGGCTAAATTTGACGGCCTGGCTGCTGAGACCCACATTTTGAAAAAGAGAGGGGTCTCTGGCCTGGCTCTTTCTACGCTCATTAATGCTAGAAAGCCAGCCTCCAGACTCATCTATCATAGAGTCTGGAAAGCATACGTTTCCTGGTGTGAATCCAGAAGTTGGAATCCTCTGAAATATGAAATAAGTAGGATTCTTACTTTTTGCCAGTTAGGAGTGGATATGAAATTAGCCCTTAGCACCATCAAAGGGCAAATATCGGCTCTATCAGTCTTCTTTCAGAGACCATTGGCATCTCACTCCCTAGTTCGGACATTCATTCAGGGGGTACTGAGGATAAATCCTCCAGTCAGGTCTCCCTTGTGTCCATGGGATTTGAATTTGGTATTGTCAGTGTTGCAAAAGCAACCTTTTGAACCTATTCGCCATATTCCTTTAATTATATTAAGTAGGAAATTGGCCTTTCTGATTGCTATAGCTTCTGCTAGGAGAGTATCAGAGCTAGCAGCTCTTTCTTGTAAAGAGCCTTATCTAATTTGTCACAAGGACAAGATCGTACTACGACCCCATCCGGCTTTTCTGCCTAAGGTGGTGTCGGCTTTTCACTTGAATCAAGACATTGTTCTGCCTTCCTTTTTTCCAAACCCGCGGACGGCGGGGGAAAAATTATTACACTCTCTAGATCTAGTGAGAGCGGTAAGGGTGTATCTGCAAGCAACCGCTCAGATACGTAAAACAGATGTTTTGTTTATTTTACCAGATGGTCCCAAGAAGGGCCAAGCGGTATCAAAATCCACCATTTCCAGGTGGATTAGACAAGTAATTGTTCAAGCTTATGGTTTAAAGAACAGGACTCCTCCTTTTCCTGTTAAGGCGCACTCTAACAGGGCGATAAGTGCTTCATGGGCAGTGCACCACCAGGCTTCGATGGCTCAGATCTATAAGGCCGCAACTTGGTCCTCAGTCCATACATTTTCCAAATTCTATCAAATAGATGTGAAAGGACATGAGGATTCCGCCTTCGGGCGAAGTGTGCTGCAGGCAGCAGTATAGGGCTTCTGGTCCGCAAGCGGTCGGTTTGATCTGTGTCTCCCCCCCTTCATATGAGCATTGCTCTGGGACGTCCCATTATGTAATGACTAGCTCTGTGTCCCGTGGTGTACGATAAAGAAAATAGGATTTTTATAACAGCTTACCTGTAAAATCCTTTTCTTGGAGTACACCACGGGACACAGAGGTCCCACCCTTCTTATGGGAACCTTACTGCTTTGCTACAAAACTGAGGTACTTCCCTGATGGGAGGGGTTATATGGAGGGGAACTGTCTTCCATTGGTTGTGCCAGTGTCCAATCACCGCTGGTGACCCTTAACCCATTATGTAATGACTAGCTCTGTGTCCCGTGGTGTACTCCAAGAAAAGGATTTTACAGGTAAGCTGTTATAAAAATCCTATTTTTTTTTAACATAAATAAATAAAAAATAAAGATAAAATGGCTAGATCAAAGCGTGGGTGTCAGGATCAAGGTCAAAGGTTTTTGTTAAGGTCAAGGGCAAAGCTCATGGATAGGGTATTTTAGCATTTTTTTTCTATATTGAGCCAGTTTTCATTTAATAATAAAAACATCAGGATATCCACTTCTATTTATAACCAAATGAAGGCCTAATTTGTTCTGAACCCCCCCCCCCCCCCAGGGTATAATCAACCTGGATACAAGAAGTAGTTGCAATGATATTTACAGTTTTAATAACACATGTCAAAGTTGTAATAAGATGTGTTTTACCTTCAAACATGAAAACAGTAAAGACATCAAGTATGATAAAAGTATAGTTTGGACACCCTTAAAGTACAGCTCCACCCAAAAGGGGAAGCTCTGCTTGTTTGCCCCTCCGCTGCCACATTTGGCACCTTTCGAGGGGAGAGGGGAGCAGGTACCTGGTTTTGACAGGTACCCGCTCCCACTTCCAGCTGATCTCGCCGCTTTCTAAACTGTTACATGTGTCACTAGCCACCTGTATATTGCTAGATCTTGACTATTTCAATAGTTAGAGAGACTATTATGGCTTTTACCATGACTATAAAACCTGAGAAATAATGTTACAGCTTCTTCGAAATTACTATTGTGGAGAATGATCCCTTGGATGAAAGAGTAGTTTGTAGGAACAAGAAGTGGTAAGAAGATGCCCAAGAGCTGGTACCTTGAAATTCAAAGGTTTACTTTTTGTTAGGAATTTTACAAAACAAAAAAGGTTTAAGCAATACTAAAGTCTTATTTTCTTTTCCGTTTAAAAATAACAAACATGTTACAAACAGTGGTTCTGCGCGGAGCAGCCCAGATCTTCTTCATCTCAGATACCTTGCTGGCGCTCCTGGCCCCTCCCTTCTGCAGAGTGCCCCCACAGCAAGCAGCTTGCTATGGGGGCACCTGAGGCGCTGCTCTGTGTGTCCATTCAGACATGGAGCCACTGTTTGGCCCCACCCCCTCTCTCCCCTCATTGGCTCACTGATGTTGATTGACAGCAGTGGTAGCCAATGGCACCCCACTGCTGACTCAGCCAATGAGAAGGGAGAGTTCCGGACAGCCAAGACTCTCGTGCAACATCGCTGGATCGAGATGGGGCTCAGGTAAGTATTAGGGGGGCTGCTGTACACAGAAGGCTTTTTATCTTAATGCATAAAATGCATTTTAACAACTTCCTGAAATGTGTGTGTCTCCTTGTAATGTCTTCCATGAACCTTCTTGTAGGCAGATGCAGTGTACTTTCTCCCCTGCAGGTGGCGATATTCCCCAGCGACCCTGCAGCCGGAGAGGAAGTCAGGAGGAACATGATTCCTTTATGACTTCCTGGGTCACTGGGAAAGCGATCCAATTAAATGCTTCCTGAACTTCCTGAAATGTGTTTTTTAATGTTAAATTAATTGTACAAATTTAAGGTCATATTTAATGTTGTAAGATAGTTTGAACATTCCATGATAAATGTAAGGCAAAACTGGGATAATGTATTTAACATGATTACATTTTAGGTGACATCAAAGCAAGTATGTGTTCCTGTCTCAATGATACGCTCTTCAAAAGTAGCCAGGTCCCAAGATGCATTGGTCAAAATATATGATTATTACAACCCAAGTAAGTAACCATTTTTTAATTATATTTGAATTCAATAAGCATTAATTAAAGGAATGGACACATTATCCTATTAATATAAATACAAAAAAAAACAGTAATATTAATATTTGGTAACATTTGGTAAAATGTCATTACTATTCTCGTTCTTTAAACTTTATTTCTGCGAAAAGGAAGGTTAAAGTAACAGTACACCATATCCTTTTTTTTTTAAATAATTCCCACACCTTCACTACTTAATATCCCTGTAAATAATTTTTCATGAAATCACTACCTACTGTGTTTATCTGTCTCCTTGTAATGTCTTCCATGAACCTTCTTGTAGGCAGATGCAGTGTACTTTCTCCCCTGCAGGTGGCGATATTCCCCAGCGACCCTGCAGCCGGAGAGGAAGTCAGGAGGAACATGATTCCTTTATGACTTCCTGGGTCACTGGGAAAGCGATCCAATTAAATGCTGCCACCCCATGTGACTCAAGCAGCCATCTTGGGTCAGGCAGAGCCTATTTAAGGCCCTGGCTCCCAGGCTTGGTGCACATTTTGCAAGTAGAAAAAGTTACCCCATCTGTTAGAGACAGTAGTAGCGTTAGGGAGAGGTTCCTGATGAGGTGGGGAAACCTAGGGTTCCATCTTTTTTGTACACATTCCCGATTGGACACTAGATGGCCAGGCTGCATTCTGTCCCCTCTCAACAGACACTGTCAGTCCAGCTAGAATTTGCTTCTTCCACATAGCTGGCAACTGTGAGTGCACCCGGCTGGATAGCCATCCCACCAGGTTTGTTGTGGACTGTTACTGCATTCTCTCAATTCAAGACTTCTTTGGCACCTACCTATGTGAATCATTGCTTCCACACCATGCTGCACCACACCTACATCCTGATTCTCTCCCTCACTTCCATTTGTTTGGAACAAGCAACATAGGCGAGCACACGGGGTGTGCCGGATGTGTCTTGGCACACCCTGAAGGAGAAAAATAAGTAGGTGTGGCGCTGTTCAATGGATTACAATTGACTCTCAATGTGGTGGTGATGTAATGTGGGTGTGAATGTAACACCAGTAAATGATGTGCAAAATTGTGACAAATAAATTATAAGTGAACATAAACATGTCCATGTAAAAAAGCAATACATAAATGAATACAAATGTTAAAAGTTAAACTCCTATTGAGCATTCAAATACGTCCAGAAGAGATACTAATTAGATATTCAAAAAGTACTAATTAGATATTCCAAAAAATCCAGAAAGGGCTTGTGCTGGTGAAAAGTGATCTCTAATGTAAATGATCTCTGGATGAAATACATTCAATAAATAGAGCATTCAGAACAGTTCAAGAAAGTGCTTGTGCTGGTGAAAAGTAATCACTGTTCATTTTCCCTCTTCCCAAAGTGATCACAGCAAGTTTGGCTTATCCGTGCTCCTAATGTGCACACACAATTTTCCTCCCCGCTTGGGGTATGTAGCATTCACAGTATATGCCACTGTGTAGCAGCCTATGAGGCATCCCGTCCTGGATGTCTTGGTGGTACTCCAATTGATTACTAGACATGTGCATTCGTTTTCGTCCGAATGCATTTTCGTCCGAATTTCAGGTATTTTCGTTATCGTTTTAACAAACGAAAATGCAGAATCCGAAAACCGAAAGATCCGACATAAACAAATGCTTAATTTTCGTTTTCGTTACAACAGTTCGATATAGATAGGAGATTCGACATGAGGCTGACAATAACAATCTGTATCCATCGAACCTGTGGTCGAATGTGCCTAACCTTAACTCTATTAGTCCAAGATTATTCTACATAGAGAGAAAAGATTCGACATTATAGAGAGAAAAGATTCGACATAGAGAGAAAAGATTCAACATTATAGAGAGAAAAGATTCGACATAGGAGAGAAAAGATTTGACATAGAGAGAAAAGATTTGACATTATAGAGAGAAAAGATTCGACATTATAGAGAGAAAAGATTCGACATAGAGAGAAAAGATCACTGCTGGAATTGGGTGGGGGAAGTAAAATAAAAAAATGATGATGATGAATGTTATTGGCTGATTGTAACCAAAGAGGAGGAGCAGTAAAATAGCTAGCACTAACTTGACAATTCGACATAAACGACGAAGATTCAACGAAGCATCGAAAAACATACAAACGTCGAATCTGTCATTGAAGGCTTATGGTGTCTGTTGAAAGTTCTAAGAAGATTCTACGGAGCAGATAAACTGTATGACGCTGCAATCGTACATTTCCGGTCAAATGCTCGGCCCATAGGCTATAGAAGAATTCTAATGTTGGTTGACTAGTAGGGATGAGCTTCGAGTTCGAGTCGAACTCATGTTCAACTCGAACATTGCCTGTTCGCTCGTTCGCCGAACAGCGAACAAATTGCGGTGTTCGCGGCAAATTCAAAAAATCTATGGGAGAAATCTAAAGTGCTAATTATAAAGGCTAATATGCAAGTTATTGTCCTAAAAAGTGTTTGGGGACCCGGGTCCTGTCCCAGGGGACATGTATCAATGCAAAAATAAGTTTTAAAAACGGCCGTTTTTTCGGGAGCAGTGATTTTAATAATGCTTAAAATGAAAAAATAAAAGTGAAATATTCCTTTAAATTTCGTACCTGGGGGGTGTGTATGATATGCATGTGAAGTGGCGCATGTTTCCCGTGCTTAGAACTGTCCCTGCAAAAAATGTCATTTTTGAAAGAAAAAAAGTCATTTAAAACTCATTCGCGGCTATTAATGAATTGTCGGCTCCCGGCAATACATACAAAAGTCATTGATAAAAAAAAAAAAAAAGCGTGGGGGTTCCCCAGAATTCAATTACCAGGCCCTTCAGGTCTGGAATGGATATTAAGGGGAACCCCGCCGCAAATAAAAAAAAAATTGACGTGGGGTTCCCCCAAACATCCATTCCAGGCCTTTCAGATCTGGCATGGATTTTAAGGGGAACTCCACCCCAAATTTAAAAAAAAATGGCGTGGAGTCCCCCTAAAAATCCATACCAGACCCCCGTCCTGAGCACGCAACCTGGCCGGCCGCAGGGGAAGAGGGGGGGACGAGAGAGCGGCCCCCCTCCCTCCTGAACCGTACCAGGCCACATGCCCTCAACATGGGGAGGATGTTGATGGGGACAAGGGCCGGTGGTTGTGGGGGTCTGCGGGCGGGGGGCTTATCGGAATCTGGAAGACCCCTTTAACAAAGGGGACCCCCAGATCCCGCCCCCCCATGTGAATTGGTAAGGGGGTACATTGTACCCCTACCATTTCACGAAGAAAGCGTAGAAAAATGTTTAAAAAAAAACACACAAACACCTTGAAAAAGTCCTTTATTTAAAAAAAAAAAAAAATTCCAGCGGTGAAATCCAGTGTCCCGCGGCGATCCCGATGTCCAGCGCTGTCCTTCATTGGTTGTGCCTGAGCGGACCTGATGGGGAACTCCCTCTCAGTATTTTAAATGTATAGACCCGCCCCTTCTAAAGTTCCCCATCAGGTCCGCTCAGCGGACCAGATGCGGAACATGAGAAGGGGCGGGTCTATACATGTATTACCAAAGTGAGAGCAGTTCCCCATCAGGTCCGCCCCCTCGGTATGTCGGACCCGCCTACGTCATTGGCTTGAGCGGGGAACTTCCTTCACTATGTAATTTAAATTTACATAGTGAAGGAAGTTCCCCGCTCAAGCCAATGACGTAGGCGGGTCCGACATACCGAGGGGGCGGACCTGATGGGGAACTGCTCTCACTTTGGTAATACATGTATAGACCCGCCCCTTCTCATGTTCCGCTGAGCGGACCTGATGGGGAACTTTAGAAGGGGCGGGTCTATACATTTAAAATACTGAGAGGGAGTTCCCCATCAGGTCCGCTCAGGCACAACCAATGAAGGACAGCGCTGGACATCGGGATCGCCGCGGGACACTGGATTTCACCGCTGGAATGTTTTTTTTTTTTTTTTTTAAATGACTTTTTCAAGGTGTTTGTGTGTTTTTTTAAACATTTTTTTACGCTTTCTTCGTGAAATGGTAGGGGTACAATGTACCCCTTACCAATTCACATGGGGGGGCCGGGATCTGGGGGTCCCCTTTGTTAAAGGGGTCTTCCAGATTCCGATAAGCCCCTCGCCCGCAGACCCCCACAACCACCGGGCAAGGGTTGTGGGGATGAGGCCCTTGTCCCCATCAACATGGGGACATCCTCCCCATGTTGAGGGCATGTGGCCTGGTACGGTTCAGGAGGGAGGGGGGCCGCTCTCTCGTCCCCCCCTCTTCCCCTGCGGCCGGCCAGGTTGCGTGCTCGGATAAGGGGTCTAGTATGGATTTTTAGGGGGACTCCACGCCATTTTTTTTAAAATTTGGGGTGGAGTTCCCCTTAAAATCCATGCCAGATCTGAAGGGCCTGGAATGGATATTTGGGGGAACCCCACGTCAATTTTTTTTTAAATTTGCGGCGGGGTTCCCCTTAATATCCATTCCAGACCTGAAGGGCCTGGTAATTGAATTCTGGGGAACCCCCACGCTTTTTTTTTTTTTTTTTATCAATGACTTTTGTATGTATTGCCGGGAGCCGACAATTCATTAATAGCCGCGAGTCAGTTTTAAATGACTTTTTTTCTTTCAAAAATGCCATTTTTTGCAGGGACAGTTCTAAGCACGGGAAACATGCGCCACTTTACATGCATATCATACACACCCCCCAGGTACGAAATTTAAAGGAATATTTCACTTTTATTTTTTCATTTTAAGCATTATTAAAATCACTGCTCCCGAAAAAACGGCTGTTTTTAAAACTTTTTTTTTGCATTGATACATGTCCCCTGGGGCAGGACCCAGGTCCCCAAACACTTTTTAGGACAATAACTTGCATATTAGCCTTTATAATTAACACTTTAGATTTCGAACGTTCGAGTCCATTGTATTTAATAGGGTTCTAAAGTTCACACGGCTCATCCCTGTTGACTAGTAATAGTAATTAAAAAATATAATTATTACTAGTCATACAATAGAATTCATCTATAGCTTGTAGGCGGAACATTCGACCGGAAATGTACGATTGCAGCGTCGTACAGTTTCGCTGCTCCGTCGAATCTTCTTTGAACATTCGACAGACACCATAAGCCTTCAATGACAGATTCGACCTTAATTAATTCAGATTTTCGGACGAATGCAATTTCTAACGAAAAACGAAATAAATAAAAACGAATTTCGGGAGTAACTAAATAAATTTATTTTTCTAACGAAAACGAAATTCCGAAACAAAATATTTCAGTGTGCACATGTCTATTGATTACCATGTAAAGGAGAGATGGACCCCAATAGTGGAATACTGATAGACTATTTATTAAATAAAAACATGTGGAAACGTACTCACATTTTGCAAAAGCATAAAAAGCATGTATTGCTGACACTAACGCCGATGCCCGGAAGTGATGCAAGGACGCACGTTGACTCCGCCGCGGAGGGATGTGAGAAAGAGCTCTGCCCAGAGCCCTGCCACTGTTGACCCCTGTCTTCTGCCCTGCTGACCCCTGTCCTTGGCTCAGTTGACCCCTATCCTTAGCTCTGCTGATCCCTGTCCTCCGGCCCTGATGACCCCCGTCCTTTGCCATACTGACCCCCAGTACACTGACTTTCTGATTCCTGCACACTCCCCTGCTGACCTCTTATCCTCTGCCCTGCTGACCCCTGTCCTCGGCCCTGCTGACCCTTGTCAGGTGTGTACCTTCATACATACAGTAGGACCATGGAGTAAAAATGTAGCCACCCTCTAACAGGAAGTTGGGCCAAAGCAGCAAAATGGATGGCAGACTTAAAAGAAAAAAATCTATATATTGCAGTTTACCAATCTTTAAAGAGGAACTAAACCCTACCCTCAAAATGACTCGTGGTTACAGATGCCGACACCTGACTATTAAAAACAAAAAAACACAGCGTGGGCTCCCCCTCCCCAGTTCAAACCAGGTCCTTCGAGTCTGGTATGGATTTTAAAAGGAATCCCATGCCCAAGTAAAAAAAAAAAAACGGCATGGGTCCCCCCAAAATCCACACCAGACCCATATCCAGGCATGCAGCCTGGCAGGTCAGGAAAGGAGGGGGCGAGTAACAACGGCCTCATGGTTCTGGGAGGTCTGCAGGCGGGGGGCTTATCGGAATCTGAAAGCCCACTTTAACAAGTATCAGGTACCCCTACCCATTCAGCAAAAAGTGCACAAAAAATAAAAACCGGAGACAAGTTTTTGATAACTCCTCCCCCCACCTTCCCCATATTGCGGGCATGTTGTCTGGTGTGGTTCTGGGGGGGGGGGACTCGCTCGTGTCTGATATGGATTCTGGGGGGAGCCCACGTCATTTAAAAAAAAATGTTGGCATTGGGTTCCCCTTAAAATTGCCATTGGGTTTTCCCAATCAGGGCACAGAATGCACTGTGCAGCGCTTGCGGGGCGAATACACAGCAAATACCCTGAAAATTCGGGTGTTCGGTGAACAGCCGAACAGGCAAATGTTCGGCCCAAACTCATGCTCGGCCCGAATTGTTACCCCAACACTATTACCAAGCAATTGAACAGGTGTACCTTATAAAGTGGCTGGTGAGTGTATATGTTGTTAGTTATTTATTGAAAAATATTTTATTCTATTTAGTATTTATTAAGATTTTTGTATTTATCATGAGCAATAATGACTTCCTGTTTTCAATGACTTGTGTGATTTCTCTTTTTATATATACTGCATAGGTGTGCGCACGGGGTGTGCCGGGTGTGCCTGGGCACACCCTAATCACCCCCTGCCAGCCAGCACTCTTATGTGGTGAAACTGCCTGCTCCACCCTTGGACACTCACTGGCGGTGACAGAGCTATGAGTGGGACTATTTTGGTAATTATATATATATATATATATATATATATATATATTATATATAGATTGATCTATGAGAGGGACTACAGCAGCGGAGTAAGCGGGCAGCAGGCCGCGTTTTCTGATGCTGCCTCTATAGTTCCGGCAGCAGATCCCTTACTGGAGGCGGCGGAGTGATACAGCTGCACTCCCCCTGCCATCCTGTGCCTCTTCTGCTTCCACCAGAGCCGAGGTCAGCGGCACCTAGAGGGGAGCATGGCAAAATCTAGGAGGGTGAATTTCACATGTGCCCCCCCTGGCAAACTCCCTCCATCAACCATCCATATATGGAGAAACTAGAGCATCTGGCACAGTGCCGAGCAATCAAAATCCCCCTTTCTCCCTTCCACGAACAGAAGAGAAGAGAGGGCTCGACCCGGCCCACCTCCTCCCACCCCCATCCCCAGTGTCTACCCCGCCCACACTGCAATCCTAGTGTGCAGCCTCTACCTGAGAAAAGGAATGTGTGTGTGGGGGATTTAAGGTGCAGCAGCTGGAAGATCTGTGGTGCCTGCAAGATACCAGCCTCTGGTAAGTAAGCAGTCCCCCATCTCCCTCAACTGTCCCCTTCAATCCCTCTTCCAGGAGCTGCCCAGTTGATTTCTTGTCCAGTAGTGGCTTAGGGACAACTTGGCTTCTGGTGTAAGGGGGGACTTCGCCAGGGCTTCTGGTGTAATGGGGACTCCGCCAGGGCTTCTGGTTTAAGGGTGACTCCGTCTGGGCTTCTGGTCTAAGGGGGGACTCTGCCAGGGCTTCTGGTTTAAGGGGGGACTCTGCCAGGGCTTCTGGTGTAAGGCGGACTCTGCCAGGGCTTCTGGTTTAAGGGCGACTTCGTCTGGGCTTCTGGTGTAGGGGGGGACTCTGCCAGGGCTTCTGGTTTAAGGGGGGACTCTGCCAGGGCTTCTGGTGTAAGGGCGACTCCGTCTGGGCTTCTGGTGTAAGGGGGGACTCTGCCAGGGCTTCTGGTGTAAGGGGGGACTCTGCCCGGGCTTCTGGTGTAAGGGGGGACTCCGTCTGGACTTCTGGTGTAATGGGGACTCCGCCAGGGCTTCTGGTTTAAGGGCGACTTCGTCTGGGATTCTGGTCTAAGGGGGTACTCTGCCAGGGCTTCTGGTTTAAGGGGGGACTCTGCCAGGGATTCTGGTGTAAGGCGGACTCTGCCAGGGCTTCTGGTTTAAGGGCGACTCCGTCTGGGCTTCTGGTTTAAGGGGGGACTCCACCAGGGCTTCTGGTTTAAGGGGGACTCTGCCAGGGCTTCTGGTGTAAGGGGGGACTCTGCCAGGGCTTCTGGTGTAAGGGGGGACTCTGCCAGAGCTTCTGGTGTAAGGGGGGACTCTGCCAGAGCTTCTGGTGTAAGGGGGGACTCTGCCAGGGCTTCTGGTGTAAGGGGGGACTCCGTCTGGGCTTCTGGTGTAAGGGGGGACTCTGCCAGGGCTTCTGGTGTAGGGGGGGACTCTGCCAGGGCTTCTGGTTTAAGGGGGGACTCCGCCAGGGCTTCTGGTTTAAGGGGGGACTCCACCAGGGCTTCTGGTTTAAGGGGGGACTCCACCAGGGCTTCTGGTTTAAGGGGGGACTCCACCAGGGCTTCTGGTTTAAGGGGGGACTCTGCCAGGGCTTCTGGTGTAAGGCGGACTCCGCCAGGGCTTCTGGTTTAAGGGGGGACTCTGCCAGGGCTTCTGGTGTAAGGGCGACTCCGTCTGGGCTTCTGGTGTAATGGGGACTCCGCCAGGGCTTCTGGTTTAAGGGCGACTTCGTCTGGGATTCTGGTCTAAGGGGGTACTCTACCAGGGCTTCTGGTTTAAGGGGGGGACTCTGCCAGGGCTTCTGGTTTAAGGGGGGACTCTGCCAGGGCTTCTGGTTTAAGGGGGGACTCTGCCAGGGCTTCTGGTGTAAGGGCGACTCCGTCTGGGCTTCTGGTGTAAGGGGGGACTCTGCCAGGGCTTCTGGTGTAAGGGGGGACTCTGCCAGGGCTTCTGGTGTAAGGGGGGACTCCGTCTGGGCTTCTGGTGTAATGGGGACTCCGCCAGGGCTTCTGGTTTAAGGGCGACTTCGTCTGGGATTCTGGTCTAAGGGGGTACTCTGCCAGGGCTTCTGGTTTAAGGGGGGACTCTGCCAGGGCTTCTGGTGTAAGGCGGACTCTGCCAGGGCTTCTGGTTTAAGGGCGACTTCGTCTGGGATTCTGGTCTAAGGGGGTACTCTGCCAGGGCTTCTGGTTTAAGGGGGGACTCTGCCAGGGCTTCTGGTGTAAGGCGGACTCTGCCAGGGCTTCTGGTTTAAGGGCGACTCCGTCTGGGCTTCTGGTTTAAGGGGGGACTCCGCCAGGGCTTCTGGTGTAAGGGGGGACTCTGCCAGGGCTTCTGGTGTAAGGGGGGACTCTGCCAGGGCTTCTGGTGTAAGGGGGGACTCCGTCTGGGCTTCTGGTGTAAGGGGGGACTCTGCCAGGGCTTCTGGTGTAAGGGGGGACTCTGCCAGGGCTTCTGGTGTAAGGGGGGACTCTGCCAGGGCTTCTGGTGTAAGGCGGACTCCGCCAGGGCTTCTGGTTTAAGGGGGGACTCCACCAGGGCTTCTGGTTTAAGGGGGGACTCCACCAGGGCTTCTGGTTTAAGGGGGGACTCCACCAGGGCTTCTGGTTTAGGGGGGGACTCTGCCAGGGCTTCTGGTGTAAGGCGGACTCCGCCAGGGCTTCTGGTTTAAGGGGGGACTCTGCCAGGGCTTCTGGTGTAAGGGCGACTCCGTCTGGGCTTCTGGTGTAAGGGGGGACTCTGCCAGGGCTTCTGGTGTAAGGGGGGACTCTGCCAGGGCTTCTGGTGTAACGAATCCTGCTGATTTCGTTCAACCTTTTCTTTATCGTACACCACGGGACACAGAGCTAGTCATTACATAATGGGTTAAGGGTCACCAGCGGTGATTGGACACTGGCACAACCAATGGAAGACAGTTCCCCTCCATATAACCCCTCCCATCAGGGAAGTACCTCAGTTTTTTCGCCAGTGTCGAAAGGTGTTGGACGCGTTAGGAGGTGCTAAAGGAAAGCTCTACCAAAGAGACCCTCTGGGGGTAAAAGAGCTATGCTTTCGGATCCATCCAAGACGCCTACAAATGAGCTGAATCTGGATGGGATCCGGGCCTCATCCATGAGGCGTCGCCTGTAATGTCTCTCTTCGGAGGACTGGGCTCTAAGATCCAGCACTTTCGCTATTTCGCTATAAAGTCCTGGTAAGAGTCTTGTACAAGGCCCAGGGGAGAGGTATCCTTTAAATAGGAACCCATATCCCTGAAGGTTGGCACACATAGCCCACCGTGAAGGGTGAAGTTTGGTATCTGTCTGAAATCTTTCAGCAGAAAAACCTGCGGCGTGGATAAGGTGAGATTAGAAGGTCCATAACTAGGTTGGGACCTTTTTCAAAAAGTGGATGTCTTCTTTTTTTCCACCACTGGGGGGAGTAAAGAGCTGAATATACTCACCTCACTCTGTTCAGTGTCGGCTTCGGCGAAGTACACTGCTCGTCACCTCCGCTGCTGAGCTTGCTGGGGCACCCCGATCCTCCTTTCGGTGGCCGACCAGACACCTGCAGATGCAGGTAAGTGGGAACAAGGGCTGATGAGAGTCCTCTCTCACTATGGCCACCACCATAGCGCTAAGGGCCGCGCGCTGCGCGCGCGGGAGCGCGCTATATCGGAGGGGGGGGGGGGCGAAGGCGTGCGCGGGCACGTGGCGCGCGCAGGCACAGAAACGGCGCCAAATTTAAAAGACTGTCAGTGTGAGAAGCACTGCAGCAGCAAGCAAGCTCGTTAGTTCTCTTATTCCTGGCAGAGAAACACAGCAGCTATACAGGGACGTAAGACTCCATGTGGTTGGATTAGGGTACTTCCTAGAAGACATCCATGTTATGCATAGTTATGTGTTAAAAGTTGCATACTTAATGTATTTGCTAAACTGAACACGGTAGTATATGCATTTAGGTACCTTGTATTTTGTCTAAACAGTAAGCCTTCCAGGGGAAGTAATACGGACAAAAAGAGATAAGAAAGCACCACCGCCTGAGAGGAGGCTCTAACTGTGCTGACTCGGTACCTTTCTCTCCTGTGTTGCTAAATGCACCTGTTCAGGATGAGCCATTACCTCTGTCAGGTATGGCGGCTTCCCCAGTGAAGCCTGGGCCTGTATATGTCACTGAGGACACTTTATCAGCTGCCCTAAATAATCTGGAGGAAAAAATTGCTACCTGAATCGCTAAGTCCTCTAAAAAGGGACAATAAGCGAAGCAGGTCTCTTCCAGTATTGGACCTCCCTTCAGAAGTACCTGAGGGAGGAGGATGAGGAGGAGGAGGCTACATCAGCAGAGGATGAGGAGCCAGATTTTAAGGTCACAGGTACAATGCTATAGCAGTGCATTTAAGTTAACCTCTGCGGAGGTAACGGAATTACCTGTCTCCTCCCTAGGGTCATTAAGATCCCTGCAAGGTGCATGCTCCTTCCCGGTTCATCCGTTACTAGAGGATCTAATATACGCAAACTGGCAACATCCAGATAAGCGTTTCTCACCTCCAAAAAGGTTTAACATTCTTTATCCTATGGGGGAAATTTTTTTTTTTAAAGAAATGGAGCCTGCCTGCGGTAGTTGCGGCTATTTCTTGTGTAAATAAAAACCTGACATGTCCGGTGGATAATGTACAAGGGTTTAAAAGATCCTTCTGAGAGGAAGTTGAAATCCTCCTTCCTTTTGGCCGGCTCAATTACCCAACCTGCAGTAGCAGCAGTCGGTATGGGTCAGGTCATCAGCCAACAGGTAAAGCAGGGGCTGAAGGAACTGCCTTCAGAGCAGGCTAGAAATTTGGAAAATTTGCCTAAAGCCTTATGCTTCACAGTGGATGCCATGAGAGATTCTATCATACAGGCATCACGCCTTACACTCCAGCTGGTACAGATGCGCAGAGTACTTTGGCTTAAGCATTGGTCAGCGGAGACCCCATGCAAAAAGCTGTTGGCAAGTTCCCGTTCCATGGCGAAAGCCTATTTGGGGAAGATTTAGAAAAATATATACAGAAGATCAAGTGGTAAAACGACTTTTACCTGAGAGAAAGAAAAACAAGAGATCTTGTTTTAAACGCTCTCTCCCCAGCTCCCGGGAAATCTGACTCCAACCAGTGGCGGCGGCCTGTTTTAGCCGCCCACAAAAGCCAAGGGGCAAGCTCAGAAGAACAAGAAGCCGTGGGGTGCAAGAGCTAATAAGCAAGCCCCCAAAGCCTCTCAGTGAAGGGGCGCCCCCGCTCGGCCGAGTGGGAGGAAGGCTTTGTCAGTTCTGAGCGACTTGGTGGTCAGAAATCCAGGACAATTGGGTAGTATCCACAATATCCTCAGGGTACAAACTGGAATTTCGAGAGATCCCATCTTCTCAATTCCGAGGTTCAAGACTCTCCAAGGATCCACAAAAAAGAGAATCCTTCTTCAAAGGTTTGAATCACTTAATGGCTCAAGGGGTAGTTACAGACGTACCCCAAAAAGAGCGAGGTTCAGGTTTTTACTCAAACCTCTTTGTGATTCCAAAGCCAAATGGAGATGTCAGACCCATCCTGGATCTAAAATCCCTAAATCGGTTCCTGAACGATCGCCATTTTCGAATGGAAACGATCTGATCCGTGGCCGCCACTTTAAAGGGCGGAAAATTCATGGCGCCCATAGATATCAAGGACGCACATTTACACATACCCATCCTCCCCGCTCACCAAAGATTCCTAAGGTTTGCGGTAGAAGATCGCCACTTTCAATTTGTGGCTCTGCCGTTTGGTGTAGCCACCGCGTCCATAGTATTCAAAGGTGCTAGCTCCTCTGTTAGCAAACCTAAGAACACGGGGCATTGCGGTAACAGCCTATCTGGACGATCTACTAGTAATAGATCAGTCAAAGGACGGATTGGGTCACGCTGTACACACTACAGTAGGATACCTGGAGCATTTAGGATGGATTATAAATTTACAAAAATCCTCTCTCCAGGCCCAAAGAAGGATAGGGTACCTGGGCATGATCATAGATACAGCCCAAAACGGGGTATACCTGCCAGAACCGAAGATACAGTCTCTGAAAGACCTGATCCACAAGGTCAAAGCAAACAAGAGGCCGTCTATTCGCCTTTGCATGAGACTATTGGGAAAGATGGTAGCCTCCTTCGAGGCGGTCCCTTACGCCCAGTTTCATTCGAGACTACTTCAAGGCAATATTTTAGCTTCCTGGAACAGGAAGAGCCAAGCTCTGGATATACCCATGCGCCTGTCCTCACAAGTACGCCACAGCTTCGATTGGTGGCTAGAAGCCAGGAATTTACGGAAGGGAAAGTCCTTCCTCCCAGTGGCCTGGAAGGTGGTATCTAGGGATGCCAGCCTATCGGGCTGGGGTGCAGTATTCGAGGAGGCTTCTACCCAGGGAACCTGGGCCAAGACTCAGGGGATCCTGCCCATCAATGTGCTAGAGATCCGGGCGGTATATCTAGCCCTCAAAACCTGGACATACAGGTTACAGGGCTACCCAGTTCGGGTTCAATCCGACAATGCTACGGCAGTAGCTTACATCAATCACCAAGGAGGCACCCGCAGTCGGGCAGCCCAAAGAGAGGTGAACCGGATCCTGGCATGGGCAGAAGAGCATGTACCTTGCCTTTCTGCAATCTTCATTCCAGGGATGGAAAATTGGCAAGCAGACTACCTGAGTCGTCAGCAGCTGCTACCAGGGAGTGGTCTCTTCACCCCGAGATCTTTCAGGCCATATGTCTGAGATGGGGAAACCCAGATGTAGACCTGCTAGCTGCCAGGTTCAACAAGAAATTGGACAACTTTGTGTCCAGAACGAGAGATCCTCTAGCCTACGGGACAGACGCTCTAATAATACAGACGCTCTAATAACTCCATGGAATCAGTTCTCACTGATCTAGGCATTCCCTCCGATCCCTCTTCTACAAAGACTGCTTCGCAGGATCAAGGAGGAGGGAATACCAGTAATCCTAGTGGCCCCAAACTGGCCCAGGAGGCCTTGGTACGCCGAGATTGTAAAAACGGCGATAGGAAGGCCCTGGAAGTTTCCACTCCGACACGACCTGCTGTCACAGGGTCCAGTATTCCACCCTTCCTTACAAAGGCTAAAGTTGACGGCCTGGCTGCTGAGACCCACATTTTTAAAAAGAGAGGGGTCTCTGGTCCGGCTCTTTCTACGCTCATTAATGCTAGAAAGCCAGCCTCCAGACTCATCTATCAGAGAGTCTGGAGAGCATACGTTTCCTGGTGTGAATCCAGATGTTGGAATCCTCAGAAGTATGAAATAAGTAGGATTCTTGCTTTTTGCCAGTTAGGAGTGGATATGAATTTAGCCCTTAGCACCATCAAAGGGCAAATATCGGCTCTATCAGTCTTCTTTCAGAGACCATTGGCATCTCACTCCCTAGTTCGGACATTCATTAAGGGGGTACTGAGGATAAATCCTCCAGTTAGGACTCCCTTGTGTCCATGGGATTTGAATTTGGTATTGTCAGTGTTGCAAAAGCAACCTTTTGAACCTATTCGCCATATTCCTTTAATTATATTAAGTAGGAAGTTGGCCTTTCTGATTGCTATAGCTTCTGCTAGGAGAGTATCAGAGCTAGCAGCTCTTTCTTGTAAAGAGCCTTATCTAATTTGTCACAAGGACAAAATCGTACTACGACCCCATCCGGCTTTTCTACCTAAGGTGGTGTCGGCTTTTCACTTGAATCAAGACATTGTTCTGCCTTCCTTTTTTCCAAACCCGCGGACGGCGGGGGAAAAATTATTACACTCTCTAGATCTAGTGAGAGCGGTAAAGGTGTATCTGCAAGCAACCGCTCAGATACGTAAAACAGATGTTTTGTTTATTTTACCAGATGGGCCCAAGAAGGGCCAAGCGGTATCAAAATCCACCATTTCCAGGTGGATTAGACAAGTAATTATTCAAGCTTATGGTTTAAAGAACAGGACTCCTCCTTTTCCTGTTAAGGCGCACTCTACCAGGGCGATAGGTGCTTCATGGGCAGTGCACCACCAGGCTTCGATGGCTCAGATCTGTAAAGCTGCAACTTGGTCTTCAGTCCATACATTTTCCAAATTCTATCAAATAGATGTGAAAGGACATGAGGATTCCGCCTTTGGGCGAAGTGTGCTGCAGGCAGCAGTATAGGGCTTCTGGTCCGCAAGCGGCCTGTTTTGATCTGTGTCCCCCCCCCTTCATATGAGCATTGCTCTGGGACGTCCCATTATGTAATGACTAGCTCTGTGTCCCGTGGTGTACGATAAAGAAAATAGGATTTTTATAACAGCTTACCTGTAAAATCCTTTTCTTGGAGTACACCACAGGACACAGAGGTCCCCCCCTTCTTATGGGAACCTTACTGCTTTGCTACAAAACTGAGGTACTTCCCTGATGGGAGGGTTTATATGGAGGGGAACTGTCTTCCATTGGTTGTGCCAGTGTCCAATCACCGCTGGTGACCCTTAACCCATTATGTAATGACTAGCTCTGTGTCCTGTGGTGTACTCCAAGAAAAGGATTTTACAGGTAAGCTGTTATAAAAATCCTATTTTTTTGCCCATACACAATTGCGCGGTCATGCAACTCTGTAAACAAATTTTATTTATATAAATAGATCTTTCTTTTGGTGGAATTTGATCACCTCTGGGGTTTTTTATTTTTTATAAAATAAATATGATATAAAATATTTTATAAAATATGAAAAAAAGGCCAAAACGTTTGAAAAAAAACCCCCATAAATTTCTTCATAGAATTAGACCAAACTGTATTTTGCTACATGTCTTTGGTAAAAAAATTCCTAATAAGTATATTTTAATTAGTTTGTGTGAAAGTTATAGTGTCTACAAACTGTGGTATATATATATATATATATATATATTGTGACAGCAGGAAGGTAAAGTCACCTGGTTGCATCCAGGGGGGTAGATATATTTCTCCCAGATTCAGGCTTTATGCTGACTTATACAACTAGGGTGGAGAGTTGTATAAGCCCAGCTGAGGCTAGTAGGCTCATGGGTGACTCATACCTCTAGGGAGAGTGTGGGGCGTCGTACAGACAGGGAGTTGATGAGGCCAGCTGAAGCTTGTCAGCTCATTTAGGCCTCTATAAGAACTCCCAGATTCATTAGGTGTTAGCTCATGCCTGGAACCAGACCTGTGTGGACTGTCTAGGGAGAGTGAACCCCTGTGCGGTGAGAAAAAGCCTGTGTGGCTATTTGCTTGGACATTCAAAACCAGGGACTTAGGGACTAGGACAGCACTAGGCTGATCCCAGTTGTTAGTTAGGAAGCCTGTATGTTTAGTCAGAGGTCAAGTTGACCAGGATTTAATTTGTTTATGTTTCTTTTGGCTTTGCTGTGTTTTGTCACTGTAAATAGAAAATAAACCACACCTTTTTTTGATTTTGAAAACCACAACCTCCGTTTGCTGGGCCTGTTTTGTGTGGGGAGCCCATCCCGGGGGTCACACACACCCGCTGCCGAGCTAACCCCCTCACAGTTGGTGGAGAACCAGTGGCAGTTTTTTTTTAAGCCAGCATGGAGGAGATACTGAAGCAGCTGGCTCTAGCAAATGCCAATCAACAGCAGACAAATGCAGGTTTGCAAAAGAGCCTTGCAGCTCAACAACAGAACTTCGCAGCCCAGCAGCAAGCTCATCAACAGAGCCTTGCAGCTCAGCAACAAGCCCAGCAGCAATCTGAGGCCCGCTTCATAGACCTGTTACAGAAGCAAGAGCAGAGACTACAACAAATGGAAGCAGTAATGCAGCAACGTCCGCAGACCAGTGAGGGAAGCCGTCCCACTAATACCGCGTCCTTTGGGGTGAGTCGTTTATTGACAAAAATGACTGGAGAGGATGATCCAGAGGTATTTTTGACCACATTTGAAAGGACTGCTGAAAGAGAAAAGTGGCCTGAGGAGCAGTGGGCTGGACTGGTGGCTCCTCTGTTAACTGGTGAATCGCAGAAGGCTTACTATGACCTAGAGCCTGACCAAGCAAAAGACTATGTGATGCTAAAAGCTGAAATATTGGCAAGGCTGGGTGTCACCCAGGCTGTCCGGGCTCAGCGTGTGCATAACTGGACTTTCCAGCTTGGAAAACCCCCCAGGTCTCAAATGTATGATCTCATTCACCTAAGCAGAAAGTGGCTACAGCCAGAGACTTTGTCCGCACCAAAGATTGTGGAACGTGTTGTAATGGATCGGTTTTTGAGAGCTCTTCCTACTGCCATCCAAAAGTGGGTAAGCCATGGAGACCCAGAGACGGCCGATGGTCTTGTGGATCGTGTGGAGAAATACTTGGCTACAGAGAACCTGACGGCCTCTTCCAGAGACACTCGGACTTTCCACCCTAAGACCAGACCATCCCCAGGGGCGGATAAGAGGATTCCAAGGGGTGAGGGTGGAGAGAGTGAGAGGGTGGGAGCTCTACCCCAAGTTTGGCGAGAACAGCCTGGGAAATCAGCGGCTCAAGAGGCGGCAAGAAGGATCGTTTGCTACCGCTGCCGGCAAGCGGGACATATTGCAGCCAATTGCCCGGTTGTGGAGGAACCCATGCAGTGTGACTTTCTGATGGGCAGACGTCAGTCGCTGTGTGCGACAGTCGCATGCACTGCCATTCGAGGAACTGAGAAACATTTATGCAAAATGTGTGTTAATGGTAGAAATGTTGTGGTATTGCTGGATTCAGGTAGCCTTGTGACCCTGATAAAGGCTGAGTTAGTTAAAACAGAGGTCTCTGGGAATAGCAAGGTAGCTGTTATTTGTGTGCATGGGGACACCCGAGAGTATCCAGTGACTACAGTGTGTTTCGAGACCCCCAAAGGTACCCTCTCTCATCCAGTGGGCTTAGTATCTCAGTTACCGCATGACGCCATTGTGGGAAGGGATTTTCCGAAGTTCTGGGAACTGTGGGATGATCCTGAGCCCCCCACTGGTGCCCCTATGTACCAGGAATGGGATAGCCAGAACTCCCCTGAGAGTGGTGAGGACTCTCCGGAATTTCCCTTATCAGTATTGGCAGGGGAGACTCAAGAAACTGGAGAGGAGCCCACCTCCTCAGACGAAAACCTACCGTCTGTGGAGTTTTCTGATCTTGAGGTTCACAGGGAAAACTTTGCCACAGAACAGTTGAAAGACCCCGCCCTAATAAATGCACGGGAAAACGTAGTGAAAATAGATGGCGAGTTAGTGAACCCAGATAATACCTGCACTTACCCATACTTCAGCGTAGAGAAGGACCTACTGTATCGGGTGGCAAAAAGGGCAGAAGAAACCGTTGAGCAGCTTGTGGTGCCCAAACCTTACAGGAAGTTGGTGTTGGAGTTGGCCCATGGGCACATTCTTGGAGGTCATCTGGGGACAGAGAAAACCCGAGAGAGGGTATTACAGAGATTCTATTGGCCGGGGGTGATAAAGGACATAGAAAATTATTGTTCCTCCTGCCCTGTGTGTCAGAGGTCGGCCCCGATGCCACATTTCCGTAGCCCGCTGGTCCCTCTACCCATCATTGAGGTCCCGTTTGAGAGGATCGCCATGGATTTGGTAGGTCCTATAATCAAGTCCGCTAGGGGGCACCAGTACATATTAGTTATAATGGACTATGCCACCCGTTATCCAGAAGCGATCCCTCTCCGAAATACCTCGGCCAAAACCATAGCCAAAGAGCTATCTCTTGTGTTTAGCCGGGTGGGTATTTGTAGAGAACTGCTTACGGACCAATGTACACCCTTTATGTCCCGGGTTATGAAGGAGCTGTGTAAATTGTTCAAAGTGACGCAATTACGTACATCTGTGTATCACCCCCAAACCGATGGGCTGGTTGAAAGATTCAACAAAACCCTAAAGCAAATGTTGAAGAAAGTGGTGGATAGAGATGGAAAGGATTGGGACTGTCTACTTCCTTATCTGATGTTTGCTATTAGGGAGGTGCCCCAATCCTCTACGGGATTCTCCCCCTTTGAGTTACTGTATGGGAGACACCCAAGAGGGCTGTTGGATATTGCCAAGGAAACTTGGGAAAGTGAGAGTTCTCCCCACAGGAGTGTGATTGAGCATGTCGCCCTGATGCAAGACCGAATTGCACAGGTAATGCCCATCGTGAAGGAACATTTGGCCCAAGCGCAGTTAGCACAGCAGAGAGTGTACAACCGTGGAGCCAAGACCCGTACCTTTTCCCCGGGGGATAGGATACTGGTACTTGTCCCTACGGTTGAAAGTAAATTCCTTGCCAAATGGCAAGGCCCCTACGAGATAATGGAAAAAGTGAGCGAAGTGAATTACAAGGTCAGACAACCAGGAAGGCGAAAGCCCGAACAGATCTATCACGTTAATCTGTTGAAAGCCTGGAGGGATAGAGAGTCCCTAGTCGCAGACACTTGGTCACCAGCTCAAACTGGTTGCGTGATTCCTGAGGTTGGAATAGCAGCCACCTTGTCACAACCCCAACAACAGGAGGTTAAGGAGTTTGTGCTTCGCAACAAGGAGGTATTCTCTGAGCTGCCGGGACAAACATCTGGGGTAGAGCATGACATCATTACCCCGCCCGGTGAAAGGGTGAAGTTAAAACCCTATCGGATCCCAGAGGCCCGACGGGAGGCAATACGGGAGGAAGTACAGAAAATGCTGAACTTAGGGGTGATAGAGGAGTCCCAAAGTGATTGGTCTAGTCCCATTGTGTTGGTGCCTAAACCGGATGGGAGCTGGCGATTTTGTAACGATTTTCGTCAGTTGAACAAAGTTACAAAATTTGACACCTACCCCATGCCACGTATAGATGAGTTGATCGACCGGCTGGGAACAGCCCGATACATGACGACTCTTGACCTCACAAAAGGGTATTGGCAAATCCCCCTGGCCAAATTGGCCAAAGAGAAAACCGCATTTGTAACTCCAGACGGGGCGTTCCAATATAAAAGAATGCCGTTCGGGTTACAGAATGCGCCGGCCACGTTCCAGCGGAAAATGGACCAGATGCTGAGGCCCCATCGGAAGTATGCTGCGGCTTACCTGGATGACGTAATTGTCCATAGCACAGATTGGGCCTCACATCTGCCAAAAGTGCAAGCAGTCCTGGACTCTGTTCGGGAAGCGGGGTTTACGGCTAACCCCAAGAAGTGTACCATTGGGCAGGAGGAGGCCAAATATCTTGGGTACACCATTGGGAGGGGAGTAATAAAACCCCAACTCAACAAAGTCGAGGCCATCCAGAGTTGGCCACGTCCCAACAGCAAGAAACAGGTACGAGCCTTTCTGGGAATCGCTGGGTATTGGCGATTCATTCCCCACTTTGCCTCTAAGGCTGTGCCCCTAACCAACCTAACGAAGGGGAAAGGGTCGGTCATGATTAAATGGACCCCCGAGGCTGAGGCAGCATTCCAATTCTTGAAACAAGCCTTATGTAGCCAGCCAGTGTTGTACTCACCCGACTTCTCTAAAGACTTTGTCGTACAAAGTGATGCGTCAGATGTGGGGTTAGGAGCAGTATTGTCCCAGGTCTGGAACGGGGAAGAGCACCCAGTCATTTACCTCAGCAGGAAGTTGAAGTCCCATGAGGTAAATTACGCCACCGTTGAAAAGGAGTGTTTAGCGGTGAAGTGGGCTCTAGATTCCCTTCGGTACTACCTGCTAGGTAGGCACTTTGACATGGTTACGGATCACGCTCCGTTAAAGTGGATGGCTCAAAACAAGGAAACAAATAGAAGAGTGAATAGGTGGTTCCTGGCCCTCCAGGAATTCAACTTCACAGTAAAGCATCGCCCTGGCGTTCAAATGGGGAATGTGGATGCTTTGTCTCGAGTACATGAATGCCTGATTGCTGGTGTTCCAACCCCGAGGTTAAAACAAGAGGGGGGGGGTATGTGACAGCAGGAAGGTAAAGTCACCTGGTTGCATCCAGGGGGGTAGATATATTTCTCCCAGATTCAGGCTTTATGCTGACTTATACAACTAGGGTGGAGAGTTGTATAAGCCCAGCTGAGGCTAGTAGGCTCATGGATGACTCATACCTCTAGGGAGAGTGTGGGGCGTCGTACAGACAGGGAGTTGATGAGGCCAGCTGAAGCTTGTCAGCTCATTTAGGCCTCTATAAGAACTCCCAGATTCATTAGGTGTTAGCTCATGCTTGGAACCAGACCTGTGTGGACTGTCTAGGGAGAGTGAACCCCTGTGCGGTGAGAAAAAGCCTGTGTGGCTATTTGCTTGGACATTCAAAACCAGGGACTTAGGGACTAGGACAGCACTAGGCTGATCCCAGTTGTTAGTTAGGAAGCCTGTATGTTTAGTCAGAGGTCAAGTTGACCAGGATTTAATTTGTTTATGTTTCTTTTGGCTTTGCTGTATTTTGTCACTGTAAATAGAAAATAAACCGCACCTTTTTTTGATTTTGAAAACCACAACCTCCGTTTGCTGGGCCTGTTTTGTGTGGGGAGCCCATCCCGGGGGTCACACACACCCGCTGCCGAGCTAACCCCCTCACAATATATATATATATATATTGTAATTTACGCAGCTATGACACTATACTGGTAATGGCGTTGACCAGCGACTTATCATGGGACTGTGATAGGGTAGCAGGCAATTTGGTGCTGACACTGGCTGGGAGGGTCGCGAACTGACACTGACGCTATTAGTGACACCAATACAGTTAACAGTGATAATACTGTACACCGTACTAATGACACTGGCGGGAAAGAGGTTAACTGTTCTCCTAACAATGTGTATTGTGTGCTGCTTTTACTAACCTGGCTATTTTTTATCCCTGAATTTCAGGGAGAAGAGCCAGATCGCTGTTCCTATGTATACAAAGCTCTGTGTGTGTGTGTATGTGTGTGTGTGTAATATATATTGTGACAGCAGGAAGGTAAAGTCACCTGGTTGCATCCAGGGGGGGTAGATATATTTCGCCCAGATTCAGGCTTTACGCCGACTTATACAACTAGGTGGAGAGTTGTATAAGCCCAGCTAAGGCTAGTGGGCTCATGGATGACTCATATGTCTAGGGAGAGTGTGGGGCGTCGTGCAGACAGGGAGTTGATGAGACCAGCTGAAGCTTGTCAGCTCATTTAGGCCTCTATAAGAACTCCCAGCTTCATTAGATGTTAGCTCATGCCTGGAAGCAGACCTGTGTGGACTGTCTAGGGAGAGTGAACCCCTGTGCGGTGAGGCAAAGCCTGTGTGGCTATTTGTTTGGACTTTTACTAAACCAGGGACTTAGGGACTAGGACAGCACCAGGCTGATCCCAGTTGTTAGTTTAGGAAACCTGCATGTTTAGTCAGAGGTCAAACTGACCAGGATTTATTTTGTTTATGTTTCTTTTTGGCTTTGCTGTGGTTTTTGTCACTGTACATAGAGAAATAAACCGCACCTTTTGATTTTGAAAACCACAACCTCCGTCTGCTGGCCCTGTTTTTGTGTGGGGAGCCCAACCAGGGGGTCACACACACCCGCTACCGAGTTAACCCCCTCACAATATATATATATATATATATATACTGTGAGGGGGTTAACTCGGTAGCGGGTGTGTGTGACCCCCTGGTTGGGCTCCCCACACAAAAACAGGGCCAGCAGACGGAGGTTGTGGTTTTCAAAATCAAAAGGTGCGGTTTATTTCTCTATGTACAGTGACAAAAACACAGCAAAGCCAAAAAGAAACATAAACAAAATAAATCCTGGTCAGTTTGACCTCTGACTAAACATGCAGGTTTCCTAAACTAACAACTGGGATCAGCCTGGTGCTGTCCTAGTCCCTAAGTCCCTGGTTTAGTAAAAGTCCAAACAAATAGCCACACAGGCTTTGCCTCACCGCACAGGGGTTCACTCTCCCTAGACAGTCCACACAGGTCTGGTTCCAGGCATGAGCTAACATCTAATGAATCTGGGCTTTCTTATAGAGGCCTAAATGAGCTGACAAGGTTCAGCTGGACTCATCAACTCCCTGTCTGCACGACGCCCAGCCCTCTCCCTAGAGGTATGAGTCATCCATGAGCCCACTAGCCCCAGCTGGGCTTATACAACTCTCCGCCTAGTTGTATAAGTCGGCATAAAGCCTGAATCTGGGAGAAATATATCTACCCCCCTGGATGCAACCAGGTGACTTTACCTTCCTGCTGTCACATACCCCCCCCTCTTGTTTTAACCTTGGGGTTGGAACACCAGCAATCAGGCATTCATGTACTCGAGACAAAGCATCCACATTCCCCATTTGAACGCCAGGGCGATGCTTTACTGTGAAGTTGAATTCCTGTAGGGCCAGGAACCACCTATTCACTCTTCTATTTGTCTCCTTGTTTTGAGCCATCCACTTTAACGGAGCGTGATCCGTAACCATGTCAAAGTGCCTACCTAGCAGATAGTACCGAAGGGAATCTAGAGCCCACTTCACCGCTAAACACTCCTTTTCAACCGTGGCGTAATTTACCTCATGGGACTTCAACTTCCTGCTGAGGTAAATGACTGGGTGCTCTTCCCCGTTCCAGACCTGGGACAATACTGCTCCTAACCCCACATCTGACGCATCACTTTGTACGACAAAGTCTTTAGAGAAGTCGGGTGAGTACAACACTGGCTGGCTACATAAGGCTTGTTTCAAGAATTGGAATGCTGCCTCAGCCTCGGGGGTCCATTTAATCATGACCGACCCTTTCCCTTTCGTCAGGTTGGTTAGGGGCACAGCCTTAGAAGCAAAGTGGGGAATGAAGCGCCGATAATAACCCGCGATTCCCAGAAAGGCCCGTACCTGCTTCTTGCTGTTGGGACGTGGCCAACTCTGGATGGCCTCGACTTTGTTGAGTTGGGGTTTTATCACTCCCCTGCCAATGGTGTACCCAAGATATTTGGCCTCCTCCTGCCCAATGGTACACTTCTTGGGGTTAGCCGTAAACCCCGCTTCCCGGATAGAGTCTAGGACTGCTTGCACTTTTGGCAGATGTGAGGCCCAATCTGTGCTATGGACAATTACGTCATCCAGGTAAGCCGCAGCATACTTCCGATGGGGCCTCAGTATCTGGTCCATTTTCCGCTGGAATGTGGCCGGCGCATTCTGTAACCCGAACGGCATTCTCTTATATTGGAACGCCCCGTCTGGGGTTACAAATGCGGTTTTCTCTTTGGCCGACTTGGCCAGGGGAATTTGCCAATACCCTTTTGTGAGGTCAAGAGTCGTCATGTATCGGGCTGTTCCCAGCCGGTCGATCAACTCATCTATACGTGGCATGGGGTAGGTGTCAAATTTTGTAACTTTGTTCAACTGACGAAAATCGTTACAAAATCGCCAGCTCCCATCCGGTTTAGGCACCAACACAATGGGACTAGACCAATCACTTTGGGACTCCTCTATCACCCCTAAGTTCAGCATTTTCTGTACTTCCTCCCGTATTGCCTCCCGTCGGGCCTCTGGGATCCGATAGGGTTTTAACTTCACCCTTTCACCGGGCGGGGTAATAATATCATGCTCTACCCCAGATGTTTGTCCCGGCAGCTCAGAGAACACCTCCTTGTTGCGAAGCACAAACTCCTTAACCTCCTGTTGTTGGGGTTGTGACAAGGTGGCTGCTATTCCAACCTCCGGAATCACGCAACCAGTTTGAGCTGGTGACCAAGTTTCTGCGACTAGGGACTCTCTATCCCTCCAGGCTTTCAACAGATTAACGTGATATATCTGTTCGGGCTTTCGCCTTCCTGGTTGTCTGACCTTGTAATTCACTTCGCTCACTTTTTCCATTATCTCGTAGGGGCCTTGCCATTTGGCAAGGAATTTACTTTCAACCGTAGGGACAAGTACCAATATCCTATCCCCCGGGGAAAAGGTACGGGTCTTTGCTCCACGGTTGTACACTCTCTGCTGTGCCAACTGCGCTTGGGCCAAATGTTCCTTCACGATGGGCATTACCTGTGCAATTCGATCTTGCATCAGGGCGACATGCTCAATCACACTCCTGTGGGGAGAACTCTCACTTTCCCAAGTTTCCTTGGCAATATCCAACAGCCCTCTTGGGTGTCTCCCATACAGTAACTCAAAGGGGGAGAATCCCGTAGAGGATTGGGGCACCTCCCTAATAGCAAACATCAAATAAGGAAGTAGACAGTCCCAATCCTTTCCATCTCTATCCACCACTTTCTTCAACATTTGTTTTAGGGTTTTGTTGAATCTTTCAACCAGCCCATCGGTTTGGGGGTGATACACAGATGTACGCAATTGCGTCACTTTGAGCAATTTACACAGCTCTTTCATAACCCGGGACATAAAGGGTGTACCTTGGTCCGTAAGCAGTTCTTTACAAATACCCACCCGGCTAAAAACAAGAGATAGCTCTTTGGCTATGGTTTTGGCCGAGGTATTTCTGAGAGGGATCGCTTCTGGATAACGGGTGGCATAGTCCATTATAACCAATATGTACTGGTGCCCCCTAGCGGACTTGATTATAGGACCTACCAAATCCATTGCGATTCTCTCAAACGGGACCTCAATGATGGGTAGAGGGACCAGCGGGCTACGGAAATGTGGCATCGGGGCCGACCTCTGACACACAGGGCAGGAGGAACAATAATTTTCTATGTCCTTCATCACCCCAGGCCAATAGAATCTCTGTAATACCCTCTCTCGGGTTTTCTCTGTCCCCAGATGACCTCCAAGAATGTGCCCATGGGCCAACTCCAACACCAACTTCCTGTAAGGTTTGGGCACCACAAGCTGCTCAACGGTTTCTTCTGCCCTTTTTGCCACCCGATACAATAGGTCCTTCTCTACGCTGAAGTATGGGTAAGTGCAGGTATTATCTGGGTTCACTAACTCGCCATCTATTTTCACTACGTTTTCCCGTGCCTTTATTAGGGGGGGGTCTTTCAACTGTTCTGTGGCAAAGTTTTCCCTGTGAACCTCAAGATCAGAAAACTCCACAGACGGTAGGTTTTCGTCTGAGGAGGTGGGCTCCTCTCCAGTTTCTTGAGTCTCCCCTGCCAATACTGATAAGGGAAATTCCGGAGAGTCCTCACCACTCTCAGAGGAGTTCTGGCTATCACATTCCTGGTGCATAGGGGCACCAGTGGGGGGCTCAGGATCATCCCACAGTTCCCAGAACTTCGGAAAATCCCTTCCCACAATGGCATCATGCGGTAATTGAGATACTAACCCCACTGGATGAGAGAGGGTACCTTTGGGGGTCTCGAAACACACTGTAGTCACTGGATACTCTCGGGTGTCCCCATGCACACAAATAACAGCTACCTTGCTATTCCCAGAGACCTCTGTTTTAACTAATTCAGCCTTTATCAGGGTCACAAGGCTACCTGAATCCAGTAATACCACAACATTTCTACCATTAATACACATTTTGCATAAATGTTTCTCAGTTCCCCGAATGGCAGTGCATGCGACTGTCGCACACAGCGACTGACGTCTGTCCATCAGAAAGTCACATTGCATGGGTTCCTCCACAACCGGGCAATTTGCTGCAATATGTCCCGCTTGCCGGCAGCGGTAGCAAACAATCCATTTGGCTGCCTCTTGAGCCCCTGACTTCCCAGGCTGTTCTCGCCAAACTTTGGGTAGAGCTCCCACCCTCTCACTCTCTCCACCCTCACCCCTTGGAATCCTCTTATCCGCCCCTGGGGATGGTCTGGTCTTAGGGTGGAAAGTCCGAGAGTCTCTGGAAGAGGCCGTCAGGTTCTCTGTAGCCAAGTATTTCTCTACACGATCCACAAGACCACTGGCCGTCTCTGGGTCTCCATGGCTTACCCACTTTTGGATGGCAGTAGGAAGAGCTCTCAAAAACCGATCCATTACAACACGTTCCACAATCTCTGGTGCGGACAAAGTCTCTGGCTGTAGCCACTTCCTGCTCAGGTGAATGAGATCATACATTTGAGACCTGGGGGGTTTTCCAAGCTGGAAAGTCCAGTTATGCACACGCTGAGCCCGGACAGCCAGGGTGACACCCAGCCTTGCCAATATTTCAGCTTTTAGCATCACATAGTCTTTTGCTTGGTCAGGCTCTAGGTCATAGTAAGCCTTCTGCGATTCACCAGTTAACAGAGGAGCCACCAGTCCAGCCCACTGCTCCTCAGGCCACTTTTCTCTTTCAGCAGTCCTTTCAAATGTGGTCAAAAATACCTCTGGATCATCCTCTCCAGTCATTTTTGTCAATAAACGACTCACCCCAAAGGACGCGGTATTAGTGGGACGGCTTTCCTCATTGGTCTGCGGACGTTGCTGCATTACTGCTTCCATTTGTTGTAGTCTCTGCTCTTGCTTCTGTAACAGGACTATGAAGCGGGCCTCAGATTGCTGCTGGGCTTGTTGATGAGCTTGCTGCTGGGCTGCAAGGCTCCTTTGCAAACCTGCATTTGTCTGCTGTTGATTGGCATTTGCTAGAGCCAGCTGTTTCAGTATCTCCTCCATGCTGGCTTAAAAAAAACTGCCCGCATTCTCCACCAACTGTGAGGGGGTTAACTCGGTAGCGGGTGTGTGTGACCCCCTGGTTGGGCTCCCCACACAAAAACAGGGCCAGCAGACGGAGGTTGTGGTTTTCAAAATCAAAAGGTGCGGTTTATTTCTCTATGTACAGTGACAAAAACACAGCAAAGCCAAAAAGAAACATAAACAAAATAAATCCTGGTCAGTTTGACCTCTGACTAAACATGCAGGTTTCCTAAACTAACAACTGGGATCAGCCTGGTGCTGTCCTAGTCCCTAAGTCCCTGGTTTAGTAAAAGTCCAAACAAATAGCCACACAGGCTTTGCCTCACCGCACAGGGGTTCACTCTCCCTAGACAGTCCACACAGGTCTGGTTCCAGGCATGAGCTAACATCTAATGAATCTGGGCTTTCTTATAGAGGCCTAAATGAGCTGACAAGGTTCAGCTGGACTCATCAACTCCCTGTCTGCACGACGCCCAGCCCTCTCCCTAGAGGTATGAGTCATCCATGAGCCCACTAGCCCCAGCTGGGCTTATACAACTCTCCGCCTAGTTGTATAAGTCGGCATAAAGCCTGAATCTGGGAGAAATATATCTACCCCCCTGGATGCAACCAGGTGACTTTACCTTCCTGCTGTCACAATATATATATATACAGTATATGTGTAGCGCCCTCCTCACTCCCCTTTTCACTTCAGCTCGTCTGACTCTTGTCTAGGGGTACCTTAGAGGGGAAGGGAGCGGGGACACCACGCCTGGCCTTCACCACAGGTGTCAGAATGGTATAAGCAAAGTTATTTTACCTTCGGGTCAGTGCTGTGCATCTGGAGCCTCCATCGAGAGTTACTTTGAACAATGTCTGTCAGGAAATGAGCCCCACACCATTAAAGTCCAACACTCCTTTATTCTTCTCGAATGAACACAATCAGTTGAACTCCCTTGTAGAAACAGAACAGAAAAGGAGGTGTGGATGCGAGTAGGCCCAGACACAATTGGTTCTCCACTTTCCTCCCTGAAAGTGGGTTGCAGTCTCCGAACGAGGGGGAATTTCCTTCCAGGCGGTCTCCGGTGGGAGGCTCACCTGTCACTGGCAATCTGCTGCACCCGGTCTTCAAGTGAGGAGCTCCCCCCGGTCCATTACGCCTTCCGGATTTGGGTTCCCAATCCCTGGGTTCCCTAGGATCTCCTTCCCTTGCGGAACTCAGTGTTGGGCACTGAGCTCTGGACCTCCATCCGAGTACCTCACCCCAGGCCAAAGGTGCCTGGGATGGAACACGACCTCCGGCTGTCCTCTAGGCCTAGGCCGCCTAGAGGACCGACACGAACCACCGCCCACAAGCTGAAGGTGCCTGGGACTCGACCCCGTGACAAAGATGGCCGGCCCCTTTATACCCTCTCCCGGCAAGCACGGCGGGTTCCCCGCCCCACCATACCGCTGCCGAGGGAGGACAAAAAGGGGGCACGGCACACAGCAATGATTCAACCCCAGCCCAGGGCGACAGCGCCACCTGCTGGGCTGCAGGGAATTACACATGACTGATGTCTCTGCCAAGTTCAAATTACACCCGGGAAAGTACATACCCGCTACACTCTCCCCCTGGTGGTTTGACACTGGTCCCCAGTGTCTGGAGTAAACCATGCCCTCAACGGCTGACATGGCCCAGTCCAGAAATCAACTACCAATTGCACAAAAATAAACTCTTTGAAAAAGAACTTGATCAACTGGAGCAATTGTGTCTGAGCCCTATATAAAAAAGGGAAAAAGAAACAACAGCATTTAACCATAACTTTGAATCACATATTCACATTATACTTTTCCCACCCATCCTGACTAAGACCCACCCCATACTCAGTGGTCTTGATGGGATGCTCTCCTGCAGAGGGAAAAGAAAAGGGATTAGCACACATAACCCTGACACATGTATTCGTGTGAGAGAAAATAAACTTCTCCTGGAAGAAATCCCTTTTCTCCAAAGAGTGAGTGCGTGAAAAGTGTTTAACGTTGCGCAACACTGCCACCTGGTGACAGCACCGCGGTAACTGCACTCGTGGAACTTTTCCTCTTCACTTTGATCCTATCTACCCCAGAGTCCATGATCTCTTGCAGAAAAAGTGAAGACAACAGGAACAGTCCTTCATTCCTCTGGACACAAAAGCAACGGCCCCAGAAAGTTCAGCAGCATAACAAGAACGGAGTCTTTTCTCTCCTACAGGTAAAAGCGGGGATGCGGCAGAACAAGTGGCTTCAAGTGTTGGTCCATGGTCTCCAGATGATTCTCTACATCTTCTCCTTCCTTGCGCCGGATCAACACTTTGTCTGCATGGATGTACCGTCCCAACATCCACTCTGCCTTGCAGTCTTTAAAACGTTGAGAGGCTTTTGGAGAGCATGCCAGGTACCTGCGGGCATGTGGAACCTGAAGGTGGGTCCACACAAATTCATTGTACCAGCGCTCCCGGTACACTTCCACCTCATAGAGCAACTCCTTAGACAAGTATGGATACTCCCATCCGTACTCCGCAGCAACCTTCTGGCCAAATAGGCGTTGTAGTCTCGCCAAAGGAGGCATTGTAGCTTTGTCCCCTTCGCCAGGTAAAACTATTGAGTCCGGCTGGCGAGGGACCTTGACCACATCTGATCTGGGCATTGGTGCCCGCAGTAACAGTCTCTTTTCCCCGGTCTTGGGTACAGATGGTACCGGGGTTGTAGAGGGAGGCTGGGGACGGGACCCCTCTTCAGGCGCTGGTGCCTCCACCCGGGGTGTACTTTCCCCTGTAGACATGGGTGGATCCCTGGGTCTGCGGGACTAAGCGAGAGGTACTTTGTCCCAGCCCTTTTCTGCAAACAGTTTGTCTATAGCAACGTCGTCTCCCATGTCCGAGAGCGACTCCAGGTCAGAGGTGTCACACTCCTCCTCGGGCAGGTAGCCTGTAGTGGAGACTGAGTTTTCACCTCTTCCCACACACCAAATCTCTCCGCCTGGCTTACCTCGGCCTTTACTTGAAGCGGGACGTCCGGAACTCTTGTCGACGGATCCATCCGGGCCGGGCGTAAGCAGGCGAGACGGTCCACCACAACCGCTGGTCGGGGCTACCATGCCGGTCTTTCTCTTCAGTGGTGGACGCTGCGAGACAGTGGTGACCGAGTCAGCATCCTCGGATTTCTCCCGTTGAGTTTTCACGACCTCCTCCGCGGTCGCTGCAGTGTGCGCAGGGATGGCTGTCAAAGCAGTGATTCCTCCTCTCTGAGTGGTGTTGCCCGCAGCACGGCCGGGGTAGATGGTTCTCGGTTTCTCAACTGCCGGATCCACTTTGAACAGAAACTCCCCACAGGCCTCACATCGCCCGAATGGCTTCAGTTGGCACACCAGTCCCGAACAGCCGGGACAAATCACACCCAGGGCCTCAACGTCCATGCACGAATACAGGGCGAATCGACCCCTTGGCTTTAGCCGGATCCCCGTATCTGTTACCGGAGCAGCAGCAGTCAATGTCGTGGTGGAAGGGTGAACTGGAATCCACAATGTATGTCCGAACATGGCGACCTGTTGCTGATCCATCGCACACTGCAAAGTTTTTGCGCCAACGTCCCACATGTAGTCCTTCACACGTATTGGACTCCTCCCCTTTGCTCCAGTTCGCAGGCTTTTGTTATTTTTTCCTTTTCCAGTCACGCCCACGAACTAAGCGATGGGGGTGTGCCTGGTGGCGCAGTGCAAATAGAAACCCCCATGTGTACTACTTCACACGGCTGAGCGTCCCCCTTTCCTCGCTCTTCTGCGCGGGCCCTTCCCTTCAATGGGTCATATCCACGACTTCGAGCACAGGGATGCACTTCGGCCAATGAAGGCCTGCCTACTCGCGTAACTCCTCCAGCAGACACGTTCAATTCCGTGGTGCACAAACACTATGCCGGACCCGAGCCCCCACGTGTAGCGCCCTCCTCACTCCCGTCTTCACTTCAGCTCATCTGTCTCTTGTCTAGGGGTACCTTACAGGGGAAGGGAGCGGGGACACCACGCCTGGCCTTGACCACAGGTGTCAGTGTGGTATAAGCAAAGTTATTTTACCTTCGGGTCAGTGCTGTGCACCTGGAGCCTCCACCGAGAGTTACTTTGAACAATGTCTGTCAGGAAATGAGCCCCACACCATTAAAGTCCAACACTCCTTTATTCTTCTCGAATGAACACAATCAGTTGAACTCCCTTGTAGAAACAGAACAGAAAAGGAGGTGTGGATGCGAGTAGCCCCAGACACAATTGGTTCTCCACTTTCCTCCCTGAAAGTGGGTTGCGGTCTCCGAACGAGGGGGAATTTCCTTCCAGGCGGTCTCCGGTGGGAGGCTCACCTGTCACTGGCAATCTGCTGCACCCGGTCTTCAAGTGAGGAGCTCCCCCCGGTCCATTACGCCTTCCGGATTCGGGTTCCCAATCCCTGGGTTCCCTAGGATCTCCTTCCCTTGCGGAACTCAGTGTTGGGCACTGAGCTCCGGACCTCCATCCGAGTACCTCACCCCAGGCCAAAGGTGCCTGGGATGGAACACGACCTCCGGCTGTCCTCTAGGCCTAGGCCGCCTAGAGGACCGACACGAACCACAGCCCACAAGCTGAAGGTGCCTGGGACTCGACCCCGTGACAAAGATGGCCGGCCCCTTTATACCCTCTCCCGGCAAGCACGGCGGGTTCCCCGCCCCACCATACCGCTGCCGAGGGAGGACAAAAAGGGGGCACGGCACACAGCAATGATTCAACCCCAGGCCAGGGCGACAGTGCTACCTGCTGGGCTGCAGGGAATTACACATCACTGATGTCTCTGCCAAGTTCAAATTACACCCGGGAAAGTACATACCCGCTATATATATATATATATATATATATATATATATATATATATATATATATACATATACACACACACACACACACACACACACACACACACACACACGAGGTTCTGTTTGGGGTGCACACCCTAATGCAATAGGCTGCGCACGCCTATGATATACTGTATAGATGAGATTGCGGCAGCTCTGCCCTTTGGAGGAATAAACATAGTTGCGCAACAAAATTAGACAGGAGGATGACAGATGTTTGTGTTTGTTGTTATACTAAACAATCTCTGTGCAGGCAAAACTCTGTAACTTTGATGTTTGGATGCATAAATGTGGGCAAAAAGCCCTAAAACACATTCTGCTGAGTGGAATGAGTCCTTCAAAAACTCTCCATTTTAAATCTCACAGATGTTAAAACTTTATTAATGGGTAACAGGAGGTGACAAAGCCCTCACAACTACCAGGAAAACAAGCAGCCTAAATCTGCCCCCACCCCCATTCTAAGTCCTTTACTAACTACTTTGTAAAAGAAAGATATGTATACTTACCTAATCTAAGGGTGCTCCAGTGCAGTCATGTGATCGGGTCCCAGTGCAGGCTTCAGGGGAGACGAGGGACAACAGACAACAAATGCCCTATAGTAGGTCTCTGGTGATGTCACCGCCCAGGTTCTGCAGCTCTTTCCTCTCCCCTAAAGCTGGCCGCTGGGGAAATCACGTGACTGGAGCCGCCTTAGATTGGATAAGTATACACATCTTTCCTTTACAGGATAGTTAGTATAGGGATTATAATGAGGACGGAAGCAGGTTGAAGATTCGATTTGGACTGGACTTTCATTTTAAGAAAATTCAAGTGGTTTTGAAGTCAGGTTTTTTACCCCAGTGCATTCTATGCATTAAGATGAAAAAACCTTCTGTGTGCAGCAGCCCCCCTAATACTTATCTGAACCCCATCTAGCGCCAGCAATGTTGCAGGAGAGTGTCGGCTGCCCGGGGCTCTCCCTCCTCATTGGCTGAGACGGCTGCACATCACCATTGGCTCTAGGTGCTGTCAATCAAAGCCAGTGAGCCAATGAGGAGAGAGAGGGGGCGGGGCTGAACCTTTGCTCTGTGTCTGAATGGACACACAGAGCAGCGACTCAGCTTGGGTGCCCACATAGCAAGCTGCTTGCTGTGGGGGCACTCAGCAGGAGGGAGGGGCAAGTAGCGCTGGCGAGGGATCCGAGAAGAGGAGGATCTGGGCTGCTCTGTGCAAAACCACTACACAGAGCAAGCAAGTATAACATGTTTGGTATTTTTGAAGAAAAAAATTAGACTTTAGTATCACTTTAACTGTAAGGGTCCTTTCACACGGGGCGGATCCGTGCAGATCCGCCCCGTGAAGCTCCGCTTGCTCAGCGGGGATCGCTCCGTTGATCCCCGCTGAGCCGACGGATGACTGGGCGGTCCCCGCACACTGTGCAGGGACCGCCCTGTCAGAGCGCGGCTCTCCCCTATGGGGAATCGGATGACGACGGACCGTAGAGTCCGTTGTCATCCGATCCGCTCCGCCGACGGAAGGAAAAATAGGGTTTTCCTCCGTCACACTTTGGCGGAGCGGATGTCAGCGGACATGTCTCCGCTGACATCCGTGCCTCCATAGGGGTACATGGAGGATCCGTTTCAGGTCCGCCTAAAAAAACTGACAGGCGGACCTGAACCGACCCTCCGTGTGAAAGAGCCCTAAGAATTTGCACAGCTTTTGTTTGTATAAACCTGAAATGTATTTAGCTTTTGAAGTTTTTGAGGTTTTGGAGTGAACATTGGGCTGAGTTTCACTTGATTTTCAGATTTTACTAATGTGTATAGCATTGTGAATTATAGAATTTTTATCAAAGGTTAGCATTAGGTAATTTGCAGTAAGTAATAAAGCTATTACTGGATACTGTATTTTTTTTTAAATTTAAAGTGACACACATTTGATTAGATTTTGGATTTCCTCCAAATTTGACATTCGTGGCAAGCTGTGAAGTTTCACCATATAATTGTTTTGCGTAATATAAATTGAAAACCACACTACAAGAACCTAAAAACATTAACAACTATCCTGTTCCCTATAAAATAGTCATTGTATTGCTATTGTTTTTGTTTTTCTTTTCTTTTCAGGTAGCTCTGCCTCAAGAACATATAATTTGAAGTCAACTGACATATGTGATGTGTGTGGTACAGAATGTGTTTTTTGTAAGACTGATGATTCTTGGGATGATCACGAAGAATTTAACAGTGCCACTTCACCTGGATTGTCCTCCTTCTGGTTTTGCAGTGTTCTATTGCTGGTTATTTTTTAACAGTAATGTTTACATGCTCAAATAGTTTTTCTTATTCATGTATAATTTATACTTACCCTAAAATAAACCTAAAGCTGAACTTTAGGCAGGCATAAAAGACACAAAAATATTGCAGGAAGTATCAGGACAAGGAGCCAATCTGTTCACGTGCTGACAAGAAGCATGCGGATAGGCAGAGAAAGCAGAGAGATGACTTTATCACTGTGTGGCTTCTCCTTTTACAGGCTGGGGTGGGTCGAGGACAACCTGGGCTCAAATGAAGTAGGTTGAATAATAATGGCTACTGGACTGAGGATATTTATTGTAAGGCCTCATGCCCACGGATGTTTTAAAAAATGGGCTGTAAAGCTAGTACAGACAGACGCCAGGAAAAAAGCAGCGTTTTTAGCACGATTTTTTCCGCGCTTTGCATTGAGCGTTAAACCGCGTTTTACACCTTTTGCCGGCGTCTTACATCTTTACAGCTCTAACGCTGGAGCTTCAGAACGCACCGGTCCTGTTTTTTTTTTTTGCAGCTTAAAAACGCCTATGCCATTTACAGCGCAAAAACGTCATGGTGGGCATGAGGACATAGGCTAACATGGCGTTTTTAAGCTGCAAAAAATTCTCATAAAAGTGGCTGTAAAAACGTCCGTGGGTATGAGGCCTAAAGAAAAAAAAATGTACTGTAGACTGAATCTCTAGATTGACGGCAAATAATGTATCAAAAACTGGTTTTTATTTTTTACCAGACTACTAATTTTTACAGAGCGAGGAATGGGTAAAACCTTTGTTATATCCTTTTTGATAACTGTGTCCTTTTTGATGCAGTTTCCCGTCATTTTGTGTCTAGGCTGTGTTGTTGTCCAGAATAGGAAATGAGGATAAATCTCCCCAGTGCAGAAACAACAACAATAGCGTGATGGAACTCACCCACACTTAATCCAAAACTTAAAAAAACAGTCTGTGCTGGAGTTCCACTTTAATTCAGAACTCCAAGCATAGAGCTAAGTGTTTTTATCCCAAATCTTCATACTTTTATTTAGCTTCATCACACTGCTGACATCCTCTCTGTGTACTTTTCCTATATCTCCAAATTTTCCTTCCAGCTCCCAGTGACAGGAACATGTTGGATTTGCATCATTCTGCAATGCACAGTATCTGATTGGCTCACAAAATATATCCAACCACACTCAGTTTGATATCTACTATGTTGAAAATTATTGTAAAAAAAATCCAGATTATATAGCATTTTACATTTTAATGAATACATAAATTGGCTAAATGGGGTATGTTTTAACTGCCTGGAGTTCTTCTTTAAACTATTTTTTCTTCTTTAGTTACTGTGATGTGCTGCTCCTTTATTTTGGTTCACATGCACACTTGTATAGATAATGGTTTCATTTAAAGAAGCATATTTTTATTGAACTTCATTAATAAATATGTGTGTGTTTCTGCATTTCCTCTGGTTGTGAATCGGATGAAAAGGTTGTCTTTAAATTACTTTTAAATTTGTGCATTTGACCATACGACAGGGCACATACAGGGGTTGATTTACTAGAGGAGAAGAAAAAATGAATGTTTACGTTGAAACTGTGAATCTGTGAAACTGTGTTCACTCTAAATATCCAATCATGTGCAAGCATTATAAAAAATAAAAAAAAACTGGCTTTTTGTGAGCACATGCTTCGTTGATTGAAATTAATACAGGTTATTGATATTTACTAAGTGAACACTGTTAATCAATCCCATATTCTATATTGAAAAAAAGGAGTAGAGGTGGAACTAGGGAAAAGTACAATGTATGTTCCCATGGGCAAACACATTTTTCTCTCATAGCACTTTGTCATATCAAATTCCAATCCTTTAAATATATGTTCAGGTGAATCTAAATCTTATCCCTAGCCAGCAGTATTTCCTATAGACCAGTGGTTCTCAACCTTTCTAGTGCCGTGACCCCTTGATAAAATTTCCCAAGTTGTGGGGACCCCTAACAGTAAAATTATTTTTGTAGCGTGGGTTGTCGGCACCCAAGGCAAGACAAGTAATTTGCCCCCCTAACCTATGGACATTTAGCGCTCCCTGAGTCCCTGCCACTTGTACAGTATTAAAACTCCTTATGGTACATTTTAGGATGTACCACTTTGCGTTCTCTTTGTTCTCCTTTCTTTCCCTTTTATCTCTCTCTCTCCTAATTTCTTGTTTTTGTTCCCCCTCATCCCTCTCTAGCTATCTTGCTTGATCTTTCTCTCTCTTTTTCTTTGTTCCTCCCCCTCTTTTCCTCTCCCTTCCATGTATTCTCTATTTTTATTTCTTCTCCTACTCCTTGGTGGGTGGGTGGGGGGAATGGGATAAGTGGCAGTGCTTGGGGGTTCTGATCAGCCAACTTAGGTGCTCTTGATCAAGGTCATCTGCTGATCTGAGAACTGTAGTGGGGACTTTTAATGGCAACTATAATCACAGGTAGTGTTACTCACTGTCTCCGACTTTGTGGTGTCTCATAGCAGTGACACCTTTGCCGAAATCAGGAGATGGGGTCTCTTCCATCCCCTCCCACTTCACGTTCCTCCCCAGTCAGCTGACCTCTAGTCTCTGCCCCCCAGCCATGCCGGTGAACTGAATGGGCGGCTGCGGGCTCCAGGAACAGCCCAGCTGGGCAGTAACAGGCTCCAAGCACAGGCCAGGTGACCCCTGGCAAATCATCATTCGACCCCCGAGGGGGTCCCGACCCCAGGTTGAGAACCACTGCTATATACTCCAGCAAATTGTTTCCCCCCATTACTAATTTACCATGCATTTTTTTGTGCTGTATCTCTGTAAGGAGGTGGTCATCCTGGTCATAGAGTAGTGATTCGCTTACTTATCTCAAAGCTTGTTGGTAGGTGCAGAGTGGTGCAGTGGCAGTAAACACTCAGATTCCACTTGCAAAAAACAGAACTGTATTGAAATTGAAGTTCAGTAATGCACAGCAAGCCCAGTGGGAAGACAACCCAAACAGGGGTACTTACAGGATGCACAGCGTTGAATAGTAGCAGTAGGTATCAGGTGTGCAGACAGCGCTGTCTTGAGGAGTAGAATGCGGCTTAGCCAGGCTGTACCCAAATGGGCAGGCTTCCAGATAGGATGGCATGTCCCTGCACTTTCCCTACTGGTTTGGAACCTCTCGCTGACACCAAGCACTGTCCCTGATAGACAGGTGACCTGTCCCTACTCCAGCCACACGTGAAATGCATGCCAAACGCAGGAGCCAGGGTCTTAAATAGACTCTGCCTGACCCAAGATGGCCATCAAAAGTCACATGGGACGCCAGCATTCAATTTGATGTTGCCTCTTTGTGACCAAGGACAGTTACATTCTAGTAAGTGCATTGCTATTTTCAAGGATGAATTCAAGGCAGAATATTTTTCAGGGGACTGCTTAGGCACAATTAACATTACTGGATGAGCCAGTGGTGCTCCAGATGAGCAGAGACAAAGAGAAAAAGAAGGATACAACGTCAGAGATCCTTCTAAGGCCAGAATTCAGTTGTACTATGTGAAAAGTATGGCTAAAAGTGTAGTAAGTAAATACTCATATTCATAAGGTTGCTGGATACCTGTCCTAAAGTTAAGAAATCTATGTTAGCACTAGGGATGAGCTTCGAGTTCGAGTCGAACTCATGTTCGACTCGAACGTTGCCTCTTCGCTCGTTCGCCGAACAGCGAACAATTTGGGGTGTTCGTGACAAATTCGAAAAGTCTATGGGAGAAATCTAAAGTGCTAATTTTAAAGGCTTATATGCAAGTTATTGTCATAAAAAGTGTTTGGGGACCCGGGTCCTGCCGCAGGGGACATATATCAATGCAAAAAAAAGTTTTACAAATGGCCGTTTTTTCAGGAGCAGTGATTTTAATAAAGCTTAAAGTGAAACAATAAAAGTGAAATATTCCTTAAGATTTCGTACCTAGGGTGTGTATATAGTATGCCTGTAAAGTCGCGCTTGTTTCCCGTGCTTAGAACTGTCCCTGCACAAAGTGTAATTTCTGAAGGAAAAAAAGTCATTTAAAACTCACTCGTGGCTATAATGAATTGTCGACTCCCGGCAATATAGATAAGTCATTGATAAAAAAAATAAAAAATGCTTGGGGGTCCCCCCAAATTCAATTACCAGGCCCTTCAGGTCTGGTATGGATTTTAAGGGGAACTCCACCCCAAATTTAACTAAAAAATGGCGTGGAGTTCCCCCAAAAATACATACCAGGCCCTTTAGGTCTGGTATGGATTTTAAGGGGAACTCCACCCCAAATTTTTGAAAAAAATGGCGTGGAATTCCCCCAAAAATCCATACCAGACCCTTTATCCGAGCATGCAACCTGGCAGGCCGCAGGAAAAGAGGGGGGGGGGGCGAGAGACCGTACCAGGCCACATGCCCTCAACATGGGGAGGAGCACGCAACCTGGCAGGCCGCAAGAAAAGAGGGGGAACGAGAGAGTGCCCCCCCTCCTGAACCAAACCAGGCCACATGCCCTCAACATGGGGAGGATGTCCCCATGTTGATGGGGACAAGGGCCTCATCCCCACAACCCTTGCCCGGTGGTTGTGGGGGTCTGCGGGTGGGGGGGTTATCGAAATCTGAAAGACCCCTTTAACAAAGGGGACCCCCAGATCCCACCCCCCTATGTGAATTGGTAAGGGGTACATTGTACCCCTATTATTTCACAAAGAAAGTGTAACAAATTGTAAAAAAAAAAACACAGACACCGTTGGGAAAGTCCTTTATTCAAAATAATAAAAAAAAGAAAAAAAAAAACATTCCAGCGATGAAATCCAGTGTCCGATGTCCAGCGCTGTCCACACGAAACGTCATTGGCTGAGCTTGAGCGGACCTGATGGGGAACTTCCTCTGCAGTGTATTAAATGAATAGACCCGCCCCTTCTAAAGTTCCCCATCAGGTCCGCTCAGCCAATGACGTAGGCGGGGTCTGACATACGAGGGGGCGGACCTGATGGGGAACTTCCTCCGCAGTGTAATAAATGAATAGACCCGCCCCTTCTCACGTTCCGCATCTGGTCCGCTTAGCCTTACACCTACGTCATTGGCTGAGCGGACCTGATGGGGAACTTTAGAAGGGGCGGGTCTATTCATTTATTACACTGCGGAGGAAGTTCCCCATCAGGTCCGCTCAGGCTCAGCCAATGACGTTTCGTGTGGACAGCGCTGGACATCGGATCACCGCAGGACACTGGATTTCATCGCTGGAATGTTTTTTTTGTTTTTTTTAATAAAGGACTTTCCCAACGGTGTCTGTTTTTCTTTGTGAAATGGTATGGGTACAATGTACCCCTTACCAATTCACATAGGGGGGGGGGTGGGATCTGGAGGTCCCCTTTGTTAAAGGGGTCTTCCAGATTCCGATAAGCCCCCTGCATGCAGACCCCCACAACCACCGGGCAAGGGTTGTGGGGATGAGGCCCTTGTCCCCATCAACATGGGGACATCCTCCCCATGTTGAGGGCATGTGGCCTGGTATGGTTCAGGAGGGGGGGGCGCTCTCTCGTCCCCCCCTCTTTTCCTGCGGCCTGCCAGGTTGCGTGCTCAGATAAAGGGTCTGGTATGGATTTTTGGGGGAACTCCACACCATTTTTTTTACATTTGGGGTGGAGTTCCCCTTAAAATCCATACCAGACCTGAAGGGCCTGGTATGGATATTTGGGGGAACCCCATGCATTTTTTTTTAAATTTGCTGCAGGGTTCTCCTTAATATCCATACCAGACCTGAAGGGCCTGGTAATTGAATTTGGGGGGGACCCCCACGCATTTTTTTTTTTTATCAATTACTTTTCTATGTATTGCCGGGAGCCAACAATTCATTAATAGCCGCGAGTGAGTTTTAAATTACTTTTTTTCCTTCAGAAATGACACTTTGTGCAGGGACAGTTCTAAGCACGGGAAACATGCGCCACTTTACATGCATATCATACACACACCCTAGGTACGAAATTTAAAGGAATATTTCACTTTTATTGTTTCACTTTAAGCATGATTAAAATCACTGCTCCCGAAAAAACGTCCGTTTTTAAAACTTTTTTTTGCATTGATGTCCCCTGGGGCAGGACCCGGGTCCCAAACACTTTTTAGGACAATGACTTGCATATTAGCCTTTATAATTATCATTTTTGATTTTGAATGTTCGAGTCCATTGTATTTAATAGGGTTCTAAAATTTGCGCAAACTTTCTGTCTGTTCGCAGGTTCTGGTGCGAACCGAACAGGGGGTGTTCGGCTCATCCCTAGTTGGCACATAAGGAGAATATGACTTTCTCCACGCAGAGTGTGGGTGGTGCCACCCGAAGCATTCCAGGGTTTTCCAGAAATTCTTGCACTGCACTAGGTTACTACCAGATCTAGTGAACAATGTTAAAAAGGATGTAGCTCCAAAATGAAACCAATGTCAAGGTTAACCAAGGTCAGCAGAGGCACCCATTCAATATAAACTTATAAAGAAACTTAACCCCAACAGGGACTTTACAAGACAGATTGAAGGGTAGGAGTAAGAAGCGTAATATTGGTGTAGCGCCCTGCTCCTATTGGGTAGACGCTATTTGTAAATTTAGTTGTCTGAGCTGTAGTTTAGCTCAGAATAATTGTGTAAATTGCTGGTTTCTATTTCAGTCCAGCTGTGCTGCGCATTTTCCACTTGGCTGTGGGTGTCGCTGTCACCACAGGTCAAGGTTGGAAATGCAGCAGGCTGGATGTATTGAGTACCTCTTGCCCAGAAACCGCTCAGTGGGATTGGTCTCGCTGTGCATTCTGGGAGAGGGTACTTAAGGGACAGACATCGTCTTCCGAGTCTCTCTGACCTGATGGCCCTCCTGGCCTTAAAGTGTGCCCTAGCAGTTTTCCTGTCCCGGGCCGGCCGGCCCGAGGCCTCGTTACTGGAAGTAGGCCCAGGAGTTCTGGCGCCTACTAGTCAGGGGTGGTCCTGAGCTATCTTGCCTGCGGGGAGAAGCCAAGCAATTGAAGAAACCAGGGGAGGACTTTTCCCAGAGAGGACCGAGCGAAAAGGCTGGTATCTCAGGAAGAGCCTGGAGGCTCATTTGGAGGAAGCATCCCGACCCATCAACCTCACAGTATTGCCGGATTGGCTGAAAGAAACTTGTACTGTGTGACTGTACTTAAACTTTGCAAAAGTCCTGGATCATTCAATCCTGTGGTAGAGGATTGTGCAGAGACTGTTGTGTTCTTCAAGTCTGTGGCAGAGACTATTTGTATTCTTCAAGTCTGTGGCAGAGACTTTTGACCGAGCACCGCACGGGCTGCTAGGTCAGTAAAGAGGCCTATCCGGTTGTTGCTATATCCAGGGTGGAAGCTGTTTGTCCTCTGGATTAGGAAATACCCGTGATCCGCAAAGCAAGATGCCTGAATCTCCCCCAACCCTCCATCCCTCTAATTGACATTTCTTTAATAAAACCATTGGAAAAGAGACTATGTGTTGGTGCTGACATCTGTAAAAAACTCTTCAATGGAACCTCTATGGCAGATACGGTGGAACAGACAGGTAACGGCATGACCCAAAAATATAACCAGCAGCTCCTACGGGGGTAGTGCTACATTTGTGTAGCGCCCCTCCAAAATATTTGGGATGCTATGCATAAATTTAGGGGTAGTCTGAGCTAGTAGTTGGGCTAAGACCAATTGATTGTTCTAAATTCGCTTCTGCTCTGGGTGTGATACTGCCTGGCAGTAGCGTTCCCTGTTCGCCTGTAGGTGGCACTGCCACCACCAGCCCAGGTTGAACTACAGGGGGTATCACAACACTTTGGGTGTCCTTTCTCGGCAGCCGTGCAGTGGGGGTGGTTGGCCCACTGTGCATGCTGGGAGAGGGTAAATAAGGAGCAGACACCATTGGTTCTAGGTGCGTTGTTGTGGTGCGCCTCGTGGCCCGCATGGCATGGGGTGCGTGTGTGTGTTTTAGCCCCAGGCACCTTCAGCCCGAGGCTACATTGCTATCTGGTAGGCCCAGCTCTGCTGGCTGGGGCCTACGCCTTTGGAAGGGATCCCAGGCTACCCACCTGTGGGAAGCTCACTCTTAGGAAAGGAGGCCAGGGGAGGATCTGCCCCAGAGGAGACTGGCGGCGTGTGGGCTGTCTCGGGAGGAGGCCTGGAGACTCACCTAAGGAGGGATCTATTGCTACAAGCCCTGCAATATGCCGATCTGGCTTAAAGGTTCTCCATTATTGCTTGGCTGGGAGGTTCAGGACTTTGATAATCCTGTGGCAGAGGATTCTTGATCGCATCCATAAGTTTTTCAGATATCCGTGCATCATCCCGGCTGCTAGGACCAGTAAGAGGGACTATCCGGATGAGCAATACCCACTCAGGCTTGAGTGGCGACGTTGTGTCTTTAGTGCTGCGTGCCTGAACCTTCCCCATGTTCTTCTCTCATTTCCTACTCTCCTCTCAAGTTCCCTCAGCAAAAATAAATAAAGCCTGACTGTTTGGGTTTTACAACTGTGTGGACATTGGCCTTTCTAAAGACTTCTCTATACCCTGACAACGGAAGCCTTGCAGGTAGTTTGCATGACCAAACAAAACCGGCAGCCCGGTCTCAGAGAGAGGGGGGTTATCGCTACATTAGTAAAACATATAACAAAAGTTTATTAGTTACAATGAATAAAATGTTCCCAAAATGGGGACATATATACAAAAAAGATTACAACATCATTTGAGAGCTGGGTGTCTCTCTCACACACAGCTCAGGCTCAGAGCCAGTGCTGAAAGTTCCCTCCTCCTCCCTCCACATGAATAGGAGAGTGGAGAACTCATCTGCTCCTGTTCCTACCCCTCACATCCTGTGTCTCTCCCGTCCACACTCCTTGAGGATGTGTGGGCGGGAAGTTTAAAGCCAGCAGCCACCAGCCACAAGAGGAAACCTGATGACATCCTATGCCTGACCCTCCATCCTGGGGTGAGTAAGCTCACCCTCTCTCCTGCCTCCCAGTGTATATACAAATTCAACCCCTTCACACTAATAGTACATAAATATGCAGCCTCTCGGTGAGTGGGCCTTGGCGCAGAGCAACCACATATTTGGGTTCCACACTGCAAACACGGCTGTGCTGAGAGCACACTCCGGGCACAATTACCTGCGGCTAGGGATGAGCTCAGGCATGTTCGCATTGAACACGTGCAGAGCCCGCCAAGGAAGTCGGCACCGTCGGAACCGCGCTGCGCTAATCACAGGCAGGGAGAAATTTCCCGATCTCTGCAGCCGAGCATCGGGACAATGTCTCCCTGCCTGTGATTAGCGCAGCACGGCTCCGACGGTGCCGACTTCCTTGGCGGGCTCTGCACGTGTTCAATGCGAACACGCCTGAGCTCATCCCTACCTGCGGCTAACAGAAATCTCCCGATCAATTATTGCGATCAGGAGCTTTCCAATCATGTGACTGCCATGACAGTCAATCACAGCGGTCACATGATCATAAACCCCACCCTGCCTCCTGCCATCAGGAACCCTTTAAAGATCTGGGAGGCGCCGGTGCAATGTGGTTCAGGGATGCTCTGTGGACTGATGTGGGGGGCGGCTTTGGTGAGCAGATCCCCTTACATCAGAGTTCCCTTTTACACCAGAGTCCACGGCATTTTCCCGTACATCAGAACACTTGCTTTAAATTAGGGTTCCCAGAACACCCTTTGCATCAGAGTTCTCCCTTACACCAGAGTCCACAGCATTCCCCCTTACATCAGAGCTCTCCCTTAAATCAGGGTTCCCAGAACACACCCTACATCAGAGTTCATTTACATTAGAGTCTACAGAGCTCCCCCATACAATGTAAGTGGAAATTCTTTGAACTCTAAGGGGGACTGTGCGGACTCTGATTTAAGAGGGGCTGTGCGGACTCTGATGTAAGGGGGGCTCTGTGGATTGTGATGTAAGGGGGGCTCTGCAAAATTTAATGTAAGGGGGGCTCTGCAAACTTTAATGTAAGGGGGACTGTGCAGACTTTGATGTAAAGGAGGAGGGGTGGGAGGAGCTGGAGTTCTGCACAGTGAGCAGAGAATAAAAGGGGGCACTGTGATTAGAGAGAAAAATGGGGTCATGATTGCAAGGGGCACTGTGATGGGGGCTGTGATTGCTAGGGGTACTGTAATATGTAAAAGGGCACTGTGATCTGGAGGACCGACTCTGTAAATATCCCATCATCAAACGCCCCCACGCATGACTACCCCCCCCCCCGGTCTAAAATGCCTGGACCTATTTTTTGTCCAAGTCTGGGCCTGTATACGGTAAAAATATATGTAATTAAAAGAAGTGGTAAAAGATATGTGTGTGTAAATACACACATATCTACATGAAGTGTATATTCCTAGCTGATAGCTCTTTCACATATTCAACAGGCACAATATACATCAAGAGATTTCATCTCCACAATCACACTTATCAGTATATCAGCGGGAACAGGAAACAACACAGATCCTGGAACATAGGCAGACTATAGAAACAGGAAATGTGCAAAGCACACTGTATACCAGGGGTGCCCAACCTTTTCAGGGCCGTCTTTACTTTTGATTGGGCTCTGGGCAAACATTTTCTTGGGCCCCCCCCCTCCCCCTCCATTCTGAGACATACAAAAAAATAGCAGATAGACGCAAAATCAGTTTACTGCAGTAGATCACGTAGCGATTGCAATTGTTTGCCAGAGGTTACAGCCTATCCTTACTGCTCACTGGCTGGTTGCTAGAGGTTATAACACATAATTTCTGCTTGCTGATTGGTTGCTAGAGGTTACTGCACATTATTAGCGCTCACTGATTGGTTGCTATAGGTTAATGCACATCATTACCACTCACTGAGCAGTGGAGCAATCCCAAATAATTGAGCAAGTAAAGCGGCACATTAATACATATACTACAGGAGAAGGTCAGAGAGTGCAGACATACTGCACGAGATTACCAGAGACTGCGGACATACTGCACGAGATTACCAGAGACTGTGACATACTGCATGAGATTACCAGAGACTGTGACATACTGCACAAGATTACCAGAGACTATGACATACTGCACAAGATTACCAGAGACCGTGACATACTGCATGAGATTACCAGAGACTGTGACATACTGCACGAGATTACCAGAGACTGCGGACATACTGCACGAGAGATTACCAGAGACTGTGAAAATACTGCATGAGATTACCAGAGACTGTGACATACTGCACAAGATTACCAGAGACTGCGGACATACTGCATGAGATTACCTGAGCCTGTGACATACTGCACAAGATTACCAGAGACTGTGACATACTGAATGAAATTACCAGAGACTGTGACATACTGCACAAGATTACCAGAGACTGTGACATACTGCACAAGATTACCAGAGACTGTGACATACTGCACAAGATTACCAGAGACTGTGACATACTGCACAAGATTACCAGAGACTGTGACATACTGCACAAGATTACCAGAGACTGTGACATACTGCACAAGATTACCAGAGACTGTGACATACTGCACAAGATTACCAGAGACTGTGACATACTGCACGAGATTACCAGAGACTGTGACATACTGCACGAGATTACCAGAGACTGTGACATACTGCACAGGATTACCAGGGACTGTGACATACTGCAGTCTGCATGAGATTACCAGAGACTGTGACATACTGCATGAGATTACCAGAGACTGTGACATACTGCATGAGATTACCAGAGGCTGTGACATACTGCACAAGATTACCAGAGACTATGACATACTGCACAAGATTACCAGAGACCTTGACATACTGCATGAGATTACCAGAGACTTGACATACTGCACGAGATTACCAGAGACTGCGGACATACTGCACGAGAGATTACCAGAGACTGTGAAAATACTGCATGAGATTACCAGAGACTGTGACATACTGCACAAGATTACCAGAGACTGTGACATACTGCACGAGATTACCAGAGACTGCGGACATACTGCATGAGATTACCAGAGACTGTGACATACTGCATGAGATTACCAGAGACTGCGGACATACTGCATGAGATTACCTGAGCCTGTGACATACTGCACAAGATTACCAGAGACTGTGACATACTGAATGAAATTACCAGAGACTGTGACATACTGCACAAGATTACCAGAGACTGTGACATACTGCACAAGATTACCAGAGACTGTGACATACTGCACAAGATTACCAGAGACTGTGACATACTGCACAAGATTACCAGAGACTGTGACATACTGCACAAGATTACCAGAGACTGTGACATACTGCACGAGATTACCAGAGACTGTGACATACTGCACAAGATTACCAGAGACTGTGACATACTGCACAGGATTACCAGGGACTGTGACATACTGCAGTCTGCATGAGATTACCAGAGACTGTGACATACTGCATGAGATTACCAGAGACTGACATACTGCACAAGATTACCAGAGACTGTGACATACTGCACGAGATTACCAGAGACTGCGGACATACTGCATGAGATTACCAGAGACTGTGACATACTGCATAAGATTACCAGAGACTGCGGGCATACTGCATGAGATTACCAGAGACTGTGACATACTGCACAAGATTACCAGAGACTGTAACATACTGCATGAGATTACCAGAGACTGTGACATACTGCATGAGATTACCAAAGACTGTGACATACTGCATCAGATTACCAGAGACTGACATACTGCACAAGATTACCAGAGACTGTGACATACTGCACGAGATTACCCAAGACTGTGACATACTGCACGAGATTACAAGAGACTGTGACATACTGCACGAGATTACAAGAGACTGTGACATACTGCACAAGATTACCAGAGACTGTGACATACTGCACGAGATTACCAGAGACTGCGGACATACTGCATGAGATTGCCAGAGACTGTGACATACTGCACAAGATTACCAGAGACTGTGACATACTGCACAAGATTACCAGAGACTGTGACATACTGCATGAGATTACCAGAGACTGTGACATACTGCACAAGATTACCAGAGACTGTGACATAATACAGTCTGCATGAGATTACCAGAGACTGTGACATACTGCATGAGATTATTGTAAATTGGGGCTCCGATGGCAGTTTTGCAGAGTGCACAGAGGACACAGGAGGCTGTATTCGCGCGCTAGCCAGCAGAGAGGGGGCGGGGCCGGGAGCGCCACTCGGAACAGAGCAACTGTAGTGAGAGCCAGTGATCAGAGTGGGCGCGTCAGTGGAGCTCCCGACACCATCCGCGGACCTCTGTATTCCCTAGCCAGTATAGAGGGGGCGGGAAATACTGCAGTTGTTCTCATATGGAACTTCTTTAGATGGTTAACTCCCCCCTTCTGTTTTTTTTTGTAGACGGCCACAAGTCTGTTTACATCTTTGGCTCAATAGAGGTGAACGCAGGGTCCGATTGGATCGGACTAATCATGTCAAAGGGGCCTAAAACTGCTTTCACACTGATGCGCTGCGGTTTACCCACGCGGAGGGTGCAGCGCAGTGCACCTGTGGCTTTCCTGAGAGTTAGCTGCACTTTGCCATAGACTTCAATTATATCCTGCAGGTGTGGTGCACTTTCTGAAGTGCACCAACCCAAAGGTAATAACAGAAGTCTATGGCTCAGTGCAGGTAACCCGCTGGTGTTCTGCCCTGCACATGTGGATCAGTTTAAAAACAGTCCAGTAACCACTGCAGAACAGATATGCCCATATATACATTGTGATTTTAGTATTAAGCTTACCTTTAATAACAGTCTTCCATTCAGGTATTGCCAGCTGTTACTGTCCCAGGCAGAAAGCATTTGGTATCACTCGGCCTGTTACAGGAGTTGGCACTATACATGCAGGTCCAAAGAAAGGAAAGCATTAAACATCAGTGGTGTTTTCAACCTTAGTTCTGTTCAATTATTACAAGGCGAACAAGGTGTTCTTAGCCAGGGACTTAAAGGGGTTGTAAAGGTTTGTTTATTTTCTAAATAGGTTCCTTTAAGCTAGTGCATTGTTGGTTCACTTACCCTTTCCTTCGATTTCCCTTCTAAATGTTTTTTTTCTTTGTCTGAATTTCTCACTTCCTGTTCCTCCTCAGTAAGCTTACCCCCATCATACAAACTGTTCTGGCTGGGGGTTAGTCAGCGTGTTCACCCCCTCCCTTGGGACTACATCCCTGCGGGGAGACACTGTGATGTCCTTCTCTTGATGCCTTCTTTTCTAAACTCAACCAAAATGATAGAGGTATTTGCTTGCAGTATGAGGTGAGTCAATCTCAGATCCATTTCCTTGACCTTTATATCCTAGTGAAGGATGGTTGTCTGACTACCACCAAATACTATAAGGAGACAGATCGCAATGCCTTTATCCCTCGAACCAGCTGTCATCATGCATCATGGCTTAATGCGGTCCCTAAAGCCATTTTCAACGCATTAGGCGTAATTGCACCCCAATTTCGGATTATCAGCAACAAGCTCAGGTTTTAAAATCCAGGTTTCTTGATAAGGGCTTAATTGAGAAGATTGACGAGACTATTAAAAATGTTGGTGACATGGATAGAGACCTTATGTTAAATGGATCAAGAAGGGCTAATCAAGGACCAGATATTAAATTTGGATGTTCCATGATCACTGGATATTACAATCAGCGTTTTTCTGTTAGAAAGATTTTTAATAAACATTGGAGCATATTGAAGAATGACAAGATCCTTGGTCCCGTTATTCCTTAATGACCGGTAGTCATTTATAGAGGAGCTCCCTCTTTACGTCATAGGATTGCCCCTAATGTAGTGGATCCCCCTAAAACAATTTTGTTTTTCCAGTAAATGAAAGGTTTCTTTCCTTGTAGAAAATGTAATATTTGTTAAATCAACTCCTTTAGAGGGCGAAAATGTGAAATCTTCCAGTCCACTCAGACGAATCGGTCATATAATATAGAATAGTTTATTACGTGTTCTACAGGGTGTGTCGTATATTTGTTTCAATGTCCATGCTCTAAACAGTATATAGGACGCACTAAAAGAGCTCTACATGTACGTTTAGATGAGCATGTTGGAAATATTAAACGTGGGTTTAGTAAACATAATTTATCCAGACATTATGCCAAATGCCAAATACCACCATAAAAAGCTCAAAGGAACTCTTTTTATACCTATTGACAAGATCCGTCTTCACTGGAGGGGTACCAATAAGATTAGATCAATCTCTAGGCTCGAGACAACATGGATTTTCGATATGAAATCCTACATGCCCTTTGGCTTAAACGTCGACTGGGATATAAATTGTTTTTTAACAATGCTTAGTTTTTTTAGTTTTTTTTACTTTTAGTTTTTAATAAATTTTAAGCAATTTTTATAATTTTTTTAATTATCTACATCCGCTTATATATATGGATTATCCTATTGTATCTTTCTGATTGGAATCATACAAAATTTCATTTTTTTACAATTAATATGTTCATTGAGATGTAACTTTACATGCAGCGTTTGCTTGGCTTTCAAAGTTTGCTATTTGCTGTAGCCTATTGTTATATTATATATTTGTGTTATTTTCTTTCGCCACTAGATGGCGGAGCATTTTTTGTTTGGCTTCCTATATATATTGCTCTCTTCTTCGGTGGCCAGCAGTTAATATGGCGGCTCCTATGCGTTTCCATCATTATGATTCGAACAGCCCCTAGATAAGATGGCGCCGCTCGGCTATTTAAATGTCTTGCGTGATGACACTGTCACAGAAGCCAATCCCCAGATGATGTCCTATCGTGATGAAATGCGTAGGGTGGGGCCTGTGACACTAACGTCATCACGTTTTTCTCTTTGGAAGTTGATGGTTCCAGCAAACAGTGAGCTGTAGGAAGCCTGTGGAGACGCCGCGACTTGATCCACATTGATACACCGCACATGAAGTTTTTACTCTTGTAAGTGCAATTCGTTTAAGTTCAGTAAATTCACTTTTTTTGATATACTGCACTATGGGAGCCCCTCTTTATTATGTCTTTGAGTGATAAGGGTCTAGCAGCTCCGGATATTTCTTAAGTTTTTGGGAAACCGAATTCCCTGTGTCTGATGAGACCGCTGCAAGGTGGTCAATCAAATCGGTAAGGAGATTATATACTCACTTGGGTGTGAAGCATTCTGGATAAAGGATTTTTTTACACAAAAACTTTCTTAATCACTTTGCTTTGCACATGTATGAAAATTCACTGGTTAAACTCTTTATCACAGGAATATTCATTTGGGACTTTGTTCTATATTTTTACTTTATATTTTTTCTCTTGGAACTCTGCAGTAGTTTTCTTTTTTCCTTTTAGATGTTTTTTTACCATTGCATTTTAAAAATATTTTTATTTTATTTATGGTGTTAGGCCAGTTTTTTTTCACAGATTTATATTGGATTATCATTATGCCCCATACACACGATCGTTTTTCATGCCGTTAAAAATGCCATTTTTAAAAATGGGCATTAAAACCGATCGTGTGTATGCTCCAGAGCATTTTTAACGACGTGAAAAACGGCCATTAAAAAATTCGAACATGCTCTATTTTTTCACGTTGTTTTTCATGTCGTTTTTTTTAACGACGTGAAAAACGATGGTGTGTATGCTTTGACGAGGTGAAAAAAAACGCGCATGCTCAGAATCAAGTATGAGACGGGAGCGCACGTTCTGGTAAAACTAGCATTTGTAATGGAGATAGCACATTCGTCACGCTGTAACGGACTGAAAAGCAGGAGGCTGAAAAGCGCGAATCGTCGCTCAACAAACTTTACTAACATGAAGGGTGGCACCACCCGAACGGAACTTCCCCTTTATAGTGCCGTCGTACGTGTTGTACGTCACTGCGCTTTGCTTGAATGTTTTTTAAAATGATCGTGTGTACGCAAGACAGGCTTGAGAGGAAACATAAAAAAAAAAAAACGACGAGAAAAACGGTTTAAAAAATGGCATGAAAAACGTTTGTGTGTACGCCGCATTACAGTCCTTTCAGAACTATCACCATAAATTATTCATTGTTTAATTAATTTAGCTTATTAATATCACATGTTATCTTTTTGAACTTTCATTGTGACACTATCTGGAATACTCATTGGTGACTAAACCTCACGAGTTTGTTTCATTTAGAGTTTCAGATATTTACCACTTTAATTTTTTTGGAACCTCGGCTTTAGTTTTCCTCATCCAGAGTTTTTCCACCAATCAGTCTGAGATTATTTTCTTCACTTTTTCAACCTAAAAGAATTGAGCTCTGTAATTTCAAAGCCATTTTATCTCATTTTTAGGGACTCATTAATGACAGGAATAGTACCACTGGATTGGCGCAGGGCCAATGTGGTGCCTATATTTAAAAAGGGAACAAAGTCTTTACCAAGTAACTATAGACCTGTTAGTTTAACTTCTATAGTTGGGAAGATACTGGAGAGATTAATAAAAGACCACATAGATAAGTTCTTGCTGGAAAACAATATTTTAAGCAACAGACAGCATGGATGAAAGACAGAAGTTGTCAGACAAACCTGATTTCTTTTTATGAAGAGGTAAGTAAGACCTTGGACAGAGGCGTGGCGGTAGACATGGTATACTTGGATTTTGCAAAAGCGTTTGATACAGTTCCCCACACACGGCTCATGTGCAAGGTAAAGTCTACCGGATTGGAAATATCAGTTTGTAAATGGATAGAAAACTGGCTAAAAGACAGAATTCAGAGAGTAGTGGTTAATGATTCTTACTCTGAATGGTCTAAGGCAGCCTTTCTCAACCTTTTCAACACAGAGGAACCCATGAAATAGTTCTCCGGTCTCGGGGAACCCCGGCTAAAAATTAGAAATCTACAATTCATGATACCTTTGTGTGATGGTCAGTGGGAAGGATTGTCCTTATACTTGTGGTCATTGGGAAGAATTACCTTCTTACAGATAGCTAAAAAGATCAATGGTGTCAGTAGGAAATTATCTGAGAGGCAGAAATTGCCCAATGCTGAAGGAACCCCTAGCAACCTCTGGAGGCACCCTAGGGTTCCACGGAACCCTGGTTGAGAATCACTGGTCTAAGGTTATCAGTGGTGGGACCCTTACTTTTTAATATCTTTATAAATGATATTGGGTCTGAGATCAAAAGTAAAATTTCTGTCTTTGCAGATGACACTAAGCTATGCAGTGGAATAACGTCCTTACAGGATGTCGCCAATTTACAAGCCGACCTCAATGCTCTGTCTAATTGGGCGACTATGTGGCAGATGAGGTTTAATGTTGATAAATGTAAAGTTATGCACTTGGGGGCTAATAATATGAATGCATCATACATACTAGGGGGAGTACAACTGGGGGGATCTGTAGTGGAGAAGGATCTGGGGGTTTTGGTAGATCATAAGCTCAATAATGGCATGCAATGCCAAGCTGCAGTTTCCAAAGCGAGCAAAGTCCTTTCTTGTATTAAGAGAGGTATGGACTCCAGAGAGAGAGAGATATAATTTTGTCCCTGTACAAATCATTGGTAAGACCTCATCTGGAATATGCAGTTCAGTTTTGGGCCCCAGTTCTCAAAAAGGATATTGGGGAACTGGAGAAAGTGCAGAGAAGGGCAACCAAACTGATTAGAGGCATGGAGGAGCTCAGCTATGAGGAAAGATGAGAGGAACTGAATTTATTCACTCTTGAGAAGAGGAGATTAAGGGGGATATGATCAACATGTACAAATATATAAGGGGTCCATATAGTGAACTTGGTTTTGAGTTATTCACTTTACGGTCAACACAAAGGACAAGGGGGCACTCTTTACGTCTAGAGGAAAAGAGATTTAACCTCCAAAAATGGAAGTATCTTCACAGTAAGAGCTGTGCAAATGTGGAATAGACTCCCTGCAGAGGTGGTTCTGGCCAGCTCAGTAGATTGCTTTAAGAAAGGCCTGGATTCTTTCTTAAATGTACATAATATAACTGGGTACTAACATTTATAGGTGTAGCGATACCTTCACTTAAGAGGGCGGCAGATTAGTTTGGGCCCTGAAGACAGCTCCGCCAACCCCCGACAATTTACTCGACCCCCTTCTGGCACAGTTAGTCTAGGGTAACAATATATTTCTTATGCTCTATGATCAAACTCAGACACCAAGGCAATAATAAAGGAATATCTGATTTACTTTAAATCGTGGTAAAAGAATCAACAGTGGTAACAGTTTACATGAAATGGATTGCAGAGCCCTGCAGCAATAAACACACTATGTATTAATGAAACAGTAAAGGCGCGCCGTGTGGGCGACCATTAACTAAGCGCCCTGTGGCGCAGCAACTAAATGAACTATCTAGCTGGCCAGGCCTTTCTCAGATACTAAGACTCAGTCTCTAGGGAATGATGGTTTCTTCACCAGCAAGTCTTTAAAGGTGGTGCACATAACAGAATAACATTTGTAATCCAGTGGGAAGTTGTAACAGGAACAAAACACTTTACTGAAGATTAGGGATGAGCTTCGTGTTCGAGTCGAACATACGTTCGACTCGAACATTGGCTGTTCGATCGTTCGACGAAGATCGAACGATTTGGGCCGTTCGCGCCAAATTCGAGTGACGCGAACGGCCCACAATGCACTACGCCATCGCAGTGTCATCCAGGCGCTGTGATTGGCCAAGCATGCACTGTGACCCCGCATGCTTGGCCAATCACAGCGCCGGCAGCGAGGAGAGCAATGATTGGCCACGGGCAGGATGCCTGTGGCCAATTATTGCTGAGGGTGTTTAGTACACGCCCCACACTATAAAAGGCCGCCAGCACGGCGGCCTAGTGTAGTGTGTTCCGGAGCAGGGATAGAGTAGCATAGGCAGGGACAGTGACTGTTATTTCTTTCTTGCTTAACCTGGATTCCTTTAGTTTAGGGAAAGAGAAGGATAGGTAGGGAGAGTGTCAGTGTGTTTTGTGCTTCTGCTATAGTGTGCTTAAAAAAAACATTTATTCTAGGGACAGAAAACTCTAGGTAGGGACAGTGTCAGTTTCTTTCACTCTGCAAGTCCTTGTTTCCAGGGACCTGTAAGGACAGTGAGTTAATTGTCCTTGTGCTATATTGTGCTTAAAAAAAACATTTATTCTAGGGACAGAAAACTCTAGGTAGGGACAGTGTCAGTTTCTTTCACTCTGCAAGTCCTTGTTTCCAGGGACCTGTAAGGACAGTGAGTTAATTGTCCTTGTGCTATATTGTGATTAAAAAAAACATTTATTCTAGGGACAGAAAACTCTAGGTAGGGACAGTGTCAGTTTCTTTCACTCTGCAAGTCCTTGTTTCCAGGGACCTGTAAGGACAGTGAGTTAATTTTCCTTGTGCTATATTGTGATTAAAAAAAACATTTTTTCTAGGGACAGAAAACTGTAGGTAGGGAGAGTGTTTTTTTTCTTTCACTCTGCAAGTCCTTGTTTCCAGGGACCTGTAAGGACAGTGAGTTAATTGTCCTTGTGCTATATTGTGCTTAAAAAAAACATTTATTCTAGGGACAGAAAACTCTAGGTAGGGACAGTGTCAGTTTCTTTCACTCTGCAAGTCCTTGTTTCCAGGGACCTGTAAGGACAGTGAGTTAATTTTCCTTGTGCTATATTGTGATTAAAAAAAACATTTATTCTAGGGACAGAAAACTCTAGGTAGGGACAGTGTCAGTTTCTTTCACTCTGCAAGTCCTTGTTTCCAGGGACCTGTAAGGACAGTGACTTAATTTTCCTTGTGCTATATTGTGATTAAAAAAAACATTTTTTCTAGGGACAGAAAACTGTAGGTAGGGAGAGTGTTTTTTTTCTTTCACTCTGCAAGTCCTTGTTTCCAGGGACCTGTAAGGACAGTGAGTTAATTTTCCTTGTGCTATATTGTGCTTAAAAAAAACATTTTTTCTAGGGACAGAAAACTGTAGGTAGGGAGAGTGTTTTTTTTCTTTCACTCTGCAAGTCCTTGTTTCCAGGGACCTGTAAGGACAGTGAGTTAATTGTCCTTGTGCTATATTGTGCTTAAAAAAAACATTTATTCTAGGGACAGAAAACTCTAGGTAGGGACAGTGTCAGTTTCTTTCACTCTGCAAGTCCTTGTTTCCAGGGACCTGTAAGGACAGTGAGTTAATTTTCCTTGTGCTATATTGTGATTAAAAAAAACATTTTTTCTAGGGACAGAAAACTGTAGGTAGGGAGAGTGTTTTTTTTCTTTCACTCTGCAAGTCCTTGTTTCCAGGGACCTGTAAGGACAGTGAGTTAATTTTCCTTGTGCTATATTGTGCTTAAAAAAAACATTTTTTCTAGGGACAGAAAACTGTAGGTAGGGAGAGTGTTTTTTTTCTTTCACTCTGCAAGTCCTTGTTTCCAGGGACCTGTAAGGACAGTGAGTTAATTGTCCTTGTGCTATATTGTGCTTAAAAAAAACATTTATTCTAGGGACAGAAAACTCTAGGTAGGGACAGTGTCAGTTTCTTTCACTCTGCAAGTCCTTGTTTCCAGGGACCTGTAAGGACAGTGAGTTAATTTTCCTTGTGCTATATTGTGCTTAAAAAAAACATTTTTTCTAGGGACAGAAAACTGTAGGTAGGGAGAGTGTTTTTTTTCTTTCACTCTGCAAGTCCTTGTTTCCAGGGACCTGTAAGGACAGTGAGTTAATTGTCCTTGTGCTATATTGTGCTTAAAAAAAACATTTATTCTAGGGACAGAAAACTCTAGGTAGGGACAGTGTCAGTTTCTTTCACTCTGCAAGTCCTTGTTTCCAGGGACCTGTAAGGACAGTGAGTTAATTTTCCTTGTGCTATATTGTGATTAAAAAAAACATTTTTTCTAGGGACAGAAAACTGTAGGTAGGGAGAGTGTTTTTTTTCTTTCACTCTGCAAGTCCTTGTTTCCAGGGACCTGTAAGGACAGTGAGTTAATTTTCCTTGTGCTATATTGTGCTTAAAAAAAACATTTTTTCTAGGGACAGAAAACTGTAGGTAGGGAGAGTGTTTTTTTTCTTTCACTCTGCAAGTCCTTGTTTCCAGGGACCTGTAAGGACAGTGAGTTAATTGTCCTTGTGCTATATTGTGCTTAAAAAAAACATTTATTCTAGGGACAGAAAACTCTAGGTAGGGACAGTGTCAGTTTCTTTCACTCTGCAAGTCCTTGTTTCCAGGGACCTGTAAGGACAGTGAGTTAATTTTCCTTGTGCTATATTGTGATTAAAAAAAACATTTTTTCTAGGGACAGAAAACTGTAGGTAGGGAGAGTGTTTTTTTTCTTTCACTCTGCAAGTCCTTGTTTCCAGGGACCTGTAAGGACAGTGAGTTAATTGTCCTTGTGCTATATTGTGCTTAAAAAAAACATTTATTCTAGGGACAGAAAACTCTAGGTAGGGACAGTGTCAGTTTCTTTCACTCTGCAAGTCCTTGTTTCCAGGGACCTGTAAGGACAGTGAGTTAATTGTCCTTGTGCTATATTGTGATTAAAAAAAACATTTATTCTAGGGACAGAAAACTCTAGGTAGGGACAGTGTCAGTTTCTTTCACTCTGCAAGTCCTTGTTTCCAGGGACCTGTAAGGACAGTGAGTTAATTTTCCTTGTGCTATATTGTGATTAAAAAAAACATTTTTTCTAGGGACAGAAAACTGTAGGTAGGGAGAGTGTTTTTTTTCTTTCACTCTGCAAGTCCTTGTTTCCAGGGACCTGTAAGGACAGTGAGTTAATTGTCCTTGTGCTATATTGTGCTTAAAAAAAACATTTATTCTAGGGACAGAAAACTCTAGGTAGGGACAGTGTCAGTTTCTTTCACTCTGCAAGTCCTTGTTTCCAGGGACCTGTAAGGACAGTGAGTTAATTTTCCTTGTGCTATATTGTGATTAAAAAAAACATTTATTCTAGGGACAGAAAACTCTAGGTAGGGACAGTGTCAGTTTCTTTCACTCTGCAAGTCCTTGTTTCCAGGGACCTGTAAGGACAGTGAGTTAATTTTCCTTGTGCTATATTGTGATTAAAAAAAACATTTTTTCTAGGGACAGAAAACTGTAGGTAGGGAGAGTGTTTTTTTTCTTTCACTCTGCAAGTCCTTGTTTCCAGGGACCTGTAAGGACAGTGAGTTAATTTTCCTTGTGCTATATTGTGCTTAAAAAAAACATTTTTTCTAGGGACAGAAAACTGTAGGTAGGGAGAGTGTTTTTTTTCTTTCACTCTGCAAGTCCTTGTTTCCAGGGACCTGTAAGGACAGTGAGTTAATTGTCCTTGTGCTATATTGTGCTTAAAAAAAACATTTATTCTAGGGACAGAAAACTCTAGGTAGGGACAGTGTCAGTTTCTTTCACTCTGCAAGTCCTTGTTTCCAGGGACCTGTAAGGACAGTGAGTTAATTTTCCTTGTGCTATATTGTGATTAAAAAAAACATTTATTCTAGGGACAGAAAACTCTAGGTAGGGACAGTGTCAGTTTCTTTCACTCTGCAAGTCCTTGTTTCCAGGGACCTGTAAGGACAGTGACTTAATTTTCCTTGTGCTATATTGTGATTAAAAAAAACATTTTTTCTAGGGACAGAAAACTGTAGGTAGGGAGAGTGTTTTTTTTCTTTCACTCTGCAAGTCCTTGTTTCCAGGGACCTGTAAGGACAGTGAGTTAATTTTCCTTGTGCTATATTGTGCTTAAAAAAAACATTTTTTCTAGGGACAGAAAACTGTAGGTAGGGAGAGTGTTTTTTTTCTTTCACTCTGCAAGTCCTTGTTTCCAGGGACCTGTAAGGACAGTGAGTTAATTGTCCTTGTGCTATATTGTGCTTAAAAAAAACATTTATTCTAGGGACAGAAAACTCTAGGTAGGGACAGTGTCAGTTTCTTTCACTCTGCAAGTCCTTGTTTCCAGGGACCTGTAAGGACAGTGAGTTAATTTTCCTTGTGCTATATTGTGATTAAAAAAAACATTTTTTCTAGGGACAGAAAACTGTAGGTAGGGAGAGTGTTTTTTTTCTTTCACTCTGCAAGTCCTTGTTTCCAGGGACCTGTAAGGACAGTGAGTTAATTTTCCTTGTGCTATATTGTGCTTAAAAAAAACATTTTTTCTAGGGACAGAAAACTGTAGGTAGGGAGAGTGTTTTTTTTCTTTCACTCTGCAAGTCCTTGTTTCCAGGGACCTGTAAGGACAGTGAGTTAATTGTCCTTGTGCTATATTGTGCTTAAAAAAAACATTTATTCTAGGGACAGAAAACTCTAGGTAGGGACAGTGTCAGTTTCTTTCACTCTGCAAGTCCTTGTTTCCAGGGACCTGTAAGGACAGTGAGTTAATTTTCCTTGTGCTATATTGTGCTTAAAAAAAACATTTTTTCTAGGGACAGAAAACTGTAGGTAGGGAGAGTGTTTTTTTTCTTTCACTCTGCAAGTCCTTGTTTCCAGGGACCTGTAAGGACAGTGAGTTAATTGTCCTTGTGCTATATTGTGCTTAAAAAAAACATTTATTCTAGGGACAGAAAACTCTAGGTAGGGACAGTGTCAGTTTCTTTCACTCTGCAAGTCCTTGTTTCCAGGGACCTGTAAGGACAGTGAGTTAATTTTCCTTGTGCTATATTGTGATTAAAAAAAACATTTTTTCTAGGGACAGAAAACTGTAGGTAGGGAGAGTGTTTTTTTTCTTTCACTCTGCAAGTCCTTGTTTCCAGGGACCTGTAAGGACAGTGAGTTAATTTTCCTTGTGCTATATTGTGCTTAAAAAAAACATTTTTTCTAGGGACAGAAAACTGTAGGTAGGGAGAGTGTTTTTTTTCTTTCACTCTGCAAGTCCTTGTTTCCAGGGACCTGTAAGGACAGTGAGTTAATTGTCCTTGTGCTATATTGTGCTTAAAAAAACATTTATTCTAGGGACAGAAAACTCTAGGTAGGGACAGTGTCAGTTTCTTTCACTCTGCAAGTCCTTGTTTCCAGGGACCTGTAAGGACAGTGAGTTAATTTTCCTTGTGCTATATTGTGATTAAAAAAAACATTTTTTCTAGGGACAGAAAACTGTAGGTAGGGAGAGTGTTTTTTTTCTTTCACTCTGCAAGTCCTTGTTTCCAGGGACCTGTAAGGACAGTGAGTTAATTGTCCTTGTGCTATATTGTGCTTAAAAAAAACATTTATTCTAGGGACAGAAAACTCTAGGTAGGGACAGTGTCAGTTTCTTTCACTCTGCAAGTCCTTGTTTCCAGGGACCTGTAAGGACAGTGAGTTAATTTTCCTTGTGCTATATTGTGATTAAAAAAAACATTTTTTCTAGGGACAGAAAACTGTAGGTAGGGAGAGTGTTTTTTTTCTTTCACTCTGCAAGTCCTTGTTTCCAGGGACCTGTAAGGACAGTGAGTTAATTTTCCTTGTGCTATATTGTGCTTAAAAAAAACATTTTTTCTAGGGACAGAAAACTGTAGGTAGGGAGAGTGTTTTTTTTCTTTCACTCTGCAAGTCCTTGTTTCCAGGGACCTGTAAGGACAGTGAGTTAATTTTCCTTGTGCTATATTGTGATTAAAAAAAACATTTTTTCTAGGGACAGAAAACTGTAGGTAGGGAGAGTGTTTTTTTTCTTTCACTCTGCAAGTCCTTGTTTCCAGGGACCTGTAAGGACAGTGAGTTAATTGTCCTTGTGCTATATTGTGCTTAAAAAAAACATTTTTTCTAGGGACAGAAAACTCTAGGTAGGGAGAGTGTTTTTTTTTTTTCACTCTGCAAGTCCTTGTTTCCAGGGACCTGTAAGGACAGTGAGTTAATTGTCCTTGTGCTATATTGTGCTTAAAAAAAACATTTATTCTAGGGACAGAAAACTCTAGGTAGGGACAGTGTCAGTTTCTTTCACTCTGCAAGTCCTTGTTTCCAGGGACCTGTAAGGACAGTGAGTTAATTTTCCTTGTGCTATATTGTGCTTAAAAAAAACATTTATTCTAGGGACAGAAAACTCTAGGTAGGGACAGTGTCAGTTTCTTTCACTCTGCAAGTCCTTGTTTCCAGGGACCTGTAAGGACAGTGAGTTAATTGTCCTTGTGCTATATTGTGCTTAAAAAAAACATTTATTCTAGGGACAGAAAACTCTAGGTAGGGACAGTGTCAGTTTCTTTCACTCTGCAAGTCCTTGTTTCCAGGGACCTGTAAGGACAGTGAGTTAATTTTCCTTGTGCTATATTGTGATTAAAAAAAACATTTATTCTAGGGACAGAAAACTCTAGGTAGGGACAGTGTCAGTTTCTTTCACTCTGCAAGTCCTTGTTTCCAGGGACCTGTAAGGACAGTGAGTTAATTTTCCTTGTGCTATATTGTGATTAAAAAAAACATTTTTTCTAGGGACAGAAAACTGTAGGTAGGGAGAGTGTTTTTTTTCTTTCACTCTGCAAGTCCTTGTTTCCAGGGACCTGTAAGGACAGTGAGTTAATTTTCCTTGTGCTATATTGTGCTTAAAAAAAACATTTTTTCTAGGGACAGAAAACTGTAGGTAGGGAGAGTGTTTTTTTTCTTTCACTCTGCAAGTCCTTGTTTCCAGGGACCTGTAAGGACAGTGAGTTAATTGTCCTTGTGCTATATTGTGCTTAAAAAAAACATTTATTCTAGGGACAGAAAACTCTAGGTAGGGACAGTGTCAGTTTCTTTCACTCTGCAAGTCCTTGTTTCCAGGGACCTGTAAGGACAGTGAGTTAATTTTCCTTGTGCTATATTGTGATTAAAAAAAACATTTTTTCTAGGGACAGAAAACTGTAGGTAGGGAGAGTGTTTTTTTTCTTTCACTCTGCAAGTCCTTGTTTCCAGGGACCTGTAAGGACAGTGAGTTAATTTTCCTTGTGCTATATTGTGATTAAAAAAAACATTTTTTCTAGGGACAGAAAACTGTAGGTAGGGAGAGTGTTTTTTTTCTTTCACTCTGCAAGTCCTTGTTTCCAGGGACCTGTAAGGACAGTGAGTTAATTGTCCTTGTGCTATATTGTGCTTAAAAAAAAACATTTTTTCTAGGGACAGAAAACTCTAGGTAGGGAGAGTGTTTTTTTTTTTCACTCTGCAAGTCCTTGTTTCCAGGGACCTGTAAGGACAGTGAGTTAATTGTCCTTGTGCTATATTGTGCTTAAAAAAAACATTTATTCTAGGGACAGAAAACTCTAGGTAGGGACAGTGTCAGTTTCTTTCACTGTGAAAGTCCTTGTTTCAAGGGACAGAGAAGGACACCTGAAGGTAGCCCTTATTGCTTTTTTCCCATCTCCCTGCAGGCCATCTATTAGAATGTCTGGAAGGCAAACAAGGAGAGGCAGACAGTCAGGAGGCAATAAAAGAGGGCAAGCAGGCTCTGTGTCTGGAGGCAACAGTGCTGGTCGTGGACGCGGTGCATTGTCATCAGCACATGGCCATGGGACACGCTTGTCCTTCTTTTCGGCAGCTGGACATGTTGAGCCACATAATGCCGAAGACTTGGTAGAGTGGATGACCAAGCCCTCCTCCTCCTCCTCATCCTCTCTCACCCAGGCTCAGGGTACTGGAAAAGCAGCTGCCAAAGCGTCGTCTTCCCTGGTATCAATGTCAGACAAATCATCAGTCACTCCTTCCCTAGACCCACCATGTCCTCCTCCTGAGGAGTCCCCCGAACTGTTTCAGCACAGTGTTGGGTACATGCTCCAGGAGGATGCCCAGCGTTTCGAAGGGTCTGATGATGAAACCCAGCTAGAGGAAGGCAGTAGCGTGAGAGCAGACAGAGGGGATGCTCAAGAAGGACACCAATCTGGCAGTCATGTTTCAGCAGCTGCAGCATACTGCCAGATTGGCTCCAGTGATGAGGAGGGAGGGGATGATGAGGTCAATGACTCCACGTGGGTGCCTAATAGGAGAGAGGAGGAGGAGGAGGATGAGGAGGAGGCACATCTCCAACGAGGCAGGATGCCCTTTGGTGGCCAGCGTAAGGGCAGTACACCGACGGAATCACACCGCAGAGCTCCGCCTGTGCAGGGCGCTGCCTCTGCCCGTCATTCAAAAAGTTCTTTGGTGTGGGCCTTTTTTGAGGCTAGTGCATCAGATCGCACAGCTGCTGTTTGCAACATATGTCTCAAGCGTATATCGCGTGGCCAAAACATCAGCCGCTTGGGTACCACATGCCTGACCAGACATATGTTGACCTGCCATGCAGCTCGTTGGCAAGCCTACCTCAAAGACCCACACCAAAGAACAAAGCGGACCTCTCCTTGCACCGCATCAGCTGGGATCTCCAACCCCACTATAACTTCAGTCCTCTCTGAAACATGCACTGAGAGGAATGAAGGTGTAGAATTAGGTGTGTCACAGCCAAGTACTTGCGCCCACTCTGCTAGCAGTACACCGACGTCCGATTCTAGCAGGCAAATTTCCCTGCCCCAGCTGCTGGACCGTCGAAAGAAGTTCACTCCCAGCCATCCACATGCCCAGCGGTTGAATGCTAGCTTGGCTAAATTGCTAGCGCTTCAACTGCTGCCTTTTCAGTTGGTAGACTCGGCCCCCTTCCGTGAGTTTGTGCAATGTGCGGTTCCTCAGTGGCAGGTTCCCAAACGCCACTTTTTCTCACGGAAGGCTATTCCGGCTCTCTACCGGCATGTGGAAGGCAATGTCTTGGCCTCGCTGGACAGGGCGGTCAGCGGTAAGGTGCATATTACCGCTGACTCATGGTCCAGCAGGCATGGACAGGGACGTTACCTTTCTTTCACGGCCCATTGGGTCACTCTTTTGGCAGCTGGGAAGGATTCAGGACAAGGTGCAGTAGTGTTGGAGGTTGTCCCACCGCCACGCCTCCAAAATGCTACTACTGGTTGTGACACACCTCTCTCCTCCACCCCCTCCTCTTCTTCTTCCTCCATGGCCTCTTCCTGTGGTTTGTCCTATGAACCAGCGGTGCTCCGTAGCCGTTCACGGGGCTACGCAAGTACGCAGGCAAAAAGATGCCATGCCGTGCTTGCGCTGGTGTGTTTGGGGGACAGAAGCCACACTGGGGCAGAGGTCCTGTCTGCTCTGCAGGGCCAGGCCGAGAGGTGGTTGACGCCACGCCAGCTTAAGCCAGGAATGGTGGTTTGCGACAATGGCACCAACCTCCTCTCCGCCCTCCGACAGGGACAACTGACCCATGTGCCCTGTGTGGCTCACGTCCTTAACCTGGTGGTGCAGCGCTTCTTGGGCAGGTACCCGGGCTTACAGGATGTCCTGAGGCAGGCCAGGAAAGTCTGTGTGCATTTCCGCAGATCTTATAATGCCAGTGCTCGCCTGGCTAAGCTGCAAAAGGAGTTGAACCTGCCCAAGAACCGCCTTATATGTGACATGCCCACCAGGTGGAACTCAACGTTGGCCATGCTGCAGCGGCTGCACACGCAGCAGAGGGCCATCAATGAGTACCTGTGCGACTACGGCACCAGGACAGGGTCAGGGGAGCTTGGTTTTTTTTCTCCACGCCAGTGGGGCATGATCAGGGATGCATGCACTGTCCTGGCACCATTTGAGGAGGCCACGAGGATGGTGAGCAGTGACAGTGCATGCATCAGTGACACTGTACCTCTTGTCCACCTGTTGGAGCACACGCTGCGTGGAATAATGGACAGGGCACTTGAGGCAGAACAGAGGCAGGAAGAGGAGGACTTCCTTGCCTCTCAAGGCCCCCTTTACCCAGACAGTGTTCCTTCTGTCCCACCCATCGCACAGGAAGAGGAGGAGGAGGAGGAGGAGGAGGAGGAGGAGGAGGATTGTGTCAGCATGGAGGTGGAGGCTGGCACTCAGCATCATCAGCAGCAGTCTTTTAGGGATGATTTACAGTCCCAAGAAACCAGTGGACTTGTACGTGGCTGGGAGGAGGTGGCTGCGGATCATGTCGTCCTTAGTGACCCAGAGGACTCCGGAGCGAATGCCTCAGCAAACCTACGCTGCATGGCCTCCCTGATCCTGCAAAGTCTGCGGAAGGATCCTCGTATTCTTCGGATCAAGGAGAGGGACCATTACTGGCTGGCCACTCTCCTTGATCCACGGTACAAGGGTAAGGTTGCGGACCTTATGTTACCGTCGCAGAGGGAGCAGAGGATGAGACAACTCCGGGAGGCCTTGCAGAAAGGTCTGTGCAACGCGTTCCCAGAGACTGGGAGGTTGCAAACTCCTGGTCCTGGACAACGAGTTGCTGAGGCTTCGGCCAGTCAAAGAAGGAGCGGTGGGGAAGGTGGCCGTCTGACCGATGCGTTCAGACAATTCTTTAGTCCGCAGCCCCAAAGTATGATCGGTTCCAGCAACCATCGCCAGCGTCTGATAAACATGGTGCAGGAATATCTAGGGGCAAGGTCAGACTTGGACACCTTCCCCACCGAAAATCCTCTGGCTTACTGGGTCTTGAGGATGGATCACTGGCCAGAGCTTGCACAGTATGCAATTGAGCTACTGGCCTGTCCTGCATCCAGCGTTCTTTCGGAACGCACATTCAGTGCTGCTGGAGGATTTGTCACGGATCACAGGGTGCGCCTGTCCACCGACTCGGTTGATCGACTGACTTTCATCAAGATGAACCAGTCTTGGATCACCACCAGCTACCACACACCTGATGCTGATATAACAGACTAATTGATTTTAAAATGTCACATCCCTTCAAGACTGATGCTGATGCTGAGTGCCTGTGCTGTTATGTTGACTGGCTATCCTCCTCCTCCGAGTCCTCAATGATACGATTGATGATGATAGCTTGGAAGATCATTTTTGTTTATGGGTGCCGCCACCAGTGCCTAACGCCCAATTTTTCAGCCCCTGTTTAACAGGGGCGTGTAATTACAATTTTTGAAGCAATACTTTGCAACAGGGCTCATTGCTGTGCTCCAAGTACAGTATCTGTGAGGAGTTGCAGTGTTGTGCCACCAGTGCCTAAGGCCCAATTTTTCAGCCCCTGTTTAACAGGGGCGTGTCATTACAATTTTTGAAGCAATACTTTGCAACAGGGCTCATTGCTGTGCTCCAAGTACAGTATCTGTGAAGGGTTGCAGTGTTGTGCCACCAGTGCCTAAGGCCCAATTTTTCAGCCCCTGTTCAACAGGGGCATGTAATTACAATTCTTGATCTAATAATTCACAGCAGGGCCCATTGCTGCACCCACCAAGAGTAACTGTCAGGGCTTACAGTGTTGTGGCACCAGCACCACCATCAAAGGCCCAATTTTTACTACCACTGTTCAACAATTATATGTAATTAAAATTCCTGATATAATAGTTGACAGCAGGGCGTTCCAGCACCAACCAAGAGTAACTGTGAGTGCTTACAGTGTTGTGCCAACACCAACAACTAAGGGGCCTATTTCTGCAGAGTATATACGGCAGGTCCCTACTTTCAAACATCCAACTTACAAACGACTCCTACTTGCAAACGCAAGAAGACAACAGGAAGTGAGAGGAAATCTACCACTGGGAAGGAAAATTCTCTCCTGTAAGAATAAATATGGGAGAAAGGTGTCTCCTCTGTACTGATGCTTTATCAGCAATCCTTGTTTCAAGAAAAACACCACATTTCAAAAACAGTTGTCATTAGGACGGAAAGTGAGGTGAAATGTTCTGAACAGGGGCACAGACAGCAAAACAAATGTTACAGGGGTGATAACCCTTACCTATGTTTTCCAAAAAGTTTAAAAATAGATTTTTGGTCTGGAGCTACACTTCAACAATGTACCTGTTCAAAATTACAAACAGATTCTACATAAGAACAAACCTACAGTCCCTGTCTTGTATGCACCGCCTGTATACGGCTGTTCAGAGTATATAGGGCCTTTTTTATTTTATGTGCGGGGTTCCCCTTAATATCCATACAAGACCCAAAGGGGCTGGTAATGGGCTGGGGTAGGGGGGGGGGGGGGGGTCATGGGGTAGCTATGCCATTTTTCTTAAAGATTTTCATCCATATTACCGGGACCAGACATTACATTAAAGCCGCAAGCAGTTTTAAATGGCTTTTTTTTCCTTTAGAAGTGTCATTTTGTGCAGGGACAGTTCTAAACACGGGAAACACGTGGCACTTCACAGGCATACTTTAGACACCCCCCAGGTACGATATTTAAAGGAATATTTGACTTTTTTTTTTTCACTTTATGCATCATTAAAATGACTGCTCCCGGAAAACGACCGTTTTTAAAACTTATTTTTGCATTGATACATGTCCCCTGGTGCAGAACCCGGGTTCCCAAACCCTTTTTAGGACAATAACATGCATAATAGTTGTTATAATTAGCACTTTAGAATTCGAACGTTCGCATCCATTGTATTTAATAGGGTTCTAATGTTCGTTCGAACTTTCGGTCCGTTCGCGGGTTCTGGTGCGAACCGAACCCGGGGGTGTTCGGCTCATCACTACTGAAGATCCTCTGACTCAGTTCTGCTAGGACACCTCCAGTAAGAGTATCAGATATAAACTAGTGGGCCACGGCAGTCTATAGGCACATCAGTAATAAACAGTATATGGTCTGAGCATACGCTCGCTCACCCCTCCGGACGCGATCCCAGTCCGGGAACTTCCATCAACTGTGTCCTCACACACACACACAGTGTCTCCAGCGATCGGGTCCCCGATCCAACCAAGGCTGTGGATAATCGAAGTCAGATGCCACCCAGGCTCGCAGCGGGGTGGAAGGCTCTTTGGTAGCTGCGCAAGGCCTCAGGCTTCAGGCCTTGCACACCAGCACATCCGCACAGGAGGATCAGTCACTGAAGTCTCGTGTCCCAAAGAGGCCGAGCCCAGCCTCGCCTCCTCCTTTTATAACCCCTCCCATGAGTCTCTGGGGTGGAAACATTGCCAAAAGGGGTTCTGGGTAAGGTAGTCCTGGGAGTCTTAAAGGGGACCCCGCTACATAGGTAAAGTTGATTCGGGGAATATCCAATTGCCTCTCGGGGGATCAGGAGGGATATTTGTCCCCTGCTGTAGCAAATTGGATCGTGCTCTGCTGGGGTTTTTCGCCTTCCTCTGGATCAACTGTGGGTATAGAATTAGATAGATGGGATTGTATGATATTATTATTTTATTTTTTTATGGTTGAACTGGATGGACTTTTTTCAACCTGACTAACTATGTAACATATTGGGAATACTTTACGTATAGTTCATTAGCACTGCACTCTTATCCTAGCTATACATGAAGCATCGGCTTATGCCAACCCACCATCCCAGAGCAGGAGGTCGCGGGCAACATCAGAGGGCTCCACAGGCCACATGTGGCCCATGGGCCACTGGTTGGGCACCCCTGCTGTATACCAACAAGAGACAAATAATCCCTAATGAGTTAACCATCTAAAGAAGTTCCATATGAGAACAACTGCAGTTTTCCCAACAAGTAAACTTTATTACAAAATTACACAATCAAAAAAATATAATAAGTTAGCAGCAAAAAATATTCCACCGTTCATCATAAAAACAAGTGACAATGGTGTCAGGTATGGTACCAATGCCTGGGCTTACAGACATGCCAACCCCAGACACACAACAGCTTATATCAGCATGGAAATAGCAGAGTCATAGGTTAGGCAGAAAGCTGTTATCACATGCTTAATTGGGGGGAAATGTCTGTGCGTTTTATGGAGCGAATGCTGACCAGCAGAGCCGCTGATAGGGGGATCGTTTCGGTGGCAGAACGATGCCCTATGCATCTCTCTGTCCCAGCTAAATCCTGTTTCTCCCCTGCCTTCAGCTGCTAGAGGGAGAGAAACAAAGGGCATTGTTCTTTAATTAACCCCCACAGGATCTGCATTCACATGTAAATCACACAGGCATTGTTATGTAAATGAGGTCGGCCGCTGCAATTCATGCAAATCATGCCCCATTCTCTGCATGCCGCCCACCTAGAGAATGTAAACAGCATACAGGTGAGCAGAGGTAGAGGTAATAAAAGAGGGGGGCATAAGGTGCAGAGGTGAGCAGAGGAGGTGTGCAGTCAGAAGTAAGCAGTAGTGGTGTGCAGAGTTGAATGGGAAGGAAAGGGTTGGAGTGCAGAGGTTAGCAGAGTAGGGGTTTGGGGGACAGAGGTTAGCAGATGATGAGTTAGAGGGGCAGAGTTGTACTGAGAGGGAGATAAGAATGCAGAGATTAGTAGAGATATGGGGGGGTTACTGTAAATACACCTGTTATATGGCTAGTCAGTGTAAATGTCTCAATTACATTGGTGGTTGATGTAAATACTCCTGTTGTGTTGGGGTCAATGTAAATGTCCCAGTTACATTGGGGATCAGTGTAGGGTGTCCCCTTTGCATTGGTTGTCAGTGTAGAAATATTTTTCTGTTATATTTTATTAAATATTTTAGTCCACCATTTGGTTCAGAATTTTTTTTTGGTCAAATTTTCCTCCTCTAAAACCTAGGTGCGTCTTATGGTCAGGTGCATCTTATGGAGCGAAAAATACGATAGATGTATTATAATTAGTTCCCTCGGGGGGAATCATAGCTCTAATTCCCAGCGTTCAGTCAGCTGACTAATAGGCGGTACACCCACATAAATACTATGGGTATCATGAATAGGGATATGCAGTCCATATTAAATCTAGGCAGTACTAGAAACAGCCAATTACCTCCATATGAGGTAAGTACCTTCCGAGCAGTCCCCCAAAACAGGGACCGTCTGGAAGATACTTACCTCAAATGGATTGAATGCTGGGAATTAGAGCTATGATTCCCCCTGATTATCATATTTTGTTTGATTGTGTAATTCTGTAATAAGGTTTACTTGTTGGGAAAACCACAGTTGTTCTCATATGGAACTTATTTAGGTGGTTAACTCATTAGGGGTTTTCTGTCCCTTGTTGTTAGCTATTATTAGGTTCCGAGGACACCACCTTAATGAAACAGATATAGGTGAGTCAGTGTCCCTGATTTTTTTCTCCTAATCGATTATATGTGGGGAAATAACAGTTTTTATCTGTTTTTTGAAAGCACACAGTATACTCTGAGCCAAAGGAATGCACACAGATCCCACTCCCTTCACATTTATGGATAGTTTCCACCTTCACCATGACCAGTGTAGATAAGATGTCCCACCTTGTTTTGTGTCTGCCCGACCATGAGTACTCACCATCCTCCTTGTTATTAACTAAATTAATGTGACCACACATGAATTGGAGTACAAATGGCCATAGCAGCCTTTTCATTAACAAAAACAACTCATCAGCCTGTTGGTCTTATGACGGCACCCAGAATTCCAACTTGTTCCACTTGTAACACTGCGGGACCTTTTACCATACCAGGCCTCCAGCCGTGACACACCAGCACAGAGACAACTCACACCCGCAGGGCAACCATTACCATATTCCAGCTAACCTTAGTAACTGGAGTACACCAGAGGTGCACATCTCACCGATGAGCCGCCCACACTTCCATCTTTTCTTCCACCGTCAAAAGACCAACCACCGTCACCACCCACTAGGGTGACATCTTACCCTTGGGGGGCCCTGCACGCCTGCAATGTACATTGACTGCCACCCTGCAACCCCCAGGGACCACAAATCAATACACACCCCAGATAAATGGACCCCTATCCCCCCTTGTAGTACCACCCGGTATCGGACTCCAATACTAAATGGCAAATGACCATGCCCCATTATCACAAAAATTTGACCCACCACTTTATAAACTTTTTTTTGTAAAATCTCAGAAATGACCGTGCCATACGCCAAGTCGTCCGAGCCACCATGTCAAACTACAAGACCAGCATATCCGTGAAGGCTGTACAGAGTCGCCGGAAATCAAATTCAACCTCCTGAATGAGCTCCCTACTGGAGCGAACCCCCCAGATCGTCCCCCCCAACATGTAGTACCAGAATGTCCAGTGGCCTGTCAAGGCGTGCAAAAGTAATGCACCTCATTCACTTCCTTGCTCCACCTCATTCCCGGTACCCCTAACCAGCGAACACCTGCCTCCCCCCTGAAAAATGCCTAGCTACCTACCATTCGTCTTAACGGAAGCTCGCCTGGCCCCCAGAACATAAGAGTAATCTTAGATCCAGATGAGGCATGCTACGCTCCATCTAAAAGTAAGAACAAAACACTGTATAACCCCCAAACAACCATGAATACTTGCCCAGCGTGATAAATCCTCCCCCACCTGTTTTCCACGATTAATCAACCACCACAGAGGGTGAATGTAACTATGGAATCTTCTGGAGTCCCATCTCTGACTCCGCTCCACAGCCGCCTCATCCAACCCATACCATACAGCCACTGTGGCCACCCTGTTATGGAAGGAGTGAGAGGCATACTGTCTTTTTAAAAAAAAAACGCTGCCTGTAGACCCCCAAAATTGGCTAAAACAGAAACTTGGACAATGGAGACTCATCCCCATGCCACAGCAACACCCCCCCCCCCCCCCACTAGCAGGCGAACCTCCAAAAACTGCCGCACCACCCTCACTGGACAAACAGTGGAACCTGGCAAGGGAAACAGTTGCACCCATGCACCCTAGCCCTCCTGGTCCGCCTTTGACCTGTGCAGCAATACGCTCCACCTGTCCTTACTACCAGAGCACCTCCTGTACCCAAATACCCCCCAAAACTTCCTAGCCATACTGACCAGCTCGCTGGTCCGAAATACCTATTAAAAAGCCAGTTAAAAAAACGTCTTGAATAAGGCAACTTCGTAACTGAATGAACACAGCGATCCCAGCCATGCCAAATTGGCCTACAATTTTGTAAAGACCACCAGCCGCCTAACATCCTTGCGTTTTTGTGACTACTGATATCCTTTTACTGCCTGTAGAACCCAAAATCGTTTTGTAACATCCAACCCGCCCTGTAACTTAAAGAAAAACGCTAAGTCCACCAGCTTCTTCTCTATAGCGGACACCGACACACCCCACACCATGTTCCTAGAGACAAAATAAAGGACCCTCATTCTTACCTCCGACTGCACCTGATCCACCCACGCTAGCCGCCAGACCTACCACCATTACCGCCATAATGTGGTGTAGACTGTCCCCTTAACCTGACTTACCGACCTCCTGATCCAACCCACGCCGGCTCCAATACAATCTCCCACAGCCACCCGTGCCAAGGAACCTCCTGTTGCTACGGCGCCGGTGCCAGTCCTCAGAACCTATCCCTCTGAACCAAGACAATGAGTCCGCTAGCGTATTGTCTACCCCAGGGAGGTGACCAGCATATACAAAGATGTTCAATTGTAGGCAGTGAAGCACCCTGTGGCGCAACAGCCTTAGACCGGGTTGGGACGAACATATATGCGGTCAATGACTTGAACCACTCCCATCTAGTCACAATTCAACCTAATTTTAATTTTCAAACAACTCGCCCCAGATTTCCATGGCCAGCACTACCAGAAGAAGCACCAGGAGCACGAAGAAAAAACAACCCTGCGTCTAACCAGGAACGCGGCCAAGGTGCCGCACTCAAACGCCCTGGTAGAAAGCCCCATAACTTGATGACCCTGTAGCATCCGTAAAAAAAAAAAAAACAATTCGAGGTAGCTCCCCCTCCCCCGACATACAAACGGATCTCCCATCATACTCTACCAAAATGTGTGCCACACTCTCAAGTCCTCCCGATGTTTCCGATTAAGACGGATAAAGTGTGTAGAGGACTTAACCCTCGCCGTAGCAGCCGATAGCCGGCTGCAAAAACCCAGCCCATGGGGAGAATGCAACATGAAAAATTAACTTACCCAAAGGTGATTGTAGCTTTTAAGCTGTAACTTGCACATTCCCAATGTCCCACTCCATAGTGTCTGCAACGATCACTATACCTGAAACAAACGAAACATGGTAGTCTGGCCCTCCTTCATGCCCTCCGCCAAGGGAATACTGACTGACGGAGTGCTTACTCAGCTTGCTGTGATTTGTAGTCCATTGTTTATTTTTTTACAATAAAGGCAACCAAAAGGGTTTTTTTGGAGTGCGGCTGTTCATCTTTCATCCATTATCTATTTTTGCCTATCTTGTGCATTGCCAGCACCTACGGTTTCCTGAGGAACCATTGATTAGTAGAGCTCATCTACCTGGAGCGGTAACTCCCTTCTCCCATTTGTCTCCGCTCTGCCCCGCCGCTATTATTGAAAATAAAAAACCTAAAACTCTCACTACCAGCCCCTCTATTAGAGGCTGGCATAGCACACTGTGTAAATCCTTTCTAAAAACGAGCATTCTAAATAGCTATTTAGAGTTGTCTTCAGGCTAGTCACATGACTTGCAGCCACTTTTCAGCTCCAATACAGGGCTTCTGTGGGAGGAGCTGAGCGCCCACGTGATCTCCCTGGCTGACTCCAGAGGGAGATCATGGTCCCTCCTGCAGTAGCCGTGTATCGAAGCTGAAAAGTGCCCGCGAGTCACGTGACTTGCCTTAAGACAGCTCTAAATAGCTATTTACACAGTTGTTTTTAGAAAGGACGTACACAGCGTGCTATGCCAGGTTCTAATAGAGCGGCTGGCAGTTGAAAAAAAAAAAGGCTTAACAAACACTTTAACGACACTTAAAGCGGTTGTAACCTTAAAAAAAAAAATGGAACCTGTTCCTTTAAAGCATGTTATACAGCACAGTGCTTGTGCTGTGTCATTTGGTCCTTTCTATCATCTAAAATACCTGGTTGATCCTGCCTGGTGCTGCCCCCCCTCTGTAAACTGAACACGTGTATCATGGCTGCTGATCCATGATACTGTGGTCAGTTTACGTGCCACTGTCATCCTACTGTCTCTCCTTGCTCCCTCTCTCCCCCTCCCTCCCTGCCTGTCAGCTGTGTCATTCCCCACCCCCCTCCCACTGCAAAAATAACTGTGGTGTGTTACTATAATCCCCTGTGTTAGATTACATTATGTGTCCTAATGTATGTTCTTTGTAAAAAATATGTAGCTGTATACCTTATTTCAGAGCAGCGCTCACGTGACCTCCCGCCGCTCTCCTCCTCTCCTCCCGGCTGATGTCAGCGGGGGATTCTCAGCCCCTCCTGCTGTAGTTGCTGGATATGGGAAGACAGCGATGGGCAGTCAAGTGAGTGCCGAGAGGCTATCTGAAATAAGGTATACAGCTAAAAAAATATATATAAATAACATACAATGGAGGACATAATGTAATCCAACACAGGGGATTTTGTCAAGAAAAAAAGTGGCTTTACAACCACTTTAAGCCTCGTACACACAATGAGAATATCAGACGAATGATCGTTTTTTTTCTTGCATGCTATTCTTCATATCAAAAATTAAGAGGTTAATAAACTTCCGAAAATTCTCATACAACAGAATACAACTTCGGAAGTGATGTAATGTGTTGTATTGTACTGTAATGTATTCTTTCATTTCTGAGCATGCGTGGTCTTGGTCTTCCAATTTGTTTTGGACGAATACTGTACTGATTAAATGAAAATTCTACATTCTGGTATCGTACGAGAAAATTTTTTGTGTTTGACCCTTTGGATAATTTTGGATGAACTGTCATGATTGGCTCTTGAAATCTGTGTACTACTAAGGATCAGATTATCGTATGGTCGCTTCAAATGCAGAATTTTTCATCCACTTTTCTGTTCGTGTGTACAAGGCATTAGATGTAGTGGTGTATATATAGTACATCAATAAAAAAAGTACTATAAAATTATAAAAATTGTTATACTAGCCTAAATCTTTTTTCTTTCTCGTACATCACGGGACACAGAGCGACATAGTCATTACTAATGGGTTATATAGTTACCGTCAGGTGCTGGCACTGGCAACTTCCAAAACCGGAAGTACCCTCCCCTATATAAGCCCCTCCCATCCGGGAGCACCTCAGTTTTTTGCCAGTGTCTAAGGTGTTGGCCAAGAAGAAACGTGTTTTTCACTGAGCTTGCGTACAGGTTCTTTTGGGCCTCAGTAAGCTATTCCGGATCCGACCAAAAAAGCTTCATAGCTAAACGGTCGGTACCCGGGCCTTGCAGAGAAGAGCAAGGTTCTGCCTGTAATGCTTCTCTTAGGAGAGCTGGACCCTGGGATCCAGAGCTCTGGTCATACCCACGACCAAGATGTTTTCTGTGCAGGGTGCTATACAGGTCCAGGGGAGTGGAATCCTTGGGAACCCGGTCCCTGAAGGTTTGATTACAATGCCTGCCGTGATAGGTGAAGTTTGGGCTTTTGTGGACCAAACAAAGTCCTGCGGCGGGGAACAGGTAAGTGGGGGCCCCCAGGAACTTGGTTCTATTGGGGGACCCCCAAGCCTAATTTGTCTTTCTGTCTGTTACCTAACGGTATTCCCGCTAATATCTGTGCATGCCTGTAACTACTAAAAAAATGTAATAATTTTTAATGGTGGTCAAGAAAAAAAAAAAAAATAAAGAATGTTTTTTCTATATATGTTTAGTATATTAAACTGCGGTACCTGTGTTTGTCCACTAGAGGCCGCTGTGGAATGTTTTTCTTGTCATATGGACTAGTTTCTTCTCAGAGAGCAAAGTCCAGGCAGCTGGTGAGTTCTCCTACAGGAAACTGTTTCCTCTGCCATGTTGCAGTGTTCGTCTATCCCCCGGCCTGCGGCAAAGGGGGCCCTGGCTCCTGTCCCTGGTTTCCATGTTTGAAAATTAGCGCCGAGGCGCACGTGGCCGCGCGCGTGCGCGTGCACGTGCCTCTATATATAGAGGTGGCCGGAAAAAGGGGCGGGGCCTGGGGGATGAAGCTCTGTGCGCGCCGCAGCGCTTCTGCGCATGTGCGGGCGTCCCAGCAGGTTTTTAAAAAAGCCACATTATTGCAGTAAGCTGGCTATGAAGTACAGAGACAGAGCTGGCAACATTTAAAGGCATACAGCAAGCGGTTGATACAGGCATCCCCTAGAAAGGCACATTAGTAGACACCAACTGTGATATAGCAGCAATTGTGCTAGACTATTCTCAGTAAAAGTGGTGTATTACGGCTGGAATACCTCAGCTTTAGGCTTAGGAATATGCCGTCCAGTAGCTCCGGAACTGAATCTTCCAGGAAGCGAAGGGGGTCTCATCGGGCTCTGAGGATCTTGGGCATACTCCTGCTGCACCAGTCTCCCCTGAAGTTCAGAGGTAAGTGACCGTAGAGACCCCGCAGGGGTACTTGGTACTGTGGCTGTCCTCAGTCACCTGCTCCTGTGTATGTAACAGAGGAGGTTTTTTCCTCAGCTCTGGGAGGATTAGAGAGAGATTGTCAAAATTTATCGCTGCCTCCCTGTCAGGGAAAGCACGCCCGATCTCCGTCTCCTCCTTCAGAGTGCCTGTTAGCAGAGCAACAGTCCCATACAGGGATCTACCTGCCTGAAGGGGATCAGGATAAGGTTGATTCTGTTATAGAGGAATCAACAGTGGGGGAACCTTTTCTCAGCATCTCAAGCTGAAAGATTATGGGTTCAGTCTCTGACTAACATGGTCCGATCAGCATTTAAAAATGCACCTTGCGGAACCATCAACCACTACTGTATCCTCGTTGGGGTCGCTAGAAGCCCCCAGACTGTTTGTTCTTTTCCACTTCACCCTTTACTGAAAGGGCTCATTTACCAGGATTGGGAACGTCCTGAGAAAATATTTATTCCCCCAAGAGATTTCCGGTGGTCTATCCCATGGAGGATAAGTTCATCAAAAAAAAAAAAAAAATGGAAGGTCCCTACAATGGACGCAGCCATCTCTTGTATGTATAAATCACTGACATGTCCAGTGGATAATGTCCAAATGTTCAAGAACCCAATAGATAAAAGATTGGAGTCCTTATGAAAATCTGCTTGGTGATACAACCAGCAGTAGCAGCTATTGGGGTCTGCTAAGCAGTGAAGGATCAGTTGAAACAGGTCTTGAGGGACTTGACAGATCAGCAGGCTTTGCCCTAGCTGATCTACCTAGAGCCTTAGGCTTTGCGGTTGATGCCATAGAGGATTCAGTCCATCAGGCCTCCCGCCTTACGCTGTCTATAGTACATATGCGTAGGCGCCTATGGCTCAAAAACTGGTCTGCTGAAGCTCCCTGTAAAGAATGGCTGGTTAGCGTCCCATTTCATGGTGAACGCTTATTCAGGGAAAACCTGGACAAATATATCCAGAAAATTTCCAGCGGTAAAAATACGCTCTTGCCGGTTAAAAGCAGAGTTAGAGGTCCCTCTTTAAGAGGCCTGCTTCTCCAGTCCCTGGGGCATCGGCTGTGTAACAGTTCCGACGGCCTCCTCGGTCAAATCCCGGGGGTAAAAAACAGGGACAGTAGCAGGGTAATGAGAAACCCTGGGTTAGGGGAGGTACAAAACCTCCCCCAAAGTTAAATTCATGAAGCCCCCACTCAGTCGGGTGGGGGGAGGACTCCAGTTGTTCGCAAGAGACCTGGCGGGACACGATCAAGACAGATAGGTGCTCTCCGCAGTAGGTTTGGGATACAGTTTGGAGTTAAAAGACTCTCCTCCTTCCCATTTTTGAGGTCAAACGTGCCAAGGGATCCCCGGAAGAGAGAGTCCCTCCTGTTGGCACTAGAACAACTATTGCTCCAAGGAGTAATTATGGAGGTTCCCCTGGAAGAATGAGGGTTCGGGTTTTACTCAAACCTCTTTACAGTCCCGAAGCAAACGCGGACGGGAGGCCCATATTAATTCTAAAAGGGCTATACAAATTCCTGTATATCAGGACTTTCCGATGGAGTCGATCCGATCGGTGGCCACTGCCCTACAAGGGGAGGATTGGTTAGCCACGATCGACATCAAAGATGCTTATTTGCACATTCCCATCTTTCCAGTCCACCAAAAATTTCTACGCTTTGCAGTAGAAGGGCGCCATTTTCAGTTCAGAGCCTTACCCTTCGGTTTGGCCACAGCACCACGAGTGTTTACAAAAATTCTGGCCCTTTATTGGCCAATCTAAGAACACAAGGTGTAATGATAATGGCATATCTGGATGACTTGTTGCTGATAGACCACTCAGTGAAAAAACTAGACGTGGTCGTTCACAAGACGATCAAGTATCTGGAATCTCACGGTTGGATTATCAACCGAGACAAGTCAGCCCTAAAAACCAGTCAAAAGTCTGGAATACTTGGGGCTAAGGTTGGATTCAGGCCAGAGAAAAATATTCTTGCCTCGAGGAAAGATGTTGTCTTTGAAAGATTTGATCCACTTAGTGGGTACAAAAAAGACAGCCGTCCATACGCCTGTATATGAGGCTGCTGGGAAAAATGGTGGCATCATTCGAAGCAGTACCCTACGGTCAATTCCATTCAAGGAATTTGCAAGGGGCCATACTGTCAGCCTGGAACAAAAAAGTTCAGGCCCTAGACTTACAATGTCCTTGTCCCCTTCCGTTCGCAAGAGCCTCCGTTGGTGGTTGGTTCCCCAGAATCTGGAAAAAAGGAAATCCTTCAGTCCGATTTCTTGGAAGGTGGTCACTACAGATGCCAGCCTTATAGGCTGGGGAGCAGTACTGGAGCAATAGTCTCTCCAGGGCAGATGGTCGGATGCAGAAAAGGCCCTGCCCATCAATCTCTTAGAGATACGAGCAGCCCGGTATGCCCTAGTAGCATGGACATCCAAACTCCAAGGGTCCCCTGTCAGAATGCAATCAGACAATGCCACAGCAGTGGCATATATCAATCATCAGGGGGGCACCAGGAGTCGTGCAGCCCAGAGGGAAGTAAATTACATCCTGAAATGGGCAGAAAAATATGTCCCAGCCATATCTGCGGTATTCATTCCAGGAGTGGAGAATTGGAAGGCGGACTTTCTAAGTCGCCAACAATTATGCCCAGGGGAATGGTCCCTTCATCCCGAGGTTTTCCGGACAATATGTCAGCGGTGGGGAACACCGGATGTAGATCTGCTAGCATCCAGGTTCAACACGAAAGTGGACAGGTTTGTCTCTTGGACAAGGGATCCCCTAGCGTGCGGCTCGGATGCCCTAGTGTTCCCTTGGGATCAGTTCAAGCTGATATATGCATTCCCACCGCCACAATTGTTACCTCGATTACTCCGCAGAATCAGGGTAGAAAAGAAACCAGTGATTCTGGTGGCTCCAGCGTGGCCCCGAAGAGCATGGTACGCGGAGATTGTAAAAATGTCTGTGGGGAGTCCTTGGACCCTCCCACATCGTCTGGACCTGCTTTCGCAGGGACCGATATACCACCCTTCCTTACCAGCCCTAGGTTTGACGGCCTGGCTATTGAAGCCCACATTCTAAAAAGGAGAGGGCTCTCTAATGCTGTGGTGTCTACCATGATCAATGCCAGGAAACCGGTATCCAGGCAGATCTACTATAGAATCTGGAAGGCGTACATCGCCTGGTGTGAGGCCAGGAAATGGCATCCACGTAAATATGTAATAGGTAGAATTCTGGACTTCCTACAATGGGCTGTAGATAGGAAGCTTGCCTTGAGTACTATCAAAGGTCAGATTTCGGCCTTGTCAATATTTTTTCAAAGGCCCTTGGCTTCGCATTCACTAGTCAAAGCCTTTATACAAGGAGTGATGCGTATTAGTCCTCCGGTTAATATTCCCATATGTCCATGGGATCTAAACTTGGTTCTGTCGGTTCTACAGAAACAACCATTTGAACCATTACAGCATATTTCCTTAGTGCTTCTCACCAGGAAATTGATTTTTCTAGTAGCCATTTGTTCGGCTAAAAGAGTATCGGAATTAGCAGCTATGTCCTGTAGGGAGCCATATCTGGTTATCCATAAGGACAGAGTAGTGTTACGTCCTCATCCAGCCTTTCTTCCTAAGGTGGTATCGAGTTTTCATTTGAACCAAGATGTGGTTCTTCCTTCTTTTTTCCCCAAGCCTACTTCGGTAGAGGAAAAGTTATTGCATTCTTTGGATGTAGTAAGAGCAGTTAAAGCTTATCTAAAAGCCACTGCTCAGATTCGCAGAACGGATACTTTGTTTATTCTGCCGGAAGGCCCCAGAAAGGGTCAGGCAGCGTCAAAATCTACTTTAGCCAAGTGGATTCGACAGGTCATAGTACAAGCCTATAGCTTGAGAAGTAGACCGCCTCCGTTCAAAGTTAGGGCGCACTCCACGAGAGCAGTTGGAACTTCATGGGCAGTGCATCACCAGGCCTCCCTGGCTCAAGTCTGTAAGGCCGCAACATGGTCTTCAGTACACACGTTTACTAGGTTCTACCAGGTGGACGTTAGAAGTCAGGAGGATGTCGCCTTTGGGCGCAGTGTGTTGCAGGCCGCAAAAGATCCTCATGTCTGATAGCGCTCAGCTTATATATGGTGTATCCCCCCCCTCATTTGGCATTGCTTTAGGACATCCCATTAGTAATGACTATGTCGCTCTGTGTCCCGTGATGTACGAGAAAGAAAATAGGATTTTTATAACAGCTTACCTGTAAAATCCTTTTCTTGGAGTACATCACGGGACACAGAGCTCCCGCCCCTCTTTGGGGACACTTATTGCTTTGCTACAAAACTGAGGTGCTCCCGGATGGGAGGGGCTTATATAGGGGAGGGTACTTCCGGTTTTGGAAGTTGCCAGTGCCAGCACCTGACGGTAACTATATAACCCATTAGTAATGACTATGTCGCTCTGTGTCCCGTGATGTACTCCAAGAAAAGGATTTTACAGGTAAGCTGTTATAAAAATCCTATTATTCAGCCTCAAAGTACTTATTGGTTTAACCAATCATTTTATGCATTTCCATTGTTTATGATCCTCCTAATGGGGGCACAGCAGGGGTATGCCCTTTGCCTACATACCTTGTGCTACAAAGTGTCCTTGTTTTGTATTTCAGAAAGTTGAGAGGTACTTTTCCTATGATAAACCAAAGTTTAGTAAACAATGAGTAAAGATAGCAACAATACTTCTTTTATTAGTATTTTCTGTTATTAGGTACTGCGCAGTAGTATTGTAAACTTTTCTACAAGTAGTGGTGAAATTAAAGCGGTATTAGGCCTCATACACAAGGACGTTTTTACAGCAGCGCTTTTGAGCTTTTTTTTGCAGCTTTTTTGCAGTGCCCTGTCCCCCCACCCCAAAGCATTTGTCCCCATGTTGATAGGGACAAGGGCCTCTTACCGACAACCCTTGCCGTTTGTTAACAGGGTCTGCAGGTGAGGACTTATCAGAATCTGGAAGCCCCCTTTAACAAGGGGGCACCCAGATACCGGCTCCCCACACTATATGAATGAGTATGGGGTGCATCATACCCCCATACCGATTCACCTAAAAAAAATTGTGTCAAAGATAAAAACACTACACAGGTTTTTAACATATTTTATTAAGGCAGCTCCGGCTCTTCTCCCTCTACTGGCGACGTCTTCTCCCTCTGCCGGCCCTCTCCGGTTATTCTCCTCTCTCCGCTGTCTTCTCTCTCCACTGTCTTTTGCTCTTTTGCTGGGTCTTCTCCCACTGCTCCAATGTTGACTCAACGCAATCTCCCGGTGTAATGCTGGGTCTGCCGTGTGCAATGACTTATATTGGCATGGGGCGGGGCCACCCGATGATGTATTTTTGGAGGCCACGCTCCTTGTGACGTCATCGCCCGGGGGCATGAACTTCAGCTAACACTTTTTAATCACTTCAGCCCCAGAAGGTTTTACCCCCTTAATGGCAAAGGGCATTTCTTGCTATACGGCACTACATTACTTTAACTGACAATTGCGTGGTCGTGTACCCAAATAAAATTGATGTTTTTTTTTCCTCACAAATAGATCTTTCTTTTGGTGGTATTTGATCACCTCTGCGGTTTTTATTTTTTGCGCTATAAACAAAAAAAGAACAGCAATTTTGAAAAAAAACAAAACAATGGGGGTTATTTACGAAAAGCAAATCCACTTTGCACTACAAGTGCAAACTACAAGTGCAAAGTGCACTTGAAATTGCACTGAAAGTGCACTTGGAAGTTCAGTCGCTGTAGATCCGAGGGGGACATGCAAGGAAAACAAAAAACAGCATTTTAGCTTGCACATGATTGGATGATGAATCAGCAGAGCTTCCCCTCATTTCAGATCTACCCCTCAGATTTACAGCGACTGCACTTCCAAGTGCATTTTCAGTGAAATTCCACTTGTAGTGCAAAGTGGATTTGCCTTTCGTAAATAACCCCCAATATGTTTTACTTTTTGCTATAATACATATCCAATAAATGTATAAAAAAACAAAAAACAAATTTCTTCATCAATTTAGGCCTATATGTATTCTGCTACATATTTTTGGTAAAAAAATCCCAATAAGCGTATATTGATTGGTTTGTGCAAAAGTTATAGCGTCTACAAAATAGGGGTAATTTTTTGGCATTTTTATTTTGCATTTATTTTTTTGCTTGTAATTTTTTTTGCTTGTGATTTTTAGCAGGATTGTGACATTGTGGCGGACAGATTGGACACCAAGCTGACACTGTTGACACTTTTTTGGGAACCAGTGACATTTTCACAGTGATCAGTGCTAAAAATATGCACTGTTACTGTATAAATGACACTGGCAGGGGAGGGGTTAACACCGGAGATCAAAGGGTTAACAGTGTTCCCTCAGTGTGTTTCTCAAAGAGGGATTCCACCCGCAATTTTTTTTTTTTAAAGTCAGCAGCTACAAACACTGTAGCTGCTGACTTTTAATAAGGACACTTACCTGTCCTACTCGCCCGCGATGTCAGCCTCCTCAAGGCTGATCCCTCGATCCTGGCAGCTCCCGGCGCCGCCATCCTCAGTAAGGGAAAACAGGCAGTAAAGCCGTGCGGCACTTTGTGAATGGGCCGGCTGCTCTCTGGGATACACACAGTTCCCAGAATACAGCACACCCCATTCACCAGAAGACACCGTGAGTAGGGCGGAGGAAGAAGACCAGCCGCGGATGATGAAGAGGCAGATTAGGGACTTCCGCATAGCAACCGCTATTTCTGGTAAGTAAAAATTTTTTTTTGTTGTTCAAATTTTTTTTTCTATTTTTTCGGGGATTTTTTGATGAACTCCACTTTAAGCCTCATACACGCGATCAGATTTTCGGACGATCGTTCATCCGATTTTTGTTGCGTATTAGTCTCATGTCAAAAGTGAAGAGGTTACTCAGCATATGAAAATTCTCGTACGACAGAATACATCTTCAGAAGTGGCATAATGTGTTGAATAGTTTCGTATGTATTCTTTCATTTCTGAGCATGCGTAATCTTGCTCTTACGATTTTTTTTTGGACGAAAACCGTACTAATTAACAAAAATCGGATGTTGAGTTCACATACGACAAAAATTATATAGCCTGCACATCAGCATTTTTCGTCCGAAAAGTCAGAATCGACTGTTGAAAAGACCAAACTAAATGGTCTGGATGCCACAAGTTTTATATATCCTCCATAATTCTCCAGTATGGATCCCCAAACAGTGGTTTAAGAAAATAGACAGCGTATTCAGGGAACTGATCTGGAGGAACGGAGCAGCAAGGATATGTCTCCGTGCCCTACAACAACCAAAAGAGAAGGGGGGACTGGACATCCCGAACCCTAGATACTACTTTTTAGCTGCTCAGATGCAGCACATGTGTGGTAGTAACCGAAGGGTAGAAAGTGAAATAAAGGGGTTAATTTTGAATGACACATGCCATGATACAGTAGTGGAGGCAGTGGAGGCAGACTCCATCTGCTCTAAAGGCCCTACGGCCCAATTAATAGTAAAGAGCTGGAAAGAGGTCAAGAAGATCATGGGATATAAGGGATTTTCCGAATTCTCACCTATATGGGATAACAGCAATCTGCAAGAACTTAGTGTCATGGGTAGGGCTGAGGAGTGGGATAGAGTGGGAATACACTTGCTGGCTCAACTCTATAAGGAAGAAAGAATAAAATCATTTCAAGAAATAAAGGAGGAGTATGCAGTCCCAAATAGATCCTTTTATAGATACTTGCAAATCAGACACGCGCTGCACGCACAATTTGGACAGAGTCCACCAGAATGGAACAACATGCCCATCTTACGTAATTTAGTAGACACAGAGACCTCTAGAGGGGTAATCTCTGACATATACGGATCCCTAGTAAGGGCCGATCAGGGAGAGATTCTGGTTAACAAAAATAAGGATAAATGGGAGAGAGATGTGGGCCCACTTTCGCAGAAACAATGGGAGCAAATAGTAGCGATAGGACCCAAAGTGTCACTTTCACTCTCTCAAACAATATCCCAACTTTACCTGTTATACAGAGTATATTATACTCCCCAAAGGTTGTTTCAGTTTGGTAGGAGGCTGGATCCGAGTTGTCAGAGATGTGGGGGCAATAGGGGAGATTTAATACATATGGTCTGGAGCTGTCCCAAGTTATACCAATATTGGAAGCAAATAGTAGAAAGGATAAATATGGTGTTTGAGACATCCCTTCGCCCAGAAGCCAGACTATGCGTATTGGGTCTCCTGGAAGAAGAGGGACTGTCAGTAGATGAATGGATAGCAATAACAAGATGTCTGTTCCAGGGCAGGAAAATAATTGCTCAGAAATGGCAAGCCGAAAGTCCCCCTACAATAAGCGAGTGGAGGATAGTGATGGAGGATACAGTAGCAAAATAAGAATTTATATACAAAAAGAAAGGAAACAAACATAAATGTAATAAAATGTGGAAAAAGTGGATAGAGAAGGGATCACGTTAAGAATGGGTGTGGGAAAGGTATGGATGGGTGAGAGGCAATATAGTTGTGTAGAGGGCACAAGAAGGGTTTATATGGTATAATTTTATACATGCTCAATGTGCGGTATTGTAACAGTGTATGTATGATTTGTCATGTGTAAAAAAGGAAAATAAAGAATATTTAAGTAAAAAAAAAAAATGGTAAGATTATCGGACGATCGGACGACGTCCGAAAATTAGCGTACGAATTTCAGATCCTGTGTACAGGGCTTAACTGTGTGGGGTGATGGGCTCACTGCATGGACACTCTGATCTGTGTTCCTGATCAGCAGAAACACTAGATCACAGTGTCCATGCCTGACATCACGGCGGTCTGCTTGTTTATATTGGCAGACCGCAGTTCTGTCTCTGTGGGGAGCGATCACGGGTGGCCGGCGGACATTGCGTACGCCGGCCCTGCTGATTGGCATCCCCTGTGGCCAATCAGCATGCGATTGCGGCTCCGGCGTGGTGCGCGCGCGCGTCCCTCCCAGTGGCTATTGTCAAAATCACATACAGGTACGGGATTTTGCGCAATAGACCTGCCTTGGCGCAGTATATGTACGTCAGGCGGTCAGGAAGTGGTTAGGCAGTTAAAACAATTTTATTATTTTGGGATAAAAGTTTTAAATAATGAAAATAAAAGCTGATCCATGCCTGACAGCACGGCAGTCTGCTTGTTTACATTGGCAGACTGCCGTTATGTCTCTGCGTGGAGCGATCGCGGGTGACCAGCGGACATCGCGCCTGCAAGGCCCGCTGATTGGCATCCCCTGTGGTCAATGAGTGCACGATCGCGGCTCCGGTGGCACGCGTGTTCACCAGTGGCTATTGACATAATTTGGTACATACTTTGCACCGGCCCTTATGTTGGAAAGTGCTGCGCAAACTGCGCTATATTAATCCTGTATAATAATGATAATAATCACGTACAGGTACTGAATTTTGCGCAATAGAGCCACCTTGCCGCAGTATATGTACGGCAGGTGGTCGGGAGGTGGTTAAAGGGGTTGTAAAGGTTCGTGTTTTTTCACCTTATTGCATCCTATATATTAAGGTGAAAAAACACCTGCCAATCACCGACCCCCCAGCCCCCAATTTTACTTCCCTGAGCCCCTTATCTCCTCGGTGCGTCCCCGCTGTCCTCCTCACCACGGAGATTGGTAGATTGATAGCAGCGCAGCCACTGGCTCCCTCTGCTGTCAATCAAATCCAATGATGCGGGCACCAGGGGGCGGGGCCGAGTCATGCACTCGGCGTCTATGGACGCTGAGTGTATGACTCAGGAGCGCGCCCGCAAGGTAACCCCCACGGGAGAGTCCTTCTCCAAGGAGGGTTATCTAATGCAGGGAGGAGCCACGAGAGCTGCCGATGGACCCCAGAAGAGGATGTTCAGGGCCACTCTGTGCAAAATGAGCTGCACAGTGGAGGTAAGTATGATATGTTTGTTTTAGAAAAAAAAAAAAAGGAACCTTTAAGCCCTGTACACACGATCGGTTTTAGCGATGAAAACAGTCCGATGGACTTTTTTCATCGGACAAACCGAACGTGTATGGGACCCATCGGTCTTTTTTCCATCGGTTTTAACGTTCCAACGTTTGGAACGGTCGGTTTTTTGACTGATGGTGTGTAGGCAAGACTGATGGAAGTCAGCTTCATCGGATTTCCGATGGACAAAAACATTGGATTATAATCCATAGGATATCTGATCATGTGTACAGGGCTTTAGTGTCACTTTAGGCAGTTACAAGAACAGTATTATTCTTTTGACTTAAATAAATACTTGAGGGGATTGTAAATAAATAAAAGCTGATCATTGTAAGCATCCTTGTCATTTTTAAATGGTTTATCTCAACTCTCTCATCTCAACCCCTTTTGCAGGACAGCTTGGTCTGTTAACGGAACATAAAAAAAAAAAATAACAGACTTATAGGCTGGATTACCAGGTGAAAAAAAGAAAAAGAAAAAAAAAGAAAAATAATGTAGACACCACATCTAAGAATTGGTAAGCTGCAATATAATACTTTTTCTATTTTGAGTTTAATACAGCTTTAATACATATTTCCTATGTTCATGTGAAAGTCATTATCACCGCCCACACATCAGTATAAAAGCGTATTTTGTCGTTCTCTCTGCACAGCAGTAAGCTTCCATATACCTCATAAAGAAAAGAGCAGTGTAAGGAGATTCTGTCGGAGTCTGTGGGAAGTAATCCTATACAGTGTACCCTTCTACTCCTGACTCACTTGTGGCTAGGGCATATTTTCCACATTATCATTAGCTTACTTCACGTCTAAACTCATCAATGAGGGTGTGGTACATACTTTGCACTTCACAGACTCGTCCCACACTCATACACGCTTCTGAAATGTGTCTTCTTCATCTGTTGTGTTCAGCACAGGTATGTACTGTATTCATCTTCAGCATGGGAATTAACCAGTGCTCGTCGTTACAAGAGCTCAGCAGCCATGTACAGTGTCGGCAGCGAAAGGGAAAGGGGTGGGGATGAATCTGGGCTGACTGCATGAATCACTGACTGCTGTGCATATTAACACGATTTACTTCTTTGCTCCAATAAGAACTTCCTGAAGATTAAATAAAAATAAAGCCTCTGGAGACACAAGAGAATAAAGCAGCCTGTGGAGAACTTGAAACTGACTGAACAAGATGCTGCTGAAGGGCCTTCTCATTTTTCCTCCCATTCTTTGCCTCTTGGCATCATATTCTGCAGCAGGGTAGGAATCCTATTTTTTTTTTTCTCACAATAGAAACTGTTACATGGATTGGAAAAAGTAACCATATTCTAAGTCGGTTGCTGTGATAATGAAGAACAGTCCGATAGATCGTTTACACAGTAACAGGGAATACCGAGGGGGTTCTGTTCGACTTACTCATTATTTGTTTTCCATGTAATAACTCTTTTTATTGGGTTTAATAACGGGGGAATTCACCAAGAACATGTACGATGAGCGAGCAATATTTATTTTATATCTTTAGTTGAAAAAAGTTTCTGCTTGGTAACGGCAAGGGGTTTTGGGAAGGTCTGGAATATCACTTAATCTATCTTGATGTTTATAAATTTCCTATACCTTGTTTTACGATTGTACTTGAATTGAAAGTTGCTTTGTATAACGTGATTTCTACCTAATCTGGCCGACGTTGCTTGCACAAGGATTTAACCACTTTCCTAAGCTTTCTAGAAGTTTTGCAAGCCTTGCAAAAATAAAATAGTGAAGTCCATCTGTTTGGCTGAAAAGGAGACACAAATGCTGCAGATATCCTACCATAATTTTGGATTAAGTGTGTCCAAGAAATATCATGTCAGCTATGTAACCCTTGCATGGACAGTGATTACTTCCAAAGCAGGATTAGATTAAAATTTCTCTTTTAGGTTGATTGCAATTGCAAAAACTATTTGGAATTATTTTTAAAACTCAGAGCATATTGTTGCTTCTTTTTAACTTTAGGCCCAAGCTGCTAAATGACATTAGCATTGTGTTGGTACAAAATATATTCCCTGCAGCTCTATCTGCAAGGTTATCCCAAGCTCCACCTCTTTAGAGAGATAGGTGATATTTTCACTGTGTGTTAGTTCTAGTTGCTTCAAAACATGGCTTCGGACACGCTTTGTTAGGGCTAGTTTACACTTGCTTCAATACAAGGCTTAGGACAGGCTTTGTTAGGGCTAGTTTACACTTGCTTCAATACAAGGCTTAGGACACGCTTTGTTAGGGCTAGTTTACACTTGCTTCAAAACATGGCTTTGGACACGCTTTGTTAGGGCTAGTTTACACTTGCTTCAATACAAGGCTTCGGACACGCTTTGTTAGGGCTAGTTTACACTTGCTTCAATACAAGGCTTCGGACACGCTTGGTTAGGGCTAGTTTACACTTGCTTCAATACAAGGCTTAGGACAGGCTTTGTTAGGGCTAGTTTACACTTGCTTCAATACAAGGCTTAGGACACGCTTTGTTAGGGCTAGTTTACACTTGCTTCAAAACAAGGCTTCGGACACGCTTTGTTAGGGCTAGTTTACACTTGCTTCAATACAAGGCTTAGGACAGGCTTTGTTAGGGCTAGTTTACACTTGCTTCAATACAAGGCTTAGGACACGCTTTGTTAGGGCTAGTTTACACTTGCTTCAAAACATGGCTTTGGACACGCTTTGTTAGGGCTAGTTTACACTTGCTTCAATACAAGGCTTCGGACACGCTTTGTTAGGGCTAGTTTACACTTGCTTCAATACAAGGCTTCGGACACGCTTGGTTAGGGCTAGTTTACACTTGCTTCAATACAAGGCTTAGGACAGGCTTTGTTAGGGCTAGTTTACACTTGCTTCAATACAAGGCTTAGGACACGCTTTGTTAGGGCTAGTTTACACTTGCTTCAAAACAAGGCTTCGGACACGCTTTGTTAGGGCTAGTTTACACTTGCTTCAATACAAGGCTTCGGACACGCTTTGTTAGGGCTAGTTTACACTTGCTTCAAAACATGGCTTCGGACACGCTTTGTTAGGGCTAGTTTACACTTGCTTCAAAACATGGCTTCGGACACGCTTTGTTAGGGCTAGTTTACACTTGCTTCAAAACAAGGCTTCGGACACGCTTTGTTAGGGCTAGTTTACACTTGCTTCAAAACAAGGCTTTGGACACGCTTTGTTAGGGCTAGTTTACACTTGCTTCAAAACAAGGCTTCGGACACACTTTGTTAGGGCTAGTTTACACTTGCTTCAAAACAAGGCTTCGGACACGCTTTGTTAGGGCTAGTTTACACTTGCTTCAATACAAGGCTTAGGACAGGCTTTGTTAGGGCTAGTTTACACTTATTCAAAACAAGGCTTCGGACACGCTTTGTTAGGGCTAGTTTACACTTGCTTCAATACAAGGCTTCGGACACGCTTTGTTAGGGCTTGTTTACACTTGCTTCAAAACAAGGCTTCGGACACGCTTTGTTAGGGCTAGTTTACACTTGCTTCAATACAAGGCTTCGGACACGCTTTGTTAGGGCTTGTTTACACTTGCTTCAAAACATGGCTTCAGACACGCTTTGTTAGGGGTAGTTTACACTTGCTTCAAAACAAGGCTTCGGACACGCTTTGTTAGGGGTAGTTTACACTTGCTTCAATACTAGGCTTCGGACACGCTTTGTTAGGGCTAGTTTACACTTGCTTCAAAACAAGGCTTCGGACACGCTTTGTTAAAGCACTCTGAACACCAGTCAAAGCTCGTCCTGTCACTAAATAAAATGGTTAGCTTACAGTCCTGTTTACCCCTTGCTCTTGCTTGATGCATTCGGTGGGCTTCGATGAAGCTTTGGTGGGGCTTCCAGCGAGCTTTGCTATAGACTTCTATAGAGGCTTTGAAGAAGCTTTGAAGTACAACTAAAGCAACATAGGGTGTAATTTTTGAAGCAAAACCGAAGCAAAGCAAAAGCAAAGTGTAAACAGGATTGTAAGCTAAACATTTTATTTAGTGACAGGAGCTTTGACTGGTGTTCAGAGAGCTTTAACAAAGCCTGTCCGAAGCCTTGTTTAAAGCAAGTGTAGTGTAAACTAGGCCTAATGTGTGTTGAAGCCAAAGCAAGTGTAAATGAGCTCTTATGGACCTGTATAAGGTGTCTGAAATGACAAGGGTGGCCTCTTGCACAGTTCCCGTCCAAGCACCCCAAGAAGAAAAGACAGGGTCTGGTAGGGCAAAAGTGCCAGGGTGCAGGCACAGAAGACTGGAACTTGGAAGCGGTGATATCAGGTGAGCCGGGGTACAACTAAGTTCAGTTATGAGCAGAGTCGAGCAACAAGGTCTAGTAACAACAAAGCAAAGGGCAGCAAATTTTGGTCAGGATCAGAGTTAGAAAGAGGCAGAGGCTGGCAACATGCAGGCAGTGAGGTCCTAAGTTGATAGGCAGAATCTTGGTTTGAAGTTCAGGCCAAGGTCAATAATGGAGATGAGCAGCAATCATAGGCAAATGGGGTAATCCAAAGTGTGTCAAGCGGAAGTAGGGTCAATAACAAGGTCAATATAAGTTTCAGGATTAAGAGTCATGGGAGTACAGACTGAAAGACCATTCAGCATTGATCCTATTCAGAGCTCAGGCACCAGTATCTGCTTGGTACCAGTATGTGCTTGTGCATACACTGTAATGTGATGTGCACATGCTGGTAATTTTGACATCGAATTTTGATTTAGTTTTAGTTATAGTCTTTTGACTAAAATGACATATTAGTTTTAGTCCCATTTTAGTCATCTGCAATTGTTTTAGTTTTAGTCATATTTTAGTCTACTAAAACCTCCAGTACATTTTAGTTGAATAAAATAATTTTAGTCAACTAAAATCGAATGTGTTTAGTGAATAGGCAGCTAGCCATCAGAGTAAGAAGTGGCTCTGTAGGTAAAGAGGATGGGAGAGAAGCAGCTCCAATCTAAGTGCAGTATGTGAAGCAAAAAGGAACATTTATTAGGCATTGCGCTTACAGGATAAAACCAAGTAAATGGCATGTAAAAGAGACCAAGCAGCGAAGTCCCTCTGGGTGGGGAGCTGACCTTTTAGATCCATCCATTGCTTTTTATTACGGTATTTTTATCATTTATAATTTTTTAGCCTATTTTTTTACTCCCTTTTATTTTTGACAGATAATTTCATGACATTATCTTTTATTTCTATATATTTTTTTCACTTTTTGATCTTATGTTTTTATACTATAATTCCTTGCTGTTTGTGTCATGAATAAACAAACGTGCTGTGCTGTTTCTGTGGGGTTGTAGCTGGAGCTGGTGCGCTGAGCCTTGCTGTCCACCGGCACTGCTGCCCCTATTTAACCTCAGCTGAGATGCCTGCTTGGGAAGCCTGAGAAAGGAGCACGCATGCTCTGAACACACGCCATGACCACACCCACCGCTGTCTCTCTGCCTCTCTTGTGATGTTAGCTCGCTCTCCCGTCCACTGCCCTGGAGCACTGGAAACCACTAGTGTGGCCGATAGGGATGAGCTTCGTGTTCGAATCGAACATACGTTCGACTCGAACATCGGCTGTTCGATCGTTCGACGAAGATCGAACGATTTGGGCCGTTCGCGCCAAATTCGAGTGACGCGAACGGCCCACAATGCACTACGCCATCGCAGTGTCATCCAGGCGCTGTGATTGGCCAAGCATGCACTGTGACCCCGCATGCTTGGCCAATCACAGCGCCGGCAGCGAGGAGAGCAATGATTGGCCACAGGCAGGATGCCTGTGGCCAATTATTGCTGAGGGTGTTTAGTACACGCCCCACACTATAAAAGGCCGCCAGCACGGCGGCCTAGTGTAGTGTGTTCCGGAGCAGGGATAGAGCAGCATAGGCAGGGACAGTGACTTTTATTTCTTTCTTGCTTAACCTGGATTCCTTTAGTTTAGGGAAAGAGAAGGATAGGTAGGGAGAGTGTCAGTGTGTTTTGTGCTTGTGCTATAGTGTGCTTAAAAAAAACATTTTTTCTAGGGACAGAAAACTGTAGGTAGGGAGAGTGTCAGTTTCTTTCACTGTGTAAGTCCTTGTTTCTAGGGACCTGGAAGGACAGTGAGTGAATTCTCCTTGTGCTATATTGTGCTTAAAAAAAACATTTTTTCTAGGGACAGAAAACTGTAGGTAGGGAGAGTGTCAGTTTCTTTCACTGTGCAAGTCCTTGTTTCCAGGGACCTGGAAGGACAGTGAGTGAATTCTCCTTGTGCTATATTGTGCTTAAAAAAAAACATTTTTTCTAGGGACAGAAAACTGTAGGTAGGGAGAGTGTCAGTTTCTTTCACTGTGCAAGTCCTTGTTTCTAGGGACTGGGAAGGACAGTGAGTGAATTCTCCTTGTGCTATAGTGTGCTTAAAAAAAACATTTTTTCTAGGGACAGAAAACTGTAGGTAGGGAGAGTGTCAGTTTCTTTCACTGTGTAAGTCCTTGTTTCTAGGGACCTGGAAGGACAGTGAGTGAATTCTCCTTGTGCTATATTGTGCTTAAAAAAAACATTTTTTCTAGGGACAGAAAACTGTAGGTAGGGAGAGTGTCAGTTTCTTTCACTGTGTAAGTCCTTGTTTCTAGGGACCTGGAAGGACAGTGAGTGAATTCTCCTTGTGCTATATTGTGCTTAAAAAAAACATTTTTTCTAGGGACAGAAAACTGTAGGTAGGGAGAGTGTCAGTTTCTTTCACTGTGCAAGTCCTTGTTTCTAGGGACCTGGAAGGACAGTGAGTGAATTCTCCTTGTGCTATATTGTGCTTAAAAAATTTTTTTTCTAGGGACAGAAAACTGTAGGTAGGGAGAGTGTCAGTTTCTTTCACTGTGCAAGTCCTTGTTTCTAGGGACCTGGAAGGACAGTGAGTGAATTCTCCTTGTGCTATATTGTGCTTAAAAAAAACATTTTTTCTAGGGACAGAAAACTGTAGGTAGGGAGAGTGTCAGTTTCTTTCACTGTGTAAGTCCTTGTTTCTAGGGACCTGGAAGGACAGTGAGTGAATTCTCCTTGTGCTATATTGTGCTTAAAAAAAACATTTTTTCTAGGGACAGAAAACTGTAGGTAGGGAGAGTGTCAGTTTCTTTCACTGTGCAAGTCCTTGTTTCCAGGGACCTGGAAGGACAGTGAGTGAATTCTCCTTGTGCTATATTGTGCTTAAAAAAAACATTTTTTCTAGGGACAGAAAACTGTAGGTAGGGAGAGTGTCAGTTTCTTTCACTGTGCAAGTCCTTGTTTCAAGGGACAGAGAAGGACACCTGAAGGTAGCCCTTATTGCTTTTTTCCCATCTCCCTGCAGGCCATCTATTAGAATGTCTGGAAGGCAAACAAGGAGAGGCAGACAGTCAGGAGGCAATAAAAGAGGGCAAGCAGGCTCTGTGTCTGGGGGCAACAGTGCTGGTCGTGGACGCGGTGCATTGTCATCAGCACATGGCCATGGGACACGCTTGTCCTTCTTTTCCGCAGCTGGACATGTTGAGCCACATCATGCCGAAGACTTGGTAGAGTGGATGACCAAGCCCTCCTCCTCCTCCTCATCCTCTCTCACCCAGGCTCAGGGTACTGGCAAAGCAGCTGCCAAAGCGTCCTCTTCCCTGGTATCAATGTCAGACTCATCATCAGTCACTCCTTCCCTAGACCCACCATGTCCTCCTCCTGAGGAGTCCCCCGAACTGTTTGAGCACAGTGTTGGGTACATGCTCCAGGAGGATGCCCAGCGTTTCGAAGGGTCTGATGATGAAACCCAGCTACAGGAAGGCAGTAGGGTGAGAGCAGACAGAGGGGATGCTCAAGAAGGACACCAATCTGGCAGTCATGTTCCAGCAGCTGCAGCATACTGCCAGATTGGCTCCAGTGATGAGGAGGGAGGGGATGATGAGGTCACTGACTCCACGTGGGTGCCTAATAGGAGAGAGGAGGAGGAGGATGAGGAGGAGGCACATCTCCAACGAGACAGGATGCCCTTTGGTGGCCAGCGTAAGGGCAGTACACCGACGGAATCACACCGCAGAGCTCCACCTGTGCAGGGCGCTGCCTCTGCCCGTCATTCAAAAAGTTCCTTGGTGTGGGCCTTTTTTGAGGCTAGTGCATCAGATCGCACAGCTGCTGTTTGCAACATATGTCTCAAGCGTATATCGCGTGGCCAAAACATCAGCCGATTGGGTACCACATGCCTGACCAGACATATGTTGACCTGCCATGCAGCTCGTTGGCAAGCCTACCTCAAAGACCCACACCAAAGAACAAAGCGGACCTCTCCTTGCACCGCATCAGCTGGGATTTCCAACCCCACTATAACTTCAGTCCTCTCTGAAACATGCACTGAGAGGAATGAAGGTGTAGAATTAGGTGTGTCACAGCCAAGTACTTGCGGCCACTCTGCTAGCAGTACACCGACGTCCGATTCTAGCAGGCAAATTTCCCTGCCCCAGCTGCTGGACCGTCGAAAGAAGTTCACTCCCAGCCATCCACATGCCCAGCGGTTGAATGCTAGCTTGGCTAAATTGCTAGCGCTTCAATTGCTGCCTTTTCAGTTGGTAGACTCGGCCCCCTTCCGTGAGTTTGTGCAATGTGCGGTTCCTCAGTGGCAGGTTCCCAAACGCCACTTTTTCTCACGGAAGGCTATTCCGGCTCTCTACCGGCATGTGGAAGGCAATGTCTTGGCCTCGCTGGACAGGGCGGTCAGCGGTAAGGTGCATATTACCGCTGACTTATGGTCCAGCAGGCATGGACAGGGACGTTACCTTTCTTTCACGGCCCATTGGGTCACTCTTTTGGCAGCTGGGAAGGATGCAGGACAAGGTGCAGTAGTGTTGGAGGTTGTCCCACCGCCACACCTCCAAAATGCTACTACTGGTTGTGACACACCTCTCTCCTCCACCCCCTCCTCTTCTTCTTCCTCCATGGCCTCTTCCTGTGGTTTGTCCTATGAACCAGCGGTGCTCCGTAGCCGTTCACGGGGCTACGCAAGTACGCAGGCAAAAAGATGCCATGCCGTGCTTGCGCTGGTGTGTTTGGGGGACAGAAGCCACACTGGGGCAGAGGTCCTGTCTGCTCTGCAGGGCCAGGCCGAGAGGTGGTTGACGCCACGCCAGCTTAAGCCAGGAATGGTGGTTTGCGACAATGGCACCAACCTCCTCTCCGCCCTCCGACAGGGACAACTGACCCATGTGCCCTGTGTGGCTCACGTCCTTAACCTGGTGGTGCAGCGGTTCTTGGGCAGGTACCCGGGCTTACAGGATGTCCTGAGGCAGGCCAGGAAAGTCTGTGTGCATTTCCGCAGATCTTATAATGCCAGTGCTCGCCTGGCTGAGCTGCAAAAGGAGTTGAACCTGCCCAAGAACCGCCTTATATGTGACATGCCCACCAGGTGGAACTCAACGTTGGCCATGCTGCAGCGGTTTACACACGCAGCAGAGGGCCATCAATGAGTACCTGTGCGACTACGGCACCAGGACAGGGTCAGGGGAGCTTGGTTTTTTTTCTCCACGCCAGTGGGGCATGATCAGGGATGCATGCACTGTCCTGGCACCATTTGAGGAGGCCACGAGGATGGTGAGCAGTGACAGTGCATGCATCAGTGACACTGTACCTCTTGTCCACCTGTTGGAGCACACGCTGCGTGGAATAATGGACAGGGCACTTGAGGCAGAACAGAGGCAGGAAGAGGAGGACTTCCTTGCCTCTCAAGGCCCCCTTTACCCAGACAGTGTTCCTTCTGTCCCACCCATCGCACAGGAAGAGGAAGAGGAGGAGGAGGAGGAGGAGGAGGAGGATTGTGTCAGCATGGAGGTGGAGGCTGGCACTCAGCATCATCAGCAGCAGTCTTTTAGGGATGATTTACAGTCCCAAGAAACCAGTGGACTTGTACGTGGCTGGGAGGAGGTGACTGCGGATCATGTCGTCCTTAGTGACCCAGAGGACTCCGGAGCGAATGCCTCAGCAAACCTACGCTGCATGGCCTCCCTGATCCTGCAAAGTCTGCGGAAGGATCCTCGTATTCTTCGGATCAAGGAGAGGGACCATTACTGGCTGGCCACTCTCCTTGATCCACGGTACAAGGGTAAGGTTGCGGACCTTATGTTACCGTCGCAGAGGGAGCAGAGGATGAGACAACTCCGGGAGGCCTTGCAGAAAGGTCTGTGCAACGCGTTCCCAGAGACTGGGAGGTTACAAACTCCTGGTCCAGGACAACGAGTTGCTGAGGCTTCGGCCAGTCAAAGAAGGAGCGGTGGGGAAGGTGGCCGTCTGACCGATGCGTTCAGACAATTCTTTAGTCCGCAGCCCCAAAGTATGATTGGTTCCAGCAACCATCGCCAGCGTCTGATAAACATGGTGCAGGAATATCTAGGGGCAAGGTCAGACTTGGACACCTTCCCCACCGAAAATCCTCTGGCTTACTGGGTCTTGAGGATGGATCACTGGCCAGAGCTTGCACAGTATGCAATTGAGCTACTGGCCTGTCCTGCATCCAGCGTTCTTTCGGAACGCACATTCAGTGCTGCTGGAGGATTTGTCACGGATCACAGGGTGCGCCTGTCCACCGACTCGGTTGATCGACTGACTTTCATCAAGATGAACCAGTCTTGGATCACCACCAGCTACCACACACCTGATGCTGATATAACAGACTAATTGATTTTAACATGTCACATCCCTTCAAGACTGATGCTGATGCTGAGTGTCTGTGCTGTTATGTTGACTGGCTATCCTCCTCCTCCGAGTCCTCAATGATACGATTGATGATGATAGCTTGGAAGATCATTTTTGTTTATGGGTGCCGCCACCAGTGGCTAAGGCCCAATTTTTCAGCCCCTGTTTTACAGGGGCGTGTAATTACAATTTTTTTAGCAATAATTTACCATAGGGCTCATTGCTGTGCTCCAAGTACAGTATCTGTGAGGGGTTGGAGTGTTGTGGCACCAGTGCCTAAGGCCCAATTTTTCAGCCCCTGTTTAACAGGGGCGTGTCATTACAATTTTTGAAGCAATACTTTGCAACAGGGCTCATTGCTGTGCTCCAAGTACAGTATCTGTGAGGGGTTGTAGTGTTGTGCCACCAGTGCCTAAGGCCCAATTTTTCAGCCCCTGTTCAACAGGGGCATGTAATTACAATTCTTGATCTAATAATTCACAGCAGGGCCCATTCCTGCACCCACCAAGAGTAACTCTGAGGGCTTACAGTGTTGTGTCAACACCACCACCACCACCAAAGGCCCAATTTTTCAGCCCCTGTTCAACAGGGGCATGCAATTACAATTCTTGATCTAATAATTCACAGCAGGGCCCATTGCTGCACCCACCAAGAGTAACTGTCAGGGCTTACAGTGTTGTGGCACCAGCACCACCATCAAAGGCCCAATTTTTACTACCACTGTTCAACAATTATATGTAATTACAATTCCTGATATAATAGTTGACAGCAGGGCGTTCCAGCACCAACCAAGAGTAACTGTGAGTGCTTACAGTGTTGTGCCAACACCAACAACTAAGGGGCCTATTTCTGCAGAGTATCTACGGCAGGTCCCTACTTTCAAACATCCAACTTACAAACGACTCCTACTTGCAAACGCAAGAAGACAACAGGAAGTGAGAGGAAATCTACCCCTAGGAAGGAAAATTCTCTCCTGTAAGAATTAATATGGGAGAAAGGTGTCTCCTCTGTACTGATGCTTTATCAGCAATCCTTGTTTCAAGAAAAACACCACATTTCAAAAACAGTTGTCATTGGGACGGAAAGTGAGGTGAAATGTTCTGAACAGGGGCACAGACAGCAAAACAAATGTTACAGGGGTGATAACCCTTACCTATGTTTTCCAAAAAGTTTAAAAATAGATTTTTGGGCTGGAGCTACACTTAAACAATGTACCTGTTCAAAATTACAAACAGATTCTACATAAGAACAAACCTACAGTCCCTGTCTTGTATGCACCGCCTGTATACGGCTGTTCAGAGTATATAGGGCCTTTTTTATTTTATGTGCGGGGTTCCCCTTAATATCCATACAAGTCCCAAAGGGGCTGGTAATGGGCTGGGGTAGGGGGGGGGGTCATGGGGTAGCTATGCCATTTTTCTTAAAGATTTTCATCCATATTACCGGGACCAGACATTACATTAAAGCCGCAAGCAGTTTTAAATGGCTTTTTTTTCCTTTAGAAGTGTCATTTTGTGCAGGGACAGTTCTAAACACGGGAAACACGTGGCACTTCACAGGCATACTTTAGACACCCCCCAGGTACGATATTTAAAGGAATATTTGACTTTTTTTTTTTCACTTTATGCATCATTAAAATGACTGCTCCCGAAAAACGACCGTTTTTAAAACTTCTTTTTGCATTGATACATGTCCCCTGGTGCAGAACCCGGGTTCCCAAACCCTTTTTAGGACAATAACATGCATAATAGTTGTTATAATTAGCACTTTAGAATTCGAACGTTCGCATCCATTGTATTTAATAGGGTTCTAATGTTCGTACGAACTTTCGGTCCGTTCGCGGGTTCTGGTGCGAACCGAACCCGGGGGTGTTCGGCTCATCACTAGTGGCCGACAACGTGGGACCCAGCTCTCCATCCAAAGGGTCTCAGCGGTTGCCCATCCATTAAGGGCGCACAGGCGCCGCTGCCCCCCCCGTCCATCGCCACCGTCCCCCTGTCCATCGCCGCCTCCCCTATCCATGCGTCTGACCCTTTTTTAGGACACTGGTGCATGGATTCCTATGCGGAGGGGCTGTTTTTTTGAAGCACCGATTAGAGCCAGAGGCTCTAATAGGCTTCAATATAGGGTGGGCTCGGGTCGCAGAGAGTGCGTTCCGAGCCCACCCAGGTGTCTTACAACAGCAAATTCCTCCCGACCAATCAGGAATGCTGGTTTTGACATCGGTCACCTGGTTTGCTGAAAGGACAGGAGATCCTATTGGATGCCTAGGAGGAGGGAGGAGCCACACGGCGGAAGCCGACATGATGCAGAGAGGACACAGGAGCTGTTGCATGCTGCCCATAGGAGCCCTCTACCCACCGCCCATAGTAGCCTGCAACCCGCCAATAGGAGCCCACAACCCGGGCCGCTGCCCATAGGAGCCCGCCCGCCTGCAACTGATGGGTAAGTGCCAGGGTAGGGGGAGGATGCCGCCGGCTGGCTGACCCAGTGTTTCTCAACTCCAGTCTTCAAGGCGCCCCAACAGGTCATGTTTTCAGGATTTCCCTCAGATGAAACAGCTGTGGTAATTACTAAGGATGTGAAATTGATCAAATCACCTGTGCAAAATAAGGGAAAGCCTGAAAACATGACCTGTTGTGGCGCCTTGAGGACTGGAGTTGAGAAACACTGGGCTGGACGACCGACCAACCGGGGGGCGGTGGTTGTTTGCTGCCACTGAATGGACTTCGCTGCTTGGTCTCCTTTACATGTACTTGGTCTTATCCTGTAAGTGCAATACCTAATAAATGTTCCTTTTTGCTTCACATACTGCACTTAGATTGGTGCTGCCTTTCTCCCATCTTAAGTTCATGAGGGTAAACGTTCCTGCCCCACAAATTTGTTTCGTTCCTTAACGAAAACGTAATTTTATGTTTGTCATAGTTTTTGTCAGTGGATGAAAATGTGGTGCACTTTTCAATTCGTTTTCATCACAGATGAAAAGATATTTAATGAAAAAAAATTTGTTGACGAAATTAACACTGACAAGCTCACAGATACATGAACCTGACAGCTGGCACGATGTTGTTGACACAGTGGCTCTATCAATGCATCTTCATGTCCTACCTCTCCAAATGTGTACTGTATGTTATATCAGGTTCTGCAAGGCAGGCACAATCATATTCCTCTCCTATCAATTTTCGTGAAACAATGAGAGCCTCCTGATGATGAACAATATATAGTAATAGTAAATATATGATATACAGTATATAACAATATATAATAATAGTAAATGTTACTTTAATAGCTAGGACAAGGACAAAGCTGAATAACTCCAAAGAACATCTGAAACATTACCAACATGCCTCTAAACATTTTTCTGCTATAGTGCTTGTGCCAACAACAGTGCACACACATTACAGTGGTGATAGATGCACTCTCTGTTTTATTTCAGGATGACAGTCTGTAGCTGCTCTACACATAACTTGCAGTGACAGCATTTTTGTCAATGCAGTCTAAGCATATCTGTGCCAAGTCTACTGTTCTATGTGGCAATGGGCTGGTACAAAAGAGGAAATGTGTCTGCCTATAGCTTGGCTTCTCACATACACCATAGCTTAACAACCTATGATCAGCTACTCTTAAACTCCACCATACAGGAAATCCTTCAGGGCACCTATTTGTCAATACATCATCTCCAGTATAGCACCAACCACCCCTGAATAGGCTGATATTAAAGTTTTTCTCACTAAGTCCAGCACATTATGTCACCCAGTTAGGCAAAGGGGTATTTCACAAGCCTAAGAAGACCCTCATGGTAGTAATGTAAGGGTGGACCCTTACCATTCCCCTATGTGGCACTTGTTAGGCAGCACTTGAAGTGTAATACCAATATACAAAATGTAGAAGTGGAAAAGAGGTTTCAGCCTAGCACTGATCACAACGTGGTTTACTCCACAGGCAATAGAAAGGCTAAGGCCGGCCATACACAGTTCGAACTGTTAATGGGCAGGCTGAATGTATGAAATTGGTCGATCAATCTCTTGTGATTATCGCTGCTATAGACGCTGGCAGTAATCACTGTTTTTTCCCGGCGGAGACGACTTCCCCCTGCCTCCCCCGCAGGGAGAAGACAATGGTGTGGCAGGAGGGATTTCTGCATCAACACTGTCTGTGTTGATGGGGGAATGGAGCAAATTTCTCAGGAATTATTTTTCTTTCTGTATATGGCCAACCTAATTTTATAAAGGTGGAATAATGGCAAGTAGAGAACAGCATCTCTCTCTAGATTATTTATAGTACAATTTACCTGTAGCTATACTGGTATATATTCAAACATTTCAGCTACACTCACTCAACTGACCCACAAAAAAGGGAGAGTCATAGCTAAATTATAAACATACTGATCCTGTTCCTGTATTGTAATGTCCCCTCACGCAGTTTTTTTTTGCACGTTTCTACTTGCATGGGCTGCCCTACACACGACAGACAGGCCGAAGGAGCTGCAGGACCTTTTCGGATGTGAAATGCGTTTATTTGGTGCACATTCACAGAGCATTTTTCATGTGTTTCTGAAACGTGCAACTAAATGCGCATCTTCTGTGAGTTTTGTCATGTGTTCAGGAAACGCCAAATGTAAATGTGGCCTAAGCCATTTCCTGAGCAAGTAGGCTGGCTTATGTGTGACAAGTGGGAAAAAAAGGAACATGCATTCCCACCAAATTTGAATGGGGCCTAAACCCCTTACAGTGGGACACTACCATTTGCATAGTCATAGTCGATTTAGCAATGTAAAAAATATTTTCCCATTTCTAGTTTTCACCCTGAAAACCTACCAGGGGATTCTTTGGTGGATCCTGGTAATTAGTACAGTAGATCTCTTTGCTTTACACAAATAACATTTTTAAGAAAATCAACATTATAAAATATTTTGTCTTTACATATCTAAGAATTATAATAAGTATTCAGTGCCTACATGCAGACTGAAGATGAAATATGGCAACCATGGCCTAGTCTACCAGGCCACCAAATATAATACTAGACAAGAATAATTGCCAGTTTTAAGATCACCGGTGGATAAATACAGAGATATTACTGAATTGTCTTTTTCAGCCTTCCATTTTAGTAATTGTTTTGGAAAAGACAGAGTATGGTTTTAGCATGGCAATACTGCTGGTTGAAAAAAGTAAATTTAAAAAGCTTGCACTTTTAATAAAAATAAATTTTAAACAATGTTAATAAAAAATAAAAATAAAAAGCCTGAAGGAACACACAGGCCATGCCCTGCTGGTTTTCCTTTAATTACAGAATATTCTCCACCATGTTAAGCAGAGAACACTGTAAGACTATATAGTCCCCATATTGTGGCCTGCATTTTATGAATGGGCTTTATGTTCTAAAACTTGTCCAAAAATCATTTTATCATTTTTTTTCATTAGCTTTATATTTTAGTGCCATTACCATGACCCACCACCAAACCCCTCCCCCCCAAAAGAAAATTCCCACACCTTTTGTGACCTGGGATACCATATATGTGTGCATTATTTGTTGTTTTTATCTATAGTAAAGGCAGTAAACATTAGTTTGCATTTTACTTTTTCCTACTTAAACGCAGTGGGGTTGATTTACTAAAACTGGAGAGTGTAAAATCTGGTGCAGCTCTGCATAGAAACCAATCAGCTTCCATTTTTTGGGGTCAAATCTTAACTGAACAAACTGAAGTTTGAAACTGATTAACTAACATGCACCAGATTTAACACCAGTTTTAGAAAATTAATCCTACTGACAACTACTAAAACGGGAGCAGACAAAATCTGGAGAAACTGTGCATAGTAACCAATCAGCTTCGAGCTTCAGCTTGTTCAGTTAAAGAGTTAAAGCTGAATTCCAAGTATGGATTTTTGCTGCATAGTTTTAGTGGACCAGCTTGTACCTAGGTTAGTATTCATATGCCATACCTACTGGACTGCTGTGAAAATGGAGAATTAATTCAGCACTACTAGAGCGATCAAGTGGACAAGAGTGGCGTTGGGATTTTTGAGGTGCAAAGAAAATATATCAAATATATTATTTAAAAATATTTTACTTTTTATTTTGAAAAACAAAATAAAAAATAGATAAAAATGTATAGCAATGGCAAGTACAGATATCACAAATTTTATCATGGTAGAATGGAATTCTTATCATGTTTTGCCCAAAAATCGGGCTTCTTCAAGGGAAACAGTCCGATTGAGAGTACAAGCCTTCTAAAAAGAAAAGAAAACAAAACAAATACATGTGTATCAAGATCAGTAAGTCAAACATCATGTTACAGAAGGTTACATTAAATTACATGAATTTTATTGACATGCATCTCACATCTCCAAAGTGCAGCTCCTTACCTATCTCTCCTATAGTGGGTCCAAATATTGCCACACCCTAAGGACGGCTGACTGCGCTCAAAAAGCCAAACGTGCCAGGTGGCCACAGGGGGAAAAGGAGGACCAGCTATACAATATCTTTATTAGAATATATAGAAAATAGGTTAAATGGACTCCAAATGGGAGTTCTCCACATTAAATACAAGTGTACACTGAAAAAAGGGAAATCAACTTACAAAAGCAAGTTCTGCTGTGAGATTGCTTCCATTAAAAAAACGCTGTCATTGAATTCCAATAGGGAAATATCCAAAGGCTAGTCAAAGAAAAAAAGAAAAAGGAACATATAAAAAGGGAAGCTGGAGAACAAGATGTAAAAGCATGTGGTCAGACCTGCAGTAATAGGCAAGACAGACCACAGTAGGAGGGCCGACAATGCCTCAAACAAGATGAATTGAAGTGTCCAAACGTTGGCATCAACAGTATAGAAGAAAATAGTAATAGAGTTCCCAGCGTAATTGCGGGCTTCAATGGAAGTTCTAATAAAAATAAATAAATGCGCTACCCAAAAACACATAAAAAATAACAACCCTAGAAAGGGAGGTGAAGCAGCTGTACTGAAATGTGACAAATTCAAACAAAATGGAAGGTGATAGTGCAGCGCTACATATAGACCAGTAAAAACTGGACTGTAACTCAAATGTGACCATAAAAAGAAATACAAACAAGAAGGGGCAGGCTGAACGCCCAACCCAATGTATAACGTGTCCACAGCACTAAACAAAGTGATAAGTGTCCAAAAAGGTGAATAAATGGCATGGAATGGCTGGAGTAATTCTTTCACAATTCTTCACGTGAATGATGACATACATGTGTGCTTACCAGAAACGTTGGACCCGAATGTCGTACGACAGCGGATCAGTCGAGCTTAAGAGTATCCCCAACGGCTGTCCACAGGAACGTCACCGGATCGCTGATGGATGATGACATGATGTTATTTTGATGTTATTTTGACAGCGTGTATAATCCCAGAGGCTCCAGCAGCGTCTGAACGCCAGAGCCAGCGGCCTTATATACCCCCATCAGGTCCTCAGACCGGAAGTGGACGTGAGACTGAACCGCGCATGCGCGATCCACGCCGCTACGTCACTCAGTCTCTCTCTGCCAAGTCAAATGACTCAACCAAGAGATACAGGAGGAAGTTCCCTCTGGTGGCAAAAAGAGGTATCGCCCATGTAAAACATAGGGAAATCCCGAAACATGACGGCGAATAGAGAACACAGGGGCGGCCAGGGAATCAGGCGCCCCGCCAATTGGGCGGTGACGCCCTGGGCGTCCATGTAGTCACCCAAAGGCACAAGGGAGTCAGAGACACAGGGCAGTCAATAAAAGTGATGGGTCTAAGTGGTTACCATCAAGAGGAGAGAAGGTTTCTAGAGCGGAGCAGTGCTAAAAAAATGGAGATGCATATGCATTCACAATGACTTTATTCAATATAGATGACACACATGCAGGAAAATGCTACAAATATACATAAGCAAAAAAGATATTAATCTAAATATAATTATATAAGTGAATGGAAGTATACTGACTGGTTTTCAACAGTAGTTCAAATTTTCAAAAAATGTTAAGAAATACTGCTTATAGATAGTGATAAGAAAAGCATCTCTAATTTAGTAGTTATTATGCCCATCTGAGATTATCATTGGGCTAAAATAGGGGGGGGTGGTCAGGGAGGGAGGTGGGTATTGATGTAAAACACCCCACAAAAAATGACAAAGAAATTACGAATGAGAGTGAAAGAAGCAGGGCTGGAAAAAGTAGAAAGAGAAGGCAGAAAAGAAAAAGGGGGTGAAGAAAAAATAATAAAGACAAAAGGAGAAAAGGAAAAAGGAGAAAGAGAAAGGAAGGAAAAGGAAAAATGCGGAGGGGGGAAAGAAAAGGGGAAAGGGACTGAGGTAATAGCATCAGGGACAATAGGACAGGGAGGCAGCAAGATAAGCGATTGCAGTATTTATAAAAAAGGTTTATAACTCAACATTTCATTTATTCCAGGATACACTGTAGCTTTCAATAGGTGAATCCAATGTGATTCTAATTGCAACAGCTTTTGATCATTGCTGCCTCCTCTATCATCAGTGGGGATGTGTTCTAGGGCCATGAATTTTATAGCATCCAATTTGAAGCCATGGAACAATCCAACATGGCGACTAATTGGAGTTTCCATCCTGCGTTGTTTTTATCAAAGAAACATGGTCATTAATTATTTTAAAGAAAGGGCGCTTTGTTTTTCCAATGTAGAAGGATTTACAGGTGCATTGCATCATGTAAACAATGCCAGGAGTTTGGCAGGTCACTCTATGCCTAATTCTATGGATGCAGTCTTTTGGTAGTCTAATTTCATTACTATTCAACATAAATCAACAATTTACGCATTTTCTACAGGGGAAAGAATCTGGAGATGCAGTAGATACAGATGGAATTTTGTAATGACTTTGGGTCAGACGATCTTTTAGTGATTTGGCACGTCTATATGTTATTTGTGGCTCTTTTTCCACATATTTGCAAGCTATAGGGTCCCGCCAACAATAAAGGCCAATATTTGTTTGTTTATTGGCCTTTATTGTTGGCAGACCCTATAGCATGCAAATATGTGTAAAAAGAGCCACAAATAACATATAGACGTGCCAAATCACTAAAAGATCGTCTGACCCAAAGTCATTACAAAATTCCATCTGTATCTACTCCATCTCCAGGTTCTTTCCCCTGTAGAAAATGCGATAATTGCCGATTTATGTTGAATAGTAATGAAATTAGACTACCAAATGACTGTATCCATAGAATTAGGCATAGAGTGACCTGCCAAACTCCTGGCATTGTTTACATGATGCAATGCACCTGTAAATCCTTCTACATTGGAAAAACAAAGCGCCCTTTCTTTAAAGTGGTTGCAAACCCACTTATTTAATTTGCATTTAGGAGATGTTTGCAAAAAAGGTATACACCGCATGCGTGCCGTAGACAACGGTGCATTCACAGTCAGAATCCCCATTCACAAATCCGGCTTTGCTGGATTTGACGGCTCCCGCGCGCATGCACGGAGTGATGTCTGCGCTGCTCAGGCCACCGGAGCGGCGCTGTGATTGGCCCGGAACGGCGATACCCGGAAGTAAACCTTCCGGGTATCTGTGGAGAGATGGCTGCGGCTGGAGGGGGAGACGAGGACGGCTTCAGGGGCTTCTATCTAAGGTAAGTAATGCATAATGAGCTAGTATGCTAGTCATACTAGCTCATTATGGCTTTGTCTTGCAGGTTTTAAAAAAAAAAATGTAAAATTTCAGGGTTTACAACCACTTTAAAAGAATGACCACGTATCTTTGATAAAAAAAAAACGCAGGATGGAAACTCCAATTAGTCGCCATGTTGGATTGTTCCATGGCTTCAAATTGGATGCTATAAAATTCATGGCCTTAGAACACATCCCCACTGATGATAGAGGAGGCAGCAATGATCAAAAGCTGTTGCAATTAGAATCACATTGGATTCACCTATTGAAAGCTACAGTGTATCCTGGAATAAATGAAATGTTGAGTTATAAACCTTTTTTATAAATACTGCAATCGCTTATCTTGCTGCCTCCCTGTCCTATTGTCTTTGATGCTATTACCTCAGTCCCTTTCCCCTTTTCTTTCCCCCCTCCGCATTTTTCCTTTTCCTTCCTTTCTCTTTCTCCTTTTTCCTTTTCTCCTTTTGTCTTTATTATTTTTTCTTTACCCCCTTTTTCTTTTCTGCCTTCTCTTTCTGCTTTTTCCTGCCCTGCTTCTTTCACTCTCCTTCTTAATCATTTTTTGTGGGGTGTTTTACATCAATACCCACCTCCCTCCCTGACCACCCCCTCTATTTTGGCCCAATGATGATCTCCGATGGGCATAATAACTACTAAACTAGAGATGCTTTTCTTATCACTATCTATAAGCAGTATTTCTTAACATTTTTTGAAAATTTGAACTACTGTTGAAAACCAGTCAGTATACTTCCATTCACTTATATAATTATATTTAGATTAATATCTTTTTTGCTTATGTATATTTGTAGCATTTTCCTGCATGTGTGTCATCTATATTGAATAAAGTCATTGTGAATGCATATGCATCTCCATTTTTTTTAGCACCGCTCCGCTCTAGAAACCTTCTCTCCTCTTGATGGTAACCACTTAGACCCATCACTTTTATTGACTGCCCTGTGTCTCTGACTCCCTTGTGCCTTTGGGTGACTACATGGGCGCCCGATTCCCTGGCCGCCCCTGTGTTCTCTATTCGTCGTCATGTTTTGGGATTTCCCTATGTTTTACATGGGCGATACCTCTTTTTGCCACCAGAGGGAACTTCCTCCTGTATCTCTTGGTTGAGTCATTTGACTCGGCAGAGAGAGACTGAGTGACGTAGCGGCGTGGATCGTGCATGCGCGGTTCAGTCTCACGTCCGCTTCCGGTCTGAGGACCTGATGGGGGTATATAAGGCCGGTGGCTCTGGCGTTCAGACGCTGCTGGAGCCTCTGGGATTATACACGCTGTCAAAATAACATCAGGTAACTTCCATTGAAGCCCGCAATTACGCTGGGAACTCTATTACTATTTTCTTCTATACTGTTGATGCCAACGTTTGGACACTTCAATTCATCATGTTTGAGGCATTGTCGGCCCTCCTACTGTGGTCTGTCTTGCCTATTACTGCAGGTCTGATCACATGCTTTTACATCTTGTTCTCCAGCTTCCCTTTTTATATGTTCCTTTTTCTTTTTTTCTTTGACTAGCCTTGGGATATTTCCCTATTGGAATTCATCAACAGCGTTTTTTCTTGGAAGCAATCTCACAGCAGAACTTGCTTTTGTAAGTTGATTTCCCTTTTTTCAGTGTACACTTTTATTTAATGTGGAGAACTCCCATTTGGAGTCCATTTAACCTATTTTCTATATATTCTAATATAGATATTATATAGCTGGTCCTCCTTTTCCCCCTGTGGCCACCTGGCACATTTGGCTTTTTGAGCGCAGTCAGCCATCCTTAGGGTGTGTCAATATTTGGACCCACTATAGGAGAGATAGGTAAGGAGCTGTGCTTTGGAGATGTGAGATGCATGTGCATAAAATTAATGTAATTTAATGAAACCTTATGTAACATGATGTTTGACTTACTGATATTGATACACATGTATTTGTTTTGTTTTCTTTTTAGAAGGCTTGTACTCTCAATCGGACAGTTTCCCTTGCAGAAGCCCGATTTATGGGCAAAACATGTCGGGAATTCCATTCTACCATGCTGTCCTGTAAAATTTGTGATATCTGTACTTGCCATTGCTATACATTTTTATCTATTTTTTATTTATTTTTTAAATAAAAAGTAAAATATTTTTAAATAATATATTTGATATATTTTCTTTGCACCTCAAAAATCCCAACGCCACTCTTGTCCACTTAATTAACTTGGGGATTTGGTGCTACAAACTTTAGCTGGGGTACCCACAATCAGAAAACCTGTCCATACTACAGTGATGGTCACTGTCTTCTACCCACCTATCCACCTCATCCAATCATAGGACATCTTGCATTCATTGAGAAAAATGCAAGGTGTTCTGTGAATAGTGCCTATGACAAGCAAGCCAAAGCGTATATTACTAGCACACCATCGATCTTCAAAAAAAATGTTCAACCACTTATTAACCACTTCAATACAGGGCATTTTCACCCCCTTCCTTCCCAGACCAATTTTTAGTTTTCAGCGCTGTCGCATTTTGAATGACAATTGCGCATTCATGCAACACTGTACCCAAATGAAATTGTCATGGGTTTTTTCCCCACAAATAGAGCTTTCTTTTGGTGGTATTTGATCACCTCTGCGGTTTTTATTTTTTGCGCTAAACAAAAGAAGAGTGACAATTTTGAAAAAAAACACACAATATTTTTAACTTTTTGCTATAATAAATATCACAATTTTTTTTTCATTTATTTTTTTTCCTCAGTTTAGGCCGATATGTATTCTTCTACATATTTTTGGTAAAAAAAAAAATCACAATAAGCGTAGATTGATTGGTTTGTTCAAATATTATAGCATCTACAAAATAGGGGATAGAATTATAGCATTTTTTTTTTTTACTAGTAATGGTCGGCGATCTGCGTGACATTGCGGCGGACGTATCAGACACTTTTTTTTTTTTAAAGATAGTTTGTTGAAAAACTTCAATAAAAATAACAAACAGAAAAAAAACAATACACACAAAAAAACAAAAAACACAATTACCGTACCAGATAGACTGGTCCGAAACGGTAGGCAATGTGTTCAGACATAGACAAATAAAGAGATATCAATACAAAGGATATACAGTAGGCACACCGGAAAAAGATGCATGTAGACCAATAAAGACCAGCAAAGGTGGGAGTCTAGACGTTAGAGATCCTTAGGGCACGGTCTACCACTGGTCAAACAAGTGTACTTCAGTTAGTGCTGAGAGAGAGTAAGTGGGCTAGCCAGCCACCTACCCCAAATTTTATGAAAGGTTTGTATCAGACACTTTTGACACATTTTTGGGACCATTCGCATTTATACAGCGATCAGTGCTATAAAAAAATGCATTGATTACTGTATAATGTGACTGGCAGGGAAGGGGTTAACACTAGGGCAATCAAGGGGTTAAATGTGTATCCTAGGGAGTGATTCTAACTGTAGGGGGAGGGGACCGATCTGTGTTCCTCTGTACTGTCGGTCTCCTCACCTCTGACAGGACATGGATCTGTGTGTTTACACACACAGATCCAAGGTCCTGTTGTGTTCACGGGCAATCGCGGGTGCCCAGCGGACATCGCGGCCACCGGGCATGCGCACCGGGTCCCGAGCGACATGGCGACCGTGCGCACATGCCGCCGGCGGCACGCGTGCGCCCCCTAGACGGCCGGGAAGCCCAGGACTTCATATTACTATGGGCGGGTATTTAAGTGGTTAAAGTGATTATATAACAGTGCAAGTTTCATGGGCACAGCAAGTGACTCCTTGAGTGGCATCTTGATATAGTGTGGTCATTTACCCCGAAGGAGCCCGAGGTGCTTGACTAGGGCCAATTATAACTTACCAGCATGTCTTTAGAGTGTGGGAGGAAACCGGAGTACCTGGAGGAAAGCCACGCAGGCACAGGGAGAACATGCAAACTCCAGGCAGATGGTGTCGTGGTACGGGATTCGAACCAGCGACCCTTTTGCTGCTAGGTGAAAGTGCTAACCACTACACCACTGTGCTGCCCCTTGTGGTTACTATGTAGCAGGGCAGGCACTCGGAATAGGATCCAGAAGACAGAGGTGTTCACAGTAGCAGCAGTGACTGCATGATTACATTAGTCCAAGCTGGACTAATGTAACTATGCAATAAAACCCATAACTGGAATTCAGCTCTGCAAATGAAAGCTAGAAACTGATTGGTTACCAAGTACACTTGGCTGCTCCAGCCTTAGTAAAATTGATTATGTCATCGTGAGCTGGTCTTACTGTGTCTTAAACATTACTCAGAGAGCCAGGACTCCATGCTGGGGGCATGCAATTGAGCCTGCACCCAGGACAAACACATTTGCAGCACCACAGCAAAAAGCCCACTTCCGTGAAGCCTCATAAGGCTACTTTCACACTGAGGCGCCTCTCCTGTCACTCCAGTGTGAAAACCCAAGTGCTTTTACATTTTTTTTAAATAGTATTTTTGGGATTTGTTGTGCTCAGATACAGTTTAGTTCCACTTTAATTATGTTAAAGGGTAAGTTCACCTTTACAGAACTTACACAGGACCCCCTCCTCACCCCCCCCAGTCCCGCTGACCTGGAGCGCGGCGATCACCCGCACTGACACATTGGGTCGCCGCCTCACCGGTCCGGGGCTTAGAAATCCCCCACAGCTTAATCTCCAAAACGTACCTCGTCAGGAGGTACATTTAGGAGCATTCTAATTGGTCGGAGCCGTCACATAAGTGGCGCCGACCAATCAGAACCCGCATAGCCCATCCTGTCACCGCGGGCGAAGAGGAGAGAAGGCCGTGGTGATTTCAAATCCCCAGGCCGGTACAACGGCAATACGATCTGTCAGTGTGGGGGATCGCCGGTTTCCAGGTTACCGGGACCGGGGGGGCGGGGAATGGGGAAAGGGTCGAGTGTAAGTTCACCTTACAGATTCTCTGTAAAGGTGAACCTACACTTTAACTTCACTCTGAGCATTAGTTTGTCTTAAATAAAAAAAATAAAAAAAATCACCAGCTATATTATAAACCCCTTAAATATGTGCAATAAAAAAAAAGTCTGCGTAAAATACAGCACTACAACCTCAAATAAATACTAAGAGCAATAATAAAATTACAATGCTATCATATCATAAAACAAACTGTGCACCAAGGCCCCATTTACATTAGGCAATTTAGAATTGCTGTGATTCTGCCCACAAATCCAAATCAAAGAAAAATGTGCAATGTGTTTGGGTGCCTGTATTCTTACTGGCAACCCAAATGAGGTGTGATTCTGCTGCGACTGTCGCGCAACAGAAACGTGCAGTAACCATTTAGAAAACTGTGCTATGTTTTTCAGCCAAAAAAGAGCAGGAGCTGCTTTTGTGCAACAGACTTGCATTGGGCAGCCCACTGCAGTGAATGTTCAACATGTGGTAATCTGTGTAATTCTTGCTTTAATGCCGCGTACACACGACCGTTTTTAATGTCATTGAACAAAACTGCGTTTTTCTCGACTTGATTCTTCTCAAGCCTGCCTTGCCTACACACTATCGTGGAAAAAAATGCTTGAGTAAGTTCCATTCGGATGGCGCCACCCTTTGGGCTGCTTTTGCTGATCCTCGTGTTAGTAAAGTTTGTTGAGAGACGATTCGTGCTTTTCAGCCTCGTGCTTTTCAGTCCGTTACAGCGTGACGAATGTGCTACTGTATCTCCATTACGAACGCTAGTTTTACCAGAACGAGCGATCCCGTCTCATACTTGATTCTGAGCATGCGCATTTTTTTTCACGTCGTTAAAGCCTACACATGGCCGTTTTTCATGACGAGAAAAACGACGACGTGAAAAACGACGAAAAAAATTAGAGCATGTTCCAATTTTTTCATGGCCATTTTTCACGTCGTAAAAAATGCTCTGAAGCCCACACACGATCATTTTTAATGACCATTTAAAAAATGGCATTTTTCTCGTTATTAAAGTCGCGTGTACGCGGCATAAGAGTTGCAAACAGGAACATTGGTTCTCGTAATGCGATATCTGAGCGGGGCCTAAGAGATAATGTACAACATAGTACAGTACAGACAAAGTATATAGATCCACAGTTGCCAGAAAAAGTCCCTTCTTATGTTAAAAAACAACTCAAGCGATGGTAATCCTGAAGGCCTGATTCACTCCTATGCGTTTTTAGTGCTTTTTGCATTTTGCAGATTTGCACTACAGAACGTGTTCCATAGGAAACCATGTTATATGGACTGTAGTGCAAATCTGCAAAATGCAAAAAGCACTAAAACTGCATAGGTGTGAATCCAGCCTTACTACATGTGATAATCAAACTCCATGTCCACGTCAGTCTTTCCTCAGGTGAAAAGATGGCAGCAAATCACAAAGTGCTTCCCTCCACCGAACAAATGGACATACACTCACCAATTTAGATTGCCAATCTCAGGCAGACAAACACACTTGGGAAGCTTAGTTCCACTTTAACTACTTCACGAAATACTGCATGGAGCTGTCTTTCTTTATACTCTTGATCTGGGAAAATCTTTATGTCATGTATTTGTGAATGGGTGAAGAAGGCTTGTCTTTTTTAACCACTTCTCTACTGTGCACGAAAACCCCCTTCCTGCCCAAGCCATTTTTCAGCTTTCAGCGCTGTCACACTTTGAATGACAATTGCGCGGTCGTGCGACGTGGCTCCCAAACGAAATTTGTGTCCTTTTTTTCCCACAAATAGAGCTTTCTTTTGGTGGTATTTGATCACCTCTGCAGTTTTTATTTTTTGCGCTATAAACAAAAGAAGAGCGTCCAGTTTGGAAAAAAAAACACTATTTTTTACTTTTTGCTATAATAAATACCCATTTTTTTTTTTTAAATAAAATTTTCCTCAGTTTAGGCCGATACGTATTCTTCTACATATTTCTGGTAAAAAAAAAATCGCAATAAGCGCGTATTGATTGGTTTGCACAAAAGTTATAGCGTGTACAAAATAGGGGATAGATTTATAGCATTTTTATTTTTTTATTTTTTTATTAGTAATGGCGGCGATCTGCGATTTTTTATTGTGACTGCGATATTGCGGCGGACACATCGGACACTTTTGACACATTTTTGGGACCATTCACATTTATACAGCGATCCCTGCTATAAAAATGCATTGATTACTGTATATATGTGATTGGCAGGGAAGGGGTTAACCACTAGGGGGCGGGAAGGGGTTAAATATGTTCCCTCAATGTGTTCTTACTGTGGGGGGAGGGGACTGACTGGGGGAGGTGACCGATGGTTGTCCCTATGTACAAGGGACACATCATCGGTCCCCTCTCCCTCACAGGACGTGGATCTCTGTGTTTACACACAGAGATCCACTTTCCTGCTCGTTTCCCGGGCAATCGCGGGTGCCCGGCGGCAATCGCGGCCGCCGGGCACGCGCACCGGGGCCTTGTGAACGCGGCAGGCACGCGCGCCGCTGGCGGCGAGCGCGTGCCTCCTAGCTCGTTTTAAAGGGAGGACGTCATATGACGTCCTCCCAGAACGAGAGTATCCTCCGCCCGCCGTCAATTGACAGTGGGCGGGGGACAAGTGGTTATGGATGATCACACTGTTGTCGAACTTTGGAAGTAATATACAGTATGTCAGATTCATAATATTTTAATATTGTATCATTTCACTACAAATCATCATTTACCGCCAATGTTGGGAAATTTGCTCTTTCAGTGATATGGCTGATGCGTGGAAAGTTTTTTCTTCTTCAGCATTGTTATATATTATTTGTGCATCGATTTGAAACTCTTCAGTTTACCACAACTATTGGTATTATTTCAGCACATACCACAAACCTTAAATACATTTTGCTGCATGCTCCACTACTGGCCCTATCACCTCCTGAACTCTGAAAGTTGGAGAGCAGTTTGTCATCTTCTCCCTTGGCACTGGATGACCTTGTCCCAGCACTACCAAAGATGAAACGTAATGACATGTATTAGTTCTGCCCTATGTGTTTTATCACTTTAACTTTATCTGGATCATGGGCACTAACATTTTCAGCATGCTCTATATGTTGATTCACATAAATCTTTTACAAGTTTTAAGATATCATTTACAGTACAATGAATTTTGCCAGTAGCGACATCTAGTGGTCATTTGATATATTGCAGGTTAATATATATTTAAAAATGTTATGGCTAATAAAATCTCACATAGTTAATACATAAAGGTCATAAACATTACAAGCATAAAATCTATCTATCTATCTATCTATCTATCTATCTATCTATCTATCTATCTATCTATCTATCTATCTATCTATCTATCTATCTATCTATCTATTATAACAACAGTTTTGAGCATTCCTGCTCTTAATCAGGTGAAGGTGGAACAAACCATTAATTGTAGTTTATTACGCTACGTCAAACCCATTCATCCACTTTGGGCTCACATGTATACAAGTAATCAATGACTATCATGGCTTACATTTAAATAAAGTAGATATACTGTAACAAGAAATGACAAGAAAAACTTAATGTTGCACTTTTAGGAGCTAATTCACACCAGCCACTGAGTTGCAATGCACTGATCATGGCACATCACACTATTTACTTTTTTTTTTAATGATTTTTACTGAAATGTCAAAAGTGACATTTCATTAAGTTTGATTTGCCAGCTCAAGGTGCGAGCCAGTGGATTGCCTCACATTGCACTGCACTAAAAAAAAGTGCTTTTTATTAGCGCACACTGCCCGCACTTCACTGCAATGCATAGGGGGTTATTTACTAAAGGCTGATCCACTTTGCACTACAAGTGCAAAGTGCACTTGAAATTGCACTGACAGTGCACTTGGAAGTGCAGTCACTGTAGATCCGAGGGGGACATGCAAGGAAAATAAAAAAACAGCATTTTAGCTTGCACATGATTGCATAATAAAATCAGCAGAGCTTCCCCTCATTTCAGATCTACCCCTCAGATTTACAGCGACTGCACTTCCAGTGCAATTTCAAGTGCATTTTGCACTTGTAGTTTGCACTTGTAGTGCAAAGTGTATTTGCCTTTCGGAAATAACCCCTACAGTGAGAACCAGGCACACAGGAGAGGTTTTGCCTTGTCCTGCAGTGGGACTGTGCTGGAATAGCTGCCCAACTCATTCCCACCAAACCAGGCGTGAATGGACTCTATAATCATATACATGTAGGCAGGTTGCCTGCTGTACCGTGTGTTTAGTTAGTTACTTGGCTGCCCAGCTCAAGGGGAAGGGGTTAATATTTCTTGCCGCCTTCCCTGATCATGTTTGTAGGCTTTTTCTGAGGTCTGGCCTTCTCTCATGTGATGTAAAAGGGGAAGGGGTTCAGGTCCCAGGGGCGGCTCGAAAGTGGGCACAAGAACGTGTTGTGGAATTTTAGGCTGCTGTTTACAGAGCACACAGCCTATAATTCCTGTGCTATCTAAGCACACATCAGATTTCATCTTCTTGAAGTAATGCTATCGTTAAGTTTGCTAAAGTCCACTCACCGTTCATTCCATCATTCAATCAAGGAAACCACCAACACAGGTCTTCTTATCAGGCCATTCCAGCAAAGACTGTTAAGCCGACGCCTACTCATAGGCTTTTATTAAACTCAAAAGATCTCAAGACAGGAGGTGATTGGCTGCAGCAACCAATCCCCTCCCCATGGGCGGGAACCTCATAGGATGTTCCCTCCTCACAGGAAAATGACAACACTTGGACATTCCTTCCAACAGGAGATGTCATACATGAATACAATAAACGTAGGATGGCTAAAGTTACCGTTGATAGGAATTCTTATTCTGCGCTATTCCATAGAATAACGCATAATAAGATTATACTATTATTGAATGGGGGAGGGAGGCTATCTGCAGACGCACGCTACGAATTCCAACCAATGTTGATCAGACATAGCAGAGACAAGAGCGCCCATCCGCCTATAACCAATGATGTCATTGCAGAGCGAGCATATCCCCTCCTTAACGATCGTCCATGCTAATGCACAGAGGGCCCCCGTTGGCGGACATATCCGCACCCTGCAAACATCACACTCCAACCTCAAAACGTTTTCCCCTATCAGACGGGATTCAACCAGCCTCAGACTACCCCAATCAGCTCATTTAGAGCGGGTTGCTGAAGTACTAACACTGGGTGACACTATGACAATACATATTAAATACATCTCCATAAAAATATCCACAACAGTCCTCCCTTTTTTTGTCATATGCACCCTATGTGTCCCTCGATGAGAGTTGATCTGCTTCTTACACCTGGAAATGAATCAGTTCTTAGTCCATAAAAAGGAAAACACGGCTTGACATGTAGACTCTACTCTTCAGGGGCATGACTTATAAAGGAGGACACGACATGGTGAGCTGTAGTAATTGCCGATCCGTCTGTGATTCTCTGTCTTGTATGTGGGTCCGGCTTCGGGGCGTCTCATCAAGGAAACTCTGGTCACGCGTCAAATCAGGCAACAGGAGCCTCTCGTCACGACATAGAAAGAATAGAAATAAAACTACATGAGTATATATATTCCCACTTTCTTTAACCACGATCCGCTGTAAAATAAAAAATTAGATCCCCAAAGATTCCCAGACCCTTAAAAAAGGACTCCCAACCTTCACTTAGCTACAGCTCTGGCTTCAACAATTACATGAAGAACCCTATCCTTAACGGATGAGAATTGTTCAATTGTATCCCAAGCCCGAGCCCCCCCCACCTTGTACATGCAGGACCCCATGCCCAGACCTGGTCGGGATTGGTGAACAAATCCCTACTAGCTGTCCCTGCCATTCTTAATTTCCTGCGCCATCAGATCCTCGCGATCGGCCGCGACCTAAAATGTTGGGACAGCTTCACCATCGCGCATGAACCTCTTGCTTTGGGGGAATTACCTTTATAAGCTGCAGATCCACATAAACACCAAACTAAAGTTCAAACACACTTGTGGGCTGCCTAGATACCCAAACCGACAAGAGACAGAGCCATTAAAACTAACCAATTTTACCCTCTAAAAATACATCGTTAGATTCCATTGACAAGTGTCTGTCTGGAGTCTTCACTAGTTTGTCAAAACTCCTCATACCCATAATAACATCATAAATGTCATGTACCACTGTCATCGCTGGGGACTAAAACTCGGTGAAGACTCAGAACAGACCATCGGTCCTGTTCGCTTTCTGAGCTAGTCAGGACATACACTTTACATAATAACTTGGGATGCTTTTCACCGTTACCCTCGCTAAAATTTACTAAACAACAAAAATATAAATAAACAAAGATACTCCTCATTCTTTGGTGTGGTTGAGCCGCTTCTTGCAGTGGCTGGCGTGGTCTCATCCCTCAAGCTTCTTTACAACGACCCAGTCACCTGGTTGAAAAGAATGTAAACTGATTATTGAGTCGGGTCCAGGAGGGAATCGTGAAAACCTTTTGGTGGACATTTTGAAGTTCATGTCACAACGATCGCACCCACCCCATAACCTGAGAATATAAGTGACAGCTAATGAGGAGAGTACGACCCTGATTTTGATTGACCTCCAAACAACCCTCATATGACAATAACCCAGACATCGGGACTGTGGTCACTGCATAACCTATGCGTGGCTTACAATACCTGGAACCACTGACAAAAGGTTCTTAGCCTCTGGGATGGGAACCTACTTCACCAGACTGCTGCTTGCCGATTCAAATTCTATCAAAGAAAGACAGTCTTGGCACAAACTTGGTTAGAATTACAGAGGTTATTATTAGTTTGACAGAAAAAAAACTGTCACTCTTACATTTATCATTCTCCCCCCTTTTCTTCCTCATAGACTGAAGGAAGAAATGCGTGGTGCAGGAAAAAAGAAACAATGAAATAGTCTGTGATACTTTTACCGCCTTCGACTCATATTTATCCATATTTACAGCTGTCTACATACACCTGTTCTCTGTGTACAAACTCCTTGGACCTGAAAAATACTTATAAGCAAAATCATTACTCTATTCTTCATATTTAACCTGCAAAGAATGGAAAATAATAATGACATTCCTGTACATTGGTAAATTGTCAATGACATTCTTTCAAAACCGATTCAAACAAAACCCTTTGTAACCCTTACTTTTCCCGTTCCTACAAACATACAACAGCCGCGAAGCATTGAAGGATCGCCGCGGTAAGTTCGAACATATTCACTTTACTACATACAAACATTCCGATACAAACGTGGGGGAAATACTTCCCAGTTTCCAAAACCACAAATGAAAAAAAACAAAAACAGCCAGGATTCTACCTTCACTCTTTCAGCAATAGGAAAAAATACTATGGGACAACCATGAGAGCAGCTCGAGAACCTTCCATGTACCAGCCATACAAGGTTCAAACAAACGGGCATGAGCCACCATTCCTCATCATTACAGATTTCTGAAGCCGCAGCTCAACTACATCCATTCCAGAGGGATACCCAAAATAGTATCCTTGGACCACCTATGTTAATCTTTTTGGGGTTCAAAGGCCTTTGCCCCAAAACTAGGCTTCGTGCACTGTGTGACCGTCTGACTATGGGAAGCCTCCATTCCTTCCCTTTGCACAGACCTCCTTGTGTCCATGGCGATTCGAATCGGCTTATCGTCTTAAACCTGCGTCCAGGTTAAACCGTTGCACCCATTTCGGAGATCACCGCCCGGTGTCTTCTTATACGGTGAATTGCAGAACTACAACCACTATATGGTCAAGTCCTCCAACTAGAAACCCTAACCGAGGTGTCAACTCTATGGCTTGTTGTCCCAACACTTTTGGAACTACAGCAACAACCACAGATCAACCCCCGAATTAGGCCTCTACCCCTCACAGTGTATGCATACACAAGCGTTTTCCGCTATACACCCATACACTGCGTTGTCAGACTAAACCTCACAGAACAATTACGCCAGTTTACCACCTGCAGAACAATGTGGCTTCTCTCTGTATCTAGATGATAAAATAATGGTGATACCCCCCTGTTTTTCTCTCTACCCAAAACTGTATTACAGTACAAAACTTCACAAAACTGGAACAAAATATAAAACACTTTTAAAAGCCAAAATGCTTTCCATTTTCCTTCCAAACACAAATCTCATTTCTCACCTTTAAAAACCCCAAGCTCCTCCCACTAACTTTCTGCTGATATATAAATGCTGAAAAGAAACTTCCGGTTATGCTCAGCTCTTAAAAAACCAAACTGGTTTATTTACATATCAATTGTTCAGGAAGAGGGAGGGGGGAGCCCAGCCACATTGCTGTGTCTATCAAGACTCCAAAAAAATCCATGGCTACACATTATATATTTCAACAATTTAAAACCTTGTCAAGAAGATGGTGGAATAAAACCCCCCTTTGCAAATTGGAGGGTCCTGACCCAAACATCCCCTGCAAGCAAAGCCACAAGTTTACTCAAATACAAAACTCCTGCAAAAAGATGGCTCTAGGGGTTTCGACCAAAACCCCCACTCCTCCTCTACAGGCTATACAATACAAGCTTCAAAACATATGAATTGCCTTCTGGGAAGGAAATATTTAAACATAAAAACACATCATTGTACAAAAACTCTGTTAGTCTTACAATCCATCAAAATTCAGTGTAAAGTGAAGTTTTTCATATACTGCAAAGCCAGCCGACCCTGCAATAGCTCACATCTACTTAAATGAAAACAGAGAAATCCCCCCTCCTAACACCATCTGCATGGAGTTTGCATGTCCTCCCTGTGTCTGCGTTGGCCTCCTCCCACACTCCAACTGCTGGTAGGTCAGCCAGATCCTATCCATAACTAGGCCCCAGCATGTGCGTGTGTCCGCAAGCGCGTTGTGGCCCCTCAGGGTAAGACCGCGCTATTTTAAGATACCTCTCAACTCACCTCAAAAGGTGATGCTTAGAAAAGCAATTTAAACCAGAGACAAAACCATCCTCAGTATGTCACAATGGCGTCCCAGCACTCTTCCCAGCAGTGCACAGGTCAAACTGCAAGCGCACAAAACAGGACAAAACTGCGCAAATCAACAAATGCCAATACAGCATATTCAGGGGCCGTGTTTGCTAAACTGGAACTTCCTATCTCAAACTGTAAACGTCTCTCAAAATGGCCGACAAGCCAGGACTACAAAATGGTGGATGACCCACCACAGCACCTCATGGACAACAAAAATTGCGCCATTGACGCATGCAATTTTTACCGCCAAAACCAGCATCTCTTTAAAAGAAAATCAAAAATGTTTCTCTCCACAAAGACTGACTACACCATTGAAACTTTTCTAAATTATCATCAAAATCCACTGAAAAAGGTGTCAGCTACACTCTACAAGGACCACATGTACACTTACAAACTTAGCCTCCCTTTGGCCAACTAAACAGCACATTCAATAAATGTGAGTTACATGACAATATTAAAAACACATTCATTTCTCTAAGTCCATATACTCTGAGATATTCACCACTTCTCTACCTAAAGTTCACACACAGTGGCCTCAGCCTGGCCACTTGGCAGGAACTTTCAACTCAAAAACCAAACACTTAATATTTTTTCACTTATGGGGACATGTGTCTTTGTCCCCTATAAAGGCAAAAATCACAATCTATTCATTTCTATTTTTCATAGAAATCACAAACACCACACACATACAGTATATTGTTGCTTGTACATCTGCTCAGAGTTTTTCCCTCAGGGCGTTTCCCTTCCAGCACCATTGTCCTTCCCTTAGGGCATAGCCCAGCAACACAAAGCCCTTCCCCCATTCAAGCACATGGCAGCCAAGCAATCTACTTTACAAACTGTTCAGTGCACTAAATACCACATCTATACCTTCATTTCATACACAATATACAGTCTATATTTCTCACTTAGTTACACTCTTGCAGCCCACAGTTTCCATCAGATCATCTCTCAGGGCCCTCCCACTACAAAACATGCTATTTACCGAAAGTCACCAACTTTCACCCTTGTACCTGAGATGCTGGCAGCCCCTCCCCCGCTAAACCTCATGGCTCACAAAGACCAGGACAATGCAGCAGCCATGGCTGGCATCAGACTTCTCAATACATCGCACAAACAATCACACACAGGCATACACAAACAAATTCACAGGCATCCGATCGGATTCACAGACATACACACACGCTGCAAACTTGAAACATTATTTCAAAAAGACAAATTTTTTTATTTATTTTTTTTCGTTTCAAAGTACAGCCTCTTTACACATCACATCGCAGGTCCACTCTCCCCCCTCTGCTGATCTGATGCTCAAAGAGGCCGCAATTGGTCCCAACCGTGAGTCGCCATTAACTGTTGTGGAATTTTAGGCTGCTGTTTACAGAGCACACAGCCTATAATTCCTGTGCTATCTAAGCACACATCAGATTTCATCTTCTTGAAGTAATTCTATCGTTAAGTTTGCTAAAGTCCACTCACCGTTCATTCCATCATTCCATCATTCAATCAAGGAAACCACCAACACAGGTCTTCTTATCAGGCCATTCCAGCAAAGACTGTTAAGCCGACGCCTACTCATAGGCTTTTATTAAACTCAAAAGATCTCAAGACAGGAGGTGATTGGCTGCACCAATAGGAGGCTATCTGCAGACGCACGCTACGAATTCCAACCAATGTTGATCAGACATAGCAGAGACAAGAGCGCCCATCCGCCTATAACCAATGATGTCATTGCAGAGCGAGCATATCCCCTCCTTAACGATCGTCCATGCTAATGCACAGAGGGCCCCCGTTGGCGGACATATCCGCACCCTGCAAACATCACACTCCAACCTCAAAACGTTTTCCCCTATCAGACGGGATTCAACCAGCCTCAGACTACCCCAATCAGCTCTTTTAGAGCGGGTTGCGGAAGTACTAACACTGGGTGACACTATGACAATACATATTAAATACATCTCCATAAAAATCTCCACAACAAACGGGAACCTTGCAGAAGCTTGCTGGAACCTGTGGTCCAGCATCAAAGCACTGCCTTAACGGGATTCCTGTGACTATGGACACCTCTACTCAAGTTCTTCCAATTGTGAACTACACCCAAAAGGAGTTCAGAGGGGCCAACACATTAGAATGCAATGTACTTGTATCATACTTGCTGAACTTTTTTGAACAAGCCAGTATTTTAAAGGGTATGTTGAGGGGGATATTAATAAGGAAATTGAAGAATTGGCATGTATAGACAGCAGGAATTTTGGGGCCCCTTACACAGCTTCAGGCATGGGCCCCCTGGAGCAGAGGAGAAGCGGGGGGCAGCCGCGAATTGAGAAGCGGGGGGTGCCACGAATTGAGAAGGGGGTGCTGCCGCCGCAAATTGTTGAGGTCGGGGGGGCTTTGGGTGCTGGCGAACAAAAAAAACGTACAAAAATAAATAAATAATAATTTATAAAAAAAAAAAATATTTTTATTTTAAAAAAAAAGGGGGGGGGGGTTGCCATCCGGGGCCCTGGGGACCTCTGGGCCCCTTACAAAAAAAAAATTGTTATTATTTTTTTTATAAAAAAATACATAAAAAAGGGGGGTTACCATCCGGGGGCCCCTGGGGACCTCCGGGCCCCTTCCAAAAAAAAAGAAAAGAAAAAAAAAAGGAGGCTTGCCTTCCGGGCCCCTGGGGACCTCCGGGCCCCTTACAGGTGTACTGCCTGTACCCCCCTGATGGTGGCCCTGATACACAGAGCGGAATTGGCTATATATAAATAATAGAAAAATGTTGAGGAAAACTCTAGTTTTGAAAATGTGTTTATATCTGGTTTATATAACATGTTATTTAAGTGGAATGAATTATACACAAATTCTGGCATATTTTATTAAAAGATATAATGTTAGAGAAGAATTTATCAGAACAACCGAAATGCATTCTGGATACACTAAAATTGTGTCCACCCTCCTAGACAAGACAAGATTTTTACTTGTAGAAAAGTAAATAGCCTGTTAGCTATCATAACATGGGTCATACTGCGAGGCAATTGATGGTTTACTTAGGGGAATATCTCAATAATTTAAAAAGAAAGTATAAAAACCCACAGCTTATCTTGGCACTTTACACTGCATCACAATAGAGAACCAAGGGATCTCAGGTTCTTGGGTTTAGATGATGTATTCCCGAATTGGAGGGGCTCAGATCTCACTGGAAAGATATCTAAAGCTTCATTCACACGGTCGGACTTCAAACAAACTTTTCCGTGGATTTTTGTTTGAAGGGCGTTGGCCGTGAACTTGTATAGCATACACACGACAGGACTTTTTCAGCAAACTTTCCCAAAATCACGTGTTTTTTCTGCTCTTTTCTGCTTGTAACGGGTGGGCCCGTTGAACCCAGAAGTTCTTAGAAAGTATGAGCCAGGAAATAATGGACATTGAGAATATGTCTTGGATTGCTTTAAAATGGGTCTGTAATATTAATCCACCATATTCCCCAGAATATCTGTAAATAACTATTTACTGTTTGTTGATCCTGAACTCAACAAGTTAATTGAGAAATGCTGATGTGCCACCTGGCTGCCTGTGTAATGTAAATGAGAGTCCCGGCTAGCTGCTAAAGATCCTTTCATTGTGAATAGTGATAATTAACTCTGTACTTGTGTGTATTGTAAATTAGCAGACAGACAGTCTGGGGAATATAAAGGTCATGCATAGTCATTTAAACTGAAAAGGGATTAGCTAATGAACTCACCTGTTGTCTGCTAAGAGATGTCAAAATAATGTGTATTGGGCCTCGTTATGTTGTGGGTGGAGTTGGACCATTGTTCATTTAGATTACTACAGTATTCTTTTAGTGTATATAAGGGCCTGCTTTTCTCAATAAAGGGTGTCAGACCAGTTGGAAACCTCATACAGAGCGTTTGTCTAGTATTTCTGGGAGAATTATTCCTATGGGTCTCTGTCGCCTGTCTGTGGAGTGTCTGGTAGCTGCTGTGTGTTCGGGAATGGAATATATTTAAACAACATTAACCCCCTGTCGTTACACTGCTCTTTACCGTCACCCTTTGGTCAACTTCTGCTATTGTTGGTTGATTTTAACATTGGTTCTGAAAATGCGTATTTGTACTTCGGACTAAAGTCCGATGGATTTCTGTACACACGGCAGGACTTTGCACCGTAGGACTTTTGTTGCCGAAAAGTTTGTCCGTTTGCAGAGCGAACTTTTGTCAGATGAAAACGAAAAAGTTTGTCCGATGGAGCGTATACACGGTCGGATTTTTTTTAAACCTGGGAATTTAGAAGTTTGTTGTCAAAAAGTCCGAACGTGTGTATGGGGTTTAAGAAGGACGACTCATGGATTGATGACTTTTTTTTTTGTTTTCTTTTTTATCATCATAATTTTTATTAAAGTTTTGCTGCAAAATAAACACAAAAATTCATATAATCTTACAAGTTGTGAATTCTTCAATATACAAAGGACAATTTAATCAACAATTGACATCATGAAAAAACCCACCTTAATGGATATATGAACTTGATCCTCTTAAACCAGAGGGATGGATATAAGTTGCTTCCTTAGACACTCCCCCTCCCCCTGTAGTTTAAATTAGGGCTTTTATACTTATATTTATATATAGTGATATTCAGGATTTTTAGCTCAAGTGTAGTGCTCACCAGTGAGTACAGTCCATGCAACATATGCTGTTTTAGGGCTTGTTGGCCCACTTTTAATAAAACAGAGAAAACAGTCCAACCAAACAAACAGCTTTTCTCGCAGGGTTTTCCACCATCAACACAAAATTAAATAATATTCTGCCTCCTGGCTCTCTCTGGCAGCACCGCTGCTAGGACTTTGTTCCTTGGTCCTCCGAACCAACTAACACAGCACACCCCTGTGTTCATGTACAGCCACTGTACCTCTGTCAGCTTTTTCAGCTCTGTAGACTCTCTTTTGTAGCTCCCTGCTTGCTCTGGCCCACAGGCTTAGGGCCTGTGTCTGTGCTCTCACAGACATTTTCTGTCTGGTGCAGACATGTACACATCTGGCTACTTCCTTGTAACCACACAGACTCCAAGGAAGGGTGGAGCCCTGAACTACTGTCAGGTCTCCATTATAAGAACGTGTTGATGTTAGAATTAGTGTGACCTTTTATGTATTAATTGTGTGGTTTTATTAGCGATAACTTGTTGTTGTATACATTCACCTACAGTAAATTATATAACCACTAGAAGTCTCTTCTGGCAATATTTATTGTTTATAAATAATACTATGAAACTTGTAAAGGGTTTATGTGGATCAGCATATGGAGTGCAATACCCTCTGTGTAGGAAAATATATTTGGGCTCCTCTGTATGCAGAGGAGCTAGGGTCAGTTTGTTTAGAGTTAGCTGGCAAAGCTCCTGTCATGGATATGCACTAATGTCTGTCTGCCATCTTACCTTTCCTCTTCATGTATTCATCTTAGAGGCTGGACTCCTTCACCTGGCTTCCTTTATAATCTCCTCCCAGCCTGACTCCACCCCAGGCCCTATCACAGAACACTATATTAACCTGTGCACTGCAAGCCTGCCTTGCTGATCAACGTGTTTGTTTAAGCATTGTGTGTTTGGGTTCATGCCTGCCGTGTGCTACGTCTGTCTCTCTGTTACGATATTGGCTTGTTCCTGACTATCCCTGTCTGCTTGTGACCCTTGACCTTCGGCTTGTCCTTCGTTTATCCTTGCCTGCTCGTGACCCCGACCTTGGCCTTTCCCCTCACTATTCTTGTATCCTGTGCTGCTGCTCCCCCTCTTTCCTCCTTACCGTACGAGGCGTGAGCTAGGAGACTCTAGGGCTCTAGGGGTCGCGACCTGGACCTAGCTGCAGCGTAACATCCTCACCACTAGAGGCTCTGGAGAAGACCTGCTGGGTCTTAGACTCCGCGCCCTGGGGTATCTCGGCTCTAGCTTCCTGTGGATCCCGGTTGTGCTCCTCTGGTCCTGCTTTCCACAACCACTCAGTATCCTATCCGCAGCAGTCAGTCATAGGGTTCACTACCTTGTGGTGCACTCCCGACCCCCTAGGGTGTGCATCTGTCACCTGGCCACAGGTGACCTGACAGTTTGATCAGCCATGAACCCGATTGACATGCCGCTCCCCGTGGATGATCCATTGCAGGGCATAGTTCGCAGACTTGAGACCCAGGAATCAAATCAGACTCAGGTGATGCGATTCCTCCAGGATCTGGCTTCTCACTTCGAGCAGCTTCAGGCCTCCTTGGGAACCCCGAATCCGCAACCTCAAGTACAACCAGCGGCTGCACCTATCGCACCAGTCGCAGCCACACACTCACTAAAACTGCCAGCTCCGTTCCGTTTCTCTGGGGACTCCAAGGCCTGCAGGGGGTTTCTCAGCCAATGTACGATTCATTTTGAGCTTCAGCCTCAAAACTTCCTGTCTGATCGGGCTAAGGTAGCCTATATCATTTCCCTTCTCTCCAGTGAAGCTTTAGCCTGGGCTGCCCCCCTGTGGGAGAAGAATGATCCAGTGGTTTCCAGCCTGTCCGACTTCTTGAAGCTTTTTCGTAATATCTTCGAGGAGCCGACTCGGGCTTCTTCAGCGGCTAGTGCTCTCTTACGTCTTCGCCAAGAGTCTAGTTCAGTGGGACAATATGCTCTTCAGTTCCGTATCCACACAGCTGAATTGAGCTGGAACAATGAGGCCCTGGTTGCTACCTTTTTACATGGCCTCTCCGACCGAGTGAAAGACGAATTAGCGGGCAGAGCGATCCCCGTCGGTCTGGACGATGTAATTTCTTTGTGCAATCAGATCGACATTCGTTTTCAGGAGAGGTCCCTAGAAAAGACGCCAGCACTCCCTGGGCCCTAGCCAGTCTGAGCTCCCCTCCCTTCGTCCCGTGGAGCATCTTCTGCCTGCTGACGAACCTATGCAGCTGGGCCGGACCAGACTAACCCCCGAAGAACGTGCTAGGCGCAGAACCCTGGGCTTGTGCCTCTATTGTGGGGGCAAGGGTCATTTTCGTGACTCCTGCTCGCTTCGTCCGGGAAATGCTCGGGTCTAATACATTTGGAAGGTGGAGTATTGGACCCAGAAACATCACCTTCTCGCCTTCTCCTGCCGGTGTTCCTTCATGTAGGCCATTCTCGTCAATCAACCCTTGCATATCTGGATTCCGGGACTGCCGGCAATTTTATGGATTGGAGAACTGCTTCTTCTATGGAGCTTACCCTTTCACCTCTCACTACCCCATTGGTAGTCTCGGCAATTGATTGCACCGTTCTCCCAGGGGGCCCTATTCGCTTCCAGACGCTACCCATTAGGATGTCGGTAGGGATTCTCCACCAGGAGTGGATATCCTTTCTCATTCTACCCAAGGCCTCTACCCCCGTTGTATTGGGCCTTCCTTGGCTACAGCTTCACTCTCCACATGTGGACTGGGTCTCTGGGCAGGTCCTGGCCTGGGGTCCCTCATGTTTCTCGTCATGTCTTCTCAAGGTGGCCCCCAAGGAGAGACTTCCGGTTGCTACCACTTCTGTTTCTTCTGATCTTCCCGCTGCATACAGCGATTACCAGGATGTGTTCTGTAAGAAATCAGCTGAGGTGCTTCCTCCCCACAGGTCTTTTGACTGTGCTATTGACCTTGTCCCCGGAGCAACTCTGCCCAGGGGTCGCACCTACCCTCTGTCCATCCCAGAGACCCAGGCCATGTCTGAGTATGTCGCAGAGAATCTGGAGAGAGGTTTCATCCGGAAATCCTCATCATCTGCAGGGGCAGGGTTCTTTTTCGTTGCCAAAAAGGATGGTACCTTAAGACCCTGCATCGACTATCGAGGTCTAAACGCGGTTACTATTAAAAATCGATACCCCTTACCCTTAATATCTGAGCTATTCGACAGGTTGAAGGGTGCCTCCATTTTCACCAAGTTGGATCTCAGAGGCACGTACAATCTCATTCGAATACGGGAGGGTGACGAATGGAAGACTGCATTCAACACTAGAGACGGGCATTACGAATACCTGGTGATGCCTTTTGGTTTGTGTAATGCCCCAGCCGTGTTTCAAAACTTTGTCAATGAAATCTTCAGAGATCTGCTGTACCAGTTTGTTGTCATCTATCTGGATGACATTCTGATCTTTTCAGAAAATCTGCTCGTCCACAGAAACCATGTCCGCACTGTACTTCAGCGTCTTAGAGAGAACAATCTCTATGCCAAGCTTGAGAAATGTTCCTTTGAATGTTCTGAGTTCCTGTTTCTGGGGTGCTTTGTCTCATGTTTGGGTCTTCGTATAGATCCTGGGAAGGTCTTGGCTATTACCAACTGGCCTCTTCCTGCTAGCCTCAACACAAGCTCCTGCTGGTCTCCTCATGCCCTTGCCCATTCCTAAGGAGCCCTGGGCTCATATTGCCATGGATTTTATCACCGACCTACCACTGTCTGAGAATAATACGGTCATTTGGGTGGTAATCGATCGGTTCTCCAAGATGGCACATTTTGTTCCTCTTCCTGGTCTTCCTTCTGCTCCTGCCTTGGTTCCCATTTTTATTAGAGAAATTTTCCGCCTCCATGGGGTTCCTTCTCATATTGTTTCTGACAGGGGTGTTAAATTTACGTCTCGTTTTTGGAGAGCCTTTTGCAAATCCCTCAATATTGTCCTGGATTTTTCCTCTTCCTACCACCCTCAATCCAATGGACAGACTAAGAGGGAGTCTTTCTTCGCACCTTTGTGTCTTCTTATCATGACAATTGGTCCTCTCTACTCCCATGGGCAGAATTCTCTCATAACAATCATGTAAATACCAGTTCGCAGAAGACGCCCTTTTTCACAGTTTATGGAAAACACCCTCAACTTCCTCTTCCCATGACCTGTTCTCCAGATATTCCAGCTTTGGCTTCGGTTCAGGAGTCTCTCAATTCTGTTTGGGGTGACGTTCATGATTCCCTCCGGGCAGCTGCTGAAAAATTCAAAGGCTTTGCCGACCGCCGCAGGCGTAAACCGCCTTCTCTTCAGCCAGGGGACAAAGTCTGGCTCTCTACCAGGAACATCAAGCTCCGAGTTCCTTCTCTGAAGTTTGCCCCACGATTCATTGGTCCATACACTGTAACTGCTAAACTGAATCCAGTTTGTTTCAAACTCCAGATTCCTAAGAGCCTTAAAATCACTAACTCCTTCCATGTTGCCCTTCTGAAGCCTTTAGTTCTCAATAAATTCTCTCGTCCTCTCCCTACCGTGGCGTCTGTCTCTGAGGATAATCAGGAGTACGAGGTCAGTCAAATTCTGGACTCCCGACTCTGCAAAGGCGTTCTTCAGTACCTCGTTCATTGGAAGGGGTTTGGTCCTGTGGAGAGGTCTTGGATCGCTGCATCTGAGGTCTTTGCACCTCGTCTGTTAAAGAAGTTTCATCTGAAGTTTCCCTCTAAACCCGGTCCCATGCGTGGAAGGGGGAGGCCTTGTAAGAGGGAGGGTACTGTCATGGATATGCACTAATGTCTGTCTGCCATCTTACCTTTCCTCTTCATGTGTTCATCTTAGAGGCTGGACTCCTTCACCTGGCTTCCTTTATAATCTCCTTCCAGCCTGACTCCACCACAGGCCCTATCACAGAACACTATATTAACCTGTGCACTGCAAGCCTGCCTTGCTGATCAACGTGTTTGTTTAAGCATTGTGTGTTTGGGTTACTGCCTGCCGTGTGCTACGTCTGTCTCTCTGTTACGATATTGGCTTGTTCCTGACTATCCCTGTCTGCTTGTGACCCTTGACCTTCGGCTTGTCCTTCGTTTATCCTTGCATGCTTGTGACCCCGACCTTGGCCTTTCCCCTCACTATTCTTGTATCCTGTGCTGCTGCTCCCCCTCTTTCCTCCTTACCCTACGAGGCGTTAGCTAGGAGACTCTAGGGGTCGCAACCTGGACCTAGCTGCAGCGTAACATCCTCACCACTAGAGGCTCTGGAGAAGACCTGCTGGGTCTTAGACTCCGCGCCCTGGGGTATTTCGGCTCTAGCTTCCTGTGGATCCCGGTTGTGCTCCTCTGTTCCCGCTTTCCACAACCACTCAGTATACTATCCGCAGCAGTCAGTCATAGGGTTCACTACCTTGTGGTGCACTTTTGACCCCCTACGGTGTGCATCTGTCACCTGGCCACAGGTGACCTGACAGCTCCAAGAGCTGAGTCTCTGTTATCCCCCCATTCTAGAACTACTGGAGGGTTCTAGAACTTAGATGGCAGAGGAGCATAGATTAGGCCTGAATATTTATGGAGTCTCCTCCAATCCCTGGGTGAGGATGGCCCAGAAGGTGGAGAGATAGGCCATAAATATTTTGGAGCCCCAGGTCCAGTTGCCTGGAGGAAAAGAAGCAGCAAGGTGCAATACCCTGCTTGCTCACTAGAAAGGTATACCTGTATGCCAATTCAAGACTGTAAAGCCAACCTACACCTCTTCCTTGGGGATCTAAGGAACAGCCAGGTGCAGTAGTAGTCTGCATTCAGTTTTTGGAACTGTTCTGCTTACAGTTGACCTGATCCTTTGGGAGGATAGCACAGTGATTTTCAGTAATTTCAAGTCCTCAGTTTGCATTTAAGTTACAGTTCTGGGCATCCCATACTTTTCCTTCCCTATCCAAGTTCATACACCAATAAACCAGAAACAAAACAAAACACCCTAGACTTGTTCTTAACTTCTGTAAGAGTGCTGGAACTTTTTTGTTGCTTGGCCTTGCAAGAGAGAGAGAGAGGACCCCAACAATCCAGCGGCTTCTAAGAGGGTAGTGCTACAAGAGTGTAATGATTGAGTTTGTACCTACCCAACTGCAGTACTCATGAAGTCTGAATGTCAAAATGCATAGGGTGGGACTAATACACCATTGGCATGAAGGCATTTTTGCACTATAGTGAATAAACTGTGCAAAAGTCCCATATATCTATTTAAATTGTCAGATAAGTTGGCATATTATATTATAGATAAATTCCAGGTATGGATATTTTATACACAGGTACATTGGTCCAGCTTGGACCAATGTAACTATGCATATATTATACCTAGCTGAGGCCCCTGGAAGCTGGAAATAAGAGATCTCCACTTGCTTCCGGGTCCCATGTTTTGTGGTTAGCTTGATGCATTGTGAACACAGGAGGTTGGTCGCTTGGCATGAGCGAAGCATTCTCTGACTGAACAAGGTGGAGAGTGTGATGTCACCACCAGACTCTCTACATTGTCTAATCATAGAATGCATTGCATTAATTCAGGAAATGCAAATCATTCTACGAATGGCACCTGTGTCGAGCAGCAGACCTCCTCTATTCAGAATGCAGCAGTGTGGGTGCTCAGCACAGTACTGGAAGCTAGTCGAGATCACTGTAGTAGTGGTGTATACTGCAGTGATTACCAGCTACCAAGGGCATCAGCCAGGTATAGTATATATGGATCTAAGCTGAACCAATGTAATTATGTACAGTGTATATAAAAAGTCTACACGCCCCTGTTAAAATGTCAGGTTTCTGTGATGTAAAAAAATGAGAAAAATATAAATCATTTCAGAACTTTTTACACATTTAATGTTACCTATAAACTGTACAACTCAGTTGAACAACAAACTGAAATATTTTAGGTGGAGGGAAGTAAAAATAAAAAAATAAATATAATATGGTTACATAAGTGCGCACACCCTAAACTAATACTTTGTTGAAGCACCTTTTGATTTTATTACAGCACCATAGGCATGCACAGGGGGGGGGGTGCCGGGTGTGCCTGGGCACACCCTATTCACCACGGCCGCCAGTGCCATTCAGTGTACCGAAGTGTAACTATAAGGGTCGCATTTGCGACCTGGCCCCATGCTTCGAGTGGCCGTGCGGCTCCCCTGACATACTTGTCTACACCTGGATAGGGATGAGCCGAACACCCCCGGGTTCGGTTCGCACCAGAACCTTCGAACGGACCGAAAGTTCGCGCGAATTTTCGAACCCTATTCGTTATAATGGACGCGAACGTTCGAAATCAAAATTGCTAATTACAACGGCCAATATGCATGTTAATGTTATAAAACAGGTTTGGGGACCCGGGTCCTGCCCCAGGGGACATATATCAATGCAAAAAGAAATTTTAAAAACTAAAGTTTTTTCGGGAGCAGTCATTTTAATGATGCATAAAGTGAAAAAAAAAAAAGTGAAATTTTCCTTTAAATATGGTACCTGGGGGGTGTCTAAAGTATGCCTGTGAAGTGGCATGTGTTTCCCGTGTTTAGAACTGTCCTTGCACAAAATGACATTTGTAAAGGAAAAAAAGAAGCCATTTAAAACCACTTGCGGCTTTAATGTCATGTCTTGTCCTGGCCGCCATATGGCTGAAAATCCTTGAGAAAAATGGCATGGCTACCCCATCACCCCCCCCCCCCCACCCCAGCCCCTTTGGGTCTTGTATGGATACTAAGGGGGACCCCGCACCCAAAATAAAACCCTATACCTACAACCCTATATACTCTGAACAGCAGTATATAGGTGGTGCAAACAAGACATGGACTGTAGGTTTGTTCTTAAGTAGAATCTGAACAGGTACATTATGAAGTGTAGCTACATCCCAAAAAAATCAATTTTTAAGCTTTTTGGAGAACATAGGGAGGGGTTATCACCCCTGTAACATTTGCTGTCTTTGCACATCTGTTCAGAACATGTCACCTCACTTTCCGTCCCAATGACAAATGTTTTTGGAAAAGTGGGGTTTTAATTGAAACAAGGATTGGTGATAAAGCATCAGTAGAGAGGAGATACCTTTTTCCCAAATTAAATCTAACAGGATAGAATTTTCCTTCCTAGGGGTAGATTTCCTCTCACTTCCTGTTTTCTCTTGCCGTTTGCAAGTAGGAGTCGTTTGTAAGTTGGATGTTTGAAAGTAGGGGCCTGCCGTATATACTCTGCAGAAATTTGCCCTATTAGATGTTGGTGTAGCCACAAGACTGGTGGGCACAGGAATGGGCCCTGCTGTGAGTTAATAGATCAAGATTTGTACTTGCATGCACCTGTTGAACCGGGCAGAAAAATTGGGCCTTTGGTGGTGGTGGTGGTGGTGGTGGTGGACGGTGTTGCCACAAGACTGTAAGCCCTCACAGTTACTCTTGGTGGGTGCAGGAATGGGCCCTGCTGTAAGTTATTAGATCAAGATTTGTAATTGCATGCACCTGTTGAACAGGGCAGAAAAATTGGGCCTTTGGTGGTGGTGGTGGTGGTGGACGGTGTTGCCACAAGACTGTAGGCCCTCATAGTTACTCTTGGTGGGCGCAGGAATGGGCCCTGCTGTGAACTATTAGATCAAGATTTGTAATTACACGCCCCTGTTAAACAGGGGCTGAAAAATTGTGCCTTAGGCATTGGTGCTGGTGCCACAACACTGCAACCCCTCACAGATACTGTACTTGGAGCACAGCAGTCACACCTGTTGCGAAGCATCTTTTTAAAAAATTGTAATTACACGCCCCTGTTATACAGGGGCTGAAAAATTGTGCCTTAGGCACTGGTGCTGGTGCCACAACACTGCAACCCCTCACAGATACTGTACTCTGAGCACAGCAATGAGACCTGTTGCAAAGCATTGCCTAAAAATTGTAATTACACGCCCCAACAGGGGCTGAAAAATTGTGCCTTAGGCACTGGTGCTGGTGCCACAACACTGCAACCCCTCACAGATACTGTACTCTGAGCACAGCAGTCACACCTGTTGCGAAGCATCTTTTTAAAAAATTGTAATTACACGCCCCTGTTATACAGGGGCTGAAAAATTGTGCCTTAGGCACTGGTGCTGGTGCCACAACACTGCAACCCCTCACAGATACTGTACTCTGAGCACAGCAATGAGACCTGTTGCAAAGCATTGCCTAAAAATTGTAATTACACGCCCCAACAGGGGCTGAAAAATTGTGCCTTAGGCACTGGTGCTGGTGCCACAACACTGCAACCCCTCACAGATACTGTACTCTGAGCACAGCAGTCACACCTGTTGCGAAGCATCTTTTTAAAAAATTGTAATTACACGCCCCTGTTATACAGGGGCTGAAAAATTGTGCCTTAGGCACTGGTGTGGTGGCATGGATCATTGAGGAGGAGGAAGAGGATAGTCAGTGAACATAACAGGACAGTCACTCAGCATCAGCATAGGCAGTCTTGAAGGGATGTGACATTATAAATTATTCCGTTATATCCGCTTCAGGTGTCTGGTAGCTGGTGGTGATCCAAGACTGATTCATTTTTATGAAGGTCAGTCGATCAACCGAGTCGGTGGACAGGCGCACCCTATGATCGGTGACAAATCCTCCAGCAGCACTGAATGTGCGTTCGGAAAGAATGCTGGATGCAGGACAGGCCAGTAGCTCAATTGCATACTGTGCAAGCTCTGGCCAGTGATCCATCCTCAGGACCCAGTAAGCCAGAGGATTTTCGGTGGGAAAGGTGTCCAAGTCTGACCTTGCCCCTAGGTATTCCTGCACCATGTATATCAGACGCTGGCGATGGTTGCTGGAACCGATCATACCTTGGGGCTGCGGACTAAAAAATTGTCTGAACGCATCGGTCAGACGTCCACCTTCCCCACCGCTCCTTCTGCTACTGACCGAAGCCTCAGCAACTCGTCGTCCAGGACCAGGAGTTTGTAACCTCCCAGTTTCTGGGAACGCGTTGCACAGACCTTTCTGCAAGGCCTCCCTGAGATGTCTCATCCTCTGCTCCCTCTGCGACGGCAAGATAAGGTCCGCAACCTTACCCTTGTACCGTGGATCAAGGAGAGTGGCCAGCCAGTAATGGTCACTCTCCTTGATCCGAAGAACACGAGGATCCTTCCGCAGGCTTTGCAGGATCAGGGAGGCCATGCAGCGTAGGTTAGCTGAGGCATTCGGTCCGGAGTCTTCTGGGTCACTGAGGATGACATGATCGCCAGCCACCTCCTCCCAGCCACGTACAAGTCCACTGGTTTGTTGGGACTGTACATCATCCCTAAAAGACTGCTGCTGCTGATGCTGAGTGCCAGGCTCCACCTCCATGCTCACACAATCCTCCTCCTCCTCCTCCTCCTCTTCCTGTGTGATGGGTGGGACAGAAGGAACATTGTCTGGATAAAGGGGGCCTTGAGAGACAAGGAAGTCCTCCTCTTCCTGCCTCTGTTCTGCCTCAAGTGCCCTGTCCATTATCCCACGCAGCGTATGCTCCAACAGGTGGACAAGAGGTACAGTGTCACTGATGCATGCACTGTCACTGCTCACCATCCTCGTGGCCTCCTCAAATGGTGAGAGGACAGTGCATGCATCCCTGATCATGCTCCACTGGCGTGGGGAAAAAAAGCCAAGCTCCCCTGACCCTGTCCTGGTGCCGTAGTCGCAAAGGTACTCATTGATGGCCCTCTGCTGCGTGTGCAGTCGCTGCAGCATGGCCAACGTTGAGTTCCACCTGGTGGGCATGTCACATATTAGGCGGTTCTTGGGCAGGTTCAGCTCCTTTTGCAGCTCAGTCAGCCGAGCACTGGCATTATAAGATCGGCGGAAATGCACACAGACTTTCCTGGCCTGCCTCAGGACATCCTGTAAGCCTGGGAACCTGCCCAAGAACCGCTGCACCACCAGGTTGAGGACGTGAGCCATACAGGGCACATGGGTGAGCTGCCCCTGTCGCAGGGCGGAGAGGAGGTTGGTGCCATTATCAGAAACGACCATTCCTGGCTTAAGCTGGCGTGGCGTCAACCACCTCTCGGCCTGCCCCTGCAGAGCTGCCAGAACCTCTGGCCCAGTGTGGCTCCTGTCCCCCAAACACACCAGCGCAAGCACGGCATGGCATCTTTTTGCCTGCGTACTCGCGTAGCCCCTTGTACGCCTACGGAGCACCGCTGGTTCCGAGGACAGAGCACTCGAAGAGGACATGGAGGAAGAAGAAGAGGAGGGGGTGGAGGAGAGAGGTGTGTCACAACCAGTAGTAGCATTTTGGAGGCGTGGTGGCGGAACAACCTCCAACACTACTGCACCTTGTCCTGCATCCCTCCCAGCTACCAATAGAGTGACCCAATGGGCCGTGAAAGAAAGATAACGTCCCTGTCCATGCCTGCTGGACCATGAGTCAGCGGTAATATGCACCTTACCGCTGACCGCCCTGTCCAGCGAGGCATGGACATTGCCTTCCACATGCCAGTAGAGAGACGGAATCGCCTTCCGTGAGAAAAAGTGGCGTTTGGGAACCTGCCACTGAGGAACCGCACATTGAACAAACTCACGGAAGGGGGCCGAGTCTATCAACTGAAAAGGCAGCAGTTGAAGTGCTAGCAATTTAGCCAAGCTAGCATTCAACCGCTGGGCATGTGGATGGCTGGGAGTATACTTCTTTCGACGGTCCAGCAGCTGGGGCAGGGAAATTTGCCTGCTACAATCGGACGTCGGTGTACTGCAAGTACTTGGTTGTGACACACCTAATTCTACACCTTCAGTCCTCTCAGAGCAGCTTTCAGAGAGGACTGAAGATATAGTGGGGATGGAGATCCCAGCTGATGAGGAGCAAGGAGAGGTCCGCTTTGTTCTTTGGTGTGGGTCTTTTATGTGTGCTTGCCAACGAGCTGCATGGCAGGTCGACATATGTCTGCTCATGCTTGTGGTGCCCAAGCGGCTGATGTTTTGGCCACGCGAGATACGCTTGAGACAAATATTGCAAATAGCAGTGGTGCGATCTGATGCACTCGTCTCAAAAAAGGCCCACACCAAAGAACTTTTGTGATAACGTGCAGAGGCAGCGCCCTGCACAGGCGGAGCTCTGCGGTGTGGTACAGTTGCTGTGCTGGCCTCTAGCTGGCCTCCAGGGGGCATCCTGCCTCGTTGGACATGTGACGCTGCATCCTCCTCCTCCTCCTCCTCTCTCCCTTCAGGCACCCACGTGGAGTCAGTGACCTCATCATCCCCTCCCTCTTCACCACTAGAGCAAACCTGGCAGTAAGCTGCAGCTGGTGGAACACTACTGCCAGATTGCTGTCCTTCAGCATCCCCTCTCTCTGCGCGCACACTACTGACTTCCTCAAGCTGGGTATCATCATCCGAGCCTTCGAATCGTTGGGCATCCTCCTGGAGCATGTACCCAACACTGTGCTCAAACAGTTCGGGGGACTCCTCAGGAGGACATGGTGGGTCTAGGGAAGGGGTGGCTGATGATGCCATTGAGTATGCGTTGGCAGCTGCTCTGCCAGTACCCTGAGCCTGGGTGAGAGAGGATGAGGAGGATGAGGAGGGCTTGGTCATCCATTCTACCAAGCCTTCGGCATGATGCGGCTCCACATGTCCAGCTGCCGAAAACAAAGACAAGCGTGTCCCATGGCCACGTGCTGATGACGATGCACGACCACGTCCACGGCCAGCACTGTTGTCTCTAGAAACAGAGCCTGCCTGCCCTGTGTTCTTGCCTCGGCACGCTCTGCCTCTCCTTGGCGGTCTTCCAGCCATTGTAGTCGGTAGTGTATATAGTATAAAAAATAGAACTCCTATGTGTGCTCACAACACACTGTAGGTCCTATGGGTGCTGACACTAACACACTATAGGTACTATGTGTGCTGCTGACAAGAAAATATAGGAGCTCTGTTTGCTGCCACTAACACACTAGAAGTCCTATGGGTGCTGCTGAGAAGAAAATATAGGAGCTCTGTTTGCTGCCACTAACACACTAGAAGTCCTATGGGTGCTGCTGAGAAGAAAATATAGGAGCTCTGTGTGATGCCACTAACACACTAGAAGTCCTATGGGTGCTGCTGAGATGAAAATATAGGAACTCTGTGTGATGCCACTAACACATTAGAAGTCCTATGGGTGCTGCTGAGAAGAAAATATAGGAGCTCTGTTTGCTGCCACTAACACACTAGAAGTCCTATGGGTGCTGCTGAGAAGAAAATATAGGAGCTCTGTGTGATGCCACTAACACACTAGAAGTCCTATGGGTGCTGCTGAGATGAAAATATAGGAACTCTGTGTGATGCCACTAACACATTAGAAGTCCTATGGGTGCTGCTGAGAAGAAAATATAGGAGCTCTGTTTGCTGCCACTAACACACTAGAAGTCCTATGGGTGCTGCTGAGAAGAAAATATAGGAGCTCTGTGTGATGCCACTAACACACTAGAAGTCCTATGGGTGCTGCTGAGAAGAAAATATAGGAGCTCTGTTTGCTGCCACTAACACACTAGAAGTCCTATGGGTGCTGCTGAGAAGAAAATATAGGAGCTCTGTTTGCTGCCACTAACACACTAGAAGTCCTATGGGTGCTGCTGAGAAGAAAATATAGGAGCTCTGTGTGATGCCACTAACACACTAGAAGTCCTATGGGTGCTGCTGAGAAGAAAATATAGGAGCTCTGTTTGCTGCCACTAACACACTAGAAGTCCTATGGGTGCTGCTGAGAAGAAAATATAGGAGCTCTGTTTGCTGCCACTAACACACTAGAAGTCCTATGGGTGCTGCTGAGAAGAAAATATAGGAGCTCTGTGTGATGCCACTAACACACTAGAAGTCCTATGGGTGCTGCTGAGAAGAAAATATAGGAGCTCTGTTTGCTGCCACTAACACACTAGAAGTCCTATGGGTGCTGCTGAGAAGAAAATATAGGAGCTCTGTTTGCTGCCACTAACACACTAGAAGTCCTATGGGTGCTGCTGAGAAGAAAATATAGGAGCTCTGTGTGATGCCACTAACACACTAGAAGTCCTATGGGTGCTTCTGAGAAGAAAATATAGGAGCTCTGTTTGCTGCCACTAACACACTAGAAGTCCTATGGGTGCTGCTGAGAAGAAAATATAGGAGCTCTGTGTGATACCACTAACACACTAGAAGTCCTATGGGTGCTGCTGAGAAGAAAATATAGGAGCTCTGTTTGCTGCCACTAACACACTAGAAGTCCTATGGGTGCTGCTGAGAAGAAAATATAGGAGCTCTGTTTGCTGCCACTAACACACTAGAAGTCCTATGGGTGCTGCTGAGAAGAAAATATAGGAGCTCTGTGTGATGCCACTAACACACTAGAAGTCCTATGGGTGCTGCTGAGAAGAAAATATAGGAGCTCTGTTTGCTGCCACTAACACACTAGAAGTCCTATGGGTGCTGCTGAGAAGAAAATATAGGAGCTCTGTTTGCTGCCACTAACACACTAGAAGTCCTATGGGTGCTGCTGAGAAGAAAATATAGGAGCTCTGTTTGCTGCCACTAACACACTAGAAGTCCTATGGGTGCTGCTGAGAAGAAAATATAGGAGCTCTGTTTTCTGCCACTAACACACTAGAAGTCCTATGGGTGCTGCTGAGAAGAAAATATAGGAGCTCTGTGTGATGCCACTAACACACTAGAAGTCCTATGGGTGCTGCTGAGAAGAAAATATAGGAGCTCTGTTTGCTGCCACTAACACACTAGAAGTCCTATGGGTGCTGCTGAGAAGAAAATATAGGAGCTCTGTTTGCTGCCACTAACACACTAGAAGTCCTATGGGTGCTGCTGAGAAGAAAATATAGGAGCTCTGTGTGATGCCACTAACACACTAGAAGTCCTATGGGTGCTGCTGAGAAGAAAATATAGGAGCTCTGTTTGCTGCCACTAACACACTAGAAGTCCTATGGGTGCTGCTGAGAAGAAAATATAGGAGCTCTGTTTGCTGCCACTAACACACTAGAAGTCCTATGGGTGCTGTTGGGGTGCAATGCTGTGCTAACAGCACTGCGGTTGGTACTACTGCAATACTGTACTAACAGTAAGCACGCACCAGACTAATCCCCAGCAGCAGCTAATAACACACTAACTGTGCAATCAGCAGCAATGAACGATCAATGACTTAGGTAGCAATGGTTTAGCAAAGAAATAGCCAATGGTTTAGCAAAGAAGAGCAAATCTTTCAGTATCAAGCAAAGACAGAATCAGCAGACTAATCTCTCCTAAAGCCGGAACTCATGTGACCGGGGCCGATGGCGTGGCGGCCTTTTAAATGGTGGGGCGTGTACTAAAGCCCCTGAGCTGTAATTGGCTACAGGCGTCCTGCCTGTAGCCAATTATTGCTCTCCGAGTTTCGGGCGCTGTGATTGGCCAAGCATGCGGGGTCACAGTGCATGCTTGGCCAATCATTAGCCAGCAATGCACTGCGCCGGCCGCGCCGGCCGCAATGCATTGCGGGGCCGCTCGCATCACACGAATGTGATGCGAACGGCCCAAATAGTTCTGGGCTCGACGAGCGAGCGAACGCCCGATGCTCGATTCGAACATGGGTTCGAATCGAGCACCGGGCCCATCCCTACACCTGGATGAGAGGGGCAGCGGGATGGCATATAGAACAACCGATGCTCTGCATTTTCCTCCCTGCAGACGTTGAATGCCTTCGGGAGGAAGAGGAGGAGAAACGAGCATTCAGGGGCTGCATGGAGGAAAATGCAGAGCATCAGTTGTTCTATATGCCATCCCAAGCCTGGTGCTATATGTTTCCATCTAGAACTGCTGGCTCTGCCTCCCAGCTCCCCCTGACTCCTTGGTAGTAGCTGCTGCAGGACCACCCACCCAGCCTCTCCATGGCTCCGCCCATTGAATTTTAAGCAGCAGGCAGATGGGGGCATGGGACATGGGTCCGGGGGACTGGAAGAGACAGCTGATCCAGTAAAGTTAAGGGGGAGGAGCGGAGGAGGTCTCCACTGTGTGAGGAGACACGTGAAACCTGGAGGGAGCCGGAGACACAGCAAGCATGGAGATGGGAATCCACACTGAGAGCAAGTGAGTGTCGCTGATCCCACCCACCCCCCCACTCAGCACTGCCACTGATACCATGCCCTCCAGCACTTCCACTCATCCACCCCCCCATCCAGCACTGCCACTGATACCATGCCCTCCAGCACTTCCACTCATCCACCCCCCACCCAGCACTGCCACTGATACAATGTCCTCCAGCACTTCCACGCATCCACCCCTCCCACCCAGCACTGCCACTGATACCATGCCCTCCAGCACTTCCACTCATCCACCCCCCCCACCCCACCCAGCACTGCCACTGATACCATGCCCTCCAGCACTTCCACTCATCCCCCCCACCCACCCAGCATTGCCACTGATACCATGCCCTCCAGCACTTCCACTCATCCAAGCCCCCTCCCACCCAGCACTGCCACTGATACCATGCCCTCCAGCACTTCCACTCATCCACCCCTCCCACCCAGCACTGCCACTAATACCATGCCCTCCAGCACTTCCACTTATCCACCCCCCCACCCAGCACTACCACTGATTCCATGCCATCCAGCACTTCCACTCATCCACCCCCCACCCAGCACTACCACTGATACCATGCCCTCCAGCACTTCCACTCATCCACCCCCCACCCAGCACTACCACTGATACCATGCCCTCCAGCACTTCCACTCATCCACCCCCCACCCAGCACTGTTACTGATACCATGCCCTCCAGCACTTCCACTCATCCACCCCCCACCCAGCACTACCACTGATACCATGCCCTCCAGCACTTCCACTCATTCACCCCCCCCCACCCAGCACTGCCACTGATACCATGCCCTCCAACACCTCCACTCATCCACCCCCCCACCCAGCACTGCCACCGATACCATGCCCTCCAGCACTTCCACTCATCCACCCCCCCACCCAGCACTGCCACTGATACCATGCCCTCCAACACCTCCACTCATCCACCCCCCCCCACCCAGCACTGCCACTGATACCATGCCCTCCAGCACTTCCACTCATCCATCCCCCCACCCAGCACTGCCACTGATACCATGCCCTCCAGCACTTCCACTCATCCACCCCCCACCCAGCACTGCCACTGATTCCATGCCCTCCAGCACTTCCACTCATCCAACCCCCCCACCTAGCACTGCCACTGATACCATGCCCTCCAGCACTTCCACTCATCCAACCCCCCCCCTCCCACCCAGCACTGCCACTGATACCATGCCCTCCAGCACTTCCACTCATCCATCCCTCCCACCCAGCCCTGCCACTGATAAAATGCCCTACAGCACTTCCACTTATCCACCCCCCCCACTCAGCACTGCCACTGATACCATGCCCTCCAGCACTTCCACTCATCCACCCCTCCCACCCAGCACTGCCACTGATACCATGCCCTCCAGCACTGCCATTCATCCACCCCTCCCACCCAGCACTGCCACTGATACCATGCCCTCCAGCAATTCCACTCATCCACTCCCCCCCACCCAGCACTGCCACTGATACCATGCCCTCCAGCATTTCCACTTATCCACCCCCTCACCCAGCACTGCCACTGATACCATGCCCTCCAGCACTTCCACACATCCACCCCCCCAAACCAGCACTGCCACTGAAACCATGCCCTCCAGCACTTCCACACATCCACCCCCCCCCACCCAGCACTGCCACTGGTACCATGCCCTCCAGCACTTCCACTCATCCACCCCCCACCCAGCATTGCCACTGTTCCCATTCCCCCCAGCACTGCCACTGATCCCAAATCCCCCACCACTGATCCCATGCCCCTCAACACCCATCCTATCCCACCCCCCAGCATTGCCACTGATCCCATCCCCCCACTGCCACTCATCCCACCCCCCAGTACTGCCACTAATCCCCTTACCCCCCCACCACCACAACCCATCCCATCAACCCCCAGCAATGCCACTAATCGCCCCCCCAGCACTGCCACTGAGCCCATCAACCCCCCAGCACTCCGTCACCCCTGCCACTCATCCCATTCCCCTCATTTACCCCCTAGCACTGGCACTCCCCCCCCAGCCCTGCCACTGATCCCCATCCCTCCAGCACTGCCACTAATCCCATTCTTTGCAAAAACACTCCACATCTGTCAGATTGTGAGGGCATTTCCTGTGCACAGCCCTCTTCAGATCACCCCACAGATTTTCAATCAGATTCAGATCTGGGCTCTGGCTGGGCCATTCCAAAACTTTAATCTTCTTCTGGTGAAGCAATTCCTTTGTTAATATGGATGTATGCTTTTGGTCATTGTCATGCTGAAAGATGAAGTTCCTCTTTACATTCAGCTTTCTAGCAGAATCCTGAAGGTTTTGTGCCAATATTGACTGGTATTTGGAACTGTTCATAATTCCCTCTACCTTGACTAAGGCCCCTGTTCCAGATGAAGGAAAAAAACACATGATGCTGCCACCACCATGCTTCACTGTGGGTATGGTGCTCTTTTGGTGATGTGCAGTGTTTTTGCACCAAACATATGGTTTTGGAATTATGGCCAAAAAGCTCAACCTTGGTTTCATCAGACAATAACACATTTTCCCACATGCTTTTGGGAGACTTCAGATTTGTTTTTGCAAAATTTAGCCGTGCTTGGATGTTGTTTTTCTTCTTAAGAAAAGGCTTCTGTCTTGCCACTCTACCCCATAGCCCAGACATATGAAATATACAGGAGATTGTTGTCACATGTACCGCACAGCCAGTACTTGCCAGATATTCCTGCAGCTCCTTTAATGTTGCTGTAGGCCTCTTGGCAGCCTCCCTGACCAGTTTTGGAGGGATGTCCAGTACTTGGTAATATCACTGTTGGGCCATTTTTCTCCACTTGATGATGACTGTCTTCACTGTGGTCTGTGGTATATCTAATGCCTTGGAAATTCTTTTGTACCCTTCTCCTGACTGATACCTTTTAACAATAAGATCCCTTTGATGCATTGGAAGCTCTCTGTGGACCATGGCATTTACTGTAGGATGTAACTAAGAAAATGTAGGTGTATACTGACTCCTATTTACCATGAGTTTGAATGTGATTACTTAATTGTGAACACAATTTTTATTATTTGTACTTCCTCCCCTAAAAGATTTCAGTTTGTTTTTTGAATTGAGTTGCACAGTTTATAGGTCAAATTAAAGGTGAAAAAAGTTCTGAAATGATTGATCTTCGTCTAATTTTTTTTACATCAAGGAAACCTGCCATTTTAAAAGGGGTGTTTAGAATGTTTATATCCATTGTATATAACATCCACGCCTGTAATTTTTCTTTAAGCTTGTGCTAAGAAATAGTAAGAAAGAGGTAGTTATTGCTGAACTCTGAAAATCATGGTTTCCTGCCCTGCTGTTTAAAACGTTCTGAACAACTAATATATGCATCTAGTCCAATCAATCAGATATTCAAAAAGTAATTAAAGCCTGTGAACCAACAGAGGATATTAGCACAGTAGGAGAGTTCCGCAATGGAAGCCTATATATTACTCTCAACACAGGTTTAATAATAAAGCCCAACTCTGGGCCCAGTCCACGCCAGTGGCGGCTGGTGCTCAATAATTTGGGGGGGGCGGCAAACCAACGCCACCCCCCCTCGGAGGGAGACGCGGGAGACGGACATGAAGGTGGAGAACACCAGGAAACCCCCCCCCCGGCACGTGGGAGATGGACAGATGGGAAGGTGGAAGGCCTCCTTACCATAGGAGGCAGATTTCCTGCCCGGGATGACACTCCGATCTCCCCTCCTCCTCCCTCCCTGTCCGAGCCGGGGAGTTCTGGATGTGGCTGAGCCACTGCGGGTGAGCCATCCCTTGAGACAATGGCGGCTGGTGGGTTGGTCGGGCTTCCTGTTCGTCTCCTCTGGCTGTGCGTCTCCTCTGGCCATGCATTTCCTTCCTCCTCCCTCTTCCCCCTAGACCAATAGGATCGCTTCTCCTTTCGGCCAATCAGGAAACAGGTCTCAGGACTCACTTCCTGATTGGCCGGGAGGAGAATTAGTGTGCCAATAGAAAATATTCAATCGCTATTGTCGCACAACTGGGTGGGCTCAGGGCGCAGTTCTCTGCGCCCCAAGCCCACCCTTTTTGAAGCCTATTAGAGTTTTAGGCTCTAATCACGTGCTTAAAAAAAATAAAATACATGCATCCGATGCCCCACATGTTAATTAGGGGGCCATGCTTATGGATGGGGGGCTTCGCCCCTAATGGACAGGTCGCCACTGATCCACGCCCCCTGTTTTCCTCCCATCCCTTGAAGAATGCCTGCAGAAATAAAAAATAAATATACATACCTGTTTTGTTTTCTGGTGGTGCTCTTTGTCTTTACTGATGGGAGGAAAGGTGTGTTGCTACTCCCTTTGACATTCTCTTGTAAGGGTGGGGGGATGGGGAGCCTTAATGCCTTGAACTCACCAAAATTAAGTTAAATGATGATGGGTGTCATTTAACACTGGTACTGCATCCCTAGGTCATTGAGTCTGCTGTGTAAAGTGCTAGAGATTGGGTATGCCAGAGCTGCTTGTTTTATTTTCAGGAGCTGCTTGGGTATCTTTTTTACTGTATTTGCCCCAAGCTGGAATTGGGCTTAAAACCTGTGGATCAGTCAGTACAATTATCAGTAATGCTAAGAAACCGGGACAGAAATAAAATTACACAGAAGCTGTTTAAATGCAAACACAATAACTGTTAGATTTTACCAGTAATTGTGCATTTGTTTCTCAGTGCTTTTAAATTAATGGCATTATTTTCAGAATGCATAGTATGTGTATAAAATGTCTTGAAGTGCTTTCTGTTCACTGCTTTTAGTGGCATTGCATTGTGAACCAGAATCTAATTTACATACTCTGGAGTAAAGACAATTGGAGCAACCTAGAGCATTTTCCCACAGCAACCAATAATGTTTAAAATTGAGCAATCTGATGTTAAAGTGGTTCTAAAGGTACATTTTTTTTCACCTTAATGCATTCTCTGCATTAAAGTGGTTGTAAACCCTCCGAGACAACTTAATCTTATCACATAGCAGATAACACAGGCAGCTGATCGCTGCCTGTGAAAGTGTACTCACAGCTGTATTTCCACCCAAAATCGTCTTTTTCGTGTTAATGACGTCACCCGCGGTTTTGCCCCTCATTAACGGCACCTAAAGTGTGCCGTTAATTCATTCCCAGCCTGACAGGAAATGACTGTGAGCAATCTTCCCCTCTGTACGGCACAGAAGAGAAGTCTCGCAATGATTGACTCATTATCCTCTTCCTGATACAGTACCCGCCCGCGAGAATGTGTTTTCAGCGCGATCCCATTGCGCTGGTTCTCGGCGATAGGGTACTGTACATCTCGCGCTCGCTGCAATAGGAAAAACACATTTTCCTATCGCAGCGAGCGCGAGAAAGAAACGACAATGTCCCCTCTCTATGGAGGGGACATTGTCGGGGATCCGACTTGGATCCCCGCCAATACCAAGCACTCTGTTTAGTATGAATCTTGAGGGGGAACTCCACACCAAATTTTAAATAAAAAATCGGCATGGGTTCCCCCTCCAAGAGCATACCAGGCCCTTAGGTCTGGTATGGATTTTAAGGGGAACCCCCTACGCCTAAAAAACTGTGTGGGGTTCCCCCAAAATCCATACCAGACCCTTATCCGAGCACGCAGCCCGGCCGGTCAGGAAAGGGGTTGGGGACGAGCGAGTGCCCCCCCCTGAACCGTACCAGGCCACATGCCCTCAACATGGGGGGGTGGGTGCTTTGGGGCAGGGGGGCACCCTGCGGCCCCACACCCCAAAGCACCTTGTCCCCATGTTAATGAGGACAAGGGTCTCTTCCCGACAACCCTGGCCGTTGGTTGTCAGGGTCTGCGGTCTTCTGTCATCTTCTTCCCTCTTCTCTTCTTGCGATGGTGACCCCGCCCCTTATGACGTCACAGTCCCACCATGCCCCGGGACTGTGACGTCATAAGGGGCAGGGTGACCATGCCCCATGCCTATATAAATCGTTGCGCACCGCGCACACGACATTACAGCGGGAGGGATTGTCATGTCAACATTGCAAGAAGAGAAGAGGGAAGAAGACGACAGAGAAGACCGGGCCACCGCTAGTAAAAGAGCTGGGAGAAGATAGCGGAGGAGCCCGGCAGAAGCACACCGGAGAGCGGGAGAAGAGGCCGGAGAGTAGACGGAGAAGACTGGGCCACCGCTAGTAAAAGAGCTGGAAGAAGATAGCAGAGGAGCCCGGCAGAAGGACACCGGCGAGCGGGAGAAGAAGCCGGAGAGCAGAGAAGTTGGAAGAGACCCCCGAAGTCGGAAGAAGACCCCCGGAGCTGCCTAATAAATTACTTTAAAAACCTTTGTAGTGTGTTTTTTTTTTATTGACACCTTTTCCCCCAGGTGAATGGGTAGGGGTACGATGTACCCCATACTCATTCACATAGGGTGGGGGGGCCGGGATCTGGGGTCCCCCTTATTAAAGGGGGCTCCCGGATTCCAATAAGCCCGCCGCCCGCAGAACCCGACAACCAACGGCCAGGGTTGTCAGGAAGAGGCCCTTGTCCTCATCAACATGGGGACAAGGTGCTTTGGGGTGGGGGGGACATTGTCTCTTGCTGCTCTCAGTCAAATCTAGGGATGAGCTGAACACTCCCCAGTTCGGTTTGCAGCAGAACATGCGAACAGGAAAAAAAATTGTGCGAACACCGTTAAAGTCTATGGGACACAAAAGTGAAAAATCAAAAGTGTTAATTTTAAAGGCATATATGCAAGTTATTGCCATAAAAAGTATTTGTGGACCTGGGTCCTGCCCCAGGGGACATGTATCAATGCAAAAAAAAGTTTTAAAAACTGAAGTTTTTTCAGGAGCAGTGATAATGCTAAGACTCCATTCACACAGAGGCAACACGACTTCCAGCGCGACTTTGGGAGGCAACTTGGACACGACTTGATTATGAATCACAGCGCGACATGAAGCAACTTACAAGGCAACTTCAAGTTGCCTCCAGGACAGGAGACATTCCAGTGGCCAATCAAACAAGAATCAGCTCTGTGGGAGGGAGGGGGGAGGGAGAGGTTTGCCTGAGAAATGTATGTTCTCTTCATGGAAAGTAGCTTCTGTTAAGACAGGGGATCCGACTTCTGAGGCGACTTCCATTGAAATCAATGGGTACAGGTCGCCTAGAAGTCGGATAAAAGTAGTACAGGAACCTTTTTTTAAGTCGGAGCGACTGCAGTAGTGTGCATTAAGACGGCTCCATTCACTTACATTGATTTTCTCATGCAGCGCGACTTGAGGCGACTTGAAGTCGGATCCAAAGTTGCCCCTGTGTGAATGGGCTCTTAAAGTGAAACAATAAAAATGAAATATTCCTTTAAATATTGTGCCTGGGGGTCTTCTTAGTCTACCTATAAAGTAGCGCATCTTTCCCATGTTCATAACAGTACCACAGCAAAATTAAATTTCTAAAGGAAAAAATGTAATTTAAAACTGCTCGTGGCTGTAATGTATTGTCGGATCTCGGCAATATAGATAAAATTCATTGAAAAAAATGTGATGTCAGAGGGGGGCGGGGTCATCCGTTTACGTCAGAGGGTGGCCCCGCCCTCAGCTATATAACAGCTGTCATTGTGAAAAGGCTGCAGTCGGCGGGGACGCCTCCCATTAAGGCAGAGTTTTTCCGTTTGTTTTGTTTTTTCTCGGGTCATCTGCGCTGTGATTGAAGATTGATCTACATCACAGGACACTTTTATTTTATTTATTTATTTTAAATAAAGGAATTGTCAAAAACTATCTCCTGTCATTTTTACTTTTTTGACACTTTTTTTGGTGAATGTGTAGGCAGAGTTTTCCCATTTTTTTTTTCGGGACCGTTGGACGCTGTGATTGAAGATGGATGGACATTGCGGGACTTTTTTTTTAACCCCTTCCCGACCAGCCGCCGCAGTTATACTGCGGCAGGTTTGCTCCCCTGGCTCGCTTTCAGATCACTAGGGGGCCGGGCACCCGCGAATGCTCCACACAGAGACAGAACGGAGAGCTGTCAATGTAAACAGACATATCTCTGTGCTGTCAGGGGAGAGGAGACTGATCTGTTGTTCATACTAAGTATGAACAACGATCGGTCTCCTCACCCAGGCAGTCCTATCCCCCCACAGTTATAATCACTCCCTAGGACACACAGTTAACCCCTTGATCATTCCCCACTGTTAACCCCTTCCCTGCCAGTGTCATTTGTACAGTAATCAGTGCATTTTTATAGCACTGATTGCTGTATAATGTCAATGGTCCCAAAAACGTGTCAAAAGTGTTCGATCTGTCCTCCACAATGTTGCAGTCCCGATAAAAATTGCAGATCACCGCCATTACTAGTAAAAAAAATATATATAATAATAAACATGCCATTAATATAGCCCCTATTTTGTACACACGATATCTTTTGCGCAAACCAATCAATATACGCTTATTGTGTTTTTTTTTTACCAAAAAAATGTAGAAGAATACATATTGGCCTAAACTGAGGAAGAAATTTGTTTTTGTTTTTTGAATTTGGGGGATATTTATTATAGCAAAAAGTAAAAAATATTGCTTGACAGTAGGAAGTCTTGAGAAGAACGGAGAGGACGATTTGGGATATGTTTGGAGACAAGATTGGTGATGTACCTCGGGGCAGAGTTGTGAATGGCTTTGTATGTTGTGGTTAGTATTTTGAATTTAATTCGCTGGGTGATCGGGAGCCAGTGTAGGAATTGGAGGTGAGGGTTGACAGACATTGAGCGGTTGGTAAGGTGGATAAGTCTGGCAGCAGCATTCATGATAGACTGAAGAGGGGATAGCCTATGGAGAGGCAGGCCAATGAGAAGGGAGTTGCAATAGTCAAGGCGAGAGATAACAAGGGAGTGAATGAGGAGCTTGGTGGTTTCATTTGTTAAAAAGGGGCGAATTTTAAAGATGTTACTGAGGTGAATTCTACAAACTTTTGACAACGATTGGACTTGAGGCTGAAATGACATGTCAGAGTCTAGGATTACACCTAGTACCCTGGCGTGAGGGGAGGGACTGATGGTTGCATTGTTGATTTTGATGAAAAAGTCATGGAGGGGGGCACTCTGCCTGTCTATGTCTGGCAAGTTAGAGTTGGTCCTAATTACCTTCAGTTTTGTTATCTATGACATGGAGGTTATTATATCTGAATTTGGCGCAATAGTACCTTATATTTGTAAAACGGTGCTATTAAGAACTACCTGAATTTGCAGCATGTGTTAGTAAAGCTCCTGCAATGGGCAGCAGGGATGTTTTAATCTGGTGCAGGCCATTTTAAAGGGCCATAATGCCAGAAAAGTGTTGCTAGGATTTATTGATATAACTCAATTGTTCCAAAGTATTAGAAGACATAACATTCTTTTTGTCTGGCCAATCTTTAGTACACATCCCTTTATCTGATATCTTCATTTATATCCAAGTCATCTTGATTCCAATTGGCCTGCAGATACACCACATTTTTGTACTGTATTATGTATTTTGGTTTTTCTTTAGTCTGTGATATAGTTTTATTGGCTGCAGTAAATGTATAATTTAAATGTTATGCTGACTCAATCCCAGTTGACACATTTTTTTTTCCTTTATTAGGCCAACATACCTGCTTACCACTCCTTTAGATATCCGTCCTGGATCAAATTTCATTTTAGGAATTGATATATTAGATGATAGTCCACCTTTAGTAAAAGTTGAAGCTGAAATTCAAAAAGATAATATTACTGTACTTGAAGGAGAAGGATTATTTGAAAGAGGTAAGTGACCAAATCACACATTGCAAATAATTGAAAAACGTAATAACAGACAAAGAAAATGTTTTGGGCTTTGTTGTTTCATTTGTCTAATGGTAAACAGAAGCTTGGCACCATAGATGGCTAGAATTTTAAATTAAAATTCTTAGGAAAAGTCTTGGGAAAATTCGTACAAAAATTCTCAGAACAGCCAAATGTCATTTAAAAGATTTTGTCTGCTTCTAACATTTGAATGTACTTTACCAAACTAAGACAACATACACTGTTAGAAATTTGTTCGGTCGAGAAAACATTTCCATCCTGCTACTTTGAATTTTCTTGTCACTGCATTCAAAAAATGGATGTCGATTTGACCCCTCTAATGATTAGAAAAAAAAAAAAAAAACAGTTTCTTAGAACTGCGTTTCCTAAGAATTTTCACTCAAAAGATTCCCAAATCTCTACCCATCTATGGCCAGCTTTCCAGTAAACCATGTCTTTCTTATTGCAATCCTATCTAGCAACACCTGTGCATAGAGACAGGCATAAGCACTATTGTTCTCTCTCTTATCACAGCTCTCTAGCAATCCTTAGATAAAAAGCCCTGTACACACGACCGGTTTTCTCGGCAAGGAAACTGCTGGGAGAGCTTTTTGCTGTGAAAACGGTTCGTGTGTATGGTTTCTCGACAGGAAAACTGCCGGGAATCTCAACGAGAAAAATAGAGAACCTGCTCTCTATTTTTCTCGTCGCGATTCTCGGCAGTGTTTCCTGACAAGAAAAATGGTCGTCTGTATGCTTACCTGTCCGAGGTAAACTCGCGCATGCTAGAAAAGACTTTGACGCATGCGCGGTAGCATACAAGGTTAGTGTCGGGTGTAGCAAGATGGCGGCGACTGCATCGAATGTGACGAGCGCCGACTCGTCGTAGTCGATGACGTCACCGTGTTCTTGCCATTCAAAAGAACGGGTGGTTTTTGGAGTGGCCGTCTGTAGACAGGGCTTGGCAAGACAAGCTTGCCAGGAATCCCATTGAGAAAACCGACGGTTTTCAAATAGACGGGATTCCCGCCCATGTGTACAGGGCTAAAGAGGTGCAAAAATCCATTATACTTAAGCTGGATAAAGACAGATTGAAATGTGCCTAATTCAGCATGAACCAGACTAATTGTGATCTGTTTCTGTACAGGCTAGTTGTACTAAAGTTGATACATCAATCAACTTCAGTACAACCAGCCATTTGGGTTATTTTTGCACAATAACTGCCGGTGGCTACATCAGCCATCAGTGATCATTGTATTTTGTAGGTGGGAAAGGCTCCCCACTGTCATAATACAATAGCGCTGTGGGAGGGATTCCCCCATCAACACTGATTATGCTGATGGGAGAATCAAGTAACTTTCTTTCCTTCAACATCAATGCTCCTTCCGTCCTGTTCTCATTGGCTTGAACTACCATTATTTTCTATTACCCTGCTGCTTTGAAACTCTCCATACTACAGTTGTCTACCCAGTGTTGGTCATCTTACTTTAAAAAAGTAATTAGTTACAGTTACAAATTACTTCTCCCAAAAAGTAATTGCGTTAGTAACTCAGTTACTACATTGGAAAAGTAATTAGTTACTCAGCAAAGTAACTGACTTTTTTTTTATATTGACTCGCGTATAAGCAGAGGGTGAGAAATGCAGCAGCTACTGTAAGTGGAAAAGAGGGTCAACAATGCCCATCTGCAGCTGCATACCTCACTGTGTCTATTACATACCTCCCTGTGTCCTGTGCATGCCTACCTGTGCAGATCTGCCTACCTCCCTGTGTCCTCTTTACCTCCCTGTGTCCATTGCAGCCTACCTGTGTCCTGTGCATGCCTCCGTGTGCCCATCTGCAGCCTCCGTGTGCCCATCTGCTGCCTCCGTGTGCCCATCTGCAGCCCCCGATCAGCGTGTCATAAAAACATATGGCGGCCATTCCAGTATTCAAAAGCCGCGCCTCCTCCTCATCTGTGATAGGCAGAACACTCAATTTCTCAGCAGTCAGTGTTCCGCCTATCACGGACATCCGCTCATCCTCATAACACGGACGAGGATGAGAGGATGTCCATGATAGGCGGAACACTGACTGCTGGGAAATTCTGTGTTCCGCCTATCACAGATGAGGAGGCGTGGCTTTTGAACACTGGAATGGCCGCCGTCTGTCTGCATGACACGCTGATCAGGTAGGCAGACGGCGGCTCGAGTAAATGTAATTGCGGTAACGCCGCCCAAGTAATGGGAACGGCGTTACCATGAGGGGAAGAGTAATCAGTTAGATTACTCGTTACCCTCAAAAGTAACTGCGTTAAGTAACGCTGTTTATTTTAACCCAGTTACTTACAACACTGGGTCTACCACCACCCCTGCCAATCATAGTGAAATACTTTATTCTAAAATGAACAGAAGCGTGCTTGTTGGCACAAAGAGCAAATTGGCTTGAAGTTATAGGCAAGATGAGACAGGAAAGATACCACAGAAATCCTGCTGAAAAAGCATCCCCTCTTTGTTAGATGTAGATGCAATTAATTGCTGCATCCACTTTGTTTTTTCAAACTTTTTTCCTTTATATTCATTGTGTAATCCGGCAAATAACACACTCTGTCCCAGGGTGGCTATGCTCACTCCTTCCACTGCATCTAAGAAGGAAGCCATTTCTGTCACACTAGGATGCTCTCATTTTGAACTCCAAACATATCTTACTCTATTCCTATCTATTATTCAGGAATGGGGTATTTGTATGTACAGTATGTAAGATAGCCTAAAAGGAACATTGTTTGTGATTTTATTTCAAGTCACAGGAAGGTACGGTACCTGGCAAGATCAACAGGTATTTTCTGGACTTGTTGAAAATGCTTCCTACCCTGAAAAAATAGAGCTAATGCAGCCACCACATCAAAGGACTGGTAAACTGCTCTTGAGTTTAGATGTCCTTTAATTACCGTATATACTCGAGTATAAGCCGAGATTTTCAGCCCTTTTTTTTGGGCTGAAAGTCCCCCCCCCCTCGGCTTATACTCGAGTCAGCGAAATTTAACATTGTAAATTGTACCTGAAAAAAAGTTGAGAGGCTGCGGCGTCCATCGTTTAAATCTCGCGGTCTCTTCCTGGTCCCTGCCGTGATAGGCGGAGAGTGTCTGCTGAGAATCGCCTATCACAAACGTTCTCTCATCCTCGCCCATCCCAGCAGACACTGTGTTCAGTGTTCCGCCAATCACAGACGTCTGCTGGGAAACTGAGGATGAGAGAACGTTCGTGATAGGCGGAACTGTGTGCTTAGAAAACGCCTATCACGGATGGGAAGAGGAAGAGACCGCGAGTTTTAAACGATGGACGCCGCAGCCTCTCAATTTTTTTTCAGGTACAATTTATCGTACAATGTTCAATTTAAACAGTGAGCTAGGGAACAGTGAGGATAGGAACAGTGAGGATAGGAACATTGAGGTGAGCAACAGTGAGGTGAGGAACAGTGAGGTGAGGAACAGTGAGGAACAGTGAGGATGGGAACAGTGAGGAACAGTGAGGATGGGCACAGTAAGGCTGGGAACAGTGAGGATGGGCACAGTAAGGTGGCAATGGGCAGTGACAATGGGCTTAGTGAAGTTGCAATGGGCACAGTGAGGCGTGCAAATGGGCATTGTTGACCCTCGGCTTATACTTGAGTCAGTAAATTTTCCAAGTTTTTTGTGGTAACATTAGGTACCTCGGCTTATACTCGGGTCGGCTTATACTCGAGTATATACGGTAGGTGTATTACAGCATTCAGTAAGCGAAAAAAAAGTACTTGATCCCCTGCTGATATCCTTATATTCATAGATAAATGTTGTAACTGATGTAGACTGATGTAACCTGAATCAGTATTCATCAGTCCATTTCTACTAAAAATGTCACAGAACTGATAATGTCTGCATTAAAAGACCCTTACAATCCCAGTGGCTGTTCAATATATTTTTCTGGGTCTGGGGTAATGGCTTTTTCTGGCATTCTGGTGATTTAGGTGCACACCAGTCTGTTGGACCCTTAGAAACTACAAATGAGTTGATGAGAGCCTTCTCTATCCATGGGGACAGCAAGAACTATCTTACTGCTGTACTGTCAATTGAGAACCAGAGACCATGAAGTGCGAGTAGTCAGGAATAGGATGTATAAAGCTGTAGTAGGGTTGTAATTCCCTTTTCTTTTGGGACTTATGGGGAAGGGATAATGGGTCCTAAACCTGTGTCTAATCCCTGCACCATTGAACCCTTGGAAGCTAATTCTCAGATGGACATAGAAGTGGTAACCCCTAGTGAGGTAAAGAGTTTTCCACTAGAGGTTTTGGCAGGGGAAGTAGAGGAAGCCAGTCCAAAGGGCATGGTACCGCTTTATTTTTAAAATGGTGCAGGCACCTTTTTTGCACGTTTCTTAAGCATAGGGCAGCTGATTGAAATAATGGGCTGCCCTAAATATGGAATTCGGGAACACATGTAAACGAGCTTAAAAGCAAGCGTTTGTTTATGATGCGAATGGAGCCCTAATGAATTAGATGACGTCTCCAAATTAGATGCTTGACTTATGCCTGGGGTAGATGAGTTAACTGAGTCCTCTACAATATACTGTAAACAATACTTGACCCCACTAAAGGGTATTGGAAAGTACCCCTAACAGACCAGTCTAAAAAGAATTGGTTTTTGTATAGTAAAATGGAACAATTAATATAAGAGTTTACCACTTGGCTTGCATTGAGCTCCAGATTCCTTCCAGCAAATGATGAACCATATTGTTAAGCCCCATAGAAACTATACACCCTTCTATTTAGATGACGTGGTTATTTTCAACACAGACAGAGCGAGTCACTTACTCAAGATACAGGCTGACCTAATGCCATTCATAATGCTGGTCTGACTGTCAATCCCCAAAAGTGTGCAATTGGCTTACAGGAATTCTGTTATCTGAGGTACATTATTGAGAGGGTGGGGGTAGTAAAGCCTCAAATCACCAAATTTGGTGTCACACAAATTGACCCAGGCGCCAAATGGATGAGAGCTTAGCTGGGGGCAGTTGGTTAACACGGAAGATCTATACCTAATTTTACCACTGTGTCAGCCCTTCTCACATATCTCACAAAATGAGGCAAGTCTAAGATGATCACCTGGATCCAAGAGAGAGCCTTACAGGACTATAAAGCAGCCCTTTGTAAATGTCCAATACTGATTACCCCCAACTTTAAACTTAAAATTGTAGAAAAAACAAATGCATCAGAGGTGAGTTTGGAAGCAGTTTTGTCACAGGTGGTAAATGAGAAGGAACACCATGTGGCCTTTCTTAGCAGAAATCTGACCCTGGGGAACATGCCATTCTGTAGAGAGAGTGTCTGGACATCAATTGGGCTCTATTACCTGTTAGGGCAGTGGTTCAACCATTGGTTCCTTGTATTACAGAATCTCAAGTTTGTTTTAGAGCATAGACCAGGAAATCAACTGTATAATGCTGATGATTCATCCAGGGTTCAAAGCATTTCCCAACGTGCTCAACTCCACAAATTTGAGCGGGGGTGAGCATATGCAACATTGTGACTGTAAAAACAGTTATGATGTCCAGAAAATTGTATAATGTGAGGTATATGGCTCTACAGATTTTAAAATGGTAAACCAGCAAGTACTTGTGGTAAAGAGACCTTGATTTTTACCTTATGTTATTTAGAAAATATGCTCTGGCACTGGTTTCCATGGTAACCCTATAGAGATGTGGGTGGAATGAGTTCCCAAACCCATGGACCATGTTTTGTTTTTCCCCCAACTGGTTCATTGATCAGATACTGTAAGCTGGACCAAGCTGTGAAGGTAGTGTATGTGTATTCAGAGTGAGGCATGCTGGGCTGTAAAGTTGACACTGCTCCACTAATTCTGGGTAGTGCGATAGGAGCCTGGTTTTGGGATACCATAGTTCCAAAAGATGGAACATTACCTGGAACAAGAGACTCACATGGTCTAAGTAAGGCTCAGTTGAGCATAAGTTTTGCTTTGTGTTTCACATATTTATTTCGCAGCTGGACGCCCATTTTGTTTTATGTCACATTTGCTGAAAAAACAGTCTTTCCTCACATTGAACACTATATATATACATATATATATATATATATATATATATATATATATATATGGTATATAGGGTTGGATTATACAAATTTTATGTACTATGCTACATCATATTATGTGCAATAGGACAAGTATTCATTAACCCATAATACTAGGGTTATATTTGATTTGCAGGGCACCAGGAGGAAGGTTATTGCTGGAGTTCATAGAGTGCTGTTGCAAAATGTGGGCCTAGCTAAAATGTGGACAGGATTAGGGGAATGGTTAGATAGCCACAGATCTTTTTTAAGTTCTTATTTTGGACTCATTGTAAATATTCTTTAGCTTAAAATGTGATTTCAAAATATGTAACTGAAAATGTTTTAAAATATAATTATGTAGCATTAATGAATTGTGTTCACTCCCTTTTTAATTTCCTCCATTCATTTTAACAGGAGTCATTGGAACATTGGTTCTTCCAAAAGTAAGGACATATATATATTTAAAAAAAATAGCTAAGGAAATAAAAATGGGCTCCATTCACAAAAGCAGATTGCATGCAGTATTTAGATGTTTTCCCAAATACCGCATGCGAGCATGAAAATGTCAATTCACTATTGCTTTATGAGGCGTTTACCGCAGAAAGCAGGAGTTAAAGTAAATTCACAAAAGGAAAAAATGCATGCAGTAAATATGTAATGGTTCCTGCATGAAATATTTAAGCCCCCCCCCTCTGCCCCAAAGCACCCCCTGGTTGAAGGCATGTGACCTGGTATGGTTCAGGAGGGGGGTGGGGACGCTTGCTCCTCCCCCCTTTCCTGACCTGCCGGGCTTCATGCTCGGATAAGGGTCTGGTATGGATTTTGGGGGGGGACCCCCACGCCATATTTTTTTTATTTGGCATGGGGGTCCCCCTCAAAATCCATACCAGACCTGGAGAGCCTGCCATGGATTGGGGGGGTCCCATGCTGTTTTTTTTTCTTAATTTTTCATTGCCGGCATATTTTTTTTTTTTACATTCAGCAGTCAGCAGGCAATCCCACTGACAGCTGCTGACGCATCGGTTGTTAAGGACGTGTCATCCGCCCGCTCCCTAACAACCAGCTATTTACAGTGTTTGTAAGAAAACCAACTACCGCCAGTGGTAAAGATCCCCAGGCTTTCACTACTAAAATATCGCAGGACTTCATAAAATAGCGCATGCAGTATTTTAGTAGTGTTTTTTAGTGAACGCCAAAAAACACTGTGCAGTATCCTACCACATATTCGGATGCGGTAAGAAAATGCTTTGTGAATGGAGCCCAATGTAAATGACTATTTAGTTGAATATAAAACCTGTTGTGCTAAAGCAATTTATTTTTGATTAGATACTGCCTAGAGATGACTTTTAAAACTAAACAAATACAAGATCAATAATAGTACTTATTTTGGAGTAATAATTGCATATTTATTTCTTTATGCATATTTAATCGTTTTTTTTCACCATTTGCTTTTCACTTTCGACCCATGTTTTTTTTTTTTCAGCTTCCACTAAATAGTTTTCATGGGACATATGAACTTCATGTCAGAGGATTTTCTGAGGATAAACAAATATTTTTCAATACAAGTAAATTAGATTTTAGATCCAAAAGCTATTCAGTTTTTATTGAAACAAACAGCAACTTTTATAAGCCGGGGCAAGAAGTAAAAATACAAATTTTGGCCTTTTCTCCTGATCTGAAGCCTTACATGTCTACCATTGATATACACATTATGGTAAGTTAATTTATGTGGATTTCTCTTACTATCACTTAACATAACCCCATGTTTACAAGTTTGGTGCGAACTGGAGTCTAGACCCCACCCTATGCATTTCATTATTCAACATCATCCGGACCACTTTTGATGACGTTAAATGACAAAATGCATAGTGTATGGGTCTAGGTTTGTGATGTCACACCACACGGGACACCCAGTTTGCGCAAAGTGCATACAGCAGGGGAATTGGTATCTACGCAATACTTATGCTAATCTTTTAGTTGGACTAGCACAAAATAATTGCTATTTGCACAGATTGTTCACATTAATGACATACACTGTATTACCAAAAGTATTAGGACACCTGCTTTTATACACACATGAACTTTAATGGCATCCTAGTATTAGTCTGTAGGGTTCAATATTGAGTTGGCCCACCCTTTACAGCAATAACAGCTTCAACTCTTCTAGGAAGGCTGTCTACAAGGTTTAGGAGTGTGTCTATGGAAATGTTTGACCATTCTTCCAGAAGCACATTTGTGAGGTCAGGCGCTGATGTTGGATGAGAAGGCCTGGCTCACAGTCTCTGCTCTAATTCATCTCAAAGGTGTTCTATCTGGTTGAGGTTTAGGACTCTGACTGGCCAGTCAAGTTCCTCCACCCTAAACGCGCTCATCCATGTCTTTATAGACCTTGCTTTGTGCACTGGTGCGCAGTCATGTTGGAACAGGAAGGGACCATCCCTAAACTGTTCCTACAAAGTTGGGAAAATATAATCATCCAAAATGTCTTGGTATGCTGATGCCTTAAGAGTTCCCTTCACTGGAACTAAGGGGCCAAGCCCAACCCCTGAAAAATAACCCCACACCATAATCCCTCCTTCACCAAATGATTTGGACCAGTGCACAAAGCAAGGTTCATAAAGACATGGATGAGCGAATTTGGGGTGGGGGAACTTGACTGACCTGACCTCAACCCGATAGAACACCTTTGGGATGAATTAGAGCAGAGACTGCAAGCCAGGCCTTCTCTTTCAACATCAGTGCATGACCTCACAAATGCTTTTTTGGAATAATGGTCAAAACATTCCCACTCTCCTAAACCTTGTGGACAGCCTTCCAAGAGGAGTTCAAGCTGTTATAGCTATAAATGGTGGGTCAACTCAATATTGAACCTTACGGACAAAGACTGGGATGCCATTACATTTTATGTGTGTGTAAAGGCAGATGTCCCAATACTTTTGACAATATAGTGTATGTGCATATGAATAAAGCCATTTGCATTAAAAAATATTAATACTGCTCAACTTTCAAATAATAGATTCTCATAGTAAACCCATTTCAGGGTTGCAACAAGAGTTTTCTTATACTGTAGCTTACTATGGGCAAATGTTTTCTTAGATAATAAAGGATAAAGAAGATAATCATATATCTCATTGTAATAATAATGTTACTTTTAAAGGACCCACGTGGAAACTTACTTGAGCAGTGGATGGAAGAGGAAGCTGAATTAGGAGTTGCATTAAAGAGTTTTCAGTTAAGTGACAACCCACCACTTGGAGATTGGTCAATAAAAGTAAAATTACAAGTGAGTATAGTACAGATAAATTCACAATGCTTCTTCAACTGATCTGTGAAAATATGAGTGTTGTGCTGGGCTTTACATTGTATTAACATTATTACAAGGATTTGCTAAAAAGGTGCATTAAAAAAGTAAACCTACTGAAAACTTTTATACAATATTTGGATGGAAACGTGGCTGTAGTTTCCCTGTTATAGTCAATAGCAGTAAGAGATGGGTTACAACATAACCAAACCTAAGCTGCATTGACAAATGTAAACCAACTCTTCTGGCAGGATATCTTCCTTATTGTTAGTAAGTGTAAAGGAGCCATTCAACTCCTCAGTTAAATTGAGCCTATATTTTGCACATAGTGGGCAAAATATAATGGAAGTTAAGTAATATGCGCCCATGTTCCTTTTACCCGCTACCACTCTGATCAACTGCAAAGTCGTTTGTCTTCTTTTGTAAGTTTTGAACTCTAATTACAATTACTATGATGGATACCACACCACCATCCAAAGAAAAGGCATCTCTCTAACCTTGGATAAGATGTGTACTCTGATTGAGTTACATGGACTGGAGACCATGGTACATAGTCTTTGCTGCCTAGCTGCTTTGAACAATGGAATACTGCAGAGAGCATGTATGTTGAAAAAGGCCAGAGCACAGTGGAACATTGAATCTTGCCTATAAAATGTATGTATGTTAAGCCCTTTAGCAGGATCCCCTTCAAGGAGGGCTAATAGCTCGTATACAAGATATCAAGTAGTAGTACACTGTTGATTTGAATTCTGTTTGATTGTGCAAACCAGCCATTCGAAGTGTGCCAGTCTTCCCCGAAACTGTCACCAAATGCAAGTTAGAAGGCAAAGCAGTTTTTTGAGTATTATATACTTATTAATATGCTAAGCAATTTGGGACATTGGTGCAGAGGATAGGCACAACAGTAGCATACTCTGTCACTTTGCATTGCAGCGACCAAATACACATTTTTCTGGATACATTGGAGAAGAGTAAAACCTCTGCTAAGTTTTTATTACTGTCTTGTTATTTGTCAGGTAATTTCCTTTCTGTCACTTGGGCAGGTAGGGAGTCAGGGATATACTTCACAATGGCACAGGAACAGCAATAAATATCTGACAGAGGATACAACTTAACTTTCTCCACTGTATTCAAAAACGCAAAGTTTTGGCTGTCAACAAGTTTTGGCTGGCATTTCCTTTAACCGTTTAAGGACCAGCGCACGACGATATACGTCGACACAATGGCACGGCTGGGCATAAGGACGTACCTGTACGTCCCCTTTAAGATGCGGCATTGTGGGCGCGCACGCGTGCCGCAAGCTCCGTGAGTCCGACCGCGGGTCCCGCAGACTCGATGTCCGCGGGGATACCCGCGATCATCTCAAGGAAAGGAAGAATGGGGAAATGCTGATGTAAAATATCATTTCCCCATTCTTCCTAGTGACAAGAACACTGATCACAGCTCCCTGTGATCGGGAGCGGTGATCAGTGTCGTGTCACACGTAGCCTATCCTCCCCACAATTAGAACACATCCCTAGGACACACTTAACCCATTCAGTGGCCCCTACTGGTTAACCCCTTCACTGCCAGTGTAATTTTTCCAGTAATCAGTGCATTTTTATAGCATTGATCGCTGTATCATTGACAATGGTCCCAAAATGGCATCAAAAGTGTCCGATGTGTCCACCACAATGTCGCAGTCAAGATAAAAATCGCTGATCGCCGCCATTACTAGTAAAAAAAAAAATATTAATAAAAATGCCATAAAACTATCCCCTATTTTGTAGACGCTATAACTTTTGCAAAAACCAATCAATAAACGCTTATTGTGATTTTTTTTTACCAAAAATATGTAGAAGAATACGTATCAGCCTAAACTGAGGATAATATATATTTTTTTATATATTTTTTGGGGATATTTATTATAGCAAAAGGTAAAAAATATTGCTTTTTATTCAAAATTGACGCTCTATTTTTGTTTACAGCGCAAAAAATAAAAACTGCAGAGGTGATCAAATACCACCAAAAGAAAGCTCTATTTGTGGGAAAAAAAGGTCGTAAATTTTGTTTGGTAGCCACGTTGCAGGACCACGCAATTGTCAGTTAAAGCGATGCAGTGCCAAATCGCAAAAAGTGCTCTGGTCTTTGGCCAGCCAAATGGTCCGGGGCTTAAGTGGTGTAGGGGGATCAGACTCAATGCAGGGACAAACTCACAGTCTCTTTAGGAAATCACCATGTTTAATGCACAGGATATTTCCAAACAGGAAAAAAGGGCATCTTGCCATCAATCAAACAAAATAAACTTCTTCTCTACCGAGCCTTACTGTGTCCGTAGTCTGACTAATCCTTTGGTTTGGTAGTAAGTGTCCTTACAATCGCACATACGTGTATCCAAAATCAGGGATAAGCAGCCATGCTCCAATATGCCTCCTCACATGGAGACCCACACTCTCTCTCTGAGAGCTAGGACCAGCTGCCTTAATCAAGACCTGAAGGGAAAACATTAAACTGCGGTTCACGGACTTGGGAGTCTGTCCCACCCGGATCTCTATCAGACTCCCAATAAAACCAGCCCCGGAACGGACTTTACCAATACAGGTTAAAGAACTATCCTTCTTTACCCTGAAGTCTTTGCTGGAATTATTTTAGATTGCAAATCTAAGAATCCGTGGAGGAACATATATCCCATCAATCACCTTTCCTGTAATTTTAACCCGTTTTACAGGCACCCTGCTACATATCTCCCCCCTCTGCTCAAACTCCGGGGGTTGAGCACCTTGGGCAAACAGACTGTAAACTCTGGAGAGGGCATCCGCGTTAACTTGTTGGCTACCTGGGCTATGTTCTGCTAAAAATGTAAAATTCTGTAGAGCCAAGAACCATCTGATAACTCTTTAATTTTTCTCCTTATTTTGGGCCATCCATTTGAGTGGGGCATGGTCAGTTAGGAGCCCTAACAGATAATATTTCAAACTTTCAAGGGCCCACTTGATGGCTAGACATTCCCGTTCTACAATGGTGTACCTTTTTTCAGCAGGGGTCAACTTTCTGCTTAAGAATAGACATGTGCACACTGAAATATTTTGTTTCGGAATTTCGTTTTCGTCCGAAAAATAAATTTATTTAGTTACTCCCGAAATTCATTTTTATCTATTCCGTTTTTCGTTAGAAATTGCATTAGTCCGAAAATCTGAATTAATTAAGGTCGAATCTGTCATTGAAGGCTTATGGTGTATGTCGAATGTTCAAAGAAGATTCGACAGAGCATGGAAACTGTACGAGGCTGCAATCATACATTTCCGGTCGAATGTTCCGCCTACAAGCTATAGTAGAATTCTAATGTTGTATGACTAGTAATAATTATTTCTTTCTCGTACATCACGGGACACAGAGCGACATAGTCATTACTAATGGGTTATATAGATACCTTCAGGTGCTGGCACTGGCAACTTCCAAAACCGGAAGTACCCTCCCCTATATAAGCCCCTCCCATCCGGGAGCACCTCAGTTTTTTGCCAGTGTCTAAGGTGTTGGCCAAGAAGAAACATGTGTTTTTCACTGAGCTTGCGTACAGGTTCTTTTGGGCCTCAGTAAGCTATTCCGGATCCGACCAAAAAAGCTTCATAGCTAAACGGTCGGTACCCGGGCCTTGCAGAGAAGAGCAAGGTTTTGCCTGTAATGCTTCTCTTAGGAGAGCTGGACCCTGGGATCCAGAGCTCTGGTCATACCCACGACCAAGATGTTTTCTGTGCAGGTTGCTATACAGGTCCAGGGGAGTGGAATCCTTGGGAACCTGGTCCCTGAAGGTTTGATTACAATGCCTGCCGTGATAGGTGAAGTTTGGGCTTCTGTGGACCAAACAGAGTCCTGCGGCGAGGAAAAGGTAAATGGGGGCCCTCGGGAACTTGGTTCTATTGAGGGACCCCCAAGCCTATTTTGTCTTTCTGCCTGTTACCTAAGGTATTCCCGCTAATATTCTGTGTATGCCTGTTACTACTGAGAAAATGTAAAAATTTTAATAGTAGGCAAGAAAAAAAAAAAAAAAAAAAGTAAGACCGCGGTACCTGTGTTAGACACTAGAGGCCGCTATGGTTCTTTTTCTTGTAATGTGGATTTTTTTCGTCCAGAATCAAATCCAGGCAGTTGGTATGTTCTCTCCTGGGAAGCTGTCTCCTCTGCCCTGTTGCTGCGCTCATCCATCCCCGGGCCCTGCGGCAAAGGGACCCTGGCTCCCATCTAGCTCCTTGTTGTTTTCAAAAAAGGCGCCGAAGGCGCACGTGCCCGCACGCGTGCGCGTGCACGCGCCTCTATTCATAGAGGCGATCTGGAAAAAGGGGCGGAGCGGGTGGATGACGCTCAGGTGTGCGCCGCGGCGCTACTGCGCATGTGCGGGCGTCCAGCGTGTTTTAAAGCACATTATAGCTGGCTATTGAAGTGCACAGACAGAGCTAGCAACAGTATAAAGGCACACAGAGGCGGTTGATGCAGGCATCCCCTAGAAAGGCACTTTAGTAGACACCAACTGTGATATAGCAGCAATTGTGCTAGACTATTCTCAGTAAAAGTGGTGTATTACGGCTGGAATACCTCAGCTTTAGGCTTAGGAATATGCCGTCCAGAAGCTCCGGAACTGAATCTTCCAGGAAGCGAAGGGGGTCTCATCGGGCTCTGAGGATCTTGGGCATGCTTCTGCTGCACCAGTCTCCCCTGAAGTTCAGAGGTAAGTGACCGTAGAGACCCCGCAGGGGTACTTGGTACTGTGGCTGTCCTCAGTTCACCTGCTCCTGTGTATGTAACAGAGGAGGTTTTTTCCTCAGCTCTGGGAGGATTAGAGAGAGATTGTCAACATTGATCGCTGCCTCCCTGTCAGGGAAAGCACGCCCCATCTCCGTCTCCTCCTTCAGAGTGCCTGTTAGCAGAGCAACAGTCCCATACAGGGATCGACCTGCCTGAAGGGGATCAGGATGAGGTTGATTCTGTTATAGAGGAATCAACAGTAGGGGAACCTTTTCTCAGCATCTCAAGCTGAAAGATTATGGGTTCAGTCTCTGACTAACATGGTCCGATCAGCATTAAAAATGCACCTTGCGGAACCATCAACCACTACTGTATCCTCGTTGGGGTCGCTAGAAGCCCCCAGACTGTCTGTTCTTTTCCACTTCACCCTTTACTGAAAGGGCTTATTTACCAGGATTGGGAACGTCCTGAGAAAATATTTATTCCCCCAAGAGATTTCCGGTGGTCTATCCCATGGAGGATAAGTTCATCAAAAAAAATGGAAGGTCCCTTCAGTGGACGCAGCCATCTCTTGTATGTATAAATCACTGACATGTCCAGTGGATAATGTCCAAATGTTCAAGAACCCAATAGATAAAAGATTGGAGTCCTTATGAAAGTCTGCTTCTTTCTACAGCAAGCTTGGTGACACAACCAGCAGTAGCAGCTATTGGGGTCTGCTAAGCAGTGAAGGATCAGTTGAAACAGGTCTTGAGGGACTTGACAGATCAGCAGGCCTTGCCCTAGCTGATCTACCTAGAGCCTTAGGCTTTGCGGTTGACGCCATAAAGGATTCAGTCCATCAGGCCTCCCGCCTTACGCTGTCTATAGTACATATGCGTAGGCTTCTATGGCTCAAAAACTGGTCTGCTGAAGCTCCCTGTAAAGAATGGCTGGTTAGCGTCCCATTTCAGGGTGAACGCTTATTCAGGGAAAACCTGGACAAATATATCCAGAAAATTTCCAGCGGTAAAAATACGCTCTTGCCGGTTAAAAACAGAGTTAGAGGTCCCTCTTTAAGAGGCCTGCTTCTCCAGTCCCTGGGGCATCGGCTGTGTAACAGTTCCGACGGCCTCCTCGGTCAATTCCCGGGGGTAAAAAACAGGGACAATAGCAGGGTAATGAGAAACCCTGGGTCAGGGGAGGTACAAAACCTCCCCCAAAGTTAAATTCATTGAAGGGTTGCCCCCACTCAGTCAGGTGGGGGGAGGACTCCAGTTGTTCGCAAGAGACCTGGCGGGACACGATCAAAACAGATAGGTGCTCTCCGCAGTATGTTTGGGATACAGTTTGGAGTTAAAAGACTCTCCTCCTTCCCATTTTTTGAGGTCAAACGTGCCAAGGGATCCCCGGAAGAGAGAGTCCCTCCTGTTGGCACTAGAACAACTATTGCTCCAAGGAGTAATTATGGAGGTTCCCCTGGAAGAATGAGGGTTCGGGTTTTACTCAAACCTCTTTACAGTCCCGAAGCAAACGCGGACGGGAGGCCCATATTCTAAAAGGGCTATACAAATTCCTGTATATCAGGACTTTCCGATGGAGTCGATCCGATCGGTGGCCACTGCCCTACAAGGGGAGGATTGGTTAGCCGCGATCGACATCAAAGATGCTTATTTGCACATTCCCATCTTTCCAGTCCACCAAAAATTTCTACGCTTTGCAGTAGAAGGGCGCCATTTTCAGTTCAGAGCCTTACCCTTCGGTTTGGCCACAGCACCACGAGTGTTTACAAAAATTCTGGCCCTTTATTGGCCAATCTAAGAACACAAGGTGTAATGATAATGGCATATCTAGATGACTTGTTGCTGATAGACCACTCAGTGAAAAAACTAGACGTGGTCGTTCACAAGACAATCAAGTATCTGGAATCTCACGGTTGGATTATCAACCGAGACAAGTCAGCCCTAAAAACCAGTCAAAAGTCTGGAATACTTGGGGCTAAGGTTGGATTCAGGCCAGAGAAAAATATTCTTGCCTCAAGGAAAGGTGTTGTCTTTGAAAGATTTGATCCACTTAGTGGGTACAAAAAAGACAGCCGTCCATACGCCTGTGCATGAGGCTGCTGGGAAAAATGGTGGCATCATTCGAAGCAGTACCCTACGGTCAATTCCATTCAAGGAATTTGCAAGGGGCCATACTGTCAGCCTGGAACAAAAAAGTTCAGGCCCTAGACTTACAATGTCCTTGTCCCCTTCCGTTCGCAAGAGCCTCCGTTGGTGGTTGGTTCCCCAAAATCTGGATAAAGGGAAATCCTTCAGTCCGATTTCTTGGAAGGTGGTCACTACAGATGCCAGCCTTATAGGCTGGGGAGCAGTACTGGAGCAATGGTCTCTCCAGGGCAGATGGTCGGATGCAGAAAAGGCCCTGCCCATCAATCTCTTAGAGATACGAGCAGCCCGGTATGCCCTAGTAGCATGGACATCCAAACTCCAAGGGTCCCCTGTCAGAATTCAATCAGACAATGCCACAGCAGTGGCATATATCAATCATCAGGGGGGCACCAGGAGTCGTGCAGCCCAGAGGGAAGTAAATTACATCCTGAAATGGGCAGAAAGATATGTCCCAGCCATATCTGCGGTATTTATTCCAGGAGTGGAGAATTGGAAGGCGGACTTTCTAAGTCGCCAGCAATTATGCCCAGAGGAATGGTCCCTTCACCCCGAGGTTTTCTGGACAATATGTCAGCGGTGGGGAACATCGGATGTAGATCTTCTAGCATCCAGATTCAACGCAAAGGTGGACAGGTTTGTCTCTTGGACAAGGGATCCCCTAGCTTGCGGCTCGGATGCCCTAGTGTTCCCTTGGGATCAGTTCAAGCTGATATATGCATTCCCACCGCCACAATTGTTACCTCGATTACTCCGCAGAATCAGGGTAGAAAAGAAACCAGTGATTCTGGTGGCTCCAGCGTGGCCCCGAAGAGCATGGTACGCGGAGATTGTAAAAAGGTCTGTGGGGAGTCCTTGGACCCTCCCACATCGTCCGGACCTGCTTTCGCAAGGACCGATATACCACCCTTCCTTACCAGCCCTAGGTTTGACGGCCTGGCTATTGAAGCCCACATTCTAAAAAAGAGAGGGCTCTCTAATGCTGTGGTATCTACCATGATCAATGCCAGGAAGCCGGTATCCAGGCAGATCTACTATAGAATCTGGAAGGCGTACATCGCCTGGTGTGAGACCAAGAAATGGCATCCACGTAAATACGTAATAGGTAGGATTCTGGACTTCCTACAATGGGCTGTAGATAGGAAGCTTGCCTTGAGTACTATCAAGGGTCAGATTTCGGCCTTGTCAATATTTTTTCAAAGGCCCTTGGCTTCGCATTCACTAGTCAAAGCCTTTATACAAGGAGTAATGCGTATTAGTCCTCCGGTTAATATTCCCATATGTCCATGGGATCTAAACTTGGTTCTGTCGGGTCTACAGAAACAACCATTTGAACCATTACAGCATATTTCCCTGGTTCTTCTCACCAGGAAATAGATTTTTCTAGTAGCCATTTGTTCGGCTAAAAGAGTGTCGGAATTAGCAGCTATGTCCTGTAAGGAGCCATATCTGGTTATCCATAAGGATAGAGTAGTGTTACGCCCTCATCCAGCCTTTCTTCCTAAGGTGGTATCGAGGTTTCATTTGAACCAAGATGTGGTTCTTCCTTCTTTTTTCCCCAAACCTACTTCGGTAGAGGAAAAATTATTGCATTCTTTGGATGTAGTAAGAGCAGTTAAAGCTTATCTAAAAGCCACTGCTCAGATTCGCAGAACGGATACTTTGTTTATTCTGCCGGAAGGCCCCAGAAGGGGTCAGGCAGCGTCAAAATCTACTTTAGCCAAGTGGATTCGACAGGTCATAATGCAAGCCTATGGCTTGAGAAGGAGACCGCCTCCGTTCAGAGTTAGAGCGCACTCCACGAGAGCAGTTGGAACTTCATGGGCAGTGCATCACCAGGCCTCCCTGGCTCAAATCTGTAAGGCCGCAACATGGTCGTCAGTACACACGTTTACTAGGTTCTACCAGGTGGACGTTAGAAGTCAGGAGGATGTCGCCTTTGGGCGCAGTGTGTTGCAGGCCGCAAAAGATCCTCATGTCTGATAGCGCTCAGCTTATGTATGGTGTATCCCCCCCCTCGTTGGGCATTGCTTTAGGACATCCCATTAGTAATGACTATGTCGCTCTGTGTCCCGTGATGTACGAGAAAGAAAATAGGATTTTTATAACAGCTTACCTGTAAAATCCTTTTCTTGGAGTACATCACGGGACACAGAGCTCCCACCCCTCTTTTGGGGACACTTATTGCTTTGCTACAAAACTGAGGTGCTCCCGGATGGGAGGGGCTTATATAGGGGAGGGTACTTCCGGTTTTGGAAGTTGCCAGTGCCAGCACCTGAAGGTATCTATATAACCCATTAGTAATGACTATGTCGCTCTGTGTCCCATGATGTACTCCAAGAAAAGGATTTTACAGGTAAGCTGTTATAAAAATCCTATTATTTATTAATTATTATTACTAGTCAACCAACATTAGAATTCTTCTATAGCCTATGGGCGGATGCATTTGACCGGAAATGTACGATTGCAGCGTCGTACAGTTTAGCTGCACAGTCGAATCTTCTAACTTTCGACAGACACCATAAGCCTTCAATGACAGATTCAACGTTTGTATGTTTTTCGATGCTTTGTCGAATCTTCGTCGTTCATGTTGAATTGTCAAGTTAGTTCTAGCTATTTTACTGCTCCTCCTCTTTGGTTACAATCAGCCAATAACATTCATCATGTTATGTACAGAACGTACCTGATCGTAGAGCCGACTTTGTAGGAGGAGACCTCTCTTACAGCCCTGGCTCAGGAGCCACTGGAGTGGGAACAGTGAACTCGAGAGCGCAGTGAGGTAGGAGTGCCTGTGGTAGGTGTTAGTGGTAGGCACCGTGGCAAGGTGGTGATCCTCCAGGGATGGCTGGAGCTGTAGGCAGCAGAGCAGGTGGTTGCAGGTCAGCGACCCGGAAGCTGGCGGATACCGGAACAGCTTAAGCTGGAGCAAGGTGAGATAAACCTGGTTAGGTTGCACACAACAGCAGACAGCAGGAGGGTCAGACAAGCCGGGTCAGAGCAGGTAGTCAGATTTATGGATCAGCAGGCTTAGACGTAGTCGGGAACACAGGCAAGGTTTGGCAGCAGGTAGGCAGGTGAGAGACAGAGCAGGGTCAAGGCGAGCCGAGGTCAGGGTTGGAGAGGTATCGGGTGGTCGAGCAAGCCGGGTCGGTACTGGTAACAGGTAGCAGGTATGCAGGTATTCGGGTTACAAAGCTGCAGATCAGACAGCAATGCACTGTTGTAACTGCTGGCCTTTTAAAGGCCTAATGGCGCCATATCGTTAGCGTGCATGCGCGCGCACACATCGCGCACGCGCGCGCGCAATTGGCGCATGCGCGTGCGCAATTGGCACGCGCCGACGCACAGGTACCGAGGGAAGCAAGAATTGTCTTCTGTTTCTGGCAGGTCCCTGACACATCATCATCATTATTTTTATTTTACTTCCCCCCACCCAATTCCAGCAGCGATCTTTTCTCTCTATGTCGAATCTTTTCTCTCTATAATGTCGAATCTTTTCTCTCTATAATGTCGAATCTTTTCTCTCTATGTAGAATAATCTTGGACTAATAGAGTTAAGGTTAGGCACATTCGACCACAGGTTTGATAGACATAGATTGTTATTGTCAGCGTCACGTCGAATCTCCTATCTATATCAAACTGTTGTCACAACGAAAACGAAAATAAAGCATTTGTTTATGTCGGATCTTTCGGTTTTCGGATTCTGTGCTTTCGTTTTAGTTTGTTAAAACGATAACGAAAATATCTGAAATTCGGACGAAAACGCATTCGGACGAAAACAAATGCACATGTCTACTTAAGAACGCTATGGGGTGTTCTTCCCCATTCAGCACTTGGGATAACACTGCACCTAACCCCACTTCCGAAGAATTCGTATGCACTATAAATTCCTGTGTGAAATCTGGGGTGATTAAGACAGGGCTGTCTTTACGTTTTGGAAAGCTTTCTCAGCTTCTGGGGACCAAATTATCAATGAGGACTTCCCCCCTTGGTAAGATCCGTAAAGGGAGCGGCTAATATAGCAAAATTGGGAACAAATCTTCTGTAGTAGCCTACTAATCTCAAAAAAGCCCTGACCTGTTTTTTATTCAGGGGTCTTGGCCAACTTCGGATTGCTTGGATCTTTGTGACTTGGGGTTTTACTATCCCCCGGCCAATAATGTACCCTAGATACCGGGCCTCCTTTAGTTCCATAGCACACATTTTTAGGATTGGCTGTCAGACCCTCACGACGGAGGGCGTTAATAACAGCCTGCACTTTAGGTAAGTGGCTCTCCCAGTCTGCACTAAAAATTACCACGTCATTTAAATACGCAGATGCATAGGCTTGGTGGGGTTTAAGCATGCAATCCATCATCCTCTGAAAAGTGGCTGGGGCCCCATGTAGGCCGAATGGCATCCTCTTATACTGCCAGTGCCCCTCAGGCATGGAGAAGGCTGTCTTCTCTTTTGATTGTTCTGTAAGTGGTATTTGCCAATACCCCTTCGTAAGGTCCAGGGGGGTGATATACTGGGCCTGTCCTAGACGGTCAAATAAAGGAACACTAAAGGCAAATTTTGTATTTATTTTTTTAAAAACAAACATGTTATACTTACCTCCACTGTGCAGCTCGTTTTGCACAGAGTGGCCCCGAACCTGGTCTTCTGGGGTCCCTCGGCGGCTGTATCGGCTCCTCCCCACAAGAACTTTCCATCTTCATGCGAGCTCTCTCGCATGGTACATAGTTCTTGCAGGCGCGCTCCCGTGATACGGTGAGCGGCTATGGCCGTCGGCTGTATCACTCAGCCCTGCCCCCGGTGCGTCGCATCATTGGATGTGATTGACAGCAGCGCGAGCCAATGGCTGCGCTGCTTTCAATCAACCAATAAATGAGCCGAGAAGCAGACCGAGAAGCCAGCACGTTCACGGCGCAGGACTTTCGAGGGGTCAGGTAAGTAAACGGGGGCTCGGGGGGGCTGCTAATCCTCTGATGTTTTTTTCAGGTTAATGCATAGAATGAATTAAGCTGAAAAAACTTTTGCCTTTAGTGTTCCTTTAATTCATCTACCCTGGATATTGAATAAGCGTCAAATTTGGACACCTCATTTAACTTTTGGAAATCATTACAAAATCGGATGCTTCCATTCGGCTTGGGAATAAGGACGATTGGACTATACCACTCACTATAGGATTCTTCTATTACATCAAGCTCCAACATCCTCCTTATTTCCTCTGAGATTACTTGGCGTCGAGCCTCTGGGATGGGATAAGGTTTTAGGTTAACTTTCACCCCTGGCTCGGTCACAATATCATGCTTTATTACTGAAGTTACCCCTGGAAGATCAGAGAAGAACTCCCTATTTCTCTGCAGAAATTCCTTGGTCTCTTGTTTTTGGCTTACGGACAAGGCCTCAGCGATCTCCACCGCCGGCATGGTAGAAGGACCTGCGGTAGTCATCGCCAAGGCTGCTTGGGCCATAAGGGATTCTCTGTCCTTCCAGGGCTTCAAGAGATTGATATGGTAGATTTGGTAGGGTTTCCTTTTTCCAGGCTGATGTACGCTATAGGTAACTTCCACCACCTGTTCTACGACCTCGTATGGCCCTTGCCATTTCGCCACAAATTTACTTTCCACTGTAGGTACCAGCACAAGAACTCTGTCACTGGGGTTAAAGGTTCGGATCCTAGCTGAACGGTTATAGACTCTAGCTTGAGCCTGCTGAGCCTGTTGCAATGGGCATGACTTTACCAATCCAGTCTTGCATCTGCACAATATGTTCCACTACACTTTTGAGTGGGGTCGCCTCTTGTTCCCAGGTCTCTTTTGCTATATCTAATAAGCCCCTCGGGTGTCTACCATACAGCAACTCGAAAGGAGAAAAGCCAGTGGAGGCTTGGGGTACCTCCCGTATAGAAAACATGAGATAGGGCAAGAGGCAGTCCCAGTCCTTACCATCTGCTGCTACCACTCGCTTTAACATACCTTTCAGCTTTTGTTGAACCTTTCCACTGGATCATCCGTTTGTGGGTGGTACACAGAATTGCGTAAGTGGTTAATTTTACACAATTTACATAACTCTTTAGTAACCTTCGACATGAAGGGCGTGCCCTGGTCAGTTAGCAGCTCCCGAGGAATACCCACACGTGAAAATATAAGCAAAAGCTCTTTAGCAATACTCCTAGCTGCAGGGTTCCTTAGCGGGATTGACTCTGGGTACCGGGTGGCATAGTCCAAGACAACCAGGATATACTGGTGCCCCCTAGCGGACTTAACCAAGGGACCTACAATATCATGGCAATCCTGTCAAAGGGCACCCACCTCAATTGGGAAAGGGATCACCGCTCCAGGTGGATGTGCGGAAATGGCACTCTCCTCAAGGTGGAATCATCAGGTGCAGGCTAAGCATATAGCAATTAGAAGAGGCAAGGTCTGGACAGCCGCACTCCAATAAAAATGCCTTTATTGTGCAAAATAACAAATGTACACACCACAGCAGGGTACAGGATAAAAACCTGACGCGTTTCACACTCAACAGTGCTTAATCATAGCTATGAGTAAGCACTGTTGAGTGTGAAACACGTCACCTTTTTTTTATCCTGTACCCTGCTGTGGTGTGTACATTTGTTATTTTGCACAATAAAGGCGTTTTTATTGGAATGCGGCTGTCCAGACCTTGCCTCTTCCAAAGGGCACCTCAATGATGGGTAAAGGCACCAACGGACTCCGGAAATGTGATACCGGAGCAGTAAGCTGGCAAACTGGGCAGGATTCACAGTACACTTTTACCTCTTTGTGTAAGCCTGGCCAATAAAACCGTTGCAATATTATTTCCTTAGTTTTATCCACCCCCAGATGTCCCCCAAGAACATGAGAATGTACCAGGTCCAGTACCATGCGTGTATGAGGTTGAGGTACTAGCAACTGTTTAAGCCTCTCTCCTTGTACTTCATCGACTCTGTATAACAGGTAATTTTCCATAGCAAAATGTGGGAATATGGCCTCCTTCCCTGGCTCTTGGGGTACCCCATTTACCACTTTTACCTGGTTGCCCTAGCTAGAGTGGGATCCCTAAGCTGGGCCGTGCCAAACTTTTCGCGGGTTGTGGGTAGGTCCGGAAGGTCTAACTCTGGATGGGGGTTCTCTGCGTCCCCTGCAAGGACCTCCAAGAGAAAATTGTCAGACTCTTTCTCTTCGTTCTGCTCCTCCAGCGGTTCTGTGTAGTAGGAGTTCGATCCCACTGGGGCCCTTGCTCCCTTGGCGTTACCCCATAAATCCAAGAAAAAAGGGAAGTCTAGTCCCAGGACAGTGTTATACATGAGGTTTGGGACTACTCCAACCTCATGGTCCATAGTGCCACAGGGAGACTCGATAGATACAACGGCCGCGGGGTATCACTTAGTATCCCCATGAATACAAACCACACCCATTAGCTGTCGCTGAAACTTTGGGGGTTCACAAGACTGGAATGCACTAAAGTTACTAAACTGCCAGAATCCAGCAAGGCAGTCATCCGGCAACCGTCCACTTTTGTGACACAGATCTGTTTCTCAGTGCCGCTGGGCTGTTGTGGGGTGTCTCCTGGTGTAGCAACAAAAGAGCTTTTCTGGGTCACACTGTAATCCATAGATTCTTGGTTTAGCGGACAACTGGCGGCCAGGTGCCCCGGTTCTTGGCAACGCCAGCACACTACAGGACCCGGTCCTGGCGGGTCTCCCTTTGGTGATTGAGTCTCTTCACTCCTGGTGCCTCAGGAACCTCAATCACATTTACTTCCTTCTTCCCCCACTTTAGGGCGGCATTGATTTTTCCCAGGTTGGTGGGCTTCTGTCTCTTGGAGAATGAGTCTATGGGTACTACACCCCTAAGAAAATCCTCAGTACCAGTGGCGGCTGGTGCTCAAATTTTTTTGGGGGGGCGCAAACAAACTGAAAAAAAAAAAAAACATCAATTGTCGCCACTGTGTCCATTAAACGCAGCCACTGTGCCCAAATGCCACCAGTTTGCCCCCTCAAATGCAGCCAGTACCCCCCCAAATGCAGCCAGTTTGTCCCCAAATGCAGCCAGTTTCCCCCCAAATGCAGCCAGTTTCCCCCCCAAATGCAGCCAGTTTGTCCCCAGCCCGGCACTTACCTTCCTCGGGTCAGCCGCCGTCCTCCTCCACGCTCCCTCATGTTTTCTTCCATCCTCGATGGCTTCTCCCGCCCTCGATGTCGCTTTAGCCAATCAGGTTACCGGTAACCAGACCCAGTGAACCTGATTGGCTAAGACGCGTGTCAGTGTTAACCAGGGAACGCACAGCCCGTGCGTCCCCTGGTTAACTATTTGGAAGCCGATTACAGCCCGCTGGCTCTGATAGACACTTCTAAAAACCAACCAACTGCTGTTATTCAGATGGCCGGCGCTCGCCAGGGGGCCGGCCATCTGAATAGTGGGCGGCAGCGGCGCCAATACATACATTCATGCAATGCATGAATGTATGTATTGTTGACTTGAGTGACGGTGCAGGGGAGAGAGGGGGCGCACCGCCACTGCTCAGTACACAAGTACCGCTCCATGAGGGCCACCAACTCATTGGCATTTTTAGGATCAGCTCTCCCGGCAAACCGCTGTATAGGGGTTGGAAGGGCTCTCACAAAGCGGTCTACTACAACTTTCTCCAATACTTGAGCTGGGGTGGTGACCTCTGGCTGTAACCACATCCGTGTGAGGTGGATGAGGTCGTACATCTGGGACCTTGCAGGTTGGTCCACCTTAAATTGCCAAGCATGGCCGCGCTGGGCTCTCACAGCCATCGTTACACCGTTTTCAGAGTTTCATATTGCCGGGCCTCAGCAGCATTTAGATCAAAGTAGGCCTTCCGTGGGTCCCCGGTCAAAAAAGGGGCAAGGACCTCAGGCCATTGGTCCTTGGGCAGCCCTTCACACTCTGCCACCCTCTCAAAAACCGTGAGGAAAGCCTCCACATCATCCTCGGCCGTCATTTTCTGTAATGCAGCCTGCACTCGCTTGCGTAGATCTGCAACATTATCCGCACGAAAGAGCTTGTCAGTCAGAGTCTGTACCTGAGTCTGTATGAGCCTATTGAACTCCTTCTGCTCCTGCATGGTCACTTGGGTAGCTGTTATCAACAAGTGGTTAGTTTCTTGTTGGTCCGTGCATGCTTGCACCAGCTGTCTGAGTATTTCCTCCATTCTCAAACAGTTTACTGGTACCAGTGAAAGAAAAAAAAAAAAACGATTTTCTTAGCATACTGTCCCTTTAACACCTTCTTTACCGAGTCATTGTAAAATGACGTCATCAGGAACCCTCTCTCCCTCCGGGTGGACGTCATATGATGTCCTGGGTTTCATTGGCCGTCTATGGGGCGCGCGAGTGCCGCTGCATCGCTCAGGACCCGGAGTGCGTGCCCGGCGGCCGCGATGTCCGCCGGGCAAGCGCGATTGCCCATGATCACGGCAGGACCGTGGATCTGTGTGTGTAAACACACAGATCCATGTCCTGTCAGAGGAGAGGAGACCGATGTGTGTTCCCAGTACAGAGTTCCCTCCCCCTACAGTTAGAATCACTCCCTAGGATACACATTTAACCTCTTGATCGCCCCCTAGTGTTAACCCCTTCCCTGCCAGTCACATTTACACCGTAATCAGTGCAGTTTTATAGCACTAATTGCTGTATAAATGTGAATGGTCCCAAAAATGTGTCAAAAGTGTCCGATATGTCCGTCACAATAAAAAAAAAAAAAAAAAAAAAAAAAAAAAAATCGCAGATTGCCGCCATTACTAGTAAAAAAATAAAAAAAAAATAAAATGCCATAAATCTATCCCCTATTTTGTAGACGCTATAACTTTTGCGCAAACCAATCAATATACGCTTATTGCAATTTATTTTTACCAAAAATATGTAGAAGAATACATATCGGCCTAAACTGAGGAAAAAAATAGTTTTTTTAAAAAATAAATGTGATATTTATTAAATCAAAAAGTAAAAAATATTGTGTTTTTTTTAAAAATTGTCGCTCTTCTTTTGTTTATAGCGCAAAAAATAAAAACCGCAGAGGTGATCAAATAACGAAAGCTCTATTTGTGGGGGAAAAAAAAAAAGATTTCATTTTGGTACAGTGTTGCATGACCGCGCAATGGTCATTCAAATTTCAACAGCGCTGAAAACTAAAAATTTATCTGGGCAGTAAGGGGGTGAAAATGCCCTGTATTGAAGTGGTTAAGAGCGCTGGCTCTTATTTATTTTTTTCAACAAAAAAATGCCGCTGCAAGAGGTACAGTCTCTGAGTTTTGTGCCCGCTTCAGGCCACCAATTTGTAGGGGGATCAGGGACAAACTCACAGCCTCTTTAGGGAAACACCATGTTTATTGCACAGGATATTTCCAAACAGAAAAAGGGGCATCTTGCCATCAATCAAACAAAATAAACTTCTGCTCTACCGAGCCTTACTGTGTCCGTAGTCTGACCAGTCCTTTGGTTTGGTAGTAAGTGTCCTTACAATCGCACATACGTGTATCCAAAATCAGGGATAAGCAGCCATGCTCCAATATGCCTCCTCACATGGAGACCCACACTCTCTCTCTGAGAGCTAGGACCAGCTGCCTTAATCAAGATCTAAAAGGAAAACATTAAACTGCGGTCCACGGACTTGGGAGTCTGCCCCACCCGGATCTCTATCAGACTCCCAATAAAACCAGCCCCAGAATGGACTTTACCAACTATCCTTCTTTACCCTGAAGTCTTTGCTGGAATTATCTTAGATTGCAAATCTAAGAATCCGTGGAGGAACATATATCCCATCAATCACCTTTCCTGTAATTTTAACCCGTTTTACAGGCACCCTGCTACAGTGGTTAAACAATTTCTCCTAAAACCACATGCACATTTCAGTCATTTGTGTATGTTTGCCTCATTAGAAGCCTTTGTAAGTCATTTGGATCACTGGTGGGCTTAGCCACTGACTTGAGATTAGTTTGATACTTGGATACTATCATTGACTAAAGGTGGTTATATGTGGATTAAATTTGCTGTCCAAAATGTGATCCGTTGGGTTAAAGGAGCTGGGCTTAGAACTGTCAGTCAAACAATGACTACAACCAATCAGGTGCAATCCCTGTTTGGGTCTTCTGACAGCTGTAAAGACTGTCTCTCAGAATACAATAGCTGACAGGGGAGATTCATTCACCCATACTATTTAAATGGACGAATCTGTTAGATTTCTTTTGTTCAGCTTGCAGACTGAATTAGTGGCGTATCATCCATGGATGCAATGTGTGTGGTGCACATGGGCCCAATGGGAGGGGGCCCACTGTGCCCTCCCACATTGCACAATATGGGAAGATGCCACTTCCATGTCTTTCTTGACTGGGCAAGGAAGCGGGTTGCACTTAACAGTTAAACCCCCCCCCCCACCTGCTGAAGGTGGAGCCCAGGGGAGCCAAACCCCACAGCTGCCAGCCACATCTACAGTATCTAAACAGTTTCTGAGAGCTGTCATCTGGAGAGGGAGAAATGTTTCATCTGATGCTCTCCCCCTGCTGCTCTACCGGCACCCGATTTTCTCCACATCACAGGCGCTAAGCCACTACATGAATCTTTGCTGCAGCTCTAGCACTTGTGATGTGGAGATTGGGCACTGGGGGAGCCGAAGGAGCAGAGGATCAGATAAAGCATTCCTTGCTCTCCAGATGATATTTGTCAAGTAACCAGCCATCGCTTTGGTAACACCCACTGGTTTTCATAGTATAGATGTGAAAAACAAATGAGTAGTGTGTACCTCTGTGCTTATGGATGAAAATAAACTTAAATAAAATCAATCTATAATGAATATGTACTGTGTAACGGTTGCTGCAGCCCCTATTGTGTTCTCACAATGGCAGTGATAATGAAGTGTAATGTGGGGTTGCGCTGTCTCACAATAATAAATTAAATCAAAGCAGTGAGTGTGAATAGGTAAATAAAGCAATAACAATAATGTAAAATAGTACATCAATAACAAAATCCAAAATATAAATGTGAGTTCATAGAATTAGCTGAACAAAATCCAGTTTTCCAACATGACATATGCTGCCACCTTCTTTTATTCACAAACCATACACGTGTGTACTTATATAATTAAATAGTGCACTTCCACTTCTGTGCGGCAATACCATGCTTACCGAACTTTCACCTCATTAAGGATTAATACAAGCCTTTTGATAATAGGGTAAATAAGTTTTCAAGGTACTCCAATGATCTCCACTTTTCATGAATAGATACCTAGAGTAATATGATGCTGGTCCCCTTTAAGACGCCTATGGTCCCCTGAGCTGCACCTCCAGCAGGCTGGGTGTTAATCATTAAGTAAGCCCTCTACATATAACCCTGATTAGAGCTCAACAACCCCCCAAGATTCTACTAATAATACATGGAATATAAAGAATGAAGCTGCTGTGGCTATTGAATTGAATGGGAGTTTGTTGAGCTCTAATTAGGCTTTTTTTGTACAAGGCGTCACTTCCTACTCATCGCTAATCTCTGCACCACTTCCTACGGATCTCTGAACTCTTTGTCACTTCCTATTGATCACTGATCTCTGAACTCTGCGTTACTTCCTACTGATCCTTGACCTCTGCATCACTTACTGCTGATCTTTGAACTCTGCATTACTTCCTACTGATCCCTGAACTCTGCATCACTTACTACTGATTTCAGAACTCTGCCTCACTTACTACTGATCCCTGACCTTTACGTCACTTACTACTAACTTGTGAACTCTGCGCCACATACTACTGATCTCTGAACTCTGCGTCACTTACTACTTATCTCTGTTTCCTTTTTAGCAATAGCCAATATTCAGCGCAATAAAAACTACACCCATTTTTTTTCTGCAGCGCACTTTAATTTTCTTGCATAGAAGGGTCCAACTTATAATCCCACACACAGGCCCACTGCTTGCATAAAATGCTGCTTGACTGAATGAAAGAAATATATGCACATATGGACATTTTAGGGCTGCTAATTATAAATGTAGCGCTATCCCTAATGGAGCCGCTGATAAATTTGGGTCCTTTGCTCTTTCCTCTGTCCTAAACGGAGCCTCACTCTTGCTGACACCATTAAAATACCTTGGCTGGGGATTCTCCTGGCAGTTACACAAGAAAGATACACATGGATTGTGATAATAAATGGCACAGAAAAGATTCTGCCTAACAGGGAGCAAAGGGTTAACTCAGTTCAGCAACCTGCGGGCAGTGATCACGATGGCAGCTAAGGGATGGCATTTTGCAACAATAAAGGGCGCTGGTGTATTTGTCTCTGATAAAACCCAATGCTGCAGAATGTTTTCAACCTTGAAATACCTGTCTGGCAACAAACAAACTGTAAATGGTAGCAATGATGCATGGGTCACAGATCCTCTCACCCAGTCCTTATGCGACAATCAGAGACAAGATTGGCGTCCTGCAATGGGGGAGCCCCTTTAACTGAAGATGCGGCTGTGGTGGCTGCAACTCACACACTCCTGCAGCTGAAAGGTCTCCCTGGAGCAGCCCTCTCTGCACGATGTTCGACTTAACAGTATTCTTCTCAGCTTCCCCAGCTACTCTGTACACTCAGGTCCAGAACAGTGCCGCTTGGCACAAACTCTCACACACTCTTTCCACTTGCAAAGTGTCTCTCCAACTTACCCCGTGTCTTCCAGGGCTTTTGCTTTTATAAGCATACAGAAGGGACCCTGGTAAAAACTATCCGGGAAGAAAGCGGCTACTATGGCAACAAAGGGTCGTAATAGGGACTAATTATAAAGATACAAAATTTATTGAGTTCAAAAATTGACAGCTAAAAATATGCACAGTATGGAAAGCAATATTATTGCAACTTCGCATATACTAGATCTAGAATTAAAACACTACAATGGGGAAGTGTGGGAATAGCCGAAAAACAAAAAGGACACGCAAAACATGACACATAAACAAAAAGTCCGGACGCGAAATAACCATTCACATAGAGATTGTCATGCGATAAATATCGCTTGATGGATATGATGAAAACAGTTGATATTTTCTGACAATCGATATGTGTATGGTCCTCAGGGAAGTGGAGTCACTCATTGACCTAACCAATGCTGGTTTGGTGCAAGCTGACTGGTACTACTAAGTTAATTTCTGTTGGAGAGTCAATAATTGTGAAATCATGTGGTAAGGATAATATCCTTATGTGATGACTTGTTGAAGCACTGGGTCCAGCTTTGAGTCCAATAGGTGAAAAATCAATGGGTAGGGTGAGGTCCTTATCTTAGGGACTCTTAAAAACACCGGGTCCAAGATTAAATCACTGCAGGTGTGTGGATCAAAAAAAGGACTGGCCGTCCTATGGCCGTGGTTGGCCGGATATTGGAGAGAGCACAAAGTGGACTGAGAGATTATCATATATTATAAATTCAGCAGTGTTCCTACAAAGTTGATAGCCAGTCTACTAACAAAGTGCTTCCCAATGCATGGACTGTATATTCTTCAGTGGTGTGTTGGTGGCCTGGATACTGGGTATTCAATGCATTCATACACTCACTGACAATACAAACACATCCTTCTATGGCCAATCAAACAATGACCAAGGCTGGCTGCTGAGTGAGGAGGTGTGCATATAAAAAATGCTGTTATGTGTGGATTGCAAAACTGGCAGTCCATATAACACACACCAGGGTGGCCGCTTAAGGGAAGCAGCTCAGCTCAGCTGTTCCTGTGAATAACATTTGAAGATAGAAGTCTGTATGTTACCACATCCTGGTGTATTCAGATATTCCGTGACCTCCGCTGTGCTAGTGCTAGGCTAGTACTGTATGTCTGTTGCACTCTGGGTCAAGCAGGCTCCAAGGGATGATGGTTGATGGAGCAAGGTAATCCACGGCCGATGCCGTTTAGATTAGGTGGTGATCTGCGCTACGCTATTCTTTCCAGCAAAATGCGTTGGCGTCACCACAGTCACATGACACCATCCACAGCATGCCCCGCTCCAACAGGGACTAGGAACCAGGAACGGAAGGTGACACAGATCACCACCTGACCTAAACAGCGTCGGCCGTGGATTACCCTGCTCCATCAACCATCATCTCTTGGAGCCTGCTTGACCCAGAGTGCAACAGACATACAGTACTAGCCTAGCACTAGCACAGCGGAGGTCACGGAATATCTAAATATACACCAGGATGTGATCACGTACGGACTTCTATCTGTTATTGTTATTCACGGGAACAGCTGAGCTGAGCTGCTTCACTTAACCGGCCGCCCTGGTATGTGCTATATGGACTGCCAGTTTTGCAATCCACACATAACAGCGTTTTTCACATGCACACCTCCTCACTCAGCAGCCAGCCTTGGTCACTGTTTGATTGGCCACAGAAGGATGTGTTTGTATTGTCAGTGAGTGTATGAATTGATTGATCGTCAAGAAGGTGTTGTAGTTGCCAGCTGCAGTGTTCGCCGTGGTCGCCGCTCCTCTTCAGTAATTGGCTGCCTGCCTGTATACATGTTGTGTAGATCCGGCCGGCGCCACCCACTCAGTGCAGTCAGTGGCCGAGCTGCGGAGTGATACGCTGCCAGTGCCTACTCATCATCACATCACAGGAAATCCTGACCTGAAGTGAGTGGCATATACAGTTGCAAGCAACAGAAGAAGAACCACAGGTAACAGCAGTTAGGAGGAGCATTTTGATTTATATAGTGACGTCACCACGCTGATGTGAGAAGGAAGGGTTCCTGTATGCCGGACGGCTTTTTTATATGCTGATTTTATCCTTAACTATTGTAAGTACGTTTACTTTTTTAATAAATGATATGTTATGCGGATTCACGCTATGGTCCCTCCCTCTTTTCGCATATGCCTGAATTAACGTTCGTATGAGCGTGAGAGGAGTCTGTGATCTGACAACTGCTTATCCTGTGTGATTCCATATCAGTGCAACCCTTCCCTGGAGACTAAAGGCAGCGGCTGGGCTATAGCCGATTGCTGGATTGAGCTTGTGCTCTGGTAAGCGGCCATTACATTAGGTGGTGGGCTTTTCACATACCTGTGGATTGTTTGTGGAGTCACTGTGGTGTTTAACCAACACTAGAATTTGATTATAGACTGTTGCTTGGCGTTTTTCATCCTGCCTGGAGTACAGCTACTGTTTCGTTTCTCCTGATCTGAGGACTTTTATATCAATGCTTGGCGCAGCTTCATTTCTCCTATTTGATTTATATATTGCTGGAAAGTTGGACAGCTATTACTGGAAAGATATGTCTGTGTATGTTAAGAGATAATTCATCTTCTTCACTTTGTATAGGTTTTCATCAAGATCAAAAATTGGCCACAACAGATGTATTGCAATACATTGCAATATAAAAAGATGTACATTCTCTAGGCTATACTGTATGTATATGGACTTGGACTGGTGGTTTGCCTGGCCTGAGTAACTTTCAAAACAAAGTGAAGCTGAATTATCTCTTATATAACACATATATCTTTCCACTGGAAAGATATATGTGTTATACAAGAGATAATTCAGCGTCACTTTGTATTGAAAATTACTGAGACCAGGCATACCATGCCCATATAAATATTTTTGTTTAATCATATTTTATTACGAGTTTTATAAATTTACATACAGATTCCACTCATAGCACATAGAAAACATAATCATGTGTATATATACCTGTTTTAAGATTGGATTATTCCCAACACATCACCTAGAGTTTTACTCTATATTGCATAACTACTATCAGATCGAAAAACAAAAATATAAAACGGAGAGATCCTGAATAATTAAAGATTTTTATCCCTTCCTTCATAGTAATTATTTAGAGCTATCAAGTGGTTCTGAATCATATCAGCCCAAACACACAAAACCAAAAACACAAAGAACAAAACACAAAATAAAAATAAATAAAAAAAAACACTACACACAGATATAGACCTAGACATACTTACACATTCCTCTGGGAAGCCCCCTCCTGACTCCATACCACACCATGCCACGCCTACCCAGTCCAACCAAATCCCCATCATACTCGTTTTCACAAGTAGAATCTCAGAATCTCAGAGTTTAAAAAGTCGATCCAAGGTGACCAAATTTCCATAAACTTGTGATAATGTCCCTGATTACTTGCTGTTAATTCCTCCATTCTTTTTATTTGGTTAATTTCGGCTACCCACTCTTGAATAGTGGGAGCAACTCTTGCATTCCAGTATCTGGGTATGATTATTCACGTGGCAGATATTATATTAAAAAACAATCCTTTTGTAACCTTTCTCAGGGCCCCTGGATATATGGATAGTAAGGCTATTTCTGGAGATCTATCATAAGATACCCCGGTGACATAGGAGCAGATCTGGAATACAATATCCCAAAATTCTTTAATCTGGGGACATGTCCACCAGATATGGATCATTGTACCCTCATCTCCTCCACATCGCCAGAAATCCCCAGGATAAATCTGTGAAATTCTATGTAACCTTGCTGGGCAATTATACCACCTAGTTAATATTTTAGAATTCTTTTCTTGTATAAAAGTCGCGGAGCTAGATTTAAAGGTTAACACATAAGCTTTCTTCCAATCTTCTACAGAAATCTAATGGCCCAATTCTCTCTCCCAATCTCTGATGTATCAGGGGCTAGTTGGGGTAGCGTATGACAGCAGTATATTATATATAGTGGAGATGGTGTTAGAACAAACTGTCGTCCCATTACACAGGGACTCAAATGATATTAAGTCCCTGTGTAATAGAGTGATTTTAGATAGATGACTGTAATAATGTTGAAGCTGCAGATAATGAAACCACTGACCAGCATATCTGCATTCATTGTTCATTATCATGTTAAGTGGCTGGAGTCCTTTTGATGACAAAGCTTGTATAATCGGAGAGGGAGTCTGCCTTATCCATTTTAGAAACCTATCTGATGACAGAGCGGAAGGGAAATCTGGGTTACCCATTATTGAGGTTAATGGACCTGGTATTGAAGAAACACCCCACCTTCTTACCGTCCTATCCCAGACTTTCAATAAGGACTGGGTCAAAGGTGGAGGTGTTTGTTCCACAAAACACAGTTTTGGTAAAGTCCATGGAAGAGAGACCAGCGGGAGCTCTATTATTTGCTGTTCTATGGCTACCCATAATTTTGTACTCCCACAGTGGAACCAATCCAATATTCTAGCCAGCACTGCATCTATATAACATAGTTCCATCTACGGTAACCCTGCTCCCCCCTCTGTCTTCCGCTTTACCAGAATATCATATTGCAATCTTGCCGATGAATTCCACCAAAGATAGCGAAGTAAACTTGATCTTAAAGGGGTTGTAAAGGTTTGTTTTTTATTTTCTAAATAGGTTCCTTTAAGCTTTTCCTTAGATTTCCCTTCTAAATATTTATTTTCTTTGTTTCCTTTGTCTGAATTTCTCACTTCCTGTTCCTCCTCAGTAAGCTGTTCAGTAAGCTGTTTTGGCTGACTCCATACCACTCGGATGATGGTGTGAAGTTTAGTGAGGAGAAACAGGAAGTGAGGAATTCAGACAAAGAAAAAAAAATGTAAAAGGGAAATGGAAGGAAAAGGTAAGTGAACCAACAATGCACTAGCTTAAAGGAACCTATTTAGAAAATAAAAAACAAACCTTTACAACCCCTTTAAAGATCGAAAAAAACTCAGTGGTAGCGCTATAGGCAGTGTTTGATATAAATATAGGAAACGTGGCAGAATATTCATCTTGTATATTGCCATTCTCCCTAACCATGAATGTTTCCTTTTAGCCAAATGCTGCAATCTATTAATTGTAGAATTTAGTAAAGGGAGATAATTAAACTCATAATTTTTTTTTCTACCGAGGTAATATTCACTCCTAAATATTTGAGAGCTTGTGATTCCCACTGAAAGGGAAAGTTATTTTCTAGCGTTTTTTTATCTATTACTGATAACGTAATATTGAGACATCGAGATTTTGCAACGTTTACTTTAAAGTTGCTATAAAGGCCAAACTGTTCCAATTCATAGATAATATTCGGAAAAGCTATTTTTGGATTAGATACATATAAAAGTAAGTCATCTGCGAAGATACTCAGTTTATAAGAGTTATTGCCTACCTGAACCCCCTGAATTGAACAATTTGACCGAAGAGCAACCGCCAGGTGTTCCATGGCCAGGATATACAAATATGGTGACAACGGGCAGCCCTGGCGTGTCCCATTTGAAATTTTACCAGGTGGGGATAATGTCCCGTTAACCTTTATTCTTGCTGATGGAGCTGTATAAAGGGCCATTATTTTCTGTATAAATTCTCCTGGGAGTCCTATTTGTTCCAAAGACGCTGCCATAAACTTCCAGTCTAAACGATCAAAAGCCTTCTCAGCGTCTAAGGCTAACAAACAGAGTGGGCTCTTGGATCTCCGGGCATAATGTATCAAGAGGCTGGTCTTCAAGATGTTATCACGCGCTTCCCTCTTCGGTACGAATCCCACCTAATCTAACCCTATTAAACCCGGTATCACTGTTTGTAATCGTGCAGCCAACGCTTTAGCATATATTTTTAGGTCCACATTAATCAGAGAGATGGGCCTGTAGCTGGAACACTGAGTAGGATCTTTTTCAGGTTTAGCTATAAGTGTAATATGCGCCTCCTGGGTCTGTTTAGTGAATGGACAGTCTGCTGTTATGTCATTAAACAAATTACACAGAACAGGGTTAAGAAGTTCTCCAAAATGTTTATAAAATATTCCTGAAAATCCATCGGCCCCGGACTCTTACCTGGCTTCAGTGATTTACTGGCCTGGGTGACTTCTGCCAGTGTAAATGGAGTCAATAGGCACTCTGCTCTCTCCTTTGGCACATTTGGCAGGCCAGTGCTCTGTATGTATTCACAGAGTTGTGCATAACTCATTCTATCTGGTCTTGTTGAATTTGTATCCTTTAAGTTATATAGTGAAGAATAATACTCATGAAAGGTGGAAGTGATTTGTTCTGTGGCACATACAAGGCCGCGCTGAGGGCACTGCACCTTTGGGATATAGGTTCTAGATTGTTTCTTAGAAATAGATCTGGCGAGTGCTTTACTACACTTTTTTCCATGTTCGTACATCATGTGTTGCATACACTCCTTATGTTTCACATAGGCCTGATCAAGTCATGAATACAATTTTAATCTTTTTTGTTGAAGAGATTGAAAGATAGCAACACCTAAGTGTTGTTTATGTTCCAATTCTAATTCATGGATCTCTTTCAACAGGGAGGCCAAAGTGGAAGCCCTTTCCTTCTTTAATCTTGTACCATGTGATATTAGTATTCCCCTCAACACACATTTTAAGGCCTCCCATTTTATAGGGGACGCTGTTGTATCATTTTTATGATCATTAAAGAAAGCTGAAATTGTTTCCTCCATGGCCCCAACTGTTAGCGTATCATTTAACAAATTCTCATTTAATCTCCAAGTAAATTTAGGTTTTATGGTGTTTGGAACCTTCACCGCAAAATATACGGGAAAATGATCAGACCACTTTTGTATGCCTATCTCGGACCACGGTTCCCAGTCCAACATACGATGTGAAACCAAGAAATAATCTATCCTGCTGTACGTATTGTGGGTCGCAGAGTAGCACGTATAATCTTTATCTCGAGGGTGTAATGCACGCCAAACATCTACTAGTTGAAACAAATGAAACGTCCGCTTTAATCTATTCAAACGAACGCGTGAGATATGTAGATTGCCCGTTGAGGTATCCATAGCCGAATCCATAGTTAAATTTAAATCACCTCCCATAACTAAGACTCCTTCCTCTAAATCTCTAAGTTTCCCTAAAACTACCGACATCATAGTGCCTTGTCCCTGTGTGGGTGCATATATATTAACCAATGTAAATAGCTGATCAAAGATTTTACATTTAATAAACAAATATCTACCCTCAGGGTCAGTCTGCTCCTGAACATCAGAGATTGGGATAGAGGAATGTATGCCAATCGCCACCCCTCTTAATTTTCATATTTGATTATGACTCATGATGAACCATCTAGAATAATACCTAGTGGGCATTCTAGGGACTGAAGAAGATTTAAAATGAGTTTCCTGAAAAAAAAAAATATTCACCTTTTGCTTATGCATATCATATATTATTTGTGATCTTTTCTGCGGAATATTCAGACCCCTGACATTCAGGGATCCAAACTTAAGGCTCCTCATGGTGGATCGAGATAGGGCTCAAGCAGGCATGGCGCATGATATCTGTCTACAGAGCGGGCCCCCCAGAGGAACAAAACACTAACTAAATACAAAAAAAAACAACAACATCAACCCACAAGACAAAGACACACAAAAAAAAAAAGAAAAAAGACACACAAAAACCTACAGAAAAAAATAAACATCCCTCCCATTAGTAGCAGAAATATAGTGTATACTACCGCATATCTGTATGTCGCGGTGCATCCCGGAGGATCTGTAATTCCACGATTTAGTACCAATTCCATTGGGTAAAAAAAATACTACAAAATTTTTTTAATGTCCCGCACCCCCCAACTTCCTGGTTGTTGGTGCTCCCAATGGTAAGAAGAAAAAGGAAAAAAAAAAGGAAAAAATAATAATAAATAAATAAAAAGAAAGAGAGCAGTCCAGCACCCTGTCTGGGCTCGGCTCCCCTTGTCCCCAGTCTCATTCTATTACCTATACACGCATTTAATCCAAAACACCATGTTTTTACATTCTTTAATTGACTAATCTAGTATGGCAGAACTTATTTTAGTTATTATATCTACAGCAATAGGTGGCTCAGTATGCTCCGGTCCACCCATCGGGAGCGTAACGGGCCCCATTTACCTCTATCCCGCCCCGGGGGGCGACTGGCTGCCCACTGGGCCGCTCCCCTCCACCATCCCGATGCCCAAATATAAGTCTCCACAAAAAAAAAGGGAGACTCCCCCCATATATAGTTTCCCCCATACCTATGCAAAATAGGACTAAACACAGCCTACTCTATACATCACTAATCAGCGCTATAAATCAACGAAATCTCTCATGACCATATTTGCATATCGTCTAGAAAAAATAAGAAATGGTATTCATAGTGATGCACTTAGGGATATATATATGGTCCCATACACGTTGGAATAACACCAAAAAAAAAGAAAAAAAGAAAAAGAAAAATGAGACATTTCTTCATTTTAGTGACTGAAACGTGACCAGTTATTTAATTTTTTCCCCTTTTATCTCTTTCAACCTTCTCATTCCCTTCATCTCTTTCTCTCCCATCTCTTCCCTTTCGATCTTGTTCCTTCAATGTCTTGGGGATCTTCCTGATTTCCATGGCTCCCACGCTGGTAACTCCAAGGCCCTAGGCATGGGGGGGTTGGGCCATGGATCTAATTCCACTTGTTGGATGCCCAAGTTTTTACAGAAGGCGGGGAGGTATAAATATAGCCCAGAGAATGTACATCTTTTTTATATTGCGTGGGTGACCTTAAAATGATGCCCCTCCTGAAAAAAGTTCTGCGGACGCCCATGTCTGTCAGTCCACTTTGTGCTCTCTCCAATATTCGGCCAACCACCGCCAGTCCTTTTTTTGATCCACACACACCTACAGTGATTTAATCTTGGACCCAGTGTTCTCAAGAGTCCCTTGAGAGTCGCATGACAATCTCTATGTTAATGGTATTTGGCATCCGGACTTTTTGTTTGTGTCATGTTTTGTGCGTCATTTTTGTTTTTTGTCTATTCCCACACTTCACCATTTTAGTGTTTTAATTCTCAATCTAGTATATGTGAAGTTGCAACAATATTGGTTTCCATACTGCACATATTTTTAGCTGTTAATTTTTGAACTCAATACATTTTGTATCTTTATAATTAGTCCCTATTACGGGCCTTTTGCTGTCATAGTAGCCACTTTCTTCCAGGGCAGTTTTTACCAGGGTCCCTTCTGTATGCTTAGATTGGCTTGGCTACGTTGACAACACCCGACTGTGGTGAGTGGTCCAAGGGTGACTAGAATTATTATACTTCTGTGGATATACCTTAGGACCCATTACTCTTTTGCTGTGTTTATGCTTTTCCTTTTATATCCTCCCATCCCTTGGTAATTTCTCACGAGCTCTGTGGTTTAACTTCAGCTTTACTGTGAGGAAAGTTCTGTTTTCAGCCTACAAATCCCAGAAGTCTCTGAACACCTATATTAAGGCTTTAACAAATAAAAGTGCTGAATGCTGCAAACTTGTGGATGAATAAAGTTCTGCATTCTCCGTAACAAGGCATAGTGTTACATAAATAAACAGCAGTAAATCTTAATTGTGCCCTAAAAGGCTACTTCTAGTAAACAGACAAGTACAAACAAAAGAATTTTTGAAGAAAGGGTAAATAGTTAAGGAGCTATGACATGCTACAAAGTACATCATTATTTTGTTAAAAGTTTATTTTATTTTATTTATTAACATTGCCAAAGGAAGAGAACTACAGGTAGACCATGTGAAATCTGTCATTTGTCAGTTGGGTTAGACCATATATGATGGAAGCTAAGGTTACTTTTAGCTGCTGTCTGAATGTAGAGTAGAGGATATATACATTTGCAGAGAGAAGGAACAGGCAAACTGAACTTATTTGTGGAAAATTGCTTTACCATCTTATACCTATGTTAATTCACAGAGAGGGGGTAAGGAGATGTATCGTTAGCTTAGGTTACTGAATTTTTACATTCTACTAGCTAAATACAGCATTTCAATGAGTAATATGTGAAGACAAGAATGTCCACCAGATGGCAGCAAATGATATCTTGTAGTTAATACACAAGTATGGGTGAACCTATACAAACAACACTGTTGATTTGCTTGATAAAGAAAGATATATGCAAACTTGACAACTATTAAGTGCAGCTGAAAAAGCGCATTATGTTGACAATGCAGCAAGCTTCACCATCTCAGCTGATCTGATATTTAACAATAACAAATTGACCCTGTCTAATAATTCACGTTATTAGAGGTTTTAGTTGCACATATTTGCAAATATACAGAATGCGGAAGCTACGTTGTCTCCGTCAAGGCTCGTTTGTGTACTGTGGTCCTAACTCTGAATTTTAAAAATTCTCCAAGTTGGAGCTTATACAGCAGTAGATAAATTAAGGGTAGGTTTGCCTGAAGGAAGCCCATCCCTCCTTAAAGGCACAGTGTAGTATCCTGTGGCAACAATGGAAGGGGCAAGGGGATATAACAATGTAAAAGTAGTTATGCAGCATTCCGCATAGTGAAAACACTTGTAGAAATGAAAAAAAAATAGCAAAAGCATAGAAAAAAATAACTACTTACAAAGGTGGGGAGACTGGCACCTGACCAATTAAATAGTCATACAGTGTCAGTACTCCAATACAATCTCATTCAAAGAATAAATATACTGCATGTTTCTACCATTTGACTAACTAATACCCTGATACTATCTAAAACCATAAACATAAAATTAAATGTTTCAGATTATCTGGAGCAAGATACTCTTGGGTACCTGTAAAGCAACCAGCGTTAGTCCAAACATAAATATATTGTGGAACACTACCTCTGAGGAGGTAACCCTCCAACAAATCAATTCAGCAGCCATTCCTAAGCCCTAATTTATAAGTACTAACAATATCCCCAAAGTCTATAGGTCCCTTCCCATACGTAAATCCCACAATCCTGTCACTAATGGCCTGAGCAAACTGAAAGCCCCAAGCCGGCAAATTGCTCTTGACTTGATGTCTATCCCAGAGCCCTGAAACAAAATAGAGAGACAGGCACCCTAACTAACTAAATGTATCTTGTGCTGAAAATCCAAAGTCCTGGTTCAGTAACTCCCAAAGTCCCTAGGTCCCAAACCATGGAACACAGGAAGTAAGAAGAGAAAGCTGTAACTTCCAAGAATCATCAGATCATCATGCCAGCAGAACATAAATCCTTCTCAGCATTCTGGGAAAATGTGGGCAGTCTCCTCCCACTACTTGCCAACCAACTTCATTTAAAAGAGAAGTTGAGCTTTAAAAAAAAAAATCACACTTACCTAGATGGACGCAGCATCACTCCAATACTGCATCTGTTCCCCACCAGCTCTAAGACCGCTGATCGCTCGGTTCTCAGAGCTCCGTGAGCAGAAAGCTGATGACTGTCAGTCACTGCTCTCTGCTCTGCCCCCCCCCCGCACTCACTGGAGATCTGGGTTGTGGAGGGGGCTCGTTGAGAGGCTGAGCTGGGTGCTGGTCCAGGCATGTGGGCAGAAACCGACTTGATTGTCACGATCTTGCCTTAGCCTGGACCAGCTCTGTGATGTCAGCTGAATGCAGGCTTCAGCCCACTGTCTGCTGAAAATGGATCACAGGAGTGCAGAATGAGCTGCACTCCTGTGATCCACAGGAGAGGTACAGACAAATGAGCTTTGGCTGTACTTCTCCTTGAACAATGTTCAGTCACCCACTGAGTTGGCAGAGTTCAGTCCTACAAGTAGCATAGGACCCTTGTGTATGTGACCACCCAATTCTGAATACTATAGATACTATGATCAACAGCAGCAGTAGAATTAGGTGGGGCCTAGCGATACACAACCATGAGCCATGTGAAAAAAGCAGTCAGCCTGACCCCAGCCTACCAGTAGAAAGTTGGATCAGGGACTTGGGATATCGTTCCATCTAGGCCCCAGATATTTACTGACCATTCCTGGTCCTGCCTCCAGGCCTTTTTGATAACTACCTTGTCCTTGTATATGAATCGGCCCAAGCTCCAACTTCTTTTGATACTCAAGAACTTGTCCCAGAATCTGTTAGCTCCTGAATGGCGATGGGGCTTTGGCACATTGAGAAATCCTCAAATCTCCTTGTTACATCAGTTCCCTCTTAGTGCTTTGCCTTCTACCATCACTGCTGAGGTGCACATATGGGTACTTGTACCCAAGTTCCAGGGCTACTTTCCTTTGTGCGATCTGCTGTCGCCTGGAAAACTTAAGAAGTTCATCTTTGGCCCCTGTGCCCAGCAGGATATAAAGATTGGTGGCCCTTTTTTATGAGCTTGTGGTGGGCCTCACTCTGAGCAACTGTTCTAACTTAAGTGCACAGATAGAAAGGGCTGCAAGGGTTGGAACAGTGATAATAATGGGGGATTTTAGCTACCCAGAAATTGACTGGAGTAATGGCACTGCTGGAACAGTTAAAGAGCAAACATTTATAAACCTATTGCAAGACAATTTTATAGTCTAGTTTATTGAGGCTCTGACTAGGAATGATGCTCTGCTGGACCTGGTATTCTCAAGCCATGCAGAGCTTATTACCAATATTCATATAAAAGAACATCTGGGTAGCAGTGACCATACCATGATTTCATTTATTGTTAGCTGTAAGTAACAAACACATATGGGGCATATAAAAACACTTAACTTTAAGAGAGCAAATGTTCCAAGGATGAGGGCTGCTCTCCAAGACTTACACTGGGAGGGAATATTGGCATTGATGAACACAGAACAGAAATGGGATTTCTTCAAAAAGCCTGTATGCAACTCACTGCAAAGTATATTCCAATGGGCAATACGTTTAAAAGGCTAAAAATAAAACCTATCTGGCTCATGGACCAAAATTAAAAAAGCTTTAAATAATAAGTTAAGAGCTTTTAAAAAATATATAAATGAAGGAACACTATCATCGTTTAAATGTTACAAAGAATATAACAGAATATGTAAAAAGGTAATGAAGGACACAACAATTCACAATGAATGACGGATTGCAAAAGATAGAACAAATCCCCAAAATGTTTAAAATAGATTAATAGTAAAAAAAAGTCAGGTCTGAACATGTAGGTCCTTTACACAATAATCTGGAGTGGGTCACTGGGGACAAAGAGAATGCACATTTATTAAATACTTTCTTCAGCTCTGTGTATACAAAGGAGCATGGGGGATATCATGTCCATAATGTCCATAATAAGGATGGTATTGAGACAGCCCCAAATGATCGACAATGGCTCAAAAGTGATATAGTCCAGAAATATTTAGACGGAATAAAGGTGTATAAAGCACCTGGACCAGATGGCATCCACCAACGGATCCTAAAAGAATTGAGCTCTGTCATTTCAAAGCCATTGTTTTTAGGGACTCGTTAATGACTGGAATAGTACCACTGGATTGGCGTAAGACCAATGTGGTGCCTATATTTAAAAAGGGATCAAAGTCTTTACCAAGTAACAACAGACCTGTTAGTTTAACTTTTACTGTTGGGAAGATACTGGAGAGCTTAATAAAAGACCACATAGATGAGTTATTGCTGGGAAAAACATTTTTTAAGCAACAGACAGCATGGATTCATGAAAGTCAGAAGTTGTCAAACAAACCTGATTTCTTTTTATGAGGGAGTATGTAAAACCTTGGACAGAGGGATGGCTGTGAATGTAGTATACTTGAATTGCAAAAGCGTTCAACATAGTTCCCCATTACACGGCTAATGTGTAAGGTAAAGTCTACAGGCTTGGAAAAAACTATTTGTAATTGGATAGAAAACTGGCTTAAAGACGGTCTTTAGAGAGTAGTGGTTAATGAGTGGTGTACCCTAAGGTTCAGTGTTGGGATCCTTCAGTATTTGCAGATGACACCAAGCTATGCAGTGGAATAACATCCTTACAAGATGTCTCCTACTTAGAAGTTTTGTGACTATGTGGCAAATGAGGTTTAATGTTGATACATGTAAAATTGTGTACTTAGGAGCTAAGAATATGCATGCATCATACATACTAGGGGGAGCACAACTAGGGAAATCCATAGTAGAGAAGGATCTGGGGGTTTTGGTAGACCATAAGCTTAATAATAGCATGCAATGCCAAGCTGTGGTTTCCAGAGCGAGCAAAGTCCATTCTTGTATTAAGAGAGGTATGGACTCCAGAGAGAAAGATATCATTTTGCCCCTGTACAAATCATTAGTAAGACCTCATCTGGAATACGCAGTTTTGGGTACCAGTTCTCAAATGAGGATATCAGGGGACTGAAGAATGTGCAGAGAAGGGAAACCAAACTGATAAGAGGCATGAAGGAGTTTGAGAAAAGATTAGAGAAACTGAATTTATTCTCTCTTGAGAAGAGGAGATTAAGGGGGGATATGATCAACATGTACAAATATATAAGTGGTCCATATAGTGAACATGGTGTTGAGTTTAAGGTCATCACAGAGGACAAGGGGGCACTCTTTACACCTAGAGAAAAAGAGATTTCATCTCCATATACAGAAAGGTTTCTTCACTGTAAATGCTGTGAAAATGTGGAATAAACTACCTCCAGAGGTGGTTCTGGTCAGCTCAGTAGATTGCTTTAAAAAAAAAAATCTGGATTTTTTCCTGAATGTACATAATATAACTGGATACTAATATTTATAGGTAAAGTTGATCCAGGAAATATCTGATTGCCTCTCGAGGGATAAGGAAGGAATTTTTTCCCCTGCTGTAGCATATTGGATCATGCTTTGCTGGGGATTTTCGCCTTCCTCTGGATCAACTGTGGGTATAGGATTGTGTATGTGGGATTATATGTTTTTTTTATTTTTTATTATTGGTTGAACTAGATGGACTTGTGTCTTTTTTCAACCTGACTAATTATGTAACTATGTGAGTGTGAGGTGCTGACAGATCCATCCTGCGGTCCTGAAACTCTTGGCTTGACTGCAGCCTTTGTGTACATTGCAACACGATCCTGGTGTGCTGAATCAGGATCATCTGCCTGTATGGGCAATGCCTCTCATTCTCCAGCACTTTCTTCCTCACCGTTAACGGCCTGTGCTGTGTCTCTGTAATCCTGGTGGTCACCCCAGGACAACCCCCCTGAGGTGCCCCACTCACTCATGTCCTCCTCACTTGGATCCCTACTGAAATTTGGTGCTTCCAGGTCAGTCTCTGGATCACTCCTCTGATCTCTCAGCTCCTGTGACCCAGTCTCCCTCAGAGGCTCTTTCGGGGGACTGGACACTGGTACCACTAAAGCTGCAGGCTTCTCTATAGTTTCCTCTCCAGTGACTACATTCTTGATGCTCCTGAACTCACTGGGATAGAACTCTGCTGGTGGCTGTATACATAACCCCTGGTCCTTCTCCACAGTCTGGGAAGTAATTTTCCCCTGCTTTTCTAATCAGTAGAAAGGGAGCTCGCAACTGTACTCACATTTCCGTCTGGCAGCTCTGATTCAGAGGCCTCTGTGCAGAAACCTGTGCTCCACTCTACGTTGTAGACAATAGGGGGCAAGCTGCTGGGGAGTAGCTTGAATAGTGGATAGACACATCAGCTTCACATTCTCACCACCGCTGTCAGTGTCTGGCATGTTCCACACACTGTACACAGAGTCTTGCCTCCCTGGACGGTGCTCAACTGTACACCTGTATCAGTGAGATACTCTAATTTCTTGGCCACCCGGCTCAGTCCCTCCACTGCCATACTTGTGCCCTGAAGTGAAGTGAGTGGCATGTGCCCCACTATCTTGGTGCTCCTCATATGAGCAGGGTGTATGACTCTTCCAGAATCCAGTCCACAACTCTACTCCCTTCCCCAGAACCTACTGGTGCCGCTTCTCCTGCACCACTGTTTAACCCCTTCCTGTCCAAGCGACTGGCAGAGGAATTCACTGCAATAGGTGCACTCTGTACTGACACGGTTGGTGGCAATCTCCTCGCCCCACATGAGCATGCAAATGTGACTGACTGTGGATTCACTCATTTGGGTTTCCTCAACAGCTGCCAGTAGCAACTGCTGCCTGCACCAGGTGGGAGTCCAGGACCGAGGCCCAACAGAACGAGGTAGCACAGATTTCTCACAGATTCTATTCCCTATTGGGTACATGGCAGCCAAGCACACTGCAGCTCCACAGTCTCACACTCAATAACTAGGCAGTGAATGCCTTTCTTGAAGTTCCATGCTGGTTAAACTTGGTTGGGGTGTAGGGTGAGCTATGGGATAATCCAAATTAAGTGAAAAGTGTGACAGAGGACCCTCTCTGGCTATCACTAGACTCTTCAGGACTAGGTGCGGGTGTACATACAGCTCAGGAAACTCTAGTTATAGAAGCAGTCCTAAGCCAGCAACTCTGGAAAATTCTCTCCAAGGGTTAAACAACAGCAGTCACTAGTATCTCTCTCTCTCTTTCTGGCCTCTACACACTGTGTCACTGTGTATTCGGATGCCTTTCTCCAGTACCAGCTAGATTATGTACTATGAGCCTCCAGGACAGATCCTCAGTGGACTTCCTCCAAACTGTTCTCAATAAATTTAGCTCACCCTGAGCTGGGACCTTGATGAACTCCTGTGAACTTCTCCAGGCTGGGTCTACTCTTCTAAAAAATGGCCCCTGGCTGTTCCAGGCTCCAGCCTATTAACAGCTGTAGGGAATTCAACCACATACTGGCTATTCTTCTCCCCAGGAATTGGCAGATGCTGTGTGAATATGTAGGTTCAGGGTCTGCTTCTTCTATCCTATTAAATTCTAGAACTCAATAGAAAGCAGGGATGGGGTAGTATATGTATGTGTGTGTGTGTGTCTTTTGAAATTTAGTGCTGCAACCAAACTTCCTTAATCATTTATGATATCATATTCTGGACAATGTTTTAACTGATAAAAGTAGTAAAACAAGCTAGCCAAAAAATCAAGATGCATTTCTTGCCAAATATGGGGGTACAAAGGCATGTGGTAGTGATAAGGAAGTGAGTAGAAAAGATATTTCTTTATCGTACACCACGGGACACAGAGCCAGTCATTACATAATGGGTTAAGGGTCACCAGCGGTGATTGGACACTGGCATAACCAATGGAAGACAGTTCCCCTCCATATAACCCCTCCCATCAGGGAAGTACCTCAGTTTTTTTTCGCCAGTGTCGAAAGGTGTTAGACGCGTTAGGAGGTGCTAAAGGAAAGCTCTACCAAAGAGACCCTCTGGGGGTAAAAGAGCTATGCTTTCGGATCCATCCAAGACGCCTACAAATGAGCTGAATCTGGATGGGATCCGGGCCTCATCCATGAGGCGTCGCCTGTAATGTCTCTCTTCGGAGGACTGGGCTCTAAGATCCAGCACTTTCGCTATTTCGCTATAAAGTCCTGGTAAGAGTCTTGTACAAGGCCCAGGGGAGAGGTATCCTTTAAATAGGAACCCATATCCCTGAAGGTTGGCACACATAGCCCACCGTGAAGGGTGAAGTTTGGTATCTGTCTGAAAACTTTCAGCAGAAAAACCTGCGGCGTGGATAAGGTGAGATTAGAAGGTCCATAACTAGGTTGGGACCTTTTTCAAAAAAGTGGATGTCTTCTTTTTTTCCACCACTGGGGGGAGTAAAGAGCTGAATATACTCACCTCACTCTGTTCAGTGTCGGCTTCGGCGAAGTACACTGCTCGTCACCTCCGCTGCTGAGCTTGCTTGAGCTCCCCGCTCCTCCTTCCGGTGGCCGATACAGACACCTGCAGATGCAGGTAAGTGGGGACAGGGGCTGATGAGAGTCCTCTCTCACTATGGCCACCACCATAGCGCTAAAGGCCGCGCGCGCGCGCGCGGGAGCGCGCTTTATCGGAGGGGGGGGGGGGGGCCGAAGGCGTGCGCGGGCACGTGGCGCGCGCAGGCACAGAAACGGCGCCAAATTTAAAAGACTGTCAGTGTAAAAAGCACTGCAGCAGCAAGCAAGCTCGTTAGTTCTCTTGTTCCTGGCAGAGAAACACAGCAGCTATACAGGGACGTAAGACTCCATGTGGTTGGATTGGGTACTTCCTAGAAGACATCCATGTTATGCATAGTTATGTGTTAAAAGTTGCATACTTAATGTATTTGCTAAACTGAACACGGTAGTATATGCATTTAGGTACCTTGTATTTTGTCTAAACAGTAAGTCTTCCAGGGGAAGTAATGCGGACAAAAAGAGATAAAAGAGCACCGCCGCCTGAGACAGGGGGCTCTAGCTGTGCTGACTCGGTACCTTCCTCTCCTGTGTTGCCAAAAGCACCTGTACAGGATGAGCCATTACCTCTGTCAGGTATGGCGGCTTCCCCAGTGAAGCCTGGGCCTGCATATGTCACTGAGGACACTTTATCAGCTGCCCTAAATAATCTGGAGGAGAAAATTGCTACTTTAATCGCTAAATCCTCTAAAAAGGACAATAAGCGAAGCAGATCTCCTCCAGTATTGGACCTCCCTTCAGAAGTACCTGAGGAGGAGGAGGATGAGGAGGAGGCTACATCAGCAGAGGATGAGGAGTCAGACGGATCAGGGATATCGGATGAGCCTTTTTCGGTATCCCAGATTTTAAAGTCACAGGTGCAATGCTATGCAGGAGCCGTGCGAGCTGCATTTAGGTTACCCTCTTTGGAGGTAACAGAATCACCTGTCTCCTCCCTAGGATCATTAAGATCCCTGCAAGGTGCATGCTCCTTCCCGGTTCATCCGTTACTAGAGGATCTATTGTACGCAGACTGGCAACATCCAGATAAGCGTTTTTCACCTCCAAAAAAGTTTAACATTCTTTATCCTATGGAGGAAAATTTTTTAAAGAAATGGAGCCTGCCTACGGTAGATGCGGCTATTTCTTGTGTAAATAAAAACCTGACATGTCCAGTGGATAATGTACAAGTGTTTAAAGATCCTTCTGAGAAGAAGTTGGAATCCTTACTGAAATCCTCCTTCCTTTTGGCCGGCTCAATTATCCAACCTGCAGTAGCAGCAGTCGGTATGTGTCAGGTCGTCAGCCAACAGGTAAAGCAGGGGCTGAAGGAGCTGCCTTCAGAGCAGGCTAAAAATTGGGAGAATTTGCCTAAAGCCTTATGCTTCACAGTGGATGCCATGAGAGATTCTATCATACAGGCATCACGCCTTACACTCCAGCTGGTACAGATGCGCAGAGTACTTTGGCTTAAGCATTGGTCAGCGGAAGCCCCATGCAAAAAGTTGTTGGCAAGTTTCCCGTTCCATGGCGAACGCCTTTTTGGGGAAGATTTAGAAAGATATATCCAAAAGATATCAAGTGGTAAAACGACACTTTTACCTGAGAGAAAGAAAAACAAGAGACCTTGTTTTAAACACACTCTCTCCCCAGCTCCCGGGAAATCTGACTCCAGCCAGTGGCGACGGCCTTTTCAGCCGCCCAAAAAAGCCAAAGAACAGGCTCAGAAGAACAAGAAGCCGTGGGGTTCAAGAGCTAATAAGCAAGCCCCCAAAACCTCTCATTGAAGGGGCGCCCCCGCTCGGCCGAGTGGGGGGAAGGCTTCGTCAGTTCTCAGCGACTTGGCGGACAGAAACCCAGGACAAATGGGTGGTATCCACAATATCCTCAGGGTACAGACTGGAATTTCGAGAGATCCCATCTTCTCAATTCCGAAGTTCAAGACTCTCCAAGGATCCACAAAAAAGAGGATCCTTCTTCAAAGGTTTGAATCACTTAATAGCTCAAGGTGTGGTTACAGAGGTACCCCAAAAGGAGCAAGGTTCAGGTTTTTACTCAAACATCTTTGTGATTCCAAAACCGAACGGAGAAGTCAGACCCATCCTGGATCTAAAAAATCTAAACCAGTTTCTGAACGTTCGCCATTTTCGAATGGAAACGATTCGATCCGTGGTCGCTACTTTAAAAGGCGGAGAATTCATTGCGTCCATAGCTATCAAAGACGCATATCTACACATACCAATCCTCCCCGCTCACCAAAGATTCCTAAGGTTTGCGGTAGAAGATCGCCACTTTCAATTTGTGGCCCTGCCATTTGGTGTAGCCACCGCGCCCAGAGTATTCACAAAGGTGCTAGCTCCTCTGTTAGCAAACCTAAGAACACGGGGCATTGCGGTAACAGCCTATCTAGACGATCTACTATTAATAGATCAGTCAAAGGAGGGATTGGATCACGCTGTAGACACTACAGTAGGATACCTGGAGTATTTAGGATGGATTATAAACTTACAAAAATCCTCTCTCCAGGCCCAAAGAAGGATAGTGTACCTGGGCATGATCATAGATACAGCCCAAAACAGGGTATACCTGCCAGAGCCAAAGATACAGTCTCTGAAAGACCTGATCCACAAGGTCAAAGCAAACAAGAGGCCGTCTATTCGCCTTTGCATGAGACTATTGGGAAAGATGGTAGCCTCCTTCGAGGCGGTCCCTTACGCCCAGTTTCATTCGAGACTACTTCAAGGCAATATTTTAGCCTCCTGGAACAGAAAGAGCCAAGCTCTGGATATACCCATGCGCCTGTCCTCACAAGTACGCCACAGCTTCAATTGGTGGCTAGAAGCCAGGAATTTACGGAAGGGAAAGTCCTTCCTCCCAGTGGCCTGGAAGGTGGTATCTACGGATGCCAGCCTATCGGGCTGGGGTGCAGTATTCGAGGAGGCTTCTACCCAGGGAACCTGGGCCAAGACTCAGGGGATCCTGCCCATCAATGTGCTAGAGATCCGGGCGGTATATCTAGCCCTCAAAACCTGGACATACAGGTTACAGGGCTACTCAGTTCGGGTTCAATCCGACAATGCTACGGCAGTAGCTTACATCAATCACCAAGGAGGCACCCACAGTCGGGCAGCCCAAAGAGAGGTGAACCGGATCTTGGCATGGGCAGAAGAGCATGTACCTTGCATCTCTGCAGTCTTCATTCCAGGGATAGAAAACTGGCAAGCAGACTACCTGAGTCGTCAGCAGCTGCTACCAGGAGAGTGGTCTCTTCACCCAGAGATCTTTCAGGCCATATGTCTGAGATGGGGAAACCCAGATGTAGACCTGCTAGCTTCCAGGTTCAACAAGAAATTGGACAACTTTGTGTCCAGAACGAGAGATCCTCTAGCCTACGGGACAGACGCTCTAATAACTCCATGGAATCAGTTCTCACTGATCTATGCATTCCCTCCGATCCCTCTTCTACAAAGACTGCTTCGCAGGATCAAGGAGGAGGGAATACCAGTAATCCTAGTGGCCCCAAACTGGCCCAGGAGGCCTTGGTATGCCGAGATCGTAAAAATAGCGATAGGAAGGCCCTGGAAGCTTCCACTTCGACACGACCTGTTGTCACAGGGTCCAGTATTCCACCCTTCCTTACAAAGGCTAAATTTGACGGCCTGGCTGCTGAGACCCACATTTTGAAAAAGAGAGGGGTCTCTGGCCTGGCTCTTTCTACGCTCATTAATGCTAGAAAGCCAGCCTCCAGACTCATCTATCATAGAGTCTGGAAAGCATACGTTTCCTGGTGTGAATCCAGAAGTTGGAATCCTCTGAAATATGAAATAAGTAGGATTCTTGCTTTTTGCCAGTTAGGAGTGGATATGAAATTAGCCCTTAGCACCATCAAAGGGCAAATATCGGCTCTATCAGTCTTCTTTCAGAGACCATTGGCATCTCACTCCCTAGTTCGGACATTCATTCAGGGGGTACTGAGGATAAATCCTCCAGTCAGGTCTCCCTTGTGTCCATGGGATTTGAATTTGGTATTGTCAGTGTTGCAAAAGCAACCTTTTGAACCTATTCGCCATATTCCTTTAATTATATTAAGTAGGAAATTGGCCTTTCTGATTGCTATAGCTTCTGCTAGGAGAGTATCAGAGCTAGCAGCTCTTTCATGTAAAGAGCCTTATCTAATTTGTCACAAGGACAAGATCGTACTACGACCCCATCCGGCTTTTCTGCCTAAGGTGGTGTCGGCTTTTCACTTGAATCAAGACATTGTTCTGCCTTCCTTTTTTCCAAACCCGCGGACGGCGGGGGAAAAATTATTACACTCTCTAGATCTAGTGAGAGCGGTAAGGGTGTATCTGCAAGCAACCGCTCAGATACGTAAAACAGATGTTTTGTTTATTTTACCAGATGGTCCCAAGAAGGGCCAAGCGGTATCAAAATCCACCATTTCCAGGTGGATTAGACAAGTAATTGTTCAAGCTTATGGTTTAAAGAACAGGACTCCTCCTTTTCCTGTTAAGGCGCACTCTACCAGGGCGATAAGTGCTTCATGGGCAGTGCACCACCAGGCTTCGATGGCTCAGATCTGTAAGGCTGCAACTTGGTCCTCAGTCCATACATTTTCCAAATTCTATCAAATAGATGTGAAAGGACATGAGGATTCCGCCTTCGGGCGAAGTGTGCTGCAGGCAGCAGTATAGGGCTTCTGGTCCGCAAGCGGTCGGTTTGATCTGTGTCTCCCCCCCTTCATATGAGCATTGCTCTGGGACGTCCCATTATGTAATGACTGGCTCTGTGTCCCGTGGTGTACGATAAAGAAAATAGGATTTTTATAACAGCTGTGACAGCAGGAAGGTAAAGTCACCTGGTTGCATCCAGGGGGGTAGATATATTTCTCCCAGATTCAGGCTTTATGCTGACTTATACAACTAGGGTGGAGAGTTGTATAAGCCCAGCTGAGGCTAGTAGGCTCATGGATGACTCATACCTCTAGGGAGAGGGCTGGGCGTCGTGCAGGCAGGGAGTTGATGAGACCAGCTGAAGCCTGTCAGTTCGTTTAAGGCCTCTATAAAAACTCCCAGATTCATTAGGTGTTTGCTCATGCCTGGACCCAGACCTGTGTGGACTGTCTAGGGAGAGTGAACCCCTGTGCGGTGAGGCAAAGCCTGTGTGGCTATTTGTTTGGACTTTTACTAAACCAGGGACTTAGGGACTAGGACAGCACCAGGCTGATCCCAGTTGTTAGTTTAGGAAACCTGCATGTTTAGTCAGAGGTCAAACTGACCAGGATTTATTTTGTTTATGTTTCTTTTTGGCTTTGCTGTGTTTTTGTCACTGTACATAGAGAAATAAACCGCACCTTTTGATTTTGAAAACCACAACCTCCGTCTGCTGGCCCTGTTTTTGTGTGGGGAGCCCAACCAGGGGGTCACACACACCCGCTACTGAGTTAACCCCCTCACAGTTGGTGGAGAACCAGTGGCAGTTTTTTTTAAGCCAGCATGGAGGAGATACTGAAACAGCTGGCTCTAGCAAATGCCAATCAACAGCAGACAAATGCAGGTTTGCAAAGGAGCCTTGCAGCCCAGCAGCAAGCTCATCAACAAGCCCAGCAGCAATCTGAGGCCCGCTTCATAGACCTGTTACAGAAGCAAGAGCAGAGACTACAACAAATGGAAGCAGTAATGCAGCAACGTCCGCAGACCAGTGAGGAAAGCCGTCCCACTAATACCGCATCCTTTGGGGTGAGTCGTTTATTGACAAAAATGACTGGAGAGGATGATCCAGAGGTATTTTTGACCACATTTGAAAGGACTGCTGAAAGAGAAAAGTGGCCTGAGGAGCAGTGGGCTGGACTGGTGGCTCCTCTGTTAACTGGTGAATCGCAGAAGGCTTACTATGACCTAGAGCCTGACCAAGCAAAAGACTATGTGATGCTAAAAGCTGAAATATTGGCAAGGCTGGGTGTCACCCTGGCTGTCCGGGCTCAGCGTGTGCATAACTGGACTTTCCAGCTTGGAAAACCCCCCAGGTCTCAAATGTATGATCTCATTCACCTGAGCAGGAAGTGGCTACAGCCAGAGACTTTGTCCGCACCAGAGATTGTGGAACGTGTTGTAATGGATCGGTTTTTGAGAGCTCTTCCTACTGCCATCCAAAAGTGGGTAAGCCATGGAGACCCAGAGACGGCCGGTGGTCTTGTGGATCGTGTAGAGAAATACTTGGCTACAGAGAACCTGACGGCCTCTTCCAGAGACTCTCGGACTTTCCACCCTAAGACCAGACCATCCCCAGGGGCGGATAAGAGGATTCCAAGGGGTGAGGGTGGAGAGAGTGAGAGGGTGGGAGCTCTACCCAAAGTTTGGCGAGAACAGCCTGGGAAGTCAGGGGCTCAAGAGGCAGCCAAAAGGATTGTTTGCTACCGCTGCCGGCAAGCGGGACATATTGCAGCAAATTGCCCGGTTGTGGAGGAACCCATGCAATGTGACTTTCTGACGGACAGACGTCAGTCGCTGTGTGCGACAGTCGCATGCACTGCCATTCGGGGAACTGAGAAACATTTATGCAAAATGTGTATTAATGGTAGAAATGTTGTGGTATTACTGGATTCAGGTAGCCTTGTGACCCTGATAAAGGCTGAATTAGTTAAAACAGAGGTCTCTGGGAATTGCAAGGTAGCTGTTATTTGTGTGCATGGGGACACCCGAGAGTATCCAGTGACTACAGTGTGTTTCGAGACCCCCAAAGGTACCCTCTCTCATCCAGTGGGCTTAGTATCTCAATTACCGCATGATGCCATTGTGGGAAGAGATTTTCCGAAGTTCTGGGAACTGTGGGATGATCCTGAGCCCCCCACTGGTGCCCCTATGTACCAGGAATGTGATAGCCAGAACTCCTCTGAGAGTGGTGAGGACTCTCCAGAATTTCCCTTGTCAGTATTGGCAGGGGAGACTCAAGAAACTGGAGAGGAGCCCACCTCCTCAGACGAAAACCTACCGTCTGTGGAGTTTTCTGATCTGGAGGTTCACAGGGAAAATTTTGCCACAGAACAGTTAAAAGACCCCGCCCTAATAAAGGCACGGGAAAACGTAGTGGAAATAGATGGCGAGTTAGTGAACCCAGATAATACCTGCACTTACCCATACTTCAGCGTAGAGAAGGACCTACTGTATCGGGTGGCAAAAAGGGCAGAAGAAACCGTTGAGCAGCTTGTGGTGCCCAAACCTTACAGGAAGTTGGTGTTGGAGTTGGCCCATGGGCACATTCTTGGAGGTCATCTGGGGACAGAGAAAACCCGAGAGAGGGTATTACAGAGATTCTATTGGCCTGGGGTGATGAAGGACATAGAAAATTATTGTTCCTCCTGCCCTGTGTGTCAGAGGTCGGCCCCGATGCCACATTTCCGTAGCCCGCTGGTCCCTCTACCCATCATTGAGGTCCCGTTTGAGAGAATCGCAATGGATTTGGTAGGTCCTATAATCAAGTCCGCTAGGGGGCACCAGTACATATTGGTTATAATGGACTATGCCACCCGTTATCCAGAAGCGATCCCTCTCAGAAATACCTCGGCCAAAACCATAGCCAAAGAGCTATCTCTTGTTTTTAGCCGGGTGGGTATTTGTAAAGAACTGCTTACGGACCAAGGTACACCCTTTATGTCCCGGGTTATGAAAGAGCTGTGTAAATTGTTCAAAGTGACGCAATTGCGTACATCTGTGTATCACCCCCAAACCGATGGGCTGGTTGAAAGATTCAACAAAACCCTAAAACAAATGTTGAAGAAAGTGGTGGATAGAGATGGAAAGGATTGGGACTGTCTACTTCCTTATTTGATGTTTGCTATTAGGGAGGTGCCCCAATCCTCTACGGGATTCTCCCCCTTTGAGTTACTGTATGGGAGACACCCAAGAGGGCTGTTGGATATTGCCAAGGAAACTTGGGAAAGTGAGAGTTCTCCCCACAGGAGTGTGATTGAGCATGTCGCCCTGATGCAAGATCGAATTGCACAGGTAATGCCCATCGTGAAGGAACATTTGGCCCAAGCGCAGTTGGCACAGCAGAGAGTGTACAACCGTGGAGCAAAGACCCGTACCTTTTCCCCGGGGGATAGGATATTGGTACTTGTCCCTACGGTTGAAAATAAATTCCTTGCCAAATGGCAAGGCCCCTACGAGATAATGGAAAAAGTGAGCGAAGTGAATTACAAGGTCAGACAACCAGGAAGGCGAAAGCCCGAACAGATATATCACGTTAATCTGTTGAAAGCCTGGAGGGATAGAGAGTCCCTAGTCGCAGAAACTTGGTCACCAGCTCAAACTGGTTGCGTGATTCCGGAGGTTGGAATAGCAGCCACCTTGTCACAACCCCAACAACAGGAGGTTAAGGAGTTTGTGCTTCGCAACAAGGAGGTGTTCTCTGAGCTGCCGGGACAAACATCTGGGGTAGAGCATGATATTATTACCCCGCCCGGTGAAAGGGTGAAGTTAAAACCCTATCGGATCCCAGAGGCCCGACGGGAGGCAATACGGGAGGAAGTACAGAAAATGCTGAACTTAGGGGTGATAGAGGAGTCCCAAAGTGATTGGTCTAGTCCCATTGTGTTGGTGCCTAAACCGGATGGGAGCTGGCGATTTTGTAACGATTTTCGTCAGTTGAACAAAGTTACAAAATTTGACACCTACCCCATGCCACGTATAGATGAGTTGATCGACCGGCTGGGAACAGCCCGATACATGACGACTCTTGACCTCACAAAAGGGTATTGGCAAATTCCCCTGGCCAAGTCGGCCAAAGAGAAAACCGCATTTGTAACCCCAGACGGGGCGTTCCAATATAAGAGAATGCCGTTCGGGTTACAGAATGCGCCGGCCACATTCCAGCGGAAAATGGACCAGATACTGAGGCCCCATCGGAAGTATGCTGCGGCTTACCTGGATGACGTAATTGTCCATAGCATAGATTGGGCCTCACATCTGCCAAAAGTGCAAGCAGTCCTAGACTCTATCCGGGAAGCGGGGTTTACGGCTAACCCCAAGAAGTGTACCATTGGGCAGGAGGAGGCCAAATATCTTGGGTACACCATTGGCAGGGGAGTGATAAAACCCCAACTCAACAAAGTCGAGGCCATCCAGAGTTGGCCACGTCCCAACAGCAAGAAGCAGGTACGGGCCTTTCTGGGAATCGCGGGTTATTATCGGCGCTTCATTCCCCACTTTGCTTCTAAGGCTGTGCCCCTAACCAACCTGACGAAAGGGAAAGGGTCGGTCATGATTAAATGGACCCCCGAGGCTGAGGCAGCATTCCAATTCTTGAAACAAGCCTTATGTAGCCAGCCAGTGTTGTACTCACCCGACTTCTCTAAAGACTTTGTCGTACAAAGTGATGCGTCAGATGTGGGGTTAGGAGCAGTATTGTCCCAGGTCTGGAACGGGGAAGAGCACCCAGTCATTTACCTCAGCAGGAAGTTGAAGTCCCATGAGGTAAATTACGCCACGGTTGAAAAGGAGTGTTTAGCGGTGAAGTGGGCTCTAGATTCCCTTCGGTACTATCTGCTAGGTAGGCACTTTGACATGGTTACGGATCACGCTCCGTTAAAGTGGATGGCTCAAAACAAGGAGACAAATAGAAGAGTGAATAGGTGGTTCCTGGCCCTACAGGAATTCAACTTCACAGTAAAGCATCGCCCTGGCGTTCAAATGGGGAATGTGGATGCTTTGTCTCGAGTACATGAATGCCTGATTGCTGGTGTTCCAACCCCAAGGTTAAAACAAGAGGGGGGGGGTATGTGACAGCAGGAAGGTAAAGTCACCTGGTTGCATCCAGGGGGGTAGATATATTTCTCCCAGATTCAGGCTTTATGCTGACTTATACAACTAGGGTGGAGAGTTGTATAAGCCCAGCTGAGGCTAGTAGGCTCATGGATGACTCATACCTCTAGGGAGAGGGCTGGGCGTCGTGCAGGCAGGGAGTTGATGAGACCAGCTGAAGCCTGTCAGTTCGTTTAAGGCCTCTATAAAAACTCCCAGATTCATTAGGTGTTTGCTCATGCCTGGACCCAGACCTGTGTGGACTGACTAGGGAGAGTGAACCCCTGTGCGGTGAGGCAAAGCCTGTGTGGCTATTTGTTTGGACTTTTACTAAACCAGGGACTTAGGGACTAGGACAGCACCAGGCTGATCCCAGTTGTTAGTTTAGGAAACCTGCATGTTTAGTCAGAGGTCAAACTGACCAGGATTTATTTTGTTTATGTTTCTTTTTGGCTTTGCTGTGTTTTTGTCACTGTACATAGAGAAATAAACCGCACCTTTTGATTTTGAAAACCACAACCTCCGTCTGCTGGCCCTGTTTTTGTGTGGGGAGCCCAACCAGGGGGTCACACACACCCGCTACTGAGTTAACCCCCTCACACAGCTTACCTGTAAAATCCTTTTCTTGGAGTACACCACGGGACACAGAGGTCCCACCCTTCTTATGGGAACCTTACTGCTTTGCTACAAAACTGAGGTACTTCCCTGATGGGAGGGGTTATATGGAGGGGAACTGTCTTCCATTGGTTGTGCCAGTGTCCAATCACCGCTGGTGACCCTTAACCCATTATGTAATGACTGGCTCTGTGTCCCGTGGTGTACTCCAAGAAAAGGATTTTACAGGTAAGCTGTTCTAAAAATCCTATTTTAACATTCTTAACAGCTGATCAAATTTTGAGTGGAATGGATAGTTTTGAAACAATATAGAACATTTCTTTAGCTATGGTTCATAGTGTACATCAAAAGACACCAGAGCAAAACAATCAACCAAATCCAGCTGCCTTTGCTTCATGGATAAGGTTAAACTTAGGTTATAATAACTGGCAAAAGTCACAGCTGGATAGAAGATGTGATTGTGCACACCTTTTTCCAAAATGTTCACAATTGGTAGCAGATGTGTGAGGTTCACAGGGAGACAGTTTAAATATATTGAATTTGTTTAAGTATTTATTACACTTTCAGTTTAGATTATAAATAACAGTATACGGTATCTCATGATGCACTTTTTATGCTGCGTAGAGTAACAAGAAAATACTTTAACCACTTAAGCCCCGGACCATTTGGTAGCTAAGGACCAGAGGTGAATTCAGAATTTTGCACTGCGCTGCTTTAACTGTAAATTGTGCGGACATGCAATGTTGTACCCAAACGAAATTTGCGTCCTTTTCTTCCCACAAATAGAGCTTTCTTTTAATGGTATTTGATTGCCTCTGCGATTTTTATTTTTTGCGATATAAACGGAAAAAGACCGAAAATTTTGAAAAAAAAAGATATTTTCTACTTTTTGTTATAAGAAAAATCGAATAAACTCAATTGTAGTCATACATTTAGGCCAAAATGTATTCAGCCACATGTCTTTAGTAAAAAAAATGTCAATAAGCGTATATTTATTGGTTTGCGCAAAAGTTATAGCGTCTACAAACTAGGGTACATTTTCTGGAATTTACACAGCTTTTAATTGACTGCCTATCTCATTTCTTGAGGTGCTAAAATGGCAGGGCAGTACAAAACCCCCCAAAATGACCCCATTTTGGAAAGTAGATACCCTAAGGAAATTGCTGAGAGGCATTTTGAGCCCATTGAATATTTTTTTTTTTTTGTCCCAAGTGATTGAATAATGACAAAAAAAAATAAAAATTACAAAAAGTTGTCACTAAATGATATATTGCTCACACATGCCATGGTTATATGTGGAATTGCACCCCAAAATACATTCTGCTGCTTCTCCTGAGTACGGGGATACCACATGTGTGAGACTTTTTAGGAGCCTAGCCACGTACGGGACCCCGGAAACCAAGCACCGCCTTCAGGATTTCTAAGGGCGCAAATTTTTGATTTCACTCCTCACTACCTATTACAGTTTCGAAGGCCATAAAATGCCAAAATAGCACAAAACCCCCCCAAATGACCCCATTTTGGAAAGTAGACACCCCAAGCTATTTACTGAGAGGCATTATTAGTCCATGGAATATTTTATATTTTGCCACAAGTTGCGGAAATATGACAAACTTTATTTTTTTTGCACAAAGTTGTCACTAAATAATATATTGCTCACACATGCCATGAGCATATGTGAAATTACACCCCAAAATACATTCTGCTGCTTCTCCTGAGTATGGGAATACCACATGTGTGGGACTTTTTGGGAGCCTAGTCGCGTACGGGACCCCAAAAACCAAGCACCGCCTTCAAGGTTTCTAAGGGCATACATTTTTGATTTCACTCCTCACTACCTATCACTACCTATCACAGTTTTGAAGGCCATAAAATGCCAAGATGGCACAAAACCCCCCCAAATGACCCCATTTTGGAAAGTAGACACCACAAGCTATTTGCTGAGAGGCATGTTGAGCCCATTGAATATTTTTATTTTTTTGTCCCAAATGATTGAATAATGACAAAAAGAAAAAAAAAAGAAAAAATGTACAAAAAGTTGTCACTAAATGATATATTGCTCACACATGCCATGGTTATATGTAGAATTGCACCCCAAAATACATTCTGCTTCTTCTCCTGAGTACGGGGATACCACATGTGTGGGACTTTTTGGGAGCCTAGCCGGGTACGGGGCCCCAAAAACCAAGCACCTCCTTCAGGATTTCTAAGGGCGTAAATTTTTGATTTCACTCCTCACTACCTATCACAGTTTCGAAGGCCATAAATGCCAAAATAGCACAAAACCCCCCCCAAATGACCCCATTTTGGAAAGTAGACACCCCAAGCTATTTACTGAGAGGCATGTTCAGTCCATGGAATATTTTATATTTTGCCACAAGTTGCGGGAATATGAAAAACTTTGTTTTTTTTGCACAAAGTTGTCACTAAATGATATATTGCTCACACATGCCATGGGCATATGTGAAATTACACCCCAAAATACATTCTGCTGCTTCTCCTGAGTACGGGAATACCACATGTGTGGGACTTTTTAGGAGCCTAGCCGCGTACGGGACCCCAAAAACCAAGCACCGCCTTCAAGGTTTCTAAGGGCATACATTTTTGATTTCACTCCTCACTACCTATCACAGTTTTGAAGGCCATAAAATGCCAAGATAGCACAAAACCCCCCAAAATGACACCATTTTGGAAAGTAGACACCCCAAGGAAATTGCTGAGAGGCATGTTGAACCAATTGAATATTTTTTTTTTTGTCCCAAGTGATTGAATAATGACAAAAAGAAAAAAAAATTTACAAAAAGTTGTCACTAAATGATATATTGCTCACACATGCCATGGTTATATGTGGAATTGCACCCCAAAATACATTTGGCTGCTTCTCCTGAGTACGGGGATACCACATGTGTGGGACTTTTTGAGAGCCTAGCCGCGTACAGGCCCTTGAAAACCAAGCACCGCCTTCAGGATTTCTAAGGGCACAAATTTTTGATTTCACTCCTCACTACCTATCACAGTTTTGAAGGCCATAAAATGCCAAGATAGCTCAAAACCCCCACAAATGACCCCATTTTGGAAAGTAGACACCCCAAGCTATTTGCCGAGAGGCATGGTGAGTATTTTACAGCTCTCATTTGTTTTTGAAAATGAAGAAAGACATATTTTTTTTCCTTTTTTCAATTTTTAAAACTTTGTGACAAAAAGCGAGATCTGCAAAATACTCAACATACCTCTCAGCAAATAGCTTGGGGTGTCTACTTTCCAAAATGGGGTCATTTGGGGGGGGTTGTGCCATCTGGGCATTCCATGGCCTCCGAAACTGTGATAAGCAGTGAGGAGTGAAATCAAAAATTTACACCCATAGAAATCCTGAAGGCGGTGCTTGGTTTTTGGGGTCCTGTACGCGGCTAGGCTCCCAAAATGTCTCACACATGTGGTATCCCCGTACTCAGGAGAAGCAACAAAATGTATTTTGGGGTGCAATTCCACATATAACCATGGCATGTTTGAGCAATATATCATTTAGTGACAACTTTTTGTACATTTTTTTTTTCTTTTTGTCAATATTCAATCACTTGGGACATAAAAAAAATTATTCAATGGGCTCAACATGCCTCTCAGCAAATAGCTTGAGGTGTCTACTTTCCAAAATGGGGTCATTTGGGGGGGGGGGGTTTGAACTGTCCTGGCATTTTATGCACAACATTAGGAAGCTTATGTCACACATCATCCACTCTTCTAACCACTTGAAGACAAAGCCCTTTCTGACACTTTTTGTTTACATAAAAACATTTTTTTTTTTTGCAAGAAAATTATGTTGAACCCCTAAACATTATATATATTTTTAAAGCAAAGGCCCTACAGATTAAAATAGTGGGTGTTGCATTTTTTTTTCCACACAGTATTTGCGCAGCGATTTTTCAAACGCATTTTTTGGGGGAAAAACACACTTTTTTTATTTTTAATGCACTAAAAAACACTATATTGCCCAAATGTTTGATGAAATAAAAAAGATGATCTTAGGCCGAGTACATGGATACCAAACACGACATGCTTTAAAATTGCGCACAAACGCGCAGCGGCGAGAAACTACATTCATTTTTAAAAGCATTTAAAAGCCTTTACAGGTTACCACGTTAGATTTACAGAGGAGGTCCACTGCTAAAATTACTGCCCTCGATCTGACCTTCGCGGTGATACCTCACATGCATGATGCAATTGCTGTTTACATATGACGCTAGACCGACGCTTGCGTTCACCTTTGCGCAAGAGCAGGGGGGGACAGCGGTGCTTTTTTTTTTTTTTATTATTTATTTTGCTTTTTTATTTTATTTTTAAACTGTTCCTTCCATATTTTTTTTTTTTATCATTTTTATTGTTATCTCAGGGAATGTAAATATCCCCTATGATAGCAATAAGTAGTGACAGGTACTCTTTTTTTGAAAAAAAATCAGGGGTTAGACCCTAGATCTTTCCTCTGCCCTCAAAGCATCTGACCACACCAAGATCGGTGTGATAAAATGCTTTCCCAATTTCCCAATGGCGCTGTTTATATCCGGGGGGGGCATTCCCTCCCACTGCTTGTAAAAGCAGTCTAGAGGCTAATTATCTGCTAGAATTGCTTTTACATGAAAGCCGGCCACTGGCTGAAAAGAATGATACCAAGATGATACCTAAACCTGCAGGCATCATTCTGGTATAAACATTCAAATCACCTCCTACAGCGTTGGAGTCACGGCTTTATGTATCGTGGGAGCAAACGCTGTTGCTGTCAAGATAAATAAATCCGCGATGCAACTGAATGGCGTACCTGCTAAGCAAATGATGGTTAACATTAAAACAAAGTAACATTCCCTACAACAGTAAGACCTTACCATACCATACCTGCAAAGCAAATACCAAAACAAAACCTAGTAAAAAATAAAACATTTTTTTTAACGCAACCTGTGCCTAAAATATATATATGCCGAAGCATGGGGGCATCCTCCCACAAAAAAGTTATGCCGCGTACACACGGTCGGACTTTTCCACGGGCAAGCCTTTGTCGAAATTTCGACCGTATATACGCGGCATTAGGAGCAAAATCGCTCCTCCGCCCCTGCTGCCCCCATGCTTCTGCATATATGCTCTTTTTTTTTTAACTGTGGTGGTGAAATCACCTCCTACAGCACTGGAGTCACGGCTTTATGTATCGTGGGAGCAAACGCTGTTGCTGTCAAGATAAATAATTCCGCGCTGCAGTTGAATGGCGCGCCTGAAAACAAAAAATTACATACCTGAAAAGCAAGCATGATAAAACATTGCAGAATGGAATACAGTAAAAAAGAGCAGAACAATAGAGAGAAAATAGAGAGAGAGAGAGAGAACAATAAAACGACAACTATTTTTGTTTTTTTTATTTTATATTTTTTTTGTGTTTTTGTTTTTTACGTTTTTTCTTTTTCTTTTTTACACTTTTTTTTTTAAACTTTAACAACTGTAATGGTTCGGGTCTCTCAAAATGTAATGGCATCTTGGGAGACCCTGTGTAAGTGTGTCCTAGTCTGTGAAATGCTGTACCCTACGCTAAAACTTCACTTTTGAGTGGTAGCGTTCAAAACATTCACCAAGGCAAAGACCAGGTTTGTCAGGACAGAGTGGACAATAATAACGGGTGTCACGCCTAAATCCGCGCTTGCTACAGACACGACATCTTTTTTGGGGGGTTCGTTGGGTAGGGGTACTCGGGAGGGCATACGGATAATGCCTCTCATGCAGCCGGCTTACTGCATTTGGTTGGGGATGGTGAGGTGCAGAACCGCCTGGATACAGGAGTTCTGTGACTATCTCATTCTGGAATTTTAGAAGAGATAAAGTCCCGCCTGAAGCTCTGTATAGCACATGAGCGTTCAGCAAAGCCAATTGGAATAAGGATAGAGACACTTTTTTGTACCAGCGTCTCGCCTTACGGTCAATTAGATACGGCGCCATCAACTGGTCGTTGAGGTCCACCCCTCCCATATTTTTGTTATATTCGTGGACACAGAGGGGTTTCTCCACAACACCAGTCGCCGTACGAATTTGGACTGTCGTGTCTGCATGAAGGGAGGTAAGAAGGAAAACATTCTTATTGTCCCTCCACTTCAAAGCGAGCAAGTTATTACACTTTACGCAGGCTCTCTCCCCCAGCCTAAGACGGGCATCTACAAGCCGCTGGGGAAAGCCCCGGCGATTAGGTCGCACGGTGCCACATGCTCCAATCTGATGATCAAACAAGTGACTAAACAGTGGCACGCTCGTGTAATAATTGTCCACATACAAGTGGTACCCCTTTCCGAATAAGGGTGACACCAAGTTCCACACTATCTTGCCAGCGCTCCCTATGTAATCCGGACAGTTGACCGGCTCAACCTGACTATCTTTTCCCTCATAAACCATAAAGCTCCATACATAGCCTGTTGCCCTGTCACAGCACTTATAGAGCTTGACCCCGTATCTGGCACGTTTGCTGGGAAGGTACTGCTTGAAAGCCAAGCGGCCAGAAAATTTAATCAGGGACTCATCAACGCAGACAGCTTGATCGGGAATAAACAAGGCTGCAAAACGTTTGTTGAAGTGGTTTATGAGGGGCCGAATTTTATAGAGCCGGTCGTATTCAGGGTCCCCACGTGGACGACAAAGTTCATTGTCGTTGAAGTGCATGAACCGCAAAATCTGCTTGTATCGTTTCCTGGGCATGGAGGCAGAGAACACGGGCATGTGGTCAATTGGGTGCGTGGACCAATAAGCACGCAATGACGGGAATTTATGTGTGCCCATGTTGAGGGAAAGGCCCAGAAAGGTCTTAAATTCGGAAACCATAATTGGTTTCCAATCTTTGGCAATAGAAGGCAACTGGGGATTAGCGGCGATGAATTGACCAGCATATAAATTACTCTGGTCCACAATAGATCTATAGAGATCTTCCGTGAAAAACAGCGAATAATAATCAATTGGCATAAAATCAGCTGTTTCCACCTGAATACCGGGTTGGGCAGTGAATGGGGGAAGTACGGGTTCTGCAGAAGTGGTGGGGACCCAATCAGGATAGGCAAATTCTGCAGGAAGAGCACTATGGGTACGACGGGCCTGCCTTTGTCTTCTTATTGGTGGCAGCGGGACACTACTTGTGCTTGCCACCTCGCCAGCTTGAACTGCACTTATGGGACTCGCCACGTCACCAAGTGATACTGCAGTGCTGGATGTACGCCCAGGCTGTACTAGGCCGCTGGTGCTTGCCAATTCACCAGAAGGAATAGCGGCGCTAGTACTACTCTGCTCCATGATACGAGAGCCCTGCGGTTCTTGCTCCTCAACAACCTCAGAAGATCGGGATCGGGTACGCCTGACCTTAGCAGGGACCTCAACTTCGTCGTCAGAGCTATCTGACGTGGGGCCGCTGACGTCACTGTCTTCTACGGGAAGATATTCTGAGCCTGAATCTGACAGATACGTGACCTCCTCTTCACTATCTGTCATGCTCAGAATCTCGTAGGCCTCTTTACTAGTGTACCTTCGACTTGCCATTTTGGGCTCTAAATTTAGGGGTACACTAGTAAGATTCACAGGAAAAAAAGCACCCGACTGTCGTCAGCAAATATATCAAACGCTACAAAAAAAACTGTTAGCGGTCGCAGGGATCAGGACTGTCTCTGCGAACGCTGCAGTTATGTGTTTTGTGTTTGGTAAGTGACAGTGATCGATCGATACTGCACTTGGGTGGGCTGGGCTGGGCTGGACGGAGGGGCTAAACGCAGGTGCTAGCAGGTATCTGGGCTGATCCCGCTAACACTGCGTGTTTTTGGGAACCCTAAACTGCTGGGGACGCTAGTATAGATCTGATCAGATACTATACCACTAAGGGAGGTGTATGCTTTGCGCGTGGGTGTTAGCGTTACTGGCACTAACCTAACGCTGCCTGGGGCGACGCAGACCCTCTCTGGCGCTAAAACCTAATTGATGTCACCCGCCGGGCGATCAGGGGGTTAAACCTTTATTGGGTTATATACGGCGGGTGCCCTGATGCTATAAAAAGCAAACTAACCAACCAGCGTCACCGTAACCTTTATATGGTGATCACTGGTGAAAGGGTTAACTAGGGGCAATCAGGGGGTTAAAACCTTTATTAGGTTAAATATGGGGGTACCCGACGCTATATAAAAACCTGACGGGTTACCTAAATAACTAAATAACTAACTGGGTAACCAGTGTCACCAGTGACGCTTATACGGTGATCACTGGTGAAAGGGTTAACTCTAGGGGCAATCAGGGGGTTAAAATAATATATGGGGGTACCTGACGCTTTAAAAACCTGCTGCGAAACTAAAAATAAATAACTGGCTATCTAGGGCACCACCGGCACTAAATATAGCGATCGAAAATACGATCGCTTAGTGACGCTGGCGTTAGGGGGTGAAAGGGTTACCTGGGGGGCGATCAAGAGGTTAAACCTTTATTAGGGGGGGTTAGGGGGTTACCCTGGACCTAAAGGGGCCTAATACTAACTGCCCTGCAACTTTTTACTATCACAGATGACACTAAATGCAGTGATCAGTAAAATAAATGATCACTGCAATCAGTGACACTGTGATTGGGGGCTGGGGGGTGACCTGGGGGGTGATCTGGGGGTGACTGGGGGGTGAAATGTGTGCCTATGTGTACCTATGTGTCAGTGGACTGTTGGTGCACTAACCTGCTTCTTCTCTCCTCGGCGCCGGAATCGAAAAGACCGCCGCGAGGGAGATGACATCACTTCCTCCTGCCTGTGTTTACATCACATGGCGGAGGAAGCATTTTCATTCGCCGGGAGCGATCGCGAGGGGGTGGCCAAAATCGAATGGTCACCCCCTCATCTCTGATCGCTCCCCAACGATAAACGGCCGTTCACTGTATAGGAGGGGGGTCCGATCGGACCCCCCAACTGTACAAAGGCGATCACGTACGCTCTACGTGATTGTGCCTGTCGGTGCCATTCTGCCGACGTATATATACAGTGAGCGGTCGTTAAGTGGTTAACATATATAGCGTGACACTATGGACCACTGCTTGACTGACTGCCAGCCAATACCTTACATGGAATATTGTTAGTTTTCTGGACAATAGTGAGTTTAGTAGAATCATGTGCTTTATTAGTACCTGGCCCAGTATATGTTAGTGGGGACTTACGGTTAATTAGCTTTAGAGTGGTGCTCCAAGAGTGGAACCGTGCTTAGAGCTGAGTTTGCAACTGAAGATCTCTGGATTGAGGGCATTGGGGTAGTAATAAAGCATGATATTACATTCACCTCTCCCTAATCGAGAGATCTTGCATTTCTAGAGTTTTTCTTTTTTGACTCTACAATTTTTGGTAAATGCAGCATTTTGTGGAGCTTATTACTCTCCCCCACATACGTGTAAAAGGAGGATAAAGCTTATAAGTAGAGGCTAATAATACTTCCCTTCAGCAGATAACAAGGAGTAGTGCACAAAGAATGAAAAGGTCTAAATAGCTTTACTTTTAATTACTTTTTCTATTTTTTTCTAGTTCAAATGTTCCCACTACTGCTCAATCAGAAAAACATGGTGGAAAAATTGATAATCTTTTTTTTCAGTTGATTTGTTATTAAAAATTACCTTCATCTGAAATTGCATAGTATAAAACTATGACAAGTTATACAAATCTGACCTGTCTTTATTTTTATTTATTTTTCAGAATCAACCTTATTATCAAACATTTACTGTAACCCAGTATGGTAAGCATATTTGTAATATAACATATATTGTTATATAAGTGAGTTACATCAAGTAATTCATGTATGTCCTTATTCATTTCAGTGAAAATATTATTTTTTGATAAAAAATAGCAATTTTTTTAAAATTTCATTAAATAGTTTTCTTATTTTGCTCTTCCTTTTTTTGAATCTTGGTGCTCAGATCTCCTCCAGCCTCTTTCAGCTGCTTTCTGTCTACATGCATTGGCTGCACATTATTGGACAGGATGTCTAATAGTGACAATAGTGGACCATATTTTCACAATGTATAGCAGCCCAGTAACTAACTTGGTGCATATGTAACAGTGTCACAACACAGTGTGGCTGGCTTTAGTCTGTTGAAACAGTGCCTCCCTCAAGAATCAGAAGTATAATAATAATGCACATATAATTAAGAACTTCAAAGTGAACCATGACTGTAAAAGCAACAGGTTAATTTAACTGCCACCCTCTCCAGCGGCTCAAGCTCATATTTCATTAGCTACCCTTTCATCTATTGGGAGCAGGGCCGCTATCAGGGGGGTACAGGCAGTACACCTGTAAGGGGCCCGGATGTCCCCAGGGCCCCGGATGGCAACCCCCCCCTTTTTTTTAAATAAAAAAAATAAAAATGTATTTAATTTTAATTTTTTTTAAGGGGCCCAGGTGGCAACCCCCCCTTTTTTTTTTATAAAAAAATATATATTTTTATTTTATTTTATTTCTTTTTTTTTTTATTCTTTTATTTCATCTTTTTTTTTTTTTATGTTTTGTAAGGGGCCCAGAGGCCCGGAGGTCCCCAAGGGCCCGGATGGCAAATAATCCATAATTTGCAGCGGCAGCACCCCCCCCCCCCCCGGTTCTCTGCTCCAGGGGGCCCATGCCTGAAGCTGTGTAAGGGGCCCCAATGGCTAAAGCTATCTATACACTGAGCAAATTTCAGCCAACTCCTAATGAACCAGACACTTTTTGCTCACTCAGTAACTGATCTTGCACTGTTCAACAAAAGTAGATTTTTTTTTATTACCTTTTGTTGAAGGAGCCTGCTGGAATATTTTGCTCGAACAGTAGCGGCATGAAATCACATGCAGACACTGTGTGGATAGTCTGAAAGTTGCTACTGGCTGAAATCTGGTTTATCATTTTTGTTCGGACTTCAGGCTGAACGAAAAAAAAACAAAAAAAAAAAACAGTATATGGTCAGCTTTACTACCCTTCCTCCCACATGACAGTGCTGGCGTTTGATGACTAGTCATTTACGCAGCCAAGACTGTCACATGGGGGATAGCAAGAGGATCCCCAGCCCCGTGTAAGTTACAGGTTTGAGGTGGACTGTAGGGAAGGTAAGTAATTGAGCAGGTTAGGGTACATTTTATACCTTCTGCCTTGTCTTACATTGGATGTCAAATGTTTTAAGTTACATAGATAGGACTTTAAAAAGTACCCCAAGGGGCCCTGATGTACAAACAGATAGCTAATCTGTGAAAAATTATACATTTAGAAAACTCAGATAAAAAAAACAGCAGTCATTAACCTAAAATGTGTCTAAATCATTATGTGGTTTCACATGCTCCTGTAATGTCAAAAAGTTTATTTCTTTTACTTTACTGTGTCCTGTTTTCAATTAAATCATGTGTCTGGCGTATCCATAGAAAATTCCTGTCCTAGGGTGGCAACGCTTACTACAGTTTAGCTGCAAACCCCAGACTTGGGCTGAAAGTAGCCATGCCAACACACTAAAATTGTGACATTCAGCTTCAACTGGAGCACAAAAAACATTCACAAAAAGCTTGCATGAGCAGTCTACATGATGTGCACAGCACATGTAGATGAAACATAACGAAGGTAAGGTGATAACTGCCCATCTGAGGTTTGCTAGAGAGCATTTGGATGATCCAGAAGAGGATTGGGAGAATGTCATATGGTCAGATGAAACCAAAGTAGAACTGTTTGGTAGAAACACAACTCGTCGTGTTTGGAGGAGAGAGAATGCTGAGTTGCAACCAAAGAACACCATACCTACTGTGAAGCATGGGGGTGGCAACATCATGCTTTGGGGCTGTTTCTCTGCAAAGGGAACAGGACAACTGACCCGTGTACATGAAAGAATGAATGGGGCCATATATCGTGAGATTTTGAGTGCAAACCTCCTCCCATCAGCAAGGGCATTGAAGATGAAACGTGGCTGGGTCTTTCAGCATGACAATGATCCCAAACACACCGCCCGGGCAACGAAGGAGTGGCTTCGTAAGAAACATTTCAAGGTCCTGGAGTGGCCTAGCCAGTCTCCAGATCTCAACCCCATAGAAAACCTTTGGAGGGAGTTGAAAGTCCGTGTTGCCCAGCGACAGCCCCAAAACATCACTGCTCTAGAGGAGATCTGCATGGAGGAATGGGCCAACATACCAGCAACAGTGTGTGACAACCTTGTGAAGACTTATAGAAAATGTTTGACCTCTGTCATTGCCAACAAAGGATATATAACAAAGTATTGAGATTAACTTTTGATTTTGACCAAATACTTATTTTCCACCATAATTTGCAAATAAATTCTTTCCAAATCAGACAATGTGATTGTCTGGATTTGTTTCCACATTTTGTCTCTCATAGTTGAGGTATACCTATGATGACAATTACAGGCCTCTCTCATCATTTTAAGTGGGAGAACTTTCACAATTGGTGGCTGACTAAATACTTTTTTGTCCCACTGTATACTGTGGCATGGCGGCCGCTCTGTGCCAGATCACACACCTAGTACGTGTTCTGACATCTCTGGGTCTGGGGTGCACGCACGTGCCGCCGGTGGCCCGCTCCCGCTGTGATTGGACACGGCAATCGTTCGGGAGACAGGCAGAACGGCGGTCTGCCTATGTAAACAAGGCAGATTGCCATTCTGTGAGAGGGGGATGTATTAATCCTGTGTTTCTGCTAAGCAGGACACGGATCTTTACTTTCCTCACAGTCAAAGCACCTCCCCCACAGTTAGTAAGCACTCCCTAGAACACATTTAACCCTTTGATCGCCCCTGATGTTAAACCCTTCCCTGCCAGTGTCATTAGCACAGTGACAGTGCATATTTTTAGCACTGATCACTGTATTGTTGTCACTGGTCCCACAAAGTGTCACTTAGTGTCCGATTTGTCCACCACAATAACGCAGCCCCACTATAAGTCGCTGATCACCGTTATTACTAATAAAAAATATTTTTTAAATATCCCATAGTTTGTAGATGCTATAACTTTTGCGTAAACCAATCAATATACGCTTTAAATGTGCTATTTATCCAGAAGAATCGTTTTTCTTTTTATCAGTTTCCAATTGAATAGGTTATTTAAACTGTAACTGTTGCAGTTGTTAACAATTAACCACTTCAGCTCCGGAAGGTTTACCATCCTTTATGTAGAGGCCATTTTTTGCGATACAGCACTGCGTTATTTTAACTGACAATTGCACGGTCATGCGACACTGTACCTAAATTGAAATGATTGTAATTTTTTTTACACAAATAGAGCTTTCTTTTGGTGTTTTTTTCCCCTCTGCGTTTCTTTTTTTTTTGCGCTATAAACAAAAAAAGACCGACAATTTTGAAAAAAAAAAAAAAAACCCAATATTTTTTACTTTATACCCAATAATTTTTATTTATTTTTTAAATCTCATCTCTTAATCAATTTAGGCCAATATGTATTCTGCTACATAGTTTTGGTAAAAAAAATCCTGTGTATACTATTAAACTGTGATAATAATAATCTGCTGCCACTTTAAAATATAAAATGCATAAATCCAACTTCAACTGAAAACTATGAATTGCACTTTTATGAACATTTGCACTAATGTGTTCATTAAGATTTTGATATGAACTTTTTTATTTACTGTCACTGCTATTTCACTGGGTGTTATCTCATTTGTATGAGTCTAAGCATGTGTATGGTTTTATATATATATATATATATATATATATATATATATATATATATTGTACAGGACGCCGTGGCTGGGTCCTGGAAGGACGCTAAATTTCCCCTCTGTTTGGGCTGTGGTTCCTTTAAGGGAACAGCAATGGTTAACACACCTGTCCAAGGAAGTGGTTTAAGAGAGACAGGAAGTTGTAGGTGAGAGAGTGAAGGAGTGTAGTGAAGTCTGCATGGTGAATGGTGGACACTGCAAAAGCTGTGGAGGCTGGGAAAAGCTCTGGGAAGCTGTGAATGTACATGGCAGTGGCCTGCATGGAAGCCTGCTAGCTGGGAAACTTACCTGCAACCCCAAGTAAGGACTGTTTAACTGCGACAGCAGTTATAAACTCTACAAGTCGATGAGACTGTCATTTCTTTTGTTTTGCTGCTGTGAAGCCATTTAAGTTTAAATAAACGTCCTTTTGTTTGAAAAGCCTGTGTCCTGCGATCTAGCTGGTTCCCCGAACATTACACTGGTGGAGAATGCGGGCAGGACAGAATAACAGGCATAAGAAGAAAGAAAAGAAAAAAAAACCTTTTTTTTTTTTTTTTTTCTTTTCTATCTTTGCATTTGAACAGTTAAAGGGACAGTACATTGGATTTATGTCCTGGGTTAAAGCTGCACAAACATTGAAATCTGAAACAATGGAGGAGCTAATTAAACAGCTGTCCCTGGCTAATATGCAAGCGCAGACTCGCCATGAGGAAGCTAATCAGCGCTTAGCAACCCAGCTGGAGGTACAACAAAATCACCACAAAGAGGCGCTGGCTCTGTAGCAAGAAAATACTCGAGTTTTGGTGGCCCAGTTGGCAGCCCAGCAAGCGACCCAGCAAGGGGTTATGCAGGCGCAGGTTACTGTCTTAAAGGAAGCAGTACAGAAGCTGTCTCAGGGACAAGTGGCTGTTGCCCCTGGCAACCAGGTGACTGTGAGGGCAAGCCATTTTTTGCAGAAATTGTCCCTGAGCGATGATGTAGAGGCATTTCTTGCTACATTTGAGAGGACGGCAGAGAGAGAAGGGTGGCCTCAGGACCAGTGGGCCGGCCTCATTGCTCCTTTTCTCACCGGAGATCCTCAAAAAGCCTACTTTGACTTGCCACCCGATGATGCTAAAGACTATCAAAAGTTAAAAGCAGAAATTCTGGCTCGTCTGGGGGTGACTACGGCCGTTCGGGCCCAACGAGTACACCAATGGAAGTATCGTCCAGATCGGCCACCCCGGTCTCAAATGCATGACCTGGTGCAACTGGTAAAAAAATGGCTGCAGCCTGAGGTGTTGTCGGGTCCCCAAATCGTGGAACGGGTTGTGCTGGACCGATACCTGCGATCCCTGCCAGACGACCTTCAATGGTGGGTCAGCCATGGAGACCCCAAAACAGCAAACCTTGTCGAGATGGTGGAACGATATGCAGTGGTGGAGGGCCTGCTCGGACCTACCAAGCGCATAGGCCCCAGTCTACCACGGCCTGTTCGACCAACTGCTGCCCTTCGAAAGGATGTTCCAAGGAGTCCTGGAGCAAAAACCCCGGAAGGTTAAGAGTCATTCCCGGTACCCCCTCAGCGTTCTGTTCCTGTTCGGAGAGGAGGGGATGTACAATGTTGGCGATGTCATTCCTGGGGTCATACCCGGGCACACTGCCCACTGCAAGAGGAGCCCATGGAATGCGGGGTTCTTCAGAGGGGGTCTTTTTATGCCCATAAAGTATGCACCACACAGCTCAACCTGGGTGAGGAAAAATTTGAGTGTGAAGTCCAAGTGAACCACCTCCCTGCCCGGGCTTTGTTGGACTCCGGAAGCATGGTAACCCTGGTTCATCCTAGAGTAATTGGGAAGATCGGTCCGGTAAGAAAAACCTTACGGGTGGTGTGCATTAACGGGGACACTAGAGAGTACCCTCTCATCTCGGTGACCATCTCCTCAGCATGTGGCACTGGTACTCAAGAGGTGGGGGTGGTAAAGAACTTGGTACATGATGTTATAATAGGACGAGACTGTCCGTTGTTTACAAAACTGTGGGAACAAGGAGAACAGTTCAGAGATTGGGGAGAAACTAGCCTCCCTGTTCCTGCTGCTGAGAGGAATAACCCTGAACTGCCAAATGTTCTTAATGTGGATCCAAATGATGAAATTGCTAATGGTTGGGTTAATGGTGATGAAAGTAGAGCTGATACTGTTGATAATGTCAAGACATGTGGTCCACAGACCTACCAAAACACTGAGGGGGAGGATCTTTCCCACTTCAGGTAATGCTGGGGGAAGAGGACGAGGAAGTGGCCTCTACCCCTGCCCTGCCAGATTTGAGTGTTCCCCAGGGGGCGTTTGGTACTGCTCAGATGCAGGACCTCACTTTGGCCCGTGCACGGGAACAAGTTGGAGTAGTAAATGGGGTTCCCCAAGAGCCAGGTGCAAATGAGCGGTGGCCACACTTCGCAATGTATAATGAGTTATTGTATCGGGTTACCAAGGTGAGGGAAAATGTGGTAGAACAATTGTTGGTACCCCAACAATATAGACGAAAGGTTCTGGACCTGGCCCATGATGATGTGTTAGGGGGACACCTGGGAGTTGAGAAGACGGAAGCACGGATCACCGACCGGTTTTACTGGCTAGGTCTGAAAGCAGAGGTAAAGAAATACTGTGCCTCTTGTCCCACCTGTCAGTTGACCGCTCCGGTGACCCACTTCCGGAGCCCTTTGGTTCCTCTGCCCATAATTGAGGTCCAATTCGAGAGGATAGCCATGGATATAGTGGGTCCCTTGGTAAAGTCGGCTCGAGGTTACTCCTACATATTGGTGATTCTTGACTATGCCACCCGATATCCTGAGGCGCATCCACTGCGGAATACCTCCTCTAAGGCTATTGCCCGGGAATTATTCCAGTTGTTTACACGGACGGGTTTTCCCAAGGAAATACTCACAGACCAGGGCACCCCATTTATGTCGAGAGTTATGGCCGATGTGTGCAAGCTGTTCCGGATTAAACAGCTGCGCACATCGGTCTACCATCCCCAAACGGACGGGTTAGTGGAACGCTTCAACAAGACCCTTAAGTCTATGCTAAAGAGAGTGGTACAAAGGGATGGGAAAGACTGGGACTGCCTGTTACCAGCTCTCCTGTTTGCTATCAGGGAAGTGCCCCAGGCCTCCACTGGGTTTTCGCCCTTTGAGTTGGTATATGGGCGGAGACCTCGCGGACTACTTGACTTTATTAAAGAGGAATGGGAAAGTGAACCTGTTCAGCATAAGAGTGTTCTTGAATATGTCTCCCAAATGCAGGAAAGGATCCAAACTGTGATGCCACTAGTCAAAGAGCATTTGAAAAAAGCCCAGGAGGCTCAACGACCGGTCTATAACAGGGCTGCTAAAATAAGGCACTTCCAAGTGGGGGATCGAGTAGCGGTGCTAATTCCCACTGTGGAAAGTAAATTCTTGGCCAGATGGCAAGGTCCCTTTGAAGTTGTGGAAAAAGTGGGAGAGGTAAATTATAGAGTCCACCAGCCAGGCAAGAGGAAACCGTATCAGATATATCATGTCAACTTGTTAAAGCCCTGGACAGACAGGGAACCGGTGACCTCCCTGGCTAGTGCAAGACTTGAGCCTCAGGTTGGGGTGGAGAGTGTCCAAGTAGCAAGTACCCTGTCTAAAATCCAAAGTCAGCAGGCAAAGGAGTTCTTGCAGAGAAATAAAGAAAAGTTTTCAGACTTGCCAGGGCTAACTAGTGTTATAGAACATGATATTATGACGGAACCTGGAGTCAAAGTTTTTGTCCGGCCCTACCGCATCCCAGAGGCTCAAAGGAAGGCCGTTTCAGAGGAAGTGAAGAAGATGCTGGACCTGGAGATCATTGAAGAGTCGCAGAGTGAGTGGTCGAGCCCAATTGTGTTGGTACCAAAGCCCAACGGGACTCTGCGATTCTGCAATGATTTCCAGAAACTTAATGAGGTTTCACGGTTTGATGTCTACCCCATGCCCCGGGTAGATGAGCTTATTGAGAGACTAGGTCCAGCCAGGTATATCACAACATTAGACCTTACCAAGGGGTATTGGCAAATCCCGTTGACTAAGGCTGCTAGAGAGAAAACTGCTTTTTCTACCCCAGGGGGAGTTTTCAGTCCAAAAGAATGCCTTTTGGACTACAAACTGCTCCAGCCACTTTCCAGTGAGCAATGGATAGGATTTTACGACCTCACCGGGAGTATGCCTCAGTGTACTTGGACGACATAGTCATTTTTAGCAGAGACTGGGAATCACACTTGCCCAAAGTCCAGGCAGTACTGGACTCTCTTTGGAAGGAGGGGTTTACAATAAACCCTGAAAAATGTGCTTTAGGAATGGAGGAGGTGAAATACCTGGGCTATATTGTAGGTAGATGGGTGGTGAAACCTCAGGTTAACAAGGTAGAGGCTATACAGAATTGGCCCCGCCCTCTCACAAAAAAGCAGGTACGTGCATTCCTGGGCATGGTGGGATACTACAGGAGATTCGTACCCAACTTTGCCACATTGGCGGCTCCATTGACCGATCTGACTAAGGGACGGAAATCGGTCATGGTGGAATGGAATGCAGATGCTGAAAAGGCTTTTTTGGAGCTCAAGTCAGCACTGTGCCAACACCCTGTCCTGATAGTACCCAATTTTTCAAACGAGTTTGTTGTCCAGACTGATGCTTCCGATGTAGGATTGGGAGCTGTGTTGTCACAGGTTGTTCATGGTGAGGAGCACCCAGTAGTCTTCCTCAGTGGGAAGTTGACACCAGCGGAGAAAAACTACGCTATAGTTGAACGAGAATGTCTGGCCATTAAGTGGGCTCTGGAATCCCTCAGATATTACCTCTTGGGAAGGAAGTTTAGGTTAATTTCTGACCATGCCCCTTTAACATGGATGAGGCAAGGTAAAGGGACTAATGCCAGAATTACACGTTGGTTCCTGGCGCTCCAGGAATTTAAATTTGTAGTGGAGCATAGGCCCGGGAGACTGCATCAAAATGCAGATGCCCTCTCCCGAGTCCATTGTTTTAGCTCCACTGTTGCCTCCACCTCCTTGGCGTTGGGGCACAGGGGGGGGGGATATGTACAGGACGCCGTGGCTGGGTCCTGGAAGGACGCTATATTTCCCCTCTGTTTGGGCTGTGGTTCCTTTAAGGGAACAGCAATGGTTAACACACCTGTCCAAGGAAGTGGTTTAAGAGAGACAGGAAGTTGTAGGTGAGAGAGTGAAGGAGTGTAGTGAAGTCTGCATGGTGAATGGTGGACACTGCAAAAGCTGTGGAGGCTGGGAAAAGCTCTGGGAAGCTGTGAATGTACATGGCAGTGGCCTGCATGGAAGCCTGCTAGCTGGGAAACTTACCTGCAACACCAAGTAAGGACAGTTTAACTGCGACAGCAGTTATAAACTCTACAAGTCGGTGAGACTGTCATTTCTTTTGTTTTGCTGCTGTGAAGCCATTTAAGTTTAAATAAACGTCCTTTTGTTTGAAAAGCCTGTGTCCTGCGATCTAGCTGGTTCCCCGAACATTACAATATATATATATATATATATATATATATAGTGGGTACGTAAAGTATTCAGACCCCCTTAAATTTTTCACTCTTTGTTATCCTGCAGCCATTTGCTAAAATCATTTAAGTTCATTTTTTCCCTCATTAATTTACACACAGCACCTCATATAGACAGAAAAACACAGAATTGTTGACATTTTTGCAGATTTATTAAAAAACAAAAACTGAAATATCACACAGTCCTAAGTTTTCAGACCCTTTGCTCAGTATTTAGTATTTGCACCCTTTTGATCTAATACAGCCATGAGTCTTTTTGGGAAAGATGCAACTAGTTTTTCACACCTGGATTTGGGGATCCTCTGCCATTCCTCCTTGCAGATCCTCTCCAGTTCTGTCAGATTGGATGGTAAACGTTGGTGGACGGCCATTTTTAGGTCTCTCCAGAGATGCTCAATTGGGTTTAAGTCAGGGCTCTGGCTGGGCCATTCAAGAACAATCACGGAGTTGTTGTGAAGCCACTCCTTCGTTATTTTAGCTGTGTGCTTAGGGTCATTGTCTTGTTGGAAGGTAAACCTTCGGCCCAGTCTGAGGTCCTGAGCACTCTGGAGAAGGTTTTTATCCAGGATATCCCTGTACTTGGCCGCATTCATCTTTCCCTCGATTGCAACCAGTCGTCCTGTCCCTGCAGCTGAAAAACACCCCCACAGCATGATGCTGCCACCATCATGCTTCACTGTTGGGACTGTATTGGACAGGTGATGAGCAGTGCCTGGTTTTCTCCACACATACCGCTTAGAATAAAGGCCAAAAAGTTCTATTTTGGTCTCATCAGACCAGAGAATCTTATTTCTCACCATCTTGGAGTCCTTCAGGTGTTTTTTTTAGCAAACTCCACGCGGGCTTTCATGTGTCTGGCACTGAGGAGAGGCTTCCGTCGGGCCACTCTGCCATAAAGCCCCAACTGGTGGAGGGCTGCAGTGATGGTTGACTTTCTACAACTTTCTCCCATCTCCCGACTGCATCTCTGGAGCTCAGCCACAGTGATCTTTGTGTTCTTCTTTACCTCTCTCACCGAGGCTCTTCTCCCCCGATAGCTCAGTTTGGCCAGACGGCCAGCTCTAGGAAGGGTTCTGGTCGTACCAAACGTCTTCCATTTAAGGATTATGGAGGCCACTGTACTCTTAGCAATCTTAAGTGCAGCAGAATTTTTTTGTAACCTTGGCCAGATCTGTGCCTTGCCACAATTCTTTCTCTGAGCTCTTCAGGCAGTTCCTTTGACCTCATGGTTCTCTTTTGCTCTGACATGCACTGTGAGCTGTAAAGTCTTATATAGACAGGTGCATGGCTTTCCTAATCAAGTCCAATCAGTATAATCAAACACAGCTGGACTCAAATGAAGGTGTAGAACCATCTCAAGGATGATCAGAAGAAATGGACAGCACCTGAGTTAAATATATGAGTGTCACAACAAAGGGTCTGAATACTTAGGACCATGTGATATTTCAGTTTTTCTTTTTTAATAAATCTGCAAAAATGTCAACAATTCTGTGTTTTTCTGTCAATATGGGGTGCTGTGTGTACATTAATGAGGAAAAAAAATGAACTTAAATGATTTTAGCAAATGGCTGCAATATAACAAAGAGTGAAAAATTTAAGGGGGTCTGAATACTTTATGTGCCCACTTTATATATATATAAATATATATGTGTCAGTGCGGTATAAGCAACGTTCTTGTATTACCTTCGGGTCAGTGCTGCGCACCTGGATCCTCCCTCCAAGAGTCACCTTGAACAATGTCTGCTAGGAAATGAGCCCCACACCATTAAAGTTCAACACTCCTTTATTCTTCTGCGAATGAACACAATCAGTTGAACTCCATTGGTTAACAGAATAGGAAAGGAGGTGTGGATGCGAATAGGCCCAGACACAATTTGGTTCTCCACTTTCCTTCCTGAAAGTGGGTTACGGTCTCCGCACGAGGGGGAATTTCCTTCCAGGCGGTCTTCGACGAGAGGCTCACCTGTCACCGGCAATATGCTGCACCGGGTCTTCAAGTGAGGAGCTCCCCCCGGTCCATTGCGCCTTCCGGATTCGGGTACCCACTCCCGGGGTTCCCTAGGATCTCCTTCCCTCGCGGAACTCAGTGTTGGGCACTGAGCTCCGGACCTCCATCCGAGTACCTCACCCCAGGCTAAAGGTGCCTGGGATGGAACATGACCTCCGGCTGTCCTCTAGGCCTAGGCCACCCAGAGGACCGACACGAACCACCATCCACAAGCTGAAGGTGCCTGGGACTTCGACCCCCTGACAAAGATGGCCGGCCCCTTTATACCCTCTCCCAGCAAGCACGGCGGGCTCCCCGCCCCACCATACCGCTGCCGAGGGAGGACAAAAAGGAGGCACAACACACAGCAATGATTCAACCCCAGCCCAGGGCGACAGCGCCACCCGCTGGGCTGCAGGGAATTACACATCACCAATTTCTCTGTCAAGTTCAAATTTACACCCGGGAAAGTACATACCCGCTACACTCTCCCCCTGGTGGTTTGACACTGGTCCCCAGTGTCTGGAGTAAATCATGCCCTCAACGGCTGACATAATCCAATCCAGAAACTCACTAACAATTGTACAAAAATAAAACTTTTAGGAAAAACTACCCTACTGGAGCAATTGTGTCTGAGCCCTGTAATAAAAAGGGAATACAGAAAGAATAAAACAACAGCATTTAACCATAACTTTGAATCACATTTTACATCATACTTTTCCCACCCATCCTGACTAAGATCCACCCCATTCTCAGTGATCTTGATGGATGCTCTCCTGCAGAGGGAAAAGAAAGAAACAACACACATAACCCTGACACATGTATTCGTGTGAGAGAAAAGAAACCTCTTCGGGAAGAAATCCCTTTTCTCCAAAGAGTGAATGTGTGAAAAGTGTTTAACGTTGCGCAACACTGCCACCTGGTGACAGCATCGCGGTAACTGCACCCGTGGAACCTTCCTCTTCTCTTTTGGCCCTATCTACCCCAGAGTCCATAATCAATTGCGGGAAAAGTGAAAAACAAACAGGAACAGTTCTTCATTCCTCTGGGCACAAAAGCAATGGTCCCAGAAAGAGGACCGACACGAACCACTGTCCACAAGCTGAAGGTGCCTGGGACTTCGACCCCGTGACAAAGATGGCCGGCCCCTTTATACCCTCTCCCAGCAAGCACGGCGGGCTCCCCGCCCCACCATACCGCTGCCGAGGGAGGACAAAAAGGAGGCACAACACACAGCAATGATTCAACCCCAGCCCAGGGCGACAGCACCACCCGCTGGGCTGCAGGGAATTACACATCACCAATGTCTCTGTGAAGTTCAAATTTACACCCGGGAAAGTACATACCCGCTACACACACATATATATATATATATATATATATATATATATATATATATATATATATATATTATATACATTTATTACATTCATAAACTTTGATGTATTACATTGATTCATCATCTAGCACCGCTATTTACCTTTTAGTTTTTAGGTGAAGTTGGATTTATGCATTCCTATATATTAGTTATATATCTAAAAATATAGAAATCATTGCAAAGCAATTTGCAATAAATCATCATACCTTGCTGTAAGTTACCTCATGTTAAGGCATAATAATATGCCACACAATTTTTTATTTTCAATTTTTATTTATTTTTGTTAAGTAAGAACAAAAAAATGCTGTATATATTAATCAACATTTGTAGTAATATTTATACTATAAAGGCATTTAGTATAGAGTTGTTCAGATCTTGATGACCTGGACCTGCCTACCCCTAATGGGTTCATACTATAGGTCTGGGAGGTCACCAAGTAAATCTATAATACAGCCCATTTAAACTGTAATTAGGGAAGGAATATTAGAAGAGGGGAAAACAGAAATATAGGGAAACCAGAAATAATGATCTACACCGACATATTGCCAAATAGAAATGTGCCAGATGTGCTTGTTTACATTAGCAAGTGTCGTTATAGTAAAAGAAAAAAAGAACAAAAAGAAGAGACAGAAAGACGTGTTTTGTATAAATGATAAAAATAGAGGTGACGTAAGAAATAAGAAGGGGGTTAAGGGGAGAATGAGATTTTCTGTCATTATCTTCAGCCACCAATCTCTCCATTTTAGTAAAGCTACCTCCATTCCAATTCCACTATGGAAGGGATGGACTCAGAACACCAGTGTCTTAGCATCACTGTTCTTTTCCTTCTGTTTATCAATGTTTTCACCCAAAGTTGGTACAACTTTCACCCAAGATTTATACATTTTCTCAGGCAAATCCTTTTGAAATATATTTGAATCTTGGGTGCAGGCTGCACGAGTCTCTGGTAAAACCTTATTGATTAGAGCCTTAAAATGTTCTTTTTTGGAGCACGGGTAAAGCAAGGAGTAATACTAGTTGCAGATTATTGCACTTGAAAATTGCTAAATTAATGGCAGACCAATGGTATTTCCCTTCTTGCAGTTTTATTGGCAAATAACCTTTCAAGGTCTGTTTAATTCTTCTGCTACCTTATAAACTGGAATGCACACAATTATAATGCTTGAACACACTGTAATTTTGGCTGTACACTGTTGAATAATACATATTATGTGCTACTTTTCATTTTGTTTGTTTTCAATGCCTGCATTACCTATTAATATTATTCAAATATTCCCTATCTTCTAGTTTTGCCCAAGTTTGAAGTTCTCCTGTCCACTCCCGCATATCAGTCAATAAAAAGTGGGTCATTAGAAGGAACAGTTACAGCCAAGTAAGTGCATTTTTTATTTAAATCTGTCTATAAAAAACTTTAAAACTTTAACAATAAACAATACAGATTTAGACACAATATACTGTATATTGTAAGGATGAAATATTCACAATATGTTATTATGCAGTGGTCTCCAAATTGCAGCCCAGGGGCCACATGCGTCCCTTTGCTTGCCCTTATCTGGTCCTTGGGACATTATTCTCCCCACTGATGCAAGACACTACACTGTCAACTGTCATCAACAATGGGGCACCATTTCTTCCATTAACACCAACCATGGGACACTATTCCTTGAATGATACTAATGATGGGGCACTACTCTTCACAATGATACCAACAATGGGACACTATTCCTCGCAATGATACCAACAATGGGACACTATTCCTCGCAATGATACCAACAATGGGACACTATTCCTCGCAATGATACCAACGATGGGACACTATTCCTCACAATGATACCAACGATGGGGCACTATTCTTCGCAATGATAGGGCACTATTCCTCACAATGATACCAACAATGGGGCACTATTCCTTCACCTTATACTAAATGTGGCGATGTTTACTCCCATTGATGCCAGGAAAATTTCCACTCCCGCTGGCCACAGTCCAGGCCCCTCTAAAGTCTGAAGGACAATAAACTGGCCCTTTTATTTAGATAGTTTGGAGACCCCTGTTATTATGTATTATTAGCTATGATTTTTTCAATACTTTGATAATTATTACGTGTGGAAGTATGATATTCTGTATGCTGGTTAAAAATGTAAACCCTGTACTACATTGTTTTGTTGAATGAGCATTATATTATATTATATATATATTACTATAAAATATTGTGCTTTCTGGACTAGAGCATATTCTGATGATAGAACTTGCATTCAGTACTATAATCATGAAACTGAATTTTCCTCTGATAATAATGTTGTACTGTGAAGTGAACATAGGATCTTGGTCTATTGTAGTTATAGGGTTACATTACACCCATAGAGCTATGAACAATTTAAAACATACCCACATTTTAATTACAGAATTTTAAAATACTGCAATATTGAGTAAAATTAACATGGCTTAGTTGTCACTATGGTATTTATGATTAATTGTAGGTATACCTATGGCATGTCTGTGAAAGGAAAGCTAAATGTTACCTTATCATATGCAACAATTTTTCATAAAAGAAATGTCACCAAAACATTTGAGGTAAGTAGACTATAAACTTTTCACGTAGAGTAAATGATGTCGGGGGGAGAATCTATTCAAAAACACAAATCTTTATACAGGAGGCAAACAACTAATAAGGACGTATTTCCATTTCTGCCGTAAAAACTTAGAAGATGCTAAAACCAAGTTTAAAGTCACTATACTGTATATGTATTTGCTACATTTAAATTTTACAGCATTCCAGGTAACATACAAATCTTATTTAGCCCATCTACTGCACAGCAATACAATTTCGGATCAGTCTGACAATGAAAGTGCAGCTACAGCTGAAATGTAGAGATACATTATATTACTAAAAGTATTGGGACACCTGGGCTGTCCACAAGGTTTAGGAGTGTGTCTATGGGAATGTTTAACCATTCTTCCAGAAGCACATTTGTGAGGTCAGGCACTGATTTGGACGAGAAGGCCTGTCTTGCAGTCTTCACTCTAATTCATACCAAAAGGATTCTATCGGGTTGAGGTCAGGACTCTGGCCAGTCAAGTTCCTCCAACCCAAACTTGCTCTGTGCACTGGTCTAAATCATTTGGTGGAAGGGGGATTATGGTGTGGGGTTGTATTTCAGGGGTTGGGCATGGCCCCTTAGTTTCAGTGAAGGAAACTTTTAAGACATCAGCATACCAAGACATTTTGGACAATTTCATGCTCCCAACTTTGTGGGAACAGTTTGTGGATGACCCCTTCCTGTTCCAACATGACTGTGCAGCAGTGCACAAACAAGGTCCATAGGGGGAAGGGGGGCAGGCATCCACAGGGCAGCTGGCAATGGCATGTTCACGGAGTAGGTCCTCCATACTGTAATGTAAAGGGGCACTGTAATATAAAGGGGACTGCACTGTAAAGGAGCACTGATTACAAGGGGGTAAATGGGTAATGGAGTAATAATTACAGTTCCTCTTTACAGTGCCGTTCCCTTTATATCACAGTGCCCCTTTACAGTACAGTGCAGTGCCCCTAGCAATCACAGCCCCCCCATCATGGTGCCACTTGCAGTCATGCCCTCCTTTCCCCTTTTCTCTCTAATCACAGTGCCCGATTTTAGTCTCTGCCTCACCTGCCCAGACCTACCTTAGGCAGGGTAGAGGCAGGATTGAGCCTGTGTTTCCTCTCCAGGGCAGGGGGTGGGAGGAGCTGCAGTGATTACATGCTTGTTAATATGTAAAAACTTCCACTCTCTGTGCAGATCTCCAGCTCTTCCCACCCCCTGCTTTGCTGACAGGATGACATTGTTGGTGGGGCGGGTGAGGCGGGAGAGGAGACACACAGGACAGCCATCAAATATTCAATCCAGCAAAGAGACAGCACAATCCAGCAAAGAGACAGCCCTATATAGCAAAGAGATATCCCAAACCAGCAAAGAAACAGCCCGATCCAGCAAAAAGACATCCCCACATAGTATAGAGACAACCCAATCTAGCAAAGAGACATCCCAATCCAGCAAAGAGACAGCAAAATCCAGTAAAGAGACAACCCAATCCAGCAGCATAACACTGGAGGTATGCAGGTTGATGCTACTAGAAAATCTATTTATACTCAGGAGAAAGAGAGAAAACATTCATATTGTGAGGTCTCTGGACATTATGCACCTGATTGTCCCAACAAAGTTAAAAGGGCTATGCTGTGACTGATGTTATAGTGCCTGAACAAATAAATTCCATTACCCAGTCTATCTCCCCATTGGTTCATGAAGCGAATAAAGTTAATTCTCTACTATCACATTAAACTTATTACTGAGGGCCGTGAAATTCCATGCTCAGCTATGTTGTACTCCGGGCTGGGGGGCACTTTATAAATATAGAATTCTCTCAAAGTTATAATATTCAGACGAGAAATAAACCACTATTGATATGGAGGCAGTTGATGGTTCGCCGTTCTCCTCGGGACCTGTTACCCATGAAAAGGTTTCACTTAAATGCCAAATTGAGGTTGACCATCATGAGACCTTTAGCTTTCAGTTAATCACAACACCCACATTTCCTATCATTCTGGGCACTCGTTGTTTCTCTGTCCAGAATCCCTCCATCAACTGGGGGACAGGTACTATAAATTTTAGGTCTGACAATTGCAAAGAGCATTGTAAAGGATCTTACCAATCAAGTCATCCACTGACCGGGGATTCATTAGTGGGTGTGGTGACTACTTAGTCATATGACAAGCTGTCTCCACAGTATCATAAGTTCTGGAACTTTGTGACAAAATGAATGCTGATCAATTACCTACTCATCGCCCATATGCCTGTCCCATTGAATTGCTTCCAGGGGCAGAAATACCCTTCAGCTGCCTCTATTCTCTATCAGAACCTGAATAGAAGGTGCTCAAGGAGCAGCTTGTTGAGAATTTAGAAAAGGGCATTATCAGACATGCAACCTCTCCTGCTGGTGCAACCTTATTCTTTGTTGTTTTGTACTTTGCCATCCCACTTTTGGCATTCTTCATATTTCCTAGGCATTTTATAGAATGCGGACACATTTTTCGGTGACATACACTGTACCAAATAATACATAATAATGATAAACCGCATTGAGATCAGGTTGGGTAGTAAGTATTAACAGCAGTTACCGGTATATAAAAAAAAAGTAAAAAAGATGTAATAGCTGGCCACAGAGCAGCATCTCCCAGTCTTGAAGATTCCCATAAGACCCATTTCACACTGGGGCGGGGGGAGTGTCTAGCGGTAAAGCGGCAATAGTTTTGGCGACGGCTATTCGGCCACTAGTGGGGTGCTTTTAACCCCTGCTAGCGGCCAAGGAATGGGTTAATAACACCCAAAAAGCGCCACTGCCGAAGTTTTGCAGGCACTTCGGCAGCGGTGCCCATTAATTTCAATGGGCAGGGCCGACACCGCTCCTGCACCGCCCCAAAGATGCTGCTTGCAGGACTTTTTTTCCTGTCCTGCAAGCCCACCACGCCAGTGTGAAAGCACTTGGGCTTTCACACTGGGGCTGCAGATGAGGCAGTTTACAGGTGCTTTTCAAGCGCTATTTTTAGCACCAAAACACCTGTAAAATGCCTCAGTGTGAAAGGGGTCTAACTGATTATTTAATAAGTTACCATAGCTGTAGATTAATTCAGGTTAAAGGTGTGAGATATAAGATATGCATGCAAGAAGCCATGAGACTTATTCAGTGGGAGGTAATGCCCGCATTAAGGCTGGTTTCACACTGGGGCGGTGGGGGCGGTGGCGGTATAGCGCCGCTATTTTTAGCGGCGCTATACCGTCGCGATTGCAGAGGTATTCGGCCTCTAGCGGTGCGGTTTTAACCCCTGCTAGCGGCCGAAAAAGGGTTAATACCACCCGCAAACCGCGGCTACAGCCGCGGTTTGCGGGCGGTATTACCGCGGTATCCCATTCATTTCAATGGGAAGGAGCGGTGTAGGAGCGGTAAACACACCGCTCCTCTCACCGCTCCAAAGATGCGGCTAGCAGGACTTTTTTTTAAGTCCTGTTAGCGCACCGCTCCAGTGTGAAAGCCCTCGGGGCTTTCACATTGGAGAGAAAGGAGCCGCTGTTTAGGCTCGGTTTGCAGGCGCTATTTTTAGCAAAATAGCGCCTGCAAACCGCCCCAGTGTGAAAGGGGCCTAAGGCAGATTGCTTTAAAATGTATTATTATACATATTATTAATGTAAATAACTATAATAAATATATTTAAAAAAAAAAAAACATTTTTAAGTGCAGAGATATATAATAAAGTCAGGAATTGAACTGTACTACTAAGCCCCTGAATTGCTATCCCTACAAATGATATTAAACTAATTTTATATTCATTTTATTTTTTTATGATCTTTGCTATATTTTTTAAACTTTTCCATTTTAATGCATCTGTAGATAAATGGCAATTCGAAATTTAGTTTTAGTAATACAGAGCTGAGAAATTTTCTGCGATATGAAGAAACACCATCTGATGCCAGAACTTCAACTTTTGCTGGTCCATTGGACGTAATTGCCAAAGTCACAGAGGAGCTGACAGGTAAGACAAATCTTTTTTTTACTCACATGCTAGATGTTTTCCGTTAGACATTTCCTGACAGACTCCATGGCAGACTACGTGTGGGTTAACCCCGCCTCCTCTCCACAGCTATAGGACCCCTTACCCATAAATTTGAGCTCACCTCCACAGACAGGTGTTCCTTTTTTGTCCTCCTCACATGGACCCTTCATTATGCAATTCAGGTGCAGTCCAGGATGTCTGTCGGATCAGGTACGAGTTGTGCGGTGCACCCAGGGCCCAGCTATGAGCGGGTGAGTGGTTTTGGGCTGATGGATACCCCTATGGTGGAAGGGATGTGGCCCCAGCATACCATGACATACGGTGGATCTCAGCTGGCAAGGTCTGAAGACTTTTTCTATTTCCATGGCAGATAGTTTTTGTTTGTTTGTTTGTATGTCTTTCTCTGCTGTTTTTTCTCTGTCATACAGCGCCGCTAAGCTTAGTATATGTGTGGAACGCTTTTGCGTTCCAGGATGCCATTCCCTTCCTGATCCCAGCCTGTTGATCGTCTGTGCATGCGCAGAGCCACGGTGAAACCGAGGCTTGGTTTTTGCGCATGCGCAGTATGGCGGAGGGGTCAGGGGCCGCGCAGGCGCAGTAGGTTCGGTCCCTCCGATGCATGCGCACAGCGGGACCGGCCATGACGTCATTCCGGCGGGTGATTTAAACCGCTGAGGAGCCCTATACAGGTGGGATAACCTGTGGGCATATAGCAGCAGCCTCCCGGAGTCTCAATACTACCAGGACGGGGTAAGCACTTCTTGGCAATGTAATGCATGTAATGCTTGTAATGCTTAGTGTCTCTTAAAGGGACAGTTTAAAAAAAAAAAAAAAAAAAAACTTTTTTTCTTGTTCATACATCACGGGACACAGAGCAGCATAGTCATTACTATGTGGGTTATATAGAATTACCTTCAGGTGCTGGCACTGGCAACTTCCAAAACAGGAAGTACCCTCCCCTATATAAGCCCCTCCCATCCGGGAGTACCTCAGTTTTTTGCCAGTGTCTAAGGTGTTGGCCAAGGTTAACATGTATTCATCTGGGCTTGTGTACAGGTTCTCTGGGCCTTAGCAAGCTATTCCGGATCCGACCAAAAAAGCTTCATAGCTAAACGGTCGGTACCCGGGCCTTGCAGAGAAGAGCAGGGTTTTGCCTGTAATGCCTCTCTTAGGAGGGCTGGACCCTGGGATCCAGAGCTCTGGTCATACCCAAAACCAAGAGGCTATCTGTGCAGGGTGCTATACAGGTCCAGGGGAGTGGAATCCTTGGGAACCCGGTCCCTGAAGGTCTAGTACAATGCCTGCCGTGAGAGGTGAAGTTTGGGCTTCTGTGGACCAAACAAAGTCCTGCGGCGGGGAAAAGGTAAGTGGGGGCCCCTCAGGAACTTGGTTCTATTGAGGGGACCCCCAAGCCTAATATGTCTTTCTGCCTGTTACCTAAAGGGTATTCCCGCTAATAGCTGTATATGCCTAAGAAATCCTAGAAATGTTTTTTCATAAGGGAAGTTTTAAAAAAACTGTAAACCTGGAAATGTTTTTCATAAAGGAGGTTTTAAAAAAAAAAAAAAAGACAAAAGTGCGGTACCTGTGTTTGTCCACTAGAGGCCGCTGTGGAACGTCTTTTTTCTTGGGACTATTCCTCCCATGGTGAAAGTCCAGGCAGATGAGTGAGCTCTCTATCAGGGAAGCTGCATTCCTCTGTCATGCTGCCAAGTAGTTTCCTTCCATCCCCGAGTCCTGGTGAAACAGGGACCCTGGCTCCTCTCCCTACATGGCGCCAAGAGCGCACACGTGCACGCGCGCTCGCACACATGCTTTCTTTTTATAAGGTTTAGCTTCAAAAAAGGGGGCGGAGCCTGGCGGATGACGCGCTCTGTGCGCCCAGCGCTTCTGCGCATGTGCGGGCGTCCCAGCAAGATAAAAGGACTCAGTCCACGCTGCTTGCTATGGACACAGAGCATGAAAAGGAGCTGGTAGCATGGTATAGGGGCTTACAGCGGGCGGTTGATACAGGCATCCCCAGAAAGACGCATTAGTAGACACCCACTGATGTACATAGCAGCAAATTGCATTAGACTATTTCAGTAAGGGGTGTATTGCGGCTGGAATACCTCAGCTTTGAACTAAGGAATATGCCGCCTAAAAAACTCCGAGATATACCTCTCAGGAAGTGTAGGGGGTCTCCATCGGGCTCTGAGGATCTGGAGCAGTCATCTGCACCCTCCTCCCCTGAGAAATCAGAGGTTAATACCCATAAGGAACCCCCGGGAGTGCCAGGTACTGCGGCTGTCCTCAGTCCACCTGCTCCTGCATATATAACAGAGGAGGTTTTTTCCTCAACTCTGGAGGGATTGGAGCAGAGATTGGCTGCATTGATCGCTTCTTCTCTACAGGAAAGAAAGCGCGCCAGATCTCCATCACCTCCATTAGAGTGCCTGTTGGCAGAGCAACAGTCCCAGGAAGGGACCGACCTACCTGAAGGGGATCAGGAGGAGGTTAGCTCTGTTTTTGAGGAATCAACAGTAGATGAACCATTTTCAGCATCACAGACTGAAAGATTGTGGGTCCAGACCCTAACTGACATGGTTCGATCTGCATTTAAAATGCCTCTTGTTGAACCATCAACTACTGCTGTCTCCTCATTGGGGTCGCTAAAAGCTCCCCAGGTTAATTGCTCCTTTCCAATACATCCATTATTGGAAGGACTTATATACCAGGACTGGGAACATCCTGATAAACTATTTGTTCCGCCTAAAAGGTTTCCGGTGATCTATCCCATGGAGGAAAAGTTCACCCAGAGATGGAATGTTCCTACGGTGGATGCAGCCATCTCTTCTGTGAACAAATCACTGACATGTCCAGTAGATAATGTTCAAATGTTCAAAGATCCAGTGGATAAAAAATTGGAATCTTTATTAAAATCTGCTTTTTCCACAGCAGGGGCTGTTACACAGCCAGCAGTGGCAGCTATTCGAGTCTGCCAAGCTTTAAAGGATCAAATGAAAATGGTCCTGAGGGATTTGCCAGACCAACAGGCCCAGGCTCTGGCTGATCTGCCTAGAGCATTATGCTTTGCGATTGACGCCATCAAGGATTCTATCCATCAGGCCTCCCGCCTCACGCTGTCTTTGGTACATATGCGTAGGGTTCTGTGGCTCAAAAACTGGTCTGCTGAAGCTCCCTGTAAGAAGCTCTTAGTTAGCTTCCCATTTCATGGGGAACGCCTTTTTGGCGAAGACCTGGATAAGTATATCCAGAAGATTTCCAGTGGTAAAAGTACTCTCTTACCGAGTAAGAAGAGGTCTAGGGGTCCATCTTTTAAGAGGACTACCTCTCCTATCCCTGCGACGTCTGCTACTAAGCAGTTCCGACGGCCTCCTCGGTCAAACTCAGGAGGTAAAAATCAGGGACAGCCACAGGGTAATAAAAAGCCCTGGATCCGAAGAGGTACTAAACCAGCCTCCAAGTCAAGCCTATGAAGGGCTGCCCCCACTCAAACGGGTGGGGGGAAGACTTCAGTTGTTCGCAGAGACCTGGCGGGAGACGATCAAAGACAGATGGGTGCTCTCCGCAGTAACTCTGGGATACAAGTTGGAGTTAAAAGAGTCTCCTCCGTCCCATTTTATGTGGTCAGGCATGCCAAGAGACCCTCTGAAAAGACGGTCTCTCCTATTGGCGTTAGAACAACTATTGCTCCAAGGAGTAATTATGGAGGTTCCTATGGAAGAGTGGGGGTTGGGTTTCTACTCAAACCTTTTCACAGTCCCGAAGCCAAACGGGGACATAAGACCCATATTGGACCTAAAGAGTCTAAACAAATTTCTAAACGTCCGGTCTTTCCGGATGGAGTCGATCCGATCGGTCACCGCTGCCCTACAAGGGGAGGAATGGTTAGCCTCGATCGACATCAAAGATGCTTACTTGCATGTTCCCATCTTTCCAGGTCATCAAAAATTCCTACGCTTTGCAGTAGAAGGGCGCCATTTTCAGTTCAGAGCCTTACTATTCGGTCTGGCCACAGCACCACGAGTGTTCACAAAAATTCTGGCCCCACTGTTGGCCGATCTAAGAACACGGGGTGTAACGATAATGGCATACCTAGACGACCTGTTGTTGATGGACCACTCAGTTGCCAAGCTAGAAGTGGTAATTGTCGATACAATCAAGTATCTAGAATCTCACGGTTGGGTCATCAACCTGGACAAGTCAGCCCTACAGCCAGTGAAAAACCTGGTATATCTAGGGCTACGGCTGGATTCAGACCAGAGGAAGATTTTCTTACCTCTAGACAAGGTATCCTCTTTGAGGGGCTTGGTCCGTCTGCTTTGTGCAAAAAGACAGCCGTCCATACGCCTGTGCATGAGGCTGCTAGGAAAGATGGTAGCATCATTCGAAGCTGTGCCATACGCCCAATTCCACTCAAGGAATTTACAAAGGGCCATATTGGCAGCCTGGAACGGAAAAGTTCAGGCTCTAGACTTCCCGATGGCTTTGTCCCCTTCCGTTCGGAAGAGTCTCTGCTGGTGGTTGATCCCCCAGAATCTCCAGAAGGGAAAACCCTTCAGCCCGATATCTTGGAAGGTGGTCACTACAGATGCCAGCCTTACAGGCTGGGGGGCAGTACTGGAGCAATGGTCTCTCCAGGGCAGATGGTCAAATGTAGTAAAAACCCTGCCCATCAATCTCTTAGAGATACGAGCAGCCCGGTACGCCCTAGTAGCCTGGACATCCAGACTCCAAGGGTCCCCTGTCAGAATTCAATCAGACAATGCCACAGCAGTGGCATATATCAATCATCAGGGAGGCACCAGGAGTCGTGCAGCCCAGAGGGAAGTAAGTCACATCCTGGAATGGGCAGAAAAGCATGTCCCATGTATATCAGCTGTCTTCATTCCAGGGGTGGAGAATTGGAAGGCGGACTTTCTGAGTCGCCAACAGTTATGCCCAGGGGAATGGTCCCTTCATCCCGAGGTCTTCCGAGCAATATGTCAGCGGTGGGGAACACCGGATGTAGATCTGCTAGCATCCAGATTCAACGCAAAGGTGGACAGATTTGTCTCCCGGACAAGGGATCCCCTCGCTTGCGGCTCGGATGCTCTAGTGTTCCCTTGGGATCAGTTCAGACTGATATATGCATTCCCTCCGCTACAATTGTTGCCTCGATTCCTTCGCAGAGTCAGGTTGGAGAAGAAGCCGGTGATCCTGGTGGCTCCAGCGTGGCCCCGAAGGGCCTGGTACGCGGAGATCATCAAAATGTCTGTGGGGAGTCCTTGGACCCTTCCACGTCGTCCGGACCTGCTTTCGCAAGGACCGATATACCACCCTTCCTTACTAACTCTAAGTTTAACGGCCTGGCTATTGAGTCCCACATCCTAAAGAAGAGAGGTCTCTCTAACTCTGTGGTATCCAGGCAGATCTACTATAGAGTTTGGAAGGCGTACATCACTTGGTGCGAGGCCAGAAAATGGCATCCACGTAAGTACGTTATAGGCAGAATTCTGGACTTCCTGCAGTGGGCTGTAGACAGGAAGTTTGCCTTAAGTACTATCAAGGGCCAGGTTTCGGCCTTGTCAATACTATTTCAAAGGCCCCTGGCTATGCATTCACTTGTCAAATCCTTTATGCAAGGTGTGACTCGTATTATTCCACCGATTAAGGCTCCCATATGCACATGGGATCTAAATTTGGTTCTGTCGGTTCTGCAGAAGCAGCCATTTGAACCTTTGCGGCACATTTCCTTGGTTCTACTCACCAGGAAATTGATATTTTTAGTAGCCATATGCTCGGCTAGAAGAGTGTCGGAATTAGCCGCCATGTCCTGTAAAGAGCCATATCTGGTTATCCATAAGGACAGAGTAGTATTACGTCCTCACCCAGCCTTTCTTCCTAAGGTGGTATCGAGGTTTCACTTGAACCAGGATGTGGTTCTTCCTTCTTTTTTCCCCAAACCAAGCTCGGTAGAGGAAAAGTTATTGCATTCTTTGGATGTAGTAAGAGCAGTTAAAGCTTATCTAAAAGCCACTGCTCAGATTCGTAGAACGGATTCTCTGTTTGTTCTGCCGGAAGGCCCCAGAAAGGGTCAGGCAGCATCAAAATCTACTTTAGCCAAGTGGATTCGACAGGTCATAATACAAGCCTATGGCTTGAAAAGTAGACCGCCTCCGTTCAGAGTTAGGGCGCACTCCACGAGAGCAGTTGGAACTTCATGGGCAGTGCATCACCAGGCCTCCCTGGCGCAAATTTGTAAGGCCGCAACATGGTCTTCAGTACACACGTTTACTAGGTTCTACCAGGTGGACGTGAGAAGTCAGGAGGATGTCGCCTTTGGGCGCAGTGTGTTGCAGGCTGCAAAAGATCCTCATGCCTGATGGCGCCCAGCTTATGTATGGTGTATCCCCCCCCTCATGTGGCATTGCTTTGGGACGTCCCACATAGTAATGACTATGCTGCTCTGTGTCCCGTGATGTATGAACAAGAAAGTAGGATTTTTAAAACAGCTTACCTGTAAAATCCTTTTCTTGGAGTACATCACGGGACACAGAGCTCCCACCCCTCTTTTGGGGACACGTATTGCTTTGCTACAAAACTGAGGTACTCCCGGATGGGAGGGGCTTATATAGGGGAGGGTACTTCCTGTTTTGGAAGTTGCCAGTGCCAGCACCTGAAGGTAATTCTATATAACCCACATAGTAATGACTATGCTGCTCTGTGTCCCGTGATGTACTCCAAGAAAAGGATTTTACAGGTAAGCTGTTTTAAAAATCCTACTTTTTTTTCTGCGCTGTTCTTGCATTGATTTGCTTATCCTTAGTCTAGGTAGTGGAGTTACGCATCATTGTGTGTCTTCCTCGTCATGGACTCATCTGCACCGCCGTGTGGCCAGCCCCCCCGCACAAGGTCTGTGCGGAGTGGGTAGGGGGTTGGTGTCTTTGGTGTCATTTTTTTCTGGTGGTTGCTAACGGTTACAACCTGCCCACCTTCCTCCCCCTCCCTTTGTCTGTATTATCTCTTACAGCCCGGCTACATCAGTTCATCGGTCACAGGATAGGGACCTTGCCAGGCTGCACCATCATCATCACCATCACCAATCATCCTCCAGGTCCAGACGTGACACACCGTCTGGGACCCACTATCATAGGGGACGCTCACATTCCCCCTCTAAATATAGGAGATGTTCCCATTCCTCCTCAAGTCACCGCTACCACCACCGCGATGATCGCTCTGATCACAGAGCCTGTTGGGGATGTAAAACTAGAATCCCAGAGGGCAAATCGCTGTGTGAACCATGCTATGCCCGAGCGGTCGGTGAGAAAGAGACCGAAAAATCAAAATCTTGAGTCTCTTATTAAACGTGTGGTACAGCAGTCTATGATGGAAATAGATGCCCCCCCCCCACACGAGGAGCCAGTCCACCACCTTGTCTGGCTCCTTGGCTGACGAGGCCCAGGAGGATTCCGGCCAATTCCAGCCCCATGATTCCTCCCATTATTCCTCGCAAGACGAGATGGAGGGAGATGATTCTGTGATTCCTCCCATGATTTCTCGCAAGACGAGATGGAGGGAGATGATTCTGTAGTGGGATTCGACTACGCTTTAGTCTCTCCACTGATCAAGGCAGTGATGGAAACCTTAAAGTTGGAAGATACCACTGCCCCCCCCCCCCCCAGAGAAACAAAGGAACTGTTTAAGAAACTGGGGAAAGAATGTTCCAATTTCACACCGAGCTGAAAGGAGTGTTTAAGGAAGAATGGAGCAAGGGGGATAAGAAGGTTTGGAAAATGCTCCCCTCGTGGATGCAGCAGTAATGCGCCTAGCGAAGCATGTCACCCTCCTGCTAGATGACACTGTATCTTTTAAAGATGGTCTGGATTGAAAGATTGACCAAGACATTAAGAGAATATATAACTTGAACGGTATGGCTTGCAAACCAGCCCTAGCCCTTGCAGTCACCTCCAAAGCAATGGAGGCCTGGGTGGAAAATGTTGACTCCATTCTGAAAGGTGTCTCGGAGGAATTGGCACAAAGTTCAGCAGTGCAAGAACTTAAACTGGCTATCGCCTTTTTGGGAGAAGCTTCAACTGATCTCATCCGCTTGATGGCTAGATCCTTGCTATCTTCGGTCACAGCCAAACGAGCACTATGGTTGCGCCCCTGGCTTGTTGATCCTGCCTCAAAGCAGGCATGGTGCAAAATTCCTTCTGAAGGAACTTCCTTGTTTGGAAACAAACTGTATAATGCCATTTCAAAGGCTACAGGCGGAAAGTCGGGATTCCTCCCTCAGGACAAACGTCCGTTTAACCAAAGAAAACCTCAGCAGAGACGCAGTACAGAGCGTTCAAGAGAGGCATGCTCCTATAGGCCCGGACGGGATTTTAGGAGAAGCTGGAACTGGAATAGGCAGATATCTTTCCAAAAAATCTGGCAAGAAACAGACGCCCAGTGGGCGCGAGCCAACCAAGTCCTTTTGAGATTGGGCCTGCCCAAGCGGTCGGGTAGGGGCTCGCCTACGTCTCTGCCGGCACGTCTGGGTGACCTTGATCTCAGATTATTGGACCATCAAAACGGTCTCAACAGGTCACGCATGGTCCTTCACCAAAGTCCCTCCATGCAGACCAATGCAATCTTCACTGCCTCAATCAGAAGAAAAACAACAAGTTCTTCTTTCATATGTGAATGCCCTGAAAGATCAAGGAGCAGTGGTGCCCGTCCCAAAGGACGAGGAATTCCAGGGGGTATACTTCCCCCTCTTCCTAGTACAAAAGAAGAACGTCTCTTGGCGTCCAGTTATAGATCTCACTTTCCTGAACAGGTACATAAAGCACGAGAAATTCAAGATGGAAGCACTCTCAACCATCCAAAAAGTCGTTCAACCAGGTGACTGGTTGATCTCAATAGATGTTAAGGACGCGTATTTTTATGTTCCCGTGGCAGAAGAATTCTACAAATATCTTCGATTTCAGGTCGAACGAGAGCACTTACAATTTATTTGTCTTCCATTTGGACTAACGACCTCTCCAAGGGTCTTTTCCAAGGTACTGTCGGTAATTGTGTCTCTTATCAGAATACAGGGTGTGCATCTGTATCATTACCTGGACGAGCTGCTACTACTGTCCCAAGACAAGCAGCAGCTGCTGATCCACAAAGATCAAGTGATCTCTACATTGATAGAGTTCAGATGGCTCCTAAACCGAGAGAAAAGTCAGCCAGACCCGACCCTACGCCTAACCTACCTAGGAGCTCAATTCGACACAGTAGAGAATACCATCTCTCTTTCGGAAGAAAAATCCCGGTCATTCGGGTAAGAATATCTTTAGCCCTAGACTACTCTCACCTAAGCGCGTCACAGTGCCTGAAGATAATCGGCACGATGGTGGCCACGTTCCCCATGGTCAAATGGGCAATGTGGAGGCTTCGGCCTTTTCAATCAGGATTCCTTCAGTAATGGAAGACAGACGATCGCAATCAGCTGATCAGGATTACTCAATGAGGAACAGTCTTCTCTGGTGGCTTCAACACAAAAACTTGTTAACATGCCACTCCCTTGCTCCCATCCAATGGATGACTGTTTCATCCGATGCCAGCAATGCGGGCTGGGGAGCACATTGTGGGGCAGAACTGGCTCAGGGCAAATGGGATGCCCATCTCCACATTCCAGGGTCAAACGTTCTGGAATTGCGTGCGGCATGGTGCGCCCTTCACGCTTTCTCCCACCTTCTGAAAGGGAAGTCGGTCCTACTGAAAATGGACAATACCACCGCTGTGGCATATGTGAAGAGACAAGGGGGCACTCGGAGCTCTGCCCTTCTCCAAGAGGTTGAGCCCATTATGACCTGGGCTCAGAGGAATCTACTCAACTTAACAGCAGTCTTCATTCCAGGGGAACAGAACATTCAAGCAGACTTTCTGTCACGCAGCAACCTAGACAACAACGAATGGTCACTGCATACACAGACATTCAAGTGGATCCTATCGTTGGGAATCGATCCAGAAGTGGATCTGTTTGCATCCCCCTGCAATCACAAAGTAGACAGATACTACACTTGAGGTCTGTGCAGTCAAGCCTTCGGAGTAGATGCATTAACAAGCCAATGGAAATTCAACAAGGCATATGCCTTCCCTCCACCTCCGATCATGCAAAAATTCCTGCAGCGGCTCCAGTTGGAGAAAGGCGAAGTGATAACAATAGCACCATACTGGCCGAACAGGCCATGGTTTCCTCTCCTGAATCTGATGAGCTTCAGGGACCCGCTAGAGTCTCTTGGGTGTGCTTTAGGGGTAATCTCTACCCTTATGAGCTCCAGAAAGCCTAACATGAACAAAACCTACAACAGAATCTGGACCAGGTTTATCAGCTTCATGACTTCTGCTGGAAAATCTTTCAGAAATCCTGGAGTTCAAGACGTTTTGAGTTTTCTACAATCAGGCTTGGATCTTCCTTTGTACTCTGAGGGAACTGATTGACAAGTTTCAGCCTTATCGGCATTTTCAGGAACATCATGGGCAACTCATCCCCTGGTTCAACAATCCTTTCAGGGGGCTTCGAGAATCAGGCCTCAGAGGAAACCTAGATTCCCCAAATGGGATCTTCTGCTCGTCCTTGATGCTCTTTCAGCACTCAACAACAAGGATCTTTCTATTAAGGACTTATCAATCAAACTGGCCTTTCTAGTGGCCATTACTTCAGCCAAAAGGGTTTCAGAAATAAGCTTCCTGGGTTGTCAAGAACCCTTTTTGACTTTCTTCCCGGACCGAGTGGTCCTTATTCCCATGCTTGGGTCTAAACCAAAAGTCAAGTCAGTTTTTCACGAGAATCAGGAAATAGTCCTTCCTACTTTCAATTCTCCAGAATCAGCAGATGTTCATCCCTTGGATGTAGGTGAGACTCTGAAAGAATATTTGAGAGTCACTTCATCTTTTAGAAGCTTGAACTACCTGTTCTTGTTACACACTGGTAGCAACAAAGGAAAGAGGGCTTCCTCCAGAACAATAGCAGCCTGGATCATCCAATCTATTCAACAGGCTTACAGGGCAAAGGGCTTAGCTCCTCCAGAGGCGTGACGGCTCATTCCACCAGAGGCATGGCAGCCTCATGGGCAGCAGCTCGACACGTGGCTCCTGAAGTGATATGCAGGGCAGCCTTGTGGTCTTCTATTCATACATTTATGTCTCATTATTGTATTGAGCCTGCTTCCCTTTCCTCTGTTAATTTTGGTCGAAAAATCGTGTCAGTTGACGGGAAAGATTAAAATATTTTTTTTGAGCAAGCATACCCTCCCGTGTGGATTGGCTAGTTATTTCCCACACGTAGTCTGCCATGGAGTCTGTCAGGAAAACGGAAAATTTATTACCAAATACTTACCGTAATTTTCCTTTCCTGATAGACTCCATGGCAGACGGAGTTCCCACCCATGAATTAAAAATATGAGAGTTGAAATTTGAGTCGGCTAGTTACGGAACACCTGTCTGTGGAGGTGAGCTCAAATTTATGGGTAAGGGGTCCTATAGCTGTGGAGAGGAGGCGGGGTTAACCCACACGTAGTCTGCCATGGAGTCTATCAGGAAAGGAAAATTACGGTAAGTATTTGGTAATAAATTTTCCGTTATACTGTAGTGTGTGCTGTTTAATAGACAGCTAAACGCCATCCTATTCTGCACTTCTTAGGCCTTATGCAAATAGACGTTTTGGCCATCTCTCCTAGACTCCTCTCCTCCTGGCAGCAGAGTTTTGGCAGAAAAAATGCTTAACTTGTGTAAATGAGTTTAGGGGTGCCAAGCACTTGGGCTTTAATTAATTTCATTATAATACTTATCTGAGCCCCATCTAGAGCCAGCGATGTTGCAGGAGTTGCCTGGGACTCCCCTCCTCATTGGCTGAGACAGCAGCACGGTGCCATTGGCTCCTGCTGCTGTCAATCAAAGTCAGTCAGCCAATGAGGAGAGAAAGGGGGCAGGGCTGGGCCACTGCTCTGTGTCTGAATGGACACAGGGAGCTGTGGCTCGGCTTGGGTGCCCCCATAGCAAGCTGCTTGCTGTGGAACATCCAACAGGAGGGAGGGGCCAGGAGCAGAGATGAGGGACCCGAGAAGAGGAGGATCTGGGCTTCTCTGTGCAAAACCACTGCACAGGAAGCTTATGGAGAATGCTGCACTTTCCCTGTCCTTGCAGTAGTAAATGTACTGCCCAGCTAAGTTGATAATCAGGTAATAAGGGGGCACAGCGGGGTGGGGTGCTTTGCCTGTACCACTCCACTGCCATCTAAAAAAGTCAGGTTCTCCAATCCCAGCTATACATTGTGTGGGGAGGAGGAGCTCTGCTGCCTGTGCCCAGGCTGTGTGCCCAGGCTATGTGCAGTGCAAGGATGAGAGAAGGAGCTCTGCTGAGTGCCCTGTTAATAGTGACCCGGGTCCTCTGCCCTGCCAGTAGTGACTCCTATCCTCTGCCCTGCCAGAAGTGACTTCTGTCCTTTGCCTTGCCAGCAGTGACCCCTGTCCTCTGCCCTTCCAATAGTGACCCCTCTCCTCTGCCCTGCTGACCCCTTTTCTCCACCCTGCTAACCCCTGTCCTCAGCTCTGCTGACCCTATCCTCAGCTCTGCTGGCCCCTGTCCTCCGCCCTGCTGACCCCTTTTTTCCACTCTGCTGACCCTGTCCGCAGCTCTGCTGACCCTATCTTCAGATCTGCTGGCCTATGTCCTCCTCCCTGCTTACCCCTTTTCTTCACCCTACTGACCCCTGTCCTCAGCTCTGCTGACCCTATTCTCAGATTTGCTGGCCCCTGTCCTCCGCCCTGCTGACCCCTTTTCACCACTCTGCTGACAACTGTACTCAGATCTGCTGACCCCTATCCTCAGATCTGTTGACCCCTATCCTCAGATCTGTTGACCCCTGTCCTCAGATCTGCTGACCCCTGTCCTCAGATCTGCTGACCCCTGTCCTCAGATCTGCTGACCCCTGTCCTCAGATCTGCTGACCCCTGTCCTCAGATCTGCTTACCCCTGTCCTCAGATCTGCTGATCCCTGTCCTCAGCTCTGCTGACCCCTATCCTCAGATCTGCTGACCCCTGTCTTCCCCTGCTGACCCCTGTCCTCAGATCTGCTGACCCCTGTCCTCAGATCTGCTGACCCCTGTCCTCAGATCTGCTGACCCCTGTCCTCAGATCTGCTTACCCCTGTCCTCAGATCTGCTGATCCCTGTCCTCAGCTCTGCTGACCCCTATCCTCAGATCTGCTGACCCCTGTCTTCCCCTGCTGACCCCCTGTACACTGCCCTGCTGACCTCCCATTCTCTGCCCCTCTAAAAAAAATTACTGCACAAGCTAGATCCTGGCCTGCAGTATACCCCTAGTCATAGCATGCACTAGATTTAACTGTATGACTAGACAATTATATAAAGTTGTGATGGTGATTTTTGGAAAAAATTATGAAATATATTCACGTTTGTGAATGTTTATATCCAGCCTGTTGCTTAGTCCCTAAGTTTTAATTAACTCACCTTGAACCAATTTCTTTTATGGACATTTCCAATATTCAGCCTATCTGTCTTTTAACTAATAATGTCACATAGCAATGCATAGTGATGATTATTTTTATGTTTACTCATGTCTCTAGTTCCTATGCAGTTAGGATATATTATATAAGCAAATTTCTCAATCTAAAAAATGGCCTTAAATCATATAATGTATATCTTATTTTTGCCATTATTAAAATGCTGGAATTTCACCCTTTAACCTCTACAGTAAGTGCAACAGCAGAACAGCAGAAATGTCAAAATAGTCAGTGGCCAAGTATTTACTTAGAACAGTGACCTGATATTTCCCTATTAAGTTACTACATATTCAGAGAGAAAACAAAATGTGTTCCTTTGAGACATATACTTGGAGAAGTCACACAAGTCTCATTTTAATTTAGTCATTTAACTAGTAATTTCATAACAGAGCAGCTCATCCCATAGTTATGCCATAAATTACTGAGCTGCTGAGATATTTGAACAACGTATTTTCCTTCCATTTTTGCCATATTCAGTATTTGGAATTCAATTTAAATTCTTATAAAGAATACAGCAGACTAGATATATTAATGATTCTCATTTTTTCTTCATTTGTTGGTTATAAAAACAAATAACTTGTGATATTCTTTGACTTTTACTCTATTTGCTAACCTTGAATAAAATAAATATAAGCATTCTTGGGGTGGGTCTACCAATGTGGCAGCTGCCTTTTCCGATGCGTTAGGCCAGTCCAAGCTGCATTTTAGGGCATGGCAGCTCACTTTTTTAAAACAGAACACTTAACATAGAAATCGGTTGCCCATGCAGGGGTTTTCACAGTCAACTGAAAATGCCCAGCCACCTGGCTCCCTTGTCAGCAGCATTGCTGCTCTTCTAAGCAGTCCCTCTGATTGTATTATCCAGCTCTCCTTGTTCTCTTGAAGACTTCCTGTCACCTTGCTACCGGCTAGGGCACCTCTGCCCACTGGTTGAGTCCTTCTGTCTCTTGACTCCTGGTTGGGGTTGACTCTGACCCCTAGGTAAGACCTCATGTCTCTAATATGGGAGCCGTCTCCAAACTGGGAGCCCTGAGCTATCCTCAGGATTGTGTATATAATAACCCTGTACACTAGGGTGACCACATTTCCAAACTGCCATTCAGGGACACCCCCCCTTCCCAAAAATCTGCTTGTGCTGTAACAAATCACAGCACAGTGATTGGACACAAGAGGTGGGATTTATGATTTCTCCAATCACAAGCAGGGGGCGGGATTGTGCTCCCCCAGGCATTCCCGGCCAGGACAAGTACTGTCAGTGAGTAAAGCGGTAATGTGGCAGACTTTTTTGGGGGCATCAGATTGGCCCGGGGGGTGGCTGTGTCAGTTTCATTCCGGGACACTGTATTGTCCTGGAATGAAGGTGCCCGGGACACACCTGCAAAATGCGGGACTGTCCCGGGCAATCCGGGGCACATGATCACCCTACTGTACACCCATGTACTCACTAAAATCCGGACACAGGATTGAAGGTTCCGTTCCACCCAAGACACTTTGGAACCTTCAAGCTCCGGGCCATTTGAGAAAGCCAAAAATGCAGCCTTCTCTGTTCGGAAACAATTGCCTCGCCCTGCCACAGCACCCTAAAAATATTTAAAGTCAGTTTATATACTTCCAGACTCTCTTGCTGTAAAAAATCCGGTGCTTCACAATCAGTGAAAACATTAATTATATGAAATGTCAGATCAAAATATTATCACATTTGAATAAAGATACTTTCCAAATCATAACCAAAGTTACTTATAACTATTTCTAAGCCTTGGTTCACACTAGTGCAGCTGTGTTTTTCAGTGAATTTTTGTAGTGCGTCTTTGGTGCATCTTTAACAGGCTATTCGTGTTTCATGCGTTTTTTTTTTGTAGGAGACTGGATTTATATACACAAAACTCTGCCAAAACACACAAAAAATACATATAAACGCATTTTACATGCATTTTTGGTGCATTTCTATTGAAGTCTATGGGGCCAAAATCACACTGCAACTTCACCAAAGTAGCACACACACCTTTTCAAAACAAATGCACTGCAGCTGCAAAGCATTGATGTGAATGGCCACAATAGAAAATAATGTGATTTTTATTATTGTGCAGTGCAGCGCAGCAGCATGAGAAAACAGGGGCTTTTTATGTTCATTGCGTATATTGATGCATGGGTATAACATTTTAGATAATTTATATACCTAAATTGCCAGAAAAAAAAACTAAAAATGTAACCCCCTATAATCCTAAAGTGTTATTAAACCCAAAACCAATAATATAATATATTGCAGCTTACAAATCATTAGATGTGGAGGCTGCATTTGTTTTCTTATTTTTTAGCCTTTTTTTACCTGTTTTCCCCTGGTGATCTGGCTAGTAACACACCTCCTGTATTAGAGTGACCCCACTCTGGATGAAAGAGCACAGGGGACACATTTGGATAGCAACATTGTCAGTCTGAGGGAAGGGGAGAGTAAGATGGACTAGCAGATTTAAATACACCACCAAATTGAAGCCAAACTCCAGCTACTTCTTAATTTGCAGTTACAGCAAACAGTTGTGTCCTTTTGGAATAAAGGTTTTACATGAATAAAATATAGCTGATCTTTCTAAACACCTCTGGCAGTGTTAAATTGTTCATCTGGAAGAGAGCTTGTTCTTTTGAAAAACAGACTTACTGGCTGGATCACCAGATGAAAAAGAAGAAAGAAAGCCTAAAAAAGGGTTTAATACTGCTGTAAGGTCACCCTACCATTATAAGATGAAAGGTGTCTATGAACGCACTTTCTAGTTTAGAAAAAACAAGAAAACAATAACTGTTTTTAAGTAGCAATGTGCCACATTAACAAAAAAAAAACTCTGTCATAAAATAAATACCATAAATAAAAATGGCTGTAGGTGCATAGCTCAGACTCTTTTAATACCCAAAGTTTTCAGATGAATGTCAAGCCATTCTTAAAGGCAAACCTCAGGCACTTTTGGGTTCTCATTTCCCTATTGGCTCATCAATATGATGGGATACCTCATTGGCCAAGAGTAATGAGACAGGAAGGTGCAAGCAAGCTTTGGCATTGGGACAATAGCAGGGTCTGTCTGAATGGCCTGAAATTTGCTCTAAAAGCAACTATTAGAGACTGTTGCAGGTCGGTGCTGGCACCTATAGGTATTTGCACTTTATACCAGCGTCATTTTTTATTTTTATTTAAAGACAGATTCTCTTTATATCATAACTTAAAAGAAGTTGTAAAGTCTCGTTTTTTTTTTTGTTAAAAATAACAAACATGTTATATTTACCTGCCCTGTGCAGTGGATTTGCACAGAGCAGCCCTGATCCTCCTCTTCTCGGGTCCCTCTTCAGCGCTCCTGGCCCCTCACTCTTGCTGAGTGCCCCCACAGCAAGCAGCTTGCTATAGTGGCACCCGAGCCGAGCCATAGCTCCATGTGTCCATTCAGATACGGAGCTGTGACCCCTTCTCTCCACATTGACTGACTGACTTTGATTGACAGCAGCGGGAGCAAATGGCACCACTTTGCTGTCTCAGCAAATGAAGAGGGGAGTCCCGGGCAGCCGAGACAATCCTACAACATCGCTGGATCTAGAGGGGACTCAGGTAAGTGTTACGGGGGCTGAGGGGGGCTGCTGCACACAAAAGGTTTTTAATCTTAATGCATAGAATGCATTAAGATAAAAAAAACTTCTGTCTTTGCAATTACTTTAAGGCGTATTTTCTTAAAAATGTTGAAATAAATGTTTTTGTGTGCTTATCACACTAAACCCAAAGTAATCAACAACCATATGCTATTTTCATAGATCTCATTGATCTATGGCTTCAGTATTTAGTTACTTACCTGGTCTGGAATAAGCATAAAGCCCATGATTCACTCTGTAAGCTGTAAAACTAGAGAAAGAGAATGACAGCCAAGGAGCTAGTGTAGCGGGGTGTTAAATTTAGGGGAGGTGTCTGAGTGGTAATTAGGCTCAGACACACTGATTGTTGGGGTTTGTGGACCATTTCTGTTCATGGGAGATGGTGTTGGTGTGCAGTTCCCTGTGGCCTACAGGTGGCGCTGTTGCCGTAGGCCAGGGTTGAACCACTGATACAAGGCTGCACCTTTTTTGTCCCCTCTCGGCAGTAGTGTGGCGGGCAGGGAACCTGCTGTGCCTGTTGGGAGAGGGTATAAAAGGGGTCGGCCATCTTCCATTGGGGTCATCGTTCGTGGGTCCGCGCCCAGGCACCTTCAGCCTGGGTGCGTGTGTTATCTCCGGGTGCCCTAGGCCCGGAGGCCTGGTTCCTGTTCCATCCCAGACACCTTCAGTCTGGGGTGAGGTACTATTTTCAAAGGCCCAGGGCCCAGCAACCTTCGGCTGGGGTCCGCTAGGGATCGAGAGCTCCCAGGGTGCTGCCTTGCGAGGGGACCCATATCTGAGATGAGGAGGCCAGGGAGGTAACCCTTTCTGAAGACCCAGCGCAGAGTCGTGGTGACGGAGAGGGCCTCTGGTAACTCTCCGGAGGGATGGTTTTCTCCTTTACATGGGCCAAATACTTCAAGAAGGTAGTTCACCAAGTCAGTGGCAGTGACTTCATAGGGCAAGGCCCTATTCACCAGGTCAGTGGCAGTGACCCGTTCACCAAGTCAGTGGCAGTGACTTTTATTCACCAGGTCTGTGGCAGACACCAACCTCACGGTCTGTGGCAGAGATCGTGCGCCAAAACTGTTTGTGAAACCTGAACAGTCTGAGGAAATCATTAGAGTTTGTGCCTGGACCTTCTCCCACCTAATCTATCCTGTGTCTTGTTCCAACCTGTCTGCTGTTAAAGAGACTATTTGTTATCCAGTGTGAAATAAATATAGAAGTTGGACTTTCAGTTGGTGTGGACAGTTACATTACTGGGGAAAAATAAAGACTTGCATCTATTCAAGGTAGAGGTGAGAATCCTCCTCGGGAGGATTCAACTCCAGCCGCAGGCAGGCCCGAAACTAACACCGCTCAACCTCCTCACACAGGAGGGTATGGGCTTGTGGTGCGGTGTGCCTCTCTCTGCCTGCGAGGAGCCTAATTAAATGCAGGTAAATACAGGGGTCTGTGTGCTACACTAGCAACCTCTAAAAAAGTCAGCAAAGGCAACTCCCAATATTCTACCATGACAGGTTTACTTTAGGCATTGTTTTTGTATTAAAAAAAAAAAAGAAAAAAAAATAGGCAGATGCATGTGACTGTACACATTTGTTTAACAAAGTCAGATTCTGCAGAAAATATAAACTCTCATGAGCTATACCCTAAAAAAGGACTGGTTCGTGGTCAATATTTCACTGCATAACGTTCAAAATTCAATTACGTTTGAATAAATCATCCATGGGATTGCTATGCTTTCACATACTGTATTAGGTTCCGGATGATTAGCTAATACTAATCACTAATAATAATAAAATACCATTTGTTCTACCTGCTGGTATTATGTTCTAGAATTTGGCATCCTATAAACCTGAATGGCCAAAGTCATGAGTTTAAAGAAGAGGGCAAAGCCTAATTTATAGAATATTCCTATTTCTAGAGCCAGCTACAAATAATAACTTATACCCAAAATGTGTAAGTGGATAAGTACATGAAGCTAACATGAGCTCAGCACTCCACCATCTAATACACTTTAGGATGGACTGGTATTTTAGATTTTTTGTAGAATTGCAGAGACAATTTAAATGCATTCATGGGGATTTACTGACTTGGGTGGAATTTCTCTTACTACATGTGATAATTGACTAGAATTGTACCTGCATGACAAATATATTAATAATAATAATATTCTGCATGCTCTGTTTCCTTAGGTATTTCACAGAACCAAACTTCCAGCATATATGTTATTGATAAAGATTACTACAGTGAATTTTACAACTATCCCACAGTTCTCAAACCAATGCTTAACTTCACTACATATGTAAGTTAACATTCCCTGTGACACATTTTTTTAATGCAATATCTGCATTTGCACACCGTTTTAACCTAGAAGTACTTTTATGAAAGTATTTATTAGAATGAAAAAACAAGATTCCTTTTTATCTCACTTGCCTGATGTGTATATAGAATACATGAGGTTTGGATGATTTGTAGCAGAAACTCTAGGAAGATATCTCCTTTCTGAGATTTCTCATATGGAGACATGAAACTGTTCAGCCCTGTACACATGATCGGATTTCCGATGGATTTTAGTCCGATGGATTTGTCCATCAGAAATCCAATGAAACTGTTTTTCATCAGTCTTGGCCACACACCATCAGTCCAAAAACCGACCGTCCCAAACGCGGTGACGTAAAACACTCCGATGAGCCGAGAAAAATTAAGTTCAATGCTTCTGAGCATGCGTCGACTTGATTCTGAGCATGCGTGGGTTTTTTATCCGATGGAGTTCCCCACAGACGATCGGTATTTTCTATTGGTTTTTGATCCATTGAAAAATTTAAAACATGTTCTATTTTTTAAAACCGATGGAAAAAAGACCGATGGGTCCCATACACGATCGGTTTGTCTGATGAAAACAAATTATCGGACGGTTTTCATCGGTTAAACCAATCGTGTGTACGGGGCTTTAGAATACAGCACATATAACACTAATTAATGCCTTGTACACACGACCGGACTGTCCATCGGAATAAAGCCTGACGGATTGACCGATGGAGTTCTGACAGAATTCCGCTCAAGCTGTCTTGCATAAACACGGTCACACAAAAGTCCGATCATCAAAAACACGATGACGTACAACACGTACGACGAGCCGAGATTAATCAAGTTCAATAGGCAGTTCGGCTCTTCTGCTTGATTCTGAGCATGCGTGGTTTTTAGTCCATCGTAATTGCATACAGACAAACTGACTTTCCGATACAAATTTTTGTCCGTCGGAATTTCAGAAGGAAAAAGTCCAATGGGGCATACACACGGATGGAATATCCGATGAAAAGAGCCCATCTGACTCTTTCCATCGGAAAATCCGGTCGTGTGTACAAGGCATAATGGTTCTCAAACTTTCTCAGCAAAGGGCCACTTTGGAAGGCTGGGCTGCTGCCAATGGGACTACATTGCCTTGAAAAAGTATTCATATCCCTTGAAATGTTCCACATTTTGTCATGTTACAACTAAAAACGTAAATTTATTTTTTGGGGATTTTATGTGATAGACCAACACAAAGTGGCACATAATTGTGAAGTGGAAGGAAAATGATAAATGGTTTTCAATTTGTTTTACGAATAAATATCTGAAAAGTGTGGCGTGCATTTGTATTCAGCCCCCCTGACTCAATACTTTGTAGAACCCCCTCTCGCTGTAAATACAGCTGCAAGTCTTTTTGGGGATGTTGCTACCAGTTTTGTACATCTAGAGAGTGACATTTTTGCCCATTCCTCTTTACAAAATGGCTCAAGCTCTATCAGATTGGATGGAGAGCGTCTGGGAACAACAATTTTCAAGTCTTGCCACAAATTCTCAATTGGATTTAGGTCTGTTCTTTGAATAGACCATTCTAACACATAGATATGCTTTGATCTAAATCATATCATTGTACCTCTGGCTGTATGTTTAGGGTTGTTGTCCTGCTGGAAGGTGAACCTTCTCCCCAGTCTCAAGTCTTTTACAGATTCTAGCGGGTTTTCTTTTAAGATTGCCCAGTATTTGTCTCCATTCATCTTCCCATCAACACTGACCAGCTTCCCTGTCCCTGCTGAAGAAAAGCATCCGCACAACATGATGCTGCCACCACCATGTTTCACGGTGGGGATGGTGTGTTCAGGGTGATGTGCAGTGTTAGTTTTCTGCCACACATAGCGTTTTGCTCTTAGGTCAAAAAGTTACATTTTTGTCTCATCTGACCAGAGCACCTTTTTCCACATGTTTGCTGTGTCCCCCACATAGCTTCTTGCAAACTGCAAACAGGACTTCTTATGTTTTTTGTTTTTTTTTAAACATTGGCTTTCTTCTTGCCGCTCTTCCATAAAGGCCAGATTTGTGGAGTGCACGACTAATAGTTGTCCTGTGGACAGATTCTCCCACCGGAGCTGTGGATCTCTGCAGCTCCTCCAGAGTTACCATGGGCCACTTAGCTGCTTCTCTAAATAATGCTCTCCTTGTCCTGCCTGTCAGTTTAGGTGGACGGTCACGTCTTGGTAGGTTTGCAGTTGTGTGATACTCTTTCCATTTTCAGATGATGGATTGAACAGTGCTCCGTGAGATGTTTAAAGCTTAGGATATTTTTTTTATAACCTAACTCTGCTTTAAACTTCTCCACAACTGACTTGTCTGGTGTGTTCCTTGGCCTTCATGATGCTGTTTGTTCACTAAGGTTCTCTAACAAATCTCTGAGGGCTTCACAGAACAGCTGTATTTATACTGATATTTTATTACACACAGGTGGACTCTATTTACTAATCAAATGACTTCTGAAGGCAATTGGTTCCACTAGATTTTAGTTAGGGTTATCAAAGTAAAGGGGGCTGAATACAAATGCACGCCACACTTTTCAGATATTTATTTGTAAAAAAAATTGAAAACCATTTATCATTTTCCTTCCACTTCACAATTATGTGCCACTTTGTGTTGGTCTATCACATAAAATCCCAATAAAATACATTTACGTTTTTGGTTGTAACATGCCAAAATGTGGAAAATTTCAAGGGGTGTGAATACTTTTTCAAAGCATTGTAAAAAAAAAAAAAATGCACCATTGTCAGCAGTAATAAATTATGCACCAGGGCTGGTGGTCAGTGGGATTTAAAAAAATATACCAGTACCTCAAGAAGGAATAATGTACCATTGTTGGTGTTAGTGGAAGTAATGGTGTCCCATTATTGGTATCAAAGGGAGGAATAATGTCCCCTTATTAGTGTCAATGGGAGGAACATTGCCCCACTGTTAGTGCCAGTGGGAGGATTAGTGTCCCATCAATGGTGTCAGTAGATGAAATTGTGCCCTGATTACTGTTGATGTTAGTGGGTGGAATAGAGCCCCATAGTTGTTGCCAATGGGAGGAATATTTTCACAAGAACCAGAAAACAAAGGACCAACATACCAATTGTAGCAATAAGGCCTCCAAATTTCAGGCACCGTGCTGAGGGTGAAGCCGCTCTTCTAATCTCAAATTACTGGATAAAATTAAATCTAAAGCACAAAAGCAGAAGGAGAATATAAGGCTACACCATCACAATGAAGCTTGACAAAAAAAAAAGACTTGCATTACTTGGATATGTTTCTGAGTCACATAATACTGTGTACTTCTGCTTACTCATGAAAGTATGGTAGTGTAGGTGCTGAGGTCCCCCTTTACCTGTGCTGTGCACTGCTTCCATTATTAACTGCAGCTGCTTGCTATACACCAAATATATCACTACATGCAGTACCCCTATTAAAGACGGCCCCTTAGACAACCACACCACTCTATGTTCTGACAAACAAGATCATAATTATAGCGATAGCAGGTCATAGCTTTTTTAGGTTATTTAGCCTAGCTGAGCTATGACGATATACTCTCAGATGCATTTCCTGTTTTTGTGTTAAAAATTTTAGTAAGACATACTGAAATTGGTCAGAACTGGGATTATATTTTTAGTAGTACACTATATTACCAAAAGATTTGGGACACCTGCCTTTAATCGCTCATCCATGTCTTTATAGACCTTGCTTTGTACACTGGTGCACAGTCATGTTGGAACAGGAAGGGGAAAACCTCAAACTGTTCCCACAAAGTTGGGAGCCTAAAATTGTCCAAAATGTCTTGGTATGCTGATGCCTTAAGAGTTCCCTTCACTAAGCTAAGGGGCCAAGTCAAACCCCAAACCATAATCCCCCCTCGACCAAATGATTTGGACCAGTGCACAAAGCAAGGTCCATAAAGACATGGATGAACAAGTTTGGGGTGGAGGAACTTGACTGGCCTGCACAGAGTCCTGACCTAAAACCGATAGAACACCTTTGGGATGAATTAGAGCAGAGGCTGCGAGCCATGCCTTCTTGTCCAACATCAGTGCCTGACCTCATAAGTGCACTTGTGGAAGAATGGTCAAACATTCCCATAGATCAACTCCTAAACCTTGTGGACAACCTTCCCAGAAGAGTTGAAGCTGTTATAGTTGCAAAGGGTTGGCCAACTCAATATTGAATCCTACAGACTAAGACTGAGAGGCCATTACAGTTCATGTGCGTGTAAAGGCAGGCGTCCCAATACTTTTGGTAATAGAGTGTATGTAATTATCAGTCTGTTAATATTTTTAGAATTTTGATTGGTTGGTAGGCTTATTGCGTGAGAGCACTAATTAGCAAGAAACATTTTCCACATTTATTGAAAAATTTATATCCATGTGAACCGTTAGGGAGTAAAAATAAAAAAATTTATTAAATCATGTGCGTCAGTATTTTTGGGAAGATACTGTATATACCAGTGTATGGTCATGCTTATAAAGTACCGTATATATTACTGTTTATGTTGACAATTGACTTTTATTGTAATATATTTGCACAGACATTAGTTTTTACTATTATTTTATTTTACAGTTTGTTTTTTTTGACATTATGCCCAATCTCTAGAAAACTTTCTGTAACTATTTTAGTAACAATAGAATACTTATGTTGTCTTTATGTTTTTAGAAACAAATATGGAATAGTGTTTCCCCTCTTTTTTCTTTCCCTCAGCTTAAAATGAAGAGATACGATGGAAGAAACCTGACTGCAGATGATAGAATGAATGATGTTTCTGTAACAATAACTCAGTCAAAAATGTTTTTCACTGAAGGGACTTTTACAAAAATGTCCCCAGAGGAAGAAGGTAATATTGAAATTCAACAGGTTATAACTTACAATCTTCCTGAAAATGGAATACTTCACATTGAAGTGCCTATAAATGCTGACACAGTTCATTTAAAGATCAAGGTGAGGATTATTTTTGTTCTAATGGGAAATTTTAGAATTGTGTAACTTCAAACGTTGGATATTGGTTTTATGACTTGCATATCTCACCTGGAGGGAGAAAAGATTAGGAAGTCATAAAACCAATATGACTGTCTTCTACCCCCACAGTCCAACATCCCTTCCCTTAAAATTGTGATAACTGTACTCATGTATCTGTTGATTGACTGTAAGTAAAATAGTAAAATCTCCCTCAGTTGCTTACACCTAGCAAGTTTTGGTGGGCAGTGAGGCTCTCCTTTAAAAGAGGCAATATTTTCAAGACATCAACCACAGTATTGCATGCCAAATAATGCTCCAAAAATACAAAATGTATAAGTGAATGCACTTTCCTCAAATTAGAACCACAGACACTTAAAGAAAAGTATCTTCCGTGCAAAGAAGGCCAAACAGCATTAAAAAGAAATTAAGATACAAACATGGATTGTCATCACTCACCTGCAGAATATTTGACCTACTATTATAAGATAATACATTCCATGTGGAATTCCTTCAACAGATTCAACATAGAGAGAAAGGCCTGGATACTTTCCTAATATAACTGGGTACTAACATTTATAGGTAAAGTTGATCCGGGGAAAATCTGATTGCCTCTCGGGGGATCAGGAAGGAATTTTTTCCCCTGCTGTAGCAAATTAGAGCTTGCTCTGGATCAATTGTGGGTATAGAATTGGGTTGTACGATATTTTTTATTTAATTTATAATTTTTTTATGGTTGAACTAGATGGACTATGTAACTATGTAAGAAAATATTCCAAATAAGGCAGTATGGCTGAGACTCTAATTCCAGTTAAAACTGCATATAAAAGTTGCTTAAAATGCCCAAAAAATTAAAATGAGGCATCCAGTAATGTTAGTTCTATAGCATAGAGATTCCACCCCATCAAGTTTTTTCGGGGCTTTCCTAAATGGAAATATGTAGTGCGGATGTCACAGAAAATTCAGAACTGAAAGATATATTTACTGCAATTTTGCATATTGTTTTTATCTTTTATATTTCCATAGTACTTTATTTAAGAAAATTCAGGAATAAATGAACACGTATAACAGTAGTTATATGGGCCCAACGGCCCAAGGATATACAAGGATTTTCTAGCAATCACCAAGAGGAATCATGTATACCAATTGTAGGAGAATAATAGTACATAACAGTGACTATAAGAGTATGTTGGGTAATTGGATCGTTTGTAGTTAGGGTGTGAGTATTGTTTTTCTGAAATTGGGGGTTGCTGGATCTCTGAGGGGACAAAATTCACATTAGATTTTATTGTGCTGTGATTTGAGTTTGTTTCTTAAAATAGGCTGTAATGACTATTAGTGTTTCTGTAGGGTGATATTTTGGATATGTCTTCGGTGTGGTATGTGTCAGATAGTGTAAGTTACTTGTGTTTTAGAAATGGGCTCAGGGCTGACCGTCCTGCTGGCAGCTTTGGTTGGGTCCATTGGTTGTGTGTAAGAGAGTGTGGAGGTTGGGGGGGGGGGTCATTATAAGTAAGATAGGTGTAGGGGGGTATGAAGGAGTGCAGTTTGGGGGAAAGGGGTATAAATATGGGGGGAGGGTACAGCTGTGATATGGGAGGGTGGAATAGGCCAAGACAGGGGGGGCAAAGGCCTCCTACCTGACCCTGAACTTCGGCCCATCCATCCTTGTTCCTTCCGTATGGGTATGCCTTATGTTTAGCAAAGTGTTATGGGGTCGATGGGATGATGAGATAGGGGGTCATTTTAGGTATTGTGTGGGTTCATAATTTGGATGTATTCGGAAGTGGTCTTGAAGTGGGACCAAGAGGCCTAGAGGGTGTTGTGTTTGTAGATTTTTTCATGGGAGATGGCTATGAGCTCCTCCATTTCGGCAATTTTATTGAGCCTCAGGAACCATTCTTTAGTTGAGGGGGCATTGGATTTGCCCCATAGGACCAGGATACATAGCTTAGCTGCATTCAGCATGTGCATCACTAAGGATTTAAATAAGAGCGTCTGGGTAGTGTGGTATGGTGCAGCAAGGGTTGCGCGGGGGAAAAGTCTAAGGCAAGGGTGGTTACCTTTGATGTTATGTTGTGGACTTTATTCCAGAATTTTTGGATAATGGGACAGGACCACCAGATGTGATGTTTTTATCTTTTATCTACTCCTCCTCTTAAACGTAGTTTGAACTTCTTTTTACAAAAGTGGTCTTTTGCTTTTGGTAAGCGGTTCTTATTGCATTCACATAATTTTTGGAGCACTATTACACACAATTGAGATTCAACCCTCAAAGTACTGCTAAGTAATATATTGAACTTTGTGAAAACTTTGATGTTTTAAACAACTAGCTGTTTCTATTTCTTAATACAATGTTTCCATTGCTTATGGATCAGATTTGCAGACTAACTGTGTTTGCAGAATAGAAAAAGCATACATTATTGCTAGCTTTAAAATGTGTCCCTCTTATCGATCTACAGTACCCTATGTTAAATTCATTTTCAAGCAGCTGGATGATCAGGGAAAGAAAGCAATTGAAGGAATACATGAACACGTGAATGTTAAAAATATGAAAAAGGGTTATTTTTTCAGCTTATTTTAAGTGCAATGTGTTACTAGATATTTTTTTCAATTATTCAAAAAAGTTGTATATGCAATGTGTTTAACAATGTGCATTTTGATATCTGCCCATAGGGATGACTATGAGTAGTCAGCCAGAAAATGACTGCATTCAGACATTGGTGTGGTCAGGCCCCATTAGGAACATGCCTAATAGTGCCTAATAGTGATCCATTTAAATTCAGTGAGACTTTTTGATGACGCACACAGTAGTATCTGGCCAGTTGGATAATACTTCTGGCATGTTTGCGGCCAACTTACTTAAGTGTTTCTGTATTACAAAGTTATTGGCAGAGTGTTAGTAGAATTGTGCAATATGTAGATATTTGTGTCAACTGTTAATATTCCTACTAATTAGTATGGCATCTCTTTGATCCTATATGCCAGATTCCTTGTCCTGCAGTATCATTATACTGTATGTGAATGATATAGGATTTACTTTACAGGCAAATGTCATTTTTCTATTGTGAAAAAGGAATAATCCTTTGTTGACCACATATTTTTTCCAACATATTGGAAAATTTCTGTGAATAATAGCAAGCACTTTGAACAAACCGTAGTTCCTGTGATTTCTTGGATGCTAAATCATATGTGACCTATTATTGCAATTAGTGCTTGGATTATTCACTTCACTTTAGAAAATCAAGTGGTGCATTGCTAAAGTTAGGTTGGTTGTGAAGAATTGATAACAGCGTGTGAACCTATAGCAGTGATGGCGAACCTTGGCACCCCAGATGTTTTGGAACTACATTTGCCATGATGCCCAACTACATTGCAGAGTGCAGGAGCATCATGGGAAATGTAGTTCCAAAACATCTAGGGTGCCAAGGTTCGCCATCACTGACCTATAGCCTTGTATACAAATGTACTGTGCTTATCCCACAAATTCTATGATTTTACAGACATCCACCAATATTCTAACAATTGACTTTGAGCCTAAAAATACAACTGACCAACAGACTCTTCCTGTTGGTCAGTTGCATGCAAGGGTGCATGCTGTAGTACAACAAGCATTTTTGTTATCACCTGAATTTTACCAATATTACCAATTTCATCAGATTTAGATTATAATCACCTGGGGGTATGGGTAGAATTTGGTAGCATATTAAAAACAACAATACGATTTCCAAATTATGTTCAAGAAAAAACTTTTGGGGCTCGTTCACATGGGTGGCTGGTGGGCAATAAAAATAGGAGGTTGAGTTGGGGTTTTACTGCCCCCTGACTGACTCTCTTAAAGTCTAATGGTTGCCAGGGTTACGATTATACTCTATGTTGCATTCAGTGGGCAGTACCAATGCCAAATGCCATATATTCAAATACATGAGGCTATGCCAAATCCACAAGGCAAATGCTAGGCTAATGGTCACAGTGCAGTATTCCCATAAAAAATTCTTAATAAACTGCAAAAAAAAAAAAAGAAGCTTTTAGAAGGCAGCAGTATTGCCTGCTAAATGCCTGGCAACAACTCCTGTACCGCTCTTTGAAAGGAGAACACTATGTTTGAGTTTTTCATCTCTCAACATGAAAGTGAAAAAATCACCCATGCTGGCTGATACTGCTCCCAAGTAATCTCTGAATTTTTCCTCCAGTCAGCTTTCATATGGTACAGTCAAAGAGTATGTAAACTCAACATATCATATTCCTGATATGTGCCTGCTGTACCATGTACAGTGCCTTGAAAAAGTATTCATACCCCTTGAAAATGTCAACATTTTGTCATGTCACAACCAAAAACAAAAATGTATTTTATTGGGATTTTATGTGATAGACCAACACAAAGTGGCACATAATTGTGAAGTGGAAGGAAAATGATAAATGGTTTTCAACATTTTTTACAAAAAAAAATATCTGAAAAGTGTGGCGTGCATTTGTATTCAGCCCCCCTGAGTCAATACTCTGTAGAACCACCTATCACTGCAATTAGAGCTGCAAGTCTTTTTGGGGATGTCTCTACCAGCTTTGCACATCTAGAGAGTGAATTTTTTGCCCATTCTTCATTGCAAAGTAGCCCAAGCTCTGTCAGATTGGAAAGAGAGCATCTGTGAACAGCAATTTTCAAGTCTTGCCACAGATTCTCAAATGGATTTAGGTCTGGACTTTGACTGGGCCATTCTAACACATTAATAATATGCTTTGATCTAAACCACTCCATTGTAGCTCTGGCTTTATGTTTAGGGTCATTGTCCTGCTGGAAGGTGAACATCCGCCCCAGTCTCAAGTCTTTTGCAGACTCTAACAGGTTTTCTTCTAAGATTGCCCTGTATTTGACTCCATCCACCTTCCTATCAACTCTGACCAGTTTCCCTGTCCCCGAAGAAAAGCATCCCCACAACATGCTGCTGCCACCACCATGTTTCACGGTTCACGGATAGTGTGTTCAGGGTAATGTGCAGTGTTTGTTTTCCGCCACACATAATTTTGCTTTTAGACCAAAAAGTTAAATTTTGGTCTCACCTGACCAGAGCACATTCTTCCACGTGTTTGCGGTGTCCCCCACATGGCTTCTCACAAACTGCAAATGGGACTTCGTTTGGCTTTCTTTCAACAATGGCTTTATTCTTGCCACTCTTCCATAAAGGTCAGATTTGTGGAGTGCACGACTAATAGTTGTCCTGAGGACAGATTTTCTCATCTGAGCTGTGGATCTCTGCAGCTCCTCCAGAGTTACCATGGGCCTCTTGGCTGCTTATATCTGATTAATGCTCTCTTTGCCCGGCCTGACAGTTTAGGTGGATGGCCATGTCTTGGTAGATTTGCAGTTGTGCCACACTCTTTCCATTTTCGGATGATGGATTGAACAGAGCTCCGTGAGATTTTCAAAGCTTGGGATATTTTTTTATAACCTAACCCTGCTTTAAACTTCTCCACAACCTTATCCCTGACCTGTCTGGTGTGTTCCTTGGCCTTCATGATGCTGTTTGTTCACTAAGGTTCTCTAACCTCTGAAGGCTTCACAGGACAGCTGTATTTATACTGAGATTAAATTACACACAGGTGGACTCTATTTACTAATTAGGTGACTTATGGTGGCAATTGGTTCCACTAGATTTTAGTTAGGGGTATCAGAGTAAAAGGGGGCTGATTACAAATGCACGCCACACTTTTCAGATATTTATTTGTAAAAAATGTTGAAAACCATTTATCATTTTCTTTCCACTTCGCCAATATGCCAGAAGTATTATCCAACTGGCCAGATATTACTGTGTGCGTCATCAAAAAGTCTCACTGAATTTAAATCCCAATAAAATACATTTTTTTTTTGGTTGCAACATGACAAAATGTGGAAAATTTCAAGGGGTATGAATACCTTTTTCAAGGCACTGTATTTGTATGAAAAAGTATCCTGTTGTCCTTGTATTGCTTCCTTTGTGTGACATACCTGGTCATCCTGCCAGCCCCTCTGCTTTCCTATTAAGAACTGACCTTGCTAGGCAGGGTCAGTACCCAGTAAGATAACATGGGGGTTGTTTAGCTCAAATGAAGCGCTCACCAGAGAGTTCAGTCCATGTCAGATATGTCTTTCCAGGGCTTGTAGGCCCACTTTTATTTAAAACAGAAAGAAAAGTTCACAGCAAACAAATAGCTTCCCTCGTAGGAGGTTTCCACTATCAATACGTACAGAATAATCAGCCTTTTGGCTTTCTTTTGTAGCCCTGCTGCTTTGACTCTCAGGCTTGGGCCTTTCTCTGTCCTGGCCCAGACAGCACCGTGCAGACATGCACACTTCTCTCTGCTTCATTGCAATGACATAGACTGCTCAAGAGGGTGGAGCCCATAATCCTAGTTATGATTACCCTAAGAACCCAGCACACACCTGCACCATCAGTGTGCCTGTTGTCTACCAAACCTGACCCAGACTTCCTTTTAACACTGTGACAGGGCACTCCACTGTCACACAAAATAAATTCTGATTGGTTGATATGGCTTATTAAATGTAGAAACTATCACTTAAGAATTAGGAACTGATGTTAAATGAAGTAAATTAGGTGGCTTCATTTTTTTAATTATACAAACTATTTTGCATAATTGAATCAAACAGTACCGTAGCAAGATTCTTTGAATAGATTTAGGAGGACTCTCTTCTCATCTATGGGTTGTACTGGCTTTCACAGATGCATTTTGTGTGATAAGTCTTAGAAAATTAAACCTTTAAAAGGGCTGTTCATGTTTTGTAGATGTATGCACCTTTCCCCCTTGATGCTCCTATTAAAAGTCCAATATCATGTCATTAAAGTACATTTTAGAAGGGTTAGAACAAACTAATTGGGTTTGATTTACTAAAGAAATAGAAGGTGTTCACTTTAAATAATTTAAAAGTATAACCTGTTTATATTCTGCGGCTATAAGGTTCTAAGTGCTCTCTGGCAGAAAGGGAAGACTAAAACTGCCCAGATACCTGGCTAAACTTTCTCTTTGTCATTGCCAATGTGTTTATTATTGACTACTATTCCAAATGTGATACCTCCATTTTCAAAAGACGTCTACATACTTTTTTTAGTGCCTTTTATTGGTTTATAGCCTTAACATGGAGCTAAACTTACATTTCCTTCAATGGTCCCTGTCCCTCACTGGCTAAATGATCTCCTTCTGGGTGTTGGTCTGCAGCCGTCTTCATTGGCCAGCGTGGGATGCACAGGAGTGATGTCATCCCTGTACACAGGGACCATGCCATGCAAGCAGGCAGACAGGTGTATTTTATTGCAGAAGAGACATTGTATGTCTCTTCTGTAATAAAGACCCTCCCTGTTCACAGCTTGTGGCAGCAGAACTCTAGTTTAAATCGGTGCTCACAAGTTGCTCCAAGTTCATAAGTTTTTTTCTAAGATGGAATCTCTGAAGCTTATGGAGAGAATTTACCATACTATGCATTTACTTAATGCCAGCTTTCTACAATAAATTAGATTTTTGGACTAGTTATGGAATAGTATCCTTCTTATAACTGAACCTTTCTACCCTTGTTCCCAACCTAGATATATATGTAGCGACCTCATCCCATCTCTTTTGTCTAGGGGTATCACACACGACAGGGTGAGATGCGCTACGGCCCATGTCCTCCCCATAGCTATGGGTGAGGTGAAGGCCAGTACCAGATATTTCCTCGGGCCTATGTGCTTCTGTAAAGGATTAAGTCCTGTTGTGCCAACACTTCCCTTTGCTCCCATTAACCAGAGTTCCACACACCGATCACAGTCCAACTCTTGTTTTATTGCATATCTCACAATAAACAGTGCTTCATTAGCCAACTGGTTGCGACTTGTTAACATTTTGATACAGGGAATGAGCAGGCCGAGGCACTATCCTAATTCTCAGCTAAACCACTGTGATCTCGCCAGCGGTTACTATAGCCATATCTTGAAAGGACTTAGAGCTTGAGAGTCTCTACCAGTGACTCAAGAGAACATAGATAGGAGTACCTTCGCTGCGTTGCGGCCCCTGTCAGGGGAAGATGTCCCTCCAAGGGAAGTTACCAGAGGCCCATCCGTCACTGGGTTGATGCTGCTTCAGACTCTCCGAATGGGTAACCTCCCCGGCCTCCTCACCTCAGACATGGGCCCCATCCACTTCAGGGACCCTCAGACTTCTCCACCCTTGTGGGACCCAGTCAAAGTCACTGGGCCCCAGGCCACCTGGTTCAGTACCTCACCCCAGGCTGAAGGTGCCTGGGATGGACTCCAACTCCATTCCGGTCAGGCCTAGGGCACCTGAGCCGGAATCCGGAACCGCCCGCACCCAGACCTAAGGTGCTTGGGCGCGTGTCGAAGAACCTCCAGAAGAGCAAGACCTCGTGATCAGGGCGTCTCCCCCTTTTATCCCCTCCAATGACGCCACGGCAGGTTCCCCGCCCTCGCCATACCATCTCCGAGAAGGGACAAAAAGGACAGCACTATAGCAGTGAATCTACCTTGAGCCTGCGGACACTCACCACCCACCTGCCAAGGAGATTATTACACCGCCCAATCCTCCACGAATACAAATAGTCATTACTCCCATACCTACACACCTGAACTTCCACCCAGGTGTACCTCACCTAAATTTAAAGACCCCGCTACATACTCCCCCCTGTGATTTGACGCTGGTCCGCAGCGTCTGGTGCAAACCCATGTCTCCCAAAGGTGGTGACATAAATCTGACCCCAGAGGCATCCCTAAAAATTTGAACCTCAATCATACCAAGACCTGCTCAAAGGGAAGGGGAACATAAAACAATAAAACTTTTTTTTTTTTTAAAACCCTCTAAGCATGTACACATATACAATCCCTCCCTTTCCTGTCTAAGAACCACCCCATACTCAGTAGTCTTGACAGACGAATCTCCTGCAGAGGGAAAAAAAAACAACACGCAAGGAAAACCACATACTGACATTCTGTGTTAATTTGGAATGAATGGGTCCATCAGCCGAGAGACCCACTCGCTCCAATAAGTAAAGTGATGCAAATGTACAAGCAACAGCCGTTGCGCAACACCGCCACCTGGTGACGATGCCACGGTGATGACACTTGGTGAAATCTTCAATCTTCCTGCTTTCCTACTCTGACTCTACCCCCAAAGTCTCTGTCTTTGAACTGTGAAGAAGAGAGAACAAACAGCCAGCTCTCATTCCTCCAAAGAGTAGAAAAAAACAAAAACCCAAATAAAAAACTAGGGTACAGTTCGATGCTCCGGCAAGAACACCTCTGTAAACTTTTCACAGGAAACAAGTGAGTCTCTTCTCACAAATAGAACCTCGGGTCAGGCAAAAACAAAGGCTTCAGATGCTTATTGAAAACCTCAATCGAATAATCTGCGTCCTCTCCATCCTTCCTGCAGATGCGCACCTTGTCTGCGTGGATATGGCGGCCCCACATCCAGTCTGTTCTGCAGTCTCTAAACTTTTTTGACACTGGTGGCGAACAGGATAAGTATCGCCGGGCATGAGGCACTTTAAGCTTCTCCCAAACAAACTCATCGTACCATCGCTGTCGCAGAACTTCCACCTCAAACAACAAGTCTCTGGGCAAGTATGGATATTCCCACCCATACTCATGACCGACCCTCTGGGAAAAGAGTCGTTGCAATCGGGCTAAAGGAGGCATTGTGGCCCGCTCACCTTCTCCTGGCTGAACAATGGCCTCCGGGTGCCGAGGTACTTTCACTACCTCTGATGGCTTCTCTTTCGGTGCCCGTAGTGATGCTCGCTGTCTCCCCGCCAACAAAACGGGTGATACTGTGGACTGTGGAAAAGCAGCCAGAGGACTAGACTTCCTCGTAGACTCCAGAGCTTCCGCCTGAGGCGTGCTGTCTCCTATGGACGTAGGCGAATCCTGGGGTGCACGTAGCATAGGCAATGGGCGTTTGTCCCAGCCCTTCTGGTGAAACAGTTCATCGATCTCACCGTCATCTCCACAATCCGACAGTGACTCTAGGTCGGAGGTGTCATACATCTCCGCGGGAAGGTAGTCTCTGGTAGACGTGGTACTACCCTCTCTTGCGGGCTCCACCGACTGTGAACCCCCAACACCTCCAACCACCACCACAGTCCCAGCCCCTGGCTCACCTTGACCTTTTGTAGAACTGGGATGTCCAGGACTCTTCCAACCGGATTCATCCAGGCCAGGCAAGCGACGGGGTGAAGCCCTTCCACAACCATAGGAGGCCTGCACCAGGCCGACTTTCCTCTTCGGAGGTGGGAGCAGAGAATCTGTGGTGACCGAAGCAGCATCCTCGGATTTTTCTTTCTCAGTCTCTGATTGGGCAGTCACATCGCCCTGGTCAGTGCGTACGGGAACCTCCGCAAAGTTCTGGATCTCCCCTTCCGGAGTAGCGGTACCTGTGAGGCTGAGGGCCCGGGGCCTTACTGTGGATGGCTCCACCTCGAACAAGAACTCTTTGCATGCTTCGCAACGCCCGAATGGCTTCAGGTGAACCACCAGTCCCGAGCATCTGGGACAGATCACACCGAGGGCCTCTGTGTCTCTGCAGGAATACAGAGCCAACTGTCCTCGGGGCCTGAGTCTTATCCCCGTGTCTGTAAGGGGAGCAGCGAACGTAGTCATCTTCGTGGGGTAGGGAACCGGAATCCACTGGGAGCTTGAGGCCATCCCGACTGTCTGCTGCTCCATCACGCACTGACCACGCGCCGAAGTCTCCATGTGAGTTCCTCCACATGGCCAGACTCCTCCCACGACTTGCACATTTTCGCGGGCTTCCATCAAGCTCCGCCCACAAACTGTGTAGTCACGGGTTGCCTCATGGCGCAGTGCAGTAAAAGCCCCCACATGTAGTATGTCACACGGCTGGACTTCTCCCTCTTCTCGCTCCTCCGCATGGGCCTTTCCCGTCTTAGGGTCATTTCCACGACTTTGAGCAGGGATGCACTTTGGCCGATCACATGGCCGACCTGCTCGGAACTGCTCCGGGCAGCAAAGTCTAGACACAGCCATTCTTACTTCCAAAGTCAAAACACATATCATCCCGGACTCACGAGCCCCCACGTGCAGCGACCTCATCCCATCTCTTTTGTCTAGGGGTATCACACACGACAGGGTGAGATGCACAACGGCCCATGTCCTCCCCATAGCTGTGGGTGAGGTGAAGGCCAGTACCAGATCTTTCCTCGGGCCTATGTGCTTCTGTAAAGGATTAAGTCCTGTTGTGCCAACACTTCCCTTTGCTCCCATTAACCAGAGTTCCACACACCGATCACAGTCCAACTCTTGTTTTATTGCATATCTCACAATAAACAGTACTTCAGTAGCCAACTGGTTGCGACTTGTTAACATTTTGATACAGGGAATGAGCAGGCTGAGGCACTATCCTAATTCTCAGCTAAACCACTGCAATCTCGCCAGCGGTTACTATAGCCATATCTTGAAAGGACTTAGAGCTTGAGAGTCTCTACCAGCGACTCAAGAGAACATAGATAGGAGTACCTTTGCTGCGTTGCGGCCCCTGTCAGGGGAAGATGTCCCTCCAAGGGAGTTACCAGAGGCCCATTCGTCACTGGGTTGATGCTGCTCCAGACTCTCCGAATGGGTAACCTCCCCGGCCTCCTCACCTCAGACATGGGCCCCATCCACTTCAGGGACCCTCGGACTTCTCCACCCTCACGGGACCCAGTCGAAGTCACTGGGCCCCAGGCCTCCTGGTTCAGTACCTCACCCCAGGCTGAAGGTGCCTGGGATGGACTCCAACTCCATTCCGGTCAGGCCTAGGGCACCTGAGCCGGAATCCGGAACCGCCCGCACCCAGGCCTAAGGTGCCTGGGCGCGTGTCGAAGAACCTCCAGAAGAGCAAGACTTCGTGATCAGGGCGTCTCCCCCTTTTATTGCCTCCAATGACGCCACGGCAGGTTCCCCGCCCTCGCCGTACCATCTCCGAGAAGGGACAAAAAGGACAGCACTATAGCAGTGAATCTACCTTGAGCCTGCGGACACTCACCACCCACCTGCCAAGGAGATTATTACACCGCCCAATCCTCCACGAATACAAATAGTCATTACTCCCATACCTACACACCTGAACTTCCACCCAGGTGTACCTCACCTAAATTTAAAGACCCCGCTACATATATGTTTAACTAATTCCTGCTGGCCTTTGAAGCTCAGCCCTATATGACTTTATATGCTTACACACCTTTATCACTTCAGGCACTTTCTCTATATCCTCTTTTTCTTTCACTTTTTTCTATTTCTCCTTTTATGTCCCTTTTGTGATTTATAATTGTTACTGAGTACTACTTAAACTTAGTACTTTTCTAGAACAAAAAAAAGGTCAGTCTGTTCACATTGAACATACAGTATAATTAAAATAATCGGAAATCAAAGTATATCTTATTTGGTAGCACATGACTGGCTGCGTCAATGATCACTAAACATTTAGTAAAATCAACCTTATTGCACCACTGTAAGACTTGTGAAAGGCCACTGATAGCAGTACAAATGTGTCCCAGATCCATCCAGTATTTTCACTGTTAGTTTAAAAAGAAAATGATATGAGGCAGAATTTTTTTAATGCTATAATAATGTACCATAATTAAGGGAAGTTCTGTATATATGGGTGTGGTGTGTTTATAAATATAAATTATATATAATGTGTATGTGTTTATATTGCATATTGTTTTTCAGGCAGTATTTCTGGACAGTGTGAATTCAATTGATGTTGATGATTTATTTAATTCACCAAATAAAGTATATCTGCAGGCCCAAAATGAAAACCAGGATGTAAAGGTAAGCCATACGAGACTTGTTTATTTAAAAAAAAAAAGAAAATTAGAACATGGTGAGTTCTAGTTCTTTTTCCATCAAAATTTTTAGTTATGATGAGGCATCATTCAGTAATCTTCACCAAAGGGGAGGCACACTCTTCAGGTAGAACCACTGGCGATCTCAAAATTAGTCATAAAAGTCCATAAAGCTTAGATCATGTGAAAACTGTCATTAGTAAAGTCAACCACATCTGATCCTAGGTCCCATAGTTTATTCCTTATGAGTAAATCTTTAAAAGGAAACTAGAAAGGTGTAGGATTTATTTTGTTGTACTTAAACATGTATTAGTGTGTAAACCGGGTTATGTTTGTAGTTATTTAAAATATTCCTATTACAAATAATCATTTACTATAGGACGCACCCTGTTGTCACAGATAAATAAGGATTTTTTTTTAAAGGGAGAGTACAGCAAAAGCAGTTTGCATTTAGACTGTTTCTCTCTAACTGGGAATCTGAACAGAGCCATACAGAGCAAAAGGAGGTGGATGAGTAATTTCTTAGACTGGTAAATGTGAAAACGAACTAAGACCCCATACACACTATTAAATTTTCTGCATATTTTTGTCTTCAGATTTACCAAAATCATGTAGTGCAAGGACCTGCCTGATTGCATACAAATTGAAACTCTTATGCCTTGTACACACAACGAGAAAACTGCCATTTTTTATATTGGTTGTGAAAACCGGTCGTGTGTATGCTCCCCAGCAGTTTTCTCAACGAAAAAACTGCCCGCAAAAAAATTAAAACCATCTCTCTTTTTTCTCGTCGTGTTTCCCGTCAGTCTTTTTCTCATCGTGAAAAACGGTCATGTGTATGCTTTTCCGAGGGGAAAAAAAATGTGCATGCTCAGAATCAAGTATGAGACGGGAGCGCTCGTTCTGGTAAAACTAGAGTTCAGAATGGAGAAAGCACATTCGTCACGCTGTAACGGACTGAAAAGCACAAGGCTGAATAGTCTCTCACCAAACTTTTACTAACATGAGGATCAGCAAAAGCAGCCCAGAGGGTGGTGCCATTTGAAAGGAACTTCCCCTTTATAGGCCCGTCATACGTGTTGTACGTCATCGCGCTTTGGTCGGACGTTTTTTTGCATGAACGTGTGTATGCAAGTCAGGCTGGAGAGGAATCACGTCGGGGAAAACTACGGCTTTTTGCACGTCAGGAAAAACTATATGGTTTTGGTAAATCTGACGACAAAAATCTGCAGAAAATCTAATAGTGTGTATGGGGTCTTACAGCTCCACCTGCTTTGTGGAAAAATAAATATTAAATATTCATATGTAATATTTCTTAGCCAATTTAAAAGTAAAATATAATACAGAAAAAAATATTATACATTCTCTTCAAGGTAGTCTTTGTAGTAATAGCATGAGCCTCCTTTAAAAAATATTAAATTGATACTTGCTGTGCTTAGGAATGTCCTTATGAGTAAATCTTTAAAAGGATTCTAATACATGTGGAACATTACAAAGTTATTACAATGTAACAGTAAATGTTCATTTTAAACATTCTACTCTGGGGGGGGGGGGGGCGTGTCTAAGATGGCCACCGGAGCAGACGTGCAGTGAAGAAGCTCCTGCTCAACCTCCGGCTTAAGCCCTGTTTCCCTGCAGACCGGAGATCCTGAGTAGCCTTGAACGGCTGTGCTGACGACGGAGTGCGGTATGACCAAGGGGAAAGGCTCCCAGTCCACCCGAAAGTTGCAGAAAGTTGCTCCTACCCCCGCTACACGGAGCCCCTCTCCCGCCACTGCTTCCAATATGGTGTCCCAAACTGAGGAAACTGACACTGATCCTGCGGAGAGGGAACAATCCAACTTTGATGCCCTGATGTAGGCAATCAATACCTGCTAGACGACCCTCACAGGTAAGATCGAGCATGTGCAGCTGGATATCAGCCTCATCCGCAGGGACATGGACAGCTTTCGCTCCCGCCTCACTGAGGCTGAGCGCCGCGTGGGGGATACAGAGGACACGCTTCGGGAGCATACAGTCTCACTCCGCACGCTGCAAACTAAAGTCAAAACCCTGGAAGCCCACGCGGAAGACGATGAGAACCGGAATAGGAGGAACAACCTCCGCATAGTGGGGCTGCCTGAGGGGGCTGATGGGCCTTACCCCACGGCCTTTACGGAGCACCTCCTGCGCACCCTTCTACCTAATGCAGCGTTTTTAACTTTTTTGTGGTGGAGAGGGCGCATAGAATGCCTGCTGCCCAGGGGCCCCTGGGAGCTCCTCCACGCACTTTCATCCTGAAGCTACTGAATTTTAGGGACCGTGATTTGGTCCTACGTGAGTCCAGGAAGGTAGATCAACTGAGATACGAGGGAGCAAAACTGATGATCTTCCCGGACTATTCCGTGGACACCCAGAAGCAACGCCGCTCATTCGACCAGGTGAAGCTCAATCTGCGCAACAAAAAGATCAAATACAGCATGCTTTTCCCAGCTAGGCTGCGGGTCCAAGATGGCGAGGCGGTGCGTTTTTTTACCTCCCCTGAAGATGCATCACGCTGGCTGGAGACCCTGCCCAGACACTAACAGGGGTCAAGGACACTGTGGTATGTTTGAACTACTGTTATATTTACTGGGCCTCTTGGGCTGCTGAACCATCATGTGCCTGAGCTGTCATTTCCCCCTATACTGACAAGAACTGTGAGTAGACATACTTAACATGCTGCCCTGTTGTGACCCAGCTCTGGGGTTTTCTCCTTCACAGGCCTGAGCACATGTCGGTTTCTTTAACTACTACACTGTCTGCACCCAAGACAGAAGAAGATCTGTTACCCCTCCTTTTGTTTTTCTTTTTGTTGAACTTCATTTGATTTGCAACCGTTATATGTTCTTGTGCCTCCGGAGTTCTTTGGCTCTCTGGGAGATTATATATTCTGCAGGGACCGTTGGTCCTTTCATTTTCACTGGAGGACATATTGCATGTACTGTGACACTCGGGTGTCCTTCTGTTCATATCCCTCATTGGCAGTTGCCATGGTTATTTTTGGGAGGAAAGCACACCAAAGTTCGGGAGGTGGTGCGGGGTGGGGGGGTTGGGGACATTGTTGGAGTATATGTTTTTACTCCCTGTTGGGTTTTTATTGCAGCTATTTTTCTTTTAAATTCTGTGCCCATGGTTTGCTCCTCAGGGCCAGGCACAGGTATGCTCTCCTGCCACTAGATGGTGTGGGAGCACTCCCTCATGGTACTTTCATACATGTGATTACTGCTCTACTATTATTTTGTATGCTTGATATTTCTGTGTTCTTACTGATGATCTGCTGCCCTAGTGAATGTCTCTTAATGCTGGTATGACTCCCCTGACTATTTTGTCTTGGAATGTTCGCAGTTTGAACTCCAAGATTAAAAGATCACTGTTTTTTAATTACTTGAAGAAATATAACCCCCAGATATGTGTGCTCCAAGAGACACATTTGATGGGGAGCAGGACGCTGGCACTCCTGAAGTCCTGGGTGTGTGCATATTATCACTCAACCTACTCCTCCTATTCTAGGGGTGTCAGTGTCCTGGTCCACAAATCACTGGGATTTACCCTCTTGGATCTCCACCTAGATCCGGAGGGGGGATACGTGGCTATTCACGCAATGTGTGACAGACTGGAACTATTGATTGTGGGACTGTATATACCCCCTCCCGCCACGGTTGATTTTCTCCGGAAGATTACACCTCTGATAGCACAATACCCGTCGGCTGGGGTTGTCCTAACCAGAGACTCCAATATGGCCCCCCAATCCGGTTTTGGACCGGCTTAATGCGGGACCCCTTGGGGACTCCCCCTTATCTTAATGGGTGGATAATTATGGGTTCACTGATGTCTGGCGGGTGAGGCATCCGGGTAAGAAACAGTTCACCTGTCACGTATGCCTCCTTCTCCAGAATAGACTTGGTCTTTACCACTGACTCCCTGCTCTCCCGAATCCAGGAGGTGGAGATCCTGCCGTGTGGCATATCGGATCATGCACCCCTGTTTCTGACATTGCAAACGGATTCGCCGGCGGGGTCTGCTCTGTGGCGGCTCTCTGGCTTGTGGGTCACTGATGAGCGGGTGACCCCTTTGGTTGAAGGGGAGCTGGGAGTGTATTGGCCACATAATGAGGGTACGGTTTCCCCACCGGTTCTATGGGATGCCTTTAAGGCATACACTAGGGGGCAATATAAAACGGCGATTGGGCAGGTCAGGAAGGAAATGACCCTAGCATTGGAGGAGGCAGAAAAGAAGGTCCTCCTGCTGGAGGACAGGTATGTGAATACTAAGGACGCACTGACCTATGACGCTATGCGATCCCTTCACAGACAAATTTCCCTATTGAGGGTTGAGACCACCAAGAAACAGCTACTCTCTCAGTCACAGAGAATTTTTGAACAAGGTGAGAAGACGGGTAGACTGCTGGCATGGTTTGCTAGGGAACGCTCCTCCACACCGCACATTGTCCATATTCGGGATGACAAGGGGGGACTACATTCTGACCCAGTGGGCATTAATGCTCAATTTGCCAGTTATTATAAACATCTCTATACCTCCAGACCAGAGTAGCTTTTACCACGGATAGCCTACAACAATTTGTAGATTAGATAGATTTGCCACAACTCTCAGATGAGGCACGCAGTACCTTAGATGCTCCTATCACTGTCAAGGAGGTTCAGGTGGCAGTGGCTGCACTCCAATCGGCCAAAACACCAGGTCCTGATGGACTGCCAGCAGAATTTTATAAGACCAATAGTGAGCTCCTCGTCCCTAAATTCCACGGTCTGCTTCTGACTATGCTGGAGGAGGGCAGTCTTCCTCCATCTATGGCGGAGGCGGTAATCGTGGTTATACCAAAGCCCAATAAAGACCCTACGTCCTGTGCTTCATACCGCCCTATCTCGCTACTAAATGTAGACGCCAAAATAACCACTAAGATCCTCTCAACTAGGCTCAACTCGGTCATCCTCTCCTTAATTCATGGCGATCAGACTGGATTCATGCCGGGCAAGGGTACCGACATCAATCTACGCCGCCTGTGCATGAACATATCCTGTGCAAGGCAGTCGGATTCCCCGGGTGTAGTGGCCTCCTTAGACGCCGAGAAGGCTTTCGACTCGGTGGAGTGGGAGTTTCTGTGGCAGGTCCCAAGTTTGTCTCCTGGATAAAACTACTATACAGGAACCCCTCCGCGAGAGTCCATACAAATTGTATGCTTTCCCCGTCCTTTACTTTGGCTAGAGGTACTAGGCAGGGATGCCCACTATCTCTGGGGCTATTTGCCCTAGCTATGGAACCCCTGGCTATTCTACTTAGGGCCTCCCCGGCTGTTGGGGGGATAGCAGTGGGCCCGCTGACTGAGAAGTTGTCACTCTATGCAGACGATGCATTGTTGTACCTTCCAGATGCATCTGCCTCTGTGACGGCAGCCCTGGAAATTATTGACCACTATGGATCCTTCTCAGGCATTCGGATCAACTGGACCAAATCAACTCTGTTTTTCCTTTCCCAGACTCCACCTCCATCGGACTCACAGATACCATTAACCTTGGTTTCTAAATCCAGGTACTTAGGGATTGAGGTCCAAAGAGACTCCTCTCTCTATCTGATAGACAATGTGTACCCGATTCTTCAACAACTATCCACTAAGTATCAAACCTGGATGTCTCTCCCCCTGTCACCGGTGGGAAGGATTAATCTTAAAATGACATTCCTCCCTAAATTCCTCTATGTGTTTCAAAATACTCCTGTCCCCATCCCCAATTCCTTTTTTAAGAAGGTGGACCAGGTGGTGAACACGTTTGTCTGGGGAGGAATGGCCCCCAGGGTTGCCCGGACCACCCTACAGCTCCCTCTTTCACTGGGGGGTTTGGCACTCCCCTGCTTTAAGCTATATTACTGGGCGGCGGTGGTTGTGACCGTCCGTTGGTGGTTTTCTCAGCCACGGTCCAACCCAGTGGTCAACCTAGAGGCTGCCATACTGGAAATCTTACTCAGCACTGAGTAACTTGGTGTTTCGAGGACCCAAGGCATGTCCTGATATGACGACCCCTATGCAAACAACCGTTAGAGTTTGGGAACAGCTTTCTGTGAAACTCAATGGTCCCAATACCATCTCCCTGTACACACCACTATTGGGCAATCCCAGGCTGGTTCACCTGCAGATGGTCCCAGACTCGGCCTTATGGGCTAGTTATGAGATTAAAGTCGTGCAACAAATTAGGTCGGGAGGTAGAATCCTTCCCTATGATACACTGAAAAACACTTTCCAACTACTCTCGAAGATGTTCTTTCGCTACCTACAACCGCGACATGCGGTGCAGGCCCAATTCCCTGAAGGGGTGAGTCTGCGGTCACACAGGGTGGAGAAATACCTGATCTCGAGACACGTGGATCTCGTTCTCTCCTCTCTGTATCTTAGGTTATCCTGTGAGGGACCTGGTGGAGGGAGCAAATTATATGACAAGTGGAAGGAGGATCTCCCTGCCCTTGCTGCTGCCGATTGGGAAGAACGGATCCAGCAATATATTCCCCTGTTGATCTCAGCGAGGGATAGGTGCATCCAACTCAAATTTATCCACAGAGCGTATTATACGCCTCAGAGACTCTCTAGGATATACCCGTCCCAAACAGATAGATGTCCCAAGTGTAATAATGATCTGGGTACCTTTCTACACGTTGTCTGGTCGTGCCCTATTATACAACAGTTTTGGTCGGAAGTAGTAGATGTCATTAACTCAGTGGGAAAGTTAAATATAGGCCTGAACCCTATTATATTGCTTCTGGGAGTTTGTGACAATGTCATACCTAATACGCACAAAAGATTGTTTGTATTTTATGCCTCGTTCTATGCTAGAAAGACCATTCTAATTAAATGGAAGCAGCCCAAGCCTCCCACAGTCTCCCAGTGGAGAGCCCTGGTGAATGCCACGTTACCCCTATATAAGCTTACATACATAAACGGTAAATGCCCTAAAAAGTTTAAGAAGATCTGGGGTGCATGGACCAAGAAGTGAGACTCCCATGTCTGGAGAATGCCCCGCTGTGCTCCTCCCGCCTCCCTTCCCCTCTTTTCCCCTCCCCCCCTCTTATCCCCTATTCCCCGTCCTCCCTCCCTCTCCCTTTTTCCCCCCTCTCTTCCTCCTTCCCCCTCCCCCTCTCCATTCTCCCTCTTTTCTCTTTTTTTCTCTGATCCTCCAGAATCCTAAGCTTGGATCTCTTGGAACTCCAGCCGCTTTCTAGTTTGAAGCACAACCTACAGGTACTCATAGGTAGATGGTTTAACCCAAACCTACTATGTGTAATGTTGTGTTCTATGACTTGATGTAACTGTATCATTGTACTGTAAACCATGCCACACTTTCCACTAAGATAATTGAATACCTCATGTATGACATTATTTTTTCTGTGTTGTATTGCTGCAATTTGTTCTTTTTTCTGTGTTTGTATATCTAAATGTTTCTCCTTCTGGAGAAAAATAGTGTTGAGCGAACCCGAACTGTAAAGTTCGGATCCGTACCGAACTTTAGCTTTTTCCCGAACCCGAACCCGAACCTGGACTTTGCGCAAAAGTCCGGGTTCGGGTTCGGCAATCTAATTACGCAGTTAGAAATGCTTCAGGGGCCAGCCAATCACCTTTTGATTAGCTGGTGTGCCCTTAGAAGCCATCATAGCCATGCCTACTAATGGCATGGCTGTGATTGGTCAGTGCAACATGTGACCCAGCTTCTATATAAGCTAGAGGCACACAGCACACACGTCACTCTGCTTCAGAATAGATAGGGACTGGGAGAGGATCTTGGCTGCTGCTGTTGCTAATAGGGAGAGATTGTAAAATACATGAGGTAGTCCTGATTCTGCAATCTGAGGGAAAAGCTAGAGAGATAGTGTAGTGTAGGGCCAGGTTCCTGTTGGTGCTTTCAGGGAGAGAGATTTATTATATAGGAGTCCAGATTCAGAGATTAAAATCAGCGATCTGCATAGGTTTACCTGTTTGTGTTGCAGTGCACAGTCTTTTTACACTGCCATGAGCCCAGTGTCAGAGAAAATCTAACTTTTATCTGCAAGCTCAGTGCACCAGCACTGCATATATTACGTTGAGAGATACACCGTTTCCATACTGTGGGTGTATTCTGCTCTTTGAAAAAGATCCATTTAGGGGAAAAAAAAAGGCACTTTATTGTGCTCTTTTCCAAAAGACCCATAGGGCAAAAAAAAAAAAAAATTGCATTTTATTTTGCTCGTGCAAAAAAAGACCCGTTTAGGGCAAAAAAAAAAAATTTAAAAAAAATTGCACTTTAATGTACGCTTGCAAAAAGAGCCATTCAGGGCCACAAAAAATATTTTGCAGTGTGTTATACATATGTAGAGGTGTGTGAAATAAACAATTTCTATATAGTTTTCTCCTACTGTGCTATACTAAAAAAACAACATTTTTTTTTAATAGCATTTTCTGCAGTTCTGTAGCTGTGCGATTCAGCGGTTACGTACTGTGGGTGTGTTCTGCTCTTCCAAAAAACGCCATTTAGGGGCACAAAAAATAGTTTGCTTTGTCAGCACGCCACAACAACCAGCACCACCAGCTGAGATGGAACGTCTTAGCAGGAGGCAGCATTTCACCAACATGGTTAAGCAGTATGTGTCCACAGGCCTACACGTACTGGATGACAGGTCTGCCCCCTTTAACTTCTGGGTCTCCAAATTGGGCACATGGCCTGAGCTTGCCCTTTATGCCTTGGAGGTGCTGGCCTGCCCTGCAGCCAGTGTATTATCTGAACGTGTATTTAGCACGGCAGGGGGCGTTATCACAGACAAGCGCAGCCACCTGTCCAGAGCCAATGTGGACAAGCTCACGTTCATTAAAATGAACCAGGCATGGATCCCACAGGACTTGTCCGTACCTTCTGCAGAATAGACATGTATACCGGTGTTGTGACAAAAACTGTTCGGCCTTCGGATTGTGCCCGGCCCATACTGCGAAGGCGCAGCGCTTGCGCAGTACAGAGGACAAGGAGATTCACAAAATCTCCGAAGATGAACGGCGCCTGCGCAGTGAATGCAGGTTCAAGCCCCACCATCCAAGTGGACATACGGTAGCACATAGTAACAGGGCCCCTCACGGGCTTGGTTCGATCGCCACGCTTCGGGCACGGCCTCACTTGGCTCGGCTTGAACCACGGATGGTGTGGCCTTCACCTGAACTCACCACGCAGGCGCCGTTCGTCTTGGGAGATTTTCGAAATCCCCTTGTCCTACATACTGAGCAAGCGCAGTACAGGGTGGACACTATTTGACGGGGGACAGAATTCGACACATTACCGGCCTTACCCAGATATTGTTGTAGTTTTGAACCAGTGTTGGCTACCTCGTCCTCCTCCACCGCCGCTTCCACCTACACAGCCACATCCACCGCAACCTCAACCTCTTACTCCATATGGACCTCGTCCTCCTAGGTCAAGATTATAGTTTTTATTTTATTTTTTTGTAGCGCACAGATCCTTTCCCCCTTACCTGCCTTTATGTTGTTGGCTCCTCACAGGAGGGAGAAAGGCACACCGCACTACCAGCCCGTACCCTCCTATATAAAGAGGTTGAGCGGTGTACTTGACGGGCCGTGTCCGCAGCCGGAGTCAAAACTCCTCCAGAGGATGATTCTCACCTCTACTGTAGGTAGAGGCAAGTCCTTTAATTCCCAGTAAAGTCAATGTCCACACCAGCTGAAATTACAACTCTTATTCTCTCATGGCAAAATAAACTCTACTCGGATAGAAAAGGTTAGAGCAAAGAAACAGGACAGCTTAAGGTGTGGAGGAGGTCCAGGCACAAACGTAGCACATTCACTTCACTGCTTAGGTTTCTCAAACAGTTTTAGGTGCACGGTCTCTGCCACAGACCTTGAGGTTGGTCTCTGCCACAGACCGGGTGTACAAGGCCCCTGCCACGGACCTGGAGAACTTTGGTCTCTGCCACAGACCAGGGTGTATAAGGCCCCTGCCACGGGCCGGGTGAATAAGGCCTCTGATACAGTCAAGATGACCTTGAGCTTCTCCTTCTACGAACCTAGCCCATATCAAGGGGAAGACATCTCTCCAGGGAGTCAACAGACCCTTCCTTCACTGTGACTCCTGCATCGGTCCATCAGAATGATCCTCCCTTCTCTGGAACATGGTCCCCTACACGAGGCGGCACCCTAAGACTCCTCGACCCTTAGCGGACTCCAGACGAAGGCTCTGGACTCCAGGCTTTACTCCCGCACGTAGGCCTCCATACCCAGGGCAGCAGGAACTCCAGGATAGTACCTCACCCCGGGCTAAAGGTACCCGAGATGGAACAGGAACACATGCACCCAGGCCGAAGGCACCTGGGCGTGGACCCCACTGGACATCAGCCCCCAGGCCAAAGGTCTGCCCCTTTTATATGCTCTCCCGGCATGCACAGCAGGTTCCCCGCCCCGCTGTACTACTGCCAAGAGGGGACACAAAAGGCACAGCACTGTATCGGCAGTTCAACCCTAGCCTACCATGGCAGCGCCACCCGTAGGCCGCAGGGAACTGCACACCAATACTGTCCCCCGAGGACAAAATGGTCCATGAATCCTACAGAATTAGGGTGTTTGAGCCTATTTACCACTCAAACACTTCCCTTAAATTTAGCACCCCGCTACATTTTTATTTCAAAGTATTTTATTTTCCCACTAGCTTATCCATTAAATTGAATAATTTATTCCAGAAAGGGCGTATTCTGGGGCATTCCCACCATATGTGTGGCATCGTGCCGTTGAGTTTCTGAGGTTCTTAATGACTTCCCGTACCTCTTCTGCTGAAAAGGGGGCCTCCAGCATATTTTTTTATTTTTTTATTTTTTTTTATGTTATTTTAAGTTATTTCCCTATCCACATTTGTTTGCAGAGCACTTGACATGCTCTTAACAACATTTTGCTGCCATTTGCAGCCCTCTAGCCCTTTCCATTACCTTTTTAGAGCCTTTTTAGTCTTTAGAAGTCCGGGTCCCCATTGACTTCAATGGGGTTCGGGTTCGGGTTAAAGTTCGGTCCCGAACTCGAACTTTTTTCCGAAGTTTGGCCGAACCCGTCGAACCCGAACATCCAGGTGTCCGCTCAACTCTAGAGACAAATAAAAAAAATTCCGTAAAAAACAAAAAAAAAAACATTTTACTCCATTAAACTAACACTGTCCCATACTATGACTGTAGTACATTTTTATTCATCTTAAACATTTTGATATTTGTTTTTTATTTAATTTATTTCACATGTGAGATCAACCGATTTTAACCGATTTCAAACAGCAGATTAAATTATTTAAAGAAAATGAATGTTTGTGGCATTTATTAACCTTTTATACAGTATGGGACCTACAGTATTATTCAGGCTTTATCGTATAGCTCTATGTTACAGTTACTCTACAGACTAGCAATTACTTTAAATGTATATGTCAATTTAAATGTAATTATTCTTAATGTATTTATTTTTTATCTAGGTCGGCATTCCATTTAATCTGGATGTACAGAGCAACATCCATTTGGATGAAATAAAATATCTGGTAATTTAGCATGAATTGCGCAAAATGAATTCATTAAAGCCAAATTCCATGAGAAATGTAATAAAAAAATTACACTGCAACCTAAAATGGAAAAATAAGTAAACACAGAGCAAACAGAAGATAATAACAAAGTGTATCAGAGACAGCTGTTCTTTTATATAATATGATATTCAGACATAGACATAAAGAAGTCAAGTAAACACTTAAACATTATGTTTAAATACATAAAAATTAATGTGTTATCTCTTTCTCCAATCACCACCACAGAGATCACTAAAAAAAATCCCTTTCCAAAGTGCCACCACCTCATAAAATGTCACTTATGATATATTACTGACCTCCAAATTATATGCAAGTCAATATATGTCTGATGGTATTTCTCCATGACATCAAGAAATTCCAACTCCTTCTTTATTCCTCCTTATCTTAACTTTACAGGCTGGTTTATGTAATGTAGTACTCTGAAAAGACAGAGAATTTCCGCAATAGTAAAGTGCCATTTAACATTTTTTTAAGTATTACAACAAGAAAAAACATATACTGTATGCTCATAGTTCAACACAGACTATGTATGACGACACTCAAACACAATAGTTTCTAGACAGATACAAGCTATATAGTAGCAAATAATTAGCTACAAAGTTCCAAAGTGTGATGGCTTCACAAAATCTTACCCTACGTGTTTCATCATTGGGCTTTTTTAAGGGTACATGGGTAATATGCATCATCACATTTTTATGCCAACTCCACTATGCATTGTCAGTGATGATGCAGCATAAATGTACATTTTCACCTGTGAAATGTACCTTACCTGTAAAAAAGATTTATGAACTCCAGCAGGGGTTACTGTGATTGGCTGTGAGTAGGCAGCCCTATTGAAAGCAATTGGAGGCTGCCGGCTCTAGTAGCTATTCGCATCCACTCGTATGTAGTTGCATATACCTGCTAGGGTTCTTGCATCAAATCGAAGGCACCCTGCATTCACAAGTGTGAATGCATCCTAAGCCCAACCAAGGAATATTGCACCAGTAGAATGTATGTTGAGTGGTTACAATATTTACATGATTCCAGCCTCGAGAACAGTTGAAAAATGTGATGATGTGCATATTAACTTAGTTAAAGTGAACATTTTGAAATTCTCTGTGGTTTTAGTATTTTAACACCTTTGAGTCACTAAACTGAAATGTATGTAGTGTGAGGGGGTTAGCTCGGCAGCGGGTGTGTGTGACCCCCGGGATGGGCTCCCCACACAAAAACAGGCCCAGCAAACGGAGGTTGTGGTTTTCAAAATCAAAAAAAGGTGCGGTTTATTTTCTATTTACAGTGACAAAACACAGCAAAGCCAAAAGAAACATAAACAAAATAAATCCTGGTCAACTTGACCTCTGACTAAACATACAGGTTTCCTAACTAACAACTGGGATCAGCCTAGTGCTGTCCTAGTCCCTAAGTCCCTGGTTTTAAATGTCCAAGCAAATAGCCACACAGGCTTTGTCTCACCGCACAGGGGTTCACTCTCCCTAGACAGTCCACACAGGTCTGGGTCCAGGCATGAGCTAACATCTAATGAAGCTGGGAGTTCTTATAGAGGCCTAAATGAGCTGACAAGCTTCAGCTGGTCTCATCAACTCCCTGTCTGCACGACGCCCCACACTCTCCCTAGAGGTATGAGTCATCCATGAGCCCACTAGCCTTAGCTGGGCTTATACAACTCTCCACCTAGTTGTATAAGTCAGCGTAAAGCCTGAATCTGGGCGAAATATATCTACCCCCCTGGATGCAACCAGGTGACTTTACCTTCCTGCTGTCACATACCCCCCCCTCTTGTTTTAACCTTGGGGTTGGAACACCAGCAATCAGGCATTCATGTACTCGAGACAAAGCATCCACATTCCCCATTTGAACGCCAGGGCGATGCTTTACTGTGAAGTTGAATTCCTGGAGGGCCAGGAACCACCTATTCACTCTTCTATTTGTTTCCTTGTTTTGAGCCATCCACTTTAACGGAGCGTGATCCGTAACCATGTCAAAGTGCCTACCTAGCAGGTAGTACCGAAGGGAATCTAGAGCCCACTTCACCGCTAAACACTCCTTTTCAACGGTGGCGTAATTTACCTCATGGGACTTCAACTTCCTGCTGAGGTAAATGACTGGGTGCTCTTCCCCGTTCCAGACCTGGGACAATACTGCTCCTAACCCCACCTCTGACGCATCACTTTGTACGACAAAGTCTTTAGAGAAGTCAGGTGAGTACAACACTGGCTGGCTACATAAGGCTTGTTTCAAGAATTGGAATGCTGCCTCAGCCTCGGGGGTCCATTTAATCATGACCGACCCTTTCCCCTTCGTTAGGTTGGTTAGGGGCACAGCCTTAGAAGCAAAGTGGGGAATGAATCGCCGATAATACCCAGCGATTCCCAGAAAGGCTCGTACCTGCTTCTTGCTGTTGGGACGTGGCCAACTCTGGATGGCCTCGACTTTGTTGAGTTGGGGTTTTATTACTCCCCTCCCAATGGTGTACCCAAGATATTTGGCCTCCTCCTGCCCAATGGTACACTTCTTGGGGTTAGCCGTAAACCCCGCTTCCCGAACAGAGTCCAGGACTGCTTGCACTTTTGGCAGATGTGAGGCCCAATCTGTGCTATGGACAATTACGTCATCCAGGTAAGCCGCAGCATACTTCCGATGGGGCCTCAGCATCTGGTCCATTTTCCGCTGGAATGTGGCCGGCGCATTCTGTAACCCGAACGGCATTCTTTTATATTGGAACGCCCCGTCTGGGGTTACAAATGCGGTTTTCTCTTTGGCCAATTTGGCCAGGGGGATTTGCCAATACCCTTTTGTGAGGTCAAGAGTCGTCATGTATCGGGCTGTTCCCAGCCGGTCGATCAACTCATCTATACGTGGCATGGGGTAGGTGTCAAATTTTGTAACTTTGTTCAACTGACGAAAATCGTTACAAAATCGCCAGCTCCCATCCGGTTTAGGCACCAACACAATGGGACTAAACCAATCACTTTGGGACTCCTCTATCACCCCTAAGTTCAGCATTTTCTGTACTTCCTCCCGTATTGCCTCCCGTCGGGCCTCTGGGATCCGATAGGGTTTTAACTTCACCCTTTCACCGGGCGGGGTAATGATGTCATGCTCTACCCCAGATGTTTGTCCCGGCAGCTCAGAGAATACCTCCTTGTTGCGAAGCACAAACTCCTTAACCTCCTGTTGTTGGGGTTGTGACAAGGTGGCTGCTATTCCAACCTCAGGAATCACGCAACCAGTTTGAGCTGGTGACCAAGTGTCTGCGACTAGGGACTCTCTATCCCTCCAGGCTTTCAACAGATTAACGTGATAGATCTGTTCGGGCTTTCGCCTTCCTGGTTGTCTGACCTTGTAATTCACTTCGCTCACTTTTTCCATTATCTCGTAGGGGCCTTGCCATTTGGCAAGGAATTTACTTTCAACCGTAGGGACAAGTACCAGTATCCTATCCCCCGGGGAAAAGGTACGGGTCTTGGCTCCACGGTTGTACACTCTCTGCTGTGCTAACTGCGCTTGGGCCAAATGTTCCTTCACGATGGGCATTACCTGTGCAATTCGGTCTTGCATCAGGGCGACATGCTCAATCACACTCCTGTGGGGAGAACTCTCACTTTCCCAAGTTTCCTTGGCAATATCCAACAGCCCTCTTGGGTGTCTCCCATACAGTAACTCAAAGGGGGAGAATCCCGTAGAGGATTGGGGCACCTCCCTAATAGCAAACATCAGATAAGGAAGTAGACAGTCCCAATCCTTTCCATCTCTATCCACCACTTTCTTCAACATTTGTTTTAGGGTTTTGTTGAATCTTTCAACCAGCCCATCGGTTTGGGGGTGATACACAGATGTACGTAATTGCGTCACTTTGAACAATTTACACAGCTCCTTCATAACCCGGGACATAAAGGGTGTACCTTGGTCCGTAAGCAGTTCTTTACAAATACCCACCCGGCTAAACACAAGAGATAGCTCTTTGGCTATGGTTTTGGCCGAGGTATTTCGGAGAGGGATCGCTTCTGGATAACGGGTGGCATAGTCCATTATAACTAATATGTACTGGTGCCCCCTAGCGGACTTGATTATAGGACCTACCAAATCCATGGCGATCCTCTCAAACGGGACCTCAATGATGGGTAGAGGGACCAGCGGGCTACGGAAATGTGGCATCGGGGCCGACCTCTGACACACAGGGCAGGAGGAACAATAATTTTCTATGTCCTTCATCACCCCCGGCCAATAGAATCTCTGTAATACCCTCTCTCGGGTTTTCTCTGTCCCCAGATGACCTCCAAGAATGTGCCCATGGGCCAACTCCAACACCAACTTCCTGTAAGGTTTGGGCACCACAAGCTGCTCAACGGTTTCTTCTGCCCTTTTTGTCACCCGATACAGTAGGTCCTTCTCTACGCTGAAGTATGGGTAAGTGCAGGTATTATCTGGGTTCACTAACTCGCCATCTATTTTCACTACGTTTTCCCGTGCCTTTATTAGGGCGGGGTCTTTCAACTGTTCTGTGGCAAAGTTTTCCCTGTGAACCTCAAGATCAGAAAACTCCACAGACGGTAGGTTTTCGTCTGAGGAGGTGGGCTCCTCTCCAGTTTCTTGAGTCTCCCCTGCCAATACTGATAAGGGAAATTCCGGAGAGTCCTCACCACTCTCAGGGGAGTTCTGGCTATCACATTCCTGGTACATAGGGGTACCAGTGGGGGGCTCAGGATCATCCCACAGTTCCCAGAACTTCGGAAAATCCCTTCCCACAATGGCGTCATGCGGTAACTGAGATACTAAGCCCACTGGATGAGAGAGGGTACCTTTGGGGGTCTCAAAACACACTGTAGTCACTGGATACTCTCGGGTGTCCCCATGCACACAAATAACAGCTACCTTGCTATTCCCAGAGACCTCTGTTTTAACTAACTCAGCCTTTATCAGGGTCACAAGGCTACCTGAATCCAGCAATACCACAACATTTCTACCATTAACACACATTTTGCATAAATGTTTCTCAGTTCCTCGAATGGCAGTGCATGCGACTGTCGCACACAGCGACTGACGTCTGCCCGTCAGAAAGTCCCACTGCATGGGTTCCTCCACAACCGGGCAATTGGCTGCAATATGTCCCGCTTGCCGGCAGCGGTAGCAAACGATCCTTCTTGCCGCCTCTTGAGCCGCTGATTTCCCAGGCTGTTCTCGCCAAACTTGGGGTAGAGCTCCCACCCTCTCACTCTCTCCACCCTCACCCCTTGGAATCCTCTTATCCGCCCCTGGGGATGGTCTGGTCTTAGGGTGGAAAGTCCGAGTGTCTCTGGAAGAGGCCGTCAGGTTCTCTGTAGCCAAGTATTTCTCCACACGATCCACAAGACCATCGGCCATCTCTGGGTCTCCATGGCTTACCCACTTTTGGATGGCAGTAGGAAGAGCTCTCAAAAACCGATCCATTACAACACGTTCCACAATCTTTGGTGCGGACAAAGTCTCTGGCTGTAGCCACTTTCTGCTCAGGTGAATGAGATCATACATTTGAGACCTGGGGGGTTTTCCAAGCTGGAAAGTCCAGTTATGCACACGCTGAGCCCGGACAGCCTGGGTGACACCCAGCCTTGCCAATATTTCAGCTTTTAGCATCACATAGTCTTTTGCTTGGTCAGGCTCTAGGTCATAGTAAGCCTTCTGCGATTCACCAGTTAACAGAGGAGCCACCAGTCCAGCCCACTGCTCCTCAGGCCACTTTTCTCTTTCAGCAGTCCTTTCAAATGTGGTCAAAAATACCTCTGGATCATCCTCTCCAGTCATTTTTGTCAATAAACGACTCACCCCAAAGGACGCGGTATTAGTGGGACGGCTTTCCTCACTGGTCTGCGGACGTTGCTGCATTACTGCTTCCATTTGTTGTAGTCTCTGCTCTTGCTTCTGTAACAGGTCTATGAAGCGGGCCTCAGATTGCTGCTGGGCTTGTTGCTGAGCTTCCAGACTCTGTTGGTGAGCTTGCTGCTGGGCTGCAAGGCTCTGTTGATGAGCTTGCTGCTGGGCTGCGAAGTTCTGTTGTTGAGCTGCAAGGCTCTGTTGATGAGCTGCAAGGCTCTTTTGCAAACCTGCATTTGTCTGCTGTTGATTGGCATTTGCTAGAGCCAGCTGCTTCAGTATCTCCTCCATGCTGGCTTAAAAAAAAACTGCCCGCATTCTCCACCAACTGTGAGGGGGTTAGCTCGGCAGCGGGTGTGTGTGACCCCCGGGATGGGCTCCCCACACAAAAACAGGCCCAGCAAACGGAGGTTGTGGTTTTCAAAATCAAAAAAAGGTGCGGTTTATTTTCTATTTACAGTGACAAAACACAGCAAAGCCAAAAGAAACATAAACAAAATAAATCCTGGTCAACTTGACCTCTGACTAAACATACAGGTTTCCTAACTAACAACTGGGATCAGCCTAGTGCTGTCCTAGTCCCTAAGTCCCTGGTTTTAAATGTCCAAGCAAATAGCCACACAGGCTTTGTCTCACCGCACAGGGGTTCACTCTCCCTAGACAGTCCACACAGGTCTGGTTCCAGGCATGAGCTAACATCTAATGAAGCTGGGAGTTCTTATAGAGGCCTAAATGAGCTGACAAGCTTCAGCTGGTCTCATCAACTCCCTGTCTGCACGACGCCCCACACTCTCCCTAGAGGTATGAGTCATCCATGAGCCCACTAGCCTTAGCTGGGCTTATACAACTCTCCACCTAGTTGTATAAGTCGGCGTAAAGCCTGAATCTGGGCGAAATATATCTACCCCCCTGGATGCAACCAGGTGACTTTACCTTCCTGCTGTCACAGTAGACTGACTTTCCTTATCTGCATACTTGTTGCAAATCAGTGAATCAAAAAATATTTATGCTAGTGGATCAGTATAACAGTTGGCAGCTCGCGTTTTCAGAAAGACACAACAGATTCTGTTTCCTTTAAAACATAAATGTTGTGTAAAAATATGCTTATTCTATCCCCGTATGCTATACTAAATGTTTTAAGAAAATTGTTGTCAGGTAAAATTACAAATGCAATTCATTTAGACATATGGGTTTTTCCTAAAACAAGAACAATCAACACAAGGGACACATTATACTAACTGTAAAGTATGTCCTTTGTGCTGAAGTTTCTGTTTGCATTTTTAGATAAACATAGGCTTTAGAGCCCATTTACACAGGGGCAACTTTGGATCCGACTTCAAGTCGCCCCAAGTCACCCCTAGTCGCCTCAAGTCGCGCTACATGAAAAAATCAATGTAAGTGAATGGATATGTCTTAATGCACACTACTGCAGTCGCTCCGACTTCAGAAAAGGTTCCTGTACTACTTCAATCCTACAGTACTTCTAAGTGACTTGTACCCATTGATTTCAATAGAAGTCACCTCCAAGTCAGATCCCCTGTATTAACTGAAGCAACTTTACAGGAAATAAAAATAGTTTTCTCTGCAAACCCCTCCCTCCCACAGAGCTGATTACTATTTGATTGGCCACTGGCAAAGTCCCCTGTCCTGGAGGCGACTTCAAAACGTGTTGTAAGTTGCCCCAAGTTGCGCTGAAGTCACCCCAAGTCGCGCTGTGATTCATACTCAAGTCGTGTCCAAGTTGCCTCCCAAAGTCGCGCTGGAAGTCGTGTTGCCGCTGTGTGAATGGAGTCTTAACAGAAAGTAAGCCAAACTGTTTTTTTTTTTTCAAAGATACCTTTAACCACTTCCCTACCCAGCCATAGTCAAATGACATCCACAGATGGGATCTCCCATCCTGGGTGGACGTCATATGACGTCCTGGCTTTGTAGGGGGATATCTGAATGATGCCTGCAGCTAGAGGCATCATTCAGATATCCTTTTGAAGTGCCGGCGATCCTGCGCACCATAAGAATGATCATAGTGGCAGTTCCGCCGCTTGATCAATCTTATAGGCGGCGGGAGGGGACATCCCCCCCTCCCGCCGCCATCCGGTGCTTCTCGGGGCTCTCCCGTGCGATAGGGGACCCGGAGCGAATCTTCCGGCGCCGTTGGTGGGTCACGTGACGAGCATAGAGATGACTGGTGACCAGATGGTCACCAGTCATCTCTATGATCGTCGGAGGCCCGGGCGCAATGTGATGACGTCACGCACGGGTCCTCAAATGTAAACAAAGCCACCATTGCGGTTGTAAGTATAAGATCAGTGAAAAAATTTTCACTGATCTCATGCTTTCCAGCCTGGAGTAGAGATATGGGGTCTTATTGACCCCGCATCTCTCAATAAAGAGGACCTGTCACACACATTCCTATTACAAGGGATGTTTACATTCCTTGTAATAGAAATACAAGTGATCAAAAAAAAAAAAAGTCAAATAATTGTAAAAAAATAAATAAATAAGTAAAAAAAAAAAAATAATAATAAAAAAAAAAAAAATTAAAACGCCCCTGTCCCCGGTAGCTCGCGATCAGAAGCGAATGCACTCGTAAGTCGCCCACATATGTAAACACCGTTCAAACCACATATGTGAGGTATCGCCGTGTGCGTTAGAGCGCGTGCAACAGTTCTAGCACTAGACCTCCTCTGTAATTCTAACCTGGTAACCTGTAAAAAAAATTAAAGCGTCACCTATGGAGATTTTTAAGTACTGAAGTTTGGCGCCATTCCATGAGTGTGCGCAATTTTAAAGCGTGACATGTTAGGTATCTATTTACTCAGCGTAATATCATCTTTCATATTTTCCCCAAAAATTGGGCTAACTTTACTGTTTTGTTATTTTTTAATTCATGAAACCATTTTTTTAAAAAAAAATGCATTTGAAAAATGATTGCGCAAATATCGTGCAAGAAAAAAAGTTGCAATGACCGTCATTTTATTCCCTAGGGTGTCTGGTAAAAAAACATATATAATGTTTGGGGGTTCTGAGTCATTTTCTAGCAAAAGAATGATGATTTGTACATGTAGGAGAGAAGTGCCAGAATAGGCCCGGTATTGAAGTGGTACAAAAAGCCCTGTATTGAAGTGGTTAAACTAGGGTAAAAAAAAATCAAAGTGTTCAATAAATACAACCAAAAGAAAACTCCATCTGTCTAAAAACTATTTGAAATAATATATTATATATATATATATTGTGACAGCAGGAAGGTAAAGTCACCTGGTTGCATCCAGGGGGGTAGATATATTTCGCCCAGATTCAGGCTTTACGCCGACTTATACAACTAGGTGGAGAGTTGTATAAGCCCAGCTAAGGCTAGTGGGCTCATGGATGACTCATACCTCTAGGGAGAGTGTGGGGCGTCGTGCAGACAGGGAGTTGATGAGACCAGCTGAAGCTTGTCAGCTCATTTAGGCCTCTATAAGAACTCCCAGCTTCATTAGATGTTAGCTCATGCTTGGACCCAGACCTGTGTGGACTGTCTAGGGAGAGTGAACCCCTGTGCGGTGAGACAAAGCCTGTGTGGCTATTTGCTTGGACATTTAAAACCAGGGACTTAGGGACTAGGACAGCACTAGGCTGATCCCAGTTGTTAGTTAGGAAACCTGTATGTTTAGTCAGAGGTCAAGTTGACCAGGATTTATTTTGTTTATGTTTCTTTTGCTTTGCTGTGTTTTGTCACTGTAAATAGAAAATAAACCGCACCTTTTTGATTTTGAAAACCACAGCCTCCGTTTGCTGGGCCTGTTTTTGTGTGGGGAGCCCATCCCGGGGGTCACACACACCCGCTGCCGAGCTAACCCCCTCACAGTTGGTGGAGAATGCGGGCAGTTTTTTTTTTAAGCCAGCATGGAGGAGATACTGAAGCAGCTGGCTCTAGCAAATGCCAATCAACAGCAGACAAATGCAGGTTTGCAAAAGAGCCTTGCAGCTCATCAACAGAGCCTTGCAGCTCAACAACAGAACTTCGCAGCCCAGCAGCAAGCTCATCAACAGAGCCTTGCAGCCCAGCAGCCGACAAACGCAACTTTGCAACAGAGTCTGGAGGCTCAGCAACAAGCCCAGCAGCAATCTGAGGCCCGCTTCATAGACCTGTTGCAGAAGCAAGAGCAGAGACTACAACAACAGATGGAAGCAGTAATGCAGCAACGTCCGCAGACCAGTGAGGAAAGCCGTCCCACTAATACCGCGTCCTTTGGGGTGAGTCGTTTATTGACAAAAATGACTGGAGAGGATGATCCAGAGTTATTTTTGACCACATTTGAAAGGACCGCTGAAAGAGAAAAGTGGCCTGAGGAGCAGTGGGCTGGACTGGTGGCTCCTCTGTTAACTGGTGAATCGCAGAAAGCTTACTATGACCTAGAGCCTAACCAAGCAAAAGACTATGTGATGCTAAAAGCTGAAATTTTGGCAAGGCTGGGTGTCACCCAGGCTGTCCGGGCTCAGCGTGTGCATAACTGGACTTTCCAGCTTGGAAAACCCCCCAGGTCTCAAATGTATGATCTCATTCACCTGAGCAGAAAGTGGCTACAGCCAGAGACTTTGTCCGCACCAAAGATTGTGGAACGTGTTGTAATGGATCGGTTTTTGAGAGCTCTTCCTACTGCCATCCAAAAGTGGGTAAGCCATGGAGACCCAGAGACGGCCGATGGTCTTGTGGATCGTGTGGAGAAATACTTGGCTACAGAGAACCTGACGGCCTCTTCCAGAGACACTCGGACTTTCCACCCTAAGACCAGACCATCCCCAGGGGCGGATAAGAGGATTCCAAGGGGTGAGGGTGGAGAGAGTGAGAGGGTGAGAGCTCTACCCCAAGTTTGGCGAGAACAGCCTGGGAAATCAGCGGCTCAAGAGGCGGCAAGAAGGATCGTTTGCTACCGCTGCCGGCAAGCGGGACATATTGCAGCCAATTGCCCGGTTGTGGAGGAACCCATGCAGTGTGACTTTCTGACGGGCAGACGTCAGTCGCTGTGTGCGACAGTCGCATGCACTGCCATTCGAGGAACTGAGAAACATTTATGCAAAATGTGTGTTAATGGTAGAAATGTTGTGGTATTGCTGGATTCAGGTAGCCTTGTGACCCTGATAAAGGCTGAGTTAGTTAAAACAGAGGTCTCTGGGAATAGCAAGGTAGCTGTTATTTGTGTGCATGGGGACACCCGAGAGTATCCAGTGACTACAGTGTGTTTCGAGACCCCCAAAGGTACCCTCTCTCATCCAGTGGGCTTAGTATCTCAGTTACCGCATGACGCCATTGTGGGAAGGGATTTTCTGAAGTTCTGGGAACTGTGGGATGATCCTGAGTCCCCCACTGGTGCCCCTATGTACCAGGAATGTGATAGCCAGACCTCCCCTGAGAGTGGTGAGGACTCTCCGGAATTTCCCTTATCAGTATTGGCAGGGGAGACTCAAGAAACTGGAGAGGAGCCCACCTCCTCAGACGAAAACCTACCGTCTGTGGAGTTTTCTGATCTTGAGGTTCACAGGGAAAACTTTGCCACAGAACAGTTGAAAGACCCCCCCCTAATAAAGGCACGGGAAAACGTAGTGAAAATAGATGGCGAGTTAGTGAACCCAGATAATACCTGCACTTACCCATACTTCAGCGTAGAGAAGGACCTATTGTATCGGGTGGCAAAAAGGGCAGAAGAAACCGTTGAGCAGCTTGTGGTGCCCAAACCTTACAGGAAGTTGGTGTTGGAGTTGGCCCATGGGCACATTCTTGGAGGTCATCTGGGGACAGAGAAAACCCGAGAGAGGGTATTACAGAGATTCTATTGGCCGGGGGTGATGAAGGACATAGAAAATTATTGTTCCTCCTGCCCTGTGTGTCAGAGGTCGGCCCCGATGCCACATTTCCGTAGCCCGCTGGTCCCTCTACCCATCATTGAGGTCCCGTTTGAGAGGATCGCCATGGATTTGGTAGGTCCTATAATCAAGTCCGCTAGGGGGCACCAGTACATATTAGTTATAATGGACTATGCCACCCGTTATCCAGAAGCGATCCCTCTCCGAAATACCTCGGCCAAAACCATAGCCAAAGAGCTATCTCTTGTGTTTAGCCGGGTGGGTATTTGTAAAGAACTGCTTACGGACCAAGGTACACCCTTTATGTCCCGGGTTATGAAGGAGCTGTGTAAATTGTTCAAAGTGACGCAATTACGTACATCTGTGTATCACCCCCAAACCGATGGGCTGGTTGAAAGATTCAACAAAACCCTAAAACAAATGTTGAAGAAAGTGGTGGATAGAGATGGAAAGGATTGGGACTGTCTACTTCCTTATCTGATGTTTGCTATTAGGGAGGTGCCCCAATCCTCTACGGGATTCTCCCCCTTTGAGTTACTGTATGGGAGACACCCAAGAGGGCTGTTGGATATTGCCAAGGAAACTTGGGAAAGTGAGAGTTCTCCCCACAGGAGTGTGATTGAGCATGTCGCCCTGATGCAAGACCGAATTGCACAGGTAATGCCCATCGTGAAGGAACATTTGGCCCAAGCGCAGTTAGCACAGCAGAGAGTGTACAACCGTGGAGCCAAGACCCGTACCTTTTCCCCGGGGGATAGGATACTGGTACTTGTCCCTACGGTTGAAAGTAAATTCCTTGCCAAATGGCAAGGCCCCTATGAGATAATGGAAAAAGTGAGCGAAGTGAATTACAAGGTCAGACAACCAGGAAGGCGAAAGCCCGAACAGATCTATCACGTTAATCTGTTGAAAGCCTGGAGGGATAGAGAGTCCCTAGTCGCAGACACTTGGTCACCAGCTCAAACTGGTTGCATCATTCCTGAGGTTGGAATAGCAGCCACCTTGTCACAATCCCAACAACAGGAGGTTAAGGAGTTTGTGCTTCGCAACAAGGAGGTATTCTCTGAGCTGCCGGGAAAAACATCTGGGATAGAGCATGACATCATTACCCCGCCCGGTGAAAGGGTGAAGTTAAAACCCTATCGGATCCCAGAGGCCCGACGGGAGGCAATACGGGAGGAAGTACAGAAAATGCTGAACTTAGGGGTGATAGAGGAGTCCCAAAGTGATTGGTCTAGTCCCATTGTGTTGGTGCCTAAACCGGATGGGAGCTGGCGATTTTGTAACGATTTTCGTCAGTTGAACAAAGTTACAAAATTTGACACCTACCCCATGCCACGTATAGATGAGTTGATCGACCGGCTGGGAACAGCCCGATACATGACGACTCTTGACCTCACAAAAGGGTATTGGCAAATCCCCCTGGCCAAGTCGGCCAAAGAGAAAACCGCATTTGTAACCCCAGACGGGGCGTTCCAATATAAAAGAATGCCGTTCGGGTTACAGAATGCGCCGGCCACATTCCAGCGGAAAATGGACCAGATGCTGAGGCCCCATCGGAAGTATGCTGCGGCTTACCTGGATGACGTAATTGTCCATAGCACAGATTGGGCCTCACATCTGCCAAAAGTGCAAGCAGTCCTGGACTCTGTTCGGGAAGCGGGGTTTACTGCTAACCCCAAGAAGTGTACCATTGGGCAGGAGGAGGCCAAATATCTTGGGTACACCATTGGGAGGGGAGTAATAAAACCCCAACTCAACAAAGTCGAGGCCATCCAGAGTTGGCCACGTCCCAACAGCAAGAAGGCTGTGCCCCTAACCAACCTGATGAAGGGGAAAGGGTCGGTCATGATTAAATGGACCCCCGAGGCTGAGGCAGCATTCCAATTCTTGAAACAAGCCTTATGTAGCCAGCCAGTGTTGTACTCACCCGACTTCTCTAAAGACTTTGTCGTACAAAGTGATGCGTCAGATGTGGGGTTAGGAGCAGTATTGTCCCAGGTCTGGAACGGGGAAGAGCACCCAGTCATTTACCTCAGCAGGAAGTTGAAGTCCCATGAGGTAAATTACGCCACCGTTGAAAAGGAGTGTTTAGCGGTGAAGTGGGCTCTAGATTCCCTTCGGTACTACCTGCTAGGTAGGCACTTTGACATGGTTACGGATCACGCTCCGTTAAAGTGGATGGCTCAAAACAAGGAAACAAATAGAAGAGTGAATAGGTGGTTCCTGGCCCTCCAGGAATTCAACTTCACAGTAAAGCATCGCCCTGGCGTTCAAATGGGGAATGTGGATGCTTTGTCTCGAGTACATGAATGCCTGATTGCTGGTGTTCCAACCCCGAGGTTAAAACAAGAGGGGGGGGTATGTGACAGCAGGAAGGTAAAGTCACCTGGTTGCATCCAGGGGGGTAGATATATTTCGCCCAGATTCAGGCTTTACGCCGACTTATACAACTAGGTGGAGAGTTGTATAAGCCCAGCTAAGGCTAGTGGGCTCATGGATGACTCATACCTCTAGGGAGAGTGTGGGGCGTCGTGCAGACAGGGAGTTGATGAGACCAGCTGAAGCTTGTCAGCTCATTTAGGCCTCTATAAGAACTCCCAGCTTCATTAGATGTTAGCTCATGCTTGGACCCAGACCTGTGTGGACTGTCTAGGGAGAGTGAACCCCTGTGCGGTGAGACAAAGCCTGTGTGGCTATTTGCTTGGACATTTAAAACCAGGGACTTAGGGACTAGGACAGCACTAGGCTGATCCCAGTTGTTAGTTAGGAAACCTGTATGTTTAGTCAGAGGTCAAGTTGACCAGGATTTACTTTGTTTATGTTTCTTTTGCTTTGCTGTGTTTTGTCACTGTAAATAGAAAATAAACCGCACCTTTTTGATTTTGAAAACCACAACCTCCGTTTGCTGGGCCTGTTTTTGTGTGGGGAGCCCATCCCGGGGGTCACACACACCCGCTGCCGAGCTAACCCCCTCACAATATATATATATATATACATATATATATATATATATAAATTATATATAAAATAATTTACCAGCAGAAGGATGGAGATTCTCATTCCCCTAAAGAGTTTTTCAGTGAGACCTCATTTAGAATACTGTGTCCAGTTTAGGAGACCTCATTTACAAAAGATATTGGTAAAATGGAACAAGTCCAGAGATGGGTAACAAAAATGGTGAAAGGTCTGGGGGATAAAACATATCAAGAGAGACTTTAGGAACTTAATATGTACAGTCTAGAAGAAAGAACGGAAAGAGGAGACATGACTGATATCAAGGAGGCAAATAAGGTTCACGATGGGCAGTATTTTCAATATGAAACCAAGATTAAGAACACGGGGACAAGACCTCAAAGTAACTGGAGGAAAGTTCAAAACAGGGGCGTACATACAGGGATCACAATTGCAACCAAGCTCCATGCTCTAGGTGGCCCGTGTGGCCCCCTGTACACCTGGGTACGAGGGGTGGCATATACAAGAACCAAGCCACTCCATTTTCCTCCAGCCCTTCAATGCTGCAGGAGTTAAATGTAAGGAATTTGTTTCTCTACATTCTGCATTCCCTCCCTCTTTATCACCTCCTGCTGTGATCAGGCTCCTGTCCCTTCCTTGTCCTAATGATCCCTACTGATCACTGACTCTATTCATTCATAACTGAGGTATAGCAAACTGTGTTTACTATGCTTCAGGTTTATGAATGAACTGGATGCTCTGTATAGAGCTATTCCCATCCATTCATTCTGTGCTGCTAAGGCAGCAGGAAAGGAGATAATGGGCTGTGTCCTTAATCTCCTTTCTCTGTTTCTGTTTAGACCCCTGATATTTCACCAAAGCCCCCCAACGGGGCTTCTAAAAAAACTGTACAAAACAATAAAAAATACAATTGTAAAACAACAAAAAATTGTAAAAAAAATAATAAAAAATAAATAAAACAACAACAATACTGACACCAGTGGCGGAACTACCAAGGTTGCAAAGGTCACACTTGCAATGGACCCTGGCATGCAGCCACTTTGGGGGGGGGTTGGCGGTCAGGGGTGCCCCATTATGGTTTCTTGCATCGGGGCCCTGAAGATTCTAGTTACAGCTAGTAGAGGTAGTGAGCCAATCAACAGTAAATGGCTTCAAACTTTATTGGGACAAACAAAGTTAAAAAAACAAAACGAAAACATGTAATAATAAAAAAACAAAAACAAACAAAAAAAACAGGCAGACTCAATGGACTACTTGGTCTTTTTTTCTGCCATCGCTTTTCTATGTTTCTATAAGTTTGGATAAAGTATTGACTGAGTAATTGTCCGTCAAACTGCCATAGCAATAGAAACTGAAAACTAAAAAGAGGCCTAGCAATGAAGGAATATTACAGGCTGATACTTACATTAAAAAAAAGTTTGTTCTAAAAGTCTGTCATGGCACTACTTCTAATGAGTTGGAGCATGAGCTACATATTGTACTGCATATGTGAAACCACAAAGAGGTTACTTAAAGGGGAGAACAGATACTGCTACTTTTGGCCTGAAATATTAATTGTATTAAGAAAATGAAGGTCACAGTAAGGAGTCTCAATGTGTCACAGAGTTCTCTTTGCCTAATGCTGCAGAGAGAACTCTGTGATTGGAGGTTAGGCTGGTCCCATGACTTTGACAGGTCACATGACTGGACTTTCCTCCAATTATAACTTTTTTTTTTAAAGTGCTCTCTGCTTGCTTTGAAAAAAAAAGGGGGCTAGGCACATTTTAAATCAATTGTATGCCCATAGTAAGGCTATATTACTGTTTTCACTTTATTATGATGTTAGAAATAAGACAACGGAAGCTCCAATTGTATGACGTGGCTTCTTTTAACTGCTGTAAGCAGATTTCCACTTTTTTTACCAGTGTAACTAGAAAAGTAATGCAATGTTGACCAAGGCAAGCCTCAAGCAAAGTTTTCCTTTTACATTTTTTTTTGTTTCTGTTTTTCAGGTCATTTCCCGGGGTCAGATAGTACATGTCGGTAAGGAGAATGCTATGTCACTAACATTGAATCCTCAAAGCTCATGGACTCCAGAGGCATGTTTAGTTGTTTATACAACTTTGGGTGACGGGACAGTTGTTAATGATGTTACCACTCTCTCTGTTCATCCCAACTTTGAAAATAAGGTGAATTTTTTTTTCTGTTGTAAGTCACCATGTGTACCATTTATTATTTATTATTACAATAAGGTGTATCTACAGCCAAAATGTTTTTTGTAATGTTGAATCCAGTAGGTAAGTATTATCACTGTCCCCATATGGAAAATTCACTCTCTATTTGTCCGAGTAACATCATCACTGGCACTGAAAGCATAGGGAAAATACAACATTTTGAGTTATCACTGAAACAGAAATACGGTTTGAATCTTCCAATGGTTCACTTGTTCTGGTGGCAACTATCTAAGAGAGGATTTTCCTCACTTTGGAGAGATTTCCAACATTTGTTGTGGAGCGATTATTCACTATTCTTGGTAAAACATTCCACAAGGTAAACTGGTAAGAGGGTCTTTCCTGTTTGCAGAGAAGCAGATACTTTCTGGAATGGGTCAGCTGGCAAGTACCCCTTTTTTTATCTAGTAAAGTCATGCAAATCATGGCTTTATTGATGTGCCTGGGCTTCTTGACATAAATAGCTTCACTCTGACTTTGCCAATATAGACATCCACGGGACCCCTGGACTAGCCAACTTATTACGTTAGACCTAGAGCAGATAATGTAACCTACAAAGTGAATTGGAGGCTACAGTATGATTTGCCCAGTTACAAGCAGAGTAGATGAAAAATTAAAAAAGTGGTTGATTTAGTAAAAGCAAATAGGCTGTTCAATTTGCAATGAAGCTTACAGATGTGATGAAAATGCCCTTTGCAAAGAATATACAATCATATAAAAGAAAAAAAAAAAAAAGGAAAATAATTCTGCTTGCACAAAACTGGAAAAATCCCCTAACAAAACAAACAGCCAATTTATCTTTAGTAAATCAACCTCAAAACTTAAATTTTTTCACAGCTGTCAAGCTAAGGATCATATTTGCAATAGTAAAGTTAGAAATGCACCAGTACGTTATGGCACATTGGAACACCATGTTTCTGTTTTGTTTAATGGATGATAAATATATATATATTTAATGTTAACTATCTTTACATTCCTCCCATTTCAACTTCTTTAAAATAACCATATTACTTGCAGATTTTTGTTTCTTGGAACAAGGAGAAAGCAAGCCCATCAGACAATGTGTCACTAAAGATCCATGTTACTGAGTCTAATTCATTGGTTGGGCTTTCAGTTGTGGACAAAAGCGTAAAGTTACTTGGGGACAGACAAGAAATTACTACAAAACGTGTGAGTTCACATTGATTTGCATTTATAAAAAATAGATTTATTTTTTACAAAGCTGTCATTGTTCAAGCCTATACAACATTCTTATGCCGCGTACACACGATCGGAAATTCCGACAAGAAAAGTCCGATGTGAGCTTTTGGTCAGAAATTCTGACCGTGTGTAGGCTCCATTGGAATTTCTCTGTAGGAATTTCCGCCAAGTAAAATATGAGAGCTGGTTCTCAAATTTTCCGACAAGAAAAGTTCTTGGAGGAAATTCCGATTGTCTGCGAAAAAACGCGCAAAAAAACACGCATGCTCCGATTCAATTTGACGCATGCTCGGAATCATTGAACTTAATTTTTCTCAGCTCGTTTTAGTGTTGTACGTCACTGCGTTCTTGACGGTCGGAATTTGGTGTGACCGTGTGTATGCAACACAAGTTTGAGCCAAGATTCTGTCGGAAAAAAATACACGGTTTTCTTGTCGGATTTTCCGATCGTGTGTACGCGGCATTAGAGAAATATAAGCAGTAAATACTGAACTGAGGGTGGCTCGATCATTTTTACTTTTTGATTTGAATATCAGCTACCAGCTGTTTTTAATTAAGGCATACTGTTTAGATCTACACATTTACATCAATTTACCACCATTTGTTAACAATGAAAACATATATACACTATATTACCAAAAGTATCGGACACCTGCTTTACACGCACATGAACTTTAATGGCCTCTCAGTCTTAGTCCGTAGGGTTCAATATTGAGTTGGCCCACCCTTTGCAGCTATAACAGCTTCAACTCTTCTGGGAATGCTGTCCACAAGGTTTAGGAGTGTTGTGGGAATATTTGACCATTCTTTCAGAAGCGCATTTGTGAGGTAAGGCACTGATGCCATTGGATGAGAAAGCCTGGCTCGCAGTCTCTGCTCTAATTCATCCCAATGGTGTTCTTTCGAGTACAGGCCAGTCATGTTCCTCCACCCCAAACTCTCTCATCCATGTCTTTATGGACCTTGCTTTGTGCACTGGTCCAAATCATTTGGTGGAGGGAGGATTATGGTGTGTTTTTTTTTTTGGTAATATAGTGTATATATATATATAGGACACAGACACTTCTTTATTTTTACAATGCTGCTTATGTGCCATTTCCTCCTACTCCTTAAAGCGTTTTTAAACCGTAAAACAAAAATTTAGCTTAACACAGTTTACCAATCCATAGTTGTTATGACTGCATTTGTTTTTTATTTAGGTTTTTGCTTTTATTTAACCTTGTGATCCAGCCAGTAACACACTTCCTATCCTGTCCTCTATTTATAGAGGAGAAAAAAATCCACCCTTGGACAGCAGCACTGTCTGGAGACGGTTGTGTTAGACGCACTAGTAGATTTAGTTGGAGTAACAATTTAAAGCCAAACTCCAGATAACACTTTTTAAGCAGTTACAGAAACAGTTTTTTACTCTTTTGGCAGACAGGTTTTAATTAAATGAGTAAAAGCTGGCCTTTGTGAGTACCCCTGTCAGTGTTAAAGTGTTTGTTAACCTAAAAAAACAACCAAAAGACCAACAGAATCACATGGCACACTCCAGATGGGGCTTATAGAAATGATCAAAAAGATAAAAAATTATTGTGACTTGGTCACACAATAGGGGCAGTCTTATTTGCAACCTATTGTAAACAGTCTGTGTTTTGTGATTTTGTATTTATATATTTTTGAATAAAGACTAAGGAGTACATCACTGCCTGTTCCCATTCCTCTTCTGAGGTATGGACCCCTTTGGGGAATCTCTCTTGGTTCCCCCTCCCTTGTCTTCACAGTACCATTGGTCCCTCTTTGGTGAACTCCACCCAATCTTGGGTGAGTCAGCACTCCAGTCACTGACCTGACCAATTGGATTTTGGTAATTTGGTCCATGCCCATCCCTTTTTTCCCATTTTCCCTCATTTATACAGTCTTATTTAGTCTACTGAAATAGTGAATCTATGTGGGGAGAAACATGAAATTATCCTTCGTGGCTCCTGGCTTGAAGATTAGCTAGAAGAGACTCTGCAATGTGGAGAAAAACAAAAAGCAGTGCCATCTAAGTGTAGCAGTAAAACATTTTAATATTAGTAACATTAGAGTAACACTAACAAGAAAGCGATTAAAACCAGCATGTGTATAATGGGATCTTCCGTTTTGTCCCAGGTACATAGTTACATAGTTACATAGTTAATCAGGTTGAAAAAAGACACAAGTCTATCCAGTTCAACCATAAAAAAAAGAAAAAAAAAAAAAAGAAAAATCGTACAATCCCATATACCCAATTCTATACCCACAGTTGATCCAGAGGAAGGCAAAAAAACACAGCAGAGCACGATCCAATTTGCTACAGCAGGGGAAAAAATTCCTTCCTGATCCCCCGAGAGGCAATCGGATATTCCCCGGATCAACTTTACCTATAAATGTCAGTACCCAGTTATATTATGTACATTTAAGAAAGAATCCAGGCCCTTCTTAAAGCAATCTACTGAGCTGGCCAGAACCACCTCTGCGGGGAGTCTATTCCACATTTTCACAGCTCTTACTGTGAAGAAACCTTTCCGTATTTGGAGGTGAAATCTCTTTTCCTCTAGACGCAAAGAGTGCCCCCTTGTCCTTTGTGTTGACCGTAAAGTTAATAACTCAACACCAAGTTCACTATATGGACCCCTTATATATTTGTACATGTTGATTATATCTCCCCTTAATCTCCTGTTCTCAAGAGCGAATAAATTCAGTTCCTATAATCTTTCCTCATAGCTGAGCTCCCCCATGCCTCTTATCAGTTTGGTTGCCCTTCTCTGCACTTTCTCAGGTTCCCCAATATCCTTTTTGAGAACTGGGGCCCAAAACTGAACTGCATATTCCAGATGAGGTCTTACTAATGATTTGAACAGGGGCAAAATGATATCTCTCTCTCTGGAGTCCATACCTCTCTTAATACAAGAAAGGACTTTGCTCGCTTTGGAAACCGCAGCTTGGCATTGCATGCCATTATTGAGCTTATGATCTACCAAAACCACCAGATCCTTCTCCACTATGGATCCCCCCAGTTGTACTCCCCCTAGTATGTATGATGCATTCATATTCTTAGCCCCCAAGTGCAGAACTTTACATTTATCAACATTAAACCTCATCTGCCACATAGTCGCACAATTAGACAGAGCATTGAGGTTGGCTTGTAAATTGGCGACATCCTGTAAGGACGTTATTCCACTGCATAGCTTGGTGTCATCTGCAAAGACAGAAATGTTACTTTTGATCTCAGACCCAATACCATTTATAAAGATATTAAAAAGTAAGGGTCCCAGCACTGAACCTTGGGGTACACCACTGATAACCTTGGACCATTCAGAGTAAGAATCATTAACCACTACTCTCTGAATTCTGTCTTTTAGCCAGATTTCTATCCATTTACAAACTGATATTTCCAATCCGGTAGACTTTACCTTGCACATGAGCCGTGTGTGGGGAACTGTATCGAACGCTTTTGCAAAATCCAAGTATACCACGTCCACAGCCACCCCTCTGTCCAAGGTCTTACTTACCTCTTCATAAAAAGAAATTAGGTTTGTCTGACAACTTCTGTCTTTCATGAATCCATGCTGTCTGTTGCTTAAATAGTTTTTTTCCAGCAAGAACTCATCTATGTGGTCTTTTATTAATCTCTCCAGTATCTTCCCAACTATAGAAGTTAAACTAACAGGTCTATAGTTACTTGGTAAAGACTTAATTCCCTTTTTAAATATAGGCACCACATTGGCCCTGCACCAATCCAGTGGTACTATTCCTTTCATTAATGAGTCCCTAAAAATTAAATACAATGGCTTTGAAATTACAGAGCTCAATTCTTTTAGGATCCAACATGTTTCGTTGTTAAAGAACATCTTCACTGGCAAGTGCCTTGGACTTCCACATGGTTCTCGCTCTTTGAATTTATATATAGACAGAGAACTTGGGAATTACTTGACCTAGTAAATGAAGAATGGGAGAGTGATTACACCTGCACATAGGGTTGCCACCTGTCTGGAATTCAGCCAGACAGTCTAGGTTTTAAATCATGTGTCCAGGTTTCAGTTCGCCTGAAGCCTGGACACATTATTCAATCCAGACTGTGGCTCCTCATATTCTAGCTGGCCCATGTAGCCTCTCTGTCAAACCTGGACACCTAGTTAATGCCACCCCCGCCACCCCTCTTTGTTTAGCACATAACGTGCCCATCTGCGTCATCTGTGAAAGGAAAACTACAAGTCCTGACAGCCTTTGCTGTTGTCGGCTTGTAGTTTTAATTTAACTACCATGACGCTGTGCAACATTGTGGTAGTTCATTCATGTTTTCTGTCAGATTGTATCTGCTTGCCCGTACGATGTACAGACACACAGATACAGTGACAGATCTGCAAAAAATTTGCATTTTTTTTTTGTTAATATAAGCATATTTTTGGAGTACAAGATTGCTTTTGTTTTGTTTAACAATACCCCTTTATGCCCCTCCCATTGTTAGCACAATTTGGACACACCCACTATTTACCGCCGCATGCTCCTTGGGGCACACAAAGCTGTCCCAGGCTTTTTAAAATCCTGTAGTGTATACTACAAAAAAAATGCACTGTTAAAGTGTTTGGGTTTAGCTTAAAGAAAAAGTTCCAACCCTACCTGCACAAGAGTGTGTTAAATGTCTCCCAAATGCAAGACAGAATAGCAAATGTAATGACACTGGTCAGGGAACATCTGGAAAGGGCCTGGGGGGCACAATGGTTGGTTTAAAGTGGTTGTAAACCCACTTTTTAAACAAAGACCTACAGGTAAGCCTAGATTAAGGCTTACCTGTAGGTGCATGAAATATCTCCTTAACCTACACGGTTAAGGAGATATTTGTATGTAAATGCGGCGACGCTGACGTCACCCCATTCACAAATTCGGCTAGGTCGCAACATTCGACGACGTAGCCGAATTTGACAGCTCACGCGCGCATGCGCGGAGTCACGTCTTCACCGCTCCGGCCAATCACAGCGCCGGAGCGGCGCTGTGATTGGCTGCAGCGGCGATACCCGGAAGTAACATTCCGGCTATCGCCGCAGCGATGGATGCGGCTAGAGGAGGGACACGGACGACTTCGGGGGCCCCGATCGAAGGTAAGTGGTACATAATGAGCTAGTATGCTAGTCATACTAGCTCATTATAGCTTTGTCTTGCAGGTTATAAAAAATAAAAAAAAACGACAAAAGGGTTTACAACCACTTTAAAATAGGTCTGCTAAAGTAAAAAACTTCCAAATGGGTGATCAAGTGTTGGTGTTGATTCCCACAGTGGAAAGTAAGTTCATGGCCAGATGGCAAGGCCAATTTGAGATTTTGACTAAAATGGGGGATGTGAATTAGGCCCGGTTCACACTTGTGCGATTTCATACCGAATGCGATGCGTCAAAAACACTTTGAATTCGCATGTCATCCCTAAGGTCATTGTTTTCAATGATGGTCGTTCACATACATGCGTTGCGATTCCTCAACTAATGCAATGCGATAAAAAAAGGGTCTTGTCCGGTTTTACTGCGTTGCGAATTTAGTCTCCATAGACATCAGTGTAAATCGTTCTGGAATCGCAATGATGGTTCACATATGTGCGAATTCCACCACGCGATTCTCCACAAAAAAAGAAAGTTAACACCTTTTTTACACTTTGATTCCATTGGCTAGAACATTTGCAATATCTATTGATGCACTAAAAATCAACCCTGAGTGAATCAACCATACCATGTAAACTATATATATATTAAACTATATATAATGTGACCCAAATGCAACCTACAAATAACACAAACTAGTGAAAATAGTGCTAAACTTATAAGCAGTGTTCAAAAACCCCTGATGGGATAAATCCAGTGCAACAAACAAAAACAAAAGAACAGCCTGGAAAAAAACTTCTGATTTTGCTGCTTCGCACCAACTCTGTGGTGTATACGCATATACAGTTTATCAGTCCTTATGTGTAGACCAATTTAAGCACTCCTTTACTATGTCCCACTCTTCCAACTGATCACAGATCGGGACGGCTGTTAGATTTGATACCTTGAGCAGTCTCGATAATATGCTCATATGAATAATTCATGGAAGACAAAGGAAAGAAAAAACCTCATTGCGCAATGCTCTATAGCCCGGAGGTAATAATATACACACGGCACTTCCACTCACGTGACCAAAAATAAGTGTATCGCATAGACAGCCAACAATTCAGCTCAGTATAAGCTCTTCTCCTTCACCGCTCCGGCTTCCAACTCATCCGAGTGCCGCTGGTAGCGTGACTAGGCTCCTCCCCCTATGCGTTACGTCACACGTCACGTGACTTAGTCATGGGTATGCCATGTGACAGGAAAAACAGTGTATTTATACACAGTGGCGTACTGGTTGCCATGACGGCAAAAGGGATCATTAGAACATCATCGCTGATAGGCACTATGCTGTTTAAACTTAATAATCGTTTCTGCATACAATTGGACAACTTTAATCGTCTCTACAACTGAGACCAAATATATCACAACATTAAAATGGTATTAAAACCTATTTAAAAACATATATATATATATATATATATATATATATATATATATTGAACTACTTGGTGATATAGACATCTGATACCCCCTCAAGTGGTGTATAATGGCATTACACCCTAGTACTTGAAAATCTTATAAGGTGATCTGATGTATTTAGAATATAATCAATATAGGTAAAACATGTAAATATACAACCCAATCTAAAATAATACAACAATATTTAAAACTACAGGAAAGAGATGCTAGAAATAAGAAATATTAAAATGAGGACCCACAATGTGATAAAATCAATTAAAATACATAAAAAGGACGGAATTAGTATTTGGATATAAAACAATTTAAGTCAAATGTAATGTTTAAACTGTTGGGCGCAAGGGTACGCATTTCATGTATCCATCTGGACTCACTTTTGCTAAGCTCCCTCACTTTATGGCTGCCCCTCCAATGAGGAGTATATTTTTCTATGGCCCAGAATTTTAATTCTGTGGGTTTTTTTTGATGACATCGTGCAAAATGGCGTGAAACACTATGCTTCAGAAACCCATTCTCAATATTTTGCACGTGCTCCCCCTTATTCACTTCCACATCGGTCTTTTGGTACGACCTATGTATTGGAGTGAACAAGAGCACTCCAACACATAGACCACACCCTCAGTCCTACACGTAATCAGATCTTTAATTCCATAACTTTGTTGTGTAGCATTTGATTTGAATTTGGAGCATTTTTGACCATTCAGATTTGTTTTCCTACATGCAAAACATCTCCTGCAAGGGAAGAAACCCTTTCCTTGAAAAAAAGTAAGTGTAGGTAAACTAGTTGGTGGATCAGGTACATTTTTAGCCACTATATCTCTAAGTGTAGGAGCTCTCCTATATATAATCCGGGGTACAATTGGCAAAATACTCTGCAATTGACTATCTTCTCTGAGTATTGGCCAATGCTTTTTAAATATAGATTTGATTTGTCTATGCTGGACATTGAAATTCATTATAATGGGCAATTCTTGAAAGGTTGAGAGTTTCTTTTCCTTTTCCTTATCCTGCATTAATGCGGCCCTAGGAATCTCCAGAACTTCTTGTATTTTAGTGTTAACAAAATCTTCATTATAACCCTTTGCAGTAAACTTCTGTCCTATCATTTTTGCTTGTTCCAGAAATACTTGTTCATCCGTACAGTTTCTGCGCAGTCTGATCAATTGTCCCTTTGGTATATTAATAAGCCATGGTTCAAAGTGACAGCTGTCTAACTGGAATGTAACTATTTCGTTCCACTGGTTTGAAATATGTTTTTGTAGTTATTGCATTACCTTCCAGTGCAATTTCCAAATCCAGGAACTGTATATTTGTATTGTTTATTGTATACGTTAATTTTATATTTTGTTCATTCTCATTCAACTTTTCAAAAAATGTAACTAAAGTGCTCTCATCCCCCTCCCAAATTACTATGCAATCATCAATGAATCTTCTGTATAACGTTAGTTGTTCAGGTATATTTTCATAGATGGCCGACTCCTCCCACTCTAACATGAAAATATTCGCCACACTTGGTGCATACTTTGCACCCATCCCGATTCCATTGAGCTGCCTATAGTAATCGGAACAGTGCCAGAAGTAATTGTGCTGGAGTCCAAAAGCTAAACTTCTTAGCACAAACCGTTTTTGTTTAGAGATGAGGTTGCTAAATTTATCCAGGGCCCATTTGGAGGCCCTAATTGCATCTTCATGATCTATGACCGTATACAATGATGCGACATCCGCAGTGGCTATCAAGTAATTATACTCTGGGTTGATCACTACTTTATCCAAAATCTGGATTAAATGTTTCGTGTCCCTCAAGTAGGATCGTGTTTTTGGGACTAATGGCTGCATAATTTTGTCAACATATTCACCAATCCTTGAATTTATCGATTGGATTCCATTTATTATGGGTCTTCCTGGTGGTTTATGCAGGTCCTTGTGTATTTTAGGTATCATATATATAATTGGAACCCTGCATACATCTGGAACTAAATATTGTTCTTCCCTCTTAGATAAAATGTCTTTCATAGTACCCCTAAGGACCAGCTCAGACAATTCATCTCTATATTCCTTTGTGGGATTTCCCCTAAGTTTAATGTACGTATTTGTGTCATTTATTTGACCAAGTAGTTCCTCATGGTAGTAGTCCTTTGACATCACCACAATGGCTTCCTCTTTTGTCAGCCGGGCTTATCACCACTTGTTTGTTTTTCTCTAATTCTTTTATACCCCGGTGAATAGCTGTAGGTACAGTCATTCTTTTGACTTTTAATCTTTCTAAATCTTTCAACACCATTTTGTTGAACACCTCAATATGCTCATTGTTGTAAACTGGTGGATTGAACAGAGATTTATTCCTCAGCTCACTGTGAACTACACTTCCTGAAATATGTATGCTCTCTTTAACCCTCATAGGAGGTTTATTCAGCATATATTTTTTGATTTTGAGCCTCCTTGTGTATTTTTGAATGTCTACATAGGCATTGAATTTGTTTAAATTTCTCTTAGGCGCATACTTTAGTCCTTTATCCAATGTTATCATTTCTGTCCTCGTTAATTCAACTCCACTAATATTATAGATGCCCTCGCCTACCTCATTCTTCTTTTTTTGGACTTTGAATCCTCCTCGACATCCCCTCTTGCGTTTGGACTTCGGGCACTTATCATTTGTTCGTATCGAGGGGGAGTTCGATCGCTCCTGCGATATTCCAAAAAAGATCTAATTTCGTCTTCCTCCCTATAATTACTTAATGGTTCATATCTATTTTGTGTATGATTCGGGCTTTTTCTACTTTCATAATGGTACTGGTCCTGATAATTTTGAGGACCCTGATGTTGATATTGCTGGTCATAACCACCTTGATATTGTTGATTTGGATAGGGATGTCCATCTCTTGGGTCCCTTCTTTCATGATTGTATTGAGTATAATCGCCATGGTGTCCCTGTTCATACCCCCCTGATATCCAGGATAGTTTTGTGGGGGATTACAGGGTTTTTGATTGTTTCTATTATTCTTACAAAATGTTTTTTTTGGAGATTTTGACCATGGTTTTTGATGATTCTTGTTCTTCCACCAAGGTGTGGGTGTTCTAGGCCCAGTATGATCATCCCTGTATGGTCTTTCATTCCCATTATCTCTATAGGGCCTATCATGACTGCCCACATTCTCTCTATATTGTCTAGATGGCTCAGGTGATCTATATCTACGATCCCTAGTGGGAGATACAATCCGCACCTCTCTGATCGGAGAGGATGTCACTGATCCCTTTTCCCATCTTTTAAATTAAGTTGCCATTTGTAGGCCTGTTCTAATTTGTAGTCATTTATATCCGTAGATATTTTCTCTTTTTTCTTTGCTTTAACTCTATATCTTTCTGTTCCAGTACCTTATTTAATTGGTTTGTGAGTGTTGTAAAGGAGGGGGTGTCCTTATATCCCTCCAATACAACCTTGCAATCCATAATTTGTTTATTAATATTGGTAAGTTTACGTTGTTTCCGCTTTATTAAAAATTGCAGCACCTCTATCCCTTTTGCATTAAAAATTGTAACCATTCATCTACCGATTCTTTATCGAGCAAACCATCATTTATTGGGACATCCCACCTTAACCTTCTGGGTATTATCCCTTCTTTTACATACTGCTCATGGGATGTTAAATCCCACCAAAGGCTCACCTTCTTTTCCATAAGGTGGCCAAACTTCCTAAAATTAGTATCTAAATCTCCAGTTTCTGTGATGGGATTTATAGTAAAAACATCTTTAAGGTCTACTGTACAATTTTCCACAAATTTAAATATATCCATTATGGCTGCTTTAGTGAAGTGTCAGAACACTAAAAAATAAAAATAGAATTACTAAAGCGCTAAAAATGGTGCATAAGCGATGCAATGCAAATATGTGAAATAAACCAAGGATGACTAAATGATTCAGCTGCAATCAATCAATGTGTCTGATAACATATAAGTGAATTTGCAATATATATTGATGCGCTAAAAATCAACCCTGAGTGAATCAACCATATTATGTAAACTATATATATATATATATATTAAACTATATATAATGTGACCCAAATGCAACCTTCAATCAACACAAACTAGTGCAAATAGTGCTAAACTTATAAGCAGTGTTCAAAAACCCCCGATGGGATAAATCCAGTGCAACAAACAAAAACAAAAGAACAGCCTGGAAAAAAACTTCTGATTTTGCTGCTTCACACCAACTCTGTGGAGTATACACGCATATACAGTTTATCAGTCCTTATGTGTAGACCAATTTAAGCACTCCTTTACTATGTCCCACTCTTCCAACTGATCACAGATCGGGACGGCTGTTAGATTTGATACCTTGAGCAGTCTCGATAATAGGCTCATATGAATGAATCATGGAAGACAAAGGAAAGAAAAAACCTCATTGCGCAATGCTCTATAGCCCGGAGGTAATTATATACACGCGGCACTTCCACTCACGTGACCAAAAATAAGTGTATCGCATTGACAGCCAACAATTCAGCTCAGTATGAGCGCTTCTTCTTCACCGCTCCGGCTTCCAACTCATCCAAGTGCCGCTGGTAGCGTGACTAGGCTCCTCCCCCTACGCGTTACGTCACACGTCACGTGACTTAGTCATGGGTATGCCATGTGACAGGAAAAACAGTGTATTTATACACAGTGGCGTACTGGTTGCCATGACGGCAAAAGGGATCATTAGAACATCATCGCTGATAGGCACTATGCTGTTTAAACGTAATAATTGTTTCTGCATACAATTGGACAACTTTAATCGTCTCTACAACTGAGACCAAATATATCACAACATTAAAAATTGTATTAAAACCTATTTAAAAACCTATATATATATATATATATATATATATATATTGAACTACTTGGTGATATAGACATCTGATACCCCCTCAAGTGGTGTATAATGGCATTACACCCTAGTACTTGAAAATCTTATAAGGTGATCTGATGTATTTAGAATATAATCAATATAGGTAAAACATGTAAATATACAACCCAATCTAAAATAATACAACAGTATTTAAAACTACAAATAACTGTGTTATTTGTAGGTTGCATTTGGGTCACATTATATATCGTTTAATATATATATATAGTTTACATGGTATGGTTGATTCACTCAGGGTTGATTTTTAGCGCATCAATATATATTGCAAATTCACTTATATGTTATCAGACACATTGATTGATTGCCGCTGAATCATTTAGTTATCCTTGGTTTATTTCACATATTTGCATTGCATCACTTATGCACCATTTTTAGCGCTTTAGTAATTCTATTTTTATTGGCTAGAACATAATCACAGCTATGTCCCGCTCCTATAATTCACGTTAAAATCGCGGTAAAATTCGCATCAGAATGGACAAAAAACTGACCAAATTCACAGCGCATAAGTGTGAACCCAGCCTTACAGAGTAAATCAACATGGATCTGCTGCCCTCTACTGTCTGTATTTGTAAATGGCTGTAAATATATTATGTATGCACTTCCTGTCTCTGGGTTGGTAGGTTAAAAACCTCAGAAGAAGGAAGGTGGAGAGAGAGAGAAAGTCTAAGACACATGTTCTGTTCATGGGAGAGTTGTTGCTGAACCCAGACCAGAATACAGGGATTGCTAGGCAATTGCTCCTATATTTAATACATGATTTATTACTAGATCAGGAGATAATGCACAAAGGCAAGAAGTTGCACCCACACCCCTTTAGTTATATAATCCAACAACATATACAGGGTTTTTATGGTGCTAGACAATAAAGTCCTAAAAAGTTTTTTTTCTTAAGTATCCATTTAAAGTCACATTAAAAAGATATACAGTTTTAATTTACATAAACAGCAGAAAATGTTGATGTCTCTCTTCTTCATAAAGGGTACACAGATGAACATAAAAAAATCATAGTATGTCTAGCTCCAGCAATTACATGTACTCAGAAACTAAAGAAACACTGAAAAGAGGGGGAAACTAGCTACATAGAGTATCTCCTAGCTAAGAAGAGAGGGAGTAACACAAAACTGTTGCTGTAGCTGCTTAAAAAGTGTTAGCTGGAGTTTGGCTTGAGTTTGTTAGTGTATCTAAATATGCTAGTACAGCTAGCACTATCCACCCCAAAGGCTGACAATGCTGCTGTCCAAAGGTGTCTCTGTTGCTCCTGCATCCAGAGTGTAGGCACCCTAAAACAGGGTATATGTTACAGGCCAGATCACCAGATGAAAGCAGAGGGAAAAAAAGCCTAAAAAAAGAAAACTAATGCAGTTACCACATCTAATGATTGTTAATCTGCAATATATTAAAAAAAAAAATGTTACTCTTTCGTCCATGGACCGACACAGCTTCTCTATTGACAAAGTTGGTATTATCCGTTAATTAGGAGTGACTAGGCAGAAAAACTTGTAAAAAGTGTTGCATCACACCTTCTACAGTACCGCCCAGGGGGTGGACCCTCTGGGTATACCCTCTCAGTCTGCATCTTCGCAGATCAGTTTTTTTCTGTCTAGCAAGGAGTAGGACATGGCTCCCTTCGGGCCCATTGGTCCGGGGAAAAATAGGATTTTTATAACAGCTTACCTGTAAAATCCTTTTCTTGGAGTACATCACAGGACACAGAGCGACATAGTCATTACTAATGGGTTATATAGATACCGTCAGGTGCTGGCACTGGCAACTTCCAAAACCGGAAGTACCCTCCCCTATTAAAGCCCCTCCCATCCGGGAGCACCTCAGTTTTGTAGCAAAGCAATAAGTGTCCCCAAAGAGGGGCGGGAGCTCTGTGTCCCGTGATGTACTCCAAGAAAAGGATTTTACAGGTAAGCTGTTATAAAAATCCTATTTTCTTTCTCGTACATCACGGGACACAGAGCGACATAGTCATTACTAATGGGATGTCCTAAAGCAATGCCAAATGAGGGGGGGGATACACCATATATAAGCTGAGCGCTATCAGACATGAGGATCTTTTGCGGCCTGCAACACACTGCGCCCAAAGGCGACATCCTCCTGACTTCTAACGTCCACCTGGTAGAACCTAGTAAACGTGTGAACTGAAGACCACGTTGCGGCCTTACAGATTTGAGCCAGGGAGGCCTGGTGATGCACTGCCCATGAAGTTCCAACTGCTCTCGTGGAGTGCGCTCTAACTTTGAACGGAGGCGGTCTCCTTCTCAAGCCATAGGCTTGTATTATGACCTGTCGAATCCACTTGGCTAAAGTAGATTTTGACGCTGCCTGACCCTTTCTGGGGCCTTCCGGCAGAATAAACAAAGTATCCGTTCTGCGAATCTGAACAGTGGCTTTTAGATAAGCTTTGACTGCTCTTACTACATCCAAAGAATGCAATAACTTTTCCTCTACCGAAGTAGGTTTGGGGAAAAAAGAAGGAAGAACCACATCTTGGTTCAAATGAAACCTCGATACCACCTTAGGAAGAAAGGCTGGCTGAGGACGTACTACTACTCTGTCCTTATGGATAACCAGATATGGCTCTTTACAGGACATAGCTGCTAATTCCGACACTCTTTTAGCCGAACAAATGGCTACTAGAAAAATCAATTTCCTGGTGAGAAGCACCAAGGAAATATGCTGTAATGGTTCAAATGGTTGTTTCTGTAAAACCGACAGAACCAAGTTTAGATCCCATGGACATATGGGAATATTAACCGGAGGACTAATACGCATCACTCCTTGTATAAAGGCTTTGACTAGTGAATGCGAAGCCAAGGGCCTTTGAAAAAATATTGACAAGGCCGAAATCTGACCCTTGATAGTACTCAAGGCAAGCTTCCTATCTACAGCCCATTGTAGGAAGTCCAGAATCCTACCTATTACGTATTTACGTGGATGCCATTTCTTGGCCTCACACCAGGCGATGTACGCCTTCCAGATTCTATAGTAAATCTGCCTGGATACCGGCTTCCTGGCATTGATCATGGTAGATACCACAGCATTAGAGAGCCCTCTCTTTTTTAGAATGTGGGCTTCAATAGCCAGGCCGTCAAACCTAGGGCTGGTAAGGAAGGGTGGTATATCGGTCCTTGCGAAAGCATGTCCGGACGATGTGGGAGGGTCCAAGGACTCCCCACAGACATTTTTACAATCTCCGCGTACCATGCTCTTCGGGGCCACGCTGGAGCCACCAGAATCACTGGTTTCTTTTCTACCCTGATTCTGCGGAGTAATCGAGGTAACAATTGTGGCGGTGGGAATGCATATATCAGCTTGAACTGATCCCAAGGGAACACTAGGGCATCCGAGCCGCAAGCTAGGGGATCCCTTGTCCAAGAGACAAACCTGTCCACTTTTGTGTTGAATCTGGATGCTAGCAGATCTACATCCGGTGTTCCCCACCGCTGACATATTGTTCGGAAAACCTCGGGATGAAGGGACCATTCCCCTGGGCATAATTGTTGGCGACTTAGAAAGTCCGCCTTCCAATTCTCCACTCCTGGAATGAATACCGCAGATATGGCTGGGACATATCTTTCTGCCCATCTCAGGATGTAATTTACTTCCCTTTGGGCTGCACGACTCCTGGTGCCCCCCTGACGATTGATATATGCCACTGCTGTGGCATTGTCTGATTGAATTCTGACAGGGGACCCTTGGAGTTTGGATGTCCATGCTACTAGGGCATACCGGGCTGCTCGTATCTCTAAGAGATTGATGGGCAGGGCCTTTTCCGCATCCGACCATCTGCCCTGGAGAGACCATTGCTCCAGTACTGCTCCCCAGCCTATAAGGCTGGCATCTGTAGTGACCACCTTCCAGGAAATCGGACTGAAGGATTTCCCTCTTTCCAGATTCTGGGCAACCAACCACCAGCGGAGGCTCTTGCGAACGGAAGGGGACAAGGACATTGGTAAGTCCAGAGCCTGAACCTTTTTTGTTCCAGGCTGACAGTATGGCCCTTTGCAACTTCCTTGAATGGAATTGACCGTAGGGTACTGCTTCGAATGATGCCACCATTTTTCCCTGCAGCCTCATGCACAGGCGTATGGATGGCTGTCTTTTTGAACCCACTAAGTGGATCAAATCTCTCAAAGACGACCCCTTTTCTTGAGGCAAGAAAATTTTTCTCTCTGGTCTGAATCCAGCCTTAGCCCCAAGTATTCCAGACTTTTGACTGGTTTTAGGGCTGACTTGTCTCGGTTGATAATCCAACCGTGAGATTCCAGATACTTGATTGTCTCGTGAACAACCACTTCTAGTTTTTCCACTGAGTGGTCTATCAGCAACAAGTCGTCTAGATATGCCATTATCGTTACACCTCGTGTTCTTAGATTGGCCAATAATGGGGCCAGAATTTTTGTGAACACTCTTGGTGCTGTGGCCAGACCGAAGGGTAAGGCTCTGAACTGAAAATGGCGCCCTTCTACCGCAAAGCGTAGACATTTTTGGTGGGCTGGAAAGATGGGAATGTGCAAATAAGCATCTTTGATGTCGATCGAGGCTAACCATTCCTCCCCTTGTAGGGCAGTGGCTACCGATCGGATCGACTCCATCCGGAAAGTCCTGATATGTAGGAATTTGTTTAGCCCTTTTAGATTTAATATGGGCCTCACGTCCCCGTTTGGCTTCGGGACTGTAAAGAGGTTTGAGTAAAACCCGAACCCCCATTCTTCCAGGGGAACCTCTATAATTACTGCTTGGAGCAATAATTGTTCTAGTGCCAACAGGAGGGATCCTCTCTTCTGGGGATCCCTTGGCACGTTTGACCTTATAAAGCGGGAAGGAGGGGAGTTTTTTAACTCCAATTTGTATCCCAGATTTACTGCGGAGAGCACCCATCTGTCTCGGATCGTGTCCCGCCAGGTCTCTGTGAACAACTGAAGTCTTCCCCCCACCCGATTGGGTGGGGGCAACCCTTCATGCATTTGACTTTGGGGGAGGTTTTGTACCTCTCCTGCTCCAGGGCTTCTTGTTACCCTGCAACTGTCCCTGATTTTTACCTCCGGGATTTGACCGAGGAGGCCGTCGGAACTGTTTCACAGCCGATGTCCTAGGGACTGGAGAAGCAGGCCTCTTAAAAGAGGGACCTCTAACTCTATTTTTAACCGGCAAAAGTGTACTTTTACCGCTGGAAATTCTCTGGATATACTTGTCCAGGTCTTCCCCGAATAAGCGCTCACCATGAAATGGGAAGCTGACCAGCAATTTTTTACAGGGAGCTTCAGCAGACCAGTTTTTGAGCCATAGAAGCCTGCGCATATGTACTACAGACAGCGTAAGGCGGGAGGCCTGATGGATTGAATCCTTTATAGCGTCCACCGCAAAGCATAAGGCTCTAGGTAGATCAGCTAGGGCAAGAGCCTGCTGATCTGGCAAGTCCCTTAAGACCTGTTTCAACTGATCCTTCACTGCTTGGCAGACCCCAATAGCTGCCACTGCTGGTTGTGTCACCAATCCTGCTGTAGAAAAAGCAGATTTTAATAAGGACTCCAATTTTTTATCTATTGGGTCCTTGAACATTTGGACATTATCCACCGGACATGTCAGTGATTTATTCACACAAGAGATGGCTGCGTCCACTGTAGGGACCCTCCATTTTCTGATGAACTTATCCTCCATGGGATAGACCACCGGAAATCTCTTAGGGGGAGTAAATATTTTGTCAGGATGCTCCCAATCCTGGTAAATGAGCCCTTCCAGTAAAGGATGGATCGGAAAGGAACAAACAGTCTGGGGAGCTTTTAGCGACCCCAACGAGGAGACAGAAGTGGATGATGGCTCCGCAAGTGGCATTTTAAATGCTGATCGGACCATATTAGTCAGGGACTGAACCCATAACCTTTCAGCATGTGATGCTGAGAACGGCTCTTCCACTGTTGATTCCTCTACAACCGAATCGACCTCATCCTGATCCCCTTCAGGTAGGTTGATCCCTGTATGGGACTGTTGCTCTGTTAACAGGCACTCTGAGGGAGGAGACGGAGATCGGGCGCTTTTCTCCTGTGACAGGGAAGCCGCGATCAATGCTGACAATCTCTCTTCCAGCCCTCCCAGAGCTGAGGAAAAAACCTCCTCTGTTACATACACAGGAGCAGGTGAACTGAGGACAGCCACAGTACCAGGTACTCCTGAGGGTGCTCTACGGTCACTAACCTCTGATTCTTCAGGGGAGACTGGTGCAGCCAAAGCATGCCCAAGATCCTCAGAGCCCGATGGAGACCCCCTATTCCTCCTGGAATTTCTAGTCCCGGAGTTTTTAGACGGCATATTCCTAAGCCACAAAGCTGAGGTATTCCAGCCTAAATACACCAGTTACTGACAATAGTCTAGCATAAATGCTGCTATAAGAAACAGTTGGTGTCTACTAATGTGCCTTTCTAGGGGATGCCTGTATCAACCGCTTGCTGTATGCCCTTTTTTAAATGTTGCCAGCTCTGCTCTGTACTTCATAGCCAGCTCACCACACAAAATTGTGGTTTTTAACATGCTGGGACGCCCGCACATGCGCAGAAGCGCTGCGGCGCGCACAGAGCGTCATCCCCCAGGCTCCACCCCCTTTCCCGGCTCACCTCTATATATAGAGGCGCGTGCACGCGCACGCGCGCGGCCACATGCGCCTTCGGCGCTAATTTCGAAAAATGGAAACTAGGGACAAGAGCCAGGGCCCCTCTTTGCCGCAGGCCGGGGGATGGACGAGCATTGCAACATGGCAGAGGAAGCAGTTTCCCATAAGAGAACTCACCATCTGCCTGGACTTGCTCTGCTGAGAAGAAGCTAGTCCACATGACAAGAAAACATTCCACAGCGGCCTCTAGTGGACAAACACAGGTACCGCAGTCTAATATATTAAATATATATATATATAAAAAAAAAATTTATTTTTTTTTTCTTGACCACCATTAAAAATTATTACATTTTTTTAGTAGTTACAGGCATGCACAGAATCTTGCGGGAATACCATTAGGTAACAGACAGAAAGACAAATTAGGCTTGGGGGTCCCCCAATAGAACCAAGTTCCTGGGGGCCCCCACTTACCTGTTCCCCGCCGCAGGACTTTGTTTGGCCCACAAAAGCCCAAACTTCACCTATCACGGCAGGCATTGTAATCAAACCTTCAGGGACCGGGTTCCCAAGGATTCCACTCCCCTGGACCTGTATAGCACCCTGCACAGAAAACATCTTGGTCGTGGGTATGACCAGAGCTCTGGATCCCAGGGTCCAGCTCTCCTAAGAGAAGCATTACAGGCAAAACCTTGCTCTTCTCTGCAAGGCCCGGGTACCGACCGTTTAGCTATGAAGCTTTTTTGGTCGGATCCGGAATAGCTTACTGAGGCCCAAAAAGAACCTGTACGCAAGCTCAGTGAAAAACACATGTTTCTTCTTGGCCAACACCTTAGACACTGGCAAAAAACTGAGGTGCTCCTGGATGGGAGGGGCTTATATAGGGGAGGGTACTTCCGGTTTTGGAAGTTGCCAGTGCCAGCACCTGACGGTATCTATATAACCCATTAGTAATGACTATGTCGCTCTGTGTCCCGTGATGTACGAGAAAGAAAAAGATATATATATATATATATATATATATTTTTTTTTTGCTACATTTGTTGTTTCCTGCGATCTTCGATCAACTGCCGACCGGGTGACAGGCTGGATCCTCGATCCTTGTAGTCTCCCCAGTTTCGGCCATCGAGCGTGTGCCGACCCTAGCTACGCGCTGGGTTTTCCACGACATGCCCGTCGCTCCACGGGTGGCCGGTGAGCTTACGCTCCAGGGCCTGCATTGGACCGCTCAGCTTCGGCTGACCTTACGGCCGAGTCGCAGCAGCCTAGCCGGTGAGCTTACGCTCCAAGGCTTGCATCGGACTGCTCAGCTTCAGCTGACCTTACGGCCGAGTCGCAGCAGCCTGTCCGGTGAGCGTCATGCTCCAGGGCATACATATGATCGTCCCTTCTGGGTCCAATCACAGCATGCCTGGCCAACAGTCACCTTCCGTGCGCGGACGATGATCTGTTTGGAATGTCTTCCAGCAGAATACATGCAGGATAGGTAAGTAAAACTCCCCTGCCTCGGCTGGGTGATTTAGCTGGACATTCCTGGAGAGATCAAGTAAGTGGTTGTGGCCCCTTTCTTCCCTCTCTCCCTGCCTTTCCCTCCTCCCTGGGCTTCTAGCTAAAGGTTGCTGTGTGCTGGGGGTCACCTAGGGGGTCCCACTGGAGCGGGGCTGGCTGTAACTAACATTTAAAAGAAATGTCATTTTTTTCTTACCTGTGTTTGTGTCCTTCCTCCTCCATGCTGTCGGCGGCCATTTTGAGGTGGTCCATGCCAAGTTTGGCCTCTTGTGACTGCCCGGCGGCCATCTTCCTGTGGTTCGGCCACACCCACTGGCCCCTATCAGCTGATCGGCAGCCATGTTTGTCAACTATGTATGCAGATATTGCTGTTCGGCGGCCATCTTTTTGTGGGCTATGGCTGCTTGACCTCTATCTTCTGTCGGCGGCCATTTTCTTAGAGCCCACATTATCTTCCATACAGACGTTTTTGGCAACCATTTTTCGAGAGCCTCCGGCCTCTAGGGTGCATTACACTGGCGCGAAAATTCACACAGGAAGTGCTGATAAAAGAAGCAGACTGACACAGCAGCAGGGGACAGCATCACAGGCGCAGCATAGCAGTACCTATCCAGGGTGGTGAGTCCTCTGGGTGACCCGGCCTCTCTGCAGCACAGGAGGGTGGCCTATTGATATCTTGCCTGGAGCCCTGTGAGTTTCAGCGTGTGGTCAGCATGGCATCTGAGCCAGATGTCTTCTCCCCTGAAACACCAGATTTAGCAGCTGGTGCCCCTGAGGTGTCTATGAACGCTATGACTGCAATCCTAGAGGCGTTTGCTGCCAGGGTGGAAGCAGCACACGGGAATACAGGGGGTAGTAAAAGCTCCATCCCCTGCAAGCTTCTGGGGATAATTCTGGTGCAGAACCAGGTCCAGCTACGGCTCGGGGCCCAGATTCTGACGCATCAGAGACTGCAGACCGTGACCGGACAGTGAGAATGACTCAAAGTCCAGGTCAGTACGCGAGACGGCTTTGGTATCTGACCTTATTACTGCAGTGCGGGATATGCTAAAATTGGAAAATACTGCAGAAGCAGCAGAGACTCCGGTCCACTTGGGTTTCATAGACCTGCCCGCACTGCTAAGGTGTTCCCTTGTGTGTCTTTTGATAAACTCTTATACAAGGAATGGGAGAACCCACTGAGGGTCTTTACAGCCCCAAAGAGGTTTGCGGTACGGTACCCCTTTTGAGGAGAGTTTTCTGAAGAAATGGACCTCTCCCCCCTATAGTGGACCCTCCGGTGTCCAGACTTAATAGAGCCACCACAATTCCTGTAGAAGGGGCTCCTGTTTTCTAGGACACTGTGGATAAGAAGGCTGAAGCACTCGCTTGCTACCTATACTCAGTGGTAGGCTCGGCAGTACGCCCGGCATTGGCGGGGGCCCTAGTGTCTCACACACTTACTGAATGGGCAAGATTGCTACTCCAGGGGTTAAGGAGCGAGATGCTCCTCCTGATGAGATAACATTGGCCGACCTGTTGGTCCAGGGCCTTATGCCCCATATACACGATCGTTTTTCATGCCGTTAAAAATGGCATTAAAAAAAATGGCCATTAAAAATGATCGTGTGTAGGCTCCAGAGCATTTTTAACGACGTGAAAAACGGCCATTAAAAATTTCGAACATGCTCTCTTTTTTCACGTAGTTTTTCATGTCGTTTTTTTTAACGACATGAAAAACGATAGTGTGTATGCTTTAACGACGTGAAAAAAAACGCGCATGCTCAGAATCAAGTATGAGACAGGAGCGCTCGTTCTGGTAAAACTAGCGGTCGTAATGGAGATAGCACATTCGTCACGCAGTCACGGACTGAAAAGCACGAGACTGAAAAGAGCGAATCGTCGCTCAACAAACTTTACTAACATGAAGGGTGGCGCCATTCGAACGGAACTTCCCCTTTATAGTGCCGTCGTACGTGTTGTACGTCACTGCGCTTTGCTTGATCGTTTTTTTAAATGATCGTGTGTACGCAAGACAGGCTTGAGAGGAAACATGAAAAAAAACGACGTGAAAAACGGCAAGAAAAAAAATGGAAAGAAAAACGATCGTGTGTATGGGGCATTAGGTTTGTCTGCGAGTCAGACATGAATACTATTCCCCTGCTGTCTAAAACTTCGGTTTATGCAGTAGCAATACGCCGCCTGATCTGGCTAAAAGGCTGGTCTGCGGACCAGACTTCCAAGAAAGCCCTGTTGGATCTGCCTTTTAAGGGCGACAGACTTTTTGGGGCTTCTCTGGATGACATCATCAAGGATGCCACAGGAAGTAAAAGCACTTTGCTTCCCCAAATTAGCAAGGGTAAGGGGCCACGCAAGGGCAAGGGCCCTCCTTTACTGCACACAAGTGGTTTTTTCGTCCCCCTAGGGCGACAGGGAAAAGACCCCAGGCCGATAAAGCGCCTGCCCAAGGACAAAAGCGTCCCTGGTCCCGCATACCCAATAAGCCTGCGGACAAATTTGCGTCCGCATGAAGGTCCACCCCCACCCAGCTCTCGGGTGGGGAGACGTCTTCGCAAATTCGCGACTCAGTGGACAGCACTAATCTCCGACAGGTGGGTTTGCGAAGTAATCTCCTCAGGCTACAAGAAAGAGTTTCTCTCTTGTCCACCGGACAGATTCAACACCTCTAATCTCCAGCTACTACCGACCCGTCGGGAGGCCCTGTATGGGGCGGTCCAGGGTCTACTGGAACGCGGGGTAGTTATTCCAGTTCCAGAACTGGAACGGGGTTTTTACTCAAATCTGTTCATTGTGCCGAAGAAGGAGGGGGTTCGTCCAAGCTTGGATCTCAGAGCCCTCAATTGCTTTGTGAAGGTACAAAGTTTTCGGATGGAGTCGGTTCGATCTGTAGTCACGGCTCTCCATCCGGGGGACTTTCTGGCCTCCTTGGACATCAAGGACGCATACCTGCATGTCCCCATATACTCCAGACACCAGAGGTTTCTGCGATTTGCTATCGGGAAGGACCACTACCAGTTTGTGGCCCTCCCGTTGGGCCTTGCCTCAGCACCCAGGACGTTCACCAAGGTGCTCGCTCCGATTCTGGCACTTCTAAGACAGCGGGGTATCGCTATCACAGGCTACTTATACGACCTTCTGCTGAAGGCCCCTTCAAGCTCAGAATTAGAGGTAAGCGTGTCCATTACCTGTCAGACTCTTCGAGACTGTGGTTGGATACTAAACACGCAAAAGTCAGTATTGGTGCCCACTCAACGCCTAGTGTACCTGGGGTTGATTCTGGATTCCTCAGAGGCAAAGGTATTCCTCCCTGTGGAGAAGTTGCAGACCCTCCGGGCTGCAGTACGGCAGCTGACTTCCAGGAATTGGTCGTCACTCCGTTTTTGCATGCGAGTGTTGGGCCTCATGGTAGCCTCCTTCGAGGTGGTCCCATATGTTCAATACCACACTCGAGTGTTACAGAAGGAAGTTCTGTCCAGATGGAACAGATGCCCTTCATCTCTGGATTATCAAATCCGAGTGAGCCACCTAGTCAGGAGATCCCTGGTATGGTGGCTGACAGCACCGGCTGTAATGGCCGGGAAGTCATTTCTTCCCGTTTACTGGATAGTGATCACGACGGACGCCAGCCTTACAGGTTGGGGGGGGAGTCTGGGGTGTCCAGTCGGCGCAGGGTCGCTGGACCCCAGAGGAAGCCCTCCTGCCGATCAATGTCCTGGAGATCCGGGCGATCAAGCTGTGCCTCTTCAAATGGTCTCAGAGACTGCAAGGGCGTCCAGTCAGGATCCAGTCAGACAACGCCACAGCAGTGGCATATGTCAATCATCTAGGAGGAACAAGAAGCTCAGCTGCAGCATCGGAGATCGCTCGCATCCTGAAGTGGGCAGAGAGGAGCGTACCGGCACTGTCGGCCGTGTACATTCCGGGTGTGGAAAACTGGCAGGCGGACTACCTGAGCCGCCAGATGCTGGACCAGGGAGAATGGTCCTTACACCCAGAGGTGTTCCAACTCCTCTGCCAAAGATGGGGCACACCAGACGTAGATCTTCTGGCTTCCCGACTCAATCGGAAGGTATTGAGATTTGTGGCCCGGTCAAGAGACCCATGGGCAGACGCAACGGACGCGTTGGTAGCATCGTGGGGTCAGTATCGGCTAATCTATGCCTTCCCTCCCTTAAGGCTTCTTCCTCTTCTGCTCCGCAGAGTGGAGGCAGAGGGAATTCCAATGATCCTAATCGCTCCAGATTGGCCTCAGCGTCCTTGGTACGACGATCTAGTACGTCTGGTAGCAGACGTCCCCTGGCGCCTACCACTACGGAAGGACCTGCTATCGCAAGGTCCCATATTCCATCCTGCTTTACAGTCATTGGCTTTAACGGCATGGCTGTTGAGAACCAGGTACTGAGAGACCGGGGCCTGTCAGACTCAGTAATCTCTACTATGAGAAGTGCTCGAAAACCGTCCTCTAGGAAGGTCTATCACCGCACTTGGAGGGCCTACATCTCCAGGTGTGAGGAAATGAAATGGCATCCGCGTACCTATTTGGTTTCCAGAATCCTGCTGTTTTTACAGCATGGGGTGGACCAAGGGCTTGCCCTAAGTACGATTTAAGGGACAGATATCTGCCCTGGCTGTCTTTTTTCAGCGACCCCTGGCGACTCACTCTCTCGTGAGTACATTTGTGCAGGGGGTCCGACAGGTGGCCCCTCCGGTCCGTCCCCCGTTACCTCCGTGGGACTTGAACCTGGTCCTCTCGGTGCTTCAGAAGGCACCGTTTAAGAATATTAGAGATATTCCCCTGTTGACACTTTCTCAGAAAGTGGTCTTTTTGGTGGCTGTTACGTCAGTTAGACGAGTCTCTGAGCTGGCAGCCTTGTCCTGCAAGGCTCCCTATTTGATTTTCCACAAGGATAAGGTGGTGCTGCGGCCGCAGCCTTCCTTTCTTCCGAAAGTCGTTTCGGCTTTTCATCTCAACGAAGACATTGTACTTCCATCCTTGTGTCCTCAGCCGTCGAATCCTAAGGAGTCGGCGTTGCATTCCTTGGACGTTGTCTGAGCTTTGAGAGTATACCTATCTGCTACTTCCCTGTTCCGGAAGTCAGACTCACTGTTTGTTTCGGTGGCTGGTCCCAAGAAGGGCCAAGCAGTCTCATCGGCCACCATCTCTAGGTGGATCCGACAGATAGTAATCCAGGCTTACGCCTTAAAGGGTCAGGCGCCCCCCTTTCCTGTCATGGCGCATTCGACCAGGGCAATAGGTGCCTCTTGGGCTTTCCGACATCAAGCGTCTGTTTCCCAATTATGTAAAGCGGCGACTTGGTCGTCCGCTCACACTTTCACAAAATTCTACAAAATTGATGTAGGTGCATGTTCGGATGCCTCTTTTGGCCGCAAGGTTTTGCAAGTGGCTGTTTAGAGTTGCAACTCCTCCGTTGGAGGAGTGCTGTTTTGTGTTTGGGGTGAAGTTTATTTTTATGCTGTTACCACCCCTCGTTTTTTCTCTGACACTGCTTTGGGACGTCCCACTTTGTCAATAGAGAAGCTGTGTCGGTCCATGGACGAAAGAGTAAATAGGATTTTTTACTCACCGTAAAATCCTTTTCTCTGAGTCCATGGACCGACACAGCACCCACCCCTCCTTTTAAGTTTGTACTGCTTTTTGACGAACTGATCTGCGAAGATGCAGACTGAGAGGGTATACCCAGAGGGTCTGCCCCCTGGGCGGTACTGTAGAAGGTGTGATGCAACACTTTTTACAAGTTTTTCTGCCTAGTCACTCCTAATTAACGGATAATACCCACTTTGTCAATAGAGAAGCTGTGTCGGTCCATGGACTCAGAGAAAAGGATTTTACGGTGAGTAAAAAATCCTATTTTTGGATTTAATATCACTTAAATAGCATGAAATGTGTTAATTTCTTAATTTTATTCACTCTCCCAGATATCAGAAGATTTGAGAGATTACAGCACCATTCATCCAAGACGTATCATTAATCCACACCAAGTCTTTGAGGTAATTATGTTAAAGTCAACTGTTAAAAAATACAATAAATTTACTATGAATCAGTGAATTTTTTAAAATCAGTAAACATCAAATCCAGCCTCACTGTGACCATCAATTGCAGCCTCACTGTGACCATAAAATGCAGGCTCACTGTGCCCATCAATTGCAGCCTCACTGTGCCCATCAATTGCAGCCTCACTGTGCCCATGAAATGCAGGCTCACTGTGCCCATCAAATGCAGGGTCACTGTGCCAATCAATTGCAGCCTCACTTTGCCCATCAAATGCAGTCTCACTGTGCCCATCAAATGCAGCCTCAATGTGCCCATCAATTGCAGCCTTACTGGGCACATTAATTGCAGCCTCAGTGTGCACATCATATGCAGCCTCACTATGCCCATCATATGCAGCCTCACTGTGCCCATCATATGCAGCCTCACTGTGCCCATCAATTGCAGCCTCACTGTGCACATCAATTGCAGAATCACTGTACACATCAATTGCAGAATCACTGTGCCCATCATATGCAGCCTCACTGTGCCCATCAATTGCAGCCTCACTGTGCCCATCAAATGCAGCCTCATTGTGCCAATCAAATTCAGCATCACTGTGCCCATCAATTGCAATCTCATTGTGCCCATCAATTGCAGTCTCACTGTGCCCATCATATGCAGGCTCACTGTGTCCATCAATTGCAGCCTTACTGTGCACATCATATGTAGCCTCACTGTGCCTGTCAACAAATGCAGCCTCACTGTGCCTTTCAATAAATGCAGCCTCACTGTGCCCATCAAATGTAGCCTCTCTGTGCCCATCATATGCAGCCTCACTGTGCCCATCAAATGCAGCCTCACTGTGCCCATTATGAGGGGTTCCCAACATCCCTGTGCCGAGTTCCCAAGTCTGTGCACCTGCTGTGCCCATAATGAAGGGTTCCTAGCATCCCTGTTCTGAGTTCCCAGGTCTGTACACCCGCTGTGCCCATTATGTGGGGTTTCCACCATACCTGCGCTGAGTTTGCAGGCCTGTACACCTGCTGGCTGCTGTGCCCATTATGAGGGGTTCCCACGATCCCTGTGCTGAGTTACCAAGTCTGTGCATCTGCTGTGCTCATTATGAGGGGTTCCCACCATCCCTGTTCTGAGTTCCCAGGTCTGTACACCCACTGTGCCCATTAGGTGGGGTTCCCACCATCCCTGTGCTGAGTTCCCAGGTCTGTACACCTGCTAGCTGCTGTGCCCATTAGGAGGGGTTCCCATACTAGATTAGGACCCCCATACATGATCAGTACCCCCTCCCGAAACATTTCACTGCACTTGCAGGCTGGCTGACTCTCCACGCTGCAGAGACCTGAAGTGATGCCGCGGTTCCACTAATAGCCCCACCCTACATCCTAGTACCGCGCCAATCACTATCTGAAGGTGGAAACCTAATACATTTGCAATGAAACTTTGTGACATTGGCTACTGATTGGCGTGGTACTAGGACGTAGGGTGGGGCATTATTTCCAAAAGTGGCTACTGATTGGCGCAGTGGCAGTACTAAGACATAGGGCGGGTGTATTAGGTTTCCAGTGGAAACCTAATGCACCGCCCTATGTCCTAATACCGCGCCAATCAGTAGCCACTATGCAAATAATGCACCGCCCTATCTCCTAGCAATCTGTAGCCACTACTGAAACATAATACTAGAGAGGGGGTGTTCAGGAAACAATGCTCTGTGCCCCGAGGGCGGTCTAAAGGCCTGCCAATAGATCATTTTACCCGCAATCACGTGATTGCAATGTTGTTTTGCTCCCCATAGAAGCTGTGTGTCCGGTGCCCCGCACACACTTAACCTCCTTAGCGGTATTTCCGAGTCAGGCTCGGGGTGAGTTTTTAATGCTAAGAGCGGTAACTCCGAGCCAGACTCGGGCTGCATCGCAGTATCCAGAGGAAGTTACTTACCTTGTCCTCTGGATCCTGCGATGTCTCCGTGTCTCGCTCGATTCACACTGCTGGGTGCCGAGCTCCGTTCCCTGCGACGTTGCGGCGCACGGGGGGCGGAGTTCGGCGCCAAATTCAAAAAGTGAAAAACACAATACACATACAGTATACTGTAATCTTACTGATTACAGTACTGTATCAAATAATTACACATCCCCTTTGTCCCTAGTGGTCTGTCCAGTGTCCTGCATGCACTTTTATATTATAAAAACTGTTCTTTCTGCCTGGAAACTGGAGATTGTCCATAGCAACCAAAAAGTGTCCCTTTATGTCAAAAGTGGTTTTAGACCAGCTAAAAAACAGCGATAATAAATTAGATTCATTTGCAGAATTGAGCGATAGCGATTTGTGGGGAAATTCGTCATCAAACACTAAATCTAATGACAGTGACAATTCTACAACAGAACAAATGTCAGTGTTTTTGATTTGATTACATTATTGAATCATTTTTATTATAATTGCATTACTATTTTTTATAATTATTTATAGTTATTTATTATATTATAATTTATGATTTTGTGTTTCAAACTTTATCATACCCGGGATGTCTACTAGACTCTTGCTTGGTCAGGTTTAAGTAAGTAATTACTAAAAATCGCAGGCCTACAATACAGAACAACAAATTTCCATGCAAAATAATTGTACCGCTTTTGGTACATAATTCCAGACAGAATCATACCGCCAGAGAGGTTAAAGGGACAATTTTTTTTTTTTTATGAAGTGTAGCTTTGGGGGTGGCACCCCTGTGCCCCCTATTGATGGGCCACCACTGCTCAATAGTCTGTGAGGAAGAGAGATCTTAGGTCAAATTAATTAAAGAGAATCTAAATGATACTATAAGACTATTTCTCATGTTTTTTGTGACTGTTTTAATGAGATATATTGTTTGTAGCCACATTTGTGGCATTCATATTCAGGGTTAAATATGAAATGCTTATATAAACATGTATTTAATAAATGAACATACTAATAATCACACATTGAAACAATTATTTGTAACTATTGTAGGTCACAGAAAACCATATAGCATAGCAAAAAACCATGATCAGCTGCAGAAGGTTCTCAACTGTGAAGTGGAGCAATATCAGACCTTTCTGTGTAATAGAATCCATACCAACCTTTGAGAAAATATATGATCCTACTTTTTATGGGCACTACAGTTGTTACTTATTTATGTCTATTTAATGTTTGATCATAGATAGATAGCAATAGTGAATGAAACCAATCACACTAAAAAACAGGATTTAAAGCCAAATTCCAGTTATACTTACCTGCTTCGTGCAATGTCTTTTTTTTTTTTATCATCATAGAGATGCAATATTGGTGTACTCACTGACGCCATCCTTGAAATGGAAGATGCATACGATGTATGTAAGTACATTTGTTCAAATAATACTGACAGTTGAAAATTTTGTTCTACATTTTTCCTTAGAAATTGACAATTTGCTGATTATTTATTTATTTTAAGACTATAAAATAACAATTATACAAATTCATATCTTTGACATTGCTGCTTCATCTGACTTATTGATTTATTTTTACTTCTTCCGTTAAGTAAACTTGAGAAAGGGTCCTCTGGGTTCCCTGCATCTGATGAGAGTGAGGAAAGCAATGGGGATGATTGATGCATTTACTATAACCATTACCTAACCCTAAGAAAATTACCTGGAAGTGGGGAAAAAAAAAATCTAAGCCTAGCACACGCGATCAGAAAATTCAGATGAAAAATACCGCTGTCTGATGTTCTCATTGTGTATACAGTACAGGGCTTTACAGATTCATGAGACATAGAAGCTTTCAGTAATTAAATTTACATAAAAAATGATCAAAAGTAATAAAATAAGAAACTCAGATAAAAAAGAACTTGTATATCTTAGTTTAATTTTTTTTTTAACTGCTAGCATGACCAATTGTTTTAGAAGAATTGTGGTCGGTTTGTATGGTTTGCATAAAAATGGAAAATCTTTGCAATACATCTTTAGGTGTAGTAAACAAAATACCATTCCCTATAACACTAGCATTTTAATGTGGTTTGCTTATCTGTAAAAGGCATTCATTTCTTGTTACAGTGGTTAAAGCAAATTATGATCAAACAGAGGACTTTCTGCCAACATGGCATTCTGATTTTGGTGGACCACGTGTCAGATCTTATTTTCCTGAGGCATGGATCTGGAAGAATATTAATATGGGGTAATATAATGTGACACTGATCTTACTATATTACACATTATCAAACTGATATGTATTAAACCCACAACCTTCTCACACAATGGCAATTGTACATATGCAAAATAATTTTTGTCTTTCAACAATTTCCATGCATATGACAAATCATTGGTAAATGCTACAGTTATGCTGGGGGAAAGGGGGAATTTTCAATAGTCTTAATAGAGTTTGATGCGTGTTACCAGTACATGAAGAAAAAACAGTATAAGAAATCTGCATACGATGAAAACTGGACATTTCCTACATTTTAGAATGCATCGTTGTTAAAATTGCGCTTCAGGTAAACAGATAAACACAGAGAAAGGAGAAGTAGAAGACTGAGCTCATCTCACATCTGTTGCTCTGCTCTCTACTTATCAGTGGCAGCTGTTGGTCATTTTTTTTTGGGGGGGGGGGGCGGCAAGCAGTGCTGTAATTCATGCGCCCAGTGTCCTGAAAAGGGCAGGGCGCATGAATAGGGTGTGGCAGGGGCGATGGAAAGGGGAGGTGATGCCCGTGCACCCTTAATGGACGGGCCTCCCCTGCTACTTATGTGCTCACAAGAAACATGCTGATATAAGTACTACAGAGCAACTGATTGGCTCTGTATGCTGCTTCTTCCTTTACTAGTATGAGCTCTGCTTCATTGCGCTTAAACTACCAGGGGGGTAACTAGAAATCACAGGACAAAAAAAACAAACAAAAAAAAACTAAATTTGTACAAGCCCCTAATTGCCATGGCAGGTGACGAAGGATTGAAAAAGATATGACTGGGTACAGCACACCATACAGAATAAGACGTTGTAAAACAGGGAATGTATATATAAAATGTACAACTAATCTTAAAGTGGTTCTAAAGGCAGAAGTTTTTTTTAAATCTTAATGCATTGTATGCATTAAGATAAAAAACCTTCTGTGTGCAGCAGCCCCCCCCTAATACTTACCTGAGCCCCATCTCTCTCCAGCGATTTGCACGAGTGCCTCGGCTGTCCATGACTCTCCCCCTGATTGGCTGAGACACAGCAGCGGCACCATTGACTCTGGCTGCTGTCAATCCAAGTCAGTTAGCCAATCAGGAGAGAGAGTCTGAACAGCGGCTCCTTGTCTGAATGGACTCGAGTGCCCCCATAGCAAGTTGCATGCTGTGGGGGCACTCGACAGGAGGGAGAAGCCAGGAGCATCAAAAAGGGACCCGAGAAGAGAAGGATCTGGGCTGCTCTGTGCAAAACCTTTTTACAGACCAGGTAAGTATAACATGTTTATTATTTTCATACAAAAATAAATAAAAAAAAACAAGACTTTACAATCACTTTAAATGAGCCATTGTGGAATGAGGTAGTACGGAATGGGAAACATACAGAATAGCATATAGAGTGAGATATTGTAGAATATAGAATATACAACATAGCATATGGAATAGGGGATGTTCAGCTTGGTATATGAAATAAGACATTGCAGAGTTGGGGACATATTGCATGGTATATGGGATGGTGAGGTAGAAATAGGGACAATACACCATGGTAATCTGAATGAGGCAGTGCAAAATCTGGAAAGTACAGCGATGTGTTGTAGAATAAGGAATGTACATGAAAATGGTATGATGCATTGTGGAATGTACAGTATAACATAGAATGGTATATGGAACGGGGCAGTGGTAGAAAGATAATATACAGCATGGAGTACGGTATAAAACTTGTTGGCATAAGGAATATACAGCATGGACTTTGAAATAAGGGGGTGCAAAATGAGGAATTCATAGCATGTTATAAAATGATCATGCTTTTCTTCAATGATAGGACTTATAGTGCAGCATTTTCTTTATTTTTCAGAATTGATACAGAACTGGAGATAAGTACTGTCCTACCCGATACCATCACTACTTGGATAACAAATGCATTTGTGATTTCTGAGAATTTGGGGTTTGGAATTTTAGAGTCTCCTGTGCAGGTATTCTCTTTCTCCACAGGAAATGATCATGTCTGTGTTGCAACTACAATATGTCAGGGTTTTTAGCATTGAGGGCAAGCTTATACCACAATTTCTGCATTCTGGTATTGTATCGCCTCCTTACCACCTGCTTTAACCCCTTAAACCCTGCGCAAGCAACCCCATTTGAATGGGTCGTGATCGGCGGGTTTATAATTCCTATCACAGTTGCAAGGCAAAGCATCACAGCCATGGCATGTGTACACCCCCAGCCACTGCCTCTGCAACTAAAGGGGGTAATGGTTGAAGGGTGGTAAAACTGCAGTTCAATCAAAGGTTTTACTGCCTCCCCCCACCCAATCTCACATGTGAATGAGCACTAATAGTGCAGGCAGTCACAGTTCACCAATCACCACCGCACCAGCCAGAGTGTTGCCAGACCAGTGTAGCTAGAAACAGTGTCCTAATTGGCCTGTTTATTGACCATATTTCTCCTTGTTGCCTGGACTATATTCCTGTGGGACACCAGCCCCAACCACCCCCTGCGGACAACTACACTCCTGGAACAACAAGAACTCTTTTGTTCTTCCTTTCTTTAGCCTCTTGTCTTTCCTGGTCAGTGAACATGGCATTCCTGGGGGCAGCCACATACCAGTAGAATAAGCTTGCTTGGCTTTTAGAAACAGTGATGCTACACTAAGCTATATTCCCAGGGCACTCATATAGTACATTGATTTTGACACAATTGGTTCATTTGTGTGTGATACACAAGATAAAATGTCTGGTACATAATCAGTCCAAACATTAAAAAAGTCTCACACATGTGGTATCACCATACTCAGAAGGAGTAGCAGAATGTGTTTTAGGTTGTAATTCTAAGTACGCCCAAGTTGTATTTCTCTTTCAAATATTTTATTGATTTTGCATAGAGAATACAGTGTACAATTAAGCATTGTATGTCGTGCAACGACGTCGTTGGGTACATTATGACAAATGAACTTATATTCACTAACAGGTTGCAATTAATTTAAACAGAAGGTGCATAGCAGTATGAGTACATAAAAGTACGGTTGATCCTCTCCCCTGGTGTGGCACCCCAAACAGGAACTTTAGTGCCACAGGAGTGGAGAGGACCCATTTAGCATAGTGTAATCACTGTTGAAAATTTCCTAACTGCTTGGTGGAATATTTCCAGAAACTTGCTAAAGCAAATAACAAATAACAGTTACTGTAACTCGAGAATATTGCTCGGTCAAGAAAGAAGAAACAGTGTAATAGTAACGTTAGGTGACAGTCGCAGCGTTAGTCCAATCAGTCCATGGTTGCCACAGTTTACGTGGGTTTTTGCAGCCTGACCATTGCTGGTGGCTGCCGTTGTCTCATAGCTAAAGTGTAAGGCTACTAAGTCGATAACTTGGGCTATGGTTGGAGTATTGTCAGACTTCCGCTGCCTTGTTATGTTGAGTCTGGCTGCCAAGAGTGTATGGGTTGTTACGTGTCTAAGGGGGTGGGGAATGTTGTCTATGTTTAGGTTGAGAATAGCAAGTGCAGGCGATGGGGGAATTGTGAAATTAGTTACGCATGAGATAAGGATAAAAATGTTGTTCCAATAACTCTGTATGCAGGAACATGCCCAGAAAATATGGATCATGTCTCCTCTGGTGGATTTACATCTCCAGCACGTGTTGGGGTTCTGAGGGCCAAAGGATGCTATTTTGTCTGGTGTGATGTACCATCTTAATGAGATTTTCTGTGTAAGTTCCCAAAGGGTCGAGCACTTGATGGCTTTGTAGATGTACTTGAGCGCGTGTTGCCACTGAGTGTCGGTGAAGGTGTGAGCAAGATCAGTGTCACATCTGTGATGTGGATTTAGTTTGGAGACGGTGCACTTTTGGAGGAAGTTGTTGTAGAAATGCGAAATACCCTTGGTTTTGGAAGCAGGGTTTGTGAGGTAGTCCCAGGTCTTAGGGTGAATGCTGTAGAGGGGAAGGGGTATGTTACTCAGGCAGTGGTGAATGTGCAAGAACGTGAAATACTCTGAAGCAGGTAGGTCGTATTCGGATTGTAATTGGGAGAAGGGTTTGAGGCGGTTGCCTTGTACTAAGTTTTGTAGGGAATGGATCCCTTTGAGGGTCCATCGAGAGAGTAGTAGGTCTGGGGTCAAGTAGTGGAGAGATTCCAAAGGAATATTGAATTGTGGAGTGGCGGGGGTGTAGTCCAGGAGGATAATCATTTTTTTCCAGGCATGGACTGAAGCCTTTATGGTTGGGGAAAGAAATGTCGGGGTGGATTGAAACCAGCTAGGTAGTTAAGCAAGGATGGCTGCTAAGTAATAATCTTCAAAGTCTATGGATCCCGTACCTCCCGCCAATTTGTGCTTAATCAACTTTAGGTGGGCACATCTGGGTCTTTTACCATTCCAAAGATATTTGTTTAATATCATTTGGAGGGATCTGAAGAATGTGGTGGGTATTGGAATAGGGATGGTTCTAAAGAAGTACAGTATTTGAGGGAGGCATATCATTTTAAAGGCAGCTAGTCTCCCTGACCAGGAGAGTTCATGTTTCGCTAATTGATTTGAGGTCGTTCGGATGGTATGTAGGAGTGGTAAGAAGTTACTTGAGTATAGGTTTTTCAGTATTCTCGGTAGTCGGATGCCTAGGTAGGAAATGTCGTTGTCTGCCCACGCGAATGGGTGTTGTAGTTGTAGGAGGTTCCTCGTAGTGGCGTCTAAATTGATATCCAGTGTGAAGGATTTTGTCGTGTTAACTTTATAATACAAAACCGTGCTGAACCAGTTCAATAATTTTTGTACTTCTGTCAGGGAGGAAGTCGGATTAGTAAGGACGAGAATAACATCATCAGCAAAGAGGCTGATTTTATGGGAAGATGTCCCTATTTGAAGGCCTGAAATAGAGAGGTGGGAGTGGACGTGTTCCGCCAAGGGTTCCGTGACCATATTAAAAATGAGTGGGGATAGCGGGCAGCCCTGTCGTGTGCCGTTAGTGATGGGGAAAGGGCAGGAGAGCATGCCTTCTGTGAACACTTGGGTCATTTGATTGGAGTATAATGCCATGATGGTGCTTACGAAGGGGCCCTGAAACCCAAATTTTTGGAGAACTGAATTGAGGTATGACCAGTGAACCCTGTTGAACGCCTTCTCTGCATCCAAAGATAGGAGCAGAGAAGGCCTTCCGCTGGATTCTGCATGGTGGATGAGGTTGATGATCCTTCTTGTGGCATCTGATGCCTGTCTACCTTTTGTGAATCCCGTCTGGTCCTTGTGAATGATGGTGGGCATAATCTCAAGCAGACTGGCTGCTATAGTTTTAGCGTAAATTTTGATATCGAGGTTGAGTAGGGATATTGGGTGAAAATTTTGGGGGATGTTCGACTCCTTCCCTGGCTTTGGTATCGTTATAATCAGTGCTTTTAGGTATTCAGTTGGAAAGGTAGAAGAGGAGGCAGCGTGATTGAAAACTTCAGTGAGGTGTGGGGTCAGGAGAATTGTTTGTAATATTCGGCTGTCAGACCATCAGGGCCTGGTGCTTTACCACTTGGTAGTGAGTCAATTGATGATTTAATTTCTTGTTCGAATGAAGAGGGGAGCACAGGGGTGGGACTTTAAATGAAGCACAATGATGCAGAAAAAATAAAAGGTGAACAATAGGAATTTTATTATACTTGGTACATGTAAAACATAAAAGCATTGCTGGTAATTAATAAACAGTAAGCATAATAATCTCAATGGATATGGTAATACCATTGGAGTCTCGGAGTGTTACCCCTTCTATAGAGAGCAATATACAAGGTAATAACCAATACATATGATAACATTGATGGTATTTGCTATTATATGACAGTAATAAAATATCCAAGGTCACTAACATCGGGGTAAAATAAAAACATATTGCGAAGTAGAACCTGCGGGACCTATGGCCTTGCTAGACCTGGGAAGTAAGGTAAGTATGATGGTTGGGAAGTTGTTGGAGACATATGGGGATAAAACCACGGCACCAGTTGGCTCGACGCGTTTCGTGGCCTTAGCGCCACTCATCAGGAGCGTACACGTGATTGGTCTAGAATAGAGGGAATATATAAATGTAGGTAATAAATGTAAGTATGTATAGGGGTACAGGTAGGCCCCCAGACATCTAAGTACATACTTACTGGTGGTGGTTCACATGTGGGTAGTGTGGTGGAGCGGCGTAGCAGATATCCGGGTCTGCCTCCAATTCGGGGGTCGTGGCGGGCGGCTCGCCCGGGGCATCACATAGGGCCTGCCGCCAAGCAGGGACGGAGCCGGGGCTGCCCTGTGGGATGTGGAGACCAGTTAGGAATATGGTGGGATGGGGGAGGGGTGGCTGGGGATAGAGTGATGGAGCGAACCCAGTGCAAGTGAAAAGTGTGTAGAGGTAGAAGCTGGCTGTCCTTATGGTGCCAGAGTAGCGTGATGGAGTGAGCACCAATAGTAGTGCGGGTGAGGGTCCCAAGCTTGTGCCTGGGAGGTAGGGTGAAGATGAGGGGGGGGGTTTGAAAGGAAACAGGATTACCTGGGTGCAGCAAGGCGATCAGTGAGGGAGAGGGATAGCTGAGCTGTATTGTGAACAGAGCTCCCCGAGTGCCAAAGCTGCCCGGAAGTGCCATATTGTGTGCCGCCATGTACCGCCCACCAGCGTCACGCTGGATAGCGATGCGTGGGGGGAGGGGCCCCGTCAGCCGAGAAAGGTATCCGGCCGTCCGGCGCTTGTACTCCCCCCATCTGTGCTAGCTCGTTGTTGTAACCATCGTCTGGTCGGCAAGACGTCGGCCATGAAGTCGTACGTCCAGCGTGGAGGCGTGACGGTGACGCGCATAAACAGTGCATCCGCCCCCCCAATGGTGGAGGAGGGGCGGGGGCCCGCAAGGCGCGTCACGGCCCCCGATGGAGAAGTAAACCAGACACTGAAGCGGCCGGACCTATCTCACATATCTACCACCAAGAGTGAACCACCATATTGTATTACAGTAAAAAAAAATATATATATAGGATATACAGTTCCTATGTTGAGGGATTAGTATTGGTAAAAGGATATAACATTAGACACAGAGAAAGCAGACCATATGGTCCTAGATTGCAACGTTGGATGGTAATGAGGGATAATCAATGGAGCAATTCCGAGTGCTTCCATCCCTATTATGTTGAAGAAGGAGAGGGCAATTGTTAGGGATTTGAGGACATTGCCTGGTAAGGTCATGTGTGTCCATCCCTTGGGACTTTGAATGAAATCATGACCCGGTGAGGCCATACATTTCCATCCCTTGTAAACAATTGTTTTTAGGGATTTTATGGAGAACATTGCCTGGTAAGGCAATGCATGTCCATCCCTTGGGACTTTAAATGAAAGCATGACCCGGTAAGGCCATACATTTCCATCCCTTAATTAAATGAAGAGGGGAGCACAGGGGTGAGACTTTAAATGAAGCACAAGGATGCAGAAAAAATAATTTCTTGTTCCGTGAACGGGGCATTTCAGGGTGTCTAATTGTTCTCCAGTCAAGGTAGGTAGGGTAAGGTTGCGGAGAAATTGGTCAATTTCATCTTGTGTGGGTTGCGGGGTATGGGGGTCCTGTTTCAGGTTGTATAGGTCACTGTAATAGGCACTAAAAGCGGCGGCTATGTCTTGCGGGTTGATCAAGGGGAGTTTCGTATGGGGGTGGTAGAGTTGGGTTATTTTAGTTTTGTCACGTCTGCCTTTAAGGCATTGTACTAGTCTTTTCCCCGCCTTGTTAGAGGTGGAGTATGTAGTGGCTTTCAGTTTTCTTTGAAGGAATTCATAGGAGTGAAGGAGTAGGGTTTTAAGCTTTGTGTCTTAATTCTAGGGCCGCTATCTGAGCTATTAGTTGATCTAAACGCTGCGTCCTCTTTTTTTTATGGTAAGAGCTTAATTTAATCAGCATTCCTCTCATAAAAGCTTTATGTGCGCTCCACACCACGGCATAGTCAGACACAGAGCCCTTGTTTAGTGAGAAAAAGTCAGTAATGTAATCTGAGATCTCTGGCGCGTATTTGTCATGTTGAATAATGTAGTTGTTTTCTCGCCAGAGAAACGATTTGCGTTGTAGATTAGAGTCTTCAATTGTAATTGAGATTGGGGCATGGTCCGACCATGTCGTGGTGTGTATCGCAGATGTACAGATTTTTTGTAAAATCCATTTGTCCATTAAAAACAAATCTATGCTTGAATACGAGTGGTGTCTGGAGGAGAAAAATGTGAAGTCTCTTTCAGATCCATGGTGACAGTGCCAGACGTCATAGAGATCATGAGTTGAGATACATTTTTTCAGAGGTGACTGAGTCTCGTCTTTTCGCAGCTGATGTGGAGTCTATGACCACGTCGGGGACCAAGTTGAAGTTTCCACAGAGTACTAAACGGCCTTTCTGGCAGTGTGTAGCACTTTGCGTAGAAACTTCATTTGGTGGGAATTTGGGGTATACACATTAATAAGTGTGTAAGTTACACGGTTGATGGTGCAAACAAGAATTATATAGCGACCTTCAGAGTCCGTTATGACATCTAGGGATTGAAAGTCCACAGTGTCTTTAATCGCAATCATGACCCCTTTAGATTTAGTAGAATGGAAGGCGTGGAAGACATGTGGGAACTGGCGATTGGTGCATAGGGAAGAGTTAGCTGGTAGTAGGTGGGTTTCTTGTATGCATAGAATGTCACTATGGAGAGCCATGGTGGTTTTCCAGAGTGAGTGGCGTTTGGTTGGGTGGTTTAGACCGTTGGTATTTAGCGAAAGGATTGTGAACGTCATCTTGTGGGTGGTTGGATTGTGGGTGCGATGTAGTAACACTTACGGTTGGGCGTTGCAGTTCAGTTTGAAGGTACCTGGGTAAGAGACAATGAAGAAATCGTACAGCAGTCCAAGGGCCTAGGAGTAAGGTGGGCGAGAGAGCTGCGGATAGAGCAATATGTTAAACACAAATACCGTGATAGAAAAAAAAAAAGATATGTGGAGCAAACTGTCAGTGAGAGGCTTCAAGTAGGTTGTAGGAAAAGCAACAACAAAAAGGTTCTTAGAGGGGGTGCTGAGCACCGCGTGTCCTCTAGGTGGGGGTAAAAACAGTTATTAATGCGGGGAGCTGGAAAACAGGGGTGTCAAGTTGTCGGAGCTCAGGGGAGCTGTAGGAACGTTGTTTGGCCAAGCTTGTTTTAGAGAACAGGTGTCATTCAGCTGAGGTTGTAGTCCAGATTCCTGCAGGGAGTAGTTGTTCCTCTTTGAGGTGGAGTGGATTTGGGAGGTTCCAGTAAGATTCCCCAAGTGTGGAGGAGTCGCATTCCTTTATCAAGATCACCGATGGTGTGGGACTGTCCATTCTTTGTGATGAGGAGTGTGGCTGGATAGCCCCACTTGTATTGTATCTTATGATTTTGGAGACTCTTGGTAACTGGGTTCAATTGACGTCTTAGCTGAAGGGTGTACTTGGAGAGATCCGGGAAGAATTGGACCCCTGTATAGGGAGCTGGCAAGGACCTTTTAGCTTTGGCCCCCATCAAAAGTTTTTCTTTGATGTGGTAGAAGTGGATCCTCATCAGGACGTCTCTGGGGACTGAGGCTGCCAGGTGGGATGGTTTGGCGATTCTATGAATCCTGTCAATTATAACATCCTGGGGAGATGCTTCAGGGGTAATGATGTGCATCAGCTCTTTTGCATAGCGTGGTAGGTCCGCAGGTAGTATGGTTTCAGGAATTCCTCTCAGCTTAACATTGTTCCTGCGGGACCTGTCTTCTAAATCGGCCAGCTTGGCACGCATCCATTACTGTTCTTCTTTAACATCATCATAAATGTCAATTACCTCATTCACTGTGGAGGTACAGTCAGTTATGCCTCTCTCAACATTGGTCACTCTATCATCTAGGGAGTGGATGTCTGAGGTGATTTTAGTGACCAATGAGGAGAGTTCAGTCATGAGGGAGATCTGCAATGAGAGAAGCATGCCCTTCAGGGTAGTGTCCATGACTGGCTGGCCTGAGGTGGGGAAGGAGGCCATGGAGGAATGTAGGGCCTGGTTGGAGAGAAGGGGGTTGAAGGCCTGGGCCTCAATTTGCAGGCACAGCGGCCGCTGCGACGGCGTGTCAAGCCGCATTTTAGCTTTTGCTGGGCTGCTAGGAAGAGGATCACACTCCAGGGGGTGAGAGGGCAGGGCAGGGGTACCTGTAGTGTGCGATTCCTCCGGAAATTCATCCAGGAGGTCCATGTAGGAGACCCGTGGCGCGGCCGGGCCCGCGCCGTCTTGGAAGTCACTGTCCCTCTCCGCCGGCTTGTAGGCAAATTCAGTCAGTTTCTGAGGCTTATACTCAGTAACTCTTTTCCTGGACATGTTCATCGGGTTCTCCGGTGTTCCTGGAGCGAGGATGGCTGCGGATGGAGTAGTGATTTCGGCCTGTGTCGTTTGATTGTTTCCCCTGGCTGAAGAGCTGATAGCTCAGGCATCCATCTTCATCTCTGGCTGGCCACGCCCCCCCCTGCCCAAGTTGTATTTGAGTAATATCCTAACTTTGTGCCAACTTTGTGTAAAAAAAATGTATTCATTTTCATTCTGCATTCAAAAACTTGTGGCAAAAAAATGAAATCTTCAAAAGACTCCCCATGGCTCTTGGAAAATACTTTAGGGTGTTTGCTTTCCAAGATGTGGTAATTTTCTGGGCATTTTAAGGTTTCCACTGTTCTGGTGCTCCACCGTCTCTAAAATGTGATAGGCAGTCAGAAAATTAGATACATAATTAATGCCTCTAGAAAGCCTGAAGGTGCTCCTTGGATTTTGGGTCCTTTTGTGTGGCTAGGCTTCCTCACACACGTGGTATCTCCATGCTTGGGTGGAGTAGCAGAATGTGTTTTGGTGTGTAATTCTAAAGCCTCGTGCACATGATCGGATTTCCATTGGACAAATCCGTGGAATTTTGTACGAAGGGCGTTGGCCATTCATTTGTTCTGCATACAGACGGCAGAAATGTTTCAGCCAACATACACAAAACTACATGATTTTTTAGCTCTTTAGCGCCACCCTTTGGGCAACTTCTGCTAATGTTGTCTTATGGTTGGCATTGGTTCGGAGCATGCGTGTTTGTACTTTGGATTTTCTTCTGACGGACTTGTGTACACACAGGATCGGATAATCCGACAAGACACATTTGTTGTTGGAAAATTTGAAAGCATGCCATAAAACCATGTCTAAATGGCAGGGTTTTCAGACCGTGTGTATGCTCCATCGGACAATTCTTGTCGGAATTTCCGACAACAAATGTTTTATAGCATGCTTTATAACATAGTGTCAGCAACAAGGCCTCATAAGGTGTTTCAGAGCCTAACTGTGGGCTGAGTAATGGAAGATTACGAGCTAACCCCTGGTTAGTAGGGGAAAGAGAGGTAGGGAAATGAACCAAGGGGTTAGTCGGTCTGGGGATTCCTACCTGTGACGATCTCACAAAATGGACACATGCCTAGAGCATTAGTGCAACTTTTTTGTTGGGACTGGCGTCCATGACAGTTTGTAGTTTAGAGCAAGTCAGAGAAATCAACTCGCTCTTCCCCCTCCCTCATCCTGAAGGAATTTGCAGCCCCGTATTTCAAAGAGCGTTATTTCACCCTCTAAGCTTTCTACATCAAACACACCTTATCTGAGCAGAGGAAGCTAGGTTTGATAATGGGCCTGGCAGTCCTGGCCTGTCGTAAAAATGTCACTTTGTACAGCCTCAGAGTTATAACAGACACGGTCGTAAAACCCTGAGTGACCCTCAAGCTTACACAGGAAGAATCGGAGTATAAAATTCAACATATTTCATAACTTTCAAATAACAAAACCCACAGTCCTAACATAAATATATTCAGTCTCCTCAGAGAATTTGTAACGTGTCAAGTCCAGACATGGATAGGTTAGGCCATAGGGAACCCGAGTAGTGACCGTTATTGCCCCTGGGTCAACTGGAGCTGACAGGTTGGTCATGTTTGGATTCAAATGAAAAGTTAAATAACACTGAATACGAATATGAAGATTGTTAGTATATAAAATGTATAGTTGCAGAGTTATGAATATGTATCTCAAAAGGGGTACGTGAGTGAGACACCTCCCAGGGCTTAGCCCCTGTCTCAGGAGGACCAGTAATTGGTCATTGGTCCCTGTCAACACCCCCTGGAGATTGAGAGAAAAAGGAGCTCTCAGAGAGCACAAACAGTTCTCCTTTCACCATCAAAGAAACAACAACTGCGGAGATCTCCTTTGGACATTTAAGCAAGAACCTCTGCCAAGTTGAGAACCGGATTCATCGATCGAACTCTGATCAACCTTTGGACATTTAATTGCAAGTATTCTTCTTCTTCAATGCTACCTATTTCTTTGTGGCTGATATATTATCTCTTGAAACATATTTTTTCTGTAACATTTTATTGCATCAACTTGACCCTTTTCAAAATAAATCCTTATGTTGGCAAGGTTACTCATCTCTAAAAACTCTTAATGCAGACTATAAACGAACCTGCCTCTTGAAGAGCGCTACTAAAATCATAATTGGTATTGTTGAAATCACGAGTATCCCCTGGCTCGGGCTTTGTTTAAACCGGGGTGGTGGCAGAGAAAGGGTTAATTGTGACATTAGCCCGGTAACAATCGCTCTCAGGCTGCTGGCACTCAGATTGTCGTCCCGCAAGCTGGAAAATCTTTGTGCTGGACGCAGCTGAGAGGGGCATTGTTACGCTAGTGACAGCGTGGTGTGAGGTTGGCCGGCCCTTCGACGCCAGTTAGCGCGGAGGGCGGGGATCTGACACTCGCGTTCGTCACATTTGGCTGGCAGCGTAGCGGGATAGTTTCGCATTAAGAGTATTCAGTGCATTGTTAGGAATTAGCCCTGCACTGAAGGATTGTAACCTTTGTGGAAACAGTCTTTAGAGACAAGCTGGTGCATATTTTATTTTTTACTTTTATTTTTTATGTTAAAGAGAGACATACAACAACAGCTCTTTCCTACCCCTTTTTCCTACCTCTGCTTTCTGCTCTATCTTTTCCGCGTGCAAAATGTCTGGGTTATCAGCATATAAGAAGATGAACAAAAATTAACTGACTGCTGAGTGTGCAGGAAGAGGAATTGACGTTGGTGGCAAAAATCGTGATCCCGGCAGCTAAATTTCCTGTTATGGAAAAGGACAGTGACATTGACGTGTATCTACTGTCGTTTGAAAAAACTTGCCGTCAGTACCATCTGCCCCCAGCACAATGGGCCCGGTACCTGACGCCAGGGCTACTAGGCAAGTCCCCGGATGCTTATGTTGAACTGTCAGAAGGGCAGTGCAACGATTATGAGGCCCTGAAGGCTGCAATCATCCAAAAGTTTCAGCTAACCCCGGAAGTGTACCGGAAGCGTTTTAGGTCCTTGCAAAAAGGGCCTGGGGACTCATATCTGGATGTGGAAAGTCGCTTACGCACCACATTCAGGCAATGGACTAAAGGCATGAATGCCGATTCTTTTGAATCCTTGGAAGATCTTATGATTGAAGATCAACTTTTGCACATCTGTCCTGCAGACGTCAGACAGTTTGTGCTGGAGCGAAAGCCAACCTCTGCCAAAGTTGCAGCAGAAATGGCAGATACCTATATCCAATCTCGGGTATCTGATCATCGCAAGGTTCCTCTGAATGGCTGGAAAGGAGGGAAATCGCACGTCGCAACCTCTCCTCTGCCGGCCAACCAAGTTCCTCAGCGGTCGGTACCTGCAGTTCCTGGTGCCAGGGCATCCCCGACTGACAACCGCAAATGCTACACCTGTGGGAAAGCCGGACATCTCAGGAACCAGTGCCCTGAGCAGAAGAAGCTGACATCACCTGGCTATCCGGCCAGCCAACCCTCTGCTGTGCTGTTCGTCAGTGGGAAACCTCCGGGAACCAATGCCAACTTGCAACCAGTCATTGTGGGTCATCGGACCGTAGTGGGCTTTCGAGACACCGGAGCCAAGGTCACTCTGGTCAGACCATAGGTGATAGAAGAAACAGACATCATCCCAAAGAATTTTCTTACCCTCCAAGGGGTTGGGGGAACCCGTTCCTGTGTGCCCCGTGCCTATGTGTTCCTCGATTGGGGTGCCGGAAGTGGGATGAGGGAGGTGGGCGTCTCGGAAGAGGTCCCCACTCCTGTGTTGTTGGGTACTGATTTAGGCCCCATGCACTCTCACTATGGCCCTGCTGAGAGCACCCAGGATGCTCCCGCAGAACTCTCTGGATCTACTAAGGTACTGTTTACAGATGTTGGGGTAATATCTGGGCAACCTGTGGATGGACAGAGGGAGGGGGAGGGTGAATTTGAAGTGCAAGGTCCCCCTGATGTACCAACAGGAGAGGAGACCCCCTTGCTTGGGAAGTTAAATGATGTATGTTCCAATGACACTGCAATGGTAGATGTTAAATGTGTTGATGATGATGATGATAATGATGATAATGATGATGATGCGAATGATGATGATGATGATCATGATAATTGCCAGTATTGGTGGTCACTCGCAGTGCTGATAAGGCGGCCAAGGTGCAAGCTCTGATCGCAGAACAGCAGGAGGAGGTCTCTGGGCCCTCTCCCTGTTCTGACTCAGCAGGCCTCACCTCTGGTGAGCCTCAGCAGCCGTCCTTGTTTGCCACATGACTTCTGGCTGGGACTTGTGGTTCCGCCTTTGAAACAGCACTGCAGACAGACCAAACACTAGCACAGCTCAGGAGTTCAGCTGATCGCCCCCCTGCAGAGAATGACAAACAAAAGGTATACTGGGAAAAAGGGAAGGTGTACAGGGAAAGTCTGCCTGCAGAGGGGGATGAGGCTGACACAGGTAGCCGGCAGCTAGTTGTACCCAGTGAATTTAGAGGACAGCTGCTAAAAGTGGCTCATGAGGTTCCCCTAGCAGGGCACTTGGGGATCACTAAGACCCGAAGGCGGTTGGGGCATAACTTTTATTGGCCTACGATGCGCACTGACATAGCTGTCGGTCCTGTGTTACCTGCCAGCGAGTGGGTAAGGCAGGGGATGTACAGCGGGCTCCGCTAAAATCTTTGCCTGTGATTGACGAACCTTTTAAGAGGGTGGCGGTGGATATCATTGGGCCTTTGGCCATCCCTAGCAGTTCAGGCAAACGTTATATCCTGACAGTTGTCGACTATGCCACTCGTTATCCAGAGGTGGTGGCTCTCTCCTGCCTCCGGGCAGACAAGGTCGCTGATGCTCTGCTGGGAATCTTCACAAGAGTGGGGTTCCCGGCCGAGCTCATTAGCGATCAAGGCCCTCAGTTTGTGTCTGACTTGATGCAAGCTCTCTGTCTGCAAATACAGATGACGCATATCATGGCGCGTGCCTACCATCCACAAACCAACGGTTTGTGCGAGCGTTTCAATGGTACCCTGAAACAAATGTTGTGCACCTTTGTGCACTCCCAGGGCAAGGACTGGGAACGATATCTGCCTCATCTGCTGTTTGCTTATAGAGAGGTGCCTCAGGAGTCCACAGGCTTTTCGCCATTTGAACTTCTGTATGGACGGAGGGTAAGAGGGCCCCTGGACCTAATCCGCGAGAACTGGGAGGGCAAAATTGCCGACCCAGAGGTCTCTGTTGTGGATTACGTCCTAAAATTCAGAGACAGAATGGAGACGCTGGTGGGAATGGTGCGGGAAAACATGGAAAAGGCCCAGGCCCGGCAGAGACAGTGGTATGACCATAATGCTAGGGAGCGGACCTATAATGTTGGTCAGCAGGTGTATGTTCTGCTTCCCATGCGGAAGAACAAACTCCAAGCAGCCTGGGAAGGCCCGTACACCATCACCAAGCATCTGAATGAGGTTACCTACTTGGTCAGGTTGGGAGAAGGGAGTAGACGGCAGAGGGCCATTCATGTGAACATGCTCAAAGCCCATCATGAGCGCACGGCCTATGTCATGCCGGTCTGCAGCAGGCCAGAGCCTGAGGAGGCTGATCCACTTTTAGACCTGTTAGCTGACACCAGGGAGGTTAACTCGGAACTCCTGATAAGCCCCAAGCTGACCCCCACCCAGATACTTGGACTAAAGAGAGTGCTGGCAGTACATGGTAGCAGGTTTACAGGGAAACCTGGGAGGACGCACCTCGCTATCCACCAGGTGGACACGGGGGCACATCCTCCTATTAGACAGTCGGCATATCACGTCTCCCTGGAGGTGCTGGCCGACATGAAAAGGGAAGTGGAGGAAATGCTGCAGCTGGGGGTGATTCAGAAGTCCCACAGCGCCTGGGCGTCCCCAGTAGTCCTGGTCCCCAAAAAGGATCAGACGACCAGGTTCTGTGTGGACTACCGGAAGCTGAATGTCATAACCACTGCAGATGCCTGCCCCATGCCCAGGATCGATGAGTTGTTAGATAGATTGGCGGCTGCCCACTATATAACGATCATGGATTTGAGCAGGGGGTACTGGCAAATTCCTCTGGCCCCTGAGGCTCGGGAAAAGTTGGCTTTCATCACCCCATTCGGCTTGTTCGAATTTACCGTCATGCCGTTTGGGATGAAGAATGCCCCAGCTACCTTCCAGAGAGTCATGAATGACTTACTGGAGGGCCTGGAAACTTTTGCCGTAGCCTACCTGGATGACATCGCTGTGTTCAGCCCTACCTGGGAAGAACACCTGGCGCACCTGTCACAGGTCCTGGACCGGTTGACAGCTGCCAATCTGACTGTCAAGCCCAGTAAGTGTCAGATCGGCATGACTGATGTGCATTACTTGGGACACCAGGTAGGAGGAGGCACCCTGAAACCCGAGACGGGGAAGGTTGAGGCCATCCTGGCCTGGCCTACCCCCCAAACCAAGAAGCAGGTTATGTCTTTCTTGGGGACCGCTGGCTACTATAGGAAATTTGTATGTAACTATAGCAGCTTGGCCAAACCGCTGACTGACCTAACCAAAAAGAAACTGCCCAAGGTGGTGTCCTGGACACCAGCATGTGAGCAGGCATTCCAGGCCTTGAAGGAGGCGCTGGCCAGCGCCCCTGTCATACAGGCTCCCGACTTCACCCGTCGCTTCCTAGTGCAGACGGATGCCTCTGCCTATGGATTGGGTGCAGTTCTGAGCCAGGTGGATGAGGCCGGAGAGGAGCATCCCATCCTCTATCTGAGCCGGAAGCTGCTCCCCAGGGAAGTAGCATATGCCACGATCGAAAAGGAGTGTCTGGCGATCGTGTGGGCTCTCCAAAAGTTACAAACGTATCTTTATGGATGGCATTTCACTGTGATCACCGATCACAATCCATTAAGCTGGCTGAATCGTGTTCCTGGGGAGAATGGTAAACTCCTTCGGTGGAGATAATTCTGCAGGAATACGATTTCACCATCCAGCATAAGAAAGGCAGCACCCACCTCAATGCTGATGGGCTGTCCCGTCAAGCTGAGCCCGCAGGAGACGGTTGCGTCAGGAGGGAAATTGTAGTTCCCTCCCCTGCAACCACTTAAGGGGGAGGTGTGACGATCTCACAAAATGGACACATGCCTAGAGCATTAGTGCAACCATTTTGTTGGGACTGGCGTCCATGACAGTTGGTAGTTTAGAGCAAGTCAGAGAAATCAACTCGCTCTCCCCCCCTCCCTCATCCTGAAGGAATTTGCAGCCCCGTATTTCAAAGAGTGTTATTTCACCCTCTAAGCTTTCTACATCAAACACACCTTATCTGAGCAGAGGAAGCTAGGTTTGATAACAGGCCTGGCAGTCCTGGCCTGTCGTAAAAATGTCACTTTGTACAGCCTCAGAGTTATAACAGACACGTCGTAAAACCCTGAGTGACCCTCAAGCTTACACAGGAAGAATCGGAGTATAAAATTCAACATGTTTCATAACTTTCGAATAACAAAACCCACAGTCCTAACATAAATATATTCAGTCTCCTCAGAGAATTTGTAACGTGTCAAGTCCAGACATGGATAGGTTAGGCCATAGGGAACCCGAGTAGTGACCGTTATTGCCCCTGGGTCAACTGGAGCTGACAGGCTGGTCATGTTTGGATTCAAATGAAAAGTTAAATAACACTGAATAAGAATATGAAGATTGTTAGTATATAAAACGTATAGTTGCAGAGTTATGAATATGTATCTCAAAAGGGGTACATGAGTGAGACACCTCCCAGGGCTCAGCCGCTCTCTCAGGAGGACCAGTAATTAGTCATTGGTCCCTGTCAACACCCCCTGGAGATTGAGAGAAAAAGGAGCTCTCAGAGAGCACAAACAGTTCTCCTTTCACCATCAAAGAAACAACAACTGCGGAGATCTCCTTTGGACATTTAAGCAAGAACCTCTGCCAAGTTGAGAACCGGATTCATCGATCGAACTCTGATCAACCTTTGGACATTTAATTGCAAGTATTCTTCTTCTTCAATGCTACCTATTTCTTTGTGGCTGATATATTATCTCTTGAAACATATTTTTTCTGTAACATTTTATTGCATCAACTTGACCCTTTTCAAAATAAATCCTTATGTTGGCAAGGTTACTCTTGTCTCTAAAAACTCTTAATGCAGACTATAAACGAACCTGCCTCTTGAAGAGCGCTACTAAAATCATAATTGGTATTGTTGAAATCACGAGTATCCCCTGGCTCGGGCTTTGTTTAAACCGGGGTGGTGGCAGAGAAAGGATTAATTATGACATTAGCCCGGTAACAATCGCTCTCAGGCTGCTGGCACTCAGATTGTCGTCCCGCAAGCTGGAAAATCTTTGTGCTGGACGCAGCTGAGAGGGGCATTGTTACGCAAGTGACAGCGTGGTGTGAGGTTGGCCGGTCCTTCGACGCCAGTTAGCGCGGAGGGCGGGGATCTGACACTCGCGTTCGTCACACTACCCATCCCGGGCACCCCTAATGGGATAATCCTGTGTCCCGGTCAGGCCCCCCCCTACCCGCCCCCCTCCTATAAAAATATCAGCAAAGACTTCAGTGTGCCTCTAGCTCTTAATTGCAGATTCAACCAGGCCTATAGTGTTGCAGAATTGACTTCATATCAAACAAATAAAGAATTACCCTTAAGTCATATCAACTATCCTAATTGAAAAAAATAAAATTAAAAAAGGGGGAAAGAGAAAGTGAGAAGGGGAGAAAGAGATAAGGAATGGAAAGGGAGCACGTGCCTAACTAGAGCTTGAGGATGTAGGGTGCTCAGGGTGGACCCCAACCACCAGAGAGATACCACAGTAAGCAGCCCAAGGTTCCCACACAGATTAAAATTTTTGGGTTGTGTTTGATAAGATACTAGCCAACTTCTCTTGCGCCATAATCCAAGAAATCTTATGTTGTACCGCAAAAATGGAAACCTTGGGCTGTCTCCAAGCATTAACAATGGTGAGTTTTGCCCCGAGGAGCATAAAGTGGATCAGCTTCTGATTGGGTTTGGAGATACGAGGAATACGGGCAAAAATATGTTTTTAATACACAGCTGAGCTCATACTGTGTGACATTGTAAAAAGTGCAACTACTACTATTTTATTCTCCAGTGTCTCTGCTTTCAAATAATGTATACTGGTTTGGGGTTTTTAAATATTCTTCAGACCTAAAATGTGCATTTTAATGGATGCAAAAACTAACCTGTCTTTGGAATTCCCTAAATCTGTACACAAAGTTTTAAATGCAGTACGATATACAATATTTGTTTACAAACATAAGCCATGGATTTAATTTAGCATCAATAACACTACCGTTGCTAAATAACATTCCCGCCATTTGTAAGCAAGCTGTCAGGGATGTTGGGTGACATCATTGATCAAATATGGTCATGAACATAGTCAATTACGTCACCTAGAATCCCCACCAGCTTACTTACATACAGAAACTGGTGGGGATCTGTCTTTTGCAACAGGGGTACCAGGGGTATGAGGGGATGAGAGACACCACACACCACTAGCTCAACAGGTGAAGAGAAATGCGAACAGCTGTAGTCACAAGCTCCACCTGTGCTTCGCCTCTAATACATTTTGCCCCTCTGATCAGGGCCTAATCATATGATTAAGCACCTAAAAGGTGGAACAAAATGCTAGAGAGGCTGGGCTCATTTCTCTTCACATGTAGAGCTAGTGGTTTGTGGCATCTCTCACCCCCTCATTCTCCACTGCTTTCTGGATTAAGCATAAGACAGCCTGCACCCTTACAGTATATTGCTGTGAGACACTGGATCTACCAGAGCAACTTAGCACTATAAGTGGTAAGGGGGTAACAGGGGGCCACATGGCTGCTCGAAGGGCAATCATCTCGATTGATCCTCCTAAAAAAAATCATAAAGGATCTCCAATTTAGGTCCCCTAAAGCCTTACCAGTCCACATGCCTTAAACACTGTAAGGATACCATGCAAGGGAGGGGCAGTGAAGTGTTCTTTTTCCCCTCTTGCAAAGCACCTTTCCTCATGGTGAAAGGACAAGGTCCCCATGCCCATATCCTTTCCCCCAATAGGACTTATGGGAATCCGGAAGCCCCTTTTAGAAGGGGCATGCCAGATACCCCCTCCCTACTGCACATGAATGAGCATAGGGTACATAGTGCACCTTGTTAATCATTCACAACAAATAAGTAAATAAAAATAATCATAATGTGAAAAAAAATGTTTTGAATGAAATTACAGTAATGTAAATCCAACATTGATCTTATCTTTCAGTGATGTATTTGCAAATCAAGCATAATGAGTGATGTGTGGCGATGTTGACTCACCATAACCTCGACAATATCACTCTGGCACTAATACCATTACAAATGATAGATCTTTACCAGCTTCTCTATGTAAACAAGTTGGCTTCTATGTAATAATCATTAGCCAAATATGGTCCTGGCTGAGTTTCAAACTTATGTTTGGCATAAACTTAAAGCTTATCCCTATTTGTGAATGACAGCAGGATATCACATGTGTAACAGTTCTTCTGTAAGCCTCATCGTCCCTCTAAATACAGACATTGAACAGCATTGTTCTAATGCACTGTGAACTTAAGATGGACCCCACTTGAGAGTTTACAATATTAACAAGCACAGTATTGGAAAGACCAGGGCACTGTGCCCAAAAATAAACAACTTCTAACTTTGGGAGCAGAATTAAATATTGCAATCAGCAAGCTGGATAGAGAAAACCCCTAGTCAGTTTTCCTGTGCACCAATAGATCCATTTGTAAAGATAATCGTAATCCTACATCTATTTTCATGTACAGATCATTAGTGCATGCTCATTGTCTACACCTGGAACCCTGGTAAAGAGAAGCTAGAATAAACATGGGGGAGCATAACAGCAACTTATGTATTTGTTAGATTGGAATGGCTGTCTTAATACTTTGAGATTTAGCACACATTTCCTTTTGGTCCTCTGTGTATTGCAGTTTAGTATGCTAGAATGGTCCTTCAACTAGATCTGGAAGAATTTTACTCCTTTAAATCTCACTCTATGGAGCAAGTTATTGCTGCCATTGCAGCTCTCAATTCACTATAAGCACCTGCAGGTGAAAGCTTTTGAACCATTCATGTTGAAACGTTGAATCGTGATTCCATTTATTGTGGCTGATTTACCAAAGGAGTAGAGCCTGTTCACTTTACAAAGTGAATTTCTTTATCGTACACCACGGGACACAGAGCTAGTCATTACATAATGGGTTAAGGGTCACCAGCGGTGATTGGACACTGGCACAACCAATGGAAGACAGTTCCCCTCCATATAACCCCTCCCATCAGGGAAGTACCTCAGTTTTTTCGCCAGTGTCGAAAGGTGTTGGACGCGTTAGGAGGTGCTAAAGGAAAGCTCTACCAAAGAGACCCTCTGGGGGTAAAAGAGCTATGCTTTCGGATCCATCCAAGACGCCTACAAATGAGCTGAATCTGGATGGGATCCGGGCCTCATCCATGAGGCGTCGCCTGTAATGTCTCTCTTCGGAGGACTGGGCTCTAAGATCCAGCACTTTCGCTATTTCGCTATAAAGTCCTGGTAAGAGTCTTGTACAAGGCCCAGGGGAGAGGTATCCTTTAAATAGGAACCCATATCCCTGAAGGTTGGCACACATAGCCCACCGTGAAGGGTGAAGTTTGGTATCTGTCTGAAATCTTTCAGCAGAAAAACCTGCGGCGTGGATAAGGTGAGATTAGAAGGTCCATAACTAGGTTGGGACCTTTTTCAAAAAGTGGATGTCTTCTTTTTTTCCACCACTGGGGGGAGTAAAGAGCTGAATATACTCACCTCACTCTGTTCAGTGTCGGCTTCGGCGAAGTACACTGCTCGTCACCTCCGCTGCTGAGCTTGCTGGGGCACCCCGATCCTCCTTTCGGTGGCCGACCAGACACCTGCAGATGCAGGTAAGTGGGAACAAGGGCCGATGAGAGTCCTCTCTCACTATGGCCACCGCCATAGCGCTAAGGGCCGCGCACGCGCGGGAGCGCGCTTTATCGGAGGGGGGGGGGCGAAGGCGTGCGCGGGCACGTGGCGCGCGCAGGCACAGAAACGGCGCCAAATTTAAAAGACTGTCAGTGTGAGAAGCACTGCAGCAGCAAGCAAGCTCGTTAGTTCTCTTATTCCTGGCAGAGAAACACAGCAGCTATACAGGGACGTAAGACTCCATGTGGTTGGATTGGGTACTTCCTAGAAGACATCCATGTTATGCATAGTTATGTGTTAAAAGTTGCATACTTAATGTATTTGCTAAACTAAACACGGTAGTATATGCATTTAGGTACCTTGTATTTTGTCTAAACAGTAAGCCTTCCAGGGGAAGTAATACGGACAAAAAGAGATAAGAAAGCACCACCGCCTGAGAGGAGGCTCTAACTGTGCTGTCTCTGTACCTTTCTCTCCTGTGTTGCTAAATGCACCTGTTCAGGATGAGCCATTACCTCTGTCAGGTATGGCGGCTTCCCCAGTGAAGCCTGGGCCTGTATATGTCACTGAGGACACTTTATCAGCTGCCCTAAATAATCTGGAGGAAAAAATTGCTACCTTAATCGCTAAGTCCTCTAAAAAGGGACAATAAGCGAAGCAGGTCTCTTCCAGTATTGGACCTCCCTTCAGAAGTACCTGAGGGAGGAGGATGAGGAGGAGGAGGCTACATCAGCAGAGGATGAGGAGCCAGATTTTAAGGTCACAGGTACAATGCTATAGCAGTGCATTTAAGTTAACCTCTGCGGAGGTAACGGAATTACCTGTCTCCTCCCTAGGGTCATTAAGATCCCTGCAAGGTGCATGCTCCTTCCCGGTTCATCCGTTACTAGAGGATCTAATATACGCAAACTGGCAACATCCAGATAAGCGTTTCTCACCTCCAAAAAGGTTTAACATTCTTTATCCTATGGGGGAAATTTTTTTTTTTTAAAGAAATGGAGCCTGCCTGCGGTAGTTGCGGCTATTTCTTGTGTAAATAAAAACCTGACATGTCCGGTGGATAATGTACAAGGGTTTAAAAGATCCTTCTGAGAGGAAGTTGAAATCCTCCTTCCTTTTGGCCGGCTCAATTACCCAACCTGCAGTAGCAGCAGTCGGTATGTGTCAGGTCATCAGCCAACAGGTAAAGCAGGGGCTGAAGGAACTGCCTTCAGAGCAGGCTAGAAATTGGGAAAATTTGCCTAAAGCCTTATGCTTCACAGTGGATGCCATGAGAGATTCTATCATACAGGCATCACGCCTTACACTCCAGCTGGTACAGATGCGCAGAGTACTTTGGCTTAAGCATTGGTCAGCGGAGACCCCATGCAAAAAGCTGTTGGCAAGTTCCCGTTCCATGGCGAACGCCTATTTGGGGAAGATTTAGAAAAATAGATACAGAAGATCAAGTGGTAAAACGACTTTTACCTGAGAGAAAGAAAAACAAGAGATCTTGTTTTAAACGCTCTCTCCCCAGCTCCCGGGAAATCTGACTCCAACCAGTGGCGGCGGCCTGTTTTAGCCGCCCACAAAAGCCAAGGGGCAAGCTCAGAAGAACAAGAAGCCGTGGGGTGCAAGAGCTAATAAGCAAGCCCCCAAAGCCTCTCAGTGAAGGGGCGCCCCCGCTCGGCCGAGTGGGAGGAAGGCTTTGTCAGTTCTGAGCAACTTGGTGGTCAGAAATCCAGGACAATTGGGTAGTATCCACAATATCCTCAGGGTACAAACTGGAATTTCGAGAGATCCCATCTTCTCAATTCCGAGGTTCAAGACTCTCCAAGGATCCACAAAAAAGAGAATCCTTCTTCAAAGGTTTGAATCACTTAATGGCTCAAGGGGTAGTTACAGACGTACCCCAAAAAGAGCGAGGTTCAGGTTTTTACTCAAACCTCTTTGTGATTCCAAAGCCAAATGGAGATGTCAGACCCATCCTGGATCTAAAATCCCTAAATCGGTTCCTGAACGATCGCCATTTTTGAATGGAAACGATCCGATCCGTGGCCGCCACTTTAAAGGGCGGAAAATTCATGGCGCCCATAGATATCAAGGACGCACATTTACACATACCCATCCTCCCCGCTCACCAAAGATTCCTAAGGTTTGCGGTAGAAGATCGCCACTTTCAATTTGTGGCTCTGCCGTTTGGTGTAGCCACCGCGCCCATAGTATTCACAAAGGTGCTAGCTCCTCTGTTAGCAAACCTAAGAACACGGGGCATTGCGGTAACAGCCTATCTGGACGATCTACTAGTAATAGATCAGTCAAAGGACGGATTGGGTCACGCTGTACACACTACAGTAGGATACCTGGAGCATTTAGGATGGATTATAAATTTACAAAAATCCTCTCTCCAGGCCCAAAGAAGGATAGGGTACCTGGGCATGATCATAGATACAGCCCAAAACGGGGTATACCTGCCAGAACCGAAGATACAGTCTCTGAAAGACCTGATCCACAAGGTCAAAGCAAACAAGAGGCCGTCTATTCGCCTTTGCATGAGACTATTGGGAAGGATGGTAGCCTCCTTCGAGGCGGTCCCTTACGCCCAGTTTCATTCGAGACTACTTCAAGGCAATATTTTAGCTTCCTGGAACAGGAAGAGCCAAGCTCTGGATATACCCATGCGCCTGTCCTCACAAGTACGCCACAGCTTCGATTGGTGGCTAGAAGCCAGGAATTTACGGAAGGGAAAGTCCTTCCTCCCAGTGGCCTGGAAGGTGGTATCTAGGGATGCCAGCCTATCGGACTGGGGTGCAGTATTCGAGGAGGCTTCTACCCAGGGAACCTGGGCCAAGACTCAGGGGATCCTGCCCATCAATGTGCTAGAGATCCGGGCGGTATATCTAGCCCTCAAAACCTGGACATACAGGTTACAGGGCTACCCAGTTCGGGTTCAATCCGACAATGCTACTGCAGTAGCTTACATCAATCACCAAGGAGGCACCCGCAGTCGGGCAGCCCAAAGAGAGGTGAACCGGATCCTGGCATGGGCAGAAGAGCATGTACCTTGCCTTTCTGCAATCTTCATTCCAGGGATGGAAAATTGGCAAGCAGACTACCTGAGTCGTCAGCAGCTGCTACCAGGGAGTGGTCTCTTCACCCCGAGATCTTTCAGGCCATATGTCTGAGATGGGGAAACCCAGATGTAGACCTGCTAGCTGCCAGGTTCAACAAGAAATTGGACAACTTTGTGTCCAGAACGAGAGATCCTCTAGCCTACGGGACAGACGCTCTAATAATACAGACGCTCTAATAACTCCATGGAATCAGTTCTCACTGATCTAGGCATTCCCTCCGATCCCTCTTCTACAAAGACTGCTTCGCAGGATCAAGGAGGAGGGAATACCAGTAATCCTAGTGGCCCCAAACTGGCCCAGGAGGCCTTGGTACGCCGAGATTGTAAAAATGGCGATAGGAAGGCCCTGGAAGTTTCCACTCCGACATGACCTGCTGTCACAGGGTCCAGTATTCCACCCTTCCTTACAAAGGCTAAAGTTGACGGCCTGGCTGCTGAGACCCACATTTTTAAAAAGAGAGGGGTCTCTGGTCCGGCTCTTTCTACGCTCATTAATGCTAGAAAGCCAGCCTCCAGACTCATCTATCAGAGAGTCTGGAGAGCATACGTTTCCTGGTGTGAATCCAGATGTTGGAATCCTCAGAAGTATGAAATAAGTAGGATTCTTGCTTTTTGCCAGTTAGGAGTGGATATGAATTTAGCCCTTAGCACCATCAAAGGGCAAATATCGGCTCTATCGGTCTTCTTTCAGAGACCATTGGCATCTCACTCCCTAGTTCGGACATTCATTAAGGGGGTACTGAGGATAAATCCTCCAGTTAGGACTCCCTTGTGTCCATGGGATTTGAATTTGGTATTGTCAGTGTTGCAAAAGCAACCTTTTGAACCTATTCGCCATATTCCTTTAATTATATTAAGTAGGAAGTTGGCCTTTCTGATTGCTATAGCTTCTGCTAGGAGAGTATCAGAGCTAGCAGCTCTTTCTTGTAAAGAGCCTTATCTAATTTGTCACAAGGACAAAATCGTACTACGACCCCATCCGGCTTTTCTACCTAAGGTGGTGTCGGCTTTTCACTTGAATCAAGACATTGTTCTGCCTTCCTTTTTTCCAAACCCGCGGACGGCGGGGGAAAAATTATTACACTCTCTAGATCCAGTGAGAGCGGTAAAGGTGTATCTGCAAGCAACCGCTCAGATACGTAAAACAGATGTTTTGTTTATTTTACCAGATGGGCCCAAGAAGGGCCAAGCGGTATCAAAATCCACCATTTCCAGGTGGATTAGACAAGTAATTATTCAAGCTTATGGTTTAAAGAACAGGACTCCTCCTTTTCCTGTTAAGGCGCACTCTACCAGGGCGATAGGTGCTTCATGGGCAGTGCACCACCAGGCTTCGATGGCTCAGATCTGTAAAGCTGCAACTTGGTCTTCAGTCCATACATTTTCCAAATTCTATCAAATAGATGTGAAAGGACATGAGGATTCCGCCTTTGGGCGAAGTGTGCTGCAGGCAGCAGTATAGGGCTTCTGGTCCGCAAGCGGCCTGTTTTGATCTGTGTCTCCCCCCCTTCATATGAGCATTGCTCTGGGACGTCCCTATTATGTAATGACTAGCTCTGTGTCCCGTGGTGTACGATAAAGAAAATAGGATTTTTATAACAGCTTACCTGTAAAATCCTTTTCTTGGAGTACACCACGGGACACAGAGGTCCCCCCCTTCTTATGGGAACCTTACTGCTTTGCTACAAAACTGAGGTACTTCCCTGATGGGAGGGGTTATATGGAGGGGAACTGTCTTCCATTGGTTGTGCCAGTGTCCAATCACCGCTGGTGACCCTTAACCCATTATGTAATGACTAGCTCTGTATCCCGTGGTGTACTCCAAGAAAAGGATTTTACAGGTAAGCTGTTATAAAAACCCTATTTTTTACTTTGAAAGATCATTTTCACTTTAGTAAATGTGGTAAAAATTCACTTTGCAAAAAACACACAATCATGAGAAAATAATTAAAAAAAAAAGGAATAACAGAAATTTTGCTTGCACATGATTGGATAATAGACGTCAGTATTACCTCATACAGAAAGCATGAAAATTCCTTTGCACAGTGAGAATTCACTTAGCAAAGTGACTTGGCTTTACTCCCCCAGTAAATCAACCACATTAAGCTTTACATGTCATTATGTTTCAGCTTTTGGGCCAGAATTGAATTATTTGAAAAGTATCAAACCCTAACATTATCCCCTATTTTTCTGACTTTCACATCCACTGCTCAATGCCTGTCTGGCAATCATGCATTGTTGTCTTTGGGAGAATACCACATGTAATGCTATGGGCCACTGACATTGACAGTTTTTTTCCACAAACAGTACAGAGGCCACCAGTCCCCCAAGCAACAGTCCACTCACTCCTGCTCCAATAAACAGTCTAAGAGTTGTCTTTTTGTAATTTATTATTATTATTATTATCAATGGCGTCACTAAGGGGGGCCAGAGGGGGCTCTGACCCCCCAATTAAAAGGACTTATAGTTTGTATTTGGGGTGGGTTCCCTGTGGCCCCACACATTGCACTGGCCGCCGCTGGAATAAGTCGGGCTCTCCTGAGAGCGTCCCTGTCCGCTCCTGTGGGGGATTTCTCCCCCACCCTCTACTCGCTGACACTCTGTATAATAGAGGGCGGCGATTTCACAGCCACGGCCGCCCGATCTGCTCCCTCCCCTGTATCCTCATTGGCAGGGAGGAGAGCGAGTTCCACCACTGTGGGGGGTCCCAAGCCTCCCACGATCTCAGTGACAATTTGAAAAAACAGACTGATTTCTCCCGTCCTTAGGGCAGAAGAATCAGCCTGTAAGTTCCAAGGCTGAGCCGAGTGTCTATGATGACACTCTTACACAGCCCAGACAACCCCCCACCCCCATCCTCACTCCACTCCTCACTCCCCTTGGATCGGGGGAGCAGAGCGGAATACAGCTCCTCCTCCTCCCACCTATGTTCCTCCTCTGTCTTCCTGTCCTGCCCACACTATCCCGTGCAGCTATGCCTGAAAGAGAGGGGATGTGTGGGCAGGAAATATGAAAATCAGCAGCTGCAGTCTGCAGAAGATTCCTGGTTGTGTCTGTGTCAATGATTCCTGTTTGAGCCTAGCCGCATTGGTGAGTGCACACTGCAGTACACTGTGATCAATGAACTGTCCTTATCTCCCTTCTCTCCCCCATCAGTCTCCCTCCCCCTTCCTGTTCTTACAGGACCTTCACAAACTTTCAGTTTCAGTTAGGCTGGTAATGTTTAACAATGTGCATATCAAATTGTCTAACAATTTATAATACATGTCACAAAATTAACATCATTGTTGTTTGAGATTAAAATGTGATATGCAGTAAATCATTTGTTAGAGTGCACGCAGGCTCAGTTAGTTACTTTGTTAGGTATTCCTAACAACGTAATTTTCGTTAGGGTTATGTGATTTTTGCTGAGCACAAGTGCAGTAGTCAGTCAAGCACTGTGCAAGCCATACAATGTAATTTTCGGAAGTGGTTGCTGATTTCTGGCGTGCGCATGCGCAGTAGGTGGTCAAGAATTCTGCAAGGCATATTCATCTGTGTAACAACGTCAGCCACTGAAGGCAGGTATGACGCGTTGCGCATGTGCAGTGTGGGCGATTTGCCCATAAAGCTGATTATACTTCACAGGAAGTGACGGGGGTTGCAGATTCTGCCAGGTTGAGCAGTTTGTCACAAGGCCGGTACAAATTTATTTCCTGCAACCACAGATTGCAGGAAAGAAATGTGCACGATTCCCCCATTAACACAGTCAGTGGTGATAGGGGAATCCCTCCTGCCCAGCAATTGTATTCTCCCGACAAACAGTGATTATCACTAGCGGCTATAGCGACCGCTAATGATAATCATAAGAGTATCCAGCAGGCTGGTTGTACCCAAGTCGATCAATCATCCTGGTACATTCAGCCTGCTCATTAATGGTTCAAATGTCAGCCAGTTCCTGATGAACCAGCCAAGATTTAAACTATCTATCGCTGGCCTTAGCTCTTCGGCAGCCCATACATTGATCACTTTTTTTCATTCAACTATTAGCTTGAATGGAAAAAAAATTTATAAAAAAATGATCCAATTCCCCCATCTACATATTCCAGGTGGATGGGGAATTCTCCCACTGTGGACCTGCGGCAGAGCTCCCAGGGCTGCTGTCCTGTACCTGCTATTGACAGTGCTGGTCTCTGTCTCCATGGCAGTGATGGCAGCACATAAGGACCCAGTGCTGATTACTTTATGGGGCTGATGGGCTCATGCACAGGACCGCCAGCACAATTGGTTGTCAGAAATGGGCTTGTGTGTTTTGAAATCCCACATGCCCGATCCCACCAGGAAACCGACACTGCACACAGCTTATCACAGGCAGTGAGAAATTTCCCGGTTTGCAGCTGCACAGACTAGGAAATGTCTCACTGCCTGTGATTAGCCATGTGCAGTGCCGGTTTACTGGCAGGATCGGGCATGGGGGATTTCAAACACACCCGAGCCCATTTCTAATGGTTGTAGACAGTTGATCACCTGGATCACAGCCTGATCGGCATGTCAACAGAGAAGGTTATATAGCATTACTGCTGCTAGGTGACCAGCTGGGGGCTGAGCTCTCTACAACCAATAGTACCAGCCTTCCCCAATATGCACCCACAATGTCAACAGCACTAGATTCTAGTAGACTGCCACCGCTCTCAAGAAGACAGATGCCAGACCATCGCTGTCAATAGCGGGGCAGGACAGCAAGAGGAGGCTGGGGAATCCCACAGTGGCAGAATGCCAGGGCCCAGTCGCAAGTGCTACCTTTGCAACCCTGGTAGTTCTCCCACTGCTTTGGACCCTTATGATTACCTGGTGTGCTGGTGACATATCTTTTGTTTTCTGCCACCCTGGGGGACCCCAATACAGTAAGAAGGGGGCTCACTGCAGCACATGTGAAAGGGTCTCATTGCAGGATCGTAATAAAGGACCCTGCAACAGAAGTAAAGGGCCCCAGGATATATATATATATATATAATTGCATTTTATATAAGAATAAAGGAAAAATATTGTGCTAATCTCAAAGATGAGTGAAAAAGAAACGTGAAAGAAAAAACACAAGCTGCTACATAAAATGTGACTTAAATTAATAAACGTGGAATTGGGATGTAGCGCTATATGAAAATGAAGCCCAATGTTTTAGGCCTCAAAATAAACCAAGATGATAAACAATATCAATATAGTGAGTCCACACAGTGTCCATAAACAAATCCGTATTGAGAAGAAAAAAGAAACACTGAAGGGTCATCACATAACTCGTATGATTCGTATTCGTATGATCCAGCCTTCGGACCAACAGACGAGGACTGCCACTGAGACGTCTTATGCCCATTTGACCTGCCTAAACCACAGGTCCAACGCTCTGGTAAGAGTATTCTACCTCTCTTTATCTACAAGAGTTATGTGATGACCCTTCAGTGTTTATTTTTCTTCTCAATACGGATTTGTTTATGGACACTGTGTGGACTCACTATATTGATATTGTTTATCATCTTGGTTTATTTTGAGGCCTAAAACATTGGGCTTCATTTTCATATAGCGCTACATCCCAATTCCACAATTGCATTTTATAGTTGGCCCCCTACTTTTGTCCCTGTGCCCCCCCTAAATATGAAAGCTGGAGACGCCACTGATTATTATTATAATACATTTATTATTTATTTGTAATTGCTTGTAGAACTTGTAACAGGAGAGGGGTTGGGGTATGGGATACTCCAGAATGCTCAGTAACATTGATCAGAGGACACTCTTCTCTTTGTGAGTATGGGGACAGTCTAAGGCTCACAGCTGAAGACCATGAGGCAAGTCTCTTAGGCATCTTGTTGCCCTGCACAGCTACTTAGCTATAGGTAAGCAGTTAATTTTAGGGTGCTGCACAGTCAAAAGGGGGTGGGTTAGGGTCTTTACTCACAAGTCCCCAAGACAGCTGCCTCCTTCCAGCTTTCTCCAGACATGGTCCAGTGAGTAAGACTCTCCCTCTCCAGACCCAATCCCCTTGTAGAGAATCCTGCAATCGGCTCTAGATTATTCCCGTGTCTCTAGCCCTGCCACAGTTGAGACACTGCAGAACAGCAACTCAGTCCATAGGATGTCTCAGGGGCAAGCTGCCCCCTGAAGCTCTTTGAACCTTCTTTGACAGAGGAAAAGAGCAGTCTTCCCAGAGTTCCAGACTCTTTACCACCTCCCAGACCACTTTCTGAGCACACCTCCCCAGGGATTGGCCAGGGTATGATAAATATTTAGACCAGTTATTTGAATTTCCCACCCTAAGCTCTGGAAACTTCTTCCAGAAACAGGGGGGGAACAAACAAACTCCCAGCTTGTGAAACCATGAGCTGACCAAAGCAAGTAATTACTACTCCCTTGATTACAGAAGGAGCCAAAAATAAGATTTACCTAGCATTCTACTTTAGGAGGGTGCTACACACATGACAGTTTTTCATTATATATTGTAGTAGGACAGAATGGTGAATTAAATTAGTTCAACCCCACTTAATCTTCTAATATGTTTCTATCTTCATATAAACATTTATGCAACAAAAATAGTTGCACAATTGTCCACACTGTGTGACAGTCTGCTCCTGTGTATATCCAAATTTAATCCAGTATGATGAAGGTCTCAATGTCAAGGAATCTCCAAAAGAGGTCAAGTTTATTTCCCTAGAAAACTCCTTTAAATTCTATTTATTTTAAAGCTCATTTGTGCATGTTCTAGTGTAAACATGTTAAAGTGCGTTTAACAGTTCAGAATTTATTACCGGTTTTTATAGATGACCTAACAACAAAAATGTTTTAGATGGGTCCAGCATTTGTCTGTGTTTTGTACATTGTTTTCATGTGTCAATTCCAGAATTGACTGTTCCCACATCAGAAATCGTCGAAGCAAGATCTACAAATTAAACTAGGTTAAGGGAGAAGCCAATTAAACAATTTTAAACATATCAGTACAACAGTTTTTGACATGTCTTTATTAACTCATGTGCACAACTGCATACTTTTACTTACACTTGAATTGTTGTATTTTCAGCTGGAATCCTTTCAGCCATTTTTTGTTTCCCTGAATCTTCCCAGTTATGTCACCAGAGGAGAACAATTTGTTTTGGAAGCTGTTGTCTTCAACTATTTGGAAGAAGATACTGAGGTAAACAGTAGAAATGGTTTAGTTCCATGTGCAGACTTGCAGTTGAAAACAATAACCAGTTGTGTTCAGGCCAGTTGTGTTTTGTTTTTATTTATACATGTAAACATATTGTAACAAGGGCAAAGGCTTAATACAGATTCGGGGGCATGTCATTACCTCAGTTATTTAGTGCTGCAACCCCGGTTTTTCTTAGTAACCTCATTGTGACAACATATGATACAATACATTAGTAACCTGTCCTTTGGCTCTGAAGCCCTGGTTTCCTATATTGTGAATTGCAGTGAAGTTGAGTGATCTTTATTTTCTTTAAGTGTTGAAGAAAATCTGTGTTCAAACATCCAACATTTGCACCCAACAAAGGAATTTGAAGAAAACAAAAACAGAACTTTTTTTTTTTGCTTGATTGGATGTCTGAAATGAACACATACACTTTAGCTTACTTTCTGCTATAAAACAAAAAAAGGCTCACTGTACTTCACTGTAGTGCCTATTCACACTTTAGAAGATCAGGTCCCAAAGGTCTTTTATGTATGGTACTGAGAAAAACAAAATGATTGGAAAGCTTTACTCATAGTGATAAGCTAAATAAATTGGTTTCAACACACTACTCATAGTGCAAGCCTGGAGCTTTATGAAACATACTGGAAATCAATGGTAAACAGCAACAATAAAAAAATACATTTCTCATAGGCACCTCACACTATAACAAATATTGGGGAAAACCCAAAATCCAAATATGGAAATATTACAGTTTACCAGTCCTTGGTGAGGAGGCAGCATTTGTTTGTTTGTTTGTTCTTTTGCTGGCTTTTTTCTTTATTTTTACCTGGGGATCCTGTCAGAAACACATTTCCTTTACTAGAATGACAACACTTACTCACTGTACTGTATCTGTGGAGGAGTTGTATATTTACCATAGATTGTTATCCTAATGTAGACTACAAATGCCTCCCCCTCGCCTCATCTCCATTACATAAGAGGAAGGAGGTTTGTAAATCATCATATTTGGGACGCAGAAAACAGACAAACAATTTTTGGAGAAGCCAATGTTTTTCTTGATATCTGCAACTTCCAGTCCTGGTGATGGCTGCATCTCCCGTTTGTTGTACAGACATTACCAGAACAGGTAGTGAGAGAACAGAACTAAAAACCCAACAGTAATTTTAACTTTTCACACTCTATTTAAAACAAAAAAACAAATTGACTAAAATTAGGTTTTAAAAAAAGATGTTTGAGGTAGATCCAGGGCTGTCTTTAACACAGGGCAAAAGAGGCAGCTGCCCAGGGCCCAGTCATTGTTGATGGGCCCAAAGCAGCTACCCCTTGTCATGGGGAGCCCTGGACCGGCAACGGCAGGAGAAGGGTGAAGCAATAGCCCAGGAGCGAGAAGAGCTCCCTGATCACCATAGAGGTGAGGAGCAGCATACCTGATGTGGCGGTGCCACACAGAGCCTTGATTCCTCCGCCCTCCTCTCCACTCCCAGCTGCCCGGAGGACAGGTGGATTGGGGCCCCCTGAGGACTGGTGGGAGGCACAGGCAGCCAGGGACTGCTATCCACCATCCTCCTCCATTTCTCTTTAACACACTCTGATCCCCCTCTCTCTCTCACCCCCTCTCTGACCCCACTCTCACCCCCCTCTCTCTCTCTGGCCCCTCTCACCCTCCCTCTCTCTCTCTCTCTCTCTCTCACCCTTCTCTCTATCTCAACTCCCTCTCTGACCCCTCTTTCTCTCTCACCCCCCCTCTGACCCCTCTATCTATCTCTGACCCCCCTATCTCTCTCTCCCTCTCTCTCTCTCTCTCTCTCACCCCCTCTCTGAGCCCTCCTTTCTGGCCACCCTCTATCTCTAACCCTCTCTCTCTTTCACCCACCTCTCTCTCTCACACTCACTCCATCTCTCTCTTTCTTTTGCCCACCCACCCTATTTCTCTCTCTCTCTCTCACCCCTCTCTCCCTCATGCAGGCAGGGGGAACTGAGTGGACACTGACTGACAGGTGACAGCAAGTGAGTGTCATTGATCCCATCTGCACCCAGCAATGCCTCTGATTACATCCACCCCAAGCACTGCCACTGATCCCATTCCCTCCCCCCATCCAAGCACTGCGACTGATCCCATTCCCCCAGGCGCTGACACTCATCCCATCTCCCAACTAGCACTGCCACTCATCCCATCCCCACCAGCACTGTCTTCGCTTATCCCCAAAAGCACTGCCACTGACCCCCCAGCACTGCCATTGATCCCATTCCCCCTCCCCTCCCCCTCCCAAGCACTGCTACTGATCCCATTCCCCCAGACACTGCCACTCATCCCATCCCCCCCCCAGCACTACCGCTGATCTCATTCCCCCAGCACTGCCACTGATTCCATAAACCCGACAGCACTGCCAATGATAATACCTCCCTCCCCCCAGCACTGCTATTAATACCATTCCACCCCCCACCACCACTGACACTGACACTGCACCTAGCCCCAGTAACCAATGGGTGAGCAGTGATGATGTGCAGTAACCTCTAGCAACTAATCACTGAGTGGTAATGTTATGCTGTAACCTCTAGCAACCAATCACAATTTCTGCCTGATCTGCTACTCTAAACTGAGTTTAGCTGCTATTTAATGTAAGTCTCAAAGCAGGTGAAGAGCTGAATTGCATGCGGGGGGACTCACTCATCAATGTCTTTATGAGGGGGGATTATGGTATGGGGTTGTTCTTCAGAGGTTTGGCTTGGCCCCTTAGTTCCAGTGAAGGTAACTCTTAAGTCTTCAGTATACCAAGACATTTTTGACAATTTCATGCTCCCAACTTTGTGGGAACAGTGTGGGGATGGCCCCTTCTTGTTCCAACATAACTACGCACCAGTGCACAAACAAGATCCATAAAGACATGGATGAGCGAGTTTGGGGTGGAGGAACATGACTGGCCTGCACAGAGTCCTGACCTCAACCCGATAGAACACCTTTGGGATGAAATAGAGAGGAGACTGCCTTCTCGTCCACTTCAGTGCCTGATCTCACAAATGCACTTCTGAAAGAATAGTCAAACATTTCCATAGACACACTCCTAAACCTTGTGGACAGCCTTCCCAGAAGAGTTGAAGCTGTTATAGCTGCAAAGGGTAGGCCAACTCAATATTGAACTCTACGTACTAAGACTGGGATGCCATTAAAGTTCATGTGCGTGTAAAGGCAGGTGCCCCAATACTTTTGATTATATATTGTATTTTTTAGGTTTGATGAGTTGCTCTTTCAATTGTTATCAAGTCACTCTTGAACCTGTTGGGGATCCAATCTCCCTTTCTGCCTTGTTTTCTTATTGTGACAGCAGGAAGGTAAAGTCACCTGGTTGCATCCAGGGGGGTAGATATATTTCGCCCAGATTCAGGCTTTACGCCGACTTATACAACTAGGTGGAGAGTTGTATAAGCCCAGCTAAGGCTAGTGGGCTCATGGATGACTCATACCTCTAGGGAGAGTGTGGGGCGTCGTACAGACAGGGAGTTGATGAGACCAGCTGAAACTTGTCAGCTCATTTAGGCCTCTATAAGAACTCCCAGCTTCATTAGATGTTAGCTCATGCCTGGACCCAGACCTGTGTGGACTGTCTAGGGAGAGTGAACCCCTGTGCGGTGAGACAAAAGCCTGTGTGGCTATTTGCTTGGACATTTAAAACCAGGGACTTAGGGACTAGGACAGCACTAGGCTGATCCCAGTTGTTAGTTAGGAAACCTGTATGTTTAGTCAGAGGTCAAGTTGACCAGGATTTATTTTGTTTATATGTTTCTTTTGGCTTTGCTGTGTTTTGTCACTGTAAATAGAAAATAAACCGCACCTTTTTTTTTGATTTTGAAAACCACAACCTCCGTTTGCTGGGCCTGTTTTTGTGTGGGGAGCCCATCCCGGGGGTCACACACACCCGCTGCCGAGCTAACCCCCTCACAGTTGGTGGAGAATGCGGGCAGTTTTTTTTAAGCCAGCATGGAGGAGATACTGAAGCAGCTGGCTCTAGCAAATGCCAATCAACAGCAGACAAATGCAGGTTTGCAAAAGAGCCTTGCAGCTCAACAACAGAACTTCGCAGCCCAGCAGCAAGCTCATCAACAGAGCCTTGCAGCCCAGCAGCAAGCTCACCAACAGAGTCTGGAAGCTCAGCAACAAGCCCAGCAGCAATCTGAGGCCCGCTTCATAGACCTGTTACAGAAGCAAGAGCAGAGACTACAACAAATGGAAGCAGTAATGCAGCAACGTCCGCAGACCAGTGAGGAAAGCCGTCCCACTAATACCGCGTCCTTTGGGGTGAGTCGTTTATTGACAAAAATGACTGGAGAGGATGATCCAGAGGTATTTTTGACCACATTTGAAAGGACTGCTGAAAGAGAAAAGTGGCCTGAGGAGCAGTGGGCTGGACTGGTGGCTCCTCTGTTAACTGGTGAATCGCAGAAGGCTTACTATGACCTAGAGCCTGACCAAGCAAAAGACTATGTGATGCTAAAAGCTGAGATATTGGCAAGGCTGGGTGTCACCCAGGCTGTCCGGGCTCAGCGTGTGCATAACTGGACTTTCCAGCTTGGAAAACCCCCCAGGTCTCAAATGTATGATCTCATTCACCTGAGCAGAAAGTGGCTACAGCCAGAGACTTTGTCCGCACCAAAGATTGTGGAACGTGTTGTAATGGATCGGTTTTTGAGAGCTCTTCCTACTGCCATCCAAAAGTGGGTAAGCCATGGAGACCCAGAGACGGCCGATGGTCTTGTGGATCGTGTGGAGAAATACTTGGCTACAGAGAACCTGACGGCCTCTTCCAGAGACACTCGGACTTTCCACCCTAAGACCAGACCATCCCCAGGGGCGGATAAGAGGATTCCAAGGGGTAAGGGTGGAGAGAGTGAGAGGGTGGGAGCTCTACCCCAAGTTTGGCGAGAACAGCCTGGGAAATCAGCGGCTCAAGAGGCGGCAAGAAGGATCGTTTGCTACCGCTGCCGGCAAGCGGGACATATTGCAGCCAATTGCCCGGTTGTGGAGGAACCCATGCAGTGTGACTTTCTGACGGGCAGACGTCAGTCGCTGTGTGCGACAGTCGCATGCACTGCCATTCGAGGAATTGAGAAACATTTATGCAAAATGTGTGTTAATGGTAGAAATGTTGTGGTATTGCTGGATTCAGGTAGCCTTGTGACCCTGATAAAGGCTGAGTTAGTTAAAACAGAGGTCTCTGGGAATAGCAAGGTAGCTGTTATTTGTGTGCATGGGGACACCCGAGAGTATCCAGTGACTACAGTGTGTTTCGAGACCCCCAAAGGTACCCTCTCTCATCCAGTGGCCTTAGTATCTCAGTTACCGTATGACGCCATTGTGGGAAGGGATTTTCCGAAGTTCTGGGAACTGTGGGATGATCCTGAGCCCCCCACTGGTGCCCCTATGTACCAGGAATGTGATAGCCAGAACTCCCCTGAGAGTGGTGAGGACTCTCCGGAATTTCCCTTATCAGTATTGGCAGGGGAGACTCAAGAAACTGGAGAGGAGCCCACCTCCTCAGACGAAAACCTACCGTCTGTGGAGTTTTCTGATCTTGAGGTTCACAGGGAAAACTTTGCCACAGAACAGTTGAAAGACCCCGCCCTAATAAAGGCACGCGAAAACGTAGTGAAAATAGATGGCGAGTTAGTGAACCCAGATAATACCTGCACTTACCCATACTTCAGCGTAGAGAAGGACCTACTGTATCGGGTGGCAAAAAGGGCAGAAGAAACCGTTGAGCAGCTTGTGGTGCCCAAACCTTACAGGAAGTTGGTGTTGGAGTTGGCCCATGGGCACATTCTTGGAGGTCATCTGGGGACAGAGAAAACCCGAGAGAGGGTATTACAGAGATTCTATTGGCCGGGGGTGATGAAGGACATAGAAAATTATTGTTCCTCCTGCCCTGTGTGTCAGAGGTCGGCCCCGATGCCACATTTCCGTAGCCCGCTGGTCCCTCTACCCATCATTGAGGTCCCGTTTGAGAGGATCGCCATGGATTTGGTAGGTCCTATAATCAAGTCCGCTAGGGGGCACCAGTACATATTAGTTATAATGGACTATGCCACCCGTTATCCAGAAGCGATCCCTCTCCGAAATACCTCGGCCAAAACCATAGCCAAAGAGCTATCTCTTGTGTTTAGCCGGGTGGGTATTTGTAAAGAACTGCTTACGGACCAAGGTACACCCTTTATGTCCCGGGTTATGAAGGAGCTGTGTAAATTGTTCAAAGTGACGCAATTACGTACATCTGTGTATCACCCCCAAACCGATGGGCTGGTTGAAAGATTCAACAAAACCCTAAAACAAATGTTGAAGAAAGTGGTGGATAGAGATGGAAAGGATTGGGACTGTCTACTTCCTTATCTGATGTTTGCTATTAGGGAGGTGCCCCAATCCTCTACGGGATTCTCCCCCTTTGAGTTACTGTATGGGAGACACCCAAGAGGGCTGTTGGATATTGCCAAGGAAACTTGGGAAAGTGAGAGTTCTCCCCACAGGAGTGTGATTGAGCATGTCGCCCTGATGCAAGACCGAATTGCACAGGTAATGCCCATCGTGAAGGAACATTTGGCCCAAGCGCAGTTGGCACAGCAGAGAGTGTACAACCGTGGAGCCAAGACCCGTACCTTTTCCCCGGGGGATAGGATACTGGTACTTGTCCCTACGGTTGAAAGTAAATTCCTTGCCAAATGGCAAGGCCCCTACGAGATAATGGAAAAAGTGAGCGAAGTGAATTACAAGGTCAGACAACCAGGAAGGCGAAAGCCCGAACAGATCTATCACGTTAATCTGTTGAAAGCCTGGAGGGATAGAGAGTCCCTAGTCGCAGACACTTGGTCACCAGCTCAAACTGGTTGCGTGATTCCTGAGGTTGGAATAGCAGCCACCTTGTCACAACCCCAACAACAGGAGGTTAAGGAGTTTGTGCTTCGCAACAAGGAGGTATTCTCTGAGCTGCCGGGACAAACATTTGGGGTAGAGCATGACATCATTACCCCGCCCGGTGAAAGGGTGAAGTTAAAACCCTATCGGATCCCAGAGGCCCGACGGGAGGCAATACGGGAGGAAGTACAGAAAATGCTGAACTTAGGGGTGATAGAGGAGTCCCAAAGTGATTGGTCTAGTCCCATTGTGTTGGTGCCTAAACCGGATGGGAGCTGGCGATTTTGTAACGATTTTCGTCAGTTGAACAAAGTTACAAAATTTGACACCTACCCCATGCCACGTATAGATGAGTTGATCGACCGGCTGGGAACAGCCCGATACATGACGACTCTTGACCTCACAAAAGGGTATTGGCAAATCCCCCTGGCCAAATTGGCCAAAGAGAAAACCGCATTTGTAACCCCAGACGGGGCGTTCCAATATAAAAGAATGCCGTTCGGGTTACAGAATGCGCCGGCCACATTCCAGCGGAAAATGGACCAGATGCTGAGGCCCCATCGGAAGTATGCTGCGGCTTACCTGGATGACGTAATTGTCCATAGCACAGATTGGGCCTCACATCTGCCAAAAGTGCAAGCAGTCCTGGACTCTGTTCGGGAAGCGGGGTTTACGGCTAACCCCAAGAAGTGTACCATTGGGCAGGAGGAGGCCAAATATCTTGGGTACACCATTGGGAGGGGAGTAATAAAACCCCAACTCAACAAAGTCGAGGCCATCCAGAGTTGGCCACGTCCCAACAGCAAGAAGCAGGTACGAGCCTTTCTGGGAATCGCTGGGTATTATCTGCGATTCATTCCCCACTTTGCCTCTAAGGCTGTGCCCCTAACCAACCTAACGAAGGGGAAAGGGTCGGTCATGATTAAATGGACCCCCGAGGCTGAGGCAGCATTCCAATTCTTGAAACAAGCCTTATGTAGCCAGCCAGTGTTGTACTCACCCGACTTCTCTAAAGACTTTGTCGTACAAAGTGATGCGTCAGATGTGGGGTTAGGAGCAGTATTGTCCCAGGTCTGGAACGGGGAAGAGCACCCAGTCATTTACCTCAGCAGGAAGTTGAAGTCCCATGAGGTAAATTACGCCACCGTTGAAAAGGAGTGTTTAGCGGTGAAGTGGGCTCTAGATTCCCTTCGGTACTACCTGCTAGGTAGGCACTTTGACATGGTTACGGATCACGCTCCGTTAAAGTGGATGGCTCAAAACAAGGAAACAAATAGAAGAGTGAATAGGTGGTTCCTGGCCCTCCAGGAATTCAACTTCACAGTAAAGCATCGCCCTGGCGTTCAAATGGGGAATGTGGATGCTTTGTCTCGAGTACATGAATGCCTGATTGCTGGTGTTCCAACCCCGAGGTTAAAACAAGAGGGGGGGGTATGTGACAGCAGGAAGGTAAAGTCACCTGGTTGCATCCAGGGGGGTAGATATATTTCGCCCAGATTCAGGCTTTACGCCGACTTATACAACTAGGTGGAGAGTTGTATAAGCCCAGCTAAGGCTAGTGGGCTCATGGATGACTCATACCTCTAGGGAGAGTGTGGGGCGTCGTACAGACAGGGAGTTGATGAGACCAGCTGAAACTTGTCAGCTCATTTAGGCCTCTATAAGAACTCCCAGCTTCATTAGATGTTAGCTCATGCCTGGACCCAGACCTGTGTGGACTGTCTAGGGAGAGTGAACCCCTGTGCGGTGAGACAAAAGCCTGTGTGGCTATTTGCTTGGACATTTAAAACCAGGGACTTAGGGACTAGGACAGCACTAGGCTGATCCCAGTTGTTAGTTAGGAAACCTGTATGTTTAGTCAGAGGTCAAGTTGACCAGGATTTATTTTGTTTATATGTTTCTTTTGGCTTTGCTGTGTTTTGTCACTGTAAATAGAAAATAAACCGCACCTTTTTTTTTGATTTTGAAAACCACAACCTAAGTTTGCTGGGCCTGTTTTTGTGTGGGGAGCCCATCCCGGGGGTCACACACACCCGCTACCGAGCTAACCCCCTCACATTATATTCAAAAAAAGAAGGAAATAAACTCTATAGCCTCGTACACACGACCGAGTTTCTCTGCAAGAACCAGCAAGAAACTTGCTGGCAGAGCTTTCTTGCAGAGTAACTCGGTCGTGTGTACGCGGCTATCAGGTTTCTCATCAAGAAAACCGACAAGAATCTCAACGAGAAAAATAGAGAACCTGCTCTCTATTTTCTCGTCGAGATTCTTGTCAGCATGTTTCTCGACGAGAAAAGTGTGTGTGTGTGTACACTTACCTTTCGCCGTGGAAACCCGCGCATGCTCGAAATGACTTTGACGCATGCGCGGTAGCTTCCTAGGCATAGGTAGGGTGTAGCAAGATGGCGGCGACGGCATCGAATGTGACGAGCGCACGCTCGTCATAGTCGATGACATCACCGCGTTCGCTCCATTCAAAGAACCGCGGGTTCTTTGAATGGAGCGTCTGTACACTCGGCCGGGACAAATTTCTTGTCCAAGAATCTCGTCAAGAAAAACAACGTGTTTTTTCTTGACGAGATTCTCGGTCGTGTGTACGAGGCTTGAGGCAAACACTGGGTGGTAAAAACTTAAAAGAAAAGCCAAATAATAAAGGGCCATTACATGTTGGCAAAGGAGTTCTCCCCAACAATTGTCTACAGCTGCTCCTGAACCTGCTAAAGTTTCAATTATCATTTCTTTGTAGTGGTATTATTATTATTAATATTACAACATGAACTTAGCAATATGACAACCAATAAGTACATATAGCTAAATGAAGATCAGACCAAGTTGTTATTTTACATAGATGTATACTGTTAAGACCAGACATTGCAATAAGAAATAAACAAAACAATCATCATATGCTGTTGCTTAAAACACCCCAATGTATTACACATACCACTGGCCAGTTTTCAGTAAACTCAATTTGCCTTTAACCATAATTTCCTTTCATAGGTTTCTGTGACCCTTGAACAAAGTGATGCATATGAAATCCACATAGAATTTATAAATGCAACTGGAAGCCAACAAACCGTATCTGTCCCAAGTCGAGAAGGAAAAATGATTTTCTTTCCAATTAGACCGATTCAGCTGGGCGAGATTCCAATTACGGTGAAAGCCATATCCTCCCTTGCTTCAGATGCAGTGATTCAAAGGCTCCTCGTCAAGGTAATTAAAAAAAAAAAATACAATTTGGATCGATGTCCTAGCAGAATAAAAAGGGTAAAAGTCATATCCTTGTTTCCCTCGAATGCAATGATTCAAAGGCTCCTTGTCAAGGTCATTTTTAAATAACATCTAGATTGATTTCAGACTACCAAAAAACGAAATTATGTCAGACTGAAAAACTGTTTTTGACCACAAGTGTATGGTATATACAGCTGTGACAATGAGGTAAGCAAGAAACAACAACCCAAAACTTACAAGAGAAAAAAAACTTTTAATAATGCTCCAAAACTTGGAACTGAGATTCAGACCAAATGATTGTGATATTGCTGGACATTGTTCCAGTTTAAATTAGACATAGGAAATTGTAAATTGTTGATACTCCCCCCCCCCCTATATATAGCAGGAAATTAAAATTTAGCATAGATCAAGCCAATGCTTTTATGTGAATGGCAAGCGACCGATCTGTTGGCACTGAAGTTGTGTCTGAGCCAGGATCCATACACCTCAGGGTTAATGGCGTTCAGCTTGATGTACACTAAACTCCATGTGGAAAAGATCACAATTATCCATTGAGTGGCAATAATAATTCATACAGCAAGTGTAATGGATGGCTAGGAGACATGTCCTAACACTACACATCTGTGGTCTTCTCGTATGTTTCCATTCTTTTTGTTTGCCAGCAGTTTTCTTATGGGGTTCCATAGGAACTCCTTGCCTGAACTCTGTAAACAGAGTTCAGGAAAGGATGCGAAAAATGTACGTACATCGATGTTAATAAATGTATTTTTTTTTATCTTAAAGCGGAGGTGCCGCGGAAAAAAAATATTAAAAGCCAGCAGCTGCAAATACAGCAGCTGCTGACTTTTAATATATGGACACTTACCTGTCCTGGAGTCCAGCGACGTTCGTCACTCTGCTGCCCCCACCGCCATCCTCGGTGAGGGAACCAGGAAGTGAAGCCTTGCGGCTTCATGCCCGGTTCCCTACGGCACATGCGTGAGTCGCGCTGCGCCGTTCTGAATGGTCCCCTGTGTTCTGGGAGCCGAGTGTCTCCCAGAACACAACGGGGAATCTGCGGGAAGTGACGTGCTTCCCGCAGATTTCCCGCAGAGAGGAATCCCGGAAGTGGGTGCAAATACCTGTCTTAGACAGGTATCTGTACCCCCCTCCCCCCTGAAAGGTGTCAATTGTGACACCGGAGGGGGGGGAGGGTTCCAATCAGCGGAAGTTCCACTTTAGGGTGGAGCTCTGCTTTAACTCCTTATAAAAGGTACAAATGTCCATTTATTGAAATAAAAAATCTTTATTTCAATAAATGGACATTTGTACCTTTTAAATCTACTACACTATGGGGATCCTTCTTTCTTGTTTTTAAACCCTGAATCCGGAGATATACCTTCCAGGAAATCTGTGCTGTGTTTGGAGGCAGTATTGCAGTGGTGCCCTGCTTGGAAGTTACTGAGGAGAAAGGAGCCCTCACTGTTGGCCTGACGGATATCGTTCCATGCTCCATTAGACCCAGTGGGGTCTTCCTATGAGGTAAGAGGCCACTACTACAGGGGGAGGATACGAGGAATCTGACGTTTTCATCTGTATATCTCATAGATTTGGATTATCATTCCTGTTCCTTTATCCATTTGGTCATCTTGGTCATACATGTTACCACCCTGCTGGGACAAGGATTAAGTTGCTCCTTGGATAATTGGATTTCTCTGGATGTACTCTGTTGCAGCAACTTTATATGGACTTGTTTTAGCTTTATTAGTATCAAGTTTATGGATTTTTTTTTTATATCATCATGATGCATCTTAGTATTTTTCATTAATTGTTTGTGATGCACTTCATTATATTATTTTATTTAGATTGCATATATTCACATATTATTGTGTTTTAAAGTAATTAATGCTGCTTCACACTATTCAAATACTCATATTGGGAATATATTATCATCAGAATGGTGAAATACTTCAAATGAGTGTCTAGCATACAGACATATACCAAACCCAGGTTCTCAGGACTTGTCAGGAGGACTCTAGTGAACCACTTTTAAACACAGCCCAAAAATATGTAAAGGTGTTTAGCCAGTCCAAGGATGCAATACCTTTTTTCAAGGGTTTGAACTCTTGGACTCTCTGGAGACCACATACATATGTTTGGGCTGAGTTGAAACTTGGTTCACTAGAGTCCCCCTGATAAGCCCTGAGAACCTAAGTTTGGTATATGCCTGTATGCTGAATTTCCATTCACTATTCTGATAACATCATCTGGCAAGATTCACTATTTGAGAAATTCTGTTGTAAACTTTTACTTAAAGTGTTTGCCCATTATATATAGGGTTTTTAGTGTGTAGTACACTGGAATTGTTTCCATACCAGGGCTTGTGTACATTTTAGAATGTGTTATGTCCTAATAAATTTTTGTATGAATAAAGCTGTTGCAAAATATTTTTTATACAACAGTATATATGAGGATATCTCTGCAAAGTTAAAGAACTCCTGTTTTAGGTAGATGTTATTGTTATGGGTTTCCACATTGGAAGATTTACTATCACCTCTTCTTTTGATGACAACTGTAAAATGTTGTATATAACATCACTTTTTGTCTCAATGACAGAGGTCACCATAACAATATAGAGGGTGAATCTAAGAATCTAGACAGAAGAATGGACACTGACAACAATATAAATTAACAGTGTTAATCCTTCCCAACTCCATCTGAAACAAAAAAAAGTTTTGTTTATACATACACTTTAATACATTGTCAATGTAGCTTCATATTACTATGATATCTAATATATGTTGTTTTCTATGACAATGGGCACAGGAATTGCAACTTTCTGGGACATCAGAAGTACATCATTGTGTGACATAACTCTGGGAATATCTTAATAGTTGGATCACTACATGTGGAATGCTAGCAGGCATGATGCTTTCAGCTAATTGCAGGGGTTTAGAGTTAATTATGTACTGCTTTATTTTGACAGGCTGAAGGAATAGAACACTCATATTCACAAACTTTACTTTTGGAACTGATGAACAATAAACCACAAAATGTCTCTAAAGCTTTGAACTTTACATTCCCTCCTGATGTAGTAAGTGGCAGTGAAAAGGCATTTATCACTGTTGTTGGTAAGGATAACATTAACATTTTTAAACAATATTGCAATGAAGCAAAGCAAACATTTATTTTTTTCATTCAAAAGAATATTTTTTATCTGTTCTATGTATCTCTTTTAAATGTACAAAGTTACTTTTCCTCAGTTTGACCTCAGAGGTAAACTCCAAGCCAACAGCTAAATACAATGCTTAAAATAAACACAAGGGCTCTTTTACCTGCCAAAACATTTGTATTGCTATCAATATAGTGCTGAAATTTACACAGCACAGCCGGGTCCGGGACCCCTTTTTTACTCCACTACAGTTATGCAATACAGCCTGATCACATGCCTGTCCTCAGCCTATGACTGCACGGTAATGGATTAGCAATAGATTGATAAAGTCACCACTCACCTTCTCCTTTTTAAAACAGCAATTGCAGTACACTTAACACAGTTCTAAAGGCAAAACATTTTTCACCTTAACGCACTCCCCGCATTAAGGTGGTTGTATAGTCTATTTTTGTACTTTTACCTACAGGTAAGCCTATAATAAGGCTTAAGCCTCGTACACACGACCGAGTTTCTCTTCCAAAACCGGCAAGAAATGTGCCGCGAGAGCTTTATTGTCGAGAAAAACGTTCGTGTGTATGGTTTTACGACGAGAAAATTGCAGAGAATCTCGACGAGAAAATAGAGAACCTGCTCTCTATTTTCTCGTCAGGATTCCAGATTTACTCGTCGTGTTTCTCGTCGGGCTGTTTTGTGACGAGAAAATGGTTCGTGTGTATGCTTTTACGACTCTTCCAAAAGCGCGCATGCTCACAAGCAACTATGAGACGGGAGCGCATCTTCTGGTAAAACAAGCCTTCGTAATGGAGAGAGCACATTCGTCACGCTCAAAAATATTGCATCGTTTAAATGTTCTGCATTGAAATCTTCGTTAGAATGTTACATTAATCAAAACGAGTGACCTTCTTTTGCTGCTGATATTCACACAGAGTTATGACTTTTTTTTTAACCTTTTTCATGCTGCTCTTAAGAAGATTTATGTGTATTATATCGTGCAAGTTTTTAGGAATAATTTAAATGCTAATATTTTTAAAAATGATGTTAATTATAATTTTGCAATGTTTTGATAGTGATCTCCCATTTAATTTTGGAATCTATATTAGTTAAATTTCCCACCATGTTTTTTTGATAATCAGATTTAGTTATTCTTTTGGGGGGGGGGTGATATCTGTCCCTTTTATTGTCAGTCAAATGTATCTGCTTACTCCAAAGCTAGATTTTAAATTTTTACAAATACACATAGTCAAGTATGAACTTAAACAAAAATCACATTTATTCATGTTTAGAAATAAAATAAAGAGAAGGCAGCGCTGGAGAACCTGCTGCCATTTGTACATCCCAGGGACCCCAGAGCACACAGCAACCCTGTGTGGACACTAAAATTGGGAGCTTGAGAAGGCCAACATTTCTGAACACAATCTGATGCTGGCCTCCCAGAGGTCAGGAACAGCAGCAGGTGAGATATATGTCCCAAGTCTGTGGTACTACAACAGGCTGCCTTCTGTCCGAACACAATGAAGCAAGGCCATCACTTCCTCTTCTTCCTGGCAACCTTCCCTGCAACCTTCCCTGCAACCTTCCCTGAAGCCTTCCCTGCAGCCTTCCTTCTTCGTTTGGCTGGAGGCTGGCCCACTGGAGGGGTACTCCTGTCAGGAGGAGGAGGAGAAGATGTAGCAGAAGGGGGTGGGGCAGAAGAAGAAGGTGGAGGTGTAGCAGAAGGGGTGGGGCAGAAGAAGAAGGTGGAGGTGTAGCAGAAGGGGGTGGGGGAGAAGAAGAAGGTGGAGGTGTAGCAGAAGGGGGTGGGGCAGAAGAAGAAGGTGGAGGTGTAGCAGAAGGGGATGGGGCAGAAGAAGAAGGTGGAGGTGTAGTAGAAGGGGGTGGGGCAGAAGAAGAAGGTGGAGGTGTAGCAGAAGGGGGTGGGGCAGAAGAAGAAGGTGGAGGTGTAGCAGAAGGGGGTGGGGCAGAAGAAGAAGGGGGAGGTGTAGCAGAAGGGGGTGGGGCAGAAGAAGAAGGTGGAGGTGTAGCAGAAGGGGGTGGGGCAGAAGAAGAAGGGGGAGGTGTAGCAGAAGGGGGTGGGGCAGAAGAAGAAGGTGGAGGTGTAGCAGAAGGGGGTGGGGCAGAAGAAGAAGGGGGAGGTGGAGGTTGAGGTTGGGTCAGTTGTGCCACCTCACATATGGCGGTATTGGGGGTAATTTTCTCCATCACCCCCTTGTTGAGCAAGGTGATGAGCAGGGGCTCGCATAGGAGGCGTTGCTCCATGCTCATCACCTTGAACTTAGCCTCCACTAGGCCAGCAATGGCCTCTTCAGGGGATGTGGGCTCCTGGAGGGTGGCATGGGCCTCACGAATAAGGGCCATTGCTGCCTCACTCGTGCTCCTGTCCCTCCTGCCTCTTTTGTGAAGCCGGATGGGAGGCACCTGGGATCTGGTGCTTCTCCTTTGCCCTGCCACCTCCTGTCTGCCACTGGGCCCTGCCACCTCCTGTCTGCCACTGGGCCCTGCCACCTCCTGGCTGCCACTGGACCCTTCCTCCTCCTGCCTGACAGTTTCCAGACCCTCCTCCTGGCTGATTTCATCCTGTGTATGAAAAAGGGACATAGTTTAATATGTTAGTTTAATCTTTGCATCAAACTTTGTAATCCTGATTGAAGCAATTAGAATGTAAATCCATAAATCCTTGCTTTAAATTTACCACTACATCAGATTGACTATTTAGCACCCAATTAAGTGCAGAATAATGTCTACAGATCTTGATTTCACTTGTGGAATCCAAAATATTTTATGTTTGTCATCTTGACATATTTGTCAAACATTAAGTTTATCCCAATACATTTTCTATAAATACTATACCTGGCTCCAGATGGCCAAATCAGGATCATCCAGGATGGCTGCCTCCTCTTGCTCCAGAGAAGGCTCAGGTTGGCTGCAGGGAAGTCTGGGGGGGAAGAGTGGAGAGTGATGGCCTTGTCTCAATGTGGTCATCCAGGAAGGACATCCTGTTGTAGTACCACAAAATCGGGACATACACATCATCTGCTGCTGCTCCTGACCTCTGAGAAGCCAGGACCTTAGAGCGTTCAGTCCTGTAGGTACCTCTCAAGCTCCCAATTTTAGTGTCCACTTGTTTTGCTGTGGCTGTGGGCACCTTGGTATGCACAAATGGGAGCAGCTTCTCCAGCGCTGCTTTTCTCACCCCTCTTTTTTTGTGGATGGGGTTTTTCGTCTCCCACAGAGCCGGCAGCTCCCTTACCCGGTCAATAAATTCCGCCAGGAACTCTTTGTCGCTAATAAAGACATTCATATTGTATCTGCAAGTTAAATAAATTATATATAACTAATGTGAGGCAAACAGTCTAACCTCCTTAACATCCTAGTCACCATATATATCCTCCAACATTCTCAAGACAGTATAGGCCAACAATTTGTACAAGAAAGAAAGAGATCACCGCTCCAGGTGAGTACAAGTGGACAATCAGTGTCTTCCCAGGGACCACGGGTGCCGGCAATGCAATTGATGCGAAGAAGAAACAGGATATGTGGACAGCCGCACTCCGAGAACCATCAAGGTTGCCTTTATTTAGGTAAAACACACATAAGGCACTGCAAGTCACAGCAAAATGAACAGACACAGCAGACGCGTTTCGCACTAAGGTCTAGTGCTTAGTCATTGCAATGACTAAGCAATGACTAAGCACTAGACCTTAGTGCGAAACGCGTCTGCTGTGTCTGTTCATTTTGCTGTGACTTGCAGTGCCTTATGTGTGTTTTACCTAAATAAAGGCAACCTTGATGGTTCTCGGAGTGCGGCTGTCCACATATCCTGTTTCTTCTTCGCAACAATTTGTACAAGTCACAAAATCACATACCTTCGTTCGCACGTCCGTCACTTGAACTCCTCTCTCCGCACACCGAACGTACTATAGTCACATGTGTGTTTGCTATATACACACCACGCATGCGTCAAAATACGAACACGTCGCTCCGCACACGTCGCCCGCCCATGACGTTCTAACTAACATCTTTTCCCCGCCCCTTCTCTTTCGGCGCGCAGACAGATATGGCGGAGTTACAGCAGGTGTCTGATAATTCCGCAACTAACGAGGAGGAGACAAGCCCGGAGACCGAGAAAACGTCACGATCAAGGAGGAGATTCAAGGCATCGAATATGTCTTTTGCGGAGATGGCGGAGATGGTGGACATCTTGCTCAAGGCTGATTATGATGCCAAGCATGGGCCGTATAGCAAACCAAATAGAAGGAAGGCCAAAATCCTCACTAAAGTCGTGAAGAGTCTGAAGGCGAATTTCGGGGTGAAACGCTCAAATGAGCAGCTCAGAAAGAGGTGGTCAGACCTCAAACTGAGGGAGCCAGAGCAGTTGAGGAGCATAAAGAGAATGCTCGCTAAAAGTAAGTAAAAAGTAGACTTTTATGCTATTAATCTTTTCTAAACTGACATGTTGCTCTTTGTTTTGGTTTCTCATATTGGACTCCCTTCCAAAATGTAATATTTTGAACTTGGTTGGGCACAGTAATCGTTCGTTACGTTACCGACACTTCGTTCGGCCACTATCCGCGGTTTTGGCTTATTTTAGAGCCACAAAAGTAATTAGACATCTGCCATTTTTGCTCAAAAATTGTGGCGTATTTTTTCGTCTAGATGATGTGTTTGTAAAGAGAATGAAATGCAAACTTTTATCAGTGTAAAGGAGAGGACACTCAGCAGCTGCTTCCACATCTGTACTTTGGAGCACTATAGTGTGGGCCACCAGACCCGCCTTTTTTGGGTGTCCCACACAGGTGCATCAGAGAATTTTTGTGGTGCCTCCATGTCAAATAAATTACATCCAAAGGTGAATACTAAACATATTCTTGGTCATAAATAATGCATTCTTCTTTAAATTCCGCCCAAACACACACTTGTACCACACTTCCAAGCAATTTAGCCTGTTTTTATTTTAACATATAGATTTACAGTGTGATAAATAGACCTTTTGTTTGATTCTCATAGGGGAGAGAAGACTGGGAGGACACTCCAGGGAGCACATGCACCCCACAACTTCCAAGCAACCCCAAACTCCCAAAGACCCACAACCGAAAGATGTGCAGGAAGTTGAGGTGGAGGAAGGAGAAGTGCAGGAAGGAGAGGTGGATGACGTTGTGGGTCTGGTCACCACAACAGGTCAGTATCTGTCACCACAGCTTCAGGTAAGAGAGGTAGGCCTGCAGAGTTATAATACATTTTTTTTTTTGGTTTTTAGGGGATGTAAATGTTGTGAAGGATAGTACACGGTTCTCTGCTGACAGTGCCCTCCGCCTCATCCAGCAAGTGATGGAATGTAGCACGGAACTGGACCTTATTAAACAAAGAATCCATGTGATGGAACAAACATTTAAAGACATTCTCGATGTTTTGGGGAGAATTCAATAAGCCATCCAAACACATTTGTTTTTACATGTTTGTTTTTGCAACTTTTCGAATATTTTTGACAATCAAACCAGCCAAAAATTGAATCTGCACACAGTGTGTCAACATGTGCTATCTGCCATCAGGGGATATCCATGTACGTCTTTTGGGGGTGCAACCCCTTCCTCGTATCTAAAGTCGGTGAACTGAGGAAGGGGTTGCACCCCCAAAACACGTCCATTGATCACCCCTGATGGCAGATAGCACATGTTGACAATAGGGATCAGGATTGTAAACTTCCTAGATGAAAAAAATCCCAAATGTGTGCATATTCAATTTTTGGCTGGGCAAGGGGTGGCAGGACCCCATATTAGGACGGGCACATAGAGACATAGTTTGTGTAAGTGAATGTCTCAGATTGCTCAGAGGTATCCAATGTTGTAATTTTTGGAATGCAACTGTTATTTTTGTATTTTCATAATCAAAAAATTGCCGGGTTGGGGCCAGGCCAACCCAAAAAAACAGAAAAAACTAAAAATGGTGAGAATGTGCACAGAGTAAAATATTTGACCACAAACAACGTGTAGCTTCTTTTTATAATACCCTCTAAGCTTATTTGGTTATTTTGTAAGGTTACATAGTGAAATGGTTGTTATTTACTAAAGTTAAATACACTTGGCACTACAAATGCACAAAGACAAACTAGGAGACAGGAAAGAACAAATAATTAAAGGTTTAAACAAGCTTTTTATTGGGATCCTTAGACATAGGCTGGCATAGGAATTGCCCCCCTACCCGTGAAATACTCCATGTATTTGTCCCGAACCTCACGGGCATTTTGGGAGGGCAAGCCAGGACGGGCAGATTCCAGGCCCGGCAGGGTATTTGCAGGGGAAAGTCCAGCCTCTGGCAAAACTGAGGCCATATAGGAATTAGATTTTTGGCTCAGAAAGTTGTGTAGCACACAGCAACATAATACGACATAGTTTATTTTGTAGTCCGCCAAGTGTATTGAAGTCATAAAAAGGCGGAACCGGCTGGCCATTATGCCAAAGGCATTTTCGACAACTCTTCGGCCCCTGGCCAGCCGGTAATTGAACACCCTCTTCTCTGGGGTCAGGGTCCTCTGGGGAAATGGCCTCATAAGATGCCGTCCGAGTCCGAAGGCTTCATCAGCCAAGAAAATAAAGGGGAGTCCTTCAATATTCCCTGCATCCGGTGGCAATGCAAGGTCGTCACTCTGGAGACGGAGGGCAAACTCCGTCTGGATGAAGGATCCCCCATCGGACATCCGGCCATTCTTCCCTACATCAACATAGAGGAATTCATACCGTGCTGACACCACCGCCATCAGCACAATGCTATGAAACCCCTTGTAATTGTAGTAGTAGGACCCAGAACGGGGTGGCGGCACGATGCGGACGTGCTTCCCGTCTATGGCACCACCGCAGTTGGGGAAGTCCCACCGCGTGGCAAACTCCGATGCCACAGTCTGCCATTCCTGTGGCGTGGAAGGAAGCTGTGGAGTGAAACAAGATGAAATAATATTAGAATACCAAAGTCAGACATTACAAGGAAATTCGATAAAAAAAAATAAAGGCCAACATCAATCAAATTCTACGTTTATTAAGGTGTTTAAAATAAGTATAAGGGAAGGCTCATTTATCAGATTCATCACCCCCTCTGATGGGCCATTACTAAATTATTTTGGGGAGGGGAGATGTGTTTGGCCACAGGATAGCATTGCAGTGGCGGTGCGTCCAGAGTGGGCGCTGGAGCACTGCCCCCTCTCTCCTGTGCCCATCACTCAGAACAATACATAGGTTCATGCGTTGCATGAACCTATGTATTGTCTATGCCGCCCACTATTCAGGTGGATGGCCTCTTGTAAAGCGACCGACATATGAATAATTGCGGCATTTAGGGGGTTCAAATTGCATAGCAGAAACAGGTAGTAAAATAGTCTTGCACATTACAACCTGAGGGATGTAATTGGCTTCCGAAAAGTAAAATAGGGGACGCAGGGGGGGGGGGGGCATTCCTTGGGGAAACACTGGCAGGCTGCTCTGCCAATCATGTTCACCAAGTCTGTTTAATGGTAACATGATTGGCTGATGCAACATCAAGGGAAGGAGAAGACATCAAGGACAGAAGAAGGATGGCGCTGACCACAAGAAGGTAAGTGCAGGGCTGGGGGGAAACTGGCTGCATTAGAGGGGACTAAATGGCTGCATTGGAGTGAACAAAATGGCTGCATTAGAGGGGACAACTGGGGGCGTTTAATAGGCACCAGAGCAAAAAAGGAGGAAGTTTATTTCCTAAATTGGAGTTTGAGCCCCCAAACATTTGGAGCAACAGACGCCCCTGCTGGAAAAGTTAGTGAAGGGAAATATTTATGGAGGAGAAAAAAGGGGCAAGCTAAAGCTTCCAGCATGCATGGGGACAAAGGGGATCATTCTCAGCATATTACAATCATGGTAATTAGGGAAGGATGAAAGAAATACAATACATTAGCATACATGTAATACATAAAATGTGATGTTAAGGTAGAAAACTTACCCTAATATATTCCTCCTGCAGGACTTGTATAATGGCAGAACAGGTGTCTGGGATTATGAGACCCAGAGCCTGGGGGGAGATGCCTGTCGTGAACTTCAAGTCCTGAAGACTTCTCCCTGTCGCCAGGTAACGTAAGGTGGCGATGAGCCTCTGCTCAGCACTGATGGCTTCCCGCATAACGGTGTCCTGCCTGGTAATATAGGGGGACACCAAAGCCAACAGTTCCTGAAAAACGGGGTCAGACATCCGCAGAAAATTCCGGTAGTCCTCAGGATTATTCTCGACGATCTCCCGCAGCAGAGGCATATGGCAGAATTGGTCCCGCTGGAGCAACCAATTCTTGGTCCATGAACTCCTCCTCACACCATTCATGGACTGGTCTTGGTCCAAAACAAGCAGACCAACACCAAGCGCATGCACAGCACGAACTCGACGACGAGAACGTCCAGGCGACATGGCTAATAAGAAACGGTCGTCTTATCAGAACGCACTTTAGAACAGCAAGGCCTATGAATAACGAACTGAAAATCAGAAACGAACAGGCAAGAACACACTGTAAAACAGATACGACCTGCCTAGGCGCCCTGAAAGTCAAGATACGAACCCACAAGCACAAACTGAACCGCAGAAAACGATGTGAAAAGTACGAAGACTGAAAAGCGCGAATCGTCTTTTCCCAAACTTTTACTTCACACGCGGTAACACGAGATCAGCAAAAGCAGCCCAAGGGGTGGCGCCAAGAAAAAAGATCTTCCCCTTTATAGTGCCGTCGTACGTGCTGGACGTGAGCGCGGAGAACAACGAGGAAATTGGGAAATGTCAGTGTGTACGCATAGAAAGCTTGACGAGAAAATCGACAAGCTTAACAAAAATCTTGTCGAAAAAAACAACGTGTTTTTTACGACGAGAAACTCGGTCGTGTGTACGAGGCCTTAATGTAGGTAAAAAAAATCTCCTAAACCTTTACAGTTTAGGAGATATTCCCCTGGCAAACCGGCGCTGACTGCAGCGGCGCATGCGCACAGGGGATTCTCAGCTGAAGGCCCGGCAGACGCCGGACCTTGCCATAAAGAAGTCTCCCACGCGCATGCGCGGGAGTGACGACATCGCGGCTCCAGCCACTCACAGCGCTGGAGCCGCGATACCCGGAAGACACATCGAGTCAACATGTCGGCTACCTCGGCATGGCCCAGGTGAGTTACTGAGACCTCGTTCTAAGGTAAGTATTTCATAATGAGCTTGCATACTAGCTCATTATGCCTTTTGCATTACAGGTGAGTAAAAAAAAAATGGGGCTATACAACCGCTTTAAAGAAAAAAAATTCCACTGTCTGGTTCCCCCCCGCCCCTAAAGATTTACCTGACTCCGCCCTTGATCCAGCACTGTTCCCATATGCAGCACTGCTCCCATGGGCGTAGCATAAGGGGTTGCAGGGGCCACAATCGCAACCCTGCCCCTAGCTCCAGGGGGCCCCAGCAGCCTCCCTGTCATATTATCATATTCTCCACAAAGTCCAGCTCCGATCTGCCCTAGGGCCCCACAGCCACGCTCCAGTACTGGGCTTCTACTTTGCCTCCCACAGTCCAGACCCCTCCAATCTCATTGGCTGGGGAGAAGATGTGAGGCATTTTCTGAATGGAGAGAAGCATGGGGTGAGAACAGCCCAGGATGTGGAAGTGTCTGTGCTGTGTGCTGGCAACATGTAATGGTAACCGTGCTTAGCAAGGCAAGAGGAGGAGAGTGCCGTCCTATAGCCACGATAGGACTCCTGTCACTGGTGAGGTAAGACGTAGCTCAGTGTCTCCTAGTCACCAGCTGGGATTCTCTGTACCCCCCCACCCGGGGATGTTTGCTCACCCCACTTCCCTGACAACTGGGGAAAAGACACACACCTCCGGGAGGTGACCCTCCCCCAACACCTGTCAACACTGACAGAGAAACCTTCAGAGATTTCTAAAACAAATCCCTTAACACCTCCTCAGTCGGCCCCTGAAGGGCTGCAGGCTTCAGATTTTGTCACATGGCTTTGTTCCCCCAGATCTAAGTTGCACCCCCCCTCCAAAGCCCCAGACCACCCCCTCTGCCCTGGATACTATGCCAGGCTGCTGAGCTTCTTTCCCATTAGAGCACTCCATACTGTTCCTCCTCTGCAGGGCTGAAATCACATTCCTTTACAACACAGTCAGTTAGCCATGATCTGCACAGGGTGTATCTGCCTACTGCAACTACACTGCCGTTCTGACCAGAGAATTTCACAGGTCAGAAGGGCAACATAAAAGCCAGAAACACCCTGTGAAGACTGACAGACTGTGTGTAAAGGAATGTGATTTCAGCCCTGTGTAGTGTGGGAGCTGTATACAGTGCTGGGATGGGAAAGAAGCTCTGCCAAGTGACCTGACAGGGGTCCCTGTCCTCTGATTCTCCAGCGGTAATCCCTGTCCTCTGATGTAAAGAGGAACTCTGGGAACTCAAAACTCTTAAGCCACTTTGAGTATCTTGGCATGCGGTGGATGTATTTGCACACACGGTGGAAGTGGTGGGTGGTAATGGGGGGGGCCAGGTAAACGTTTGCATCGGGGCCCACAAGCTTCAAGCTACGCCTCTGACTGCTCCACTGAGTTTCTGGATTCACAGGCTACACTGGGAGCAGCGGGAGCCAAAGGCAGTCAAATCCTATATGGAGGGAGTGGGGGGGCGTGTCTGAGGCATGCTATGTGTATCTATGAATGCACACAGCCTGGCTTGAGAGCGTGTTTTCACAGGCACCCTCATAGCACACAGCTTGCTATGATTGCACTTGTAGGGAGGAGAGGACAGGGCTGGTGGGAGACCACCAAAGAAGAGGTGAGGGACTGGCTCTGTGCAACATCATCGCACACAGTAAGTAAAAATAACCATTTTTTTTTTTACACCATGCATCAAATTCCTAAATGCACCACATTTACATTGTGTTGCAAAATCTATTTTGGCACATTCAATGTGACAAATTCCCCAAAAAATACTGACAGTTCGAATCTTACAAAAGTGGAGCTAATGAAGATCAACTTTTTTGGTGTACAGAGATATACTGGCACAGACAGTTTTGCCAAAGTGTCTTGGGAGCATTCTAAAAGTGGCGCAGAATGAGCCAAATTCAAGTAAAAGTTATAGACAGGTATATGAATTTGGCACATGCTGCACTTGTCTTTATGAATTCCATGTGTAGCGGGTGTTTGAATTTAGGGGAGGCATCTGGGTGGTAGTGTAACCCAGATGCATTAATTGTTAGGGAATCTGAGACCCTTTTATGGTTCTTAGAGGACTCTGGTGGTATGGGGTTCCCTGCGGCCTGCAGGTGGCGCTGTCGCCCTGGGCTGGAGCTGAACACTCACCGCAAGACTGCTTCCATTTTTGTCCTTTCCTGGCGCTGGTACAGCGGGGCGAGGAACCCGCTGTGACGCAAAGAGAGAGGAGATAAAAGGGGCGGACGCCCTGACCTTGGGGTTCAGAGTCGGAGGGCGCAGCCGCGCCCAGGCACCTTCAGCCTGGGTGCTGGCGTTCCGGAGTTCTGGGCCCAGGTGCCCTTGACCTGGCCGGAGCGGGAGATGGAGTCCATCTCAGGCACCTTTAGCCTGGGGTGAGGTACTATGGCGGAAGCCTGGAGCTCAGTACCTTCGACTGAGTTCCGCGAGGGTGGAGGAATCCGAGGGGGCCCTAACTCCTTGGGTGCCCGTGTCTGAGACTAAGAGGCCGGTAAGCGGAACTTCTCCGGAGAGTCCAGCGCAGCTTTGCTGGTGACAGAGAGGCCTCCGGTAACTGTCTTGGACGGATGTCCTTCCCCTGATAGGGGCTACGTTAGCGAAGGTAATCCATGTTCTGTTCTATATAGTCAGTGGCAGTGACTATTCGCCACTGGTGACACCACAGTGGTTAGCTCTATCTAAAATAATTGTGCCTTGGCCTACTCCCCACAAAGACTGAAATGTTATATGGGTCTCAACCTGTCTGTGCTGTATGACTATTTATTGAGAAGAATAAATACAAGTTGGACCCTTTCAGTGTGTGGAACTCTGGTTGCTGGGAGCAAAGGGGAGTCAATCCGAGGAGAGGATTTGACTCTGGGACACACACACAAAGCCCGATAGTTCTGGCTTTCACCTCTACACATTGGAGGACATGGGCCGTGGTGTATCTCATCCCTCCCCCCAGTGTTAACCCCTAGACGAGACAGACAAGCCGTGAATGAGAAGGGGTGAGAGGGGTGAGGTCGCTACACAGGTAATGTGAGGAGCTAAGACTGGAGCAGCTGTTCATAGCAACCAATCAGCTTCTAGCTTTCAATTTCAAAGCTTAACCAAATCAACCAAAGTCAGACCCAGATAGGTTAATATGCAAAGTAACTCCAGATTTTTACTGTTCCAGTTTTAGTAAATCCCCCCTCCCCCTCCCCATGAGAAGAATTTATCAAAACTGGAACAGCCAGAATCTGGAAGAACTGTGCATGGCAACCAATCAATGCTCTGCCTCATACCGTTGCCACATGGATTGATTCTAATGTATGCTTTTAGCCATATTTTATCTTAACTTGTTGATAAGAACAACTCCTTGTTCCATAGGTGATGTTCTAGGACCTTCAGCCAGCAGTCTGCAGTCACTAATTCAACTTCCCTGTGGTTGTGGTGAACAGAACATGATCAAATTTGCTCCTATCATTTTTATAATGGAATATATAACAAATACAAGGCAGACAAATGACCATGCTCCCAAACTGATTTCATATTTGAAAGAAGGTAAGAAAAATCAGTGAATACACCGTTGAGATATGAAGCGTTAAAGCAGAAAAACTGCTAGAAGATATGCTCTTTATTGAAGAAGAGACATGCAATACCTCTTCTGCAATAAAATAAACCTACCTGTCTGCTTACAGTCTTCTTTAGGATGTACAATGTTTACATTTTGGCACAGATCTTGTATGCCAGGATGGCTGCTCTCCTGCGCATGTGCAGAAGTAATGTCATCCAATGCTGGTTAATGAAGATGGCTGGGTCATCAGGGGCACAATGGCATCAGAGGCATCAGGTGCCCCTTATGATGTCCTTTCTGATTAAACGCATTGAAGAGAGACATAAACCATGAAGTCACTATGCATGCACTCTCATCGCAGATAATTCTGGGATATGTAGTTTTTCAATGTCGATTTCAAGTGCAAAGTTTTATAAGTGTTTTTAACTGATATTGATAAATTGTTTAACCTGATTCACACTATGAGAAGTGTTAGGAGAGTATTATGAGGGGGAACCGCTCTGATAGGAGAAATAATTAAATTGGCTGCTGAGCTGGGGAATATTCAACTCTACTAGTGCTGTGTTTGACTTCTCTTATGAGGGTCTCATTGGAGATTTTCATTTTTTGATTCACTGAAGGATCATACTGTTGGTGTAATGGGCTTTCACATCACCTGTTTGCTTTATTCGGACTGAGTGTTTACCACTCATGTACCAATTTATGCACATGTTACTGAAGCACTGCACTTATTTATCAATAGCATCTATCATTATAAAAAAATGGGAGGAGGCACAGACACATAGACAGCACATTTTTATATAGGTATATCTCGCAGCTTCCGCCCCCCTGCAGCTCGCCAAAAGTGCTCTCTCCTGGCCTCAAGGTATGTGGGCATAATCTGTTAAGATGCATACCGATGGGCAGAATTTGTTAAGGTGCACACGGATGGGCACATTTTGTTGTGCCCATGAAAGTGCCCCTTAATATAAAATGTGCCCATCAGCATGCTACCTATTTTATGTTAAGGGTCATTCTGATGGGCACATTGTATGTTAAGGTGCACTCTGATGGGCACATTTTATGTTAAGGGGCACTCTGATGAGCATATTTTATGTTAAGGGGTAATCTGATGGGCATATTTTATGTTATGGGGCACACAGTTGGGCACGTTTTGTTGTGCTCATCAGAGTGTCCCTTAACATAAATCGTGCCCATTAGAGTGTCCCTTATCATAAAATGTGCCCATCAGCAGGCCCCTCATTTTATGTTAAGGGACATGCTGATAGGCACATTTTATATTAAGGGTCACTCTGATGGGCACATTTTATGTTAAGTGGCACGGTGATGGGCACAACAAAATGTGCCCATCAGCATGCCCCTTAACATAAAATGTACTCATTAGAGTTCCCCCTAACATAAAATAAGGGTCATGCTGATGAGCACATTTTATTTTAAGGGGACACACTGATAGGCACATATTATGTTAGTGGGGGTACGCTGATGGGCACATATTATGTTAAGGGGGCACTCTGACGGGGACACCTAATCTAAAGGGGCACTCTGATGGGGAACCCTGATGTGAAGGGGCACTCTAAAGGGGACACCTGATGTAAAGGGGCACTGTGATGGGGACCCCTGATGTAAAGGGAAACTCTGATGGGGACACCTGATGTAAGGTGACACTGTGATGGGGACACCTGATGTAAGGGGGCACTCTGATGGGGACACCTGATGTAAGGGGCACTCTGATGGGGACACCTGATGTAAAGGGACACTCTGATGGGGACACCTGATGTAAGGTGGCACTGTGATGGGGACACCTGATGTAAGGTGGCACTGTGATGGGAACACCTGATGTAAAGTGCCACTCTGATGGAGACCCCTGATGTAAAGGGGCACTCTGATGGGCACACCTAATGTAAAGGAACACTCGGATGGGGACACCTGATGTAAAGGGGCACTCTGATGACGGCACCTCCTGTAAGGGGACACTCTGATGGGGACAAATGATGTAATGATGTAAGGGGGAACACTGATGGGAGACACCAGATGTAGGGGAGCCGTCTGATGAAGAAACCTGATGGGAATACCTGATATAAGGGGGGTACCCTGACGTGGCAACTGATTTATGGGGGTAGTCTGATGGGGACACCCAATGTAATGAATAACTCTGGTAGGGGTACTTGATGTAAGGGAAAAAACTATTGGGGATATTTACATTCACAGAGACCAGAGCGTGTGGAGGAAACCATAAGAAAAGCACCAGAGAGTGCCACTTGCGCCAAAAAGAGAAGAAAGACGCGTACAATCGTTAATGGCACAGACTTGTGATTCGGACCTCGGCCGTAAAAAAAATGGAGTGACCGGACCTCCTTGAATTTTAATTCACTACCCCTGCTCTACAGTGCTTCCTACTTTGCCTATCACCTCTAAGAGCTTCCCTAAAACATGCCCAAATATTTTCATCTTTGGAGAAAGAGGGGATTATGGGCATATCCTCTTGTGGGAGGCAAAAATGACAAATCATTCTCAGACTAAAAATTATTTGATCTAGTATAGGCAGGATCTAAGTATAAGCATGGGAAAAATCAAATGTACAGGGGCTGCATGGGCTGTAATTCAAGAATTCAGATAAAAATATTAGAGCTTTAGCTGGTCACACATGTGAAAACACAGCTTCTTATTCTGGGCCTTGAGATACATAAGCTAGAATGAAGATGTACAGTATACAGCAGGGATAGCAATTAGCGCACCTCCAGCTGTTGCAAAACTACAAGTCCCATCATGCCTCTGTCTCTGGGTGTCATACTTGTGGCTGTCAGAGTCTTGCTATGCCTCATGGGACTTGTAGTTCTGCAACAGCTGGAGGTCCGCTAATTGCATATCCCTGGTATGCAGTGTATTAATAAGGTTGTTTCAGTCTACAATATGCATGGTTTCAATTCTAATTCTAATTTCACATGCCATACAAACCATTCCTTAGGCATTTGTTGTGTTTCATAATCATGGGGCTTGTGTTACCTTGTAAATAATGCTAAATTATGCAGAACAAATCATAAAGATTTAATTTCAGCTTGCTGACTAATGCAAAAAAGCTGTCTCTATCACTGATATTTGTAACCCAAAGCTGTGGGAAACACTTGCTTGATCACCTCAAAATTAAAATAAAATATATTTTGGTCTGCGAGATTGCCAATAATTAGTAATGGAATCAATATGTGATAATAAGGATATAATACTGTTTAACTGAAATAGAAGAGATGTGTAGGTAATCAGAACTACAGAGTTGTGTGCCTCCTTGTTAGAAGACCCTGCACCATATTTCTGTTGCAGGATTTGCCTTCAAAAGTCTAGATGCTGCCTTCTCTTACCTTGTGGTCCTAAGCACTGGCCATGACTGTCTTATGGAGAGAAAATAGTTATCTATTGGTTAGCAGGCCCACACAATGATCTGAAAATTCTTGGGAGTCTATTTATAAAGTGGAAAAAAGTGATAATATGGTCTTTTTCTACTGCTCTCTTGATGGTTATCTGTTGGGCTGCTGCTACTTCTTGGTATGTTGTTTATACAGACAGGGGTAACAATCATTCTTATATTATATTGTGTTTAGTAGTTCTGTCTCTAGGTGGTAGTGTATGTATTGTTTTGTCTTGTAGAGCTACATAGTTATGATGTCATTTGTCTACCGTTTTCCATTAAAATAAGAAGGGCTCAGTCTGTCTTTTCATCATAGCGCTGGCCATCGGCTCACACTGCGAGGAGTGCCCGCCAGGTTTGGTTCCCTGCTTGTAGTCCATTTCCAGCAACAACTCCTCCCTTGAGTCCTTCATCTTTGATATTCCTAATTTTATTTCCATTTCCTGTGTATACCAAATCAAACAAAAGCCATGGCAGAAAGAACCAATCTGATCCAGAGGGCCAAGCTGGCAGAGCAGGCAGAGTGATACAATGATATGGAAGCCAACATGAAGGCTGTAACAGAGAGGAGCTGTCCAATGAAAAAAGAAACCTTCTTTCTGTTGCTTACAAGAATGTGGTTGGAGCAAGGAGGTCTTCTTGGAGGGTCATTTCCAGCATCGAGCAGAAGTCAGGTGAATCGGAAAAGAAGTTGCAATTGACTAAAGAATACAGAGAGAAAATAGAGAACAAGCTCAAGAGTTTTTAATTCCTAAAGCCACGCAACCAGAGTGCCAAGTATTTTACCTGAAGATGAAAGGGGACTATTACCGATACCTTTCAGAGTTGGTGAAGGATGCTGAGAGAATCCAGACAACATAAGACTCACAAGCAGCTTATCAAGAAACATTTGACATCAGGAAGCAGAAAAAAAAGCCAACCCAACCCATCCACTTGGGCTTAGCCCTAAATCTTTCCATATACTATTATGAAATTCTTAATAGCCCAGAAAAGGCTTGTTCACTGGCAAAGACTGCATTTGATGACACCATCACAGAGCTAGACACCTTCAATGAAGACTCCTATAAAGATAGCACTCTTATCATGCAGGTTCATAGAGACAACTTAACATTATGGACGTTGAATTCCAATAAAGGTGGCGAGAGCGGTGAACCAGAAGAGAACAACTAACTGGTGCAGCAGACACATCTTTCCCCGGACAACCCTTTTTACACATCTCCATTCCTAATTGCTCCACGTCCATCCATGTGTAACAGAATTAAAGTTTTAAGTTTATTCACGCTGCAGCTTTGGGAAACTCCTTTTTTTCCCCTTTTTTTTTTATGTTGAGATCATTGACTTTTTTGGTGTGCGGTTACTGCTGTAGAGTATTAATGCTTTAACTTCATGTTGAAATTTAAAACATATACTTTTATTTTTTGCAAAGCTTTTTTTTTTCTTCCCCATTTTTCCACCCTGTAAAAACCCAGAGTTGTACATTCGGGGGTAGTGAAGGTAATTAAAAAATATTAGGTGTGGCTATTGAATTAAATGAAATTGGTGTTAGCAGGTTCTGTTTACTTTCTATCTAGCAGCTGTTCATTGAAATCAGTGGCTGCTGACAGCAAATGTGGAAAACTTCCCCCCCCCCCTCACTTCTTTCCCTCCTTGCTGCTGTTCAGTTGACAAAACCTGTACCTATTCCAATAAACCCATCATTACACTCCTGCTCTTGTTGTCCTGGTGTTCACTTAGCATGTAACAGATGCATGTTATGCACACAGTAATCTGCGGTGTAATCATTTCAGTACACTGGAACTTAAGAGTTAATGGAAGCCAATTAAATAGTTTTTGAATGACGCGTTTATTTTTTATAACTTCCAGATGTATTCCTGTAATGAGGGTGTCGCATTTTATCTTGTGATTGAACACCTCAGTTGGCTTGTTTCTTGTCATTGTAGTTCCACATCAGAAGAAAAATAGTGCAATTTATCCCTTAAGTTATTGGAAATTATGTATGAAAATAAAAATATATTTTGTAAACCAATAAAAAAAAAAGAAGGGCTCAGCCATGTTAAGTAAAATCTTGACTTGTAAGAGACATATCTGCAGCAACAAGTTACGGCCTTGATAATACCAAAGTACTGAATATTGCAGATACAGGTCAGAGTTACAGAAAAATGGTCTATTTAAATGAAAAACGTCAACAAGCCTATACGAGAGTGCTTCATCTAAATGAAGGGTACATAGATGTGTATACAAAAGCCCTAGAGCAAACCCACCTATGAATGAGTGGACAGAAAAAGATCAAAAAGCTGAAGGCACTATATCCTTAAGAATGGCTGATTGCTACATTTTGTACATCTGCAAGTGTGAAAACTGCAAAATTGTGGGAGGGGCTACAGAAAACACATGTAGCGGGGTGTTCAATTAAGGGGAGTGTCAGAGTGGTAGTTAGGCTCAGACACACTATTGTTAGGGTTAATGAACCATTTCTGTGCCATGGGAGTTAGTATTGGTGTATAGTTCCCTGGGGCCTACAGGTGGCGCTGTCGCTATAGGTCCGGGTTGAACCACAGTACAAGGTTGTGCCTTTTCTTGTCCCCTCTTGGCAGCAGTACGGCAGGGCGGGGAACCTGATGTGCCTGTCGGGAGAGGGTATAAAAAAGGGCGGCCATCTTCCATGCGGGGGGGTCCACGCCCAGGCACCTTCGGCCTGGGTGTGTGTGTCATCCCCGGGTGCCCCAAGCCCGGAGGCCGAGTTCCTGTTCCATCCCAGACACCTTCAGTCTGGGGTGAGGTACTTATTTGGAAGCCCGGAGCCCAGAACCTTCGGATGGGTTCCGCCGGGAATCGAGAGCTCCCAGGGTGCCGCCTTGCGAGGGGATCCGTATCTGAGATGAGGAGGCCAGGGAGGTAACCCTTTCCGAAGACCCAACTCAGAGTCGTGGTGACGGTGAGGGCCTCTGGTAACTCTCCGGAGGGATGATTTTCTCCCTTACATGGGCCAAATACTACTTTAGAAGGAAATTCACGTTCAAGGTCAGTGGCAGTGGCCTAATAGGGCCGTGCCCTATTCATCCAAGTCAGTGGCAGTGACTTTTATTCACCAGGTCTGTGGCAGAGACCGTGCGCCAAAACTGTTTGTGAAGCCTAAACAGTCAAAGAACCTGATTCAAGTTTGTGCCTGGACCTCCTCCCACCTAAGCTGTCCTGTGTCTTGTTCCAAACTTTCTGCTGTCAAAGAGGCATATTTATTATCCGTGTGAAATAAATATAGAAGTTGGACTTTCAGTTGGTGTGGACAGTTACATTAGTGGGGAAAATATAAGGACTTGCATCTACCTAAGGTAGAGGTGAGAATCATCCTCGGGAGGATTCAACCCCAGCCGCAGGCAGGTCCGAAAACTAACACCGCTCAACCTCCTTACTCAGGAGGGTACGGGCTTGTGGTGCGGTGTGCCTCTCCCCTCCCTGCGAGGAGCCGAACACACACACAAAAAAGGCAGGTAGGGGGAGAGGTTAGGGCGCTACACACACAAGATAACAAATCTTTCAATAAACTACTTAAAGAGGAGCTCCAGCCCCCCCCCCGTCCAAAAATTAAAAGTCAGCAGCTACAAATACTGTAGAAGCTGACTTTTAATATTAGGACACTTACCTGTCCAGGGATACCGCGATTTTGACACCCCTGACGATTTTTCAATCAGCTCTCGGGTGCTGCCGCCACCATTTCTCGTAAGGGAGACTCACAGCCGGTTCTCTACTGCGCACACGCGAAGTGTGCTGCGCTTTCTGAATGGCCCGGCATCGGTGGAAGGAGGAGGAGGGCTGAACTTCATGGAGAGACCTTGCCGTTGTGAGGTCTCCCAGAAGTGGGGACGAGTACCTGTCAAAAACAGGTACCCATTCCTCCTCCCCCTCGAAAGGTGTCAAATGTAGCAGTGGAGGGGGGAGGTAGCAAAAAAGCAAAGCTTCCCCTTTTGGATGGAACTCCGCTTTAAGAAGACAGCTATACCAGACTAAGCTGATGAAAGGCTGCATTTGTAAAGTGGGTCTGTGGTGCTGTGAAAGTACCACAGACCCCTTCTCCAAGTCAGCCTTCAAAGCACCTCAGGCACCCCACCTATTTCAACCTCTTTCTCAGATATTGCAATGCCACTACCTGGGTCATTTCATTGTTTCCACTAGTCATGGTCATAGCAGACAAGAGACAGTCATTCTTCACTCCAGGATCAGTCTCTCTTACACACATGTGCAACAAGAATGAATGCCTGTAACCAGAGCACACTCAGGTGGGCGCGTGTATAAGAAGTGGCTGCTCGAGTAGCTCTTCTATCTTATAGAATGCCCACAGTGAGAAGGATACTGTTCCACTCCCGGGGCAACTAACAGATGACTGCTTATCTCCTAGGTATTGTGGTACTGAGTGTGTTCTGGTTAGATACTGACAATGGGTAATGGAAGAAGCATTCTAGTACCTGATACTGGGACATGGGGTGGGTACACAGCACCCTGGAATTGGGTTCCAATTCCAGGACAGTCCCATGAAAATCAGAGCGATTGGGAGGTGTGTGATTGCTATACGGAATAATAAGAACTGCACCGTAAGTTTAATAATAGTGTAATAAACTTGTTTTTTTTCCAAGATTTGCTTTGCAGTGAGGTAGACCAAATAGGCAAACATAGAAGTGGATTCATTTAAGGGATAGCTTCTTTTAACAACAGAAAGTGATGCTATGTAAAAACATTAGGTCTTATAAAAACCTTTGTTTTCATATTACAGAACTATTTAGTCTATCCAATAGTGATATTGCAGCTATAGGGGGGTCGGGTATGCTGACTCATCCACTGGCTTCAAATATCTGTTGAGGATACTTTGCGATATGCCTGTTTTTTTCCTGCCTATTACATTGTCCCAGAAACAGCAAGAATGCTTCTTATCCTCCTGTTGTATTCCTCAAAAGTCAAAATGTATTCAAATCTATCAGGGACAGTGGGATTATTTACTTTACACATAACACATTTAATGTCAGCAAGGAAAGTTGGCAAGGGATGAGAAAAATGATCACAAAACATTTCTGTTGCCGTTGAAATGAGACCTCTAAAAAGTTCTAGTTTTTTTCAATCTCAGCCAATGCTGCTCATTGAGCCATGCCCTCTGACATGTTTTGCCACCACCCACTGGGGCTTAATCATAGGGCATTGACTGAGGCTTTCATATGCATCCATACTAGAATCGGCTATGGTGAGCAACGGTTTCAAGATAAAATGTTAATTGCTTACTGGATAAGTTTTCTTAGGACTCCATTCTCAGAGAGGAGGCACCTCCTGCTTCACCATGTGAGCAAGGACTGTGGGGGCACTTCCATTCAGGGTAAAAATGCTTTTCTCCTCCCGCTAACCATGAATTGAGAACAGATAAACTCTGACCTCATGTAGCAGAAAGAATACTAGACTTTATTTTCACTAATAGTGGTACGGACAATGTTTCACCTTATGGAAATACTGTCAAGATGCAATTAATTTGGATCCTGGAGTGTGAGTCTAGAGTTCAAACACATGGTTTTGGGCATCTATTGAACTGTGTGTAGGGTCTGTCCTGATGTGCAGAGTCTACTGTACAGGGGTTACTGTTTAATGATTAAAGTAATTATTGTTACATTGTTACAGTAGAGGTGGATGCAAACACTGAGCCAAGCAGGCAACTGCGTTTGTGGTTAGTAAAAGGCTACATTTTAAACTTGTTTGTTAAGAAAAACATGTACAAGATGCATATACCATGTATAGGTTATAAAAATCAGAGCAAATACAACAGCAATATTTGTGGAAATGGACTGGCAAAGATACATATTCATGCATCTGCCAATAATTATCAGGCTGGCAATGAAAAGAAACAACAGTAAACAAATTAGAGTATTTCCACATATGGCTGCTGATTTGCTTCCCGATCAGGAAAGCCATAGAAGACAACTGAAATTTCAAGCAAAGTCCACAGTATACAAAAACTTCCAGAGTAATGTCACCCATGGCAGTATAAAGTGCAAAATAAGGGTGACATCCAGGACAGGTATATAGGCATACAAGTACGCCTGACTGGTAAAAACAAACAACCTAAACAAAACCAAAAATCCCCCACCCAGCCCGACCAAGAAACGTATAGCGAGTTTTTACCCATAACCAACAACAAATGTATAATGTTTCGTGAAAATACAGTTGCAATTTAAATATGTACTTTAAATATTTACAATGCTGCTCCTACTTATTATGATGTCTGAGGTATCAGTGAGCAGCCATCCCATCATTTTGGTGCTCCATCCAGTTCCCAGTTCCTCAATCTCACCACTCATGATCCCTGCCAATCCTCCAATGCACACGACGGGAAAACAATGATAAAGGTCTCTGCATAGTAGAAAGGTCAACAGCAGCCTTAAGATGAGGGTAGAACCTTCCACCATTCTATTACTGTAAAGCATCTGCTATGCAAAATTCAACTTCTGTTTCATGATGGGAACAAACCTACTTCCATCTAAAAAAAACGGACCTGCTTATTCTGCAATCTGGCATGTTTCCTGAAATATAAGTATGAAGCAAGCAATCACGTGGAGATATTGCTGTGCGATTATCTCAAGCATTTACACAGCCGTGACAAATAAACCTTGTATTTTGCCCAATAAATGTATTTCCTATGATTGTTATGTCCATCTAGTAACCATAATGCAGTATTTTCCTGATAGAGCTATTTCAGGAACATACTGAATTATTGCCACTAAATGCTAATTTTTTAATAAATAGCCCCCAATCTGTTTAGATTTGGTTGATGGTAACCACGTACTTCTGCTCAAACATTCTATGTTTTAACACTTTCATATGCTTTTCAGTATTTGTAATTACAATCCTAATAAAATCTGACTATATGCAGCAATGAATTTATTTCAGGATACCAGAGAGAACTTGTCTATCAAAGAAAAGATGGATCTTTTAGTGCATTTGGAAATAATGACCCTTCTGGAAGCACATGGTATGTTGGATGTTAATAAAATAATCAGCTATATATATCACAATGATCTATGATGAAAAACATCATAGAGATTAAGTGATGTGGGGTGTTTTCTTCTGCTTTTAAGCACTCAGTTACAAAAAGCCACCTTAAATGCAATGCATTTGGAAGCATGAGACTGTAACCCATCTTTCTTTTTTTTTTTTTACATCCCTGGTCCAAATTAATGATTTATCTCTATATAGCTTCATATCTGAACAATCAGATCATATTAAAAATGTAATTTCCAGGTCTCATGTACATAGATTCATGATGATGATGACTGATTTTTGCCAGTAAAAATGTTTATTAAATTTCAACAGTGTATCGGTCAAAGTGCAGCAGAATACATCCAGTGAATACAATGATTAGATTATTTTACGTGTTATAATAAAAGTATTATTCTCTGTTTAACAATGTATTTATTATCTTTGTAGTTAGAAAATCAATGAATTGAAGATAAATAATGTTTTGTATCTTCTAGTTTGTGTTATTTAGCTGTCAGGATCACCTTTACTAGTTTTAGACTGCCTTTATGTTTTTCCGATCTATTTTAAAGCTAAACTCCAGACGACAGCTAAATATGTAAAGAGGAAGACATGCATACACGGGAGCTGTTTAACATGACAAAACATTTCTTATTTCTGTCCATCCAGTTATGAGATTTACTTATTTCTGCCTTACAGCACAGCACTGTCTAACCTTGCACTGACACACACCAAATTTGGTCCTTGTATTGCCTCTCTCGCTCCCATTCTAAGCTCTGCTGTACTGACTGAATGGTAGATTTCAAGAGGTTTATACCAAGTCAAATTCAAAAACTTACATTGCTTGCATTTAAAAATGCATTTCATGATGTATTAATGATCAGATAGTTATATTATATGTGACTTTTATATCTGCCTGGAGTTTAGATTTAAAGAAAACCTGTTAAAAACATGAGACATTCAAACTAAGCATATAATGACAAAAACATAAGCACATGCTACAAAATCATTAGTGAATCTAGAGAAATAAGATGCTGAAGTAAATTTTGTAAACAATGTACAATTGTTTCCTGTACATTCAACCTCTGTCCTTCCTTTTATTCCTTTAGCTTCTCCATTTGTCCTTTCATGTGATAGGTGGCTTTATTGATCAAGCTAAAAGTTTGAAAGGCAGGACCAAACTTGACTTTTACAGGAAAAGCCACATCTAACATTTTCTGTCTATATCTTTGGATTTACTGTACTAATAGTTTTGAAATGCATTTTTGAACTAAAAGGTAACATCTGTTAAATTGCTATCTGTGCAGTTGGAATTCCTCAGGTTTATCACAGGTTTTTATAGAAGAATAAGAAATATGGTTTATACCGCGCTAAATAAACTGTGAACAAATAATATTGTAGAGAAGGGGGGGGGGCTAAAGTGGACTTTGATGGCACCGTACGTAGAACTGATACTCAGTCAAGGTTACATGATAAAAAATATTATTTATTACAAAATATAGAAAAAGTTCATATGCATATTCATACAGTAAAAGTACTAAACGTGACAATCATGAATTAACTCGTTATTGACATTCTATTGTTACCAATGAAATATCCAATCATCAAAAGTGCATTGTATAGAAGCTCTACGTGTTTCGCGGTTTATTTCAGTAATATCCGCTTCCTCAGGAGCTATATGCAGGCATATATTTTTTCAGAAGATATACATGGATTTTGTCACATAACTATGAATAGAAAAAATATTATTAGTATATTTATACAATGTGGACATATGATGTTACAGTTTTATATAGAAGAAAAAGAACTGCTTCTATACACTGTGAACAAATAATATCTATAAGGCTGCAGCGATTAATCCAAGTGATTTAAACAAGGTGAACATTTGTAAAACAAAAAATAATCACGCTAGTCATACATTATTACGTGCAGTGCATAAATACAAAATTCTGAAAATACATAAGAAGATATAAATTAGTACAAGGCTTCTTATGACACTTCACACCCAGTGAGCATGGACGCTCCCCAGATGGTAGGGACCACCTATCGCTAGGATAGTCAAATAGGCAGGCGGAATTAACCTCTGCAGTGTTTATGGGACAGGAAATCCTCTGGAACACTCCATTGATAAACCAGATCTTCTATAGTAGTCACACTCACAGCGGGATCACAGCGATATCAGTACAACCAGAAAGGGACCATATAAAGAAAAACTCCAATAGTGTGATACCGTTTATAAAATTTATTGAAAAGAGAAAGCCAATTGGCTAATTACAGTATATCAAAGTTAATCTCCCATGGATAAACGTCTGCCGGCAAACTCGAAAAACAATCACCCGCACTTCCCGGTCCCATGGGGCGTGATGGCGTCAGCTCGTAGCTCCGCCCGACATGTTTTGTCAGACGTGACGTCTTCTTGGGGCACATTAATTCATATCTTCTTATGTATTTTCACATTTTTTTATTTATGCACTGCACGTAATGTATGACTAGCGTTATTATTTTTTATTTTATGGAAGAATAAGTGACTACTACAGCAAAACAAAATCCAATCTGATTATATAAACAAAATATAAAACATAACACATATTAATCTGCACCTACTAATGGACAAGAATACACAGCTCATCCTCTTCATTTCAGTTTATAATTAAAGAATTAAAACAAAAGATTTGGAGACATGGACATAGTAGGGGGAGATTTACTAAAATTGGAACACTCAGAATCTGGTGCAGCTGTGCATGGTAGCCAATCAGCTTCTAATTTAAACTTGTTCAATTGGGCTATGACAATAAGACCTGGAAGCTTGTAGTTGGGGTGCAGCGTGGTGTTGTAACAATAATTCACACAGTCAGGTGCAATCATGAACTTGTATTTGAAGCAATGCAGCAACAGTTTGCAACAATCCCGGTGGGAAGACTGCCCAAGAAGGTGCACTCATGGTTACAGCAATGTGAACAGAGCAAGTTCCAGCCAAAATGACTGTGTCTCCAGAGAGGGACAGAATGCGGCCTGGCCATTTAGTGCACAATAGGGAAGATGTCCAGAAAAGATGTGACCCTATGCTGTCCCTCTTCGTTAGGAAGCTTTCCCTACCGTTAATACTGTCCCTAAAAGATGGGGTACCTTTCTTTGCACTACCCACTTGCATAAAGCAAGCCAATCCCGGGAGCCAGTATCTTAAATAGGCTCTGCCTGACCCATATGGCTGCCAGAGCCACATGGGCCAACAACATCCAACCGGATCGCTTATGCAGTGACCCAGGAACAACCATAGAGGAACCAGGTTCCTCCTGACTTCCTCTCCAGCTGCAAAGCCACTGTGGTTGAGTGCCACCTGCAGTGGAGGAAACACTTGCCTACAAGTTGATTGGTTTCTTTGCAGAGCTGCACCAGATTTTGCATGCCCCAATTTTAGTAAATTCCCCCTATGCCGCGTACACACCATCGGACATTCCAACAACAAAAGCGTTGATTTTTTGTCGACGGATGTTGGCTCAAACTTGTCTTGCATACACACAGTCACACAAATGTTGTCGGAAATTCCAATTCCCAAAAACACGGTCACGTACGACACTATAAAAGGGAAGTTTAATACCAAGTGCGCCACCCTTTTGGGCTCCTTCTGCTAATCTCGTGTTAGTAGAAGTTTGGTGAGAGATGATTTGCGCTTTTCAGCCTGCATTAAAAGATTAAACAATTTGCAGCGTGACGGATGTGCTATCTCCATTAAGAATGCTAGTTTTACCAGACCGAGCGCTTCAGTCTCGTACTTGATTCAGAGCATGCATGTGTAGCACACAGACCCTTTTTTCCTGCTTACCTTCACTCGCAGGTTTAAGGCACACCATGCCACATGCCCGTATCCTCCTGGTATAAGAGGTTGAGCGGTGTTCTTGTAATTTTTGGGTCCTGCGGCGAGTTCTCGTCCCACTGGTTCTCGTCCCTAGAGTGTAGGGAAGAGTCTATCTTTCCTGCTTAAGAAGGCCAATGTCCAGGCAGTGTCAACTCCAACAAAAGAGTTTATTTTTCCTTTGCTTGATAACAACAGGGGGAGGTTGAAGAGAGAAAGAAGTTGAATAGGGAGGTAGATTCAGGCACACAACACCTATCGTTACACTTTGCCACTCAAGCCTGAGTCGGCTTTGCTCACCCGGATAGTCCCCTCTCATGGTTCTAGAAGCCGGAATGAAGCACGAACTGTTAATTTGATTTCGTACCCTTCACGGACAAGTTCAGGAGATCCTCTGCCACAGAATCCTTTAATTCCTGAAGTAGAACTTTGAAACCCCTGTAGATTATTAGAGACCATAGGTCTCTGGGGCACACTACAGGAGCTATCTTGCAACTCACGAATCCTTCCCTCTGATAGGCAACCAGGCCTCCACGAGACAGTGACTTCCTTCACCGGTCCTCCGGACAGGTCCTCCCCTGGTTTCCTCTATTTCAGAGCGGACCACCCTCACTTGGGCTCCCTGGGACTCCAGTGGTTGGTTGTAGACCCAGTTGAAGGTACTGGGCCTACCTGGAACTCTATAGCCTCAGGCTAAAGGTGCACGAGACTCATCGACCAGTTCACGCACCCCCCGGCCAGCAAGGCCAAAGGGCGCGACTTCGCCACCAGGGGTCCTCCTTGGAATCCCCCCCGTCACACCACTCAGATCATGGCATCTGCCCCTTATATACCCTCTCCCGGCATGCACAGCAGGCAGAACCCGCCCACCGCACAGCAGCCGAGAGAGAACACCCAATCCTGCAACGCCACCTGTGGTTCAACCCGAGACCTAGGCAACAGCGCCACCTACAGGTCAAGGGGAACTACACTCCAGGCAACACCACAGCAGAGCAGAGTCCAAACTAACAGAATTAGAGAACCTGATCCAAACTATTGCTCAGGCTACCCTTAAATTTAAAGCAAATTTTGAATTTTTTGCGTCGGAATTGTCTACACACGCTCGGAATTTACGAGAACGGATTTTGTTGTTGGAAAATTTGAGATCCAGCTCTCAAATTTTTGTTGTCGGGAATTCCGTCAGCAAATGTCCGATGGAGCCTACTCACGGTCGGAATTTCCGACAACAAGCTCCCATCGAACATTAGTATGAGTGTGTAATTTATCCACAATTTGACAACTCTTTTGGTGTGTTATCTGTTAAAAAGAATTTATAACTGGTTTTAGCTTTGTGGCAAAATATTGTCACATCCTCTCAGGTTCTTGAGAATAATTGCAGCAATCTGTAGATATCTCATTTCAATTTATACACTGTCTATTTGGTAGGGATGAGCCGAACTCCCCACAGTTTGGTTTGCACCAGAACATGCGAGCAGACAAAAAATTGGTGCGAACACCGTTAAAGTCTATGGGACACGAACGCTAAAGTGTTAATTTTAAGGGCTCATATGCAAGTTATTGCCATAAAAAGTGTATGGGGACTTGGGTACTGCCCCAGGGAACATGTATCAATGCAAAAAAAAGTTTTTAAAACTGCAGTTTTTTCAGGAATAGTGATTTTAATAATGCTTAAAGTGAAACAATAAAAATGTAATATTCCTTAAATATCATACCTGGGGGGTGGGTGGGGGTGTGTCCCCTTAGTTTGCCTGTAAAGTAGCACATCTTTCCCATGTTTATAACCGTACCACAGCAATATTACCTTTCCAAAGGAAAAAAGGTCATTTAAAATTGCTGTAATGTATTGCCGACTCCCGGCAGTATACATAAAAAATCATTGAAAAAATGGAGTGGGTTCCCCCCTATTCCATAACAGGCCCTTTGGGTCTGGTATGGATTTTAAGGGTAACCCTGCGGCAAACTTTAAAAAAAATATCCCCTACCCATTCACCAAAAAAGTGTAAAAAAATTAAAAACGACAGGAGACAGTTTGACGATTCCTTTATAAAACATTTTTTAATAAATTGTCCCGCAATGTAAATCCATCGTCAATCACGGCGTTAAGGCGTCCCGCCGACTGCCGTATTTTTGCTTTGACAGCTGTTATATAGGCAAGGCGGGGCCACCCGGTGATGGAAATGGGTGACCCCGCCCCTCTCTGACATCACAAGATGTCAGAAGGGGGCGGGGTCACCCAGTCACATCACCGGGTGGCCCCGCCCTTGGCTATATAACAGCTGTCACTGTGAAAAGACAGCAGTCGGCGGGACGCCTCCCATCGAGGCGGAGCTTTTTTTTTCAATTTTTTCCGGTTCGTCAGCGCCGTGATTGAAGAAGGATGGACATCGCAGGACACTTTTTTTTTTTAAATAAAGGAATTGTCAAAAACTGTCTCCTGTCGTTTTGACTTTTTTGACACTTTATTGGTGAATTGGTAGGGGTACAATGTACTTCATACCCGTTCACATAGGGGGGGGCTGGAATCTGGGGGCCCCCTTGTTAAAGGGGGCTTCCAGATTCTGATAAGTCAGTCCCCGCCTGTAGACCCCCACAACCACCGGGCAAGGGTTGTGGGGATGAGGCCCATGTCCCCATCAACATGGGGACAAGGTGCCTTGGGGGGGGGACCCAAATGGACCCAAATGCACCCTCCCCATGTTGTGGCCTGGTATGTTTCAGGAGGGGGGGCGCTCTCTCGTCCCCCCCTTTTCCCGTGGCCTGCCAGGTTGCATGCTTAGATAAGGGTCTGGTATGGATTTTGGGGGGGAGCTCCACGCCATTTTGTTAAAAAAAATGGTGCTGGGTTCCCCTTAAAATTCATACCAGACCTGAAGGGCCTGGTATGGATTTTTTTTTGGGGGGGGGGACTCCCACGCCATTTAAAAAAAAAATGGCGCAGGGTTTCTCTTAACGACTTCAATATATAAACTACACTGCCTTCATTGACTGAATATAGAGTATACACTGAATATCTAGTCTACACGAAATGCAGAGTGTATATATATTGTCTTACAGGTTAGTTTAAAAAAAAATGTTTTTAAAAGGGTTTACAACCACTTTAAGAGTCTGTATATTGGTGTTAAAATAGCACAGTTACAAGGTAACTTTTGTTTATACGATTCAGCGGGTGTCAGTTTTTCTATATTAGTCACTAATTTAGGTAACGTTCTTTTAGGAGACTAATTGTATAGAACCGGATTACCTTTTTTGCACTAATTGTGATTTTGTGAGTTTTGTCTGTGACAAATTACTTTTTCTTTTTAGGTTATCTGCATTTGTCTTACGATGCTTTTTAAAAGCTCGTCAATTTATTTTAGTTGATCCTGTAGTACTACATGATACACTGACATGGCTACTGAAGCATCAGAAAAAAAATGGAGAATTTTGGGAACCTGGAAGAGTAATAAATACTCAGCTTCAAGGAGGTCAATACAGTCCAGTTACTTTAACTGCATATATAATGGCAGCTCTTATTGAATACCCTGGGCTCCTGGTAAGAGACCAATTTCTATATAACTTTCAGATTTAAAAAAAACTGTTCCATTTAAAAATATTTCAACCTTACTTTATATCCACCGATATAGGTATCAGCCAACATGTGGTATACATGGACCTCCAAATAGAAACATTGTCTTTGGGAATAGTAACAAAAAAGAGAGAATATAGTTCTCCCAAGAGGACCACTACTAGGACACAATGATTGATTCAAAAAGGTTTAATTATATTGAAAAACACACACAGATTAATGAAAAGGAGGGGACTAAAGCCTCGTTCGTACACACGGCCGAGATTCTTGTCAGGAAAAAAACGTTGTTTTTCCTGAGGAGAATCTTGACAAGAAACTTGTCCCGGCCGAGTGTACACACGTACGATTCAAAAGAACCGCCGTTCTTTTGAATGGCACGAACGCGGTGACGTCATCGACTACGACGAGCGTGCACTTGTCACATTTGATGCCTTGTTACACCCTATGCCTATGCCTAGGAAGCTACCGCGCATGTGTCAAAGTCATTTCGAGCATGCGCGGGTTTCCACGGCGACAGGTAAGTGTAGACACGCTCGGGTTTCTCGTCGAGAAACAGGCCGACGAGATTCTCGACGAGAAAAAAAAACGCAGGTCTTCTTTTTTCTCGTCGAGAATCTGGGCAGTTTTTTTGACGAGAAAACTGAAAGCCGCGTACACACAGCCGGTCGTGTGTATGCGGCCTAACAGTTTACCACACAGGTAGTTTAAAAATAGGACAACATTGTCATATGTTAAAAAGAAGGGGAATCGCAGCTGCACATACCATTCACACCCACATTCACAGTACCCAAATTGAAACAATCACTTCAGTCAAACATTAGCACTTGTTTTTTTTTTTTTTAACAATCAGGAGTGCTTTATTGAAGGAGATATACAGTACATCACAAATAAACGGAAGTACAGAGAACAGACAATCATTTGACCATTTGTGTCCCGGGTCACTTACAGCATATCAACATTCAAGTTAGTGTACAGACAGCATCTTAATGCAATAGGAATGAGAATCCATCAGATGTTACAGATACATCAAACCACTGGAATAATACAGTGAAAACATTTGACAATACCTCTATCCCCTAGTTCAAATTCAGAAGAACAAATATGAATAACTATGAAAGGGGGTGGGGCAGGGGGAGGAGAGAGGGGAGAAGGGTCCCCCCACAATGAGGGGGGGAAGGGAGGGGCAGGGGAGGGGGGGGGAGGGAAGGAGGAGGCCAGGGAAGCAGAGGGAAGCAGAGGGGGAGCGCAAAAGGCCCACCCCATGTTCAAACAGAAACTATCAGCAGGATGTCCACGGAAGCCACACTTTATCAAATTTCCATGGGCACCCACGACTAATGTAAGTCAGCTTGTAAAGGGGCAATACCGCATTAACCCCTCTTTCCCATGAGGACACCCTGGGAGGAGTAGGGGATGTCCATTTGTATAGAATCTCCTTTTTCGCATAAAATAGTAGGTAAAAAATCAGCAGCTTATTATGGTGAGATCTTTGCTCATCGTCCTGTATACCTAGTAAGGCCTGTTCGGGGGTCCTGGGTACAGAGAGCTCAAGTCTTACATTTAGTTGTTCAAAAATCCCCGACCAAAATTGAGACAAGTTAGGACAGTCCCAGAACATGTGCATGTATGTGCCTAAGTGAATTTTACAACGGGGGCAGTGGGGATCCCTGTCAGGGTAGATTCTAGATAAGCGTACCGGGGTGTAATAAACCCTGTGCAGAAATCTTGTTTGAATGAGTTTATCGCCTGCAGAGATGACCGGTTTTGTACCCTGTTCCAGGCAGTCCTCCCAGTCCCCCCTCTCCAGTGTCGGGATATCCTCCCTCCACTTATCCCAGAGCCTGCCCATCTTCAATACATCTATTGGAAGAAGGGTACCATACAAGGCAGAGAGGGGCTTCTTGAGATCCCCATCTCTTAGGAGATCTTCCAGTGGGTCAAATTGCAGGGTTGGAGGGGTAGGGAACTGGGCTCTGACAGCATGCCGGAGCTGGGCGTACCGGAAGTACATCCAACCCGGCAGGTCATGGACACTAGTCAATTGATGGAGTGAAAGCAAGGTACCCGTCGGTATAATATCGGCCAGCAGCGTTATACCAAATCTCGCCCATACCTGAGGATCCGGGACCGTTCGGAGATGTGGTAGATTGGGGTTCCCCCAGAGTGGCTGGGCCGGTGACCATCGATCCGACCGTGTGAATCTGCGCCTAGCAACGGCCCATACCCTAAGAGTTGCCCTAGTGGGGGCGGGGAGATCAGCATAAGCCTTAAATCCCCTGTAAGTCAGGTTTTGCAGGGCCTGCAGGGAGCCCAAGTGTGCCGCCTCTAAACATACCGCCGCATTGGAGCGCTTAGCTCCAAACCACCAGTGAACAGTGACCAATACGGCCGCCCAATAATACACCCGCACACCGGGGAGGGCAAGACCCCCCAAATGCGTGGGCAACTGTAGCGTTGACTTTGCCAACCTGGGGGCGGACCCATTCCATAGGAACGACATACTGCACTTATCCACCTCCTGAAAGAAAGACCCCCGAATCCACACCGGGCTGTTCCTAAAAAAGTAATTGAGTTTGGGTAGGATTATCATTTTTTTAATGTTTATGCGACTTATAAGGTTCAAAGGCAGCCCAGACCAGGACCGGCATCGTTCCCTCAGGAGACGGAGGAGGGGCTGTACATTTAAGGAGTAAAATTGTGCAACATCTTTAGTAACCCGCACCCCAAGGTACTTGAATTCAGTAACCCACTGCAATGGGGAAGAAACCAACGTTGGCGGGCACTGTCCGTCTAGAGGTAAGAGGGTCGATTTGGACCAGTTAATTCGGATACCAGACAGGGATCCAAATTTATCAAATAGTGCTAAGGCAGCAGTCAGAGACTGCCCCGTGTCATTTAAGTAAAGCAGAGCATCATCCGCATAAAGGGATATTTTTTCCTCCAAAACACCTATTTTCAAGCCCCTCACCTCCGGCGATTCCCGAATTAGGATCGCCAAGTGTTCCAGGGCCAGAGCAAAGAGGCTGGGTGACAAGGGGCATCCCTGTCGAGTACCTCTTTGCAGTGGGAAGGAGTCCGAAACCCAGTCATTCGTACATACCCTGGCCCTGGGAGCCTTATACAGCACCTGAATCCATTTTATAAATTTAGGGCCAAAGCCAAAGCTTCGTAGCACACCCCAGAGAAAGTCCCACTCCACCGAGTCAAATGCCTTCTCGGCGTCTAGAGAGGCAACCACTCGGGATCCAACATTATCATGGGTGATGGACAGGTTGAGGAAAAGCCGTCTGATGTTTATATCAGTACCCTTACCCGGCATAAATCCTGTCTGATCAACATGGATAAGCGTAGAGATTACAGAAGTTAATCGCATGGCCAGGACTTTCGCAAGTATTTTGGCATCTACATTTAGAAGGGAAATGGGTCTGTACGACCTACATTCCTGGAGATCCTTGCCGGGCTTGGGAATCAGAACAATTACGGCCTCCTCCATGGACTCAGGTAGACAGTTTGTCTCCTCAATACCAACGAGCAGAGCCTTGAGTCTAGGGGCAATAAGGTCAATGTGCTGAGAGTAAAACTCGGTAGGCAGTCCATCCGCAACTGGGAGTCATACCACTTTGAAGACTACCGATTGCGGATTGGATCTCCTCCAAAGAGATGTCCTCATCCAATAGTGTGCTATGTTCCTCTGATAGGGTGGGAAATCGGACAGCGTCCAAGAATTCCCATATGCCCTCCAGGGAGTGCTGGGATCTGGTAGAATAAACCTCCCGGAAAAAATCTAAGAACCTGGCGTTGATGCCCTCAGGAGAGGAGATCAATTGGCCCTGCGTATCTCGAATACTGGCTATATGTGTAGCCGCAGCATGTGTCTTTGCCAGCCATGCTAGCAGCCTACCATTCTTATTCCCATGTTCAAAAATCCTTTGTTTAGAATATAGCATAGACTTCTGAGTCTGCTCAATTCGAAGAAGGGACAAGTCTCTGAGAGCTTTCTTCCATAACGTATAGTGAGAGTCATCCGGGGTTTGAGTATAATCTGTCTCTCGCCTTACACTTTCATCCTCCAATGCCTCCAGGGACCGGGAGGTCTTCCTCTGAAAAAACGCTATCTGAGAAATGTATTTCCCCCTCAGTACAGCTTTAAATGCATCCCAATTGGCAAGCACATCTGCTGATTCCCCATGCACATTCCAAAAGTCACAGATAGCCTCCATCATCGGCTCTTGTAGTCTCTCATCCTTAGCCCAGAACCCGAACAGACGCCACAATTTCAAGGTTGGAGGTTTCGCCATGGATATGGTAAGATAAACCGGGGTGTGGTCAGAAATACCACGGGGCAGATGCCTCGCCTCCCTGGACCAACATAGGGCACTAGGGGAAGCAAATATCAAGTCGATGCGCGAAAGAGCCCGGTATGATGTAGAGTGGCACGTATACTCTCGCTCAGCTGGGTGAAAATGGCGCCATACATCCACGAGAGCAAACGTGTCTGCCCAGTTTTGCAGCTCAGAGGGAGAGCGATTGGTAGTGTGTAGTCTGTCCAGGTCCGGAGAGGGCACCAGATTAAAGTCACCAAGGATGAAAATGGCCTGCGTGTTAAATCCCATTACTATTTGCATAATGTCATACAGTAGTTGTACATCGGCCCGGGGGGGAGATACACCCCCACCAGCACCATTTGTTTCTCAAACAATCTAGCATGCACAAATACGTATCTGCCTCCAGGGTCTGTGCGAATATCTAGTACCTGTAGAGGGAGAGACCTGCGGATCAAAATGCTAACCCCCCTGGCATATATGGAATAAGTCGCATGGTAGTGAGCCCCAACCCATGCCCTCCAGAGCCCTAGTGTTCGCGCACCAATTAGGTGGGTCTCCTGGAGTATACACACGTGAGGGTTATACTTCCGCAGAAATTTGAACACTAACGATCTTTTTGTAGCGGAGTTTAGGCCCCGTACATTCCAGGAAATGAAGGAGAGATCAGCCATTCTCTATTACATAGGAATAAAAATTCAGTGATCCGCAGGGCCCCCCGCTCACTCCGCAACACGTAAGAAATATTGCAAATGAACAGTCCCTCATCCAGAACATCAGGGCATAAGACAGAATGGTGCGATAATACTGTATATAGAAAACTGAAAATCTCCCAAAGTCATAAAGCAACTCCAACATTAACAACTTAGTAGTACTAATCCCCTCCTGCAACGGCAGAGAACAAACCCCCCCTCCCCACACCCCCACCCGAACCCGGGGGCGTATTGTATCCCCAACACCCAACATGGGACAAAAAGTTTTTTTACAGAGGGCGTGCACACACAGCCAGAGGTGTTACCTAATAGGCAACTAAGGCAACAGAGATACTGGATATTGGTGCATAGACATTCTCCTAGCCTAAGCCAGGGGTGCATAACTTGGTTACTGTTAAGGCCACAACCATATGAGATAATCTTAGCTAGAGTCTGTGATACCGGACTGTCCTAAAAAAAAAAAAAAAAATGGGGGGGGGGGGAGAACCCCCCCCATGAGATATGGAATATCCACAGCGCCTTTGTGGAAGGGGCACAGTCCCACTGGGGGTACAGCAGTTCAGTATTCTGTAGAAAGAACTAGTCCACTGGGGGTACAGCAGTTCAGTATCCTGTATAAAAAAAAAAATTAGTAGTCCACGGCCCCCGTCCAGCAGCAGTTCACTAAGACCCCCAAAGCAGGAGGAGGTAGTCAAGGCATATCTGAGGACATAACAAGATGCCTAAATGTTCAGCAGTACAGGGGAATAAGGTCATATGCGGCCCTCAGCTCCCATTGCCCAAATCTCACCTCCATAGCAAGTGAACGTGCTGGTGGTTCCAGCCAGCTCCTTGTGCAAAGTAACATACAGGCATGAGTCAGAAGGATGGTGAATCTTCGCAGTTCCAGGCATGTGAGTCAGGTGGCATGCTGTGGCCTGCAAAAGATACTTAAAATACCGAAGACCCGCCTGCCTGCATTTCTTGATTTAATAAACATGACAAATTGTGGACCAAACTACTAGGGGTATAGGCAGTCCGGTAAAGCAACTAAAACGGATGGGGCCAACGAAAACAGATAATCACGGTGTCAGCGGCGTGGTGGTAGAGACTCCAGCCATGCAGCAGCGTCCCGGGACGAAGCAAAGAACCCTACAGTCTCTCCATCCTGAACCCTGAGTTTAGCCGGAAAAAGTACACTGTATTTGATATTTCGCGCCCTGAGACCCACCTTTACTTGGTCAAATGATCTGCGCATTTTCTGTGTCTCTAGCGAATAGTCCGGGAAAAACATCACAGTGGAGTTTTGGTATTTCAGCTCACCCAGCCTTCGGGCAGCGCGGAGGGTCTCGTCCCGGTCCCTAAAGTTGAGAAGCCTGAGTATTAGTGTACGCGGCCTAGATCCAGGAGGCCCCGAGACCGGGGGGACACGATGGGCACGCTCCACTGTGAAGTAGGGAGAGAACTGCGCCTCTGGTAGTAGACCTTGCAATAGCTCCTCCACAAACGCAGTAGGGTTCTTCCCCTCCACACCTTCAGGCAAGCCGACGATGCAGAGATTGTTCCTTCTGTTCCTGTTCTCCGCATCGTCGACCTTGTATTCCAGGGCCCCGACCTTCGTGTGGAGGGTACGAAGGGACTCCGCGTGCTCGGCCGCCACATCCTCTGTCCGCCCGACTCTATGTTCCGCCTCCGACACCCGCGACCTGAGCTTGTCGAGGTCCTGGCGAATGAGGCCAACATCTAGCTGAACCTCCTCGATCTTAGTGGTTAGAGTCGCTTGGCAGGTGGCAATAGCTGCCATCACCTCCTGGAATCCGAGCCTCACCTCCTCCGGCTGGTCCTCCATCTCCGTCTGCGACGCCATGTTACGAGCGCGCCTAGGAGAAGCCACCACGAGGGGAGCCTCTTTCGGGCACGGATCCGGGAAACGGAGCTTCTTCCCCTTGTGTCTGGTCCGATATGACATCCGGATTGTCTAGCTATAAGTTTGGGCCAAAATTGTAGGGTAGGAGACCGGATTAGTGTCAGTCAGCCAGCAGAGATCTGAGTCCTGCAACCTCTCAGATCGCCATCTTGGACACGCCCCCAACATTAGCACTTGTAATCGCAGACTTATACAGTACAGTGGAACCTCGGTTTAAGAGTAACTTGGTTTGAGAGCGTTTTGATTTTTTTTAATTCTGACTCGGTTTGCGAGTGTTGACTCGCAAGACGAGCAGAATTCAAGCTAAATAGGCCTGCAGTACCTCATTTGGCCTGAGGTACGGGGGCAGGAGCCGAGAAAAGCCAAACATTGGCTTGCAGTACCTCATTTGGCCTGAGGTACGGGGGCGCAGGAAACAAGCCGAAGTGTCCTCAGGCCTTTTCGGCCGTTTTCGGCGCTCTCTGGTGCCCCCCACCTCTGGCCGCATTCGGTATTGCATCCCATTGAAGTCAATGCGGAACCAATTATTTTCGTTTCCATTGACTTCAATGGGAAAACTCGCTTTGATATGCGAGTACTTTGGATTACGAGCATACTCCTGGAACGGACTATGCTCGTAATCCGAGGTTCAACTGTAGTATAAAGATCAGTTCTCAAAAACCAAAGTTATAATACTAATGCAGTTACAGAGCAACTTGATTGTAGACTAAAAATAGTGAGTCAAAAAAATGTGTAAATGTGGGTAGTGTTAGGTGAGTTGGTGAGTTCTTAGCTGCCATGTACTGGGAATAGTAAGGGAATAGTAAATGGGAATAGTAAACCTTAACCTAAGTAGCAGCTGGTCACATGACCTCTATGACCCACTTGAACGCTCCATTGTTTGTATTATGTATAGAAACCTACCCTTGCAAAAGCAGAAAAGCACTAGACCAATGTAGCAGCTCTTGTGTCCATAATATTTTAGTTGACTAGTACACTCCCTTTAGATACAGGATGTTTGCTTATTGTTTATCTATTCCCTCAAATTGGTAGTTCTGTTGGTATTATACTGTAGAGTAAGTACACTTCCCTTCACAGAAAAGAGCAGAATAGTTGGCTGATTTACACCTAAAAAGAGAAAACTTTGCATTTTCTATGTTTTGCTTCAAAAACTGCTTTATGCAATTGAACATACTTCCTAAGACTCCGTCTTTGCAGATAGTATGGCAGCTTGCTGAGATGGTAGATTCCACAAACTGCATAAACTCCCTAGAAAGACACAGAGTGAAATCCAATGTAGATTATTGCAGACTTGTTGTCTTGCAGGTGAAAGAGCATCCAACAATAAGTCTTCTAATTGTATGCACTTTTTTTAGTGGTTTAGAAGGCAGTCCCCAAACACAACAGACATGGTCGTAGCCTAAAGTAGATGTAGACCGATTCATGAAATTGAGCTGGGCACATATATCTGCAGTGTTTTGTTATCTCTCTTTAAAGCACTATGTCCCGTAGCTGCCTCCTGCTCTGTTCTTCTGTTATCAGCCTGATAACTTCTAACAAGTTCTCTGTCAACTGACATAAAAGCAGCCCGAGTTTTGTGTTGGGGAGAATGCTATAAATAGATTTACAGAAAGCTTAACTATTCAAGGAACAGCTCTGAAAGTCTCTACCTTCGAAGAGAGGGGGTGTGTGCCTTTCTTCCAATCAGCTGTCTTGGCTGTATGTCCAGGCTTTACTGCAGTGCTAAACAGGAAGAGAAAATCTCCTAACATGATCTGAACTTTCTAAAGAATATATAAAGCTGAAGACATCAGATACACATGTAAAACTTATGAAGAGAGATTTGTTTCATCCCTGTGTATCACCTGAGGCTGTTCACTTCACTGGGTATATGTGAGGGTTTACATCCCCTTTTAAAGATGCTTAAAGAACAATTCCAGGTATGTATTTGTTATACATAGTTACATTGATCCAGCTTGGACCAATGTATCAGGTCATGGGGAAGTCATGATCTGGGATCAGGATAAGAGTCCAATTGCTGAAACAGCAGACAAGGTTTAAGGTCAAAAGCAGGCAGGGTTCAGTATACCAATAACAGGAGATACAGCATGAGGGGGGTGAGGCAGATGCATAGTTTGTGATCAAGTCAGCATTTGTAAATAATGGTATAATGAAAACGAAGAATAGTCGGTAGTTAGCCAACATTTGGTACAGATAGATAAGATTGGCAGTGTAACTAATGCAAACCCAACCTAGATATTGGTATAAGCAGAGAAATCTGGGAAAAATTAAATTCAGAAACATAGCCCAAATAAAATGTCAAAGGGTACAGCGAAGGCAATCAAGCTTCAGGAATGAGTAAATTCAGGCAGGTAGCTATCTGAAATTTGAAATAGTTTGATAAAGTGAGCCGCTGCCTGGCACCCCACCCCCCCCCATCATATCATTTTCATTCAACCAGTTATTGTGTCTTTGGAAAATCATTTAAATGCCACTTGCAGAACTTGAACTGGCAAATATAGGGGTTGATTTACTAAAGGCAAATAGACTGTTGACTTTGCAAGAGAAGCGAATGTGGTGAAACTTCACTTTGCAAAAAATACCCAATCATGTGCAAGAAAAACAAAGCAGCATTTTTTTCTTGCACATTCGGATGATGCAAGTCAGCATAGCTTCACTTTACTCACTAAGCTGTGCAGAAATTTTCTCTGCCCATACACTTACAAGGTGAGCAGTTTATTTGCCTTTAGTAAACCAACCCTTTAAGGTTTGTTTATACTTTATAAATATGCAGAAGGCTAGAGTGAATGTATCCTTACCGTATTTCTAGCAACAAAATCTAGAATGCTGCCATGATCTAGAATCAGGATCAGTCAGGATCAGAATAAGTCCAACTGCTGAATTAAAGCAGTCCGGTTTTACACAAGTATCTGCAAATGTAGCTAATGAATTGAGGTACTGCCAAAATAAAGGGGAATTTCTGGCTTTGGATCAGGAAACTCCCATCCCCAATGGTAATTATTAACAAGAAATAGATCCCTTTTGCAAGAAAATGTATTTCTGACTTAGTCCAAATAAGGGCATCCATGTTATGATTACACAGTATTCCCAAAAGACCATGTACTACATAACAGTATACGTTATATTTGCCTACTGGCTTATTCACAGCCTCAGTGAGAGGGGTACACACAATGAGAAAATTAACTTGTAAAGATTCAGAATGGAACCCTATGTCAGTTCACAGAGCAGATCAAGGATCACAGATCAGCCTGGTTGGGTGCAGATTCGAGAAAGGGTAAAATTACTTTCTCATCATGATTCATAGTAGACTTCCTTTAAAGTTACCCCTTGCTGACTGCCCTATAGCACTTTTACTGCTACAGGATGGTAGCTGTGGGCAGAATCATGTATATATATATATATATATATATATATATATATATATATATGTAGCGGGTCTCCTTTAAGGCCCCGGGACTACGTTACCCAGAACCCCAGTTGGCCACCGCAGAGACAAATGGGAGGGGTTATTTAAGGAGGAGGCGAGGCGGAGCTCGGCCTCTTTGGACACTGTGCTGCAAGCAAGAGTTTCTTTCTGTGCGGATCTGCTGCAGTGCAAGGCCTGAAGCCTGGGCCTTGCGCAACTTCCAAAGAGCCTTCCACCCCGCTGCGGAGCCTGGGTGGCACCAGACTGGTTGAGTGAGGACATCAGTTGGATCGGGGACCCGATCGTTGCAGACGCTGTGTGCGGAGACACAGCAGGTGGAATTCCCGGGCTGGGATCGCGCCCGGAGTGGTGAGCGAGCACTTGCTCAATCAAATAGACTTTACAGATTCTAGGCCTATAGACTGCCGTGGCTCACCGATCGTTTGCTTGTTGTTCCACTGGGGGACCGGTAGCAGGGCAGAGTTGAAGTGTCCCCCCAGCATAGTGTTCTTAGTGATTGCCAGTTTGTGGATTATAAATACTATTCATCAAGTGCACCACCGAAAGTTTGCATGCAAAGAAATCCCTATAGGAAGGACTGAGATTTATTCTGGGTCAAGCCTGGCCAGGGTGGGGAGATAGGATATTGTTTAGTGCGCCACAGGGCGTGTATACCATAATAGCTACGCGTGGTGGATTACCGCGCAGCGCCATTATTGTGTGCTATATTGATTGCTGCAGGGCTCTGCAAGCCGGTTGTGTGTATTATATTCTGCTTAAGCCTTTTTTTCAACCAAAGTAAAACTGTTATACTTAATCTTTAACATTTGTGTGTTGTCTTACTGTAAAGAGGGTGCCTTTACAATACCAATTGATTATGATAAAAATATAACCCCTAGACTAGCTGTGCCAGGGTGGGTCGAGCAGATTGCCGGGGGTTGGTGGTGCTGTACACCGGGCCCGAAAACAAATCCAGCGGCTCTCTTAACTGGGGGTAGCGCTACATATATATATATATATATGATTTTGCTTTTCTGCCTCCAGGGGGCGCATCTGCAGTGATAAAAAGGGTTGACAGCACTCAGAAACTGATCTGGAGTTGAAGCGTAATGGCTGCAATGAACCACATGTATAGGTGAAACTCGAAAAATTTGAATATTGTGTAAAAGTTCATTTATTTCACTAATGCAACTTAAAAGGTGAAGCTAATATACAAGATAGACTCATTACATGCAAAGCAAGATAGTTCAAGACGTGATTTGTCATAATTGTGATGATTATGGCTTACAGCTCATGAAAACCCCAAATCCACAATCTCAGAAAATTAGAATATTACATGCAATCAATAAAACAAGGATTGTTATTAGAACAATATCGGACCTCTGCAAAGTAGAAGCATGCATATGTACTGAGTACTTGGTTTGGGCCCCTTTTGCAGCAACTACTGCCTCAATGCGGCATAGCATGGAAGCTATGAGCCTGTGGCACTGCTGAGGTGTTATGGAAGACCAGGATGCTTCAATATCGGCCTTCAGCTCTTCTGCATTGTTCGGTCTCATGTCTATCATCTTTTTCTTGGCAATGCCCCATAGATTCTCTATGGGGTTCAGGTCAGGCGAGTTTGCTGGCCAATCAAGCACAATAATCCCACGGTCACTGAACCAGGTTTTGGTGCTTTTGGCAGTGTGGGCAGATGCCAAGTCCTGCTGGAAAATTAAGTCAGCATCCCCAGAGAGCTCGTCTGCGGAAGGAAGCATGAAGTCCTCCAAAAATCCTCTGGAGGTCAAGGGGTTAAAGTATATTCCAAACTAAAGTTATTTTTTTTCCTTCGTTCCCATCACATATCTTTAGGCTGATTCATAAACCTGTAAAAAGGCGCTTCTCTGTTTTACTAAAGCATTTTTAAATTCTGGGCCAAATTGTGCGCTCTGAAGAAAAAAGTCGCTCTTAGGAAACCCCACAGTTTTCCAGCACTTATGCATCTCATAAATGATTTAATAGCCTTTGTCTTCATTGTGACTAGGAAACCTTGCAGCGACTCTCTCTTAGGTTATATAAACATATTTCTTCCTTTGATACTGGGGATTCCTGTACTTAAGACCATCAAAATGTAATGAAATCATCTGCTTCATACCATGAAGAAAAGGTCATAATAGCATCATTTATGTGTGATTTTCTCCACTGATGCAATTCTATAATAGTTTCAGCACAAAAAAATGACATTTAAATTGAAAACATTGCCTATTAAAATGGTGACTTGGAAAATAAAGTTCACTTTGTAATGTCTGGTCTGAGTAGCGTTGAGAGGACTTTTCCAATGCTTCAGACAAGTCGTGATTTTTGGAGACATTACAAAGCCAATACAAATGCACACCAACTGATTATAAGGCTGGAAAATAACAATAAATGTCAATACCACAGCATCAAACAAGCTTAATGATTCAGCTGACTTTCAAATATTTCCTAGTAACATTCATCATGATCAAAATGCGTCCTAAGCAACTAATATTTTATCCAGGTTTAGATAAAAATGCAGTATGCTATGACATCAGTATGCAAAAGGGGTCAGAGTTGCCAGTAGCTTTCGTTAAGTAAAAGGTATTTTTGCAGTTAGTTCTGCTACTGGAAAAAATGAAACACTGTGAAAACATGTCGGCAGCTACATCTATAACTCTAGAACATGTAGCCTTATAGCACATGGAATTTTACAAATATACATTGTGACTAGAAAGCACTACCTCCACTATAGGTTCATCTGCACTGAAACATATGTGATCATCTTTGAACAGAGAAGATAATGAACTCTTGATGTACCTTACGTCCTAAATCAATAATGTAAACCTGTCAGCACAGAAATATAAAGCTGACATTGCTGACAGGATTATCATAATTAAAGAAGGATTGGATGGTAACCTTGGGTCATGCACCTTCAAAAATATGTCATAAGTGATTATTTCACATTTTTATTTCAGTTTGAGTATTTTAAATGCATGCTTAAGCGGCCTGTGCACTATCCTGAAAATAAGCGATTCCAAAATATAAATACACACTTAAAATGTAATTGTTCTGTGTCCTAATAAAGTTTTGCCTTTTTTTTTTTTTACATATTATACCCTTATATGAGCCACTTATTGTAGATAGGTAGTTCAGTGATCTGTCATGTTTGCTATAAATCACCAGATGAAATTAGTATAAATCCTTTACTATTGCCATAAACAGAAGAATCCTCCAGTTATCCCTTAGGTTGGGTTCACACGGCCGCAACCTGGAAAGTCTCGTGACTTACGGTGCGACTTTACCAGATGACTTCCTGACGATTTGCTAGCAACTTGAGCACGACTTGATGCGACTTTGAAGCGCCTTTAGGGAATGGCTGGGTAATCTTCCTGTAACATTGGATCCAAATCTCATTAACCACTTGCTTACTGGGCACTTAAACCTCCTTCCTGCCCAGGCCAATTTTCAGCTTTTAGCACTGTCACGCTTTGAATGACAATTGCGCCGTCGTGCGACGTGGCTCCCAAACAAAATTTACGCCCTTTTTTTCCCACAAATAGAGATTTCTTTTGGTGGTATTTGATAATCTCTGCGGCTTTTATTTTTTGCGCTATAAACAAAAAAAGAGCGACGATTTTGAAAAAAACACAATATTTTTTACTTTTTGCTATAATAAATATCCCAATTTAAAAAATATATATATATTTTTTTCTCAGTTTAGGCCGATACGTATTCTTCTACATGTTTTTGGTAAAAAAAAATAGCAATAAGCGTTTATTGATTTGTTTGCGCAAAAGTTATAGCGTCTACAAAATAGGGCATAGTTTTATAATTTTTATTAATAATTTTTTTTTCACTAGTAATGGTGGCGATCAGCGATTTTTATTGCGACTGCGACATTATGGCGGACACATCGAACACTTTTGACACCATTTTTGGACCATTGTCATTTTTACAGCGATAAGTGCTATAAAAATGCACTGGTTACTCTAAAAATGACACTGGCAGTGAAGGGGTTAACCAATAGGGGCGCTGAAGGGGTTAAGTGTACCTAAGGGAGTGATTCTAACTGTGGGGGGAGGGGACTGACTGGGGGTGGTGACCAATGGTTGTCCCTATGTACAAGGGACACAGCATCGGTCTCCACTCCCTGACAGGACGTGGATCTCTGTGTTTACACACAGAGATCCACGTCCCTGTCTCTGTAAATGCCGATCGCGGGTACCTGGCGGACATCGCGGCCGCCAGGCACGCGCATCGGCACCCACGTGACGCGGCGGGCACAGAAGTTCCCGGATGCGCGCTCGGGAGCGTGCGCAGGGAACGAGGAAAGGGGAGGACGTCAATAGACGTCCTCCCGGCATTCTAGGTCCGCGCTGTAGCCGTCATTCGGCTACAGCGCGGGCCTCTACTGGTTAATATGTTAATATAGATGAGGATCCAACTTGGAGGTGACTTCCATTAAAGTGGATAGAAGTCGCCTCGAAGTAGTACCTTTTCTAAAGTTGTGCTAATTAAGACAGCTCTTATTGACTAATTTGGGATTTCATATGTCATGCAACTTGGGGTCTTACACGTTCGATCCCAAGTCGTGGCAGTGTGAACCGAGCCTGATACTGCTGATATTATAGGACTTTGTTTATTCTTGAGATCAGTGGCTGTAAAGATTCATATTCATTTTAATGTCATCTACTTTAATTCTACAATTTATTTTAATCAGCTTGTTGTTTCCTTACTGTAGGGAACACTTTCAAATGGGTTATTCAAATAAGAATATATCTATGCACAGGGTGCAAGTCTACCTACTTTTATTAATAGCATAAATAATGTACAATGAAGTCATTAAACATTCAATTTCATTGTTTATTAATTTACATTATACACTGATGTGCCTGAGGGCATTTCTGGGGCTAATTTTTTTTAACTGCATTCAATGCAATAGCATGCATTGGTAACCATCTCTGGACACTTTCACCCCCTTCCAGTTCAGGTCAATTTTCAGCTTTCAGCACTGTAATGCCGCGTACACACGGCCGTTTTTCTCGTTTTAAATGACATTATTCACGGCGGTTTTTTAACCGCCGTGAATAATGATCGTGTGTACGCGTCATTACACTTTAAAGGACAACACTGCACCCAGATTAAATGTGTACAATTGTTTAGACAAATATAGCTTTCTTTTGGTGGTATATAATCACCATTGTTTTGTTGTTTTGTTTTTTGCTATTTAAATGAAAAATGCCTGAAAATTTGTAAAAAAAAAAAAAATTCTTAGTTTCTTTTATAAAGAAAGTTGCAAATAATCTCTTTTTCATAAATGTAGGTCAAAATGTATTCTGCTAATTTTTTTGGGTAAAAAATAACCCTGGTCATTGTATATTATTTAGTCTATGTGAAAGTTATAGAGTTCACAATCTATGGCATATATATATTTCAAAATCGATTATTTCTGATGTACTGACTGCCTATCTAATTTCTTGAGGCCCTAAAATGCATGGTAAGTTTTCTGACGGTGAAATTTGTGGCCACAATTTTTTCACAGAGTTGTCATTTAAGTTATTTCTCACACACAGCATAGGCATACTTATGATAACATCCCAAAATACATTCTGCTACTCCTCCTAAGTATGGGGATACCACATGTATGGGACTTTTTCACAGCCTAGCCGTATAGAGGGTCGCAAAATCCAAGGAGCTCAGGGGCTCAATGAGCATAAATTACACATCTAAATTCCAGACTACCTTTCACATTGTTAGAGGCCCTGGAGTACCAGGACAGTGGAAACACAGACAAAATTACCCCATTTAAAAGAGCAAACACTCCAAAGTATTTTCTGAAAAGCATAGTGAGTCTTATGAAAATGTCATTTTTTACTACAAGTTTTTTGAAAATGCAGCAAAGTACATGAAATGTTTTTTTTTTTTTTTTACACAAATTTTTAAGTTAAGAGGATATTTCTAACACAAATCATAGGCATACTTTGAATTGCAAAAACATATTCTGCTATTCCCTGTATAGTGATACCACATGTGTGAGACTTTTTCACAGCCTAGCCACATAGAGAGATACAAAATCCAAAAAGCACTCGCAGTCTATCTAGAACCATAAATTACAAATCTAATAATGATCAGGGACACTGTAACTGGTGTGGTGGTGATTAGGGGACAATATGACTGGTGTGGTGGTGATGAGTGACACTGTAACTTGTGTGACATTGATTAGGGGCAGTAGAAATGATGTGGCAGTGAGCACGGACACTGTAACTGGTGTGGTGGTAATTAGGGTCAATATGACTGGTGTGGTGGTGATCATGGGCAGTGGAAATGGTGTTGCAGTGATCAGGAACATTGTAACTGGTGAGAAGGTGATCAGGCACACTGTAACTGGTATGGCGGTGATTAAGGACAATATGACTGGTGTAGCGGTGATCATGGGCAGTGGAAATGGTGTTGCAGTGATCAGGGACACTGTAACTGATGAGAAGGTGATCAGGGATACTTTAACTGGTGTGGCGGTGATTAGGGACACTAACTGGTGTGGCGGTGATTAGGGACACTGTAACTGGTGTGGTGGTGATTAGGGTCAATATGACTGGTGTGGCGGTGATCATGGGCAGTGGAAATGGTGTTGCAGTGATCAGGAACACTGTAACTGGTGAGAAGGTGATCAGGCACACTGTAACTGGTGTGGTGATGATTAGGGACAATGTGACTGGTTTGACAGTGATCAGGGATACTGTAACTGGTATGGATGTGATTAGGGACACTGTTACTGGTGTGGCGGTGATCAGGAACATTAAGGACACTGACTAGAGAAAGTATGTAAAAAAATAAATAAAAATTATTACAATTTAAATTTTTGTTTTAATTTTTTTACATACTGTCACTAGAACACTGCAATGTTACTATAGTGGGGGGGGGGGGGGGGGGGGCGGGGTGATATCAGAATTTTTTTACACTGTAATAACCTATAAGCAACTTTTCAAAAGTTTTTTTTTTTGTAAAAGTTTCATTGTGTACTAATGTGATGCTGTAATTTGTCACAGCTATTCCGTTACATGGCCACTGTGATTGGCCCTGGTATCTTGTGATAGCTGTGACCAATAACAGAGCTCACACAGTAGAAAATAATTACATCATTATTTACTACTGTTCGTGTGCTCGCTGTGATCATGGTACCAGGGTGGCGAACAGTGGCCCAGTACAACGATTGGTGATCCCGCTGCTGCATGCTCTGGAGAGCGCCTATGAGCAAGTGATGTGGGAGGATGTCCACCTGCATCAGCGCTGCTCCTGTCAGGTCATGTATGTACTATGGCTGGATGGGAAGCAGTTGAAATATAACTAAAGGCAAAAAAATTTTTTGTTTTGGATGGGAAAGAAAGGGATTAGAACACCTATCAGTTTATAGTTGTCTGTGCCCCCGTTAGAGAAATTCATCCTCTCTATTTGTCCTGTTTACCATTATCATCGAAAGTGAAAGAAAATCCCAAATTGTGGGTTGATATCAAAACACTAATATAGGGGAACTCTTCCAATGGGGATACTTATTCTGGTGACTCTGGTGACACACTGGGATTTCTTTACTTTGGAGAGATTTCCTTTCACTTCCTGTTTTCCTGTTTTGGCTATGGGACAGGAAGTGAAGACAAATTTTCATAATGGGACACAGATGGCAAGAAAGACCCGATGGGGGTTATAACTCTCCCTTACTCTATCCAAAAAAGAAAAAAAAAGTTTTGCCTTTAGCTACACTTTAATTGTTTTTCGAGTTCATTTGCACATACAGTATATCACTGATTAATATGACTGCAATTTAAAGATGGGCAAAAACAATTTCGTTATCACACGATTTAAATATTTAAAGTGCATTCAACTGTATACAGATTGCTATAGTCTGCTTTATAGGGGGGTTTGCACAGCAAATAATCAGCCAAGTTTTGTGGCTGGTGATGTATCTTCCTGTTAGTTAATAAGCAAGCTTATTGTGCAAAAGTTATGGTGTTAGTGTGAAGGGGAAGGATTTGTGTTATTGACTAGGAAGCGTGTTCAGTTTTCTGCAGTACAGAGCAGCCTAAGTTTCAGAAATTAAAATGGCAAAAAAATATCTCTATTTGTAGACGCTGTAACTTTTGCACAAACCAATCAATATACGCTTATTGGGATTTTTTTGGCCAAAAATATGTAGCAGAGGTGATTAAATACCACCAAAAGAAAGCTCTATTTGGGGGGAAAAAAGGACATCAATTTTATTTGGGTACAACGTCGAACAACCGCGCAATTGTCAGTTAAAGTAACACAGTGCTGCATCACAAAAAAATTCCTGGTCATTAAGGGGGTTAAAATCTTCTGGGGTTAAAGTGGTTAATTACTAAGGTACAGTGGGGCAAAAAAATATTTAGTCAGCCACCAATTGTGCAAGTTCTCCCACTTAAAAAGATGAGAGGCCTGTAATTGTCATCATAGGTAAACCTCAACTATGAGAGACAAAATGTGGAAACAAATCCAGACAATCACATTGTCTGATTTGGAAATATTTTTTTTTGCAAATTATGGTGGAAAATAAGTATTTGGTCACCTACAAACAAGCAAGATTTCTGGCTCTCACATACCTGTATCTTCTTCTTTAAGAGGCTCCCCTGTCCTCCACTCATTACCTGTATTAATGGTACCTGTTTGAACTTATCAGTATAAAATACACCTGTCCACAACCTCAAACAGTCACACTCCAAACTCCACTATGGTGAAGACCAAAGAGCTGTTGAAGGACACCAGAAACAAAATTGTAGACCTGCACCAGGCTGGGAAGACTGAATCTGCAATAGGCAAGCAGCTTGGTGTGAAGAAATCAACTGTGGGAGCAATAATTCGAAAATGGAAGACATACAAGACCACTGATAATCTCCCTCGATCTGGGGCTCCACGCAAGATCTCACCCCGTGGGGTCCAAATGATCACAAGAACGGTGAGCAAAAATCCCAGAACCACACGGGGGGGACCTAGTGAATGACCTGCAGAGAGCTGGGACCAACGTAACAAAGGCTACCATCAGTAACACACTACGCCGCCAGGGACTCAGATCCTGCAGTGCCAAATGTGTCCCCCTGCTTAAGCCAGTACATGTCCGGGCCCGTCTGAGGTTTTCTAGAGAGCATTTGGATGATCCAGAAGAGGATGGAGAGTGTCATATGGTCAGATGAAACCAAAGTAGAACTGTTTGGTAGAAACACAACTCGTCGTGTTTGGAGGAGAGAAAATGCTGAGTTGCAACCAAAGAACACCATACCTACTGTGAAGCATGGGGGTGGCAACATCATGCTTTGGGGCTGTTTCTCTGCAAAGGGAACAGGACGACTGATCCGTGTACATGAAAGAATGAAGGGGGCCATGTATCGTGAGATTTTGAGTGCAAACCTCCTCCCATCAACAAGGGTATTGAAGATGAAACGTGGCTGGGTCTTTCAGCATGACAATGATCCCAAACACACCGCCCAGGCAACAAAGGAGTGGCTTTGTAAGAAGCATTTTTAAGGTCCTGGAGTGGCCTAGCCAGTCTCCAGATCTCAACCCCATAGAAAACCTTTGGAGGGAGTTGAAAGTCTGTGTTGCCCAGTGACAGCCCCAAAACATCACAGCTCTAGAGGAGATCTGCAGGGAGGAATGGGCCAACATACCAGCAACAGTGTGTGACAACCTTGTGAAGACTTACAGAAAACGTTTGACCTCTGTCATTGCCAACAAAGGATATATAACAAAGTATTGAGATGAACTTTTGATATTGACCAAATACTTATTTTCCACCATAATTTGCAAAAAAAATTCTTTCCAAATCAGACAATGTGATTGTCTGGATTTGTTTCCACATTTTATCTCTCATAGTTGAGGTATACCTATGATGACAATAACAGGCCTCTCTCATCTTTTTAGGTGGGAGAACTTGCACAATTGGTGGCTGACTAAATACTTTGTTGCCCCACTGTATCTAGTACATTGATGCATGTATGCATTTAGTATATTTTCTTCTTTGCTCTTCTAAAAAGTGGTTCTAAAAATTAAATATGCTAATGTTAAAAGTGAAACTCTGTATCATTACAGGTCTGATAAGATTGGTGTGCTGTAAATGATTCATTTTCTATGCCCATTTTGGATGTGTATTAGACAAAAAAAAAAATATCATACCGAGAACTGAGTTTAAGAACTACCATTGTAAAAACACAAAATATGAAATGTCTTTGTGTAAATAAAATGTCTGTATGCTTTTCCAGAGAATGTGACTTCATTTGTATTGTTTGATACAAAACAAATGTTTTTCTCCCCAGAATTCTACTCAAATGGCAGCTGCTACAAGTTACATGGAGTCTCAACTGAATGAAGTAATTTCTGATAACTACACCCTAAGTCTTGTGACATATGTATTATCACTGGTTGGAAGGAACAAAGCTAAAGAAGGACTAGACATTCTCAATAATCGAGCCGAGAGTGAAGGTAACCCCACTGCTGCATTGCCACTGCTAGTCAAGAATTTATGTTGCCTTGTACTATAAGGTGACCAGATTTTTAAAATGAAATCCGGGGACATATTTTTTTTTACTAGTAATGGCGGCAATCAGCAACTCTCTGCGCGTCGCTGTCGCCGCCCGCCTCGCAGCCTATCAAGTCTTACTCTCCGGCCCCCGGCTACTAGTGGGTTGGGGGCGGAGGAAGATCACTCCGCCAGGGAAGGCAAGGAGATAAGCAGGCAGGCGGCTGGCTGGGACTTGAGCCAAGGCAGAAGAACATGCGAGCGGAGCTGAATGGTCATGCATTCGAAACTGAAGAAATATTCCCTCCGCTCCGACCAGCACATGATCATCAGAAAGGGGCACAGATAATGGAAAAAAAAGCACCCTAAGCTAGTAGGAGCGGCAGAGCAGGGGTGTGTAATTCAGCTTTTTTTTTTTCTGCACTGACTGTCTTTGAAATTGCCCCAGCCCCTGTTCAAATCCAATCCGGGGACAAAACTGGTTACAGACTTGGTCCGGGGACAGTGTCCTCAATTCAGGGACTGTCCCCAGAAACTGGGGATGTCTGGTCACCCTATTGTACTAGCAATTATTCTAACTAAGTAGCATCAGTAAAGCTGATATGACCCCTGTCAACTGATACTGTTATAGAAATAATTACAATAACAATTTTAGATCATTTTGGATGTTGAAAAATGCTTTTTTTAAACAACATGGGCCAAATATCAGAGTTGTTAATGAATAGATGCCAAGTAGAATTTACATACATTGGTCCAAGCAGGGTAGAACGGAGCACTAGCAGGGGCAGCTAGTGAGATATATATAACAATAATGAAAGTCCAGTTAGTATTTGGAGGCTAAGTTCATTTCCTTCTGGATCCAGACCTGTGTTAAATGTTCTGGTCAGTGCTGGTAGCGGCAGCCATGTCAGGAGAGCAAAAGAGACTCTATAGCAATGAGAAGAAAGATGGCAAGGCAATGCTAATTCAACTGACCAGTTCACAAAGCTGGAAAAAAACATCAGAGTGTACATATCCTTTCACATCAACATTAAAGAATGTAACTTATGGAGATTATCACAGCATGCTCCTTCATCAGGCCTGATGAACGAGCACGCATGCTCAGAACGCAAGCTCAATCACGCCCCCTATTCACAAGCGCCGGACGTGCCTGCTGACGTGCTTTGCTGACGTACTTGCTGTGATACTCTCCAGCCTCAGAGCTACGGATGCCACCGGAGCGGCCGGGGACTGATTAATCACTGCTGCCCAACTGGAACTTAAGGGAACACCCAGGAACGCTAAAGAACCCTAAAACAAATGCCTGTTTACCATTACTCAAATGTGAGTCTACCTTTGAAGTAAATTAAAGTTTTTACACTGACATATTGCACTTAGAGTGGTGCTGCTCTTTCTTCACATACATTGGTCTGCTTTCTCAAAACTGTAAATCAAGGTTTTGGGTTTTCTCCATAAGTTACATTCTTTAATGTTGATGTGAATAGATATGTACACTAGGGCTCGGTTCACACCTATGCGAATTGGATGCGGCTTACACCGCATCCAATTTGCATAACATTTTAAAATACATTTATTTTAGTAAGGCTGGTTCACATATCATTCGCACTGCGCATTGCCCAAAAAACGTGTGCATTTCTAGGCATTGTGGTGCAAATTGTCTGCACATTATGTTCTATGGGAACGCATCTGATTCGCAGATGTGTTCTGTTCTGAACAGGAATTCTCTCCCTGCTGACTTCACCTCCCCTCCCCTCCCCCAGGTCAGCTAATCCGCAGCTACAATGCAGACGAACCGCTGAACAGCTTTTTTTTTTCTTTGCAGAAAAAACAGAGCTGGAATTTGCACCGCACAAGTGTGAACCCAGCCTCAGATGTTTTTTGCCAGCATTGTGAACTGGTCAGTTGAATTAGCATTGCCTTGCCATCTGACCAGGAACCTGGTTGACATTCTGATGATACTTTTTCCAGTATGCTCCTACTGGGCTTTCGAAACCTGCTGAGCAGTGATACTAAACTGTTGAAAGGGAAAGGGGGTTGCCATAAGCAAACCTTTCTCCTCTAGTGTTCTGTGCTAAGATGGCATTCTAATTTGATATTTTACTTTAGTAAGGCCCCTTTCGCACTGGCACGTTTTTCAGGCGGTTTAGTGCTAATATTAGCGCTGTTATACCACCTGAAAAAATCGTGCCCTGTATTCTTCAATGTGAAAGCCCGAAGGCTTTCACACTGAAGCGGTGCGCTAGCAGGACCACTCCAAAAGTGTGTTCACCGCTCCTTTACCGCGGCTGCCCATTGAAATCAATGGGACACCTCGGTAGTACCGCCCGCAAACCGCGGCAATAGCCGCGGTTTGCGGGCGGTATTAACCCTTTTTCGGCCGCTAGCGGGGGTTAAATTCACCCCGCTAGCGGCCGCATACCGCGGTGATAACAACGGTATAGCGGTGCTGAAAATCGCGCCGCTATACCGCCACCGCACTTGCCCGCCCCAGTGTAAAAGGGGCCTTATAGTTATATGTATACATTTTAAAAAAAAAAAACTTTTTTTTTTATATAGTCCAAAAAAATGGGAAACAGCATAGCTTGCGATTATAAAACTTGGAAGATTTAGATGTGCATACTGTATATGCAGCATGTATCCTAGCAGGACCATAACTTCTGGGTCTCAGTGAAAGCTGGTATATGAAATACTTGATTCCTGCAGTTTTGAATGTCTCTGGCAGTGCCATAAAGCTTACAGGATGCAAATATGAAAAAAAACATCATAGCTCCAGTGAGAGAAGTGATGGTTCCTGGTAAGCTTGGCAATATTAAAGTAAAGTGTGTTATTTTTTAAATCCTGTACTATTTTTTATCACAAATAAATATATACATTTAATTTACCTTTACATTAAGTTATCTATATACCGTAGTTAATATCATCATCAAGTGCAAAACATTAAAAGACTTGGTAAATCAAATACCTCTTCAAAAATGTATGCCATTTTTAACTAGATTTCTGACACCAGTTGAGAGGTTTACAAAGCAATACAGTCATCTCCTGCACCTTTTTTTTTGTCATCCATTTTTGGTGTATTATCCTGCCTCCTAAAAACAGTCACCAGGACCGCTAATTCCTTTCTCAGAATACAGCTGTGCCCCAAACAGAACATTATCCCCAGACCCTACTTTGACCTTGGCTCAATATTTCTCCGAATTTTTTTTTCAAAATTCTCTGACCAGCCCAGAGAGAAACATCATAGGATTTAAATTTGAGCAAGCCGAACAGCATTTTGGAATATTTCCTTGCACCCCATATGTGTGTCCTATTTTATATGGTTAGCTAGAACTCTTGTAGACTGGTGTTAAAGCCTAACTCTTGGATTAAAAAAAACTAGGGCTGCAACTAACGATAATTTTCATAATCGATTAATTGGCCAATTGTTGTTTCAATTAATCGATTAACTTGATAAAAAGATCAAAAAAAGTGTGGTGTATAATTTAGTTAAAAGCGGAGCTTCATTATCGATTGTTTTCAATTATGTTGATTAGTTAATTCAGCCCTAAAGTGGGGCTTTCGTGCACTGCTATGGTTAAATGTTTGTTAAGCTTAGTGTAGAGGGGTAAGTTGTAACACTTACCTTATTCCTTGCTCCTCTGTCAGCCAGCATACTCCTCTCTCTCAGGGTGGTGGGAGGGTCCTCATCATATATGTGTACGCTGCTGGAATACTGGTCCTTCATTGTACATAATCATGTCATCCCTGCGATTGCTGGTTGGAGCTCTGAAGAGAGGTCAAGGGGAACTGATTGCACAGCTTTGTAGAAGCCTGTCAGAATGAGGGATGAGGTGAGTATTACAGCTTATTTCTCTATTCCTAGGCTTCACAAGCAAATAACCCTTGCAGTGCTGCACAGAGTGGAGCTTTAATAAATGTTATCACTACCCCTTTATTTGCATTTGTCAAGGTCAAGGGTGTTAGTAGAACAGCATTTGCTGGCTGCAATGTATGCATAGGAACACCGTAGGGTTGATTTGCTAAAATTGGAGCATGCAAAATCTGGTGCAGCTCTGCATAGAAACCAATCAGCTTCCAGGTTTTAGCCCCGGTTCACAATTATGCGCTGCGAATTCGGTATTAGGAATTTAAAGCGGTACACGGTGCAAATTTGCATTGCGGTTTCTGCTTGCCATGTCCAATCTCAATGCAAATTCAGTGCGAATTTGAAAAAAAAAGATTTGCAGTGATGTGAACACTGGACTGCAATTTCAATCCAGTCCCATAGAAGTCTATAAAGCTGAATTTGCACCATACCACACTAAACTCGCACAAGACCCTTTTTGGAAACCAGATCAAATTGGCACTGAATGTATGGGAACAGCCTTCATTGGAAATAATATTTTTTTAGAATCCATGCTTATCGTATCGCATCTGATCCACATATAATTTGCAAAAGTGTGAACCGGAGCTTAATTAAACAAGCTGAAGTTAGAAGCTGATTGCACAGCTGCATCAGGTTCTGAGTGCTTCAGTTTTAGTAAATCTACACCACTGTGTTGAGAGGTTACCTTTGTTTCTGCCAATTCCTACAATACCCCAGCTTTAATTAATAAAATACACTATATTGTCAAAAGTATTAGGACGCTTGCCTTAACACGCACTTGAACTTTAATGGCATCCCAGTCTTAGTCCGCTACAACAGCTTCAATTCTTTTGGGAAGGCTGTCCACAAGGTTTAGGTGTGTGTCTATGGGAATGTTTGACCATTCTTCCAGAAGCGCATCTGTGAGGTCAGGCACTGATGTTGAATGAGAAGGACTGGCACGCAGTCTCTGCTCTAATTTATCCCAAATGTGTTCTATCCAAAGTTCCTCCACCCCAAACTCGCTTATCCATGTTTTTATGGACATTGCTTTGTGACTGCTGCACAGTCATGTTGGAACTGGAAGGGGCCATCCCCAAACTGTTCCCACAAAGTTGGGAGCATGAAATCATCCAAAATGTCTTGGTATGCTGACGCCTTAAGAGGTCCCTGCACTGAAACAAAGAAGCCTAACCCAACGTCTGAAAAACAACCCTACACCATAATTCCCCCTCCACCAAATTATCTGGAAGTCTTGGATTCTTTTCATTTTTACAATGCCTATAACTAACTTATTAAATAAAACACTTTGACCAGAGAGGGTAATAGTAATTATGAATCGAACTGTATTACATTAAGGAGGAACTAGATTCCTCTGTGTTCAGGTTAGCTCCCACCATAATTACACTAGAACATTATGGCACACTTAACAGACACAGTGCCTTAGTCTCAAGACACCATTCCATCTGAAGCCCTTGCAATCTCTCCGCAGTTTCTTCTGGATTCAGCAACCCTGTTCTTCAGCCACTGACAATGTAACTCTTGAACATGCACACAGGAGTTACTTCATTCCAGGGACCCAACTCATACATTCTAAGAGACAAATTGCTAGAAGAATGGGGGGATTTTTTTTTTTTGTCAAAAGAGCCATTCTTTTACAAAAAGGAAAGGGTACCTCTTTTAATTCAGATTTAGATTTTAAATATGGTCTCCGGATAATAGAAAAAAGTACCTCTGCAGTGGGGCTTCTCTTGCTCTACAAGGGTTTAATGCTCATTTAAAGCACATACAGTATCCCTCTTTCCTCCTTTCACATGACCAGAAGGTGTGCCCTGTGAATGTTCCCCAGGCCCTAGATTCCTGTCTAGGTTTCGTTGCAGATGATCCGGCCCTACTTTCTAAGTAAACTTACAATGTCAGCAAAGATCTGGGCTAGATGCAATACATTGCTGTTACCTTGTAGTTTTTTAAATGGGCTAAAAAGGGTTGATAAAAAATGCTACAGGTCCTTTAGGTGTGCAAAACCCCTCACTCAGACTATGGCTGCCATTCCACAGAATGATACATTTTGTATTATGTCCCTTATATTGAATGTTAACATTGAACATATTGTTTACCTACAGGTGATTTAAGATTTTGGAAATCTGATGTCCAAAAAGCTTCTGGATGGTGGCAGCCAAGCTCTAAAGATATAGAAATAGCCTCTTATATTCTAATGTCCCATGTGATTCAAAATCGTGTGTCTGAGGGGATTGCAGTAATGAAATGGTTAAGCCAGCAAAGGAACTCCCTAGGAGGATTCTCTTCCACTCAGGTTTGTTACAGTCACCGAAAATCTGCGCACTTTCCTTTTTCTTCTTATTTTGTAAATTGGATTAAATACTTTATAACAGATTGTTGTTGCCTTGAATGTGCAACAAATGCTTGACAGCAGACAAAATAGCTTTATTCAACATTATTTAAATAATTACTTTATTACTGTATATTTATTACCAGCCATTCAATTGAAGCATATATTTTAGTGTAAATCATCATTTTAAAAGCAATATTTTTTTATTGTACTTTTAAGAAAAAAAATCTAGCACAAGTATCAATAGATTGTTTTTAAATATATTTACAAACACAGTTTGGAAGATTTAGAAAAATACAATATTAATGCTTACTTTGCTTGCATTGTATTCTCAAACAGGATACCATAGTAGCTTTGCAAGCAATGTCACTGTTTGCATCTAGGCACTCCGTAAGTAAACCAGACTTATTCATATCAGTGGAGGGAGACCAGATGGCTTCTACAAGTTTCACAGTCAATTCAGGAAACCGCATGTTACTTCAAACAAAACCGGTAATGTTCGATATGCTTGGTATTTATTCATTATTTGCAATTGTTATTGGTAGATCAAGCTGTACGTTGGCAGACCCATGGATCATATTAAAAAAATATTAAATGGGCCTCTACATTTAATAGCCTACAGCAGGGCTCAAAATTTCAAATCCCGAGCTACTAGCCAGACCTCAAGGGTTACTCGCCACCAGTTGCCGGGCCAAACCCCTACCATGCCCGTCCCTAATCCCACCCCTAAACACGCCCTCAAATTATCTCATGAAATGACACTTAATTTGTTTATGCAGAATTAAGTTATAAAAATAAATATTAACAACAACTTTATCCATGTCCAAAACTGCAGCCTGCCCGTGTCCGCCAATGCAGTCTGTCCGTGTTCACCAATACAGCCTGTGTCCGCCAGTGCAGCCTGTGACCGCCAATGCAGCCATCTGTCCCCAAATGCAGCCTTGTGTCCCCAAATACAGCCTTGTGTCCCCAAATGCAGCCTTGTATATCCTTGTGTCCCCAAATGCAGCCATGTGTCCCCAAATGCAGCCTTGTGTAGCCATGTGTCCCCAAATGTAGCCTTGTGTCCCCAAATGCAGCCTTGTGTCCCCAAATGCAGCCACGTGTCCCCAAATGCAGCCACGTGTCCCCAAATGCAGCCTTGTGTCCCCAAATGCAGCCATGTGTCCCCAAATGCATCCTTGTGTTGCATATAATATAACATTATAGGGCAGTGTATATAATAGAGAACCACAAGGCACTGAAGGTAATATTGAAAGTAGAGGCACTGCATGTAATAAAGGGGTATGTGAAACTTTGGTTTTGATTTACTAAAGGCAAATTGACTGTGCACTTTGCAAGTAAAGTTGCTCCAAAGCTTAGTAAATGAGGGGCTCTGCTGATTTCCATCACCCAATCATGTGCAAGCAAAAATACTGTTTTTTATTTTCCTTGCATGCGATTGGGTAGTCTTTGGAAAATGAAACTTCATCTCATTTACTAAGCTCTGGAGCAACTGCATTTACAGAGTGCAACTGCTCTTGCAAAGTGCAGTCTTTTTGCCTTTAGTAAATCAACTCCTATGTGCACCAAGAACTGTAAGATACTACATGTATGATATAGTGGTAACAGACATTGCATATAATAGAGGTATCAGACATGTTAAAGAGAAGTATGGCTAGAGTAGTAATATGTGGTACAGGGAGGCGTCGCCACTAAATGCAAAACAGGTGCTTCATGTACAAGAAAGGTATGAGGCACTGTGTGTAAAAGAGGGATATTTCAGATGTAGGGTTTATTGTTATGAATATGTGATGCTCTCGGCTTGGAGGTTAAGCAGTTCCAAAGTGAACTCACAACAGCAATTGTTTTTTTTATTGGTGATACAGGAAGTCATACAGAGTGAGTTTTAAAGTATATAATAACCTAGTAACTGCCATAGCTGGTATGAACTGTTATTATGTTTTCACACCAAATGTTTCTTTTCAGATAACTGCTGGAAAAAATATCAAACTTGCCATTAATGCAAAGGGTATTGGCTTTGCCTTGTTGCAGGTACTTTTTTTTCTCAAAAATATTACTGAGCACTATTCTTTAGATAAACTAAGATGGCAACTTATTTCTTGCAGTCTCAATATTTAAAAAAAATGTATATCTTTGAATAACACAGTATTATATTTATGTTTGGTGAGCACTGAACTTCATGTTAACAATTATCATTTATTTCTAAGTTAAATGTTTTAATTATATATGAATAGAATACACCCGAGCTTATTTATGAAAATAAAAAAGCAACATATAAAAGGTTAGGAACCAGCAGCAGCCAACAAGATATCATTTGCTTTGATGATGGATAAAATATGATTACTATAGAATGCTACATGCACAATCTTAGATGAACAGGTTGAGGTTGAGACACTCACAAGTCTTGCAGCAGTAGATATTTAAAAACACGACTTTTAATTGTGTCTGATTTTTTGATGGGTCTCAGCCCATGTTTATCAAGGCAACATCTACATGAATTGAGCAAACATATATACAAACTTCACCCCATCCACCCACCTGCCATAGCATCATCACAGTGAAATAAAAGTAGCTAGCTCAGGGGATAACCAATGGCAAACATAAAAAGTTCCAAATATATTTTCTAAACAACAAAAGAGTCATAAAAAAAAGCTAACATAATACAACAATTATGCCGCGTACACACGGTTGGAATTTCCGATGGAAAAAGTCAGATGGGAGCTTTTCATTGGATATTCCGACCATGTGTATGCCCCATCTGACTTTTCCCGACATAGATAGAGAGCAGGTTCTCTATTTTTCAGTCAGAAAAAATTCAGATCGGAATTTCCTATCGTGTGTACAAATTACGACGCGCTAAATTCCGACGCATGCTCGGAAACAAATCGACGCATGCTCGGAAGCATAGAACATAATTTTCTCGGCTCGTCGTAGTCTTTTACGTCACCGCGTTCTTGGCAGTCAAAAGTTCACCAAACATTTGTGCGACCGTGTGTATGCAAGGCAGGCTTGAGCGGAGTTCCTTCTGAAAAACCATCCAATTTTTTTCCGACGGAAATTACGCTCGTGTGTACGGGGCATAAGAGTTGACCATAGGTGTGTGCAGCCTATTGCATTAGGGTGTGCAACCCAAAGCTCAAATCCACACTATCAATCACTCACTGTGTTCACTCAGAAAGGGAAGGGGCCGGTAAATTACATATTTACTGTCCCCTTCCCCCACTCATTGTAAAACATCTCCCTGTGTGTGCCCACAGTTGCAGCCCGTTGGAGAGGAGAAAAGCTGGCAGTGCTGCGGGGGAAGGGGGGGAGCCAGGGCAGTAGAGGGACTCTGTGCTGTATAGGGTGATTAGGGTGTGTGAGCACGCCTACGGAGTTGACATAGAGTCAGCTAATGCATCAAAGGAAAACAAAAACTAAATATAAGAAAATGCAGGGGCCACATGGAGCCATTGGTATCATGGCCACCATAGAAACCTGCCTCCTGGAGCCTGCAGTAAAATCTGTCAAACAGATCTAATTATTAGATAGGATGCTCTATCAGTATGCAGCTGAGTTGTACAAATATAGTCAGATGCCATAAAAGAACAGAGCACCTGTCAGTCTTGAAGCTGCCACAGAGGGCAGCAACAAATAAAAATAGATAATACAACAGAACAATAATACTTGCAAAAAAAAAAAAAAAAAGGTTAACAAACAAAAAGGTCAATATAATAATCCAGCAAAGCAATAGAGTACAAATGCTAATAGGCAGTGACAGCAACAGAAACAACAATTTGCTAGATCCAGGTAGCCAACAAAGTGATCAGGGTAAGTGCTGCTAATAGATAAAGGTGAAATCAGTGCCAAAAAGAGCAGGCAAATTGAATAATTAAATGCATAGCAGAACCCTATCTTGTCATTATCTAACAACTGCATTTTACTTTCTCAAACAACTTATCCCCAAAGAGTTCTACTAGTAGAAGCTGAAGTCCATGGAATAGAAAAGTGCTCAAAATCAATTTAAGCACTAGTATTTATTGGGACACCTATGCTAAGATTAAAAGTTGAAAAAAAGTAATAACTCATTAGCACAAATTAAAAAGGAAAGACAAATGAACATAGCTAAGAACAGACCAGTTTTATTTCTGGTCTGATTTAGTTATTTTATATATATATATATATATATATATATATATTGTGAGGGGGTTAGCTCGGCAGCGGGTGTGTGTGACCCCCGGGATGGGCTCCCCACACAAAAACAGGCCCAGCAAACGGAGGTTGTGGTTTTCAAAATCAAAAAAAGGTGCGGTTTATTTTTTTTCTATTTACAGTGACAAAACACAGCAAAGCCAAAAGAAACATAAACAAAATAAATCCTGGTCAACTTGACCTCTGACTAAACATACAGGTTTCCTAACTAACAACTGGGATCAGCCTAGTGCTGTCCTAGTCCCTAAGTCCCTGGTTTTAAATGTCCAAGCAAATAGCCACACAGGCTTTGTCTCACCGCACAGGGGTTCACTCTCCCTAGACAGTCCACACAGGTCTGGGTCCAGGCATGAGCTAACATCTAATGAAGCTGGGAGTTCTTATAGAGGCCTAAATGAGCTGACAAGCTTCAGCTGGTCTCATCAACTCCCTGTCTGCACGACGCCCCACACTCTCCCTAGAGGTATGAGTCATCCATGAGCCTACTAGCCTCAGCTGGGCTTATACAACTCTCCACCTAGTTGTATAAGTCGGCGTAAAGCCTGAATCTGGGCGAAATATATCTACCCCCCTGGATGCAACCAGGTGACTTTACCTTCCTGCTGTCACATACCCCCCCCCCTCTTGTTTTAACCTCGGGGTTGGAACACCAGCAATCAGGCATTCATGTACTCGAGACAAAGCATCCACATTCCCCATTTGAACGCCAGGGCGATGCTTTACTGTGAAGTTGAATTCCTGGAGGGCCAGGAACCACCTATTCACTCTTCTATTTGTTTCCTTGTTTTGAGCCATCCATTTTAACGGAGCGTGATCCGTAACCAAGTCAAAGTGCCTACCTAGCAGGTAGTACCGAAGGGAATCTAGAGCCCACTTCACCGCTAAACACTCCTTTTCAACGGTGGCGTAATTTACCTCATGGGACTTCAACTTCCTGCTGAGGTAAATGACTGGGTGCTCTTCCCCGTTCCAGACCTGGGACAATACTGCTCCTAACCCCACATCTGACGCATCACTTTGTACGACAAAGTCTTTAGAGAAGTCGGGTGAGTACAACACTGGCTGGCTACATAAGGCTTGTTTCAAGAATTGGAATGCTGCCTCAGCCTCGGGGGTCCATTTAATCATGACCGACCCTTTCCCCTTCGTTAGGTTGGTTAGGGGCACAGCCTTAGAAGCAAAGTGGGGAATGAATCGCCGATAATACCCAGCGATTCCCAGAAAGGCTCGTACCTGCTTCTTGCTGTTGGGACGTGGCCAACTCTGGATGGCCTCGACTTTGTTGAGTTGGGGTTTTATTACTCCCCTCCCAATGGTGTACCCAAGATATTTGGCCTCCTCCTGCCCAATGGTACACTTCTTGGGGTTAGCCGTAAACCCCGCTTCCCGAACAGAGTCCAGGACTGCTTGCACTTTTGGCAGATGTGAGGCCCAATCTGTGCTATGGACAATTACGTCATCCAGGTAAGCCGCAGCATACTTCCGATGGGGCCTCAGCATCTGGTCCATTTTCCGCTGGAATGTGGCCGGCGCATTCTGTAACCCGAACGGCATTCTTTTATATTGGAACGCCCCGTCTGGGGTTACAAATGCGGTTTTCTCTTTGGCCAATTTGGCCAGGGGGATTTGCCCAATACCCTTTTGTGAGGTCAAGAGTCGTCATGTATCGGGCTGTTCCCAGCCGGTCGATCAACTCATCTATACGTGGCATGGGGTAGGTGTCAAATTTTGTAACTTTGTTCAACTGACGAAAATCGTTACAAAATCGCCAGCTCCCATCCGGTTTAGGCACCAACACAATGGGACTAGACCAATCACTTTGGGACTCCTCTATCACCCCTAAGTTCAGCATTTTCTGTACTTCCAGGCTCTAGGTCATAGTAAGCCTTCTGCGATTCACCAGTTAACAGAGGAGCCACCAGTCCAGCCCACTGCTCCTCAGGCCACTTTTCTCTTTCAGCAGTCCTTTCAAATGTGGTCAAAAATACCTCTGGATCATCCTCTCCAGTCATTTTTGTCAATTAACGACTCACCCCAAAGGACGCGGTATTAGTGGGACGGCTTTCCTCACTGGTCTGCGGACGTTGCTGCATTACTGCTTCCATTTGTTGTAGTCTCTGCTCTTGCTTCTGTAACAGGTCTATGAAGCGGGCCTCAGATTGCTGCTGGGCTTGTTGCTGAGCTTCCAGACTCTGTTGGTGAGCTTGCTGCTGGGCTGCAAGGCTCTGTTGATGAGCTTGCTGCTGGGCTGCGAAGTTCTGTTGTTGAGCTGCAAGGCTCTGTTGATGAGCTGCAAGGCTCTTTTGCAAACCTGCATTTGTCTGCTGTTGATTGGCATTTGCTAGAGCCAGCTGCTTCAGTATCTCCTCCATGCTGGCTTAAAAAAAAACTGCCACTGGTTCTCCACCAACTGTGAGGGGGTTAGCTCGGCAGCGGGTGTGTGTGACCCCCAGGATGGGCTCCCCACACAAAAACAGGCCCAGCAAACGGAGGTTGTGGTTTTCAAAATCAAAAAAAGGTGCGGTTTATTTTCTATTTACAGTGACAAAACACAGCAAAGCCAAAAGAAACATAAACAAAATAAATCCTGGTCAACTTGACCTCTGACTAAACCTACAGGTTTCCTAACTAACAACTGGGATCAGCCTAGTGCTGTCCTAGTCCCTAAGTCCCTGGTTTTAAATGTCCAAGCAAATAGCCACACAGGCTTTGTCTCACCGCACAGGGGTTCACTCTCCCTAGACAGTCCACACAGGTCTGGGTCCAGGCATGAGCTAACATCTAATGAAGCTGGGAGTTCTTATAGAGGCCTAAATGAGCTGACAAGCTTCAGCTGGTCTCATCAACTCCCTGTCTGCACGACGCCCCACACTCTCCCTAGAGGTATGAGTCATCCATGAGCCTACTAGCCTCAGCTGGGCTTATACAACTCTCCACCTAGTTGTATAAGTCGGCGTAAAGCCTGAATCTGGGCGAAATATATCTACCCCCCTGGATGCAACCAGGTGACTTTACCTTCCTGCTGTCACAATATATATAAAAAGGAAAGACAAATGAACATAGCTAAGAACAGGCCAGTTTGATTTCCGGTCTGATTTAGTTATTATATATTATATTTCTGCTGTTGCTTAAAGTATAGATTGTGGAATAAAGTATAGATATCATAACAAAGTGCTTTATACTGATAATTATATTTTCTTTCATTTTAGCTTCATGTCATATATAACGTACACCCCATTTCCTCCAGGACTCGTAGATCCACAGATATTAAAGATCCTTTTAGTTTAGGAATCATAGTACACGATGACAAAGAAAACATTAATACTGTAACACTGAATGTATGCACAAGGTATGTAGCTATTTCCAAAACGTTGCAGTTACTCTTTTCTACTGTTGTTCAATGATTAAGAATAGCAAAGGGTTGCTGGCTGCTAATGGGATACCTAAAGGTTATACCTAGAAGCATGAGCAACAAGAATACCGTAAAACTTCTGTCCAAACCTAAACCAATGAACCCACCTTCAAGAAAAGTTTCTAGATAGTTCAAGAAGATATTTTATTATTTAGTGATTAGGTCAGTTTTTTAAAACTTGCCCAGGTTTCTCTGCGGTATTTGAAAAGGCTTGATCACTATACAATAACATTCTAAGTAAACAAGGTAACCAAATGTACAATGCAAGTTTTTCATTACGCTTGTCCTGGTGAATGAATTTGATGATGTTTGTTCCAACTTGTTGTCTCTTGCATGCAGTACACATGTTTGATCCATTTATGTCCAGAAGAATTATTCTGTTATAGATTTCTTGGCTGTACAACATAATATAAAATGGTGTTGGGAAAGTCTTGGAACATTCTTGTCTAAATCCATTGCCAGGTAAAATGAGCACAAAATACAGAAACTGGTTTACCGTATTTTCCGGCGTATAAGACGACTTTTTAACCCCTAAAAATCCTCTCAAAAGTCGGGGGTCGTCTTATACGCCGGTACCTGACCTTACCTTATAATCTCAGACCGCAGCCGTCCATTTTCAAAAGCCGCGCCTCCTCCTCATGCTGTTCCGTGATAGGCGGAACACTCAGCTTCCCAGCAGAGCCTCTGTTTAGTGTTTTGCCTATCACGGATGCCCTCTCATCCTCGGCCTCGGATGAGAGGGCATCTGTGATAGGCGGAACACTGAACGCAGTGTCTGCTGGGAAGCTGAGTGTTCCGCCTATCATGGAACAGCATGAGGAGGAGGAGCGGCTTTTGAAAAATGGACAGCCGCGGTCTGACTGGAGATTCTACATCAGGGATAAGGTAAGTGATCGTCGGGGGGGGGGACAGTGAGGTATGCGGGGTGAACAGTGAGGTATGCGGGGTGAACAGTGAGGTATGCAGGGGGAACAGTGAGGTATGCAGGGGGAACAGTGAGGCATGCGGGGGGAACAGTGAGGCATGCGGGGGGAACAGTGAGGTATGCAATAGAACAGTGAGGCATGCAGGGGCACAGTGAGGTATGGTGAGGCATGGTGAGGTATGGCTAGGCGGAAGGGGGTCGTCTTATACGGCGAGTATATCCCAAAACCCAAATTTTATCTGGAAAATTAGCGGGTCGTCTTATATGCCCAGTCGCCTTATACGCCGGAAAATACGGTAGTTATGAATCCAAGAATATAAGTCAATCAGCCAAAGATTTGAAGGTGTAACATAAGGTTCCACGTATAGGTGGGGGGTAATAAACAGAACTCTTCTTATTTGTAAGTGGAAGATACACAACATCAGGTCATATACATTTTTGAGCTTGTTAAACTTAAAGAAAATGCATAAACAATGTCAGGTCCAAAATCAGTACCACATCCGTATTCACATAATAGCCTAGAAAAAAAAAATCTATTTGTAATATACAGGTACCAAACGGGGAAGTATGATCTAAAATCATGTAATTTTATTCAATTTAAAAAAATCTTTTAAGACAAAACATTCAAAAACTGCAAATAATTACAAGATAACCATAGTTTTACACGCATAACCCAGTTCCTAATGACATGCTTGACACAATTGTCTAGGTAAGTATTTATTTGAACCCTTTCATCATACATAAAATATTATTATCAAATATCATTTAAACTTTGTAACATAATACCATGATACAGAGGCATCCATTTCTCAACATGTTTTACAGTCTACTTCCTCAGGATAGAATGGTGAAATTGCTCTGTAAATCATACAATGAAGCAAAAGTTTTAGAATACATTACATCAACCCAGAGAGTTTGCAAAATATATGTATTACAAGGAGTATCAATGCATACATAAATGATGTCTGATTGATGGATATACTGTATTTCTTTCTCGTACATCACGGGACACAGAGCGGCATAGTCATTACTATGTGGGTTATATAGTTTACCTTCAGGTGCTGGCACTGGCAACTTCCAAACCGGAAGTACCCTCCCCTATATAAGCCCCTCCCATCCGGGAGCACCTCAGTTTTTTGCCAGTGTCTAAGGTGTTGGCCAAGAAGTAACATGTGTTTTTCACTGAGCTTGCGTACAGGTTCTTTTGGGCCTCAGTAAGCTATTCCGGATCCAACCAAAAAAGCTTCATAGCTAAACGGTCGGTACCCGGGCCTTGCAGAGAAGAGCAAGGTTTTGCCTGTAATGCTTCTCTTAGGAGAGCTGGACCCTGGGATCCAGAGCTCTGGTCATACCCACGACTAAGATGCTTTCTGTGCAGGGTGCTATACAGGTCCAGGGGAGTGGAATCCTTGGAAACCCGGTCCCTGAAGGTTTAATTACAATGCCTGCCGTGAGAGGTGAAGTTTGGGCTTCTGTGGACCAAACAGAGTCCTGCGGCGGGGAAAAGGTAAGTGGGGGCCCCCCAGGAACTTGGTTCTATTAGGGGACCCCCAAGCCTAATATGTCTTTCTACCTGTTACCTAACGGTATTCCCGCTAAATATCTGTGCATGCCTGTAACTACTAAAAAAATGTAATAATTTTAATAGTGGTCAAGAAAAAAAAAAAAAATAGACAGACCGCGGTACCTGTGTTAATCCACTAGAGGCCGCTGTGGAACGTTTCTTGTCATGTGGACTTTTTCTTTTCATCAGAGTCAAGTCCAGGCAGATGGTGAGTTCTCTTGTGGGAAACTGCTTCCTCTGCCATGTTGCAATGCTCGTCCATCCCCCGGTCTGCGGCAAAAGGGCCCTGTCTCCTGTCCCTAGTTTCCTTTTTCAAAAAAGAGCGCCGAAGGCGCACGTGCCCGTGCGCGTGCACGCGCCTCTATATATAGAGGTGAGCTGGAAAAGGGGGCGGAGCTTGGGGGATGACGCTCTGTGCGCGCCGCAGCGCTTCTGCGCATGTGCGGGCGTCCCAGCATGTTAAAAGGCACAATTATGTGTTGTGAGCTGGCTATGGAGTGCAGAGACAGAGCTGGCAACATTTAAAAAAGGCATACAGCAAGCGGTTGATGCAGGCATCCCCATAGAAAGGCACATTAGTAGACACCGACTGTTTTTATTGCAGCAATTGTGCTAGACTATTGTCAGTAAGTGGTGTATTTCGGCTGGAATACCTCAGCTTTGGGCTTAGGAATATGCCGTCTAAAAACTCCGGGACTAAAAATCCCAGGAAGCATAGGGGGTCTCCATCGGGCTCTGAGGATCTTGGGCATGCTTCGGCTGCACCAATCTCCCCTGAAGAATCAGAGGTTAGTGACCGTAGAGCACCCTCAGGAGTACCTGGTACTGTGGCTGTCCTCAGTTCACCTGCTCCTGTGTATGTAACAGAGGAGGTTTTTTCCTCAGCTCTGGGAGGACTGGAAGAGAGATTGACAACATTGATCACTGCTTCCCTGTCACAGGGAAAGAGCGCCCGTTCTCCGTCTCCTCCCTCAGAGTACCTGTTAGCAGAGCAACAGTCCCATACAGGGATCGACCTACCTGAAGGGGATCAGGATGAGGTTGATTCTGTTGTAGAGGAATCAACAGTGGAAGAGCCATTCTCAGCATCACATGCTGAAAGATTATGGGTTCAGTCCCTGACTAACATGGTCCGATCAGCATTTAAAATGCCCCTTGCGGAGCCATCATCCACTTCTGTCTCCTCGTTGGGGTCGCTAAAAGCTCCCCAGACTGTTTGTTCCTTTCCAATCCATCCTTTACTGGAAGGGCTCATTTACCAGGATTGGGAACATCCTGATAAAATATTTACTCCTCCCAAGAGATTTCAGGTGGTCTATCCCATGGAGGATAAGTTCATCAAAAAATGGAGGGTCCCTACAGTGGACGCAGCCATCTCTTGTGTGAATAAATCACTGACATGTCCAGTGGATAATGTCCAAATGTTCAAGGACCCAATAGATAAAAAATTGGAGTCCTTATTAAAATTTGCTTTTGCTACAGCAGGCTTGGTGACACAACCAGCAGTGGCAGCTATTGGGGTCTGCCAAGCAGTGAAGGATCAGTTGAAACAGGTCTTAAGGGACTTGCCAGATCAGCAGGCCCTTACCCTAGCTGATCTACCTAGGGCCTTATGCTTTGCGGTTGACGCTATAAAGGATTCAATCCATCAGGCCTCCCGCCTTCGCTGTCTGTAGTACATATGTGCAGGCTTCTATGGCTCAAAAACTGGTCTGCTGAAGCCCCCTGTAAAAAATTGCTGGTCAGCTTCCCATTTCATGGTGAACGCTTATTCGGGGAAGACCTGGACAGATATATCCAGAAAATTTCCAGCGGTAAAAGTACACTCTTGCCGGTTAAAAACAGAGTTAGAGGTCCCTCTTTTAAGAGGCTGTGACAGCAGGAAGGTAAAGTCACCTGGTTGCATCCAGGGGGGTAGATATATTTCGCCCAGATTCAGGCTTTACGCCGACTTATACAACTAGGTGGAGAGTTGTATAAGGCTAGTGGGCTCATGGATGACTCATACCTCTAGGGAGAGGGCTGGGCGTCGTGCAGACAGGGAGTTGATGAGACCAGCTGAAGCTTGTCAGCTCATTTAGGCCTCTATAAGAACTCCCAGCTTCATTAGATGTTAGCTCATGCCTGGAACCAGACCTGTGTGGACTGTCTAGGGAGAGTGAACCCCTGTGCGGTGAGACAAAGCCTGTGTGGCTATTTGCTTGGACATTTAAAACCAGGGACTTAGGGACTAGGACAGCACTAGGCTGATCCCAGTTGTTAGTTAGGAAACCTGTATGTTAAGTCAGAGGTCAACTTGACCAGGATTTATTTTGGTTATGTTTCTTTTGCTTTGCTGTGTTTTGTCACTGTAAATAGAAAATAAACCGCACCTTTTTGATTTTGAAAACCACAACCTCCGTTTGCTGGGCCTGTTTTGTGTGGGGAGCCCATCCCGGGGGTCACACACACCCGCTGCCGAGCTAACCCCCTCACAGTTGGTGGAGAACCAGTGGCAGTTTTTTTTTAAGCCAGCATGGAGGAGATACTGAAGCAGCTGGCTCTAGCAAATGCCAATCAACAGCAGACAAATGCAGGTTTGCAAAAGAGCCTTGCAGCTCATCAACAGAGCCTTGCAGCTCAACAACAGAACTTCGCAGCCCAGCAGCAAGCTCATCAACAGAGCCTTGCAGCCCAGCAGCAGACAAACGCAACTTTGCAACAGAGTCTGGAGGCTCAGCAACGAGCCCAGCAGCAATCTGAGGCCCGCTTCATAGACCTGTTGCAGAAGCAAGAGCAGAGACTACAACAACAGATGGAAGCAGTAATGCAGCAACGTCCGCAGACCAGCGAGGAAAGCCGTCCCACTAATACAGCGTCCTTTGGGGTGAGTCGTTTATTGACAAAAATGACTGGAGAGGATGATCCAGAGGTATTTTTGACCACATTTGAAAGGACCGCTGAAAGAGAAAAGTGGCCTGAGGAGCAGTGGGCTGGACTGGTGGCTCCTCTGTTAACTGGTGAATCGCAGAAAGCTTACTATGACCTAGAGCCTAACCAAGCAAAAGACTATGTGATGCTAAAAGCTGAAATATTGGCAAGGCTGGGTGTCACCCAGGCTGTCCGGGCTCAGCGTGTGCATAACTGGACTTTCCAGCTTGGAAAACCCCCCAGGTCTCAAATGTATGATCTCATTCACCTGAGCAGAAAGTGGCTACAGCCAGAGACTTTGTCCGCACCAAAGATTGTGGAACGTGTTGTAATGGATCGGTTTTTGAGAGCTCTTCCTACTGCCATCCAAAAGTGGGTAAGCCATGGAGACCCAGAGACGGCCGATGGTCTTGTGGATCGTGTGGAGAAATACTTGGCTACAGAGAACCTGACGGCCTCTTCCAGAGACACTCGGACTTTCCACCCTAAGACCAGACCATCCCCAGGGGCGGATAAGAGGATTCCAAGGGGTGAGGGTGGAGAGAGTGAGAGGGTGGGAGCTCTACCCCAAGTTTGGCGAGAACAGCCTGGGAAATCAGCGGCTCAAGAGGCGGCAAGAAGGATCGTTTGCTACCGCTGCCGGCAAGCGGGACATATTGCAGCCAATTGCCCGGTTGTGGAGGAACCCATGCAGTGTGACTTTCTGACGGGCAGACGTCAGTCGCTGTGTGCGACAGTCGCATGCACTGCCATTCGAGGAACTGAGAAACATTTATGCAAAATGTGTGTTAATGGTAGAAATGTTGTGGTATTGCTGGATTCAGGTAGCCTTGTGACCCTGATAAAGGCTGAGTTAGTTAAAACAGAGGTCTCTGGGAATAGCAAGGTAGCTGTTATTTGTGTGCATGGGGACACCCGAGAGTATCCAGTGACTACAGTGTGTTTCGAGACCCCCAAAGGTACCCTCTCTCATCCAGTGGGCTTAGTATCTCAGTTACCGCATGACGCCATTGTGGGAAGGGATTTTCCGAAGTTCTGGGAACTGTGGGATGATCCTGAGCCCCTCACTGGTGCCCCTATGTACCAGGAATGTGATAGCCAGAACTCCCCTGAGAGTGGTGAGGACTCTCCGGAATTTCCCTTATCAGTATTGGCAGGGGAGACTCAAGAAACTGGAGAGGAGCCCACCTCCTCAGACGAAAACCTACCGTCTGTGGAGTTTTCTGATCTTGAGGTTCACAGGGAAAACTTTGCCACAGAACAGTTGAAAGACCCCGCCCTAATAAAGGCACGGGAAAACGTAGTGAAAATAGATGGCGAGTTAGTGAACCCAGATAATACCTGCACTTACCCATACTTCAGCGTAGAGAAGGACCTACTGTATCGGGTGGCAAAAAGGGCAGAAGAAACCGTTGAGCAGCTTGTGGTGCCCAAACCTTACAGGAAGTTGGTGTTGGAGTTGGCCCATGGGCACATTCTTGGAGGTCATCTGGGGACAGAGAAAACCCGAGAGAGGGTATTACAGAGATTCTATTGGCCGGGGGTGATGAAGGACGTAGAAAATTATTGTTCCTCCTGCCCTGTGTGTCAGAGGTTGGCCCCGATGCCACATTTCCGTAGCCCGCTGGTCCCTCTACCCATCATTGAGGTCCCGTTTGAGAGGATCGCCATGGATTTGGTAGGTCCTATAATCAAGTCCGCTAGGGGGCACCAGTACATATTAGTTATAATGGACTATGCCACCCGTTATCCAGAAGCGATCCCTCTCCGAAATACCTCGGCCAAAACCATAGCCAAAGAGCTATCTCTTGTTTTTAGCCGGGTGGGTATTTGTAAAGAACTGCTTACGGACCAAGGTACACCCTTTATGTCCCGGGTTATGAAAGAACTGTGTAAATTGTTCAAAGTGACGCAATTGCGTACGTCTGTGTATCACCCCCAAACCGATGGGCTGGTTGAAAGATTCAACAAAACCCTAAAACAAATGTTGAAGAAAGTGGTGGATAGAGATGGAAAGGATTGGGACTGTTTACTTCCTTATTTGATGTTTGCTATTAGGGAGGTGCCCCAATCCTCTACGGGATTCTCCCCCTTTGAGTTACTGTATGGGAGACACCCAAGAGGGCTGTTGGATATTGCCAAGGAAACTTGGGAAAGTGAGAGTTCTCCCCACAGGAGTGTGATTGAGCATGTCGCCCTGATGCAAGATCGAATTGCACAGGTAATGCCCATCGTGAAGGAACATTTGGCCCAAGCACAGTTGGCACAGCAGATAGTGTACAACCGTGGAGCCAAGACCCGTACCTTTTCCCCGGGGGATAGGATATTGGTACTTGTCCCTACGGTTGAAAGTAAATTCCTTGCCAAATGGCAAGGCCCCTACGAGATAATGGAAAAAGTGAGTGAAGTGAATTACAAGGTCAGACAACCAGGAAGGCGAAAGCCCGAACAGATCTATCACGTTAATCTGTTGAAAGCCTGGAGGGATAGAGAGTCCCTAGTCGCAGACACTTGGTCACCAGCTCAAACTGGTTGCGTGATTCCTGAGGTTGGAATAGCAGCCACCTTGTCACAACCCCAACAACAGGAGGTTAAGGAGTTTGTGCTTCGCAACAAGGAGGTATTCTCTGAGCTGCCGGGACAAACATCTGGGGTAGAGCATGACATCATTACCCCGCCCGGTGAAAGGGTGAAGTTAAAACCCTATCGGATCCCAGAGGCTCGACGGGAGGCAATACGGGAGGAAGTACAGAAAATGCTGAACTTAGGGGTGATAGAGGAGTCCCAAAGTGATTGGTCTAGTCCCATCGTGTTGGTGCCTAAACCGGATGGGAGCTGGCGATTTTGTAACGATTTTCGTCAGTTGAACAAAGTTACAAAATTTGACACCTACCCCATGCCACGTATAGATGAGTTGATCGACCGGCTGGGAACAGCCCGATACATGACGACTCTTGACCTCACAAAAGGGTATTGGCAAATCCCCCTGGCCAAGTCGGCCAAAGAGAAAACCGCATTTGTAACCCCAGACGGGGCGTTCCAATATAAAAGAATGCCGTTCGGGTTACAGAATGCGCCGGCCACATTCCAGCGGAAAATGGACCAGATGCTGAGGCCCCATCGGAAGTATGCTGCGGCTTACCTGGATGACGTAATTGTCCATAGCACAGATTGGGCCTCACATCTGCCAAAAGTGCAAGCAGTCCTGGACTCTGTTCAGGAAGCGGGGCTTACGGCTAACCCCAAGAAGTGTACCATTGGGCAGGAGGAGGCCAAATATCTTGGGTACACCATTGGGAGGGGAGTAATAAAACCCCAACTCAACAAAGTCGAGGCCATCCAGAGTTGGCCACGTCCCAACAGCAAGAAGCAGGTACGAGCCTTTCTGGGAATCGCTGGGTATTATCGGCGATTCATTCCCCACTTTGCTTCTAAGGCTGTGCCCCTAACCAACCTGACGAAGGGGAAAGGGGGGTCGGTCATGATTAAATGGACCCCCGAGGCTGAGGCAGCATTCCAATTCTTGAAACAAGCCTTATGTAGCCAGCCAGTGTTGTACTCACCCGACTTCTCTAAAGACTTTGTCGTACAAAGTGATGCGTCAGATGTGGGGTTAGGAGCAGTATTGTCCCAGGTCTGGAACGGGGAAGAGCACCCAGTCATTTACCTCAGCAGGAAGTTGAAGTCCCATGAGGTAAATTACGCCACCGTTGAAAAGGAGTGTTTAGCAGTGAAGTGGGCTCTAGATTCCCTTCGGTACTACCTGCTAGGTAGGCACTTTGACATGGTTACGGATCACGCTCCGTTAAAGTGGATGGCTCAAAACAAGGAAACAAATAGAAGAGTGAATAGGTGGTTCCTGGCCCTCCAGGAATTCAACTTCACAGTAAAGCATCGCCCTGGCGTTCAAATGGGGAATGTGGATGCTTTGTCTCGAGTACATGAATGCCTGATTGCTGGTGTTCCAACCCCGAGGTTAAAACAAGAGGGGGGGTATGTGACAGCAGGAAGGTAAAGTCACCTGGTTGCATCCAGGGGGGTAGATATATTTCGCCCAGATTCAGGCTTTACGCCGACTTATACAACTAGGTGGAGAGTTGTATAAGGCTAGTGGGCTCATGGATGACTCATACCTCTAGGGAGAGGGCTGGGCGTCGTGCAGACAGGGAGTTGATGAGACCAGCTGAAGCTTGTCAGCTCATTTAGGCCTCTATAAGAACTCCCAGCTTCATTAGATGTTAGCTCATGCCTGGAACCAGACCTGTGTGGACTGTCTAGGGAGAGTGAACCCCTGTGCGGTGAGACAAAGCCTGTGTGGCTATTTGCTTGGACATTTAAAACCAGGGACTTAGGGACTAGGACAGCACTAGGCTGATCCCAGTTGTTAGTTAGGAAACCTGTATGTTTAGTCAGAGGTCAACTTGACCAGGATTTATTTTGGTTATGTTTCTTTTGCTTTGCTGTGTTTTGTCACTGTAAATAGAAAATAAACCGCACCTTTTTGATTTTGAAAACCACAACCTCCGTTTGCTGGGCCTGTTTTGTGTGGGGAGCCCATCCCGGGGGTCACACACACCCGCTGCCGAGCTAACCCCCTCACAGGCCTGCTTCTCCAGTCCCTAGGACATCGGCTGTGAATCAGTTCCGACGGCCTCCTCGGTCAAATCCCGGGGGTAAAAATCAGGGACAATCGCAGGGTAACAAGAAGCCCTGGGTCAGGAGAGGTACAAAACCTCCCCCAAAGTCAAATGCATGAAGGGTTGCCCCCACTCAATCGGGTGGGGGGAAGACTTCAGTTGTTCGCAGAGACCTGGCGGGACACGATCAGAGACAGATGGGTGCTCTCCGCAGTAAGTCTGGGATACAAATTGGAGTTAAAAGACTCCCCTCCTTCCCATTTTATAAGGTCGAACGTGCCAAGGGATCCCCGGAAGAGAGGATCCCTCCTGTTGGCACTAGAACAACTATTGCTCCAAGCAGTAATTATGGAGGTCCCCCTAGAAGAATGGGGGTTCGGGTTTTACTCAAACCTCTTTACAGTCCCGAAGCCAAACGGGGACGTGAGGCCCATATTAAATCTAAAAGGGCTAAACAAATTCCTACATATCAGGACTTTCCGGATGGAGTCGATCCGATCAGTGGCCACTGCCCTACAAGGGGAGGAATGGTTAGCCTCGATCGACATCAAAGATGCTTATTTGCACATTCCCATCTTTCCAGTCCACCAAAAATTTATACGCTTTGCAGTAGAAGGGCGCCATTTTCAGTTCAGAGCCTTACCCTTCGGTCTGGCCACAGCACCACGCGTGTTCACAAAAATTCTGGCCCCATTATTGGCCAATTTAAGAACACGAGGTGTAACGATAATGGCATATCTAGACGACTTGTTGCTGATAGACCACTCAGTGGAAAAACTAGAAGTGGTTGTTCACGAGACAATCGAGTATCTGGAATCTCACGGTTGGATTATCAACCGAGACAAGTCAGCCCTAAAACCAGTCAAAAGTCTGGAATACTTGGGGCTAAGGCTGGATTCAGACCAGAGAAAAATTTTCTTGCCTCAAGAAAAGGTGTCGTCTTTGAGAGATTTGATCCACCTAGTGGGTACAAAAAGACAGCCATCCATACGCCTGTGCATGAGGCTGCTGGGAAAAATGGTGGCATCATTCGAAGCAGTACCCTACGGTCAATTCCATTCAAGGAATTTGCAAAGGGCTATACTGTCAGCCTGGAACAAAAAAGTTCAGGCCCTAGACTTACCAATGTCCTTGTCCCCTTCCGTTCGCAAGAGCCTCCGTTGGTGGTTGGTTCCCCAGAATCTGGAAAAAGGGAAATCCTTCAGTCCGATTTCTTGGAAGGTGGTCACTACAGATGCCAGCCTTATAGGCTGGGGAGCAGTACTGGAGCAATGGTCTCTCCAGGGCAGATGGTCGGATGCAGAAAAGGCCCTGCCCATCAATCTCTTAGAGATACGAGCAGCCCGGTATGCCCTAGTAGCATGGACATCCAAACTCCAAGGGTCCCCTGTCAGAATTCAATCAGACAATGCCACGGCAGTGGCATATATCAATCATCAGGGTGCCACCAGGAGTCGTGCAGCCCAGAGGGAAGTAAATTGCATCCTGAAATGGGCAGAAAGATATGTCCCAGCCATATCCGCGGTATTCATTCCAGGAGTGGAGAATTGGAAGGCGGACTTTCTAAGTCGCCAACAATTATGCCCAGGGGAATGGTCCCTTCACCCCGAGGTTTTCCGGACAATATGTCAGCGGTGGGGAACACCGGATGTAGATCTGCTAGCATCCAGATTCAACGCAAAGGTGGACAGGTTTGTCTCTTGGACAAGGGATCCCCTAGCTTGCGGCTCGGATGCCCTAGTGTTCCCTTGGGATCAGTTCAAGCTGATATATGCATTCCCACCGCCACAATTGTTACCTCGATTACTCCGCAGAATCAGGGTAGAAAAGAAACCAGTGATTCTGGTGGCTCCAGCGTGGCCCCGAAGAGCATGGTACGCGGAGATTGTAAAAATGTCTGTGGGGAGTCCTTGGACCCTCCCACATCGTCCGGACCTGCTTTCGCAAGGACCGATATACCACCCTTCCTTACCAGCCCTAGGTTTGACGGCCTGGCTATTGAAGCCCACATTCTAAAAAAGAGAGGTCTCTCTAATCCTGTGGTATCTACCATGATCAATGCCAGGAAGCCGGTATCCAGGCAGATCTACTATAGAATCTGGAAGGCGTACATCGCCTGGTGTGAGGCCAAGAAATGGCATCCATGTAAGTACGTAATAGGTAGGATTCTGGACTTCCCACAGTGGGCTGTAGATAGGAAGCTTGCCTTGAGTACTATCAAGGGTCAGATTTCGGCCTTGTCAATATTTTTTCAGAGGCCCTTGGCTTCGCATTCACTATCCATGGGACTTAAAGGAGCACTATACCTTTTTTTTTTTTTGCTTAAAAATAACAAACATGTTATACTTACCTCCACTGTGCAGCTCGTTTTGCACACAGTGGCCCCGATCCTGGTCTTCTGGGGTCCCTCGGCGGCTGTCTTGGCTCCTCCCCGCAAGGACTCCACACCTTAATGCGAGTGAGCTCGCATGGTGTGGAGTGATTGCGGGCGCGCTCCCGTGATACAGCGGCGGCCATAGCCGCCGACTGTATCACTCGGCCCCGCCCCCCGGCGTGCCGCGTCATTGGATGTGATTGACAGCAGCGCCAGCCAATGGCTGCGCTGCTTTCAATCTATCCAGTGTAGCCAATCGGCGGCCAGGCAGAAAAAAGAAGAGGATGACGGGGACGAGCATGGGACTTTCGAGGGGCCAGGTAAGAAAAACGGGGGCTCGGGGGGGGGGCGGTATTGTCGAATGTTTTTTCACCTTAATGCATAGGATGCATTAAGGTGAAAAAACATGTAACTTTACTACTCCTTTAAACCTGGTTCTGTCGGTTCTACAGAAACAACCATTCGAACCATTACAGCATATTTCCCTGGTTCTTCTCACCAGGAAATTGATTTTTCTAGTAGCCATTTGTTCGGCTAAAAGAGTGTCGGAATTAGCCGCTATGTCCTGTAGGGAGCCATATCTGGTTATCCATAAGGACAGAGTAGTGTTACGTCCTCATCCAGCCTTTCTTCCTACGGTGGTATCGAGGTTTCATTTGAACCAAGATGTGGTTCTTCCTTCTTTTCCCCCCAAACCTAGTTCAGTAGAGGAAAAATTATTACATTCTTTGGATGTAGTAAGAGCAGTTAAAGCTTATCTAAAAGCCACTGCTCAGATTCGCAGAACGGATACTTTGTTTATTCTGCCGGAAGGCCCCAGAAAGGGTCAGGCAGCGTCAAAATCTACTTTAGCCAAGTGGATTCTACAGGTCATTATGCAAGCCTATGGCTTGAGAAGGAGACCGCCTCCGTTCAAAGTTAGGGCGCACTCCCCGAGAGCAGTTGGAACTTCATGGGCAGTGCATCACCAGGCCTCCCTGGCTCAAATCTGTAAGGCCGCAACATGGTCTTCAGTACACACGTTTACTAGGTTCTACCAGGTGGACGTTAGAAGTCAGGAGGATGTCGCCTTTGGGCGCAGTGTGTTGCAGGCCGCAAAAGATCCTCATGTCTGATAGCGCTCAGCTTATGTATGGTGTACCCCCCCCCTCATTGGGCATTGCTTTAGGACATCCCACATAGTAATGACTATGCCGCTCTGTGTCCCATGATGTACGAGAAAGAAAATAGGATTTTTATAACAGCTTACCTGTAAAATCCTTTTCTTGGAGTACATCACGGGACACAGAGCTCCCACCCCTCTTTTGGGGACACTTATTGCTTTGCTACAAAACTGAGGTGCTCCCGGATGGGAGGGGCTTATATAGGGGAGGGTACTTCCGGTTTGGAAGTTGCCAGTGCCAGCACCTGAAGGTAAACTATATAACCCACATAGTAATGACTATGCCGCTCTGTGTCCCGTGATGTACTCCAAGAAAAGGATTTTACAGGTAAGCTGTTATAAAAATCCTATTATTTGTTGGTTCAGCGTTGCAGATGATTGGTCTGATTGCCCCCCAGGAAGTCTGCTTTCAGTCCTGCTTAGAAATAATGGGCAAATATTAAATAAACAATGATAAGGCTTTTTGAGGGTGGTGGGATGGTTTGCTGCCATCTAGTGGACTTTTTTGTATCAGTTGCCTGTATGCATTCTATCCACCAGCAGTTTATGGTTAAAACACTGAAAAAAAACATTTTCCTACTGGGAACATGGATTTCTGTGGAGGCTATCTTGCCAGTGGCAGCCCGTCCATACACGGTGCAGGGGTGCCGCCCTTCCAATCCATCCCCCCGGCACCTAATCTACATGAAGGTAGGGTGACCACATTTCCAAACAGCCATTCAGGGACACCCCCCCAGCAAGCACCGGTCGGTGACGTCACAAGGAGGCAGTTCCACCATATGACGTTGCCGAGAGACCCCGCCCCTTACCTATTAAAGCAACTGTTTCATGTATGTTAGCCCAACATTGCAGCTGCAGGCGGCCACTTAGATTCACAGAGTGTAATTGTTCTTGCAATGTTGGGCTAACATACATGAAAAAATGCTGTTTATATCTAAGGCACTAAAGTTGTATATAAAACCCTGTACTTTATACTACAAAAGAAATACAAATGACCAGAGGGATCTGGGGAGAGAGAGAGGGGGATGGGAGAGAGAGAGGGGGATGGGAGAGAGAGGGGGGTGGATGAGAGAGAGAGGGGGATGGGAGATAGAGAGAGGGGGTGCGTGAGAGAGAGGGGGTGAGTGAAATTGACCCCCTAGGCTGCCCTGCAGTCCTTCCTGTACCCCCCTGTCCCAGCCCCTGTCTGTGGGTAGGTGTGTGTGATGCATCTACCTCCCGCCCATCTTCGTCCTCTGGGCCCTCGGTCAGCCTATATTTCTTCTTGATGACAGTCACAGCTGGGAGCTGACGTTGGAGAAGGTGTGCAGGCTCTGGGAGGTCCCAGGGATGCTGCGCTCACTGCTGCTCAGGTCAGGGTGGCGGTGAGGTCTTCTCTCACTCCCTCTCTCGCTGTTCCTTCTAGCCAGCCTCCTGCTGCTCACCGGGGCCGCCACTCTCTGTTGCTCTGTTCTCAGATGCTGCTGCTGTCGACTGCCCTGGCCTGCACCCTGCCACCACCAGACCAACGAGACTGTCCCTCTCTGGTATGACAAGGGGGTGGCCTCGGAGCTCAGCTGCGTTGGGCCCCAGGAGCAGTAGCGCGGAGGAGGAGGAAGTGAAATCCTCCCTCGCTTTCAACGCTGAACACGGAGGGGGTGCACTTCAGCCGTGATGTCACTGGTTGCTCTAGCAACCAGTGGACAGGATTAATGTCAGGTGGAGGTGGTGCCGGAGCCAGCGCTACCGCGGCTCAGTCCGCCCATGTCCCATAAATTCATGACTATTCCCAGTGTTTCATTCCGGGACACTGTATTGTCCCGGAATGAAGGTGCCCGGGAACTGGGACACAGATGCCAATTACGGGATAGTCCTGGGCAATCAAGGACACGTGGGCACTCTACATGCAAGGTGCCAGACACATGTATTTCAATGGGGGGGGGGTTTAAGCACATGATTAGAGCCTGAGGCTCTAATTGGCTTTAAAAAATTGTGGGCTTGGGGCGGAGAGCACTGCGCCCGAAGCCCACCCAGTTATGTGACAATAGCGAATTAATATTCGCTATTGTCTTCCTGTTTCTTCTCCCGGCCAATCAGGAAGCAAGTCCTGGGACCGATTGGCCGGGAGTCTTAGAGCAGACCAGGGAGATGAGGATGGCTTTGAGCAGAGCAAGAACGACGGGGGCAAGCTCAGCAGCAAGAAGCCCAAGGATCAAAGGTCCCTGAGGCTAAGCATCAACGCCCAAGAGAGGAGGAGGATGCACGAAAAACAATGCATTGGACAGCCTCCGGTCCATCATCCCCTATGCCCACAGCCCATCCATCTGGAAACGCTCCAAAATTACCACCCGCCTGTTTAGTCAAGAGGAGAAGCCCCGGCTCTTCTCCTGGAGCAGCCAAAACAAGAAGCCCCCTTACAGTAAGGCTTCTGGTCGCTGCCGTCGGGGGGGGGTGGGTTTTGACAGCGAGTGGGGGGGTTATTTTCCGCCCCCCCCCCCCCAAAAAAAATATTGAGCACCAGCCACCACTGCCTTAGACCCCTTTGTGTCATGCCGTTTCTATGCTATGGAAAAAATGCATTATAACATTCAGAGATATACCTCCTTATCTTGTTTTATGTTTGTCATTTAGTGGTGACAACTACAGTACATGTAAAGCAATAGGAGATTGAGTGCTTCTGCATTAGTTCCTGGTGCCATAGGGATGTCTTAGATATCTAGATCAGTAGTAGTTAAGATGAGTGATGGCCTATAATGCTGTGAGTGACAATTGTTTTAAGCCAGGAGAACTGAATGTATTTTTTGCTTAGCCTTTAGTTCATTGTATAACATTATACAGATTATTAAAAAGGTACAGATAATCCATGGTTTCCCTAGCTGTTTTGCCCCTGTGTCCACCTGGGGCAGTAGTTGTAAAGGTGGTCTGGCTATATAGCACACACACACAAGACACCACAATAAATCATTGATGTATTTATCAATACTCGTATGTAAAGTACAGTAATTATATTAAAGTAATGCATTCCAAAAAAGCATGTTTTATTGTATCATTTCCAGAGAAATTCCAGAGTAATATGTGGACTAAGTCAGTGAAACATGTTGAGAAATAGATGCCTCTGCATCCATTATGATATTATAACGTTTACATTTTGATACTTTATCTATGATGAAAGGGTTCAAATAAATACTTACCTAGAAAATTGTGTTAGGCATGCTGCTAAGAATGGTGTTTAACAACAGTTATGCCGCGTACACGTGACCATTTTTAATGTCATTGAAAAAAACAACGTTTTTCTCGACGTGATTCTTCTCAAGCCTGCCTTGCCTACACACTATCATGGAAAAAAATGCTCGAGCAAAGCGCGAAATGTACGACGGCACTATAAAGGGGAAGTTCCATTCAGATGGCGCCACCCTTTGGGCTGCTTTTGCTGATCCTTGTGTTAGTAAAGTTTGGTGAGAGACGATTTGCGCTTTTCAGCCTCGTGCTCTTCAGTCCATTACAGTATGACGAATGTGCTATCTCCATTACGAACGCTAGTTTTACCAGAACGAGCGCTCCCGTCTCATCACTTGCTTCTGAGCATGCGCGTTTTTTTCACGTCGTTAAAGCCTACACACGGCCGTTTTTCATGACGAGAAAAACGACGAGAAAAATTACAGCATGTTCCAAATTTTTAATGGCCATTTTTCACGTCGTGAAAAATGCTCTGGAGCCCACACACGATCGTTTTTAATGACCAAATTAAAAAATTACATTCGTGTGTACGCGGCATAATATTGTACCTGTTTGCAATTTTTTTAGGTTTTGTCATAAAATAATTTTTATACATGAAAATTAATACAAATTACATGATTTTAGATGAGAGATCCCCATGTGGTACCTGCAAAGTCCAAATAGATTTTTTTTTTTTAGGCTGTTGAACTTAGAAATACAGAATTCCCCAGTTAAAGTGTAACTGAAGGCAAAACTTTTTTTAGTTTTAGAGAGTGGAGAGGGATTAGAACATGTCATGTTCTTATCACTGTCAGTATCCCAGTTAGGGAGTGTCATCCCCTCTATGTGTCCTCTAAAGTTGTCACCAGAATAAAAATTGAGGGGAAATCTTACAATGAAGACAGTAATTCTGATGACCCTGGTGACTACCAGGTATTTCTCTAATTTTAGAGGAATTTACGCTCACTTCCTATTGTAGCTATGGGACGGGAAGTAAAGAAAACGCTCCTGAATAGGGCACAGACAGTAAAAAAGCCTGACGGGTTTTAACCCTTCCTTACTCTATTGAAAATGGGAAAAAAAAGTTTTTCTCTCTACTTTGATCAAAGTTAGTGCTTAAATAGGTGTATCGGTTCCCCTACCCCAACCCTTCCTTGTCTTTTATACCCAAAATAAGACCACAGATGCAGTATGGACCCAATTTTTAATTTCCCTGCTCTCTGCTGAGATTTTATCTGATTATTTCCCTGGTGTCTCACCACTCATCTCGTTCATCACTGTAGAGCTTGTAGCCAAAGCTGCATATGGGTAGGTGCAGCGCGATGCAGCAGTAGGAAACACACAGAGTCATGGTGCAGTAACAGGAATATATTGTAACAGAAGTCCAGCAATACAAACAGGCACACAGTATGTAACAGCGATGAGTCAGTAGCAGAAGGTCTCAGGTGTGCGAGCAACATTTGTCTTGAGGAGCAGAATGTGGCCTGGCTGGTCCGTAGCCAAGTGGGGATGCTTCCAAGAAGGATGGAGTGTCCCTACATTTCTTTCTCGTACATCACGGGACACAGAGCGACATAGTCATTACTAATGGGTTATATAGATACCGTCAGGTGCTGGCACTGGCAACTTCCAAAACCGGAAGTACCCTCCCCTATATAAGCCCCTCCCATCCGGGAGCACCTCAGTTTTTTGCCAGTGTCTAAGGTGTTGGCCAAGAAGAAACATGTGTTTTTCACTGAGCTTGCGTACAGGTTCTTTTGGGCCTCAGTAAGCTATTCCGGATCCGACCAAAAAAGCTTCATAGCTAAACGGTCGGTACCCGGGCCTTGCAGAGAAGAGCAAGGTTTTGCCTGTAATGCTTCTCTTAGGAGAGCTGGACCCTGGGATCCAGAGCTCTGGTCATACCCACGACCAAGATGTTTTCTGTGCAGGGTGCTATACAGGTCCAGGGGAGTGGAATCCTTGGGAACCCGGTCCCTGAAGGTTTGATTACAATGCCTGCCGTGATAGGTGAAGTTTGGGCTTTTGTGGACCAAACAAAGTCCTGCGGCGGGGAACAGGTAAGTGGGGGCCCCCAGGAACTTGGTTCTATTGGGGGACCCCCAAGCCTAATTTGTCTTTCTGTCTGTTACCTAATGGTATTCCCGCAAAATTCTGTGCATGCCTGTAACTACTAAAAAAATGTAATAATTTTTAATGGTGGTCAAGAAAAAAAAAAATATATATTTTTTTATATATATTTAAGATATTAGACTGCGGTACCTGTGTTTGTCCACTAGAGGCCGCTGTGGTTCTTGTCATGTGGACTAGTTTCTTCTCAGCAGAGCAAGTCCAGGTAGATGGTGAGTTCTCTTATGGGAAACTGCTTCCTCTGCCATGTTGCAATGCTCGTCCATCCCCCGGCCTGCGGCAAAGAGGGGCCCTGGCTCTTGTCCCTAGTCTCCATTTTTCAAAATTAGTGCCGAAGGCGCACGTGGCCGTGCGCGTGCACGCGCCTCTATATATAGAGGTGAGCCAGGAAAGGGGGCGGAGCCTGGGGATGACGCTCTGTGTGCGCCGCAGCGCTTCTGCGCATGTGCGGGCGTCCCACCATGTAAAAACCACAGTTTTGTGTGGTGAGCTGGCTATGAAGTACAGAGACAGAGCTGGCAACATTTAAAAAAGGGCATACAGCAAGCGGTTGATACAGGCATCCCCTAGAAAGGCACATTAGTAGACACCAACTGTGATATAGCAGCAATTGTGCTAGACTATTCTCAGTAAAAGTGGTGTATTACGGCTGGAATACCTCAGCTTTAGGCTTAGGAATATGCCGTCCAGAAGCTCCGGAACTGAATCTTCCAGGAAGCGAAGGGGGTCTCATCGGGCTCGGAGGATCTTGGGCATACTTCTGCTGCACCAGTCTCCCCTGAAGTTCAGAGGTAAGTGACCGTAGAGACCCCGCAGGGGTACTTGGTACTGTGGCTGTCCTCAGTTCACCTGCTCCTGTGTATATAACAGAGGAGTTTTTTTCCTCAGCTCTGGGAGGATTAGAGAGATTGTCAACATTTATCGCTGCCTCCCTGTCAGGGAAAGCACGCCCGATCTCCGTCTCCTCCTTCAGAGTGCCTGTTAGCAGAGCAACAGTCCCATACAGGGATCGACCTCCCTGAAGGGGATCAGGATGAGGTTGATTCTGTTATAGAGGAATCAACAGTGGGGGAACCTTTTCTCAGCATCTCAAGCTGAAAGATTATGGGTTCAGTCTCTGACTAACATGGTCCGATCAGCATTTAAAAATGCACCTTGCGGAACCATCAACCACTACTGTATCCTCGTTGGGGTCGCTAGAAGCCCCCAGACTGTCTGTTCTTTTCCACTTCACCCTTTACTGAAAGGGCTCATTTACCAGGATTGGGAACGTCCTGAGAAAATATTTATTCCCCCAAGAGATTTCCGGTGGTCTATCCCATGGAGGATAAGTTCATCAAAAAAAAAAAAAAAGAAAAAAAAAAAAATGGAAGGTCCCTACAGTGGACGCAGCCATCTCTTGTATGTATAAATCACTGACATGTCCAGTGGATAATGTCCAAATGTTCAAGAACCCAATAGATAAAAGATTGGAGTCCTTATGAAAATCTGCTTCTTTCTACAGCAAGCTTGGTGACACAACCAGCAGTAGCAGCTATTGGGGTCTGCTAAGCAGTGAAGGATCAGTTGAAACAGGTCTTGAGGGACTTGACAGATCAGCAGGCTTTGCCCTAGCTGATCTGCCTAGAGCCTTAGGCTTTGCGGTTGACGCCATAAAGGATTCAGTCCATCAGGCCTCCCGCCTTACGCTGTCTATAGTACATATGCGTAGGCTCCTATGGCTCAAAAACTGGTCTGCTGAAGCTCCCTGTAAAGAATGGCTGGTTAGCGTCCCATTTCATGGTGAACGCTTATTCAGGGAAAACCTGGACAAATATATCCAGAAAATTTCCAGCGGTAAAAATACGCTCTTGCCGGTTAAAAACAGAGTTAGAGGTCCCTCTTTAAGAGGCCTGCTTCTCCAGTCCCTGGGGCATCGGCTGTGTAACAGTTCCGACGGCCTCCTCGGTCAATTCCCGGGGGTAAAAAACAGGGACAATAACAGGGTAATGAGAAACCCTGGGTCAGGGGAGGTACAAAACCTCCCCCAAAGTTAAATTCATTGAAGCCCCCACTCAGTCGGGTGGGGGGGAGGACTCCAGTTGTTCGCAAGAGACCTGGCGGGACACGATCAAGACAGATAGGTGCTCTCCGCAGTATGTTTGGGATACAGTTTGGAGTTAAAAGACTCTCCTCCTTCCCATTTTTGAGGTCAAACGTGCCAAGGGATCCCCGGAAGAGAGAGTCCCTCCTGTTGGCACTAGAACAACTATTGCTCCAAGGAGTAATTATGGAGGTTCCCCTGGAAGAATGAGGGTTCGGGTTTTACTCAAACCTCTTTACAGTCCCGAAGCAAACGCGGACGGGAGGCCCATATTAATTCTAAAAGGGCTATACAAATTCCTGTATATCAGGACTTTCCAATAGAGTCAATCCGATCGGTGGCCACTGCCCTACAAGGCGAGGATTGGTTAGCCGCGATCGACATCAAAGATGCTTATTTGCGCATTCCCATCTTTCCAGTCCACCAAAAATTTCTACGCTTTGCAGTAGAAGGGCGCCATTTTCAGTTCAGAGCCTTACCCTTCGGTTCGGCCACAGCACCACGAGTGTTTACAAAAATTCTGGCCCTTTATTGGCCAATCTAAGAACACAAGGTGTAATGATAATGGCATATCTAGATGACTTGTTGCTGATAGACCACTCAGTGAAAAAACTAGACGTGGTCGTTCACAAGACAATCAAGTATCTGGAATCTCACGGTTGGATTATCAACCGAGACAAGTCACCCCTAAAAACCAGTCAAAAGTCTGGAATACTTGGGGCTAAGGTTGGATTCAGGCCAGAGAAAAATATTCTTGCCTCGAGGAAAGGTGTTGTCTTTGAAAGATTTGATCCACTTAGTGGGTACAAAAAAGACAGCCGTCCATACGCCTGTATATGAGGCTGCTGGGAAAGATGGTGGCATCATTCGAAGCAGTACCCTATGGTCAATTCCATTCAAGGAATTTGCAAGGGGCCATACTGTCAGCCTGGAACAAAAAAGTTCAGGCCCTAGACTTACAATGTCCTTGTCCCCTTCCATTCGCAAGAGCCTCCGTTGGTGGTTGGTTCCCCAGAATCTGGAAAAAAGGAGATCCTTCAGTCCGATTTCTTGGAAGGTGGTCACTACAGATGCCAGCCTTATAGGCTGGGGAGCAGTACTGGAGCAATGGTCTCTCCAGGGTAGATGGTCGGATGCAGAAAAGGCCCTGCCCATCAATCTCTTAGAGATACGAGCAGCCCGGTATGCCCTAGTAGCATGGACATCCAAACTCCAAGGGTCCCCTGTCAGAATTCAATCATCAGGGGGGCACCAGGAGTCGTGCAGCCCAGAGGGAAGTAAATTACATCCTGAAATGGGCAGAAAAACATGTCCCAGCCATATCTGCGGTAGTCATTCCAGGAGTGGAGAATTGGAAGGCGGACTTTCTAAGTCGCCAGCAATTAGGCCCAGAGGAAGGGTCCCTTCACCCCGAGGTTTTCTGGACAATATGTCAGCGGTGGGGAACATCGGATGTAGATCTTCTAGCATCCAGATTCAACGCAAAGGGGGACAGGTTTGTCTCTCGGACAAGGGATCCCCTAGCTTGCGGCTCGGATGCCCTAGTGTTCCCTTGGGATCAGTTCAAGCTGATATATGCATTCACACCGCCACAATGGTTACCTCGATTACTCCGCAGAATCAGGGTAGAAAAGAAACCAGTGATTCCGGTGGCTCCAGCGTGGCCCCGAAGAGCGTGGTACGCGGAGATTGTAAAATTTCAGTGGGGAGTCCTTGGACTCTCCCACGTCGTCCGGACCTGCTTTCGCAAGGACCGATATACCACCCTTCCTTACCAGCCCTAGGTTTGACGGCCTGGCTATTGAAACCCACATTCTAAAAAAGAGAGGGCTCTCTAATGCTGTGGTATCTACCATGATCAATGCCAGGAAGCCGGTATCCAGGCAGATCTACTATAGAATCTGGAAGGCGTACATCGCGTGGTGTGAGGCCAAGAAATGGCATCCACATAAGTACGTAATAGGTAGGATTCTGGACTTCCTACAGTGGGCTGTAGATAGGAAGCTTGCCTTGAGTGCTATCAAGGGTCAGATTTCGGCCTTGTCAATATTTTTTCAAAGGCCCTTGGCTTCGCATTCACTAGTCAAAGCCTTTATACAAGGAGTGATGCGTATTAGTCCTCCGGTTAATATTCCCATATGTCCATGGGATCTAAACTTGGTTCTGTCGGTTCTACAGAAACAACCATTTGAACCATTACAGCATATTTCCTTGGTGCTTCTCACCAGGAAATGGATTTTTCTAGTAGCCATTTGTTCGGCTAAAAGAGTATCGGAATTAGCAGCTATGTCCTGTAAGGAGCCATATCTGGTTATCCATAAGGACAGAGTAGTGTTACGTCCTCATCCAGCCTTTCTTCCTAAGGTGGTATCGAGGTTTCATTTGAACCAAGATGTGGTTCTTCCTTCTTTTTTCCCCAAACCTACTTCGGTAGAGGAAAAGTTATTGCATTCTTTGGATGTAGTAAGAGCAGTTAAAGCTTATCTAAAAGCCACTGCTCAGATTCGCAGAACGGATACTTTGTTTATTCTGCCGGAAGGCCCCAGAAAGGGTCAGGCAGCGTCAAAATCTACTTTAGCCAAGTGGATTCGACAGGTCATTATGCAAGCTTATGGCTTGAGAAGGAGACCGCCTCCGTTCAAAGTTAGAGCGCACTCCACGAGAGCAGTTGGAACTTCATGGGCAGTGCATCACCAGGCCTCCCTGGCTCAAATCTGTAAGGCCGCAACATGGTCTTCAGTTCACACGTTTACTAGGTTCTACCAGGTGGACGTTAGAAGTCAGGAGGATGTCGCCTTTGGGCGCAGTGTGTTGCAGGCCGCAAAAGATCCTCATGTCTGATAGCGCTCAGCTTATATATGGTGTATCCCCCCCTCATTTGGCATTGCTTTAGGACATCCCATTAGTAATGACTATGTCGCTCTGTGTCCCGTGATGTACGAGAAAGAAAATAGGATTTTTATAACAGCTTACCTGTAAAATCCTTTTCTTGGAGTACATCACGGGACACAGAGCTCCCGCCCCTCTTTGGGGACACTTATTGCTTTGCTACAAAACTGAGGTGCTCCCGGATGGGAGGGGCTTATATAGGGGAGGGTACTTCCGGTTTTGGAAGTTGCCAGTGCCAGCACCTGACGGTATCTATATAACCCATTAGTAATGACTATGTCGCTCTGTGTCCCGTGATGTACTCCAAGAAAAGGATTTTACAGGTAAGCTGTTATAAAAATCCTATTTTTCCCTACTCCTCATAACCTCTCCCTGATGCTAAGCAATGTCCCTGACAAATGGTGATCTGTCCCTACACTAGCCACAAGCGAAATGTGCGCCAAGCCTGGGAAATCACAGAGTAACTAGTTTCCTCTTGACTTCCTCTCCCTCTACAATGTCACCATTTTTGAGCGCCAACCGCAGTGGAGAAAATAGACTGCACCTGTCTACATGCACATTGTATGCACCAATTCATGTATGTAAACATTGCTGGGGAACTGAGTACTGTAAATCTGGTCCATGCTGCATCTGATCTCTGTCTGTCTGTTTAATAGAAAGGGGGAGGGCTCATACAGGTCCTTTAGCAAACAAAAATGCACCTGTACTTGTATTGAATGGTGTCATTCACATGGTTACCAAACCTCCTGATCTGCCTTCAATGTGTTTTCCTTACAAAGCAGCCACCTAGAAAGAAAACTGTCCGGCCTGTTACTTTATGGTGACTGTAAGCACGTGTTTCATTATTTCCTAAAACCCAGAACCATATCTAAATATCATTGATGTTTGTCATGCGGAAATACTTGAACTCAACCAGTGATCCTTGAGATAATGATAGCAATGATTACGTAGATGATAATAATGCTGATGATGATGGCAAGCTATTTGTTTTACCCTTGGGAAAGAACTGTGTTAGAAGTAGAATGACATCTCTAGCAACATTACAGAAAAAGTATAGAAAGTTAGCTTTTGGAACCATTAGAAAAAAATGTAAATTCATTGGAACAAGAACCATATTCAGTACCTGAGGGTAAAAAGTTTTTGAAACAAATTACAACTCCTCATGGAACTAATGATGGACCTACTGATCTGAAAAATTTGGAATGAGGTCATTGATTTATTCAGTAAGTTAAATGATTAATTAGCTGCCTATTCAATGCAAAAAATTTCAGGAAACCATTTAAAAAAACATTTTATGCCAATGTGCTTTTATTTGCAAGCTGAGCACTCTTTTAAGATCTGGTTGCTCGTAAAACTTGACATATAAAACCTTATAAAATACAGCATTTAATTATGTAATCTCACAAAAAAATCTAACTACCGTATATACTCGAGTATAAGCCGAGTTTTTCAGCACATTTTTTTGTGCTGAAAATGCCCCCCTCAGCTTATACTCGAGTCACCTTTTTGCGCCTGATCTCCCAGACTTTGGGGACCCGGTACCGGCTGGCTGTAGGTCCCCTGGCACACATGTAGCCCCAGTCTTCCGCTACAAGTGTAAAACGTTTTTTGTCCGGGGGATCTACGACCGGGGAGCACTGATTTTTTCAAACCCGGGCACCCCTTCCATAGACTCCCATGTTAAACGGTCATTTCTCTGGTGATTTTGGGGACCCGGTACTGGCCGGTCATAGGTCTCTTGGACCCGAAACTTGGCACAAATGTAGCTCCATTTCTCCTCTATAAGTGTACAATGTTTTTTGTCTAAAGAACCTACAGCCGGGGAGCACCGATTTTTCAAAGCCGGGCACCCCTTCCATAGACTCCCATGTTAAACGTCAGTCTAGTCATGGGCACAGTGAGGCATGGACACAGTGACACACAGTGAGGCATGGACACAGTGAGGCATGCACATGGACACAGTGAGGCATGGACACAGTGAGACATGCACATGGACACAGTGAGGCAAAGTGAGGCACAGTGAGGCATGCAGAAGGACACCCTAGGCTTATATTCGAGTCAATACGTTTTCCCATTTTTTTGTGGTAAAATTAGGTGCCTCTGCTTATATTCGGGTCTGCTTATACTCGAGTATATACGGTATATGAATTGTGACAGCAGGAAGGTAAAGTCACCTGGTTGCATCCAGGGGGGTAGATATATTTCTCCCAGATTCAGGCTTTATGCTGACTTATACAACTAGGGTGGAGAGTTGTATAAGCCCAGCTGAGGCTAGTAGGCTCATGGATGACTCATACCTCTAGGGAGAGTGTGGGGCGTCGTGCAGACAGAGATGAGGAGACCAGCTGAACCTTGTCAGCTCATTTAGGCCTCTATAAGAACTCCCAGCTTCATTAGATGTTAGCTCATGCCTGGAACCAGACCTGTGTGGACTGTCTAGGGAGAGTGAACCCCTGTGCGGTGAGGCAAAGCCTGTGTGGCCATTTGTTTGGACTTTTACTAAACCAGGGACTTAGGGACTAGGACAGCACCAGGCTGATCCCAGTTGTTAGTTTAGGAAACCTGCATGTTTAGTCAGAGGTCAAACTGACCAGGATTTATTTTGTTTGTTTCTTTTTGGCTTTGCTGTGTTTTTGTCACTGTACATAGAGAAATAAACCGCACCTTTTGATTTTGAAAACCACAACCTCCGTCTGCTGGCCCTGTTTTTGTGTGGGGAGCCCAACCAGGGGGTCACACACACCCGCTACCGAGTTAACCCCCTCACAGTTGGTGGAGAACCAGTGGCAGTTTTTTTTAAGCCAGCATGGAGGAGATACTGAAACAGCTGGCTCTAGCAAATGCCAATCAACAGCAGACAAATGCAGGTTTGCAAAGGAGCCTTGCAGCCCAGCAGCAAGCTCATCAACAAGCCCAGCAGCAATCTGAGGCCCGCTTCATAGACCTGTTACAGAAGCAAGAGCAGAGACTACAACAAATGGAAGCAGTAATGCAGCAACGTCCGCAGACCAGTGAGGAAAGCCGTCCCACTAATACCGCATCCTTTGGGGTGAGTCGTTTATTGACAAAAATGACTGGAGAGGATGATCCAGAGGTATTTTTGACCACATTTGAAAGGACTGCTGAAAGAGAAAAGTGGCCTGAGGAGCAGTGGGCTGGACTGGTGGCTCCTCTGTTAACTGGTGAATCGCAGAAGGCTTACTATGACCTAGAGCCTGACCAAGCAAAAGACTATGTGATGCTAAAAGCTGAAATATTGGCAAGGCTGGGTGTCACCCTGGCTGTCCGGGCTCAGCGTGTGCATAACTGGACTTTCCAGCTTGGAAAACCCCCCAGGTCTCAAATGTATGATCTCATTCACCTGAGCAGGAAGTGGCTACAGCCAGAGAATTTGTCCGCACCGGAGATTGTGGAACGTGTTGTGATGGATCGTTTCTTGAGAGCTCTTCCTACCGCCATTCAAAAGTGGGTAAGCCATGGAGACCCAGAAACGGCCGGTAAACTTGTGGATCGTGTAGAGAGATACTTGGCTACAGAGAACCTGACGGCCTCTTCCAGAGACTCTCGGACTTTCCACCCTAAGACCAGACCATCCCCAGGGGCGGATAAGAGGATTCCAAGGGGTGAGGGTGGAGAGAGTGAGAGGGTGGGAGCTCTACCCCAAGTTTGGCGAGAACAGCCTGGGAAATCAGCGGCTCAAGAGGCCGCAAGAAGGATCGTTTGCTACCGCTGCCGGCAAGCGGGACATATTGCAGCAAATTGCCCGGTTGTGGAGGAACCCATGCAATGTGACTTTCTGATGGACAGACGTCAGTCGCTGTGTGCGACAGTCGCATGCACTGCCATTCGGGGAACTGAGAAACATTTATGCAAAATGTGTATTAATGGTAGAAATGTTGTGGTATTGCTGGATTCAGGTAGCCTTGTGACCCTGATAAAGGCTGAATTAGTTAAAACAGAGGTCTCTGGGAATAGCAAGGTAGCTGTTATTTGTGTGCATGGGGACACCCGAGAGTATCCAGTGACTACAGTGTGTTTCGAGACCCCCAAAGGTACCCTCTCTCATCCAGTGGGGTTAGTATCTCAATTACCGCATGATGCCATTGTGGGAAGGGATTTTCCGAAGTTCTGGGAACTGTGGGATGATCCTGAGCCCCCCACTGGTGCCCCTATGTACCAGGAATGTGATAGCCAGAACTCCTCTGAGAGTGGGGAGGACTCTCCAGAATTTCCCTTGTCAGTATTGGCAGGGGAGACTCAAGAAACTGGAGAGGAGCCCACCTCCTCAGACGAAAACCTACCGTCTGTGGAGTTTTCTGATCTGGAGGTTCACAGGGAAAATTTTGCCACAGAACAGTTAAAAGACCCCGCCCTAATAAAGGCACGGGAAAACGTAGTGGAAATAGATGGCGAGTTAGTGAACCCAGATAATACCTGCACTTACCCATACTTCAGCATAGAGAAGGACCTACTGTATCGGGTGGCAAAAAGGGCAGAAGAAACCGTTGAGCAGCTGGTGGTGCCCAAACCTTACAGGAAGTTGGTGTTGGAGTTGGCCCATGGGCACATTCTTGGAGGTCATCTGGGGACAGAGAAAACCCGAGAGAGGGTATTACAGAGATTCTATTGGCCTGGGGTGATGAAGGACATAGAAAATTATTGTTCCTCCTGCCCTGTGTGTCAGAGGTCGGCCCCGATGCCACATTTCCGTAGCCCGCTGGTCCCTCTACCCATCATTGAGGTCCCGTTTGAGAGAATCGCAATGGATTTGGTAGGTCCTATAATCAAGTCCGCTAGGGGGCACCAGTACATATTGGTTATAATGGACTATGCCACCCGTTATCCAGAAGCGATCCCTCTCAGAAATACCTCGGCCAAAACCATAGCCAAAGAGCTATCTCTTGTTTTTAGCCGGGTGGGTATTTGTAAAGAACTGCTTACGGACCAAGGTACACCCTTTATGTCCCGGGTTATGAAAGAGCTGTGTAAATTGTTCAAAGTGACGCAATTGCGTACATCTGTGTATCACCCCCAAACCGATGGGCTGGTTGAAAGATTCAACAAAACCCTAAAACAAATGTTGAAGAAAGTGGTGGATAGAGATGGAAAGGATTGGGACTGTCTACTTCCTTATTTGATGTTTGCTATTAGGGAGGTGCCCCAATCCTCTACGGGATTCTCCCCCTTTGAGTTACTGTATGGGAGACACCCAAGAGGGCTGTTGGATATTGCCAAGGAAACTTGGGAAAGTGAGAGTTCTCCCCACAGGAGTGTGATTGAGCATGTCGCCCTGATGCAAGATCGAATTGCACAGGTAATGCCCATCGTGAAGGAACATTTGGCCCAAGCGCAGTTGGCACAGCAGAGAGTGTACAACCGTGGAGCAAAGACCCGTACCTTTTCCCCGGGGGATAGGATATTGGTACTTGTCCCTACGGTTGAAAGTAAATTCCTTGCCAAATGGCAAGGCCCCTACGAGATAATGGAAAAAGTGAGCGAAGTGAATTACAAGGTCAGACAACCAGGAAGGCGAAAGCCCGAACAGATATATCACGTTAATCTGTTGAAAGCCTGGAGGGATAGAGAGTCCCTAGTCGCAGAAACTTGGTCACCAGCTCAAACTGGTTGCGTGATTCCGGAGGTTGGAATAGCAGCCACCTTGTCACAACCCCAACAACAGGAGGTTAAGGAGTTTGTGCTTCGCAACAAGGAGGTGTTCTCTGAGCTGCCGGGACAAACATCTGGGGTAGAGCATGATATTATTACCCCGCCCGGTGAAAGGGTGAAGTTAAAACCCTATCGGATCCCAGAGGCCCGATGGGAGGCAATACGGGAGGAAGTACAGAAAATGCTGAACTTAGGGGTGATAGAGGAGTCCCAAAGTGATTGGTCTAGTCCCATTGTGTTGGTGCCTAAACCGGATGGGAGCTGGCGATTTTGTAACGATTTTCGTCAGTTGAACAAAGTTACAAAATTTGACACCTACCCCATGCCACGTATAGATGAGTTGATCGACCGGCTGGGAACAGCCCGATACATGACGACTCTTGACCTCACAAAAGGGTATTGGCAAATTCCCCTGGCCAAGTCGGCCAAAGAGAAAACCGCATTTGTAACCCCAGACGGGGCGTTCCAATATAAGAGAATGCCGTTCGGGTTACAGAATGCGCCGGCCACATTCCAGCGGAAAATGGACCAGATACTGAGGCCCCATCGGAAGTATGCTGCGGCTTACCTGGATGACGTAATTGTCCATAGCACAGATTGGGCCTCACATCTGCCAAAAGTGCAAGCAGTCCTAGACTCTATCCGGGAAGCGGGGTTTACGGCTAACCCCAAGAAGTGTACCATTGGGCAGGAGGAGGCCAAATATCTTGGGTACACCATTGGCAGGGGAGTGATAAAACCCCAACTCAACAAAGTCGAGGCCATCCAGAGTTGGCCACGTCCCAACAGCAAGAAGCAGGTACGGGCCTTTCTGGGAATCGCGGGTTATTATCGGCGCTTCATTCCCCACTTTGCTTCTAAGGCTGTGCCCCTAACCAACCTGACGAAAGGGAAAGGGTCGGTCATGATTAAATGGACCCCCGAGGCTGAGGCAGCATTCCAATTCTTGAAACAAGCCTTATGTAGCCAGCCAGTGTTGTACTCACCCGACTTCTCTAAAGACTTTGTCGTACAAAGTGATGCGTCAGATGTGGGGTTAGGAGCAGTATTGTCCCAGGTCTGGAACGGGGAAGAGCACCCAGTCATTTACCTCAGCAGGAAGTTGAAGTCCCATGAGGTAAATTACGCCACGGTTGAAAAGGAGTGTTTAGCGGTGAAGTGGGCTCTAGATTCCCTTCGGTACTATCTGCTAGGTAGGCACTTTGACATGGTTACGGATCACGCTCCGTTAAAGTGGATGGCTCAAAACAAGGAGACAAATAGAAGAGTGAATAGGTGGTTCCTGGCCCTACAGGAATTCAACTTCACAGTAAAGCATCGCCCTGGCGTTCAAATGGGGAATGTGGATGCTTTGTCTCGAGTACATGAATGCCTGATTGCTGGTGTTCCAACCCCAAGGTTAAAACAAGAGGGGGGGGTATGTGACAGCAGGAAGGTAAAGTCACCTGGTTGCATCCAGGGGGGTAGATATATTTCTCCCAGATTCAGGCTTTATGCTGACTTATACAACTAGGGTGGAGAGTTGTATAAGCCCAGCTGAGGCTAGTAGGCTCATGGATGACTCATACCTCTAGGGAGAGTGTGGGGCGTCGTGCAGACAGAGATGAGGAGACCAGCTGAACCTTGTCAGCTCATTTAGGCCTCTATAAGAACTCCCAGCTTCATTAGATGTTAGCTCATGCCTGGAACCAGACCTGTGTGGACTGTCTAGGGAGAGTGAACCCCTGTGCGGTGAGGCAAAGCCTGTGTGGCCATTTGTTTGGACTTTTACTAAACCAGGGACTTAGGGACTAGGACAGCACCAGGCTGATCCCAGTTGTTAGTTTAGGAAACCTGCATGTTTAGTCAGAGGTCAAACTGACCAGGATTTATTTTGTTTGTTTCTTTTTGGCTTTGCTGTGTTTTTGTCACTGTACATAGAGAAATAAACCGCACCTTTTGATTTTGAAAACCACAACCTCCGTCTGCTGGCCCTGTTTTTGTGTGGGGAGCCCAACCAGGGGGTCACACACACCCGCTACCGAGTTAACCCCCTCACAGAATATACAAGCAAGTTGGTCAAAAGTTACATTGTTTTTTGCATCTATGTATTCTATCTATCTAAAAAAACAAAGTTAATATTAAATAATATTTTGTGAATTGGGAAAGCACTGGGGTAAGAACTGAATTAAATAAATAATACTATGCCTAACTAAATTCCTCTATCTCCTTTATGGCAAAATTGGCAGTAGTGACACAATTGTGTGTCATCTGGGGACAGAAGTGGTGCAGCTGTGACACCAAGCACCCACTGTAAAAGTGTGCATGAGTAGGGAAAAAGTACAGTATGTAAACTGTGAGAGAGATAAGCTGGTGAGAAATAAATTTAGAAACAAACTAGACCATCATTGCTCTTTGCCCAGCCATTGTCTAAGACATTTTTTTTTTAAACGTATGCATATTTTAGACCTGGTCAGTAGAATTAAGCAAACATAGAGATATTTTTCACCATTTGGCATAAAACTGAAAAAGCTGTAATCTTGCTGTACATGGCTAGAAACTTAACAATCAAACTGAACAGACCAATGGCACTGCAGCACATTGCAGCATGCTACTGTGTGAACACTTGATTAGAAGTATATATTTGTACATTCTCAGTGTAAATACAAACAGTGCAATGCATTAAAACAGCGCATCACACCCCCCCCCCCTCACTGAACAACTATTTCTCCCAGCTCTTGTGCATTTCCTTAAAGTAAATCTGACCCAATCTTTCAGATGTAAAACTTTTTTTTATAAGTAATGCTCTTATCTTAAAGCAGTATTAAACCTAAAAACAAAAATGTAATATGTTAAATCTTTATTGCTCTGCAAGTTAACAGCAGTCACTGTTAGTATAAATAATTGCACCGCTTGCCCTTCTCTTTCTGCCCTCTTCGTCATTTAGAGAACTTGTATTACTACTCTCACACGATGCATCGCCTTCTGTGAATGGAGAGGAAGCAGTTGAAGGACTGGGTAGGCTGGGAAGGCAGAAGGTGGGGCACACTAGCGGTGGCTGCTGTTAACTACAGAATATAGCAGCTTGGAGCAATGTTCAAAAACTATGAAGGAGGCATGAATGGAAGATTTTTACAAGAAGTAGCATTCCGCAAGTAATGTGATACACACCATTATATGTACCGTATTTATCGACGTATAACATGGGCCGGCGTATAACACGCACCCCAAGTTTAGGAGGGAATTTTAGGGAAAAAAACTTTTAGGAGGGAAGTTTAAGGAAAAAAAACTTACATTTAAATGCAGCCTTATCACTGTTATTTGCAGCCTTGTCACAGTGCAGCCTTGCCCCAGTGTCCATTGCAGCCTTGTCACAGTGTCTATTGCAGCCTTGTCAGTGTCCATTGCAGCCTTGTCAGTGTCCATTGCAGCCTTGTCAGTGTCCATTGCAGCCTTGTCACAGTGTCCATTGCAGCCTTGTCACAGTGTCCATTGCAGCCTTGTCAGTGTCCATTGCAGCCTTGTCAGTGTCCATTGCAGCCTTGTCAGTGTCCATTGCAGCCTTGTGAGTGTCCATTGCAGCCTTGTCACAGTGCAGCCTTGCCCCCCAGTGTTCATTGCAGCCTTGCCCCCCAGTGTCCATTGCAGCCTTGGCCGAATTTAAAATTGGCGCCGCAGAGACAGGGTGGAGCGGGGCGAGCGCCGCCGAGAACGCAGGGAACGCAGGGACTGGGCGGAACTGAGATACACATAGCCGAGTGTACTCGGCTCTACTCGGCTCCGCTCCCAGTCACGCCAAGTCCCGCCCTATGATGGACATAACACAGGTCCAATGGCGGGACTGGGCGTGACTGTGAGCAGAGCCAAGAAAAGCTGAGTACACTCGGCTATGTGTATCTTGGCGGCGATCGCTCCGCTCCGCTCACAGTCAGCGGAGATCGACAGGGATAGGTGGGTATCGGCGTATAACACGCACACACAATTTTCCCCTGATTTTAGGGGAAAAAAAGTGTGTGTTATACGCCGATAAATACGGTAAGTATAAGTAAAGTAAAGTAAGTAAACCCTAAACTTCAGCTATACCATTAATAATGGTTTGCTAGAATACCCCATGCACTGATCTAGAGATAGCGGAAATCATTAACTCTCTTAAAGTGATTGTAAACCAACTTATGCAACTTGCACCTACAGGTAAGCCTAGATTAAGGATTACCTGTAGGTGCAAGAAATATCTCCTAAACCTACACGGTTTAGGAGATATTTGCAAAAAAGGCAGGCACCGATGTCTACGGCACATGCGCGCCATAGACAACGGTGCATTCACAGTCAGAATCCCATTCACAAATCCGGCTTTGCCGAATTTGACGGCTCCCGCGCGCATGCGCGGAGTGACGTCTTCGCCGCTCCGGCCAATCACAGCGGAGCGGCGCTGTGATTGGCCGGAGCGGCGATACCCGGAAGTAACCTTCCGGTATCTGTGGAGCGATGGCTGCGGCTGGAGGGGGAGACGAGGACGGCTTCAGGGGCCCTGATCTAAGGTAAGTAATGCATAATGAGCTAGTATGCTAGTCATACTAGCTCATTATGGCTTTGTTTTGCAGGTGTTTAAAAAAAAAAAAACGGGTTTACAACCACTTTACAACCACTTTAAACCTTTGAAAGTCCTGCGCCTGAATGGGTACTCTATGTCCTATTACAAAAAATTCACAATTTTGTCCCTAAGCTGACCAAGCTGTTTAATTACATCCTTTAAGAGAATAATTTTCCTGAAAATATGTTGCCACAAAACTGTCACCCGATTTTGTTTATAAACAATGCCCAAAAAATGTTGGCTGTTAAATTAGCATCAGTTATTACTGCCCTAATTTCCCCAGACCAAATGGGCTTCATGCCTTCCAGACATATTACAGACAATATCCATTTAGCCACCAATATTGTCCAAGATGCAACTAAATTCTTTAGTTTATTATTTCTGTTAAGCCTTGATATACACAAGGCCTTTGAAAGTGGTCCTACAGTAATCATCTCCTTTCTACATTTGGCGTCAAATAATAATCTGCTACTGTGCCATCAAATGCTGCCACTGTGCCATCAATTGTTGCCACTGTGCCCATCAATTGCTGCCACTGTGTCCATCAAATGCTGCCACTGTGTCCATCAAATGCTGCCACTGTGCCATCAAATGCTGCCACTGTGCCCATCAAATGCTGCCACTGTGCCCATCAAATGCTGCCACTGTGCCCATCAAATGCTGCCACTGAATCTATTAATTTTTCATAGAGGGGGTGGCTGGAGAGAGGGGGTGCCCTTTTGGACGCACCCCCACTGGGTTTCAGGCTCTGTATCATGTTCCATGTTGCAACTCTGAATTCTTCTCTTTGGGTAGCAGAACGAGGCAGGGATGGCCTTTCTCACCCCTCCTTTTCACTTTTAACATAGAGCCTTTAGCTCCTGCAATTAATCAGTTCATACAGTTTGAATATTAAAGGTTATTCCAAAGGTGACTATGAATTTAAACTTAGTATGTATGTTGTTTTATTATTCCTAATGGACCCAGCAGTCTCACTTTCTAATCTAATTTTTGTTTTCATGTCCTTTTTGGTTTAGGCATTAACCTTTTTAAATTGTGCTGCTCTACTAATTAATCTGTCACACTCTATTACTAGCATTATTAGAAAGTCTTTTGGTTTCTCTTGGTGTGAGAAGACACTTTTGTATTTGGGTACTTAATTCGTCCCATCTATAAGCTCAGACCTTTTATTGCAATACGGTCACTGTGTTACTTTAACTGACAATTGCTCGGTCATGCAACACTGTACCCAAATGAAATTTATGTATTTTTTTCCCCACAAATAGAGTTTATTTTGGTGGTATTTGATCACCATTGTACTATTAACAAAAAAAGGCCAACAATAAAAAAAATATATATATATATATATATATATATATATATATATATTTAACTTTCTGCTATAAAACATATCCATTGAAAAAATTAAAAAATCGAATTTCTTCATAAATTTAGGGCAGTATGTATTCTGCTACATGTTTTTGGTAAAGAAAATCCCAATTGGTTTACGTGAACATTATAGCATCTACAAACTATGGTGTAAATTTACGGGATTTGTATTTATTTATTTTTGCTTAGTAATGGCAGCGATCAGTGACTTATACCGGGACTGCGATACTGTGGCAGACAATTGTACACTAACTGACACTTTGACACTTTGCGGGAACCAGTGACACTAATAAAGTGATCAGTGCTAAAAATGTCTAGGAAAGAGTTAAACATCTAGGGCGATCAAATGGTTAACTGTGTGCTTAACCAGTGTTTTTGTGACATGTGTGTGTTGCTTTTACTAAGGGAAGAGATAGATTTTATTGCCTGCTTTGCAGGAATACAAAATGTATCCCTTCCCATCTGTAAGAACGGAGATCTGCCTTGTTTATATAGGCAGAACTCCATTCTGTGTGTTTTACCAACATTGGCAGGTGCAAGTGGACATCCTGTGCCCGGCTCCCGGAGATCAGCTTCTGCTGTGATTTAGCCATCTATAGGCAAATGTGCAGAATCGCATATATATACGGGATCCTGCACAGGAGGGCCGCCCTGTAGCAGTCATTCTGCTTTAGGGAGGTCTGGAAATGGTTACTCTTCCCACATTAAGAACTTATTGAAGGTATAGTCCCCTTTTCTTTCTCGTACATCACGGGACACAGAGCGACATAGTCATTACTAATGGGTTATATAGATACCTTCAGGTGCTGGCACTGGCAACTTCCAAAACCGGAAGTACCCTCCCCTATATAAGCCCCTCCCATCCGGGAGCACCTCAGTTTTTTGCCAGTGTCTAAGGTGTTGGCCAAGAAGAAACATGTGTTTTTCACTGAGCTTGCGTACAGGTTCTTTTGGGCCTCAGTAAGCTATTCCGGATCCGACCAAAAAAGCTTCATAGCTAAACGGTCGGTACCCGGGCCTTGCAGAGAAGAGCAAGGTTTTGCCTGTAATGCTTCTCTTAGGAGAGCTGGACCCTGGGATCCAGAGCTCTGGTCATACCCATGACCAAGATGTTTTCTGTGCAGGGTGCTATACAGGTCCAGGGGAGTGGAATCCTTGGGAACCCGGTCCCTGAAGGTTTAATTACAATGCCTGCCGTGATAGGTGAAGTTTGGGCTTCTGTGGACCAAACAAAGTCCTGCGGCGGGGAACAGGTAAGTGGGGGCCCCCAGGAACTTGGTTCTATTGGGGGACCCCCAAGCCTAATTTGTCTTTCTGTCTGTTACCTAACGGTATTCCCGCTAATATCTGTGCATGCCTGTAACTACTAAAAAATGTAATAATTTTAATAGTGGTCAAGAAAAAAAAAATATATATATATATATATATATATATATATATATATATATATATATATATATTTAATATATTAGACTGCGGTACCTGTGTTAATCCACTAGAGGCCGCTGTGGAACGTTTCTTGTCATGTGGACTAGTTTCTTTTTATCAGAGCAAGTCCAGGCAGATGGTGAGTTCTCTTGTGGGAAACTGCTTCCTCTGCCATGTTGCAATGCTCGTCCATCCCCCGGCCTGCGGCAAAAGGGGCCCTGGCTCTTGTCCCTGGTTTCCTTTTCAAAATTAGCGCCGAAGGCGCACATGGCCGCGCGCGTGCACGCACCTCTATATATAGAGGTGAGCCGGGAAAGGGGGCGGAGCTTGGGGGATGACGCTCTGTGCGCGCCGCAGCGCTTCTGCGCATGTGCGGGCGTCCCAGCATGTTAAAAACCACAATTATGTGTTGTGAGCTGGCTATGGAGTGCAGAGACAGAGCTGGCAACATTTAAAAAAGGCATACAGCAAGCGGTTGATGCAGGCATCCCCATAGAAAGGCACATTAGTAGACACCAACTGGTTTTATAGCAGCATTTGTGCTAGACTATTGTCAGTAAGTGGTGTATTTCGGCTGGAATACCTCAGCTTTGGGCTTAGGAATAATGCCGTCAAAAAACTCCGGGACTAAAAATTCCAGGAAGCATAGGGGGTCTCCATCGGGCTCTGAGGATCTTGGGCATGCTTCGGCTGCACCAGTCTCCCCTGAAGAATCAGAGGTTAGTGACCGTAGAGCACCCTCAGGAGTACCTGGTACTGTGGCTGTCCTCAGTTCACCTGCTCCTGTGTATGTAACAGAGGAGGTTTTTTCCTCAGCTCTGGGAGGGCTGGAAGAGAGATTGTCAGCATTGATCGCTGCTTCCCTGTCACAGGAAAAAAGCGCTCGATCTCCGTCTCCTCCCTCAGAGTGCCTGTTAGCAGAGCAACAGTCCCATACAGGGATCGACCTACCTGAAGGGGATCAGGATGAGGTTGATTCTGTTGTAGAGGAATCAACAGTGGAAGAGCCATTCTCAGCATCACATGCTGAAAGATTATGGATTCAGTCCCTGACTAATATGGTCCGATCAGCATTTAAAATGCCCCTTGCGGAGCCATCATCCACTTCTGTCTCCTCGTTGGGGTCGCTAAAAGCTCCCCAGACTGTTTGTTCCTTTCCGATCCATCCTTTACTGGAAGGGCTCATTTACCAGGATTGGGAGCATCCTGATAAAATATTTACTCCTCCCAAGAGATTTCAAGTGGTCTATCCCATGGAGGATAAGTTCATCAAAAAATGGAGGGTCCCTACAGTGGACGCAGCCATCTCTTGTGTGAATAAATCACTGACATGTCCAGTGGATAATGTCCAAATGTTCAAGGACCCAATAGATAAAAAATTGGAGTCCTTATTAAAATCTGCTTTTTCTACAGCAGGATTGGTGACACAACCAGCAGTGGCAGCTATTGGGGTCTGCCAAGCAGTGAAGGATCAGTTGAAACAGGTCTTAAGGGACTTGCCAGATCAGCAGGCTCTTGCCCTAGCTGATCTACCTAGAGCCTTATGCTTTGCGGTGGACGCTATAAAGGATTCAATCCATCAGGCCTCCCGCCTTACGCTGTCTGTAGTACATATGCGCAGGCTTTTATGGCTCAAAAACTGGTCTGCTGAAGCTCCCTGTAAAAAATTGCTGGTCAGCTTCCCATTTCATGGTGAACGCTTATTCGGGGAAGACCTGGACAAATATATCCAGAGAATTTCCAGCGGTAAAAGTACACTTTTGCCGGTTAAAAACAGAATTAGAGGTCCCTCTTTTAAGAGGCCTGCTTCTCCAGTCCCTAGGACATTGGCTGTGAAACAGTTCCGACGGCCTCCTCGGTCAAATCCCGGAGGTAAAAATCAGGGACAATTGCAGGGTAACAAGAAGCCCTGGAGCAGGAGAGGTACAAAACCTCCCCCAAAGTCAAATGCATGAAGGGTTGCCCCCACTCAATCGGGTGGGGGGAAGACTTCAGTTGTTCACAGAGACCTGGCGGGACACGATCAGAGACAGATGGGTGCTCTCCGCAGTAAATCTGGGATACAAATTGGAGTTAAAAGACTCCCCTCCTTCCCACTTTATAAGGTCAAACGTGTCAAGGGATCCCCAGAAGAGAGGATCCCTCCTGTTGGCACTAGAACAATTATTGCTCCAAGCAGTAATTATAGAGGTTCCCCTGGAAGAATGGGGGTTCGGGTTTTACTCAAACCTCTTTACAGTCCCGAAGCCAAACGGGGACGTGAGGCCCATATTAAATCTAAAAGGGCTAAACAAATTCCTACATATCAGGACTTTCCGGATGGAGTCGATCCGGTCGGTGGCCACTGCCCTACAAGGGGAGGAATGGTTAGCCTCGATCGACATCAAAAATGCTTATTTGCACATTCCCATCTTTCCAGCCCACCAAAAATTTCTACGCTTTGCGGTAGAAGGGCGCCATTTTCAGTTCAGAGCCTTACCCTTCGGTCTGGCCACAGCACCACGAGTGTTCACAAAAATTCTGGCCCCATTATTGGCCAATCTAAGAACACGAGGTGTAACGATAATGGCATATCTAGACGACTTGTTGCTGATAGACCACTCAGTGGAAAAACTAGAAGTGGTGGTTCACGAGACAATCAAGTATCTGGAATATCACGGTTGGATTATCAACCGAGACAAGTCAGCCCTAAAACCAGTCAAAAGTCTGGAATACTTGGGGCTAAGGCTGGATTCAGACCAGAGAAAAATTTTCTTGCCTCAAGAAAAGGGGTCGTCTTTGAGAGATTTGATCCACTTAGTGGGTTCAAAAAGACAGCCATCCATACGCCTGTGCATGAGGCTGCTGGGAAAAATGGTGGCATCATTCGAAGCAGTACCCTACGGTCAATTCCATTCAAGGAATTTGCAAAGGGCCATACTGTCAGCCTGGAACAAAAAAGTTCAGGCTCTGGACTTACCAATGTCCTTGTCCCCTTCCGTTCGCAAGAGCCTCCGCTGGTGGTTGGTTCCCCAGAATCTGGAAAGAGGGAAATCCTTCAGTCCGATTTCTTGGAAGGTGGTCACTACAGATGCCAGCCTTATAGGCTGGGGAGCAGTACTGGAGCAATGGTCTCTCCAGGGCAGATGGTCGGATGCGGAAAAGGCCCTGCCCATCAATCTCTTAGAGATACGAGCAGCCCGGTATGCCCTAGTAGCATGGACATCCAAACTCCAAGGGTCCCCTGTCAGAATTCAATCAGACAATGCCACAGCAGTGGCATATATCAATCATCAGGGGGGCACCAGGAGTCGTGCAGCCCAGAGGGAAGTAAATTACATCCTGAGATGGGCAGAAAGATATGTCCCAGCCATATCTGCGGTATTCATTTCAGGAGTGGAGAATTGGAAGGCGGACTTTCTAAGTCGCCAACAATTATGCCCAGGGGAATGGTCCCTTCATCCCGAGGTTTTCCGGACAATATGTCAGCGGTGGGGAACACCGGATGTAGATCTGCTAGCATCCAGATTCAACGCAAAAGTGGACAGGTTTGTCTCTTGGACAAGGGATCCCCTAGCTTGCGGCTCGGATGCCCTAGTGTTCCCTTGGGATCAGTTCAAGCTGATATATGCATTCCCACCGCCACAATTGTTACCTCGATTACTCCGCAGAATCAGGGTAGAAAAGAAACCAGTGATTCTGGTGGCTCCAGTGTGGCCCCGAAGAGCATGGTACGCAGAGATTGTAAAGATGTCTGTGGGGAGTCCTTGGACCCTCCCACATCGTCCGGACCTGCTTTCGCAAGGACCGATATACCACCCTTCCTTACCAGCCCTAGGTTTGACGGCCTGGCTATTGAAGCCCACATTCTAAAAAAGATAGGGCTCTCTAATGCTGTGGTATCTACCATGATCAATGCCAGGAAGCCGGTATCCAGGCAGATCTACTATAGAATCTGGAAGGCGTACATCGCCTGGTGTGAGGCCAAGAAATGGCATCCACGTAAATACGTAATAGGTAGGATTCTGGACTTCCTACAATGGGCTGTAGATAGGAAGCTTGCCTTGAGTACTATCAAGGGTCAGATTTCGGCCTTGTCAATATTTTTTCAAAGGCCCTTGGCTTCGCATTCACTAGTCAAAGCCTTTATACAAGGAGTGATGCGTATTAGTCCTCCGGTTAATATTCCCATATGTCCATGGGATCTAAACTTGGTTCTGTCGGTTCTACAGAAACAACCATTTGAACCATTACAGCATATTTCCCTGGTTCTTCTCACCAGGAAATTGATTTTTCTAGTAGCCATTTGTTCGGCTAAAAGAGTGTCGGAATTAGCAGCTATGTCCTGTAGGGAGCCATATCTGGTTATCCATAAGGACAGAGTAGTGTTACGTCCTCATCCAGCCTTTCTTCCTAAGGTGGTATCGAGGTTTCATTTGAACCAAGATGTGGTTCTTCCTTCTTTTTTCCCCAAACCTAGCTCGGTAGAAGAAAAGTTATTGCATTCTTTGGATGTAGTAAGAGCAGTTAAAGCTTATCTAAAAGCCACTGCTCAGATTCGCAGAACGGATACTTTGTTTATTCTGCCGGAAGGCCCCAGAAAGGGTCAGGCAGCGTCAAAATCTACGTTAGCCAAGTGGATTCGACAGGTCATTATGCAAGCCTATGGCTTGAGAAGGAGACCACCTCCGTTCAAAGTTAGGGCGCACTCCACGAGAGCAGTTGGAACTTCATGGGCAGTGCATCACCAGGCCTCCCTGGCTCAAATCTGTAAGGCCACAACATGGTCTTCAGTACACACGTTTACTAGGTTCTACCAGGTGGACGTTAGAAGTCAGGAGGATGTCGCCTTTGGGCGCAGTGTGTTGCAGGCCGCAAAAGATCCTCATGTCTGATAGCGCTCAGCTTATATATGGTGTATCCCCCCCCTCGTTGGGCATTGCTTTAGGACATCCCATTAGTAATGACTATGTCGCTCTGTGTCCCGTGATGTACGAGAAAGAAAATAGGATTTTTATAACAGCTTACCTGTAAAATCCTTTTCTTGGAGTACATCACGGGACACAGAGCTCCCACCCCTCTTTGGGGACACTTATTGCTTTGCTACAAAACTGAGGTGCTCCCGGATGGGAGGGGCTTATATAGGGGAGGGTACTTCCGGTTTTGGAAGTTGCCAGTGCCAGCACCTGAAGGTATCTATATAACCCATTAGTAATGACTAGGTCGCTCTGTGTCCCGTGATGTACTCCAAGAAAAGGATTTTACAGGTAAGCTGTTATAAAAATCCTATTATTGTATTTCCTTTTTAGGTAGTGTCATGTGGTGATTAAAATGTCTATCTTACCTAAGTCATTGTTTATTTTAGAACATTACAGATCAACAGTACGTCTCTAAACCCACTATTGAGACAATTTTTTCAGCAATTAACAGCTTTATTTGGAGGCCTAGATTTAGGAAGTTGTTGCTATATAGACCTCAAGCTCAAGGAGGTTAGGATTTACACAACCTATGACACTTTTATTTAGTTGATAAATTTGCTCAACTCGAACAATAGCATGCTTCTCCTACATATATACATTGGCGCAAATTTAAGACGGTTTTCATTTATCCCTTTCATCTGACAGGCAAGCTCTGGTTTAAGTCCATGTGTCCCAGAGATTTAGTTCCCCTGCATGCAATTGTGTGTGAATCTTTTACATTTATTGTCTTTATACAGCCTGAAATATAAATGAATCTCTCCAGTTTCACCCTTAGCATTATTTTTTGGTGATTTCAAGTTCCCGGTGGAATTCTTGTCCAGATCAAGTTTTTCTTTCTGGCTGGATCATAATCTGGTTTCACTAAGTTGATTCTCATTTTTGTTACTTCTCTCCACTTGAATAATTATATAACCTCCTGAATTTGGAAGGATTCAAATACTTACAAATTCAGCATTTTGCACTGACTCCTTCGAAACCCCTTTATGAGTTTTGAGCAGATATGCCTCTCTTCCCCTAAAGCAGGGGTAGGCAACCTACTACAAATCCCATCATGCCTCTGTCTCTAGGAGTCCTGCCTGTGATTGTCAGGGTCTTGCAATGTCTCATGGGACTTGTAGTTTGGAAACAGCAGGAGGGCCGAGGCTGCCTACCCCTGCCCTATAGTTAGGGGTGCGATCTCCTCACTTTATAGCTACAGTATATTAACTGTCTTAACCTCTCCTATAAATCCTCCAAGATTGTCCAATGGGAAATTAATCTTTGGAATTTTCTACTCAAGACTGGCTGGATATGCTCTTCAATCTTGTAAATTTACACGTTCTACAGCAGTTCAGGAAACAGCCATCAATTTATATACTAGGTGGTACATGATCCCCTCTAAATGTCATGCAATTTTTTTGAGATGTTCCTGCCACTTGCTTTGTGTATCTGTTTGTTTGTCTTTGGGTCCCAGCCTTTACGTAACTTACTTATGTTATTTTACTGTGGTATATTGAATGTTGATTTACTTTCTTCTCATATGTTGGCTGATATGCATTACTTGTCTGTCGACATCCTTTGTTGGTGCTTCTACCTGGTAGACAGTATATAAATGCATGTCTTACCAGTTTGTTATTCCACTGACTGGTTTGTTAAAAATCTAACCTAAAAAAAAATGCTTTTCACTGATTCACAGCTACACATGACATCTTGATGTCACAGATAGAGCTCTCCACTCATCAGGGAGAGCGAGCTTTGCTGCTTGCAGAGCTCTAGTTGTGGCTGAGCAGTGAGAATATTGGACTGCTGCTCTCACACAGAGCCTGCAGCCTGCTGCCTGCTCTTTGGATTATAACATTGTACTAGGGAGCAATTTGATTACTAGGCACAGTCAAAAACTTACAATTTACTTCCATTTAAATTATTATTATTTTTTTGTGCTATGGTAAATGTATCTATCTGTTTTTGTTTACACTCCAGTTTGTCTGTAAAGTTAAAAAACAGACACAATTGTTTTGCTCTTAGCTTAGTCCTTGTCTATGATAAGCCTGTAAAATGTTCAATGTATGTTTTGCTTTTCTTACGTACAGTATCATTAGTTGTGTGTTCTATTAATTGTTAAACAACTTTTGGCGCTGGGAGAATATGTAGATATAGTCTATATGTCAACCTAAAGTAACATTGGTAGTGAATGAAACACTGTATGGTATTATACATGGTTTTCAAGTAGCTGACATTTTTGATTTCAAAACTGTTGACGATGATTCTTACTTTTCAAAGATCATCTTGTTATTTTGTGCAGGAATTTTTCTTATAATACATTCATGTCCTTGCATGTGCCTGAAATGTAACACTCCCATTGGTTGTGCTCTCAATCAAACTGTCAAACCATCCAATGACTGTTGTCATAACTGATCACATGTGCAGCATCATGGCAGTTGTAGATTAAACAGAGGCCAAGATGGCAGCTTCCTTGGCCGCACACGATGGGAATGTTTACTTCCACTTTAAAGCGGACGTCCGCCTAAAAAAAAAATATTAAAAGCCAGCAGCTACAAATACTGCAGCTGCTGACTTTTAATATATGGACACTTACCTGTCCAGGGTGCCCGCGATGTCGGCAGCCGAAGACGATCAGTCGCTCGGCTCTCGGCTGCCCCCGCCGCCATCCTCAGTGAGGGAATCAGGAAGTGAAGCCTCACGTCCTGGTCCTTGCGGCTTCACGTCCTGGTTCCCTACGGCGCATGCGCGAGTCGCGCTGCGCATCCTTACTGGTCCCTGCTGTCCTCTGGGACCTGTGTGTTTCCCAGAAGACAGTGGGGGAGGACAGTGTAGCCACAGGAAGTGGCATAAGTCACCGCGATCACCGTGGTGATCTATGCCAGGAAGTGGGAGCAAATACCTGTATTACACAGGTATCTGCTCTCTCCTCCCCCCTGAAAGGTGCCAAATGTGACACCAGATGGGGGAAGGATTACAAAAAGTGAAAGTTACATTTTTGGGTGGAACTCCACTTTAACCAGTTAAGCCCCGGACCATTTCGCTGGCCAAAGACCAGAGCACTTTTTGCGATTCGGCACTGCAGCGCTTTAACTGACAATTGTGCAGTCGTGCGACGTGGCTCCCAAACAAAATTGACATCCTTTCTTTATCGTACACCACGGGACACAGAGCCAATCATTACATAATGGGTTAAGGGTCACCAGCGGTGATTGGACACTGGCACAACCAATGGAAGACAGTTCCCCTCCATATAACCCCTCCCATCAGGGGAGTACCTCAGTTTTTTCGCCAGTGTCGAAAGGTGTTGGACGCGTTAGGAGGTGCTAAAGGAAAGCTCTACCAAAGAGACCCTCTGGGGGTAAAAGAGCTATGCTTTCGGACCCATCCAAGACGCCTACAAAGTTAAGCCAAAACTGGATGGGATCCGGGCCTCACCCATGAGGCGTCGCCTGTAAGTCTCTCTTCGGAGGACTGGGCTCTAAGATCCAGCACTTTCGCTATTTCGCTAAAAGTCCTGGTAAGAGTCTTATACAAGGCCCAGGGGAGAGGTATCCTTTAAATAGGAACCCATATCCCTGAAGGTTGGCACACATAGCCCGCCATGATGGGTGAAAATTGGTAAAAAAACCTGCGGCGAGGAAAGGTAAGTGGTTAGAGTCCTAAACTAAGTTTAAGGACCTTTCCAAAAAAAAGTATGGATGTCTTCCCTTTTTTCCGCCACTGGGGGGTGTAAAGAGCTGAGTCAGATCTCACCTCACTCTGGCAGTGTCTGCTTCGGCAAAGCACACTGTGGGTCCTTCTGCTGCTGAGCTTGATTGAAACCCCGCTCCTCCTCCAGAGGCTGACCAGACTCCTGCAGGGCAGGTAAAGTTGGATCCGAGAGCCTAGATGAGAGCACTCTCGCTGTAGCCAGCGCCATAGTGGCCGCAATAGGACGCGCGCGCGGGCGGGAGCGCGCTTTATCGGAGGAGGGGGGGTGGGAGGCCGCAGTAGCGTGCGCGGGCACGCAGGCGCGCGCAGGCACGAGAAACGGTGCCAGAGTTAAAATCTGTCAGTGTACAAACACTGCAGCATCAAGCAAGTTCGTTGTTCTCTTGTTCCGGGCACAGAAACACAGCAGCAATACAGGGACGTAAGACTCCATGTGGTTGGACTGGGTACTTCATAGAAGACATCCATGTTATGCATAGCTATGTGTTATAAGTTGCATACTATATGTAATTGCTAAACTAAGCACGGTAGTATATGCATCTAGGTACCTTGTTTTTTTGCTAAACAGTAACCCTTCCAAGGAAGATGGTGCGGGTAAGAAAAGATAAAAAAGCACCACCACCTGAGGGCTCTAGCGGTGCTGAATCGGTACCTTCCTCTCCTGTTTTGCCGAGGGCATCTATACAGGATGAGCCATTACCTTTGTCAGGTATAGCAGCTTCCCCAGTGAAGCCTGGGCCTGCATATGTCACTGAGGACACTTTATCAGCAGCCCTAAACAATCTGGAGGAAAGAATTGCTACCTTGATCGCTAAATCCTCTAAAAAGGACAATAAGCGAAGCAGATCTCCTCCAGAGGTAAACCTCCCTTCAGAAGTACCTGAACAAGAGGAGGAGGATGAGGAGGAGGCTACATCAGCAGAGGATGAGGAGTCAGACGGATCAGGGATATCGGATGAGCCTTTCTCGGTATCCCAGATTTTGAAGTCTCAGGTGCAATGTTATGCAGGGACAGTGCGATCTGCATTTAAGTTATCCTCTTCGGAGGTAACAGAATCACCAGTCTCCTCCCTAGGGTCGTTACGATCCCGCCTAGGTGAATGCTCCTTCCCGGTTCATCCCTTACTAGAGGATCTAATGTACAAAGACTGGCAGCATCCAGATAAGCGTTTTTCACCTCCAAAAAGGTTTAACATTCTTTATCCTATGGAGGAAATTTTTTTAAAGAAATGGAGCTTGCCTTCGATAGATGCGGCTATTTCTTGTGTAAATAAGAACCTGACATGTCCGGTGGACAATGTACAAGTGTTTAAAGATCCTTCTGAGAAGAAGTTGGAATCCCTACTGAAATCCTCCTTCCTTTTGGCCGGCTCAATTACCCAACCTGCAGTAGCAGCAGTCGGTATGTGTCAGGTCATCTGCCAACAGGTAAAGCAGAGGCTGAAGGAGCTGCCTTCAGAGCAGGCTAAAAATTGGGATAATTTGCCTAAAGCCTTATGCTTCACAGTGGATGCCATGAGAGATTCTATCATACAGGCATCACGCCTTACACTCCAGCTGGTACAGATGCGTAGAGTACTTTGGCTTAAGCATTGGTCAGCGGAAGCCCCATGCAAAAAGTTGTTGACAAGTTTCCCGTTCCATGGCGAACGCCTATTTGGGGAAGATTTAGAAAAATATATCCAAAAGATATCAAGTGGTAAAACGACACTTTTACCTGAGAGAAAGAAAAACAAGAGACCTTGTTTTAAACGCACTCTCTCCCCAGCTCCCGGGAAATCAGGCTCCAGCCAGTGGCGACGGCCTTTTCAGCCGCCCACAAAAGCCAAAGAACAGGCTCAGAAGAACAAGAAGCCGTGGGGTGCAAGAGCTAATAAGCAAGCCCCCAAAACCTCTCATTGAAGGGGCGCCCCCTCTCGGCCGAGTGGGGGGAAGGCTTCGTCAGTTCTCAGCGACTTGGAGGACAGAAACCCAGGACAAATGGGTTGTATCCACAATATCCTCAGGGTACAAATTGGAATTTCGAGAGATCCCATCTTCTCAATTCCGAGGTTCAAGACTCTCCAAGGATCCACAAAAAAGAGGATCCTTCTTCAAAGGTTTGAATCACTTAATGGCTCAAGGTGTGGTTACAGAGGTACCCCAAAAGGAGCAAGGTTCAGGTTTTTACTCAAACCTCTTTGTGATTCCAAAGCCAAACGGAGAAGTCAGACCCATCCTGGATCTAAAATCTCTAAATCGGTTTCTGAACGTTCGCCATTTTCGAATGGAAACAATTCGATCCGTGGTCGCTACTTTAAAAGGCGGAGAATTCATGGTGTCCATAGATATCAAAGACGCATATCTACACATACCAATCCTCCCCGCTCACCAAAGATTCCTAAGGTTTGCGGTAGAACATCGCCACTTTCAGTTTGTGGCCCTGCCGTTTGGTGTAGCCACCGCGCCCAGAGTATTCACAAAGGTGCTAGCTCCTTTGTTGGCAAACCTAAGAACACAGGGCATAGCGGTAACAGCCTATCTAGACGATCTACTGGTAATAGATCAGTCAAAGGAAGGATTGGATCACGCTGTGCTCACTACAGCAAGATACCTGGAGCATTTAGGATGGATTATAAACTTACAAAAATCCTCTCTCCAGGCCCAAAGAAGGATAGTGTACCTGGGCATGATCATAGATACAGCCCAAAACAGGGTGTACCTGCCAGAGCCAAAGATACAGTCTCTGAAAGACCTGATCCACAAGGTCAAAGCAAACAAAAGGCCGTCTATTCGCCTTTGCATGAGACTATTGGGAAAGATGGTAGCCTCCTTCGAGGCGGTCCCTTACGCCCAGTTTCATTCGAGACTACTTCAAGGCAATATTTTAGCCTCCTGGAACAGGAAGAGCCAAGCTCTGGATATACCCATGCGCCTGTCCTCACAAGCACGCCACAGCTTCAATTGGTGGCTTGAAGCCAAGAATTTACGGAAGGGAAAGTGCTTCCTCCCAGTGGCCTGGAAGGTGGTGTCTACGGATGCCAGCCTATCGGGCTGGGGTGCAGTATTCGAGGAGGCTTCTACCCAGGGAACCTGGGCCAAGACTCAGGGGATCCTGCCCATCAATGTGCTAGAGATCCGGGCAGTATATCTAGCCCTCAAAACCTGGACATACAGGTTACAGGGCTACCCAGTTCGGGTTCAATCCGACAATGCTACTGCAGTAGCCTACATCAATCACCAAGGAGGCACCCGCAGTCGGGCAGCCCAAAGAGAGGTGAACCGGATCTTGGCATGGGCAGAAGAGCATGTACCTTGCCTTTCGGCAATCTTCATCCCGGGGATAGAAAACTGGCAAGCGGACTATCTGAGTCGTCAGCAGCTACTACCAGGAGAATGGTCTCTCCACCCCGAGATCTTTCAGGCCATATGTCTGAGATGGGGAAAGCCAGAGGTAGACCTGCTAGCTTCCAGGTTCAACAAGAAATTGGACAACTTTGTGTCCAGAACGAGAGATCCTCTAGCCTATGGGACAGATGCTCTAATAACTCCATGGGATCAGTTCTCACTGATCTATGCATTCCCTCCGATCCCTCTTCTACAAAGACTGCTTCGCAGGATCAGAGAGGAGGGAATATCAGTAATCCTAGTGGCCCCAAACTGGCCCAGGAGGCCTTGGTATGCCGAAATCGTAAAGATGGCGATAGGAAGGCCCTGGAAGCTTCCACTTCGACACGACCTGCTGTCACAGGGTCCAGTATTCCACCCTTCCTTACAAAGGCTAAATTTGACGGCCTGGCTGCTGAGACCCACATTTAAAAAAAGAGAGGGGTCTCTGGTCCGGCTCTTTCTACGCTCATTAATGCTAGAAAGCCAGCCTCCAGACTCATTTATCATAGGGTCTGGAAAGCATACGTTTCCTGGTGTGAATCCAGAAGTTGGAATCCACAAAAATATGAAATAAGCAGGATTCTTGCCTTTTGCCAGTTAGGAGTGGATATGAAATTAGCCCTTAGTACCATCAAGGGTCAAATATCGGCTCTATCAGTCTTCTTTCAGAGACCATTGGCATCGCATTCCCTAGTTCGGACTTTTATTCAGGGGGTACTGAGGATAAATCCTCCAGTCAGGTCTCCCTTGTGTCCATGGGATTTGAATTGGGTATTGTCAGTGTTGCAAAAGCAACCTTTTGAACCTATTCGCCATATTCCTTTAATTATATTAAACAGGAAATTGGCCTTTTTGATTGCTATTGCCTCCGCTAGGAGAGTATCAGAGCTAGCAGCTCTTTCTTGTAAAGAGCCTTATCTAATTTGTCACAAGGACAAAATCGTACTACGACCCCATCCGGCCTTTCTACCTAAGGTGGTGCCGGCTTTTCACTTGAATCAGGACATTGTTCTGCCTTCTTTTTTTCCAAACGTGGACGGCGGGGGAAAAGTTATTGCACTCTCTAGATTTAGTGAGAGCGGTAAAGGTGTATCTGCAAGCAACCGCTCAGATACGTAAAACAGATATTTTGTTTATTTTGCCAGATGGTCCCAAAAAGGGCCAAGCGGCATCAAAATCCACCATTTCCAGGTGGATTAGACAAGTAATTGTTCAAGCTTATGGTTTGAAGAACAGGACTCCTCCTTTTCCTGTTAAGGCGCACTCTACCAGGGCGATAGGTGCTTCATGGGCAGTGCATCACCAGGCTTCGATGACTCAGATCTGTAAAGCTGCAACTTGGTCTTCAGTCCATACATTTTCTAAATTCTATCAAATAGATGTGAAATGACATGAGGATTCCGCCTTCGGGCGAAAGGTGCTGCAGGCAGCAGTATAGGGCTTTTTGTCCGCAAGCGGCCTGTTTGATCTGTGTCTCCCCCCCTTCATATGAGCATTGCTCTGGGACGTCCCATTATGTAATGATTGGCTCTGTGTCCCGTGGTGTACGATAAAGAAAGTAGGATTTTTATAACAGCTTACCTGTAAAATCCTTTTCTTGGAGTACACCACGGGACACAGAGGTCCCCCCCTTCTTATGGGAACCTTACTGCTTTGCTACAAAACTGAGGTACTCCCCTGATGGGAGGGGTTATATGGAGGGGAACTGTCTTCCATTGGTTGTGCCAGTGTCCAATCACCGCTGGTGACCCTTAACCCATTATGTAATGATTGGCTCTGTGTCCCGTGGTGTACTCCAAGAAAAGGATTTTACAGGTAAGCTGTTATAAAAATCCTACTTTTTTTCCCATAAAAAACAGCTTTCTTTTGGTGGTATTTGATCACCTCTGTGGTTTTTATTTTTTGCGCTATAAACAAAAATAGACCGACAATTTTGAAAAAATTCTATATTGTTTACTTTTTGCTATAATAAATATCCCCAAAAAATCTATAAAAAAACAAAATGTTTCCACAGTTTAGGCCGATACATATTCTTCTACATATTTTTGGTAAAAAAAATCGCAATAAGCGTATATTGATTGATTTGCGCAAAAGATTTAGCGTCTACAAAATAGGGGATAGTTTTATGGCATTTTTATTATTATTATTTTTTTTACTAGTAATGCCGGCGTTTTTTATCGTGACTGCGACTTTATGGCGGACACATCGGACACATTTTTGGGACCATTGTAATTTTTACAGCGATCAGGGCTATAAATATGCACTGAGTTCTGTGAAAATGACACAGGCAGTGAAGGGATTAAGTGTGTCCTAGGGAGTGATTATAACTGCTAGGGGGCATGGCTACGAGTGACACGTCACTGATCGCTGCTCCCGATGAGAGGGAGCATACGATCAGTGACAGTGTCACTAGGCAGAACGGGGAGATGCTTGCTTAGACTTGCCTCTCCCCGTTCTGCAGCCCTGTGACCCGATCGCGGGACAGCGGTGGACATCGAGTCCGTGGGTCCCACGGGCACGGTCATGGAGCTTGCGGCAGGGGCGCGAGCCCGCACGGCAGGAATTTCAAAGTCACGTATATATACGTTACTCTGTCCAGCTGTGCCATTCTGCCAACGTATATGTACAGGAGCCGGTCCTTAACCGGTTAAGTGACTTTGGAGATTTGAGTGTAGTGCCTTCTGATTACCAGTAGTTGAATTACTAAATGCAAACAGGATGTTCACTTAGCTAGGAAATTTGCCCTTATCTTAGTGAATGAGGTGAAGCTTTGCTTATTACATCATCCATTCATTAGTAGGCAAAAATACAGCTTTTACATTTTTCTTGCATTTGATTGGGTATTCTTTGCAAAGTAAATTTTTGCAACAGCCAATTAGCCTAAGAGAAAACTCCCTTGCAAATTGAACAGCCTAATTGCCTTAATAAATCAACTCCTCAATTTCTAATTCCAGTAAATTGGCTAACTGCTTCTTATTGGGCCATCATGATCTCCTTTTCTCTGAGCTACCTTTTTACTGTATATTTTGTCAAATATTGCAAAGTTTTGACAAAATAAACAAAAGAACAATTAATGCACCAGGCTAACACATTGTCATTGTACTCCAATTTACTGATGTTAATTAGCTAGTGTGTACTTTGATGTGTCTGGCTCGTAGGTTTTCTGTGGTTTTGGCCTGAAACATTACTTTTTTGTAAGCTAAAGAAACAGAGAAAAATATATTTTAACCTAAATTTTGAAATTTTGCCAAGAAAATTATATGTTTACAACAACAAAACATTTTTACTATAGTGACATGCAATTAAAGTGATGTCATACATAAAAAGAGTATGCATGGTCCAATTAATTTAGAGTTAAAAATGTATTCTTGAGGACAATAAAATATGTTTTGAAAACTAAGTTTTACAACATAAGTATGCCATGTCAACTTTATGCATCCATATTGAGGCATTAAGACATTGAGGCATGAGGGATAGAAAGAAAATTTCTGAGGGCCATGTACACACGATCGGATTTCCTATGAATTCTAATCCGATGGAATCCATAGGATGGAAATCCGATGAAGCTGTCTTGCCTACACACCATCAGTCAAAAATCCGACCGTCCAAAACGCTGTGACGTAAAACACTCCGACAAGCCGAGAAAAATGAAGTTCAATGCTTCTGAGCATGCGTCGACTTGATTCTGAGCATGCGTGGGTTTTTTGTCCGATGGAGTTCCACACAGACGATCGGAATTTGCTATCGTTTTTTTTCCATCGGATAAATTTAAAACATGTTCTATTTTTTCTCACCGATGGAAAAAAGACCGATGGGGGCCCATACACGATCGTTTTGTCCGATGAAAAAAGTCCATCGGACTGTTTTCATCGGTAAAACCGATCGTGTGTACAGGGCTTGAGAAGTGGGACTCGCATGAGATCTTCTAGCAACATTATTGGATTTTTTCATCCACTGTTACATTATATATTTGAAAACTAATAGCTTTGGCACATTTTTAAAGCAGAATTTTTGATTGTCATTAAAGAAAAATCACAGGTTAACACTGCCTATATATAAAAGTATTTACTTTGTCCTAATGTACTATAACCTCTTATAGATACATTATAGCCCTTACAAAATATTTTTTTCCTAAAGGAGCTCTCATTACACTACAACATATAATTACATTTACTGTCTAATGTTTTGCTGTCTATTCTAGTGACTTATCTAGCTTTCTTTCTCGTACATCACGGGACACAGAGCGACATAGTCATTACTAATGGGTTATATAGATACCGTCAGGTGCTGGCACTGGCAACTTCCAAAACCGGAAGTACCCTCCCCTATATAAGCCCCTCCCATCCGGGAGCACCTCAGTTTTTTGCCAGTGTCTAAGGTGTTGGCCAAGAAGAAACATGTGTTTTTCACTGAGCTTGCGTACAGGTTCTTTTGGGCCTCAGTAAGCTATTCCGGATCCGACCAAAAAAGCTTCATAGCTAAACGGTCGGTACCCGCGCCTTGCAGAGAAGAGCAAGGTTTTGCCTGTAATGCTTCTCTTAGGAGAGCTGGACCCTGGGATCCAGAGCTCTGGTCATACCCACGACCAAGATGTTTTCTGTGCAGGGTGCTATACAGGTCCAGGGGAGTGGAATCCTTGGGAACCCGGTCCCTGAAGGTTTGATTACAATGCCTGCCGTGATAGGTGAAGTTTGGGCTTTTGTGGACCAAACAAAGTCCTGCGGCGGGGAACAGGTAGGTGGGGGCCCCCAGGAACTTGGTTCTATTGGGGGACCCCCAAGCCTAATTTGTCTTTCTGTCTGTTACCTAATGGTATTCCCGCAAAATTCTGTGCATGCCTGTAACTACTAAAAAAATTTAATAATTTTTAATGGTGGTCAAGAAAAAAAAAAAAAAAAAATTTTTTTTTTATATATTTCATATATTAGACTGCGGTACCTGTGTTTGTCCACTAGAGGCCGCTGTGGAATGTTTTCTTGTCATGTGGACTAGTTTCTTCTCAGCAGAGCAAGTCCAGGCAGATGGTGAGTTCTCTTATGGGAAACTGCTTCCTCTGCCATGTTGCAATGCTCGTCCATCCCCCGGCCTGCGGCAAAGAGGGGCCCTGGCTCTTGTCCCTAGTTTCCATTTTTCAAAGCGCGTGCACGCGCCTCTATATATAGAGGTGAGCCGGAAAAGGGGGCGGAGCCTGGGGGATGACGCTCTGTGCGCGCCGCAGCGCTTCTGCGCATGTGCGGGCGTCCCAGCATGTTAAAAATCACAATTTTGTGTGGTGAGCTGGCTATGAAGTACAGAGACAGAGCTGGCAACATTTAAAAAAGGGCATACAGCAAGCGGTTGATACAGGCATCCCCTAGAAAGGCACATTAGTAGACACCAACTGTTTCTTATAGCAGCATTTATGCTAGACTATTGTCAGTAACTGGTGTATTTCGGCTGGAATACCTCAGCTTTGTGGCTTAGGAATATGCCGTCTAAAAACTCCGGGACTAGAAATTCCAGGAGGAATAGGGGGTCTCCATCGGGCTCTGAGGATCTTGGGCATGCTTTGGCTGCACCAGTCTCCCCTGAAGAATCAGAGGTTAGTGACCGTAGAGCACCCTCAGGAGTACCTGGTACTGTGGCTGTCCTCAGTTCACCTGCTCCTGTGTATGTAACAGAGGAGGTTTTTTCCTCAGCTCTGGGAGGGCTGGAAGAGAGATTGTCAGCATTGATCGCGGCTTCCCTGTCACAGGAGAAAAGCGCCCGATCTCCGTCTCCTCCCTCAGAGTGCCTGTTAACAGAGCAACAGTCCCATACAGGGATCGACCTACCTGAAGGGGATCAGGATGAGGTCGATTCGGTTGTAGAGGAATCAACAGTGGAAGAGCCGTTCTCAGCATCACATGCTGAAAGGTTATGGGTTCAGTCCCTGACTAATATGGTCCGATCAGCATTTAAAATGCCACTTGCGGAGCCATCATCCACTTCTGTCTCCTCGTTGGGGTCGCTAAAAGCTCCCCAGACTGTTTGTTCCTTTCCGATCCATCCTTTACTGTAAGGGCTCATTTACCAGGATTGGGAGCATCCTGACAAAATATTTACTCCCCCTAAGAGATTTCCGGTGGTCTATCCCATGGAGGATAAGTTCATCAGAAAATGGAAGGTCCCTACAGTGGACGCAGCCATCTCTTGTGTGAATAAATCACTGACATGTCCGGTGGATAATGTCCAAATGTTCAAGGACCCAATAGATAAAAAATTGGAGTCCTTATTAAAATCTGCTTTTTCTACAGCAGGATTGGTGACACAACCAGCAGTGGCAGCTATTGGGGTCTGCCAAGCAGTGAAGGATCAGTTGAAACAGGTCTTAAGGGACTTGCCAGATCAGCAGGCTCTTGCCCTAGCTGATCTACCTAGAGCCTTATGCTTTGCGGTGGACGCCATAAAGGATTCAATCCATCAGGCCTCCCGCCTTACGCTGTCTGTAGTACATATGCGCAGGCTTCTATGGCTCAAAAACTGGTCTGCTGAAGCTCCCTGTAAAAAATTGCTGGTCAGCTTCCCATTTCATGGTGAGCGCTTATTCGGGGAAGACCTGGACAAGTATATCCAGAGAATTTCCAGCGGTAAAAGTACACTTTTGCCGGTTAAAAATAGAGTTAGAGGTCCCTCTTTTAAGAGGCCGGCTTCTCCAGTCCCTAGGACATCGGCTGTGAAACAGTTCCGACGGCCTCCTCGGTCAAATCCCGGAGGTAAAAATCAGGGACAGTTGCAGGGTAACAAGAAGCCCTGGAGCAGGAGAGGTACAAAACCTCCCCCAAAGTCAAATGCATGAAGGGTTGCCCCCACTCAATCGGGTGGGGGGAAGACTTCAGTTGTTCACAGAGACCTGGCGGGACACGATCCGAGACAGATGGGTGCTCTCCGCAGTAAATCTGGGATACAAATTGGAGTTAAAAAACTCCCCTCCTTCCCGCTTTATAAGGTCAAACGTGCCAAGGGATCCCCAGAAGAGAGGATCCCTCCTGTTGGCACTGGAACAATTATTGCTCCAAGCAGTAATTATAGAGGTTCCCCTGGAAGAATGGGGGTTCGGGTTTTACTCAAACCTCTTTACAGTTCCGAAGCCAAACGGGGACGTGAGGCCCATATTAAATCTAAAAGGGCTAAACAAATTCCTACATATCAGGACTTTCCGGATGGAGTCGATCCGATCGGTAGCCACTGCCCTACAAGGGGAGGAATGGTTAGCCTCGATCGACATCAAAGATGCTTATTTGCACATTCCCATCTTTCCAGCCCACCAAAAATTTCTACGCTTTGCGGTAGAAGGGCGCCATTTTCAGTTCAGAGCCTTACCCTTCGGTCTGGCCACAGCACCAAGAGTGTTCACAAAAATTCTGGCCCCATTATTGGCCAATCTAAGGACACGAGGTGTAACGATAATGGCATATCTAGACGACTTGTTGCTGATAGACCACTCAGTGGAAAAACTAGAAGTGGTTGTTCACGAGACAATCAAGTTTCTGGAATATCACGGTTGGATTATCAACCGAGACAAGTCAGCCCTAAAACCAGTCAAAAGTCTGGAATACTTGGGGCTAAGGCTGGATTCAGACCAGAGAAAAATTTTCTTGCCTCAAGAAAAGGGGTCGTCTTTGAGAGATTTGATCCACTTAGTGGGTTCAAAAAGACAGCCATCCATACGCCTGTGCATGAGGCTGCTGGGAAAAATGGTGGCATCATTCGAAGCAGTACCCTACGGTCAATTCCATTCAAGGAAATTGCAAAGGGCCATACTGTCAGCCTGGAACAAAAAAGTTCAGGCTCTGGACTTACCAATGTCCTTGTCCCCTTCCGTTCGCAAGAGCCTCCGCTGGTGGTTGGTTCCCCAGAATCTGGAAAGAGGGAAATCCTTCAGTCCGATTTCCTGGAAGGTGGTCACTACAGATGCCAGCCTTATAGGCTGGGGAGCAGTACTGGAGCAATGGTCTCTCCAGGGCAAGTGGTCAGAAGCAGAAAAGGCCCTGCCCATCAATCTCTTAGAGATACGAGCAGCCCGGTATGCCCTAGTAGCATGGACATCCAAACTCCAAGGGTCCCCTGTCAGAGTTCAATCAGACAATGCCACAGCAGTGGCATATATCAATCGTCAGGGGGGCACCAGGAGTCGTGCAGCCCAAAGGGAAGTAAATTACATCCTGAGATGGGCAGAAAGATATGTCCCAGCCATATCTGCGGTATTCATTCCAGGAGTGGAGAATTGGAAGGCGGACTTTCTAAGTCGCCAACAATTATGCCCAGGGGAATGGTCCCTTCATCCCGAGGTTTTCCGGACAATATGTCAGCGGTGGGGAACACCGGATGTAGATCTGCTAGCATCCAGATTCAACACAAAAGTGGACAGGTTTGTCTCTTGGACAAGGGATCCCCTAGCGTGCGGCTCGGATGCCCTAGTGCTCCCTTGGGATCAGTTCAAGCTGATATATGCATTCCCACCGCCACAATTGTTACCTCGATTACTCCGCAGAATCAGGGTAGAAAAGAAACCAGTGATTCTGGTGGCTCCAGCGTGGCCCCGAAGAGCATGGTACGCGGAGATTGTAAAAATGTCTGTGGGGAGTCCTTGGACCCTCCCACATCGTCCGGACCTGCTTTCGCAAGGACCGATATACCACCCTTCCTTACCAGCCCTAGGTTTGACGGCCTGGCTATTGAAGCCCACATTCTAAAAAAGAGAGGGCTCTCTAATTCTGTGGTATCTACCATGATCAATGCCAGGAAGCCGGTATCCAGGCAGATCTACTATAGAATCTGGAAGGCGTACATCGCCTGGTGTGAGGCCAAGAAATGGCATCCACGTAAATACGTAATAGGTAGGATTCTGGACTTCCTACAATGGGCTGTAGATAGGAAGCTTGCCTTGAGTACTATCAAGGGTCAGATTTCGGCCTTGTCAATATTTTTTCAAAGGCCCTTGGCTTCGCATTCACTAGTCAAAGCCTTTATACAAGGAGTGATGCGTATTAGTCCTCCGGTTAATATTCCCATATGTCCATGGGATCTAAACTTGGTTCTGTCGGTTCTACAGAAACAACCATTTGAACCATTACAGCATATTTCCTTGGTGCTTCTCACCAGGAAATTGATTTTTCTAGTAGCCATTTGTTCGGCTAAAAGAGTATCGGAATTAGCAGCTATGTCCTGTAAGGAGCCATATCTGGTTATCCATAAGGACAGAGTAGTGTTACGTCCTCATCCAGCCTTTCTTCCTAAGGTGGTATCGAGTTTTCATTTGAACCAAGATGTGGTTCTTCCTTCTTTTTTCCCCAAACCTACTTCGGTAGAGGAAAAGTTATTGCATTCTTTGGATGTAGTAAGAGCAGTTAAAGCTTATCTAAAAGCCACTGCTCAGATTCGCAGAACGGATACTTTGTTTATTCTGCCGGAAGGCCCCAGAAAGGGTCAGGCAGCGTCAAAATCTACTTTAGCCAAGTGGATTCGACAGGTCATAATACAAGCCTATGGCTTGAGAAGGAGACCGCCTCCGTTCAAAGTTAGAGCGCACTCCACGAGAGCAGTTGGAACTTCATGGGCAGTGCATCACCAGGCCTCCCTGGCTCAAATCTGTAAGGCCGCAACATGGTCTTCAGTTCACACGTTTACTAGGTTCTACCAGGTGGACGTTAGAAGTCAGGAGGATGTCGCCTTTGGGCGCAGTGTGTTGCAGGCCGCAAAAGATCCTCATGTCTGATAGCGCTCAGCTTATATATGGTGTATCCCCCCCCTCATTTGGCATTGCTTTAGGACATCCCATTAGTAATGACTATGTCGCTCTGTGTCCCGTGATGTACGAGAAAGAAAATAGGATTTTTATAACAGCTTACCTGTAAAATCCTTTTCTTGGAGTACATCACGGGACACAGAGCTCCCGCCCCTCTTTGGGGACACTTATTGCTTTGCTACAAAACTGAGGTGCTCCCGGATGGGAGGGGCTTATATAGGGGAGGGTACTTCCGGTTTTGGAAGTTGCCAGTGCCAGCACCTGACGGTATCTATATAACCCATTAGTAATGACTATGTCGCTCTGTGTCCCGTGATGTACTCCAAGAAAAGGATTTTACAGGTAAGCTGTTATAAAAATCCTATTTTTCAGTGGCCCCAGACCATATTTGGATCCTTGCTTTTGGCAAGTTCTAAGCTGCTGTGTGTTACTAAGTAGTAGGAACTAATCACTGTATCTAGTTCCTTTTTCATATTTTTTCATTCCTCTCTTGGTTCACGGTATGACATATGGTTTGAGTTACCTCTAATCTGAAAGCCAAGTTAAGTCAGAATTTGCTCTTTGTTTCCAGAAAAGAAAGTTTTGAGTTTGAGAAATTATTTTGGGTTCATACTTGAATTTTTTTTTAAATTTATACACTTGATATGTGTATTTTTCATCCGTTATTATATAGCTTACAAAGAAAGAAAATACACATTAGATAATCAAATTCATTGAATGCTATGGTAAATAATTCATTAATGTCAACTTCCAACTGTGATTTGTTCAGGTCTTACAAAAGCAGCATGGTGCTCTGCTTTAAACTAGCTGTTTATTTTGTTGTACTTTGTGACGAGATCCAATTTGGCACTAAGCATTTAAAATGAAACCAGCACGGTCAAAGGTTTAGAATGGATAAAAATGAAGTCATGTGAAAACAGGTAATGCTGTGCTTACATATTTTTTATGGCTACCAAAGTGGTTGTGACCCTTTGGTACGAGTCCTACTCTGTATTAAACAGAATGTGGGATCATTTTAGAGAAAGCTGTAATATTTAGTACAAACATTCCTAGTCTACCACTTTATTTCCCTTATTTCCAGACTTACGTATTGCTCTCCTACTTTAAATTGTAAGACAATGGAAGCCTCTATAGAATAAAAGCCTGCATAAATCCATTTGGCATTTAAATATAAATTATTTCCAGGACAAATATAAAGCTATAGCAATGAAAGACATTCACTGTTTTAAGCTATTTCTTGGGATTTTCTTTTACATCCCAAGATGAATATAACATTTACAACATCTTTTTAAAATAATAAATTAACACTCCCCTGTAAGGTCAAATTATGTTCCTTTAACTGTTCTTTGAACATCTAAGGTAATCTTCATAGATTATTGAGAATATGAATTGAGAGTAGCTCAGCAATATTTTTGAACAAATCCTCATTTATGTAAAAGAGTAGCTAAGAGGGGTGTGTTAGAATGTGCAAGTATTTTGGGTTCAATGCCTTGATTCCCTCTGTATATTCTCATTTTCACAGATTATGACTCATGCCTTGTACACACGATCAGAATTTTCTATGGGATAAAATCTGATGGAATTTTCCATAGGAATTCCGTTCAAGCTGTCTTGCATACACACTGTCAGACCAAATTCCGACCGTCCCAAAATGCGGTGACGTAAAACACTACAACGAGCCGAGAAAAATTAAGTTCAATGCTTCCGAGCATGCGTCAACTTGATTCTGAGCATGCGTGTTTTTTTCTCCGTCGGAGTTCCAAACAGGCGATCGGAATTTCCGATAGGATTTTTTTCCATAGGAAAAAAATAAAACATGTTCTATTTCTAAACTCCTACGGAAAAAAGTCTGATGGGGCTCACACACATTTGGAATATCTGATGAAAAAATTCCGTCAGACTTTTTTCATAGGAAATTCTGATCGTGTGTACAACGCATAACACTGGATTACAGCCTAGCACATGTATTTAACAGAGAGTACTGTGTGAATAATTCTATAACTATCTTAGATATATTAAAGTGGAACTAAACTCACTCCAACACTCCCCCCCCCTCCATCTTACAGAATAGCTAAAAATTTGATTCTATTTTACCTTTATCTTTTTGTGCTGGGTTTCTAGGTTTCTGCCCAATGCTGGGCCCTGTTGTTTCCTGTCACAGCTATCCCAGAAGGCAGTGTATTTCCAAGCTGCAATTGTTCAGCGTAAAGCACATGTGCAATAGATCTGTGTGCATGTGCAAAAACACTGCCGGACGGTATACTGGCAACCTACTATAAGCTGGCAGCATTTGTGCATATGCAGAGAAATCCCAGCACATGCGAGCATATGTGCCACTGGTCTCTGCCAAATCCTAGATAACAGAGGCACATATGTGCATGAGCTGGGGTTTTAAAGATGGCAGTAAGTAAGAAGGGAAGTGGGTGTTCATTCAGCAGTTTAGTTCTGCTTTTTTGATTAACCCATAGCAATAGTGCTGTAACCTATAGTGGTAACACTGTAACCCATAGCACATTAGTGCTGTAACCCATAGCAATAGCCAATAACATGGCCCATAGCAATAACGATGTAACCCATAGCAACAGCCAGCCCCAGCCTTTATGACTGAACAGCTGACTGCTTCCTATTGGGATGTGAGAGCCCCTCGATCGGCTGGAGTTGCAGTGATCGGTCAGGATTATCTCTGGGAAGGAGCCCTGTGTCCTCTTCTATTCGGTTTACTGTACACATCCGTCCTTTCTATTTCACCGGTCACTTTGGGGTCTCCACACCCCAGTGAGGCAACTCCTTGTTGCCTCACTGCCTACATAGGGCTTTACAGTGACAGAGGACATGGACTGATCACTGGGGGCTGCACTGATTAGTGAAGGATGAGATGTGATCACCGTCAGTGGGCAGCTTTTGGGATATGACCGGTCAGATAATAGTCAGACACCATAGTAACTGACAGGAGACAGTACTGTACAACACACTGGCGGGAAGGTGTACATACTGTATACATTGGCTGGCATCTCATCTGCTGACTGTACCCCCATCATCATCATAATCCCCCCATCATCAGCCCCCATCATGTACAAGTTCCCGCACAAAGAATGGGGAGTCTACAAGTCTCTGCCCCCCTCCTGTCACCGGTGATCACTGCCAGTTCTACCGGTTGAGCACAGCTTTCCTTCCTCCGGGCTGGGTGCTCTGACTTATCACACTTCCTACTTCGCTCTGCCAGCCCGAGTGACAAGTCTGCTCATTCCCGTGGGAGCCAGCCATGCATTGGTGGTGGGGAGGAGCTGCACTGCCTTGTCCTTGTCTGCTCGGCGCTGTGGTCGGGGGTGGTGCCGCTGTCACATGGCGGGCTGGGCTTCTCCTACTCCAGGCTGATGATATTACAGGCCCAGTGACTCATATCCTGGGGGCTGGACCTGCCAATCTCCACCCCCTGGTGCAGGGAGCAAATAAGGGAGCTTAATAGGCGGGCCAGTTCAGTATTTCGGCTTGCCCTAATGAGCGCCATTTAAACACAATAGGAGACTGGTAGGCAGCCAGTAAGCGTGGAGAAACTGTTACTCAGTGTTTCTAAATTACAGTTGTAATGATTTTTTGGATGGACTGTCTGTTGCTAGGCTTATTAGAAAAAAATCATGATTAGATATTTTTCTAATCTACCTAGCAATGGCAAAGAGAGAGGGAGAGGGAGAGGGAGAGAGAGAGAGAGAGAGATCAAAATATACAGATATACAGAAAGTTAAAAACTCAACAGAAAAAATTGTTATATAGTTTATTTTTATTTATTTTTTCCTGCAAACTGGTGGGCAGCTGTCCAAATGGATGTCTCGTGACCATCTTTAGTGAGGGCAGTGCTTATAAACTGGCTCACTGAAGTTAGTGCGCATCTTGCGTGTGGTTAGAACTAGGACAGGAACCCGCTGGTCAGGGAGAGTGTGCCTAGCATGGGAGAGGCTCCAGTGGAGGAGGGACAGAATAGAAACTGGTTGCCAGTTCATGAGTGTGGAGCCTTTCCGCTACAACTCCTTGTTGCCTCACTGCCTTCAAGCTTCCTCCGCTGCCAGGTGCTGTTGGCATTCGAGTGTTACTCTCTATTGTTAGACTCTATATTGTGTTGTTGAAACTTTCACATTAATACACTACGTTGCAATCTCAGATCTCTATGTGTCTTTCCTCCCTTCTGGATATCCAATACTGGGCCCTGCCCACAAGCTTGCAGCCAATGAATTAATTGCATTTCAGAGCAGACTTGCTGTTACTTTAGGCTGTTATATACTGTAGTAGCTTTTGCTGTAGGAGATGCCAATGCTTGCTAACAGCAGTATGTGACACTTCTCTGCTGTAGAATATAGATAGAGTCAGTTGCATTACATTTCCACCATTTAGGAGAAGTCTTGTATTTTTTTTTCATTACATTCAAGGCTTACTCTGATTGGTTGAGGTAGAGAGGTGGGTGATCTCCAATTCAGCCAATCAGAGGAAGCCTTGTAATTTGTTATTTTTTTTCCAGACTGGTCCAAATGATTTATTTAAAGTGCCAGGAAACCTGGAATTCTTTTGTACTTTTCATTCTTTACCCTTTTGTTTTGATGTTATATTATTTCCTCTTTTCTGATGTAATTTGTTCTTCTATAAAACGGAAAATTTATTACCAAATACTTACCGTAATTTTCCTTTCCTGATGGACTCCATGGCAGCCTACGTGTGGGTTAACCCCGCCTCCTCTCCAATGCTATAGGACCCCATACCCATAAAAGTAAGCTCACCTCTCATCACTGTGTTCCGTAACTAGCCGACTCTTGGACACTTACTTTTTAATAATATTTTCTTTCAGGGTGGGAACTCTGTCTGCCATGGAGTCCATCAGGAAAGGAAAATTACGGTAAGTATTTGGTAATACATTTTCAGTTTTCCTGACTGACTCCATGGCAGCCTACATGTGGGAAATAACTAGCCAGACCACAGGGGTGGGTATGCTGAACAAAAAAGCTTTAATTTGTCCTGTCAACCGACAGGATTCTTAACCCAAAATTAACAGACGACAATGATGCCGGTTCAATGCAGTAATGGGCCATAAATGTATTGATAGAGGCCCACAAGGCCACTTTACAAATGACATCTGGAGCCACATGTTGGGCCGCCGCCCAGGAAGCTGCCATCCCTCTGGTGGAGTGTGCCATCACCGCCTGTGGAGGAGCCAAGCCCTTAGCCCTGTATGCTTGCTGGATTGTTTGAACGATCCATGATGCAATTGTTCTGGTTGATGCCTTCTTCCCTCTGTTGTTTCCAGAATGTAGAACAAACAGATGATCAGATCGTCTGAAGGAAGAAGTAATTTGTAGATACTCCTTTAGGATTTCACCCATATCCAGGGGATGAGTTTCACTGGAATCTGGAGTCTTAAATGTAGGTAGAACAATTTCTCGATTTTCATGAAATACCGAAGACACCTTTGGATTTGAACCCAACATGGGTATAAGGACTACTCGATCCGGAAAAAATGTTAGAAAAGGTTCTTCATGACCTAGAGACCCGATCTCAGAGACCCTCTTAGCCAAGGTGATGGCTACTAAGAAGGCTACTTTTGCTGAAAAGTCTTTAATGGAGGACGGGGAGGGCCCCGACGTACTGAGTCCAGTCAGAGAATCTAGAACGAGTGGAAGATCCCACTTGGCAAATCTTGGTTTTCTTTGGGGCTTAATTCTTGATGCCCCCCGAAAGAATTGTCTGACTAAGGGATGGACTGCCCATGAGACTCCGGAGAAGGCCGACAAGGCCGAAACTTGAACTCTTAGAGAGCTAACAGATAAGGGTAAATCTAGTCCTGTTTGCAGAAAACTAAGAACATCCTGAATTCCTGGATTTTTGAAGGACCTCCCAGAGGCAGAGGAGAATTCGACAAATTTGGCCCAAATTCTTCTATAAACCTTGTTGGTACTTGCTCTTCTTGAGCTCAACAGTGTAGACATCACTCTAGCGGCGCAACCGAGGGATTCCAGCCTCTCCCTCTCAAGAACCAGACCGTCAGTCTCATCAGTGCCGGACAAGGGTGTAGGAGTGACCCTTGAGAGAGAAGGTCCGGCCTGAGAGGAAGAGGTACCGGGTCCCGGTAGCTCAGTTGGATCAGGAGGGGAAACCAAGGCCTGTTTGGCCAGTAAGGAGCCACTACTGTTATTTCGGCTGATTCCGCTTGAAGTCTCCTCAGGAACTTGGGGATTATCGGGATCGGGGGAAAAGCGTATGCCCGCCTGAACCTCCATCTGTCCGTCAGGGCATCCGTTCCGACTGCCTGGCTGCAACGGCCCCGAGAATAGAACTTCAGTTTTATGATTGTAGGGGAAAGCGAATAGGTCCACTTCGGGATTGACTCCCAGAGACAGAATCCAGTTGAAGGACTGTACATGGAGGGACCACTCGTTGTTGTCTAGACGAGTTCGAGAGAGGAAGTCTGCCTGGGAGTTCTGGACTCCCGGAATGAAAACTGCCGAAATATTGGCCAGGTTTTTCTGGGCTCATGTTATTATAGGCTCGACCTCTAGAAGGAGAGTAGAACTCCGAGTCCCCCCTTGCCTCTTCACATACGACACTGCTGTTGTGTTGTCCATCCTTAACAATACCGACTCTCCTTTCAGGAACTGGGAGAAAGATTGGAGGGCGCACCAGGCCGCCCTGAGCTCCAGGACGTTTGAGCCTGGGTTGTGAAGACGAGCATCCCATCTACCCTGAGCTAGGTTCTGACCACAAAGAGCCCCCCAGCCTGAGCCGCTGGTGTCGGTTGTGACTGTAACCCAGGAGATGGGGGCAATGGAGTGACAATTTTGCAAATTCTTGAGTTAGAGCCACCAGAAGAGGCTGTTTCTTATTTTTGCGGATATGTGGATGAGTTGACTCTTGTCCCCTGACTTCCACTGCCGGAGGAACCCTGACTGAAAAGGGCGTAACCTCCATAGAGCCCATTTGACCATGGGAGACGTGGAGACCATTGTGCTGATAATTCTTAGGCATTGTGATGCTTTCAGATGAGGAGCATCCAGAGCACGAGAAATCCTCTTCCGAATCACCGGAATCTTCTCTGCCGGGAGGGAGATGGTGTTCTCCACTGTGTTGAACAGAGCCCCTAAGTAAATTAAGTTTTGGGCTGGATCCAGGTGGCTTTTTTCCAAGTTTAGAAGCCATCCAAAGCTGGAAAGGGTTGAGATCACTTGTTCTCTGTGCACCAGCAGCCGTTCTCTGTTTTGAGACAGAACTAGGAGATCGTCTAAATAATGGTAAAGATGCACACCTTTTAGCCTGATGAGGGCTACTACGGCTAAGAGGACCTTGGTGAAAACTCGAGGAGAAGTTGTCAAACCGAACGGTAGGCAGATGAATTGAAGATGTTCTTGCCCGATATGGAACCGGAGGTACTTTAAAAAGTCCTTTGCCACTGGTACATGGAAATAGGCATCTTTCAGGTCGAAATCATCCAGTCGCCTGGTTGAATGGCTTGCTGGATTGTTGACAGAGTTTCCATTTTGAATTTTCCGTGCCTTATGAACCTGTTCAGGTACGTCAGATCTATTACCGGGCACCAGGCACCGCTTTTCTTTTGGACTAGGAAAAGGGGGGAGTATACTCCTTGGAATTGAGGCGTGCCCCTACCTGACCCATCTGGGCGGGCAAAATCTCAAAAGGATTTAGCCTGATCGCGACCACTGGACACTTGGTTGTTTGCTGGCTTGCGGAAGGACGCTTGGCCTCTGCTCCAGTTTCTTCTGAAGTCCCGGCCAGGTCTATAGGAGCGTGCTTCTCTTGAGCGCTCCGGACTGCGTCTTCTGAACTGGGGCCTTCTTCGATTCTGTGGATGCCTGTCCTGTGGAAGAAAGCCAGATTTTCCGCCTGTGGCCTTTGCTATGGCGTCATCTAGTTTGTTACCAAACAGGGATGATCCTTCGAAGGGAATCTTGCACCATGTTTGCTTAGAAGACGGGTCAGCCTGCCAAGGGCGTAGCCATAGGGCACGTTTAGCTGTAACTGAGGATAGCATAATCCTGGACAGTAGACGGATCAGATCAACTGATGCTTCACCCAAGAAGGCTACTGCTAGTTTTAGCTCTGGTACTGCTGAGTTATTTGCCAGATCTTCTGAAACACCTTTGAGAAATGAATCTACATTCTCTGTCCATGCCTCCATAGCCTTAGATACGGCTGCCAAGGCTAGAGCGGGTTTACAAGCTGTCCCAGCAAGACCGTAAATTCTTTTAAGGTCCTGATTCATTCTTCTGTCAAGACTGTCCTTAAAGGAGACTGTGTCTTCAAGAGGGAGCGTGACATGTTTAGCCAGACGTATTACCGCTGCGTCCCCAGGAGGAATATTCTCCAGGTATTTCACCTCTTCTGCTTTGAATGGATACATTCTGGAGGCCTTATTTGTCATCGAGGACTTCCTGTCCACTTTGCTCCACTCTTCATCAAATATGCCCTTTAGTTTTGCTAAAAGTGGAAAGCTAGGGCGCTCTTTCCCCAGGCGCTTGAAAAACTTTTTCTGTTTAGCTGGGGGAGTAGAAGGGTCTTCCCACATAAGGGCCTCTTTGACCACTTTAATGAGCGGAGTAACTTGAGAGAAATCAAATTCCACACTCTCTTCTTCACTCTCTAATTCTACTTCCGAAGGAAGAGGCGAGGATGCATAGGGCTGGGAAGGACCTGGAACTTCACGGACCACATCAGCCGGGGAGCCAGATCGAATAGTGCTGGACTGGCTTTGTGCGTGGGAAGCATCCATCTCCTTAAGAGAACGTTGCACCACCTGTTTTACTAGAGACTCGATCCATTGGTCTTCTGTCTCTTTTTCCCCAACCGCATGGGCATAGCAATGGCTGCATAATGACTTGCCCTCTGGGACTCGTGAGCCGCATCCCCAGCAGGCTCTCCGATCAGAATAACTGTCCTGGCGGTGGGAGCGGTGTCTGGAGGAGGAATGGGAACTTCTCCTCTGGTGGTGAGATGCAGACGGGGAATCACGTCTGTGTTTTGATTTTGATGAATGCTGCGGCATGGCAAGGTCTGAGTCAAGATGAAGATCTGCGGAAAGGCTAAAAAAGGAAAAAAGGGGGATTGGGGAAAAGAGATAAGCCGTCAAGCAACAATACTTGCAACTGAACCCCACGCCCTCCCCTCTCCTGCACATACCTTGTGCGTGAGGGCTGGCCACATGTAAGCGGTGAATTGTCCATAACTTCTGGACTTAAAGAGTCACAATAGAGACAGGTCGACCAAGAAAAAACCTACAGTATTATACAAAAAAATAAATTGGTAACTTGCCCTTTAAGGAAAGTGCACTATATAAAGATAAGCGATAGATGTTGAAAAGACACATTATGCTCATATACACCTTATATGTATAACCCCAGACAATGATTGGAACAGACAAAAACATTTCCACTCTGTTTTTAAGGCTTTAAAATAGTGCACTGACCTGAGTGAGAGACAAGAGCCTCAGCAGGGAGATCCAAGTAGCCTCTGCTTGCCTGTCAGGGGAGATCCCAAATGACACAGGCGAGCCTAGCTTTTAAATTCCCCACCTGTGACATCACCACTGTCAATCCAGCTCACCTGCGTGTGGGAGGAACTCCCATCTGCGCCAGTGCGGCCGCCTAGCGACCCGCTGGACTGCGCATGCGCGAACCAAGCCTCACTCTGGGAGCGGGCACTGCGCATGCGCGAATGGCGGCGGCGCCCGAGAATTGGGTCACCGCTGTGGGCTGGAGCGCAGAGCGTTCCAGCCGCCATTAGGGAGAGCAGGGGCATGTTTTAGAAAACAAACAAACAACAAATATAACAAAGATGTGACTGCCATGGAGCATGGAAAAATAAGTAGCAGACCTGCCAGCCGGGGGAATTCAGGGCACACCTCAGCAACTTTCATCCAATCCTTCCTGGTTGCTGAAAGCTCTCCACCCGCCCATGGCTAGGTTCCGAGCTGCACCGCTAAAGGTGTGGCATCCATTCATCGATCCATCCATCCGGAAATCTGCACAGCCGTACGTGCTTCAGGTCCATTGGAGGAGGACAAAAAAGGAACACAGTGCTGAGAGGTGAGCTTACTTATATGGGTATGGGGTCCTATAGCATTGGAGAGGAGGCGGGGTTAACCCACACGTAGGCTGCCATGGAGTCAGTCAGGAAATATTTTTTAGCATTGTTTTGCCTTTTCTTTTATTAAATAATATTTTAAATCATTGTGCTTAATACACTAAAGTGTACGTTTATTAAACTTAGATAATTTACCTCACTTCAATTCTTGGCAGTTTTCAGAGAAAAATCATCTCGTTTGACACCTATTATGACGCTGAGAACATTTATTCTCAGAGAAAGAAGAGATGTTTTTTTCTCTGAGAACGGCAGAGATCTGAGCAGAAGGGGGATTGCTGCCTGTGATCTCGTGAGATATTGTGAGATTACAGTGCAGCCTTGTTTAAAAATTAAAACCAAAGTTAAATCATTAAAAACATTAAAAAGTAAAAAAAAAAAAAAAATCTGAGTTAAAAAGAACATGAAAATAATAAGCACTCAGAACTGGAGCCTTTTGTAACGCAAAGATTTTTTTTTTTTAATGTGCAATTCGGCAAGTTTTTTAAATGTGTATTTTATGACACAGGTGAAAATGACACAGGCGAGCCTAGCTTTTAAATTCCCCGCCTGTGACATCACCACTGTCAATCCAGCTCACCTGCGTGTGGGAGGAACTCCCATCTGCGCCAGTGCGGCCGCCTAGCGACCCGCTGGACCGCGCATGCGCGAACCAAGCCTCACTCTGGGAGCGGGCACTGCGCATGCGCGAATGGCGGCGGCGCCCGAGAATTGGGTCACCGCTGTGGGCTGGAGCGCAGAGCGTTCCAGCCGCCATTAGGGAGAGCAGGGGCATGTTTTAGAAAACAAACAAACAACAAATATAACAAAGATGCGACTGCCATGGAGCATGGAAAAAATAAGTAGCAGACCTGCCAGCCGGGGGAATTCAGGGCACACCTCAGCAACTTTCATCCAATCCTTCCTGGTTGCTGAAAGCTCTCCACCCGCCCATGGCTGGGTTCCGAGCTGCACCGCTAAAGGTGTGCCATCCATTCATCGATCCATCCATCCGGAAATCTGCACAGCCGTGCGTGCTTCAGGTCCATTGGAGGAGGACAAAAAAGGAACACAGTGCTGAGAGGTGAGCTTACTTTTATGGGTATGGGGTCCTATAGCATTGGAGAGGAGGCGGGGTTAACCCACACGTAGGCTGCCATGGAGTCAGTCAGGAAATATTTTTTAGCATTGTTTTGCCTTTTCTTTTATTAAATAATATTTTAAATCATTGTGCTTAATACACTAAAGTGTACGTTTATTAAACTTAGATAATTTACCTCACTTCAATTCTTGGCAGTTTTCAGAGAAAAATCATCTCGTTTGACACCTATTATGACGCTGAGAACATTTATTCTCAGAGAAAGAAGAGATGTTTTTTTCTCTGAGAACGGCAGAGATCTGAGCAGAAGGGGGATTGCTGCCTGTGATCTCGTGAGATATTGTGAGATTACAGTGCAGCCTTGTTTAAAAATTAAAACCAAAGTTAAATCATTAAAAACATTAAAAAGTAAAAAAAAAAAAAAATCTAAAGTTAAAAAGAACATGAAAATAATAAGCACTCAGAACTGGAGCCTTTTGTAACGCAAAGATTTTTTTTTTTTAATGTGCAATTCGGCAAGTTTTTTAAATGTGTATTTTATACCTGCATAAAGGCTCTGAGTTGGAGAGACATTGAATGGGACCTAAAGGGAGTCGGCCACATCACTATCCTAGATTGGAAATTAAAAAAGCGCTGTTAGACACACTTAAAACCTGGGTCTAAGGGTCCATTGGAGAGACATTGAAGGGGACCTAAGGGGAACTGGCCACATCGCTATCCTGGATTGGAAATGAAAAAAAAAAAAAAAGAAAGAAAAGTGCTGTTAGACCTACTTAAAACCTGGGTCTAAGGATCTGGTGAGTTATAGCCCAAGAGGGGGCCATGGTGTGGAGACACGGAGGAGCACGGGTTCTCTAAGCACTTTATACTTGCATGAAGGGTGTGGAGCACGCTTTATAGGATATTCAAGCATACTGATGATTTCATTTTGGACACGAATGGACTTTTATAACATTGCACTTTAATATGGTGGCACTGTATAGATATTTTTGTAGTTAATTTATTTTGATATTTGTGTGATGCATAATTAATGACACCTAGTGCTCATCCATTTTTTGTTTATTTGATGAAACATCATTGTGTATATTGCACAGGATAGTGGGAAGAGCAGCAGGGGTGGTGTATGAAAAATTGAGAGGTTAGCCTGTACCGTAGTGTTTTTTTGGATCAGCTTAATACATGTTGCTTACATTTTAACTTAGTAGTACAATATGATGCTCATTTCTTCCCACAAACCTGAATAACCTAATTTGTTTTTTTTTAATCCACTATAATAGCTACCTTGAAACTGAGACCTCAGCTCAAACTGGGATGGCTGTTATGCAAGTGGATTTGCTAAGTGGCTTCAAACTAGCTTCAGAAGGTGTATCACTGAGATATCCCATTAAGAAAATAGAAGAAACTATGGATGGCAAAGTCAATATTTATTTTGATAATGTAAGTAGAATGACTATTCCTATATATACAGCATGTGATTAGACATTTAAACAGTTGTTTAACACACACGATTTTTGAGAAAATAATTCAATAGAAAAAAAAAATATGGATACAATTGTTTCTGGCACAACACTACTTTATCTACAGTGTTGGCGAGCTTGTTCCTATTCTTCTGGTTGGACTGCACCATTGTGGACTGTATGAACTATATCTGCCACCATATAGACACAAAACTGAAGGCGATACCAGATACAGTATAATGCAAAGCCGATTATTATTTTTTTCTGATGGACTTGAATCATGTACTGTACCAAGCTATGACCTATATCCGTATACAGTATGGAGAAACTAGTACCCATGCTGTACATCAGAGATATGCAATTAGCGGACCTCCAGCTGTTGCCAAACTACAAGTCCCATCATGCCTCTGCCTCTGGTTGTCATGCTTGATGCTGTCAGAGTCTCGCTATGCCTCATGGGACTTGTAGTTTGGCAACAGCTGGAGGTCCGCTAATTGCATATCCCTGCTGTACATTATTATCAATCCTTTTGAAAATGAGTTTGCATATACAGTACATGTTTCATCTTTAAGTATCTGCATGAGTCTGTGGTTGGTTACAGCAATACTGCTATGTACACTATTATACAGCCTGGCATAAGAACTGAAAGCTTAAAGTGCTGTCATTTTTGGTGTTTATGTCTGGATGTTATTTCCAATACCAGCCATTACCATTGCCAGTAATTTATTATTTGTGGAAAAGGGAAGTAGCCGCTCCAGATGGGTATGCTTAGGTAATCAGTCTCCTCCCAGAGACCACGGGTGCTGGTAATGCATATAGCATGATATGAGCCATCCATAACACAGTCTGCACAGTTAGGCTGCAATAACTTTTATAATTCTACTGCGTATAAAATATCCATTGATACATAGCTGGCTTTATCAACAACAGTTTTTGGGTATTGTTCTTAATCAATCAATGTATGCTGTATTTTTGTGTGTAATATATTTATTAGCTATAGCCATAGTTGTTTAGTAACAAGATTCTCCAAGGGGGTTCTATTTGACTGTTAAATGCTGCGTACTTATAGGCTAAAAAAATTAATATAACTATGACGTTTTTTTGTATCCACATCTAAGATTAACCTAAACTAAGCAAACTATTTTTAATATGACAGGTAATAGGTATTTTCTGTATTATATTATTTAAAAAAAAATACACATTTATTTGATCTTTTTCTTAAAATATCATACTCCTTTTTGTATCCCTTGTGTATATATATATATATATATATATATATATATATATATATATATATATATATATTGTGAAGGACTAGCATCAAGTGTAGAGCTTGAAGGACACCGCCACTCGCTGGTTCTTCTTTTTAAGGGTTGTTTGCCCATTTTTATTAAAAGAAGTTCAAAACAAAATCAAAAGGTTTTCCCTCGCAGGGGTTTCAGTACTCCTTTTCAACAACAAAATGACATTCAGCCTCCTGGCTTATACATACAGCAGTGCTGCTCAGGCCTTCCCCTTCAGGCTCTTGTCTTTCTCCTATAGACTATTCCATCTGCAACACCGTCCATTTGGATAGCAGCCCCTTGCTGCTCTGACCCTCAGACCTGGGTCTCTGGCTTCCACTGTGCACACAAGCACTCTCTGACTTCTCCAGTGCACACTTGCACTCTATGGCTTCCCCAGTGCACACCTGCACTCGTCGGGAGGGTGGGGCCCAGAATGCTGGTCCTGATTCTACTATCAGGCCCACACACACCTGAACAATCAGTGTGCAGTTGAGTCTCAAAACCCGGATCCAGGACTGGGAATTTCATCCCACCCGGATCTCTAAGAAATCCCCAAGCTCCGGGTCCCAAAGTGGACTTTAGTAAATCATGAGGAAACTGAAATGCCAGTTTCCTCCCAAACAAGCAAATACCCTGGAGCCCCTCAACCTGCCTGGTTGAGAATCCTGTATTTATACACTGGTGGGGTACCACACTACCACATACCCTCCCCCTTTGTTTCGATCCGGAGGGAGGAACACCAGCACCCATCATTATGGTTGGGACACCTCTGTGCTGGCTGTCAGCCACGTAGGCCCAACCTTTTTTCCGGGTGCGCTTCCAGGTACGTCCCACCCTGGATCTTAACAAGGTCCTATATTTCCCTATACTCAGCCTTCTCCCTCTTCTTTTGGGGTTCCATAAGCACTGCCTCTCCTGAAATTTTAACAGGGCACCCCTGGTCTTTCTACCAACCCTTCTGCCTCCACGCTTCAGGTTCCCAGGTTTCCCAATACCTTTGGACACCACACTGTCATGTACCTTTAACAAACTATTTGGTTCATCATTGACAGACATATTCAAACCAACATTACACCACTCAACGTTGCACAGATCACCAATGCCTTTTTTTTCAGCATTTGCTAGGGCAGCGTCTGCAGAGGGCACACATAATGGAGGGCCGTCATTACCCACGGGAACCTCACAGGACGTCACCTCCCCTGGGTTCACCCACTCTGCAGGCAGCTGTCCTACCACTTGACCTGTTCTTATGCCATCTGTATTTTTATCCACCTGAACAGACAAGCTCTTGTCTGATCCACATACCATTTTTACCGCACTTCTTATCCGTTTCCCTGTCTCTGGGACCTTATTAGGTTTGTCACCTAAACCAAACATCAGGCTGGGGACCCCAGTCTTTTTAACCACCTTCGGTTGAGCCCCGGTCAGGATTTCTGCTGCTTTCTGGTCCACACTTGGCCCTTCCATCTCATGTGATTCTTCCACTGGTACAGCATACACACCCTTCACCGACAACTGACCAGTACTACCTTGGACCATAGCAGCAGAAATGCCTTCCACCTGGCCGTTAGGTGGTGAAACCTCAGACACTTTTTTTTCACCAAAGCCTCTCCCATATACCTCTTGTACAGGAAGTAACCCATCAGCATACCTAGAGGCGATTTTTAACACTAGTAATACAGTCATAAATAAACCATTTCTGTCTTGTCTTCCTTTGTGCTGTACCACCTGCCACTCAGGGGTCCACCTAATGGTACTCCGCAGTACCAGACTGTCTGACTGTGGTGGAGACACGCCAGTATAGACTGGCTGTACATCCCAAAGTTTAAGCATCTCCTTTAATACTTTTGTTAGAAACCATACCCCTGGCTCCAGACCCAAGTCCTTCCTGGGGACTTTCCTGACACTGGGGATGCAGACAGACTCACTTGCTGAGACGTGAGAGGTTGCAAGGTTTAATGGAACCTTCTCCCAGCTGGAGACAACCACAGCCTGGTGCTCTACCAGAGCGCTGCCAGGTGCTTGACTCATACCCAACTTCTCAGGTTCAGCACCAATGAACTGCTTCACATTACCAGTGACAACGTCACTTTGACACGCCATGTCAGCATAATTTTTGTAGGTTACTGACAAAGTGTCTGCTGTGTGCTCGCCCTTATATGGTCCATATTTCTCACGAGGGTTAACCCCTGCAGCAGCCACCACGCCGTCAGGTATAAGCTGTTCTGCCGTCCCTCCTGCTGGCACAGCAGAAACTTTGTCCACCTTATTTTTGTGCATGAAAGCCTCATCTATCAGGGACATTAGATTTTTACCCCAACTATCCCAATCTGTTGTAGCTGGGCTCCATTCACTGGCGTTCCTCAGCCCTGATCCATCCGCCCAAGGAGACACATTAGAACAGATGGGTTTAGTTTCAGATTCATCACCCAAATTACGAATCATGGCAGACTTCGGTAACACATGTTTTAGCACCGCAGGTTGCAATACACCACAACCACCACCTTGCTCGGGCGGCGCTTCATAAGCCTCACACACCTTTGCATTTTTCACAGGTTGTGTTAACCCACCATTTAGCGGCACACTTTTAGTACTAGCAGCTTGCACTAACACATTACCATTACACGGTACAGTTCCACTCTGTCCCACCAGAGTGACATCGCAGTTGTCCATGGCAACCTCCGACTCCAATACATGAAGTTCCCTGGAGATTTCTGGGGACAACTGTGCTGTCTTACCACCAATTGCTACAGGCAATGACCCATTTGTGACAACAGCTTTTGCTCTGGAAGAACCTGGGGTTTTCCCAACAGCAGCAAACTTTTCATTAACAGTAATACTTATAGCATTTTTAGTCATCAACACAGGTTCTGTTTGGACTTTAACCCCTGCATTCCCACTGGGTATGAAAAAGTCATTCTCAAGCGCACATTCTGTGGCCCCACTAACTGGGGTCACTCTCACATCATCATGGACAGTCTCGTAGCCAGTTCTTTTATACCTGAAATCAGCAGTTCCAGGCATCATTTCATTAAAGATAGTCTTACCCACCACAGTAGTTGGGGTCTCCATCTTCATTTGAGTACGTTTTCTTAACCACTTAACGACCGCCCACTGTAAATATATGTCGGCAGAATGGCACCGACAGGCAGAATCACGTATATGTACGTGATTGCCTTTGTATAGTTGGGGGGTCCGATCGGACCCCCCTTCTTTACAGTGAGCGGTCGTTTTACCTTCGGGAGCGATCCGGCATGAGGGGACGGCCATTCGATTCCGGCCACCCCCTCTCGATCGCTCCCGGCGAATGAGAGCTTCCCCTGCCTGTGTACTGTTTACACAGGCTGGAGGAAGTGATGTCATCTCTCCTGCGGCGCTCACATATACCGAGCGCCGTACAGGAGAAGATGCAGGTTAGTGCACACAACACTACACTGACACCAGGACACATAGGCACATAAATCGCCCCCCCAGGCCCCCCCAGACACCCCCAGATCACCCCCCAGATCACCCCCCAGCCACAGTGTCACTGATTGCAGTGACCATTTATTTAGTGATCACTGCAATCAGTGACATTTGTGACTGTAAAAGTGTCAGTACATTCAGTTTTAGGTCCAGTGTAGCCCCCTAACCCCCCCTAATAAAGGTTTAACCCCCTGATCACCCCCCAGATAACCCTTTCACCCCCTAGCACCGCCGTCGCTAAGCAATCATTTTTCTGATCGATGTCTTAGCGTCGGTGATGCTGATCGGTAGCCAGTAATTTTTTTTAGGTTCGCCGCAGGTTTTTATAGCGTCGGGTACCCCCATATATTACCTAATAAAGGTTTAACCCCCTTGATCGCCCCCCAGGTAACCCTTTCACCCCCTATCACCACTGTCACTAAGCGATAATTTTTCTGATCGATGTTTTAGCGTCGGCGATGCTGATCGGTAGCCAGTAATTTTTTTTAGGTTCGCCGCAGGTTTTTATAGCGTCGGGTACCCCCATATATTACCTAATAAAGGTTTAACCCCCTTGATCACCCCCCAGGTAACCCTTTCACCCCCTAGCACCGCCGTCACTAAGCGATCATTTTTCTGATCGATGTCTTAGCGTCGGTGATGCAGATCGGTAGCCAGTAATTTTTTTTAGGTTCGCCGCAGGTTTTTATAGCGTCAGGTACCCCAATATATTACCTAATAAAGGTTTAACTCACTTGATCGCCCCCAGGTAACCCTTTCACCCCCTATCACCACTGTCGCTAAGCGATAATTTTTCTGATCGCTGTCTTAGCGTCGGTGATGCAGATCGGTAGCCAGTAATTTTTTTTAGGTTCGCCGCAGGTTTTTATAGCGTCAGGTACCCCCATATATTATCTAATAAAGGTTTAACCCCCTGATCGCCCCCCAGGTAACCCTTTCACCCCCTATCACCACTGTCGCTAAGCGATCGTTTTTATGATCGTTGTCTTAGTGTCGGTGATGCAGATCGGTAGCCAGTAATTTTTTTTTAGGTTCGCCGTCAGGTTTTTATATAGCGTCAGGTACCCCCATATATTACCTAATAAAGGTTTTAACCCCCTAATTGCCCCTAGTTAACCCTTTCACCAGTGATCATCATATAAGTGTTACGGGTGACGCTGGTTAGTTAGTTTGCTTTTTATAGTGTCAGGGCACCCGCCGTATATAACCCAATAAAGGTTCAACCCCCTGATCGCCCGGCGGGTGATATCAATTAGGTTTTAGCATCAGAGAGGGTCTGCGTCACACCCCAGGCAGTGTCAGGTTAGTGCCAGTAACGCTAACACCCACGCGTGAAGCATACACCCCCCTTAGTGGTATAGTATCTGATCAGCTCAATATCTGATCTGATCAGATCTATACTAGCGTCCCCAGCAGTTTAGGGTTCCCAAAAACGCAGTGTTAGCGGGATCAGCCCAGATACCTGCTAGCACCTGCGTTTTGCCCCTCCGTCCAGCCCAGGCCACCCAAGTGCAGTATCAATCGATCACTGTCACTTGCAAAACACAACACACATAACTGCAGCGTTCGCAGAGACAGGCCTGATCCCTGCGACTCCAGTGCTGTAGGAGGTGATTTCGCCACCACAGTTAAAAAAAAAAAAAGCATATATGCCGAAGCATTGGGGCAGCAGGGGCGGAGGAGTGATTTTGCTCCTAATGCCGCGTACATACGGTCGAAATTCCGACGGAGGCTTGCCCGTGGAAAAGTCTGACCATGTGTACGCGGCATAACTTTTGCGGGAAGATGCCCCCATGCTTCGGCATATATAAATGGTGCATGTATGCCCATCATTAGAAGTGGGTGGATGAAGGGCGGTATTCTAATGGTGGGCATACCCACCGATCAATCTTTTTTTTTCGTTCAGCCAACAGGCTGCATGAAAAAAAAGATTACAATACATGTCCAACAAGGACCAGCAACGTACTGGTATGTTGCTGGACTTTGAATGTTTATACCAGAATGATGCCTGCGGGTTTAGGTATCATCTTGGTATCATTCTTTTCAGCCAGCGGCCGGCTTTCATGTAAAAGCAATCCTAGTGGCTAATTAGCCTCTGGATTGCTTTTACAAGCAGTGGGAGGGAATGCCCCCCCCCCGGATATAAAAAGCGCCATTGGGAAATTGGGAAAGCATTTTATCACACCGATCTTGGTGTGGTCAGATGCTTTGAGGGCAGAGGAAAGATCTAGGGTCCAATAGACCGCAGTTTTTTCAAAAAAGAGTACCTGTCATTACCTATAGCTATCATAGGGGATATTTACATTCCCTGAGATAACAATAAAAATGATAAAAAAATAAATAAATATGGAAGCAACAGTTTAAAAATAAAATAAAAAAGCAAAATTAATAATAAAAAAAAATAAAATAAAAAAAAAGCACCCCTGTCCTGCCCTGCTCTTGCCCAATGGCGAACGCAAGCGTCGGTCTGGCGTCATATGTAAACAGAAATTGAACCATGCATGTGAGGCATCACCGCGAAGGTCAGATCGAGGGCAGTAATTTTAGCAGTAGACCTCCTCTGTAAATCTAACGGGGTAACCTGTAAAGGCTTTTAAAGGCTGTTAAAAATGTATGTAGTTTGTCGCCAATGCGCGTTTGTGTGAAATTTTAAAGCATGTCGTGTTTGGTATCTATGTACTCGGCCTAAGATCATCTTTTTTATTTCATCAAACATTTGGGCAATATAGTGTGTTTTAGTGCATTAAAATTAAAAAAAGTGTATTTTTTCCCCAAAAAATGCGTTTGAAAAATCGCTGCGCAAATACTGTGTAGAAAAAAAAATGCAACACCCACCATTTTATTCTGTAGGGCCTTTGCTTTAAAAATATATATAATGTTTGGGGGTTCAACATAATTTTCTTGCAAAAAAAAATATGTTTTCATGTAAACAAAAAGTGTCAAAAAGGGCTTTGTCTTCAAGTGGTTAGAAGAGTGGATGTAAGCTTCCTAATGTTGTGTATAAAATGCCAGTACAGTTCAAAACCCCCCCAAATGACCCCATTTTGGAAAGTAGACACCCCAAGCTGTATACTGAGAAGCATGTCGAGTCCATGGAATATTTTATATGTTGATACAAGTTGCGGAAAAAATACAATTTTTTTTTTTTTTTTTGCACAAAGTTGTCACTAAATGATATATTGCTCAAACATGCCATGGGCATATGTGGAATTACACCCCAAAATACATTCTGTTGCTTCTCCTGAGTACGGGGATACCACATGTGTGAGACTTTTTGGGAGCCTAGCCGCGTACGGGACCCCAAAAACAAATCACTGCCTTCAGGCTTTCTAAGGGTGTAAATTTTTGATTTCACTTCTCACTGCCTATCACAGTTTCGGAGGCCATGGAATGCCCAGATGGCACAAAACCCCCCCAAATGACCCCATTTTGGAAAGTAGACACCCCAAGCTATTTGCTGAGAGGTATTGTGAGTATTTTGCAGATCTCGCTTTTTGTCACAAAGTTTTGAAAATTGAAAAAAAAAAAAGAAAAAAAAAGTTCTTTCTTCATTTTCAAAAACAAATGAGAGCTGTAAAATACTCACCATGCCTCTCAGCAAACAGCTTGGGGTGTCTACTTTCCAAAATGGGGTCATTTGGGGGGGTTTTGTGCTATTTTGGCATTTTATGGCCTTCGAAACTGTGATAGGTAGTGAGGAGTCAAATCAAAAATTTGTGCCTAGAAATCCTGAAGGCGGTGATTGGTTTTCGGGGTCCCGTACGCGGCTAGGCTCCTAAAAAGTCCCACACATGTGGTATCCCCGTACTCAGGAGAAGCAGCAGAATGTATTTTGGGGTGCAATTCCACATATAACCATGGCATGTGTGAGCAATATATCATTTAGTGACAACTTTTTGTATTTTTTTTTTTTTTTTGTCATTATTCAATCACTTGGGACAAATAAAAAAAATATTCAATGGGCTCAACATGCCTCTCAGCAATTTCCTTGGGGTGTCTACTTTCTAAAATGGGGTCATTTGGGGGGGTTTTGTACTGCCCTGCCATTTTAGCACCTCAAGAAATGAGATCGGCAGTCATGAATTTAAAGCTGTGTAAATTCCAGAAAATGTACCCTAGTTTGTAAACGCTATAACTTTTGCGCAAACCAATAAATATACGCTTATTGACATTTTTTTTACTAAAGACATGTGGCTGAATACATTTTGGCCTAAATGTATGACTAAAATTGAGTTTATTCTATTTTTCTTATAACAAAAAGTAGAAAATATCATTTTTTTTCAAAATTTTCGGTCTTTTTCCGTTTATATCGCAAAAAATAAAAATCGCAGAGGCAATCAAATACCATTAAAAGAAAGCTCTATTTGTTGGAAGAAAAGGACGCAAATTTCGTTTGGGTACAACATTGCATGTCCGCACAATTTACAGTTAAAGCAGCGCAGTGCAAAATTCTGAATTCACCTCTGGTCCTTTAGCTACCAAATGGTCCGGGGCTTAAGTGGTTAAGAACCAGTCCTCAGCCACACATTTACTGGCCAACTCCCCCTGGTGGCCATGGGATGAAATCACAGCAGGCATCTCCCACTGTTTAGCACCCCCTGCAGACACCACAGAAAACTCCTCCTTGTTGCCAGGGGTGACTGCAAACATATTTGCAAAGGGATCTTGGCCCACAGGTAAAGAGTTCTGTTTAGCAACATTACCTCTAGGTGCACCCCAGAATATAGGGCAAGACAATATTTCGTGCCCCAGCTGGCCACATTCCAGGCATGGTACTGGAGGACTTTTCCCTAGTGCGTTTCTCTCCTGATGATTCCTTCCAGGCATAACTTCCACTCTCGTTGCCATGGGAGATCGCAGTCTCCCAGCAGAGCTTTGCTGGCTCTCGCCAACATGCTGTATTGGCTCCTCCGGAAGCCACTTGTCACGACCCATGGGAGGCACACCCCTTGGTCCACAGACAGCCCGACTGGCCTCCTCTGTGTTGCTATGGGCAACCACTCTCTGTCCTGGCCTTTGATCAGCCTCTCTTCTGGCATATAACACAGGCTTCTCAGACCTTTGTTTTGCTAGGTAGCTTTGCACTGGAGCCAGGGACAAAAGGCACTTGGAGACTGCATGCCCCCACTCACTGCAGCGCAAACAGCGCACTTGGTTCCATGTCTTGTCAGGGTTTCCCACCCTGCATCTGCTGGACCCTGTCTCAAGCTGTGTCACTTTCACACTTTTCACAACAGCTGCTGGTTTAACTGCAGCAGTGTTGCCAGGGACAACAACACCCCTCTCCCAGGCATGGACATTCGGCAGCTCTCTTTTTGTATGGAAGGTTGGCTTGCCTTCCACTTTAGCTTGGTCCAATACTGCCAGGTGTCGCTTGCACCAATCCACTGCAGATTCAAACGCTGGTGGACTCTCCACTCTAGCCGTCATCTGTGCATTCATTGCACCAGGGTTGCTAGGTACAACAGCAGCCCTCTTTTCCCTTGGAAAACTCTGTTTAGGCATGTATGGGGTTCGATCAGGCGGTAACAACCCCTCCAGCCACAGAGCTCTATCTATCATCTCAGCCATCCTTGCTTCTTTTAGGCGTTTTGATCGCCCCATCCTTGCAGTCTTGCACACAGCAACTTGTAACAGTTCTTAGCGGAGAAAAGGGAAAAACAATAAAAAATCTGTTTGTTTCTCCTTTCACAGGTACACAACCTGCATGCAACAGTCCATCAAATAAACTTCTGCGCAATGCAGTTTGCCTGGCTGCCACACACAGCTAGCAGCAGTTCACTGCAGAGAAAAAAAAAATAGACTTTTTGTTCACAGGTACACCACCTGCAACAAATTGGAGCACTGTCTCTTTAAGGCTAGTTACCTTTCGCTTGCAGGTTCTCCTCACCTGCACACACACAGATTATGCAGTCTCATGCGCCAAAAACACAGTTCATATAACAGATGAACTTACTTGATTGTAGGGATCTCAGATTGTGCCAAAATTCTCCACCACTTGTGAAGGACTAGCATCAAGTGTAGAGCTTGAAGGACACAGCCACTCGCTGGTTCTTCTTTTAAGGGTTGTTTGCCCATTTTTATTAAAAGAAGTTCAAAACAAAATCAAAAGGTTTTCCCTCGCAGGGGTTTCAGTACTCCTTTTCAACAACAAAATGACATTCAGCCTCCTGGCTTATACATACAGCAGTGCTGCTCAGGCCTTCCACTTCAGGCTCTTGTCTGTCTCCTATAGACTATTCCATCTGCAACACCGTCCATTTGGATAGCAGCCCCTCGCTGCTCTGATCCTCAGACCTGGGTCTCTGGCTTCCACTGTGCACACAAGCACTCTCTGACTTCTCCAGTGCACACTTGCACTCTATGGCTTCCCCAGTGCACACCTGCACTCGTCGGGAGGGTGGGGCCCAGAATGCTGGTCCTGATTCTACTATCAGGCCCACACACACCTGAACAATCAGTGTGCAGTTGAGTCTCAAAACCCGGATCCAGGACTGGGAATTTCATCCCACCCGGATCTCTAAGAAATCCCCAAGCTCCGGGTCCCAAAGTGGATTTTAGTAAATCATGAGGAAACTGAAAAGCCAGTTTCCTCCCAAACAAGCAAATACCCTGGAGCCCCTCAACCTGCCTGGTTGAGAATCCTGTATTTATACACTGGTGGGGTACCACACTACCACAATAAATATATATATATATATATATATATATATATATATATATATATATAGGAACTCTGACTTTACTATTTACATTCACTTACTATGTGCCTTTTCCAAGTTAGTGACTCAAAAAATATTGAAGCCAGGGATGGACAGGCAAAATATTGGATTGAAAGCCCACATTTTTTTCTCAGTATAGGTTTCCTTCATGTTGAAAATAATGTACTGTATATATAAAATGTTTGATGTATAGTGTTATTATTTAACTATGTTAGTATTTACATCATTAACTACATTATGTCTTTGTATCTTAGATTAATCAAACAGAAGTGTGCGTGGATATACCTGCTACCCGTAATTCAAAGGTTGGCTACACTCAGGATGCTTATGTTTCTGTTATTGATTATTATGAGCCAGGTAAAAACATCAGTACATTTTTGTATTTGTCTGTGTTTATTTGTGAGTATATAAATATATAAAAATAACAGTGTACTAAAGAATAAACCGCCCCCTTTCCTTAACACACTCCACTGCGCCTTGGAGAAACGTCTGATAAATTCAGACTGAATTACCCTATGCATTACTAAAATAATGTAATATTTAGTCAGTTGTGTCCTTGTCAATGCGACCCATATTACTAGTGTCATCTCATTAGATGAAAAAGAGAAATAAGCTAAATTCATACATATTTATTAGCAAAATTTTGTGAGTAGAAATGAGTTAACTGATTTGCCAGGTTTAAGATCAAGGGCAGTTTTAACTTATTCTCTGCCAACTGATATTCACAAGCAATACCTGCTAGACTCTGTCTACCTTTTGTTTTCTACTTTTCTTTAAACAAAATAACATCTCATGAAAGATAGTCTGGTTTGACAGGTGTATTAGCTTGTAACCCTACAGCAATATAGTCACAACAATATGGCCTCACAATGTAAACCACCCGCCCACCCACCTTCGGAGGAACGGTGCGGCTCTCGTTCTGGATGGACGTCATATGATGGCACACCAGAACGGCTGCTCTCGCGTGGCTGCGGGGGCGTGCAGCGTGGCGATTGTGACCGTGGCATGTTTCTAGGAAATGACGCGACCCTGATCTCTGTAAAGTGCTGCTGACGCGACTCTTTAACCATGTGATCGGCTAAGTCCAATTACAGCCGTTCACATGTAAAAGCGGAAGTGCCGTAAAACGTCTCTCCTTGCCTTACACTGACAGAGTGTATGGGAAAGAGAGCTGATTAGAGGCATCTCCTCGCAGGGGAGAACAGGGAAGGTAATCAGGGCACTGATCATCAATGCCCTGATTACAGGAAAGCTGCAGCAGTGCCAACAATCAGTGCCAATGAGTGCCACCAATCAGTGCCCATGAGTGCAACCAATCAGTGCCCATGAGTTCCCATCAGTGACACAAATCAGTGCCCATCAGTGACACAAATCAATGCCCATTACTGGTGCCAGACAGTGCTGCCTTTTGTGCCCATCAGTGTCTGCTCATCAGTGCTGTCCATCAATGCCGCCCATCAGTGCACATCATTGCCACCCATCAGTGCCTATCAGTGCTGCCTATCCATGCTGTAATAACTGTGGGGGGTGAGTTGATGGAGAAACTAAAAGAGCAGTTAGGTGGGGGCAGGGTAGGTCTTTCTGAAGAAAAAGTTTTCCAGGGATCAACCAAAAGTGGACAGAGTAGGACATAGTCGGACAGATTGGTGTGGGAGTTTCCTGAGGATGGGAGAGGCTCTGGAGAATCCCTGGAGGGGAGCATGGTAGAGGTGACAAGGGAGATAGAGAGCAGGAGGTCTTGGGAGGAACAAAGAGAGCAGTTTGGTTGGCTGGGGGCAAAGTTGTGGATGGCTTTGTAAGTTGTTAGTAATTTGAACTTAATTTGTTGGGTGAGCGAAAGTCAGAGAAGGGACCAGCAGAGAGGAGTAGCAGACACTGATCGGTTGGTAAGGTGGTTGAATCTGGCGGCAGCATCCATGATGGACTGAAGAGGGGATGTAAAGGTAAGCCAATGAGAAGGGAGTTGCAGTAGTCGAAGCGAGAGATGACCAGGGAGTGAACTAGGAACTTTGTGGTGGAGTTGTTGTGGAGGTTGAAGAGGCAGGCTTTGGACATTAGATCAGCAACTCTCCTAGTTTTATCCACCAAACTTTGGATAATTTTTTAATATATAGTGGATAATTTTTCTACATAATGTGTAAAGTCATGTGTTTGAGACACTGGGGTGAGATTTACTAAAACTAGAGAGTGCATAATTTGGTGCAGCTCTGCATAGAAACCAAACAGTTTTCAGGTTTTATTGTCAAAGCTTAATTGAACAAACTGAAGTTAGAAACTCATTGGCTACCATGCACAGCTGCACCAAATTCTGAGGGTTCCATTTTTAGTAAATCTTCCCCACTTTGACCATGAACACATGGTACTATTCACAGTGAAAGGCAGTGTGGCAGCTGAAGGTATTAACCACTTTCCGACCGCCTAATTGTACATTTACTGCCACAGGGCGGCCACTCTGTGCAGAATCGTATATGTATTTGTGATTCTGCACTTCCAGGTTTTTGGAGTGAGTGCGCACTGCCGGCGGCTCGCTCCTACTGTGATTTTACACAGCAGGAGCTGATCAGTGGGTCCCACAGACCTGATGTCCACTGACACCCGCTAATCGCTAGGTACTCAGACAGAAGGGCAGTCTGCCTATGTAAACAACGCAGATTTCTGTTCTGTCAGCACAAAAGGTATGGAACCTGTGTTTCTGTAAAGAGGAAACACTGATCCATACCTTCCACTAGTAAAAGCACCTCCCCCACTACACTAAAACAATAATTAGGCACACAGTTAACCTTTTGATCGCCCCTGATGTTAACCCCTACCAGTGTCATTAGTACAGTGACAATGCATATTTTTAGCACTGATCCCTGTAATAATATCACTGGTCCCACTGATCGCCGCCATTACTAGTAAAAAAATAAAAATAAATAAATAAAAATATCCCATAGTTTGTAGACACTATAGCGTTTGCGCAAACCAATCAATATACTCTTATTGTTTTTTTGTTTTTTTTTACCAAAAAATATGTAGCAGAATACATGCTGGCCTTTTTTTTATGTTTTTTAGAGCAGAAAGTAAAAAAAAATTGTTTTCTTTTTAACATTGTCGGGTGTTCTGTGTTTATAGCACAAAAAAAAAAAAATACCACCAAAAGAAAGCTCTATTTGTGGGAAATACATTTTAATTGTGGTACAGTGTCGCAGTGACGCAGTGCCATATCGCAAAAAATGGCCTGGTCAGAAGGGGGGGTAAACCTTCCAGGGTGAATTGGTTAAAAGCCCAGCTCCAAGATACTAGCAACACCTCTTACCACGTCTTCTTCCCACTCGTTTCTAAATACTGGTATGAAAAAAAAGAAACGAATCCAAATGTAAATTTTAACCGCTTGTCAACCGCCCACCGTCAAATGATGGCGGGCGGAAGACCCTGTTGTTCTGGGCGGACGTCATATGACGTGATCACCTTCAGAAGCCACTAGGGGAAGTGCGCGTTCACCCGCGATTGCCCAGTAACTGAGCAGGACCGTGGATCTGTGTGTGTAAACACACAGATCCACGTCCTGTCAGGGAGAGGAGACCGATGGTGTGTCACTTGTATATAGGGACAACCATCGTCACCTCCCCCAGGCAGTCCCCTCCCCCCACAGTAAGAATCACAATCTAGGGAACACATTTAACCCTTTGATCGCCCCCAAGTGTTAACCCTTTCCCTGCCAGTCATATTTATACAGTAATCAATGCATTTTTATAGCATGGATCGCTGTATAAATGTGAATGGTCCCAAAAATGTGACGAAAGTGTCCAATGTGTCTGCCACAATATCGCAGTCATGATAAAAATTGCCGCCATTACTAGTAAAAAAAATAAAATAATAAAAATGCTATAAATCTATCCCCTATTTTGTAGACGCTATAACTTTTGCGCAAACAATCAATATACGTTTATTGCATTTTTTTTTTTACCAAAAATATGTAGAAGAATACGTATCGGCCTAAACTGTGAAAAAATTTAGTTTTTTTATCGATTTTTTGGGGATATTTATTATAGCAAAATTGTCGCTCTATTTTTGTTTATAGCGCAAAAAATAAAAAACCCAGAGGTGATCAAATACCACCAAAGGAAAGCTCTATTTGTGGGGAAAAAATTATAAAAATTTCATTTGGGTACAGTGTTGTATGACCGCGCAATTGTCATTCAAATTGTAACAGCGCTGAAAGCTGAAAAATGGCTTGGGCAGGAAGGGGGTGAAAGTGCCCTGTAGGCAAGTGGTTAAATACCTGAAGCCATGTTCACATGACAATGCTTATCTCTTCTTCTGTTAACTTTGGGTGGTTCTTCTTCAGGTGGCCACATCACTGCTTGTGTGATGTAGACACCTTCTATGAGGCTCTATTCACATTAATGCGTTTTTTGGTGCATTTTGGATTTTTCAGAAATGCAGGGACACTTTTTAACATGGGTACCTATGGAACATGTTCACATCAATGCTTTTTTGTGCCTCTGCATTTTTGGAAAGGGTCAGGGACTTTTTTCCCCACAAAATGCAGCATTTTCGATGTAATAGACTTCAATGGACCTGCATGTCCTCAACATGGGGGATGGGTGCTCTGGGGCAGAGGGGGCTCTGCGCCCCCCCCCACCCCAAAGCACCTTGCCCCCATGTTGATGGGGACAAGGGCCTCATCCCGCCAACCATTGCCCGGTGGTTATGGGGGTCTGCGGGCGGGGGGCTTATCGGAATCTGGAAGCCCCCTTTAACAAGGGAGCCCCCAGATCCCGCCCCCCTATGTGAATGAATATGGGGTACATTGTACCCCTACTCATTCACTAAAATAAACAGACCCATCATGTCGGGAAGAGGCCCTTGTCCCCATCAACATGGGGGCAAGGTGCTTTGGGGTGGGGGGCGCAGAGCCCCCCTGCCCCAAAGCACCCATCCCCCATGCTGAGGGCATGCGGCCTGGCATGGTTCAGGAGGGGGAGCGCTCGCTCATCCCCTCCCTTTCCTGACCTGCCGGGCTGCATGCTTGGATAAGGGTCTGGTATGGACTTTGGGGGGGCCCCACGACATTTTTTTTATTTTGGTATGGGGGTCCCCTCCAAATCCATACTAGACCCAAGGGCCTGGTATGGACCTGGGGGGACCCCACGCTGTTTTTTTTCTCAATTTTTTTTTTCAGCCGGAATTTTTTTTTATATTCAGCGGGAAGCCCGCTGACAGCTGATGACTCATCGGTTGTTAAGGACGCGGCAGCTGCCTTCCCCCTCCTTAGCTACCAGCTAGATACAGTGTAAAAAAAAACACAAATCGTGGCAAAATCGCGGTAAAAACGCGTGTCCAAAAACGCGGCAAGCCCAGCAAAAAGCACTGCAGAAACGCCCAAAAGCAACATGCATAGATGTGAATCGATCCTAAGTGGAGGCCACTCTCCCAGAAGGTTAAGGCTCAGCTACAACCTGGAGCATCAGAAAGAAGTGCCATAGCCTAAGATACGTAATACATATTATTCCTGTCACTGTAGACTTAAACTGGAGTTTAGCAAAAAAAAAAATTCTACAGCTTTAGTGACCTAACTTATCTGTAATCATAATAAGTATATCTAATGACATGCAGGTAGCTGGGTCCTGTAGAAATCTTCTCAGCTGGGTGACCAGTCCGCTTCCTGGTGATGAACTTCTGATCTTGTGAAAGTTAACAACTTAAGCCTGTTTTTCAGACTCAGTGTTTACAAGATAAAAACTATTTACTCTTTCGTCCATGGACCGACACAGCTTCTCTATTGACAAAGTGGGTATTATCCGTTAATTAGGAGTGACTAGGCAGAAAAACTTGTAAAAAGTGTTGCATCACACCTTCTACAGTACCGCCCAGGGGGCGGACCCTCTGGGTATACCCTCTCAGTCTGCATCTTCGCAGATCAGTTTTTTTCTGTCTAGCAAGGAGTAGGACATGGCTCCCTTCGGGCCCATTGGTCCGGGGAAAAAAGATATATATATATATATTTTTTTTTTTTGCTACATTTGTTGTTTCCTGCGATCTTCGATCAACTGCCGACTGGGTGACAGGCTGGATCCTCGATCCTTGTAGTCTCCCCAGTTTCGGCCATCGAGCGTGTGCCGACCCTAGCTACGCGCTGGGTTTTCCACGACATGCCCGTCGCTCCACGGGTGGCCGGTGAGCTTACGCTCCAGGGCCTGCATCGGACCGCTCAGCTTCGGCTGACCTTACAGCCGAGTCGCAGCAGCCTGTCCGGTGAGCGTCATGCTCCAGGGCATACATATGATCGTCCCTTCTGGGTCCAATCACAGCATGCCTGGCCAACAGTCACCTTCCGTGCGCGGACAATGATCTGTTTGGAATGTCTTCCAGCAGAATACATGCAGGATAGGTAAGTAAAACTCCCCTGCCTCGGCTGGGTGATTTAGCTGGACATTCCTGGAGAGATCAAGTAAGTGGTTGTGGCCCCTTTCTTCCCTCTCTCCCTGCCTTTCCCTCCTCCCTGGGCTTCTAGCTAAAGGTTGCTGGGTGCTGGGGGTCACCTAGGGGGTCCCACTGGAGCGGGGCTGGCTGTAACTAACATTTAAAAGAAATGTCATTTTTTCTTACCTGTGTTTGTGTCCTTCCTCCTCCATGCTGTCGGCGGCCATTTTGAGGTGGTCCATGCCAAGTTTGGCCTCTTGTGACTGCCCGGCGGCCATCTTCCTGTGGTTCGGCCACACCCACTGGCCCCTATCAGCTGATCGGTGGCCATGTTTGTCCACCCTGTATGCAGATATTGCCGTTCGGCGGCCATCTTTTTGTGGGCTATGGCTGCTTGACCTCTATCTTCTGTCGGCGGCCATTTTCTTAGAGCCCACATTATCTTCCATACAGACGTTTTTGGCAACCATTTTTCGAGAGCCTCCGGCCTCTAGGGTGCATTACACTGGCGTGAAAATTCACACAGGAAGTGCTGATAAAAGAAGCAGACTGACACAGCAGCAGGGGGACAGCATCACAGGCGCAGCATAGCAGTACCTATCCAGGGTGGTGAGTCCTCTGGGTGACCCGGCCTCTCTGCAGCACAGGAGGGTGGCCTATTGATATCTTGCCTGGAGCCCTGTGAGTGTCAGCGTGTGGTCAGCATGGCATCTGAGCCAGATGTCTTCTCCCCTGAAACACCAGATTTAGCAGCTGGTGCCCCTGAGGTGTCTATGAACGCTATGACTGCAATCCTAGAGGCGTTTGCTGCCAGGGTGGAAGCAGCACACGGGAATACAGGGGGTAGTAAACGCCCCATCCCCTGCAAGCTTCTGGGGATAATTCTGGTGCAGAACCAGGTCCAGCTACGGCTCGGGGCCCAGATTCTGACGCATCAGAGACTGCAGACCGTGACCGGACAGTGAGAATGACTCAAAGTCCAGGTCAGTACGCGAGACGGCTTTGGTATCTGACCTTATTACTGCAGTGCGGGATATGCTAAAATTGGAAAATACTGCAGAAGCAGCAGAGACTCCGGTCCACTTGGGTTTCATAGACCTGCCCGCACTGCTAAGGTGTTCCCTTGTGTGTCTTTTGATAAACTCTTATACAAGGAATGGGAGAACCCACTGAGGGTCTTTACAGCCCCAAAGAGGTTTGCGGTACGGTACCCCTTTTGAGGAGAGTTTTCTGAAGAAATGGACCTCTCCCCCCTATAGTGGACCCTCCGGTGTCCAGACTTAATAGAGCCACCACAATTCCTGTAGAAGGGGCTCCTGTTTTCAAGGACCCTGTGAATAAGAAGGCTGAAGCACTCGCTTGCTACCTATACTCAGTGGTAGGCTCGGCAGTACGCCGGCATTGGCGGGGGCCCTAGTGTCTCACACACTTACTGAATGGGCAAGATTGCTACTGCAGGGGTTAAGGAGCGAGATGCTCCTCCTGATGAGATAACATTGGCCGACCTGTTGGTCCAGGGCCTTAGGTTTGTCTGCGAGTCAGACATGAATACTATTCCCCTGCTGTCTAAAACTTCGGTTTATGCAGTAGCAATACGCCGCCTGATCTGGCTAAAAGGCTGGTCTGCGGACCAGACTTCCAAGAAAGCCCTGTTGGATCTGCCTTTTAAGGGCGACAGACTTTTTGGGGCTTCTCTGGATGACATCATCAAGGATGCCACAGGAAGTAAAAGCACTTTGCTTCCCCAAATTAGCAAGGGTAAGGGGCCACGCCAAGGGCAAGGGCCCTCCTTTACTGCACGCAAGTGTTTTTTTCGTCCCCCTAGGGCGACAGGGAAAAGACCCCAGGCCGATAAAGCGCCTGCCCAAGGACAAAAGCGTCCCTGGTCCCGCATGCCCAATAAGCCTGCGGACAAATTTGCGTCCGCATGAAGGTCCACCCCCACCCAGCTCTCGGGTGGGGAGACGTCTTCGCAAATTCGCGACTCAGTGGACAGCACTAATCTCCCGACAGGTGGGTTTGCGAAGTAATCTCCTCAGGCTACAAGATAGAGTTTCTCTCTTGTCCACCAGACAGATTCAACACCTCCAATCTCCAGCTACTACCGACCCGTTGGGAGGCCCTGTAGGGGGCGGTCCAGGGTCTACTGGAACGCGGGGTAGTTATTCCAGTTCCAGAACTGGAACGGGGTTTTTACTCAAATCTGTTCATTGTGCCGAAGAAGGAGGGGGTTCGTCCAAGCTTGGATCTCAGAGCCCTCAATTGCTTTGTGAAGGTACAAAGTTTTCGGATGGAGTCGGTTCGATCTGTAGTCACGGCTCTCCATCCGGGGGACTTTCTGGCCTCATTGGACATCAAGGACGCATACCTGCATGTCCCCATATACTCCAGACACCAGAGGTTTCTGCGATTTGCTATCGGGAAGGACCACTACCAGTTTGTGGCCCTCCCGTTGGGCCTTGCCTCAGCACCCAGGACGTTCACCAAGGTGCTCGCTCCGATTCTGGCACTTCTAAGACAGCGGGGTATCGCTATCACAGGCTACTTATACAACCTTCTGCTGAAGGCCCCTTCAAGCTCAGAATTAGAGGTAAGCGTGTCCATTACCTGTCAGACTCTTCGAGACTGTGGTTGGATACTAAACACGCAAAAGTCAGTATTGGTGCCCACTCAATGCCTAGGGTACCTGGGGTTGATTCTGGATTCTTCAGAGGCAAAGGTATTCCTCCCTGTGGAGAAGTTGCAGACCCTCCGGGCTGCAGTACGGCAGCTGACTTCCAGGAATTGGTCGTCACTCCGTTTTTTGCATGCGAGTGTTGGGCCTCAGGGTAGCCTCCTTTGAGGCGGTTCCATATGCTCAATACCACACTCGAGTGTTACAGAAGGAAGTTCTGTCCAGATGGAACAGATGTCCATCATCTCTGGATTATCAAATCCGAGTGAGCCACATAGTCAGGAGATCCCTGGTATGGTGGCTGACAGCACCGGCTCTAATGGCCGGGAAGTCATTTCTTCCGGTTTACTGGATAGTGATCACGACGGACGCCAGCCTTACAGGTTGGGGGGGAGTCTGGGGTGTTCAGTCTGCGCAAGGTCGCTGGACCCCAGAGGAAGCCCTCCTGCCGATCAATGTCCTGGTAATCCGGGCGATCAGGCTGTGCCTCTTCAAATGGTCTCAGAGGCTGCAAGGGCGTCCAGTCAGGATCCAGTCAGACAACGCCACAGCAGTGGCATATGTCAATCATCAAGGAGGAACAAGAAGCTCAGCTGCAGCATCGGAGATCGCTCACATCCTGAAGTGGGCAGAGAGGAGCGTACCGGCACTGTCGGCCGTGTACATTCTGGGTGTGGAAAACTGGCAGGCGGACTACCTGAGCCGCCAGATGCTGGACCAGGGAGAATGGTACTTACACCCGGAGGTGTTCCAACTCCTCTGCCAAAGATGGGGCACACCAGACGTAGATCTTCTGGCTTCCCGACTCAATCGGAAGGTATTGAGATTTGTGGCCCGGTCAAGAGACCCATGGGCAGACGCAACGGACGCGTTGGTAGCATCATGGGGTCAGTATCGGCTAATCTATGCCTTCCCTCCCTTAAGGCTTCTTCCTCTTCTGCTCCGCAGAGTGGAGGCAGAGGGAATTCCAATGATCCCTAATCGCTCCAGATTGGCCTCAGCGTCCTTGGTACGCCGATCTAGTACGTCTGGTAGCAGACGTCCCCTGGCGCCTACCACTACAGAAGGACCTGCTATCGCAAGGTCCCATATTCCATCCTGCTTTACAGTCATTGGCTTTAACGGCATGGCTGTTGAGAACCAGGTACTGAGAGACCGGGGCCTGTCAGACTCAGTAATCTCTACGATGAGAAGTGCTCGAAAACCGTCCTCTAGGAAGGTCTATCACCGCACTTGGAGGGCCTACATCTCCATGTGTGAGGAAATGAAATGGCATCCGCGTACCTATTTGGTTTCCAGAATCCTGCTGTTTTTACAGCATGGGGTGGACCAAGGGCTTGCCCTAAGTACGATTTAAGGGACAGATATCTGCCCTGGCTGTCTTTTTTCAGCGACCCCTGGCGACTCACTCTCTCGTGAGTACATTTGTGCAGGGGGTCCGACATGTGGCCCCTCCGGTCCGTCCCCCTCGTTACCTCCGTGGGACTTAAACCTGGTCCTCTCGGTGCTTCAAAAGGCACCGTTTGAGAATATTAGAGATATTCCCCTGTTGGCACTTTCTCAGAAAGTGGTCTTTTTGGTGGCTGTTACGTCAGTTAGACGAGTCTCTGAGCTGGCAGCCTTGTCCTGCAAGGCTCCCTATTTGATTTTCCACAAGGATAAGGTGGTGCTGCGGCCGCAGCCTTCCTTTCTTCCGAAAGTCGTTTCGGCTTTTCATCTCAACGAAGACATTGTACTTCCATCCTTGTGTCCTCAGCCGTCGAATCCTAAGGAGTCGGCGTTGCATTCCTTGGACGTTGTCCGAGCTTTGAGAGTATACCTATCTGCTACTTCCCTGTTCCGGAAGTCAGACTCACTGTTTGTTTCGGTGGCTGGTCCCAAGAAGGGCCAAGCAGTCTCATCGGCCACCATCTCTAGGTGGATCCGACAGCTAGTAATCCAGGCTTACGCCTTAAAGGGTCAGGCGCCCCCCTTTCCTGTCACGGCGCATTTGACCAGGGCAATAGGTGCCTCTTGGGCTTTCCGACATCAAGCGTCTGTTTCCCAATTATGTAAAGTGGCGACTTGGTCGTCCGCTCACACTTTCACAAAATTCTACAAAATTGTTGTAGGTGCATCTTCGGATGCCTCTTTTGGCCGCAAGGTTTTGCAAGCGGCTGTTTAGAGTTGCAACTCCTCCGTTGGAGGAGTGCTGTTTTGTGTTTGGGGTGAAGTCTATTTTTATGCTGTTACCACCCCTCGTTTTTTCTCTGACACTGCTTTGGGACGTCCCACTTTGTCAATAGAGAAGCTGTGTCGGTCCATGGACGAAAGAGTAAATAGGATTTTTTACTCACCGTAAAATCCTTTTCTCTGAGTCCATGGACCGACACAGCACCCACCCCTCCTTTTAAGTTTGTACTGCTTTTTGACGAACTGACCTGCGAAGATGCAGACTGAGAGGGTATACTCAGAGGGTCCGCCCCCTGGGCGGTACTGTAGAAGGTGTGATGCAACACTTTTTACAAGTTTTTCTGCCTAGTCACTCCTAATTAACGGATAATACCCACTTTGTCAATAGAGAAGCTGTGTCGGTCCATGGACTCAGAGAAAATGATTTTACGGTGAGTAAAAAATCCTGTTTTTTTTGCTAGAAAATTACTTAGAACCCCCAAACATTATACATTTTTTTTCTAACACCCTAGAGAATAAAATGGCGGTCATTGCAATACTTTTTGTCACACCATATTTGCGCAGCGGTCTTACAAGCGCACTTTTTTTGGAAAAATTTCACTTTTTTTAATTAAAAAATAAGACAACAGTAAAGTTAGCCCAATATTTTTTAGATTGTGAAAGATGATAATGTTACACTGAGTAAATTGATACCCAACATGTCACACTTCAAAATTGCGTCCGCTCGTGGAATGGCGTCAAACTTTTACCCTTAATCTCCATAGGCGACGTTTAAAAAATTCTACAGGTTGCATGTTTTGAGTTACAGAGGAGGTCTAGAGCTAGAATTATTGCTCTCGCTCTAACGATCACGGCGATACCTCACATGTGTGGGTCGTCGGGACGGGGCGCTTTATAAAATAAAAAATTTTTTTTTTTTTTATTTTATTGATTTTAAAACTGTATTTTTAAAAACACAGATTTGGGTCACTTTTATTCCTATTACAAGGAATGTAAACATCCCTTGTAATAGAAAAAATTTATGACAGGTCCTCTTAAATATGAGATCTGGAGTCAAAAAGACCTCAGATCTCATATTTGGACTTAAATGCAATAAAAAAAAAAATGTCATTTGAAAAAATTACAAGAAAAAATGTCCCTTTAAGAGGTATGGGCGTAAGTGACGTTTTGACGTCGCTTCCGCCCTGCTATGGTATGGAGACAGGTGGGGGCCATCTTGCCCTCACTCATATCCATACCCAGGAAGGAGAAGGACTCGATCGCCTCCGCCGCTACCGATGGCTCCGGTAAGCGGCGGAGGGCGCGGGAGAGCGGCGGGAGGGGGGATGGCCCTCTCCCTCCACCGATAACGGTAATTTTGCAGTGAATCCGCCGCAGAGACCACCATTATCGTAAACCGGACTGCCCACTGAAAAGATGGATACCTCAGTTGTGGTAGAAGCTGCTTTAAAATGCCGACGTATATACAGGCGGTCGTCAAGTGGTTAATAGCTTTGGGTCTAGAGGCTAAACTGTATTAGAGTCCTACGGGGACCATTCTTCTCCTCCCCTATTGAGCAAGATTCTTTATTATTTACACTGGCTATATAACATGATCTCTGAATGGTGGAGGGGATCCTGTTATTAATCCAAATCTCAGAAGTTTTCTCAATGGAGGAAGAGAAATTTTCCTGATAGATTAACTCTACTGTATTTCAGCCCAAAGACCCAAAACTACCAAGGAGAACTTATTGAATGGTGCTGGTTAACCGAGAGGAAGTACTACCCACATCCCCAAATTTGCTTGCAAAAGGGAGAGTGTTCCTCTAGGTGGGACTTTGAGGGGTAATGCTCCTCTATGAATCAGAACGTAAATTTAAGAATTTTATATATTTATTTAAATGACAATTAGAGATAAAATCTATAGTACAAGGAATGTACAGGATGCAACAAAAGAAAGATATGCAAAGATACAATACAGTGAGACACAACCACTACTCTGTTGTATAGCTGGAACAACAGAGAAGATCCGACGCGTTTCGAGTTTGCCAATAATTGTTCTCTTCTTCCGGGGTACGTGGTTGAACACAAGACGGAAATGCATCTATAATTAATAAAAAACAATTGTAAGGATATACATATCGTAAGAAAAGTAAGACATCAAGCAGTCAAACAGTTTACATAGTTTCACTGACTATGAGGTATTGCATAAACAACCAATTGCTTTGCATCCACATTAAAACATTTGGAAAAAGTGCTGCTGTCTTGAGCCAACAGAGTTCCAGGTGCACCTAGGAAGAGCAACCCGGAGCCCAGAAGGGTTCCCCACAGAGGGCATTCGGACTAAGCCCTACAAAGGATACCCCAAGTGAGGTCCAGAGCGACACACAATCGCTAAAAATAAAGAATTATATGCATATGGTATTAAGAACAAAAACTGAGTAGGGGACCTGTGCATCCACAAGGCTGTGTGGATGTTTGTATCCAAAACATACATACCTGGCTGGCTGTCAGAAGGTGCACAACCCGCACAGAGGGCTGAAGGTCAGGGACCTGCAGCGTTAAGCATCAGTTTGCCCAGAATAGGCACCACCTGAGAGGGGGAAGGAGCATGGGGCCCTATAGTAAAGAAAAGATAGATATAGACCGCATCAGAACACGGGCCTGCATAAATAGTAAATACATCCGTGCGGTGGTATCTGTCTCCAGATATCATACAGAAGTACTGAGTATTCTGTGCCCCCGGCATAAATTGGTAGTGCAAGAATACATACCTTGACTATGACTTGATTTCTGTTTCAGTGTAGTCCAGACAGCTCTCATTGCGCAGCCTGATGTGATGTTAGTAAGTGCCTCCTTATGTGTGTTTGAAGCAGGGCACAGTAACCAATCCTGCTAGTAGCGTGGGAAGTGGCCTGCAATCCTGGAATGTCCCCGGCGCGCGAAAACACCCCCGCCAGCACCACGAGTGCCTGATGAGAGGAACAACTGGCATCAGACAGACACCGGACACAGCACGGTGACGTCATACGTCCGCCGAATGCACGGCGGATGTGACGTAGCGGTAACGCTGTCCCGCATCGGCGACGCACATCCATAATTACAGCAACCTGGAAAACCTGGCTCTGCAAATCCACTTTTGGGGCACCGGACATGCCAAGTAATAGCGTGAACGACCCCCGTGTGCAGAGTGAGGGACTTACTGTACTGGGCGGGTGCATGGATGCACCAAAACATCCGATCCCAAGCTTAAATGGCTCAAGGACAGACATGTCAGAGAAGAAGGAAAAATAAAGAACATGTAAAATGTAAATTGAATGTTATTATAGACATTATAAACATATTTGTATATATAATACAATCATCCATAGAGAATATCCAAGCTAGTTTACATACATTGTCTGTATATACAGTCTAGCATGCTTAAATGCAAATATGGCAAAGGGAATACAAAAAAGTAAGAAACAGGACGAGAGACAGGAAAATTAATAACTCTTTCATGTATTCTATTAAGTTGAATTTTTAATCTTTTCCCTCAGTTTCTCTCATGGGGGTCATTAGGTTCCCATTCAGAACCCCCTGAGGTGAAACCTTCAAGGAAGGGTCTGAAAGAGATGGATCCATTAAGGCCAGGTTGTTTCGTCGCATTTCACCTTGGGGGGATCTGAATGGGAACCTAATGACCCCCATGAGAGATACTGAGGGAAAAGACAAAAAATTCAACTTAATAGAATAAATGAAAGATTTATTCATTTTATTCCTTACACCCTAAATATAAAACATGGTGCTAAATGTGGAGTTAGCATTTAATGAAACATTGAAACAAAGTGTGCTACTGTTTGTATATTCTAATGCTCTTTGGCCTTTTTTTTTTCTCTAGGGAGAAGATCAGTAAAGAGCTACAATTCAGAGGTGATGCGAAATCTATCCCCATGTACATTCTGCAAAGATGACTGCAAATCATGTAAAAATAATAGTCACAGTTTCCATCTATCAACAGCCACATTTCTTTCAACACTGATTCTGATGTTATATTGTCAGCTCTGAAGAAATCTGGAGGGCATTATGTTTTGCAATCTACAGGTGTTGACTTTATATCAAGTCTTGGAATTTGTCACCTTGTATTAATTACAGGGTAGTTTTGTGTGAATCAATTGACAAAGCTGGGGAACTGTCAAAATCTGCAAATAATTGAATTCATCTGAATATATACACACAGCTTAGTCCAATCTGTGGAAAAATCATACAATTATACAATCATGAGGTTTGGTGTGAATTACATGTGTCTCTGCAGACCAAACAGGTCAGCATGTAAATATACAGGTGAATAAAAAAATTCTCTCAACACAGTGTTTACCTCTTAGAAGCCAAATTACAAGGACTGGCGAGGTAAGCTATACCAACTAGACAAAGATTGCACTCTGAAGTCCTTTCTTAAGCTTAAACAGTTTTACATTTTATAGATTGAATAAATTATTATTGGATTTATGTTATTACAAACTATATAATGCAGCAGGTGCAGCTAAGAGGCATCTGAGAGCCACATATGGTACTATGTGCCACTAACTCAGGATAAAAAAAACTGAGGGCAAAAAAAGCAGTTTTACAATATTCTTAGGCCCCATTCACACAGGGGCGGCACGACGCGGCACGACTTCGGGGGCGACCTCGGTGGCGCAATCTCAAGACGACTTGAGACGCCCTACGAGGCGATTTGCATAAAGACTTCTGTATAGAAGTCAATGCAGGTCGCCTTGGGTCGCCCCCAAAAGTAGTACAGGAACCTTTTTCAGGAACCTGAGTCGCTCCTATTAGAACGGTTCCATTGAACAGCGTGGGACGCGACTCGTCAGGCGACCGAGTCGCCTGACGAGTCGCCCCTGTGTGAACCGGGCCTTAAGAGCATGATGTTTTTTTTTTCCTTTAGGCCCCTTTCACACTGGGGCGGGAGGTGCGGTGGCGGTATAGCGCCGCTATTTTTAGCGGCGCTATACCGTAGGAATTGCTGCAGAATTGCGGCGGTATTTAGCCGCTAGCAGTGCGGTTTTAACCCCCTCTAGGGGCCGAAAAAGGGTTAATATCACCCGCAATGTGCCTCTGCAGAGGCGCATTGCGGGCGGTATTACCGCGGTTTCCCATTGCTTTCAATGGGAAGGAGCGGTGTAGGAGCGGTAAACACACCGCTCCTCTCACCACTCCAAAATGCTGCTAGCAGGACTTTTGGAGTGGTCCCACCAGCGCATCGCCTCAGTGTGAAAGCCCTTAGGCTTTGACATTGAGAGTGCAGGGGCACGAGTTTTTCAGGCGGTATTTAGGCGCTATTTTTAGTGCTAAAATGCCTGAAAAACTCCTCAGTGTGAAAGGGGTCTTAGTTGCATGAAATAAATTCGTAGATGGCTTCAAAAAAAGAAAAATCATCAAAAGCATAAAATAAATTGAAAGGGCCAGTCCATCCAAACGTGAAATTTAACCACAGCTGGAGTCTAATTCTTTCAGCCAATCCAGATACAAGCTTTTCCGCCATACCTTCCCACTGCTCACAATAAATCACAATACAAATCTGACAAGGAAGGTGGGACTCGAACAGTAAAACCCTGTACACACGATCGGTTTTACAGATGAAAACAGTCCGATGGACTTTTTTCATCGAACAAACCGATCGTGTATGGGACCCATCGGTCTTTTTTCCATCGGTTTTTAAAAATAGAACATGTTTTAAATTTTTCCGATGGATCAAACACCGATAGATAGCAAATTCCGATCGTCTATGGGCAAGTCCATCGGATAAAAAACCCACGCATGCTCAGAATCAAGTTGACGCATGCTCAGAAGCATTGAACTTCATTTTTCTCGGCTCATCGGAGTGTTTGGAACGGTCGATTTTTTGACTGATGGTGTGTAGGCAAGACTGATGGAAGTCAGCTTCATCGAAATTCCGATGGACAAAACCATCGGATTAGAATCCATAGGATATCCGATCGTGTGTACGAGGCTTAATTGTTCCTGCAGGTATACATGTATAGGAACTCAACATCAAAGATCAGATCTCACTCCTTGAATTTACAAAATTCGATTTTGAGATGAGATTTAGGTCTTCAGCATCTACCAAAAAAATAAAATACCAGTTTTACGTGGACAAGCCCATTAAAAAAGAATACTTATATGATATTGGCATATATTTCCAAAATCTTGGCAGAAAAGAAAACGCTATGTAGTTCTTTATAGTGAACATTTCATCTGTAATGAGGACGTTTCTTTCTAAAGCTGTAAGCTATTTTAATGTTAAAAGGTAAATGTATGTTACAGGCCTATCTTCTGAGTAGAGCATGTCATTGGTCTTCTGCAGGCAGAAAGAAAAGTGTTTCCCCTGTCATCTTTCACTGAAACAGGAGATAATCTCAACCTGTATTGTACAGATCTGTATCTGTACAGATTGTATTACACAAAGTAATACAATCTGTGTTTACACAACCCGAAGGCATAAAGATTACAAATGACACCACCGCTTACAAGATAATGTTGTATATTGATCAGCATCTTAGTCCAAGATGTAGATGATGATGCTGGATGATGCCTGATCAAAAGATGACATCAATCTTCTAGGGAGGCAGGAAGATGGCAAGTTTTTTCTTAAATGACATAGTGTGTATATACAGTACTTAAATTGTATGTCAGGAAAAGACATTTATGTAGTACATTTCTACACTAAATGCACATTTCTTCACATTTTATCCATTTAAAGCAAGTGCAGAAAGATACCTGTTCATTAGCCAGATTTTAGCTACTAATTCCTATTGTGTGCTGACCACACAGTAAGGCCCCTTTTACATGGACGGCAAAATTGCCGCAGTAAAAAGCATGTTTTTGTTCTGTGAAATTCAAGGCTTCAGGTACTGCGATTAGCTGCATTTGTACATTGCGATTAGCTGCGTTGACCATTATTATCATCCCCATAGCAACCGTTTTTATTTTGATGTGCTTCCTGTTGTTTTTTTCTTTTGTTCACGCTGCTATCCGCAGTTGACACAAAAGACTGCGATTACCTGCGGTTGCGTGCATATAGCTGTGCTACATCGCACCTGGACGCATTCAATTCTATTTTTTCTATTCGCACCAAACCGCATGTAATGAAATCGCAGCTAAACGCTGTGTGTGAATGGGGCCATAGGGAAGCATTATGTGCTTTTAGCTGCGGTAGAAAACTAGAAAATCCGCAGCTAAAAGCACCATTCTATCCGTCCGTGTGAAAGGGGCCTAACAGTGTGCACTGCGCAATACTAAATCACACAGCTCATAAACACTATTTGACCTTCAGATAAGAACTAACGGGCTGATTAAGCTCCTTGAGATAACACAGAAAGTTTACACAAGAGACAGGACAGTTCTGAATTTCTGATAAGATTTTTTTTTTTTTTTATCATTTTATTATTATTTTGTATTGTATTTTTTTTTCTTTTTTGCACAGATAGAAGAAAATGCTTTCAATGGTATAGTTAGCAAACCAAAAGGGAGCAAATTAGAGAAGGTTCATTGTTAGGGTTTACTTAGACATTAACATGATACATTGCATCCCTGAGGCCAAGTCTGTTTTAGAGGAAGATCCAAATAGGTACAGTAAAACAGGGACTGGCCGAGATTCAAACCATGTATGGACAGGCTGAATGCACTTAAGTTGATCAATCAATTAATTTGGGTACAACCAGCCTGTCTGATTTGACATGTGATTTATTATATCATATATTAATCACTGTGTTCTCCCACCAAGAAGGGCTTCCCGCGCCGGGAGAACACAATGGCTGTATTGCTGGGGGAATCTAGCAATTTTCTTTTCCACAACCCGTGGGTGCAGGAAAGAAATTTGCCCTGTCTATTGCCGGCATAAGGCAGGACATACATTATATATCATTCAACCAGCAGGTTAAACAAAAAAAAATGTACCAACTTCCCCAGTCACACTTTCAAGGTGGATGGGGGAATCCCTGCCGCTGTGCTACTGTGTGTAGATGGTGGGGAGTCTCCCCAGCTGTCAGAACACAATGATCAGTGTTGCTAGCTATAGCCAGTGACACTGATCATTTGGGAAAAAAAGGGTGCTTGCACAGAAGTCAATTGATAGATCAACTTCTTTAAATCCAGGGTGCCTGGATCAAAATTCGGTCACTGCTGAACCAGCCATGTATGGCCAGCTTAAAGCATTTGTTACCCCAACACTTCATATTCGTGATATGTGCCTGCTGTACCATGTACTTGTATGAGAAAGTATCCTGTTCTCTTCCTTCCTTCATGTGAAACCCCTGGTGTTCCTGCTAGTCCCCATGCTTTCCTACCAACAACTGACCACACTGAGCAGGAGAGCACACCGTAGTCAGTTCTCTAGCAATGTTGTGAACTCCGTGTACTCTCCTCCAATGATCAGACTTGTCCTGACACGCCCCAGCTGCACAGCCATTCACTGGCAAGCTCGGTGTGATGTTGCTTCTCCTACCCCCAGCTTTTATGCAGCTGAGAACAGAGGGAACACAGGAAATGTGATCATTTATAAAAAAGGGGGAGAAAGGTATTTATAATGTATTTTTACATATATAAAAAAAATGTTTTGCCTTTTATTTCTATTTTAAACTGAATGGGTTGTTTTACAAGGTAATCATTTACAATCACTTTAAGTCTGTTTAAGCTGTGCATGATTGTGAGTGAAAGTTGTTAGCACAGATGACAGACCGAAACATGCACATAATAGAACCACCACATGCCAGTTGGTTCACGTTGCTAGAAACACATCACTGCACAGTAACCTAGAAGACATTAAATTCTGGGCCCATTCGGTATACTCCAGGCAACTTCCACATTGATTTTCAACATATCATCTAAATTTACTGAGAGGTGCTTCACATTGTATTGTTTGATATTCTGGGGAAGTTCTCCAGAACTGATTTTGATAAATTGGTGAAAGGTATAATTTAGGCAAACAATTGTTTAGGTGCTCCCTGCAGTGAAAAAATGTCTAGTATATTATACTGATATTTAGTTGTATTCTATTTTAATCTGTCACGTGGTGTAACATGGTTGTAACATGGTTGTAACAGGCATGTATAAGATGCTTCTCTTTTCATTACCAAGCTAGAAGAGCTGCCTTTAGAAAAATATTAATAAATATTTAAATTGCATTTTTACATGTAGCTACAGTACATGTCCTGTGCAGCATTTAGGCCATGGCTGCCATTTATTGATTTACCTAGTAGCAGGCCCTCCTACCTAGAAATCATTGTAATTGTGGCTTGAACACATGGGTGATTGGTGCTCTTCTACCAAGCCCTAAGCAAAACAAGCTTCTGGTATAAATAAATATATAAAATGTGGCCTCTAGAGGTGTCAACGCATGACTGTAGCACATTTAGAGAAGTGTCACAATACATTCATCTTGACCCATGTATATTAAAGCGGAGATGTGTTTTTCACAAAAGAAAACCCCTATATCTAGGGTTATATTTTTTAAAGGTTTTAGCATATAAGGTCTGACATACATCCCCTTGTGCATGTCATATCCCACTAGAGTCTCAATAAACTTTAGTTTAGTCCCTATGTATACATGTATACATTATTTGTTTGTTTTGATTTAATATATTAGTTTTTTTTTGGGCGGCACCGAGAACATGGCCTCTTTTTATTTTAGAGACTCCTGACGAAACATGTTGAGTTGTAGGGATTTTTTGCTTGATTTTTTTCTAAAAAAGTGGGTGCTTCTTTTGCATGGAAAATGGATTTGGAGATCAGTTGAGTTTACTAATATAGAACAAGCTGGCAATTTGGCATATATAATTGAGAGTAATCTGATTTATACCTACCGGGAATACCTTTACAACTAATAGTTTGGATAGGGTAGAATCAGTTGGCAAGATAGGGTTCCTCCATTTTTTTTTATTAGGCCAGATTTAGAACACCATCTCATATAACAGGGAATATACTTAGAAGATAAGTATTCCAAGTGATTGTTAGAAAAAGTTCTTACGGTATATTATAGAAACAGATTTAAATGTTATGCAGATAGACAAGTTTTAAAGTGGATGTAAACCCACTATCATCCTTTCTAAACTACTGACATAGTGCTTATCTATAGGAATATAGATGCCTCCTGCATGTATCCTTACCTGTCAAATGTCTCCCCTCTGTCTGTTATAAGAACTGAAAAACTGCAGATTCTGTGGGTGGATCTGTTGTCTGGAGCTCGGTGGGTGGAGTCGTGATGTCAGTAGACTCCCCGCCCACCTCTACACTACCCTTGTCGACATGCATTTTCTCCTGTGTATTCCTTCTGCTATGATCACTAACATCCAGTCAAAATCCAGAAAAGTAACCACATGACTTCAGAAAAGGAGTGGGGGTGGGAATTAAAAAATAATGCCTGTCTAAAGCTAGTGCACAAGATATGTAGAAAACCTGTCACTCAAAGCAAGGGGGCGGAACGGACAAAGGTTACTCTGTCCGTTTTATCTCACTGAACAATAAAAGAGGATTGCTCCAAGCTGGATTAACTCTTTGTGGCAAGACCTGGCACAAATGATAGGAAAATACACTACATTGTGACAGAAAAAATAAATAAATAACATTTCGGGTTTACATCCACTTTATTCATTTTAAAGGGCTAGATTTGCCATTACCCTAGAGGTACTTAAACTCTAACTTTTTCAAAAATTATGAATATATAAATACTTAAAAAAGGTAAAAACATTGACTCCACAACATTTCAAAAATGTTTTGAATAAAGTTTATTGAGACCATCACCATAATGGGTTGTCTCACTGGCCAATAGATGTGCGAGAGGCAAATAGAGTGGGAAAGCTTCATAACTTCCAGGAAGTGCCAAAGCATTGTCCAGTCAGAATACTCCAGCATTCAATCAGTGTCAGAGCACTAAAAAGCATGGCAGCTACAAGCAGGCACACTTTGTTTACAAGAGGTGTTCAAATACTGTGAGAGTTTTGTGCACTGATTGGATCCAAGCAGTTCAATTTAATAAAATAAAAATATTTCATGCTATCTATGCACTAACATTCAACAAATAATTCATGTTAACTGTGGTGCCAAATAATAGATACATTTCCTCTGCTGAGGTTGTGTATTTAAATGCTGATTTGTGTGCATTTGGCTCCCAATATGGTACAGCCTGATTCTACTGCTTGCTTGAAGCCTTTAGAACTATTCTGCCAAAATAAAAAGAAAGCTATGCTCCAAAGTAGACCATAATAGTATATGTGGGTGACTGTGTACAGCATATAAAACCTGTTGCCAGGCAAATGGAAAAGCTTTGAAAAATGACAAGAAGACTTATATATGAAACTGGAACAGATATGCCAAGGAGGTTGATATTATTGGCCTAGAATATGTTGAATACTGTACTGTACTTGTCAATTTTATTTAACACATTGATTCTTTTTATACAATCATTTTACACTGAAAATAGTAATTTGAGCTTTTTATTCTTTTTATACAATCATTTTACATTGAAAATAGTAATTTGAGCTTTTAAGTTAAGGTTCTTTTGCACTGCTTGCTTTGCCTCATTAAATTTCCGTTTTTTAAAATAGTTTCTGTGTTTTATTTTTTTGTTTATTAATTTATATTTACCATTTTAAGGCATGGTAAGAGCCCATTCACACAGGGGCGGCACGACTCTTGCCGCGACTGTGCTGGGCGATCTGCAGACGACTTCAAAGGAGACTTCCAAAATGACTTCTGTATTGAAATCAATGGAAGTCGCCTTGAAGTCGTCTTGAAGTAGTACAGGAACCTTTTTCTAAATCGGAGCTACTTCAGTCGCTCCGCTTAGAATGGTTCCATTGTACAGAATGGGACGCGACACGTCAGGCGGCTGAGACGCCTGACAAGTCGCCCCTGTGTGAATGGGGTCTAAAGAATGTCTACTTACTATATTTTTTGCAAATAATCCAGAAAGCCTAAATACATCAAACTGGCCTGATTTTTCCTAAATAGGTTTCTTACTATGAGTAGGGTAAAAGGTTGATGCGGAAATTCCAGCACAGAAAAAAACCTGTGGCCTTGCAACATGCAAGAGATAGCTACCCTATGTGATTTCAACTTTGAAATTCTCACTTGACCACAGTAAAGTGGAGCTGACAACTGCATTTAGTTAATGGTTCATTTGTCAGTATTTTTCAGAGGAGGACTGGAAACATTTATCCTTGAAGGGAAAACACAATCCATGTTCCTTTTCGTGGTAAGGACAAATTTCTGTGGGATAAAGAAATTGTGCTTTGCGAAGTGTGCCTCGGTGTCACAGTGACTGGTCAGCATCAGTTTCTTTTGCAGCTGTCACCATTTAGTTATATGATGCTTTACAGACTAAGGAAGTCTACTTCACCAATTGCTACTCTACTAACTCTACTTTACCCCTACCAACTGCTGTGACCGTATGCTAGAATGACGTAGAGGTAGCAATATAATGCCTAACATGTGTTACCTACTGCAGATTCCGCTCTGATCAGTGTCTGGAGAAGTATCTACACACTGGGCCACCAGCCCAAACATATTTGTTAGTACTGATCTAGGGGGCAAATTCCATCAAGATCAATAATACAACCATCAATCCCTCCCCTCATGCCAGGGTGCTAGGTGTACTCCTGGACTCTGACCTGTCCTTTCAGACCCAAATCCAATCGCTGCCCACATCTTGCATACTTCACCTCTGTAACATCTGCAAAATATGCCCCTTTTTAACTGTTGAAATCACAATGCAACTTATTCACTCCCTTGTTATCTCTCGACTGTTGTAACTCCCTCCTCATTGGCCTTTCTCTCTGCAGGATATCCCCTCTTCAGTCTATCATTGATGCTGCTGCCAGACTCATCCCCCTTACCAACCTTTCAGTGTCCACCACCTCCCTCTGTCAATCCCTCCACCGGCTTGCCATTGCCCAACAAATAAAATTCAAAACACTAACAATAACATACAAAGTCATTTACAACTCTGCACCAATCGTGTTTCCAAATACCATCCAAACCATCCTCTCCGCTCCTTTCAAGACCTCCTGTTCTCTAGCTCCCTTGTCTCCTCCTGCTTGTTTCCAGGACTTCTTCAGAGCTTAGAATATAAACAGAAAAGTCAGTGCTACTACCCATACATCGACAGAAAGCAGAGCTCCCAGGTGCTCGATCCACAGTCGCTGGCTGAGTAGAAGTAATTGAAGAAAAGATGATCCGCACTCCGGTCGTTGCTCTAAAAAATTTGATGTATTTATTGACAAGCCACAGTAGACAAACGCAAATAGGAAAGGTTGGCGCATTTCAGCCTATAAGGCCTTAGTCATAACCACATTACAGACATGAAACTTGTGAAATAAATAGTAGCTCTGAGGATCACTGGCTCCACCCATTAATTGTCTAAATTGACTGCAGGCAATTATCCAAAAGGGGAATCAGCTGAAATACATGTTGGGTGATCCATGTGTAAGCCACTATTTTTCACACACCCTATAGTGATAATATGTACATGTATGCACGCAGCCACGCATGCGCACACACATATAAATTAAAATACACAAATAAATTCAAAAAACATTAAATACAAAGATAAAAATAATAATCCAGGTATGTGAAAAAAGGGGACACCAGAAGGGGAAAAGAAAGAAAAAAAGAAAAAGAGGGGAGACTCCGGGGAGAGGCATTCTTAATGTAAGTGCAAGTCCAGATCCCACCTCAGGTTTAACCCCCGAGGCGATCTAGTTTTTAATCTAAAAATCCACCATGCTTCTCTCCCCAAAAGTCTTCTCTCCCTGTCACCTCCTCTGGGCGAGTGAGGCAACCGTTCTATTCCTCTAAAACAAAAAGAGGAAAGATCGCCCTGATGACATTCCCTAAAGTGACGTGTTGCATTCGAAATATTTCTAGCGTTTAAATTATTTGTGTCACAATAGTGTTCCCCTATATGGGTTCTCAAGGGACGTGTGGTACAGCCTACATATTGGAGGCTGCATGAAATGCAGGTGATCAGGTAAATTACATAATTTGCGCCACAGTTGATGTATTGCTGTATAGTGAACTCTTCATCTGTAGCTGTGGCAACAAATGTTTTACCCAGATCACACAAATTACAATACCTACAGGTTTTTAGGTTTTTATACTGCAGGGATAACTTCCAGGATAGGAAAGCCAGGTAGGTTGGCATTGTTTGGATGAGAATAGACTAGGTGATAGTGCAGTCCCCAGTGTGGGCGCACGTCGGCTAGAAAAAAGGCAACCTGCTTGCAAAATCCCATTTAAATCTTTGTCTGTATACAATATTGGCAGATTCTTTTTTATTATTCTGACTATTTGATTATATTCTTGGGAAAATGTAGTTACAAATGTAATAGGTTTACCCATTTTTCTGTTACTAGAATCGTGAGGTTGATGAGGTTTACTCTTATATTTATTTTTATACTCCCTCTTGGTTTTAGGCTTATCTGACAGTAATTCCTCTCTATTCATTTTCAAAACCCTTTCCAGTCCTTGGTATATAACAGATTCGTTATAACCTCGGTCCAATAAGCGCTGATGAATGACCTTACATTCTAGTTCAAAGGTTGGGCTTGTTGAGCAATTGCGTTTGGCTCGAATAAACTCCCCATAGGGGATGGCATTGATGGTATGGGATGGATGACAACTGGCTGCAAAGAGTGTAGTGTTACCAGAGCATGGTTTCCTATAGGTGCATGTAGAAACATCACCCGTAGTTCGATCTCCCTTTAGGGTGATGTCTAAAAAGTTGATACTGGAAACATCATGCTCAATCGAAAAATGTAGATTTAGCTGATTGACATTAAGGAATTTCCAAAATTCGTTTAATCCCATAATGTCACCATCCCACACCATCACGAGGTCATCAATATAGCGACCATACCATACAATCTGCCTGGCAAAAGGGTTGCTGAGAGAGAACAAAACTTGTTCCTCCCACCAACCCATGTAGAGATTCGCCATGGACGGTGAAAATCTAGCACCTATCGACGCCCCACAGCGCTGGACATAATATACGCCATCAAATAAAAAATAATTATGTTTTAATAAAAGCTCAACGCTTAATAAAATAAACTCCTGTAGCTCCTGCGAATAGGAACTGTAGCGTTGAAGATGATATTGGATGGCCTGCAATCCAGCGCTGTGTGGAATGGACGAATAGAGTGCCCTCACGTCCAGTGTAGCCCACACATAGGTGGATGTCCATTTGACAGATATGATATGGGATAGGACTGTGCTCGTATCCCTGATGTAGCCGGGCAGTCTATGTACCAAAGGCTGTAGGTACTGGTCTACCCATTCTCCCAAACGCTCCAATAAGGAGCCAATTCCAGCTACAATAGGTCTTCCCTGTATGGGACGGTCAGATTTATTAATTTTAGGGAGATGATGGAAGACCGGCACCACAGGTTTATCCACATAGAGATACTCAGCAGTTTTGGATGACAGGACTCTCATGTTGAAGCCCAACTGTAAATGTTTTAAAAGAATAGATTGAAAAACAGTAGTGGGATTATTAGACAGGGGTCGATATATATCAGGATCACTGAGCTGTCTGATAGCTTCAGATCTATATTGTTCCCTGGTCATCACCACCACTGCTCCTCCCTTGTCTGCTTCCTTTATCACTAACCCTTCAGAGCTTCTCCCATCCTCTGGAACTCCCTACCCCAATCTGTCTGGCTATCTCCTACTCTGTCAACTTTTAGGCGATCCCTGAAAACTCATCTTCTCGGGGAACCCTATCCTGCTTTAGCTAATAGCTGAATCTTCTATTTCTCCCACAAGTTCATCCCTCACAGTTATTACCTTTTTGTCCTCCAGCCCCTCCCTATTAGGCTGTAAGCTCACAGGAGCAGGGCCCTCCAAACCCCCTTGTATTCAATTAAATATAACTTTAAGCCTGAAGATTACTTTAAACTCCCAAACATTATATATTTTCTGAAAGCAGACAGAGAATTAATTTGTGGTAGTTCCAATTGTTTGTCACATGAAGTTAACGCAATGGTTTATGAAATGCAAAATTTTAGTAATAGATACACTATAGTTAATTTTAGGGCACACAAATGCAATGTTACCCCTTTTTTTGGGGTAAAATATAAAAGATGAAGTTGCACTGAGTAAATAGACACCCAACATGTCAAGCATTAAAATTACATATGTAAAACAGCAGAAAACCCTCAACACCCTATATTTTCCATAGGCGATGCTTTTACAGCCCCTACAGGTCATCAGGTTAGAGTTATCCAGGAGCCCTGGTGCCAAAATTATTGATTCCACTCTGGCCTGTCCGGTGATATATAACATTTATTGCCATTTTTGTATGTAGGCGGCAAACGCATGGGTTTTTGTATGTATACTTGCATATGTGGGGGTGGGGGGCTCAAACTTTTTTTGTGTCTTTTTAAATGTTTTTTTGTTCTTTAACATTACTTTTTTTGCTATTACATAGGGGACCAATGGCCCCCTTTGTAATAGCATATAGGTGACATGTCCTCTTTATGGCAAGGGGGGTGTAGGGACAGTGTGTGAAAATAGAGGAGCAGTGTTTGTAGTGAAGTGACAGTGTGTACATACAGGCAATGTTACTTGCCGGCTCTGGCTGTCATTGCCGGCTCTAAAATGTAGTATGTCTCCTGCATTAAAAAACATGCCTGTTCACAAAAAAAAACAAGTGTAGCGGGGTGTTACATTTAGGGGGCAGGTGTCTGAGTGTATTCAGGCTCAGATGCACAATTGTTAGGGTCTATGGACTATATTTTCCTGTGGAGGAGATCAATGGTGCCTAGTTCCCTGCAGTCTATAGGTGGCGCTGTCGCCATAGACTGGGGTTGAACCATCGTTGTAAGGTTGTGCCTTTTTGTGTCCCCTCTCAGCGGTTGTACGGCGGGGCGGGTAACCCGCTGTGCCTGCTGGGAGGGGGTATAAAAGGGGCAGCCATCTTCCACACGGGGTCCGAGTCCCAGGCACATTCAGCCTGGGGCTGCTGTTCCGGTTCATCCGCACCCAGGTGCCCTTTGCCTGGGTGAAGGGGATTGAATGCCATCCCAGGCACCTTCGGCCTGGGGTGAGGTACCACTTGAGGAGGCCTGGGGCCCAGTACCTTCGACTGGGTCCCGCGAGGGATCGAGGAATCCTAGGGGTCCACTGAGTGAGGGAACCCGAATCTAGGACGAGGGGGACCAGAGAGGTTACCCTTACCGAAGACCCATTGCAGCAATTTGGTGACGGTGGGGCATCTGGTGACCGTCCGGATGGATGTCTTCTCCCTGACAGGGGTCTAACTTTTTGAAGGCAGTCTACGTTTCATGGTCTGTGGCAGGGACCCAACGTGAATCAGGTCGGTGGCAGAGACCCAACAATCATGGTCTGTGGCAGGGACCTTATTTCACCTGGTTCGTGGCAGGGACCAACCTCACGGTCGGTGGCAGTGACTGTGCCCCATAACTGTTGTGAAATCCTAACAGTTTAGTTTCATTGATAGGATTGTGCCTGGACCTCCTCCCCACTTTGTTCTGAACTGTTCTGTGTCTAACCAGTCGCTCTCAAAGGACTGTTTAATGCTCTGAAGAATAAATAAGTGTTGGACTTTCAGTGGTGTGGAACTTGATTCTCTGGGAGCTAAAGGGTCCTACCTCCACCTGCGTGGAGGGGAGGAATCATCCTCAAGGGAAGTTTTGGCTCTGGACAGGGACACAGGCCCGAAGGTAAAAGGTTATAGCTCACACCTCTGCACACAAGAGGATACGAGCTGGTGGTGTGCCACACTCTCCTCCCTGGTCCCCTAGACGAGAGCCATTGACCGAGAAGAGAAAGAGGGAGTGAGAGGTGAGATCGCTACACACTGTTTAACAGTTTGCTTTAGAAAAAGAGGTTATGGTTTAGAACTTTTGCAAATATATGTGGAACCTACAATATGTCATCAATACCTCTTAAAGGTGTAGGGACACACAAGAAGCTTAACGCAGCACATTGGCAGCTGAGGCCCTTCAGTGTGTCCCTACGCCAAACCCAGCAAGCTAAACAAAAATGGCAATGGCTTCACATTAAAATTAGCTTTTTTAAGCTTATAAATGGGCTTTACACAGGAAATGCAACACAAATGTGCCCGGCACACTTACCAGTGAGCCAATGAAAAACAAAACACTGTTTAAACACTTTTTTGCCTAGAGGTAGCCCATTTCTCGCAGAGACACACTAGAAGCCCAACACAGCACAATGGCAGCTAAAGATCTCCAGGGAGCCCCCATGCCAAAAGTTTACCTCTATCAAGTTTTCACCATTGTTTGTGTTGTCTTTGAAGAATTTTTCTTAATTTCCTGTAAAGGGTGTCACAATAAAACAAAGCAAGGGAACATTTTTAAAGGGAGGTAGACCCAGACAGGAGTAATAACCTGACAGACATCTAACATATGATGGGAGCTGGGTTTCCTGATTTCATAATGATATTGATAATTAGGGACGAGCTTCGTGTTCGAGTCGAACATACGTTCGACTCGAACATCGGCTGTTCGATCGTTCGACGAAGATCGAACGATTTGGGCCGTTCGCGCCAAATTCGAGTGACGCGAACGGCCCACAATGCACTACGCCATTGCAGTGTCATCCAGGCGCTGTGATTGGCCAAGCATGCACTGTGACCCCGCATGCTTGGCCAATCACAGCGCCGGCAGCGAGGAGAGCAATGATTGGCCACAGGCAGGATGCCTGTGGCCAATTATTGCTGAGGGTGTTTAGTACACGCCCCACACTATAAAAGGCCGCCAGCACGGCGGCCTAGTGTAGTGTGTTCCGGAGCAGGGAAAGAGAAGCATAGGCAGGGACAGTGACATTTATTTTTTTCTTGCTTAACCTGGATTCCTTTAGTTTAGGGAAAGAGAAGGATAGGTAGGGAGAGTGTCAGTGTGTTTTACTGTGCGAATCCTTGTTTCTAGGGACAGGGAAGGACAGTGAGGGAATTCTCCTTGTGCTATAGTGTGCTTTAAAAAAACATTTTTTCTAGGGACAGAAAACTATAGGTAGGGAGAGTGTCAGTGTGTTTTACTGTGCGAATCCTTGTTTCTAGGGACAGGGAAGGACAGTGAGGGAATTCTCCTTGTGCTATAGTGTGCTTTAAAAAAACATTTTTTCTAGGGACAGAAAACTATAGGTAGGGAGAGTGTCAGTGTGTTTTACTGTGCGAATCCTTGTTTCTAGGGACAGGGAAGGACAGTGAGGGAATTCTCCTTGTGCTATAGTGTGCTTTAAAAAAACATTTTTTCTAGGGACAGAAAACTATAGGAAGGAAGAGTGTCAGTTTCTTTCACTGTGATAATCCTTGTTTCTAGGGACAAAGAAGGAAAGTGAGTGAAATTCTCCTTGTGCTATAGTGTGCTTTAAAAAAACATTTTTTCTAGGGACAGAAAACTATAGGTAGGGAGAGTGTCAGTGTCTTTTACTGTGCGAATCCTTGTTTCTAGGGACAGGGAAGGACAGTGAGGGAATTCTCCTTGTGCTATAGTGTGCTTTAAAAAAACATTTTTTCTAGGGACAGAAAACTATAGGAAGGAAGAGTGTCAGTTTCTTTCACTGTGATAATCCTTGTCTCTAGGGACAAAGAAGGAAAGTGAGTGAAATTCTCCTTGTGCTATAGTGTGCTTTAAAAAAACATTTTTTCTAGGGACAGAAAACTATAGGTAGGGAGAGTGTCAGTGTCTTTTACTGTGCGAATCCTTGTTTCTAGGGACAGGGAAGGACAGTGAGGGAATTCTCCTTGTGCTATAGTGTGCTTTAAAAAAACATTTTTTCTAGGGACAGAAAACTATAGGAAGGAAGAGTGTCAGTTTCTTTCACTGTGATAATCCTTGTTTCTAGGGACAAAGAAGGAAAGCGAGGGAAATTCTCCTTGTGCTATAGTGTGCTTTAAAAAAACATTTTTTCTAGGGACAGAAAACTATAGGTAGGGAGAGTGTCAGTGTGTTTTACTGTGCGAATCCTTGTTTCTAGGGACAGGGAAGGACAGTGAGGGAATTCTCCTTGTGCTATAGTGTGCTTTAAAAAAACATTTTTTCTAGGGACAGAAAACTATAGGTAGGGAGAGTGTCAGTGTGTTTTACTGTGCGAATCCTTGTTTCTAGGGACAGGGAAGGACAGTGAGGGAATTCTCCTTGTGCTATAGTGTGCTTTAAAAAAACATTTTTTCTAGGGACAGAAAACTATAGGAAGGAAGAGTGTCAGTTTCTTTCACTGTGATAATCCTTGTTTCTAGGGACAAAGAAGGAAAGTGAGGGAAATTCTCCTTGTGCTATAGTGTGCTTTAAAAAAACATTTTTTCTAGGGACAGAAAACTATAGGTAGGGAGAGTGTCACTGTCTTTTACTGTGCGAATCCTTGTTTCTAGGGACAGGGAAGGACAGTGAGGGAATTCTCCTTGTGCTATAGTGTGCTTTAAAAAAACATTTTTTCTAGGGACAGAAAACTATAGGTAGGGAGAGTGTCAGTGTGTTTTACTGTGCGAATCCTTGTTTCTAGGGACAGGGAAGGACAGTGAGGGAATTCTCCTTGTGCTATAGTGTGCTTTAAAAAATCATTTTTTCTAGGGACAGAAAACTATAGGTAGGGAGAGTGTCAGTGTGTTTTACTGTGCGAATCCTTGTTTCTAGGGACAGGGAAGGACAGTGAGGGAATTCTCCTTGTGCTATAGTGTGCTTTAAAAAAACATTTTTTCTAGGGACAGAAAACTATAGGAAGGAAGAGTGTCAGTTTCTTTCACTGTGATAATCCTTGTTTCTAGGGACAAAGAAGGAAAGTGAGTGAAATTCTCCTTGTGCTATAGTGTGCTTTAAAAAAACATTTTTTCTAGGGACAGAAAACTATAGGTAGGGAGAGTGTCAGTGTCTTTTACTGTGCAAATCCTTGTTTCTAGGGACAGGGAAGGACAGTGAGGGAATTCTCCTTGTGCTATAGTGTGCTTTAAAAAAACATTTTTTCTAGGGACAGAAAACTATAGGTAGGGAGAGTGTCAGTGTGTTTTACTGTGCGAATCCTTGTTTCTAGGGACAGGGAAGGACAGTGAGGGAATTCTCCTTGTGCTATAGTGTGCTTTAAAAAAACATTTTTTCTAGGGACAGAAAACTATAGGTAGGAAGAGTGTCAGTTTCTTTCACTGTGATAATCCTTGTTTCTAGGGACAAAGAAGGAAAGTGAGGGAAATTCTCCTTGTGCTATAGTGTGCTTTAAAAAAACATTTTTTCTAGGGACAGAAAACTATAGGTAGGGAGAGTGTCAGTGTGTTTTACTGTGCGAATCCTTGTTTCTAGGGACAGGGAAGGACAGTGAGGGAATTCTCCTTGTGCTATAGTGTGCTTTAAAAAAACATTTTTTCTAGGGACAGAAAACTATAGGAAGGAAGAGTGTCAGTTTATTTCACTGTGATAATCCTTGTTTCTAGGGACAAAGAAGGAAAGTGAGGGAAATTCTCCTTGTGCTATAGTGTGCTTTAAAAAAACATTTTTTCTAGGGACAGAAAACTATAGGTAGGAAGAGTGTCAGTTTCTTTCACTGTGATAATCCTTGTTTCTAGGGACAAAGAAGGAAAGTGAGGGAAATTCTCCTTGTGCTATAGTGTGCTTTAAAAAAACATTTTTTCTAGGGACAGAAAACTATAGGTAGGGAGAGTGTCAGTGTGTTTTACTGTGCGAATCCTTGTTTCTAGGGACAGGGAAGGACAGTGAGGGAATTCTCCTTGTGCTATAGTGTGCTTTAAAAAAACATTTTTTCTAGGGACAGAAAACTATAGGTAGGGAGAGTGTCAGTGTGTTTTACTGTGCGAATCCTTGTTTCTAGGGACAGGGAAGGACAGTGAGGGAATTCTCCTTGTGCTATAGTGTGCTTTAAAAAAACATTTTTTCTAGGGACAGAAAACTATAGGTAGGGAGAGTGTCAGTGTGTTTTACTGTGCGAATCCTTGTTTCTAGGGACAGGGAAGGACAGTGAGGGAATTCTCCTTGTGCTATAGTGTGCTTTAAAAAAACATTTTTTCTAGGGACAGAAAACTATAGGAAGGAAGAGTGTCAGTTTCTTTCACTGTGATAATCCTTGTTTCTAGGGACAAAGAAGGAAAGTGAGGGAAATTCTCCTTGTGCTATAGTGTGCTTTAAAAAAACATTTTTTCTAGGGACAGAAAACTATAGGTAGGGAGAGTGTCACTGTCTTTTACTGTGCGAATCCTTGTTTCTAGGGACAGGGAAGGACAGTGAGGGAATTCTCCTTGTGCTATAGTGTGCTTTAAAAAAACATTTTTTCTAGGGACAGAAAACTATAGGTAGGGAGAGTGTCAGTGTGTTTTACTGTGCGAATCCTTGTTTCTAGGGACAGGGAAGGACAGTGAGGGAATTCTCCTTGTGCTATAGTGTGCTTTAAAAAATCATTTTTTCTAGGGACAGAAAACTATAGGTAGGGAGAGTGTCAGTGTGTTTTACTGTGCGAATCCTTGTTTCTAGGGACAGGGAAGGACAGTGAGGGAATTCTCCTTGTGCTATAGTGTGCTTTAAAAAAACATTTTTTCTAGGGACAGAAAACTATAGGAAGGAAGAGTGTCAGTTTCTTTCACTGTGATAATCCTTGTTTCTAGGGACAAAGAAGGAAAGTGAGTGAAATTCTCCTTGTGCTATAGTGTGCTTTAAAAAAACATTTTTTCTAGGGACAGAAAACTATAGGTAGGGAGAGTGTCAGTGTCTTTTACTGTGCGAATCCTTGTTTCTAGGGACAGGGAAGGACAGTGAGGGAATTCTCCTTGTGCTATAGTGTGCTTTAAAAAAACATTTTTTTCTAGGGACAGAAAACTATAGGTAGGGAGAGTGTCAGTGTCTTTTACTGTGCGAATCCTTGTTTCTAGGGACAGGGAAGGACAGTGAGGGAATTCTCCTTGTGCTATAGTGTGCTAAAGCATTCCTCATCAACCATCTTTGAAATCCTAGTTTTTTTGGACAGTCAGGGAAATTGTCGTTGTGCTATTCTGTGCAAAAGCAATCATCCTCAACCATATTTAGAAATCCTTAAGTAAAGGGACAGAGAAGGACACCTGAAGGTAGCCCTTATTGCTTTTTTCCCATCTCCCTGCAGGCCATCTATTAGAATGTCTGGAAGGCAAACAAGGAGAGGCAGACAGTCAGGAGGCAATAAAAGAGGGCAAGCAGGCTCTGTGTCTGGGGGCAACAGTGCTGGTCGTGGACGCGGTGCATTGTCATCAGCACATGGCCATGGGACACGCTTGTCCTTCTTTTCGGCAGCTGGACATGTTGAGCCACATCATGCCGAAGACTTGGTAGAGTGGATGACCAAGCCCTCCTCCTCCTCCTCATCCTCTCTCACCCAGGCTCAGGGTACTGGAAAAGCAGCTGCCAAAGCGTCCTCTTCCCTGGTATCAATGTCAGACTCATCATCAGTCACTCCTTCCCTAGACCCACCATGTCCTCCTCCTGAGGAGTCCCCCGAACTGTTTGAGCACAGTGTTGGGTACATGCTCCAGGAGGATGCCCAGCGTTTCGAAGGGTCTGATGATGAAACCCAGCTAGAGGAAGGCAGTAGCGTGAAAGCAGACAGAGGGGATGCTCAAGAAGGACACCAATCTGGCAGTCATGTTCCAGCAGCTGCAGCATACTGCCAGATTGGCTCCAGTGATGAGGAGGGAGGTGATGATGAGGTCACTGACTCCACGTGGGTGCCTAATAGGAGAGAGGAGGAGGAGGAGGATGAGGAGGAGGCACATCTCCAACGAGGCAGGATGCCCTTTGGTGGCCAGCGTAAGGGCAGTACACCGACGGAATCACACCGCAGAGCTCCGCCTGTGCAGGGCGCTGCCTCTGCCCGTCATTCAAAAAGTTCTTTGGTGTGGGCCTTTTTTGAGGCTAGTGCATCAGATCGCACAGCTGCTGTTTGCAACATATGTCTCAAGCGTATATCGCGTGGCCAAAACATCAGCCGCTTGGGTACCACATGCCTGACCAGACATATGTTGACCTGCCATGCAGCTCGTTGGCAAGCCTACCTCAAAGACCCACACCAAAGAACAAAGCGGACCTCTCCTTGCACCGCATCAGCTGGGATCTCCAACCCCACTATAACTTCAGTCCTCTCTGAAACATGCACTGAGAGGAATGAAGGTGTAGAATTAGGTGTGTCACAGCCAAGTACTTGCGGCCACTCTGCTAGCAGTACACCGACGTCCGATTCTAGCAGGCAAATTTCCCTGCCCCAGCTGCTGGACCGTCGAAAGAAGTTCACTCCCAGCCATCCACATGCCCAGCGGTTGAATGCTAGCTTGTTTAAATTGCTAGCGCTTCAACTGCTGCCTTTTCAGTTGGTAGACTCGGCCCCCTTCCGTGAGTTTGTGCAATGTGCGGTTCCTCAGTGGCAGGTTCCCAAACGCCACTTTTTCTCACGGAAGGCTATTCCGGCTCTCTACCGGCATGTGGAAGGCAATGTCTTGGCCTCGCTGGACAGGGCGGTCAGCGGTAAGGTGCATATTACCGCTGACTCATGGTCCAGCAGGCATGGACAGGGACGTTACCTTTCTTTCACGGCCCATTGGGTCACTCTTTTGGCAGCTGGGAAGGATGCAGGACAAGGTGCAGTAGTGTTGGAGGTTGTTCCACCGCCACGCCTCCAAAATGCTACTACTGGTTGTGACACACCTCTCTCCTCCACCCCCTCCTCTTCTTCTTCCTCCATGGCCTCTTCCTGTGGTTTGTCCTCGGAACCAGCGGTGCTCCGTAGGCGTTCAAGGGGCTACGCAAGTACGCAGGCAAAAAGATGCCATGCCGTGCTTGTGCTGGTGTGTTTGGGGGACAGAAGCCACACTGGGGGCAGAGGTCCTGTCTACTCTGCAGGGCCAGGCCGAGAGGTGGTTGACGCCACGCCAGCTTAAGCCAGGAATGGTGGTTTGCGACAATGGCACCAACCTCCTCTCCGCCCTCCGACAGGGACAACTGACCCATGTGCCCTGTGTGGCTCACGTCCTTAACCTGGTGGTGCAGCGGTTCTTGGGCAGGTACCCGGGCTTACAGGATGTCCTGAGGCAGGCCAGGAAAGTCTGTGTGCATTTCCGCAGATCTTATAATGCCAGTGCTCGCCTGGCTGAGCTGCAAAAGGAGTTGAACCTGCCCAAGAACCGCCTTATATGTGACATGCCCACCAGGTGGAACTCAACGTTGGCCATGCTGCAGCGGCTGCACACGCAGCAGAGGGCCATCAATGAGTACCTGTGCGACTACGGCACCAGGACAGGGTCAGGGGAGCTTGGTTTTTTTTCTCCACGCCAGTGGGGCATGATCAGGGATGCTTGCACTGTCCTGGCACCATTTGAGGAGGCCACGAGGATGGTGAGCAGTGACAGTGCATGCATCAGTGACACTGTACCTCTTGTCCACCTGTTGGAGCACACGCTGCGTGGAATAATGGACAGGGCACTTGAGGCAGAACAGAGGCAGGAAGAGGAGGACTTCCTTGCCTCTCAAGGCCCCCTTTACCCAGACAGTGTTCCTTCTGTCCCACCCATCGCACAGGAAGAGGAGGAGGAGGAGGAGGATTGTGTCAGCATGGAGGTGGAGGCTGGCACTCAGCATCATCAGCAGCAGTGTTTTAGGGATGATTTACAGTCCCAAGAAACCAGTGGACTTGTACGTGGCTGGGAGGAGGTGGCTGCGGATCATGTCGTCCTTAGTGACCCAGAGGACTCCGGAGCGAATGCCTCAGCAAACCTACGCTGCATGGCCTCCCTGATCCTGCAAAGTCTGCGGAAGGATCCTCATATTCTTCGGATCAAGGAGAGGGACCATTACTGGCTGGCCACTCTCCTTGATCCACGGTACAAGGGTAAGGTTGCGGACCTTATGTTACCGTCGCAGAGGGAGCAGAGGATGAGACAACTCCGGGAGGCCTTGCAGAAAGGTCTGTGCAACGCGTTCCCAGAGACTGGGAGGTTACAAACTCCTGGTCCTGGACAACGAGTTGCTGAGGCTTCGGCCAGTCAAAGAAGGAGCGGTGGGGAAGGTGGCCGTCTGACCGATGCGTTCAGACAATTCTTTAGTCCGCAGCCCCAAAGTATGATCGGTTCCAGCAACCATCGCCAGCGTCTGATAAACATGGTGCAGGAATATCTAGGGGCAAGGTCAGACTTGGACACCTTCCCCACCGAAAATCCTCTGGCTTACTGGGTCTTGAGGATGGATCACTGGCCAGAGCTTGCACAGTATGCAATTGAGCTACTGGCCTGTCCTGCATCCAGCGTTCTTTCGTAACGCACATTCAGTGCTGCTGGAGGATTTGTCACGGATCACAGGGTGCGCCTGTCCACCGACTCGGTTGATCGACTGACTTTCATCAAGATGAACCAGTCTTGGATCACCACCAGCTACCACACACCTGATGCTGATATAACAGACTAATTGATTTTAACATGTCACATCCCTTCAAGACTGATGCTGATGCTGAGTGCCTGTGCTGTTATGTTGACTGGCTATCCTCCTCCTCCGAGTCCTCAATGATACGATTGATGATGATAGCTTGGAAGATCATTTTTGTTTATGGGTGCCGCCACCAGTGGCTAAGGCCCAATTTTTCAGCCCCTGTTTTACAGGGGCGTGTAATTACAGTTTTTTTAGCAATAATTTGCCATAGGGCTCATTGCTGTGCTCCAAGTACAGTATCTGTGAGGGGTTGGAGTGTTGTGGCACCAGTGCCTAAGGCCCAATTTTTCAGCCCCTGTTTAACAGGGGCGTGTCATTACAATTTTTGAAGCAATACTTTGCAACAGGGCTCATTGCTGTGCTCCAAGTACAGTATCTGTGAGGGGTTGTAGTGTTGTGCCACCAGTGCCTAAGGCCCAATTTTTCAGCCCCTGTTCAACAGGGGCATGCAATTACAATTCTTGATCTAATAATTCACAGCAGGGCCCATTGCTGCACCCACCAAGAGTAACTCTGAGGGCTTACAGTGTTGTGGCAACGCCACCACCACCACCACCACCACGAAAGGCCCAATTTTTCAGCCCCTGTTCAAAAGGGGCATGTAATTACAATTCTTGATCTAATAATTCACAGCAGGGCCCATTCCTGCACCCACCAAGAGTAACTCTGAGGGCTTACAGTGTTGTGGCAACACCACCACCACCACCACCACCACCACGAAAGGCCCAATTTTTCAGCCCCTGTTCAACAGGGGCATGCAATTACAATTCTTGATCTAATAATTCACAGCAGGGCCCATTCCTGCACCCACCAAGAGTAACTCTGAGGGCTTACAGTGTTGTGGCAACACCACCACCACCACCACGAAAGGCCCAATTTTTCAGCCCCTGTTCAACAGGGGCATGCAATTACAATTCTTGATCTAATAATTCACAGCAGGGCCCATTGCTGCACCCACCAAGAGTAACTCTGAGGGCTTACAGTGTTGTGGCAACACCACCACCACCACCACCACCACGAAAGGCCCAATTTTTCAGCCCCTGTTCAACAGGGGCATGCAATTACAATTCTTGATCTAATAATTCACAGCAGGGCCCATTCCTACACCCACCAAGAGTAACTCTGAGGGCTTACAGTGTTGTGGCAACACCACCACCACCACCACCACCACGAAAGGCCCAATTTTTCAGCCCCTGTTCAACAGGGGCATGCAATTACAATTCTTGATCTAATAATTCACAGCAGGGCCCATTGCTGCACCCACCAAGAGTAACTGTCAGGGCTTACAGTGTTGTGGCACCAGCACCACCATCAAAGGCCCAATTTTTACTACCACTGTTCAACAATTATATGTAATTAAAATTCCTGATATAATAGTTGACAGCAGGGCGTTCCAGCACCAACCAAGAGTAACTGTGAGTGCTTACAGTGTTGTGCCAACACCAACAACTAAGGGGCCTATTTCTGCAGAGTATATACGGCAGGTCCCTACTTTCAAACATCCAACTTACAAACGACTCCTACTTGCAAACGCAAGAAGACAACAGAAAGTGAGAGGAAATCTACCACTAGGAAGGAAAATTCTCTCCTGTAAGAATAAATATGGGAGAAAGGTGTCTCCTCTGTACTGATGCTTTATCAGCAATCCTTGTTTCAAGAAAAACACCACATTTCAAAAACAGTTGTCATTGGGACGGAAAGTGAGGTGAAATGTTCTGAACAGGGGCACAGACAGCAAAACAAATGTTACAGGGGTGATAACCCTTACCTATGTTTTCCAAAAAGTTTAAAAATAGATTTTTGGGCTGGAGCTACACTTCAACAATGTACCTGTTCAAAATTACAAACAGATTCTACATAAGAACAAACCTACAGTCCCTGTCTTGTATGCACCGCCTGTATACGGCTGTTCAGAGTATATAGGGCCTTTTTTATTTTATGTGCGGGGTTCCCCTTAATATCCATACAAGACCCAAAGGGGCTGGTAATGGGCTGGGGTGGGGGGGGGGGTCATGGGGTAGCTATGCCATTTTTCTTAAAGATTTTCATCCATATTACCGGGACCAGACATTACATTAAAGCCGCAAGCAGTTTTAAATGGCTTTTTTTTCCTTTAGAAGTGTCATTTTGTGCAGGGACAGTTCTAAACACGGGAAACACGTGGCACTTCACAGGCATACTTTAGACACCCCCCAGGTACGATATTTAAAGGAATATTTGACTTTTTTTTTTCACTTTATGCATCATTAAAATGACTGCTCCCGAAAAACGACCGTTTTTAAAACTTCTTTTTGCATTGATACATGTCCCCTGGTGCACAACCCGGGTTCCCAAACCCTTTTTAGGACAATAACATGCATAATAGTTGTTATAATTAGCACTTTAGAATTCGAACGTTCGCATCCATTGTATTTAATAGGGTTCTAATGTTCGTACGAACTTTCGGTCCGTTCGCGGGTTCTGGTGCGAACCGAACCCGGGGGTGTTCGGCTCATCACTATTGATAATATGTACTGTAAATCAATATATCATTAAAAATCCTAATATTGCATAGTGAATGATTGACCTGGCGATTAAGGGTTTTTAACTTATTCTTAACTGGAGATGAGAGAATTTCTAAGAAGTTTGATCAGTCAGGGGTTCAGCTGAACTTTTAAAAAATGTCCAAGTTTCAGAAATTTTTAACTTTTGAACTGAAAGTGCAATAAAGTCAATGGCATTCTCAATCAGGCTTCAAGTTTGTATAGCTGAGTTGCAAAAGATGCAAATTGTGCAGAATAGTTTTTCAAGATCCTGCCAGCCCTGCCTATAATGATGAGAACAAATTGCCTGGGTCACTTTCTTTAAACATTTTACTATGGGTGTGACCTGGCAAGGCAGACATAGCCTTTAGAGCAGCATTTGGTCCTTTTTACCCAGAAATCTTTTGGCAATCCAAACTAAAAATCACACTTAGATTCAGATTTGGCCATCTGAATGCAAAAAGTGTTGTTCAAATTGAAAAAAAAAAAGTATGGGATATGTGAAAAACAAAAATACTCACCTAGGTGGATGAAGCAATAATTTGATTCTGCATCTGTCCCTCACCAGCTCCAGACTAAGAACTGAGCAATCAAACACCGCTGATCGCTCAGCTCCTGGTCTTCAGGCTGCAGAGAGCTAGTGACTTTCAGTCACTGACTCTCTCTGCCCCTCCAGTGCTCAATAGAGCGCAGGGCTGTGGAGGGGGTGGGGCTCTCCGCAGCTCTTTAAATGGTCCTGATCTGGGTGGATCCTGATCATATGGTCGAAATCTTTACAAAGCTTGGACTTGCTTTTGTGCTTTGTCAGCTGAAAACGGGTCACAAGAGTGCAGAACGCACTGCACTCCTGTGATCCATAGAAGTACAGCCAAAAAGCTTTGGCTATTCTTCCCATTTAGCAACATCTTAAATTCAGGATCAACTTTACTCTCAACAGACAGGTTTTTCTTGTTTACTCCAAAAAGTATGGCACAGCGAAAAAGCAACATCTAACATATGATACATTAAAGATTTTGATAATGTCCATGGGTTGATCATTGTCTGCCAAAACTTCATTACACATTCTTAAATGTGTACTTGCAGATATGCACTTGTGTGTGAATAAAGTTTGTACTTGGCCCTATTTATTTCCAAATCCTTAGAGCTGTACTGTACAATTACTTTAAATGTAAATCTACAAGACATTTCCCACTTGTAGCCTAATATTATTCTGCATACGACAGGTTTCCATAGACATGGCATCTCCCCAGCAAAGGATTAGGAACCCTCAAATGTTCTGCACTTTTGCAGTTTTTTGACACTAGCAGACTGCTTTGTGGATCATTTTTTCCTTCAAATATTAAATACATACCGAGAAACCATTTGTAAATTTCCCATTGGCTAGGAATGCTCTTAAGAATATACCATTAGTAATACATGAAATGTATTCCCCATACATTATTTATTTTAATAAATAGGCTGAAGTTTAATTGAAAGCGGGTAATGAAGTCATCTGTATGTATTAACACATAATTGTTGTATATATCTTGGATAATATATCTAAAAGAAAATGGCTTAAAATTTAGACATTGTAAGAATTTTATGTCCTGGAAAACAAAACACAAATGTGCTAGGTCTTTAGTTTTCATATTTAGCAAATCCTATGTTTTATTGAGATGCGTAAAATGCCTAAATGATGGATGATTTTATATTTTGTTTCACTCCCCGGGGTAGAAAGGCTGCTCCTTCATACTGAGAGGAGGCAGCTTTTGTGAATTTGACACATTATATGGATCCTGTCTGGAAGACTTTCATTGGAGCTGTTCCATGCATTTTTAACTAGGTGAATGCCTCACAGCAAACTAACAACACGCTGGTAGGATCACATTTACCAGTTGAGTTCAAAAAGCCTCTGAAGTGGGGAAAAATATACTTTCCAGCTTAAAGACAAAACTATTTTTGTCATTTTGAATAAAGTAAGGGAGGGTTATAACCCATTTCAGTTTTTTTTTTTGGCCTTCTGTGTCCCATATTTTCCTTCATTTCCTGCCCCATTGCCAAACAGGAAGTAAGAAGAAATACATCCTACGTGCTGATGTTCTTGTTGTCACTAGAATTTGTGTTCCCATTGGAAGATTTCCTGTCTATTCCCATTCTGGTGACAACCCAAAATTTGGGATATTCGTTTACTTTTAATGATAACAATAACCGGGACAGAGAGCAATAAAAACCTGACAGGTGGTCTAACCCTCCTACAGTCTAAAACTAAACAAAAAGTTTTCAATTTAGTTACACTTTAGGTTGAATATTCAAAAACCAACAACACAAAATGAAAATCATAGAAAGTGATTGTAAAGTCTCGTTATTTTTTAAATAACAAACATGTTATACTTACCTCCTCTGTGCAGTGGATTTGCACAGAGCAGCCTGGATCCTCCTCTTCTCAGGTCCCTCTTCGGTGCTCCTGAACCCTCCCTCCTGTTGAGTGCCCCACAGCAAGCAGCTTGCTATTGGGGCACCCGAGCCGAGTCACAGCTCTCTGTGTCCATTTAGACACAGAGCTCCCACCCGGCCCCTCCCCCTCTCTCCCCTGATTGGCTAACTGAATTCAACATGGCTGTGACAATCCGTTCAGAACTACGCATGCCTGCTATAGTGGGGCAGGTCTGGCGGAGTCGGTCCCTGAGCGTGTCTTGTGATGTCATGGTGCAAGGGAGCCAAGAAGAGCGGCTGGACCCTCATATGCGGGTCTGCGGGACGGGAGCAATGCAAAGCGGGAGCAGGACTGTCAGTACTGTTTGGGCTGGAGTGGAGTGAAGGGACCACCTGGAATGGAGAGAGACTGTCACTGCGACTCAGGAAGGGATGTGTCGTGTCGGTGATCTGTGCTGCTGCACACTGCTGTCAGTGTCACTGTGAGAGTCAATTTCATGTATCTGTGCTTCCCATTCTAATTTCTTGCCCTCCTGAATCCTGTCCCGAGCTACTTACTATATTGAAAATTAAATAAGAAATATGTTCTTTGCCTTAATATCTACCTTAACCACATAAGGACTGCCGCACGATGATATACGCCGACAGAATGGCATGGCTGGGCACAAGGGCATACAGGGACGTCCCCTTTAAGATCCCAGCCGTGGGTCACGCGCGCGCCACCGGCGGCACGCGCGCGACCCGGTCCGAAGCTACATGACCGTGACCGCACCACCATGCTTGACTGTAAGCAAGACACACTTGTCTTTGTACCCCTCACCTGGTTGCCGCCACACACGCTTGACACCATCTGAGCCAAATACATTTATATTAGTCTCAGACCACAGGACATGGTTCCAGTAATCCATGTCCTTAGTCTGCTTGTCTTCAGCAAACTGTTTGCGGGCATTCTTTGGCATCATCTTTAGAAGAGGCTTCCTTCTGGGAAGCCAGACATGCAGACCAATTTGATGCAGTGTGCAGTGTATGGTCTGAGGACTGACAGGCTAACCCCCCACCCCTTTAACCTCTGCAGCAATGCTAACAGCACTTATACATCTATTTCCCAAAGACAACTTCTGGATATGACGCTGAGCACGTGCACTCAACTTCTTTGGTCGACCATGGTGAGGCCTGTTCTGAGTAGAACCTGTCCTGTTAAACCGCTGCATGGTCTTGGCCACCGTGCTGCAGCTCAGTTTCAGGGTCTTGGCAATCTTCTTATAGCCTAGGCCATCTTTATGTAGACCATCAATTCTTTTTTTCATATCCTTCGAGAATTCTTTGCCATCAGGTGCCGTGTTGAACTTCCAGTGACCAGTATGAGAGATTGAGAGCAATAAAACCACATTTAACACACCTGCTCCCCATTTACACCTGAGACCTTGTAACACTAACGAGTCACATGACACCAGGGAGGGAAAAAATGGCTAATTGGGCCCAATTTGGACATTTTCACTTAGGGGTGTACTCACTTTTGTTGCCAGCAGTTTAGACATTAATGGCTGTGTGTTGTGTTATTTTGAGGGGACAACAAATTTACACTGTTATACAAAGCTGTACACTCACTACTTTACATTGTAGCAAAGTGTCATTTCTTCAGTGTTGTCACATGAAAAGATATAATAAAATATTTATGTAGCGGGTATTTGAATTTAAGGGGAGCATCTGGGTGGTAGTGTAACCCAGATGCACTGATTGCTAGGAAATCCGAGACCCTTTTATGGTTCTTGGAGGACTCTGGTGGTGTGAGGTTCCCTGCGGCCTGCAGGTGGCATTGTCGCCCTGGCCGGAGTTGAACCCACACCGCAAGACTGTGCCTTTTTGTCCTCCCCTGGCGCTGGTACGGCGGGGCGGGGAACCCACTGTGACGCAAAGGGAGAGGGGATAAAAGGGGCGGACGCCCTTACCACGGGGTTAGGAGTTCAGAGTCGGAGGACACGGCCGCACTCAGGCACCCTCAGCCTGGGTGCTGGCGTTCCGGTGTTCCGGGCCCAGGTGCCCTTGACCTGACCGGAGCGGGAGATGGAGTCCATCTCAGGCACCTTTAGCCTGGGGTGAGGTACTATGGCGGATGCCTGGGGCTCAGTACCTTCGACTGAGTTCCGCGAGGGTGGAGGAATCCGAGGGGGCCCTAACTCCTTGGGTGCCCGTGTCTGAGGTCGAGGAGACTGGTGAGCGGAACTTCTCTGGAGAGTCCGGCGCAGCATTGCTGGTGACAGAGAGGCCTCCGGTGACTCCCTTGGACGGATATCCTTCCCCTGACAGGGGCTGTGCTAGCGAAGGTAATTCATGTTCTACCTCATATAGTCAGTGGCAGTGACTATTCGCCATTGGTGACACCACATTGGTTAGCGATACTTTAAAGGATTGTGCCTCGACCTACTCCCATTAATACTGAACTGTTGCAAAGGTCCCAACTTGACTGTGCTGTATGTTTATTCGCTGAGAAGAATAAAACTGTGTTGGACCTATTCAGTGTGTGGAACTCTGGTTACTAGGAGCAAAGGGGGAGTCAAGCACGGAGGAAAGGACTTGACTCTAGGACACCTACACAAAGCCCGATCTTTCTGGCCTTCACCTCTTCACTATGGAGGACATGGGCCGTGGTGTATCTCATCCCTCCCCCCGGTACTAACACCCCTAGACAAAGACAAACAAGCCAAGAATGAGAAGGGGTGAGAGGGGTGAGGTCGCTACATTTATAAAAATGTGAGGGGTGTACTCACTTTTGTGAGATACTGTAACTGTTTGTCTGTGTGCATGTGCAAAATGAATGTGAATGGGAGTGATTTTATAATTATACATCAGCTGCTGCACTTGCAGGGTTCTAATGAGGAAAGTGAAAAGGTCTGAATCCCTTTAGACATGATTTCCATTTAGGAGTATTTCACCAAAAATGACAGAAGTGCAGGCTTCTGGGAAAATCAATAAGCCAATCACACAAACAGGAAATTACATTTCTAGGGGGCTTTCTGTCAACAACCTGTTTGCAGAATGTCTCCAGGTTGCCATATTGCATTGCATTTTACAGAAGATTACAGTGCTCTAGATTGAAAAGGAAAGGGAAATTTTAATAGCATTGTATTACAATATGGCTTGTGACGAAATTGTATATGCTATATTATTATTTTTTTTATTTGCTATTTTTTTTCCATAAAAAAGGAATTACCCTTTAGAACTATTTTATTGGTACTTATTTTTATAGCCAGGAGTTACCACACCAAAAACCCCAGCATGAGAAAAATATTTTATTGGTACTTATTTTTATAGTCAGGAGTTACCCCACCAAACCCCCAGCATTTTGGCATCTAAGAAGTAGCACAAATTATGTAATAAAAAGGTTTTTACATTTTATTGATACAAAAATTTATTAAAAAAGGACACATATCCAAAGACATAAAATAAACGATATTTGCGATAACATTTTTGTTGTTATGTTGGTATTGCTGGCTGGCAATAAGGTATTCTCAGGTGAGTCTTAAGGACATGGGATGTAATTAATTCTTCATGTACAGCAATTTCTCTACATGTTTCGCTGTAACAACCACTTCTTTGGGAGGAATTACTTACTACCATTCAAAGAGGACCAGCAGCCAAAATATAGCAGCAACAGCAAGGAAACCCAAAGGTACTCCACCACGGCAGACATGGGGAATAACCACAAGCACACATATCTATATAACAGCAAAATGGTCTTATAGATCAACCTGGGGGAAGGGGTATTTGCCCACAGCCAATACGCACCTCACCAGAGTAGATAACCACTTGAAGGTAGTTCTTGCAGTATATTAACCACTTAACGACCGCCCCATGTACATATACGTCGGCAGAATGGCACGGACAGGCACAATCACGTACCTGTACGTGCCTGCCTTCGCGCGGGTGGGGGGTCCGATCGGACCCCCCCCGGTACATGAGGCGGTCGGTATCGCTTCAGGAGCGATCCGGGATGAGGGCGCGGCCATTGGTTTCTGGCCACCCCCTCGTGATTGCTCCCAGCGAATGAAATGCTTCCTCTGCCTGTGTAAAGTTAACACAGGCAGAGGAAGTGATGTCATCTCTCCATGCGGCGCTCTGTTCGTCCAGAGCGCCGAGGAGAGAAGACATCAGGTTAGTGCACCAACACTACACTGACACGTAGGTACACATAGGCACACATTTTACCCCCCAGTCACCCCCAGATCAGCCCCCAGCCCCCAGTCACAGTGTCACTGATTGCAGTGATTAGGGATGGGCCCGGTGCTCGATTCGAACCCATGTTCGAATCGAGCATCGGGCGTTCGCTCGCTCGTCGAGCCCAGAACTATTTGGGCCGTTCGCATCACATTCGTGTGATGCGAGCGGCCCCGCAATGCATTGCGGCCGGCGCGGCCGGCGCAGTGCATTGCTGGCTGATGATTGGCCAAGCATGCACTGTGACCCCGCATGCTTGGCCAATCACAGCGCCCGAAACTCGGAGAGCAATAATTGGCTACAGGCAGGACGCCTGTAGCCAATTACAGCTCAGGGGCTTTAGTACACGCCCCACCATTTAAAAGGCCGCCACGCCATCGGCCCCGGTCACATGAGTTCCGGCTTTAGGAGAGATTAGTCTGCTGATTCTGTCTTTGCTTGATACTGAAAGATTTGCTCTTCTTTGCTAAACCATTGGCTATTTCTTTGCTAAACCATTGCTACCTAAGTCATTGATCGTTCATTGCTGCTGATTGCACAGTTAGTGTGTTATTAGCTGCTGCTGGGGATTAGTCTGGTGCGTGCTTACTGTTAGTACAGTATTGCAGTAGTACCAACCGCAGTGCTGTTAGCACAGCATTGCACCCCAACAGCACCCATAGGACTTCTAGTGTGTTAGTGGCAGCAAACAGAGCTCCTATATTTTCTTCTCAGCAGCACCCATAGGACTTCTAGTGTGTTAGTGGCAGCAAACAGAGCTCCTATATTTTCTTCTCAGCACCACCCATAGGACTTCTAGTGTGTTAGTGGCATCACACAGAGCTCCTATATTTTCTTCTCAGCAGCACCCATAGGACTTCTAGTGTGTTAGTGGCAGCAAACAGAGCTCCTATATTTTCTTCTCAGCAGCACCCATAGGACTTCTAGTGTGTTAGTGGCAGCAAACAGAGCTCCTATATTTTCTTCTCAGCAGCACCCATAGGACTTCTAGTGTGTTAGTGGCAGCAAACAGAGCTCCTATATTTTCTTCTCAGCAGCACCCATAGGACTTCTAGTGTGTTAGTGGCATCACACAGAGCTCCTATATTTTCTTCTCAGCAGCACCCATAGGACTTCTAGTGTGTTAGTGGCAGCAAACAGAGCTCCTATATTTTCTTCTCAGCAGCACCCATAGGACTTCTAGTGTGTTAGTGGCAGCAAACAGAGCTCCTATATTTTCTTCTCAGCAGCACCCATAGGACTTCTAGTGTTTTAGTGGCATCACACAGAGCTCCTATATTTTCTTCTCAGCAGCACCCATAGGACTTCTAGTGTGTTAGTGGCAGCAAACAGAGCTCCTATATTTTCTTCTCAGCAGCACCCATAGGACTTCTAGTGTGTTAGTGGCATCACACAGAGCTCCTATATTTTCTTCTCAGCAGCACCCATAGGACTTCTAGTGTGTTAGTGGCAGCAAACAGAGCTCCTATATTTTCTTCTCAGCAGCACCCATAGGACTTCTAGTGTGTTAGTGGCAGCAAACAGAGCTCCTATATTTTCTTCTCAGCAGCACCCATAGGACTTCTAGTGTGTTAGTGGCAGCAAACAGAGCTCCTATATTTTCTTCTCAGCAGCACCCATAGGACTTCTAGTGTGTTAGTGGCAGCAAACAGAGCTCCTATATTTTCTTCGCAGCAGCACCCATAGGACTTCTAGTGTGTTAGTGGCATCACACAGAGCTCCTATATTTTCTTCTCAGCAGCACCCATAGGACTTCTAGTGTGTTAGTGGCAGCAAACAGAGCTCCTATATTTTCTTCTCAGCAGCACCCATAGGACTTCTAGTGTGTTAGTGGCAGCAAACATAGCTCCTATATTTTCTTCTCAGCAGCACCCATAGGACTTCTAGTGTGTTAGTGGCAGCAAACAGAGCTCCTATATTTTCTTCTCAGCAGCACCCATAGGACTTCTAGTGTGTTAGTGGCATCACACAGAGCTCCTATATTTTCTTCTCAGCAGCACCCATAGGACTTCTAGTGTGTTAGTGGCAGCAAACAGAGCTCCTATATTTTCTTCTCAGCAGCACCCATAGGACTTCTAGTGTGTTAGTGGCAGCAAACAGAGCTCCTATATTTTCTTCTCAGCAGCACCCATAGGACTTCTAGTGTGTTAGTGGCATCACACAGAGCTCCTATATTTTCTTCTCAGCAGCACCCATAGGACTTCTAGTGTGTTAGTGGCATCACACAGAGCTCCTATATTTTCTTCTCAGCAGCACCCATAGGACTTCTAGTGTGTTAGTGGCAGCAAACAGAGCTCCTATATTTTCTTCTCAGCAGCACCCATAGGACTTCTAGTGTGTTAGTGGCAGCAAACAGAGCTCCTATATTTTCTTCTCAGCAGCACCCATAGGACTTCTAGTGTGTTAGTGGCAGCAAACAGAGCTCCTATATTTTCTTCTCAGCAGCACCCATAGGACTTCTAGTGTGTTAGTGGCAGCAAACAGAGCTCCTATATTTTCTTCGCAGCAGCACCCATAGGACTTCTAGTGTGTTAGTGGCATCACACAGAGCTCCTATATTTTCTTCTCAGCAGCACCCATAGGACTTCTAGTGTGTTAGTGGCAGCAAACAGAGCTCCTATATTTTCTTCTCAGCAGCACCGATAGGACTTCTAGTGTGTTAGTGGCAGGAAACAGAGCTCCTATATTTTCTTCTCAGCAGCACCCATAGGACTTCTAGTGTGTTAGTGGCAGCAAACAGAGCTCCTATATTTTCTTCTCAGCAGCACCCATAGGACTTCTAGTGTGTTAGTGGCATCACACAGAGCTCCTATATTTTCCTCTCAGCAGCACCCATAGGACTTCTAGTGTGTTAGTGGCATCACACAGAGCTCCTATATTTTCTTCTCAGCAGCACCCATAGGACTTCTAGTGTGTTAGTGGCAGCAAACAGAGCTCCTATATTTTCTTCTCAGCAGCACCCATAGGACTTCTAGTGTGTTAGTGGCAGCAAACAGAGCTCCTATATTTTCTTCTCAGCAGCACCCATAGGACTTCTAGTGTGTTAGTGGCATCACACAGAGCTCCTATATTTTCTTCTCAGCAGCACCCATAGGACTTCTAGTGTGTTAGTGGCAGCAAACAGAGCTCCTATATTTTCTTCTCAGCAGCACCCATAGGACTTCTAGTGTGTTAGTGGCATCACACAGAGCTCCTATATTTTCTTCTCAGCAGCACCCATAGGACTTCTAGTGTGTTAGTGGCAGCAAACAGAGCTCCTATATTTTCTTCTCAGCAGCACCCATAGGACTTCTAGTGTGTTAGTGGCAGCAAACAGAGCTCCTATATTTTCTTGTCAGCAGCACACATAGTACCTATAGTGTGTTAGTGTCAGCACCCATAGGACCTACAGTGTGTTGTGAGCACACATAGGAGTTCTATTTTTTATACTATATACACTACCGACTACAATGGCTGGAAGACCGCCAAGGAGAGGCAGAGCGTGCCGAGGCAAGAACACAGGGCAGGCAGGCTCTGTTTCTAGAGACAACAGTGCTGGCCGTGGACGTGGTCGTGCATCGTCATCAGCACGTGGCCATGGGACACGCTTGTCTTTGTTTTCGGCAGCTGGACATGTGGAGCCGCATCATGCCGAAGGCTTGGTAGAATGGATGACCAAGCCCTCCTCATCCTCCTCATCCTCTCTCACCCAGGCTCAGGGTACTGGCAGAGCAGCTGCCAACGCGTACTCAATGGCATCATCAGCCACCCCTTCCCTAGACCCACCATGTCCTCCTGAGGAGTCCCCCGAACTGTTTGAGCACAGTGTTGGGTACATGCTCCAGGAGGATGCCCAACGATTCGAAGGCTCGGATGATGATACCCAGCTTGAGGAAGTCAGTAGTGTGCGCGCAGAGAGAGGGGATGCTGAAGGACAGCAATCTGGCAGTAGTGTTCCACCAGCTGCAGCTTACTGCCAGGTTTGCTCTAGTGGTGAAGAGGGAGGGGATGATGAGGTCACTGACTCCACGTGGGTGCCTGAAGGGAGAGAGGAGGAGGAGGAGGAGGATGCAGCGTCACATGTCCAACGAGGCAGGATGCCCCCTGGAGGCCAGCTAGAGGCCAGCACAGCAACTGTACCACACTGCAGAGCTCCGCCTGTGCAGGGCGCTGCCTCTGCACATTATCACAAAAGTTCTTTGGTGTGGGCCTTTTTTGAGACGAGTGCATCAGATCGCACCACTGCTATTTGCAATATTTGTCTCAAGCGTATCTCGCGTGGCCAAAACATCAGCCGCTTGGGCACCACAAGCATGAGCAGACATATGTCGACCTGCCATGCAGCTCGTTGGCAAGCACACATAAAAGACCCACACCAAAGAACAAAGCGGACCTCTCCTTGCTCCTCATCAGCTGGGATCTCCATCCCCACTATATCTTCAGTCCTCTCTGAAAGCTGCTCTGAGAGGACTGAAGGTGTAGAATTAGGTGTGTCACAACCAAGTACTTGCAGTACACCGACGTCCGATTGTAGCAGGCAAATTTCCCTGCCCCAGCTGCTGGACCGTCGAAAGAAGTATACTCCCAGCCATCCACATGCCCAGCGGTTGAATGCTAGCTTGGCTAAATTGCTAGCACTTCAACTGCTGCCTTTTCAGTTGATAGACTCGGCCCCCTTCCGTGAGTTTGTTCAATGTGCGGTTCCTCAGTGGCAGGTTCCCAAACGCCACTTTTTCTCACGGAAGGCGATTCCGTCTCTCTACTGGCATGTGGAAGGCAATGTCCATGCCTCGCTGGACAGGGCGGTCAGCGGTAAGGTGCATATTACCGCTGACTCATGGTCCAGCAGGCATGGACAGGGACGTTATCTTTCTTTCACGGCCCATTGGGTCACTCTATTGGCAGCTGGGAGGGATGCAGGACAAGGTGCAGTAGTGTTGGAGGTTGTTCCGCCACCACGCCTCCAAAATGCTACTACTGGTTGTGACACACCTCTCTCCTCCACCCCCTCCTCTTCTTCTTCCTCCATGTCCTCTTCGAGTGCTCTGTCCTCGGAACCAGCGGTGCTCCGTAGGCGTACAAGGGGCTACGCGAGTACGCAGGCAAAAAGATGCCATGCCGTGCTTGCGCTGGTGTGTTTGGGGGACAGGAGCCACACTGGGCCAGAGGTTCTGGCAGCTCTGCAGGGGCAGGCCGAGAGGTGGTTGACGCCACGCCAGCTTAAGCCAGGAATGGTCGTTTCTGATAATGGCACCAACCTCCTCTCCGCCCTGCGACAGGGGCAGCTCACCCATGTGCCCTGTATGGCTCACGTCCTCAACCTGGTGGTGCAGCGGTTCTTGGGCAGGTTCCCAGGCTTACAGGATGTCCTGAGGCAGGCCAGGAAAGTCTGTGTGCATTTCCGCCGATCTTATAATGCCAGTGCTCGGCTGACTGAGCTGCAAAAGGAGCTGAACCTGCCCAAGAACCGCCTAATATGTGACATGCCCACCAGGTGGAACTCAACGTTGGCCATGCTGCAGCGACTGCACACGCAGCAGAGGGCCATCAATGAGTACCTTTGCGACTACGGCACCAGGACAGGGTCAGGGGAGCTTGGCTTTTTTTCCCCACGCCAGTGGAGCATGATCAGGGATGCATGCACTGTCCTCTCACCATTTGAGGAGGCCACGAGGATGGTGAGCAGTGACAGTGCATGCATCAGTGACACTGTACCTCTTGTCCACCTGTTGGAGCATACGCTGCGTGGGATAATGGACAGGGCACTTGAGGCAGAACAGAGGCAGGAAGAGGAGGACTTCCTTGTCTCTCAAGGCCCCCTTTATCCAGACAATGTTCCTTCTGTCCCACCCATCACACAGGAAGAGGAGGAGGAGGAGGAGGAGGAGGAGGATTGTGTGAGCATGGAGGTGGAGCCTGGCACTCAGCATCAGCAGCAGCAGTCTTTTAGGGATGATGTACAGTCCCAACAAACCAGTGGACTTGTACGTGGCTGGGAGGAGGTGGCTGGTGATCATGTCATCCTCAGTGACCCAGAAGACTCCGGACCGAATGCCTCAGCTAACCTACGCTGCATGGCCTCCCTGATCCTGCAAAGCCTGCGGAAGGATCCTCGTGTTCTTCGGATCAAGGAGAGTGACCATTACTGGCTGGCCACTCTCCTTGATCCACGGTACAAGGGTAAGGTTGCGGACCTTATCTTGCCGTCGCAGAGGGAGCAGAGGATGAGACATCTCAGGGAGGCCTTGCAGAAAGGTCTGTGCAACGCGTTCCCAGAAACTGGGAGGTTACAAACTCCTGGTCCTGGACGACGAGTTGCTGAGGCTTCGGTCAGTAGCAGAAGGAGCGGTGGGGAAGGTGGACGTCTGACCGATGCGTTCAGACAATTTTTTAGTCCGCAGCCCCAAGGTATGATCGGTTCCAGCAACCATCGCCAGCGTCTGATATACATGGTGCAGGAATACCTAGGGGCAAGGTCAGACTTGGACACCTTTCCCACCGAAAATCCTCTGGCTTACTGGGTCCTGAGGATGGATCACTGGCCAGAGCTTGCACAGTATGCAATTGAGCTACTGGCCTGTCCTGCATCCAGCGTTCTTTCCGAACGCACATTCAGTGCTGCTGGAGGATTTGTCACCGATCATAGGGTGCGCCTGTCCACCGACTCGGTTGATCGACTGACCTTCATAAAAATGAATCAGTCTTGGATCACCACCAGCTACCAGACACCTGAAGCGGATATAACGGAATAATTTATAATGTCACATCCCTTCAAGAATGCCTATGCTGATGCTGAGTGACTGTCCTGTTATGTTCACTGACTATCCTCTTCCTCCTCCTCAATGATCCATGCCACCACACCAGTGCCTAAGGCACAATTTTTCAGCCCCTGTATAACAGGGGCGTGTAATTACAATTTTTTAAAAAGATGCTTCGCAACAGGTGTGACTGCTGTGCTCAGAGTACAGTATCTGTGAGGGGTTGCAGTGTTGTGGCACCAGCACCAGTGCCTAAGGCACAATTTTTCAGCCCCTGTTGGGGCGTGCAATTACAATTTTTAGGCAATGCTTTGCAACAGGTCTCATTGCTGTGCTCAGAGTACAGTATCTGTGAGGGGTTGCAGTGTTGTGGCACCAGCACCAGTGCCTAAGGCACAATTTTTCAGCCCCTGTATAACAGGGGCGTGTAATTACAATTTTTTAAAAAGATGCTTCGCAACAGGTGTGACTGCTGTGCTCCAAGTACAGTATCTGTGAGGGGTTGCAGTGTTGTGGCACCAGCACCAATGCCTAAGGCACAATTTTTCAGCCCCTGTTTAACAGGGGCGTGTAATTACAAATCTTGATCTAATAGTTCACAGCAGGGCCCATTCCTGCGCCCACCAAGAGTAACTATGAGGGCCTACAGTCTTGTGGCAACACCGTCCACCACCACCACCACCACCAAAGGCCCAATTTTTCTGCCCTGTTCAACAGGTGCATGCAATTACAAATCTTGATCTAATAACTCACAGCAGGGCCCATTCCTGCACCCACCAAGAGTAACTGTGAGGGCTTACAGTCTTGTGGCAACACCGTCCACCACCACCACCACCACCACCAAAGGCCCAATTTTTCTGCCCGGTTCAACAGGTGCATGCAAGTACAAATCTTGATCTATTAACTCACAGCAGGGCCCATTCCTGTGCCCACCAGTCTTGTGGCTACACCAACATCTAATAGGGCAAATTTCTGCAGAGTATATACGGCAGGCCCCTACTTTCAAACATCCAACTTACAAACGACTCCTACTTGCAAACGGCAAGAGAAAACAGGAAGTGAGAGGAAATCTACCCCTAGGAAGGAAAATTCTATCCTGTTAGATTTAATTTGGGAAAAAGGTATCTCCTCTCTACTGATGCTTTATCACCAATCCTTGTTTCAATTAAAACCCCACTTTTCCAAAAACATTTGTCATTGGGACGGAAAGTGAGGTGACATGTTCTGAACAGATGTGCAAAGACAGCAAATGTTACAGGGGTGATAACCCCTCCCTATGTTCTCCAAAAAGCTTAAAAATTGATTTTTTTTGGGATGTAGCTACACTTCATAATGTACCTGTTCAGATTCTACTTAAGAACAAACCTACAGTCCATGTCTTGTTTGCACCACCTATATACTGCTGTTCAGAGTATATAGGGTTGTAGGTATAGGGTTTTATTTTGGGTGCGGGGTCCCCCTTAGTATCCATACAAGACCCAAAGGGGCTGGGGTGGGGGGGGGGGTGATGGGGTAGCCATGCCATTTTTCTCAAGGATTTTCAGCCATATGGCGGCCAGGACAAGACATGACATTAAAGCCGCAAGTGGTTTTAAATGGCTTCTTTTTTTCCTTTACAAATGTCATTTTGTGCAAGGACAGTTCTAAACACGGGAAACACATGCCACTTCACAGGCATACTTTAGACACCCCCCAGGTACCATATTTAAAGGAAAATTTCACTTTTTTTTTTTTCACTTTATGCATCATTAAAATGACTGCTCCCGAAAAAACTTTAGTTTTTAAAATTTCTTTTTGCATTGATATATGTCCCCTGGGGCAGGACCCGGGTCCCCAAACCTGTTTTATGACATTAACATGCATATTGGCCGTTGTAATTAGCAATTTTGATTTCGAACGTTCGCGTCCATTATAACGAATAGGGTTCGAAAATTCGCGCGAACTTTCGGTCCATTCGAAGGTTCTGGTGCGAACCGAACCCGGGGGTGTTCGGCTCATCCCTAGCAGTGATCATTTATTTACTGATCACTGCATTTAGTGTCATCTGTGACAGTAAAAAGTTGCAGGGCAGTTAGGTTCAGGTCCAGGGTAGCCCCCTAACCCCCCTAATAAAGGTTTAACCCCTTGATCGCCCCCCAGGTAACCCTTTCACCCCCTATCGCCAGTGTCACTAAGCAATCGTTTTTCTGATCACTGTATTAGTGTCGCTGGTGCCACTAGGTAGCCAGTTTTTTTTTTAGGTTCGCCACCAGGTTTTTATAGCGTCAGGTACCCCCATATATTATCTAATAAAGGTTTTAACCCCCTGATTGCCCCTAGAGTTAACCCTTTCACCAGTGATCACTGTATAAGTGTCACTGGTGACACTGGTTAGCCAGTTAGTTATTTAGGTTACCCGTCAGGTTTTTATATAGCTCCATATATTACCTAATAAAGGTTTTAACCCCCTGATTGCCCCTAGTTAACCCTTTCACCAGTGATCACCGTATAAGTGTTACGGGTGACACTGGTTGGTTAGTTTGCTTTTTATAGCATCAGGGCACCCGCTGTATATAACCCAATAAAGGTTTAACCCCCTGATCACCCGGCGGTTGATATCAATTAGGTTTTAGCATCAGTTAGGGTCTGCTTCACCCCAGGCAGCGTCAGGTTAGTGCCAGTAACGCTAACACCCACTCGCAAAGTATACACCTCCCTTAGTGGTATAGTATCTGATCAGATCTATACTAGCGTCCCCAGCAGTTTAGGGTTCCCAAAAACGCAGTGTTAGCGGGATCAGCCCAGATACCTGCTAGCACCTGCATTTAGCCCCTCTGCCCAGCCCACGTGCAGTATCGATCGATCACTGTCACTTACAAAACACAACACACATAACTGCAGCGTTCGCAGAGACAGGTCTGATCCCTGCGATTGCTAACAGTTTTTTTGGTAGCGTTTTATACATTTGCTGACAGTCGGGTGCTTTTTTACCTGTGAATCCTTACTAGTGTACCACTAAGTTTAGAGCCCAAAAAGGCAAATCGAAGGTACACTATTAAAGAGGCCTACGAGATTCTGAGCATGACAGATAGTGAAGAGGAGGTCACGCATCTGTCAGATTCCGGCTCAGAATACAACCCTGTAGAAGACAGCGGCTCCATGTCAGATAGCACTAACGACGAAGATGAGGTCCCTGCTAAGGTCAGACTTACCCGATCCCGATCTTCTGATGTTGTTGAGGAGCAAGAACCGCAGGGCTCTCGTATTATGGAGCAGAGTAGTACTAGCGCCAATATTCCTTCTGGTGAACTGGCAAGCACCAGCGGCCTAGTACACCCAGGACATACATCCAGCACTGCAGTATCACTTGGTGACGTGGCGAGTCCCATAAGTGCAGTTCAAGCTGGTGAGGTGGCAAGCACAAGTAGTGTCCCGCTGCCACCAAGAACAAGACAAAGGCAGGCCCATCGTGCCCATAGTGCCCTTCCTGCAGAATTTGCCTATCCTGATTGGGTGCCCAACACTTCTGCAGAACCTGTACTTCCCCCATTCACTGGCCAACCCGGTATTCAGGTGGAAACAGCTGATTTTACGCCACTTGATTTTTATTCGCTGTTTTTCACGGAAGATCTCTATAGATTGTGGACCAGAGTAATTTATATGCTGGTCAATTCATCGTCGCTAATCCCCAGTTGCCTTCCATTGCCAGAGATTGGAAACCAATTACGGTTTCCGAATTTAAAACCTTTCTGGGCCCTTCCCTCAACATGGGCACACATAAATTCTCGTCATTGCGCGCCTATTGGTCCACGCGCCCAATTGACCATATGCCCCTGTTCTCTGCCTCCATGTCCAGAAAACGATACGAGCAGATCTTGCGGTTCATGCACTTCAACGACAATGAACTTTGTCATCCATGTGGAGATCCTGAATACGATCGGCATTACAAAATTCGGCCCCTCATAAACCACTTCAACAAACGTTTTGCAGCTTTGTTTACTCCCGATCAAGTTGTCTGCGTTGATAAGTCCCTGATTACATTTTCTGGCCGCTTGCCTTTCAAATAATACCTTCCCAGCAAGCGTGCCAGATATGGGGTCAAGCTCTATAAGTTCTGTGACAGGGCAACAGGCTATGTATGGAGCTTTATGGTTTATGAGGGAAAAGACAGTCACGTAGAGCCGGAGAACTGCCCAGATTACATAGTGAGCGCTGGCAAGATAGTGTGGAACTTGGTGTCACCCTTATTCGGAAAGGGGTACCACTTGTATGTGGACAATTATTACACGAGCGTGCCACTGTTTAGTCACTTGTTTGATCATCAGATTGGAGCATGTGGCACCGTGCGACCTAATTGCCGGGGCTTTCCCCAGGGGCTTGTAGATTCCCGTCTTAGGCTGGGGGAGAGAGCCTGCTTGAAGTGTAATAATTTGCTTGTTGTGAAGTGGAGGGATAATAAGAATGTTTTCCTTCTTACCTCCCTTCACGCAGACACGACAGTCCAAATTCGTACGGCGATTGGTGTTGTGGAGAAACCCCTCTGTGTCCACGAATATAACCAAAATATGGGAGGGGTGGACCTCAACGTCCAGTTGTTGGCGCTGTATCACATTGCCCGTAAGGCGAGACGCTGGTACAAAAAAGTGTCTCTATGCTTATTTCAATTGGCTTTGATGCACACTCATGTGCTATGCAGAGCTTCAGGCGGGACTTTTTCCTTCCTTAAATTCAAGGATGAGATAGTCACAGACCTCCTGTATCCAGGCGGTTTGGCACCTCACCATACCCAACCAAATGCAGTAAGCCGGCTGCATGAGAGGCATTTTCCGTATGTCCTCAAGAGTACCCCTACCCAACGAGCCCCCCAAAAAAGATGTGTCTGTAGCAAGCGCGGATTTAGGGGTGACACCCATTAATTTTGTCCACTCTGTCCTGACAATCCTGGTCTGTGCATTGGTAAATGTTTTGAACGCTTCCACACACTAGTGAAGTTTTAGCGTAGGGTACAGCTTTTCACAGACTAGGACACCCTTACACAGGGTCTCCCAAGATGCCATCGCATTTTGAGAGATCCGAACCATTACAGTTGTTACAGTTACAAAAAAAAGTGTAAGAAAAAGAAAAAAAACGTAGAAAAAAAATAATAGTTGTTGTTTTATTGTTCTCTCTCTCTCTCTCTCTCTCTCTCTCTCTATTTTCTGTCTATTTTTCTGCTCTTTTTTTTACTGTATTCTATTCTGCAATGTTTTATTGTTATGTTTTATCATGCTTGCTTTTCAGGTATGTAATTTTTTGTTTTCAGGTGCGCCATTCAGCTGCAGCGCGGAATTATTTATCTTGACAGCAACAGCGTTTGCTCCCACGATACATAAAGCCGTGACTCCAACGCTGTAGGAGGTGATTTCACCACCACAGTTAAAAAAAAAAGAGCATATATGCCGAAGCATGGGGGCAGCAGGGGCCGAGGTGCGATTTTGCTCCTAATGCCGCGTACATACGGTCGAAATTCCGACAGAGGCTTGCCCGTGGAAAAGTCCGACCATGTGTACGCAGCATACCCTTTTATACCACGTACATATGGTCAAAATTCCGACGGAGGCTTGCCCGTGGAAAAGTCAGACCGTGTGTACGCGGCATAACTTTTTTGCGGGAGGATGCCCCCATGCTTCGGCATACATAAATGGTGCATGTATGCCCATCATTAGAAGTGGGTGGATAAAGGGAGGTATTCTAATGGTGGGCATACCCACCGATCAATCTCTTTTTTTCGTTCAGCCAACAGGCTGCATGAAAAAAAAGATTACAATACATGTCCAACAAGGACCAGCAACGTACTGGTATGTTGCTGGACTTTGAATGGTTATACCAGAATGATGCCTGTGGGTTTAGGTATCATCTTGGTTTCATTCTTTTCAGCCAGCGGTCGGTTTTCATGTAAAAGCAATCCTAATGGCTAATTAGCCTCTAGACTGCTTTTACAAGCAGTGGGGGGGGAATGTCCCCCCCCCCCGGATATAAACAGCGCCATTGTGAAATTGGGAAAGCATTTTATCACACCGATCTTGGTGTGGTCAGATGCTTTGAGGGCAGAGGAAAGATCTAGGGTCTAATAGACCCCTTTTTTTTTTAAAGAGTACCTGTCACTACCTATTGCTATCATAGGGGATATTTACATTCCCTGAGATAACAATAAAAATGGTAAAAAAAAAAAAATGGAAGGAACAGTTTAAAAAAAAAAAAAAAAGCACCCCTGTCCCCCCCTGCTCTTGCGCAAAGGCGAACACAAGCGTCGGTCTGGCGTCATATGTAAAGAGCAATTGCACCATGCATGTGAGGTTTCACCGCAAAGGTCAGATCGAGGGCAGTAATTTTAGCAGTAGGCCTCCTCTGTAAATCTAATGTGGTAACCTGTAAAGGCATTTAAAGGCTTTTAAAAATGTATGTAGTTTGTCACCGTTGCGCGTTTGTGAGCAATTTTAAAGCATGTCGTGTTTGGTATCCATGTACTCGGCCTAAGATCATCTTTTTTATTTCATCAAACATTTGGTCAATATAGTGAGTTTTAGTGCATTAAAATTAAAAAAAGTGTATTTTTCCCCCCAAAAATGCGTTTGAAAAATCGCTGCGCAAATACTGTGTGTGAAAAAAAATGCAACACCCATCATTTTAATCTGTAGGGCCTTTGCTTTAAAACAATATATAATGATTGGGGGTTCAATGTAATTTTCTTGCAAAAAAAATAAAATTTTTTATGTAAACAAAAAGTGTCAGAAAGGGCTTTGTCTTCAAGTGGTTAGAAGAGTGGATGATGTGTGACATAAGCTTCCTAATGTTGTCCATAAAATGCCAGGACAGTTCAAAACCCCCCCAAATGAACCTATTTTGGAAAGTAGACACCCCAAGCTATTTGCTGAGAGGTATGGTGAGTATTTTGCATATCTCGCTTTTTGTCACAAAGTTTTGAAAATTGAAAAAAGAAAAAAAAAATGTTTCTTTCTTCATTTTCAAAAACAAATGAGAGCTGTAAAATACTCACCATGCCTCTCAAAAAATAGCTTGGGGTGTCTACTTTCCAAAATAGGGTCATTTGGGGGGGTTTTGTGCTATCTTGCCATTTTATGGCCTTCAAAACTGTCATGGGTATTGAGGAGTGAAATCAAAAATTTGCGCCCTTAGAAATCCTGAAGGCTGTGCTTGGTTTTTGAGGCCCTGTACGCATCTAGGCTCCCAAAAAGTCTCACACATGTGGTATCCCCGTACTCAGGAGAAGCAGCAAAATGTATTTTGGGGTGAAATTCCACATATAACCATGGCATGTGTGAGCAATATATCATTTAGTGACAACTTTGTGCAAAAAAGAAAAAGTTTGTAATTTTCCCGAAACTTGTGGCAAAATATAAAATATTCCATGGACTCAACATGCCTTTCAGAAAATAGCTAGGGGTGTTTACTTTCCAAAATGGGGTCATTTTGGGGGGTTTTGTGCTATTTTGGCATTTTATGGCCTTCGAAACTGTGATAGGTAGTGAGGAGTGAAATCAAAAATTTACACCCTTAGAAAGCCTGAAGGCAGTGATTTGTTTTTGGGGTCCCGTACGCGGCTAGGCTCTCAAAAAGTCCCACACATGTGGTATCCCCGTGCTCGGGAGAAGCAGCAAAATGTATTTTTGGGTGCAATTCCACATATAACCATGGCATGTGTGAGCAATATATCATTTAGTGACAACGTTTTGTAATTTTTTATTTTTTTGTCATTATTCAATCACTTGGGGCAAAAAAAAAATATTCAATGGGCTCAACATGTCTCTCAGCAATTTTCTTGGGGTGTCTACTTTTCAAAATGGGGTCATTTGGGGGGGTTTGTACTGCCCTGCCATTTTACCACCTCAAGAAATGAGATAGGCAGTCATAAATTAAAAGCTGTGTAAATTCCAGAAAATGTACCCTAGTTTGTAGACGCTATAACTTTTGCGCAAACCAATAAATATACGCTTATTGACATTTTTTTACTAAAGTCATGTGGCTGAATACATTTGGCCTAAATGTATGACTAAAATTGAGTTTATTCGATTTTTCTTATAACAAAAAGTAGAAAATATCTTTTTTTTCAAAATTTTTCCATTTATATTGCAAAAAATAAAAATTGCAGAGGCAATCAAATACCATTAAAATAAATCTCTATTTGTGGGAAGAAAAGGACGCAAATTTCGTTTGGGTACAACATTGTATGTCCGCGCAATTTCCAGTTAAAGCAGCGCAGTGCCAAATTGTAAAAACACCTCTGGTCTTTAAGCTGTGTATTGGTCCGGGGCTTAAGTGGTTAAGGATATCTGTACCACACAATCCACTTAGCCTCTGACCCAGCTTTCCAAATCACCTTGAGGCCCCAATGGTGCTTTTAGTGGCAAAAATTCCCCCAGGATGGCAGCCTCTATTTTGTAGAGTCCTAACCTTTTTGAGGCAAACACTCATTTATTGGTATTTATAATGAATCAAATAGAGTGCAGTACAACATATATAATAAGAAGACCATGCCAATGTATCCCAAATTGATAAAACATGACAATCTTGTCAGTATCTACGCTACTATGCTCGAAGTTTACTCCAACACACAGATGGTATTCAGTTAGTTTGGCTTCAACTGAGGGACATGTTTATGTCTACAACGAATTGCAACATCTTGCATTACTTTTCTGTCATTTGTATTGTAAAGCAAAAAAAAAAAAAAACGCAATTGTAAATAAAAGCAAAAATTTTTTCAATAATGAAAATAAGATGATTTGCTATCGGTATGCAGAGCTGTATAGTGCTGGGATTTATAATGGAAGAGGGGAAGGTCCACTTTAATGATACCATTAGCAGGTGGGTAAAGGTTAAAGAAATAACAGTGTCTTGTAATTCATGAGAATGTATTGTATTCCCAAAACAAAAACAACATGGATGGAAGATTTAACCATGGAATCTTTTATACATATTTTCCAAACCATTCACTTTAGCCACATAAAATTACTGTACTGCTTATGCCAAACATGAGTCATAATGCGTGCAGGTCATATTGTGATACATCCTGACTGGAATTCAGTTGTGTCATATAGAACGCTCATAGAAAACTTTCATTCCTTCACAGTTTACATTCTGAAAATTACAAAAGGCTATGTCTACAGAAAATATAAATAGAGGGGGGAATTCTTAATATCCTCCTAAAATAGAAATGGCGTACATTTCATGTGCACTAGTTCAACTGTTTCTGAATGAAGTGCTTCTTACACTTCATATACAGTGCATGAAAACGGAGTAAGGCAATTGTAAAACATTTGCAACACATTTCTGCTAGTGTGGATGTAGCCGCCAACCTTGCTCCAAATTCATGAAAACCCTGCAATATTTTAACGCAGTAGTAAAGTGATTTTTACCCACAGCTAAGCTTATAATAAAGCTTACCTGTAGGTAACATGAATATCTCCTAAACGCGCACCGTTTAGGACATATTCGCTCTTGTGACATCACAGGCGCATGCACTCTAAAGGAACAACATACCTGCGTCATTCCTTCAGAGTACTGTGCCGTGTGCGTGATTTCATCGCGGCTCGGCCATTCAAGCTGCCAGAGTCCGCAAACCCATAAGGAAGACCAGGTGAAGATGGGAGCCCTGTCAGCGGTGGAGGGCTTTGTTCTAAGGTAAGTATTTCATTATGTCATTGCCTTGCAGGGGATTTTTTTTAATGCTGAAGTTTATTACCGCTTTAACCACTTAAACCCCAGAAAGGTTACCCCCCTTCATGACCAGGCTGGCCATTTTTTGCAATACGGCACTGTGCTACTTTAACTGACAATTGTGCGGTCATGTGACGCTGTACCCAAATACAATTGATGTCCTTTTTTTTACCACAAACAGAGCTTTCTTTTGGTGGTTTTTGATCACCTCTGCGGTTTTTATTTTTTGCTCTATAAACAAAGAAAAACCAACAATTTAGAAAAAAAACACAATATTTTTTTACTTTCTGCTATAAAACATATTCAATAAAAAATGTAAAGAAATTGTATTTATTCATCAATTTAGGCTTATATGTATTCTGCTACATATTTTTGGTAAAAAAAATCCCAATAAGCGTATAATGATTGGTTTGCACAAAAGTTATAGCGTCTACAAACTATGGGATAGTTTTGTTGTCGGAAATTCCGATCGTGTGTACACGGCAATTGGAGTGTGTCCCACACTGGCCACTGTGGTTTTTCACACAGAAACCTACACCACTATTGTGTATTTTAGTGAAGTATGGGCTATCAGGAGGAACTTTGATAGTCAGTTATTAGACACGCTTTTGAACATATCCAGAAGTAAGGATGAGCCGAACACCTCCCAGTTCGATTCGCACCAGAACTTGCGAACAGGCAAAAAATGTGTTCAAACATGCGGACACCGTTAAAGTCTATGGGACCCGAACATGAAAAATCAAAAGTGCTCATTTTAAAGGCTTATATGCATGGTATTGTCATAAAAAGTGTTTGGGGACCTGGGTCCTGCCCCAGGAACATGTATCAATGCAAATTTTTTTTTTTTTTAAACGGCCGTTTTTTCGGGAGCAGTGATTTTAATAATGCTTAAAGTGAAACAATAAAAATGAAATATTCCTTTAAATATCGTGCCTTGGGGGTGTCTATAGTATGCCTGTAAAGTGGCACATTTTTCCCTTGTTTAGAACAGTCCCACAGCAAAATGACATTTCTAAAGGAAAAAAAGTAATTTGAAACTGCTCGTGGCTGTAATGAATTGTCGGGGCCCGGCAATATAGATAAAACTCATTGAAAAAAACGGCATGGGTTCCCTCCCAGTCCATTACCAGGCCCTTTGGGTCTGATATGAATATTAAGGGGAACCCCGAACCAAAATAAAAAAAATTGCATGGGGATCCCCCAAAATCAATACCCTTCAGGTCTGGTATGGATATTAAATAAAAAAAATGGCGTAGGGGTCCCCCCAAAAATCCATACCAGACCCTTATCCGAGCACGCAACCTGGCAGATCGCAGGAAAAGAGGGGAGGACGAGAGAGTGCCCCCCCCTCCTGAACCGTACCAGGCCACATGCCCTTAACATGGGGGATGGGTCCTTTGGGGAAGGGGGGGCTCTGCGCCCCCCACCCCAAGGCACCCCAAAGCACCTTGCCCCCACCTTGCTTATTGGAATCTGGAAGCCTCGTTTAACAAGGGGACCCCCAGATCCCGGCCCCTCTATGTGAATTGGTAAGGGGTACATTGAACCCCTACCATTTCACAAAAAAGTGTCAAAAATGGTAAAAAAGACAAGAGACAGCTTGGGACAAGTCCTTTATTAAAATAAAAAATAAAAAAATGTCCAGCGATGTCCATTCCTCTTCTATTCTGCCGCCAGACGCCGAAAAGAAAAAAAAAACAGCTTCGCCTCCATGGGAGGCTCCCGCCGACTGACCCTTCTCTCACTTTGACAGCTGTTATATAGCTGAGGGTGGGGTCACCCAGTGACGTAAACGGGTGACCCCACCCCCTCTGACGCTATGGGAAAACCCAGGGAAGCCCCCGTGGCATCAGAGGGGGGTGGGGTCACCAGTTTTGGTCACTGGGTGGCCCTGCCCTCAGCTAAATAACAGCTGTCAAAGCGAGAGAAGCATCAGTCGGCGGGAGCCTCCGTGGAGGCGGAACTGTTGAGGCTTTTTTTTTTGGTCGACGTGAGCGGCGGAATAGAAGATGAATGGACATCGCTGGACATTTGTATTTTTTTATTTTTTAATAAATGACTTGTCCCAAGCTGTCTCTTGTCTTTTTTTTACCATTTTTGACTCTTTTTTTGTGAAATGGTTACCAATTCACATAGGGGGGACAGGATCTGGGGGTCCCCTTGTTAAAGGGGGTTTCCAGATTCCAATAAGCCCCCCGTCCGCAGACCCCCACAACCACAACGGGGCAAGGGTTGTGGGGATGAGGCCCTTGTTCCTTGTGGCCCACATGCGCTTCACAATGATTCTGGGAGTGTGACAGCCATCTTGCACCCACGGACTTTGAATGTTTACCAATGAGCCTGCTATACAGCACTATTCTGTAAGTGTTTTTTACCATTTGTCCTAATAAACTGTTGGATTACTGCATTTAGAAGCACCTTACTTGTATATTTCTTGAGTGGGGAGAAGTGGGGAGGGTCTTGTGAGTTAATTCAACTTCATTTTTAGTGATCCAACTCTTTAAGCTTCAAAAGGAGCCATGTTTCATTGAACCTACAAACTCAGCTAACCAAGATCAAAATGGCTCTCTAGCTTCCCATGGGGTGCTTCAATAAAGTGTTACTAAACTCACAACAGTAAAATCAGTCTGTATATGCAGTAAAGCATGCTTGTTGTACTCACTGTGGAGGGGTCAATTCTCTGCATTGTGTAAAAAGGCTGCATCTCCCCTTCTTCCAGAGTCCCCAATCTATCTACTGTTAGAACAATGCCTTGGGGACAATCTGCACATGCTTAGTTTTGTGTGTATTGCTAGAGAGTTTTTTTTATTTGTTCTTGGGAGAGTGCATGTGATCAGCACAGGGCCCATCAGTACTGTCCAGACAGAGGGCCTGGGGTCCTGCATCCTCATAAGGGGGATAATGAAAACTCATCCTACAAGCTTTAACCAGACAGTGATAGAGGTCACAAAACTGCTATATACTGCTGATAAGAAAAGGTATTTAGAAGTTTATATTTACTAACATAATTGCATTTCCATGTTCTGTGTACTGTGGGAGACCAGATATAGTGATTGCAGGGTCCTGGGTTTAGTAACACCTTAAGTTGTTTTATTTCTAGCAGCATTACAGTGGACATTAAGGTTGCAACTCCTTCTGCTCTTCCATTAATTGGTTATAACTAGGGATGAGCTTCGAGTTCGAGTCAAACTCATGTTCGAGTCGAACATTGCCTGTTCGCCCGTTCGCCGAACAGCGAACAAATTGGGGTGTTTGCGGCAAATTCGAAAAGTCTATGGGAGAAATCTAAAGTGCTAATTATAAAGGCTTATATGCAAGTTATTGTCATAAAAAGTGTTTGGGGACCCGGGTCCTGCCCCAGGGGACATGTATCAATGCAAAAAAAAGTTTTAAAAACAGCAGTTTTTTGGGGGAGCAGTGATTTTAATAATGCTTAAAGTGAAACAATAAAAGTGAAATATTCCTTTAAATTTCGTACCTAGGGGGTGTGTATGATATGCATGTAAAGTGGCGCATGTTTCCCGTGCTTAGAACTGTCCCTGCATAAAATGTCATTTTTGAAAGAAAAAAAAGTCATTTAAAACTCACTCGCGGCTATTAATGAAAGTCATTGATAAAAAATAAAAAAAAAGCGTGGGGGTCCCCCAGAATTCAATTACCAGGCCCTTCAGGTCTGGTATAGATATTAAGGGGAACCCCACCGTAAATTAAAAAAAAAATGCGTGCGGTTCCCCCAAATATCCATACCAGGCCCTTCAGATCTGGCATGGATTTTAAGGGGAACTCCACCCCAAATTAAAAAAAAAATGGCGTGGAGTCCCCCCCAAAAATCCATACCAGACCCTTATCTGAGCACGCAACCTGGCAGGCCGCAGGAAAAGAGGGGGGGACGAGAGAGCGGCCCCCCTCCCTCCTGAACCATACCAGGCCACATGCCCTCAACATGGGGAGGATGTCCCCATGTTAATGGGGACAAGGGCCTCATCCCCACAACCCTTGCCCGGTGGTTGTGGGGGTCTGCGGGCGGGGGGCTTATCGGAATCTGGAAGACCCCTTTAACAAAGGGGACCCCCAGATCCCGCCCCCCCCCCCCATGTGAATTGGTAAGGAGTACATTGTACCCCTACCATTTCACGAAGAAAGTGTCAAAAAACAAACAAACACACAAACACCTTGGAAAAGTCCTTTATTAAAAAAAAAAAAGAAAACATTCCAGCGGTGAAATCCAGTGACCCCGGCGATCCGATGTCCAGCGCTGTCCGTCATTGGCTGAGCCTGAGCGGACCTGATGGGGAACTTCCTCCGCAGTCTATTACATGTATAGACCCGCCCCTTCTAAAGTTCACCATCAGGTCCGCTCAGCCAATGACTAGGTGTAAGGGTCTATTCATGAATTACACAGTGAAGGAAGTTCCCCATCAGGTCCGCCCCCTCGGTATGTCAGACCGCGCCTACGTCATTGGCCTGAGCGGACCTGATGGGGAACACAGTGAAGGAAGTTCCCCATCAGGTCCGCTCAGGCCAATGACATAGGCGGGGTCTGACATACCGAGGGGGCGGACCTGATGGGGAACTTCCTTCACTGAAAGGAGAACTGCGTTAAGAAAAGGGGAACATAACACAAGGCTTTAATCATCCTGTGCAACACAGAATAAAACCCTTAATATGAAGAACTGGATTTTTACTTCTAGTGCCCCATGCTGGCAAGCAATGCGCTGAATACTTCATTGGCAGTAAAGCCTTTCTCGTTCCATGAATCCTTTGTAAACGCTCAGCTGGCGAGGGACTTTCAAATGGAAGATTTTGCTACATTCGTCAATACATGGTCTGCTATTGCCCGCCTCCTCGGTATGTCAGACCACGCCTACGTCATTGGCCTGAGCGGACCTGATGGGGAACACAGTGAAGGAAGTTCCCCATCAGGTACGCTCAGGCCAATGACATAGGCGGAGTCTGACATACCGAGGGGGCGGACCTGATGGGGAACTTCCTTCACTGTGTAATTCATGAATAGACCCGCCCCTTCTCATGTTCCGCACCTGATGGGGAACTTTAGAAGGGGCGGGTCTATACAGGTAATAGACTGCGGAGGAAGTTCCCCATCAGGTCCGCTCAGGCTCAGACAATGACGGACAGCGCTGGACATCAGATCGCCGCGGGACACTGGATTTCACCGCTGGAATGTTTTTTTTTTTTTGTTTTTTTTTAATAAAGGACTTTTCCAAGAAGTTTGTGTGTTTTTTTTTACATTTATTGACACTTTCTTCGTGAAATGGTAGGGGTACAATGTACCCCTTACCAATTCACATATGGGGGGCTGGGATCTGGGGGTCCCCTTTGTTAAAGGGGTCTTCCAGATTCCGATAAGCCCCCAGCCCGCAGACCCCCACAACCACCAGGCAAGGGTTGTGGGGATGAGGCCCTTGTCCCCATCAACATGGGGACATCCTCCCCATGTTGAGGGCATGTGGCCTGGTACGGTTCAGGAGGGGGGGGGGCGCTCTCTCATCCCCCCCCTCTTTTCCTGCGGCCTGCCAGGTTGCGTGCTCGGATAAGGGTCTGGTATGGATTTTTGGGGGGGCCCCACGCCATTTTTTTTTCATTTGGGGTGGAGTTCCCCCTTAAAATCCATGCCAGATCTGAAGGGCCTGGTATAGATATTTGGGGGAACCGCACGCATTTTTTTTTAAATTTGCGGCGGGGTTCCCCTTAATATCTATACCAGACCTGAAGGGCCTGGTAATTGAATTCTGGGGGACCCCCACACTTTTTTTTTTTTATCAATGACTTTTCTATGTATTGCCGGGAGCCGACAATTCATTAATAGCCGCGAGTGAGTTTTAAATGACTTTTTTTCTTTCAAAAATGACATTTTATGCAGGGACAGTTCTAAGCATGGGAAACATGCGCTACTTTACATGCATATCATACACACCCCCTAGGTACGAAATTTAAAGGAATATTTCATTTTTATTTTTCATCTTAAGCATTATTAAAATCACTGCTCCCGAAAAAACTGACGTTTTTAAATCTTCTTTTTGCATTGATACATGTCCCCTGGGGCAGGACCCGGGTCCCCAAACACTTTTTATGACAATAACTTGCATATAAGCCTTTATAATTAGCACTTTAGATTTCGAACGTTCGAGTCCATTGTATTTAATAGGGTTCTAAAGTTCACGCGAACATTCTGTCTGTTCGCAGGTTCTGGTGCGAACCGAACAGGGGGGGTGTTCGGCTCATCCCTGGTTATAACATGAAAGAGTCTAAAACAGGATACAGTGCCTGGGTCCTCCATGTCATAGCAGGGTCAATCTGTAAAGCATCCTGAAATATTTTTTTTTATTATTGACTACACAACAACATAACATTATTTTATGTTCTTCACCATTTCCAAAGCCAAGAATACAAATGCAACACAATTGCGTTTGGGTGAAGGGGCTGTGTTAAACAGTGTTGATCATCTTACTTTAAGAAAGTAATTAGTTACAGTTACAAATTACTTCTCTCCAAAAAGTAATTGCGTTAGTAACTCAGTTACTACATTGAAAAAGTAATTAGTTACTCAGCAAAGTTACTGACTTTTTTTTGAGGGCACATAGCACATCAGGGCATGGGGCACATAGCACATTGGGGCACATAGCACATCAGGGCACATAGCACATCGGGGCACATAGCACATCGGGGCACATAGCACATCGGGGCACATTGCACATCAGGGCATGGGGCACATCAGGGCATGGGGCACATAGCACATCGGGGCACATTGCACATCAGGGCACATCAGGGCATGGGGCACATAGCTCATCAGGGCATGGGGCACATAGCACATCAGGGCACATAGCACATCAGGGCGCACAGCACATAAGGGCACATGATAGCACATCAGGGCATGGGGCACAGGGCACATAGCACATGAGGGCACATCAGGACATGTGGCACATAACACTTTAGGGCAGGTTACATAGCACATTGTTTACCAGCCATGCAGAGTAGCGCAGGAAGCGTGTGTAATAAGTTCTCTCTCATGTCACGGCATTGACGGCTGTCACGCTACTCCCCGGCGACCCCTCCTCTCTTCTCGTCCATCCCAGATAATGTCACAAGCAAATGGGGATGGACGAGAAGAGAGGAGGGGCCGCGGGGAGCAGCGTGACTGCCGTCAGTGCCGTGACATGAGAGAGACTCGGTCATAGAGGAGAGGAGGAATTACACTACTGCCATCTAGTGGCGGTAGATGTAATTGGGGTAACGCCGCCCAAGTAATGGTAACTGCGTTACCATGAGGGGAAGAGTAATCAGTTAGATTACTTGTTACCCTCTAAAGTAACTGCGTTACGTAACTCTGTTTATTCTAACTCAGTTACTTACATCACTGGTGTTAAACCTGCTTTGCCTGAAGCATGATTGGATCTCAATAAGAACTACTGCATCCAAAGAAAACTGTTATCCATGTTACATATTTGAAATAATTAGAAATCGGCAGTTGAACTAAAACCCAACTTTATAAAACTTTAAGCATCATGTAAATAATAATTTATCTACTCAGTGATGGGTAATAGATAATTTAGCCCAGTAGGTGTCAGTGTGTAGCTGTTTTTGGAATCTTTAATCTCTAGCTGGTGCTTTCAAGAAAAACGATACTTGCTGTGAACTGTCTTCAGTCATAGACACTGCCAGCAACTCCTTATTTTTGTCAAATTCCTCTCCTTTAACTTTCCAAAGTCTACAGCTATTGCAACACACTGATTTTTCCACTACCATATTTAACCTCAGAGTAACCTCACAAAATCCAAAGACATTTTGTTTGAAATTATGCAAACTTCTAAAGTGTGTCATTATTTGTTCTATAAAACCTAGCAACTAAAGAATTTAAGTTGCACCTTTAATAATGTAAATAAACATAACTGAGTTTAGATTGTAAGGCATTTTTGGAGGAATAGTTCACTGAGGTCTGAAGTGTTAGGGTTCATGTACACAGGCTTTTCCTTGTGTCTGAATTGTTTTTCTTTCCCATAAGTAACAAAAAACGACAAAGTACCCCAAAGCAACTTAAAGTGGAATTAAACCCAAAATCCAAAATCTGTTATATTGCAGTTTACCAATCATTGGATGTGGTTTTTGTATTTTTTATTTTATTTTTTAGTCTTTTTCCCCACAGGGGCAGAGAAGACAGCAGCATTGTCAGTTTGGGGGAGGGTAGTGGTAGATGTACTAGCAGAATTAGATATACTTTCAGCAAGGTATTTGATACAGTTCCACATAATGATCTAATACAAAAGTTGTACAAGCTAGGACCTAACCCTTGGGTAATTCAGTGGATAGGAAGTTGGCTAAAGGATGGAGACCAGAGTGTGGTTGTAAATGGGGTTCATTCATAACAGAACCCAGTCACTAGTGGTGTACCACAAGGCTCTGTACTAGGTCCTGTTCTATTAAATCTATATGTAAGTGATATAACTAATGGTTTGTTAGGGAAGGTATGTCTTGTTGTTGATGATACAAAAGGTGTGTAATAGAGTTGATATCCCTGGAGGTTTCTAACATAGAACATGATTTAGCATTGCTGTAAGATTGGTCAAAACAGTGGTGATTGCAATTCAATGTTTCTAAATGTAAAATAATGCACCTAGGGGAAAAAAATCCCCTGAGAGAGTACAACATTGGGGGTACAGTGTTGGCCAACACTACAGAAGAAAAAGATTTGCGGGTTCTTATTTCAGATGATTGCAAAATGAGAAAACAGTGTGACCAGGCAGAGGGAAAAGCGAATCGAATTCTAGGATGCATCAATAGAGGGATCACCAGCAGGAGGAAGAAGGTCCTAATTCCCCTATATAGATCTTTAGTGAGACCTAATTTAGAATACTGTGTCCAGTTCTGGAGACCTCACTTACAGAAAGATATTGATAAGATAGAACGAGTCCAAAGATGGGTAGAGAAAGGTTTGGGGGATAAAACATATCAAGAGTGACTCCAGGAATCAAGGGAGTGAATAAGGTTCAGGAAGGCAGGATTTTTAATATGAAACCAAAATCAAGAACATGGAGACATGAACCCAAACTAACTGGACGAAAGTTCAAAACGAATCTTAGAAAGTATTATTTTACTGAAAGGATAGTTGCTGATTGTAGTAAACTACCAACAGAGGTAGTGAGACAGTCAACAGTAAATGGCTTCGAACATGGTTGGTATAAACATAGATCTATATTCAGACAACAAGGTTAATGAAAAAAACAACAACAAAAAAACAAAACACGGGGGGCGTGGTCTGGTGCCGTTCCAGGATGGACGTGTAGTGTGCGAGCTCCCGTCCCGAGGTCCAGCAACTTCAGCTTATCAGCTTACCTGCTCCACCGGACATGGTGAGAACCGCTCGCAGTGCCTCGGCAACCCGTTCCCGATCCCCGCTGAACACCGACACCCCGCTGAGTCAGCAAATCCCCGAGATATTCCGGTCACGGCCTACGGCCAGGATGCAGGCCTCGCAAGCAGCCTCCTCCCAAGCGTCACGCGCCCAGAGCTCCAGCCCGCAGCGACCCGAGGAGCAGAGATCCCCAGGTCTGGCAACGGGGATGACTCACCCCCCGGCAGTGAGCCTTAATGACCTGCACAGCGTCGCTACGGATATTAAAAACACCCTCATGGCGGCCATCTTGGACATGAGGTCGGACATACACGCCATGACGCTTAGGGTGGAAGAGGTGGAATACGCTCAAGCCCGCCAAGACACAGCGATTTGTCACGTTCAACAGGTAACAGAGTCGCATGCGATCCACCTCAGGGAGATCAATCGCCACATGGAAGATTTAGATAATCGCGGAAGGCGTCACAACCTTAGAGTGAGGGGTATTCCAGAAATGATCGATGCCAGCCAGCTCCCAGTGGCAGTAACTACCATCTTTAACGATCTACTTGAAAGAGCCCCTGATACCCCGATCGCGTTCGAACGGCTCCACAGGGCACTGCGCCCGCGGGGAAGGGACACAGATCCCCCACGGGATGCAGTCTGCTGCCTCACAGACTTTCCCTTGAAGGAGGAAATATTACGCAAGGCCAGACACCGCAACCAACTGTCTTTCCAGGGAACGGATATCAGAATCTACCAGGACCTATCTAACATCACCCTGCAGCGCAGACGCGAGCTACGTCCCCTCCTGGAAACACTGAGGGCCAGATCCATAATCTACCGATGGAAGTTCCCCTTCTGCCTGACAGCAACTCACCAAGGCCGCACAGCCAATCTAAAAGTCCCGGAGGATTTAGACCACTTCTGCACGGCCATGGAGATACCGTATGTGGAAGTACCAGACTGGTACAGCGACTTCCGTATACCGCCATTCAGAAGAGTCACCTCCATGGAAGGTATCGCAGAAGCAGGCAACTTTAGTATCGGCCGCCGACGCTCTCACCCACCTCCTCCCCACACTCCTTCAAAGGATCAAAGAGCCCCGCGTAATGGTAGCCCGACGGCTTCTCCAGTGCCCCGCAAAGCACGCATCGCCTAACAAGAAACATGAATACCGTCCTTCTGTTTCCACCTCACAGCTGGACTCTGGACCACTCCAATTCGCAGGTAACTTTATACAGCAATCCCTAGGGAACACTGGCAGAACGGTTGGTACCCTCTTTCCCTCTTGGACAACTCCCGAAGGTTTCCCCGGTCGCCCTAACTTCCTTATGTCGGGTCAGAGACTACCTTCTCCCGCACTGATTGTCTTTTCCTCCTTCTCCTCACACTGTATTCATTCTTGCTCATCGGCTGTACCCTTTTTCTATTGAAGCCTTCTTCCTACATTCTCCTATCTACTCCAATGCAGCTAATGACATGTCGATATATAATCCCCCGATTGCATTATGTGCTGTCTTTCTCCCCACAGGCCCTACTAGCTCCTAGCTCCTGAATTTTCTGCTTTACAGCACTGAGGGTGGTCGGGGATCCGAGGGGGACATGCACAGGTGTGTGGCCTACGTGGATGTTCGGTAGAATCCATTCTCAGGTTTGGGAATGGGCGTGCCCCCCTCGGATTTAGACAGCCTGCCCTTAACCCCTGGGTATGATTTTGTTTACTATGTTTTTGTTTACTATGTTTTGTTTGCTATGTTATCCATATTTGGATTTTTGATGTCAGCCATAACTGCAGATGCATACTTGTTCACGGTAACGCAAGCTGTACGTTCTGTTCTGTTCTGTTTTAACTAATTCAACATGTTACTGACTCTGTTCCCTGCATATTCCTCTAAACCAAAGTATATGCCCCCTATTCTCTGTCATGTGACATCTGAAATTTGAGCAATACACTTAATTTCTTATCCCCCTCTTCCACACAAACCCCCAGATTACACAATGCTAAACATCCTCCTCTAATTGCCGAATAAATGCCCTTACAACTCCACAGCCTTCATGCTTTATGAGAATAAGCCGTTACACACAGCCCTGAAGTCACCTACGAATCACCCTCTCACCATGTCCTTATAGGATGACCTGTCCGTCATCTACACAACAAGATTACTCCTCTGACACCAAAATGAGCCATAGATGACGCTAACAATCAGCAGCGTCTGTTATCCTTAAGACCTCATAGAGAGACGCAGACCTCACCTCTCTCTAGTTGAACTCCACCTACCGCTCTCACACACAGCGGACTCTGGTAGACACCGCTGAACCTCACCGGTACCCCCACTCCTAATTGGTGGGCTTGCAGGTCAAGTCCCACACCCGGTATAATACCCCATCCCCCTACCTGTCCCCTCCTTCCTCCCTGGTTATCTTCCTCCTCAACGTCCTAACCTCACCTACCCCACATCTTCCCTTCTCCCCATCCGCATAACCCCCCCCCTTTCTTTTCCTCCCGTCTCTGACTTCCCCATATCCTCCCGCCCCCCACTCGCTTAAACCTCTACTACCAACATGAGCCCCGATAATGTCCGAGGCGCCAACCTGTCCCTAAAGGTAGTCTCCCTTAACGCCAAAGGACTGAACATACCTGAAAAGCGAACACAACTCTTTTCCCTCATGCGCAGCATGAAAGCTGACATAATCTTCTTACAGGAAACCCACTTTTGTAAGAAATCAGTTCCCAACATGACTAATCGCCTCTTCCCCCATAGTTTCCATGCCACCTCACCTATCTCGAAATCCAAAGGAGTCTCCATAATCATTTCCAAAAACCTTCCCATCCAAATTACAGACACTCACCTTGACGAACTAGGCAGGTATATCTTCCTAAAAGGGACACTCAGGAACAAACCAATCACTTTGGCTAACATATACAGCCCCAACTCGTCCCAAGTTCCCTTTTTTAGGGCTGTAACAAGACACCTAACCAATTTCCAAGAGGGTATTCTTATACTGGGAGGGGATCTCAATGTACCCCTGAACCCCCTTTTAGACACCTCGTCGGGGAAATCCCACCTACCATACAGGGCGCTCCGACAAATCAGAAAATGTTTCCAAGAACTCTTGCTCCACGACACATGGCGCACCTTACACCCGAACGTAAAGGATTTTACATTCTTCTCCGCCCCACATAACAAATATTCACGACTAGACTACATATTTCTTACCCAACAGGATCTCCCGTCCCTGAAAGCAGCAACCGTCGAACCGATGACCTTCTCGGACCACCACCCTATCTCAATGACCCTCACTTTCCCTGAAAAAGTATACCGCTCGCAAATTTGGAGACTAGACCCTTCCATCCTGACAGACAAAACCAAAGAATTAGAGATTCAAACTTGCCTAAGCAATTATTTCACTGAGAACAACACCCCGGACATTTCTAAACTTACTCAGTGGGCGGCTCACAAATGTGTTGTCCGAGGGAAATTGATTTCCCTGGGGGCCGCAATTAGAAAGGAAAAATGGGCCAAACTGGCTGATCTCTTTTCCAAACTTAATAAACTAGAAGCACTACACAAACGAAACCTGGCCCAGCAAACCCTCGTAGAACTACTAGAGACTCGTACACTCATTCAGGAAGAATTGGGCCATCACCTCAGGAAGAAATACACTCTATCTCAGAAACTTTTTTACGAATTCGGCAACAAAAGTGGCCATCTTCTTGCTCAAGCCTTACGCAAGAAAAGGGCTGCTAATACGATACACCACATACAATCCCCCACGGGTAAGACTCTCACGAATAACAATGACATAGCCAGAGAGTTTGAGAAGTACTACTCGTCCCTATATAATCTAGATAAATCCGAACCCCCTACTACCTTATCGAATGACAGACCCAATGATATTAACTCGTTCTTAGACCAATTTGCTCCAGGAAAGCTCCCCACTGACACCACCACGATTCTGGAATCCCCGATCTCTATTCAGGAATGGAAAAAAGCTTTAAAACAACTTAAGCCTGGTAAGAGCCCGGGACCTGATGGTCTTTCCGCCGTATATTTCAAGACATTCTCAGACCTTCTTCAACAACCCTTCCTTGACGCCTTCAATACACTCTCTCCCACAAATCCTTTCAAAAGCGAAATGTTAGAAGCACATATCGTTGTTATCCCCAAAGAAGATAAGGACCCCACCCAAACGGGAAATTATAGACCAATCTCATTATTGAATGTAGATGTCAAAATCTTTTCTAAGATTTTGGCAAACAGACTCTTACCGCTTCTCCCTTCCTTAATCTCTCATGACCAGACCGGCTTTATCCCTGGACGTGAAGCCAGGGACAACACTGTTAAAGCAATAAACTTACACCACCTTATGACACAGACAACCCAAAAAGGCCTGTTTTTGTCACTCGATGCGGAGAAGGCGTTCGACAGAGTAGCTTGGGACTATATGACAGCGGTTCTGAGGGCCATAGGATTGGGCCCATATATGTTAGGCCTAATCCTGTCACTATACACGGGACCATCTGCTAAGGTACGGGTCAACAATACTCTGTCGGACGCCTTTCCCATCGGAAATGGCACAAGACAGGGCTGCCCCCTGTCCCCCATCCTCTTTGTACTCACACTTGAACCATTCCTCCGTAAACTGACATACAACCCAGATATCCAAGGTATAAGTTCCTCCAAAAGAGAATATAAATACGCTGCTTTCGCAGACGATATTTTGTTGTTCCTGTCGAACCCACTGATCTCCCTACCAAACCTTCTTTCTGAATTTAAACAATTTCAGTTCCTCTCCCACCTTAAAATTAATTTCTCGAAATCCTTTGCCCTTAATATAACATTACCTCAACACATAGTTGATCAATGTAAGGCTAACTTCCCGTTCCAATGGAAACATGATTCCATCACATACCTAGGGATACAACTCCCTTCCAAACTCTCAAACCTCTACGCTAAAAACCATGTTCCTATCCTACACAGAATATCCTCTGATCTTGAAACATGGAACAAACCGCTTTTCTCTTGGTTTGGCAGAGCGGCGATCCTCAAAATGAATGCCCTCCCGAGAATACTCTATATATTGCAGGCGATCCCTATACATATACCTCCGGCCTTTTTTAAATCTTATAGAAACATATGCACTAAATTCTTATGGGGGAACCGTAGACCCAGAATCAGCTTTACGCAGCTCACACGACCTAAAAGACTTGGGGGCATAGGCCTCCCCAACCTTCTCAATTATTACACTGCTACACACCTTACCAGGATAGTGGACTGGAATACTCAATCTCTCCACAAAGATTGGGTTTCCCTAGAAGCATCTTTTTCTGCTCTCCCTTTGGAGTCTCTCCCATGGTTACTCTCACCCCACGTCCCCTCTGAATTACACGTACACCCACTTATAGGCCCAACCTTGCAATGCTTCAAAAAGCTTTGCTACCGATCACCCATATCTTCGATTCCCGGCCCACTGACACCTGTAAAAATGAACCCTGGGTTCCCACCAGGTATGCACGCAAAGTTTCTTACCGATAACTGGACACAGAGCCCAATTAGATCACATCAGTTCTTCCTCCGGGGCAAACTATTGTCTACATCCCAACTCTCCTCCCAACTAAACAAGCCACCCATTCCCCCTTGGACATATATTTTAATTGCTCATTTTCTAAAATCCCTTAACAAGAATATACAATGCTCCAGAGAACTCACCCCTTTCGAAAAGCTATGTATCCAAACGACACCCCAATCTCATCTAGTTTCTACCACACATGAACTCCTCTTCGCCGAGATGAAAGCTAACGAGACCTTAGCCTGTAAGAACTGGGAGTCAGACCTCTCGGTATCTCTTTCAGCGGAACAATGGGAACTAATTTTCCTCAACATACATAAAGGGTCGACGAATGTGTCGACCCAGGAAAACGGCTTTAAGATCCAATCTAGATGGTACCGCACGCCCACCCTTCTGCATAAATATAATCCCACAATCCCAGAGGTTTGCTGGAGATGTCTCCGGGAAAGGGGAACCCTTCTCCATATCTGGTGGTCCTGTCCATCTCTAAAAGACTTCTGGGAAAAGGTATGCCATATAACCTCTCGAGTCACCTCATATCATTTGGACCTTTCCCCTTCTCAATTCCTTCTACACCATTCACCCCTGTCGCACAATTCCTATCACAAATCCCTAGCAATGCACATGATCAATGCGGCAAAGCAGTGTATCCCTATACACTGGAAATCGACTCACCAACCAACCATAAAAGAATGGTTTAACAGAATATGCAAAATTGAGGAAATGGAAAATCTTATACATATTGCAAGAGAGACTCCGTCATCATTTAGTAAAAAATGGGCCTGCTGGTTACACTATAAAACGACCCCAGAATTTGCAAACTCCCTGAACCCTGACAAAGGATAAATTACTCCTCTGAGAATTGTCATTAAAAATCTACAACGTGCCAGGATCTCCCCTTAACCCTAAACCTTACAAAGACACCTCTCTCCTCCTATATCTCCCCCTATACAGATCCGCCCCTAGTTTCTCATAACACGCCCCTTGAACACCCCAAGGGGTCGGGGAAGTCAGAGACGGACCCCCTGCCAACGCCATCCCTTCCTGCCTCACTCCCCTCCCCTCGATCCCCACCCCACCCCTTCTCCTTCCACCACTTACCCCTCCTACTTTCTCATCCACAAGCTTCTGTACAATACAACCACTAACATAGCTCCAGCCTACACTCCCGCATTCATACACTCTCAACGAAATAAACCTGTTTATAGCTCCTTCCCTCCCTTTCTGCCATATTGCACCTGTTGGCCTTTCCCTCCCACACAGACCAAAAGTCCATAACGGCATCCGTGAACCTACCTAGCTCTAACCTACCAACAAGATCTATCCCCGTCAATGGTAGTGGACTTTGACTAGACCCCACAACTACCTTGAATTAAGGTAGCCCACCCCAACACGGCCTAGTTCATGAAGGATGCACATAGCCATTTCATTTTCACTACCCGCAAGTTGAATTGTATGTGACACATGTTATTCATCCATGTTTTGTGGTTGTATTAATACATTATTGTACTACTATTGTTCAAGATATCTGTAAATGCTTTTTACATTTCAATAAACTGTTTTTGGAAAAAAACAAAAAACAAAAAAAAACAAAACACAAAACAAAAAAATAAAATGGGCAGACTTGATGGACTCCTCAGTCTTTTTCTGCCGTCACTTTTCTATGTTTCTATGTTACTAACAAATTGAAGCCAAGCTTCAGCTCACGCTGCAATTACCCAAGCAGTTGCAACAACAGTTTGTTTTTGGATAAAAGTTTTATATGAACAAATAAAGGCGGATCATCGTAAGCACCCCTGTCAGTGGTAAATGGTTTGTCTCAACCCTCTAACCAATACATTTGCAGGAGAGCTTGCTCTGTTGAAAAACAACAGACTTACTGGCAGGATCAAAAGGTGAAAATAAAGGAAAGAAAGACTAAAAAAGAAGACATCTAACCATTGGTAAGCTGCAATATATAGTAAGTGTTTGCTTTTGGGTTTAATACCACTTTAAAGGCACTCTATAACTCAGAGGCAAAGGAAAACGGAAAATTGAATACTCACCTTTCCGTAATTTTCCTTTCCTGGTGCCGACCCATGGCAGCATACTAATGGTTGATGGCTCCGCCCCCGGTCAACCCCCAGGACCACGTAACTCTATAAAAGAAAGAGTTACTCCCCCCTTCAGACATTCTTTGTAACTAGACTTCAGAACTTTAAGGATTATAGCAGGGAGGGTGCATGCTGCCATGGGTCGGCACCAGGAAAGGAAAATTACGGAAAGGTGAGTATTCAATTTTCCGTTTTCCTGGTGCCTTCCATGGCAGCATACTAATGGTAAATAACTCGCTTATAGGGAGGGAACTGCGATAATAAATTTTTTAATGGCTTTTTGAAAGTGATAGTTCCAGAGTCCTTTTCCCAAAGTCTCGGGAGGTAAGGACCGCAGGATCCAAGCTATAATGCGACATAAAGGTATTGAACGATGACCAGCTAGCCGCTCTACAAATTGTCTCCGGGGAGACCCTAGCCATAGCCGCCCAGGATGATGCGATTCCTCTTGTTGAATGTGCATTCACCGCGTTTGGAACTGGAAGACCACTAGCCCGGTATGCCCTTTGAATTATCTTCACGATCCAACTGGCTAATGTTGTTTTAGAAGCTGCCAAGCCTCTTTTGGTGCCTTTGGGGATAACAAAGAGTCGTTGATCCCTTCTGAACTGCTGTGTCAGCTCCAAATAACGCTTTAGAGATCTGGCCACGTCCAGTTCATGTAGTTTTGAGGAGGATGGATCCTCTCCGAAAGCTGGGAGTACCCACTCCTGGTTGGAATGGTAGACTGAAGGCACTTTGGGGACAAATTGATGGATAGGCTGTAGGACTACCCTGTCCGGAAAAAAAGTGACGTAGGGCTCCTCTGCCCCTAGGGCTTGTATCTCTGATACTCTTCGACCCGAGGTGACAGCGATCAGGAAAACCGTTTTGCCGGTGATATCTTCCAAGGAGCACTCCTCTTTTGGTGTAAAGGGAAAGCTTGCTAAGACGTTAAGAACAACCGTTAGGTCCCATTTGGGATACAGCGTTTTCCTGGGAGGACGTAATCTTAACACCGCCTTCAAGAAACGTTCCACCAAGGGGTTTAGTGCCCAGCGTGTGTCTGTAAAGGCTGACAGGGCTGAAATATGCACTTTTAGCGTGCTGAGACCTAAGCCTAGGTCCAGGCCATTTTGCAGGAAAAGTAGGATATCTTGGACCCCAGGATTCAGAGGGTTGAAATGATTCGTTTCGGCCAGTGTAGAGAATTTTTTCCATATTCTGCAGTAGGTGGCATTAGTGGATGCCTTTCTTGCCTGTAATAACGTTTGTACCACATCCCGAGAGCAACCTAGGTCGCCCAACCTCCTCCTTTCAACTTCCAGGCCCTCAAGTCTAGGATCTCTGGGTGCGGGTGTAGAAAAGCGCCTTGAGATAGCAGCTTGCTCGTGGGTGGGAGGGGTAATGGGTTGCCCAGGGCCATCTCTACTAAGAGCGGAAACCACGGTCTTCTCGGCCAGTAAGGAACAACCGCCAGGATGGTGACCCTCTCTAGAGTCAGTCGCTGGAGAAACCTGAGGATTAAGGGTGTCGGAGGGAAGGCGTAGCCTATCTGGAATTCCCATGGTTGGACTAGAGCATCCGCCCCTGTCGACATCGGAGATGGTGACCTCGTGAAGAAGAGAGGTGCTTTTGCGTTGTGCGGAGACGCAAAGAGATCTATCTGGGGATGCCCCAACTGTTGGCATATCCAGCTGAAAACCTGTGGATCCAACGACCATTCGTTGTTGGATGTGAAGGATCTCGAGAGATGATCTGCCAGCTGATTCTCGGGGGCTGGAATGTAGGTAGCCTGGAGATCTAATAAATTCTTCTCGGCCCATGCAATAATTGGGGCTGCTTCGCTGGCTAGTGTATTGCTGTGTGTTCCCCCTTGATTTTGGATATAGGCTACTGCCGCTCTGTTGTCCATTTGTAATAGCACGGATTTTCCCTTGAGGAGAGGAGCCAAATGCAGGATTGCCATCCATGCTGCCCTTAGTTCCAGGATGTTGGATACCATCCCTTCCGCATTGAACCTCCATCTGCCCTGAACCAGCTGATCTTGGAGGTGTGCCCCCCAACCCAGCTGGCTTGCGTCTGATGTGATAATGGTCCATGAGATTGGGCCGAGAGGACAAGCAGCTAGTAGATTCGGAGACCTCGTCCACCACCAGAGGCTGGACTTCATCGAGGGAGTGATGGCTATCCTCTGACCGAGACGCTTTCTCCTCCACTGCTTCAGAAAACCTTGTTGAAAACCCCGTAAGTGGCTTCTGGCCCATTTTACCATCGGTATGCAGGCCGAGAGGGACCCTAGAAGGCTCAGGCAATCTGACGCTGGCATAGCGTGACTCCCCAATGCATGCTTCACCTTCTGCACCAACACCGGAATTTTGGCTGGTGGAAAGGACACTGACTTCCTCGGTGTGTTGAATAAGGCACCTAGGTATATCATTTTTTGTGTAGGTACAAACTGACTCTTCGAGTGGTTGATTAGCCATCCGAATTGTGTCAAGGTGTTCAAGACCATTTGCAGGTGCGACTGTAGAACTTCTCTGTGCTGAGACAGAATTAATATGTCGTCCAGATAGTGTAGGACTCGTATGCCCTTCTCCCGAAGGGGGGCTAAGATGGCTACCAGAACTTTGGTGAAGGTTCTGGGTGCTGATGAAATCCCGAAGGGGAGACACTGGAACTGAAAATGTAGGTTGCCTATTTGAAACCGTAGAAAATGTTGAAAGTTGTAGTGGATGGGGATGTGCAGATATGCGTCCTGGAGGTCTACAGACACCATCCAGTCCCCTGGCTGTACTGAAAGGATTACCGTGTTCAGAGACTCCATCTTGAAGTGTTCTACATAAAGGTACCTGTTTAGCCTTTTCAGGTCTAAAACCGGTCTCCAGCCCCCCGTTTTTTTGGGGACCAAGAAGACTGGGGAATAGAACCCTAAGTGCTTTTCCGATTCCGGAACCGGTAGGATTGCCCGTTGAGATAGAAGTATTTGCACGTATTGGACAAGTGTTTCCCTCTTTTGTTTTCCGGCTGGTATCTTGGTTGATTGGTAGGAGAAGGATGGAGGGCGGCATCTGAATTTCCAGAAATGTCCCTGAAGGACTGTGGATACCGCCCACTGGTCTGTACAATTTTCCACCCAAACCCGGGCAAAGGATCTGAGTCTTGCTCCCACTGGCCCGGCTTGGGTGGAGGGCGTGTCAAAAGGACTTCTGGTTTTCTATCGCCAGTGTAGGGGCCTTTGATTTTAGTTTGAGGAAAGAGGCCTGTGAGCCTTTCCAGTCCCTTCTGTATTGTTTACCCGGGCGATAAGCCCTGGAGTCTCTTGATCTCTGTTGGAAATTTGCCTGCGGAGTAAACTTCCTCCTTCTGCTCCTATCCTGGGGAATAAGACCGTTTTTCCCGCCTGTGACTCTGGATATTGCCATATCCATTTTATCTCCAAATAAGGACTTCCCGTCATACGGGATGCGACACCATGACTGTTTTGACGACGGGTCTGCTGACCATGGCTTAAGCCATAACGCTCTCCTGGCTGTGATAGAGTAAAGCATTGCTCTGGAGGAGCATCTTAGAACGTCTATGGCTGCTTCCGCCATGAAATCAGAGGTCAGCTTCAATTCATCTAGAGCTTTAATGATTTCTTCAGTATCTAGGCCACGTCTGAGGGCCAATTCAATATTATCTGTCCACACCCTGGTGGCTTTGGAGATTGAGGATAGGGCCACCGCCGGTTTGCAGGCTCCCCCCGATGCTTGGTATACTTTTTTCAGATCGGCGTCTATTCTGCGGTCTAGGACGTCTCTAAAGGAGACTGCGTCTTCTAAAGGTAGTGTTGTATTCCTAGCCAGTCGCATGACAGATGCATCTACTGACGGGACGGCATCAAAAATCTGAGCATCTCCTTCCGTTAGTGGGTAGAGTTTGGAAAAGCGGTTGAAGGCAAAGGGTCGTTTATCTACCTTCTTCCACTCCTCCAATACCACCCCCTTAATCTCCTCTATTAGGGGAAAGGCTGATTTCTTCCTGGCCAAATGTGGGAAGTATTTTCCTGCTTTATGTGGAGGTTCAGGATCTTCCTCCCACTGAATTGCATCCTTAACTGCACCAATAAAGGGTTCAATTAACCCAAAGTCGAAGGTCGATGTGCCCTCTTCTGGTATATTTCCGTCATCTTCCGAATTGAGCTCAGAATCAGGCTGGAGACTAGCTGTCTCCGCTACCCTTTGTTCAACAAGTGGGGTGGATTGATCCTGGGATGAGGCCAATTCCCTGATGGTGTCCTTGACTAATTCTTTGATTGAGCCTATGGACCCTTGTCTGTCGACCGTAGCCTCCAAAAAACACTGGCCACAGGCTAGCTTGTCTGGTAAGGCTTGCTTGCCGCATACCCAGCAATCCTTCCTCCCTGGTTGCAAAGACTTGCGCTGGGAGTCGTGTCTACTTGAGGAGTGGCGGGGTGACCTTCGGTCACTACGGGAAGCATGGGTTGAGGGTGAGCGACCCGAGCTTCTATGTCCCCCCGAACGTCCGTCACGAGAACTTCGATGAGAAGAAGTGCGGGCTGCTTCACGGCGTGGGCTATAAAGAAACAAAACAACTGGTGTTTCTATATATCCTCTAAAGTAGTAGTGCTCTTTGAATGGAAACAACTTACCTAACGTTGCAGCCCTTACCTAGTGGTATGTTGAGGATCTTTTTGGTGCGGCAATACTGGGGCAGCTGTGTAAAATTTTTTAGCTAGTCAATACAGCACCGTGCAATGTCAGCGAATGTACATTTATATGTTTACCATCATTACGCTGCAAAATAAAATTTTAGCATTAACACACAGGTAATTACCTTGGCTGGGTTCCATCTGGCATGTAGAATAGTTAATACTCACAGCAAGGTGTATTTTCTGACAATCTGCCATTTGATTGTGGTCCCAGGCTGTTTAAATAGGATTTTTTGCTTGGGTGTACCAAGATGGCCGCCGCGCGACTTCCTCCGGCTATTGCGCATGCGCGATTGCGTCATGCCGTGACTCCGCCCCGGACGAGTAAAGCTAGGTTGTGTGGGGCGCGCGAAGCGTCCACACTAGCCATAGGCATTTGCAGAAAGCAGACATTTAAATGCAGCAGTGCTAAGCTGCTTATAGAGATCATTACCCGGGTAAAGCAATGTGTGACCCGAGGATTGTAACTGCCGCTGAGGAGAAAGTATGCTCCTGTGTGCCCTTCATGCCCAAAAAAGATCCACAGAAAAAGGGGCTCCCACACTTATATGGCGCATTTAGCAGCCCAAGATGCGGGACTCCGTACTGCAGGAGAGCATGAACCTGCAACGGTAGCACCATGAGACGGTGAGGTAAGGCTGAATAGTGATCCTGTAGGGATTGAGGACAGGAAAAAGAATGTCTGAAGGGGGGAGTAACTCTTTCTTTTATAGAGTTACGTGGTCCTGGGGGTTGACCGGGGGCGGAGCCATCAACCATTAGTATGCTGCCATGGAAGGCACCAGGAAAGCAAAAGTACACCACGTTTGAGTCTGATGACATAAGCTAGTAATGTTAATATGTGTGAAGTCTTAAAGCCAGGTTTACTTCCATTGTAAATAGGTTGTTTGAGCCAGTTTGGCCCAAACAAATGATTTAAAGTGAAATTAACCACCTGCCTACCGGGCACGAAAACCCCCTTCCTGCCAAGGCCATTTTTCAGCTTTCAGCGCTGTCACACTTGCGCGGTCGTGCGACGTGGCTCCCAAACGAAATGTACGTCCTTTTTTTTCCCACAAATAGAGCTTTATTTTGGTGGTATTTGATCACCTCTGCGGTTTTTATTTTTTGCGCTATAAACAAAAGAAGAGCGTCAAGTTTGAAAAAAAACACAATATTTTTTACTTTTTGCTATAATAAATATACATTTTTTCATTTTTTTTTTTTTACATTTTCCTCAGTTTGGACCGATACGTATTCTTCTACATATTTTTGGTAAAATAAAATCGCAATAAGCGTATATTGATTGGTTTGCGCAAAAGTTATAGCAGATACAAAATAGGGGATAGATTTATAGCATTTTTTTTTTTTTACTAGTAATGGCGGCGATCTGCGATTTTTATCGTGACTGCGATATTGCGGCGGACACATCGGACACTTTTGACACGTTTTTGGGACCATTCACATTTATACAGCGATCCCTTCTATAAAAATGCATTGATTACTGTATAAATGTGACTGGCAGGGAAGGGGTTAACACTAAGGGGCTATAAAGGGGCTAAATGTGTTTCCTAGATGTGTTCTAACTGTGGGGGGAGGGGTCTGACTGGGGGAGGTGACCGATGGTTGTCCCTATGTACAAGGGACACACCATCGGTCTCCTCTCCCTGACAGGACGTGAATCTGTGTGTTTACACACACAGATCCCCGGTCCTGCTTGGTTACTGAGCAATCGTGGGTGCCCGGCGGCCATCGCGGCCGCCGGGCACGCGCATCAGGTGCCCAGCGACACGGCGGGTGGGCGCCGGTAGCACGCACGCGCCCCCTAGTGGACTTTAAAGGCGTGACGTCATATGACATCCGCCCAGAATAACAGTGTCTTCCTGCCGCTGTCAATTGATGGCGGCCGGCTGACAACTAGTTAAATATAAAAATTGGGTTTTAAGATTATTTTTTTAGAAATTTCCAGGTATTTATTCTGCTGGAAATGTTGTCACCGTGACATTTTTTTACCTGCATTTTATTTATTTATTTTGAATGTTTACAAATCTATTTATGTCTAAAAAACGAGGTTTCCCATTGTAATACTAAAAGTGGCAACGTTTGCTGAATCAGGTTCCAGAGATAGACTTTGCCAAACTGAAAAATCACATTGCACTTCTGGGTTCCATTGCAGTGGTATTACCAAATAAAATTAAAGCAATATTGTAAGAACTTTATGCACAAAATATCAGACCATGTCTGGTTCATGAGTTGGGACAGCAGCAGGGGCAGTAGCAATGATTATAGGTGAATCCTTTACAAAGGTTATTAAAGGAAGCTACACCGGTGCCTTTACCAAAGTCTATTCTTGTCATCCAGTCTATTGTTCTCACTTTGCACTGTAACTATATATAGTAGCTACTTTAGTCTGAAAAGTGTCATGTCAATGTTTTTAAAATCACAGGTCAATATTCTGGTCTGTCCAAAACTCTACCTTACATAAAACATGCCTAGGTCTGCTTTAAAGCAAACCTGTTTGAAGGGAATATGAAGGTTAGCAATTCTTTCCTCTCCTACAAAAACTGCTGGTTGCCTGGTTTCCATGCTGATTGAATAGCTAAAGCACTTCTTGAGCTGATGGCCTGAAACAAGTAAGAATCATGAGATCTGATTTTGCTCTGATTTCACATACTGTATGTTTGTTCTAGGTTAGAGTATTAGGCCTCTTTCACACTGGGGCATTTTTCATGCAGTTTAGCGCTAATAATAGCGCTATTATACCGCATGAAAAATTCCTGCCCTGTAGCCTTCAATGTGAAAGCCCGAAGGCTTTCACACTGAAGCGGTGCGCTAGCAGGACCGCTCCAAAAGTCCTGTTCACCGCTCCTTTACCGCGGGTGCCCATTGAAATCAATGGGACACCGCGGTATTAACCCTTTTTTGGCCGCTAGCGGGGGTTAAATTCACCCCCCTAGCGACCGCATGCCGCGGTAAGAACGACGGTATAGCAGCGCTGCAAATCGCGCTGCTATACCGCCACCGCTCCTGCCCGCCCCAGTGTGAAAGGGGCCTTAAAGACACAAATACCCAAGCAGCTAATATTCTCAAAAGGAGAAAGGAATGTCCCTCTCTCTCTCTCTCTCTCCCTCTCCCTCTCTCTCTCTCTCTCTGCAAGTTTACCAGTGTAAATTAAGACTTTCATTTGCACTTTTAAAACAAATTGTGTCTTCAGAGTGTGTCTTTCACTAGACTTAAAGCGGAGGTCCGCCGACCATTCATTTTTTTAGGCATTCTAAAAGTCGCCTTATTGCAATATAACACTCACTTGTTTGGGCTGCTTAATCCCCCAATGTCCGTTTTCATATCTGAAATGAACTTTTAAAAAATGATACTGGCCGGTTCCATCTTCCTTGTGGGTATGTGAAGCCCACAAGCATTGATTTCATGGATGCGGTGAATGCTGAGCTCCCAGCATTCACCGCTATTTCCAGAGCATGCCCAGTGTTAATGCAGAGCGCCGTAAACTTCCAGGTTGCCATCACAACGGGCGGCATCGTCGGAAGCTGCCGCCTCGTTGTGCTGGCAACTAAACCAATGCAAACTATGCGTCACGCGTCACTTCCGGTCTCACGATCTCTGGATTTCAAGGCGGCGTTCCACACTGTCTCATGGGAAGCATGACACTAAGCTCCCAGGAGACAGTGCGCCTCGGGGGAATAGCCTACTCTCGCGGGAGTGACGATCAGGAAGGGCAGTATTACAGACTGATTCTAAGGTAAATACACCATCAAAAAAACAATGTCTTTCCATTTGAGCATCTGTTCATAGCGCTGATGGGGATAAGGTGAACTTAAAAAATTGCGTGAACCTCCGCTTTAAAGTAAGACTGGTGAGATTAGGGTGATTGTATATTTTTTAACTTAACCAAGGATAGCAAAGCTGGTCTCTAGGCTAATCCGCCCTATCACTAAACCCGACCACACCCCACTCTATTTAATTCTCCACCTATTTTTTTTTTTTTTATCTACCTACAAACCACAAATGATTTCCTGAATCGTTAGTTAATTCATACTCAAGGTTCTGAGCCTTCTTTATTGTGGATTGTAGGGTCCTTCTTCTGGAGCCCACATTGCTGTTTGCTGATTGAGCACTTCCTGTTGCCAGTCCACTGGCATGGTCCTGAAGACTACAGTTTTTTGTCAGATTAGGCGACCCATCAGATTTTGTAACAGAAGTGATGTTCCATCGCCGTCATCTTGCTACACCCCGCACTCGTCCATAGTAAGGATACAGTGAGAAGGCGGCAAGCGAACATCTTGTTACACCCACCGGAGTCTTGCATTTCACACTTATTTTTAAGAGTAAACTCAGCTTATATAGTGAAATTCAGTATTTTAAAATCCATCAGACTGTTTTGATGTTGATTTTTCAAAGCAGCGGTGTTCTGTCAGATTAGAAAACCTGTGAGATCAGCAGGCTTGCCGCTGCTTTTAAAATTCAACATCTAAACAGTCAGAAGGATTTTTAAAATCTGTATTTCACTATATAAGCTCAGTTTACTGTTAAAAATAAGTGTGAAATGCATGACTCCAGTGGGTGTAACAAGATGTTCGCATGCCGCCTTCTCACTATATCCTTACTGTGGACGAGTGCGGGGTGTAGCAAGATGGCAGCGACGGAACGTCACTTCCGTTACAAAATCTGACGGGTCGCCTAATCTGACAAAATACCGGCAGTGGTGTGAGGATATCATAACAAGAAGCAGCAATATGACCTGACAGCAATGAGCCTTACATAAACTTTCAGGTTGAATTGCTCAAAGAGGTATACATACAGTGACTTGAAAAAGTATTCATACGCCTTGAAGTTTTCCACATTTTGTCATGTTACAACCAAAAACGTAAATGTATTTTATTGGGATTTTATGTGATAGACCTACACAAAGTGGCACATAATTGTGAAGAGGAAGGAACATGATAAATGGTTTTACAAATAAATATCTGAAAAGTGCAGCGTGCGTTTGTATTCAGCAGCCCTGAGTCAATACTTTATAGAACCACCTTTTGCTGCAATTACAGCTGTAAGTCTTTTTGGGGATGTCTCTACCAGCTTTGCACATCTAGAGTGACTTTTTTCCCCAGTCCTCTTTGCAAAATAGCTCAAGCTCTGTCAGATTGGATGGAGAGCGTCTGTAAACAGCAATTGTCAAGTCTTGCCACAGATTCTCAATTGGATTTAGGTCTGGACTTTGACTGGACCATTCTAACACATGCATATGCATATGCTTTGATCTAAACCATTCCATCGTAGCTCTGGTATGTATAGGGTCATTGTCAGAGGCGTAACTAGAAACCTCTGGGCCCCGGTGCAAGAAATCACGAAGGGCCCCCCCCCGAAAAAGCATGATTTTGATACTTTTTTTTGAGGGGGGTGGCAACGGCGGTAGTTGAGGGGGGTGGCTGCAGTGGTACTTGAGGGGGGGGGTGGCTGCGGTGGCGCCATCCTCTCCCACCACCACCTGTGTCTCTTACTGATCCCATCCTCCCACCACTGATTTCATCCCTATCCCCCCCATCACCTCTGTTATAGAAGTAATGTGGGGATAGGGATGAGATCAGTGGTGGGGGGATGGGATCAGTAAGAGGCACAGGTGGTGGAGGTTGGCATCGATTGCTCAGCTCTGCAAAATGTCACTTACCGTCAATCAATCGATTCCCCGGGAATTCCGTTTGATCGGTCACGGTGCCTTCTAATCTCCCGCCAGGATGCCTTCTTGCCTCATGGGTAGACGGTAAAGGTATTCCACGCAGAGAGGAAAGCTTCTCCCTCGCCTTCTCTCATTAGTGTCAGCATGTCTGCTGACTTAATTTTTCAGTGTCTGCCCCCAGACTCAGCGCTGCCTCTGCCCAGGCCCAGATTTACTCCCTTTGTCGCCCCAAGGCCAGGTCCTTCAATACCGCCCCCCCCCACACACACCATCACATAGGGGGTTTCCCCAGAGAGCCTCTCTTACATCAGGGCCCCCAGAGAGCCTCCCTACTTACATCAGGGTCCCTAGAGAGCCTCCCCCTACATCAGGGCCCCAAGAGAGCCTCCCCTTACATCCGGGTCCCCAGAGAGCCTCCCCTTACATCAGGGTCCCCAGAGAGCCTCCCCTTACATCAGGGTCCCCAGAGAGCCTCCCCTTACATCAGGGTCCCCAGAGAGCCTCCCCTTACATCAGGGTCCCCAGAAAGCCTCCCCTCTTACATTAGTGTCCCCAGAGAGCCCCTCCTTACATCAGGGTCGCCAGAGAGCCCCTCCTTACATCAGGGTCACCAGAGAGCCCCTCCTTACACCAGGGTCCCCAGAGAGCCCCCCCCTTACACCAGGGTGCCCAGAGAGCCCCCCATTACACCAGGGTCCCCAGAGAGCCTCCCCTTACACCAGGGTCCCCAGAGAGCCTCCCCCTTACACCAGGGTCCCCAGAGAGCCTCCCCTTACACCAGGGTCCCCAGAGAGCCTCCCCCTTACACCAGGGTCCCCAGAGAGCCTCCCCCTTACACCAGGGTCCCCAGAGAGCCTCCCCCTTACACCAGGGTCCACAGAGAGCTCCCCTTTACATCAGGGTCCCCAGAGAGCTCCCCTTACACCAGGGTCCCCAGAGAGCTCCCCTTACACCAGGGTCCCCAGAGAGCTCCCCTTACACCAGGGTCCCCAGAGAGCTCCCCTTACACCAGGGTCCCCAGAGAGCCCCCTCTTACACCAGGGTGCTCAGAGAGCCCCCCTTACACCAGGGTCCCCAGAGAGCCTCCCCCTTACACCAGGGTCCACATAGAGCCCCCCCATTACACCAGAGTCCCCAGAGAGCCTCACCTTACACCAGGGTCCCCAGAGAGCCTCCCCTTACACCAGGGTCCCCAGAGAGCCTCCCCTTACATCAGGGTCCCCAGAGAGCCTCCCCTCTTACATTAGTGTCCCCAGAGAGCCCCTCCTTACATCAGGGTCGCCAGAGAGCCCCTCCTTACATCAGGGTCGCCAGAGAGCCCCTCCTTACACCAGGGTCCCCAGAGAGCCCCCCCCTTACACCAGGGTGCCCAGAGAGCCCCCCATTACACCAGGGTCCCCAGAGAGCCTCCCCTTACACCAGGGTCCCCAGAGAGCCTCCCCCTTACACCAGGGTCCCCAGAGAGCCTCCCCCTTACACCAGGGTCCCCAGAGAGCCTCCCCTTACACCAGGGTCCCCAGAGAGCCTCCCCCTTACACCAGGGTCCCCAGAGAGCCTCCCCCTTACACCAGGGTCCCCAGAGAGCCTCCCCCTTACACCAGGGTCCCCAGAGAGCTCCCCTTACACCAGGGTCCCCAGAGAGCTCCCCTTACACCAGGGTCCCCAGAGAGCCCCCTCTTACACCAGGGTCCTCAGAGAGCCCCCCTTACACCAGGGTCCCCAGAGAGCCTCCCCCTTACACCAGGGTCCACATAGAGCCCCCCCATTACACCAGAGTCCCCAGAGAGCCTCACCATACACCAGGGTCCCCAGAGAGCCTCCCCTTACACCAGGGTCCCCAGAGAGCCTCCCCTTACACCAGGGTCCCCAGAGAGCCTCCCCCTTACACCAGGGTCCCCAGAGAGCCTCCCCCTTACACCAGGGTCCCCAGAGAGCCTCCCCCTTACACCAGGGTCCCCAGAGAGCCTCCCCTTACACCAGGGTCCCCAGAGAGCCTCCCCTTACACCAGGGTCCCCAGAGAGCCCCCCTTACACCAGGGTCCTCAGAGAGCCCCCCTTACACCAGGGTCCCCAGAGAGCCTCCCCCTTACACCAGGGTCCACATAGAGCCCCCCTAACACCAGGGTCCCCAGAGAGCCCCCCTTACACCAGGGTCCCTAGAGAGCCCCCCCTTACACCAGGGTCCACATAGAGCCCCCCTTACACCAGGGTCCCCAGAGAGCCCCCCTTACACCAGGGTCCCCAGAGAGCCCCCCTTACACCAGGGTCCCTAGAGAGCCCCCCCTTACACCAGGGTCTACATAGAGCTCCCCCACTTACACCAGGGTCCCCAGAGAGCCTCCCCTCTTACATTAGTGTCCCCAGAGAGCCCCTCCTTACATCAGGGTCGCCAGAGAGCCCCTCCTTACATCAGGGTCGCCAGAGAGCCCCTCCTTACATCAGGGTCGCCAGAGAGCCCCTCCTTACACCAGGGTCCCCAGAGAGCCCCCCCTTACACCAGGGTCCCCAGAGAGCCCCCCCCTTACACCAGGGTCCCCAGAGAGCCCCCCCTTACACCAGGGTCCCCAGAGAGCCCCCCCTTACACCAGGGTCCCCAGAGAGCCCCCCCATTACACCAGGGTCCCCAGAGAGCCTCCCCCTTACACCAGGGTCCCCAGAGAGCCTCCCCTTACACCAGGGTCCCCAGAGAGCCTCCCCCTTACACCAGGGTCCCCAGAGAGCCTCCCCCTTACACCAGGGTCCCCAGAGAGCCTCCCCCTTACACCAGGGTCCCCAGAGAGCCTCCCCTTACACCAGGGTCCCCAGAGAGCCTCCCCCTTACACCAGGGTCCCCAGAGAGCCTCCCCCTTACACCAGGGTCCCCAGAGAGCTCCCCTTTGCACCAGGGTCCCCAGAGAGCTCCCCTTTACACCAGGGTCCCCAGAGAGCTCCCCTTACACAAGGGTCCCCAGAGAGCCCCCCTTACACCAGGGTCCCCAGAGAGCTCCCCTTTACACCAGGGTCCCCAGAGAGCTCCCCTTACACCAGGGTCCCCAGAGAGCTCCCCTTACACCAGGGTCCCCAGAGAGCCCCCCCTTACACCAGGGTCCTCAGAGAGCCCCCCTTACACCAGGGTCCCCAGAGAGCCTCCCCCTTACACCAGGGTCCCCAGAGAGCCTCCCCCTTACACCAGGGTCCACATAGAGCCCCCCTTACACCAGGGTCCACATAGAGCCCCCCTTACACCAGGGTCTCCAGAGAGCCCCCCTTACACCAGGGTCCCCAGAGAGCCCCCTTACACCAGGGTCCCTAGAGAGCCCCCCCCCTTACACCAGGGTCCACATAGAGCTCCCCCACTTACACCAGGATCACCAGAGAGCCCCCCCCCCCCTAACATTAGTGTCCACAGAGGCCCCCTTCCTTACATTAGTGTCCCCAGAAAGACCCCCCCCTCTTACATCAGGGTCCCCAAACAGCTGACTCCCCCCTTGCAGGGGTTCCCCTGTACCTGGCTGGTGGAGGTGGGAGGTGGCGATCGGCAGCTCTATGGTGTCCACAGGCAGGGGGGTCTTGCTGGGGCTAGTAGTTCGATCTATACAGCAGAGGGGGAGGGGCCTCTGACCCGGGCATCAGCAACATTGTACAACTAGTGTGAAAGTGAAACTAATACCTGCCCGGGTCAGAGGCACCTCCCCTTCCCTCCCCTCTCCTCTGTATACACACTGACACTCAGAGCACTACAAGCCCCAGGGAGATCCCTGCCCACACAGACACCATAGAGCTGCCGATCGCAGCCTTCCACCTCCTATGACATCTCCCCACTGCACTCTAAACGGGCAGCCAGAGGTACAGGTAGGGGAGATGTCTTGGGAGTCTTGGGGGGTTGCCGCGGTGCCGCCACTGCATCCAGCGGTGGGCGGGCCTCTCACACGGGCGGCGGGCGGGCCCCAGGGACTTCATAGAACTACAGGGCCCAGTCGCAACTGCGACTGCTGCGACCCTGAAAATTCCGCCACTGGTCATTGTCCTGCTGGAAGGTGAACCTCCACCCCAGTCTCAAGTCTTTTGCAGTCTCTAACAGGTTCTCTTCTAAGATTGCCCTGTATTTGGCTCCATCCATCTTCCCATCAACTCTGACCAGCTTCCCTGTCCCTGCTGAAGAAAATCATCCTCACAACATTATGCTGCCACCACCATGTTTCACGGTGGGGATGGTGTGTTCAGGGTGATGTGCAGTGTTAGTTTTCCGCCACACATCGTGTTTTGCTTTTAGGTCAACAAGTTCACTTTTGGTCTCATCTGACCAGAGCACCTTCTTCCACATATTTGCTGTGTCCCCCACATGGCTTCTCACAAACTGCAAACAGGACTTCTTATGGCTTTCTTTCAACAATGGCTTTCTTCTTGCCACTCTTCCATAAAGGGCAGATTTGTGGAGTGAATGACTAATAGTTGTCCTGTGGATAGATTCTCCCAACTGAGCTGTGGATCTCTGCATCTCCTCCAGAGTTACTATGGGCCTCTTGGCTGCTTCTCTAATTAATGCTCTCCTTGCCCAGCCTGTCAGTCTAGGTGGTTGGCCATGTCTTGATAGGGTTGCAGTTGTGCCACACTCTTTCTATTTTCAGATGATGGATTGAACAGTGCTCCGTTAGATGTTCAAACTTTGGGATAGTTTTTTATAACCTAACCCTGCTTTGAAATTCTCCACGACTTTATCCCTGACCTGTCTGGTGTGTTTCTTGTCCTTCATGATGCTGTTTGTCTAACAAACCTCCGAGGGCTTCACAGAACAGCTGTATTTATACTGAAATTAAATTGCACACAGGTGGACTCTATTTACTAATTAGTTGACTTCTGAAGGCAATTGGTTCCATTAGATTTTAGTTAGGGGTATCAGAGTAAAGGAGGCTGAATACAAATGCACGCCACACAGATATTTATTTGTAAAAAAGTTTGAAAACCATTTATCATTTTCCTTCCACCTTACAATTATGTGACACTTTGTCTATCACATAAAATCCCAATAATATACATTTACGTTTTTGGTTTTAACATGACAAAATTTGGAAAATTTCAAGGGGTATGAATACTTTTTCAAGGTACTGTACACTTTAAGAATTAATTGCTCAAAGAGGTATAATAAAAACTCTATTGATCGTATTTTTTAGCAGACCAAAAGGAAGCAAAAAAGTTCCAAGCTAGGGTTTACATACATTTTAAGGATGACTTGCTTCACATGGGGTTGATTTACTAAAACTGGAGAGTGCACAATCTGGTGCAGCTGTACATGGTAGCCAATCAGCTTCTAACTTCAGCTTGTTCAAGTAAGCTTCAATAAAAATAAATTCTCAAAGCTGATTGGTTTCTATGCAAACCTGCACCCAAATTTTGCACTCTCCAGTTTTGGTAACTCAACCCCAAAATTCCTAAAACTATAGAGGTTAATAGGGACTTTTAAAGCTCAATTATTGTTAAAATTATATAAATATGTGGATGTCAATAGCCTGACCACAGGTTCACCTTAAAAACAGTCCTTGAACTCAAGTCAAATTACTTTGTCTAGGTTGAGATGATTTCCTTATTCTAGTCTCCCCCCAGTGATCAGAATGTAACACTGTAGCTCTGTAGCAAATCACATGATACGAGGCAGCAACATGGAAACAAAATATAATGTTAGAATCCCTTTAAGTGCCGGTTCACACGGGCGATTCGTCAGGCGACCTAGCCGCCTGACAAGTCGCGCTTCGTTCTGTACAATGGAACCGTTCTAATAGGAGCGACTCAAGTCGCTCCGACTTAGAAAAAGGTTTCTGTACTACTTTGGGACGACTTCAGGGCGACTTCCATTGACTTCAATACAGAAGTCACTTTGCAAGTCGCCTCTGAAGTCGTGTGCACATTGCCTTGCCGAGTCACGCGTTAAGTCGTGCTGCCCCAGTGTGAACCAGCACTAAGAGATTTTTTAGTCTGAGCTGTTTCTACCAAACATACAGTATGTATTGCTAAATTTAGTGGTGGGTGTAGAGAGTAAATATCAATTTATTACTACATAAATGATTAAATAAGCAGCATACAATCAATATAGTATACTAAAATAAAAAAATACGCAGAAGTGGAAGAAATAGGCAGCTTAGAGCACACTCATATCTAGCACCTAATTTTTTTCTGCTTCTCTTTCCTAGAATTCGGGACAGGAAGAACAACAGCATTAATAAATCAGACAAAAATTCCACAGACTGTTAAATATCAGACTCCACTGTGCATTTTATTTGACTTTTGCCAAGATATTCCAATAACAGTATATGAACATTTCCACTGAGCAAAGTGAGAGGACAGGGAAAAATGACTATTCCCGACTCCAGACGTCACCATCTGTACATATGCTGTAAATGGGGAACATGCATTTCACACACATTTGTCTTTCATTTACAATCCTTGCTCTTGCGTATACAAGATCTGTCTCAGAGGTGCATTACATTCCAGTGATAATTAAACAATGGCACATCGCGCTAACAACCCAAATATATTGCATTTGCTAGCTATAACTAAAAATTTGTTAGTTACATTATTATTAGTCACATTTTGGGTGCAGACAGTACTTTAAATGATAATGGAAGAAGTCAGAATTAACAGAGAAGAAGGGTACTGAGGTTCACAACCATGAATGCAAATGGTGGCATAGGTCTAGCACCCACACATGCTCAGCAGCAACCAATTTCTGCCTGCAGCAGGAGTCTGTTGAAAGCATTAAAGCAGCTTCTTTAAAAGCATAGCCAGCATAAATCCACATCTTTGCAACATCATCCCTGTATTGTCTCCCCATAACCCCACTGGTTGCCAGACCAAAACAACATTAGTCATAGAAAGGAAAGACAACCAGCTTACTAGTGTAGCGGGGTGTTCAATTTAAGGGAAGTGTCTGAGTGGTAACCAGGCTCAGACACATTAAATTGAAAGGATTTATAGACCATTTTTGTTCTCAGGGGATAATGCTGGTGATGTGTTCCCTGCGGCCGGTGGGTGGCGCTGCCATTCTGGGCCAGGGTTGAACTGCGAGCGCAGTGCTGTGAATTTTGTGTCCCCTCTCGGCAGCTGTACAGTGGGGCGGGGAACCTGCTGTGCATGCCGGGAGAGGGTATGAAAGGGACGGACATCTTCTGAGAGGGGTCTTCGTCCGTCCACGCCTAGGCACCTTCAGCCTGGGTGTGTCTGTGTGTGTGGTTCGTCATCTCCGGGTGCCCTAGGCCCGGTGGCCTTGTTCCGGTTCCACCTCAGGCACCTTTAGCCTGGGGTGAGGTACTACCTCACCGCTCCTGTTCGCCTGGGCATGGAGGCCCAGGAGTTGCATTAATGGCCTGGAGCCCAGTAGCCTTCGGCTGGGGTCCACAAGGGATCGAGGAGTCCAGGGTGCCGCCTTGCGAGGGGACCCGCACCCTAAGAGAAGGGAGGACCTGTTCCGAAGGACCGGTGCTGTGGACATGGTGAAGGAAGGGGTCTGTTGACTCTCTGGGGGGATGTCTTCTGCCTGAAAGGGGCTATGTCCTAGTAAAGAAATCAAAATTCACTCGGTCAGTGGCAGTAACCATATTCACCAGGTCAGTGGCAGTGACCATATTCACCCAGTCAGTGGCAGTGATCCTGTTCACCAGGTCAATGGCAGTGACCCTATTCACAAGGTCTGTGGCAGAGACCAACCTCATGGTCTGTGGCAGAGACCATGCGCCAAAACTGTTTGAGAATCTGAACAGTCCTAAGAGTTTGAGCTACGTTTGGGCCTGGACCTCCTCCACACCTTAAAGCTGTCCAGTGTCTTTGCTCCAACCTTTCGTCTATCCAAGAGAATATGTGTTGTGCAAGTGGAAAATATATATTGAGTTGGACTTTCAGTTGGTGTGGACATTTACGTTCCTGGGGAAGTCAAGGACTTGCATCTACACACTGTAGAGGTGAGAATCATTCTCAGGAGGACTTTATGCTTCGGCTGCAGACAAGGCCCAAAAACAACACCGCTTAACCTCTTAACATAGGAGGGTACGGGCTTGTGGTGCGGTGTGCCCCTTTCTCCTGAGAGGAGCCGAAGCAGACAAGGAGAAGGGGGTGTGTGCGCTACACTAGCTACATGGTCAAGTTTGCCTATTGTCAAATTTTGCTTCTGAAAGTGTGCTTTTGGAACTTTTCTGCAATATTTACCTGAATATGTTACATTATTGTCAAAGTAGTTTGCATCAGTACATACTGTGTGCTGTCACGGGTCCTTATCTGTACCTCTGTCTCAGAGGCGTAGATTGAAGCTTGTGGGCCCCAATGCAAAAGTTGACTTGGGCCCCCCCACCCACACCACCCGCCGCTTTCACTGCATGCTTGCCCATCACCCTGTGTAGGTGAAACGGGAAACTCAGAGGGCTCAGGACAGGCCTGGATGGACCCCTGCCTGGCTGGCCCAGGCCCTCTGAGTTTACGGAATGACCTACGCACTGTGGCAGTAGAGCAGAGGACGGTGTCAGTAGGGCAGTGGACGGTGTCAGTAGGGCAGTGGACGGTGTCAATAGGGTAGAGGACGGGGCCAGTAGGGCAGTTGGCTTTTTTATTATTTTTTAAAACTTTTTTTGTATTATTGTTTACAATTTCATTTGTTATTATTTTCTTGTTTTAGCAGCACTGTTGGGGGCTTTGGAGAAATATCAGGGGTCTAAAGAGACATTGGAGACATAGAAAGGGACTCAGGACAGATATTCCCCAGTCTCTTTCTCTGCAGCCTCAGCTGCACTGCACAGTGAATTAAAAGCAAAAAACCTTAATGTAGTAATTTCTCGCAGGACCAATCTACCCTGGGTGGATGGTAAGACCAACAATATGCATATAAGGATCAATCCCACTGTGATGGAGTTGCAGAATCGTAAGGCAGATAATTCAGGCAGTCGTTATCTGTCAGTGTATGGGACTGATCCAGTCAAGGCACAACTGAGCAAGGACTGCAGCTTCCCAAACCTCTTAGGAAAGAGGAACACTAGCAAAGGACCAAAAGAAACAAGAAACACAATCCGTAGCTCAGTCAAACCAGTGTTGGAAACCTCCTGAAGTGAAATTTACTGTCAGGACACCAATTATTTACAAACTACACCAATTTTTAATGACACAACAAATTTAATTTACTGACAGAGTCAAATTTTTTACTGCCACTTCAAAAAAGTACATAAACTGTCTATTTTCAGTGCAAAACAGTGCAAATGTCAATATTTTAGCTATTAGCAATGTGTTTAAGGTATAACTAAAGCCAAAAAAACATATTTCTCCATTTACATGAAGGTACATGTACAGAGGAGAGGGCAGAAACTGGCCCGATCAGCCAGGTATTTCAGGTGATATGGGTGGCCAATTTACACAGCACAAGCACTGTGCTGTATAACATGCTTTAAAGGAACATGATCTTTATTTTTTGGGGGGGGTTAACAAACACTTTAATATAACCCAGCACAGAGTTCCCCCTTACATCAGAGTCTGCAGGGTTCCCCTTTACAGTGCAAGGGAGAAATCTGCAGACTCTGATGTAAAAGAGAACACTGTGTACACTGATATAAAGGAGAAATCTGTTGACTCTAATGTAATGGAGAACTCTGAGGGCTCTGATGTAAGGGGAAATGCTGCAGACTCTGTGTAATGAGAAACTCTGATGCAAATGGGTTTCTGGTCACCTGAGCCCCCCCTTACACAAGTTCTTTCTTGCATCAGAGTCCAGAGTTCCCCCTTACATCAGAGTCAGCACGGTTCCCCCTTACAGTGCACTGACAGTAAAGACTCTGATGTAAAGGGGAACTCTGAGGACACTGATTTAAGGAGGAACACTGTGACCTCTGATGTGGGGGGACTCTGGTGACCATAGACCACCTTCTGCAAAGTGAATACACTAAGGCGTGGGGGGGGGGGTTACTGAAATAAGGGGGAACTTTTAAATAAGTGTCCCCCCTTACCTTAGTGTATTCACTCCCCCTTTACATTAGTGCTCAAGCTTTGGCTGTGCACACCATGACCAGAATCGGGCTACACCACCTGCATGAGCACGGGGGGGGGGGGGGGGCTCTCCGCATATAGACAGGGGAATAGAGGAAGTTAGTGATGACCCTTCTAAGCTGAAAGTGAATTGAGGCAGGTTAGTTTTGTCACTGATTACCTTCCAGGGATGGGCTGAAAGATTCCTATGTATAAAAAAGCATCCCCAATGAATCAATAGCTGAGCTGTGCTGGAGCCAATAGAAGATCAATGATCATGGATCACACACAGAGATAGGTGGAAGTAAGATCTCTGTCCATAGAGTGCACTGATCGCTGTGTAGTATAGTCAAGTCAGGCTGTACACTATGGGGACATATTAGCTCTATACAGGTGACAGCTACCTGTCAGTGGGGCTCAACACACACCTCACAGGCTTTATTCAGTCTGGGCTCTCTTGGGTGTACGGAGCTGTCACTCACTTACCCGGACAGGAATTGGGATCTGGTCTCCTCTGCTGCCGCACCATTAATTGCAGTACTGAGGATCTTCTCACAGCTCTCCACAGGGAGGAGAAGGGGGAGAGAGAGACGCCCGAAGCTGGCGATGCAGCCGCTGCACTAACAGATGGAGGAATTCCCACCGGCACTGCACAGCACTAAGATGGAGACCAGGGGAGCACATAGGGGGCCCGGGCAGCAAGAGTAACAGAGACAGGAGGGGTGACATGTACTAGATTCAATCATTTTCCTGGAGCAGCTGAGTGCTTGCGGGAGGGGGAGGGGAGAAGCAGGCTTTCAGCTGCTTCATGAAAATTATCGGGTCAGTAAATGCCACCGCCGCTCCTCCTGTCCCTGTTCCTCTTGCTGCCCGGCCCACTGGAGCATGAATGGGGTCGCCACTGCAACCCCTGTGACCCCTATTGCTACGCCCATGTGTCTGTCTAAAAAGGGGGTTACTGATAATGAAGGCAAATTGCTGTAGCCCATTCTAAAATCACTACCAACCCAAATTCCTATATCTATGTCTATATTCCACCTGACTTCTATTTATATTAAAGCGGAGCTCCAGTCATTTGTGTGTTTATTAAAAGTCAGCAGCTACAAAAAGTGTAGCTGCTGACTTTTAATAAACACACACTCACCTGTCCCAGGATCCAGCGATGTGGTCACCCAAACCATCGTTTCTCTCCCTCTCCTCTACCCGGTGCTGGCATTTAAACTGTGGGCACCCGGCAGTAAGCGCTTGCGGCTTCACATCCAGGTGTGCACTACACATGCACAAGTCATGCTGCGCCTGCTGAATGATTGGGCAATCTTCTGGGACCTGTATTGTGTCTCAGAAAACTGCAGGGAGGGAGGGGGAGAGAAGAACTTCTGCTTGGATTGCCTAGGCGATCCAAACAAAAGAGTGTGTTGGTACCTGTCAAAACTAGGTTCCCACTCCCCCTCCAAAAAAAATGACATGCCAAATGTGGCAGGGGGGGAGGAGGAGGAGGAGTGTTTAAATCAGAACTTCCCATTTTGTGTGGAGCTCCGCTTTAATTCCTATATATTTCTGTATATATGCAAAACCTGAGTGTAGGTGAACCTTCTTTTACCAGCACAAGGTTTGAGATGCTAGAGATATGGGATCTAAAGAGTGACAGGAGTAGCTGTTTTTTTTTTTATTTTGAAGAAAACACACTAGGAGGTTCAGGTTTGGGTATATGTTTCTCCCTGGGTTGTAGCCATTGAGCTTACCCTAATGATACATGGTGGTCTAGATCAGTGTTTCTCAACTCCAGTCCTCAAGGCGCCCCAACAGGTCATGTTTTCAGGTTTTCCATTATTTTGCACAGGTGATTTGATCAGTTTCACTGCCTTTGTAATTACCACAGCAGTTTCATCTGAGGGAAATCCTGAAAACATGACCTGTTGGGGCGCCTTGAGGACTGGAGTTGAGAAACACTGGTCTAGATAGTGGACAGAAGCAAATTTCAATCTGTCAGCACAAGGCAAATCCTGTGCATAACGGATGAGGCATAACTTGAAGCTGGCGGCAAGCAACCATAGATGGGTTACAGACTAACGTCAAAAAGGTGGCAAATTAATAGACTGGACAAGTTAAGAAACAGAATGACAATATTCTCTGTATAAACTATCACCAAAGGACTAGAAGGAAAATGGTTGCTCACTGTCTGAATGCACTGGGCAGAATACATTTTTGGAGCTTGGTAATACACTCCCTGAAATCCTACTGGATACAATGGGCATTTGTGTATTAGGAAAATACCTGACCAGGTTAAAAAACATTCAAGACCTCCAGATAACCATGAAGAGAGAGAACCACTGGTTTGAGGTAAATGGATATTTCCATTTTCATAGTATCTGATTATTGTTGCATCTAAAAACAAGTCTAATAATGCTATCTCTTTTGTCATAACCTTGTACATCTTACTTCTTACTAAATCCTACGTTCTAGATAAATGTGGCTGTGTCTGAAGACAGAGTGTAACATCTGTCCTGCATTAGAGGGGTAAGTGACTGTGGTCATCCTAGGACTGAAAGTGTTTTAATGGCAGCATAAGCTTAGATGTGCTTAACCACTTCAACACCGGGCTTTTTATACCACCTCAATACCGGGCCTATTCTGGCACTTCTCTCCTACATGTACAAATCATCATTCTTTTGCTAGAAAATTACTCAGAACCCCCAAACATTATATATGTTTTTTTAGCAGACACCCTAGGGAATAAAATGACGGTCATTGCAACTTTTTTTCTTGCACGGTATTTGCGCAATAATTTTTAATTTGCCTTTTTTTTGAAAAAAAAATGGTTTCATGAATCAAAAAATAACAAAAAACAGTAAAGTTAGCCCAATTTTTTTGTAAAATATGAAAGATGATGTTACGCCGAGTAAATATATACCTAACATGTCACACTTTAAAATTGCGCACACTCAAGGAATGGCGCCAAACTTCGGTTCTTAAAAATCTCCATAGGTGACGCTTTGAATTTTTTTACAGGTTACCAGGTTAGAGTTACATAGGAGATCTAGTGCTAGAATTATTGCACGCGCTCTAACGCACGTGGCGATACCTCACATGTATGGTTTGAACGGCGTTTACATATGTGGGCGGGACTTACGTGTGCGTTCGCTTCTGAGCGCGAGCTACCGGGGACAGGGGTGTTTTAATTTTTTTTTTTTTACTTTTTTTTTTTTTTACACCTGACTGTAAAAGTAATCCAGGGGCTTCTTAGCCACTAAAATTACTTTTGACTTTGTGCAGAATCGCCGGGGCTAAAAAATGATATCTTGCTCATAGCTGTAGCGATGATCAAGATATCACCATTACAATCCAGCAATGTACCAGTACGTCGCTGGACAGGAAGTTGTTAAAGGGAAGTGGTTGGGGGGTACATGTTTACTGCCCCCCAAATGCAAGTGTAAAGCAGCATCTCACTGCGTCTTCACCAGCATTATGAATATCACGCAGGCAGCACAGTCAGCATGTGTTCTGTCATGGATCTGTCAGTGTCAAATGGCTTTTGGGTTCTGACTTTGGCTGTACTGTGTGTTACAAACTATAACCCAGTACAGCCATAACAAAGTAAGCACCCAACAGCAATATGACACACTGTGACAGATCCATTACAGAGCACATGCTGACTGTGCTGCCTGCGCAAGTATCATAATTCTAAATAAACGTACTGTAACTTGCCATGCTGTGTGTAAGCGATACACAGTGAGGATTCTTTCCTTTGTGCTCCACTCACTGTGTGCTCTGCAGCCACGGTGCCCGGGTTCTTGCTCCCTTGTCAGCCACAGAGCCACCTGTTGCCTCACATCAGTCTTGGCAGTCGGCACATGAGGAGTTGAGGACGGGAGGCGGAGTGGAGCATCGTAGTATCACTCTGCCAGGGAAGGCAGTGAGCAGCAGCGGCTGGGACTAATTAAAAAGCAAGTGCAATGTGCGGTGCGGTTTTATGTTCTACCGCCCGAAAAACAAGAAATAGTCCCACCACTGCGCTCACCTCCTGGGCCCCTCTGATGACCTGATAGGGCCCAGGAAAATTTAATTACACCCCCTTCCCAAAGCAAGTAGTAGCAGGGGACGGGGTTGAAGTTTAGAAAGCTCTTTTTTTTATTAGACAGAAATTAAATGTAAAGTTGCCCAGGCCCCCCTGTGGAGCTGCTGGGGTCCGGGCCCAGTACAACAGGGCTGCCTGTACTGCCCTATCAGCAGCCCTGGTGACAGGTCCTCTTTATGGAGAGATGCGGGGTCAATAAGACCCCACATCTCTCCTCCAAGCTGGAAAGCATGAGATTGTGAAAAAAATTTAACCGATCTCATGCTTACTAGCCGCAATCGCGGCTTTGTTTACTTCTGAGAACCCGGGCGTGACATCATCACATCGCGACCGGGACTCCGACGGTCATAGTCATCTCTATGCTTGTCATGTGACAAGACAGCGGCGACGGACGATTCTTTCTCCGGGCCCCCGATGGCACGGGAGAGCCCGGAGAAGCACCGGATGGCGGTGGGAGGGGGAAATGTCCCCTCCCGCCGCCTATAAGAACGATCAAGCGGCGGAACCGCCGCTATGATCATTCTTATCGTGCGCAGAATCGCTGGCTGAAGAGAAGGATATCTGAATGATGCCTCTAGCTGCAGGCATCATTCAGATATCCCCCCACAAAGCCCAGGACGTCATATGACGTCCACCCAGGATGGGAGATCCCATCTGTGGACCTCATTTGACTATGGGCGGGTAAGGAAGTGGTTAAAGGGGTTGTAAAGGTTTGTTTTTTATTTTCTAAATAGGTTCCTTTAAGCTAGTGCATTGTTGGTTCACTTACCTTTTCCTTCGATTTCCCTTCTAAATGTTTTTTTTTCTTTTTCTGAATTTCTCACTTCCTGTAAGCTTGCCCCCATCATCTGAGCCGTTCTGGCTGGGGGTTAGTCAGCGTGCTCGCCCCCTCCCTTGGGACTACATCCCTGCGGGGAGATGCTGTGAACGTTCACAGCGTCTCCCCGCAGGGGTGTAGTCCCAAGGGCGGGGGTGAGCACGCTGACTAACCCCCAGCCAGAGCGGCTCGGGTGATGGGGGCAAGCTTACTGAGGAGGAACAGGAAGTGAGAAATTCAGACAAAGAAAAAAAAACATTTAGAAGGGAAATCAAAGGAAAAGGTAAATGAACCAACAATGCACTAGCTTAACCACTTAACGACCGCCCACTGTAAATATACGTCAGCAGAATGGCACCGACAGGCACAATCACGTATATATACGTGATTGCCTTTGTATAGTTGGGGGGTCCGATCGGACCCCCCTTCTTTACAGTGAGCGGTCGTTTTACCTTCGGGAGCGATCCGGCATGAGGGGACGGCCGTTCGATTCCGGCCACCCCCTCTCGATCGCTCCCGGCGAATGAGAGAGCTTCCCCTGCCTGCCAGGAAGGAGGAAGTGATGTCATCTCTCCTGGGGCGCTCACATATACCGAGCGCCGTACAGGAGAAGATGCCAGGTTAGTACACACAACACTACACTGACACCAGGACACATAGGCACATAAATCGCCCCCCCAGGCCCCCCCAGATCACCCCCCAGCCCCCCCCCAGCCCCCAGTCACAGTGTCACTGATTGCAGTGACCATTTATTTAGTGATCACTGCAATCAGTGACATTTGTGACTGTAAAAGTGTCACCAAAGTTTAGTCTTAGGTCCAGTGTAGCCCCCTAACCCCCCCTAATAAAGGTTTAACCCCCTGATCACCCCCCAGATAACCCTTTCACCCCCTATCACCACTGTCACTAAGCAATCATTTTTCTGATCGATGTCTTAGCGTCGGTGATGCTGATCGGTAGCCAGTATTTTTTTTTAGGTTCGCCGCAGGTTTTTATAGCGTCGGGTACCCCCATATATTATCTAATAAAGGTTTAACCCCCTTGATCGCCCCCCAGGTAACCCTTTCACCCCCTATCACCAAGTTATAATTTTTCTGATCGATGTCTTAGCGTCGGCGATGCTGATCGGTAGCCAGTATTTTTTTTTAGGTTCGCCGCAGGTTTTTATAGCGTCGGGTACCCCCATATATTACCTAATAAAGGTTTAACCCCCTTGATCACCCCCCAGGTAACCCTTTCACCCCCTAGCACCGCCGTGGCTATGCGATCATTTTTCTGATCGATGTCTTAGCGTCGGCGATGCTGATCGGTAGCCAGTAATTTTTTTTAGGTTCGCCGCAGGTTTTTATAGCGTCGGGTACCCCATATATTACCTAATAAAGGTTTAACCCCCTTGATCGCCCCCCCAGGTAACCCTTTCACCCCCTATCACCACTGTCACTAAGCGATAATTTTTCTGATCGATGTCTTAGCGTCGGCGATGCTGATCGGTAGCCAGTAATTTTTTTTAGGTTCGCCGCAGGTTTTTATAGCGTCGGGTACCCCCATATATTACCTAATAAAGGTGTAACCCCCTTGATCACCCCCCAGGTAACCCTTTCACCCCCTAGCACCGCCGTCACTATGCGATCATTTTTCTGATCGATGTCTTAGCGTCGGTGACGCTGATCGGTAGCCAGTAATTTTTTTTAGGTTCGCCGCAGGTTTTTATAGCGTCAGGTACCCCCATATATTATCTAATAAAGGTTTAACCCCCTGATCGCCCCCCAGGTAACCCTTTCACCCCCTATCACCACTGTCGCTAAGCAATCGTTTTTATGATCGTTGTCTTAGTGTCGGTGATGCCGATAGGTAGCCAGTAATTTTTTTTTAGGTTCGCCATCAGGTTTTTATATAGCGTCAGGTACCCCCATATATTACCCTAATAAAGGTTTTAACCCCCTAATTGCCCCTAGTTAACCCTTTCACCAGTGATCATCATATAAGTGTTATGGGTGACGCTGGTTAGTTAGTTTGCTTTTTATAGTGTCAGGGCACCCGCCGTATATAACCCAATAAAGGTTTAACCCCCTGATCGCCCGGCGGGTGATATCAGTTAGGTTTTAGCGTCAGAGAGGGTCTGCGTCACACCCCAGGCAGCGTCAGGTTAGTGCCAGTAGCGCTAACACCCACGCGTGAAGCATACACCCCCCTTAGTGGTATAGTATCTGATCAGCTCAATATCTGATCTGATCAGATCTATACTAGCGTCCCCAGCAGTTTAGGGTTCCCAAAAACGCAGTGTTAGCGGGATCAGCCCAGATACATGCTAGCACCTGCGTTTTGCCCCTCCGTCCAGCCCAGGCCACCCAAGTGCAGTATCGATCGATCACTGTCACTTGCAAAACACAACACACATAACTGCAGCGTTCGCAGAGACAGGCCTGATCCCTGCGACTCCAGTGCTGTAGGAGGTAATTTCACCACCACAGTTAAAAAAAAAAAAGCATATATGCCGAAGCATTGGGGCAGCAGGAGCGGAGGAGCGATTTTGCTCCTAATGCCGCGTACATACGGTCGAAATTCCGACGGAGGCTTGCCCGTGGAAAAGTCTGACCATGTGTACGCGGCATAACTTTTGCGAGAAGATGCCCCCATGCTTCGGCATATATAAATGGTGCATGTATGCCCATCATTAGAAGTGGGTGGATGAAGGGCGGTATTCTAATGGTGGGCATACCCACCGATCAACCTTTTTTTTTTTCGTTCAGCCAACAGGCTGCATGAAAAAAAAGATTACAATACATGTCCAACAAGGACCAGCAACGTACTGGTATGTTGCTGGACTTTGAATGTTTATACCAGAATGATGCCTGCGGGTTTAGGTATCATCTTGGTATCATTCTTTTCAGCCAGCGGCCGGCTTTCATGTAAAAGCAATCCTAGTGGCTAATTAGCCTCTGGACTGCTTTTACAAGCAGTGGGAGGGAATATCCCCCCCCGGATATAAAAAGCGCCATTGGGAATTTGGGAAAGCATTTTATCACACCGATCTTGGTGTGGTCAGATGCTTTGAGGGCAGAGGAAAGATCTAGGGTCCGATAGACCCCAGTTTTTTCAAAAAAGAGTACCTGTCATTACCTATTGCTATCATAGGGGATATTTACATTCCCTGAGATAACAATAAAAGTGATAAAAATAAATAAATATGGAAGCAACAGTTTAAAAATAAAAAAAAAAGCAAAATTAATAATAAAAAAAAAAAAAAAATAAAAAAAAAAAGCACCCCTGTCCTGCCCTGCTCTTGCCCAATGGCAAACGCAAGCGTCGGTCTGGCGTCATATGTAAACAGCAATTGCACCATGCATGTGAGGTATCACCGCGAAGGTCAGATCGAGGGCAGTAATTTTAGCAGTAGAACTCCTCTGTAAATCTAACGGGGTAACCTGTAAATGCTTTTAAAGGCTTTTAAAAATGTATGTAGTTTGTCGCCAATGCGCGTTTGTGCGAAATTTTAAAGCATGTCGTGTTTGGTATCTATGTACTCGGCCTAAGATCATCTTTTTTATTTCATCAAACATTTGGGCAATATAGTGTGTTTTAGTGCATTAAAATTAAAAAAAGTGTATTTTTTCCCCAAAAAATGCGTTTGAAAAATCGCTGCGCAAATACTGTGTAGAAAAAAAAAATGCAACACCCACCATTTTATTCTGTAGGGCCTTTGCTTTAAAAATATATATAATGTTTGGGGGTTCAACATAATTTTCTTGCAAAAAAAAATATGTTTTCATGTAAACAAAAAGTGTCAAAAAGGGCTTTGTCTTCAAGTGGTTAGAAGAGTGGATGTAAACTTCCTAATGTTGTGTATAAAATGCCAGAACAGTTCAAAACCCCCCCAAATGACCCCATTTTGGAAAGTAGACACCCCAAGCTATATACTGAGAGGCATGTCGAGTCCATGGAATATTTTATATGTTGACACAAGTTGCGGAAAAAATATATTTTTTTTTTTTTTTTGCACAAAGTTGTCACTAAATGATATATTGCTCAAACATGCCATGGGCATATGTGGAATTACACCCCAAAATACATTCTGTTGCTTCTCCTGAGTACGGGGATACCACATGTGTGAGACTTTTTGGGAGCCTAGCCGCGTACGGGACCCCAAAAACCAAGCACCGCCTTCAGGCTTTCTAAGGGTGTCAATTTTTGATTTCACTTCTCACTGCCTATCACAGTTTCGGAGGCCATGGAATGCCCAGATGGCACAAAACCCCCCCAAATGACCCCATTTTGGAAAGTAGACACCCCAAGCTATTTGCTGAGAGGTATTGTGAGTATTTTGCAGATCTCGCTTTTTGTCACAAAGTTTTGAAAATTGAAAAAAAAAAGAAAAAAAAAATGTTCTTTCTTCATTTTCAAAAACAAATGAGAGCTGTAAAATACTCACCATGCCTCTCAGCAAACAGCTTGGGGTGTCTACTTTCCAAAATGGGGTCATTTGGGGGGGTTTTGTGCTATTTTGGCATTTTATGGCCTTCAAAACGGTGATAGGTAGTGAGGAGTGAAATCAAAAATTTGCGCCCTTAGAAATCCTGAAGGCGGTGCTTGGTTTCCGGGGTCCCGTACGTGGCTAGGCTCCTAAAAAGTCCCACACATGTGGTATCCCCGTACTCAGGAGAAGCAGCAGAATGTATTTTGGGGTGCAATTCCACATATAACCATGGCATGTGTGAGCAATATATCATTTAGTGACAACTTTTTGTAATTTTTTTTTTTTTTTTGTCATTATTCAATCACTTGGGACAAAAAAAAAATATTCAATGGGCTCAACAGGCCTCTCAGCAATTTCCTTGGGGTGTCTACTTTCTAAAATGGGGTCATTTGGGGGGGTTTTGTGCTATTTTGGCATTTTATGGCCTTCAAAACTGTGATAGGTAGTGAGGAGTGAAATCAAAAATTTGCGCCCTTAGAAATCCTGAAGGCGGTGCTTGGTTTCCGGGGTCCCGTACGTGGCTAGGCTCCTAAAAAGTCCCACACATGTGGTATCTCCGTACTCAGGAGAAGCAGCAGAATGTATTTTGGGGTGCAATTCCACATATAACCATGGCATGTGTGAGCAATATATCATTTAGTGACAACTTTTTGTAATTTTTTTTTTTTTGTCATTATTCAATCACTTGGGACAAAAAAATATATTCAATGGGCTCAACATGCCTCTCAGCAATTTCCTTGGGGTGTCTACTTTCTAAAATGGGGTCATTTGGGGGGGGGGTTTGTACTGCCCTGTCATTTTAGCACCTCAAGAAATGAGATAGGCAGTCATAAATTAAAAGCTGTGTAAATTCCAGAAAATGTACCCTAGTTTGTAAACGCTATAACTTTTGCGCAAACCGATAAATATACGCTTATTGACATTTTTTTTACTAAAGACATGTGGCTGAATACATTTTGGCCTAAATGTATGACTAAAATTTAGTTTATTCGATTTTTCTTATAACAAAAAGTAGAAAATATCATTTTTTTTCAAAATTTTCGGTCTTTTTCCGTTTATATCGCAAAAAATAAAAATCGCAGAGGCAATCAAATACCATTAAAAGAAAGCTCTATTTGTGGGAAGAAAAGGACGCAAATTTCGTTTGGGTACAACATTGCATGTCCGCACAATTTACAGTTAAAGCAGCGCAGTGCAAAATTCTGAATTCACCTCTGGTCCTCTAGCTACCAAATGGTCCGGGGCTTAAGTGGTTAAAGGAACCTATTTAGAAAATAAAAAACAAACCTTTACAACCCCTTTAAGTGTGAGACAGCAGTATATATATATATATTTTTTAATGTCTATAGTATCCAGTCTGTCTCAGAAGTGACATTGTGCAGTTCTTTCTAGTCAAAATGCTCTAGATTACATGGCAATTTTACATTTAAAATCTGTGAAAGGAGATTCTGGGAGGTCCAGTTTGCAACTTAATCATGATACCTACAGTGTATGATCTAGCACTGACAAGATCAAGTAATGGTATTTTTTAGTTCTGGGAGGAAGTGGTAGGAACGCAGCCTGAGAAAATCAAGGTTAGGGACTTTAAATATCCAGGGCCAAGCACAGCTCACTGCTGTTACAGAAAAGATTAGAATAGACAGTTGTACCAACAAACATGCATTCATTAAATGTCAAGAACACTTTGTTCTTTTGATAAAGAAAATTAAAGTTTGCACTTTCAAATGAATAAAATAATACATGCCTGGTTTCATTAATACATTAGGAAGAGTAATTTGAGTTGGAACATGACAGACAATATGTTTAAGATGTTTGTGGTAAGTATATATATGTGGTACAGTATATGATGAGGAATCATTTGCCACTTTAACACCAAGAAACATCGGAAGATGGACCATATTGATTAGATTGTAAGCTCTAAAGAAGAAGGTCCCTTTGATTCCTACTGTATTAAAGTGTATTGTATTTGTACTGTCTACCCTCAACTTGTAAAGCACTGACTAAACTGTTGGCGCTATATAAATCCTGTATAGTAATAATAATAATAATAATATTTACAGAACACATTTGCTATCTGTATTCTCCTCCTGTTTCCACCTGTTGAGCAATATTTTCTACCATTCAACCAATACCTGGATTTCTTATTCGTCAATGGGAAATCCACACCTAGGTCAATTGCATTGTGTTAAGAATATCCCCAATGTTACATTTGCATGCACCAATTGCTTTGTATCTTTCACCATTTGCCATACACATGTTTTTCTCAATGAATCCCTTTTGATTCCTATGGTGCTTCAGTGCACCTACAAAATCCACATTTACTACACATCCAATTCTTTGCAAATTCAAAAGAGAATTTTAGCTTTAAATCCCATTTTGCATATTTTGGAATTCCATGCGCCCGTTCCCTGTTCCACAAACTGCTGTAAGTTCAGTGAATAACTAAGCCAACCGCCATCAAATGAGCTGTAAATGTGCATTGACTCTACTTTTTTTTTTCAAAATATGCGCTCTGTTTTTCTTGGTGAGTTCCTAGGCAATGGATACTTGTTATGATTTCCTGAACATATTTTTGCGATTGCTCCTTAATGTACTGTATTTAGATGTAGTACATTATGTGAATAAAAGTAATATCCTATATTCTATTTTTATACTTTAGCTCTCGTTATTACCATATCTCTGACAGTGTTTACTACCAATTCACTTAATTCGTGAAGACACATCCATATGTATCTTATCAGTGTAAAAGAGAATTGGAAGGATTTCATTCTCTCACATTTGTTTTAAGGCAGATACTCTAGGGAGAACTGGACCGAAATATTGTGCAACCAATATCATAGCTGCTTCATACCTGTGCATTTTAAAGAACCGTATATAACGTCTTTCACGTCCCTGCAATTCATAATTTTACATAATATGTGACAAAACTAAAACAGCATATGCACATACATTTCTGTAAAAATGCAATTTTTTTTCTAAGCACGTACATTTCTAAGGATGAAGTCCAAAAGGTTTCAATCATTTATATATGTAGTATATGTTTGCACAATAATGAATTGCAGATCACAGATCAGTATATACATTTTTATGCTCAAGTGACTTTATGCCCAGGAAGCTCACAATTTACATACAAAAGGGTGACTGTGGAATTCAGCATCATGAAGTCATTACCCTAAGCCATGTAACATTACCCATTTTGCGTTTCATCTGCAGCACAGTACTCTCCTACTGCTCAATGTTTTCCTATAGATATAGTAGTGATAATAAAACTGAAAAATAAAACTGAAAAAGTATTGATGCTGCCATAGAGAAAAAGGCTATTTAGGGTCCATTTACACTGAAATCCCCAGTGATTTACCTCCCTGGAACCTGTCCATTCTGACTGTGGTAGGGGGCGGTGTGGTGCAAGATTCTGTGCATCACATAGCTCCCCTTTTTTTGTACAATATTTATTTGTAGTGCATAAAAGTGACACTTCATTCATGTTGCTGTACAGCAGCTTGATGCACTGAGCTGCTGTACAGTAAGATGCAATTCTGTACGATGTGCTGCAACTCCAGGCTGTGTTGTAGAGTGAATAGGTCACACAGAAAACAATTGTTTTCTGTGCATCCTAGTGGTCACCGGCATTTGAAAGTGTGGTAAATCCCCAGTCACCACATATAACGTGAATTAGAGCCGGTTCACACAGGGGCAACACGACTTTGAGCGCGACTCTTCGAGACAACTTGGATACGACTTGAGCCTGAACCACAGCGCGACCTGGAGCGACTTGAAGTCGCCTCCAGGACAGGCTGCCCCCTGTGTTTGGTATGAATCATGAGGGGGAACTCCACGCCAAATTTTAAATGAAAAACCGGCATGGGTTCCCCCCAAAGTCCATACCAGACCCTTATCTGAGCACGCAGCCGGCCGGTCAGGAAAGGGGGTGGGGACGAGCGAGCGCCCCCCCTCCTGAACCATACCAGGCCGCATGCCCTCAACATGGGGGGGTGGTGCTTTGGGGCAGGGGGGCGCCCTGCGGCCCCCCCACCCCAAAGCACCCTGCCCCCATGTTTATGGGGACAAGGGCCTCTTCCCGACAACCCTGGCCGTTGGTTGTCGGGGTCTGCTGGCGGGGGACTTATCGGAATCCGGGAGCCCCCTTTAATAAGGGGGCCCCCAGATCCCGGCCCCCACCCTATGTTAATGAGTATGGGGTACATCGTACCCCTACCCATTCCCCTGGGGGAAAAGTGTCAATAAAAAAAGAACACACTAGACAGCTTTTTAAAGTAATTTATTAGGCAGCCCGGGGGGTCTTCTTCCGACTTCGGGGGTCTCTTCCGACTCTCCGCAGGGCGCCCCCCCGCCCCAAAGCACCCACCCCCCCATGTTGAGGGCATGCGGCCTGGTACGGTTTAGGAGGGGAGGCGCTTGCTCGTCCCCACCCCTTTTCCTGACCGGCCGAGCTGTATGCTCGGATAAGGGTCTGGTATGGATTTTGGGGGGACCCCCACGCCGGTTTTTCGGCATAGGGGGTTCCCCTTAAAATCCATACCAGACCTAAGGGCCTGGTATGCTCTTGGAGGGGAACCCATACCGTTTTTGTTTTTTTAATTTGGCGTGGAGTTCCCCCTCATGATTCATACCAAATACCAGCTCCGTGGGAGGGGCTTTCCTTAGAGCCGGTTCACAGAGGGGCCACTTCCTGTAAAGTTGCCTCTCTATGAACGGGGATCCGACTTGGAGGCGACTTCCATTGAAATCAATGGGTACAAGTCACCTAGAAGTCGGATTGAAGTCGTACAGGAACCTTTTTTGAAGTCGGAGGGACTGCAGTCGTGTACATTAAGACGACTTCATTCACTTCCATTAGTTTTAAAAACAGCGCGACTTGGGGCAACTTGGGGCGACTTGAAGTTGGATCCCGAGTCGCTCCTGTGTGAACCGGCTCTAAAAGTACTGTATATCTAAAGCCCAATTTTTTTTTTACGTATTGAAAACAGTTGGTAAAAATTAAAACTTCAGTTATGTTTTTGCTGTCCCTGTTTCAATGGAGAAATTTAAACTCACTGCCCATAGACACAACAGGAAGCAAGAGGAGATCTCTCCAAAGTGAGGGAAATTTCTTAACAATTGTCACTGTAAAACCAGCCAGCTGCAGGTCAGGCATCTAGTTGGATCCAGACATTAAAGTTGAGATCCCTCTAGAGTCTGGTCCAGCTTAGTGACATCAGCTGACAGTAGACTTTAGCCCGCTGTTAGCTGAATATGAGTCATAAGGGGGAGGACTAAGTACACTTCTCTGACCTACAGAAGAAGTAGAGCCAAAAGAGTTTTGGCCCTACTCCTCCTTGAACAATGATCCTTTATATTGTTTGGCCAAGTCCTAATACTCTAAAATGGTGTTTATGGTCTTACAATGTGATCACATGAACAAGCTTTTGGTAAATAATGTCCCACTTTAGCTTATGTACCAGATTTGTTTGTACTGTCTGGTCCACACAGTGTGCATTCCCTGTGTTAAACTGACATTATAGGTTATTTCCAGACATTTTGGGCAGAGGTTACCTTTTTTTCTTTTTGCCTTTGATTCTTATTGGAGATAACTGTTACAGTTTAAAGGGACAGAGGAAGATTGTTGACATCATTCATCAGATGACTATCACACTAGAAGGTCTAGACTGTCTTAACCACTTAAGCCCTGGACCATTTTGTTGCTAAAGAACCAGGCTCCTTTTTGCGATTCGGCACTGCGTCAGTTTACCTGACAATTGCGCGGTCCTGCGACGTGGCTCCCAAACAAAATTGATGTCCTTTTTTTTCCCCACAAATAGAGCTTTCTTTTGGTGGTATTTGATCACCTCTGCGGTTTTTATTCTTTGCGCTACAAACAAAAATAAAGCGACAATTTTGAAAAAAATGCAATATTTTTTACTTTTTGCTATAATAAATATCCCCCAAAAATATATAAAAAAACATTTTTTTCCTCAGTTTAGGCCGATACGTATTCTTCTATATATTTTTGGTAAAAAAATCGCAATAAGCGTTTATTGATTGGTTTGCGCAAAAGTTATAGCGTCTACAAAATAGGGGATAATTTTATGGCATTTTTATTAATATTTTTTTTTTACTAGTAATGGCGGCGATCATCGATTTTTATCGTGACTGCGACATTATGGCGGACACATCGGAAACTTTTGACACCATTTTGGGACCATTGTCATTTTTACAGCGATCAGTCCTATAAAAATGCACTGATTACTGTGAAAATGACACTGGCAGTGAAGGGGTAACCTGTAGGGGGCACTGAAGGGGTTAAGTGTTTCCTAGGGAGTGATTACTACTGTGTGGGGGCGTGGCTTGGCGTGTGACGTCACTGATCGTCGTTCCCTATGACAGGGAACAGACGATCAGTGACACTCACACTAGGAAGCACGGGAAGAGGTTTGTTTACACTTACCTTTCACCATTCTTCAGCTCTGTGACCCGATCGCGGGACACCGTGGCGATCGGGTCCGCTGGTCCCGCGGGCGCGGTCACGGAGCTCAGGACCGGGCCACGAGCGCGCCTCTGCCAGCGCGCGCGCTACCCATGGCTGGGCTTCTTAAAGAGGACGTACCTGTACGTGCTTGTGACCAGCCGTGCCATTCTGCCAACGTATATCGGCGTGAGGTGGTCCTTAAGTGGTTAAAATAGAAGTCCATGTTTTTTACCATGTTTCATGTTACATCCATATTTACTGTATAACATGAAACATGGTCATAGTCGGCAGCCCTCCACCCCCAAACAAATAGCCCCCCCCCCGTCTTCATCCCTGTCCCCACAGAAACCAAGGGTTCTTCTTCAACCAGCTCCTGTAATTTTTTTCATTCTGAGCATCTGTGCATGGCTCCACCCACACAGCCACTTGATTCATTTACAGGAGTCTGTGAATGAAAAAACTTAAAGTCCCATCTTCCACTGCAGCAGTGGGACTCATATTTCTCAATGGAGCATAAGTGTGTTGATATCACCGCACTTGTAGTCTTTTGATACGTCAGTTCCATAATTGAAGGTTCATACCTAGGCACTGACCTGTGGTTGGAGGAATAGTCTGCCGGAGCCTGAGCATTGCACCACTGATCCACTGCAATAAATGCACATTTTAATTACCGGTAATATTATGTGGATTTTTTATTTATTTTTTGCAAAAGGTAGTATTCTCTTTTAAAGGGAAATTATGTTTTAAAGATATATGTATTATTGTTTATGGCGTAGCACTACCCACGCAGGAGCTGCTTGGTATGAGGGGTCCTCTGGTCTCTGCAATAACACTATAAACTGCTTTGTCCCCTCTAACACACCTGGATATATCTTAGTGTCAAAAAAAGCTAGGCGAATGACAGTACGCCAGCATCAATAAACAGGTAAATAATCCAGTAAGTTGCATTAAGGTAACTGACCTCAATACCAGGCTATTATATGGCAGTTAACCTAGTCTTCAATCATACTGAATCAAGTTAACCTGATATCCACAGCATTGCCAAAGAACAGCATACACAGTGAAAGTATAAATGGCAATAAACAATCTCACAGTGACAGCTGAAAAAAAAAAAGTGTCCCTGAGAGCATTCTGTGTATAAACCCCTCAACATCAGTATATGTAGGCTTTTCTAGGTGGGGTACCCCTGTGTGGTATTTGTATAGCACTTGGTGCCTAATTTTAGAATTTCAAGCCAGCTGCCCCTGGGGCCCATATGTATGGTAGTGCACTTATTACCATCTCTTTGAGACAGCTTGCATTGAAGTACTGTTGAATAGTTAAGCAAAGAGGGCAGTCTTCAGTTGTATTGGATTACTAACAATGGGAAGACAAACATGGATGAATCCTCTCTTCAATTCTGGTATACACAAATCTTGTCCTGGATCATTGGTGGTTTGCTGTCCTTAGGAAACAGCCCGGTAACTCAATCCTCATGATTAGGGCTTCTTCACTGAACTCTTGCTCTCTGGTCCTTGATAAACGCAAACACACACAGGCAACAGGTCTGTGCTACCCTGGAAGCAAGAGACTTCCTGTAGCTCAATCTCCAGCTCTCTGGTTCTCACAAAGGCTCAGTCCAATGAAGGCATGCACAGCAACATGTCTGCCCAAATTGGTTCTCTCCACTGTCTGCCGGAACCTTCCAAAATTTGCCTGGGAAACTCTCAATTTTCTCCTCCTTTGTGTGCAGGGACCTCTGGATGTTAAAGTCCATGTCCCATCCACTGTAATGTGCAATGCTCCCTCACAGAACAACATGTCCCATGATCTCACTCTGTGCAGTGTCATCAGTCCTCTCCCTCTAAATCTTTATTACTGCCACTGCGAGAACTAAATGACAAATCTCAGCACAGTAGAATGTTTTAATGAGATACTGTAAAGGCAGCATTTGCTGTGCTGTCCTCTTACCTAATATATACTGTATATGTACAGCATCTCACAAAAGTGAGTACATTTTACACCTCACATTACACCTCACATTTTTGTAAATATTTTATTATATCTTTTCATGTGACAACACTGATATATTCGGAGGTTGTCTTTAGGAAATAGATGTATGAGTGCTGCCAGCATTGCTGCAGAGGTTGAAGGGATGGGGGGTCAGCCTGTCAGTGCTCAGACCATACGCCGCACACTGCATCAAATTGATTTGCAAGGCTGTGTTCCCAGAAGGAAGCCTCTTCTAAAGATGATGCAGAAGAAAGCCTGCAAACAGTTTGCTGAAGAAAATGAGACTAAGGACATGTATTACTGGAACAATGTCCTGTGGTCTAATGAGTCCAAGATAAATGTATTTGGTTCAGATGGTGTCAAGCGTGTCTGGTGGCAACCAGGTAAAGAGTACAAAGACAAGTATGTCTTTCCTACAGTCAAGCATGGTGGTGGGAGTGTCATGGTCTGGGGCTGCATTAGTGCTGCCGGCACTGGGGAGCTACAGTTCATTGAGGGAACCATGAATGCCAACATGTACTGTGACATACTGAAGCAGAGCATGATCCCCTCCCTTCGGAGACTGGGCCGCAGGGCAGTATTTCAACATGATAACGACCCCAAACACACCTCCAAGATGTCCACTGCCTTGCTACAGAAGCTGAGGGTAAAGGCGATGGAGTGGCCAAGCATGTCTCCAGACCTAAACCCTATTGAGCATCTGTGGGGCATCCTTAAAAGGAAGGTGGAGGAGTGCAAGGTCTCTAACATTCACCAGCTCTGTGATGTCAGCATGGAAGAGTGGAAGACGACTCCAGTGGCAACCTGTGAAGCTCTGGTGAACTCCATGCCCAAAAGAGTTAAGGCAGTGCTGGAAATAATGGTGAGCACACAAAATATTGACACTTTGTGCCCAATTTGTAAATTTTCACTTAGGGGTGTACTCACTTTTGTTGCCAGCGGTTTAGACATTAATGGCTGTGTGTTGAGTTATTTTGAGGGGACAGAAAATTGACACTGTTATACAAGCTGTACACTCACTACTTTACATTGTAGAAAAGTGTAATTTCTTTAGTGTTGTCACATGAAAAGTTAGAATAAAATATTTACTAAAATATGAGGGGTGTACTCACTTTTGTGAGATGCTGTATATACAAGTGCCTATAAAGTTTACACAATTTCGCAGCCATTTTAGACTTTAGGGGGAACAATATGTTATATCATGTTAAGTACACGCTAAGCAACGTATAGGTGTAACATGTACTGGTATTTCACCTCTCACAAAGATCACAGTACTTCTCCTAACACTTCCTTTATCTGGTTTTCTCTTTAGAAGAACGAAGACATCTTTATTGAGGCATTATCCATGGCATCTACTGCTTTTTATTCCAAAAATGTAAATTTATAATAAAAATTATACTATTACTCTGTATTTTGACATGTCAGAAATGTAATGTAAAGTTACTGTGATGAGTACTTTAATAGCACACAGATTAATGTTTGAACACATTCTAATACTTTTTTGACATTTGCAGTTTATTCAACTGCACAGTTAAAGATAACATGTTCAGAGTATCCCTGTAGGTGACCAAATATCATCTTACATTATATTCACAGAACAACCAGTATATAAATTTGCATTATACTGTGCTCTTTCTTCAATAATGCCCCATACACACGATCGTTTTTCATGCCGTTAAAAATGCCATTAAAAAAAATGGCCATTAAAAATGATCGTGTGTAGGCTCCAGAGCATTTTTAACGACGCGAAAAACGGGCATTAAAAATTTCGAACATGCTCTCTTTTTTCACGTCGTTTTTCATGTCGTTTTTTTTAACAACGTGAAAAACGATAGTGTGTATGCTTTAACGACGTGAAAAAAACCGCGCATGCTCAGAATCAAGTATGAGACAGGAGCGCTCGTTCTGGTAAAACTAGCGTTCGTAATGGAGATAGCACATTCGTCACGCAGTCACGGACTGAAAAGCACGAGACTGAAAAGAGCGAATCGTCGCTCAACAAACTTTACTAACATGAAGGGTGGCGCCATTCGAACGGAACTTCCCCTTTATAGTGCCGTCGTACGTGTTGTACGTCACTGCGCTTTGTTTGATCGTTTTTTTAAAATGATCGTGTGTACACAAGACAGGCTTGAGAGGAAACATGAAAAAAAACGACGTGAAAAACGGCAAGAAAAAAAATGACAAGAAAAACGATCGTGTGTATGGGGCATAAGACAGTGAGTCATCACATCTATGCAGATACACTCCAGATGAGCCTTCAGAAAATGTTTTGTCCATCTGTCTTTCTGCTTCTTTTGACATTTAAATTAACAAAAACAATATGAAAAATCTTTCTGTAATACTGGATCACATCCAGCAAGCCTGTTCTACTTGAACTGACTGGTCCAATAATACTAAATTAAAGATCTGGATGGGGTGTGAAAAATCCACTTTATAAATGACACCGTTAATGAAGTTATTAAATTAGAGTGTGTTATGCAGGAAAGGAAAAACAAAAAAATTATTTGATGACATGACAATGCATACAGTATATCAATTAATTCTGCTAGAGATTATCTAAGGTGATTTATACTGATCAGATTTTTTTTTCTTTTGTTCTATGTAAGTGTAATTCAACTCAGTACTTATGAGCTATAACCATCCTACAGATAAATTATTTAGTAAACGGGCAAAAAATAAGATTGCTTTCACACTGATCCGCTGTTGTGGTGCAATGCAGTGTACCAACAGTTATTTCATGCACGTTACCTGTACTTTGCCATGGATTTCCTTTACATTGGGTGGTTTTGGTACATTTTCTGCAAGCGCACCAAATGTCGTCAATGCGGGACTTGTGGATCAGTGTGAAAGGGCCCTAATTTATTATGGTATAACTTAATTAGCAAACTATAGAACCAGGCCTTTTGTGGCCTTCAAAGACTGGAATTGGAAAAATTTGCTTTGTTTTTGTTCATCTTTTCCCAATTTGAAAAGTTTTTTTTGGAGCTGATCTTTGTACTGTAAACAAGCACATGCATTATTGTACAAAAATCACATTCCCTACCATGAAGGTTGGGACTTTATATGAAGCACATGGTTACAAATGAGTAAATTGGTGAATATAACAAGATTTTTATTAGTTTATATACATGACTAACAGACATAGGGAGTTATTTACGAAAGGCAAATCCACTTTGCACTACAAGTGCAAACTACAAGTGCAAAGTGCACTTGAAATTGCATTGAAAGTGCACTTGGAAGTGCAGTCGCTGTAGATCCGAGGGGGACATGCAAGGAAAATAAAAAACAGCATTTTAGCTTGCACATGATTGGATAATAAAATCAGCAGAGCTTCCCCTCATTTCAGATCTACCCCTAAGATTCAGGCCGCGTACACACGACTGGTTTTCTCGGCAAAAAACTACAAGAAAACTGCCGGGAGAGTTTTTTTGGCGAGAAAACCGACCGTGTGTACGCGGGTTTCAGTTTTCTCATCGAGAAAACTGCCCAGATTCCCCGACGAGAAAAAAGACGGCCTGCCGTCTTTTTTCTCGTCGAGAATCTCGTCGGCCTGTTTCTCGATGAGAAACCCGAGCGTGTGTACACTTACCTGTCGCCGTGGAAATCCGCGCATTCTCGAAATGACTTTGACTTAGGCATAGGGTGTAGCAAGATGGCGGCGACGGCATCAAATGTGACGAGCGCACGCTCGTCGTAGTCGATGATGTCACCGCGTGCGTGCCATTCAAAAGAACGGTGGTTCTTTTGAATCGTACGTGTATACACTCGGCCGGGACAAGTTTCTTGTCAAGATTCTCGGCAGGAAAAACGACGTTTTTTTCCTGACGAGAATCTCGGCCGTGTGTACAGGGCTTTACAGTGACTGCACTTCCAAGTGCACTTTCATTGCAATTTCAAGTGCACTTTGCACTTGTAGTTTGCACTTGCAGAGCAAAGTAGATTTTCCTTTCGTAAATAACCCCCATAGTCAGGCTCTGAAACAGTTAAACAGGATAATAACAATAAAAAATGTTTACTTTAATTTAAAATTACACAATTCATCAAAATGAATATAAGTACACACATATACATATTACACGGTAATACCTGCATGACATATGACCTCACTAATCCCTATCATTATTGGTAGAGGTTTGTGCTAAATAACATGAAAATTTGATAAGCACATGATAATTATAACACGGCATCTGTTAGCTCTACACGTTTCGTGGCTTTTTTAGGAGCAAGCACGTTATGTATCTGAAATTAAAAATAAGTTGTCTAAATGATCTAACATGTATTAATAAATAAGAGGGTGGGATAAGAACACCCCCCCTGGATGGTAACTTACAAGAATTCATGCATAAATGGTGTAGTGCTGAAGACCATGAGCCATCCGGAAACATCATGACCGGGAGCTATGGTGGCAAGCTCGGCTATAGCAGCCCACACTGACAACATCCAAGGTGGGTATGGGCACACAGGGCACTACTGGTGTGAGATGGGAATGATAAATGAGCCAACCAAGTGAAACATCTGTTAAAAAATACCCACCTTGGATGTTGTCGGTGTGGGCTGCTATCGCCGAGCTTGCCACCACAATGTTATTATTCTGTTTAACTTTTTCAGAACCTGACAATAAGACCATGTCTGTACGTCATGTATATGAACTAATAAACATCTTTTTATATTTACCAATTTACTCATTCGTAACCATATGCTTCATATAAAGTCCCAACCTTCCTGTTCCCTTATAAAACTAATAGGGATTGAGGCAGACAGCCTTACCAGGCCAGGGCTTCATATAAAGTCCCAAACCCCCTTTCCTCTTTTTTCTAGTACATTCCCTACCATAAATGAGTTCATGAACTAAGCTGTTGTTGACCTAATTAGTTACTAGACATGCTGCACGTTGCCATAACCACAAAATGAAAACAACTATTCACCCTCTGTTATTCACCCTCTGTGTGGCTCAGGGAGGCCACACATGAGTCAGAAGAAGCTGGGCAAGTGATCTGTAGCCAGGTGAGAGGCTCTCCACTGTCAGAACTAGGATGTGTGCAGCCAGGCCAGAGCCTAATAAAATGCTGCTTCTCCAGAGGACCCAGCTACTGTGGGGAACCTATCCCTTATTGCTATAATTGTACTCCAGTTTCAGTAGGGTGGTTCTGTGTTTTTGCATGTCCTTGAAGATAATCACAAGTAGCTGTGTTCTGTACTGTTTTACCTAAGTAGTGATTCTCAACATGACTCTCTGTTGTTATAAAGACACATTACCCTGATTGAATTACAGAGACATTTGTGTGAAGAGTTCATGTTTGTGGAGCTTTTCTAATCTGTTTTGTATTATTCTGCAGTGTTTGTACCTATTTAGTAAACTACAAGTTACAGCTTCTCTCTCTCTCTCTCTGTTCTGCTGTATCACTCAGCCACTTACTCATCTTGTTACATTATTCAATTCAGCAGCCCCTCATGCTAAGTTAACAACCGATGGCCACCAAAGAATCTAATCCTAACATTTCTCATATATGCAGAATTGCCTAAACCTACAGCAAAGCAACCATTTGGTGTAAGGCCTGATAGAAAATCTGAAAAATTCTGTACACGTCCCTTAATATCTCTAAAGCTCAGTAAATTAATTAAAGTTCATACAACTGTTGTCTATGTCATTGTTTGAAATTTTAGATCCTGGTGTCAGTGTACAGGCTGGTTTTCAAATTCTGTTTGAATGAAAGCAGAGAAAAAGTAAATTTTATTCCGTTCACTGTGTGTGCAGAAGATTGTGTGTCTTCTGAGATTGTAATAGATATGTAGTAGCAAATTCCTATAATGTCCTCATAATTAATTTATTAAAATGTTATATATTTTTATGTATCTTCTGATCACAATTTGGTTGATGTTATTCCCTACAGTGCAGTGTGAAAAATAATGATTAGCAAACATCACATTTCATTTTCCTCTGTCTTCGAAGTTTTACATGGATATGATAATTTTGGATATCCGTTTTGGAAACACAGTGTGCTATGGAGAAATTTGGAAAAAGTGAATATGCTTCTGCAACCTAAATCCTAGGAATAGCACTGTGTATTTCAAAATATTTTTTTTTCCTATTTCATTAAAGGTTTTTGTACTAACATGAGCTATATCTGTGGTCTGCAAAAACTGTATGCCCTAAAAAGGAAGTAAAATGGTTGGTTCTTTTTATTAGAACTTTTATGTCTTTAAAACATTCTTGCAGCTACTGTACTGGCTGTCTGAATTTTTTTTAAATTCTCCTCTTATATATAAAAGTCACTCCACTTTCCTTTCCTGTGTGAAAATTATAGAGACACCAAAATCTTTGTTCTTCAAAAATGTTTTCTTACCGGGAATTATTATATTTACAAAAACACTAAAGAAAATGCCTATACAAAATGTTTGAATCAAAGCAAACACAATCAAACCACAATGCTATAGCGAAGTGACACCTTTTTATTTAAAAAAAAAAAAAAGATTAAAATAAATGCACTCACATGTGGGAAAAAGGAAAGCTGCATGTCACATCCATCACAGTTCCAGTCTGTCCCGGAATACAGATAAGGAGTAAAGACTGAAGCCGTCAGCAATAGGAGTCCACAGGAAAATAGCCCTCTGAGGGTTTAGAATGCCCAACAATGCCTGTGGGTTACACTAAACACTGACAGATCACACAAAGCCATCCACACTAGACAGGGAGCCTGTTTCAGCCTTGTGAGTGAGTGGCAGCTGCTGCACCTGAAACTAGACATGTTGGATGCTGCTTACTCACAACCAAGATACCAAACTCGCTGAATGGAAGTTTATAGTGGTGCTATGATGATGCGTTTCGGAAGGCGGGTCCCTCTTTTGTCACGTTATAGGATACATTGTGCATATAAAGCCGGTACAGTGTAATCATATATTAATTGTTCCGTAATTACATATTAATTGTTCCGTACCATAAACAACTGGCAATGGGGTTTGGAGTGCTGTCAAATAAATACTAAAAAGACAAATAGTAAAAAATAAAAATGTGTGCAATATATAAAAGTGTATAATAATAGGAATAGGAAGGACAATACACATCTATAAAAAAGGTTCATTGTGTAAACATGTATGCTAAATTGTTTATAAAAAAAATACCTAAACAACGCTGTAATAAAAACAACTATAATTAAAGAAAAAAGGAGAAATTCTTGTTTTGTAAATATTATAGGGGTAAAGGATTATTAATATTACATTCATAGGTGTTGAAAAAACTAGCCAATTTGAAGTGCTTAAAAGGGATATGGTAAACAGGAATGTACCCAACTGCGCGATTATGTTGTGCAGCAATCAGATAAAGCTCTATTACAAAAAGAAAATAGACCACATTGTAGCAACTACACGTAATGTGTCTGTGATGAAAACGAAATGAGATTAATAGGGCTGTTACTGATTAAAAATTTTGTGTTCAATTAATCTTTTTTTTTTTTATCGATTAATCGACTAATTTTGATTAATTATAACACACATACAGATCCAACTACTTTTAGGTGATCTCCTTGCAGGCTGATTCCCAGTGCAGCTACCAACCACTGAAAAAATGGATAGCAGGATACAAAAAAACACACGAAGGCAGCGCTCGATGGGAATAGCATTAAAACTTTCATAGTCTTCAAGTAGGTAACAAAATAAATATTGCACTGGAGATAAAATCTAAAAAAGTGAGGAATACCTAACGGTAGCAAAAGCAGTCATAAAAACATGTAGCTAAGTATGATACTGGTATAAAAATGTGTACAATGATACCACTGCTGAATCCAGATGAGGAGGGGTTAACATCAGTCCGTCGGCATGTAGATGTCCCATAAAGGGAACTATCACAACTCCCAGTGGATGGCTGTAGAATCCCAGGTTGATAGAGGGAAGTGATAGAGGGAAGTGTAACAGCCCTTGCGTATGGCAGATAGTAAGGTCCCGCCAGCATGCAGATATGAAGGCACAGCAAAGGAGCCCTTCAGATGGACATGGCAAGCCCCGCCGGTGTCCGTGACGTCACCGGATCTCCGACGGAACTCCCTGAAGACCCGGAAGCCGGTGGAGAGGTGAGTACCGATCAAAAGAATTTTGATCGATCAAAAACATTAATCGATTAATCGAGGAATTAATAGTTAATTTCCACAGCCCTAGAGATTAACCTAGCACTTGAAAACACTAGTAAGATCTCTCAATATATAGATGTGTCTCTTCAACCCATTGTCTGCCAGCATAAACTTGAGACTCATCCCACCTTTCTGAAATGTTATGAAATTATTGCTGGGAATCTAGTTATCTTTCGATATCATTGGACATATGCTCCTTGTATAAGTCCATCCCATATGAGCCTGGTCTTATGGCTCGCAATCATTTCTTGAGTAGCTCTGAAAATGTTTCATCTATACAAGCATCCTTTAATTCCAAATGTACCAAATTTGCCCTAGAACACAATTACTTTAAATGAATGATTCCTTTTACTTACAAAGATATGGAACAGTTTATGGGTGCTCATTTTGCACTCAACTATGACATAGTCTTTTGGGAGAAATTCCACATCTGGTCCAAGAACCCTTTTGCTAGGCATGTATTATTCTATGAGCACTATATCAATGATGTTATGAAACTATGTAGTATGGTAATGACAACTCATACAATATGCAATTTACTCACGCTGCTCATCCCAAGAGCTTATTTTTTTTTAGATCTGGTGTTATCCTGGGATTCTAAAGGTAATATCAAATCGAAAACGCATTTTAGGGAGACTACTGGCAACTCTTATGTACACCAAACAAGTTGCCACTTTTTGAAATGGAAAGAAAATATCCTGTTTAGCCAGTTCCATAGGCTACATAGTAACTGTACCAGTATGGATGATTATATAACAAAGGGTGAAGTTTTAATACAAAAATTCTTAGAAAAGGCTTCCCAGCTGGAAGAGATCAAAAAGGCTCAAAATAGGTAAAAGGAATGCATATCTGAGCAGCAGAGACTGAGGTCCAACCCCCCCCCCCCCATAATTCAGGGGTTGAATTGAATAGTCATGGGACCATAAAGAATATATTATCCAAACACTGGCCTATACTCCTTCAAGATATTGCTTTAAGCTCAGTGCTGCTAGTGCCTGCTAAATCCGTAACTGTCTTTTGTACAACCAATAACATTAAAAACAAGATAGCTCCTAATAAATGTAAAAGTAACCCCAAAATTGTGAGTGATTTCCCTATTCTCTTTAATATCACAAGCACATAGAAATGTAAAAATGCAAGTTGTAAGCCATGCCTTCATTCAACATGGTCAGAAAAGTTGCTTTGGAGGAGATGGTAGGGAATTTACAATCAAACTGTTTAAAAATTGTTCAACAACATTTGCTGTATACAGTCTTAATTGTCCCGCGGTCTATATAATGTAGACTGCACTATTTGCACAATGCATACCAAGTTTGGAGAGCATTAGAGGTTTATAGAGAAGGGTTGCGACAAACACAGTGTGCCCCAACATGTGCCGTGTGGTTTGTCTCTTTGGCATTATGGCAATCCCTGACACCTTTTTTGAGGCAGAGAGGTTCTCCAATCTCTGTCAGAGAGAGAGACAATTTGGATTTTCACATTCAACATTATGTCACCTGTGATTCTCAGTGAGGAATTTGAAATTAGCACCATTATTTGACCACTGCCATTCCTGGAGCCTGGTTCTTGACCCTCAATGTTATGGAGTCCTGAGCCTAAAGTAAGTGCTAGGTTAATCTTATTTAGCCCCCGGTCACACTGGTGCAACTTGTCATGTGATTTGACAATTTCAAATTGTATGACAGGTCGCACCCTATTGTCTTCATTGGAAGCAGTCAAATTGGTGCGACACCAACTCCATCGGAGTCACACCGATTTTGAAACTAGTTCCTGTACTGCCTTTTGCATGTTCAGGTTCGACTTGCATAGACATCTACGCATGAAGAAGCACAGATATCCTTCAAGTTGCACCTGAAGCAGCACTGAAATGCGATTTTGAAATCGTGCTATTTGAAGTGAAGTAGCATGATTTCATTGTCGCAATCGGTGTGACCGGGGTGTAAGTTTTCATCACACTGTAATTTGTAGTTGCTACAATGTAACATATTCTTTTATTTTTGTAGCAGAGCTTCATCTGGTTGTTGTACAACGTAATCACACAGTTGGGTGCATTCCTGTGCCCTTGGGTGCATTCCTTTTAATTTACTTCAAAGAAGCTAGTTTTTTCAACACCTATGCATATAATATTACTAATCCTTTACCCCATAATATTCATTATAGTCGTTTTTATTACAGTAGTTTTTAGATATTTCTTGGTATACAATTTAGCATGCAAATTTACACAATGCACCTATTTTTATTGATGTGCATTGTCCTTGTTATTCTTATTATACACTTTTATACATTGCGCACATTTTTGTTTTTAACTATTTGACTTTTTAGTATTTTTTTGACAGCACCTAAAATCCCCATTGCCATTCAAAGGTACAGTTAAGGGATAATATGTGATTACACTGTGCCAGGCTTTTATGGTGGTGTCTACACAATGTATCATGTGATTTGACAAAGGAGGGAACAGCTTCCAAAATGCGATCTCATAACAAAGCTGTCAATTCTGGTATTCATTAGTGTTTTGGTGTTCGCCCGTTGGATGAATTTAGAACATTATGGGGTGTTCGCGGAAAACTCGAGCGCCTGTGGAACAACCCCATAATGCACTGCGAGATTGCACTGCATTGACGGCTGCTGATTGGCCAAAGCATGCACCTGACCTGCATGCTTTGGCCAATCACAGCACGCTCTACTGTAAAAACCATGATTGGCCAAAGGCAGGGTGCCTTTGGCCAATCATGGCTCAGGGGGCTAAGTCCACGCCCCACACTTTGTAAGGCTGCTTACATAGTGTAATGAATGAGAGCAGCAAAATGACTTGTAAAGCTAAAGATGTCATTTAAAACTGCTTGCGGCTGTAATGTATTGCTGAATCTCAGCAATATACATAAAAATAATTTACAAAAATGGCATGGACTCCCCCCAGTCCATTACCAGGCCCTTCTGGGTCTGGTATGGATAGTAAGGGGAACCCTACACCAAAATGAAATAAAAAATAGAGTGGCCCCCCCCCCTAAAATCCATACCAGGCCCTGCAGGTCTGGTATGGATTTTAAGGGGAACCCTGTGTCAAAATGTAAACAAAAATAGCGTGGGGGTCCCCCCAAAATCCATACCACGCCCTTCAGGCCCCCCCAATCCTGAATCGTACCAGGCCACATGCCCTCAACATGGGGAGGGTGTTTTGGGGTCCCCAAAAAACACCTTGTCCCCATGTTGATTGGGACAAGGGCCTCATCCCTACAACCCTTGGCCAGTGGCTGTGGGGGTCTGTAGGTGGGAGGCTTATCAGAATATGGAAGCCCCCTTTAACAAGGGGACCCTAGATCCTGCCCCCCCTATGTGAATGGGTATGGGGTACATTGTACTCCTACTCATTCACCAAAAAAAGTGTCAAAAAAGTCAAAATGACAGGAGACAGTTATGGACAATTCCTTTATTAAAAAAAAAGAAAAGAAAAAAGTGTCCCGCAATGTCCATCCATCTTCAATCACAGCGTCCGATGGTCCCGAGAAAAAACAAAACAAAAAACTCCACCCCCATGGGAGGCATCCGACCAACTGCAGCCTTTTCACGATTAAAGCTGTTATATAGATAAGGGCGGGGCCACCCAATGATGTAAATGGATGACCCCGCCCCCTCTAATGTCACATGATGTCTCATGATGTCAGAAGGGGGTGGGGTCACCCAGTTACTTCCCCAGGTGGCCCCGCCCTCAGCTATATAACAGCTGTCATCGCGAAAAGGCTGCAGTTTATTTTATTGCATTCAAAATTGAATTTTTATTATCTATCATCCACCATTTTATTATATTAAATAATGCAATTATTGATTTATGTTTAATTATGCATTAATGAATTTTGAAACAGATAATTACCACTATGTTGATAATGGGATTATAAACATTAGTTGATGTATATGATATCGTTATGATATGATTAACTGAACATAATATTTGATTATTTATAATATGTGCGTGGACTCATCATCAGTGTTAATTTTGGCAGCAAATTTCGATTTAGTTTTAGTCTTAGTCTTAGAACTAAAAGGGCATTTTAGTTTTAGTCCCATTTTAGTCTTCTGCAATTGTTTTAGTTTTAGTCGTATTTAGACGACTAAATCTCCAGTACATTTTAGTCGACTAAAACTGATTTTAGTCGTCTAAAATCGAATGGGTGTAATTAAATTGTAATGCATTAGTGAACATTTCTCTACAATTTCCAAACTCATTATATACTGCTGGAGTGAAAAATCTCATATGTTAATATTTATGGTATTGAGGTATGAACATGCACTACAGACCAGTGTTCATTTTGAAGTGAAATTTCTATTTAGTTTTAGTCTTAGTCTTTTGACTAAAATGGCATTTTAGTTTTAGCCCCATTTTAGTCTTTTGACTAAAATTACATTTTAGTTTTAGTCATATTTTAGTCATCTCAATTGTTTTAGTTTTAGTCGTATTTTAGTCAACTAAAATAGTATTCATTTAGTCGACTAGAATGTTTTAGTCATTTTAGTCGACAAAATTAACACTGCTGATCATATGTGCAGTTTCAAACAGCAATACGTTCGGTCAATTGTTGCTGAAATAGAGCGCAGTGAATCTCTTGGAAAATGGCCGCCATGTGAGGAGTCTTGTACTACAGCAATATGACGCTGGTTCCAATACTGTTTTATAGTTGCACTGCTCTCTAGTGTTCGGCCTTAGAAATTTCTCTGGATATAAGGAAGTGATGTGAGCACCGCTGACCCTTACTGCCTCACAGAAGAAGTCCCATTGGACGAAACGTATGTTAGGCTAGACACGGAGCAGCAGTGACGTCTGAGCACCCGTGGAGGGTGCTAGACAAACAAGTGTTTCATTTTGAGCCTATTTTTATCGTTTTTGCTGTAAGTAGAACCATTAATAAACTAATTTTAAAGAATGTTGCGCAATGAGTTTATCTTCCTCTTCCATATGCACACTGCGTGACCGGACTCTGGAGTTGCCTTGATTGTTGATAGCTGTGGGGAATACACCTGTGGAATCCAACCAAGAAGGCTGGACAACTGATGCGGTTATACCTGTAGTGAGGGGTGAAAGCTCACTGATGTGCATATAGACCTTGGGAGGTCTTAATATCTGGTAATCAGATATATTTGCCCTATCTATCCTGTGGGGATCACTGGGTGTCTTCACCGATTGAATATTGGACCAATACACTCTTCAGTTCACTCTATGGATGTTTAGTTGGGATGTTTGAACTATTATTTTTCCCCTTTTTTTCATTTTATTTTTATGTAATAGATGGACTTTATGCACTTTATTCAAATAAGGTTATGTTTGACAGCATTACACGTTGATTTTGAACTAATGGCACTCGACAGGGATGCCCCTTATCTCCTTTACTTTTTTCTTTAGTAATGGAGCTTTTGGCTTGAGGCAATTAGAGTAGATCCAGACATTACTGGAATTAAGGTAGCCCAATACGCACATAAATTAGGCTTATTTGCTGACAATGTTGTCCTTACCCTTACAAATAGCTTAGAGAGTCATGATGTCTTCAAATTTGTCAATGGACATTACTGCAGTGATGTGCTGGCACTACCTGACTCCCCTGATAGCATAGGAGAATGAAATGAAGCTTGAATGATCAAGACAAGGTGTAAAACATTAAAGATTTCTGAAAAAAGGAAGGAGGACTTGTGGAACTTTAAATGAGACATGGATGGGCGTAGGAAATTGATCTGGGATAACAAAAGTTATCCCAGATCAATTTCCTACGCCCATCCATGTCTCATATAAACTGCCACAAGTCCTCCTTCCTTTTTTCACAAATACCAGGGATGGAGGCATGGATAAGGTTACAATGGGTTCCACCAGATCACTTACTTCCTTTTTTAATTAAAGATTTTTGCATACTGGAGTACAACCTAAAATATTTTGCTAATCACAATTTCTGAAGAGCTAAATCATCACAGAATAGCAAAAGGATTTAGGCACAGTTGCCTGATTTTACAATTATTCTCTAGCAGTGTCTTGTTGTAGTGTAGTGTTGTAACTGAAAGCATGAACTCATCATGTCCTAGGTTCCACATTTTACTTTCTTTTTCGTACATCACGGGACACAGAGCGACGTAGTCATTACTAATGGGTTATATAGATTACCTTCAGGTGTTGGCACTGGCCAATTCCAAACCGGAAGTACCCTCCCCTATATAAGCCCCTCCCACCCGGGAGCACCTCAGTTTTTTGCCAGTGTCTAAGGTGTTGGCCAAAGAGTAACATGTGTTTTCACTGGGCTTGCGTACAGGTTCTTTTGGGCCTTAGTAAGCTGTTCCGGATCCCACCAAAAAAGCTTCATAGCTAAACAGTCGGTACCCGGGCCTTGCAGCAGAAGAGCAAGGTTTTGCCTGTAATGCTTCTCTTAGGAGGGCTGGACCCTGGGATCCAGAGCTCTGGTCATACCCACGACCAAGATGTTGTCTGTGCAGGGTGCTATACAGGTCCAGGGGAGTGGAATCCTTGGGAACCCGGTCCCTGAAGGTTTAATTACAATGCCTGCCGTGATAGGTGAAGTTTGGACTTCTGTGGACCAAACAAAGTCCTGCGGCGGGGATCAGGTAAGTGGGGGCCCCCAGGAACTTGGTTCTATTGGGGGACCCCCAAGCCTAATTTGTCTTTCTGTCTGTTACCTAACGGTATTCCCGCTAAATATCTGTGTTTGCCTGTAACTACTGAAAATGTAAAATTTTAATAGTAGTCAAGAAAAAAAAAAAAGGGACCGCGGTACCTGTGTTAAACCACTAGAGGCCGCTGTAGTCCATTTTTCTTGTCATGTGGATCTTTGGTTTTCTCAAGTCAAAAGATCCAGGCAGCTGGTAAGTTTCTCTGTGGGAATCCACTTCCTCTGCCCTGTTGCTGCGCTCATCCACCGCACAGGCCCTCCGGCAAAAAGGGCCCTGGCTCCTAGTCCCCTGTTTGATTTCGAAAAGGGCGCCAATGGCGCACGGGCGCGCGCGCGGGCGCGTGCACGCGCCTCCTATGAAAAAAAGGGGCGGGGCGGGTGGATGACGCTCGATGCGCGCCGCGGCGCTTCTGCGCATGTGCGGGCGTCCCAGCATAGTTAAAAGACACAGTACAAGTGTCAGCTGGATGCAAACAGAGCTAGCGACAAACAGTGGCACACAGAGGCGGTTGATGCAGGCATCCCCATAGAAAGGCACTTTAGTGGACACCAGCTGGTATATAGCAGCACCTGTGTTAGATTATTACCAGCAAAATTGGTGTATGACGACGGGAATACCTCAGCTTTGTGCTTAAAGGATATGTCGTCCAGACGCTCCGGAAATAGATCTTCCAGGAAGCCAAAGGGGTCTCCATCGGGCTCTGAGGATATTGGGCATGCTTGTACTGCACCAATCTCCCCTGAGAATTCAGAGGTCAGTAGCCATCGAAACCCCGCAGGAATGCCTGGTGCTGCGGCTGTCCCCAGTCCACCTGCTCCTGTATATATAACAGAGGAGGTTTTATCCTCAACTCTGGGAGGATTGGAAGAGAGATTAACAGCATTGATCGCTGCTTCCCTGTCTCAGGAAAAGCGCGTCCGATCTCCGTCTCCTCCTTCAGAGTGCCTGTTAGTGGAGGAACAGTCCCAGAGATCGACCTACCTGAAGGGGATCAGGATGAGGTTGATTCAGTTATGGAGGAATCAACAGTGGAAGAACCTTTCTCAGCATCTCAGGCTGAAAGATTATGGGTTCAGTCTCTGACTAATATGGTCCGATCAGCATTTAAAATGCCTCTGGCGGAACCACCATCCACTACGGTTTCCTCGCTGGGGTCGCTAAAAGCTCCCCAGGCTGTCTGTTCCTTCCCAATCCACCCTTTATTAGAAGGGCTTATTTACCAGGATTGGGAGCATCCTGATAAAATATTTGCTCCCCCCAAGAGATTTCCGGTGATCTATCCCATGGAGGATAAGTTCATAAAAAAATGGAGGGTCCCTACAGTGGACGCAGCCATCTCTTCTGTTAACAAATCACTGACATGTCCAGTAGATAATGTTCCAATGTCAAAGACCCAATAGATAAAAAATTGGAGTCTTTACTAAAATCTGCTTTCTCTACAGCAAGCATGGTGACACAACCTGCGGTAGCAGCGATTGGAGTCTGCCAAGCAGTGAAAGATCAGTTGAAACAAGTCTTAAGGGACTTACCAGATCAGCAGGCTCTTGCCCTAGCTGACCTGCCTAGAGCCTTGTGTTTTGCGGTGGACGCCATAAAGGATACAATCCAACAGGCCTCCCGCTTTACGCTGTCTATAGTACAGGCTTCTGTGGCTCAAAAACTGGTCTGCTGAAGCTCCCTGTAAAAAACTGCTGGTTAGCTTCCCATTTCATGGAGAACACTTATTTGGAGAAGATCTGGACAAATATATCCAGAAAATTTCTGCCGGTAAAAGTTCACTCTTACCGGTTAAGAACAAGGGTAGAAGTCCTTCTTTTAAGAGGCCTACTTCTCCAGTCCCTGGCACATCGGCTGTGAAACAGTTCCGACGGCCTCCGCGGTCAAATCCAGGGGGCAGAAATCAGGGACAATCACAGGGTATCAAGAAACCCTGGGTCAAGAGAGGTACAAAACCTCCCCCTAAGTCATGAAGGGTTGCCCCCACTCAGTCGGGTGAGGGGAAGACTTCAGTTGTTCACAGAGACCTGGCGGGACACCATCAGAGATGGGTGATCCCCGCAGTAAGTCTGGGATACAGGCTGGAGTTAAAAGACATTCCTCCTGCCCATTTTATAAGGTCAAACGTGCCAAGCGATCCCCAGAAGAGTGGATCCCTCCTTCTGGCACTAGAGCAACTATTGCCCCAAGGGTAATCATGAAGGTTCCCTTGAAAGAAAACGGGTTCGGGTTTTACTCGAACCTTGTCACAGTCCCCAAACCAAATGGGGACATGAGGCCCATATTGAATATAAAAGGGCTAAACAAGTTCCTACATATCAGGACTTTTTTCGGATGGAGTCGATCCGATCGGTGGCCACCGCCCTACAAGGGCAGGAATGGTTAGCCTCGATCGACATAAGGGATGCTTATTTGCATATTCCCATCTGTCCGGCCCACCAGAAATTTCTACACCTTGCAGTAGAAGGGCGCCATTTTCAGTTCAGAGCCTTACCTTTCGGTCTGGCCACGGCACCACGAGTGTTCACAAAAATTCTGGCCCTACGATTGGCCAAACTAGGAACACAAGGTGTAACGATAATGGCATATCTAGACGACTTGTTGCTGATAGACCACTCAGTGAAAAAAACTAGAAGTGGTCGTTCACAAGATAATCAAGTATCTGGAATCTCACGGTTGCATTATCAACCGAGACAAGTCAGCCCTAAAACCAGTCAAAAGCCTGGAATACTTGGGGGCTAAGACTGGATTCAAATCAGAGAAAGATTTTCTTACCTCCAGAGAAGGTGTCGTCTTTGAAAGATTTGACCCACTTAGTGGGTACAAAAAAGAAAAACCATCCATACGCCTGTGTATAAGGCTGCTGGGAAAAATGGTGGCTTCATTCGAAGCGGTACCCTACGGTCAATTCCATTCAAGGAACTTGCAGAGGGCCATACTGTCAGCCTGGAACAAAAAAGTTCAGGCTTTAGACTTACCAATGTCCCTGTCCCCTTCCGTTCGCAAGAGCCTCCATTGGTGGTTGGTGCCCCAGAATCTGGGAAGGGAAACCCTTCAGTCCGGTTTCTTGGAAGGTGGTCACTACAGTTGCCAGCCTCATAGGCTGGGGGGCAGTACTGGAGCAATGGTCTCTCCAGGGCAAGTGGTCAGAAGCAGAGAAGGCCCTGCCCACCAATCTCTTAGAGATACGAGCAGCCCGGTATGCCCTAGTAGCATGGACATCCAAACTCCAAGGGTCACCTGTCAGAATTCAATCAGACAATGCCACAGCAGTGGCATATATCAATCTCCAGGGTGGCACCAGGAGTCGTGCAGCCCAGAGGGAAGCGAAATGCATCCTGGAATGGGCAGAAAGGTATGTCACAGCCATATCCGCGGTTTTCATCCCAGGAGTGGAAAATTGGAGAGCGGACTTTTTTAAGTCGCCAGCAATTATGCCCGGGGGAATGGTCTCTTCACCCCGAGGTTTTCCAGGCAATATGCCAGCGGTGGGGAACACCGGATGTAGATCTGCTAGCATCCAGATTCAACGCAAAGGTGGACAGATTTGTGTCTCGCACAAAGGATCCCCTAGCTTGCGGTTCGGATGCCCTAGTGTTCCCTTGGGATCAGTTCAAGCTGATATATGCATTCCCACCGCGATTAATCCGCAGAATCAGGGTAGAAAAGAAACCAGTGATTCTGGTGGCTCCAGCGTGGCCCCGAAGGGCATGGTACGCGGAGATTGTAAAAATGTCAGTGGGAAGTCCTTGGACCCTCCCACATCGTCCGGACCTGCTTTCGCAAGGACCGATATACTACCCTTCCTTACCAGCCCTAGGTTGACGGCCTGGCTATAGAAGCCCACATTCTAAAAAAGAGAGGGCTCTCTAATCCTGTGGTATCTACCATGATCAATGCCAGGAAGCCGGTATCCAGGCAGATCTATTATAGGATCTAGAAGGCGTACATCACGTGGGGTGAGGCCAGGAAATGGCATCCACGTAAGTACGCAATAGGTAGGATTCTGGACTTCCTACAGTGGGCTGTACATAGGAAGCTTGCCTTGAGTACTATCAAGGGTCAGACGGCCTTGTCAATATTTTTTTTTCAAAGGCCCTTGGCTTTGCATTCATTAATCAAAGCTTTCATACAAGGAGTGATGCGTATTAGCCCTCCGGTTAGTATTCCCATATGTCCATGGGACTTAAACCTGGTTCTGTCGGTTCTACAGAAACAACCATTTGAACCATTGCGGCACATTTTCTTGGTTCTTTTTACCAGGAAATTGATTTTCTTAGTAGCCATTTGTTCGGCTAAAAGAGGAATTAGCCGCCTTGTCCTGTAAGGAGCCATATCTGGTTATCCATAAGGACAGAGTAGTATTACGTCCTCATCCAGCCTTCTTCCTAAGGTGGTATCGAGGTTCCATTTGAACCAAGATGTGGTTCTTCCTTCCTTTTTCCCCAAACCTAGTTCGGTAGAGGAAAAGTTATTGCATTCTTTGGATGTAGTAAGAGCAGTTAAAGCTTATCTTAAAGCCACTGCTCAGATTCGCAGAACGGATACTTTGTTTGTTCTGCCGGAAGGCCCCAGAAAGGGTCAGGCAGCATCAAAAATCTACTTTAGCCAAGTGGATTCGACAGGTCATAATACAAGCCTATGGCTTGAAAAGGAGACCGCCTCCGTTCAAAGTTAGGGCGCACTCCACAAGAGCAGTTGGAACTTCATGGGCAGTGCATCACCAAGCCTCCCTGGCTCAAGTACTGTAAGGCCACAACATGGTCCTTAGTACACACGTTTACTAGATTCTACCAGGTAGACGTCAGAAGTCAGGAGGATGTCGCCTTTGGGCGCAGTGTGTTGCAGGCCGCAAAAGAGCCTCATGCCTGATGGCGCCCAGCTTATGTATCCCTCCCCTCATTTGGCATTGCTTTGGGACGTCCCATTAGTAATGACTAAGTCGCTCTGTGTCCCGTGATGTACGAAAAAGAAAAAAGGATTTTTATAACAGCTTACCTGTAAAATCCTTTTCTTGGAGTACATCACGGGACACAGAGCTCCCACCCCTCTTTTTGGGACACTTATTGCTTGGCTACAAAACTGAGGTGCTCCCGGGTGGGAGGGGCTTATATAGGGGAGGGTACTTCCGGTTTGGAATTGGCCAGTGCCAACACCTGAAGGTAATCTATATAACCCATTAGTAATGACTAAATCGCTCTGTGTCCCGTGATGTACTCCAAGAAAAGGATTTTACAGGTAAGCTGTTATAAAAATCCCTTTTTTAACCTCTGCAGATAAGTTCATTGAATTGGAATAATAGCAGTAGAAATAATAGCTCATTTATACCAAATGTGGATTCATTCCCTGTGCAATTATTTGGGATGCATGCAAACTACATGGTACTTAAAAATATATATATATATATTTATAGTATTGGGTCCTTTCTCATCATAGTAAAGCATTGTGTTTTGAATATTGCCCTTGTTGCGTTTTGAGCAGTGCTGCATCTGAAATTGAATGGCAATGAATGATAAATCACAGCAATACTACATGTGCTTTCAATTGCATTGGGTATGAATCAGCCCTAACAGTCATACAGAAGGCAAGCACACTTGCTTGTATAACAATTTGGTAAACAACACAATGGCGGTTATTTACGAAAAGGCAAATCCACTTTGCACTTCAAGTGCACTGCAAGTGCACTTTTAAGTGCAGTCACTGTAGATCTGAGGGGAAGATATGAATTGAGGGGAAGCTCTGCTGATTTTATCATCCAATCATGTGCAAGCTAAAATTATGTTTTTATTTTCCTTGCATGTCCCCTTCAGATTTACAGCGACTGCACTTCCAAGTGCACTTTCAGTATTTGCCTTTCGTAAATAACCCCCCTAATGTCCCTAAACTCTGGCTATATATAAGGTAATTATGCTGTAATGCACTTGCACATTGAGCTGTAATGGACTTTTTCTATCAGCTATTGATTAAAAAAAATTGTATTGATTTTGAACAAGTTTTATTTATTTATTTAATTTTAAATTGAAGTGGAAATCAAACCAAAAGACTATCATTAACATTTTCTATTTGAAACTGGCAGATTATTGAAACCAGGGGTGATATATATTTCTGTGGACAGTTTGGTTCTATACAATTGTATGTTCAGTCAAAAGTTAATGGAAAGAATTCAGATTTCTGCAGAAATTAAGAAAGTGAAGTGAAGTTTTGCATCATACTGACTCAAAGTCCATTTGTTACATACAGTACATTTACAGCTCCTTTATCTGGTATGACTCCTCTCCTTTCAGGAATAAAAACTGCCCAGACGTTAGATACAGAAGAGTCCCACCAGTTCATTGCTTACAAATCAATTTGATGGTTTACTTGCCATTGACTGTCTCCATGAGAACTTCCCCGTCAAGGAGTTTTACAAAACCTTCCATGCACGGTGTCGCTTACACCCAGAGGAGCTGGTCTAAGAACCTAAACCATAGTTGCTATTACAGAGTCAACTGGCAAATGGATCTTCAAACATCAACTATTCTTCTTTTATAATATGTGAGGGATCTTCAAAAAGTTTCTGCACTTTTATATTTGCGTTGGAAATGGTGAGGGCGGGAGAAGTAGTAATTGATCATGTCTGAGAGTGTCATATGACTAGTCTGTCTGGCAAGCCGGCTAACTTTGCAGTTTAGTATAAGACTTGTCACGCTGTGGTCAAGATGGCTGCGAAAATTATAAAAAAAGTGAAACTTTTTGAAGAACCCTTCTATATATTTTTTCCTCTAGTAACTATACACAGGCAATACACAGAGTGCCTATTAGGTATTCCTCCTTAAAAAGACATTACAGTGACAGTCTACTAAATATTTCTGCTGAACAGCATCACTGGAATGCGAATTTAGATAATCTGGAGCTTTGCTCATCTGTTTGAAATACCAGAGATCTTAAAGCAAACATGTGCATTGTTCATTTGGGGTAAAGCAATGGCTTGCGTTAATCCATTACCGCTCAACAACCCAACAGCCCAACAAATAATACCCAATACTTGCATGTGTGGAGGAGCATGTGAAGCACTCCATGTGATATTGCAGAAATGTCACACAAGAGTGCAAGAATTCATAGCTCTGTGTAGGCTATGACCTCAGCAACTAGCTTTACACAAGGATGTCCTGTTCCTCCTGGCAGCTGTTCCTGGTGGTGAAAAGTGTATATGCAGATGGTGATGGCTAAAATTAAGTCAACATGTTGCTTTGTGTTGTGTGGGCAACCTTGGGTCAATTTAAAGGATTTTTTAGTCGTTTGCCTGCCTAAATATTGGTAGCCCATCACAGGCTTCTTCAGTACTAAAAACATAATATCCTTCAGAAAGCTGGTGAAATTGTACTTGCCTGACTTCAGTATATAGAAGTTCGATTGGTTGCCGATTGTTATTTTATTTTGAACATCAGCATGCTCTTTTAACTGTCTCACTGAATAAGACTAATGGTGTCAGTTTCTGATAGTCTAGTGGAATTTTTACTGACAGCGCCAGTTACCCTCTTGGAATATTATTTGGAATACTTTACTAGCTTAACAGAATTTCTTTACTATTTCCATTGCATAAAAATATACCCTGGTAACCTTGTGGCTTTCTTATTGCCAGTACCTTGTAGCTTATAGGAAAATATTACGGGACAAGCCCCAGTAGCCTAATGGGAAAATTATAGTGTCGCTCTCTCTCTCTTGTAACTAAGTGGAAAAAGTCCACTGCAATTAATAATGATATATTTAATATAAAAATAATAGCATAGTAAAGATTTTCCATGCTGGAGCAAATATCAGAACATACTAATATACAGTGAACTAATCATGTTACAGTATTCAGTCAATATCCTCATTGCAAATCGTTTTGTGTAAACACATCTTTCAACACTTCAGCTGCATTTTTCCTTATGTTGATATGGGTGGCTTTAAAGTCTAGGAAAAGGCAAGGCAAAGATCATACATAGAAAATTAATTTGGTACATGTCTAAACCTTTCAATTGTTTGACAAGAATTATCAAACTAAATTTAAACTTACAGTACAGCTATATGACTCAGATTCCAAGTACTAGCTAAAATAACTTGTTAGTCAAATAAAAATTAAAACATGAAATATTCAAATATAAAATCATAATACAGTTTCTTGTAGCTCACCACTCCTTAGGGACGGTGGCTGATTTGTTTTCTTTTCTTCAGATTTTTTGCTTCAGACTGTTTTTCTTTTATTTGTGCCTGTCAATCCTGCAAATAACACCATTTACTTTCCCTGGATGGCTATGCTCACTTCCCCCCTGTATCCCTGGAGGGAGTCATGGTTGCTACCCAGACTGGACTGGACCAACATGTCTGCCTTTGTTCATGTCCATTACATAGGGGATAAGGGGAATAGTAGCTTACAAATAAAAAATGAGATTGTTTTGTTCTCTCTTCAGCTCATAGGAAGTGACAAGGACGCTGCATTTCTAGTAAGATCAACAGGTATTTTTTTGTACTTGCTGAAAATATTCATAGCCTGAAAAATAATAGATATGATATTATTATATAACCTAATAATAGATTCCTTTACAGTGCCCTTTGTCATGTTACAGCCAAAAACGTAAATGTATTTCATTGGGATTTTACGTGGTAGACCAACACAAAGTGGCACAAAATTGTGAAGTGGAAGGAAATTATAAATGTTTTAAAAATAAATATGTGAAAAGTGTGGTGTATATTTGTATTCAGCCCCCCTGAGACAATACTTTGTAGAACCACCTTTCGCTGAAAATACAGCTGCAAGTCTTTTTTGGGATGTCTCTACCAGCTTTGCACATCTAGAGAGTGACATTTTTGCCCATTCTTCTTTGCAAAATAGCTCAAGCTCTGACAGATTGGATGGAGAGCATCTGTGAACAGCAATTTTCAAGTCTTGCCACAAATTGTCAATTGGATATACGTCTGGATTTTGATTGAGCCATTCTAACACATGAATATGCTTTGATCTAGACCATTCCATTGTAGCTCTGGCTGTAAGGTTAGGGTCGTTGTCCTGCTGGAAGGTTTTCTTCTAAGATTACCCTGTATTTGGCTCCATCCAACTTCCCATCAACTCTGACCAGCTTCCCTGTCCCTGCCAAAGAAAAGCATCCCCAAAACATGATGCTGCCACCACCATGTTTCACAGTGGGAATGGTGTGTTCAGGGTGATGTGCAGTGTTCATTTTCCATAAAACATAGCATTTTGCTTTTATGCCAAAAAGCTAAATTTTGGTCTCATCTGAGCACCTTCTTCCACATGTTTGTCCCCCACATGGCTTCTTGAAAACTGCAAATGGGACTTCTAATGGTTTTCTTTAAACAATGGCTTTCTTCTTGCCTCTCTTCCATAAAGGGCAGATTTGTGGAGTGCACCACTAATAGTTGCCCTGTGGACAGATTCTCCAACCTGAGCTGTGGATTTCTGCAGCTCCTCCAGAGTTACCATGGGCCTCTTGGCTGCTTCTCTGATTAATACTCTTTGCCCAGATTGTCAGTTTAGGTGGATGGCCATGTCTTGGTAGGTTTGCAGTTGTGCCATGCGCTTTCCATTTTCGAATGATGGATCGAACGGTGCTCTGTGAGATCTTCAAACCTTGGGATATTTATTTATAACCTAACCCTGCTTTAAACTTCTCAACAATTTTATCCCTGACCTATCTAGTGTGTTCCTTAGCCTTCATGGTGCTGTTTGTTCACTAAGGTTCTCTAAAAAAAACTCTGAGGGCTTCAGAGAACAGCTGTATTTATACTGAGATTAAATTACACACAGGTGGACTCTATTTTCTAATTATATGACTTCTGCAGGCAATTGGTTCCAGTAGATTTTAGTTAGGGGTATCAGAATAAAGGGGGCTGAATACAAATGCATGCCACACTTTTCTCATATTTATTTGTAAAACGTTTTGAAAACCAATTATCATTTTACTTCCACTTCACAATTATGTGCCACTTTGTGTTGGTTTACCACATAAAATCACAATAAAATACATTTACGTTTTGGTTGTAACATGACAAAATGTGGAAAATTTCAAGGGGTATGAATAGTTTTTCAAGGCACTGTATATAGAGCTTTAGTAAGACCTTATTTAGAATACTGTGTCCAATTTTGGAGACCTCACTTGCAAAAATATATTGATAGAATGAGTCCAGAGATGGCAACAAATATGGTGAAAGGTCGGATGGATAAAACATATCAGGAGAGACTTGGGGAACCTAATATGTACAGTCTTGAGGAAAGGGAAAGAGGAGATGTTTGGAGTGGTTATTTAAGTATTGACCATTGCTTTTATTGTGTGCACGTCAAGTGGACTTACAGTCAAGTCCATAAATATTGGGACATCGACACAATTCAAATCTTTTTGGCTCTATATACCACCACAATGGATTTGAAATGAAACAAACAAGATGTGCTTTACTGTACTGTAACTGTCTTCAGTTCCTGCTTGTTCTTGGGGCATTTTCCCTTCAGTTTTGTCTTCAGCAAGTGAAATGCATGCTCAATCGGATTTAGATCAGGTGATTGACTTGGCCATTGCATAACATTCCACTTCTTTCCCTTAAAAAACTCTTTGGTTGCTTTCGCAGTATGCTTTGGGTCATTGTCCATCTGCACTGCGAAATGCCGTCCAATGAGTTCTGAAGAATTTGGCTGAATATGAGCAGATAATATTGCCTGAAACACTTCAGAATTCATCCTGCCGCTTTTGTCAGCAGTCACATCATCAATAAATACAAGAGAACCAGTTCCATTGGCAGCCATACATGCCCACGCCATGACACTACCACCACCATGCTTCACTGATGAGGTGGTATGCTTTGGATCTTGAGCGGTTCTTTTCCTTCTCCATACTCTTCTCTTCCCATCACTCCGGTACAAGTTGATCTTGGTGTCATCTGTCCATAGGATGTTGTTCCAGAACTGTGAAGGCTTTTTTAGATGTTGTTTGGCAAACTCTAATCTGGCCTTCCTGTTTTTGAGGTTCACCAATGGTTTACATCTTGTGGTGAACCCTCTGTATTCACTCTGGTGAAGTCTTCTCTTGATTGTTGACTTTGACACACATACACCTACCTCCTGGAGAGTGTTCTTGATCTGGCCAACAGTTGTGAATGGTGTTTTCTTCACCAGGGAAATAATTTTTCGGTCATTCACCACAGTTGTTTTCCGTGGTCTTCCGGGTCTTTTGGTGTTGCTGAGCTCACCGGTACATTCTTTCTTTTTAAGGATGTTCCAAACAGTTGATTTGGCCACACCTAATGTTTTTACTATCTCTCTGATGGGTTTGTTTTGTTTTTTTCAGCCTAATGATGGCTTGCTTCACTGATAGTGACAGCTCTTTGGATCTCATATTGAGAGTTGACAGCAACAGATTCCAAATGCAAATAGCACACTTGAAATGAACTCTGGACCTTTTATCTGCTCCATGTAAATGGGATAAAGAGGGAATAACACACACCTGGCCATGGAACCACTGAGCAGCCAATTGTCCCATTACTTTTGGTCCCTTAAAAAGTGGGAGCCACATATACAAACTGTTGTAATTCCTACATCGTTCACCTGATTTGGATTTAAATACCCTCAAATTAAAGCTGAAAGTCTGCAGTTAAAGCACATCTGTTTTGTTTCATTTCAAATACATTGTGGTGGTGTATAGAGCCAAAAAGATTAGAATTGTGTCGATGTCCCAATATTTATGGACCTGACTGTATGTCAAACTATCGATATCTCATGTCAAGCTCTTATAATACATTTTTTTTTGGTTTTTAGGGGATGTAAATGTTGTGAAGGATAGTACACGCGATCGGAAATTCCTAGAAGAAAACTGTGGATTTTTTTCCGACGGAATGTTGCCTCAAACTTGTGTTGCATACACACGGTCACACAAATCTTGTCGGAAATTCCGAACGTCAAGAACGCGGTGAATGTACAACACGTACGACGAGCCAAGATCAATGAATTTCAATTGACAGTTCGGCTCTTCTGCTTGATTCTGAGCATGTGTGTTTTTTGGGTGTCGGAATTGCATACAGACGATCGGAATTTCCGACAATATCTTTTTCCGTCGGAAAAATAGAGAACCTGCTCTCAATCTTTTGTTGGCGGAAATTCCGACAGCAAATGTCCAATGGAGCCTACACACGGTCGGAATTTCCGACCAAAAGCTCACATCGGATATTTCCGATCGTGTGTACGCGGCATTAGTGTAAATTTATGTAAAGTTGCATGTTGAAGGAATATATGTTCTTAGGGACAACGTTTTTGCAAGCAGCTAGCTCCGGACAGGAGCAGTGATGGGCAGGTGATGGTAGGTCCTGGTGGTGGGGTGGTATGAAATGGTCCATGGTGCACCACCTGGGCAGCTGGGCCACTGTAAAGCATTTTTTCTGCATTGATGCAAGATCACACCCAGGGACCAGATCCAGAAACAAGGCCTTGTGTATGGACATACTGTATAAATAAAATGGCTCCTGTCCTTGCCTCAGGATGAAAGCTTATGTTGGACCTTGTAAAGTCCAGTGGGCGGGGTGAAATGTATCAGAGTGTGAAGTTTAGCGGAGACATGTGGGCTGAGGTTGCTTCTTATATTTTATTTGCCTGGGCTGGTTGGGAGTAGTAGTGATCCATTCCTCATTACATTTACTAGCATTCTGGATTGGTATCAGGATAAGCCTGATGTGTGAGCCAGAATCCTGCTTTGTAGCAGGACTTGGGTGTAAACAGAAAATAAAATGTATTATTTTCCGTTCCTTTGTAATCCCTTAGCTATTAGTTTCAGTCATTATGTCCCCCAGTAACTAAGGGTTGCTTACAGGTTGATCTAAATTTAAAAGTCATGCAGTGCATTGTTTTTACTATGACAAATCCCAGTGATCCCCTAGCTATGAGTTTCAGCCATTAAGTCCCCCAGTAGCTAAGGATTGCTTACAAGCTAATATAAGTTCAAAAGCCATGAAGTGCAATATTGTTACTGTGGCAAATCCCAGTATTATTTTGCCAGGTCCGCTAACCTCGAACATGCAGGATTTGTCATGAATCCATGATAGCAGTAAACCTCAGTGCAGGCCTGTGTTTTTACAAATCACAAAGTGTATGTTTATACAATATAATGTGGTCCACATATATGACCCATAGCTATGATATCAAGTGAGCAACGAAGAATCATTAATCATATAATCAATATAATCAATAATCATTAACAAATCATCTTTAGTTTACGGTCTGCACAGTTATGCATAGTGTAGTGTATTTTTTTTATTTTTTTTAAGATATACTTAAATATTTTTGTGAGAAGCAGACTATGGCATTATGTTCTATAAACGACTTCTCACAAATCAATCGCTGGTGGTTTTTGCCTCTTTTGTGACCTGCCAAGCTATGGTCCAACACCAGCTGTAGTCAATGTTATTTTCTAAATCAAGAATATTGTTTGTAGAATATCATCCTAACGCTTTTATGCCGTGACATTTCTTGCATGGAGTAATAGTAGTGCTCTCAGGCCTCGTACACACGACCGTTTTTCTCGTCCAAAACAGTCAAGAAAAGTGCCGCGAGAGTTTTTTTGTCTAGAAAAACGTTTGTGTGTATGGTTTTACGACGAGAAAATTGCCGAGAATCTCGACGAGAAAATAGAGAACCTGCTCTCTATTTTCTCGTCAGGATTCCAGATTTCCTCGTCGTGTTTCTCGTCGGCCTGTTTTGGGACGAGAAAATGGTTTGTGAGTATGCTTTTACGACTCTTCCAAAAGCGCGCATGCTCACAAGCAACTATGAGACGGGAGCGCATCTTCTGGTAAAACAAGCCTTCGTAATGGAGAGAGCATATTCGTCACGCTCAAAAATATTTCATCGTTTAAATGTTCTGCATTGAAATCTTCGTTAGAATGTTACATTAATCAAAACGAGTGACCTTCTTTTGCTGCTGATATTCACACAGAGTTATGCCTTATTTTTAACCTTTTTCATGCTGCTCTTTATAAGATTTATGTGTATTATATCGTGCAAGTTTTTAGGAATAATTTAAATGGTTAGATTTTTCAAAATGATGTTAATTATAATTTCACAATGTTTTGATAGTGATCTCCCATTTAATTTTGGAATCTATATTATTTAAATTTCCCACCATGTTTTTGTGCTAATCCGATTTAGTTATTCTTTTGGGGGGGGGGGGTGATATCTGTCCCTTTTATTGTCAGTCAAATGTATCTGCTTACTCCAAAGCTTGATTTTGTTTATTTAAAAATACACATAGTCAAGTATGAACTTAAACAAAAATCACATTTATTCATGTTTATAAATTAAATAAAGAGAAGGCAGCGCTGGAGAAGCTGCTGCCATTTGTGCATCCCAGGGACCCCAGAGCACACAGCAACCCTGTGTGGACACTAAAATTGGGAGCTTGAGAAGGCCAACATTTCTGAACACAATCTGATGCTGGCCTCCCAGAGGTCAGGAACAGAAGCAGGTGATATATATGTCCCAAGTGTGTGGTACTACAACAGGCTGCCTTCTGTCCGACCACAATGAAGCAAGGCCATCACTTCCTCTTCTTCCTGGCAACCTTCCCTGCAGCCTTTCCTGAAGCCTTCCCTGCAGCCTTTCCTGAAGCCTTCCCTGCAGCCTTCCTTCTTTGTTTGGCTGGAGGCTGGCCCACTGGAGGGGTACTCCTGTCAGGAGGAGGAGGTGGAGGTGTAGCAGAAGGGGGTGGGACAGAAGAAGAAGGTGGAGGTGTAGCAGAAGGGGGTGGGGCAGAAGAAGAAGGTGGAGGTGTAGCAGAAGGGGGTGGGGCAGAAGGTGGAGGTGTAGCAGAAGGGGGTGGGGCAGAAGGTGGAGGTGTAGCAGAAGGGGGTGGGGCAGAAGAAGAAGGTGGAGGTGTAGCAGAAGGGGGTGGGGCAGAAGGTGGAGGTGTAGCAGAAGGGGGTGGGGCAGAAGGTGGAGGTGTAGCAGAAGGGGGTGGGGCAGAAGAAGGTGGAGGTGTAGCAGAAGGGGGTGGGGCAGAAGAAGAAGGTGGAGGTGTAGCAGAAGGGGGTGGGGCAGAAGAAGAAGGTGGAGGTGTAGCAGAAGGGGGTGGGGCAGAAGAAGAAGGTGGAGGTGGAGGTTGAGGTTGGGTCAGTTGGGCCACCTCACATATGGCGGTATTGGGTGTAATTTTCTCCATCACCCCCTTGTTGAGCAAGGTGATGAGCAGGGGCTCGCATAGGAGGCGTTGCTCCATGCTCATCACCTTGAACTTAGCCTCCACTAGGCCGGCAATGGCCTCTTCAGGGGATGTGGGCTCCTTGAGGGTGGCATGGGCCTCTTTAATAAGGGCCATTGCTGCCTCACTGGTGGTCCTGTCCCTCCTGCCTCTTTTGTGAATGGGAGGCACCTGGGATCTGGTGCTTCTCCTTTGCCCTGCCACCTCCTGTCTGCCACTGGGCCCTGCCACCTCCTGTCTGCCACTGGGCCCTGCCACCTCCTGTCTGCCACTGGGCCCTGCCACCTCCTGGCTGGCACTGGGCCCTGCCACCTCCTGGCTGGCACTGGGCCCTGCCACCTCCTGCCTGGCACTGGGCCCTGCCACCTCCTGGCTGCCACTGGGCCCTTCCTCCTCCTGCCTGACAGTTTCCAGACCCTCCTCCTGGCTGATTTCATCCTGTGTATGAAAAAGGAACATAGTTTAATATGTTGGTTTAATCTTTGCATCAAACTTTGTAATCCTGATTGAAGCAATTAGAATGTAAATGCATAAATCCTTGCTTTAAATTTACCACTACATCAGATTGACTATTTAGCACCCAATTAAGTGCAGAATAATGTCTACAGATCTTGATTTCACTTGTGGAATCCAAAATAATGTATGTTTCTCATCTTGACATATTTGTCAAACATTAATTTTATCCCAATACATTTTCAGTTAATACTATACCTGGCTCCAGATGGCCAAATCAGGATCATCCAGGATGGCTGCCTCCTCTTGCTCCAGAGAAGGCTCAGGTTGGCTGCAGGGAAGTCTGGGGGGAAGAGTGGAGAGTGATGGCCTTGTCTCAATGTGGTCATCCAGGAAGGACATCCTGTTGTAGTACCACAAAATCGGGACATAAACATCATCTGCTGCTGCTCCTGACCTCTGAGAAGCCAGCACCTTAGAGCGTTCAGTCCTGTAGGTACCTCTCAAGCTCCCAATTTTAGTGTCCACTTGTTTTGCTGTGGCTGTGGGCACCTTGGTATGCACAAATGGGAGCAGCTTCTCCAGCGCTGCTTTTCTCACCCCTTTTTTTTTATGGATGGGGTTTTTCGTCTCCCACAGAGCCGGCAGCTCCCTTACCCGGTCAATAAATTCCCGCCAGGAACTCTTTGTCGCTAATAAAGACATTCATATTGTATCTGCAAGTTAAATAAATTATATTTAACTAATGTGAGGCAAACAGTCTAACCTCCTTAACATCCTAGTCACCATATATATCCTCCAACAATCTCAAGACAGTATAGGCCAACAATTTTTACAAGTCACAAAATCACATACCTTCGTTCGCACGTCCGTCACTTGAACTCCTCTCTCCGCACACCGAACGTACTATAGTCACATGTGTGTTTGCTATATACACACCACGCATGCGTCAAAATTCGAACACGTCGCTCCGCACACGTCGCCCGCCCATGACGTTCTAACTAACATCTTTTCCCCGCCCCTTCTCTTTCGGCGCGCAGACAGATATGGCGGAGTTACAGCAGGTGTCTGATAATTCCGTAACTAACGAGGAGACAAGCCCGGAGACCGAGGACACGTCACGATCAAGGAGGAGATTCAAGGCATCGAATATGTCTTTGGCGGAGATGGCGGAGATGGTGGACATCTTGCTCAAGGCTGATTATGATGCCAAGCATGGGCCGTATAGCAAACCAAATAGAAGGAAGGCCAAAATCCTCACTAAAGTTGTGAAGAGTCTGAAGGCGAAGTTCGGGGTGAAACGCTCAAATGAGCAGCTCAGAAAGAGGTGGTCAGACCTCAAACTGAGGGAGCCAGAGCAGTTGAGGAGCATAAAGAGAATGCTCGCTAAAAGTAAGTAAAATGTAGACTTTTCTGCTATTAATCTTTTTATAAACTGACATGTTATGTTTTTTTTTCTCATATTGGACTCCCTTCCAAAATGTAATATTTTGAACTTGGTTGGGCACAGTAATCGTTCGTTACGTTACCGACACTTCGTTCGGCCACTATCCGCGGTTTTGGCTTATTTTAGAGCCACAAAAGTAATTAGACATCTGCCATTTTTGATCAAATATTGTTGATAATTTTTTAGTCTAGATGATGTGTTTGTAAAGAGAATGAAATGCAAACTTTTATCAGTGTAAAGGAGAGGACACTCAGCAGCTGCTTCCACATCTGTACTTTGGAGCACTATAGTGTGGGCCACCAGACCCGCCTTTTTTGGGTGTCCCACACAGGTGCATCAGAGAATTTTTGAGGTGCCTCCATGTCAAAAAAATTACATCCAAATGTGAATACTAAACATATTTTGGGTCATAAATAATGCATTCTTCTTTAAATTCCGCCCAAACACACACTTGTACCCCACTTCCCAGAAATTTAGCCTGTTTTTATTTTAACAATGAGATTTACAGTGTGATAAATAGACCTTTTGTTTTATTCTCATAGGGGAGAGAAGACTGGGAGGAGGACACTCCAGGGAGCACATGCACCCCACAACTTCCAAGCAACCCCAAACTCCCAAAGACCCACAACCGAAGGATGTAGAGGAAGTTGAGGTGGAGGAAGGAGAAGTGCAGGAAGGAGAGGTGGATGACGTTGTGGGTCTGGTCACCACAACAGGTCAGTATCTGTCACCACAGCTTCAGGTAAGAGAGGTAGGCCTGCAGAGTTATAATACATTTTTTTTTTTGGTTTTTAGGGGATGTAAATGTTGTGAAGGATAGTACACGGTTCTCTGCTGACAGTGCCCTCCGCCTCATCCAGCAAGTGATGGAATGTAGCACAGAACTGGACCTAATTAAACAAAGAATCCATGTGATGGAACAAACATTTAAAGACATTCTCAATGTTTTGGGGAGAATTCAATAAGCCATCCAAACACATTTGTTTTTACATGTTTGTTTTTGTAATTTTTTGAATTTTTTTGACTATCAAACCAGCCAAAAATTGAATATGCACACAGTGTGTCAACATGTGCTATCTGCCATCAGGGGATATCCATGTACGTCTTTTGTGGGTGCAACCCCTTCCTCGTATCTAAAGTCGGTGAACTGAGGAAGGGGATGCATCCCCAAAACACGTCCATTGATCACCCCTGATGGCAGATAGCACATGTTGACAATAGGGATCAGGGTTGTAAACTTCCTAGATGAAAAAAATCCCAAATGTGTGCATATTCAGTTTTTGGCTGGCCAAGGGGTGGCAGGACCCCATATTAGGACGGGCACATAGAGACATAGTTTGTGTAAGTGAATGTCTCCGATTGCTCAGAGGTATCCAATGTTGTAATTTTTGAAATGCAACTGTTATTTTTGTATTTTCATAAGCAAAAAATTGCCGGGTTGGGGCCAGGCCAACCCAAAATTTACAAAAAAAAAAAAAATTAAGAGAATGTGCACAGAGTAAAATATTTGACCACAAACAACGTGTAGCTTCTTTTTATAATACCCTCTAAGCTTATTTGGTTCTTTTGGAAGGTTACATAGTGAAATGGTTGTTATTTACTAAAGTAAAATACACTTACCACTACAAATGCACAAAGACAAACTAGGAGACAGTAAAGAACAAATAATTAAAGGTTTAAACAAGCTTTTTATTGGGATACTTAGACATAGGCTGGCATAGGAATTGCCCCCCTACCCGTGAAATACTCCATGTATTTGTCCCGAACCTCACGGGCATTTTGGGGGGGCAAGCCAAGACGGGCAGATTCCAGGCCTGGCAGGGGATTTGCAGGGGAAAGTCCAGCCTCTGGCAAAACTGAGGCCATATATGAATTAGATTTGCGGCAAAGAAAATTGTGTAGCACACAGCAGCATAACACTACATAGTTTATTTTGTAGTCCGCCAAGTGGATGGAAGTCATAAAAAGGCGGATCCGGCTGGCCATTATGCCGAAGGCATTTTCAACGACTCTTCGGCCCCTGGCCAGCCGGTAATTGAACACCCTCCTCTCTGGGGTCAGGGTCCTCTGTGGAAATGGCCTCATAAGATGCCGTCCGAGTCCGAAGGCTTCATCAGCCAAAAAAACAAAGGGGAGTCCTTCAATATTCCCTGCATCCGGTGGCAATGCAAGGTCGTCACTCTGGAGACGGAGGGCAAACTCCGTCTGGATGAAGGATCCCCCATCGGACATCCGGCCATTCTTCCCTACATCAACATAGAGGAATTCATACCGTGCTGACACCACCGCCATCAGCACAATGCTATGAAACCCCTTGTAGTTGTAGTAGTAGGACCCAGAACGGGGGTGGCGGCATGATGCGGACGTGCTTCCCGTCTATGGCACCACCGCAGTTGGGGAAGTCCCACCGCGTGGCAAACTCCGATGCCACAGTCTGCCATTCCTGTGGCGTGGAAGGAAGCTGTGGAGTGAAACAAGATGAAATAATATTAGAAAAACAAAGTCATACATTACAAGGAAATTCTATCCCAAAAAATTAGAGGCCAACATCAATCAAATTATACGTTTAATAAGCTGTTTAAAAAAAGTATAATGGAAGGCTCATTTATCATATTCATCACCCCCTCTGATGGGCCATTACTAAATTATTTTGGGGGGGGGGGAGATGTGTTTGGCCACAGGATAGCATTGCAGTGGCGGTGCGTCCAGAGTGGGCGCTGGAGCACTGCCCCCTCTCTCCTGTGCCCATCACTCAGAACAATACATAGGTTCATGCGTTGCATGAACCTATGTATTGTCTATGCCGCACACTATTCAGGTGGATGGCCTCTTGTAAAGCGACCGACATATGAATCATTGCGGCATTTAGGGGGTTAAAATTGCATAGCAGAAACAGGTAGTAAAATAGTCTTGCACATTACAAGCTGAGGGATGTAATTGGCTTCCTAAAAGAAAAATCGGGGACGCAGGGGGGGGGGCATTCCTTGGGTAAACACTGACAGGCTGCTCTGCCAATCATGTTCACCAAGTCTGTTTAATGGTAACATGATTGGCTGATGCAACATGAAGGGAAGGAGAAGACATCAAGGACAGAAGAAGGATGGCGCTGACCACAAGAAGGTAAGTGCAGGGCTGGGGGGAAACTGGCTGCATTAGAGGGGACTAAATGGCTGCATTTGAGGGAACAAAATGGCTGCATTGGAGGGGACAACTGGGGGCGTTTAATAGGCACCAGAGCAAAAAAGGAGGACGTTTATTTCCTAAATTGGGGTTTGAACCCCCAAACATTTGGAGCAACAGGCGCCCCTGCTGGAAAAGTTAGTGAAGGGAAATATTTATGGAGGAGAAAAAAGGGGCAATCTAAAGCTTCCAACATGCATGGGGACAAAGGGGACATTCTCAGCATATTACAATCATGGTAATTAGGGAAGGATGAAAGAAATACAATACATTAGCATACATGTAATACATAAAATGTGATGTTAAGGGAGCAAACTTACCCTAATATAGTCCTCCTGCAGGACTTGGATGATGGCAGTACAGGTGTCTGGGATTATGAGGCCCAGAGCCTGGGGGGAGATGCCTGTGGTGAACTTCAAGTCCTGAAGACTTCTCCCTGTCGCCAGGTAACGCAACGTGGCGATGAGCCTCTGCTCAGCACTGATGGCTTCCCGCATAACGGTGTCCTTCCTGGTAATATAGGGGGACACCAAAGCCAACAGTTCCTGAAAAACGGGGTCAGACATCCGCAGAAAATTCCTGTAGTCCTGAGGATTATTCTCGACGATCTCCCGCAGCAGAGGCATGTGGCAGAATTGGTCCCGCTGGAGCAACCAATTCTTGGTCTATGAACTCCTCCTCACACCATTCATGGACTGGTCTTGGTCCAAAACAAGCAGACCAACACCAAGCGCATGCACAGCACGAACTCGACGACGAGAACGTCCAGGTGACATGGCTAGGAAACGGTCGTCTAATCAGAACGTACAGAACAGAACGCACTTTAGAACAGCAAGGCCTATGAATAACGAACTGAAAATCAAAAACGAACAGGCAAGAACGCACTGTAAAACAGATACGACCTGCCTAGACGCCCTGAAAGTCAAGATACGAACCCACAAGCACAAACTGAACGGCAGAAAACGATCTGAAAAGTACGAAGACTGAAAAGCGCGAATCGTCTCTTCCCAAACTTTTACTTCACACGCGGTAACACGAGATCAGCAAAAGCAGCCCAAGGGGTGGCGCCAAGAAAAAAGATCTTCCCCTTTATAGTGCCGTCGTACGTGCTGGACGTGAGCGCGGAGAACAACGAGGAAATTGGGAAATGACAGTGTGTACGCATAGAAAGCTTGACGAGAAAATCGACAAGCTTAACAAGAATCTCGTCGAAAAAAACGACGTGTTTTTTACGACTAGAAACTCGGTCGTGTGTACGAGGGCTCAGGGTAATTTTTGGCCCAATTATTTACATATAATGCTTAAAGCAGGTTTTTGAGCATGGGAGATATTGGTCAGGTCATTACCTTCCTGATAAAGAACAGCCTAAAAATAGATGAGAAAACATTTCTAACTACTGGTGATGGACAACACCATTCTCTGCAATTTGTGGAAATCAGATGTGTCTGAGACATGCTGTTAATGGCATAGTCAAGCATGTCATTGAGACACTTAAAGTATTGCCTTATTAGATGGACCTTGGTTGGTTGTACATACCAACATATTTGTATCTCTTTTTCAGCTTCTGACGCCACTCTACCAATTATACCATAGTAATAGTGCCTTACGGTTGTTGATGGATTCTACAGGTAGTGTACATTATGGAAAACCCAGGAGAGGTAGAGTGACCTTCTTTTTTATGCTATGGGTGGGAGGCCAGTGGCGTAGTGTGGGGGGGGGGCAGGGGGGCCATGGCCCCGGGTGCAACATTGGGGGGGGGCGAAATTCCGCACCAGTTGGTGTCACTTTGCCTCAATTCCCTGCACTGTGTCCCCTGCGATCCGCCGCCATATTGCGCCAGCTGGCGCCCTGTGATTGGGCGGGCGTGGTCATGTGCTGCTGCGGGGCTGGCCAGTCCTTGAACACGGTCGGCGCATGCGCAAAGGCTGCTCCTGGAGTCCCGCCCGCTCTTCTGTAAGCTGCCGCCGCCGCCACCATCTTCTCCTCCACCCTTCCTTCTGACCGCGCCGGATCTGGAAGTTGGACTTCATCTGGGAATCAACCATGTGGCAGACAGCAGACTGTATTCAACAAAAAACAGGTGAGTGCGTGAGCCGTCTCAGATGGGAGCAGCCGCCAGTCAGTGAGCAGTTGGGGAGAGTCACACGCCACCGCACTGCCATTCCACATCCACATGTTAATCCCAGCCAGCCCCCCCAGGGACATGCATACTGAGTTACATAGAAGTGTAGTGGTCACAGTGTAGTATAGTGTACCCTACAGTATAGGGGTCAGTGTAGAGTGTACAGTATAGGGGTCAGTGTAGAGTGTACAGTATAGGTGTCAGTGTAGAGTGTACAGTATAGGGGTCAGTGTAGTGTGTACAGTATAGGGTTCAGTGTAGTATAGTGTACAGTATAGGGGTCAGTGTAGTGTGTACAGTATAGGGGTCAGTGTAGTATAGTGTACAGTATAGGGGTCAGTGTAGTATAGTGTACAGTATAGGGGTCAGTGTAGTGTGTACAGTATAGGGGTCAGTGTAGAGTGTACAGTATAGGGGTCAGTGTAGAGTGTACAGTATAGGAGTCGGTATAGTGGTCAGTGTAGTATAGTGTACAGTATAGGGGTCAGTGTAGTATAGTGTACAGTATAGGGGTCAGTGTAGTATAGTGTACAGTATAGGGGTCAGTGTAGTATAGTGTACAGTATAGGAGTCGGTATAGTGGTCAGTGTAGTATAGTGTACAGTATAGGAGTCAGTGTAGTGGTCAGTTTAGTATAGTGTACAGTATAGGGGTCAGTGTAGTGTAGTGTACAGTATAGGGGTCAGTGTAGTATAGTGTACAGTATAGGGGTCAGTGTAGTATAGTGTACAGTATAGGGGTCAGTGTAGTATAGTGCACAGTATAGGGGTCAGTGTAGTATACAGTATAAGGGTCAGTGTAGTATAGTGTACAGTATAGTGGTCAGTGTAGTATACAGTATAGTGGTCAGTGTAGAATAGTGTTCAGTGTAGTGGTCAGTGTAGTGTAGTATAGTGGTCAGTGTAGTTCTCAGTGTAGTATAGTGGTCAGTGTAGTGGACAGTATAGTGGTCAGTGTAGTATAGTGGTCAGTGTAGTTCTCAGTGTAGTATAGTGGTCAGTGTAGTGGACAGTATAGTGGACAGTATAGTGGTCAGTGTAGTTCTCAGTGTAGTGCAGTGGTCAGTGTAGTGCAGTGGTCAGTATAGTATAGTGGTCAGTGTAGTGTAATGGTCAGTAAAGGAATCGGGTAGGTCAGTGTTGGAATCAGGTAGGTCAGTACTCTTGTATTTGAAGGGACTCAGGGAGTGCTAAAAGTCCGAAGGTTAGGGGGGGGCGCAAATTTCTTGCCTTGCCCCGGGTGCTTACAACCCACGCTACGCCACTGTGGGAGGCAAAGATAGAAAGTAATTACTGAGAAGAAAATAATGGAAACATGAAAATCATATCCACCCAGAGTGGTACTGGGGATACAATGTAATAAAAAATTGCCACGTCCCGAGATTGTAGATTAAATAAAAATAGGATAAAAAGATGGACTTTATGGGCACGACAAATTGATATAAAATTACTCAAGTTTTATTAAAAATTGACAAAAGAAAGGATAACAAAACATACAAATAAAATGAATGTTATATAGAACTATTCATCAACCTAATGTTGACACACTTATACACATCACCCAATAGCCAAAATTCAATGAGAAGTTGGAATTTATACTGGGTAGAATGACATCAAGGTCAATTCTTTCAGTATATTGGATACCAGTATTGGCTGGTGGCATTGATTGGTGGTGTGTCGTCAGAAATTCATTCCTAAACCCGACATGTTGCGCGACACAAGTCGCTTCTTCAGGAGTTTTTTGAATGTCTAAAAATATATAAATACATAACATAAGAACATATAAATAGATTACAAAACACAACAAAACAAGAGAACCTGTATGTCTGGCCAGGTGCCTCAGAAACACGTGATCCCCCAACAGCAATACCACTGTTTAGAAACAAAATAAAATAAAACAAAACAAGACAAGACCAGAAGCAGTACAGAGAGTTAAGAAAACCCTCACAGATTGAAAAAGAGTCCATTAGGTGGATGAATCGTTTATCATAACTTACATGGGTTAAAAGGTTTTTCAAGTAAAAACGGAGGTTTATAGATGGTCAGGATGGCAATAGTAGTAGTAGAATAATGCCTCTGGGTATCTTGAAAAAACTAGGCATGAACAAACACATGTGGATCAATCATATGATTACATCCAATTACACAACATGTATATAATTTAGAAGCATTGTCAGCATACTAAGAGCTGACCGATTCAGTTCGGTGCATACAGGCTTACCTCTGCTTACCTGAATAGCATAATATATAGCTACGATGTAGAGCCCAATATCCGTGTTTAAACCCCAATTATGGAGAAAAAAATGAAAATTGATACACGGATATGGTTACTTGTAGTTTCAATTATGCTAGCAGGAATTCGATATTGTCCTAGCTTGCAGAGTTGCCCAGTCTGGACTAAAAAACGGGAGAGGAGGAAAGGGAACAAAGGAAGGAAGGGGAGACACAAAATTGAATGGCATTAATGAGATGTGTGGGTATGCGGAAATCTAATAGAGAGTAACCAATTGCTGGGCTGCTCAAGTGTCACCCCCATAACCAACCAGCAGGGTAAGAGACACTAGCCCATAATAACAGAAAAAAACAGTTACCTTGTAATAGATGTTAGTGGGAGTGCCTCCGTTTAGTAGGTAGCAGCCCTCGGTAGTCAGGGATTATCTGCACCCTGGGCGATAATAGGTCCTGTGTTTGAATAGGACCAAATCGCGCCAGGACAACCCCATCCGGAAAAGCGCGCCGTCCGCACAGTGCCTCTGATAGGCTGGCGTCATAGCTAGGCGTCGAAATGCCCGCAGTGAGCTAGATAGTGGGCGGGGCCGAAACCGTGACGTGCCCCTGTTATCTAGCAATATGCGAGAAACAGGAAGTGTACATGGGAGGTTGGCGTGGCAACCGCGCATGCGCATAGGTACCCACACACTCATCTCGCAGCGATGGAAGGGGCAGAGCTCAGGGCGGCGGCCTTAACACTGAAAACAGTCCCAGCTAAATCAAGCCTGCACATCGTCAAGCGATGCAATCAATTCCTTCCTCTAACCAACACACTCAAGGGGAGAGCAAGCCCACACCATGCGACACTTAGGGCAATAAAGCAATCAGCCATGGAGCAAGGAAGATCTATATTATCATATAGACTCACAGATCATTATAGGGCAATTACACTTAGTATAACATTAAGTATAAAGCTCAAACCCCGATATTCGCCATCTAGTGGTCATAGAAAAAAAAAAAAAAAAGAAAGAAAGGAAAAGTGGCATTGCAGCGAGGGGAACAAATTGTCTCAACCAGAACCACCGGGCCAGGCATCTTAACATTGGGTCTAACATTTTCAGCACATGCGGTCACCAAGGGGACAAGAGGAACATATCCCCCATGGGGTCACATACAAAAGAAAAATACATAATGAATAATAATGAAATTATTAATATAAATAGTAAAAGAAAAATGGTCAACATATTTAACATAAAAATAGATAATCAAATATTACATTTATCTCAACTTCATAATATAGACCTAAGTCTATATATAGTATTATATAATGTTATATTAAGGGAAAGATCCCTTAATCCAGCAATGAATTAAACAGTGACTTACAACAAGAGAGAAATGACCCAGAATAACATCTTGGGCCATGTTAGGAATCCCAAGGGGGAAAGAAAGAGGAAGGGAGAAAAGAAAGGCTGTATAGAGGTTATTGATTGGGACTTGGAAGATTATAGAGTAGGGACCTACAAAGCGCAGTTGATGAAATCATGCGTGTGCGGGCAACAAGCTCAAAGGAAAGATTTGTATGATTGAGTTTCATTCAACCCAGGTGGTTGTGTGGCAGCGAGTCGTTCGATCCATATAGTTTCTCTTTGTAAGATTATTTTATCCCAATTACCACCTCGTGGGTCCTTGGGAATAACTGCCAATGCAATGAAGGATACACAGGTGGTGTCAAATTTGTGGTATAGATCTATATGACGGCTGACAGTTGTCAGCATCTTACCACTCCCTGAATAATACACATGGTCTTTGACACGCTGCCAAAATTTACGAACTGTCTTTCCAACATAGAAGGCTCCACACACGCATGTCATCAAATACACGACCCCCTCAGTGCTACAATCGGCTCTAAAACCAGGACAGAACCTCTCCCCATTGGGTAGGGTGAAGCTCTGTCCTGGACAGATCCACGGGCAAAAATTACATTGTCCACATTGGTGAATCCCTTGAGTGGTGTTGTTGGGGGATCACGTGTTTCTGAGGCACCTGGCCAGACATACAGGTTCTCTTGTTTTGTTGTGTTTTGTAATCTATTTATATGTTCTTATGTTATGTATTTATATATTTTTAGACATTCAAAAAACTCCTGAAGAAGCGACTTGTGTCGCGCAACATGTCGGGTTTAGGAATGAATTTCTGACGACACACCACCAATCAATGCCACCAGCCAATACTGGTATCCAATATACTGAAAGAATTGACCTTGATGTCATTCTACCCAGTATAAATTCCAACTTCTCATTGAATTTTGGCTATTGGGTGATGTGTATAAGTGTGTCAACATTAGGTTGATGAATAGTTCTATATAACATTCATTTTATTTGTATGTTTTGTTATCCTTTCTTTTGTCAATTTTTAATAAAACTTGAGTAATTTTATATCAATTTGTCGTGCCCATAAAGTCCATCTTTTTATCCTATTTTTATGAGAAGAAAATAAACTATCAGAGGATTCCAAACATCAATTTCCACCTAAGCCTCAAATGTTTCGGATGGATGTTTCTTTCATTCTGTATTTTACCTGTTTCTCTAGTTTTTTACCTTTAGCTGGCATAGTCATTGAAATGCAGGTATTGTCTCTTTAAACAGTGATGAATAAAGAACAGTCTGTCTTGTTTCTTTGGCAATGAAGCACATAATCTGTTCCACACTAGTGTTTATTACATATGCATATTTAAAGCAGCTGGGAAGATCATCTCCCAGACAGGAACATGCACCATTCCAGCAAATACAGTTTAGGTCTGTCACATTCCTATCTCAGCAATTTCAGCTTTTTTGGGAAGCCGGGCACTCACTTTTGCCACTATTTTATAGCAGTGATTATAGTAAAGAATGTACCATTCTGGAAACTCCTAGCACATACAAAAGACCAGGAAGAATAGGAAATTCAAATAGGTAGAAAACACACAATTTCTCTATTTTACAGCCAATATCAAAAGTAATAGCCATTCTACAGATGTTTGGCCACTGAATATTAACTGATGCTTTGTTGTCAGTAATACAAGTCCAGCTATTTATAAAATCTGTTCAAGAAGTTGCAAAGCAAGCACTGCACATAAAAAATCAAAGCAATCCTTTTGTAGAAAGCCACATGTAAATCTTGTCCAATACCAGAATGTGTTCTGTCCAGTGTTTTTTAAGTTTGGTGCTTGCAGTCCATTTCTTACTGACATGGTCTACTACTTACCGTAATTTTCACTGCACCATTCAAGCCAGCTTGCCATAAGTACGAATGGTACCTACAAACCTTATTGTTACGTTGTCAGATCCAGTAAACCAACTGCCATGTCTTAGGGCCCCCCTAAAGCAGACACTGCCATGCTAGCCTCTATTTGATCTGTAGCTACTGCAAATGTGATCAGTTATGACACCAGCTATTTGATTGCTTGGCACCATTTTCATTCATTGCATGTCTTGAATGTAATCATTTTGGGAAACAGTTAAATCAATGGGTTTAATTCTGCTTTAATTTATGATTTATGATATTTATGATTGCCCCCCCCCCCCACTATAGATGCTTTACTATAATCTCCCAGGAAAGACACTAATGTTTTTCTACTGATATGGAGAACATATGCTGTGCATGCAATTTATCTGTCTCCAGTCTCAAGCCCTGTACACACGATCAGATTTCCTATGGATTCTAATGGATTTTTCCATCGGAAATCCGATGAAGCTGACTTCCATCAGTCTTGCCTACACACCATCAGTCAAAAATCCGACCGTCCCAAACGCCGTGACATAAAACACTCCGACAAGCCGAGAAAAATTAAGTTCAATGCTTCTAAGCATGCGTCGACTTGATTCTGAGCATGCGTGGGTTTTTTGTCCGATGGAGTTCCACACAGACGATCGGAATTTGCTATCGTTTTTTTTCCCATCGGATACATTTAAAACATGTTCTATTTTTTCTCACCGATGGAAAAAAGACCGATGTGGCCCATACACGATCGGTTTGTCCGATGAGAAAAGTCCATTGGACTGTTTTCATCGGTTAAACCGATCGTGTGTAAACGGCATAAGGTACTAGTACAGTTATACCACCTTTCAACAATGATCATGAAAGACCGTAGCATTCAAAAACAACAACTATTACTTGCTGTAATCGATAACCCCACTCTACTATATGGCCTTTTTTCCTTTACTTTTTCTGAAATCCCCCTGTGCTTATGTATGAACTTATTATTTATAATAGAAATGAAGGGAGAGAAAAATGTCCTACAAAAAAGAAAATGTTTGCACAAAGGGCAGCTTATTGTGTGATATTATGCTTTACTTTCATCGCCCTTCCTCATTCATTTTAAAACTGGTTTCCGGGCAGCTATAAAATACACACGTCAATGCACCTCTGCATTTATTAATAATCCCTTATTTAATGCAACTGATGTAAGTATTTGACTTGATGGCAGCCTCTTCTAAATACCTGCACAGCAGGACTGGGAGAGGGAGCCTACCAGATAAGCCACATGCAAATATGCTAGAAAAAAAAAGATGTCAATTGTAGAATTTGCAGCTGGAAATACAGGCCTGGTAGAACTAACAGGACATCAGGTCAGAAATTTAAATTCTGTGGGATGGACCAGCCAGCGTTAAGGAGGAACTTCAGGAAGCATGGCTTGTCAGAGCTCCCAACAAGCTTTTGGCAGGAACGGATGCAGATGAAAGCCAGGGCGGGCACTCTGTAGTATCATGGAGCTGAATCAGAGACATGGTAGCCGAGTTCAGCAGCAGGTGTCCAGCCAAGTACAGAAGCATAGGTAGGATCAAAGTCATGAGCAGGCTGAGCTGCATAATGAGTAAACAGCAGCGAAGGCAGAATCCAAGAGCAGAGTCAAAGGCAAGCCAGGTCAGCAACGGAATACACACAGGACACTAGTAGGACATAGGATACAGCTAAAAAACAGTCAGCACTGATACTGAAACAAGGCATCCTTAAAATAGGCTGCCTGGCGCCAACAAAGAATGTGGATGTGCCCGCACATTTGTACACACGCCCATGTGCGTTCCTTTTTGCATGCACATACCTGATCACAGTTCTCCATGAGATCCAATGTGCATGCACATGTCTCTGAGCCAGCCTGCTCACAGGAATTTCCTAACAGATCCTATCACATAATGAAAAAACAAATACTTATAACTGAAGAAACCGAACATCTCTCCTAAAAAAAACAAATATTAAGAGTGCAACACTCACTACCAGAGGTGTCAGCCCAAAGTGGCAGGTGTGGGGACATTACATTCGATTTGTGATTTTTTTTTGTGATACTGATTTTATTTACACACCTCTCTTGCTGCCTGTGCCAGTAAACACTTTTCTAATTCTTAGAAATCATCCCTCGAAGTTGGCAGGGAAATTAACACCTCCACATTGTCAATCTCCTTGGTTCCCCCTCTGTCACCAGTTTCTACTGTAGTGAAGTGGAGGTTACTAGGAGGAACTAGTGAGAGTTGCAAGGGGCACAGGGGATCAACACTTTTTGGAAGGGTTGGTTTCCCTGAAGATTTTGGAGGATGCATTTTCGGGATTGGAGCAGTATTCAACAGTGCAGGCAACAAGAAAGCTAAGAATTACTTTTCTATTTTATATTCATGTTTTTGGTCCATGATTATTTAATAATTGACAAGGTCTCTTTAAATACTTCAGCTTTGCTATAATAAACCTGTGCTTATAAAATGAAATTGGAACTGAATATTAGAAAGGGGTACCTGCTACTGCAGGACTCAGAGTTAGGAAGAATACCCCAGAGATTCCAGCTCTGCTATTATCACAAATAAAGTGGTTCTAAATGTTTTTTATCTTAATGCAGTCTAAGGTAAAAAACCTTCTGGGTGCAGTTTCCCCCTTATACTTACCTGAACCCCATATCGATCCAGCAATGTGCTTGATAGCAGTGGCTCTTCTGTCTCTCTCTCTCTCTCCTTAATGGCTCACACAGCAGCAGGAGCCATTGGCTCCTGCTGCCCTCAATCAAAACCAGTGGGCCAATAAGGAAAGAGCAGGGGGCAGGGCAGAGCCACACTCTGTGTGTGAATGGACAATGTCCATTCACGGGAGTGCGGCTCGAGAGAGAGAGCCTGCTCAAGTGCCCCCCTAGCAAGAGAGGTTTGCTATTGGGGCACTTATCAGGGGGGAGAAGCCAGGACCGCCGGCGGGAGACCCAAAAAGAAGATCGTGCTGCTCTGTCCAAAACCATTGCACAGAGCAGATAAAAACAACATGTTTGTTATTTAAAAACAAAAAACCTTTAGAATCACTTTAAGGATATGACACAGAAGGAACAATCAACTTCTTTGAAGTACCCCCTTATTTATTGTATTTATTAAATTAAATACTGTATGTGTATTATGCATTATATTTATTGTATTTAATTGTTTGGAACTTTAAAATTATGTTTCCTCAAAGGATCTTTGTTCCATCCTCCGCTTTGACATTATCTTGCTGTATGCCATGTCAAGCAAGGTATTGAGGGTCTCACTGCATTGTTGCGTGTGGTTGTTTCAGCCTGCCATAGTCCTAAGTTACATTAGCCTTTGGAGGACTTTTCTCTCTTAAGAATTTACATGGTAGGAAAATATTTACTCTTTTTCATAAAAGCATGTATTTTATTAATGATCATAGACTGTTAATGAAGAGTGAGGACATGGAAAGTACAGATAACTAAGCAAGCAACTAAGCAAGCAACTAAGCAAGACTTGTGGTTGTGCTTTTTTCATGTTTAATCACACTGCTATGGTCCAATTCTTACTTCATGTGTACTGTGACAGCAGGAAGGTAAAGTCACCTGGTTGCATCCAGGGGGGTAGGTATATTTCTCCCAGATTCAGGCTTTATGCCGACTTATACAACTAGGGAGAGAGTTGATGAAGCCCAGCTGAGGCTAGTGGGCTCATGGATGATTCATACCTCTAGGGAGAGTGCTGGGCGTCGTGCAGGCAGGGAGTTGATGAGACCAGCTGAAGCTTGTCAGCTCGTTTAAGGCCTCTATAAAAACTCCCAGCTTCATTAGATGTTTGCTCATGCCTGGACCCAGACCTGTGTGGACTGTCTAGGGAGAGTGAACCCCTGTGCGGTGAGGCAAAGCCTGTGTGGCTATTTGTTTGGACATTGACTAAACCAGGGACTTAGGGACTAGGACAGCACCAGGCTGATCCCAGTTGTTAGTTAGGAAACCTGCATGTTTAGTCAGAGGTCAAGCTGACCAGGATTTATTTTGTTTATGTTTCTTTTTGGCTTTGCTGTGTTTTTGTCACTGTACATAGAGAAATAAACCACACCTTTTGATTTTGAAAACCACAACCTCCGTCTGCTGGGCCTGTTTTTGTGTGGGGAGCCCAACCAGGGGGTCACACACACCCGCTACCGAGTTAACCCCCTCACAGTTGGTGGAGAATGCAGGTAGTTTTTTTTAAGCCAGCATGGAGGAGATACTGAAACAGCTGGCTCTAGCAAATGCCAATCAACAGCAGACAAATGCAGGTTTGCAAAGGAGCCTTGCAGCCCAGCAGCAAGCTCATCAACAGAGCCTTGCAGCCCAGCAGCAAGCTCACCAACAGAGTCTGGAAGCTCAGCAACAAGCCCAGCAGCAATCTGAGGCCCGCTTCATAGACCTGTTACAGAAGCAAGAGCAGAGACTACAACAAATGGAAGCAGTAGTGCAGCAACGTCCGCAGACCAGTGAGGAAAGCCGTCCCACTAATACCGCGTCCTTTGGGGTGAGTCGTTTATTGACAAAAATGACTGGAGAGGATGATCCAGAGGTATTTTTGACCACATTTGAAAGGACTGCTGAAAGAGAAAAGTGGCCTGAGGAGCAGTGGGCTGGACTGGTGGCTCCTCTGTTAACTGGTGAATCGCAGAAGGCTTACTATGACCTAGAGCCTGACCAAGCAAAAGACTATGTGATGCTAAAAGCTGAAATATTGGCAAGGCTGGGTGTCACCCTGGCTGTCCGGGCTCAGCGTGTGCATAACTGGACTTTCCAGCTTGGAAAACCCCCCAGGTCTCAAATGTATGATCTCATTCACCTGAGCAGGAAGTGGCTACAGCCAGAGACTTTGTCCGCACCAGAGATTGTGGAACGTGTTGTAATGGATCGGTTTTTGAGAGCTCTTCCTACTGCCATCCAAAAGTGGGTAAGCCATGGAGACCCAGAGACGGCCGGTGGTCTTGTGGATCGTGTAGAGAAATACTTGGCTACAGAGAACCTGACGGCCTCTTCCAGAGACTCTCGGACTTTCCACCCTAAGACCAGACCATCCCCAGGGGCGGATAAGAGGATTCCAAGGGGTGAGGGTGGAGAGAGTGAGAGGGTGGGAGCTCTGCCCAAAGTTTGGCGAGAACAGCCTGGGAAGTCAGGGGCTCAAGAGGCAGCCAAAAGGATTGTTTGCTACCGCTGCCGGCAAGCGGGACATATTGCAGCAAATTGCCCGGTTGTGGAGGAACCCATGCAATGTGACTTTCTGACGGACAGACGTCAGTCGCTGTGTGCGACAGTCGCATGCACTGCCATTCGGGGAACTGAGAAACATTTATGCAAAATGTGTATTAATGGTAGAAATGTTGTGGTATTGCTGGATTCAGGTAGCCTTGTGACCCTGATAAAGGCTGAATTAGTTAAAACAGAGGTCTCTGGGAATAGCAAGGTAGCTGTTATTTGTGTGCATGGGGACACCCGAGAGTATCCAGTGACTACAGTGTGTTTCGAGACCCCCAAAGGTACCCTCTCTCATCCAGTGGGGTTAGTATCTCAATTACCGCATGATGCCATTGTGGGAAGGGATTTTCCGAAGTTCTGGGAACTGTGGGATGATCCTGAGCCCCCCACTGGTGCCCCTATGTACCAGGAATGTGATAGCCAGAACTCCTCTGAGAGTGGTGAGGACTCTCCAGAATTTCCCTTGTCAGTATTGGCAGGGGAGACTCAAGAAACTGGAGAGGAGCCCACCTCCTCAGACGAAAACCTACCGTCTGTGGAGTTTTCTGATCTGGAGGTTCACAGGGAAAATTTTGCCACAGAACAGTTAAAAGACCCCGCCCTAATAAAGGCACGGGAAAACGTAGTGGAAATAGATGGCGAGTTAGTGAACCCAGATAATACCTGCACTTACCCATACTTCAGCGTAGAGAAGGACCTACTGTATCGGGTGGCAAAAAGGGCAGAAGAAACCGTTGAGCAGCTTGTGGTGCCCAAACCTTACAGGAAGTTGGTGTTGGAGTTGGCCCATGGGCACATTCTTGGAGGTCATCTGGGGACAGAGAAAACCCGAGAGAGGGTATTACAGAGATTCTATTGGCCTGGGGTGATGAAGGACATAGAAAATTATTGTTCCTCCTGCCCTGTGTGTCAGAGGTCGGCCCCGATGCCACATTTCCGTAGCCCGCTGGTCCCTCTACCCATCATTGAGGTCCCGTTTGAGAGAATCGCAATGGATTTGGTAGGTCCTATAATCAAGTCCGCTAGGGGGCACCAGTACATATTGGTTATAATGGACTATGCCACCCGTTATCCAGAAGCGATCCCTCTCAGAAATACCTCGGCCAAAACCATAGCCAAAGAGCTATCTCTTGTTTTTAGCCGGTTGGGTATTTGTAAAGAACTGCTTACGGACCAAGGTACACCCTTTATGTCCCGGGTTATGAAAGAGCTGTGTAAATTGTTCAAAGTGACGCAATTGCGTACATCTGTGTATCACCCCCAAACCGATGGGCTGGTTGAAAGATTCAACAAAACCCTAAAACAAATGTTGAAGAAAGTGGTGGATAGAGATGGAAAGGATTGGGACTGTCTACTTCCTTATTTGATGTTTGCTATTAGGGAGGTGCCCCAATCCTCTACGGGATTCTCCCCCTTTGAGTTACTGTATGGGAGACACCCAAGAGGGCTGTTGGATATTGCCAAGGAGACTTGGGAAAGTGAGAGTTCTCCCCACAGGAGTGTGATTGAGCATGTCGCCCTGATGCAAGATCGAATTGCACAGGTAATGCCCATCGTGAAGGAACATTTGGCCCAAGCGCAGTTGGCACAGCAGAGAGTGTACAACCGTGGAGCCAAGACCCGTACCTTTTCCCCGGGGGATAGGATATTGGTACTTGTCCCTACGGTTGAAAGTAAATTCCTTGCCAAATGGCAAGGCCCCTACGAGATAATGGAAAAAGTGAGCGAAGTGAATTACAAGGTCAGACAACCAGGAAGGCAAAAGCCCGAACAGATATATCACGTTAATCTGTTGAAAGCCTGGAGGGATAGAGAGTCCCTAGTCGCAGAAACTTGGTCACCAGCTCAAACTGGTTGCGTGATTCCAGAGGTTGGAATAGCAGCCACCTTGTCACAACCCCAACAACAGGAGGTTAAGGAGTTTGTGCTTCGCAACAAGGAGGTGTTCTCTGAGCTGCCGGGACAAACATCTGGGGTAGAGCATGATATTATTACCCCGCCCGGTGAAAGGGTGAAGTTAAAACCCTATCGGATCCCAGAGGCCCGACGGGAGGCAATACGGGAGGAAGTACAGAAAATGCTGAACTTAGGGGTGATAGAGGAGTCCCAAAGTGATTGGTCTAGTCCCATTGTGTTGGTGCCTAAACCGGATGGGAGCTGGCGATTTTGTAACGATTTTCGTCAGTTGAACAAAGTTACAAAATTTGACACCTACCCCATGCCACGTATAGATGAGTTGATCGACCAGCTGGGAACAGCCCGATACATGACGACTCTTGACCTCACAAAAGGGTATTGGCAAATTCCCCTGGCCAAGTCGGCCAAAGAGAAAACCGCATTTGTAACCCCAGACGGGGCGTTCCAATATAAGAGAATGCCGTTCGGGTTACAGAATGCGCCGGCCACATTCCAGCGGAAAATGGACCAGATACTGAGGCCCCATCGGAAGTATGCTGCGGCTTACCTGGATGACGTAATTGTCCATAGCACAGATTGGGCCTCACATCTGCCAAAAGTGCAAGCAGTCCTAGACTCTATCCGGGAAGCGGGGTTTACGGCTAACCCCAAGAAGTGTACCATTGGGCAGGAGGAGGCCAAATATCTTGGGTACACCATTGACAGGGGAGTGATAAAACCCCAACTCAACAAAGTCGAGGCCATCCAGAGTTGGCCACGTCCCAACAGCAAGAAGCAGGTACGAGCCTTTCTGGGAATCGCGGGTTATTATCGGCGCTTCATTCCCCACTTTGCTTCTAAGGCTGTGCCCCTAACCAACCTGACGAAAGGGAAAGGGTCGGTCATGATTAAATGGACCCCCGAGGCTGAGGCAGCGTTCCAATTCTTGAAACAAGCCTTATGTAGCCAGCCAGTGTTGTACTCACCCGACTTCTCTAAAGACTTTGTCGTACAAAGTGATGCGTCAGATGTGGGGTTAGGAGCAGTATTGTCCCAGGTCTGGAACGGGGAAGAGCACCCAGTCATTTACCTCAGCAGGAAGTTGAAGTCCCATGAGGTAAATTACGCCACGGTTGAAAAGGAGTGTTTAGCGGTGAAGTGGGCTCTAGATTCCCTTCGGTACTATCTGCTAGGTAGGCACTTTGACATGGTTACGGATCACGCTTCGTTAAAGTGGATGGCTCAAAACAAGGAGACAAATAGAAGAGTAAATAGGTGGTTCCTGGCCCTACAGGAATTCAACTTCACAGTAAAGCATCGCCCTGGCGTTCAAATGGGGAATGTGGATGCTTTGTCTCGAGTACATGAATGCCTGATTGCTGGTGTTCCAACCCCAAGGTTAAAACAAGAGGGGGGGTATGTGACAGCAGGAAGGTAAAGTCACCTGGTTGCATCCAGGGGGGTAGGTATATTTCTCCCAGATTCAGGCTTTATGCTGACTTATACAACTAGGGAGAGAGTTGATGAAGCCCAGCTGAGGCTAGTGGGCTCATGGATGATTCATACCTCTAGGGAGAGTGCTGGGCGTCGTGCAGGCAGGGAGTTGATGAGACCAGCTGAAGCTTGTCAGCTCGTTTAAGGCCTCTATAAAAACTCCCAGCTTCATTAGATGTTTGCTCATGCCTGGACCCAGACCTGTGTGGACTGTCTAGGGAGAGTGAACCCCTGTGCGGTGAGGCAAAGCCTGTGTGGCTATTTGTTTGGACATTGACTAAACCAGGGACTTAGGGACTAGGACAGCACCAGGCTGATCCCAGTTGTTAGTTAGGAAACCTGCATGTTTAGTCAGAGGTCAAGCTGACCAGGATTTATTTTGTTTATGTTTCTTTTTGGCTTTGCTGTGTTTTTGTCACTGTACATAGAGAAATAAACCGCACCTTTTGATTTTGAAAACCACAACCTCCGTCTGCTGGGCCTGTTTTTGTGTGGGGAGCCCAACCAGGGGGTCACACACACCCGCTACCGAGTTAACCCCCTCACAGTACGTAGAATCTTGATCCATTCTTTATGATTTATGAGTGGAAAAAATTGCAGCTTGAATGTTTCTTTAGGGACAGGTCTTTGACAGGTTTGCACAACAGAACAATCTGTCAATGTTTTTTTATTTATTTTTTTTGCACATTTACATCTTGCTCTATTTGCTAAAGAATTTTAGATTTAATAGCTAAACAGATTTTTTCCCTTTTATTATATATTGATGATTTCATGAGCACGTAAAAATGTTTAAAATCACTTCCTGAAGTCTGAGAAGGAGCAAGTAATCATAAAAATTACTTTAAACAAAGTTATCACTGTAATGTAGCTTTCTGAACTTAAATAAATGGATAATGTCAGAAAAAGATCATAAGCAGACCTATTGAAGGTGAAAGATACAAAAAAGGTGATCTTACTTATTTATAGTACTTATGCTACACACACACATATGCACATACAATTATATATATATATATATATATATATATATATATATATATATATATATATATATATATTCTCTGTATGTGTGCATTTTATGAGTGTGTGTGTGTGTGTGTGTGTGTAAATATGCTTAATTTACACTTACTACACATTTGAAGTTAAGCCGCCTAGGTATATATAGTTTTAAGTCTGATAAAGTCCTGCTGCTCCAAGCCTCCAACCATTCCTATCTACCACAATTAACCAATTTGGCCTGACTGAATTGTGTAGTTGGGGTTATTTTAATTATAGCACTCAAAAGGTAAAGTCAAAACCCATAGGCTTGGGTGCACGGATGAAGAGCAGAAGTGTATAGGCTTCTACAAAAATCTCACATATACCCCTTTACATCTTCAACAAGCCTAGAAAGCCTACTACAAACTCAAACAAGAGGTAAAAGAACTGTTAAAGGATTTGAAAAAATAGAGAAATATTGCCTTAATGTATACAGCTGGTAAAATCCAAACAGGGCCCTTATCTATATCATGAAAAAAAAACTTCTCATGGTCATATTCAGTCCCAAAGAGCTGAAGATAGATAATAGGAAAACATTTTTAGGGTTCATGCTAGCTGCTAATGGTATGTTAAATGGGGGGGGGGTACTATGACCTCAGGTACCCACAACCCAGAAACTGTTTTATCCTCTGTATCCTATGTTTTATGGTTATTGTTTAAGCTTTTTGGTACTTTGGGAAGACACATATGCCGTCTATGAACTGCAATTTATGACTTAAAATATACTATACTTCTTTGAAATACGCTATTTTTAATGTGGACCATGCAGTACAAGCAAGGTCTGCTATTTATTTAGGGCCCCCTAACCCATGAGAAATTGCTGCACTACAATTTAAAAAATATGTGGATAAAACAGTTAATACACTTGCCCTCCCTATGATGTCACTATCCTTCTGACAAGATCAAGGACATTGCAAAGTAACCAAAATCTTTTGATGATGTTCCAGCACAGTGCATTGGCATCTTTTTATAGGATTTGTGCTACTCAGTAATCCCCAGGATCTTGCCAAAAGGATGGTGATGTCAACTTTACCTAGATTCTACAGCCAGAAATCGGGGTAAGGTAAGTATATTATCTCACTTTTTTTACCAACAGTTTTTTTTTCATGTTTTGTGCAGCATTTGATTTGGGAGCAGGAGCCTCAAGTAAATAAGCAGACCTTTCATTTTTAGTGCAATTTCTCAGTAGTTTAAATGTCATATGTTACTTATTGCTGAAAATAAGAAACCTCAGAATTCCCTAAATGTCAAATATTAGCATTCCTATTTTTCATGTTGGAAATGGCAGAAGCTACTGATTATTTTCACATTTCTGTATTTTATTTATTTTCTAGTGGATATAGTTCACAATTAAATTCTGTGCTGCATTAAAACTTTAACACTCCTTTTAAACAGAAAAATGCAAAAAAAAAAAAAATATATATATTTTTTGTTCCAAAAATGTGATAAAAAATATTTTTTTTCCAAAATAACTTGGCAAGTGGCAAGGAGCTCTTAGTGAGTACTACGGTGCTATGTACTTTCATTTTGTAATCGGTAGCATATCATGTACTTTTTTACTGATGTTATGGCTCTGTGATAGTTATTTCGTACTGTTAATTGTTGTGCTTAACACTGACTAGATGATAAAGTGGTGATGTAACTATCTATTCATTCTTTCAGTATGGCTATATTTCAGCAGGGTATACCAATACCAGTATACACAGTAAAGACAGCTGCAGGTAGTGCAGGTGTGTTGCCATTTCAGATATGAAATATTATTGTTTTCTATATATCTTTGTAACTATAATCATATACCGGTATGTTGTCAGATATACAATGCAGTGAAAAAGTATTTTCCCCCTTTCTGATTTATTATTTTTTTGCATATTTGTCACACTTAAATGACTCAGATCATCAAACACATTTTATTTTTACACAAAGATAACCTGAGTAAATACAAAATTCAGTTTATAAATGATGGTTTCATTTATTAAGGCAAAAAAGCTGTCCAAACCTGCCTGGCTTTATGTGAAAAAATAATTGCCTCCAGACCTAATAACTGGCTGAGCCACCCTTGGCGGCAACAACTGCAATCAAGCATTTGCGATAACTGGCAAGGAGTCTTTCACATTGCTGTGGAGCAATTTTGGCCCACACTTATTTGCAGAATTGTTTTAATTCAGCCACATTTGAGGGTTTTCCAGCATGAACAGCCCATGTAAGTTCATGATACAGCATCTCAATTGGATTTATGTCGGGGCTTTGACTAGGCCACTCCAAAACCTAAATTTTGCTTTGTTTGAACCATTTGGAGGTGGACTTGCTGTTGTGTTTCGGATCATTGTCCTGCTGCATAACCCAAGTTCACTTGAGCTTGAGGTCATGAACTGATGGTCTGACATTCTCCTTTAGGATTTTCTGGTAGAGCTCAGAATTCATGGTCCCATCACTTATGGTAAGTCGTCCAGGTCCTAAAGCTGCAAAGCAGCCCCAGACCGTCACACTACCACCACCATGTCTGACTGTTGGTATGATGTTCTTGTTATGAAATGCTGTATTAGTTTTATGCCAGATTTAACAGGACGCACACCTTCCAAAAAGTTAAATTTTTATCTCATCAGTCCACAGAATATTTGCCTAAAAGTCTTGGGGATAATCAAGATGAAGATTTTGGTAAATGTGAGATGAGTCATTGTGTTCTTTTTGGTCAGCAGTGGCTTTGGCCTTGGAACTCTCCCATGGATGCCATTTTTGCCCAGTCTCTTTCTTATTGTTGAATCATGAACACTGATGTTACCTGAGGCAAGTGAGGCCTGCAGTTCTTTAGATGTTGTTCTGGGTTCTTTTATGACCTCCTGGATGAGTCGTCATTATGTTCTTGGAGTAATTTTTGTAGGCCGGCCAGTCCTGGAAAGGCTCACCACTGTTCCAAGTTATCTCCATTTGTGGATAATGGCTCTCCCGTGGTTCACTGGAGTTCCAAAGCCTTAGAAATGGCTTTGAAACCCTTCTTAGACCGATACATGTACATTACTTTGTTTGTTACTTTTTTTTTTTGTTTATTGATTTTCTGTAAAGGGATTTTGGTATACAGGCACTTATAAACAGGTACATCACAGAAATAAAGCATTTCACAGAAACAGTAACAAACCAGGGCTAATTAGTGTTAACTGAGTTTTGTGAACCCCGGTTCCTCAACGGAGGAAAACGTGAACAAAAATGTATTAGAATAACCGAAGTGGACCACAGAGGGCCCAACTACTATAAGTCATAGAGCAATAAGCAGGAAAGATACACTCTATGTACAATCACACCCACGCATACACACACACACACGGCACTTCACGACATGTGAAACACCCATGCACACCTCACCACCCACCGCCCCTCCGACCAGGTCAAAAGCACACCAAGCCAACTGCAAGGCTCCCTACAAGGGTTGGGAGAGCAGAGTGTCTTTCCAGAAGGAATCTGCAATGTCAAGCCAAGGTTGCCATATCTTAGTAAACTTTTTAGGACAGGCCCTTCCTTTATAAATGCATTTAAAGATGAGTATAACCTTATTCACCATACGATACAACATTTAAATATCCGGAGCAGAGGCACTCTTCCATTGCAACAGAATTAATTTCCTAGCATAAAAAAAACGATGCGACATTACTTTGTTTCTAATCTGTTCTTGAATTTTTTGAGATTGTGGCATGATGTGTGGCTTTCTGTGATCGGTTGCGTGCTTCACTTTGTCAGACAGCTTCTATTTCTTGATTCAACAGGTCTGGCAGTAATCAGGCCTAGGTGTGGCAAGTGAAATTTAACTCAGCTTCCCAAAAAATTTTGGTTAATCACAGTTCATTCATGATTTAGCATGGAAGGGGGCAATCACTTTTCACAGCACTGTATATACTTTTCATTGGACAGCGTCCAATGAAAGAAGATTAAGAAACAAAATGTATAGTTTTAGGTTTGGATAGACAAGGAAAATATTTGTGTTTATGGTTGTCTGTGTCCCTGTGGGGAGATTAAATTTCTCTAGTTAAAGTGGTCACCTGGAAAAAATATTGAGAGGCAATGCTTCCTACTGGAACACAGAAAGCAGGGAAAAGTTAGAGCCACTGTAAGTTTTTATTTTATTTATTACTGATTGTGTCTCTTTGGAAAAAATCCTCAGATTTTTGGTTTCTGTCACCTTAACAGAAAATGAAGCTCTATCCCTTTTCCACTCAATATATCTAAATATACATCTAAATTACTAATGCTGACTAGCTATTTCTCTAATTGATATTTATGTCCCAATAAAAACCTAAAGCAGCTTAAAATGGAAAAAAGGGGCTCTAAACCAAACCATTCCAGACTAAACTGCCAGAACTCCCACCATTACTATGCCTACAATATACACTCCATGTAAATAAGATCCTGAGTGTGTTAGCACTGTACCACTTTGCTAAATTCAGAGTACAACCATTATCCTTAATAGCTAAATGCATGAATATGAGAAAAAATATTGTTTTAAATGGCCTGTTCAGTGATCTGTTGCATTGCAGTGTTGGAAAAAAAAAACAGGAATGCTGTATATAGGTCATATTGACCTGTTGTTCACCATTCTGGTCAACTAAAATTGAGTCTTTAAAGGAGATGTCCAGGTATAACCCAAATTTACCACAAATCTCCTTCTACCCATCTAGAGTACATACAAGAATTCTTTTTTTTTTTTTTTTTTCATTTTTCTTTTTCAAGTAGCAGGATACAGTTTAATTTATTCTCTGTGATATCATCAATAGTTGGGTAAAATTTTTGCAGGGAGAGCTGCAAGGAAGTCAGTTTTTTTTTAATGTGGACCAGCACACCTTGCCTCTTCTAAGTGCTACACACAGGGTATACATGTTGAGTTGTTTTGTTAAACCAGCAGGGTTGAACAGAAAAGAAAAAAAAACTGACAGATCCCTGCAATAACACAAGCAATGTGGATGCATGGATATCTCCCGTCACACTATTGTATTCTGACAGTGGGGACTCCCCTTATCAGAAATCAGAATACACAGATCAGCATGACAGCCATTAAGTGCTGATTTTCGAGCAGGATTGTTTGACAGAAGCTTGGCTTGTGTTAAACGAATAGAGGTAAACACATATTGAAATTCATCTTGTTTCTGCTGAACCGACCAATTTTCAGGACATGTGTATTGGGCTTTAGTGTGTGGGCGGGCTCTTTAGAGTCAAGGCTGGGAAAGAAATTAATGTACACATGTGGAGCATGGCAGAGAGGGGATTGGAATAGGTGGAATACAATGGCTGGATCTAGGGGGAAGCTGGGGTGAGTACCCCCAGATTTCAGTTGTGCCCACCCTGGCTAGCCCCCCATGAACTTTGTGCCTGGCCCACTAAGCTACACACTCATCCCCACACTCAGGGCAAGGACAGGGAGAGGGGTATCCTGGCACATAGAACTAATGTAAACAGTAAAGTCCGGAAAGAAGTGACAGCGGAGGTGCGGGCTATGCTGTTCTCTCCCCCCTCCTGTAACAACAGCGCTCCTTCAGAGAGTAGATGACACAGGATCACTTTTACATCAGTTTGTACAGGGTTTGATTACCCACTCACCTACCTCCTCCAAGGACTGCTCATCTCTGGGCAGGGCAGCAGGAAATGAGGGTAGGGGACGGGTAATCAAATCGTGTACAGTGTGATCTGAGAGTGATCCTGTGTCATCTGCTGGATGGAGGATCATTGTTCTGACAGCATAGCCCGCACTTCCTCCCGCTGTCACTACTCCTGTACTGATTTCCCACCTGTAAGTTTGGGGGGGATTGTAATGGAAACAAAGTGGGGGAGGTGGGTAACAATCATCTGTGCTTTTGATGAGAGGTTTGCAAAGGGGGAGAATTAGAGGGTTATTTGTGATGGAAAAGGTAATTGGGAGGATTTGTGCTAGGAAGAGGAATTGTGTGTGCCGGGGGGAAGGGGGTGGGCTGGCAGATTTGGATTGAAAAGGGGGATTGAGGGACATTTATGCTACAAGGAAGGGTAGATTTGTGCTAGGAGGGGTGGGGGGATATGAGCTAAGAGGGGGAATCTGGGAGACATTTGTGCTAGGAGGGGAGATTTGGGGGGATTTGCTAAGAGGGGGGATTGGGGTGAATGATTTGTGCTAGCAGGGGAGATGGGGGTTGTGCTAGGAGAGGGGATTAAGGGTAGAGGATTTGTGCTAGGCGGGGGGGATTTGGGTGGGGGGAAAGATTTGTGCTAGGGAGGGTAATTTGGAGAGGGTTGTGCTAGGAGGAGGGTTTTGTGGGGCATTTTACTAATAAGGAAGATTGAGGGGGGTTATATTAAGCGGGGGGGTTTGGGGGAGAAAATTTGTGCTGGGAGGGGGGATTTGGAGGGATGGATTTATCTTAAGATGGGACATTTAAGGGGAAAGAGGATGTGTGCTAGGAAGGGTGACTTTTTTTGGGTGGGGGGGATTTGTGCTAGGAGGCGGGAATTGGGGGGATTTCAGCTGGGAGACTGGATTAGGGGGCAGAGATTTGTGCTGGGAGGGGGTATTTGGACAGGGAGAATTTTGGTTAGCAGAGGGAATTTATGCTTGGGGGGATGAGTTGGGTTTTTGGGGAGGCTCTGCTGAGACATGATGCTTACACATCAGGGGAGGGGCACCGTTTGTAATTTTTGCCCTAGGCGCTAGATGACCTTGTCCTGGCACCACCCGCACCACCACCCGCACTGCACACAGAGCATTCAACAGATCTCCTGCTCCACATACAGTACATAGCTGAGATTGGATTCTCTTACAGACACTGCCTCAATCTGCACGGCTGCCTCAATTACACAAGGCAGAACTGCAACATAGCAACCAGTGTCTGTAAGGGAATTCAATCTCAGCTATGTGATATTTTCTATTTTTGCACCATTTATAGCAAATAAGCACATGGAAATGTGAATGTATTGCAGAGATGTATTGCAAATTGATTTTTTTATTTAGTTTACCCATATAATACATTTAGATTGCATGTCCATAAATGTTGTAAGTATGCTTTCTGCTGTAAACAAGCTCTGCTTTCTTGGATTATCTAAATAAAGCTACTTAATTATTAGCAATCTCTTGTAAAATCAAACCTTATGGTTCTAAACTATCTGCATATGTACTGTATGCTAGTTCACATATGGTACAATATACAGTTTCTCACCAGAAAGGGCTTCATTTGCAACATCTGTAACATGGACTGACCTGGATGCTCATAATAGGTTGCAAAAGGATGCACTATTTTTTTCTCATAAAACAGCACTTTTATTAAAGGAAGCTGTTTATTTTGAACTGTATATTGCAAGAATATAAATGCTTCAGATGATTTTACTTGAAAAAAAATAAAAATTCTTACCTTGGAATTTAACAGCCAAACATGCAGCGTTTTCTTTGTACTGTTTGATGTTTTACGCAACATGCTGGGAAACAGGACTTTTTAAGGCAAAAATCAAACAACACCAACAGCTATAGAGAAGCAACAGTGGCTGACTAATCCATTCAGCACAGTTAGGAAACAGCTAGCCTTTGAATACAAATATACTATGCATGACTCATGCAAAGCAATGTTAACTTATTCTATTTTTTTTTCTATTTTCCTAATGATTTGGATGTAAGAAAAAATTGAGTAATTTTTTTGCAAACTCATCTTGAGGAGACAAAAACGGGGTGATAAAGCTTGGTCTTATGTGGAACAGTTGTTATTAGCAATCACTCAGCTTTCTTGTTTAATTTTTCTTATAAATGAAACATGGGATTTGATTGGTGAATAAGGGCAACTGCTTCACATTTCTACATAATTTCTAATCAGTTTTATACGTCACATTTGTGTTACATCATTAGCATGTCCCACTTCTGCATGTCCCACTTCTGCATGTCCCACAACTATTTTTGGTATCATGATTGCTTCTTCTCACAACAGGTTGGTGTGGCTATGGGGGCCAAGTTTGCCCCCAGCCTAGCCAACCTGTTTATGGCTGAGTGGGAGGACAAATACATTTTCAGGAACAAAATACCTCAGTTACGATTCTATAGGCGATTTATTGACGACCTCCTATTTATCTGGGAGGGGTCGAAGGAATCTGTGATTGAGTTTCTAGGAATATTAAATAATAACAAAAATAATATTAAATTGGATTACCATATAAGTGAAGAGAAAATAAACTTCTTAGATGTCACTATTATGAAGGGAGTTGAAGGTCTGAGCACTCAAGTGTACTTCAAGCCTACAGACCGTAATAGCTATATTTCGATCAGAAGTGGACATCACCCGGCTTGGATACGCAATATTCCAAAAGGCCAAATACTCCGGGTACGTCGAAATTGCACTAGTCAGGAGGACTTCTTGATTCAAGCGAATGTTCTAAAAGAGAAATTCATGCAAAAAGGATATCGAGAAGAATCACTTCAAAACCTCATACAAGAAATAGGGGATGCCCCAAGGAGTCAATGTTTTGGAGATAAAAGAATTCAAATAAAAGATAATCAACATCAATGGGGCTTCATAACAGGATTTCATTACCAGTATAGGGTGATTGAGACCATATTTAAAAAACATTGGCATATTTTGGGACGTGATAGACATTTGGGAGAGTCCTTGCCCAATATACCAAAATTTATATATAGACGAGCCCCAAGTTTTGGTGATAGGGTGGTCCAAAAAATTCTGGATCCCCCAAATGAACGCGCTCTGAGAATTGACCTTAAAGGATTTTACTCATGTAGGAGATGCAAATGTTGCAGAACAGTGAAAGTACAGAATAGAGGGATAATGAGTGTCACTAATAATGACCAGGAGACATTTGATATTAAGGAGTTTATACCCTGTAATTCTTCCTATGTAGTGTACCTCATGTGGTGTCCGTGTGGGTTATACTATGTGGTTAGAACCAAGAGACTACTAAGGGTACGTATAGCTGAGCACCTTACGAATATCAAAAATGGCTTCAAATACCAGTGTGTCATTGCACTTTAAGGAAAAACATCAGCAGGATCCTTCTCTCATACAATTTTGTGGCATAGATTATGTGCATCCATCTTGGAGGGGCTCAAATCGCGTCAGAGATTTGTCGCAAAGAGAGACAAAGTGGATATTTCTTTTAAAGAGCCTCTTTCCTAGAGGCCTCAATATCGAATTGGATCTTAATTGTTTTATTAATAATTTTTAATTTTAAAATTAATTTTTAATTTTGAAATAATTTTAAAATAATTTTAAGTATATATTATACATTTTATATAAATATTTTTTGACATATACAGTTATATTGAGTAATATTGATATTTCTACTATGTGTAATTTGAAACTTTCCAGCACGGTCTATGTCTGCCATTACATACAATCAGTGAATGTATGTTACAGACTTAATTTCCAGTTTATAGGTTCCTTCATTTATTTATACATGCACTCATCTGAATTGAGTAGTAGGTATAAAGGACTTTTGATATAGCTGAATATTTGGTTATATAGTAATTTTTGGATTTAATCTGACCTGGTGTAGTACACTCAGTGTGCTGCTTTTGTAGTTCAGCATATCTAATATATAGTACTTTGAATGGTGATTGAAATATTGTCCCTAAAATGTATTTTTATAAAATGAGTAGTACCACGCTTTCATAGTGCTCTATATGTATTTTGAATTTTAAATTTTAAAAGATATATATATATATATATATTCGTGCATTGTTTTAAGTATACGGCATTAATACGCCGTTATATTAATGTATGATTTTATCATATATATTAGTATTATAACACATTCCGATGATTGTTTACATCACATTATTGCTATAATAGTATAGACTATGATATAGTATATGTGCCTTTAAGGCACTTGAGAATACTATTGGCGAGTGTATATGGATAGCGGGGACACTCGAGTGAATCACTTGGAGTGAAATCCGACTTCCGCCCATGGTGTGAACAACGGATGACGAACTTCCGCCCATAATTGGGCTGGGAAGGGGGGTGGAGATACGAAGTCATATAGGAATGACGTACATCCGCCCAATTCGGACGGATTGATGAGTGAATTTCAGCCCAAAACAGGGAGAAATAAAAGGAGGAGCTGTCGCAACGCATAGCCAATCCCATGAATAAGTCTTTACGACGAAACATGTCGGGGCGTGGCTATGCGACAGACGTCTGACGGAACGTGTGACGTCACAGGATCAAGCTTAGCAGCGGACGGATAGTGAGTGGCAGCAGGAAGGCGGTGAGATATCAGTGAGATTACCGAGGGTCTGCCGCGACCTATACACTCGCTTTTGGTGCATTTGTGGAGTTGCAGTGTTTTAAACGTTCATAAAGTTTGGTTTTATGTGAGTGCAAAATTTGGAGTGTGTCTTTGGTGTGGTATTAAAACTGATTTTACGTTATTACACTATTTGGAGCCTTTCTTATTTTTGCATATGGAGTAATCCCTTATAAACACTTGTTTGGAACTTGGTGGATCGATTGCACAGCTTTGTGAGATTTATTTACGCTTACACACCAAGCACGAGAGTGCGAGGCAACTTACTGTGGTAAGTTTTCCATCTGACGGGAGCGGGATCACTGAACACTGAACACTGTGTGTGGTGGAAGATTGGAAGATTTTACACGCATTTGGATTTAATAATGCACTGTGGACTTTATTTAGTTTGTGTACATTTTCACTTATGTCACAGGTGTAATTTTGTATTTATTTGAACATTATTTCTCTTAGTCCATAGGTTACGGACATAGGGGGAGACTGTTCTTATAGCGCCACCGGGCGGGGTCTTTTGGATTATACACTATTTATGTCATATTTATTTTTTAAGGTGGCTGCTTTGTTAGTATAGGTCTGTATATTTCACAAGCGCAGTGGTGGTATATAGGAAGGGCATTGCTATAGGTACCAATTTTCTCACAATGTTAGCATGCTTGCCTTGCAACATTGGGTCCTGAGGTCAGGTCCCAACATGGAAATGTCTCTATGGAGTTTGTACGCTGGCCTTTGGCTTCAGTATTGTGAATTATCTGGGAACAAGTAACCATGTATAAACTTCTGGCTTGCCCCATCTGCAAAGTTGTTCAAGGTTAGTGGCTTGGAACCTATTGGTGTAAAAGCCAGACAACTAACGTCTTTAGAAGGTGATTTGCAATGGCAAGTTGAACCAAGTGGAGCAGAAAGATTTTCTTATGGCCAGATTAGGTAGGAGTGTGCATGTGGAAGGCTGGGGTATGTTGGGCACAGATTGTTCATTCATTGGGGTTGCACTTCAAGGGAAGATGTACTTTGCAAAGGGAATTGTCCAATAGCTTAGTGAATGTAATGAAGTTTCATTTTGCAAAAAATTCCCAATCACATACAAAAGAAAACCCCAGCATTTTTATGCGAACATGATTGGAATATATAGATCTGAAGAGCTTCAATTTATTCACAAAGCTCTTAGGAAAGTGCCATTGCGAAGTGGGACTTTGCTTGCAAGGTGAGCAGTACATTTGCCTTTAGAAAATCTTCCAGTAAAGCTTTCCTTTTAAAAAACAGAGACAATTCTAGAATTTTAACTTTTGTAGCAAGAGTCAAAAAACGTAATTATCCAGAAGCAATCCTTATGTTTTTCTGTAATAATATGCCTATCACTCTGTAAAAACGTATGTACAGTATACAGCTTGTAATTCCCAAAAATGTGCCAGCTTTAATGTTCCCCATCCTCAAGTGCAACATTTCTAAAACAATGTATCTTGAGTGTCATCTGCTTCATTGTTCCACTTCATAAGGTGGGTGAATTCTGTCTCCATCATATAAACATATAAATAAGAGGAATGAGAATGTTAATGCCACAGTGAACCATGCTGGACATGACTCACTCTATAAGTTCATGGAAGGAACCAGCTTAAAGGAAGCAATTTGCAGCATCATTATTTTGGAAGGATGAGCATAGCTGACATGTATTTGGATATGTGAAAATAAACTTTTTCAAAAAGTGCTTTACTACTACTTTCATCCAGCCTTAAAAATATTGAATTTGAATTGAATTGTGCTAAAATTTACCATTCTTTCCCATCTCAGAAAGTTGGAAGGTATTGGGGTATCAACATTCCCTTTTTTGCACTATGGGTGCATTGTGGCCTGCTAAATGTAACCACTTGCTGACCAGCCACAGTAGATACACTGAAGTCTTTTCGTGCAATAGACAGCGGGGGCGCATGTGCTGATTGACCAGAGGGGGAGCCAATCAGCGGGTCCGGCGGACGCAATGTCCGCCGGCAACCGACAATCTCTCCCCAGAGAGGCAGAATGGCAATCTGCCTGTGTAAACAAGGCAGATCCCCGTTCTGACAGGGAAGAACACAGTGATCTTGTGTTCCTGCTAAGCAGGAGCACGGGTCTCTGTATTCATCCAGTGAGTCCATCCCCCACACAGTTAGCAGGCCCCCCCTAGGCACACACCTAACCCTTTGATCTCCCCTGGTGTTAACCCCTTTCCTGCCAGTGTCATTAGTACAGTAACAGTGCATATTTTTAGCACTGATCACTGTAATAATGTCACTGGTTCCCAAAAAAGTGTCAAAAGTGTCAGTTATGCCGCATACACATGATCGGATTTTCCGTCGGAAAAACCTTGGATCGAGGTTGAACAAGTACCACCAAAAGAAAGCTCTATTTGTGGGAAAAAAGGACATTCATTTTATTTGGATACAGCATCAAACGACCGTGCAATTGTCATTTAAATTAACTCAGTTGCGTATCGCAAAAAATGGCCTGGTCATTAAGGAGGGAAAACCCTTTGAGGCTGCAGTGGCTAAAGAGATCTGGCACAGTCTATCTGCTTGGATTTCCTATGCATTTCCCTTCATCAGTCGGATTTGAACTTTAAGGAATGTGGGTGGGACTAACTGTAAGATGGATCTTGAAAGGTAACAGGCAAAATATCTTATTCTTTAAGCCAGGGGTTCCCAACCAGTGGCCCGGGGGCCACATGTGGCCCGCAAAGCCCTCTGATGTGGTTCGCGACCTCCTGCTCTGGGATGGAATAAAATACTGTTATTAAAGGTATGTTATTATTAAAATCAGAGTGTTTATATGGGCATATCTGTTCTACAGTGGTTACTAGGCTACTTTCAAACTTACCTTCACTGAGCCATAGACTTCTATTACCTGCGAGTTTGGTGTGCTTTCTGAAAGTGCACCACACCTACAGGATATAATAGAAGTCTATGGCAAAGTGAAGCTAACCTGCAGGAAAGCCACAGGTGAACTGTGCTACACCTGCGGTGCGGGTAAACAACAGTGCATCAGTGTGAAAGCAGCCTTAGGCCCCTTTCACACGGTCAGTCAGACCCTCTATTCACATCTAAGGAGTGGCAGATGTAAATGGACTTGTTTCCTTTTACAAACACCTACCTCCAATCCGCAAAAAAATAATAAAGTACAGTCGGATCTATAGAGTAGAGTGGGCTGCCATCCACCAGCTCCGCTCATTGTGGCCTGCGTCTGGTTACCAAGTCACTTAAGTGGCCCTTGCTCTTCAAAAAGTTGGGCACCCATGCTTTAAGCATTTTAATGCAGTATTCTTCCTTCAAAATACAAAGAGGGACTTATGTATATCAGTCTTAAGGCAGAACAGTAATACCGGGATATATATAGGATGTTGCCCAAAAGCATGCGTCTTTCAATGTATAAATATGAGGCTTTTTGGAGAAGATCCAAAAGGCATGCTGTCCTAGCAGAGCAGTGCTTATTAGTTGGCACACTGGTGGGCATACTTACTCAGACACCAGATGGTCTCCATGGGTGTCCAGGAGGTCTCACTGTCTCTCTTCAAAGGGAACCTGTCCCTACTTGAAACTTTGGGGCTCCCAAAATGCCTTCCTTTGGATCAAGTGTGGGTATAGAATTTTGTATATGAAGGTTTTTGGTTTGTGTGCATTTTGTTTAGTTTTTTTTTCTCTTTGGTTTGTACTGGGTGGGCCTTTTTTAACCAGTTAGGGCTACATATCACCCCTGTGTCTAAAAGATGACCACTCAAATCTCAAGAGAACTCTCCAAATATATAGCCTGAGTCTATGGTGCCAGGTGGTGGCATTTAGTGGGGAAAAAGAGAGCTTCACGCCAAACATCCTTTTACAGGTAGTATTAAGAAAGTAGGAGGTAGTGTCTGCTGGTTCTAGCTAGAGTGTACGTTTCTAGCTGTTTGCCAGAGCATCCACAGTTTAAGTTTCCCTAGCACATTTTGTTGAATGATGGGTCTACCTTTTGGCAATACATAAATAAGCTTTAGTCTAGAGATTTATGCATACCTTTAGCAATGTGTTGCAAAGGCACCTGCTTCATACTTGATATAAAATGTAAAAGCAGTAGGTTTGGTGCCAAATCAGTCAATTTAGAAAGCCTTCACCCTACTCATTTTGGGGGTATTTTGCTGTGGGACACCATCATCCACTTTTATTCAATCCACCTCCTCACCCCTTGTTGTTGGTCCAAGTGCTATCTGCCCACTCTCAGCTCTTCCAAACCTGAATGTTGCACAGACATCAAAGACACTACCAGCACTACTACTGTACACTACACCACATGCAGTGGAAATGACAATTGTCTCATTTGTAGGCTGAGTAGTCTTTGCCTAGCATATATCACGTTGGTTACGCTGCTCATTGACAATCTGAGACTATTTCTGTAGAAGAATTGGCTGTATTGCATGTTGCGGTAATAGTGCTCCAGTGCGGTCTTTTAAATTTAGTATTTCAACAATTGTAACCTGTTTATCTCAGGTTTGATCACAGCCAGTTAAAACAGAACATCATAATGTAAGAGGGAATCTAGCATATTAATTCCTTTTTTAAATTATTTACCATATCCACTGGATGGCTCTGTTGGTCCATGAAAATAATTAAAAGAAGGTAAAGCTATAAAAGTTGGATATGAAATCCCTATATGTTTAGAAATACTCACAATTCAAAAGATATCAAAATTAACAATTCCTGACACCATTAAAGGGGCTATTCTTTAACTGATGAGGCATATTAAGATATAAACTAGCTGTTACATATATATACATAAGAGGAGTATAAAAAAAGAGGGAGTAAAATAGATTTAGTATTTAAGAAAATAGAACTGGTTCACGTTTAAAATTGTTTCTGTATTACATACAGACTATACTAAGTTTGACCTTTCAAACAAAAGGAAAATAAAGTGTAGCATTGATATACAATGGTATACTTGCTTAAACATAGAATAGCAAACAGAAATGTGTTAACTCAATGTCATATAGGCCATAGCAATGATGAGTACATTGCTGAGCCAGAAGTGGGAATGCAGCCTATGTTCACCATGGATCCCTGATCCACCAGGGAACACTCCACTCTTTCAGTTAGTATGTTAAAAAAAAGTGGGACATAATAAGGAAGAATAGAATTTCCTTATTAGGACAATGACATCAAGAGGGGAGGATATCTTGCTTAAAAAATATTTTTAGCTCACTGAATACTTTCATTCAGTAACCTAACCCTAATGCATGTCATTCCTTTATTTTGTAGGTAGAGAACACTGGACTTCTCAATAATTATGTTTTGCAACATTGGCTCACTTTTTTACTGCTTGTCGCTGACTGAAGACCCATACAAGACCAGTAAGAGACAGCAAATGTGCCCTTTTTCAAAATATTTTCTATGTGTGTTATGAATATAGCTGAACAGTGGGAAGTCAAAATACATCATACTACAGTATCTATGCCATACCAGTAACATAACCACAGACATGACAAAAAGATCTGCCTCTAGTGCACCAGCTGCTGCCTGCAAGTGGTATATATTACAGAATTATTTCCAACATTTAAAATATATTAAAACACTTAAAAACAATATTTTTTTTTTAGTCTTGAAACAGGAAACAGGACAACAAAAAATCTATGCAACCCATTATAAATGCAATGTCCGCTCAAACTGACCTCTCCCCCTTTGCTGTAAAAAAAAAAGAAAAAAGGAGAATTTTTTTTCCCCCTTACCCCCATCATTTCAGGGAATGCAACACAGGCAAAATATCAGTAGAAAATACTCCAGTCCATTGCCAGAGTGTCTTCCCACAAGAATTTGGATTCTCTCTACTCCTCAGGATCTAGCCAGAAGAAGTGTGATATCAGCCTGCCTAGGAACTGCGGATAGAAGATGGGTTGAAGTAATTATTCTCCTTTTGTTCTTTACAGGTACAATTTACACCTACTAATAGTAGGTGATTTTTGAAGGCGATCAAGCCAGTGTATGCAGATCTTAACTTTTATTGAGAGGTCTGCTTTAACCCTTAACATTTTATCTGCCCCTAGCACCTAACCCCTAGCCCAGGGATATGCAATTAGCGGACCTCCAGCTGTTGCCAAACTACAAGTCCCATCATGCCTCTGCCTTTGGGTGTCATGCTTGATGCTGTCAAATGTCTCGCTATGCCTCATGGGACTTGTAGTTTGGCAACAGCTGGAGGTCCGCTAATTGCATATCCCTGCCCTAGCCTCACCCTTACTTTTACTATTAACATTTTATCTACCCTTATTGCTTAACCAAACCTCATAGATAAACATTCAACTTTACCTAAACTCTGCATTTTAAACTAAGCCAACTACTTAATTCTTTCCTTTAACCATTAACTTTGGCCCCAACTCTTGAACTCTACTAGCCTAGTCAGATGTAAACATGCTTTGCAGCTTCTCTTTTGCAGTTCACTTTCCATTTCTAAGGTCTATATATCCCATGGTACCTTGATACCAGTGAATCTTGTACTGACTCTGTATTCTGAAACTCCTCCTCTTAGCATGTCTGTAATTCAGGAAGCAGGCTCTATGAATTATGTGATACAGGAGCACCTAATCACAGGGTATAGCAGTGAATATGTGTCACAGAATTCAATAAAGTAAAGTTGTGAGGAGCTTCATAAAGTAATTTTGCAAACTTCATGATTGTTCAGAGTAATAGAAGTAGGCTAGAATTAATTGAAATACCATACAGAAGTGAATATATTATTTTACATTTTTACCATAGATTTGCTTTAAACTAGCCTAAAAGACAATACAATGTCTGACTTTGGCAACATTTTTTAATTTTTTGTTGTTTCCATTCATTTTTAACAAAATGCAGATACATTCCCTTGATTACAAACACAATCTTAAATGGTACTAAAGTCTAAAAGTTTTTAGCTTAATGCATTCTCTGAATTAAAAAACAAACAAAAAACAAAACAGTACCTGTCCTGCCCCCTCAATCCCTCGACAATTGCCTTGCTCCATATTATTTTTCCAGTACTGTTTCTGTCACCAGCACCGCTTCTCTCACTTCCTGCTTTCACACGAGAAACTGAGAAGAGGAGGATAGGGACCTTTCTGTGTGATATTGTTGCACAGAGCAGGAAATTATAACCTCTTTTTTATTAGCATACTAGAAAAAAATTGTTTATTTATTTTTATTTTTTAATACAGGAATTGTAAAAAACTGTGTATTGGGGTTTTTACTTTTTGACACTTTTTTTGGTGAATGGGTAGGGGCACAATGTACCCCCATACCCATTCACATAGGGGGGCACAATCTGGGGGCCCCTTTGTTAATAGGGGGTTCCAGATTCTGATAAGCTCCCCACCCACAGTCCCCCACAACCACTGGGCAAGGGTTGTGAGGATGACGCCGTTTTAAAAAAAGTTCCCCTTAAAATCTATACCAGGTCCAAAGGCCAAAACTTACATTTGACTCGAACATCGGGCTCATCCCTACTGAGAATGAATCGGCTGAGATTTGAACCATGTATGGACAGGCTGATTGTACCCAAGTCGATCCATTGACTGACTTGGAGATACAAACAGCATGATGGATTTTTGCGTGCGATTATTGCCAGTAGCTATGCCGCTAGCAATAATCACTGTGTTCTTCCAGCAGTCACAGCTCCCTGTGCCCCATCCTCCCCTACTGGGAGAACACAATAGCTTCACAGGAGGGATTCCCCCATTAACACTGATGCCACGTACACACGATCGGAATTTCCTTCGGAAAAAACGTGGATGGTTTTTCCAACGGAATTTCACTTAAACTTGGCTTGCATACACACGGTCAAACAAATCTTGTTGGAAATTCCGACCGTCAAGAACGCGGTGACGTACAACTAGGGATGAGCTCTGCGTTTGAGTCGAACATACGTTCGAGTCGAACATTGTGTGTTCGATCGTTCGACGAAGATCGAAAGTTTTGGGTCGTTCGCACCAAATTCGAGTGACGTGAACGGCCCAAAATCCCGGCGCTGTGATTGGCCAAGCATGCACTGTGGCCCCGCATGCTTGGCCAATCACAGCGCTGGCAGCGAGGAGAGCCATAATTGGCCACAGGCAGGATGCCTGTGGCCAATTATAGCTTGGGGGGTTTAGTACACGCCCCACACTTTAAAAGGCCGCCAGCGCGGCGGCCTTGTGTAGTGTGTTCCGGCGTGCAGGGAAAGAGTTACATAGGAAGGGACAGTGTTAGTGAAATTGTGTGTAGGGAGAGAGAAGGACAGGTATGGACAGTGTCAGTGTGATATTCTGCTAAACCTTGTGTGTAGGGAGAGAGAAGGATAGGTAGAGACAGTGTCAGTGAATTCTGCTAAACCTTGTGTGTAAGGAGAGTGAAGGATAGGCAGGGACAGTGTCAGTGATATTTTTGCTAAGCCTCCTGCACAGTATACACCTGAAGCTAGCCCTTATTGCTGTGATTTCCTGCTGAGTAACACAGGCAGGCATCTGCAGCACTTACAGCAGGCGTATTGTGCTTCTTGCAAAATATACACCTGAAGCTAGCCCTTATTGCTGTGATTTCCTGTTGTGTAACACAGGCAGGCATCTGCAGCACTTACAGCGGGCGTATTGTGCTTCTTGCAAAATATACACCTGAAGCTAGCCCTTATTGCTGTGATTTCCTGTTGTGTAACACAGGCAGGCATCTGCAGCACTTGCAGCGGGCGTATTGTGCTTCTTGTAAAATATACACCTGAAGCTAGCCCTTATTGCTCGTAGTTTTTTTTCTTTTGTGTTACACTAACAGGCATCTGCAGCACTTACAGCAGGCGTAGTGTGCTTCTTGCAAAATATACACCTGAAGCTAGCCCTTATTGCTGTGATTTCCTGTTGTTTAACACAGGCAGGCATCTGCAGCACTTACAACGGGCGTATTGTGCTTCTTGCAAAATATACACCTGAAGCTAGCCCTTATTGCTCGTAGTTTTTTTTTCTTTTGTGTTACACTAACAGGCATCTGCAGCACTTACAGCAGGCGTAGTGTGCTTCTTGCAAAATATACACCTGAAGCTAGCCCTTAGTGCTGTGATTTCCTGTTGTGTAACACAGGCAGGCATCTGCAGCACTTACAGCAGGCGTATTGTGCTTTTTGCAAAATATACACCTGAAGCTAGCCCTTATTGCTGTGATTTCCTGTTGAGTAACACAGGCAGGCATCTGCAGCACTTACAGCAGGCGTAGTGTGCCTCCTGCACATTATACACCTGAAGCTACCCCTTATTGCTCGTAGTTTTTTTTCTTTTGTGTTACACTAACAGGCATCTGCAGCACTTACAGCGGGCATATTGTGCTTCTTGCAAAATATACACCTGAAGCTAGCCCTTATTGCTGTGATTTCCTGTTGAGTAACACAGGCAGACATCTGCAGCACTTACAGCAGGCGTATTGTGCTTCTTGCAAAATATACACCTGAAGCTAGCCCTTATTGCTGTGATTTCCTGTTGAGTAACACAGGCAGGCATCTGCAGCACTTACAGCGGGCGTAGTGTGCCTCCTGCACATTATACACCTGAAGCTACCCCTTATTGCTGGTTTTCCCATCTCCCTGCAGGCCTTTAGAATGTCTGGAAGGCAAACAAGGAGAGGCAGACAGTCAGGAGCCAATAAAAGAGGGCAAGCAGGCTCTGTTTCTAGAGACAACAGTGCTGGTCGTGGACGCGGTGCATCGTCATCAGCACATGGCCATGGGACACGCTTGTCCTTATTTTCGGCAGCTGGACGTGTTGAGCCGCATCATGCCGAAGACTTGGTAGAGTGGATGACCAAGCCCTCCTCATCCTCCTCATCCTCTCTTACCCAGGCTCAGGGTACTGGCAAAGCAGCTGCCAAAGCGTCCTCTTCCCTCGTATCTATGTCATCATCACTCACTCCTTCCCTAGACCCACCATGTCCTCCTGAGGAGTCCCCCGAACTGTTTGAGCACAGTGTTAGGTACATGCTCCAGGAGGATGCCCAGCATTTCGAAGGGTCTGATGATGATACCCAGCTAGAGGAAGGCAGTAGAGTGAGAGCAGAGAGAGGGGATGCTCAAGAAGGACAGAAATCTGGCAGTCATGTTCCAGCAGCTGCAGCATACTGCCAGATTGGCGCCAGTGATGAGGAGGGAGGGGATGATGAGGTCACTGACTCCACGTGGGTGCCTGATAGGAGAGAGGAGGAGGATAAGGAGGAGGCACATCTCCAACGAGGCAGGATGCCCTCGTGGGGCCAGCGTAAGGGCAGCACACCGACTGAATCACACCGCAGAGCTCCGCCTGTACAGGGCACTGCCTCTGCCCGTTTTTCCAAAAGTTCTTTGGTGTGGGCCTTTTTTGAGTCGAGTGCATCTGATCGCACCGCTGCTGTTTGCAACATATGTCTGAAGCGTATCTCGCGTGGCCAAAACATCAGCTGCTTGGGCACCACATGCTTGACCAGACATATGTTGACCTGCCATGCAGCTCGTTGGCAAGCCTACCTTAAAGATCCACACCAAAGAACAAAGCGGACCTCTCCTTGATCCGCATCAGCTGGGATCTCCAACCCCACTATACCTTCAGTCCTCTCTGAAACCTGCTCTGAGAGGAATGAAGGTGTAGAATTAGGTGTGTCACAGCCAAGTACTTGCGGGCACTCTGCTAGCAGTACACCGACGTCCGATTCTAGCAGGCAAATTTCCCTGCCCCAGCTGCTGGGCCGTCAAAAGAAGTTCACTCCCAGCCATCCACATGCCCAGCGGTTGAATGCTAGCTTGGCTAAATTGCTAGCACTTCAACTGCTGCCTTTTCAGTTGGTAGACTCGGCCCCCTTCCGTGAGTTTGTGCAATGTGCGGTTCCTCAGTGGCAGGTTCCCAAACGCCACTTTTTCTCACGGAAGGCGATTCCGGCTCTCTACCGGCATGTGGAAGGCAATATCCATGCCTCGCTGGACAGGGCGGTCAGCAGTAAGGTGCATATTACCGCTGCTGACTCATGGTCCAGCAGGCATGGACAGGGACGTTACCTTTCTTTAACGGCCCATTGGGTCACTCTTTTGGCAGCTGGGAAGGATGCAGGACAAGGTGCAGTAGTGTTGGAGGTTGTTCCGCCGCCTCCCCTCCAAAATGCTACTACTGGTTGTGACACACCTCTGTCCTCCACCCCCTCCTCTTCTTCTTCCTCCATGGCCTCTTCCCGTGCTTTGTCCTCGGAACCAGCTGTGCTCCGTAGGCGTTCAAGGGGCTACGCAAGTATGCAGGCAAAAAGATGCCATGCCGTGCTCGCACTGGTGTGTTTGGGGGACAGGAGCCACACTGGGGCAGAGGTTTTGTCAGCTCTGCAGGGGCAGGCCGAGAGGTGGTTGACGCCACGCCAGCTTAAGGCAGGAATGGTGGTTTGCGACAATGGCACCAACCTCCTCTCCGCCCTCCAACAGGGACAACTGACCCATGTGCCCTGTTTGGGCTCACGTCCTTAACCTGGTGGTGCAGCGGTTCTTGGGCAGGTACCCGGGCTTACAGGATGTCCTGAGGCAGGCCAGGAAAGTCTGTGTGCATTTCTGCAGATCATATAATGCCAGTGCTCGGCTGGCTGAGCTGCAAAAGGAGTTGAACCTGCCCAAGAACCGCCTTATATGTGACATGCCCACCAGGTGGAACTCAACGTTGGCCATGCTGCAGCGGCTCCACACGCAGCAGAGGGCCATCAATGAGTACCTGTGCGACTATGGCACCAGGACAGGGTCAGGGGAGCTCTGTTTTTTTTCACCACGCCAGTGGGACATGATCAGGGATGCATGCACTGTCCTGGCACCATTTGAGGAGGCCACGAGGATGGTGAGCAGTGACAGTGCATGCATCAGTGACACTGTACCTCTTGTCCACCTGTTGGAACATACGCTGCGTGGAATAATGGACAGGGCACTTGAGGCAGAACAGAGGCAGGAAGAGGAGGACTTCCTTGCCTCTCAAGGCCCCCTTTACCCAGACAGTGTTACTTCTGTCCCACCCATCGCACAGGAACAAGAGGAGGAGGAGGAGGATTGTGTCAGCATGGAGGTGGAGCCTGGCACTCAGCATCATCAGCAGCAGTCTTTTAGGGATGATTTTCAGTCCCAAGAAACCCGTGGACTTGTACGTGGCTGGGAGGAGGTGGCTGCGGATCATGTCGTCCTTAGTGACCCAGAGGACTCCGGACCGAATGCCTCAGCTAACCTACGCTGCATGGCCTCCCTGATCCTGTAAAGTCTGCGGAAGGATCCTCGTATTCTTCGGATCAAGGAGAGGGACCATTACTGGCTGGCCACTCTCCTTGATCCACGGTACAAGGGTAAGGTTGTGGACCTTATCTTACCGTCGCAGAGGGAGCAGAGAATGAGACATCTCCGGGAGACCTTGCAGAAAGGTCTGTGCAACGCGTTCCCAGAGACTGGGAGGTTACAAACTCCTGTTCCTGGACAACGAGTTGCTGAGGCTTCGGTCAGTCAAAGAAGGAGCGGTGGGGAAGGTGGCCATCTGACCGATGTGTTCAGACAATTCTTTAGTCCGCAACCCCCAGGTATGATCGGTTCCAGCAACCATCGCCAGCGTCTGATATAAATGGTGCAGGAATACCTAGGGGCAAGGTCAGACTTGGACACCTTCCCCACCGAAAATCCTCGGGCTTACTGGGTCTTGAGGATGGATCACTGGCCAGAGCTTGCACAGTATGCAATTGAGCTACTGGCCTGTCCTGCATCCAGCGTTCTTTCAGAACGCACATTCAGTGCTGCTGGAGGATTTGTCACGGATCACAGGGTGCGCCTGTCCACCGACTCGGTTGATCGACTGACCTTCATAAAGATGAACCAGTCTTGGATCACCACCAGCTACCAAGCACCTGAAGCTGATATAACAGAATAATTTATTTTCAAATATCACATCCCTTCAAGACTGATGCTGATGCTGAGTGACTGTCCTGTTATGTTGACTGACTATCCTCCTCCTCCTCAATGATCTGATTCATGATAATAGCTTGGAAGAACATTTTTGGTTCTGGGTGCTGCCACCAGTGGCTAAGGCCCAATTTTTCAGCCCCTGTGGGGCATGTAAAATTACAATTTTTTATGCAATGCTTTGCAGCAGGGCTCATTCCTGCACTCCAACTAGAGTATCTGGGAGAGGTTGCAGTGTCGTGGCACCAGCACCAGTGCCTAAGGCCCAATTTTTCAGCCCCTGTTTAACAGGGGCGTGTAATTACAATGTTTGATGCAATACTTTGCAAAAGGGCTCATTGCTGTGCTCCAAGTACAGTATCTGTGAGGGGTTGCAGTGTTGTGGCACCAGTGCCTAAGGCCCAATTTTTCTGCCCCTGTTCAACAGGGGCATGTAATTACAATTCTTGATCTAATAATTCACAGCAGGGCCCATTCATGCGCCCACCAAGAGTAACTGTGAGGGCTTACAGTGTTGTGACAACACCACCACCACCACCACCACCACCAAAGGCCCAATTTTTCAGCCCCTGTTCAACAGGGGCATGCAATTACAATTCTTGATCTAATAATTCACAGCAGGGCCCATTCATGCGCCCACCAAGAGTAACTGTGAGGGCTTACAGTGTTGTGGCACCAGCACCACCACCAAAGGCCCAATTTTTCCTACCACGGTTCAACAATGGCATGTAAATACAATTCCTGATATAATAGTTCACAGCAGGGCGTTCCAGCGCCCACCAAGAGTAACTGTGAGGGCTTACAGTGCTGTGGCAACACCGACACCTAAGGGGCAAATTTCTGCAGAGTATATACGGCAGGCCCCTACTTTCAAACATCCAACTTACAAACGACTCCTACTTGCAAATGGAAGGAGACAACAGGAAGTGAGAGGAAATCTACCCCTAGGAAGGGAAATTCTCTCCTGTAAGAGTTAATATGGGAAAAAGGTGTCTCCTCTCTACTGATGCTTTATCACCAATCCTTGTTTCAATAAAAACACCACTTTTCAAAAACATTTGTCATTGGGACGGAAAGTGAGGTGAAATGTTCTGAACAGGGGCACAGACAGCAAAACAAATGTTACAGGGGTGATAACCCTTCCCTATGTTTTCCAAAAGGCTTAAAAATATATTTTTTGGCTGGAGCTACACTTAAACAATGTACCTGTTCAAAATTACAAACAGATTCAACTTAAAGGGGTTGCTCCACCGGAAAAAAAAAATTAAAAGCCAGCAGCTACAGCTACAGCAGCTGCTGGCTTTTAATATTTGGACACTTACCTGTCCTGGAGTCCAGCGACGTCCGCAGCAGAGGACGAGCGACCGCTCGTCGCTCTGCTGCTCCCTCCGCCATCCTCGCTGAGGGAACCAGGAAGTGAAGCCCTGCGGCTTCATGCCCGGTTCCCTACGGCGCATGCGCGAGTCGCGCTGCGCCGTTCTGATTGGTGCTCCTGTGTTCTGGGAGCCGAGTGTCTCCCAGAACACCAAGGGAAGTCTGCGGGAAGTGACGTAACTCCCGCAGATTCCCGGAGACAGGACTCCCGGATGTGGGTGAAAATACCTGTCTTAGACAGGTATCTTCACCCCCCTCCCCCCTGAAAGGTGTCAATTGTGACACCGGAGGGGGGGAGGGTTCCAAATAGCAAAAGTTGCTATTTAGGGTGGAGCTCCACTTTAAGAACAAACCTACAGTCCCTGTCTTGTTTGCACCGCCTGTATACTGCTGTTCAGAGTATATAGGGCCTTTTTTATTTTGTGTGCGGGGTTCCCCTTGTGAGGGGGTTAGCTCGGCAGCGGGTGTGTGTGACCCCCGGGATGGGCTCCCCACACAAAAACAGGCCCAGCAAACGGAGGTTGTGGTTTTCAAAATCAAAAAGGTGCGGTTTATTTTCTATTTACAGTGACAAAACACAGCAAAGCAAAAGAAACATAAATAAAATAAATCCTGGTCAACTTGACCTCTGACTAAACATACAGGGTTCCTAACTAACAACTGGGATCAGCCTAGTGCTGTCCTAGTCCCTAAGTCCCTGGTTTTAAATGTCCAAGCAAATAGCCACACAGGCTTTGTCTCACCGCACAGGGGTTCACTCTCCCTAGACAGTCCACACAGGTCTGGTTCCAGGCATGAGCAAACACCTAATGAATCTGGGAGTTCTTATAGAGGCCTAAATGAGCTGACAAGCTTCAGCTGGTCTCATCAACTCCCTGTCTGCACGACGCCCCACACTCTCCCTAGAGGTATGAGTCATCCATGAGCCCACTAGCCTCAGCTGGGCTTATACAACTCTCCACCTAGTTGTATAAGTCGGCGTAAAGCCTGAATCTGGGCGAAATATATCTACCCCCCTGGATGCAACCAGGTGACTTCACCTTCCTGCTGTCACATACCCCCCCCTCTTGTTTTAACCTCGGGGTTGGAACACCAGCAATCAGGCATTCATGTACTCGAGACAAAGCATCCACATTCCCCATTTGAACGCCAGGGCGATGCTTTACTGTGAAGTTGAATTCCTGGAGGGCCAGGAACCACCTATTCACTCTTCTATTTGTTTCCTTGTTTTGAGCCATCCACTTTAACGGAGCGTGATCCGTAACCATGTCAAAGTGCCTACCTAGCAGGTAGTACCGAAGGGAATCTAGAGCCCACTTCACCGCTAAACACTCCTTTTCAACGGTGGCGTAATTTACCTCATGGGACTTCAACTTCCTGCTGAGGTAAATGACTGGGTGCTCTTCCCCGTTCCAGACCTGGGACAATACTGCTCCTAACCCCACATCTGACGCATCACTTTGTACGACAAAGTCTTTAGAGAAGTCGGGTGAGTACAACACTGGCTGGCTACATAAGGCTTGTTTCAAGAATTGGAATGCTGCCTCAGCCTCGGGGGTCCATTTAATCATGACCGACCCTTTCCCCTTCGTCAGGTTGGTTAGGGGCACAGCCTTGGAAGCAAAGTGGGGAATGAATCGCCGATAATACCCAGCGATTCCCAGAAAGGCTCGTACCTGCTTCTTGCTGTTGGGACGTGGCCAACTCTGGATGGCCTCGACTTTGTTGAGTTGGGGTTTTATTACTCCCCTCCCAATGGTGTACCCAAGATATTTGGCCTCCTCCTGCCCAATGGTACACTTCTTGGGGTTAGCCGTAAACCCCGCTTCCCGAACAGAGTCCAGGACTGCTTGCACTTTTGGCAGATGTGAGGCCCAATCTGTGCTATGGACAATCACGTCATCCAGGTAAGCCGCAGCATACTTCCGATGGGGCCTCAGCATCTGGTCCATTTTCCGCTGGAATGTGGCCGGCGCATTCTGTAACCCGAACGGCATTCTTTTATATTGGAACGCCCCGTCTGGGGTTACAAATGCGGTTTTCTCTTTGGCCGACTTGGCCAGGGGGATTTGCCAATACCCTTTTGTGAGGTCAAGAGTCGTCATGTATCGGGCTGTTCCCAGCCGGTCGATCAACTCATCTATACGTGGCATGGGGTAGGTGTCAAATTTTGTAACTTTGTTCAACTGACGAAAATCGTTACAAAATCGCCAGCTCCCATCCGGTTTAGGCACCAACACAATGGGACTAGACCAATCACTTTGGGACTCCTCTATCACCCCTAAGTTCAGCATTTTCTGTACTTCCTCCCGTATTGCCTCCCGTCGGGCCTCTGGGATCCGATAGGGTTTTAACTTCACCCTTTCACTGGGCGGGGTAATGATGTCATGCTCTACCCCAGATGTTTGTCCCGGCAGCTCAGAGAATACCTCCTTGTTGCGAAGCACAAACTCCTTAACCTCCTGTTGTTGGGGTTGTGACAAGGTGGCTGCTATTCCAACCTCAGGAATCACGCAACCAGTTTGAGCTGGTGACCAAGTGTCTGCGACTAGGGACTCTCTATCCCTCCAGGCTTTCAACAGATTAACGTGATAGATCTGTTCGGGCTTTCGCCTTCCTGGTTGTCTGACCTTGTAATTCACTTCGCTCACTTTTTCCATTATCTCATAGGGGCCTTGCCATTTGGCAAGGAATTTACTTTCAACCATAGGGACAAGTACCAGTATCCTATCCCCCGGGGAAAAGGTACGGGTCTTGGCTCCACGGTTGTACACTCTCTGCTGTGCTAACTGCGCTTGGGCCAAATGTTCCTTCACGATGGGCATTACCTGTGCAATTCGGTCTTGCATCAGGGCGACATGCTCAATCACACTCCTGTGGGGAGAACTCTCACTTTCCCAAGTTTCCTTGGCAATATCCAATAGCCCTCTTGGGTGTCTCCCATACAGTAACTCAAAGGGGGAGAATCCCATAGAGGATTGGGGCACCTCCCTAATAGCAAACATCAGATAAGGAAGTAGACAGTCCCAATCCTTTCCATCTCTATCCACCACTTTCTTCAACATTTGTTTTAGGGTTTTGTTGAATCTTTCAACCAGCCCATCGGTTTGGGGGTGATACACAGATGTACGTAATTGCGTCACTTTGAACAATTTACACAGCTCCTTCATAACCCAGGACATAAAGGGTGTACCTTGGTCCGTAAGCAGTTCTTTACAAATACCCACCCGGCTAAACACAAGAGATAGCTCTTTGGCTATGGTTTTGGCCGAGGTATTTCGGAGAGGGATCGCTTCTGGATAACGGGTGGCATAGTCCATTATAACTAATATGTACTGGTGCCCCCTAGCGGACTTGATTATAGGCCCTACCAAATCCATGGCGATCCTCTTAAACGGGACCTCAATGATGGGTAGAGGGACCAGCGGGCTACGGAAATGTGGCATCGGGGCCGACCTCTGACACACAGGGCAGGAGGAACAATAATTTTCTATGTCCTTCATCACCCCCGGCCAATAGAATCTCTGTAATACCCTCTCTCGGGTTTTCTCTGTCCCCAGATGACCTCCAAGAATGTGCCCATGGGCCAACTCCAACACCAACTTCCTGTAAGGTTTGGGCACCACAAGCTGCTCAACGGTTTCTTCTGCCCTTTTTGCCACCCGATACAGTAGGTCCTTCTCTACGCTGAAGTATGGGTAAGTGCAGGTATTATCTGGGTTCACTAACTCGCCATCTATTTTCACTACGTTTTCCCGTGCCTTTATTAGGGCGGGGTCTTTCAACTGTTCTGTGGCAAAGTTTTCCCTGTGAACCTCAAGATCAGAAAACTCCACAGACGGTAGGTTTTCGTCTGAGGAGGTGGGCTCCTCTCCAGTTTCTTGAGTCTCCCCTGCCAATACTGATAAGGGAAATTCCGGAGAGTCCTCACCACTCTCAGGGGAGTTCTGGCTATCACATTCCTGGTACATAGGGGCACCAGTGGGGGGCTCAGGATCATCCCACAGTTCCCAGAACTTCGGAAAATCCCTTCCCACAATGGCGTCATGCGGTAACTGAGATACTAAGCCCACTGGATGAGAGAGGGTACCTTTGGGGGTCTCGAAACACACTGTAGTCACTGGATACTCCCGGGTGTCCCCATGCACACAAATAACAGCTACCTTGCTATTCCCAAAGACCTCTGTTTTAACTAACTCAGCCTTTATCAGGGTCACAAGGCTACCTGAATCCAGCAATACCACAACATTTCTACCATTAACACACATTTTGCATAAATGTTTCTCAGTTCCTCGAATGGCAGTGCATGCGACTGTCGCACACAGCGACTGACGTCTGCCCGTCAGAAAGTCACACTGCATGGGTTCCTCCACAACCGGGCAATTGGCTGCAATATGTCCCGCTTGCCGGCAGCGGTAGCAAACGATCCTTCTTGCCGCCTCTTGAGCCGCTGATTTCCCAGGCTGTTCTCGCCAAACTTGGGGTAGAGCTCCCACCCTCTCACTCTCTCCACCCTCACCCCTTGGAATCCTCTTATCCGCCCCTGGGGATGGTCTGGTCTTAGGGTGGAAAGTCCGAGTGTCTCTGGAAGAGGCCGTCAGGTTCTCTGTAGCCAAGTATTTCTCCACACGATCCACAAGACCATCGGCCGTCTCTGGGTCTCCATGGCTTACCCACTTTTGGATGGCAGTAGGAAGAGCTCTCAAAAACCGATCCATTACAACACGTTCCACAATCTTTGGTGCGGACAAAGTCTCTGGCTGTAGCCACTTTCTGCTCAGGTGAATGAGATCATACATTTGAGACCTGGGGGGTTTTTCAAGCTGGAAAGTCCAGTTATGCACACGCTGAGCCCGGACAGCCTGGGTGACACCCAGCCTTGCCAAAATTTCAGCTTTTAGCATCACATAGTCTTTTGCTTGGTTAGGCTCTAGGTCATAGTAAGCTTTCTGCGATTCACCAGTTAACAGAGGAGCCACCAGTCCAGCCCACTGCTCCTCAGGCCACTTTTCTCTTTCAGCGGTCCTTTCAAATGTGGTCAAAAATACCTCTGGATCATCCTCTCCAGTCATTTTTGTCAATAAACGACTCACCCCAAAGGACGCGGTATTAGTGGGACGGCTTTCCTCACTGGTCTGCGGACGTTGCTGCATTACTGCTTCCATTTGTTGTAGTCTCTGCTCTTGCTTCTGTAACAGGTCTATGAAGCGGGCCTCAGTTTGCTGCTGGGCTTGTTGCTGAGCTTCCAGACTCTGTTGGTGAGCTTGCTGCTGGGCTGCAAGGCTCTGTTGATGAGCTTGCTGCTGGGCTGCAAGGCTCCTTTGCAAACCTGCATTTGTCTGCTGTTGATTGGCATTTGCTAGAGCCAGCTGTTTCAGTATCTCCTCCATGCTGGCTTAAAAAAAACTGCCTGCATTCTCCACCAACTGTGAGGGGGTTAGCTCGGCAGCGGGTGTGTGTGACCCCCGGGATGGGCTCCCCACACAAAAACAGGCCCAGCAAACGGAGGTTGTGGTTTTCAAAATCAAAAAGGTGCGGTTTATTTTCTATTTACAGTGACAAAACACAGCAAAGCAAAAGAAACATAAATAAAATAAATCCTGGTCAACTTGACCTCTGACTAAACATACAGGGTTCCTAACTAACAACTGGGATCAGCCTAGTGCTGTCCTAGTCCCTAAGTCCCTGGTTTTAAATGTCCAAGCAAATAGCCACACAGGCTTTGTCTCACCGCACAGGGGTTCACTCTCCCTAAACAGTCCACACAGGTCTGGTTCCAGGCATGAGCAAACACCTAATGAATCTGGGAGTTCTTATAGAGGCCTAAATGAGCTGACAAGCTTCAGCTGGTCTCATCAACTCCCTGTCTGCACGACGCCCCACACTCTCCCTAGAGGTATGAGTCATCCATGAGCCCACTAGCCTCAGCTGGGCTTATACAACTCTCCACCTAGTTGTATAAGTCGGCGTAAAGCCTGAATCTGGGCGAAATATATCTACCCCCCTGGATGCAACCAGGTGACTTTACCTTCCTGCTGTCACACCCTTAATATCCATACAAGACCCAAAGGGGCTGGTAATGGGCTGGGGTAGGGGGGGGGTGATGGGGTAGCTATGCCATTTTTCTCAAAGATTTTCATCCATATTACCGGGACCAGACATTACATTAATGCCACAAGCAGTTTTAAACGGCTTTTTTTCCTTTAGAAATGTATTTTTGTGCAGGGACAGTTCTAAACACGGGAAACACATGCCACTTCACAGGCATACTTTGGACACCCCCCAGGTACGATATTTAAAGGAATATTTGACTTTTTTTTTTCACTTTATGCATCATTAAAATTACTGCTCCCGAAAAACGTCCGTTTTTAAAACTTCGTTTTGCATTGATACATGTCCCCTGGTGCAGAACCCGGGTCCCCAAACCCTTTTTAGGACAATAACATGCATATTAGTCGTTATAATTAGCACTTTAGATTTCGAACGTTCGAGTCCATTGTATTTAATAGGGTTCTAACATTCGTGCAAACCGAACCCGGGGGTGTTCGGCTCATCCCTACATACAACACGTACGACGAGCCGAGATCAATAGGCAGTTCGGCTCTTCTGCTTGATTCTGAGCATGCATGGTTTTTTGCGCATCCGAATTGCATACAGACGATCGTAATTTCCGATGGGAATTTTTCCTGTCGGAAAGTTTGAGAACAAGCTCTCAAATTTTGCTGGGGTGGGGGGGGGGGGGGTGATGGGGTAGCTATGCCATTTTTCTCAAAGATTTTCATCCATATTACCGGGACCAGACATTACATTAATGCCACAAGCAGTTTTAAACGGCTTTTTTTCCTTTAGAAATGTATTTTTGTGCAGGGACAGTTCTAAACACGGGAAACACATGCCACTTCACAGGCATACTTTGGACACCCTCCAGGTACGATATTTAAAGGAATATTTGACTTTTTTTTTTCACTTTATGCATCATTAAAATTACTGCTCCCGAAAAACGTCCGTTTTTAAAACTTCGTTTTGCATTGATACATGTCCCCTGGTGCAGAACCCGGGTCCCCAAACCCTTTTTAGGACAATAACATGCATATTAGTCGTTATAATTAGCACTTTAGATTTCGAACGTTCGAGTCCATTGTATTTAATAGGGTTCTAACATTCGTGCAAACCGAACCCGGGGGTGTTCGGCTCATCCCTACATACAACACGTACGACGAGCCGAGATCAATAGGCAGTTCGGCTCTTCTGCTTGATTCTGAGCATGCATGGTTTTTTGCGCGTCCGAATTGCATACAGACGATCGTAATTTCCGATGGGAATTTTTCCTGTCGGAAAGTTTGAGAACAAGCTCTCAAATTTTTGTTGTCGGAAATTCCGACATAAAAAGTCAGATGGAGCCTACACACGGTCGGAATTTCCGACCAAAAACTCACATCGAACTTTTCTTGTCGGAAATTCCGACTGTGTGCATATCTGTGTTGATGGGGGAATCGAAAGAAAGTTGCAGGAAAGAAATATCATCTATGGCCTGCTTTGGTGATAATGAAATCTTCCAGCACAATACAGCCAGGTTTAATTATGGAAAACACCATGGAACACTCCCCCAATTAACAGAGAGCAAAGAGTAGGATTGTTTACTCCTGGAGTTTTCAGAAAAGAGCATATAAAAAAGGTAAGCTGCAAGTTTTAAATATGTTTCTTACAGTTATGCTTTGTGAATGGGAACATGTAACTAATATAGAGTAGGTGTTATTCCAATCTGGCTGCGAAAGTGGAAACATACTTGAAGATTTGCTGTTATAGGAAACATATAAGAATATTAATTGTGCCTAAGCAGAACCCTGGAAATCTACCTTTTGTCCTTAATCCCTTATAAAAAATAGCAGAGTGCACTTCCTGGCATCTGAATGTGCACTCCTGTGCCTACAGCCTTATAGATATATATCTGCTGTGTACGAAGCTTTGCTTGCCTATTACTACTAGTATTACAAGATTTGGAGTGAGATTTTCTGATATCACTTCTGCGCTGTTTGCCTGAAAATGAATCCTGTTCGTGAGGACCCGCACGGCATGCATCTTCCTGCTTCTACTTTATTAATCCTGTGTGTCTGTATTTATTATACCCAGACCAGATCACCAGTTATCAGCAGCCAATCTCTGGAATGAGGAGACAAAGCCACTGGTCTCTACCAATATGGCCACCCCCAAACAGGGACACTGGGGGTGGCACTTTATCTAAGGAACATCTTAGGTTTGATATTGTGGAGAACTGTAGGGTTACCAGTGTCAGTAAAACAGTTAGGCTGTTTCCAAATCTGGGTTTCCCTCTATCCCAGTGGTTCTCAACTCCAGTCCTCAGGGCCCACCAACAGGCCAGGTTTGCAAGATAACTGAAATGCATCACAGGTGATATAATTTGCTGCTCAGGGATTGCAGTATTCTAGTCTGCATCTCACCAAGGTAATACTTAAAATCTGGCCTGTTAGTGGGTCCTGAGGACAGGAGTTGAAAACCACTGCTCTATCCAGTGAAGGATCTTGGGTGTAAATGTGAGGTAAAAAAAAAAAAAAAAAATACTAGTGCAATAATGATGAATCTATAAGGTCGATAGGTGCAAATAAATTTTGTTGCGCCCTTTCCTCTTAATCCCACAGTTCAAAACGAGTCATGGTAAGGCATGGTTAAAAAGATCAGCTGAAGGAAGACCACAGGGCAATACTGATGACTGATCCATTGCCATGTGCCGGCCATTTTTTGAATACAACTTTCCCAATTCAGGTTCTTTTTTAGCTTAAAATAAGGATTTATGTGTTAAAAGGTATCATGCTATGACTTTTTACTTACCTTTTACAAAGAGCAATACTGACAAGACATAGTAGAACAGATTTGTGTCACATTACTGTTGCTTGTTAAATATTTCCATGCAAAAGTCGTTAGATTAGATACCATTATTAAAAATATAGGAGATGACATTACTGACTTTTTTTTTTCTAATAGTTTCTTGCATAGCTTCCATGGTAATCCCGTGGCTTAATTTAGAATAAGCATACAATCAAATTATTCAGAAGAAGCAACAATCAAATAATAACAGTTTATTAATATTTATTATTATTATGAGTGATAAGAGATTTATAAGAGATTTAAAACCCCAAATTCTGGATTTTCCAACCTAGCTTTCATTTTTTAACTGCTTCAGAGAATCTGAAGGGTCAGGACATTCTTAAGTTTGATGATTTAAAACACTTTCATTATGGAACCCTTGTACATCCAAGAAACTGCCTTATTCTATTGTGACTTCAGTCTGAATTGTTTTGCTTCTACTACCCTAAAGTACTGTCAGTTCAAAGTTTGCATTCAAATGTACTTGTGAGATCATGTGGCTTGCAGGCATCAAGTGTATGCCAGAGACTTCATCATAGGAGATGCCTGGAGACCTAAGGGCAGCTGGTGAGCTGAGTGGACTGGAAGCTAATCCAAAGCAAATAATGACTGTACTTGCATGAAGTATATTACAGCATTTTACCTTTGTGCTTTAGATTGTAAGTTCCATGAGCAGGGCCCTCCTATTCCTTCTGTATTGAACTGTATTGTAATCTTACTGTCTCCCTTTATATTGTAAAGCACTGCATAAACTGTTGGCACTATATAAATCCTGTATAGTGATAATATAACGCTCAAAAATTTTTCACAACACCGGATGTTTCAAATTGGAAAACGTTATTTCATGTCTACGAACACATGTGCTTATTTAACTATCTCAATACTGGACACTTTCACCCCCTTCCTGTCCAGGACAATTTTCAGCTTTCAGTGCTCTCACACTTTGAATGACAATTACTTTGAATGACAATAATTAATCACGCAGTCTAACTATTTTTTGATGCTCAATCTTATGGTATTTATCTTGCTGTTGTTAGGAGACATGGAGCCAAAAAAAATGCACAACGATTTGCCCAGTGAAAGTCCATGTACATTTATTATGTGTTATTAGGTAATTTCCTGTGCTGGTTGAATGTTTTTCATTGATTTAAAATAGAAACTGCAGCATTTGGACACTAGATGGTGCTATTTATCAAAGGAAATTAGTAAGACAATTGTAAAATCTGCAAGGATACAGCTCAAAAGAGAAAGTAATGATTTTCACTATCCTTATTTGAAAAACATGTAGCTCAGAGGGGAACAATTTTAGGGTATGTACGCTTGTGCATGCTCATCAGTCACTTATAATGTTTTTTTATTAAAGAAATTGGGGAGGTACATTTGTGATTTAGGTGCAAAAATCTCGTAGTCTGTAGGAAATATAAGGAGTTATTGGGAGGTTTAACTCCCCTATCTGTTAAAGACTGAAATGTTAGTTTTGAATGTACCGAACCTTTAAATGCATATTGAAAAATTAACAGAGAAAGTTTGCTATGGACTTATGTGGAATATGGCAAAAAATGTGTAAAAGTAACACTTATTCACCAGACGCATATATTATTAGTGAGCTCAGAAAAAAAATTGATAGTATTGATGAAACACCTATTAATCAAGTGTAGCGGGTACTTACTTTACCGGGTGCATTTTTTGAATCTGGTGGTGACATCAGTGCTATGTTCCGGGCGGTCCACCAGGTGGCGTTGTCACCGTGGGCGGAGGGACGAATATCACTGTGTGCCGAGCCTCCTTTTTGTCCTCTCTCGGCAGCGGTATGGTGGGGCGGGGAACCCGCCATGCTTGCTGGGAGAGGGTATAAAGGGGCCGGCCATCTTGGTCACGGGGTTTTTTTCGTCCCAAGCACCTTTAGCTTGCGGACGTGGGTTCGTGCTCGTCCTCTAGGCGGCCTCGGCCTAGAGGACCACTGGAGATCGTGTTCCACCCCAGGCACCTTTAGTCCTGGGGTGAGGTACTTGCAAGAAGGTCCGCAGCTCAGTGCCCAACACTGAGTTCCGCGAGGGAAGGGTCCTAAGGCACTTCGGGGATGGAGGCCTGAATCTGAGTAAGACGCAATGGACCGGGGAGAGCTCCTCACTCGAAGACCCGGTGCAGCAGACTGCCGGTGATGGGTGAGTCTCTTGTCGGAGACCGTCCAGAAGGATCCCCTTTACCTCGTGCGGAGACCATAGCCCACTCTCCAGGAGGAGAGTGGAGGATCGAATTTGTGTCTGGGCCTATTCACACTCACACCTCCTTTTCTGCTCTATCTATCAAGGAAGTCCCTGTATGGTGTGTTCTAATAAAGGAGTGTTGGACTTTAATGGTGTGAGGCTCAATTCCTGGCGGACGAAGTTCACGGTGACTCTTGGAGGAAGGATCCGGGTGCACAACACAGACCTGAAGGTAAACAAGACATTGCTGATACCACAGGTATTCTACACTTGGTGGAGGCTAGGCGTAGCCCACCTGCTCTCTCTCTCTCCACCATCAAATACCCCTAGACAAGAGACAGTGCGAGCCGCAAGGCGAGAGAAGAGTGGTAGGCGCTACACGTGGGGGCTCGGGTCCGGTATTGTGTTGTGCATCACAGTATGGAACAAGTCTGCTGGATGAGTTAACTGAATAGGCCAAAGTGCAGCTCTGCTCGAAGTCGTGGAATTGACCCCAGACAACGGAAAGGCCCGCGCAGGAAGAGCGGTGAACGGGGGGAGGCCCAGCCGTGTGAGGTACTACACGTGGGGGCTTCTAATTGCACTGCGCCAACAGACACAACCCCCGCCGCTTAGTTCGTGGGCGTGGCTCAACCAAAGAAAGTGAAAAAGCCCGCAAACTGGAGCAAAGGGGAGGAGTCCAATACGTGAGAGGGCTACACGTGGGACATTGGCGCGAAAACTCTGCAGTGTGCGATGGACCAGCAACAGGTCACCATGTTTGGACATACCTCATGGATTCCAGTTCACCCTGCTACTACCACGATGACTGCTGCTGCTCCGATAACAGATACCGGGATCCGGCTGAAGCCAAGGGGTCGATTCGCCCTGTATTCGTGCATGGACGTAGAGGCCCTGGGTGTAATTTGTCCTGGGTGCTCGGGACTGGTGTGCCACCTGAAGCCCTTCGGACAATGTGAGGCCTGTGGGGAGTTCCTGTTCGAGGTGGATCCGGCAGTTGACAGGCCGAGAACCATCTACCCAGGCCGGGCTTCAGGCAACACTACTCGCAGAGGAGGAATTACTGCTGTAAAAGCCATCCCAGCGCACACTGCAGCGACCGAGGAGGAGGTCGTTAAAACTCAACAGGAGAAATCCGAAGATGCTGACTCGGTCACCACTGTCTCACAGCGTTCGCCACCGAAGAAGAGAACCAGCGTGGTGGCCCGACCAGCGGTGGTGGCGGACCATCTCGCCAGCTTACGCCAGGCCCGGACGGATCCGTTGACGAGTGTTCCGGACGTCCCGCTTCAAGTAAAGGCCGAGCTGAGCCGGGCAAAGAGACTTGGTGCATGGGCGGAGGTGCCGGGAAGGCATGGCCCAGTAAGCCCGCGGGAGGTGGTAGCTCCGTCTCTACAACGGGCTACATACCCGCGGAGGAGTGTGATACCTCGGACCTGGAGTCGCTCTCTGATCTGGGAGATGACACCGCTATTGATGAACTGTTTGCAGAGAAGGGCTGGGACAAAGTACCGCTAGCTTCATTCCGAAGGCCCCGGGGTTCACCCATGTCCATGGGGGAGAGTACACCCCAGGTGGAGGCATCAGCGCCTGAACAAGGGTCCCGTCCCCAGCCCACATCTACATCTCCGGTGCCGCCTGCATCAGGTACTGGGGAACAGAAGTTGATGCTACTGGCACCTATGCCCCAACCAGAAGTGGTCAAGGCCCCTCGCCACCCGGACTCTATAGTTTTGCCCGGCGAAGGGGACAGAGCCACAATGCCTCAAGAGAGCGCTGGTATAATGACTTTGTGTGGACCCACCTTAAGATCCCACACGCCCGCAGGTATTTGACATGCTCTCCAAAGGCATCTCAGCGGTTCAAAGACTGCAAGGCAGAGTGGATGTTGGGAAGACACATCCATGCAGATAAAGTGTTGATCCGACGCAAAGAAGGTGAAGATGTGGAGTACCATTTGGAGACCATGGACCAGCATTTAAAGCCTCTTATTCTGCCGCATCCCCGCTTCTACCTCTGAGGAGAAAGAGACTCCATTTGTTTGCTTTTCAAAAAGACCTTGCACCCCCTGAACTTTGCTGTTTGCCCTTCTTTTGGTGCTATCATCAATGTTTTGCCCAGCAAGAGGGGTGTTTGTGTCATTCCAAGGAAGAACTGTTCCAGTTGTTGTTCTTTCCTCTCCGGGGTCCAGTGTCAAAAGACAGGGGGGAGAGTGTAGCGGGTACTTACTTTCCCGGGTGCATTTTTTGAATCTGGCGGTGACATCAGTGCTATGTTCCGGGCGGTCCACCAGGTGGCGTTGTCACCGTGGGCGGAGGGACGAATATCACTGTGTGCCGAGCCTCCTTTTTGTCCTCTCGGTATGGTGGGGCGGGGAACCCGCCATGCTTGCTGGGAGAGGGTATAAAGGGGCCCGCCATCTTGGTCACAGGTTTTTTTTCGTCCCAAGCACCTTTAGCTTGCGGACATGGGTTCGTGCTCGTCCTCTAGGCGGCCTCGGCCTAGAGGACCACCGGAGATCGTGTTCCACCCCAGGCACCTTTAGTCCTGGGGTGAGGTACTTGCAAGAAGGTCCGGAGCTCAGTGCCCAACACTGAGTTCCGCGAGGGAAGGGTCCTAAGGCACTTCGGGGATGGAGGCCTGAATCTGAGTAAGACGCAATGGACCGGGGAGAGCTCCTCACTCGAAGACCCGGTGCAGCAGACTGCCGGTGATGGGTGAGTCTCTTGTCGGAGACCGTCCAGAAGGATCCCCTTTACCTCGTGCGGAGACCATAGCCCACTCTCCAGGAGGAGAGTGGAGGATCGAATTTGTGTCTGGGCCTATTCACACTCACACCTCCTTTTCTGCTCTATCTATCAAGGAAGTCCCTGTATGGTGTGTTCTAATAAAGGAGTGTTGGACTTTAATGGTGTGAGGCTCAATTCCTGGCAGACGAAGTTCACGGTGACTCTTGGAGGGAGGATCCGGGTGCACAACACAGACCCGAAGGTAAACAAGACATTGCTGATACCACAGGTATTCTACACGTGGTGGAGGCTAGGCGTAGCCCACCCGCTCTCTCTCTCTCCACCATCAAATACCCCTAGACAAGAGACAGTGCGAGCCGCACGGCGAGAGAAGAGGGGTAGGCGCTACACAACATAAATCAAAATCTATTTTTCCAGGTAATTTGCAAGTACACAGTGATAAATGTAATACAAACTTTAAAATTGTCACAGGATGTGACCTTGCTTTAAACACATCCCAGCTGCTTATGGAAAATTGTCTGTGAATGTGCTATTTAAATGCCTAAGTGACAGCTCAACAAAGAAAGACTTCAGACAGTTCAACTTTTTTAAGGTTTTGTGAGTTAACATGTTGTTTTAATTTCTTCCTATATACATAATACTTCTGATTTTAACTGAAACTGGCTCCAGTCAGCATAGTAACCAAAGCAATCCTTTCAGCTGCTATACAGCAATTTTTCTTTGAGCAACTGCTACTTTTTACATTAAAAAAATTAGTCTCATTTCTTCTACGGATGGTGATCAGGTTTGTGACAGTGCAGGGTTTGCATCTAACCAATGCCCATCCGTGGTTTGTGGACTGACTGAACTATACTGAACTATTTGGCCTGTTCACCAGCCTGAAGCTCCTGCTGGGAGCAGCAAAAAGGCATTCACCTATTGATGCTTTTACTACCCTTGATAAATGACAGTGACAGTTTCCTGACAGTTTCAACAGGCCACTGGAGTTATTGGTTGCTGAAACACAGTCATTGATTGCTAAGACGTAAATGGCTGCTGGCATCTTAGCAACCACTATCACCCTGCCTGCTGGCTTGTAATCAAGCAAGGAAGGCATCTTGGGTGATGTAATTGACCAAGTATGGTCCTTACCATATTTGGTCAATAACCTAAGCCTGCTTCCAGGCCCTTTGTGTACATTCAGCTGTGGAGCTTGGAGCTCTCATTTGCAATGAGTCATTAAAAGAAGAATCTCGTGTGGTAGGCAGTTTTTGTTTTGGTGGGTTGTCAGGTTCGTCGTCCATCATGATTACGTGGATCTACATCACTGGATTATGTGATTGACAAAGGATTTACACTATGGGACTTTTTATTTTAATAAAGAATGATTACCATCATGTTTTGTACTTGTTTGACCCCCTGCACTTTTTTTAATTGAGTGGGTAACGAGTGTGCAGCACCCTTCTTTAACCATACCAGGAAACACACCTCAAGATCCTCAAGTAAGCGTCTGATGTGGATTTTGTTATTTTGCATTAAACTTTGGGTCTGATATGAAATATTTTTGTGTGGAGTCACCCTTATAATTCCTACCAGAAAAAGGATAAGGGTCTGGTATGTTTTTTTTCCCCCCAAAACTATCAATGGTTGTTATGGTGTAGGCATGTTATTTAACCACCTCAAAACCTGTCTGTTTCACCCCCTTTTCTCCCCGGTCTATTTTTCAGTTTTCAGCACTGTCACACTTTGAATGACAATTACTCAGGCATGTAACACTGTACCCAAATTTTTAGATAGAGCTTTCTTTTGGCTGTATTTAATCACCACTTGGATTTTTTGCTAAACATAAAAAAAGACCCCAAATTTTGAAAAATAGAACAAATTTTTTAGTTTCTGTTATAAAAACTTGCAAAAAAATTATCTTTCTTCATGAGTTTAGGCCGATTTATATTCTGCTGAATTTCTTTGGTAAAAATATTCCAAATCAGTGAATAATATTTAGTCTGTGTGAATGTTATAGAGTCTACAAACTATGGTATATATCTTTGAAAGTTGATCAATACTAATGTACTGTCTTCCATTCTCATTTCTTGAGGCCCTCAAATGCCATGACAGTAAAAATACCCCCAAAATTACCCCTTTTTGGAAAGTAGTAAATGTATCTATTAAGAGGCATGGTGAGTCTTTTGAAACTTTTGCCACAAGTTTTTGGAAATGCTGAATGAAAGTGATTTTTTTTTTTTTTTACACAAAGTTGTCAATGTAATAAGATGTTTCTAACGCACAGCAGCCATAGGCATGCTTAGAATTACAACTCAAAACACATTCTACTACTCCTACTGAGTAAAGCAATACAACCCGTGTGAGACTTTTTCAGTGTCTGGACTGATTATGTACCGGACATTATATCTATTGTGTCAAAACGAATGTACTGTAATGGTCACCTTTGTATGAGTGGTCAGGGAATATAACTTAGTGTAGCATCAATAACAAGATATTTATAACACACAGCAAAGGCATATGTAGAATTACACCCCAAAACACATTCTTCAATTCCTTCCGAGTGTTGTGATACCACATGTGTAAGACTTTTCACAGCCTAGCCACACAGAGGCACAAAATCAAAGGAGCACCTTCAGAGGAATAAATTCATCTAATCTCTAATCTCCTGATTACCTATCACATTTTTGGAGGCCCTGGAGCACCAGGACAGTGGAAACTGACCTGAACTTATTTTGGAGAGTAAACATCTTAAGATATTTAAGAGGCATGTTGAGTCTTTTGAAGACATTATTATTATTATACACAATTTATGTAGCGCCAACAGTTTACGCAGCGCTTTACAATGTAGAGGGGGACAGCACAATTACAGTACAGTTCAGACAGGAGGGCCCTGCTCGTAAAGCTTACATTCTAAAGAGAGGGGGTGGTTGTACAAAAGGTAATAGCTGCGGGGAATGATTTGATGGGGGTGGCTCGGGGACAGTTGTTAGGTGGGTGTGGGATAGGCTTCCCTGAAAAAAATTGTTTTCAGGGATCTACTAAAGGTGGAGAGGTTAGGGGCTGATCGGACATACCGGGGCAGGGAGTTCCAGAGGATGGGAGTGGCTCTGGAGAAGTCCTGAAGGCGAGAATGGGAGGAGGTAACAAGAGAGCTAGAGAGCAGGAGGTTCTGGGAGGAGCGGAAGGGACGATTTGGGCAATATCTGCAGATAAGGTTGGTGATGTAGCTGGGGGCGATGTTGTGGATGGCCTTGTATGTTGTGGTTAGCATAATTTTTTGCTACAAGTATTGGAAAATGCAAAAAAAAAAAAAAATTGTTTTTTTACACAGTTTTTAATGTAATAAGATATTTCTCACACACAGCATAGCCATATACAAAAACACATTCTACTACTCTTTCTGAGTATAGCAATATCACCTGTGTGAGACTTTTTCAGTCTCTGGACTGATTATGTACCGGACATTGTACAGGGAATATAACTTAGTGTTGCGTCACCTATAACAGTCCCAGTTCCTATAAGCCAAGCAAGCCTAGCCTACAGGTACATGCCTGCCCCCAGGAATGCCATATTTACAGGACAGAAAGTACAGGAGGCTGAAGAAAGGAAGAACAAAAGTTCCTGTGGTTCCAGGATTGCAGGTGTCCACAGGGGATGGCAGGGACTGATGTCTCGTCAGTCGGACATGCAGATGGGTCATTCCAGGTGGCAGGTAGAGACATGTTCAACAAACAGGCAAAAGATTGGTCCAGGCAGCAGGTAGAAATGTGGTCAATAAACAGGTCAGAGTTAGTACAAGTGGCAAGCAAAGGCAGCACTGCTCTGGTGTGGTGATCAGGAACACTGTTGCTGGCTGCATGGGTCTGGTGACAGTGGAACTTGAGTGACAACAATCAGGGACACTGTTGCTTTGGTTGGTGACACTGCAACTGGTGGGACAGTGATCAGGAAAACTGCTGTTTACTGCACTAGTCTGGTGGTAATCAGGAACATTGATTCTAGCTACTGTATACTAGTCTGGTGACACTGTGGCTGGTGTGGTGGTGATCGGAGAACTATTACTAGCTGCACTACTAGGACTCATTCACACGTGAAGTTAGGGGGGTGGTAAAACCACGCCTCAACCTTTACCCACTGTAGTTACAGAGGCATTGGTTGGGGTGTGCTCATGTTGTGGCTGCCATGCTTTGCACTGCAGCAGGAATTTTACCCCCTGTATGCCCGCCAATCGTGACCCATTCAAGTGAATGGGGGTGCTTGTGCAGGGTTCAAAGAGTTAAAACAAGTTGTTAGGAGGTAATACAATGCTTTTTTCACTGCCTGTAAAATTCTCTTAATTTAGTAGTGGGTATAAGCTAAAGGCTCCCCAACCTGAAGGATGAAGAGGAGATGGATCTCCTCTCGCAGATACAAATGGTCGCAAGGCAGGGCAAAGTATTTATCATGGGGGGGCTTCAATTGTGATAGCAGCCACAGCTATCACAAGGTACAGAGCAGCTGTGATTGGCCTTGTACCATGTGATCGCTTAGACCAATCACAGAGATCACAGTAGTACACAATGGCATCATGTAATTGGTCACAGGGATCACATGGTACCAGGATCAATCACAGTCGCCCTGTACCCTGATCTGTGATTCGCTGTGTCCAGTGGACACAGTAGTCCTAGATCGCGCCATTGCATGCCCTCAAGGGAATGCATGACGCATGCTTTTGGGAGGACATACCCATACCACTGGCAGTGCTGGTATTCCCATGCTCTTTGTCTGAAAATCCAGTGGACACAGTGGTCACAGATCATGCCGCTGCAAGGGCATGCATGAGGCATGCTTCTGGGAAGACATACCCATATCACTGGCAGTGCTGGTATCCCATGCTTTTTGTCTGAAACCCCCTTGTCTATAAGCCTTTAAAATGTAGAGAACTGAATTTCAAAATCCATGACTGCAATGATGGTTCGGAATAATGTTTATCAAGTTTATCAAGTTCAAATTCTGAACTTGATCAGTTAGCAAGTGTCCCACAAAATGTCTTGAATACAATTGTGTTCGGAAACAGTTAAATTAATGGGTTTAGTTCCACTTTAAGGGTGTAAAAGGGATCATTCATGTATTAGCCTAGTTTACTGGACCTCTGTTAAAGACAATGTTACCCGAGCATTTTATATTCCTCATATGTGCCTGTTGTACCATGTTCTGTGTTCCTGCCAGTCCCCCTGCTTTCCTATTTCAAACTGGCCACACTAGGCCTGAGAGCAAAACGTGGTCAGTTTTCTGGAACAACAGCCTGCCTGTCCTCCAATGATCAGTCATGTGCTGATACCCCTCCCTGCACAGCCATTCAATGGGTGGATCAGTGTACTGCTGATTATCCACCCCCACCTCTCTGAGCCTCAAATGCAGCTGAGAACAGAGATTATATGATAGCCTATAAGGAAAAAAAGTACCGTATATACTATAAGCCAAGTTTTTCAACCCTTTTTTTAGGGCTGAAAATACACCCCTCGGCTTATACTCGAGTCAGTGTACCTGAAAATCTTCTTAGACTGCGGGCGGCGTCCATTGTTTAAATATCGCGGCTTCCTCCTGGTCCCGTTCCGTGATAGGCATTTCCAGCAAACACTGTGTTGAGTGTTCCACCTATCACGGAGGTCTTCTCATTCTCAGACTCCGTTACCCAGCAGACACTGTGTTCAGTGTTCCGCCTATCATGGACGTTCTCTTGTCCGAGGATGAAAAGACCTCCGTGATTGGCGGAACACTGAACACAGTGCCTGCTGGGAAACGGAGTCCAAGAATGAGAGGACCTCCGTGATAGGCGGAACACTCAACACAGTGTTTGCTGGAAATGCCTATCACAGAACGGGACCAGGAGGAAGCCGCGATATTTAAACAATGGACGCTTACAGTCTAAGAAGAATTTCAGGTACACTGACTCGGGCACAGGGAGGCTGCAATGGACACAGTGAGGTTGGGCACAGTGAGGTGGCAATGGGTAAAGTAAGCTGGCAATGGGTACAGTAAGGTTGGGCACAGTGAGGTGGCAATGGGCACAGTAAGCTGGCAATGGGCACAGTAAGGTTGAGCACAGTGAGGTGGCAATGGGCACAGTAAGGTTGGGCACAGTGAGGTGGCAATCGGCACAGTAAGCTGGCAATGGACACAGTAAGGTTGGGCACAGTGAGGTGGCAATGGGCACAGTAAGCTGGCAATGGGCACAGTAAGGTTGGGCACAGTGAGGTGGCAATGGGCACAGTGAGGTTGGGCACAGTGAGCTGGCAATGGGCACAGTAGGCTGGCAATGGGCACAGTGAGGTTGCAATGGGCACAGTGAGGTGTGCAAATGGGCACAGTGAGGCGTGCAAATGGGCATTGTTGACCCCCTTTTCCGCTTACAGTAGCTGCTGCATTTCCCCCCCTAGGCTTATACTCGAGTCAATATGTTTTCCCAGTTTATTGGGGTAATATTAGGTACCTCGGCTTATATTTGAGTATATACGGTATGTATAATTTTGATATATACAGTACACACATATGTTTTGCCTTTCATTTCTATTTTAAACTAAATGGGTTGTTTTACAAGGTACAGTATTTGTTCACATATACTTTCCAAAATATGGCATGATATGAGGAAAGACATATTACATTCGACTGGAGGTTTCTAGTGCAGGAACAGGTACTTATATTTCATAATATTGGAGCTAAATCTGAGAAATAAAAGTGAATTGTTTTTCAAAGTGACAAATTAGACTAATTAAAATTTTCCCGTTGAATTAACTATAAAACCCGACAATTAACAATGGTCAACAATTAATTTTTATTCATGTTTCAACTTCTCATGTTTTCAGAAGTAGCTCCCTGTGTGTGAATCCTTTTTATTTAAACACAGAATACGTGGTGCATTTGAGTCTCAGCTTTTTAATATTGTCATAAATTACTATCTTTAAAGAAAGGGGGTCCAAATGTACTAACTAAATGGCTGTAAATTTATGGTAAATGGTCAAATTGAAATGTGGTTTGCACATTTTGACATAGGGAATAAGTTAACCAAAAGTTATTTTTTGCACTGGATTGAGATTTGGACACGGTTTGTGTGGTATGTCAGTTATTGATTCAATGGATTTCCTAAAAGAACATTCCAGTGTTGGATTAAATACAGTTGGAAAATCAAAATGTCAAAGAAAATGTCAAATCTTGTATTATCTGTCCAGAGTACAGTGGAAATGGGAAAGTAGAAGTTACTGCTTTTTGCCAGAGGTATAATTTAATATAAAGGAACACATTTTATAATAGTATTATATCTTTCCTATTTTTGTTTACTGTATTATGTTCTGGATTTGTTTCATTAAGTTATTTAATAACATTACCAAAATAACAGAAATAATGAAAAATCCAATTTGTGCAAACTAATTGACATATATTTAAAAGTTACAAAACATGTATGGAAATGTTTCCAGACTAAAATATTTCCATCGGTTACAGAAATAAAAAAGCAATACTATTTAAAAATAAATGATTATACATCTCAATCTGACCATACCAGTAAGAACTCAATATATGTAATACACATAATCAGTGGCAGCCCGTCTATTAGGGGTGCCTGGGCGCCGCCCCCCCCCCCCCATCCATGCGTTCGGCTCCCGGATTAGATTAGAGCCAGAGGCTTTGATAGGCTTCAAAAAAGGATGGGTTTGGGGCGCAGAGCACTGCGCCCTGAGCCCACCTAGTTGCATGACAATAGAAAATGAATATTCGCTATTGTCACACTAATTCTCCTCTCAGCCAATCAGGAAGCAGGTTGTGAGACCCATTTCCTGATTGGCCAAAACTAGAAGCAATCTTTTTGGCCTAGGAGGAGAAGGGAGGAGACGTACGGTTGGAGGAGACGCACTGGAAGCACGACCAACCCACCAGCCACCACTTTGACTCCAGGGATGGCTCACCCGCAGCGGCTCAGCCATCAAGCCTCTAGCACTTCCCGACTCAGACAGGGGAGGGAGGAGGAGGGGAGATCAAAGTCATCCCGAACAGGACATCTGCCTCCTAAGGCAAGGAGGCCACCCATCTCCCCCCGGGAGGGGGGGGGGATGATGCTGTTTTTCCCAGTGTTCCCCATATTTATGTCCACCCATCAGGGCGTTGGTTTGCCAGCACCAGCCGCCACTGCATATAATATAACTGTAAATCTGCAATCTGTATGTGGAAAGAAAACATTATTTTTTTTAATTAAAACTAAAATAAGAATTATACTGCATATCTATGTTTTATTGTTGTTAAAAAAGAAAACATTCAAGGGTATGTTGCCCTAGCATTTCATATTCATGACCTGTGTCTGTGTTACCATGTACTTGTAGTAAAAGTATTCTGTTCTTTTTGCTGTCACCCTGCTTTCTTATCTCAAACTGACCACGCCAGACATGAAAGCATAACCATTCCAGTGTGGTCAGTTTTCTTCTTTGCATTCTACTTGGGAGCACAGCCTGCTTGTCCTCCAACAGTCAGACCTGTGTTGACACGCCCCCCCCCCCTCACACACACACACACACACACTTAGCTCTTTACTGGGAAGATCAGTGTACTGCTGTATATCTCCCTCTTCTGACCTTCCTCTCTGTTGTCTCCCCCCACCTCTCTGAGCCCTATATGCAGCTGAAAACAAAGGTAATCTAATCACAAGAAAAATAGTATTTTATAATGATATAAATGTTTTGCCTTGCATTTCCATTTCAAACTTAATGGGTTGTTTAATAACGTAAGGGTCCACAAGTACTTTAAACAGGATCTTTTCCCTGTAACAAAAAATTTGCAAGTGGGAGAGTTTTATATTGCATGAAGCTTCCTATCTTCCTGTGTACAAGAAGGAGAAGTAAGGGTTTCCAAACATTAGCTATGTTTTAGGTATATGTGGTACTATACATGTGCACATGCCCCTGTAAATGTACTTGGGCGAAATCTGTACTAAGAGAAAAATGGAAGCTAGCACTGGTAGCCTCTGTATGAAGATGCTTTATAATGACCTTTACACTTTCTGGGGTACTGACCTGGAACAAGTATGTAGTTTAAAGGCTCTTATTTCTTTCTGAATTTTTAAAACACGTTGAAAAAGAAAACATTTGAGCTTAACATACCTTGGTTTTATCAGGACAAGAAAAGAAAGTGAATCTCAGTGGTAATATGGACGATTTAACCACAAGCCCACCAAAGCTCTAGACCTTCCCCAATGCATCCAAAACGCAAAGAAAACATTTTGGTTGGTCGTCTTTTTAAGCAATATTTTCAACAAAAAAAATTATTTCAACATCACTTTCAAGAACCCTAAAGTGTATGGACTGTCAACTGATTTACTTTACATCAATCTTCCAGTAAATTTTTATAGCAACCCTTTTTTTGTCTACACAATGTGCAGCAGCCTGCACATTGTGGGACATGATCCATTACAGGAAATGTAACTAAAGCTGCAGAGAAAAAAAGTATTTTTAAACTAAACTTATTTATTTATTACCAGTACCTACATAGCATCATCAATTTATGCAGATCCCTTGAAATGTTCCACATTTTGTCACGTTACAACTAAAAATGTAAATGCATTTTATTGGGAATATATTTGATAGATCAACACAAAGTGGCACATAATTGTGAAGTGGAAGGAAAATGATAAAGGTTTTCAATTTTTTTTTATAAATAAATATGTGAAAAGTGTGGTGTGCATTTGTATTCAGCCCCCCTGAGTCAATACTTTGTAGAACCACCTTTCTTTTTTTTTTAGGATGTCTCTACCAACTTTGCACATCATTTTTGCCCATTCTTTTTTGCAAAATAGCTCAAGCTCTGTCAGAATGGATGGAGAGCGTTGGTAAACAACACTTTTCAAGTCTTGCCACAGATACTCAATTGGATTTAAAGGGACTGTAAAGGTTTTTTTTTTTTTTTTTAAATAACGAACATGGTATACTTACCCCCTCCGTGCAAAGGTTTTGCACAGACTGGCCCCGATTTTTATTTTCTGGGTTCCCCCAGCGGCGCTCCTGGCTCCTCCCTGCATCCAGTGCCCCCTCGGAGACCTACATTCCAAGGGGGCACTCGTGTGGGCGCGCTCCCGAGTCCTGCTGCTGCGTCCATTGAGCCCCAGGCTCCTGTGTCACTGGATTTGACAGCAGCGGGAACCAATGGCTCCTGCTGCTATCAATCTGTCCAATGAGGACCCGAGACAGCAGCTGGTGCTGCTGGGCTCATTCTCATCGGTAGAAAGATCAGGTTCAGGTAAAATAAAGGGGGGCTCTAGGGGGCTGCTGCACTACTACATAAAAAGCATTAAGGTGAAAAACCTTGAGGGTTTACAATAGACATGTGTGCCGTCAATAAATTTGTGTTGTTTAGTTCCGTTTCGTATTAGCCGTTAATTCGTATTTCGTAATTCGTGTCCGAGCAGGGGTACAAACCCAGGAAGTCAGCACAGTACAGGGATGGTGGGAGCCCCTCATAATGAGCATAATGAGTCGACGACTGCCATATTAAGAAAGGTATTTTTTGCTTTTTAAATTCATCATAACGAATGTTCGTAATTTTTACGAAAAGTTAACGAACCTAATGAACATTCATATTTCGTACGAATCCAAATTGAATTTCAGACATGAATTACAAAATACGAACTAAAGGGAAGCCCTCCTGGGGCTGTACCCCTGCTGTGCTCATTATGAGGGGCTCCCACCATCCCTGTGCTGTGTTGACTTCCTCCTGGGGCTGTACCCCTGCTGTGCTCATTATGAGGGGCTCCCACCATCCATGTGCTGTGCTGACTTCCTGGGTTTTTTACTTCATCATAACGAATAATCGTAATTATTATGACAATAATAAAACAATATTAACGAACATTCTTATTTTGTTTGATTCTGAATCTCCCATCGACTACCAGTACCAGTCTCCCACTCCCATATTAAAAAAGGTAATTTTCCCAACCCTCACTCAGCAGCAGAAGAAAACCTCTGATTGGTCAACAAAACACCAGTCACGTTTCCGTTGTAACGGAATTTGGATCCGAAATTTGTCAACGAAATACACTCCTTAGATGTGAATAGAGGGTCTGACTGACCGTGTGAAAGGGGCCTAAGGCTGCTTTCACACTGATGCACTGTTGTTTACCCGCACCGCGAGTGTAGCACAGTTCACCTGTGGCTTTCCTGCAGGTTAGTTGCACTTTGCCATAGACTTCTATTATATCCTGTAGGTGTGGCGCACTTTCAGAAAGCACACCAAACTCGCAGGTAATAGAAGTCTATGGGTCATTGCAGGTAAGTTTGAAAGTAGCCTAGTAACCACTGCAGAACAGATATGCCCATATATACACTCTGACTTTAGTAATAAACATACCTTTAATAACAGTATTTTATTCCATTCCAGAGCAGGAGGTCCCGGCCACATCAGAGGGCTCCGTGGGCCACATGTTGAGTTGAGTTGAGTTGAGAGGTATCTTAATATAGCGCGGTCTTACCCCGAAGGGTCCCGACGCGCATAGCACTGGTGGGCCACTGGTTGGGCACTCCTGGTCTATTGATTCTCACTGCTGGGGAATCTGTTCTAGCTGGAGGGGATCCCTTTTTGCAGGGGGGTCTATTGTTTCTTAGGAAGTCTATTGTTGCTGGTGGGGGACCTATTGTTGGTAGGGGTGGGTCTTATATTGCTGGGGGGTCAGTTGTTGCTGGGAGAGATCTACTGTTGAAGGAGGGGTCCATTGTTGCTGGCTGCCAGAGAGTCTATTGATGCTGGCTGTGGGGAGATCTGTTGTTGCTGGGGGGGTAGATTTTGTGGAAGGTGGTCCATTATTTTACGGGGATCTATTGTTGCTGGTGGGAGCTCTATTGTTACTGGCTGCAGGGGATATATTTTACTGCTTTTCTTGTTATAATTATAAAATTCCTTACAAATTATTTAGCCCCACAAAATGATACTTGGTTCTGTATTGTCTAAAAGGGCAGTACTGGGAGGTGGTTAGGGGGTCTAACCAAGGAATGGTGCCCGGAGGTGGGTAGGGACGGAAAAAAGGAGTGACTCAGAAAGGGGGAGTTCCTGCACCTATTCTGAGAGAAAAAGCCCTGTATAAGGTTATCCATTTCTGGGACACTGTATACAGACATCATTGTCCTCTCACCTTGCTGAGGAGGATCCTGCCTATTTCACATGATGAGCTGGGCCAGTTGTGTTGTTTGGGCCCGCTATACAGGAGTTTAAGTGCACCAACATAAGTGGCTAGATGAAGAAACCAAATCATATCTTTTCTTCAAAAGGATTGAAGCTACTAGTGCCTTACGGATCTGCACACACACATTCAGGGCTCTGTATATGCATTGGGGGTGTGGGACAGTTTATCTAAGAAGTTAAGCCATTACCTGTTGACTTGTATAGAGTGTTTGTCAGAGGACAGGAGAGAGAGGTCTGACACAAAGGGAGTCGTTCCTTTGCTCTCCTCCTGCCTGGACTCAAAGAGCTATCCTGAGTAAAGGTAACAATACAATTTAACCACTTGACAACTGGGCACTTAAACCCCCTTAATAACCAGACCAATTTTCAGCTTTCGATGCTCTCACATTTTGAATGACAATTACTCAGTCATACAACACTGTACCCAAATGATTTTTTTTTTTTCACATAAATAGAGCTTTCTTTTGGTGGTATTCAATCACAGTTGAGTTTTATTTTTTTTGCGCTATAAAGGAAAAAAGACAGAAAATTCTGTAAAAAAAATAATTTTTCTTTGTTTCTGTTATAAAATTTAGCAAATTAGTAATTTTTCTTCATAAATTTTGGCCAAAATTTATACTGCTACATATATTTGGTAAAAATAAGTACAAATTGGTGTATATTATTTGGTCTTTGTGAAAGGTATAGAGTCCACAAGCTATGGTGACAATATCTGAAAATTGATCACACCTGAAGTACTGACGGCCTATCTCATTTCTTGAGACCCTAACATGAAAAAAATTAAGGGAGCCTTCATATATAGACCCCCCATGTGAATGATTAATGGGTATAGTAATGTCCCTGGTTGCTGAAGATGTGGTGGGTGCCGGCAACTGCTGCTTCCTTTACAACCACTGACATGAGAAGGAAAAAAGTTATTTAATATAATGTTTGGTTACCGCTGAACAGACCAAAGATGTTCATTTTACTTTATTTATTTTAGTTTGACACGTTTTTCCCCCCCAATTTTTTTTTATCACTTTTATTCCTATTACAAGGAATGTAAATATCCCTTGTAATAGGAATATGACATGACAGGTCCTCTTTACAGTGATATATGAGGTCAATAAGACCCCACATCTCACCTCTAGGCTGGGAAGCCTGAAATAATAAAAAAAAATAACTATCCTGGCTTCAATCATAGCGGTGAGTCGGTAGAAGCACCAGAGGGCGGTGGGAGGGGGGGACGTCCCTTCTCGCCTCCCGTAAGAACGATCAAGCGGCGGAACAGCCGCTATGATCATTCTTATGGTGTAGGGAATCGCCGGATGAAAAAGCTGATATCTGAATGATGCCTGTAGCTGCAGTCATCATTCAGATATCCCTGCACAAAGTCAAGGACGTCATATGACGGCCGGTGGGCGGGAAGTGGTTAAAACATATTTTTTTAGCACAAAGTTGTCCATTTATACAATATTTCTAGCACATAGTATGTACATACCAAAAATGACACCCCAAAATAGATTTTCCTTCTCCTCCTGAGTACGGCGATACCACGTGTGTAAGACTTCCACAGCCTGGCCACATACAGAGGCAGAGTACAGCCGAGTATTGCAGAGTATGACAGGGTATTGCAGAGTATGTCAGGGTATTGCAGAGTATGGCTGGGTATTGCCGAGTATGGCTGGGTATTGCAGAGTATGGCAGGGTATCGCAGAGTATGGCAGGGTATGGCTGGGTATTTCAGCGTATGGCAGGGTATTGCAGAGTATGGCGGGGTATTGCAGAGTATTGCAGGGTATTGCAGGGTATTGCAGAGTATAGCAGAGTGTGGCAGGGTATTGCAGAGTATTGCTGAGTATTGCAGGGTATTGCAGAGTATTTCAGAGTATTGCAGGGTATTGCAGAGTGTGGCAGGGTATTGCAGAGTGTGGCAGGGTATTGCAGAGTATTGCAGGGTATTGCAGGGTATTTCTGAGTATTGCAGGGTATTGCAGGGTATGGCAGAGTATGGCAGAGTATTGCAGGGTATTGCAGAGTATTGCAGAGTATTGCAGGGTATTGCAGAGTATTGCAGAGTATTGCAGAGTATTGTAGAGTAGGGCAGGGATGGCTGAGCAGGGATGGATGGATCTCTCCCCTCTCACACTGTACCAATAGGTACAGAGAGGGGAGAGAGGAACCGGCGTCATGACATGACGCCGGTTCGTTTACAAGTGATTGCTCTGTCATTTGGTGGAGCGATCATGTGGTAAACAGCTGCTATCAGCGGGTATTTATTGCGATCCGTGATGCGCCGGGTCCTCTGGACCAGGCGGTCACGGACACTCCCATGTGCGTGCCCCAGTGGGATCGTGGGAGCGCGATTCTGGGAGGACGTTATATAACGTCCTCCCAGAGTTAAGGAACCGCCTTGTAGCCATTATTCGGCTATGGGCGGTGATTAAGTGGTTAAAGTGTCATATTGTGCTTTATTTTCCATTTAAGAGTGCCTCTGCTCTTGGGGACAGTCTCAGGTTTGGAATCCCCTGAAAGAAGCTTGAATATAGGATTGAGAACTATATTGCTCTTAAATATTAGTTATTGCTCTCTCTTCTAGTTGATTACTTGACTATATACTGTAAAGATAATTTTTGTGTTTTATAATAACCTGCGTGTTTCTCATTGGTCATTGCACTTACACTTATGCCAGGTGTGCCAGAGGGGGCTGAGGCTGTTGTTAGGGTTGAGAGGCAGAGTAACGGACTGAACTAACTTAAGGCAGCTTCTGCGGGGGTATCGCTATACATACAAGACCCTTATCTAACACAGCCAAGCTAGCCAGGAAAGGTGTGTGTGTGTGTGTGGGGGGGGGGGGGGCTGGAGGTTGGGAGGATCTTTGGGTGAGGGGCTTATCAGAATATGCAAGAACCCTTAAAAATGAAGGGAGCCTTCATATATAGACCCCCCCCCATGTGAATGATTAAGGGGTATAGTAATGTCCCTGGTTGCTGAAGATGTGGTGGGTGCCGGCAACTGCTGCTTCCTTTACAACCACTGACATGAGAAGAAAAAAAGTTATTTAATATAATGTTTGGTTACCGCTGAACAGACCAAAGATCCAGTTTTTGATGATTACCATAACTGCTTGCCGACCAGTTTTACTGCGGCAGAATGGCACGGCTGGGGGAAGCAAGGTTACCTTACGTTGCTTCGTCTTTTGGCCACTAGGGACACGCGCAACGCCAGCGGCTCGCTGCAGGAGCCGTCGCGAGTGGCCGGCGGGCGCGATCGCTCATTTCAGAGTGAGAACCGGGATCTGTGTGTGTAAACACACAGATCCCGGTTCTTTCAGGGGAGAGGAAACTGATCGTGTGTTCATGCAATGTATGAACACCAATCTTTCTCTTCCCCTAGTTAGTCCCATCCCCACTACAGTTAGAACACAGTGAAGGAACACAGTTAGCCCCTTGATCGCCCCCTAGTGTTAACCCCTTCCCTGCCAGTGACATTTATACAGTGTGAGGGGGTTAGCTCGGCAGCGGGTGTGTGTGACCCCCGGGATGGGCTCCCCACACAAAACAGGCCCAGCAAACGGAGGTTGTGGTTTTCAAAATCAAAAAGGTGCGGTTTATTTTCTATTTACAGTGACAAAACACAGCAAAGCAAAAGAAACATAAACAAAATAAATCCTGGTCAAGTTGACCTCTGACTAAACATACAGGTTTCCTAACTAACAACTGGGATCAGCCTAGTGCTGTCCTAGTCCCTAAGTCCCTGGTTTTAAATGTCCAAGCAAATAGCCACACAGGCTTTGTCTCACCGCACAGGGGTTCACTCTCCCTAGACAGTCCACACAGGTCTGGTTCCAGGCATGAGCTAACATCTAATGAAGCTGGGAGTTCTTATAGAGGCCTAAATGAGCTGACAAGCTTCAGCTGGTCTCATCAACTCCCTGTCTGCACGACGCCCCACATTCTCCCTAGACATATGAGTCATCCATGAGCCCACTAGCCTTAGCTGGGCTTATACAACTCTCCACCTAGTTGTATAAGTCGGCGTAAAGCCTGAATCTGGGCGAAATATATCTACCCCCCTGGATGCAACCAGGTGACTTTACCTTCCTGCTGTCACATACCCCCCCCTCTTGTTTTAACCTCGGGGTTGGAACACCAGCAATCAGGCATTCATGTACTCGAGACAAAGCATCCACATTCCCCATTTGAACGCCAGGGCGATGCTTTACTGTGAAGTTGAATTCCTGGAGGGCCAGGAACCACCTATTCACTCTTCTATTTGTTTCCTTGTTTTGAGCCATCCACTTTAACGGAGCGTGATCCGTAACCATGTCAAAGTGCCTACCTAGCAGGTAGTACCGAAGGGAATCTAGAGCCCACTTCACCGCTAAACACTCCTTTTCAACGGTGGCGTAATTTACCTCATGGGACTTCAACTTCCTGCTGAGGTAAATGACTGGGTGCTCTTCCCCGTTCCAGACCTGGGACAATACTGCTCCTAACCCCACATCTGACGCATCACTTTGTACGACAAAGTCTTTAGAGAAGTCGGGTGAGTACAACACTGGCTGGCTACATAAGGCTTGTTTCAAGAATTGGAATGCTGCCTCAGCCTCGGGGGTCCATTTAATCATGACCGACCCTTTCCTCTTCGTCAGGTTGGTTAGGGGCACAGCCTTAGAAGCAAAGTGGGGAATGAATCGCCGATAATACCCAGCGATTCCCAGAAAGGCTCGTACCTGCTTCTTGCTGTTGGGACGTGGCCAACTCTGGATGGCCTCGACTTTGTTGAGTTGGGGTTTTATTACTCCCCTCCCAATGGTGTACCCAAGATATTTGGCCTCCTCCTGCCCAATGGTACACTTCTTGGGGTTAGCCGTAAACCCCGCTTCCCGAACAGAGTCCAGGACTGCTTGCACTTTTGGCAGATGTGAGGCCCAATCTGTGCTATGGACAATTACGTCATCCAGGTAAGCCGGAGCATACTTCCGATGGGGCCTCAGCATCTGGTCCATTTTCCGCTGGAATGTGGCCGGCGCATTCTGTAACCCGAACGGCATTCTTTTATATTGGAACGCCCCGTCTGGGGTTACAAATGCGGTTTTCTCTTTGGCCGACTTGGCCAGGGGGATTTGCCAATACCCTTTTGTGAGGTCAAGAGTCGTCATGTATCGGGCTGTTCCCAGCCGGTCGATCAACTCATCTATACGTGGCATGGGGTAGGTGTCAAATTTTGTAACTTTGTTCAACTGACGAAAATCGTTACAAAATCGCCAGCTCCCATCCGGTTTAGGCACCAACACGATGGGACTAGACCAATCACTTTGGGACTCCTCTATCACCCCTAAGTTCAGCATTTTCTGTACTTCCTCCCGTATTGCCTCCCGTCGGGCCTCTGGGATCCGATAGGGTTTTAACTTCACCCTTTCACCGGGCGGGGTAATGATGTCATGCTCTACCCCAGATGTTTGTCCCGGCAGCTCAGAGAATACCTCCTTGTTGCGAAGCACAAACTCCTTAACCTCCTGTTGTTGGGGTTGTGACAAGGTGGCTGCTATTCCAACCTCAGGAATCACGCAACCAGTTTGAGCTGGTGACCAAGTGTCTGCGACTAGGGACTCTCTATCCCTCCAGGCTTTCAACAGATTAACGTGATAGATCTGTTCGGGCTTTCGCCTTCCTGGTTGTCTGACCTTGTAATTCACTTCGCTCACTTTTTCCATTATCTCGTAGGGGCCTTGCCATTTGGCAAGGAATTTACTTTCAACCGTAGGGACAAGTACCAGTATCCTATCCCCCGGGGAAAAGGTACGGGTCTTGGCTCCACGGTTGTACACTCTCTGCTGTGCTAACTGCGCTTGGGCCAAATGTTCCTTCACGATGGGCATTACCTGTGCAATTCGGTCTTGCATCAGGGCGACATGCTCAATCACACTCCTGTGGGGAGAACTCTCACTTTCCCAAGTTTCCTTGGCAATATCCAACAGCCCTCTTGGGTGTCTCCCATACAGTAACTCAAAGGGGGAGAATCCCGTAGAGGATTGGGGCACCTCCCTAATAGCAAACATCAGATAAGGAAGTAGACAGTCCCAATCCTTTCCATCTCTATCCACCACTTTCTTCAACATTTGTTTTAGGGTTTTGTTGAATCTTTCAACCAGCCCATCGGTTTGGGGGTGATACACAGATGTACGTAATTGCGTCACTTTGAATAATTTACACAGCTCCTTCATAACCCGGGACATAAAGGGTGTACCTTGGTCCGTAAGCAGTTCTTTACAAATACCCACCCGGCTAAACACAAGAGATAGCTCTTTGGCTATGGTTTTGGCCGAGGTATTTCGGAGAGGGATCGCTTCTGGATAACGGGTGGCATAGTCCATTATAACTAATATGTACTGGTGCCCCCTAGCGGACTTGATTATAGGACCTACCAAATCCATGGCGATCCTCTCAAACGGGACCTCAATGATGGGTAGAGGGACCAGCGGGCTACGGAAATGTGGCATCGGGGCCGACCTCTGACACACAGGGCAGGAGGAACAATAATTTTCTACGTCCTTCATCACCCCCGGCCAATAGAATCTCTGTAATACCCTCTCTCGGGTTTTCTCTGTCCCCAGATGACCTCCAAGAATGTGCCCATGGGCCAACTCCAACGCCAACTTCCTGTAAGGTTTGGGCACCACAAGCTGCTCAACGGTTTCTTCTGCCCTTTTTGCCACCCGATACAGTAGGTCCTTCTCTACGCTGAAGTATGGGTAAGTGCAGGTATTATCTGGGTTCACTAACTCGCCATCTATTTTCACTACGTTTTCCCGTGCCTTTATTAGGGCGGGGTCTTTCAACTGTTCTGTGGCAAAGTTTTCCCTGTGAACCTCAAGATCAGAAAACTCCACAGACGGTAGGTTTTCGTCTGAGGAGGTGGGCTCCTCTCCAGTTTCTTGAGTCCCCCCTGCCAATACTGATAAGGGAAATTCCGGAGAGTCCTCACCACTCTCAGGGGAGTTCTGGCTATCACATTCCTGGTACATAGGGGCACCAGTGAGGGGCTCAGGATCATCCCACAGTTCCCAGAACTTCGGAAAATCCCTTCCCACAATGGCGTCATGCGGTAACTGAGATACTAAGCCCACTGGATGAGAGAGGGTACCTTTGGGGGTCTCGAAACACACTGTAGTCACTGGATACTCTCGGGTGTCCCCATGCACACAAATAACAGCTACCTTGCTATTCCCAGAGACCTCTGTTTTAACTAACTCAGCCTTTATCAGGGTCACAAGGCTACCTGAATCCAGCAATACCACAACATTTCTACCATTAACACACATTTTGCATAAATGTTTCTCAGTTCCTCGAATGGCAGTGCATGCGACTGTCGCACACAGCGACTGACGTCTGCCCGTCAGAAAGTCACACTGCATGGGTTCCTCCACAACCGGGCAATTGGCTGCAATATGTCCCGCTTGCCGGCAGCGGTAGCAAATGATCCTTCTTGCCGCCTCTTGAGCCGCTGATTTCCCAGGCTGTTCTCACCAAACTTGGGGTAGAGCTCCCACCCTCTCACTCTCTCCACCCTCACCCCTTGGAATCCTCTTATCCGCCCCTGGGGATGGTCTGGTCTTAGGGTGGAAAGTCCGAGTGTCTCTGGAAGAGGCCGTCAGGTTCTCTGTAGCCAAGTATTTCTCCACACGATCCACAAGACCATCGGCCGTCTCTGGGTCTCCATGGCTTACCCACTTTTGGATGGCAGTAGGAAGAGCTCTCAATAACCGATCCATTACAGCACGTTCCACAATCTTTGGTGCGGACAAAGTCTCTGGCTGTAGCCACTTTCTGCTCAGGTGAATGAGATCATACATTTGAGACCTGGGGGGTTTTCCAAGCTGGAAAGTCCAGTTATGCACACGCTGAGCCCGGACAGCCTGGGTGACACCCAGCCTTGCCAATATTTCAGCTTTTAGCATCACATAGTCTTTTGCTTGGTTAGGCTCTAGGTCATAGTAAGCTTTCTGCGATTCACCAGTTAACAGAGGAGCCACCAGTCCAGCCCACTGCTCCTCAGGCCACTTTTCTCTTTCAGCGGTCCTTTCAAATGTGGTCAAAAATACCTCTGGATCATCCTCTCCAGTCATTTTTGTCAATAAACGACTCACCCCAAAGGACGCGGTATTAGTGGGACGGCTTTCCTCACTGGTCTGCGGACGTTGCTGCATTACTGCTTCCATCTGTTGTTGTAGTCTCTGCTCTTGCTTCTGTAACAGGTCTATGAAGCGGGCCTCAGATTGCTGCTGGGCTCGTTGCTGAGCCTCCAGACTCTGTTGCAAAGTTGCGTTTGTCTGCTGCTGGGCTGCAAGGCTCTGTTGATGAGCTTGCTGCTGGGCTGCGAAGTTCTGTTGTTGAGCTGCAAGGCTCTGTTGATGAGCTGCAAGGCTCTTTTGCAAACCTGCATTTATCTGCTGTTGATTGGCATTTGCTAGAGCCAGCTGCTTCAGTATCTCCTCCATGCTGGCTTAAAAAAAAACTGCCACTGGTTCTCCACCAACTGTGAGGGGGTTAGCTCGGCAGCGGGTGTGTGTGACCCCCGGGATGGGCTCCCCACACAAAACAGGCCCAGCAAACGGAGGTTGTGGTTTTCAAAATCAAAAAGGTGCGGTTTATTTTCTATTTACAGTGACAAAACACAGCAAAGCAAAAGAAACATAAACAAAATAAATCCTGGTCAAGTTGACCTCTGACTAAACATACAGGTTTCCTAACTAACAACTGGGATCAGCCTAGTGCTGTCCTAGTCCCTAAGTCCCTGGTTTTAAATGTCCAAGCAAATAGCCACACAGGCTTTGTCTCACCGCACAGGGGTTCACTCTCCCTAGACAGTCCACACAGGTCTGGTTCCAGGCATGAGCTAACATCTAATGAAGCTGGGAGTTCTTATAGAGGCCTAAATGAGCTGACAAGCTTCAGCTGGTCTCATCAACTCCCTGTCTGCACGACGCCCCACACTCTCCCTAGACATATGAGTCATCCATGAGCCCACTAGCCTTAGCTGGGCTTATACAACTCTCCACCTAGTTGTATAAGTCGGCGTAAAGCCTGAATCTGGGCGAAATATATCTACCCCCTGGATGCAACCAGGTGACTTTACCTTCCTGCTGTCACAACAGTAATCAGTGCATTTTTCTAGTACTAATCACTGTATAAATGTTAATGGTCCCAAAAATGTGTAAAAAGTGTCCGATGTGTCCTCCGCAATATGGCAGTCCCAATAAAAATCGCAGATCGCCGCCATTACTAGTAAAAAAAAAATAATAATAAAAATGACATAAATCTATCACAGACGAAGTCGAGCTAGCCCAACATGGGTGAAGGTGATGCTCAGTCCCCAATAGTATGCACACAACAAAAAACAAAAATGCCCTTGAGTGGGGGCCATCTTCCCCTCACTCGGCAGCCAGCCAAGCAGGAGAGAGGACCCGATCATCTCTGCCGCTAACGGCGGCTCCGGTAAGTGGCAGAGACCACCGGAACCCAATAAAAGTGATTTTGTGGCGAATCCGCTGCTGAGATCACTTTTATCTGAAAGCAGACCGCCAGGCTGAAGAAGAGGATACCGTGGTTATTGGAGTATATCTGCTGCCAGAACAACGTGAGCCGGTCCGGAAGTGGTTAATCATGCTCAGCTCAAGTATACTTTTTACTAAATGCTTTCTCTAAAATATCAATGGTAGGATCTGCAGTTACAATATATTATTGTGCCTTCTGGTCACTCGTAAATTAAAGCTGTTTAACTTTGTTAATATCATTCTCTTAAGGTAATAAGATGAATGGAATCATATTTACATTTTCAGTGGATGATGCATTGTATTTATTAAAGTCTATAGCAACAAACACAACAAACTATTGCTGCAAGACGTGATTCTCCAAATTAATTATATGCAAAATACCTAACCGAGACAGCAAACAAATGATATCATGTTGCAATTAGCCAACTTTTTGTGACAAATACAAAAAGATGTTCTTGGCTGCTCAAACAAACCAAAAATTAAATGACATGTTACTGTACATACAATGATCGTGATTTCTACTACAAATGATGATCCCCAATCCCCATGTCTAAAGGCATCAAACAAAATGTCTCCATCCTTTAGATTTTGGATAAATATCAATAATCTATGAAGAATAATTGTGTCTGGGATCAAAGGCATAAGAACTGCACGGGTGCTTTCCCTCTCAGCTTAAATGTACTCAGTTTGAGCCCTCGTTCACACTGAACACGGCTTTGAAATCGTGCAAGTTCATCTGATTTGGAACAATTTCAAAGCCGCATTTTAGTCCGACTTTGGAGGCAACTTGAAAGACATCTGTGCACAGATGTCTATTGAAATCGCCCCTGTGGTCGCCAAAAGTAGTGCAGAAAGTAAATCATGTAAAGTCTTAGATGGGGGTAAAGGTCCATGTTTCATGTTTACCATAATTAACCATGTCTATAGTATGCTGGAAGATCACATTATCAGTTGTAAACTAGATTTACACATATCCTAACAAAAGGTTAAACATCTTGGGACTTGGATTTTGCATTGTATGTTAATGAGTGGAAAATCAGCCTATAGACACTTTGTCCCTCCAATTTCACTTTTAGATTGTTCAGAGTAGCTTGTTCAGAGGGAAGACATATGTTTTATTTATTTGTAGGTATACTGTGTAAATAGGAACCCTTAACAAGCATATAGTGGGGTTTTCTCAAATTTGACTGTAAAGAACATTTCATCTAAAGCATGGATTTCCAAACTACGGCCCTCCAGCTGTTGCGAAACTACACATCCCATGAGGCATTGTAAAACTCTGATATTCACAGACATGACAATGCATGATGGGAATTGTAGTTCCTAAACAACTGAAGGGCCATAGTTTTGAGACCCCTGATCTAAAGAGATGCCTTATAATGGGACACACTTTTCACACATTTGCTAGAAAAATCTCTAGTGAAACGTTTAATGTGTTTGAGTAGTCTTTGTGTGTGCAGACAGTGTCATGTACCTCTACCTTTTTACAGACACCAAAGAGTATTTTAGTGTTATTGAAAGTTGATATACTGTATTATAGAATATACCAAGCATGATTGGTGTTTTGCTGTATGTTTGAGAAAACCATGCAAGCTTCTGTTTTCTCACAGTAACTTACTGGAATTTAAGGGAAATATAAATGCTACTGTGCAAATATTTAAAAGTCCTGTGCAAAATGGAAAAAAAAAATGCCATAAACCACACTGCCTGCTCAACATCCTTCATCAGAAGACTCAGCTCCTGTTACATATCTGCCAAATGATTTTGTTTAAATGAAGCCCAGCATGCAAAGCAAAAAGATGAATCAGTGCCAGGATCAACATTTCTGTTACTTCGATTATTTAGGATTTTGCCTTAAAGAAACAATGTTACTAATCAACAATTAACGTAGATCACAGACCATGCACAAATGTGACAGACTATTAATCTTCCAAATTGAATTAAAACTGGCAACAATGACAAGAAATTATATGTTGAATTTGTTAATTTGACTGGGAGTGTAGAAGGCAAAACACATGTGTAGCGAGCTCACCCCTCTCACCCCTTCTTCTTCTCGGCTTGCTGTCTTGTCTAGGGGAAACCTGGGGGGAGGGATGAGATCCCCGACGGCCCATGTCCTCTTCTGGATAGCGGTGAAGGCCCGAACATATTTTACCATCGGGTCGTGTGTATAACCAAGGGTCAAGTCCTTCCTCTAACTGACCCCTCTTTGCTCCCAGTAACCAGAGTTCCACACCACTGAAAAGGTCCAACTCTTATTTATTCTTTAGCAGCATTAAATCGTCACTTAGCACAGACAGGTTGTGACCAACGAACAGTTCAGTATAGGTGGGGAGTAGGTCAAGGCACAATCCTTAATCAAACTAAACCATTGAGATATCACCAACGGTTATGGCGCACAGTGGCTGTGAATGTACTTCTTTCCTTTTCTGAGTCTCTACCAGCAACTCTGACGAACATGAAATAGGAGTTACCTTCTTTAACCACTTCAATACAGGGCTTTTTGTACCTATTCAATACCGGGCCTATTTTGGCACTTCTCTCCTACATGTACAAATCATCATTCTTTTGCTAGAAAATTACTCAGAACCCCCAAACATTATATATGTTTTTTTAGCAGACACCCTAGGGAATAAAATGACGGTCATTGCAACATTTTTTCTTGCACAATATTTGCGCAATAATTTTTCAAACGCCTTTTTTTAAAAAAAAAAATGGTTTCATGAATTAAAAAATAACAAAACAGTAAAGTTAGCCCAATTTTTTGGGCACATATGAAAGATAATGTTACACCGAGTAAATAGATACCTAACATGTCACGCTTTAAAATTGCGCACACTCATGGAATGGCGCCAAACTTCGGTACTTAAAAATCTCCATAGGCAACGCTTTAATTTTTTTTACAGGTTACCAGGTTAGAATTACAGAGGAGGTCTAGTGCTAGAATTGTTGCACGCGCTCTAACGCACGCGGCGATACCTCACATGCGTGGTTTGAACGGCGTTTACATATGTGGGCGACTTACGTGTGCATTCGCTTCTGATCGCGAGCTACCGGGGACAGGGGCGTTTTATTTTTTTTTTATTATTATTTATTTATTTATTTTACTTATTTTTTAATTTTTTTACAATGATTTTACTTTTTTTTTTTTTTGATCACTTTTATTCCTATTACAAGGAATGTAAACATCCCTTGTAATAGGAATGTGTGTGACAGGTTCTCTTTATTGAGAGATGCGGGGTCAATAAGACCCCACATCTCTCCTCCAGGCTGGAAAGCATGAGATCAGTGAAAAATGTTTCACTGATTTCATACTTACAGCCGCAACGGCGGCTTTGTTTACATTTGAGACCCGGGCGTGACGTCATCACATCGCGCCCGGGCCTCCGACGATCATAGAGATGACTGGTGACCATCTGGTCACCAGTCATCTCTATGCTCATCACGTGACTCCACCAACGATGCCGGAAGATTCGCTCCGGGTCCCCGATCGCACGGGGGAGCCCGGAGAAGCACCGGATGGCGGCGGGAGGGGGGGTGTCCCCTCCCGCCGCCTATAAGAACGATCAAGCGGCGGAACCGCCGCTATGATCGTTCTTATGGTGCACAGAATCGCCGGCACTTCAAAAGGATATCTGAATGATGCCTCTAGCTGCAGGCATCATTCAGATATCCCCCTACAAAGCCGAGGACGTCATATGACGTCCACCCAGGATGGGAGATCCCATCTGTGGACGTCATTTGTCTATGGCTGGGTAGGGAAGTGGTTAAGCTGTGGCCCCAGTCAGAGGGAAGACATCCTTCCGAGAGAGTTACCGGAGGCCCCCCCATCACCGGCAAATGCAGCACCGGGCTGTTCGGAAGGGTTACACTCCCCGGCCTCCTCGTCTCAGATTCGGGCGCCCAACACCTTAGGGCCCCTCGGACTCCTCCACCCTTGCGGAATCCAGTCAAAGGTACTGGGTCCCAGGCCTCCTCAATAGTACCTCACCCCAGGGCTAAAGGTGCCTGGGATGGACTCCATCTCCCGCTCCGGCCAGGTCAAGGGCCCCTGTGCCCGGAACTCCGGAACGCCCGCACCCAGGCTGAAGGTGCCTGGGCGCGGCGGTGTCCTCCGACTCTGAACTCCATGCTCAGGGCGTCCGCCCCCTTTATCTCCTCTCCCCAGTGTCACAGCAGGTTCCCCGCCCGCTGTACAACCGCCGGAAAGGGACAAAAAGGGTACAGTCTTGCAGTGAGGGTTCAACCCCCGGCCCAGGGCAACAGCGCCACCCTCGGACCCCAGTGAACCTCACACCACCAGAGTCCTCCATAAACAATAATCAGTGCATCTGGGTTACACTACCACCCAGATGCTTCCCTTAAATTTAAATACCCGCTACACATGTTTTATCTAAATAGGAGCATGGGATGATGTAAACGTAAGGCAAATGGTTGGCATAGACTCCTTGCATTCTCACTTCTTCTACAGTACATCTTTTCTGCAAGTTAAACAGTCTGTGAATCTTATTAAGTGCAGCGGTACCCTCGTAGAGGCTGCTCAGTGATGTGGCTCACCTGTCACCCTGCCCAGCCCAGCCCAGCATTCACTTCCAGTCACTCCAAGACAATGAACAAGTCCATCAGCTTTGTTTTTGTATTTTATTTGAGTGATTAGAACTTGGATGTGGTTAAGAACTTCATTGGATGCCCAGAAACAAAAGATTCTTGTGTGGTTTGGGACATTTCAGATATTCTCCTCCTGCAGAACCCTTTTTGCAGACTATATCTCCTTCTCCCTCCAGCACAATTCTTCAGGTGCAGCTAGCACATGGTTAGGCCTAACTCTGGTTTCAGCCAGGACTTAGCAAAGTTCCTTAGTACAGGCAGGTGCCGTGGCCCCCTTTAGTGTAGCAACAAAATAAGGAAAGTCTTTAGTGCTAGCTGACCTTGGTGGACTACTGATCCCAGTCAGCCCTTTGCAGACCCTGTCAGTTCTCCTGGCCTGACTTCACTGCCAGTAACATCACAGTCTCTCCCGCTGGCTCTGCATCCACCTTTGACTGCACACTCCCAGTCCTCTTCGGCATGCCTCTCCCAGCTCTCCCAACTGTGCCTGCCACTCACCGACACCTGATGGATCCCTCCTGGAGACTTGCCCGGCAGTATTTCCCGTTGTCCTCTCCTGCTCCTGTTCAGGACACCCCTTGGGTTGTTTGGGGTTCCTGTTCAGCCCCAAGCCCCTGGCCCAAGGTCACCCCCCCAGACTGGGGGGATCCCTCCTAGGTCCCGACAGCCTAATACTCCATCTCCAGTTCCTCCACCTGAACCACTCCTCCTCAGCTGGGCTGACCCTGGGTATTTAAGGAGACCTGCCCCCTGCCAATCCAGATTGGGGATTGGTCAGGGCTCCTCAGAACACCCCAGACAGCTCCATCCTTCTTCCCCTCCTTCCGTCTAGAAGCCTCTAGAAGCAGAAGGGAGGTAACCGAAAGATGATGATGTCTGTGAGTCACCAGCCTACTCTAGGCCACTCCCAGCCCACACAGATCAAAACAAACAGACCTAGCTTTTAGATAGGCCTGCCTAAATTTACCTGCTTTACAAAAAAAACTCTATCTAGCACCTACACTAAGTAGAGGGTGCTACATAATTTAGCAGGCCACCATATTCTTCTTACCAGGTCTCAGGAGGTATGTAACTTGCATAAAGCTACATATAAGATGGAACAATTGTCCTGGTAGAATGTGGACATGGAACAATTGTCCCGGTAGAATGTGGACCTCCGCTGTGTTCTAAGGTGTCTTGCTGACTGAAACAGGCTTTACCTTACAATTGTCCTGTATTCTTCTCCATTTAATTAGCCCTCTATCATTATCAGGTGTATCAGTCCCTACTCATGGAATCCATACCTTCAGCATTACAGTATGTCCCCACCACTATTCTTCACCATTGGGACTATGTTTTAATGGTGATAAATGATGCTGCCATTCTATAGACACTACTACAAGCCTGTATGCAAATCCCTCACCTCTGGGCCCCAGGTGCCAACAAAAGGAAGCCCAACCATATTCTATAAGCTCAATAGGAAAACAGGAAATCATACACTGATGACGTCAGCTCACATCGAACTTTAATAAACCTAGACATAACACAGCGCAGCCACACCTAGGAATGCCCCGCTCTAATGTTTCACTCAATATGGGCTTGATCACAGAAAAAAGTTGTAAAGTTGGATGTGATCTAATGTTATCAGTGCGCAACTTCCTGCTTTCCTATTGACTTTTGGCTTTCTGTCGCACATAGGGGTTGATTTACTAAAGGCAAATAAATTGTTAACTTTGCAAGGGATTTTTCCTGGAGTTTAGTGAATGAGGTGAAGCTCTGTTGACTTCCATCATCCAATAATGTGCCAACAAAAATGCTTTCGTTTAAAATTTTGCTTGCATGTTATTGGGTATTCTTTGTACAGTAAAACTTCAACACACTTACTATCTCTGGGGCAAATTCCCTTGCAAGGTGCAACATCCCATGCAAAGTGAACAGCCATATTGTCTGTAGTAAATCAACCCCATAGTGTTTTATGCTAAGGCCACAAAATTCAGTTTTAATCTCATCAGACCTTGCTCCATATTTTCTTTGTTTCCAAGCCTTTTGACAAACTCAGAGTACAATTCCCAGTGCAGTTCCTATGCAGTTTCCATTGTGCTCTTTGTTGCTTCTTTGACCAATACCATCTGTCACTGATTCCCATTCAACTCTATCTACATTTGAGTTTGAATATGGATAATAGATTGCACTGCCACGGAGCGACTGCCTGATGTACAATCTCAATATTAAAGCTAGTAATGGGAAGCAACTTACTGGTACATCTTTATGTGAATGTCTTAATGTTCAGTAAACTAATTACTTATACTGAATAGAACACTATAAGCAATGAACATTGCAATCAATGCCAAAAAATGCAGCATAATTAATTTGTGGTGGAGACCAAGAACACTGTATTTTCATAACATTTCCTAGCAGGAAATAACTGCATTTATTTTTATCAAACAGTCCTTAATACATGACTGTGTTCATATGCTGGATTGTCCAAATAACTATCTTCCAAACTGTGATGAATACCATGTCCCTCACAGGCACCTTACTGCTTTTTAACCTCTTCCATACAGGGCTTTTTATACCACTTCCATACCGGGCCTATTCTGGCACTTCTCTCCTACATGTACAAATCATCATTCTTTTGCTAGAAAATTACTCAGAACCCCCAAACATTATATATGTTTTTTTTAGCAGACACCCTAGGGAATAAAATGACGGTCGTTGCAACTTTTTATCTTGCACGGTATTTGCGCAATACTTTTTCAAACGCCTTTTTTTGGGGAAAAAAATGGTTTCATGAATTAAAAAATAACAAAACAGTAAAGTTAGCCCAATTTTTTTGTAAAATATGAAAGCTTATGTTACGCAGAGTAAAAAGATACCTAACATGTCACGCTTTAAAATTGCGCACACTCATGGAATGGCGCCAAACTTCGGTACTTAAAAATCTCCATAGGTTACACTTTGAAATTTTTTACAGGTTACCAGGTTAGAGTTACAGAGGAGGTCTAGTGCTAGAATTGTTGCACGCGCTCTAACGCATGCGGCGATCCCTCACATATGTGGTTTGAACGGCGTTTACATATGCGGGCGGGACTTACGTGTGTGTTTGCTTCTAAGCGCGAGCTATTGGGGACGGGCGTTTTAAAAAATATATATATATATTTTTTTATTTTACTTTTTTTTTTTTTTTTTTACTTTTTTTTTTTACACTTTTTTTTTTTGATCACTTTTATTCCTATTACAAGGAATGTAAACATCCCTTGTAATAGGAATGTGTGTGACAGGAACTCTTTATGGAGAGATGCAGGGTCAATAAGACCCCTCATCTCTCCTCCAGGCTGGAAAGCATGAGATTGTGAAAAAAAATTCAATGGCGGCTTTGTTTACATTTCAGGACCCGGGCGTGACGTCATCACATCGCGCCCGGGCCTCCGACGATCATAGAGATGACTGGTGACCATCTTGTCACCAGTCATCTCTATGCTCATCACGTGACCCACCACCAGCGCCGACGATTCTCTCCGGGTCCCCGATCGAACGGGAGAGCCCGGAGAAGCACCGGATGGCGGCGGGAGGGGGGTGTCCCCTCCCGCCACCTATAAGAATGATCAAACGGCGGAATCGCCACTATGAACATTCTTATGGTGCGCAGGATCGCCGGCACTTCAAAAAGATATCTGAATGATGCCTCTAGCTGCAGGCATCATTCAGATATCCCCCCTCAAAGCTGAGGACGTCATATGACGTCCACCCAGAGGGAGAGAGGGTTCCTGCCGGCGTCATTTTCCAATGGCCCGGTATGGAAGGGGTTAAGGAATTGAAGTCTTTAAGAGAAAAAGTGGTATACATATCTTGCTATGTCTTAGCAAGAGCTGTAATAATAGTCTCAAATCCGAGCTACAACAACATTAGTCACTCAGAAATTCCTGCAGTCACCTGTATTTCTTTCTGCTTACCCCCAACCTGATTATTTAGAAAATGGATCTACCAAAGTGTCTCAGTGATCTGATAAGTCTGTCACATAGTTGCCTTTTGTTCTTGTAGCGGGTGGTTACATTTAGGGGAAGTATCTGAGTGGTATCAAGGCTCAGGAACGCTAATTGTTAGGGTTGTGGACCATTTTTGTCGTGGAGGATATCAATGGTGTCTAGTTCCCTGCGGCCTATAGGTGGCGCTGTCGCCATAGGCCGGGGTTGAACCACCGTTGGAGGGCTGTGCCTTTTGTGTCCCCTCGCGGCAGTGGTACGGCGGGGCGGGGAACCTGCCGTGCTTGCCGGGAGAGGGTATAAAAGGGACAGACCTTTTCCGGTCAAGGTCCGAGCCCCAGGCACCTTCAGCCTGGGGGCTGCTGTTCGTGACACCAAGGTGCCCTTGGCCTGGGTGTGTGTGAGGATGGTCTCCGGGTTCTCTTAGGCCCGGAGACTGAATTTCTGTTCCATCCCCAGACACCTTAGGTCTGGGGGTGAGGTACTTTTGAGAAGGCCAGGGACCCAGTAACCTTCGGCTGGGTTCCGAGAGGGATCGAGGGCTCCCAGGGATCCACCTTGCGAGGGGACCCGTATCCAGGACGAGTAGGCCAGGGAGGTGACCCTTTCTGAAGACCCAGTGCAGAGTCGTGGTGACAGAAGGGGCCTCTGGTAACTCTCCGGAGGGATGGTTTCTCCCTACAGAGGCCTAACTATTCAAGGAAGGAAAAGTGCATGTTCTGTAGGTCATAGTGGCAGTGACTCTACGCGCACCAGGTCAGTGGCAGTGACTACAACTATTCATCAAGTCAGTGGCAGTGACTGTGCACCAAGCTGTTCGTGCTAATCAGAACAGTGCTCCCTTAATCAACGCTGAGTTTGTGCCTGGACCTCTTCCCACCTTATCTGAACTGTTCTCGTCCAACCTGTCTGCTTTCACAGAGACTGTTTATTGTTCTTATAAATAAATATTGAGTTGGACTCTCAGTTGATGTGGACAGTCGTTTTACTGGGGAGAACTAAAGGACTTGTTTCTGGCTACCGCAGAAGCGAGATCAGCTCGGGAGGTTTTCAAACACTGGCTGCAGGCAGGCCCGAGAAACTAACACCGCTCAACCTCCCCATCCAGGAGGGTACGAGCTTGTGGTGCGGTGTGCCTCAGTCTTTCCTGCGGAGGAGCCAAGAAGAGAAAAGCAGGTAAAGGCCAGGGTTGGTGCGCTATATTCTTTCTCTTTTTTTTAAGACAGTTCTGTTTTTTGGATGAACCCCTGCAATTTGTTAATGGTGTAAACTGAAAAAAGTCTTAAGAGTTGCTCTGTTTAATAAGTGTAATTCTCTCTATTCTATTTTTAATTTTTTTTATGGATTTTGCACATTTCTCTTATTTTTTATGCTGGTTGTAATTCCCAGTTTATATTTTGTATGCATTGATGTTGTACAATGCTACTTCTCTTATATGCTGGGGATATTTCTGTCTTTATTTTACTACGAAAATTATTATTAATTCTTGCCCATTATACAGTATTTAGCCATACCCAATTTACAGGCTGCAATGTGGAAAGCCGTAATGGTTTTTGATCACTTTTGTTTTGGTATTTTTTTTAACATGATTTTTAGACCGCTGTTTTCTTCAAAGTGAAAAATCGCCATCATAAGCTTTTGACTTTGGTACAGGCATCCCTATTAATAGAGTTCCCCTCACCTTGTATTGCTGACAACTGAAAATGTTTGGAAAATACATTATTTTCAGTTCTGTTGACACTGGTCACCAAGAAGACCTGGAAGGATGAATCATACCAGGTAAGTTACTAAAATAAAAAAACAAAAACCTGACTGTCATGTATACAGCATAGAGTTTTTGATGTTCTTTTATTGTTCCTACTGACTTTAGCCACCAGGGAGATCCCAAAACAAACAGTACTGCTATAGTGTTGATTTGTAAAACATTGTTAGACCCCATGGGGCTTTCATACTTCCCATGATACAGGAAACAGGAGAACCGTGGTAATCCCATATTGCATTTTGAGGAGTACATGTGAAGGAAGAACATCTTCGGGATTGTTTTCTCCCCAGTTTCAACCCACCCGGTTCTTTACAACAAAGCTTCAAGATTTGTTTACACAGTCTGGCTTATTTGAGTATAGAAGGGATTAACTGCATGTCTAACTGCACATAGACAGCTACCTATGAAGTGGTATACAGTGGGTCAAAAAAGTATTTAGTCAGCCACCAATTGTGAAAGTTCTCCCACTTAAAAAGATGAGAGAGGCCTCTAATTGTCATCATAGGCATACCTCAACTATGAGAGACAAAATGTGGAAACAAATCCAGACAATCACATTGTCCGATTTGGAAAGAATTTATTTGCACATTATGGTGGAAAATAAGTATTTGGTTAATATCAAAAGTTCATCTCAATACTTTGTTATATTTCCTTTGTTGGCAATGACAGAGGTCAAACGTTTTCTGTAAATCTTCACAAGGTTGTCACACACTGTTGCTGGTATGTTGGCCCATTCCTCCATGCAGATCTCCTCTAGAGCAGTAAGGTTTTGGGGCTGTCGCTGGGCAACACGGACTTTCAACTCCCTCCAAAGGTTTTCTATGGGGTTGAGATCTGGAGACTGGCTAGGCCACTCCAGGACCTTGAAATGTTTCTTACGAAGCCACTCCTTCATTGCCCGGGTGGTGTGTTTGGGATCATTGTCATGCTGAAAGACCCAGCCATGTTTCATCTTCAATGCCCTTGCTGATGGGAGGAGGTTTGCACTCAAAATCTCACGATACATGGCCCCATTCATTCTTTCATGTACACGGATCAGTCGTCCTGTTCCCTTTGCAGAGAAACAGCCCCAAAGCATGATGTTGCCACCCCCATGCTTCATAGTAGATATGGTGTTCTTTGGTTGCAACCCAGCATTCTCTCTATTCCAAACACGACGAGTTGTGTTTCTACCAAACAGTTTTACTTTGGTTTCATCTGACCATATGAAATTCTCCCAATCCTCTTCTGGATCATCCAAATGCTGTCTACAAACCACAGACGGGCCCGGACATGTACTGGCTTATACAGGGGGACATGTCTGGCACTGCAGGATCTGAGTCCCTGATGGCGTAGTGTGTTACTGATGGTAGCCTTTGTTACGTTGGTATGATAATGATTACACAGAGGCCTGCTGCCCTGTCAGAGCACTCGCCTGCATTTGGCAATATAGCAGTCTCCAGACAGTGAAGCACCTCCACAAAAGCAACATGTTACATAGTCAGACATCTTCGTAAAAGACAAGGTCCCAGGTCCTCAGTTCTTGTAAATCCTCATTTACAGGTAATGCACTTGCCATTACTTATGTAGAAACTGAAGCCACTAAAGGTTAAGCAGTTTTTGCTGAACAAGAAACCCAGGTGAAGAAAGAGATTGAAATGGTATAGGTTGGAGAGGGCACAACAAGATCCTGAATAGGCACACCAAGAAGCATCATTAGAAAAACAGATGGATAAAAATGCAGCTAGAGGCAGCTATGAAAATGCAAAAATGGTGATTGCTAGCTGAGGAAATGCAACACATAGCTTTGCTGGAAGTGCAGAAAACATTCCTAGAATGAAACCCAGAGAAGCTTGCCATAAAGAAGGAAGCAGCAACCACCATAGCTGAAGCAGAGGCCTTAGAATCAGCCATATACTTCAGGAGTGTATTCAATCAAGAGCCCGCATTTCAAGATTATTCTGGGTTTGTCTCAAAACTCCAAGCCAAGTAGCAACACTCATGTACAAGAGATAAAAAAAATACAACATTGAGTAGACACTGTGCCACTGCAAGACAGCGACAAGACTCAGACACCAAGATTACACAACACCTTTTCAACTCTTCAATCCACCTCTTCACTGCCTCAGACACATACAGACACATACAGCACAGCTGAGCCTTGCGCCCCCCTCCTCACAGGATTTGACTTGCAGTAGCGGGAGCCAAAGGCTCTTGTGAGAGCAGGGAGAGACCAGATGCACCCAGGTGCAGAGGTGGATCAATAGAGGACTATGTAAATGTTTGGGGGGCACACAGCAAGTGTTAAAACAATTTTTAGCTTAAAGGAGAAGTCCAGCCTGAGCTTTTTAGGCTGGGCTTCTCCTCTGGGTCACAGGAGTGCAATTCGTTTTGCACTCCTGTGACCCGTTTTCAGTGGAGAGTGGTCTGAAGTCTGCTCTCCGTAGACGTCACTGCCATCAGTCGAGGCAGCGCGTCATCCTGACTTCCAAGTCTGGATCCACCAGCTGCCTTGATTGATGGCAGTCTCAGTGTTGCGACCTCACCCCTCTCACCCCTTCTCATTCTCGGCTTGTCTTTCTTTGTCTAGGGGTGTTAGTGCTGGGGGGAGGGATAAGATACACCATGGCCCATGTCCTCCATAGTGAAGAGGTGAAGGCTAGAAAGATCGGGCTTTGTGTAGGTGTCCTAGAGTCAAGTCCTGTACTTCGTCCCTGACTCCTTTGCTCCTAGTAACCAAAGTTCCAACCAGTGAATAGGTCCAACACAGTTTTATTCTTCTCAGCGAATAAACACACAGCATGGTTAAGTTGGGTTCTTTTGCAACAACTTAGTCTCAATGGGGTTAGGTCAAGGCACAATCTTTTGCCTTCTCTTGCCAACCGCAGTGGTATCACCAGTGGCGAATAGTCACTGCCACTGACTATGTGAAATAGAATGTGAATTACCTTCGCTAACATGGCCCCTGTCATGGGAAAGATATCTGTCCAAGGGAGATACCGGAGGCCTCTCTGTCACCAGCAATGCTGCGCCGGACTCTCCAGAGAAGTTCTGCACACCAGACCTCACGAACTCAGACACTGGCACCCAAGGAGTTAGGGCCCCCTCGGATTCCTCCACCCTCGCTGAACTCAGTTGAAGGTACTGAGCCCCAGGCATCCGCCATAGTACCTCACCCCAGGCTAAAGGTGCCTGAGATGGACTCCATCTCCGCTCCGGCCAGGTCAAAGGCACCCGGGCCCAGAACACCGGAACGCCAGCACCCAAGCTGAAGGTGCCTGGGTGCGGCCACGTCCTCCGACTCTGCACTCTAAACCCCCAGGTCAGGGTGTCCGCCCCTTTTATCTCCTCTCCCTTCGTGCCACAGCGGGTTCCCCGCCCCGCTGTACCAGCTCCAGGGGAGGACAAAAAGGCACAGTCCTGCGGTGTGAGTTCACCTCCGGCCCCCGGCAACAACGCCACCTATAGGCCCAGGGAATCTCACACCACCAGAGTCCTCCAAGAACCATAAAAGGACCTCAGATTCCCTAGCAATCAGTGCATCAGGGTTACACTACCACCCAGATGCTTCCCCTAAATTCAAATACCCGCTACACTCTCCCCCCGGTGATTTGACACTGGTCCCCAGTGTCTGGTGCAAACCCATGTCTCCCAAGAAGTGGAAAACATAAGTCTGACCCAGAGACCAACTACACAATTTAACCCTGAATTGTGCCAAGACCTAAAATGGGAAAAGGGAAAATAGAAATGTAAAACAATAGAACTTTCAATAAAATACTCTTTAACATTTACACATGTACAATTCCCCCCTTGCTATCTAAGGACCACCCCATTCTCAGCAGCCTTGACAGACGAGTCTCCTGCAGAGGGGAAAAAAAACAATACACATCCTAACATCATATATTTGTTTGCTTGGAATGAATGGGTCTGTCCGAGAAGAAACCCATTCACTCCAATGAGTGTTGCATAGTGTTAAAAAAAAAAAAACAATCGTTGCGCAACACTGCCACCTGGTGACAATGCCGCGGTAAAGACACTTATCACTTCCAGATGAACTTTCCTCTCTTGATCTTTCCTCTGTGCCCTACACTGACTAAACCCCAAAGTCAATGATTTCTCTGAAGTGCAAGGAGAAGGAGGGAGAACAAAACAGTAACAGCTCTCATTTCTCCAAAGAGTAGAACGCCCAAATACAAAAAAAAACTAGGGCACAGTCCTTGTGTTCTGGCAAAGGCACTCCGGAAAGTTCAGCAATGAGCAGCAAGAAAGAACACACAGGAGTCTCTGTCTCCTAAAGGTAAAACTTTGGATGTGGCAGGAACACAGGCTTCAAATGCTTGTCAAAAGCCTCCACGTTGTACTCAACATCTCCTCCATCCTTGTGACAAATCACCACTCTGTCCGCATGGATATGCCTTCCCAGCATCCACTTAGCTTTGTAGTCCTGAAAATTCTTGGTGACCATTGGTGAGCAAGAAAAGTATCTGCGTGAGGTACTTTAAGTTTGTCCCAAACAAAGGTATCGTACCACCTCCGGCAAAAAACTTCCACCTCGTAGAACAATTCCTGACGCAGGTATGGGTACTCCCACCCATACTCTTGGGCAACCTTCTGGCCAAAGAGACGCTGCAGCCTAGCCAAAGGTGGCATAGTGGCACGGTCTCCTTTTCCGGGCAACACAAATGCTTCTGGATGGCGAAGTGCGTTATCCACCTCGATAGATCTGGGCACAGGAGCCCGCAGTGACTGGCGTTGCACTCCCGCAACAGGAGCAGGTGGAATGGACGTTGAATCCAGAAGAGGGATCTCAGACAGTGGACCATATTCTTCCCTCGGCGCCGAGGCCTCCACCCGGGGTGTACTATCCCCAGTAGACATAGGTGGGTCCCTTGTGACATGGGACGAGGGTAACTTCATCTTGTCTTCAACTGAACCACCAGTCCTGAACAGCCGGGACAGATCACACCGAGGGCCTCTATGTCTCTGCAGGTGTACAGAGCCAATCGCCCCCGGGGCCTTAGTCTGATTCCTGTATCCGTAACGGGAGCAGCAAAGGAAGTCATGTCCGTGAAAGAAGAAGCTGAAATCCACTGAGTATTTGAAGTCATCTTTCCTGTTCGCTGCTCCAATGCGCACTGACCCACCCGTGCCGGAATCTCCACGTGCGTACGTCCACATGGCCAGACTCCTCCCACATTCTGCACCTGTTTGCAGGCTTTCCCTTTTCCCCGCCCACGAACTACGCAGCTGTCATTTGCCTTGTGGCGCGTTGGCCAATATGGCCGACCTACTCGGAACTCCTCCGGGCAGCAAAGTTCAAATTCAGACACCATACACATCCCGGATACGATGCCCCCACGTGTAGCGACCTCACCCCTCTCACCCTTTCTCATTCTCGGCTTGTCTTTCTTTGTATAGGGGTGTTAGTGCTGGGGGAGGGATAAGATACACCATGGCCCATGTCCTCCATAGTGAAGAGGTGAAGGCCAGAAAGATCGGGCTTTGTGTAGGTGTCCTAGAGTCAAGTCCTGTACTTCGTCCCTGACTCCTTTGCTCCTAGTGACCAGAGTTCCACACAGTGAATAGGTCCAACACAGTTTTCTTCTTCTCAGCGAATAAACACACAGCACGGTTAAGTTGGGTTCTTTTGCAACAACTTAGTCTCAATGGAATTAGGTCGAGGCACAATCCTTTCCCTTCTCTTGCCAACCACTGTGGTATCACCAGTGGCGAATAGTCACTGCCACTGACTATGTGAAATAGAACGTGAATTACCTTCGCTAACACGGCCCCTGTCAGGGGAAGGATATCCGTCCAAGGGAGATACCGGAGGCCTCTCTGTCACCAGCGATGCTGCGCCAGACTCTCCAGAGAGGTTCAGTACACCAGACCTCACGAACTCAGACACGGGCACCCAAGGAGTTAGGGCCCCCTCGGATTCCTCCACCCTCGCGGAACTCAGTCGAAGGTACTGAGCCCCAGGCATCCGCCATAGTACCTCACCCCAGGCTAAAGGTGCCTGAGATGGACTCCATCTCCGCTCCGGCCAGGTCAAAGGCACCCGGGCCCGGAACACCGGAACGCCAGCACCCAAGCTGAAGGTGCCTGGGTGCGGCCACGTCCTCCGACTCTGCACTCTGAACCCCGTGGTCAGGGCGTCTGCCCCTTTTATTTCCTCTCCCTTCGAGCCACAGCGGGTTCCCCGCCCCGCTGTACCAGCTCCAGGGGAGGACAAAAAGGCACAGTTCAGCGGTGTGAGTTCACCTCCGGCCCCCGGCAACAACGCCACCTATAGGCCCAGGGAATCTCACACCACCAGAGTCCTCCAAGAACCATAAAAGGACCTCAGATTCCCTAGCAATCAGTGCATCTGTGTTACACTACCACCCAGATGCTTCCCCTAAATTCAAATACCCGCTACACTCTCCCCCCGGTGATTTGACACTGGTCCCCAGTGTCTGGTGCAAACCCATGTCTCCCAAGAAGTGGCAAACATAAGTCTGACCCAGAGACCAACTACACAATTTAACCCTGAATTGTGCCAAGACCTAAAATGGGAAAAGGGAAAATAGAAATGTAAAACAATAGAACTTTCAATAAAATACTCTTTAACATTTATACATGTACAATTCCCCCCTTGCTATCTAAGGACCACCCCATTCTCAGCAGCCTTGACAGACGAGTCTCCTGCAGAGGGGAAAAAAAACAATACACATCCTAACATCATATATGTGTTTGCTTGGAATGAATGGGTCTGTCCGAGAAGAAACCCATTCACTCCAATGAGTGTTGCATAGTGTTAAAAAAAAAACAACAATCGTTGCGCAACACTGCCACCTGGTGACAATGCCGCGGTAAAGACACTTATCACTTCCAGATGAACTTTCCTCTCTTGATCTTTCCTCTGTGATCCTACACTGACTAAACCCCAAAGTCAATGATTTCTCTGAAGTGCAAGGAGAAGGAGGGAGAACAAAACAGTAACAGCTCTCATTTCTCCAAAGAGTAGAATGCCCAAATACAAAAAAAAACTAGGGCACAGTCCTTGTGTTCCAGCAAAGGCACTCCGGAAAGTTCAGCAATGAGCAGCAAGAAAGAACACACAGGTGTCTCTGTCTCCTAAAGGTAAAACTTTGGATGTGGCAGGAACACAGGCTTCAAATGCTTGTCAAAAGCCTCCACGTTGTACTCAACATCTCCTTCATCCTTGTGACAAATCACCACTCTGTCCGCATGGATATGCCTTCCCAGCATCCTCTTAGCTTTACAGTCCTGAAACTTCTTGGTGACCGTTGGTGAGCAAGAAAAGTATCTGCGTGAGGTACTTTAAGTTTGTCCCAAACAAAGGTATCGTACCACCTCCGGCAAAAATCTTCCACCTCGTAGAACAATTCCTGACGCAGGTATGGGTACTCCCACCCATACTCTTGGGCAACCTTCTGGCCAAAGAGTAGCTGCAGCCTAGCCAAAGGTGGCATAGTGGCACGGTCTCCTTCTCCGGGCAACACAATTGCTTCTGGATGGCGAAGTGCGTTATCCACCTCAATAGATCTGGGCCCAGGAGCCCGCAGTGACTGGCGTTGCACTCCCGCAACAGGAGCAGGTGGAATGGACGTTGAATCCAGAAGAGGGATCTCAGACAGTGGACCATATTCTTCCCTCGGCGCCGAGGCCTCCACCCGGGGTGTACTATCCCCAGTAGACATAGGTGGGTCCCTTGTGACATGGGACGAGGGTAACTTCATCTTGTCTTCAACTGAACCACCAGTCCTGAACAGCCAGGACAGATCACACCGAGGGCCTCTATGTCTCTGCAGGTGTACAGAGCCAATCGCCCCCGGGGCCTTAGTCTGATTCCTGTATCCGTAACGGGAGCAGCAAAGGAAGTCATGTCCGTGAAAGAAGAAGCTGAAATCCACTGAGTATTTGAAGTCATCTTTCCTGTTCGCTGCTCCAATGCGCACTGACCTACCCGCGCCAGAATCTCCACGTGCGTACGTCCACATGGCCAGACTCCTCCCACATTCTGCACCTGTTTGCGGGCTTTCCCTTTTCCCCGCCCACGAACTACGCAGCTGTCGTTTGCCTTGTGGCGCGTTGGCCAATATGGCCGACCTACTCGGAACTCCTCCGGGCAGCAAAGTTCAAATTCAGACACCATACACATCCCGGATATGATGCCCCCATGTGTAGCGACCTCACCCCTCTCACCCTTTCTCATTCTAGGCTTGTCTTTCTTTGTCTAGGGGTGTTAGTGCTGGGGGAGGGATAAGATACACCATGGCCCATGTCCTCCATAGTGAAGAGGTGAAGGCCAGAAAGATCGGGCTTTGTGTAGGTGTCCTAGAGTCAAGTCCTGTACTTCGTCCCTGACTCCTTTGCTCCTAGTGACCAGAGTTCCACACAGTGAATAGGTCTAACACAGTTTTATTCTTCTCAGCGAATAAACACACAGCACGGTTAAGTTGGGTTCTTTTGCAACAACTTAGTCAGTGCATCTGGGTTACACTACCACCCAGATGCTTCCCCTAAATTCAAATACCCGCTACACTCTCCCCCCGGTGATTTGACACTGGTCCCCAGTGTCTGGTGCAAACCCATGTCTCCCAAGAAGTGGCAAACATAAGTCTGACCCAGAGACCAACTACACAATTTAACCCTGAATTGTGCCAAGACCTAAAATGGGAAAAGGGAAAATAGAAATGTAAAACAATAGAACTTTCAATAAAATACTCTTTAACATTTACACATGTACAATTCCCCCCTTGCTATCTAAGGACCACCCCATTCTCAGCAGCCTTGACAGACGAGTCTCCTGCAGAGGGGAAAAAAAACAATACACATCCTAACATCATATATTTGTTTGCTTGGAATGAATGGGTCTGTCCGAGAAGAAACCCATTCACTCCAATGAGTGTTGCATAGTGTTAAAAACAAAAAAAACAATTGTTGCGCAACACTGCCACCTGGTGACAATGCCGCGGTAAAGACACTTATCACTTCCAGATGAACAGTCCTGTGGTGTGAGTTCACCTCCGGCCCCCGGCAACAACACCACCTATAGGCCCAGGGAACCTCACACCACCAGAGTCCTCCAAGAACCATAAAAGGACCTCAGAATCCCTAGCAATCAGTGCATCTGGGTTACACTACCACCCAGATGCTTCCCCTAAATTCAAATACCCGCTACATCAGCATCTCAGCGAGCCGCTGAGATGCTAAGACGGCTGCTCCCCGCCCCTCCACAGCTCAGTGCTCCAATGAGCGTGGAGAAGTAGAGCTGACTGACAGTCAGCATCGTTCTGCTCAGGGGGAGCGAGAACCAAGCCATCGGCGGTGTTCGTGGCTCGGTTCTCAGTGCAGAGATGCCGGGGGTCAGATGCAGCATCAGTCTGATGCTGGATCCACCAAGGTAAGTATGAATAGCCGATAAAAACCCCAATACTTCTCTTTTAATGCAGGGAATGCATTGAGCTAAAAAAATGTTTTAACTTTAGAATAATGGGCCTAGAATTATTGCTCTTACTATGATGTGTGGTGATTTGTAACATGTGTAGCACAAACCTACATTGCTTCATGCATGCTTCCATTTACATATGTCCGATTTACATACGTCCATGCGTGTATGTGTGTGTGTGGGGGGGGGGGCGCGGTTCAAAAGATTTTTGGGAGAGGATTTTAAGTGCTTAGGTCAGCCAAATGGGATGCATGTTTTGGTGACAGGTTCCCTTTAATGAGATATCAGGGGTCTAAAAGGCCCCAGATGTCTCAACTGTTCTCCAATGAAACCAATTAGGTGCAGCATCACACTCCATAAAGCTTTTTCCCCAGCCATACTGGCTGGAGAAAGTGACACCAGGACCCAGAAGAGATGGGGGTAGCAGAGACCGGCCAAGTATGGGGTGTGTGGAAGCTATCCAGCAGCTGCACAGCCATTGGATCACTTCCATCTGACAGACAATAAACAGCTTGTCCAGCATGTCAGATATTTACACACTTCCAGTGGCTGCAGCCACTGGGAGTGTATATAAAAAAAAAACTGCTGCCATGGATGTACTATAATCTTTAGAGGCAGTAAATGGGTCAAAAACTCTGAAGAATCTGGTAGTACAATACAAAGTACAGTGTTTGACTATAGTGCCAAATTTGAGGGGTGACTCTCTAAATAATGTCTTCCTGACAGGTTCAGATTTTAACAAAATTACTTTTGGGAGTGCTCCCCCCACTTTCACAGACTCTGTTGGTTTCCTAGCTGACATCTAACATATTGCATGTTCCATTGCTGAATGAAAATAGTATTTTAACCTCTAGCTGAATTGTAAAAGAAAAATAGTGGCACTGATATCACAGTATTACAATCAATACTATAATGAAAAATAAATGAATAAACACCATGTGACAAGTGAAAAGTAATTAGTGGCAATAATTAAAGTCCATAAAAATAATCCAGTTATTTCTCTCTGTGAAAATTCTTTCTATAGCCGTAGTACTATATCTAATCTTCCACCACACCGTATGTGACAGTGATTCCGCTCCCCTTTAAGAAACGCACTAACCAGATTTAGGTGCCTTGCACTCTCTTGCTCGGCATGAACGCTTTTACCCTCAAAGGGTTAAACACACCCACCGATATCCAACTGTGCAAACGGAAAAGGATCTCTCCACATGAAAATGAAATAAGTGCTCCAATAGTATGATAATGTAAAATCAATTTAATGAATAAAATCTTCAACTATTACACTCACATAAATCCAAATAAAGTCAGCATAAAAGACAATTATCCTGTTAACAGCCAGTGGTGGTATATTTTGGTCACGCCGAACCCACGGTGTGCAATCTGTGTCTCACCCTCGCTCTTCAGACTTGGAACGTCACGTCCATTTTGATGTCAAACGTCACAGCTGGTTACCGTAAAGCCACGCCTGAATGCGTTTTATCATCACGACTTATTCATGGGATTGGCTGTATGGCACGGCAACCCTTTCCTTTATAGTCCTCGTGTTGATTGCTGGCGGAAGTGTTTTTGCTGCGCATGCGCACACCTCGTGTCCCCGCAATCACAATAGACCAGCCAGTACGCTGTTCACAATCACATTACGGAACATCCCATTGGTTTCAGTCAGCAAACAAATAACGCAATTCTTATCATTGTCCCCACTAGAGAAAATTCACAATTACCCATAGTGGGGTGGATAGTATTCCTCATAATATTAAAATACACATTTCTAATGGTTAAAACAGACCTTATTAAAAATACCCTCCAATATCAAAATAGCCAGAATGTATCTTATATATTATTTATTTATTTTTTAAATTATTTTTATTGTAGCAGTTCAATTCTGGTACAAAACAGAGCCTATTGGGCATACCCAGGCTCGGACGTACAACAGCAAACATAACTAAAACAAACAAAAAAAAAAACAATAAAACAAAAAGAACCCCCCCCGGTACGCTCAGACCACCTATGCAGTGCGAAATACACATGTTAGTCCAGTTAAACTTCAGAATTTAGTCCAGAAGATAGTCCCTCCCTCAGACTCTAGTCACCCAGAAAATTCTTAACAGGCATAACAAGAATTCAAAGTTCCGTTAACTAAGGATGGTTGAATTATTGAACGGAATATTTACTAGTCATCTAAAGAGTCTACATTTGTAGACAGGGATTCCACCCAGATGCCCCATATTTTGTGAAATTTCTTAGCACATCCTCTAGACAAGTAAGTGGCCTTATACAACGGGAGAGCAGAGTTGATTAATCAATTCCAGAGATTGACGGATGGTGCAGCAGAAAATTTCCACCGGAGTACAATGACCTTGCGTGCATAAAAGACTAATAATCCCAGGAGGGTTCTGACTGCTCGGCTATGAGCCAGAGGCTCGACAAGACCCAGTAGGCACACCTCCACCGTCAGCGGTATCTGGATGGTGGTAACAGCGGAGACAACCGCAGCCACCTCCCTCCAAAAATGGTTTATTTGGGGACAGGACCAGAATATATGAATAAAATCTGCCGACGGAGCAACACACCTCCAGCACGAACCTGGGACAGACGGTAATATTTTATGTAGACGTGAGGGTGTCTAATACACCCTATGCATGATCTTAAATTTTATTAGTCTATCTCTTGCCAAAACCAATTGTGTGAAGGAACATTCCCAAGCATCCTCCCAGTCCTCTGTATCCATGCCTGGGAAGTCCTCCACCCACTTGGCCTTAAGAGTTTCAAGTCTCACGTGTATGTTAGGTGACTATTATATATTAGTTAAAGTGTCTTTAACACCCCCCTAATTAATTATAGTTACATAATTAAGATATCAAAACTGCATATCCAAATTATATTAAACATTTTTTTACATATGTATATATCCCAAAAAATATATATACTGTGTATAAAATACCCTATATTCATTACCCATTATTCTAGACCCCATAGAACAATTAATTTCTCTCTCAGAGCAAATTGTATTTATTTAAAAATTATTGATAAAACAATGGAGATCCAGCTCAATGTTCAAACCTTTAGGGAAAATACTTTTTAATTAAAAAATCCATCTGGTTTCTCTTTGGGATAAATCACATACCCGATTTGAACCCCTTCATGATGGAAAGACATAATTTATTCCACAGAACTGTAGCAATGTGTGATCTTGATTGTGTTTCTCTTTAAAATTTAGGGAGACACTGTGGTGTCTAAAGCCCTTTTTTATATTAGGCAGATGTTCAGCAATACGAATCTTAAGGAATCTTTTAGTTCTCCCCACATAATATAATCCACAGGGGCATCATAGTAGATACACAACATGTGAAGAATTGCACGTGATGAATTCATCTATAGAGAACGTTTCATGGTCAGCATTCGTAACAATAGACATGCCCCTGTTATTCACTTTCACTGTTCTACAATATATGCATTTCCTGCATGAATAAAACCCCTTTAGGTCAACTCTTATCGTTTGTTGGCCAGGTGGATCCAAGATTTTTCTTACCACCTGGTCACCAAAATTTTGGGATCTTTTATATATAAATTTAGGTTGGTCCGGTTCCATTGCTACCTTGTTAGAGGGGCAGACAGAAATCTCTTCAGATTTATTTGGTTCAGAGATAATGATCCCTCCGAAAACATCATAGAGTTCCTTCTCCCCAAGTTGCTAACAGCCATTCCACTAAAAAGACTGAGTATGACTCAAATGCTAGACAATTCATTGGAAAAAATTCTATGGGGATGATTGTTTAAACTTTTTGCCTTCAAATGAGTCTGCAATCAGTTTCCTCAAAAGCTCATAACAAATGCTTGCTTTTTCAAATCTCAGGTTTCACAAGATTGCTTCCAACAGCCAGGGGCGGTGTTAGAAGTCATGGGGCCCCGTACAGCCTACCTGACAGGACCCCCTTCAACCACGCCCTTGCTCCTTTTTTTTTTAGATCCCCATATCTGTCTTCTGGCCTCCAAAGCATCTGATCAAACTAAGATCAGTTTGATCAGATGCTTGTTCAAGTCGGTAATGGCTTCTTTATGTGAGACCGAAACAAGAAGTGGTAAAATGTTCGTCACTTCTGGTTTCTGAGATCACACGGTGGGAGGAATGACATCCATCCCTCTCACTGTGTCCCAGTAAGTGGATGCTACTGGTCACATCTTAAAAGCAGTAAAGGCTGTGGTGGGATCCCCTTCCACTGTCTGTAAAAGTAATCCAGGGGCTTCTTAGCCACTACAATTACTTTTACTTTGTGCAGAGTCGATGGGGCTAAAAAATTATATCTCGATCATTGCTGTAGTGATGACCAAGATATCAACCTTCCAAACCAGTGACGATTGGAAGCAGTTAAAGGGGATTGGTTTGGGGGGCAGTAAAAATACAGCTCCACTGTACGTTTACTGCTCCCCCAAATGAAGTTTAAAGTAGCATGTTTCTTATTATCAGGTTACAATTATCACACAGGCAGTGCAGTAAGCAGGGGCTCTATCATGGCTTTATCATGGCTCTGTCATGGCTCTATGTCACATGGCTGTTGGGTGCTAGCTGGCTTAGTTAACTTATGGCTGTATTGTATATAACAGACTGTAACTGTATAACCATAACAAAGTCAGCACCCAAAAGCAATGTGACACAGAGCCATGACAGAGACCCTGCTGTGCTGCCTGTGTGATGATTGTAACCTTGTAACCTGCTGTGCTGTGATAAACATAATGCGACACAGTGAGTATTCTTTCCTCCATTCCCCACTCACTGTGTCCAGTGCAGCCACGATCTCCCCCTGCTGTTCCCTGTCAGCCACTCAACTTCTTCACATCTCATGAGAAAAGCAGCCAGGAGCCGAACGGAGACTCACAGTATCACTCTGCCAGCTGGGACTAATAGAATAGTGGGGCGGCATGATGTACATGCACCCCGAAAATAGAGAAATAGTCCCTCCGCTCTGCTCCTCTCCTGTGCCCCTGTGTTGACCAGATGAGACCCAGGAAAATAATATACACACTCTGTAAGCAAGTGGAAGTGGGGAAAAGTGTAGAAAACATTTTTTTTTAAATGCAGCAACGAATTGTCAAGATGCCCGGGCCCCACTGTGTAGCTGATCTGGGTGGGCCCGGTACATCAGGGCTGGTTGTACTGCCCTATCAGCGGCCCTGCCAACAGCAGAGAAGTCATGGAAACTTTTCTTTTGTAAGACCACTCAAATGATAGCTAGGTAGTGTTAGGTTACATCAACTATGAGGTCATGGGATTCTATGTTTATGTTAACAAAAGAGTGCTACGAATCAAAATATCAAGAGCTGGCAACCACCTTAAAGAAACAAAGCGGTTCTTCAGACCTGTATATCCACTTGAAGACCAAGAAATTTCTGGCACTATTTGTTTACATGTAACAATCAGTATTTGCTAGAAGATTTCTTAGAACCCCCAAAGATTATATATTTTTTAAAGCAGATGCCCTAAAGAATAAATTGGTGGTCACTGCAATTTTCTATCTCACACAGTATTTGCTCAGCAGTTTTTCAAATACAATTTTTCGGAAAAAAAAACAAATATTTGGTAACATATAAAACGTGATGTTCACTAAGTGGAGACGTGCCCATAGACAGCATACTTTAGCAGCTGTGGCTTCTCTGTATACTTCCTTCATATTTACCCCAGCTACCCCAGATTGCTTCATCTGGCAGATGTCTATGCCTTGGAAAGATAGAGGCCTATTCCAATACGGCCATCTGGTGGACCCCAGGACTAGGATTTTGCAATCTTTCCAGGATCTCCAAAGTGCCTATGATCTCCCTAAATAAGCTTTCTATTGATACTTGCAAATTTGCCATCACGCCCAATCCCTGACTACCGTCCTACAATTTTCTATATTAAGCCCCTGTCAAGCAAAGGGTTATCTCCCAAATATATAAAGTGTTGATTTCTCTGACCTCTCAGCCTCCTCCAAAACACCACTATATGCAAAAATGGGAACAAATTCTGGGGGAGGAGCTACACTTCACAACTTGGCAGAAAATTTGGTCTCAGGGAGCTAAGAGTTTAATCTGCACTCTATATAAAGAAAATCAATACAAGATACTCTTTCACTGGTACTACACTCCAGATAAGTTACGATCCATCTATCCTTCGGCATATAACAGATGTTGGAGATGTATGGATGATCTTGGATCTTAGCTGTTAGGATTGCTTTTACAAGAGAGCCGACCATTGGCTCTAAAAAACGGTACCGGGATGATGCCTGCAGCTGCAGGTATGTCGCTGGTCGTCAAGTGGATATGAGCTACTTTTATTGATGTCAATAGAGAATACAAATAATGGTATCGGTTGTTATCAGATGGAGGGTGTCATACCCCCAACATAGGGGGTACTGTTCCTTTCTTGGTTTGTAAAGCTGTTTTAGCATTGTTTGAGCCCTACAGTACCTCTGTACTTCCCTCCCGGAAGACAACAGGAGTATACTGGGAAGCCCACAAACCACTATGAGGGGCACATGTGAAAAAAACATCTTCCCAGAGCCTCCAAGAGCCCAGGCACCATGTCTCAGCACATTTGGAGAAAAAAAAACACCTGTCTCTCCTTTTAATGGCATCATTGCTGGTGAGCTTTTGACTTACACCTGTATTTTAATTGTTAAATCCACCAGCAACTCTGTTTGTTATATTCGTAAATTTGACCGTATGTTTTTGCTTATTTTCACCCAGCCCTGTTTTTTTACAATAAAATTTCAGGTTTGTTTAGTCTGGTTCATTAAAGGATAGCAATTTTAAGCTGCATTTTGAACTGAACGCAGCCCACAGGGTAATGTGTAGTGAGCACAGAACACTGATATTGATTCTTAGACTTCCACAAAACTAGGAGAAAAACTAAAAAGAAAAGCTTTGGCTTTAGCTATTGTAGCACCACCCTCTCCTCCTAGGGTAAAGGAGAGGCACCCATGCCACAAGCCCGTGTCCTCTAGTTTAGAGGTCAGGCGGTGTATATGTACCTGGGTCCCGCAGCAAGTTACCTCCTTCCACTGGTTCCCATCTCCAGAGTGCAGAGACGAGTCTGTACTTTTCCCTGTTCAATAAAGTCAATGTCCAAACACTTAAACTCCAACATTGAGTTTATTTTGTATCTTTGCTTGATAGGTAAGAGAAAGAGTAGGTGAGAGACAATAGTTGAACTAGAGCAGATTCAGGCACAGAACTCCCAGATTCATCACTACTCGGTCCCGAGTGGGTACAGCTCACCTAGATAGTCCCTCAATGGTCCTAGCAGCCGATGTGGAGCTTGAACAAGCAATTTATTCCTCCAAGGACAAGTTCAGTCTGTCCTCAAAGAGCAGCAGCACTCCGCAGGGTCAGTTCTGCGGAGCATAGGATCCTTCCCTCCGACAGGTCACCAGGCCTTTCCCGAGACAGCAATCTAACCATCACTTATCTCCTGTTATGGGACCGATCCTCCCCTGGCTTCCTTTTGGTCAGAGCAGATACCCTCCCCTGGGTATCCTGGGACTCCTAAATTCTGCCTGTATACCCAGTTGAAGGTACTGGGCCTACCCGGAACATTGCGGTCTCTGGCCGAAGGTGCCCGAGACTCCATAGTTAGGGTACGCACCCCCCTCCTTAGGGGGCACACTCCTCCGGGTACTGGTCCCCTGGTCTCTCCCAATAAAATGGCATCTGCCTCTTTTATATACCCTCCCAGCATGCACAGCAGGCAGAACCAGCCCGCAGCATAGTAGCCGAGAGAGGACATCCAATAGTGCCAATGCAACCTATGGTTCAACCCTGACCCAACATGGCAGTGCCACTTACAGGCCACAGGGAACTCTACATAGGCACACAGCAATAATGCAGAGTCCAGAACAATTAGAAGGCCCGAACCATACTAGTGCTCGGGTCATCCCCCTAAATTTGGACATAGGGACCCCCTAAATTCGGAGTACCTGCTACACTATATTTTAACTCACCACTAATTATAGTTCAAATAGGTTGTAAGCTAGCTAACTTAGATTGATCAGGAATTAGGTGTGGAGGGAGGAGTATTACGTTATAAATACACACAATACATCACCCAAAGGAAATTCATTGATAGCGCCCTGTGGGAGGGGCGAAACATGTCAGATTTCCTATACCATGTAAATGGATATGTTTTAAACTATTTGATTTTATCATAAAACAGAATTACACTATGTGAATCTTTTTATGCTATTTATTTACACCATGTACAAGCATCCCATTACCCAATGATTAAGGAGTGACAAAAGAGGACTAAAAATCTCAGCAGACCCAGTATATCCACACAAGCAAATTTGACTCCTGTCATTGGGAGTACATAGCAGCTAGAGTGATGAAGGAGGACTACAAAGCTCAGCAGACCTAGGATATTTGCACAAGTGCATATGACTCCTGTCATTGGGAGTCCATAGCAGCGGGTGAGTGAGTGGGCACACAGGAGGGGAGCACCATTGGCACTGCATTTGAGTTTACAGCACTTGGCACTTTAGCACGATGAAAACTTTATTTCACCATTAAGAAGATTTGAGATAATGGACTTTATGTGAATTATGATGTATTTTATTTAATTTATTTGTATTAATCATTCATGGTTGATTGGTATTTCTTTTGTTTATATTCAAATATGAGGTAATAGAAAGAACCCATATAGGGTAGCGCTCTCTTTATCACAATTTTTTTCACTTACACCATAAGCGCGGGAATATATATGAAAGTGGTTTACACACACACGTATACACAGGTGAAACTCGAAAAATTAGAATATTGTGTAAAAGTTCATTAATTTTACTAATGCAACTTAAAAGGTGAAACTAATATATGAGATAGACTCATTACATGCAAAGCAAGATAGTTCAAGCCGTGATTTGTCATAATTGTGATGATTATGGCTTACAGCTCATGAAAACCCCAAATCCACAATCTCAGAAAATTTGAATATTGTGAAAAGGTGAAATATTCTAGACTCAAAGTGTCCCACTCTAATCAGCTAATTAAGCCATAACACCTGCAAAGGGTTCCTGAGCCTTTAAATGGCCTCTCAGTCTGGTTCAGTAGGAATCACAATCATGGGAAAGACTGCTGACCTGACAGTTGTGCAGAAAACAATCATTGACACCCTCCATAAGGAGGGAAAGCCTCAAAAGGTAATTGCAAAAAAAGTTAGGTGTTCCCAGAGCCATAATCATCACAATTATGACAAATCACGGCTTGAACTATCTTGCTTTGCATGTAATGAGTCTATCTCATATATTAGTTTCACCTTTTAAGTTGCATTAGTGAAATAAATGAACTTTTGCACGATATTCAAATTTTCCGAGTTTCACCTGTGTATACGTGTGTAAACCACTTTCATATATATTCCCGCGCTTATGGTGTAAGTGAAAAAAAAAAAAAATATTTATTAATGTGGGTTCCTGCTCTAGAAGGTGTTGTGCCTTTAAATAGTGATAAAGAGAGCGCTACCCTATATGGGTTCTTTCTATTACCTCATATTTAAATATAAAGAGTTTCACCTCTGTATGTATATATAATTATATATATATATATATATATATATATATGTAGCGGAGCCTCACTCTCCCTCTCCGCTTCTCCTGGTTATTGGCTGGTTTTGTCTAGGGGTACCTGGGAGAGGAGAGTGCAGGAACACTACGCCAAGCTCTCCCCTCGTATGTGTATGAGGGTTGAGCAAAGTCACTTAAATTACCTCCGGGTCTGCTCACTGCATACGAAGCTTCCACTTGTTCCGTGGAGATGTGTCTGCCAGTAACAGAGCCCCACACCAATTAAAAGTCCAACACTCTTTTATTTCTCCATTGCAGGGTGAACATAACAGTTGAACTTTCAGTAACAGACAGACAGGGGTATGGATACGAGTAGGCCCAGGCACAAATTAACTCTCCTATTCCTTTGCAAGCGAATAGGCCTGGCGCAAGGTCTCTGCCACCGACCGTGAGATTGGTCGCTGCCACTGACCGGGTGAACCATTGAGGCCCCTGCCACAGGCCTAATAGCAGGTCTCTGCCACTGACCTGAGCTGACTAGTTGGACTGCTGCCACTGGTCATTGAACACGAACCACCTTCCTCCATGAACTTGGCCCATTTACGAGAAAGACATCCCTCCGGGTGGTCTCCAGAGGTTCACCCGTCACTGGCAATATGCTGCACCAGGTCTTCGGATGAATCCCTCCTCCGGTCCCTTACGCCTCTGGATTCGGGTGCCCAACACCCGGGGTACCCTAGGACAGTCCCTCCCCGGCGGGACCCAGCGGAAGGTACTGGGCCCCAGGCCTCCGGCCGAGTACCTCACCCCAGACTGAAGGTGCCTGGGATGGAACACGAACTCCAAGTGTCCAGGCTTAGGCCGCCTGGACACCGACGGCGAACAGCAGCCCTCAGGCTGAAAGTGCCTGGGACTCGAACCTCATGGCGAAGATGTCCGCCCCCTTTATACCCTCCCCCAGCAAGCACAGCGGGTTCCCCGCCCCGCCGTACAACTGCTGCGAGAGGTCACAAAGGGTACGGCACTGCAGTGACAGTTCAACCCCAGCCCGAAGTGACAGCGCCACCTGCTGGGCCGCAGGGAACTGGTCATCACTGATGTCTTCACTAGATTTAAACACTCTGAAAAGTACATACCCGCTACACTTATATATATATATATATATATATATATACTCTTTTCTTTATTGACGGTGCAAGCACTGCTTTACCTTTGCATTTCTATTATCATCTTCTATGCTTCTTATGTAGTATTTACTGTACACGAGGAAATTTTCAAAATTGAAAGATGATACATGTAGACTTTTGTCCCAGACAGGTATTAAAGCCTTTCCATAAAAGTAAATGTGTTTCAAGATGCATATTTTGTGGTACTAATCAGCCTTCAAGGTTTTAAATGAGACATGGAAAGGATAGTGTCTGCTACTTTTGTGTAACTGTGCACAGACTCTGGTATCCGAAAGTCTGTTTTTTGCTCTGATTCATGCTTTGTTTCGGATGACCTCATTTGGAGTCAGCAACAGATTTTTTAAGTCATGCAGCACATGTTGCATGCCAAAAATATTTATTACAAAAATTCATATGTGTAGCCTGTGAAACTACATAATACAGTCTCTCACAAAAGTGAGTACACCCCTCACATTTTTGTAAATATTTTATTATATATTTTCATCTGACAACACTGAAGAAATGAGACTTTGTTACAATGTAAAGTAGTCGGTGTACAGCTTGTATAACAGTGTAAATTTGCTGTCCCCTCAAAATAACTCAACAAACAGCTGGCAACAAAAGTGAGTACACTCCTAAGTGAAAATGTCCAAATTGGGCCAAATTACCAATTTTCCCTCCCCAATGTCATGTGACTCGTAAGTGTTACAAGGTCTCAGGTGCGAATGGGGAGCAGGTGTGGTAAATTTGGTGTTATCGCTCTCACTCTCTCATACTGGTCACTGGAAGTTCAAAATGGCACCTCATGGCAAAGAACCCTGTGAGGATCTGAAAAAAATTATTGTTGCTCTACATAAAGATAGCCTAGGCCAGGCATGTCCAAAGTCCGGCCCGCGGGCCAATTGTGGCCCGCGTTCCGGTTTCGGCCGGCCCGCCTGGTCATTTTGACATGTATGTCTTTTGCGGCCCCCAACGAATCCCCGAGCGCCGGGGGCCACAAAAGAAATACATGCTGCTGGCTGTCTTGGAGGAGGTGGGACGAGCGCCGTGCATACAGGAGTATTTCCTGTTTACATGGCGACAGGAAGTCCCGTCTCCTGCGCTGCCATTGGACGACTGTTCTGTCCATCACAGGAGGCGGGACTTTCGATTAAAGAGGCAGCCGATAAAACAGGAAATTCTCCTGTATGTTTGTCTGCGTTTGTCCCGCCCCCTCCCTGTCTCCTCCAAGGCTGTCGATGTGCATGAATCAGGCTGCAATGGTGAGTCTGCATTCATGGCAAGGGGGTGCTGTATTCATGGCAAGGGGGGTACTGTATTCATGGCAATGGTGAGTCTGCATTCATGGCAAGGGGGTGCTGTATTCATGGCAAGGGGGTGCTGTATTCATGGCAAGGGGGGTGCTGTATTCATGGCAAGGGGGTGCTGCATTCAGGGCAAGGGGGTGCTGCATTCAGGGCAAGGGGGGTTCTGCATTCATGGCAAGGGGGTGCTGCATTCAGGGCAAGGGGGGTGCTGCATTCAGGGCAAGGGGGGTGCTGCATTCAGGACAAGGGGGTGTTGCATTCATGGCAAGGGGGGTGCTGCATTCAGGGCAAGGGGGGTGCTGCATTAAGGGCAAGGGGGTGCTGCATTCAGGGCAAGGGGGGGTTGCATTCAGGACAACAAGGGTGCTGCATTCAGGACAATGGGGGTGCTGCATTCAGGACAATGGGGGGATTGTATTTAGGACAGCGGGGGTGCTGCATTCAGGACAACGGGAGTGCTGCATTCAGGACAACGGGGGTGATGCATTCAGGGCAACGGGGGTGCTGCATTCAGGGCAACGGGGGTGCTGCATTTATGGCACTTGTGAGGCTGTATTGATGGGCAGTGACCCTTATTTTGATTCACAGTTCTTTATTTAAAATGTAAGATTTTTTAAAGTGAAGGTGCGTGTTATAAGCTGATAAATACGGTATATCCAAATAACAAGCCTGAGCTCATCTCTTCACCACACACAGCCACAAAGGCAAGAGAATTCTTGTTGGGCCGTGTATTAGTGCTCGGAGGAACACACTTTTAAAACCGAATTTTAATGGTTCACAGAATGTCAGGCAAAATGGTCGGCCCTCACGCATGTTCACCTCATCAAATCTGGCCCTCTTTGAAAAAAGTTTGGACACCCCTGGCCTAGGCTATAAGAAGATTGCCAAGACCCTTAAACTGAGCTGCAGCATGGTGGCCAAGACCATACAGCGGTTTAACAGAACAGGTTCCACTCAGAACAAGCCTCGCCATGGTCAACAAGGAAGTTAATTGCAGGTACTCAGAGTCATATCCAAGCTGTCTTTGGGAAATAGATGTATGAGTGCTGCCAGCATTGCTGCAGAGGTTGAAGGGGTGCACTGCATCAAATTGCTCTGCATGGCTGTTGTCCCAAAAGGAATACTCTTCTAAAGATGATGCACAAGAAGGCCCACAAACAGTTTGCTGAAGACAAACAGACTAAGCACATGGATTACATGAACCCTGTCCTGTGGTCTGATGAGACCAAGATAAACTTATTTGGTTCAGATGGTATCAAGTGTGTGTGGCGGCAACCAGGTGAGGAGTACAAAGACAAGTGTGTCTTGCCTACAGCCAAGCGTGGTGGTGGGAGTGTCACGGTCTGGTGCTGCATGAGTGCTGCCGGCACTGGGGAGCAACAGGTCATTGAGGAAACCATGAATGCCAACATGTACCGTTACATAATGAAGCAGAACATGATCCCCTCCCTTAAGACACTGGGCTGCAGGGCAGTATTCCAACATGATAATGACCCCAAACACACCTCCAAGACGACCACTGCCTTTCTAAAGAAGCTGAGGGTAAAGGTGATGGACTGAGCAAGCATGTCTCCAGACCTAAACCCTATTGAGCATCTGTAGGGCATCCTCAAACAGAAGCTGGATGAGCGCAAGGTCTCTAACATCCACCAGTTCCGTGATGTCGTCATGCAGGAGTGGAAGAGGACTCCAGTGGCAACCTGTGAAGCTCTGGTGAACTCAATGCCCAAGAGGGTTAAGGCAGTGCTGGAAAATAATGGTGGCCACACAAAATATTGACACTTTGGGCCCGATTTTGACATTTTCACTTGGGGGTGTACTCACTTTTGTTGCCAGCGGTTTAGACATTAATGGCTGTGTGTTGAGTTATTTTGAGGGGACAGTACATTTACACTGTTATACAAGCTGTACTGTCACTACTTTACATTGTAGAAAAGTGTAATTTCTTCAGTGTTGTCACATAAAAAGTTATAATAAAATATTTACAAAGATGTGAGGGCTGTACTCACTTTTGTTGGATACTGTATATGCACTTTTGGAACGTAAATCCTCCAAATTTTTGACAGAAGTACTGGGCAAATGTATGTATTTTGAAAAGTAATTCATATTCACATGGGGATATCTTCAAAATGGTTACATCAAAATCGTTTGACCAGTTTCACTTCTTGGTGACTTTTCAAGGGCTTCCCATGCTTTGTTGTAAGCTTACCAACCTGCTTGTCTCCATGCCTCCTACAGGAAATAACATGGAATTGATTCATTGCATACATTTCCCACTTCTACAATTGCAGTGGACCTTCCCTTTCATAACTGCCCAGTGCCCTCATCTTTAATTACACCACTGCATTAGTGGCTGCCCTCATTCAGTACCATAATCTCATCCACATTGTCTAGTTTTTCCCACATAGGGTTGTCACAATTCTTCGTACACACAGTTAAACAAAAGTTAGGCTAGGTCAGTAAAAGGGTATGTTAGAAATATAAAGGTTTAATGTATGTGAGTTAAAATATATATTATAGCGACAGAGTTAGGGGAAGTGGTGCTGATGTGTATAGGATACATTTAGGAACTCTTTTTTCTTTTCTTTTTTTTTTTTTGCTGATGTCCAGTGTCAATGATATAAGACCTACCAAAAAGGAAGGCAATCAAAAGCTGTTGGGGCACTCTATTCTTTCATTATGTAAATAAAATGGATGTTTTGATTGTGAACTGTCTCTTTTTAGCTCATTTATTTTGTTGTATAGAATAGTGAAATGTTAGAACCTCAGTAAGTTTTTATTTCTCTTTGTGGCCTTATTAGGTAGATTTCTCCTTAATTTTTGTCTCAGTGATACATTGACATTTGGACAGGAGCTGAGGGGAAATCTCCCAAGTAAGGCCACAAAGAGCAGTAAAAACCTACCAAAGTTCTGACATTCCCTACTCTATACAAAAAAAAAAAAAATTAGCTAGCCTTTCCTCCTGTATCCAAAGAGCTTCTAATTCAGCACATAAATAATTCATGTGATAAGCAGTAAAATAAAAATAATAAAAAACTTTTAATGACCATTATAGCTTCATTAACAGATGTTTATACTGAAGAGTTCAGTTTCATTTGTCAACAACAAAGGATGAAAAGAAGAATTACAGATGCCTTAAAATAAAATCTGTTTTTACATCTGAAGTCTGGCACAAAGAGTCATAACCCCATTTTTTCTTTAGTACGATAAAAAAATTGGCAGTACATTTAGAAAGAGAATGTGTCTATTTAATCTTATTTGCCATACCGGTAGTAATGTTGCACATATTTTCGAGCGACTTATCAAGAAAATAAATAGTTATGACTGGTAACATTTTAAGACAAGTAAAAATTCCCATTGCTTGGATAAGGATCCTGAATTACTTTGCACAATATCATTGATCTTTAAACTATTTTATTAAATAGGCTGATAAGAAAGAAAGAAAACGTATCATAATTGATGGCAGCACAAGAAATGCTATCATTTCAGCTACAACAAATGTAACTACGATTTTTTACCAAAACGTGCCAATATGCAATAATTTTAAGGTCTCATGGGACTTCAGTTCAAAATCAGTGCTTTTATTTTATTATGTTTAATATGTTGTTACATTTCCAAAAATGTCATAATAGTTTTGGCATATTAGATATCCTGTTTTTCCTTCTTTAAAAAGTGTGGCTTAAAATACTAAAGCACGGCTGGTAGAAAATTATTTCAAAATATAAAAGGTGACAACCCTATGTAAATGCGTGTGACAATATAAAATATAAAGTAAGCACTAATTAAACTACATGCATCCAAAAATTGACATGTGGTAAGTAATAAAGATTACACCCACTGTGATAATCACTATTGTGCAGTATCAAAAACAACAAAAAATGCACACAAAAAATTGCACAAAAAAGTCATACAAAAGATGCTAGGAAAAAAACTTTTTCATTGATATCAGTGTTCTATTAGTGATAACTTAGTGCATATACATTCAAAATTGAAATAATGTGATAATCACTATTGTGCAATGCCAAAAACAAAAAACGTACAAAGAAATGTACAAAAAAATTGCACAAAAAAATCCCACAAAGATGCTGTGAAAAAAATCCCAAATATTAATACCAGTGTTCTATCAGTGATAGCTTAGTGCATATACATATCAAAGATAAAAAGTGCTGTAAAAATTTGCAGGTTCAAGTCCTTATTCAACTGTGACCATTTCCAAATCCTTGCACTTTAATTAAATGATTCCAATCAATCGTGCCTCTTTATATGATTCCAAGAGAAAACATGCTTCACCACCAATAATGCAAATGCTCACTCACCAGAGCCCAAAGGCCCGCTGGACCACAAAGCATGTGTAATGATATTATTACAATCTCCCAGCATTGGGTTCCAAGTTTTCTACTTTTCCAGCTCACAGATGCTCCTTCCCCCTGATTGGTGTATATCCTGCTGAAAGGAAGGCGGGTCTGTGAGCTGGAAAGGAGAAAACTTGGAACCCCATGCTGGGGGGATTGTAATAATATCATTACACAAACTTTGTGGTCCAGCAGGCCTTTGGGCTCTGGTGAGTGAGCATTTGCATTATTGGTGGTGGAGCATGTTTTCTCTTGAAATCATATTGATTCACATGGTGGATTGGAATCATTTAATTGAAGTGCAAGGATTTGGAAATGGTCACAGTTGAATAAGGACTTGAACCTGCATATTTTTACAGCACTTTTTATCTTTAATATGTATGTAGCGAGTGGTCCTATTTAGGGGATGCATCTGAGTGATACCAGGCTCAGATGCAGCAATTGTTAGGATTCCTGGACCAATTTATGCCAGTGGAGGATATCAGTGGTGTCTAGTTCCCTGCGGCCTATAGGTGGCACTGTTGCCATAGGCCGGGGTTGAATCACCATTGAAGGGCTGCACCCTTTGTGTCCTCTCACGGCAGTAGTACAGCGGGGCGGGGAACCCGCTGCGCATGCTGGGAGAGGGTATAAAGGGGGCAGACATCTTCCGCACGAGGTCCAGTCCCAGGCACCTTCAGCCTGGGGGTGCGTGACGGCGGTCTCCGGGTGCCCTAGGCCCGGAGACGGAGTTGCGGTTCCACCCCAGACACCTTTGGTCTGGGGTGAGGTACTCTCTGGAGGCCTGGGGCCCAGTACCTTCGACTGGGTCCCGCAAGGGATCAAGGGCTCCTTGGGTGTCCTCCGGTGTGGACACCCGAATCTGGGACGAGGAGGCCAGGGAGGTGACCCTTCCGAAGGCCCAGTGCAGCATTTGCTGGTGACGGCGGGCCTCTGGTAACTGTCCGGATGGATGTCCTCTCTCTGACAGGGGTCATTGCTCATAGAAGGTAGTCCACGTTCTCATGGTCTGTGGCAGGGACCCATCGTGAATCAGGTCGGTGGCAGGGACCCAACGACCAGGTCTGTGGCAGAGGCCTTATTCATCTGGTCTGTGGCAGAGACCCCCTCACGGTCGGGGGCAGCGACTGTACGCCAAGCCTGTTCACGCTATAATGGAACAGGAGAAAACCCAAGTTCAAGTTTGTGCCTGGACCTCCTCCCCACTGTGTTCTGAACTGTTCTATGTCTAACCAGTCGCTCTCAAAGGACTATTTATTGCTCTGAAGAATAAATAAGTGGTGTGGAACTTGACATTCTGGGAGTTAAAGGGTCCTACCTCCACCTGCGTGGAGGTTGGGAATCATCCTCAAGGGAAGTTTTGGCTCTGGACAGGGACACAGGCCGAAGGTAAAAGGTAATAGCTCACACCTCTACACACAAGAGGATACAAGCTGGTGGTGTGCCACACTCTCCTCCCTGGTCCCCTAGACAAGAGCCATTGACCAAGAAGAGAAGGAGGGAGTGAGAGGTGAGGTCGCTACATGTATATGTACTAAGATATCACTGATAGAACACTGGTATTAATATTTGGGATTTTTTTCACAGCATCTTTGTTTTTTTTGTTTTTTGTGCGAGTGACTCAGGGAGTCTGGATGACTCATCAGGCAGCACCTCTGGTACCTCCCCCTACTTGATGGAACCTTGGAGAAGATTTCAGAAGAATAGGTGGAAGGTTAGAAGGAGCTGCCTGGAGTATGGAGGAGGGCCCCAGCCAATCCCCAGCAAGTGGTAGGGGGAGGGCACCTCTTAAATACTCTGGGTCATGCTATCAGGGGGCAATTGGGTGGAAGCTGGAGATAGAGTGATAAGGAGGCTGTTGGTGGCCCTTGAGGGTGCCCCCCAGTCTGGAGGGGGGGTAACCTCGGGTCTTGTGCTCGGGTGCCTGAGTGATACTCTCTGTGGGCCCTTCTGGATTGTCTGGACCCTCTGTCTCATAGGCTGGTCCATCGTCCTGCTTTAATGTCTTGGCTGTTGAAGTCCAGGTCCTGAGGGACAGGGGTTTATAAGATTTAGTCATCCCTATCCTCTTGAAGGCTAGGGAGTTAACTTCTCCGAAAGTCTGCTATTGCAACAGGAAAGACTATTTTGTCTGGTGCGAGGCTAGGAAATTCCATTTTAGGAATTGATTGGCCTTCAGTACCATCGAGGGACAAATTTCAGCCTTGGTCATTCTATTTCATGGAATTTAGGCCTCTTATTTCTTAGACTTTTAAAGTGTATACCAGGCCCTTATCCTAGGTAGGAATCTGGTATGTATATATAAGGGGGACATCTGCTTCTATATGCAAAGCATTTAACCTTGTCTTATGGGAAGAGCCAGTAGTGAGCTTAACAGTATCTTACTGAAAATTTAAACTGAAATCACTGCCTCAGTACCCTTCACAAGAGCCCTCTGATGCAAACAGTGGGCTGGCTCTTGGGAGGAGATAGGCAAATATCAACATTGCTTGATGGGTGGATGTCAGCTTGGAGCAGTGTGTGTTCCTATTCATGCTACAATTGTATGCTGAGCCTTCATAATTGTAACAACTGAAATCCAATGAATGAAAGAGGAAAGGGAGGGTTTGTTTCATAGATAACCATGGATAAGCATGATGCGTATGACTCTAAGAGCCCATTCACACAGTGACGACTTTGGATCCGACTTCAAGTTGCCCCTAGTCGCCTCAAGTCGCGCTGCATGAGAAAATCAATGTAAGTGAATGGAGCCGTCTTAATGCACACTACTGCAGTCGCTCCGACTTCAGAAAAAGTTCCTGTACTACTTTAATCCGACTTCTAGGCGACTTGTTGGTAACTTGTACCCATTGATTTCAATGGAAGTCATCTCAGAAGTCGGATCACTCTCTTAGCAGAAGCAACAATACAGGAAGAGAACATACATTTCTCAAGCAAACCCCTCCCTCCCCCCTCCAACAGAGCTGATTCTTGTTTGATTGGCCACTGGAAAGCCTCCTGTCCTGGAGGAAACTTGAAGTTGCCTTGTAAGTTGCCTCATGTCGCGCTGTGATTCATACTCAAGTCGTGTCCAAGTTGCCTCCCAAAGTCGCGCTGGAAGTTGTGTTGCCCCTGTGTGAATGGAGTCTAAGAACTATGCTGATCTGGCTGAAATCATTAATGTAAACAAGAGGTTTTCAGTAATGGCAAGGTCTTAAAACTAAAACTGCACACAGCTGCTTGCTGCTAGTTCTAATATTCAACATAACTTAATGTTCACTCAACATCGTGCTGAAGAACATTAAAGAGGAAGTAACCCTGATGGATTTTACTTCTTCTTTTGCTAACTGCAAACCCTGCAAATTAAAAGCATAATAAGCTAGTATGCATTGCATACTAGCCCATTATGTGACATTTACCTGCAAACGAATCCAGCGCTGTCCCCTGTGCAGGCTGCGTCCATCTTGTCGCCCCTATTCCTTCCGGAGCCGCGGACTCCGGTTCTGTGATTGTCCGGAGCCGTGTGACGTCACTCCTGCATGCACACGGGAGCCGTCAGTAACGGCACCTGCTAGGGAAGAAACGGCACGGAGATCCGTTTCTTCCCAGCACATGCGCCGATTACATCATCGGCGCACTACAAGTGAAATATCTCCTAAACAGCGCACATTTAGGAGATATTTCTACTACCTATAGGTAAGCCTTAGTCTAGGCTTACCTATAGGTAAAAGTAAGAAGGGAGGGTTTACAACCACTTTAAAGGAGAAGTACAGTCAAATCTTTTTTGGCTGTACTTCTCTTTTGGATCACAGGAGTGTAGTTTGTTCTGAACCTTTGTGACCAGTTTTCAGCCAACAGTCCAGGCTCTGAAATGATCCTGACCCCACCCAGAAGCCTGGACAGGCACCTGGCTGACAAATCAAACCCACCTTATTGTGTAAAACAGATAAGAGATAAGTGAATACATTTCTGGAAATCAGTATTTGCATCAAATGCAGACTCTTTTTTTTCCCTCAAGATTTGAGGATTATGGTTGTTCTTGCTACTTGATTTAAATAACATCATCCAATGGCAGGCTGTCCTTAGGACACGTGTTTTCCTGTCCAGTGGCCCTGAACTGCTTGGCATTTATTAACAGAAAAAACAGGAGCCTTAAAACTAATTAAAGTCAGTTAATCACTGCTGTGCACAGACTTGGATTTGCAATCTGGCAGCTCTGGTATTTGCCAGAAGAGCTACTTTGTGTAAGAGCAGTTACTGCCTGGTAAGTGCATTAGGGGCAGCTAAACCTCAGTTGGCCCCATTTTAACAAAACAGCAAAGATCACCGAAACCTGTGTTGCATCTCTGCTCTGCAATAAATATTGTTTGCAATATTTCTTCAATAGGCCTAGCCAAGCTTGGTCGCATGTTGGGTTGATGTATTTGGTTTACTACAGATGATTTTTGCTGTCGGGCTGACGTTAGCTGTGCATTACCACTGAAGAGATATTCTATTTTTTGTTTTAACAATAAAATGTAAGACACACTATCCAAAGAGGCTTTATATAATTATGTGTTATACTGCTGGGACATATAAACAATTTTTTTATTATGTGAATGTTAATAGAACATTATGTAATATTTAATAAATTCACCTCGGAAACAATGCATAAGACAAAATAAAAAAAAACTTGTTTTATGGCTTAGTGAGCATTTGTCTAATTTACAATCTGCTGGATGCATATTATATTTTGAGTCATTATGCATCTCTAGCAATAACCTGTTGGGCAGCATCCCGTGGTATTTTACTCCTTAGGAGTTTCTTAAGGGCAGATGTAATTACACTGAAAGCTCCAATTCTAATATAGCTATGGAAACAATTACTCAATTGGAAAAAGCAATGTAATGCTTTTGTTAAATTTAACATCTAAATGCTGAAGCTGAACATTTTAAAGTGTATCCATAATATGTCCAAGAGGTGACCAAGGAAGGTAAAGTTCAATCAACAAGGCTGAAGTCTAAATCTAAACTTAGTGTCCCACAGTGATCCGCCCTCTGCATAGAGATCAGCTTCCAGATTTTATCGCCAAAGCTTAATTGAACAAGCTGAAGTAAGAAGCTGATTGGCTGCCAGGCACAGCTGTACCAGGTTTTGAGTTCACCTGTTTTAGTAAATCCTATGAGTCAAGTGTGTTTGCCCATGTGTCTGGCTCCAGTGAGAGACAATTAAGCATTTTGCGGCAGTTTGTACACGTACAAGTAACTTTCTGGCATATTTAGACACATTGAGGGGTGGAAGACCCAGCAGATAGATTGACAAATTAATCGGCAGGCAAATTTTCCAAAGAGTATAAATGAGGGATTCCACTTCCTGTACCCTGTGAGTTCCATAAGTAGCAGTATGAGGACTGGTTTAGGGAATAGTCTAAGGAGAGCTTGCAATCTGGAGTCATTGATTTTGTAACCTGATGAAAGCTCTTTTATACTGGCAAGTAGGGTAGAGAGGGTGGTAAAGGTTGGGTGGGGAGTTAGTAGTATATAATATCCAAAGAGAGACAGTTTAAAGGGGCAGTTATGGCCTGTGAGTTGTTCATCCTTTCAGCAAAGGGCTTTATACATAAAACGAAGAGTAGCTAGGATAGGGAGTATCCCTGCTGTGTTCTGTTTTTCATTGGGAATGGATTGGAAGTTGCATGTTGGTGTTTCATGAAAGCAAATGACATAGAATAGGGTGTGAATAGTCCTTCAATGTTGATATGCTACAAAAAAGGGAAAGCTGAGGCGGTCAAACACTTTTTCAGCATCTGAGAACCTACCTTCTTTGCTACATCCTTGCAATATGTCAATAAGGTCTAAGGTTCTGTGGGAATTGTCTCCTTCCAGGAGAAATCATAGGAGTCCCCTTGATATTTATGGATTAGGGCCAAGAGAAGCTAAAGTAGTCTTTTTGATGAGATCTAATAGAATATCTTAGTAACAGAATTTTGTAAGGTCATAGGCCTAAAATTGGCACAGTTGAAGTTATCTTGACCTTTTTGGGGAATAACTGTTATGAATAGTAAGCATAGATTTAGGAATGGGCTGGCTACAGAAGAAAATCACTGTCACATGTGTTAGGTGAGGATAGATTGAAAGATGTTGTAGCAAAGGTAAGAAAGGACATCTGGGCCTAGGGAGTGCTGCCTAGGAGTCTATGATAGTTTTTTGAAATTGTTCAACTTTAATTAAGGAATTCAAGAATGTTACTCTTCCTGAGTAACTTTATCTGGGTAATCCTGTCAAGATCATTTTGCAGAATGACTTTTGTGTTTCTAATGATATGTACCATTTTAGGTGCCCTGTCACCTCCCAACCTGCAAGCTAGGAGGGTATGAGCATTGTTGCTTTGTTCATAGTATCATTGTTTAAGTAAGATGTGTTGATTCTCCGTTTTACCCAGAGCTAATTCTTGCAAATGAGTTCTAAGGTTTGTGATTTTATAAAGTGTAGAGGTGGATGGAAAGGCTAAAAATGTAAGCTTTTTGTCGCAGTAGTGTTTGTTCGAGCAGTTGTTTATGAAATTACAAGTTCTGTTTTAGCTGACTGGCTATTGCTATACATTTACCTCTAAAAACTGATTAGTGTGCCCTTCACCAGTTGGAAAAAGAAATGGTAGATCCACGGCATTATCCACAAAGTAATGAGAAATTATAGCAGTGCTTTCTGATCATGTAATGAGACTTATATCCGTCAGGGTCAGGATCTGAACCTATGACCTCTATGATGTCTGGCTGAGGCTCTTCTCGCTGTACCATCTGAGATGCTGGACAGCTCCCTGTCTGATCCCTTGGGACAATCTTGCCTTTACTCTCGTGTTTTTTGGTGAATCTTGAACTCTTTCCTCCTCCCTAGGTTGATAGGCTGGTATACTTATCCTGCTGGTTGGTGGGAGCTTCTCTACTGCTATAGCTAATGGCCTCTGAGCCTGACCCCTGACTGTGGAAATATTTGAACTGAAGGATAGAAGAAGCAGGGGAAGGTTTACCAACAATAGTCTATTCAAGTATGTGTTTCATTGGACTTGGAGTGGGAGAAGTGCTTTACCATGAGGCAATGGACTCTCCATGTGTAATAGAGGGAGAATTGTCTAAAGCCGGCCATAGATGGGGCAGTCTCTTTCATTCAGCCAACAGGTTAAAGGAAAAAAACTGACCCAATTCCCTCATTCACACATTTGAGGTGGATAGGGGAATCCTCCCACTTTGTCATTGTATTCAGAGAATGGGGAGACTTCTCTGCTGTCAAAATTCCCAGATCAACACTACAAGTTATAGTCTGTGATGCTGATCAGGAGACAATTTTCTAGCAGGGCAGTTGTACAGAAGTTGATCAGTCTGTCTGTTTGATTGGGATATAGGGATTGAGCATGTCACTCGATGATGCTGTTGTTCTTTCGCAATTAAGCACTGAGTAATCAGTTGTGTCAAAATATTAAAAAAAAACCTTGTTTAGTAGTTTGGAATTCATCTGCAATCATTTCAACCCTTTGTGACAAGTGTTTGAAGTAGACGTGGACAGTGGTTATTTCAGGGGGCATTTCTATCTGATATTGTGGATTATTTGTCTGTGAAGCACAGTTTTCCTTATCATCATCATCAGATGTACGTATTTGCTTTGTCAGTATATGAATACCAGGATTGGGGTAGATGGATGTTGCAAGTCTTTACTTGAGAGTATGGGGAGGGGCATATAGTGTGGGATAGCTAGTTTCCCTATGCAGCCTGCCCACTGTGGTGATATTGGGAGGTTGTGTGGGAACTGCTCACCTTGCATGGATTCCTCGCTAAAATAATGTAGTAAAGAGTTCCTCTGGTAACGATGCAGCAGTAGCTAATCAGCAAATCAGGGAGTGTGGATGGGTGGCTTTGAAGGTAACCCATGGCCATGGAACCACAATCCCACATAGGCCTCAGAGTAAGCTTCCGGCTCTATTGTGAAGCTGAGCGGCTTCCATAGGCTAGACTGGCAGCCTGATGATAGAGGTGGGTGCTTGTGAGCACCAGCTGTACTGAAGGTTGTGTGCCTGGGAAATTTCAGTTCTTTCCTAATGACTACACAGACCACTGGTTCCAGCATGGAGTGGTTGTGAAACAGCTACATGGTGTGACAGAGGGGAGTCACATTGCTGTGGGCAAGTAGAGAATGCAGGGTTCTGTTCTTGTGTAGGAGACAGAGGAGGGCCTGCATCGGATGCCATCTTGAAGATTGCAAGCGGGTCCTTTGGGATCATTAAAGGACTTTTGCTTCTCCACTGGGGTTGAAAGCAAACCAAGTGCTTCCCCACAGCACTTACAGAGTAAGAGTGGTTGCAAAACACAGAAAGGTGCATGTTACTAGCAAAACAAGACACACTACCAATTCTTTTTATTTTTTTTTATTTTTTTTGAAAAATCTTTTTTATTTACATTTTAGATACACAAAATTAGCCCACACAGGGGCCGAACATTTTCCCACGCAGGGGCCAATTTCCTGCTGCGGGAACAGGTCGCAGCAGGGCACAACCATAAACATTAAACATCCTACTTAAACTACAACCCCAATGTGGGGAGAGGGTCAGTTCAGGGTGAACAGTGCTCAACATAATGTCAGGAGGATGCTGCATCCTGAGAAAAAAATTGGGTCATTACATTAACAAACTAGTATGAATCCTTTAAACTAGTTAGTGGTTACTGCATCGTTTGCCGTGGAAGCATCCTCTAACCAACAAGTCCATACCTTCTAAAAATTTTGTGGACAGCCCCTACCCGAGTAGGTGGCCTTATAGAGGGGTAAACTGGCATTCACTAGGCTTTTCCAGAATCCGACAGAGGGGGGAGACGTTTTTTTCCAATGCATCGTAATAGCCTTACGGGCATAGTACAGTAGCAGGGAGATAAGTACTTTCCTGGGTCGAAGCACTGACATTTGTTCCACCAGCCCCAGCAGACAATATTTAGGGTCATAAGGGACATGAGTTTTAGTGACCTTAGCAATTACCCGGAGTATTGCCATCCAATAATGTGCTATCGCTGGGCAATCCCAGAAAATTTGCCTATGGGGCGTATAGTGAGCTCTGTGTACAATTTTGTATTGGACTAGTTTGTCCCGTGCTGAAACCAGAGGGGAGAAGGGAAAGTCCAAAATCTCCCTCCAGTCATCCTCGTCCAGCCCCAGTATGTCCCCCACCCATTTCCTGTGGAGGGAGGACAGCTCGGGGGCGGCAGCAACCAACAGGGACCCATAGAGTTGGGACGTGGGTTTCTCCAAGTCCTTCACCCGAAGGGTGGATTCGAGCTCAGAATACTCCAAGATAACTGGTTGGCCCAAGAACTGACACCTGAAGGCATGAGCTATTTGAAGGTACCTAAAATGGATCTGTCCAGGAACATGAAATTTGGCACGTAAAACGTGGAAGGAGGAAAGCTCTCCGTTAGTGATCACATGTTTAAGGGTGAGAATTTTGTATTTGGCCTAGGCCTGCGGATTTGGGATGGTATTAAACTGCAAGAGGTTAGGGTTCAGCCACAGGGGGGTGTGAGGAGACCAGGAGTTAGGCTGGGGTGTCCTCAGTGCCTCACCCACCTTCCATGCCCGCATAGTGGTTTGCATAGAAGGGGTGAGATGGTGGGGCATTTTAGATCCCCTAAATAGCAGCCCCGCAGGGCCTCCAGAGACCCCACGATAGCCGCCTCCAGCACCACCGCAGTTGGTCAAGTCCGGCTGCAACCACCAATGGGCGGTCACGAGCTAAGTGGCCAAGTAGTACTTATGGCAATCAGGGAGAGACAAGCCCCCACTATCCACAGGCCTGGTCAAAGTGGTGTATTTAAATCTAGGTGGCTTGGGCCCCCAAATAAAAGAGAGGAAGAGCTGTTTAAGAGACTTAAAGAATGTTTTGGTCAGCTATTGCGGGGAATTTGGAAAAATATATGTAGATTTAGGGAGGACTTTCATTTTTAGAAGGTTAATACGGCCAATGAGGGAAAGGGGAAGATTGCTCCATGCCTTCAGTTTGGCCATAACTGCCACCAGGATAGGGTCAAGATTGAGCCACACAAAGTCTCTACTCTCTTTCGAGGTGACAATTCCCAGGTAGGTAAACTGGTCAACCCACTGAAGTGGAAGGGAGGAGGGTGAGGAGGACCTAGCCCCCCCGTCCACCAGGAACAACTGAGACTTGTGCCAGTTCACTTTCAACCCCGTGAAGGCAGAGAAAGCCTCCATGATCCCAAGAGCGCCCTGCAGAGAGTCACCAGCATCATTCAAAAAAAAAGCAGGGGGTCGTCCGCGTAGAGAGCCACTCTCTCCTCCAGCCAGTCCACCCTAAGACCACGGACCTCGGCCGAGCTCCGAAGGGCTTCTGCAATAGGTTCCATGGCCAGGACGAAGAGGGCCAGGGAGAGAGGGCATCCCTGTCTGGTGCCCCTCTGCAGGGGGAACGGGGGAGACAAGGAGCCATTCAGTTTGAAATTATTTTTATTTTTAACACCTACTGGGGGTATGTTTACATTTTTAAAGATTTGCCCTCAGTTGAGCTTTAAAGTATGCTTCCACTTTTCTGACAACTGTAATATTGTAAAGCACAACAGTGTAACATTTAACTTTTTAATATGGTTGACCACTAACTTTATTCAATTATGCTTGTACATGGTTTTGAAGTATCTATTATGACTAAGCATTGCTGATTACATTTCTATTGAACCCTAATTTTGCCTGTAATAGCCAAAGAAACTGTTTTGTTTTAGAGCAACCCTGCTGCTCCGCTTCATTGCTTCTAGTCCCCTATTTGACTGAGGGAACAGTGGAGGAAGTGTAGCTAACATACTGCATATACAGGTGGTAGTCCTAAATAAGTTAAAAAAAATTGAAATAAGGGACTAGAAGCAATGAAGCGGAGCAGCAGGGTTGCTCTAAAACAAACCAGTTTCTTTAGCTATTATGTTCCCTCAGTCAGAGACTTTTGGGTTGTTGATTCACTGTCATTCTTGGTGACTTCAACATCCCTGTTAATGCTATCACCCTGGCTACCTCTCAACTACTGAAACTAACCTAAAGAGGAGCTCCACAAATTTTTATGTTTATTAAAAGTCAGAAATTACAAAAACTGTAGCTGCTGACATTTAATAAACACACACTCATCTGTCACAGGATCCAGCAATGTGCTCACCCATGCCATCCCTTCCATTGGTCTTCTCTCCCGGTATCTCAACTGTGTGCACTCGGCTGTGACAGCTTTCGGCGTCACAGCCAGGTGCCTACTGCCAATGAGTGAAATATGTTGCGCATTGTGAATGGTCCCGCAATCTTCTTGGACCTGTGACATGTCCCAGATGACTGCGGAGAGGGAGGGGGAGAGAGGAACGTCCGCTCGGTTAGCTTAGGCTGTTTACTTTGCCAGGAAATTTCACCTTATCAGTTATAAGCTTCCCCTGCCTTTAACTTCCTATCCCTTCAACCAGCAAATACAGTAGTTACCGGTAGAAAGTTTTGCCACTTCGAAACTGTTCTTCTTTAATATGCTACTGATGACCTGTACATTAAAATCTTACCCCTGTCCTGCTCTGACATGGCCACTTCTATTTACCGTATATACTCGAGTATAAGCCGACTCGAATATAAGCCGAGGCACCTAATTTTACCACAAAAAAATGGGAAAACTTATTGACTCGAGTATAAGCCTAGGGTGTCCATCTGCATGCCTCACTGTGCCTCACTTTGCCTCACTGTGTCCATGTGCATGCCTCACTGTGTCCATGCCTCACTGTGCCCATGCCTCACTGTCACTGTGTCCATGCCTCACTGTGCCCATGCCTCACTGTCACTGTGCCCATGCCTCACTGTCACTGTGTCCATGCCTCACTGTCACTGTGTCCATGCCTCACTGTGACTAGACTGACGTTTAACATGGGAGTCTATGGAAGGGGTGCCCGGGTTTGAAAAATCGGTGCTCCCCGGCCGTAGGTCCCCCAGACACCAAACTTTGCAGACAAGACTTGTAGTGGAATAGTTGGTCTACATGTATGCCAAGTTTGGGGTCCAGGGGACCCAGGGCCGGCCGGTACCGGGTCCCCAAATATCACTGGAGAAATGACCGTTTAACATTGGAGTCTATGGAAAGGGGTGCCCGGCTTTGAAAAATCGGTGCTCCCCGTCCATAGGTCCCCCGGACACCAAACTTTGCACACTTGTAGAGGAATAGTTGGGCTACATGTGTGCTAAATTTGGGGTCCAGGGGACCTATGGATCGCCGGACTCAGGCGCACAAAGTTGAAGTCGGAAACAGACTCAAGTATAAGCCGAGGGGGCATTTTCAGCACAAAAAAATGTGCTGAAAAACTCGGCTTATACTCGAGTATATACGGTACATCTCACTCACTTCCTCCCTGGACACACTTCTCCCCTCACTACACACAGAATTTTGCCCCTGACTGCTATAACCCTTGAAAACAGATGGCCCCAGAAGTCTCAAACTACATAGCCCAACTCTTAAGTAATGCCTCATACACACAATCAGTTTTACCGACAAGAAAAGTGTGATGTGAGCTTTTTGTCAGGAATTCCGACCGTGTGTATGCTCCATCACCCTTTTTCTTTCAGAATTCCTGGCAAGAAAAGATTGAGAGCAGGTTCTCAATTTTCGTGACAGGAAAAATTCCTATCGGGAATCGCGCTCGTCTGTATGCAATTACGAGGCGAAAAAAAAACATGCATGCTCATAATCAAGCAGAAGAGCCGAACTGCCTATTGAACTTCATTTTTCTCGGCTCGTCATACGTGTTGTATGTCACAGCGTTCTTGACGTTCGGAATTTCAGACAAGATTTGTGTGACCATGTGTATGCAACACAAGTTTGAGCAGTTTTCCTGCTGAAAAAAAACCCACAGTTTTCCTGTCGGAAAAACTGATCGTGTGTACGAGGCATAAGTGTGGGTGGAAAACCAGGTCCTTGTGGGACTTGTCCCTATTTAAAGCTGTCCTCCTAAAATATAGTTCCTCCAATTTCGTCACTCTCATTAACACCCACTTATCCAGTCTCCATCAACTCTTTTATACTTTAACACGCTTCTTCTCCCCCACAGCCACTGCCCACTAACTCACCCACAGGCTTTCTCCTCAGACCCTTTCTATTCTATAGATAAAACAAAGAGAAACCAGCGCAAGGGATCTAAGTGTAGTAAAACAATAGGTGTTTATTAAAAATTCAAAAAAAGCAGATGCACTCACAAAAAGACAGTTGCAGTGGCTGTGGGTGTACTATGACAATGTGCCACTGTACCTCCTGGACTGATCATGTCATCCTGCTGGTCCAAAGGTAAACTGCCCTGCTAGGCTTTAAAGTGAGCAGCACTGCTCTTCTGCTCTTCTTCTGAAAGCCACTAAAGCCAGTTCTGGCACTGACACTTGTGAAGCCTGTCCTTTGGAATGTCATCATCTGATGGCGTATGGCTGTAACGGAACTCATTTCTAGGGGAGATTCTCCTCAGCCTCCTTTCTGTTCTATATCTATACCTCCTCCCTTGGTCAGATGATAATGCATGGTTTCCAATATCATCTCTATGTTAATTACACCCAAACCTATTTCTAATCTCCTCAGCTCCCCCCTCAATGATCTTGCTCTTCACCAACTTACTAACTAATATACCAGTATGGATGTCAAACCACTTCCTAAAACTCAAGCTTTTAAAAACGGAATTCAGACTGTTGGCACTATATAAATCCTGTAAAATAATAATATAGCAGTTTATGTCTTGTGGTTGCTAATACGGGTAGCTATTATAATGAGTAACAAATGCACCCTGGTGTGATATGCATATTTAATTTTGGATATTATTAGTGTATTTAATTATTTAACATCATATATTTCAAAATGAAACAGATGTATTCAGCACAAATATGTTTACAGTTAGGATTAGGATTATTTTTTCCAGTGATAAAAAGAGTAAAAAATGTTTTTGTTGTGCATAATTAACTAATTTTATGTTGTGTTACAATTTGATGCTCAAAACCATGGAAGTCAAAACTTTTTGAAAAAATAGATGTTTCATTTATAGTATGTTAGCTCAGCCACTGTTGCATTGACTAAAAAAACAACATGGTATGAGCTCATGTTTTACCTTTAAAAAATTGCAGTAATCCTTTATATCCTATTTACCATAAGTTCACTAATAACGGAGGTCCTTAAGTGCATGTATAGGCAAAACGTTTTTTTTTTTTGTTTTATCAGTTAAACCCCCTGTCATTTTTTTTCTGCCTGTGACCTGTTAAGAAAACTTCACCTGGCTACATAATGTCCGGTGTCCATTAATTGTCCTTTATTTAACAGCCTGTGATCTCTCTCCTTCTTGGCAACCAGATGTAGCACACAATTAGTTGATTGGAGATGTGCAGCATCAGTTACCGAAAGTGATAAAGCCCTTTCCCAGATCAAAGCATGAATTGCTGGACAATTCTGCTTTGTCAAGCCTACAGAGTGCAGTGTTCGACTTCTATTTATAGTGGCATGATGTAACAGGAACCAAGATTTCCTTTGAAACTTACAACACTTATTAGAAGCTGTTAGAGAAAGTGAAAGAATAGACAATAAACATCCCTTACATCTTACATGTGTAAAGGGGTCCTAAATTTAGGGGAAGTGTTTGAGTGGCAGTTGTGCTCAAACACCCCAATTGTCAGGATTCTGTCAACCATTTTATCCACAGGGAGAGTATTGGTGTATAGTTCCTGTGGCCTGCAGGTGGCACTGCCATAGTAGGCCAGGGTTGAACCACTGATACAGTGCTGTGCCTTGTGTGTCCGCTCTCAGCAGCCGTACCGTGGGTGTGGCAGGCCTGCTGTGCATGCTGGGAGAGGATATAAAAGGGGTAGACGCTGCCTGTTTGGGGTTCTGTCCGTTCTGTCGTGGTCGGGGGTCCTACCCCAGGAGTGTGTTCCTGTCTGCCCTGGGCACCTTTTGCCCAGGGGTGGAGGTCGGTGAATCAGTCCCGGGCACCTTTAGTCCTGGGGCTGCAGCAAAGGCCTTGGGCCCAACACCTTCGGCTGGGGCCCAGCAAGGATCGAGGAATCCCAGGGTGCCGCCTTGCGAGGGGACCCGTATCTTAGACGAGGAGGCCAGGGAGGAACTGTTCCAAGGGACCAGTGAGAAGTCACGGTGAAGGAAGGGTCCCGGTAACTCTCTGGAGGGATGTCTTCTCCTTACAGAGAGGCCAAGTTTTGAAGCACCAAGTTCACCAGGTCTGTGGCAGAGACCAAGTTCACCAGGTCTGTGGCAGAGACCAAGCGCACCCAGTCTGTGGCAGAGACTGTGAGTCTAAGTTGGAGTACCATTTGGCTGCTAGTCCCTGCCTAGGGAAACTATCCATCTGGGCTGAGTCTGCTTGAGAAGCCGAGCAGTGAAGTGATTGTGTTTGTGCCTGGACCTCTCCCAGATCTTATGCTGTCCTGTCTTTACTCCAACCTTTTTCCTATCAGAGACTGTTATTTTACTGGGGAAAACAAGGACTTATCTCTGTCATTCATAGAGGTGAGAAACATTCTCTGACTTTCTGACTGTGGAGACCCATCAACAACACCGCTCAACCTCCTCACACGGGAGGGTACGGGCTTGTGGCGTGGTGTGCCCTCTCTGCCTGCGAGGAGCCAAAACCAGGTGATGGGGGGGGGGGGGCTGTGCGCTACACATACTTCATATAATCCTAAAGATACTTCTAATAAAATTTGTATTTTCATATATTTTTAAGGTTATACAGTCCAGAAACCTCAACATGGATTGCATAGCAACCCATGCTTTACTTGGAAGTGAGAGCAGAGGTCTCTCTTCCTCTCACCAATAGAACACTACACACCTCTAACCATCTAGCAGATCCCACACTTCTCTGCCAATCTCTACATCATTGACATCTCAAACCCCACCATTTCTCATGATAAGCAAGATCTTTGTCACCATATGGATCTTCGGGCCATAGACAATTGTGTTTACTTCAATATTGTATGCAATTGAGCACACAAATTTATAAAAGTAATGGTATTGCATGAGATTGGTACACTTTCTTTGTTTTTCTCCGAAAACTGGAAAAAGTGGAACTTCTGCTCCTTCGTCTCCTTTCACCCCCCCTCCCCCACCCCGTGCCACATAGGCCACCTTTCAGGGGGGAGAACAGAGATCTGTTTTTGACAGGTCCCCCCTTCCCCACGAGACGGTGCTGCAGCGAAACTCAACCCCCCTTCTCTTTCCTCAGGCCTACTAGAAAGAGTAGGGAACTGGCAATGGTGGCGGGTGCAACATTGTGGGCTCCCTGGACAGGTAAGTGTCTATATATTAAAGGTCAGCAGCTGCAGTATTTGTAGCTGCTGACTTTTAATTTTTCGTGGAGTAGGCGGACCTCCGCTTTAAAGGAAAATACCCAGTTATTGATACCAAAAAACTTTTTGTCTTTTAATTAATTTTTATTAAAAATTGTACAAAAAAAGTGTACATAAGCAAAGTATGTAAATTTCATACACACATACACATTTCATACACATGTTATGTACACATTTCATACACATGTTAACACACTAAGAGTTAGATTTAGTGTTGCATTACTCAACTTCGCTCTGACTTTTCTTTCTCATTCTAGAAGTCAGTGCAGACACTCACAATGGGGCAGGTTCAGAAAGGGTAAGGTCAAACAACCTTTAATGCCGCGTACACACGATCAATTTTTCTCAACGGTGAAAACACAGTCGAGAAAATCAACGGGAAAAACAAGGAACGGCTTGTTCCCCTACACACGGCCGTTTTTCCCGTCATTTTTTTTCTTGGTCGAGAAAAACGACCGTGTGTAGGCTCCCCGGCAGTGTTTCCCTATGGGAAAACTGCAGCGGAAAAAAATGCCGTGAATCACGATGAGAAAAATTAGAGTATGTTCTAATTTTTCTCGTCGTGATTAATGCCGTTTTTCTTGTCTGGAAAAATTACCAAAAGCCCACACACGGTCGCTTTTCTCGTCAAAGACAAAAAAATTAAATTTTTCCCGACGAGAAAAATGGTCGTGTTTACGCGGCATAATATGTCAGTCTCACTGTAGCCCCCAACTTAAACAGGCCTTGGCTGTAGTGGTTAGGTGAATTTCCCAGTACATTTGAAAGAAGAAATTTCACACATATACAAGGTTGGTGATGCAAAGCTACAGCCACTTCTAGCTAAGCTCTTCTTTTACTACAATGCCATAGATCCAAATAAGCTGAACTTTAGACAAACATCTAAAAAGGCAGCTAAAATACATATTATATACATATTTTTAAGCTGTTGTTCTCCCCCCCCAGCCCTTTGCATTACTTAGTACTATGGTGCAGGACAGCTAGAGTAATACCCAATGCACTTATGGGGCATGAAAGTTTAACACATTGAACTGATTTTGGTGAACAGGACCTCGTGAAAACCAGAAAAAAAAAAAAACAAGCGCAGCTTATTGAATTGACACAGAAAAACCATAACTAAAATTAGATATTTCCTTCTGTGACCAAAATGCAGTAAATGTATTGGTTAAAGATCATGAGACGACAAGAATCACGTGAATACTCATCATTATTACTTAAAGTGTATGTAACCATTAAAAATAGTATAGCACATATTCTGTGTGTCCATCAGGGTATGTCTTTCCTGAAAAGAGCAGCCTCTTGTGTTATAGTGTGTGCTTCAGGGACAAATATCGTGTGATCTGTGTCTCTCATTTAATTTCCAAATCTGGCCACGCTAAGCTTGGAAGCATATCCATGCTATTCTGGTCAGTTTATGCCTAACTAAAGATACAGGCACACTATGCAAAGGCACATCGAGCCTCGTAGTAAGATCAGCAGACTCTCCCCCCTGCAAGAATGCTGTGACCCATCAGCCAATCATAGCCTGTCTTATGCAGCTGGAGCCAATAGGGGCACAGACAGCAGAAGATGTACACAAACGTGGAATTTAATTCCCAGCTGTGTATGTCACTCACAGCCTAGACAAGCGTAGAAGAGGCAAGCTCCTTCAATGTAATGTACACAGCGGGGAAACTAATCCCCACTGTGAAAGGCCTCCCTAGCAGCCTGCCCCAACTCCAACACTGACACGCCCCCCATAGCCCTAGCATACAACTCGGAGGAGGCTTTGTGGTCATGTGACTGCTAAATTAAAGAGATGAAAAAGGTACCTGAATTACTTTTGGGAAAACACTTACAGATATTACAGACACATATTTAATTTACTTTTCACCGAAGTGCTTTGCATAGTGTGGGTTTACGTACACTTTAAAGCTGAACTCCATCTTTTATTAGACTAACATGTGAGGCCACTGGATGTGCGGTATAAACTGTATGTAGCTGTGGCTATATACAGCAAACCACACTGTGTTCTGGGTTCAAGTCGAGACTTCCAGACATATACCCAGAACACAGTAGAGTCTATCACAGCGGCACTCACCCATTCACAGAAAGCAGTGTATTCTAATAATGAATACAAAGCTTTCTCTAATTGCCACTTTCACCCCTTCATGACCAGACCATTTTTTGTTGATTGGCACTACGGTACTTTAACAGGCAATTGCACAGTCCTGCAACACTGTACCCAAGCAAAATTGTTATTTTTTTTTTTCACATAAATGGAGCTGACTGAATGCCACTGACATCACCAGTGACATTTTAATACAGTGATTAGTGATAATACTATAAACTGTCACTGTAATAATGACACTGACTAGGAACATCTAGGGAGATCAAGGGGTTAACTGTGTGCCTAACAATATGTAATGTGTGTAAAGTGTGCTACTTTTACTAACTGATCTCTAAGTTTTTTATCCCTGGTTTGCAGGGATGAGAAACATAGAGATTCTTCCCTGTGTAGCGCCCACCCCATTTAGGGGTGCTATACCCAAATTTAGGGGCTGGTCTGAGATAGTAGTTGGGCTCAGACCGTTCTCAATTGATAGGTTGTGCTATTTTATTTCCAGGTGGTATACTGATGTGCAGTTCCCTGTGGCCTGTAGGTGGCACTGCCATAATGGGTCAGGGTTGAACCACTGGTATTAGTGCTGTGCCTTGGGGTGTCCTCTCTCGGCAGCGGTACGGTGGGCGTGTTTGGCCTGCTGTGCATGCTGGGAGACGATACATAAGGGGCAGACGCCGCCTGGGAGGGGTCTTCGGAGGAGGAGAGGAGTCGGAGTCCAAGTACGTGGTGCATGGCCGTCCAGGCCATGGGGCCACTTGTGCATCAGTCCCAGGCACCTTTAGTCCTGGGGCTGCATCTTCAACACTGGGCCCAGCACCTTTAGCTGGAGCCCACTTTGAGGAAGAGAAATCCCAGGGTGTCCCTCGCGAGGGAGCCCGCTTCTAAGAAGAGGAGGCCAGGGGAGGACCTTTCTGACAGACCGGTAAGAGTTCACGGTGAAGGAAGGGGCCCGGTAACTTTCTGGAGGGATTCTTCTATCCACCAAGGGCCTAGTAATGTGCTGCTGCTGGCACCTGTCCATATGTACCAAAAGCTAAGAGGTTCTGGGCCTGATAGATTCTGTGGCAGAGAGTCTCCCGATCGCATCTAGGAAAAGAACCTGATTGATCGTTCGAGCATCACTTCGGCTGCTAGGATCCACTTTGCAGGAGACTATCCGGGTGAGCTAAACCTACTCTGGGATAGAGTAGTGAGGGTAAAAATCCATTTGTGCATGGACTAACCTCCCAAAACCTTGCTGTCCTGTCTCTCATCCACCCTTTCCTATCTGCTGAACATTGAGAAAAAAAACTCAACGTTGGAGTTTAAAGTGGTGTGGACATTGGAATTACTTGGGGGGAAAACAGAGATTTGTCCCTATATCCTAGGAGATAGGTTCCTCCATCGGTTGGTTCTTATCTGCGGGACCCAAATACATAACACCGCTTAATCTCCTCAACCAGGAAGGTACGGGCATATAGTACGGTGTGCCTTTTTTCCTGCAAGTGAACCAAAGGTAGGGAAAAGGGTTTGTGTGCTACACCTGTGTACAGAGCTCTGAATGTCAACACAGAGCTCTGGGCTGTGAAGGTACACAGGCGATCAGCATGTCCTAGCCAGTGATTCACGGGACCCGTTGACAGGTTTACACTGTGTACAATCAAAGAGGGAGCCCGGCGGCGGGGGGGGGGGGGGGCGTTCATGCGCGTGCCCTAAATCCAGATGTAGGTAGCAAAGGGTTCATCATTTTGCCTTCACCAGCCGCTCGCTGCAGTACATTGTTGATGGGCAGTTGCTAAGTGGTTAAGGATGATTTTAAGAAATATGTTGAAATACTATTAACACAATTCTATTAAAATGATCCTTAAATCAGTTTGACAGTAGTTTCCATTGATTTAGTCCAGATGTGCTAGTAGGCCATCCCAACAGTCACAGTGCTTATTTAAAACTCTGAGATAGACCACCTAATGGCTATATTTCTGAATCAGAGGTAATAAATAATTACTTACTCACAGGACCCTGGGGTGTTTTTAATGATTCAGATCATTTAACTTCAGACATAATTAAGCAAGCACACTGATTTTAGACCTCAAACAGAAGGGTCGATTTACTACACCATATTTCTAGATGCTCATTAAATAGAAACTGTTGTATTTTTAAAATCTAAATCTACCATGATCCGAATACAGTGCAGCCATATTATAATATTGGTGGCAATTTTAATAAAGGACTTGTCAATTACTTGAATATTTTTATTTCTAGGTGATATGTTTTTTGTGAATGAGTAGGGGGTACTGAGTATTTTTCTTTTGTATTTTTGTTGTATTTTGCTTCTTTTTGTATTTTTCTTTTCCACTTAAAATCCATATCAGAACCAAAGGTCTGGTATGCATTTTGGGGAAGACTCTATGCATTTTATTCATTCTTGTAGCATGTATTACAACAAAAGTGACATTTACAACAAAAAAATGATGCAGTTTAAAATGCCAGCAAAGACATCTCATTACTAGTTTCTTAAAAAACAAAACAAAAAAAACAGCACACCTTTTTAAAGGTCCCCTAAAAAACAAAAAGCAGACCCTTTGAAGGGTATCCTGTACTACACATTTCCATTGGGTTTAGGCGTAAGGTTTAAGTTACGTGTAAAGTTATTCAAATTAATTTGAAGTTAAGAGTTTAATTTTGGAGTTAGGTTAGGTCAGGATTAGAATAACATTAGAGCAGAGTTCTGCCTTCGGCACCGCAGCTGATTTTTCCATCGGCTGTAAGGTGCTGCTGCCACCATTGCAGGGTAAGGGAACCCAGAAGTGAAACCTTTCAGATTAATGTCCGGGTCCCTACTGCACATGGGCAAAGCACGGCTGTGCTCTCCTACTGGCCCGACAGAAGGAGGAGGGGGCCGGACTTCTGATGTACCTCACCGCGGCGAGGTCCGACGGAAGTGGAGACAGGGTACCTGTAAAAAACAGGTACCTGCTCCCCCCAAACCCGGAAAGGTGCCAAATATACCACTAGAGGGGGGAAGGGGACAGATAAGTAGAAGTTCCACTTTTGGGTGGAACTCCGCTTTAAGGAGTTTTGCTGATGTTATGTTAATGTTTTCTCCAGAAAAACAGCTAAATACACACGTAAAGTTACATACAATATACAGTATATTGTTGTTGCTTTACCTGCTAAAGGATTTTTCATTTTGACCAACCAGTCCTGAGATTTAAACAGCCCTGCCAGATAGAAGAGCAAGTTGGTAATCTGAATTGTCTCCACTGTACTTAAAGTGGTTGTAAAGTCATCAGAGAAATCCTGTAATGTGCTCTGTTACAGGATAATATAATGTGCAGTGTGTGTGTTTGTTTAAAATATTGCGCAAAATACCTTATTTACAGCGCCGCTAGGCACTCGCATGACCTGCCAGAACTCTCCTTTCCTGCTCCGAGCACTACAGTGGGAGAGGCCAAGATTTCTTGCTGACATCAGCCAAGGGGAGTGGAGGAGAGTGGCGGGAGGTCACGTGAATTAGGTATTTTGCGCAATGATTTTAACCACTCGTTATACGTCAGCAATTTGAAGAGGGATATCGTTGTTATGGCAGCAGCTAGCTGACATAATCTCGGTATCCTCTTCTTCAGCGGGCGGTCTGCTTTCAGATAAAAGTGGTCTCTGCGGTTGATTCACCCCACTCCCGCCGTGCTTCGGTGCCCTCCGCCACTTACCAGAGCCGCCGGCGAAGGTGGTCGCGTCCGCTCCCCTCTCTGGTATGGAGCTGAGGGGAAGATGGCCCCCACCCAGCTCCATACCATTGCATGGCGGAAGCAATGTAAAAACGTCACTTCTGCTCTTAAAGAAACTACTGGTATTTTTTTTTTAAACTAAATATAAGCTATGAGGTCTTTTTGACCCCAGATCTCATATTTAAGAGGTCCTGCCATGCTTTTTAAAGAACAGTGTAAAAAATAAGACTAAAAGGTAAAATAAATAAGTCCCGCTGAGCTCGCGTGCAGAAGCGAACGCATACGTGAGTAGCGCCCGCATATGAAAACAGTGTTCAAATCACACATGTGAGGTATCACCGCAATTGTTAGCGCAAGAGTAATAATTCTAGCTCTAGACCTCCTCTGTAACTTGAAACATGCCACATGTAGAATTTTTTAAACATCGCATATGGAGATTTTTAAGGGTAAAAGTTTGTTGCCATTTCACGAGCAGGCGCAACTTTGAAGCGTGACATGTTGGGTATCAATTTACTCGTCGTAACATTATCTTTCACAATATGAAAAAAAATTGGGCTAACTTTACTGTTGTTTTAATTTTTAATTCAAAACCGTGTATTTTTTCCAAAAAAAGTGCGCTTGTAAGACCACTGCACAAATATGGTGTGGCAAAAAGTATTGCAGCAACCACCATTTTATTCTCTAGGGTGTTAGAAAAAGTTTGAAAAATAGGCCCGGTTCTTAAGTGGTTAAACAAACACACATTGCACACTATATTATCCTGTAACAAAGCGGATTACAGGATTTCTCACTAGTAATGTTACTGACTCCTGAGCTGAATAGCAGGGAGTGAGGGGGGAGGGGAGAGAGGAGTGCTGCGGGATGACGGAGGCACGGAACTCGATCACGGTAATCATGGATCAGCAGCCATGATTACCGTGGTCAGCACAGACAGGGGGACGCAGGAACTGGCAAGATTAACCTGTTTTTTTAGGACATAGAGAGGGAAAAATGACACAGCACAAGCACTATGTTGCGGTTTTTTTTTGTTTTTGTTTTTTAGAGTTGCAACAACTTTAATATAGTTTGGTCAAGAGCCTCCTCTTGTCATTGTGTATCTTGTCAACCAACCTGTATGTAATGCACTTGGCTGGCATCTAGTGCTACCCCTCCCTCTTCGAGTCTAAATCCTGCTGTAATTTCACAAGCTAGATTTAACACTAAACACCAGTCAAACCTTTGTTTTACCTAAGATTTAGACTTCATAGAAGGATAGAACCCCTGTCTGGTTTATACTGAGGTCCCCTGTGATGCCACTAGAGAGATTTCCCCTCATTTCCAGTCAGGTGAGGTAACAACGGGATGTATCCCGTAGGGACACAAAATGTAACAGCACATTATTTTTTAGTGAAAAAAAAAAAAAAAGATCTTGCTCCTTTAAAGGATGATACGCAACATAGTACTTGTGCTGTGTCATTTGTCCCTCTCTATGTTCTAAAAAAACAGGTTATTCCTGCCAGTTCCTGTGCCCCCCTGTCTGTGCTAAATGAAAAAAGTATACTGCGCTGTGAAAAGATATATTACAAAAATAGCAGCCAACACTGCTGTGGACAAAAAACAAATGGTATATATAAAAAAGTGTAGCACTATTTTTGTAAACAGGTGTATATAAAATTATGCTGTAAACCATAATTTGGGCTATATTTCTTGTTGAAATTTTGGTACTTTTTGGACTATATATATGCACCGGTATATATTTTTTCACTTTGGACTATTTTTTTAGTTACTTATTTAATATTGTCACCAAAATAATTTTCTCCTTTTCTGGACATTGTCTCTCACTGAGGTGACATTATCACGATCAACTTCATTGATCATATGGTTTATTCAAATGTTATATTCATAGGTGTTCATTTATGGTTTACAGCATAATTTTATATACACCTGTTTACAAAAATAGCGCTACACTTTTTTATTATTCAATATTTTTATTTCAAAATGCATAGGTTATACATAAAGCACAGGTCAGTCATATGTAAGCAATAGTAAACGTTCAGAGGAATTGAAACTGATTATAGCTGTGATAGATAGAAGCAAGAGCAGTGGCCTATCGTCCGTCCAGAATCTATGTAGAGTAGTAACTGTCGGCATATCCGTAGGGAGATAAATTAAAGCAGGAAGCATGTTCCGCTCCCCCCAACACCTCGAATGGGAACTGACTGTGTTGGAAGGGGGATCCCAGAACCTCCCATTATTCCGATCCTCGTCAACTGGAGGAAGGCTTATACCAAGCGCTACACTTTTTTATATACCCTAGTCTGTGCTGACCGTGTTAATCATGGCTGCTGATCCATGATTACTGTGATCAGGTGACCTCTGTCATCCTGCAGCCCTCGTCTCTCCCCTCTCCCCCTCACTCCCTGCCTGTCAGCTCAGGAGTCAGTAACATTACTAGTGATAAATCATGTGGTTCTATGATAAAAAATTATAGACCCTTCATTTCTTTGTAAGTGGGCAAACGTACAAAATCTGCAGGGGATCAAATAATTATTTTCCCCACTGTAACTGCATTAACGGGTGCATTTATATACAGTACTTGCTTGCCTTAGCTTTAAGAGCCAATATGTATTATTGCTTTAGGTATGATAAATTAGGTTTTAATTAAATACAATAAATGATCTCACACTGACAACTATGATACCAAGCATGTTTATATATTGTGGCTGATCAACTGATTGATTTATGCACTGTTTTTTCGGGGTGGATATGGTTATCAAAAAACATGCACAAAAACACTAATTAATTTGCTTGATGAGATCATCAGTTCTTTGGAATTGTGTTATTATTCAACTCTTTTACTTATCTGTGTTTCCACTCTTGTCTAATGGACTCAGACTGTAAACAATTTACTCTGCTATTAATAGAATGTCTCAGAAACCACAAATGGACCATCATTTCTATGTACTTGTTTCGCCTTTGGCTAGTTTGAAATTGTAACCATCAGGTGCAATAAATTGATTCCCTCTATAGTCATGCTTCTTGTTATAATATTCTTCCAGTAAACACTGTGTAGTGCATGCTAGGCTTCATGGGAAGCCTTTTCTTGGCCTAACATTTCAGTAAATAATTTCCACCAACACCCGCTGTCTTCTTTTTCCTCCTATTGTGGGAACTGGCTTTGCTTAGAAGAAAATATGAATTTCCTTGCAGAGCATTTGTGCACTCTCCTTTATGCCTGTCAATTGCAATCTATTTAAAAATGTAAGTTATACAAATATAATAAACAGTGAGGATCTTTTTTTTATTTTAATTCATATATAGACCCCTGCATCATTTATCATGAATGTATGTGTCCAGACTTTTTCCTTAGACAATAAATTGTGATATTAGTCATTACAGAATCCTGCCAAGACTAATCCATACAATTTTAAGGTTGATCACAACATTTGGGTCTAAAAGCCAGAGGTTGAATTTATGAATTTAATGTTAACATTACTATATTGCTGGCAATGTAATGATGAGCACACAGGACAATAAAGTGCTAAGCCTTCCAAATAACTAGTTGAAGACAGCTACTTCCTGTTTTAAAGTTTCTCAGTAACATCCTAGAGCTACTGAGATTTCAGCACATAACGTTAACTTTCATGAGATAATTATTTCTAAAAAGATTCAGCAAATTTCTCATGAAAGCCTCACTGTTTCACTATTGTGCATGCATTAAAAGATGAGTTTTGAATACAGCTTATAGCTGGTTTGCATGCTTTCATTTATTTGGGGAAGCTTAAATTTGCAGCCACTGAAATTATTGACAGGATAATTTCACTTTGATGACACATACTGTCAAACCTGTGGTACTTGTTTTATGGCAAAGCAAACATTGGCTGGGAGGGGTAGAGTTATTCCAGCTTTTAAATAAGTTAACTTTACCTTCATATAATAACTGAGCTATGCATGTTTTCATCCCTGCTGCCAAAGCATGCAAAGTTCAGTAATTATATGCTGGTAAATCATAAATTATTAGTTGATGGAGTACTGTTGTTGCAGTTTTTTTCTGAGATCACCCTAAAGATTTGATTCCAAAATGTGTTTAGGTATTTACAGTGCCACAGTATGAGGGAGAGTGAGCCTGTACAGCCACAAAGTCTATACCATTGTGGAAAGTTGGCAGGAAAAAATGTAGAGTTTGAATGGGGTAATATACCAGTGATGTGCAACGTATAATCCTTTGAAGATGTTTCCAGCCTTTTAGGAACATTGTATTAGTATGCACCATTTTTGGTCAGAAAAGATTTCTGCAGTGCAGATTGTTAATTTAGCATAGTGTGCATTTTGGAAAAGTGGGCTTTTTAGAAAAATATTGTATCCATGACTCCAGGCTTAGTGTGATTGAGAAAGGAGTGAACCTTAGAATCCATAAAGAACATATATTGTGTGGGATACTTCTGAAAGTAATAATGAGTTGTTAATAGAGATAGTTCCGGGGTTTTAGAGATACACCACCTTGTATTTCTAATGCGGCGTACACACGATCGTTTTTCATGCCGTTAAAAATGCCATTTTTAAAAATGGCCATTAAAACCGATCGTGTGTGGGCTCCAGAGCATTTTTAATAGCGTGAAAAACAGCCATTAAAAAATTCGAACATGCTCTATTTTTTCACGTCGTTTTTCATGTCGTTTTTTTTTTAACGACGTGAAAAAACGATAGTGTGTATGCTTTTACGAGGGGAAAAAAATGCACATGCTCAGAATCAAGTATGAGACGGGAGCACTCGTTCTGGTAAAACTAGCGTTCGTAATGGAGATAGCACATTCGTCACGCTGTAACGGACTGAAAAGCACGAGGCTGAAAAGCGCGAATCGCCGCTCAACAAAGTTTACTAACATGAAGGGTGGCGCCATTCGAACGGAACTTCCCCTTTATAGTGCCGTCGTACGTGTTGTACGTCACTGCGCTTTGCTCAAGCGTTTTTTTTAATGATCGTGTGGATGCAAGACAGGCTTGAGAGGAAACATGAAAAAAAACGACGAGAAAAACGTTGGTTAAAAAAATGGCATTAAAAACATACGTGTGTACGCCGCATAATAGTAACATTATACCTGCTTTCATCCAAGGAGTTATGAACCAAAAAAACAAACACTAGTCCATACGCTGATCCACACAACCTTCAATTGAGTGATATATAGTCCATCAGCTAAAAGTTTGTGTATAATAGATAGGTGGTTCACAGGTGCACACAGGAAACTGCTGCCCTCTACAATTCCAGGTGGCAATATCCCTAATGTGAAACCTTTTAATAAACATAAAACAATATCATAAATTTCACTCACATATGCATGCTTTTCAGGCATATATAGTTGTACTTGCTCCTATTTCCAACCGCTCAGGTGTACATAGGCCCAAGACTGTATGGCTGATGTAATGTATAGCCGAAGGCTCAGAGACACAGCTAGCTTACTCCTGCAGCCGCTGACAGACACTATGCTGGGGCCGCTCATGAACAACCTGGAAGGACCAAACAGCAGGGGAAACAGGAAGTGTCTAGTAGTTGCTGTGACAATGCGTTTCAGAGGCGTGGCCCTTCTTTTTCAAGGCTCTGTTACTCTGTGTGAAATTTTCCCCCATTCACCCCTTCCTTCCTAGCAGCAGAGAAAATAACAAATCATGGAGCAGGTGAGCTAGTCAAGCAAGCCCATAGACTTTATCGCAGAATTCTTGGGATCATGGGAGGTGTAGTCTAAAATGGCATCTCTGCAATATAGGAATCGGCTTTATGAACTACAAATCCCTATAGACTCGGAGCGGGGGAGGATTTTTAATACACTGGCTCAGGGCATTTTTGCTCAGAGGATCCAGAGGAGAAAGTACCTCCTGGCTATAGAGGGGACCTGATCCTGCTACCATATGTTGAAGATCCTGTTGTAGCACATCATTGGCCGCACATGCAACACGGATGCCGGGAGGCTAGAGCGTTCATCATTTACCCGCGCACACCACCGCTCACAAGAGGCTCCTGGGAGAGCCTGACTGAGCCACATTTGTGGCTGTATAGAGGGAAGTGGTGAGAGCTCTACTTGACCAATACTGACAGGGCTGGCAGAGATTGCATTGCCAAGAACAGGACACCCATAGCATCTCGCACGTATTGCATCTATATTATCCTTATGCAGTACCTCTGCATCATACTGCATCCATATTCACGTTATACCACAACTATACTGAACTGTCAATACATCTGACATACCTTTATCTGGTACAGTGGGGATCAAAAGTTTGGGCACCCCAGGTAAAAATGTGTATTAATGTGCATAACGAAGCCAAGGAAAGATGGAAAAATCTCCAAATGGCATTAAATTACAGATTAGACATCCTTATAATATGTCAAAAAAAGTTAGATTTTATTTCCACCATTTACACTTTCAAAATGAGAGAAAACAAAAAAATGGCGTCTGCAAAAGTTTGGGCACGCTGCAGAGTTAATATCTTGTACTGCCCCCTTTGGCAAGTATCACAGCTTGTAAACGCTTTTTGTAGCCAGCCAAGAGTCTTTCAATTCTTGTTTGAGGTATCTTTGCCCATTCTTCCTTACAAAAGTCTTCCTGTTCTTTGAGAATTCTGGGCTGTCTGTCACGCTCTGCTCTTTTAAGGTCTAGCCATAGGTTTTCAATAATGTTGAGGTCAGGAGATTGTGAAGGCCATGGCAAAACCTTCAGTTTACGCCTCTTGATGTAATCCCCCGCGGATTTTGAGGTGTGTTTAGGATCATTATCCATTTGTAGAAGCCATCCTCTCTTTAACTTCAGCTTTTTCACAGATAGCATCAAGTTACCATCCAAAATTTGCTGAAATTTTATTGAATCCATTTTTCCTTCTACTCGTGAAATTTTCCCTGTGCCACTGGCTGCAATACAACCCCAAAGCATGATTGATCCACCCCCATGCTTAACAGTTGGACAGAGGTTCTTTTCATTAAATTCTGTGCCCTCTTCTCCAAACGTACCTTTGCTCATTCCGGCCAAAAAGTTCTATTTTAACCTCATTGGTCCACAGAACTTGTTTCCAAAATGCCTTAGGCTTGTCTATATGTTCATTTGCAAAGTTCAAACGCTGATTTTTGTGGTGAGGACGTAGAAGAGGTTTTCTTCTGATGACTATTCCATGAAGACCATATTTGTACAAGTATCTCTTTATAGTGGAATAGTGTACCACAACTCCAGTGTCTGCCAGATCTTTCTGGAGGGATCGTGCAGTCAAACGTGGGTTTTGAATTGCTTTTCTCACAATCCTGCGAGCTGTTCTGTCTGATATTTTTCTTGGTCTTCCAGATCTTGCTTTAACTTCCACTGTTCCTGATGACTGCCATTTCTTAATTACATTCCGAACAGAGGATATTGACATCTGAAAACGCTTTGCTATCTTCTTATAGCCTTCTCCAGCTTTGTGAGCGTCAACTATTTTCAGTTTCAGTTTCAGTTTTCTAGACAACTGCTTAGAAGAGCCCATGGTGCTGATTGTTGGGGCAAGGTCAGATGAGTCTGGCCATTTAAAACCTTTGAGATTGACATCACCTGGTCTTCCCAGACGATGATTGAGAACAATCCATGACACTGGCAGGTCTCAGCTTTGCAAAGGGGGCAGTGCATGCTATAAATTCTGCAGGGTGCCCAAACTTTTGCAGACGCCATTTTTTTGTTTTCTGTAATTTTGAAAGTGTAAATGATGGAAATAAAATCTAACTTTTTTTGACATATTATAAGAATGTCTAATCTGTAATTTGATGCCATTTGGAGATTTTTCCATCTTTCCTTGGCTTCGTTATGCACATTAATACACATTTTTACCTGGGGTGCCCAAACTTTCGATCCCCACTGTACTTGTCCCCAATCTACAAAGCATCCGTGCAAATATTATAACACCGCTTTATCAAACCTTACCTACATGCAGGTCCAACAGGATTGCCACTAAGTGCACTAACGCTCTCAAAGGGTCCCAACGATAGCCAGCAGAAGAAACTCATTAGGAACACCCCCTTTCACTTAACCTGTCCATAAATCCCCTTTGTCTCTCTATACCCACTCTTCTCATCTCACACTGACAGTGCTTACCAGATGGCCTAGCATAGCTGCCAGTAGTGCACTATGGCAGTTGAGCTCTGGTGGTTTTTTAGCTAACGTCTTATTACTGCTCCTTGCTGCACCTCAGGTAGTGTTGTTACTGTTTATGCTGATCTAGACGGCAATTGTCCTTTTATGCAATGCCCTTATTACTAATTACTCTGTATACTAAAGTGTATTATTATCATTGTTATTTGTTATTTTATTTGCTTGCCTCATTACTAACTTGTCAGTGTCAGTGATTTTCTGTGATATTGTATGTTTGTGCACTCAGCCTGGTGTGTAATTATATAAAGTTAATTAGGTGTATTTTCTGCTGTGTTAGTTGCACTATTTAGTTGATGCTTCCCAGCAGAAGTGGTGCTGCCAGAGAGGTAAGGGTTAGCCCTGCTGTTCAGGTTTTCCTGGGCTTTTCTGAGAAGCACCGCCCTCTGCTGAACAAAACATATAAAAAGGCAAACTGTATCTAGGTAAAAGGTCTTTGCTCTATGCATGGGAAAAGAAAGAGAATGCTTCTTCCCCACCCCTTGTGGGAACCCAGTCGGGGTTCCAAAGGATATGGAATCTAGTGGACCTTTTTTATTTTTTTCAATTAATTAAGGTATGACTATTTCATGGGGTAGAAGATAGCTCCAGGGGTATCACTAAAGAGCAGAGATAATTAAAGAGCACTTAGTAGAGCATGTACAGGAATGTGTATGGAAGATGCTGCTGAGATCTGTTTATCTGCGAGTGGTAGCTGGAGTAATGTTGGTGCTTAAGCAATCAGCCAGCAGGAGTCATGGCGACACAGCATGGGTGATGGAAAGCTCTGGTAATGCAGGGGTTTGCAAGCATGCAATTGGTGCCCCACATACAGGGAACCTATATCACGGCACTGGGGAATCCCATGTACCTAGATGGAAGTGTCAAGAGAGAGAGAGAGAGACCTCGAGAAGGGAGAAGTCTCATAATGTCACTGGAAGTGAGGTGACATGTCAGGCTGTGCTGGTGGAGTGGGTACAGGCTCCACGGTACCCACTTGAAAGTGCTGCATCAATTAAGGTATGACCATTTCCTAGGGCACCTAGAAGGGCATATACAAGAATGTGTATGAAAGATGCTGCCGAGAACTGTTTATGTGTTAGATTTAACTCCTTCAGCAAAGAACTATGATTGTTAAACTAACCTGCCTGATCTGAAGTCACTAAGGGGTGCAAGCATGGTGTGCCAAAAAACAGAGCATGTAATGGGGATGAAGAGGACTGGAGGAGGAAACATTATAAAGGTCTCATGGACAGCGGTGCTAAAGTATATGCTGTAAGGCTATATTGCCATTACTAGTGCTAACAGGAGTAATGTCCATCAGGATTTGTGAGAAATATTTTGATAGTTAAGCTCAAAAAGACTGGATATGAAGGGGGGGGGTATTTTATAGAGGTAGTGGTCCATGTTTAGGGAAATCATGGTTTAAGAGATTCTTTTAAGCCAGGGAGAATGTGTAGAGGTAATATTTGGGACTTCATCTCAATAACTTTTTTAAAGAAATTTCCACAAAATGGTGTAGAGAGTCTTGCATCACAGGAAGGGAAGTAGAGTAATTGTTCAAAATTAGAATAACATCATCAGTGTATAGATTTTTTTATGTTAATTTTTGCCTATAGGGAAGGCCAAAATGGAGGATGTAGTTCCAATCAGTTGGGCAAGTGGTTCCATGATAAGGGGAAATATTATAGGGGACAGGGGACAACCTTGCTCGGTATCATTAACAATTAAGAATTTGATAAAGAGCATACCATAAGTGTACACTCTAGCTGAGAGTTTTGTAGTATGTCCTCTGTGAAGCCAAACTTGTAGAGGGTTTGTTCCATAAACCCCCTATGCATCCTGTCAAATGCTCTCTGTGAATCCAAGGCAAGAAGCGGAGAAGGCATTCTGTGCAGTTCAGCATATCTTATAAGGTTTATAAGGCACTTTGTACCAACGTGAGCCTGCCATCCTTTAAAGTGGTTCTAATGGCTAAAGTTTTTTTGTTACCTAGCATTGCAATGCATGAAGGTAAAAAGCCTTATGTGTGCAGCTTCTTCCCAACATTGTTAACTCCTCTCAGAGGGTATATAATGCACAACAGAGAAGATAAATACTCTCATAGTGTAGCATTTATTAAATAAAGATAAAAATATAAACTAACATTTTTCGGTGCCCAGTACCTCAGCACCAATACACTGAGCCTGTGGTTACTGATTCCTCGCTGCTGCTCGGCATGCATTTCAATGACCAATCTAGCAAAACATGTCGAGGCAGTAACGTGATCATCATATCCTGCTGATGCAGTGATGTCGCTTTCAGTTCCGGTCGTTGAAACACGCGCCGAGCAGCAATCTTTATTTATTAAATGCCACAATATGAGAGTATTTATCTTCTCTGTTGGGCATTATATACCCTCTGGGAGGAGTTAACAACAGCGTTAGAATGAAGCATTTCTGTTGATAGATTATTTTGTCAAAGCATTGGGGGAGTGCATCCGAGTCTCTGGATTAAGCATTTATGACCTTTCCTTTAACTAGGGGGTCATAACATTTGGGTGGGTGCATTGGAGTGGCAAACGTGGTGACATACTGTTTTATAAAGAAGAGGTGGAGATTTCAGAACACCTTTCTTTACATTGGTGTATGGGACTTTTATTAAGAAATGTTTACATGTATGACAGAAATGTCTGAATTGGCCTGGGGGTCAATAGAAAACGTTTATTATATTGCAGCTTACCAGTTCTTAGATGTGGTGGCTGTATTAGTTTACCTTTTTAGGCTTCCTTTCTTCTATTTTCATCTGGTAGTCCAGCCAGCGAGGCTGTTGTTTTTCACAGCCCAAACTCTCTAGCAGAATATATCAGTTTACATGGATGAGATAAACCACTTAACACTGGCAGGAGTGATTAAAATGACCAGCTTTTATTTATTTTCCCAAAAGCAAACATTTGGAGTTTGGCTTAAATTTGTTAGTGGTTCTAAGTCTGTTAATACATTAATACATTTAACATGATCCTCTCCCCAGGCTGCTGTCTATTGTGCCTCCTACCAGATTTATGTTTCACTCAGACAGGAGGTGTATTACTGGCCAGATCACCAGGTAAAAACAGAGGGAAAGAGACAAAGAAAATAAAACTGATGCAGCCACCACATCTAGTGATTGGTAAGCTGCAATATATTACATTTTTTGTTTTGGGTTTAATACCGCTTTAAGGACTCCTGCATTCAATTCCTTGTCCAAAGTGCATGCACAAGGTGCTTACAAAATGCCTGGAGATCATGTAGAGCTCCTCTGAGGTTTAAGTGCTGTGCATCTGGTACTTCCCCAACTCTAGGAAATGACCTCAGTGCACAGAAAACTGCTGACTTGCTCAAGAGCTATTCAAGTCAGTTGGACAACTGTACTGTCTTTACTTTACTGGAGGAAAAATATCCAACTGCGCCAACTTGGAAAAGAAAATAAACGAAAACAATGAAAGCATTAAAAGTAATTGGTGAGCTGGCGTTTCAGTGTTTTAGCCATGATGACCAGATGTTTACACATTTTGGAGAAATGTCTGAATATATATAGAGTTTAAAAAAAAAGAATATTAGAATAAACCAGAGATAAATGATTATGGAGATCTAGTTGACAATAGATTGGGGTTCACAGGATAAAGTTATAGCAACATAAATAGATTGCATGCAAACTTTATACATCCGCCTTTGGTAGGAACAAAATACCTACATTTATAACAGATTTTTTTGTCCAGCATAAAAAAGTTCTACAATCATTGGGATTTTTTGAACAGTAATTTGGGCTGGTATATCATCTTTCTGGTCCTAAAATAAATGAAACCACAACATATGTCTATAAATGTATTATGTTATTGTTTGCCATATACATTTTTTTTTTTAACAACAAAATGTTCCTTTATTGAGGCAGAAAAAGACAAGCATTATACACAAAAGTCCAGAATGGACCAAGTCATACACCGAGATAAAAGAGAAAGTACAGTACATAGAAAGCCATATAAACGAGTACATAAGAAGGGCATTTCGTAAACCATCCAAAAATAGCGTCACTTATACAATTGAATAGAATCATACCCCAGGCGAACCAGAACTCATAGCAGTACCCCCATCCCCACCCCCCAGTGTCCAGGGTCGGAAGGCCATTCCCTCCTATTCCGTCCAAGGATGCCAGATCTTATCGAACTTTTGTGGGCAGTTCCTGCACATGTAAGTCAACTTGTATAGTGGCAGCACAGTATTAATAGATTTCTCCCAAGACTCCACTGTTGGGGGGGAGGGGACATTCCAGCGCAAAACAATCTCCCTTCTTGCATAAAAGAAGAGGTACGTAAGAAGTAATTTGGTATAACGGGGTCTCTGATCATCATCCTGGATCCCCAGGAGTGCCAGCTCGGGGGATACAGGGAGTGTCAGGTCGAGGCGGCCATTAATAGTGTCAACTACCCTAGCCCAATACCTGGCGATCCCAGGACAGCTCCAAAACATGTGGAAATATGTGCCCACACCAATCTGACAACGGGGACAATCCTGCGTGCGCTGCGGGTATACCTTGTGGAGTCTCTGGGGAGTGAAGTAAACTCTATGCAGGAATTTGACCTGTATCAACCGTTCTCTAGTCGAGATCAGTAAGGCAGCACTGTCAGCTAAGCAGTCATCCCAGTCCTCTCTGTCAAGACCTGGTATGTCAGTCTTCCACAAGTCCCAAAGTCGTTCTACTCCAGCAGAACCAGTCTTCAGCAACATCAGATATATAGCCGATAGGGGTTTCGGGAGCTGCACCTGGGCCAACATCTCCTCAAGCGGGTCCATAGCCAGTCCGGGAGGAGACGGGAACTGGGCCCCGATAGCGTGTCGGACCTGAAGGTACCTAAAGTACATCCATCCGGGCAAATGAAATTTATCCCGGAGGACTGTAAACGACATCAGAGTTCCCGCCACAAATACATCCCCAAGAGTGCCATATACATTTTTAATAGAAGTGCCAACTGCAAAAAGTTAAGGAGTCGGACTAAATAACAGGTTATGCTATGTATAAATTAAATAGAAAACATTTGTTCACAAATGCCAGAACAGATATTGCAAAAACAATTGACAGTATACTGTATGTGGTAGTCAAAATAGAAATACAAGTTTATTTTGTAACTTTTGAGTAAGGAGGAACATACCTGTACGATAGATGCACAAGAAATAAGTTATTTAGACTATGGAGTTGATTTACCAAATTCAAATAATGTAGACTGTTTGCTTTGCAAGGGAAGTTTCACTTTGCAAGGGAATTTGCTCCAGAACTTAGCTAATGTGATAAGATTTGTCTTTGCAAAAATAACCAATCACCTGCAAGGAAAATAAAAACAGCATTTTTGATAAAGTCAACAGAGCTGTGGGGCAAGTTCCCTTGTGAAGTGGACAACCTATTTGTCTTTAGTAAGTCAATCCCTGTAGTTTAAATATACAGTTCAGTCTGGGAACATACAGTATCCTTAAAGTAGATCTGTAGTCACTGCATACACTTTAAAATCTCTTTTTGTTTTGTGAGTTCTGCCTATCAATTTGCATAACTTCCTGGATTCCCTGCATGCGCTTCGCAGCTTCTCCCCTTCTGATTCAATTGGTTCACTTTTGATCTCTAAGGACTACAAATCCCATGGTACCTTGCTACCAGCAATTGTGTACTGACTCTTCTTCCTGAAACTCCTCCTCTCAGTGCCTATGTGGTTCAGAAGGCACAGCAATGCATATTCAGTGCATGAATGAAAGCCATTCATTTATAACAGCCAAAACTATTGCTTATAACAGTGACTATCACTGTTAAAAAAAATAATAGTGTAAAAAAAAAACTGCTCACCCCCCAGAGTACGGTGTCACTAAACTACTCTGACAACAGGATGTCCAAAGAAATAGTAAAAAAAAAAAAAAGTTCAGAAATGGAATAAAACATTATTCTTTTTTTCACATACTGTTACCCCTCAGTATCCCTGATCACCACCACACCAGTAATATAATGATGCTGTATTGCACTGGTGACAGTATGTAAAAAAAAAAAAAAATTGTGACAAAAATTACAACTTAAAAAAACTCACTATACCGCTTACTAAATAACTTGGACTGTCTACTTTCCAAAAAGGGGTCATTTGGGGATTATTTGTACTGTCCTGACGTTTTAGGGAAAAGAGACAGACAGTCAGTACACCAGGATTATATATATATTGGGAAAAAACCTGCGCTAAACCAAATAATATTGAGAAAAATTAATAAATACTTGATCAAAGAAAACTGTGATGCTGCTACAAGTAAAAAGCTAAAAAATACTAAAGCTCAACAAACATATGCAAAAAGAAACAAGTGCGCAATCACCATGAATTAAAACAACAATCCTGCAAACAGGAAAAAAATATTTAAAACATCAGATGTTTTAAATATTTTTTTCCTGTTTGCAGGATTGTTGTTTAGTACACCAGGATTGATCATGTTTTACCAAATAAATTAAGCAGACTACATTTGGCCCAAACTTATGAAACTTATGAAAGATTATTTGTTTGCAAAGTTTAATAACAAAAAATTTTGCTGTGTTTTTTCAAAAGTTTGGGGATTTTTTTTCATTGATACAGCAAATCATTAAAACCCTAGTGGTGATTAAATAACACCAAAAGAAAGCTCTATTTGTGTACAAAAATTATATAAGTTTCATTTGCGTATAATGTTTCATGATCACACAATTGACAGTCTAAGTAACACAATGCTGAGAAAAAAAAATGCCCTGGTCATGACAGGGTTAAAACCTTCTGGTGGTTAAAGAAAAATGACTGCAACTCATAGGAGTTGCGGGTGGCCAATTGAAATAGGTAGATGAACACTTTTAATGCCAGTGAATAGATCTTCTGGTTGTCAGGTAGGAAATCATTATTTGGTCGTTATAATCTATGCCTCCCATGAATTGATTGTAATTGTGTATGTATAGACATTTTTGCACCAGACCGTGCCTTCTTTGGATTTACACTGAGGTGTCTTAGTGAAAGGAAGAAAGGACAAACTCATCCTGCTTATCCTTCCATTTAAGTGCCAATATTTCCTCATCTTTGTAAAAAGTTTGCTGCAGATAAAGGTGTTGGAAAAGTGGCAGGCATAATTGTATCCCTAATGGAATAAGGGTAACATAAGATCCACATGATTTTTCTGCTTCTATCCATATAAGTTGAGCGTCCAGGGGGCTAAAGGTGGCTATCTTTTACTTTGTAAATGTGAAAGTCATATGTGTAATCTGTGGCCCTCTTACAAAGTTTGTATAATTTTGTCCCGTATCTGGCATGTTTACTGGGGATGTATTGTTTGATGCCCAGCCTGCCAGTAAAATGTATGGGAGACTCTTCAATGCAGATATGTTCGCATTGAGTATAAATTTCAGAAAAGTTTTGGGGAAAAGCATTTTTAAGTGGCCTAATTTTATAAAGCTTGTCACTTGATGACTTCAATGGAGGATACATGAAATTGCTATTTAAAAATAAGAATCTCATAGTTACAGTATTTTTATAGTGTGTCCTGGTCATAACCAAGGAATACAGTGGCATATGGTGAATGGGCTGTGTGGACCAATAGGTTTGCAGTTCATTTTCTTTCGTGCGCTCTTTAGTTAGTGTAAGGCTCAAAACATTTTTTAATTCTTCAACTGTGAAGGGCTTAAATTCAAATGGACAACTGGGATTATTGGTGATGTGCTGCAGGGCAAACAGATTATACCAACAATCAAATTGAATTAGTCTTCAGTGAAAAACAAATAAAAAAAACTGAAGGGGTGTAACATTTTCTACCTGAATGCCTGGTGGTATAGTAAATGGGGGGTTGATAGGTGCTGTTGCAGTACAGGGAAGCCATAAATGACTTGAGCGTGCCTCTGGGACACTACATTGGACACTAATACTTTGTGGCTGATTTAACACCCCACTACTTGCACTTGACTTTCATCCATGTGTACTGCTTTGCCGGTGCTTACCTAAAACTGGTCAGTACATCTTATGCTTTTTGTAGGGACCCTTTCTTCCTCTGAATTAGAGGCCATTACTGAACCAATGTTCTCTACAGGTTCATAGTCTGAATCTGAAATCCCCTACTCTCATCTGTCATGCACAGAATTTGAAAGGTCTTATCATTTGTGAACCTTTTTTTGGACATGGCATTCAGGACCCTGGTTCTGGCTAATGATTAGGTTACGCTGGCTCTGGTGACACTGTACTGATGTGGTGGCGCTGGCTTTACTGGTTCCACTGACAATGGCACTGGTATGACTAGTGATCATTACATTGTTGCTGGCTTTACTAGCTCTGTTGACACTAGTAATGTGAAGAGAATGGCTGCACACCAATGTAGCGAAAGTCCTTTAATTGAACAATCCCATAGAAATACATGACATACACCACAAGTACAGTAGCCGGTACAGATGTTCACACATTTCACACAACTACATTGTGCTTGCTCATAGTAAGCACAATATAGTTGTGTGAAATGTGTCAACCTCTGTACTGGCTGCTGTACTTGTGGCGTGTCATGTATTTCTATGGGATTGTTCAATTAAAGGACTTTTGCTAATTTGGTGTTCAGCCATTCTCTTCACATTAGCTCATACATGGCTGGCGAGCCGAGGAGACTCACCCATCTAACCTCACCTGGATCCACTCACCTGGAGCAGTGTTTTTCTTTACTTTCCATTTCTGTTGAAGCTGGTACTGGTGTGGTGGCAATCAGGCAACTGGTGCTAGCTTACACTGGATTATGCTGGTGTGGTGACACAATAATCAGGGTCACTGGCATGCTGCACTGCACTGGTGACAGTGTGACTGGTGCTGCTAGTGATCAGATACACTGGGGCTGGTGGTCAAGGACACTGTAGCTGGCTGTACTTTCGTGGAAAGTCACTTTGATTTGGCTAGCAATCAATTTTACAGGGACACTGTAGCTGGCTTCACTGGTGATTTGGTGGCTTCCCTGGTGATTTGGGGGAGAAAATACCGTGTAACTCTGTGTGGTAGGGAACTATTGGAATGTCTCTCTCTCCTCTCACAGGAGCTGTCTGTGTGAGGAGTGAGAACCAATGGCTTCACCATACAGGCTCTGTTTACATTTTGTGATCACTGGGATCAGACAAATGACAGAAATTAGGTCAAAATGGGGGCATTAAAATGTTGCTAGGGGGCCCGAATTTGTAATTGTACTCACCCCCCTGATCAATAATATGAAATTTGCTGTAACACAATCGTGCAGTTTTTCTTCATTGATTTTTAATTACTTATTTATTAATTAATACCCCAGACTGCATTATGTATGTTCAGTAATGCTTTCATAAATATTCTGAACTGTCTTATAATCAGTAAAGAGCAACTGATTATTCACTTTGCTTCATTAATGCACAGACATCTTTTCTTTTTTTCTTGGTAGAACTCTCCTGCTGCCGATGATCTTGAAGGTCTCGTAAATCCTTTTCTGAGATTTTCTTGGATGTACTCATGTAATACTTAGAGTTCAGGTTCAAATAATGGATAATGTCTGCCAGAATGAATGGCCAGTTTTGGAAGAGGATCAATGAGACAGTCATAAATCCTATGTTTATTCAGAATATCAGCACTTTTTGTCATAGACATCTGTAAATGAATTGCAACCTTCAGGAATGAGATTTATCTTTTTTTATATCCTTAAAAAAGTAGTTTATGTTTAGGATCAGGATAAAATCTGTTTATAATACAAGGAACAAAAAATCTTGAGAAAAGATCCCCTCTTAGCAAGAGAAAATAAGGCATACCTGATAAAAATAACAGGTAAGTGTCTTGCACATCAAAATTCTCACTGGGACCTAAAGGAGAAGCAGGCACTACTGGCACTGGGAAAGCACAAACTGAAGTGGCTGTAATTAAGCCTGCTCAAAGTGTTTATTTTGTTGCTACTTAAACAAAGTTTAAAAAATACTTTCCTGGTGCCTTCCATAGCAGCACACCAATGGTTGTGGCTTCGCCCCCAGTCAACCCACAGGACCAATTCCAACTCTATAAAAGAAAGAGTCTGTTTCCTCATACACCATTCTTTTTTGTGTCCTCAAACCCGCAGGATCGTGGATCACCTGGAATCGGCCCTTACCGTGCCGCTATATGGCACCACCATTACAGGTTCTTGTTCTCCTGTATATGGAGTCCCATAACTTGGGCTGCTAAAGGCGCCAGAAAAGTTTGGGAACCCATTTTTCTGTGGATCTTTTCTGGGTCTGGAGTTCAGGTATTTCCTCTATCTTTTTAAAAAACTGCTCCAAATAAAGACTGTCTCCCACAGACGTGTTCAGCGCTGGGAGTTGTGCATCTGGTAGCACTGGGGTATGGCTGTTAATGCAGGGATATTACTATGCTTACTTTCTTCTGTGATTAGAGGTTTGTTGCAGATGTTTATGGTGTTTTATGTTAGGATGACACTCACTATTTTTTTCTTTGGATTTCTGGGCTCCGGATCATACCTAGAGTTTCTTCTACAAACCACCTTATCCAGGAATAGATACCTCCAGCTTCTGTGGAATGTTCCAGCAATTCCGAACTGCACGAGCTAGATAGGGCAGGTTCTCGCAGTCTTCTCATTGATCTAACACAAACTTCTTGTGATACTAGCATGCTTCTTTCAGGCCCCGTTCACACCTTTGCGAATTGGTTGCGGCTTAAACCGCATCCAATTCGCATAACATTTTAAAATATATTGATTTCATTGAGGCTGGTTCACATATGTGCGATGCATTTGCACTGCGCATTGCCCAAAAAACATGTGCGTTTTCTAGGTAATGTTGTGCGAATTGTCTGCCCATTATGTTCTATGGGAACGCATCTGATTCGCAGATGTGTTGCATTCTGAACACAGTATGTATGAATCATGAGGGGGAACTCCATGCCAAATTTTAAATAAAAAAACGGCATGTGTTCCCCTCCAGGAGCATACCAGGCCCTTAGGTCTGGTATGGATTTTAAGCGGAACCCCCTACACCAACCTATAAGGCTTACCTGTAGGTACTGTGAATATCTCCTAAACTTGCACAGTTTAGGAGATATTCAGAGTGCATGCGTGCCAGACCTTCAGAGCCTGTGCTGTAAATGGCAGCTCCCACTCACAGCCCTGGAGCCCGAGAACCCGAATGAAACACCAGGGAAGATGTCAGCCATCTCAGCGGTGTGCTGGAGGGCTTCGTTCTAAGGTATTTCATAATGAGCTAGTATGCGTTGCATACTAGCTCATTATGCCTTTGTCTTAAAGTTTTTTTTTTACCCAGGGTTTACAACCTCTTTAACCACTTAAGGACCGCTGCACGACGATATACGTTGACAGAATGGCACGGGCAGGCAAATGGGCGTACCTGTACGTCCCTTTAAATTTTCCACCCAGCGGGCCGCGCGCCGCGTGCCTCGTGAGCGGGTTCCGGGAACTCGATGTTCCCGGGCGGCCTGCAATTGCGGTCGGCAAAGTCAGAACAGGGGGATGCCTTTGTAAACAAGGCATTCCCCTATTCTGCCTAGTGACACTGTCACTGATGACTGTTCCCCGTGATCGGGAACGGTCATCAGTGACGTGTCACGTGTAGCCACGTCCCCTAACAGTAATAATCACTCCCTAGGGCACACTTAACCCCTACAACGCTACCTAGTGGTTAACCCCTTCACTGCCAGTATCATTTTCACAGTAAACAGTGCATTTTTATAGCACTGATCGCTGTAAAAATGACAATGGTCTCAAAAATGTGTCAAAAGTGTCCGATGTGTCCACCATAATGTCGCAGTCATGATAAAAATCGCTGATCGCTGCCATCACTAGTAAAAAAAAAAAATATTAATAAAAATGCCATAAAACTATCCCCTATATTGTAGATGCTATAACTGTTGCGCAAACCGATCAATAACCGCTTATTGCGGTTTTTTTTACCAAAAATATCTACATATCTATAAATGTTAGTTTCTGGAGGGTTACCGAAGGAGGACAGAGAAAAGTAATTTGCTGTGTATGTAACTTCTATTCTGAAGTACTATGTCAGGACAATGGGTGGAGTTATGTAACTTGACTATAGACTGAAGCCATATAAGCACCTATGCAAGAATGGGTGTTACTTTTGTAAAATGCTGACATAAAGGTATGAAACAGTATAATAATGCCTCACAAGTGAACACAAGTTAGGAAGATTGGGGAAGGAACCCTACACTATGGAGAATGTACCATCTGATACCTCTTCCTCCTTCTGAAGCTATCACCTTACCATATGTTACCAGCTGTCATTATGTAAGTCTTGTCTTTGCTATGTGAAGAACAGGGATGAGCCGAACACCCCCCTGTTCGGTTCGCACCAGAACCTGCGAACAGACAGAATGTTCGCGTGAACTTTAGAACCCTATTAAATACAATGGACTCGAACGTTCGAAATCTAAAGTGCTAATTATAAAGGCTTATATGCAAGTTATTGTCCTAAAAAGTGTTTGGGGACCCGAGTCCTGCCCCAGGGGACATGTATCAATGCAAAAAGAAGTTTTAAAAACGGACGTTTTTTCGGGAGCAGTGATTTTAATAATGCTTAAAATGAAAAAATAAAAGTGAAATATTCCTTTAAATTTCGTACCTAGGGGGTGTGTATGATATGCATGTAAAGTGGCACATGTTTCCCGTGCTTAGAACTGTCCCTGCATAAAATGTCATTTTTGAAGGAAATAAAGTCATTTAAAACTCACTCGCGGCTATTAATGAATTGTCGGCTCCCGGCAATACATACAAAAGTCATTGATAAAAAAAAAAAAAAAGCATGGGGGTCCCCCAGAATTCAATTACCAGGCCCTTCAGGTCTGGTATAGATATTAAGGGGAACCCCGCCACAAATTAAAAAAAAATGCGTGTGGTTCCCCCAAATATCCATACCAGGCCCTTCAGATCTGGCATGGATTTTAAGGGGAACTCCACCCCAAATAAAAAAAAAATGGCGTGGAGTCCCCCCAAAAATCCATACCAGACCCTTATCCGAGCACGCAACCTGGCAGGCCGCAGGAAAAGAGGGGGGGATAAGAGAGCGCCCCCCCCTCCTGAACCGTACCAGGCCACATGCCCTCAACATGGGGAGGATGTCCCCATGTTGATGGGGACAAGGGCCTCATCCCCACAACCCTTGCCTGGTGGTTGTGGGGGTCTGCGGGCGGGGGGCTTATCGGAATCTGGAAGACCCCTTTAACGGCCGTTTTTAAAAAAAAAATTTGCATTGATACATGTCCCCTGGGGCAGGACCCGGGTCCCCAAACACTTTTTATGACAATAACTTGCATATAAGCCTTTATAATTAGCACTTTAAATTTCTCCCATCTACTTTTTGAATTTGCCGCGAACACCCCAATTTGTTTGCTGTTCGACTCGAACTCGAAGCTCATCCCTAGTGAAGAAAAAAAACTTTTCTTGAAGAATCGTACAGAGTTTGAAGAGTCTACAATTTCTAACAGTCTGGCTCCTTATCTTCACAGCACCACTGCTCATTCGCTTTGCCTGGTCCTTTAGACCAACTAATGGCACACCTGTGCTTACATACAATAGTTGCAGCTTTCTCAGTTCTTTTTAGTTTTATGGGCCCACGCCCTGGCCTCTTGATAGGGGGATCTCTGTTTTGCTTTGCGTTTATCTAGCAAGGTTACTCTGTGGTATAACAAGGAAGCTGAGACTTCCGCAGTGTGTAAATGTGCTTTTACTATACAAGATGCTGTACATACAAAACTATTACAATATTAGGAATATACTACAAGACTGACAGATTTCTATAACAAGCAAAATGCCTAGCAAATAGAACAGCCTATGGTCTATAACTACAAATACATTTAAAGGTTACTTAACTTGGATTACGCTTTGTTCATGATCTCCATTGGCAATGATTCTTCTTGGAGATCAGGTCCTGTTCTTCTTCATGATTGGCTTCTCACTGATCTTACAGCAACATGATGTGTGTCCCTCCTAGCTTACTGCTTTTATGTGTGTCAGGCTGTTTACCATTGTTATCAAAACTGTAGCTGTATTTCAACAATAGCATTGAATACAACAATGCTATCTACCTATTGTCTACTCAAAAACGAACCTGTAATCTAAACTGTGATTTCTTTCAGTTTGAGAGCTGAAAGAAATCTCAAACAGGTAATGTTTACTTGTTTACTGTGGCTATAGAGACATTAGCATATTGGATACAACAATGGTATCTAACCTATTGTCTACTCAAAACGAAACCTGTAATCTAAACTGTGATTTCTTTTCAGTTTGAGAGCTGAAAGAAATCTCAAACAGGTAATGTACTAAAATACAACAATGGTATCTAATCCCATTGTCATTTGTTTGAGAAATCTACTCAAACCAAATGCTGACAGGTAATCTGACCAACTCACTATTGTAAAATTGTCCCATGTGTCCTATGTCTGATTAATATAATAAAAATCATATTTTTAACAAACGCAATACATTCCTCCCTATGATTTTTATTTTTATTTTTCTCTCTCAGACCACACACAGAAAATCTCTTCATTACTAAAATCTCAATATACACATGAATTTTCCTTAAATGCAACCCCTCCCATATTTCTGTCACTGGGAAGGTGTTTCAGTCTTTGGATAAAAGTTCATTAGAAAGTCCATTCTAAAGTACTTTAGAAACAAGTCCAGGCTTGGAATACATCAAAGGCCTTGTTCTCCAGAGCTCTTGCGATCTTCCGTCATTCTTTCCATCATGTAACCACTTTTCTCTGGTCTTCCTATGGATCAAATCGGAGACAGCCTGTGGAGTGGAAAACAAAGCGGATTATCTCTTCCTTCTAACAATACATAAACAGTAGATCCTGGCCCTTCAGCTACAATCTCTCCTCTAAATGGCTTCTTGCTTGGATATCTGACCAATACTTTGCCACCTGCCTGTATGCACCTCTGACCCTCCCAAAGAACATCAATAGGGAGGAGAGGAAATATACTGAGATTTCCCAGAAAATCACTGCTGTTTATTTTGGAAGGTTTGATGTTATGTAGCCTCACTTTCCACTCTTGCTGAGAAGTATCCACTAACCAGTCAGAGTCCCAGCCACTGTCTTGGAGCTCATCTGCCAATGCAAATATAACTTCAAACCTTCCTGCCAGATTCCCTCTCATTCCTAGATAGGCTTCAGCTTCAGATACGTCACTCTTTGTTTCTATGTCATGGGAAGCAGTAACATGGTATCTGTTAAACCCTGTTCTTTCAGGAACCTTACATAAATACTGAACTCTGCACTCCAGCTGTGGAATCTGTGCCTCAGCCCCTACCATCCTCTCATATGGTGTGCTTTTGGCTATTGGCCTAGAATTTAACAACATGACTGCGTGTGTGAGGACCCGATCCCACCCCCTTAGTGTATGTGTGGGTGTCATTTTGCGTATCTAGTCCTTCAATAGCCCGTTGTATCTTTCAATCAAACCAGCTGCCTGTGGATGGTATGGGATGTGGCACAACCAGTACACTCCAGAATCTTTGGCCCACTGCTGTACTGTTAATCCGGTGAAGTGTGAGCCATTATCACTTTGGACTTGTTTGGGACAACCATAAGCAACGACAAGTTTCTGAAGCAGTTGAAGCGTTGCGGCTTGATCTGCACGTTTGCAAGGATGGACAAGCATAAGTCCTGAATAGGTGTCCACTGCAGTGCAACAATATCTCAGTCCGTTGTTTCCCCGGGACAGGGGACCAATGAAGTCAATCTGCCAGATCTCTGCAGGCCTCTCACCCCTCTTAATCGTCCCGGTGGAGTACTTTTGCAATGGCCATTGTCGCACTTCTCCACCAGGGATGAGCTTCGAGTTCGAGTCGAACTCATGTTCGACTCGAACATTGCCTGTTCGCCCGTTCGCCGAACAGCGAACAAATAGGGGTGTTCGCGGCAAATTCGAAAAATCTATGGGAGAAATCTAAAGTGCTAATTATAAAGGCTAATATGCAAGTTATTGTCCTAAAAAGTGTTTGGGGACCGGGGTCCTGCCCCAGGGGACATGTATCAATGCAAAAAGAAGTTTTAAAAACGGCCGTTTTTTCGGGAGCAGTGATTTTAATAATGCTTAAAATGAAAAAATAAAAGTGAAATATTCCTTTAAATTTCGTACCTGGGGGGTGTGTATGATATGCATGTGAAGTGGCGCATGTTTCCCGTGCTTAGAACTGTCCCTGCAAAAAATGTCATTTTTGAAAGAAAAAATTGCATTTAAAACTGACTCGCGGCTATTAATGAATTGTCGGCTCCCGGCAATACATACAAAAGTCATTGATAAAAAAAAAAAAAAAAGCGTGGGGGTTCCCCAGAATTCAATTACCAGGCCCTTCAGGTCTGGAATGGATATTAAGGGGAACCCTGCCGCAAATTAAAAAAAAAAATTGACGTGGGGTTCCCCCAAATATCCATTCCAGGCCCTTCAGATCTGGCATGGATTTTAAGGGGAACTCCACCCCAAATTTAAAAAAAAAATGGCGTGGAGTCCCCCTAAAAATCCATACCAGACCCCTTATCCGAGCACGCAACCTGGCCGGCCGCAGGGGAAAAGGGGGGGACGAGAGAGCGGCCCCCCCTCCCTCCTGAACCGTACCAAGCCACATGCCCTCAACATGGGGAGGATGTCCCCATGTTGATGGGGACAAGGGCCTCATCCCCACAACCCTTGCCCGGTGGTTGTGGGGGTCTGCGGGCGGGGGGCTTATCGGAATCTGGAAGACCCCTTTAACAAAGGGGACCCCCAGATCCCGGCCCCCCCCCTATGTGAATTGGTAAGGGGTACGTTGTACCCCTACCATTTCACGAAGAAAGCGTAAAAAAATGTTTAAAAAAACACACAAACACCTTGAAAAAGTCCTTTATTAAAAAAAAAAAAAAAAAAAAAGCGGTGAAATCCAGTGTCCCGCGGCGATCCCGATGTCCAGCGCTGTCCTTCATTGGTTGTGCCTGAGCGGACCTGATGGGGAACTCCCTCTCAGTATTTTAAATGTATAGACCCGCCCCTTCTAAAGTTCCCCATCAGGTCCGCTCCCTCGGTATGTCGGACCCGCCTACGTCATTGGCTTGAGCGGGGAACTTCCTTCACTATGTAATTTAAATTTACATAGTGAAGGAAATTCCCCGCTCAAGCCAATGACGTAGGCGGGTCTGACATACCGAGGGGGCGGACCTGATGGGGGACTGCTCTCACTTTGGTAATACATGTATAGACCCGCCCCTTCTCATGTTCCGCATCTGGTCCGCTGAGCGGACCTGATGGGGAACTTTAGAAGGGGCGGGTCTATACATTTAAAATACTGAGAGGGAGTTCCCCATCAGGTCCGCTCAGGCACAACCAATGAAGGACAGCGCTGGACATCGGGATCGCCGCGGGACACTGGATTTCACCACTTTTTTTTTTTTTTTTTTTAATAAAGGACTTTTTCAAGGTGTTTGTGTGTTTTTTTAAACATTTTTTTACGCTTTCTTCGTGAAATGGTAGGGGTACAACGTACCCCTTACCAATTCACATAGGGGGGGCCGGGATCTGGGGGTCCCCTTTGTTAAAGGGGTCTTCCAGATTCCGATAAGCCCCCCGCCCGCAGACCCCCACAACCACCGGGCAAGGGTTGTGGGGATGAGGCCCTTGTCCCCATCAACATGGGGACATCCTCCCCATGTTGAGGGCATGTGGCTTGGTACGGTTCAGGAGGGAGGGGGGGCCGCTCTCTCGTCCCCCCCTTTTCCCCTGCGGCCGGCCAGGTTGCGTGCTCGGATAAGGGGTCTGGTATGGATTTTTAGGGGGACTCCACGCCATTTTTTTTTAAAATTTGGGGTGGAGTTCCCCTTAAAATCCATGCCAGATCTGAAGGGCCTGGAATGGATATTTGGGGGAACCCCACGTCAATTTTTTTTTTAATTTGCGGCAGGGTTCCCCTTAATATCCATTCCAGACCTGAAGGGCCTGGTAATTGAATTCTGGGGAACCCCCACGCTTTTTTTTTTTTTTTTTTATCAATGACTTTTGTATGTATTGCCGGGAGCCGACAATTCATTAATAGCCGCGAGTCAGTTTTAAATGCATTTTTTTCTTTCAAAAATGACATTTTTTGCAGGGACAGTTCTAAGCACGGGAAACATGCGCCACTTCACATGCATATCATACACCCCCCCCCCCCCAGGTACGAAATTTAAAGGAATATTTCACTTTTATTTTTTCATTTTAAGCATTATTAAAATCACTGCTCCCGAAAAAACGGCCGTTTTTAAAACTTCTTTTTGCATTGATACATGTCCCCTGGGGCAGGACCCGGGTCCCCAAACACTTTTTAGGACAATAACTTGCATATTAGCCTTTATAATTAACACTTTAGATTTCGAACGTTCGAGTCCATTGTATTTAATAGGGTTCTAAAGTTTACACGAACATTTTGTCTGTTCGCAGGTTCTGGTGCGAACCGAACAGGGGGGTGTTCGGCTCATCCCTGTTCTCCACACACTGTACAGTTCCCTATTACAGTCTTTATCATGTCCATGGATATAGGCAATCCTCTCTGCTGTGCCCATTCATATGTTGCTTTCTGCCCCAAATGTCCAGATTGCTTGTGGGCCCAGTTGGCCAAGTTCATCAAAACAGGATCAATTGGCACAACTGCCTTCACTTTTGCGATTTCACCTGCAACTCTGTTATGGTTCTCAAAGTCTGGTACTAGGGGCACATGTGCATCAACATGCCCCACTTTTATGGTGCGGGAGTGAGCTTCCTTCCAGATGTAGTCCCAGACTTCCTTGCCTCCCCACACCACCTTTCCATGAATCATCCATTCATTGGACTTCCACGTGGGCATCCAAGTTGTCAGTCCTTTAAAAACCGCCCAGCTGTCAGTGTAGATAGTGACATGGGAAGAAGGATCCTCCTGAAGAGTCATCACTACAGCTTTCAACTCTGCATACTGACTGGACCCTCCGATTCCGGACTCCTGCAGGACTGTGTCTGTACTTGGGTTGTAGGCTGCTGCTGTCCATTTACGCCCAGACGAGGTGATTATGGCTGAACCATCAGTGAACTATGCTGACTCCTTCATGTCTTCTGACAGAGACTCAAAAGGTGGAGCCTCTTGAATGGGGGATGACTGCAGCACAGGAATTTCTTCTTCTGGCCGGGTGCTGGTAAAAGTAACAAGCCCTGCCAACTGTTTTGAAATGTCTCTAACATCCCCAGCTGCAATACCCCCTCTTTCTTGAAGGTACCACTTCCATTTCATCAGTGTCTGGTTCTGGGCTACATCTGCCCTAGTGGTCAGTCCATTATCTCTCACCCATCCTGCTATTGGCAATGCAGTATGGATGGTGACTGTGTCCTTTCCTGTAATGGTCTCTACATGTTGAAGTGCTGTGTAGGCCCCAAACTGGTACTTCTCTAGGGGCGTGTATCTCGTCTGTGCCCCTGTCAGTTGTTTGGACCAAAATCCAATAGGTATTGCTCTCAGTCCTTTCTTTTCATTTGGCTGCCACAGACTCCAAGATATGGTACCATTCTGCTCCACTACATCCAGCTGAAATGGTACTCCTTGTCTCACGGGTCCCAATCCCTGATGCTGCAAAATAGCTTCTTTAGCAGCCAGAAATAAAGTCTGCTGTTCTGAACCCCATGAGAACTCAGTCTTTTTTCTGGTAACATTGTATATAGGCCTTAATATCAGTCCAAGATGTGGGATGAACGATCTCCAGAATCCCACAACTCCAATGAACTTCTGTGCCTCCTTTTTGGTAGTAGTGGCCAACAGCGCCTGGATAGTTTGCACAACTGTCTCTGGAATCTTCCTCTGTGGCCCAGTCCACATCATTCCTAGGAATTTCACCTCTGTGGCAGGTCCTTGGACTTTGTCTCTGTTGATAGCCCACCCTCTGTTCTCCAAATGTTGTATCAGCAGGTGCAGTGCTTCAGTTACATCTTCTTTTGTCCCAGAGATCATGATGTCATCGATGTAGTGAAACACAGCGACTTTAAAATTCAGGGTACTTAAATCTCGGGCAATCAGTCCATGACAAATCGTTGGAGAATGAAGATAGCCTTGCGGAAGGACAGTGAAAGTGTACTGGCGGCCATCCCACACCATAGCAAACTGGTCTTGACACTCTGGGTCTATCAAAATTGAAAAGAAAGCATTAGCCAGGTCTATCACAGCATGATATTCTCCTGCATCTTTAGCAATTTTCTCAACAATTGAGATCATATCTGGTACAGCTGACTTCAATGGAGGTGCCACTTTGTTTAGACCTCTGTAATCCACAGTCATTCTATATGTCCCATCAGGTTTCTTTACTGGGAACACCGGAGACGAGAAAGGACTTACAGCCGATCTAAGGATCCCTACTCTCAACAGTTCTTGAATAGTCTCCCCAATTTCTTTGTGGCCTCCAGGAAGTCTGTACTGCTTGAGACAGACTGGCTTCTCTGGTGGAGGAATGTAGACAGGGGTCCATTTCGCATGACCTCTGACCACAGCCTTCACCGCCCTTACCAGATACACTTTATCAGGATAACCGAATGTGAATGTACCTCTTTAGGTCTTAATTGACTGACCTTGAAGTACATCCATCCCAAGAATATTTTCGGGTAACTCTGATATCAAAACATTTGTCATAAATCCTGATCCCTTGTCAATAGCCAATTTCACCCGTATCCTAACTGCTGGTATAGTTTGCCCTCCCAAACCTTCTACATAAATCATTTCTCCTTTGTGATGGGAAGGATTTCCTTGCAAAAGTGTAACTTCAGCTCTGCTATCAATTAAAGCCATTACATGTGTAGGAGAAGATGTCTTCCCCCACCATACAGTGACAGGTGCATATGGGCGTCGGTCTCCTGCTGTCACTGCCCTCACTGCTATTACAGGAGACTCACCTTCCCTTCATAAAGGATAAGGAACCTCCCAATCCCCTTTTCTGATTCTCTCTAACTCCTCCCCAGGATAAAGGGATTTGGGTTCATGTTCAGTTTTGGGAATTGGTTTGGGGCTAACAGGAGGGGTCTGTTCTGTTTCCTCTAAGTCTAGGCTGATGTTATCTTCACTAGGAGTATAAGGATTTTTACAACTCCCTATTGGCATACTGCTGACTTTGGATCTAGTGACCCATACTAACAACCTCTCAAGGTAAGAGGTTGTCTTTCCATCCATTTCAGGATGAATTATGTTGAATTTGCTAGATTTAACATCTATTCACCATATACCTTTTGTATGCTTTCTATTTCCAGTCTTCAATAGATTTTCTTTACCCTTGTGGTTGCTAACCCTATGGGTTGTTTCAGTGGATTGGGCAAACCGGTCAACTAATACCAGTGGAAATGCCATTTGTTCTTCCAGTTTGTAGCTACACATGTAAGTCGGTGAGTGTATACATATGTGTTTGTATGATGCTCAGCATGGGCCATCACCATTTCAGTGTGAACGGATCTATTGTGTTAATGATCTACCCTTATGAACTACTTAACCATTAGCGTGCTTTGGGCACGTCAATTTATCAACTTTTCTGAAATGTTCAACACTAAAGTCTTACATACTTTTAACCATTCTATGTTGCTAATTGTTGTACATCCTGTATTCACAGTTTAAACCTGCTATTACTCTATTACACTCCTGAAGAAGCTCCGCTGGGAGCGAAACTAGTTGAGTGGAAATCAAGCAGTGAATTGCATCTTTTTGAAAACTGACCTACATATCTTGAAGGATGGTTAATAATTTTGTGTATTGTTTTATGCTTCATGTAATAAAATTTAATCTTTTATTGATTTTGACAATTGTGTTTATCTCTATCAAGCACCGTGTTTTCAAAAAATCCCTGGGTACTGAGTATACCCGCTGTCCCCCCCTTTTTCTCATTTCACTAGGAGTATGGTTTCTAACCCTGACAGTTTTCCCTACTAAATGTTTCCACCTCTTCAGCATTTCTGCAGTAGAAATGCCATCTATCTCATCTTTAGGTACTCCTGCCTTTAATAGATCCACCCACATTTCTTTCCCAGAAACAACTAGCCTGGTTTTCTCTCCACCTTCTGTCTTCTCTACCCCATTCCGTTTCTTCTCTGTTATTTTCTGCTTGTATTCTTCCTGTCTGGCCTTGACCTTATCTACTGCCCTGACAGGTTTTGTTTTAGTCTCCTCTATCTCCCCCAACTGGCTTAAAAGGGTTGTGGCTTCATGAATCTTGCTGTTTAATCCCAGGCCTCCCAACAAGGACAATAATGGAGCCCTGAGATTAAATGGCGCAGATTTCATCAGCTTAGAGCGCAGAGCAGACGTAAAGGGTTCCATATCTGGACCTATCCATTCTGGAAATGTATTTAATCCGGTTATACAGCCCATCTCACGTAACCTGGTAATACCCTCTCCTATTGATCTCCAGGAGTAGGTATTTTCCAGGTCAGTAGGACTAGCGTATACTCGGACTATTCCATCTCTCACAAGGTCTAACAGTGAAAAATTCACGCTAAACTCTCGGGCTTTTCGCATTGCCTGACGCAATTGTGGATCATGGGTTAACACTCCCATAGCCACTGCTTCCTTACCTGACAAAACAACACTGTCCGCCCCTTCATCCCATAAGCGTAGGAGCCAACTCAATAGGGGCTCCCCAGACCTTTGTTTGTATTGTTTTGCCAGCTCATGGAGTTCAGTTTGTGAAAACTCCCGTACTTCTTCAAATTCAACATCTCTGGGGTTGCGATAATGCACCTCCCATCTGCCATATCCTCTCTATCATGTTGCCGTTTCCTATGCTTAGTAATGAGAGGTCTGGCATACTTTTTCTTTCCCACTAGCAGATCATCCTCTGAAATATCAAACTCTATCTCCTCATCCTCACTATCATTTGAGGAGAGCACATCCTCACAATCCCAATTTTGGCATGTGACAATGGCACGTACCCTGGCTTTACTAACAGGTTTACGCCCCTTCCTTTTCCTTAAGGCATTAATTGATTTGGTCATGAGGGCTGCACACCGCTCTTGCAAATCATCAGCCCGACTAGCGGTTGAACGTACACACTCTGAAGCAACTGCTAGCTGGTCTTTTAATACCTTAACTTCTGCCTCTGCCTTCTCCCTTCTATGTGATTCAGTATAGAGAGCATGGAGGAAGTACCAACCCACTGTGGACACTGTCCTCTTCTCTTTCTTACTTAAATCCAACCCCTTAAGGCTAAAATCTACAAAATGATCTGAGACTTTATCACCCCAAGTCTGCTTCAAGGGAGAAGCATACTTCACAAATGCATTAGCAAGAGGCTCCCACTCATTATTTCTGGCCCAGATAGGTAAGCTGCACACTTTCTTCTGGTCACCAGAACCCTCTGCAGCCTTGCTTTTCCTAAACAGCTTACGCAGCATTTTACCTAGCACAAGCTACACAACACACTACAGAAAAACAAGTCTGCTTCAATTGAATTATAGCACAAATCCCGGAAGAGCCCCCAAATGTTTTGGTTTACGTTTATCTAGCAAGGTTACTCTGTGGTATAACAAGGAAGCTGAGACTTCCGCAGTGTGTAAATGTGCTTTTACTATACAAGATGCTGTACATACAAAACTATTACAATATTAGGAATATACTACAAGACTGACAGATTTCTATAACAAGCAAAATGCCTAGCAAATAGAACAGCCTATGGTCTATAACTACAAATACATTTAAAGGTTACTTAACTTGGATTACGCTTTGTTCATGATCTCCATTGGCAATGATTCTTCTTGGAGATCAGGTCCTGTTCTTCTTCATGAGTGGCTTCTCACTGATCTTACAACAACATGATGTGTGTCCCTCCTAGCTTACTGCTTTTATGCGTGTCAGGTAGGGATGAGCTTCGTGTTCGAGTCGAACATACGTTCGACTCGAACATCGGCTGTTCGATCGTTCGACGAAGATCGAACGATTTGGGCCGTTCGCGCCAAATTCGAGTGACACGAACGGCCCACAATGCACTACGCCATCGCAGTGTCATCCAGGCGCTGTGATTGGCCAAGCATGCACTGTGACCCCGCATGCTTGGCCAATCACAGCGCAGGCAGCGAGGAGAGCAATGATTGGCCACAGGCAGGATGCCTGTGGCCAATTATTGCTGATGGGGTTTAGTACACGCCCCACACTATAAAAGGCCGTCGGTGCGGAGGCCTTGTGTAGTGTGTTCCGGAGCAGGGAAAGAGAAGCATAGGCAGGGACAGTGTCATTATTTTTCCTTTACTATTCCTGGATTCCTTGTGTTTAGGGACAAATAAGGATAGGTAGGGAGAGTGTCAGTGACAGTGTGCTATTCTGTGCTAATCCTTGTTTGTAGGGACAGAGAGGTACAGTGAGGGAAAGTGTCAGTGTGCTATTCTGTTCTAAAACTATTTTGCTGAACCATATTTTCAATCCTTGAGTTTAGGGACAGAGAGGTACAGTGAGGGAAAGTGTCAGTGTGCTATTCTGTTCTAAAACTATTTTGCTGAACCATATTTTCAATCCTTGAGTTGAGGGACAGAGAGGTACAGTGAGTGAAACTGACAGTGTGCTATTCTGTTCTAAACCAATTTTGCTGTTCCAAATTTTCAATCCTTGAGTTTAGGGACAGAGAAGGACACTCGTAGAAATTATCAGTGTGCTATTCTGTGCTAAATCTTGTTTGTAGGGAGGGACAGAGTAGGACAGTGAGGGAAAGTGTCAGTGTGCTATTCTGTTCTAAAACTATTTTGCTGAACCATATTTTCAATCCTTGAGTTTAGGGACAGAGAGGTACAGTGAGGGAAAGTGTCAGTGTGCTATTCTGTTCTAAAACTATTTTGCTGAACCATATTTTCAATCCTTGAGTTGAGGGACAGAGAGGTACAGTGAATGAAACTGACAGTGTGCTATTCTGTTCTAAACCAATTTTGCTGTTCCATATTTTCAATCCTTGAGTTGAGGGACAGAGAGGTACAGTGAGTGAAACTGACAGTGTGCTATTCTGTTCTAAACCAAGTTTGCTGTTCCATATTTTCAATCCTTGAGCTTAGGGACAGAGAAGGACACTCGTAGAAATTATCAGTGTGCTATTCTGTGCTAAATCTTGTTTGTAGGGAGGGACAGAGTAGGACAGTGAGGGAAAGTGTCAGTGTGCTATTCTGTTCTAAAACTATTTTGCTGAACCATATTTTCAATCCTTGAGTTTAGGGACAGAGAGGTACAGTGAGGGAAAGTGTCAGTGTGCTATTCTGTTCTAAAACTATTTTGCTGAACCATATTTTCAATCCTTGAGTTGAGGGACAGAGAGGTACAGTGAGTGAAACTGACAGTGTGCTATTCTGTTCTAAACCAATTTTGCTGTTCCATATTTTCAATCCTTCAGTTGAGGGACAGAGAGGTACAGTGAGTGAAACTGACAGTGTGCTATTCTGTTCTAAACCAATTTTGCTGTTCCATATTTTCAATCCTTGAGTTGAGGGACAGAGAGGTACAGTGAGTGAAACTGACAGTGTGCTATTCTGTTCTAAACCAATTTTGCTGTTCCATATTTTCAATCCTTGAGTTGAGGGACAGAGAGGTACAGTGAGTGAAACTGACAGTGTGCTATTCTGTTCTAAACCAATTTTGCTGTTCCATATTTTCAATCCTTGAGTTGAGGGACAGAGAGGTACAGTGAGTGAAACTGACAGTGTGCTATTCTGTTCTAAACCAATTTTGCTGTTCCATATTTTCAATCCTTGAGTTTAGGGACAGAGAAGGACACTCGTAGAAATTATCAGTGTGCTATTCTGTGCTAAATCTTGTTTGTAGGGAGGGACAGAGTAGGACAGTGAGGGAAAGTGTCAGTGTGCTATTCTGTTCTAAAACTATTTTGCTGAACCATATTTTCAATCCTTGAGTTTAGGGACAGAGAGGTACAGTGAGGGAAAGTGTCAGTGTGCTATTCTGTTCTAAAACTATTTTGCTGAACCATATTTTCAATCCTTGAGTTGAGGGACAGAGAGGTACAGTGAGTGAAACTGACAGTGTGCTATTCTGTTCTAAACCAATTTTGCTGTTCCATATTTTCAATCCTTGAGTTTAGGCACAGAGAAGGACACTCGTAGAAATTATCAGTGTGCTACTCTGTGCTAAATCTTGTTTGTAGGGAGGGACAGAGTAGGACAGTGAGGGAAAGTGTCAGTGTGCTATTCTGTTCTAAAACTATTTTGCTGAACCATATTTTCAATCCTTGAGTTTAGGGACAGAGAGGTACAGTGAGGGAAAGTGTCAGTGTGCTATTCTGTTCTAAAACTATTTTGCTGAACCATATTTTCAATCCTTGAGTTGAGGGACAGAGAGGTACAGTGAGTGAAACTGACAGTGTGCTATTCTGTTCTAAACCAATTTTGCTGTTCCATATTTTCAATTCTCGAGTTTAGGGACAGAGAAGGACACTCGTAGAAATTATCAGTGTGCTATTCTGTGCTAAATCTTGTTTGTAGGGAGGGACAGAGTAGGACAGTGAGGGAAAGTGTCAGTATGCTATTCTGTTCTAAAACTATTTTGCTGAACCATATTTTCAATCCTTGAGTTTAGGGACAGAGAGGTACAGTGAGGGAAAGTGTCAGTGTGCTATTCTGTTCTTAAACTATTTTGCTGAACCATATTTTCAATCCTTGAGTTGAGGGACAGAGAGGTACAGTGAGTGAAACTGACAGTGTGCTATTCTGTTCTAAACCAATTTTGCTGTTCCATATTTTCAATCCTTGAGTTTAGGGACAGAGAAGGACACTCGTAGAAATTATCAGTGTGCTATTCTGTGCTAAATCTTGTTTGTAGGGAGGGACAGAGTAGGACAGTGAGGGAAAGTGTCAGTGTGCTATTCTGTTCTAAAACTATTTTGCTGAACCATATTTTCAATCCTTGAGTTGAGGGACAGAGAGGTACAGTGAGTGAAACTGACAGTGTGCTATTCTGTTCTAAACCAATTTTGCTGTTCCATATTTTCAATCCTTGAGTTAAGGGACAGAGAGGTACAGTGAGTGAAACTGACAGTGTGCTATTCTGTTCTAAACCAATTTTGCTGTTCCATATTTTCAATCCTTGAGTTGAGGGACAGAGAGGTACAGTGAGTGAAACTGACAGTGTGCTATTCTGTTCTAAACCAATTTTGCTGTTCCATATTTTCAATCCTTGAGTTGAGGGACAGAGAGGTACAGTGAGTGAAACTGACAGTGTGCTATTCTGTTCTAAACCAATTTTGCTGTTCCATATTTTCAATCCTTGAGTTGAGGGACAGAGAGGTACAGTGAGTGAAACTGACAGTGTGCTATTCTGTTCTAAACCAATTTTGCTGTTCCATATTTTCAATCCTTGAGTTGAGGGACAGAGAGGTACAGTGAGTGAAACTGACAGTGTGCTATTCTGTTCTAAACCAATTTTGCTGTTCCATATTTTCAATCCTTGAGTTTAGGGACAGAGAAGGACACTCGTAGAAATTATCAGTGTGCTATTCTGTGCTAAATCTTGTTTGTAGGGAGGGACAGAGTAGGACAGTGAGGGAAAGTGTCAGTGTGCTATTCTGTTCTAAAACTATTTTGCTGAACCATATTTTCAATCCTTGAGTTTAGGGACAGAGAGGTACAGTGAGGGAAAGTGTCAGTGTGCTATTCTGTTCTAAAACTATTTTGCTGAACCATATTTTCAATCCTTGAGTTGAGGGACAGAGAGGTACAGTGAGTGAAACTGACAGTGTGCTATTCTGTTCTAAACCAATTTTGCTGTTCCATATTTTCAATCCTTGAGTTGAGGGACAGAGAGGTACAGTGAGTGAAACTGACAGTGTGCTATTCTGTTCTAAACCAATTTTGCTGTTCCATATTTTCAATCCTTGAGTTGAGGGACAGAGAGGTACAGTGAGTGAAACTGACAGTGTGCTATTCTGTTCTAAAACTATTTTGCTGAACCATATTTTCAATCCTTGAGTTGAGGGACAGAGAGGTACAGTGAGTGAAACTGACAGTGTGCTATTCTGTTCTAAACCAATTTTGCTGTTCCATATTTTCAATCCTTGAGTTGAGGGACAGAGAGGTACAGTGAGTGAAACTGACAGTGTGCTATTCTGTTCTAAAACTATTTTGCTGAACCATATTTTCAATCCTTGAGTTTAGGGACAGAGAAGGACACTCGTAGAAATTATCAGTGTGCTATTCTGTGCTAAATCTTGTTTGTAGGGAGGGACAGAGTAGGACAGTGAGGGAAAGTGTCAGTGTGCTATTCTGTTCTAAAACTTTTTTGCTGAACCATATTTTCAATCCTTGTGTTTAGGGACAGAGAAGGATAGGCAGGGGACAGTGTCAGTGTCATTGTTGCTAAGCCTCCTGCACAATATACACCTGAAGGTAGCCCTTATTGCTGTTTTTCCCATCTCCCTGCAGGCCATCCATTAAAATGTCTGGAAGGCAAACAAGGAGAGGCAGACAGTCAGGAGGCAAAAAAAGAGGGCAAGCAGGCTCTGTGTCTGGGGGCAACAGTGCTGGTCGTGTACGCGGTGCATTGTCATCAGCACATGGCCATGGGACACGCTTGTCCTTGTTTTCGGCAGCTGGACATGTTGAGCCACATCATGCCGAAGACTTGGTAGAGTGGATGACCAAGCCCACCTCATCCTCCTCATCCTCTCTCACCCAGGCTCAGGGTACTGGCAAAGCAGCTGCCAAAGCGTCCTCTTCTCTGGTATCATTATCTTCATTAGTCAATCCTTCCCTAGACCCACCATGCCCTCCTCCTGAGGAGTCCCCCGAACTGTTTGAGCACAGTGTTGGGTACATGCTCCAGGAGGATGCCCAGCGTTTGGAAGGATCTGATGATGATACCCAGCTAGAGGAAGGCAGCAGCGTGAGAGCAGAGAGAGGGGATGCTCAAGAAGGACACCAATCTGGCAGTCATGCTCCAGCAGCTGCAGCATACTGCCAGATTGGCTCCAGTGATAAGGAGGGAGGGGATGATGAGGTCACTGACTCCACGTGGGTGCCTAATAGGAGAGAGGAGGAGGAGGAGGAGGATGAGGAGGAGGCACATCTCCAACGAGGCAGGATGCCCTTGAGTGGCCAGCATATGGGCAGCACACCGACGGAATCACACCGCAGAGCTCCGCCTGTGCAGGGCGCTGCCTCTGCCCGTCATTCAAAAAGTTCTTTGGTGTGGGCCTTTTTTGAGGCGAGTGCATCAGATCGCACAGCTGCTGTTTGCAACATATGTCTCAAGCGTATATCGCGTGGCCAAAACATCAGCCGCTTGGGCACCACATGCTTGATCAGACATATGTTGACCTGCCATGCAGCTCGTTGGCAAGCCTACCTTAAAGACCCACACCAAAGAACAAAGCTGACCTCTTCTTGCACCGCATCAGCTGGGATCTCCAACCCCAGTATACCTTCAGTCCTCTCTGAAACCTGCTCTGAGAGGAATGAAGGTGTAGAATTAGGTGTGTCACAGCCAAGTACTTGGGGGCACTCTGCTAGCAGTACACCGACGTCCGATTCTAGCAGGCAAATTTCCCTGCCCCAGCTGCTGGACCGTCAAAAGAAGTTCACTCCCAGCCATCCACATGCCCAGCGGTTGAATGCTAGCTTGGCTAAATTGCTAGCGCTTCAACTGCTGCCTTTTCAGTTGGTAGACTCGGCCCCCTTCCGTGAGTTTGTGCAATGTGCGGTTCCTCAGTGGCAGGTTCCCAAACGCCACTTTTTCGCACGGAAGGCTATTCCGGCTCTCTACAGGCATGTGGAAGGCAATGTCTTGGCCTCGCTGGACAGGGCGGTCAGCGGTAAGGTGCATATTACCGCTGACTCATGGTCCAGCAGGCATGGACAGCGACGTTACCTTTCTTTCACGGCCCATTGGGTCACTCTTTTGGCAGCGGGGAAGGATGCAGGACAAGGTGCAGTAGTGTTGGAGGTTGTTCCACCGCCACGCCTCCAAAATTCTACTACTGGTTGTGACACACCTCTCTCCTCCACCCCCTCCTCTTCTTCTTCCTCCATGGCCTCTTCCTGTGGTTTGTCCTCGGAACCAGCGGTGCTCCGTAGGCGTTCAAGGGGCTACGCAAGTACGCAGGCAAAAAGATGCCATGCCGTGCTTGCGCTGGTGTGTTTGGGGGACAGGAGCCACACTGGGGCAGAGGTCCTGTCTGCTCTGCAGGGGCAGGCCGAGAGGTGGTTGACGGCACGCCAGCTTAAGCCAGGAATGGTGGTTTGCGACAATGGCACCAACCTCCTCTCCGCCCTCCGACAGGGACAACTGACCCATGTGCCCTGTATGGCTCACGTCCTTAACCTGGTGGTGCAGCGGTTCTTGGGCAGGTACCCGGGCTTACAGGATGTCCTGAGGCAGGCCAGGAAAGTCTGTGTGCATTTCCGCAGATCTTATAATGCCAGTGCTCGCCTGGCTGAGCTTCAAAAGGAGTTGAACCTGCCCAAGAACCGCCTTATATGTGACATGCCCACCAGGTGGAACTCAACGTTGGCCATGCTGCAGCGGCTGCACACGCAGCAGAGGGCCATCAATGAGTACCTGTGCGACTACGGCACCAGGACAGGGTCAGGGGAGCTCGGGTTTTTTTCACCACGCCAGTGGGGCATGATCAGGGATGCATGCACTGTCCTGGCACCATTTGAGGAGGCCACGAGGATGGTGAGCAGTGACAGTGCATGCATCAGTGACACTGTACCTCTTGTCCACCTGTTGGAGCACACGCTGCGTGGAATAATGGACAGGGCACTTGAGGCAGAACAGAGGCAGGAAGAGGAGGACTTCCTTGCCTCTCAAGGCCCCCTTTACCCAGACAGTGTTCCTTCTGTCCCACCCATCGCACAGGAAGAGGAGGAGGAGGAGGAGGAGGAGGATTGTGTCAGCATGGAGGTGGAGGCTGGCACTCAGCATCATCAGCAGCAGTCTTTTAGGGATGATTTACAGTCCCAAGAAACCAGTGGACTTGTACGTGGCTGGGAGAAGGTGGCTGCGGATCATGTCGTCCTTAGTGACCCAGAGGACTCCGGACTGAATGCCTCAGCTAACCTACGCTGCATGGCCTCCCTGATCCTGCAAAGTCTGCGGAAGGATCCTCGTATTCATTCGGATCAAGGAGAGGGACCATTACTGGCTGGCCACTCTCCTTGATCCACGGTACAAGGGTAAGGTTGCGGACCTTATCGTACCGTCGCAGAGGGAGCAGAGGATGAGACAACTCCGGGAGGCCTTGCAGAAAGGTCTGTGCAACACGTTCCCAGAGACTGTGAGGTTACAAACTCCTGGTCCTGGACAATGAGTTGCTGAGGCTTCGGGCAGTCAAAGAAGGAGCGGTGGGGAAGGTGGCCGTCTGACCGATGCGTTCAGACAATTCTTTAGTCCGCAGCCCCAAAGTATGATCGGTTCCAGCAACCATCGCCAGCGTCTGATATACATGGTCCAGGAATACCTAGGGGCAAGGTCAGACTTGGACACCTTCCCCACCGAAAATCCTCTGGCTTACTGGGTCTTGAGGATGGATCACTGGCCAGAGCTTGCACAGTATGCAATTGAGCTACTGGCCTGTCCTGCATCCAGCGTTCTTTCAGAACGCACATTCAGTGCTGCTGGAGGATTTGTCACGGATCACAGGGTGCGCCTGTCCACCAACTCGGTTGATCGACTGACTTTCATCAAGATGAACCAGTCTTGGATCACCACCAGCTACCACACACCAGATGCTGATATAACAGATTAATTGATTTTAAAATGTCACATCCCTTCAAGACTGATGCTGATGCTGAGTGCCTGTGCTGTTATGTTGACTGGCTATCCTCCTCCTCCTCCTCAATGATACGATTAACGATGATAGCTTGGAAGATCATTTTGGTTTATGGGTGACGCCACCAGTGGCTAAGGCCCAATTTTTCAGCCCCTGTTTAACAGGGGCGTGTAATTAAAATTTTTGATGCAATACTTTGCAACAGGCCTCATTGCTGTGCTCCAAGTACAGTATCTGTGAGGGGTTGCAGTGTTGTGCCACCAGTGCCTAAAGCCCAATTTTTCAGCCCCTGTTCAACAGGGGCATGCAATTATAATTATTGATCTAATAATTCACAGCAGGGCCCATTGCTGTGCCCACCAAGAGTAACTGTCAGGCCTTACAGTGTTGTGGCACCAGCACCACCATCACCACCACCACCAAAGGCCCAATTTTTCAGCCGCTGTTCAACAGGGGCATGCAATTATAATTATTGATCTAATAATTCACAGCAGGGACCATTGCTGCGCCCACCAAGAGTAACTGTCAGGCCTTACAGTGTTGTGGCACCAGCACCACCATCACCACCACCACCACCACCACCAAAGGCCCAATTTTTCATCCCCTGTTCAACAGGGGCATGCAATTATAATTATTGATCTAATAATTCACAGCAGGGACCATTGCTGCGCCCACCAAGAGTAACTGTCAGGCCTTACAGTGTTGTGGCACCAGCACCACCATCAAAGGCCCAATTTTTACTACCACTGATCAACAATTATATGTTATTACAATTCCTGATATTATACTTGACAGCAGGGCGTTCCAGCACCCACCAATAATAACTGTGAGTGCTTTCAGTGTTGTGCCAACACCAACACCTAAGGGGCCAATTTCTGCAGAGTATATACGGAAGGTCCCTACTTTCAAACATCCAACTTACAAACTACTACTACTTGCAAACGGAAGAAGACAACAGGAAGTGAGAGGAAATCTACCCCTTGGAAGGAAAATTCTCTCCTTTAAGAATTAATATGGGAGAAAGGTGTCTCCTCTCTACTGATGCTTTATCACCAATCCTTGTTTCAATAAAAACACCACATTTCAAAAACAGTTGTCATTGGGACGCAAAGTGAGGTGAAATGTTCTGAACAGGGGCACAGACAGCAAAAAAAATGTGAGAGGGGTGATAACCGTTCCCTATGTTTTACAAAAAGCTAAAAAAAAGGAATTTGCCATGGAGCTCCACTTAAACAATGCAGCTGTTCAAAATTATAAACAGATTCTACATAAGAACAAACCTACAGTCCCTGTCTTGTATGCACCGCCTGTATACGGCTGTTCAGAGTATATAGGTCCTTTTTTATTTTGTGTGCGGGGTTCCCCTTAATATCCATACAAGACCCAAAGGGGCTGGTAATGGGCTGGGGTAGGGGGGGGGGTTGATGGGGTAGCTATGCCATTTTTCCTAAAGATTTTCATCCATATTACCGGGACCAGACATTGCATTAAAGCCGCAAGCAGTTTTAAATGACTTTTTTTTCTTTAGAAATGTTATTTTGTGCAGGGACAGTTCTAAACACGGGAAACACATGGCACTTCACAGGCATACTTTAGACACCCCCCATGTACAATATTTAAAGGAATATTTGACTTTTTTTTTTTTCACTTTATGCATCATTAAAATGACTGCTCCCGGAAAACGTCCGTTTTTAAAACTTATTTTTGCATTGATACATGTCCCCTGGTGCAGAAGCCGGGTTCCCAAACTCTGTTTCGGACAATAACATGGATAATAGTCGTTATAATTAGCACTTTAGAATCCGAACGTTCGCATCCATTGTATTTAATAGGGTTCTAATGTTCGTGCAAACTTTCGGTCCGTTCGCGGGTTCTGGTGCGAACCGAACCCGGGGGTGTTCGGCTCATCACTAGTGTCAGGCTGTTTACCATTGTTATCAAAACTGTAGGTGTATTTCAACAATAGCATTGAATACAACAATGCTATCTACCTATTGTCTACTCAAAAACAAACCTGTAATTTAAACTGTGATTTCTTTCAGTTTGAGAGCTGAAAGAAATCTCAAACAGGTAATGTTTACTTGTTTACTGTGGCTATAGAGACATTAGCATATTGGATACAACAATGGTATCTAACCTATTGTCTACTCAAAACAAAACCTGTAATCTAAACTGTGATTTCTTTTCAGTTTGAGAGCTGAAAGAAATCTCAAACAGGTAATGTACTAAAATACAACAATGGTATCTAATCCCATTGTCATTTGTTTGAGAAATCTACTCAAACCAAATGCTGACAGGTAATCTGACCAACTCACTATTGTAAAATTGTCCCATGTATCCTATGTCTGATTAATATAATAAAAATCATATTTTTAACAAACGCAATACAATCTTCTAGTACCTGCATAAAGCCCTCCTGTTCCTGAGCTTGAGACCTCCTGGCTTTTAGGTGGAGCACATCTTTCCTCTCAATAGAGCTCCTGGCTAGAGCCCTGAATTATGCCGAAGTCTATATTTTTAAAGGCTGTGTGCACATGCACACGCAACCTGCCAGTCCCCAGTAAGATCTGGACACAGATATTCAGGATTCTTCCTGCCCAAAGTTCTTTGAAGTCTCTGAACTCTAGAATCATTTCAGGAAAAATAAAACCTAAAGGGAAATTAAAAACAAAAACAGTTTTCTCCACTCAGAATTTATATTCTGGAGCCCCTCACTCTGCATTCGTTAGAACCTTGTGTCACTTTTGCATATTTTTACAGTGACAGGGCTTTTCACTTTCACACAACATATAAAAAATATAAACGTTTGATATCTGTTTGGTATAAATTGGCTGGTGTCAGAACATAGTGTGAGTACGTGAATAGACAGCAAATGGTATCTCCGCCAACTGGCTATGAGGATCAGTGAAATTTGAGGCCACTGCTATCCCCAGAGTATCTACAGAGTTCTGCAGTGTGAGTCTTTTTTAGCTTATCTGCCGCTGAAACCTGAAGCCATATTCCTTGTGCTTAAACTTATTTGACAATGAAAAAAACTTGGGAACCTCTGTGTATCTCCTCTACATAGTTACATAGTTAGTCAGGTTGAAAAAAGACACAAGTCCATCCAGTTCAACCATAAAAAAATAAAATAATAATATCATACAATCCCATATACCTAATTCTATACCCACAGTTGATCCAGAGGAAGGCGAAAAACCCCAGCAGAGCATGATCCAATTTGCTACAGCAGGGGAAAAAATTCCTTCCTGATCCCCCGAGAGGCAATCGGATATTCCCCGGATCAACGTCACCTATAAATGTTAGTACCCAGTTATATTATGTACATTTTAGAAAAAATCCAGGCCTTTCTTAAAGCAATCTACTGAGGTTGATTCCCCGCTTTTTTGCTTACACTTTTTGGTGTTTATATATATATGTCACTATATTTATACTTTTTTCACATTTGTAGATTGACACTCATTAGTGTTCCATTCTTTTCACATGTCTGTGCGCGACATTTTTTAATTTACTAATCTACTGAGCTGGCCAGAACCACCTCTGCAGGGAGTCTATTCCACATTTGCACAGCTCTTACTGTGAAGAAACCTTTCCATATTTGGAGGTGAAATCTCTTTTCCTCTAGACGTAAAGAGTGTCCCCTTGTACTTTGTGTTGACCGTAAAGTGAATAACTCCACACCAAGTTCACTATATGGACCCCTTATATATTTGTACATGTTGATCATATCCCCCCTTAATCTCCTCTTCTCAAGAGTGAATAAATTCAGTTCCTCTAATCTTTCCTCATAGCTGAGCTCCTCCATGCCTCTTATCAGCTGGTTGCCCTTCTCTGCACTTTCTCCAGTTCCCCAATATCATTTTTGAGAACTGGGGCCCAAAACTGAACTGCATATTCCAGATGAGGTCTTACTAATGATTAGGGATGAGCTTCGAGTTCGAGTCGAACCCATGTTCGACTCGAACATTGGCTGTTCGACCGTTCGTCAAATTTCGAACATTATGGGGCGTTCGCGCCAAATTCGAGTGGCGCGCCACGGCCCATAATTCACTGCGGCATCGCAGTGCATTGCTGGCTGATGATTGGCCAAGCATGCACTATGACCTGCATGCTTGGCCAATCACAGTGCCGTAGGTACAGTGAGCCATAATTGGCCAAAGCCAGGGTGGCTTCGGCCAATCATGGCTCAGAGGAGTAAGTACACGCCCCACACTATATAAGGCCGCCGGCTTGGCAGCCTTGTGTAGTGTGTTGGCGTTGGTTAAAGGAAAGACACAGAGAGAGAGACAGTGTAATTTGATTTGAGTTAGATAGAGCAGGCAGGCGAGTCAGTTAGCTGCAGTTACAGTGTGTAGAGGATATATATGCATCCTAGGTGTTGTATATATATTTACACACAGTATTCAGTTTAGCTAGATCTGTTCCTGTTATTCTCTATACTGACAGGCAGGCAGGTGATTGTGCTAGCTGCAGTGTTTCACTTAGTGTACTGTGTCCTTTGCACAGTGTGCACCAAAAGCTTACCTGAATACAATTGCTGGTGTTCTGATACAAATACAGGCAGGGAGCTGCAGTATTTTGCTTTAGTGTTCTTTGCACAGTATGCATCAAAAGCTTACCTGAATACAATTGCTGGTGTTGTGATACAAATACAGCAGGGAGCTGCAGTATTTTGCTTTAGTGTCCTTTGCACAGTGTGCACCAAAAGCTTACCTCAATACAATTGCTAGTGTTCTGATACAAATACAGGCAGGGAGCTGCAGTATTTTGCTTTAGTGTCCTTTGCACAGTGTGCACCTAAAGCTGACCTCAATACAATTGCTGGTGTTCTGATACAAATACAGGCAGGGAGCTGCAGTATTTTGCTTTAGTGTCCTTTGTACAGTGTGCACCAAAAGCTTACCTGAAAACAATTGCTGGTGTTCTCATACTAATACCACAGGCAGGGAGTTCAAAATTACAAACAGATTCTACGTAACAAAAAATCTACAGTCCCTGTCTTGTTTGCACCGCCTGTATACTGCTTTTCAGAGTATATAGGGCCTGGGGGCCCCACACCTTTCTTTTTTTTTATTTGGGTGCGGCATTCCCCTTAATATCCATACAAGACCCAAAGGGGCTGGTAATGGGCTACGTAGGGGGGATAACCATGCCATTTTTCTCAATGATTTTCATCCATATTGCCGGAACCAGACATTACATTAAAGCCGCAAGCAGTTTTAAATTACTTTTTTTCCTTTAGAAATTTAATTTTGTGCAGGGACAGTTCTAAACACGGGAAACACGTGCCACTTCACAGGAATACTATAGACACCCCCCAGGTACGATATTTAAAGAAATATTGCACTTATTTTTTCTTCACTTTAAGCATCATTAAAATCACTGCTCCCGAAAAAACTGCAGTTTTTTAAACTTTTTTTGCATTGATACATGTCCCCTGGGGCAGGACCCGGTTCCCCAAACCCTTTTTAGGACAATAACTTACATATTAGCCTTGATAATTAGCACTTTTGATTTTGAATGTTCGAGTCCCATTGTATTTAATAGGGTTCTAAAGTTCGCATGAACTTTCGGTCCGTTCGCAGGTTCTGGTGCGAACCGAACCGAGGGGTGTTCGGCTCATCCCTACTAATGATTTGTACAGGAGCAAAATTATATCTCTCTCTCTGGAGTCCATACCTCTCTTAATACAAGAAAGGCCTTTGCTCGCTTTGGAAACCGCAGCTTGGCATTGCGTGCCATTATTGAGCTTATGATCTACCAAAACCCCCTGATCCTTCTCCACTACGGATCCCCCCAGTTGTACTTCCCCTAGTATGTATGATGCATTCATATTCTTAGCCCTCAAGTGCATAACTTTACATTAATCAACATTAAACCTCATCTGCCACATCGCCCAATTAGACAGAGCATTGAGGTTGGCTTGTAAATTGGCGACATCCTGTAAGGACGTTATTCCACTGCATAGCTTAGTGTCATCTGCAAAGACAGAAATTTTACTTTTGATCTCAGACCCAATATCATTTATAAAGATATTAAAAAGTAAGGGTCCCAACACTGAACCTTGGGGTACACCACTGATAACCTTAGACCATTCAGAGTAAGAATCATTAACCACTACTCTGAATTCTGTCTTTTAGCCAGTTTTCTATCCATTTACAAACTGATATTTCCAATCCTGTAGACTTTACCTTGCACATGAGCCATGTGTGGGGAACTGTATCGTACGGTTTTGCAAAATCCAAGTATACCACGTCCACCGCCACCCCTCTGTCCAAGGTTTTACTTACCTCTTCATAAAAAGAAATCAGTTTTGTCTGACAACTTCTGTCTTTCATGAATCCATACTGTCTGTTGCTTAAAATATTTTTTTCCAGCAAGAACTCATCTATGTGGTCTTTTACTAATCTCTCCAGTATCTTCCCAACTATAGAAGTTAAACTAACAGGTCTATAGTTACTTGGTAAAGACTTTGTTCCCTTTTTAAATATAGGCACCACATTGGCCCTGCTCCAATCCAGTGGTACTATTCCTGTCATTAATGAGTCCCTAAAAATGAGATACATTGGCTTTGAAATTACAGAGCTCAATTCTTTTAGGATCCGTGGGTGTATGCCATCTGGTCCAGGTGCTTTATCCACCTTTATTCTGTCTAAATATTTCTGGATCATATCACTTTTGAGCCATTGTGGATTTGGGGCTGTGTCACTACCACCCCCATTATGGACATGAGCTCCCCCATGCTCCTTTGTATACACAGAGCTGAAGAAAGTATTTAATAAATTAGCCTTCTCTTTGTCCCCAGTCACCCACTCTAGATTATTTTGTAAAGGGCCTACATGCTCAGACTTGACCTTTTTACTATTAATATATTTGAAGATTTTTTGGGGGCTTGTCCTACTATCTTTTGCAATCTGTCGTTCGTTTTGAATTTTTGCATCCTTGATTTCCTTTTTACATATCCTGTTATATTCTTTGTAACATTTAAATGACACTAGTGTTCCCTCATTTTTATATTTTTTAAAAGCTCTTTTCTTGTAGTTTATAGCTTTTTTAACTTTGGCCGTGAGCCACATAGGTTTTATTTTTAGCCTTTTAACCACTTGCCTACAGGGCACTTTCACCCCCTTCCTGCCCAAGCCATTTTTCAGCTTTCAGCGCTGTCACACATTGAATGACAATTGCGCGGTCGTGCGACGCTGTACCCAAACAAAATTTGCGTCCTTTTTTTTCACAAATAGAGATTTCTTTTTGTGGTATTTGATCACCTCTGCGGTTTTTTTTTTTTGCGCTATAAAAATAGAACAATTTTTAAAAAAAAAACACAATATTTTTTACTTTTTGCTATAATAAATATCCATTTTTTTTTCTTAAATTTTCCTCAGTTTAGGCTGATACATATTCTTCTACGTATTTTTGGTAAAAAAAATAGCAGCTACAAAATAGGGGATAGATTTATAGCATTTTTATTATTTATTTATTTTTTACTAGTAATGGAGGCAATCTGCGATTTTTATCGTGACTGCGATACTGCAGCGGACACATCGGACACTTTTGACACATTTTTGGGACCATTCACATTTATACAGCGATCCCTGCTATAAAAATGCATTGACTACTGTATAAACATGACTGTCAGGGAAGGGGTTAACACTAGGGGGCAAGGAAGGGGTTAAATGTGTTCCCTGGAAGTGTTTCTTACTGTGGGGGGAGGGGACTGACTGGGGGAGGTGACCGATGGTTGTCCCTATGTACAAGGGACACACCATCGGTCTCCTCTCCCTGACAGGACGTGGATCTGTGTGTTTACACACACAGATCCATGGTCCTGCTCAGTTACTGGGCATCCATGGGGCACGCGCATCGGGTCCCCAGTGACGCTCCAGCGCGCGCCGCCCCCTAGTGGCTTTTTAGGGAGCAACGTCATATGACGTACGCCCAGAATAACAGGGTCTTCCGCCCGCCATCATTTGACGGTGGGCGCTTGACAAGCAGTTAAACTTATTGCCCATGGGAATATACTTTGCAGTGAGTTCACAAACAGTCTTTTTGAAGAATTCCCATTTCTGTTCTGTGCCTATTGATGCCAATATTCCCTCCCAGTCTAAGTCCTGGAGAGCAGCCCTCATCCTTGGAAAATTTGCTCTCTTGAAATTAAGTGTTTTTATCTTTCCTGTATGTGATTTTTGCTTACAGCTAACATCAAATGAAATCATGTTATGGTCACTGCTACCCAGGTGTTCCTTTATCTGAACATTAGTAATACGCTCTGCATGGTTTGAGATTACCAGGTCCAACAGAGCATCATTCCTAGTTGGGGTCTAAATAAACTGGACCATAAAATTGTCCTGTAATAGGTTTATACATTTTTGCCCTTTAACTGTCTCAGCAGTGCCATTACTCCAGTCAATTTCTGGGTAGTTAAAATCCCCCATTATTATCACCATCCCAGCCCTTGCCGCCCTTTCCATATGTGCAAGGAGCTGAGTCTCCACCTCCTCATTAACATTGAGTGGTCTATAACAAACTCCAATGATTAAAGCGGAGGTCCACCCAAAAAAAAAAAATTACACTAAAATTCCTAAAAAAAAAGGAATAAAAATGAATAGAAAAAAAAAAATGTATACGCACCCGAAATGCCTGTTGCTACGCGGAAGTCCCCTAATCTGCCTTTTCCTTTGCCTCGGATTATATCCTTCCGCTTCCTCTTCTTGTGAATGGGGCGCGCTGCCTTCTGGTAACTGTGTGTATCCCAGGAGGCAAGCCACCCATTCACAAAGCGCTGTGGCGCATGCGCAGTAGGAAACGGGCAGTGAAGCCGTAAGGATTCACTGCCTGTTTCCCTTAGTCAGGATGGAGGAGCCGGGACCTGCCAGCAGTGATCGATCGCCATCGGGTAACCGACATTGCGGGCGAGTAGGACAGGTAAGTGTCCTTATTAAAAGTCAGCAGCTACACTGTTAGTAGCTGCTGACTTTAAAAAAAAAAAATTGCGGTTGGAATCCCGCTTTAACTTTGAACTTTGCACATCTGTATGCAGTTCCACCCATATTGCTTCCGACTCATCACACTCTCCATCCACCAGGTCCTCTTTCACACTTGCTTTGAGATCACTTCTCACATAGAGACAGACCCCTCCACCTTTCCTTTTTACCCTGTCTTTCCGAAAGAGTGCATAAAACCCTTGTACATTCTGTCTAGTAACAAAAGTCACTCCAGGTCTTATAATTCCGTATTGTACATTCAGACCATAGACAGTATATATAATTCACAGTTAGAGATTTCTAAAATGTCAGAAGCACGATTTGCTTTGCATTTGTCCTGAAATCTTAGTAATATACACAATTTGTTTCCCAGTACCTTAACCACTTAACGACCGCTCACTGTATATATACGTTGGCACAATGGCACCGACAGGCACAATCACGTAGAGCATACGTGATTGCCTTTGTACAGTTGGGGGGTCCGATCGGACCCCCCTTCTGTACAGTGAGCGGTCGGAATTCGTCTGGGAGCGTTCCGAGATGGGGGGGGCGGCCGTTCGATTCCGACCACCCCCCCGCGATCGCTCCCGGCGAATAGAAATGCCCCCTCTGTCTGTGTAATGTTTACACAGACCGAGAAAGCAGGAGGAAGTGATGTCATCTCCTGTGCGGCGCTCACATATACCGAGCGTCGTACAAGAGAAGACACACAGGTCAGTGCACTAACACTACACTAACACCAGCACACATAGGCACATAAATCGCCCCCCCAGCCCCCCCCAGATCACCCCCCAGCCCCCAGTCACAGTGTCACTGATTGCAGTGACCATTTATTTACTGATCACTGCAATCAGTGACATTTGTGACTGTAAAAGTGTCACTACATTTAGTTTTAGGTCCAGTGTAGCCCCCTAACCCGCCCTAATAAAGGTTTAACCCCTTGATCACCCCCCAGATAACCCTTTCACCCCCTAGCACCGCCGTCGCTTGGCGATCATTTTTCTGATCGCTGTCTTGGCGTCGGTGATGCAGATCGGTACCCAGTAATTTTTTTTAGGTTCGCCGCAGGTTTTTATAGCGTCAGGTACCCCCATAAATTATCTAATAAAGGTTTAACCCCCTTGATCGCCCCCCAGGTAACCCTTTCACCCCTATCACCACTGTCGCTAAGCGATCATTTTTCTGATCGATGTCTTAGCGTCGGTGATGCAGATCGGTAGCCAGTATTTTTTTTTTAGGTTCGCCGCAGGTTTTTATAGCGTCAGGTACCCCCATAAATTATCTAATAAAGGTTTAACCCCCTTGATCGCCCCCCAGGTAACCCTTTCACCCCCTATCACCACTGTCACTAAGCGATCATTTTTCTGATCGCTGTCTTGGCGTCGGTGATGCAGATCGGTACCCAGTAATTTTTTTAGGTTCGCCGCAGGTTTTTATAGCGTCGGGTACCCCCCATAAATTTTCTAATAAAGGTTTAAACCCCTTGATCGCCCCCCAGGTAACCCTTTCACCCCCTATCACCACTGTCGCTAAGCGATCATTTTTCTGATCGATGTCTTAGCGTCGGGGATGCAGATCGGTAGCCAGTATTTTTTTTTTAGGTTCGCCGCAGGTTTTTATAGCGTCGGGTACCCCCATAAATTATCTAATACAGGTTTAACCCCCTTGATCGCCCCCCAGGTAACCCTTTCACCCCCTATCACCACTGTCACTAAGCGATCATTTTTCTGATCGATGTCTTAGCGTCGGTGATGCAGATCGGTAGCCAGTAATTTTTTTTAGGTTCGCCGCAGGTTTTTATAGCGTCGGGTACCCCCATAAAATATCTAATAAAGGTTTAACCCCCTTGATCGCCCCCCAGGTAACCCTTTCACCCCCTATCACCACTGTCGCTAAGCGATCATTTTTCTGATCGCTGTCTTAGCGTCGGTGATGCAGATCGGTAGCCAGTAATTTTTTTTAGGTTCGCCGCAGGTTTTTATAGCGTCAGGTACCCCCATATATTATCTAATAAAGGTTTTAACCCCCTAATTGCCCCTAGTTAACCCTTTCACCAGTAATCATCATATAAGTGTTACGGGTGACGCTGGTTAGTTAGTTTGCTTTTTATAGTGTCAGGGCACCCGCCGTATATAACCCAATAAAGGTTTGATATCAATTAGGTTTTAGCATCAGAGAGGGTCTGCGTCACACCCCAGGCAGCGTCAGGTTAGTGCCAGTAATGCTAACACCCACGCGTGAAGCATACACCTCCCTTAGTGGTATAGTATCTGAACAGATCAATATCTGATCTGATCAGATCTATACTAGCGTCCCCAGCAGTTTAGGGTTCCCAAAAACGCAGTGTTAGCGGGATCAGCCCAGATACCTGCTGGCACCTGCGTTTTGCCCCTCCATCCAGCCCAGGCCACCCAAGTGCAGTATCGATCGATCACTGTCACTTACAAAACACAACACACATAACTGCAGCGTTCACAGAGACAGGCCTGATCCCTGCGACTCCAGTGCTGTAGAAGGTGATTTCACCACCACAGTTAAAAAAAAAAAAGCAAATATGCCGAAGCATTGGGACAGCAGGGGCGGAGGAGCGATTTTACTCCTAATGCCGCGTACATACGGTCGAAATTCCGACGGAGGCTTGCCCGTGGAAAAGTCCGACCATGTGTGTGCGGCATAACTTTTTTGCGGGAGGATGCCCCCATGCTTCGGCATATATAAATGGTGCATGTATGCCCATCATTAGAAGTGGGTGGATGAAGGGCGGTATTCTAATGGTGGGCATTAGGCTTGTGCAATTCGTTTCGTAACGAATTGAAATTCGTCCGAATTTAGCAACTTTCGGACATTCGGAAGCATTCGAATTTCCGAACAAAGCAATTACGAATAAGACCGAATCCGAAATAAATTATACCGCAAATAGCGAATGCCCGAATGTCTTCGGCATAATTCGTTATGAAAAAGTTACGAATGTACGAATCCATACGAAGCACAATAACACTCACTCTGCTCTGCTCTCTCACACCGTGCTGAACTCCCTCTCAAAATGGTGTACAGGGGCGGAGGTTATAGCCGCATGTAAAAAACGAAAGTAAAATACGAGATTTCGAATCCATTCGAAGCACAATAACACTCACTCTGCTCTGCTCTCTGCTTCTCCCTCACCGTGCTGATCCCTCTCAAAATGGTGTACAGGGGCGGAGCCTATAGCCGCATGTTAAAAACGAAAGTAAAATACGAGATTTCGAATCGTTACAAATAACCGCAATGTATTTAGAAAAGTACAAATCCATTCGAAGCACATTAGGCATAATAGGCAGCGTCGTTGTGAGAGAGACACGGTAAATTACGAATCAACGAACCCAAAAAAAGTTACGAAAGTAGGAGTTGTGTCCAGAATCAACGAAAAACAACGTACTCTACCGAAAGTACGAACCCAAAAAAAGTTACGAAAGTAGGAGTTGTGTCCAGAATCAACGAAAAACAACGTACTCTACCGAAAGTACGAATTATAAAGCAACAAAAAATTCAACGAAAAATGTCGCTTGCAAAAATACGAATGAGTCCGAACACGAAAAATCCCGTCTAGCAAAATTACGAATGATTACGAATCAACAGGACCGGAAAGAAACGAACCGAAACGGAACGAATTTTTCCGTTGTGCACAAGTCTAGTGGGCATACCCACCGATCAATCTCTTTTTTCGTTCAGCCACCTGGCTGCATGAAAAAAAAAGATTACAATACATGTCTAACAAGGACCAGCAACGTACTGGTATGTTGCTGGACTTTGAATGGTTATACCTGATTGATGCCTGCGGGTTTAGGTATCATCTTGGTATCATTCTTTTCAGCCAGCGGCCGGCTTTAATGTAAAAGCAGCCCTAGTGGCTAATTAGCCTCTGGACTGCTTTTACAAGCAGTGGGAGGGAATGTCCCCCCCTCCGGATATAAAAAGCGCCATTGGGAAATTGGGAAAGCATTTTATCACACCGATCTTGGTGTGGTCAGATGCTTTGAGGGCAGGGGAAAGATCTAGGGTCTAGACCCCAGTTTTTTCAAAAAAAGAGTACCTGTCACTACCTGTCACTACTATCATAGGGGATATTTACATTCCCTGAGATAACAATAAAAATGATTAAAAAAAAAAAAAAATATGGAAGTAACAATTTAAAAATAAAATAAAAAAGCAAAATGAATAATAAAAAAAAAAAAAAAAAAAAAAGCACCCCTGTCCTGCCCTGCTCTTGCCCAATGGCGAACGCAAGCGTCGGTCTGGCGTCATATGTAAACAGCAATTGCACCATGCATGTGAGGTATCACCGCGAAGGTCAGATCGAGGGCAGTAATTTTAGCAGTAGACCTCCTCTGTAAATCTAACGGGGTAACCTGTAAATGCTTTTAAAGGCTTTTAAAAATGTATGTAGTTTGTCGCCAATGCGCGTTTGTGCAAAATTTTAAAGCATGTCGTGTTTGGTATCTATGTACTCGGCCTAAGATCATCTTTTTTATTTCATCAAACATTTGGGCAATATAGTGTGTTTTAGTGCATTAAAATAAAAAAAAAGTGTATTTTTTCCCCAAAAAATGCGTTTGAAAAATCGCTGCGCAAATACTGTGTAGAAAAAAAAATGCAACACCCACCATTTTATTCTGTAGGGCCTTTGCTTTAAAAATATATATAATGTTTGGGGGTTCAACATAATTTTCCTGCAAAAAAAAATATGTTTTCATGTAAACAAAAAGTGTCAGAAAGGGCTTTGTCTTCAAGTGGTTAGAAGAGTGGATGTAAGCTTCCTAATGTTGTGTATAAAATGCCAGAACAGTTCAAACCCCCCCCCCCAAATGACCCCATTTTGGAAAGTAGACACCCCGAGCTATATACTGAGAGGCATGTCGAGTCCATGGAATATTTTATATGTTGACACAAGTTGCGGAAAAAAGACAATTTTTTTTTTTTTTTTTTTGCACAAAGTTGTCACTAAATGATATATTGCTCAAACATGCCATGGGCATATGTGGAATTGCACCCCAAAATACATTCTGTTGCTTCTCCTGAGTACGGGGATACCACATGTGTGAGACTTTTTGGGAGCCTAGCCGCGTACGGGACTCCAAAAACCAATCACCGCCTTCAGGCTTTCTAAGGGTGTAAATTTTTGATTTCACTTCTCAATGCCTATCACAGTTTCGGAGGCCATGGAATGCCCAGATGGCACAAAACCCCCCCAAAAGACCCCATTTTGGAAAGTAGACACCCCAAGCTATTTGCTGAGAGGTATTGTGAGTATTTTGCAGATCTCGCTTTTTGTCACAAAGTTTTGAAAATTGAAAAAAAAAAAGAAAAAAAAAATTCTTTCTTCATTTTCAAAAACAAATGAGAGCTGTAAAATACTCACCATGCCTCTCAGCAAACAGCTTGGGGTGTCTACTTTCCAAAATGGGGTCATTTGGGGGGGTTTTGTGCTATTTTGGCATTTTATGGCCTTCGAAACTGTGATAGGTAGTGAGGAGTGAAATCAAAAATTTGTGCCTAGAAATCCTGAAGGCGGTGATTGGTTTTCGGGGTCCCGTACGCGGCTAGGCTCCTAAAAAGTCCCACACATGTGGTATCCCCGTACTCAGGAGAAGCAGCAAAATGTATTTTGGGGTGCAATTCCACATATAACCATGGCATGTGTGAGCAATATATCATTTAGTGACAACTTTTTGTAATTTTTTATTTTTTTTTGTCATTATTCAATCACTTGGGACAAAAAAAAATATTCAATGGGCTCAACAGGCCTCTCAGCAATTTCCTTGGGGTGTCTACTTTCTAAAATGGGGTCATTTGGGGGGGTTTTGTGCTATTTTGGCATTTTATGGCCTTCAAAACTGTGATAGGTAGTGAGGAGTGAAATCAAAAATTTGCGCCCTTAGAAATCCTGAAGGCGGTGCTTGGTTTCCGGGGTCCCGTACGTGGCTAGGCTCCTAAAAAGTCCCACACATGTGGTATCCCCGTACTCAGGAGAAGCAGCAGAATGTATTTTGGGGTGCAATTCCACATATAACCATGGCATGTGTGAGCAATATATCATTTAGTGACAACTTTTTGTAATTTTTTTTTTTTTGTCATTATTCAATCACTTGGGACAAAAAAAAAATATTCAATGGGCTCAACATGCCTCTCAGCAATTTCTTTGGGGTGTCTACTTTCCAAAATGGGGTCATTTGGGGGGGGTTTGTACTGCCCTGCCATTTTAGCACCTCAAGAAATGAGATATGCAGTCATAAATTTAAAGCTGTGTAAATTCCAGAAAATGTACCCTAGTTTGTAAACGCTATAACTTTTGCGCAAACCGATAAATATACACTTATTGACGTTTTTTTTACTAAAGACATGTGGCTGAATATATTTTGGCCTAAATGTATGACTAAAATTGAGTTTATTCGATTTTTCTTATAACAAAAAGTAGAAAATATCATTTTTTTTCAAAATTTTCGGTCTTTTTCCGTTCATATCGCAAAAAATAAAAATCGCAGAGGCAATCAAATACCATTAAAAGAAAGCTCTATTTGTGGGAAGAAAAGGACGCAAATTTTGTTTGGGTACAACATTGCATGTCCGCACAATTTACAGTTAAAGCAGCGCAGTGCAAAATTCTGAATTCACCTCTGGTCCTTTAGCTACCAAATGGTTCGGGGCTTAAGTGGTTAAATAGTTTAGTTTAATCAGTGATCATGAAACAATTTCTGTCTATAACATTTTTCAGGTCCATAATTTTGTGGTTACTATAGCTGGAGGGTTTAGAAAGGTATTGAATTCTTTGGCAATAGGTTATTTTTTTAAAAGACAGTTACATTTACTGAAAAAGTTTTTTCAAGAGAAAAAGCCCTAACAAAGTATTATAATTCATGTGTTCTATGAACAAAATGTGCTGCTTAAAGCTGCATTAGTAATACATAGGTCAATATATATTTATCGGGTTGGTAGATAAAAATCAAATGGCGAAAGTTTATTTTTTGAACTAGACTGAATTAAACTAGACTAGACTCAATTTATGAACCAAATGTTGACAATAAAAATGCTGATAAAGAGTTTAAGATGATACCTCCACTAATGCAATGAGGTAACAAAACACCGCACAATGTTGTTTCATGGAAACAGATAGTAATGGCGCGTACACACGACCGGTTTTCCCGTCGGAAAAAACTTGGATGGTTTTTCCGACGGAATTCCACTCAAACATGTCTTGCATCACGATCACACAAAAGTTCTCTGAACTTTCGACCGTCAAGAATGCGGTGACGTACAACACTACGACGTGCCGAGAAAATGAAGTTCAATGCTTCTGAGCATGCATTGAATTGTTTCCGAGCATGCGTCTGAATTTTGCGCGTCGTAATCGCTACAGACGATCCGTTTTTCCGATAGGAATTCTTTCCGTCCGGAAAATAGAGAACCTGCTCTCAAACTTTTGCTGGCGGGAATTCCGACAGAAAAAGTCAGATGGAGCATACACACGGTCGGAATTCCCGTTCAAAATCTCACATCAGACTTTTTCCGATGGGAAAACCGGTCGTGTGCACGCGACATTAGATTAGTTAACAAGGCTAAGGTCCTTTCATATTTATTTATTTATAACAAGTACTTATATAGTGCCAACAATATGCACAGTGCTTTACACATATTTGCACATGATACACACTAAATACGGTTGTAACATTTAATACATTACCAAAGGAGAACTTATCCTTTAAAAATTTGTGATAAATATTATAAACAATGGAATCGCCTATTCTAAATGTCCAGGTTCTGTGAATAAAATAAAACATCCCTGTAATAAGGCTTAAAATCTTCAGGTTAAAATGGATTATTTTTTGGAAGTTTTACAGGTACACAAAGTGCATTTACTGAAAATGACACCCCCTAAAGGAAGCAAAATAATACTTCTGACATTATGTTTTTCTAATAAAATATTTATTCCAGCCACTAAAACTAAATAAGGTGTTAGTAACTACTCAAACTCAACTACTCAAATCCATTTATTATCCTGAAACATTGTGATTCTTTTTCCCATAGCATCAAAGAATCTTTTACATTTCTCCCATCTGGAATAATTATATTCTTCCAGTTTGGTTCTTGCAAGTTCATTATCTGAATCACTGTTGATTTATTAAAATTATTCAGAATAAATTATAACATAATTTAAGTAAGTGTTCAAGATTTAATTAGCTATTAAAATATTTTCAGTTGTCACTGCTATAGTATTTTAAGGGTAAGCTCATTCAGAAAGGGCACACAAAGGGAGATTTTGTAGAATTATAGTGCTCCTTGAACTCCTGATATAGGTCTCCTTTCTATTTTTGGGTGCTTGCGCTGAACATACAGTAATTTAAATTTAGATGGGACTAAACCTTTTTTTAAATAATCAACTCTTCTTTGCAGCAGTCCATACTAGTAATTATTTTTCTGATACATAATCAATCTAGTTTTAAAGTAAGTGGACTTACAGGGTACAAATTATGTAATAGTACACAGAAATAACACACTATGCATACTTATATAGTTGTAATAGACTGATGTCACATCATTCACCTCATGTCAAAATATAAGAAAAAATTGGGGTTTTGTACTTTTTTTTCCCCTCAGATTGTTGGACACAGGATCCAAATCACTACCAGGGTTTATACTGCATAGCCCCACCTTCAATGAACACTAGGATATAAAAAACTACAGAAAGCCCTAAGGCATTTAACCCCTCCTTTCCCACACCAGTCATGCCTTAGTTGTAGCAAGCAGTACAAAGCTGTGTACCTTAGTATAAAAGTCCCATTTTCTCTATTGTCTACGGAAAGACTCAGGATCAGATAAACTATCAGTTTATCACAAAGAAATATCTATAAGCAGGATGAGCAATCCCTACAAAAAGAATAGGCAAAAAGCAAGGCATACAATCTCAGAGAAAAAGTAGGACTGATAATCAAATCAATCTCCTGGAATAACAAAGAATTATATTTCTTGAAAGAAAGTTTGGTATTCAGATAACATTGTCTCCACTGAGGTGAAAAGCCAAAACCACTTTGGGTGAGGAAAACGGCCTCAGCCTCAAAGCTACTGTAGCGGCCTCACTCTCTCTCTATCTTTATCAGTTATACTGGTGTTGTCCGGGGGTACCTGGGAGAGAGAGTGCAGGATCACTACGCCAAGCTCTCACCTCGTATGTGTATGAGGATTGAGCAAAGTCACTTGAATTACCTTCAGGTCTGTTCGTTGCATACGGAGCCTCTGCTTCTTCCGTGGAGAGGTGTCTACCAGTAATAGAGCCCCACACCATTAAAAGTCCAACACTCTTTTATTTCTCCATTTGCCAGGATGAACATAATCAGTTGAACTCTTGTAACAGACAGACAGGGGTGTGGATACGAGTAGGCCCAGGCACAAATGATCTCTCTCCTATTCCTTTTGCGTGCGAATAGGCTTGGCGCACGGTCTCTGCCACTGACCGTGAAGTTGGTAGTTGCCACCTACCGAGTGAACTGTTGCAGCCCCTGCCACAGGCCTGCATGTAACGGTCTCTTCCACGACCTTAGAACATGGACCACCTTCCGTGTGAATACAGCCCCTGTTAGGAAAGGACATACGGTCTCCGGAGGCCCTGTCCCGGCACTGGCAATATGCTGCACCAGATCTACGGGAAGGTCACCTGCACGGTCCGTTATTCCTGGATTCAGGTACCCGATACTGTGGGCACCTTAGGACGATTCCTCCCAGGCGGGACCCAGTGGAAGAAGCTGGGCCCCAGGCCTGAATGATGTACCTCACCCCAGATTGAGGGTGTCTGGGGTGACTCCGAACTCCTCGTGACCAGGCCTAGTCCGCCTGGACACCGACCACGGACAGCAGCCCTCAGGCTGAAGGTGCCTGGGGCTCGGACCTCCTGGCGAAGATGTCTGCCCCCTTTATACCTTCTCCCAGGAAGCACAGCGGGTTCCCCGCCCCGCCGTACAGCTGCTGCGAGAGGTCACAAAGGGTACGGCACTGCAGTGATGGTTCAACCCCGGCCCAAAGTGACAGCGCCACCTGCTGGGCCGCAGGGAACTAGACATCACTGATGTCCTCGCCCGAATTAACCATACTGAAAAGTACATACCCGCTACACTCTCCCCCTGGTTATTTGACAGTGGTCCCCAGTGTCTGGAGCAAACTATGCCCAAAAGAGGCTGACATAGCCCGGTCCAGAAACCGACTAAAAATTCCAAAAATATAAAAAGTTTTGAAAAAAACTAACTAAAACAGTTGTGCCTGAACCTGACATGAAAGGGGAGGGAAGGGAAACAAACAACACATACCAACAACAAAAAAACATTTTTGCAAATCACATATTCACATTAACATTTTTCCCCACCCATCCTGACTACGACCCGCACCATTCCAAGCGGTCTTGATGGGACGCTCTCCTGCAGAGGGGAAAAGAAACGTTAAACACACATAACCCTGACACATATGTTCGTGTGAGAACGAAAAAACTTCTCCGCAGAGAAATCCTTTTCTTCTATAAGTGTGTGTGTGAACAGTGAATATCGGTGCGCAACACCGCCACCTGGTGACACCGTCGCGGTAACTGCACTTGTTGAAGACTTTTCCCCAACTTCTTTTGTGGCTCTAACTACCCCAAAGTCCATGATCACTTTGCGGGATGGAAGAATAAAGAACAAATAACGGTAACAGTCCTTCAATTCCTCCAAAGAGCACAAACACCCGTTAAACTCGGGCACAGTCACTGGGTTTCCGGAAAAACAACAACACCGGAAAGTTCAGCAGCAGTAGAATAAAGCAAGAACGGAGTCTTTTCTTTTTCTCCTACAGATAGAATTTTGGGTGCGGCAGGACAAGGGGTTTCAAGTGCTGGTCCATTGTCTCTAAATGGTATTCGACATCCTCCCCTTCTTTGCGTCGAATCAATACCTTGTCTGCGTGGATGAGCATCCATTCTGCCTTGCAGTCCTTGAACCGTTGAGATGCTTTGGCGGAACACGCAAGGTACCTGCGGGCGTGTGGGACCTGAAGATGTGTCCACACGAAATCGTTGTACCAGCGTTCCCGGCAGACTTCCAATTCATACAAAAGTTCCTTGGGTAAGTACGGGTATTCCCACCCGTACTAGTTGGCAACTTTTTGGCTGAAGAGGCGTTGTAGTCTCACCAGCGGAGGCATAGTAGTGCGGTCTCCCTCACCCGGTAGGACGATAGCGCCCGGGTGACGAGGTGCCTTGATCACCTCCATTCTGGGCATAGGCGCCCACAGCAACAGTCTCTTTTTCCCGGTGCTAGATTCAGGAGGCACCGGAGATAGAAGGGCAGACTGGGGACGAGATCCCTCCTCAGGTGCTGGTGCCTCCACCCGGGGTGTGCTATCCCCTGTAGACATGGGTGGATCCTTGACTCTGCGGGATGAGGAGAGAGGCATCTTATCCCAGCCCTTCTTAGCAAAAAGTTTGTCTATGACGACGTCGTCTCCCGGATCGGAGAGCGACTCCAGGTCGGAGGTGTCACATTCCTCCGCGGGCAGGTAGTTTGTAGTGGAGACTGAATCGCTACCTCCTGCGGGCACACAGGGCCGTGAATCCCCGACACCTCCGCCCCAACACCAAGTCCCTCCGCCCGGCTTACCTTGGCCCAAAGTTGAGAAGGGATGTCCGGGACTCTTCCGACCAGATCCATCCGGGCCGGGCGTAGGCGGGCAAGATGATCCACCGCGACCGCTGGACGGGACAACCAGACCGGTCTTCCTCTTCGGCGGTGGACGCTGGGAAACAGTGGCGACCAAGTCAGCATCCTCGGATTTCTCCTGTATCTTAGTGATCGCGACCTCCCCTGCGGTCGCTGCAGTGCGCGGTGGTATTGCCTATTGTGCGGTTGAGGTGGATGGTTCTGGGTTTCTCGATAAGTGGTTCCACCTTAAATAAGAACTCTCCGCAGGCCTCGCAGCACACGAATGGCTTCAGCTGACACACCAGTCCCGAACACCGGGACAAATCAAACCCAGGGCCTCAACGTCCATGCATGAGTACAGGGCGAATCGTCCCCGGGGCTTTAGCCAGATCCCCGTATCTGTTATCGGAGCAGCAGTAGTCAAACTCGTGGTAGTTGGATAAAGTGGAATCCACGATGCATTACCGAACATGGTGACTCTCTGCTGATCCATTGCGCACTGCATGGTTGGCGCTAAAGTCCCCACGTGTAGTCCTTCACACGATTGGACTCCTCCCCTATTGCGCCCCAGTTCGCGGGCTTTCTCCTTGCCTGGGTCACGCCCACGAACTGAGCAGGGAGGGTGTGCCTCGTGGCGCAGTGGCCAATATGGCCGACCTACTCGGAACTCCTCCTGGCAGACACGTTCAAACTCCGACAACTTCAGCTCCATCGTAGCACGAACACATCCCGGACCTGGAGCCCCTACGTGTAGCGGCCTCACTCTCTCTCTATCTTTATCAGTTATACTGGTGTTGTCTAGGGGTACCTGGGAGAGAGAGTGCAGGAACACTACGCCAAGCTCTCACCTCGTATGTGTATGAGGATTGAGCAAAGTCACTTGAATTACCTTCGGGTCTGTTTGTTGCATACGGAGCCTCTGCTTCTTCCGTGGAGATGTGTCTACCAGTAATAGAGCCCCACACCATTAAAAGTCCAACACTCTTTTATTTCTCCATGTGCCAGGATGAACATAATCATTTGAACTCTTGTAACAGACAGACAGGGGTGTGGATATGAGTAGGCCCAGGCACAAATGAACTCTCCTATTCCTTTTGCGTGCGAATAGGCTTGGCGCACGGTCTCTGCCACTGACCGTGAAGTTGGTAGCTGCCACCTACCGAGTGAACTGTTGCAGCCCCTGCCACAGGCCTGAATGTAACGGTCTCTGCCACTGACCTTAGAACATGGACCACCTTCCGTGTGAATACAGCCCCTGTTTGGAAAGGACATCCATCCTGACGGTCTCCGGAGGCCCTGTCCTGGCACTGGCAATATGCTGCACCAGATCTACGGGAAGGTCCGTTACACCTGGATTCAGGTACCCGATACTGTGGGCACTTTAGGACGATTCCTCCCGGGCGGGACCCAGTGGAAGAAGCTGGGCCCCAGGCCTAAATGATGTACCTCACCCCAGACTGAGGGTGTCTGGGGTGACTCCCGAACTCCTCGTGTCCAGGCCTAGGCCGCCTGGACACCGACCACGGACAGCAGCTCTCAGGCTGAAGGTGCCTGGCGCTCGGACCTCCTGGCGAAGATGTCTGCCCCCTTTATACCCTCTCTCAGTAAGCACAGCGGGTTCCCCGCCCCACCGTACAGCTGCTGCGAGAGGTCACAAAGTCTACGGCACTGCAGTGATGGTTCAACCCCGGCCCAAAGTGACAGCGCCACCTGCTGGGCCGCAGGGAACTAGACATCACTGATGTCCTCACCCGAATTAACCATTCTGAAAAGTACATACCCGCTACACTACCTTGTTCGTATGAAGCACTAAAAATGTTCCTTACAGTTCTGAGACTCTCCTGGCCAAAGTGATTTTACAAGGAAGGATACCTTTTAAAAAGTGGGTTGCTGAAGAGCCAAGGACACTAGATTCAGATCTCATGGCTGATGCAGGGATTTAAACAGGGTGTCACATAAGTGACTCCCTGCATAACAGTTCAAACCAGAGAATTAACTGCCTCTTAAAAAAAATACCAGACAAGGCCGAGGTCTGACCCTTAATACTACTCAAAGCCAGGTGCAGGTCCACCCCAAGCTGAAAAAAGGAAAGAATATGCATTGATGAAGTTTCCTGGATTCCCACCAACCAAAGTACATCTTCAAAGTTCCATGATACACCTTACAGACAGAAACCTTAAAGCGGAGGTCCGCCCAGATTTTTTTTTTTTAAAGTCAGCAGCTACTAACAGTGTAGCTGCTGACTTTTAATAAGGACACTTACCTGTCCTACTCGCCCGTGATGTCGGTCCCGCCACGGCGATCGATCGCTACTGGCAGGTCCCGGCTCCTCCATCCTGACTAAGGGAAACAGGCAGTGAAGCAACACTGCAACCTCTCCCAGATACTCTAGTTGGAGTGCAGGAATGAGCCCTGCTGCAAAGCATTGCATAAAAAAATTGTAATTACATGCCCCTGTTAAACAGGGGCTGAAAAATTAGGCCTTAGGCACTGGTGCTGGTGCCACGACACTGCAACCTCTCCCAGATACTCTAGTTGGAGTGCAGGAATGAGTCCTGCTGCAAAGCATTGCATATAAAATTGTAATTACATGCCCCTGTTAAACAGGGGCTGAAAAATTGGGCCTTAGGCACTGGTGCTGGTGCCACGACACTGCAACCTCTCCTAGATACTCTAGTTGGAGTGCAGGAATGAGCCCTGCTGCATAGCATTGCATAAAAAATTGTAATTACATGCCCCTGTTAAACAGGGGCTGAAAAATTGGGCCTTAGGCACTGGTGCTGGTGCCACGACACTGCAACCTCTCCTAGATACTCTAGTTGGAGTGCAGGAATGAGCCCTGCTGCAAAGCATTGCATACATTTTTTTTTGTTAAACAGGGGCTGAAAAATTGGGCCTTAGCCACTGGTGGCGGCACCCAGAAACAAAAATGTTCTTCCAAGCTATCATCATCAATCGGATCATTGAGGAGGAGGAGGATAGTCAGTCAACATAACAGGACAGTCACTCAGCATCAGCATCAGTCTTGAAGGGATGTGACATTTGAAAATAAATTAGTCTGTTATATCAGCTTCAGGTGTTTGGTAGCTGGTGGTGATCCAAGACTGGTTCATCTTTATGAAGGTCAGTCGATCAACCGAGTCGGTGGACAGGCGCACCCTGTGATCCGTGACAAATCCTCCAGCAGCACTGAATGTGCGTTCTGAAAGAACGCTGGATGCAGGACAGGCCAGTAGCTCAATTGCATACTGTGCAAGCTCTGGCCAGTGATCCATCCTCAAGACCCAGTAAGCCAGAGGATTTTCGGTGGGGAAGGTGTCCAAGTCTGACCTTGCCCCTAGGTATTCCTGCACCATGTATATCAGACTCTGGCGATGGTTGCTGGAACCGATCATACCTTGGGGTTGCGGACTAAAGAATTGTCTGAACGCATCGGTCAGATGGCCACCTTCCCCACCGCTCCTTCTTTGACTGACCGAAGCCTCAGCAACTCGTTTGTAACCTCCCAGTCTCTGGGAACGCGTTGCACAGACCTTTCTGCAAGGCCTCCCGGAGTTGTCTCATCCTCTGCTCACTCTGCGACGGTAAGATAAGGTCCGCAACCTTACCCTTGTACCGTGGATCAAGGAGAGTGGCCAGCCAGTAATGGTCCCTCTCCTTGATCCGAAGAATACGAGGATCCTTTGCAGGATCAGGGAGGCCATGCAGCGTAGGTTAGCTGAGGCATTCGGTCCGGAGTCCTCTGGGTCACTAAGGACGCATGATCCGCAGCCACCTCCTCCCAGCCACGTACAAGTCCACGGGTTTCTTGGAACTGTAAATCATCCCTAAAAGACTGCTGCTGATGATGCTGAGTGCCAGGCTCCACCTCCATGCTGACACAATCCTCCTCCTCCTCCTCCTCTTCCTGTGCGATGGGTGGGACACTGTCTGGGTAAAGGGGGCCTTGAGAGGCAAGGAAGTCCTCAACTTCCTGCCTCTGTTCTGCCTCAAGTGCCCTGTCCATTATTCCACGCAGCGTATGTTCCAACAGGTGGACAAGAGGTACAGTGTCACTGATGCATGCACTGTCACTGCTCACCATCCTCGTGGCCTCCTCAAATGGTGCCAGGACAGTGCATGCATCCCTGATCATGCCCCACTGGCGTGGTGAAAAAAAACCAAGCTTCCCTGACCCTGTCCTGGTGCCGTAGTCGCACAGGTACTCATTGATGGCCCTCTGCTGCGTGTGCAGCCGCTGCAGCATGGCCAACGGTGAGTTCCACCTGGTGGGCATGTCACATATAAGGCGGTTCTTGGGCAGGTTCAACTCCTTTTGCAGCTCAGCCAGGCAAGCACTGGCATTATAAGATCTGCGGAAATGCACACAGACTTTCCTGGCCTGCCTCAGGACATCCTGTAAGCCCGGGTACCTGCCCAAGAACTGCTGCACCACCAGGTTAAGGACGTGAGCCACACAGGGCACATGGGTCAGTTGTCCCTGTCGGAGGGCAGAGAGGAGGTTGGTGCCATTGTCGCAAACCACCATTCCTGGCTTAAGCTGGCGTGGCGTCAACCACCTCTCGGCCTGTCCCTGCAGAGCTGACAGAACCTCTGCCCCAGTGTGGCTCCTGTCCCCCAAACACACCAGCGCAAGCACGGCATGGCATCTTTTTGCCTGCGTACTTGCGTAGCCCCTTGAACGCCTACAGAGCACCGCTGGTTCCGAGGACAAAGCACAGGAAGAGGCCATGGAGGAAGAAGAAGAGGAGGGGGTGGAGGAGAGAGGTGTGTCACAACCAGTAGTAGCATTTTGGAGGCGTGGTGGCGGAACAACCTCCAACACTACTGCACCTTGTCCTGCATCCTTCCCAGCTGCCAAAAGAGTGACCCAATGGGCCGTGAAAGAAAGGTAACGTCCCTGTCCATGCCTGCTGGACCATGAGTCAGCGGTAATATGCACCTTACCACTGACCGCCCTGTCCAGCGAGGCCAAGACATTGCCTTCCACATGCCAGTAGAGAGCCGGAATCGCCTTCCGTGAGAAAAAGTGGCGTTTGGGAACCTGCCACTGAGGAACCGCACATTGCACAAACTCACGGAAGGGGGCCGAGTCTACCAACTGAAAAGGCAGCAGTTGAAGCGCTAGCAATTTAGCCAAGCTAGCATTCAACCGCTGGGCATGTGGATGGCTGGGAGTGAACTTCTTTAGACGGTCCAGCAGCTGGGGCAGGGAAATTTGCCTGCTAGAATCGGACGTCGGTGTACTGCTAGCAGAGTGCCCGCAAGTACTTGGCTGTGACACACCTAATTCTACACCTTCATTCCTCTCAGAGCAGGTTTCAGAGAGGACTGAAGGTATAATGGGGTTGGAGATCCCAGCTGATGCGGTGCAAGGAGAGGTCCGCTTTGTTCTTTGGTGTGGGTCTTTAAGGTAGGCTTGCCAACGAGCTGCATGGCAGGTCAACATATGTCTGGTCAAGCATGTGGTGCCCAAGCGGCTGATGTTTTGGCCACGCGATATACGCTTGAGACATATGTTGCAAACAGCAGCTGTGCGATCTCATGCACTCAACTCAAAAAAGGCCCACACCAAAGAACTTTTTGAATAACGGGCAGAGGCAGCACCCTGCACAGGCGGAGCTCTGCGGTGTGATTCCATCGGTGTGCTGCCCTTACGCTGGCCCCCCGAGGGAATCCTGCCTCGTTGGAGATGTGCCTCCTCCTCATCCTCCTCCTCCTCCTCCTCTCTCCTATTAGGCACCCACGTGCAGTCAGTGACCTCATCATCCCCTCCCTCCTCATCACTGGAGCCAATCTGGCAGTATGCTGCTGCTGCTGGAACATTCTTGAGCATCCCCTCTCTCTGCTCTCACGCTACTGCCTTCCTCTAGCTTGGTATCATCATCAGACCCTTCGAAACGCTGGGCATCCTCCTGGAGTATGTACCCAGCACTGTGCTCAAACAGTTCGGGGGACTCCTCAGGAGGACATGGTGGGTCTAGGGAAGGAGTGACTGATGATGACATTGATACCAGGGAAGAGGACGCTTTGGCAGCTGCTTTGCCAGCACCCTGAGCCTGGGTGAGAGAGGATGAGGAGGATGAGGAGGGCTTGGTCATCCACTCTACCAAGTCTTCGGCATGATGCGGCTCAACACATCCAGCTGCCGAAAAGAAGGACAAGCGTGTCCCATGGCCATGTGCTGATGACAATGCACCCCGTCCACGACCAGCACTGTTGCCCCCAGATACAGATTACAATACAATGACGGCGCAAGGAAAGAAACAAAAAACATAGCTGATAAATGAATCAAATAAAAACAATGGAATATGGAGTATAAAGTCTCTCTGTTAAAAAGTCCATATGATAAAAATACTAAAAGTATAAGTCTTTAGAACATAGGCACTGTTGGCAGCAATTGTAGAGCGAAGCAAACTCTGTATGCAGTAAAGGAAGAAAAACAATGCGCCTACTGAGTGCAGTATGATAGTAATTTATTTTGAAAAAAATTAAAATAACAGCCGAATGGCTACTCACAAGGTGGAAGTGAAGTACAGGCATTGATATATATCTCTCCCTCTCTCTGTGAGTTGTCTGCGGTGGGCATGAGTCGATCCGTGCATCTGTGTCCTCCCAGTTGTAGAATGCTGCCAAGATGTAAAGGTGCACTGTGATATTGTTGCAGCGATGGGGAGGTTACAGTGAAGCAATGGATGTAAGGCACTGTCACTCTGTGACGCTGTGAGCATTCTGTTCCCCGCAGCGTGCGGTTCACGCTGGTGCGCAGGCAGCTTCGGCGACCGGACGTGACGTCAATAGCAGGCGATGTCTGATGACACGTTTCAATGCTTCCGCATTTTACTAGGATCTGGTTGGCGATGGGAGCTGTCAATCTTATATGCGTTCCAGCAAACGGAACCATCAGTGTAATGTCATGTTACACTTAGCTTGGTATAATCAACATCCGGAAATAGGACGTATCAAAATAGAGGGAATTAATACACTGGCCTAACTAAATATACTATACATTGTGAGCGTGTTTTGGACCAATAGTGATGCATATATCCATAGCAAAGCAATTATGCATAGAAATTGTTATAATGCTATGGATAAAATATTCAATTGATTAAGATTAATTAAAACCTCTGGAAGACTAGCCCTATAATGGATGGCAAAGAAATTTGTATATTGACATGGAAATCATATATAAACATGAAAATGCATAAAGAGGTACATGAAAAAACGCATAAAAAATGCATAGAGAATACACACAAAAAAATATACCATAAAAAGTGCATAAAAAAATGCACTAAATATATAAAATGATATGAAAAATACAGAAGGATCCCTGATGACATGTGTTAATCCCATGATGTTATTGAAGATATCATGTGTAATATTGGGAAATTTATATATATTTTGAACTAATAAATATATATCTAAATCTAAAAATATATATGATGATCGTGATAATAACCCAAAAACAGTTATAGAGAGATGTTGTTAAATACTCACAATCTCTATGAATAACAAATATCTAAATTATGATAATAGAGACCGCTTGCGTGCATATGCACACTTATACACAACCGCACATGCACGCATCCAATCCACCATATATGGATGTTATGCTTACAATAGAAAATACCATCAAGAAAGAAATATGTATGGTAACTACAATATATACATACACACATATACATGTATATATATATATATATATAAAAGAAAATTAAACGAAAATTTAACAAGGGGAGATGAAGGTATGTGTAGATGAATACGCACATACACACTATATAAGCACGCGTGTGCATGGATCTATCGTTATCACATAACCGTATTCACCTCAATCTCCTCGTTGAGTCCAAAGGGTGTGAGAGTGTTTAGGATATAAATCCAATATGTTTCCTGTTTACACAGACGTTGAAACCTCTCTGCTGGTGTATATTTATCGGGTATGGATTCCAAGATCCACACTCGAAGTGCCGAGGTGTCTTTAAGATGGTGAATGTTGAAGTGTCTGGAAACACTATATTGTGGACTGCCATCTTGGACTGCTCGGCGATGTTCGCCAAATCTTGCTCGCAATGTGCGTATAGTCCTGCCCACATAGAATAAACCACATGGGCAGGTTATACAATAAATGACGAACATGGTAGAACAATTGTAGAAAGAAGTTAGGGTATACAGTTTACTGTTGGCTGAGTAGTTTTTTTGGCCATGAGTGACATGGGGACAGGTGAGGCATAAGGCCTTATTGCATCTATACATACCTACTAGAGGTATTAGTGTTAGCTGTCTAGATGTAGTATTTTTGGCATTGGTTTTCATTTTGCTGGGTGCAATTTTGCCCTTTATATTCGGAGCCTTACGATATGCGAATTTAGGGTGAAGAGAAAGTGATTTTGTCAAATGTGGGTCTTGTTGTAAAATAGACCAATGTTTACGGAAAATGTTTTCCATTTGCTTATGACTATGATGATATTGTGTAATGAACCTCATTACTGGCGTAGAGGCCTGCTTGGGTTTGTGTGCCATGTTGACTGTGCAGTATAAAGAGCAAGCATTATCTACAAGATGTGATGGGTAACCTTTGTCTGTGAACTTGGTTTTTAGAGGTATACTCTGTGTTACATAGTCATCCAATCTGGTACAATTTCGTCTGAGACGATGAAATTGGCTCTTTGGGATATTTTCAATCCATTTTGGGTGATGGCAGCTGGTATAATGTAGAAAAGAATTACCAGCTGTGGGTTTTGTATAACTTTTAGTTATTATGTCCTTATTGGTGTGTGATAGGTCCAAATCTAAAAAGCATATAGATGAAGTGTTGGATTCTGAAGTGAAATTGAGTCCATAGGGGTTAGCATTACAATAGAAGACAAAGCTATGAATGAGGTTGGTAGGGCCATCCCAGATAATTATAATATCATCTATGTATCTTCTGTAAAAAATAAGGTGCATGGTGAACGGATTGTTGGCCCAGATGTATTTTTCTTCCCAGAAACCCATTGTCAGGTTGGCGTAACTGGGAGCAAAATTAGCGCCCATAGCGGTGCCCTGTTTTTGGCGATAGTAGATACCATCAAAAAGGAAATAATTGTGATCCAAGCAGAAAAGGGTAGCTTGGAGTATAAAATCTATTTGATTGATGTTAAGATGAGGGTCTTTTTCAAGAAAATGAGTAATGGCTTGTATGCCTATATTGTGAGGGATGGATGTATATAAGGAGCAGACATCTAAAGAGAACTTTGATAGGTGGATTCCCATGTGTAGGGGCACATTTGTTCTATTAGATCTGTTCCATCTCTGATATAGGAAGGCAGAGCCTGAGCTAATCACTGGAGCCAATCTGGCAGTATGCTGCTGCTGCTGGAACATTCTTGAGCATCCCCTCTCTCTGCTCTCACGCTACTGCCTTCCTCTAGCTGGGTATCATCATCAGACCCTTCGAAACGCTGGGCATCCTCCTGGAGTATGTACCCAACACTGTGCTCAAACAGTTCGGGGGACTCCTCAGGAGGACATGGTGGGTCTAGGGAAGGAGTGACTGATGATGACATTGATACCAGGGAAGAGGACGCTTTGGCAGCTGCTTTGCCAGTACCCTGAGCCTGGGTGAGAGAGGATGAGGAGGATGAGGAGGGCTTGGTCATCCACTCTACCAAGTCTTCGGCATGATGCGGCTCAACACATCCAGATGCCGAAAAGAAGGACAAGCGTGTCCCATGGCCATGTGCTGATGACAATGCACCGCGTCCACGACCAGCACTGTTGCCCCCAGATACAGAGCCTGCTTGCCCTCTTTTATTGGCTCGTGACTGTCTGCCTCTCTTTGTAGGTCTTCCAGACATAGCAATGGCCTGCAGGGAGATGGGAAAACCAGCAATAAGGGGTTGCTTCAGGTGTATATTTTGCAGGAAGCACACAACGCCCGCTGTAAGTGCTGCAGATGACTGCCTGTGTTACACAACAGGAAAAAAAAGCAATAAGGGCTAGCTTCAGGTGTTTATTTTTCAGGAAGCACACTCCGCCCGCTGTAAGTGCTGCAAATGCCTGTTAGTGTAACACACCAGGAAAACACAGCAATACGGGCTAGCTTCAGGTGTATAATGTGCAGGAGGCTGTAAGTGCTGCAAATGCCTGTTAGTGTAACACACCAGGAAAACACAGCAATACGGGCTAGCTTCAGGTGTATATTTAGCAGGAAGCACACTCCGCCCGCTGTAAGTGCTGCAAATGCCTGTTAGTGTAACACATCAGGAAAACACAGCAATACGGGCTAGCTTCAGGTGTATATTTAGCAGGAAGCACACTCCGCCCGCTGTAAGTGCTGCAAATGCCTGTTAGTGTAACACACCAGGAAAACACAGCAATACGGGCTAGCTTCAGGTGTATAATGTGCAGGAGGCACACTCCGCCCGCTGTAAGTGCTGCAAATGCCTGTTAGTGTAACACACCAGGAAAACACAGCAATACGGGCTAGCTTCAGGTGTATATTTAGCAGGAAGCACACTCCGCCCGCTGTAAGTGCTGCAAATGCATGTTAGTGTAACACACCAGGAAAACACAGCAATACGGGCTAGCTTCAGGTGTATATTTAGCAGGAAGCACACTCCGCCCGCTGTAAGTGCTGCAAATGCCTGTTAGTGTAACAGCTAGCTTCAGGTGTTTAATGTGCAGGAGGCACACTCCGCCCGCTGTAAGTGCTGCAAATGCCTGTTAGTGTAACACACCAGGAAAACACAGCAATACGGGCTAGCTTCAGGTGTATATTTAGCAGGAAGCACACTCCGCCTGCTGTAAGTGCTGCAAATGCCTGTTAGTGTAACACACCAGGAAAACACAGCAATACGGGCTAGCTTCAGGTGTATATTTAGCAGGAAGCACACTCTGCCCGCTGTAAGTGCTGAAAATGCCTGTTAGTGTAACACACCAGGAAAACACAGCAATACGGGCTAGCTTCAGGCGTATACTGTGCAGGAGGCTTAGCAACACTGTCCCCTGCCTATCCTTCTCTCTCCCTGCACACAAGGTTTATCAAAGAATATGACACTGACACTCTCCCTGCCTATCCTTCTCTCTCCCTGCACACAAGGTTTAGCAAAGAATATGACACTGACACTCTCCCTGCCTATCCTTCTCTCTCCCTGCACACAAGGTTTAGCAAAGAATATGACATTGACACTCTCCCTGCCTATCCTTCTCTCTCCCTACACACAAGAATAGCACAAAGAATAGCACAATGACACTGTCCCTGCCTATCCTTCTCTTTCCCTGCGCCGGAACACACTACACAAGGCCACCGCGCTGGCGACCTTTTATAGTGTGGGGCGTGTGCTAAACCCCCAGAGCTATAATTGGCCACAGGCAACCTGCCTGTGGCCAATTATGGCTCTCCTAGCTGCCGGCGCTGTGATTGGCCAAGGATGCGGGGTCACAGTGCATGCTTGGCCAATCACAGCGCCGGGATTGCACTGCGATGGCGCAGTGTATTGTGGGCCGTTCGCGTCACTCGAATTTGGCACAAACGGCCCAAATAGTTTGATCTTCGTCGAACGATCGAACAGCCGATGTTCGAGTCGAACGTATGTTCGACTCGAACACCGAGCTCATCCCTACTCCCTGCCAATTCCAGTTGGGGATTGGTCAGGGCTCCTCACATGAGCTCTCTGTCACTCCAGCTCTCAGCCCTGCCCCTCTTCCAGAACATTCTCCCTGGAAGCAGGGGAGGTGCCCAAGAACTGAAGCACAGGTGGTCACACCCACTGCTACACTAACCACTCCCTGCCCCCAGATCAAAACAAGCGGGTCTAGCCTGAAGCATAGGCCTGCCTAAATTTACCTGCTATGGCAGCTACCATACAAAAATCCTCACTCTAGCACCTACCTATGGTAGAGGGTGCTACACCTGCCTCTCAATAGCTAGAGTTCAACTGTCATTTCATTAAAGCGAGCGACTGAGAAGCAGAATGCAAGATCAGATCTTTAGACTATAGTTTTAAATTATCTGACAGAAATCATGGTTTACTGGTGAGCAGACAAACAAGTTCAGTGTACCACACTCTCCTTGGCTAGTCTGTAGTTATGAGCAGAACTTGAACTCTATCCACCTTAATTCTGCAATGCAAAAGAGGAATCAACTTCAGGAGAGGAAACACATAGATCAGTACATAATAATTCCACAGAGCATACAGCCACTCAACCATTCAATCCTGAAACCTGGATTTAAACATGTTCATCACCTTGATGAATCCAGATAGAAAGAGGTGCACATCCAGGTTCCCCTACTGCAGACACAAATATCTTAGAACACCTCCTTGCGGGAAGACCATTCCCTGGGATCCAGTCATTGTTGGCTGTGAAAATCTGCCCGGCAGTTTTTTTATACCTGGAATGTACACCGTAGAGAAAGCAGGAACACAATACTTTACCCAGGTTGAGATGGAGTTGACTTCCTCATTGTCCCCCCCTGATGACTTAAATAGGTCACTGAAGTAGTGTAATCTGATAGGGCCTGGAACAAAGAGAAGAACAACTTGCCAGCAGTTTCAAGATGTTGATTGACAACCAATAATACTTTGGTCACCAATATCCACCAACAGTATTTTCAAGAGCCCTCTCTGGCCTTGCAGATTGACATCTGTGGTCACTATGTTTCAATACAGAGGAAGGAAGACATTTAATTCTAGAAAGAGAAGCACCATAACAGCAACATCCAACAAAATGGTCAGCTCACCCTCTTCCTTGGGATCCTTTGTAATATCTGTCATGGTGTGCTATCTATGTAATTACATGGCATTAAAAATTTAAAGTTTTATATTTTTTCATCAGAGATTTGCTGATTAATAATTTTGCACAACAGAGATATCCTGGGATGAGGATATAGCTGCAAAAACCAGGGCATGCACCTTGGTAAACACCTAAGGGGTAAAAATATGCCAGGGAGTCAGAAATTGAAAATTGTGATCTCCCACTATAAAGCACATGAAATGCTGATCACCTGGAAAAATAGGCAAGAAAATCCTCCAACTAAAAGAATGCCATTACTGAATGGGAACACTTATTGTTTTACCTCTGAAAGTATACAAATGTGCTCAGTGCCCATGACATTAAAACACCCTCTTGGGTTTGAGGGGTAAAGACTAGGGATGAGCTTTATGTTCGAGTCGAACAGCAAACAATTTGGGGTGTTTGCGGCAAATTCGAAAAGCCACGGAACACCGTTAAAAGTCTATGGGAGAAATCAAAAGTGCTCATTTTAAAGGTTAATATGCAAGTTATTGTCATAAAAAGTGTTTGGTGACCCGGGTCCTGCCCCAGGGGACATGTATCAATGCAAAAAAAAGTTTGAAAAACGTCAGTTTTTTCGGGAGCAGTGATTTAATAATGCTTAAAGTGAAACAATAAAAGTGAAATATTCCTTTAAATTTCATACCTGGGGGGTGTCTAAAGTATGCCTGTAAAGTCGCGCATGTTTCCCGTGTTTAGAATTGTCCCTGCACAAAATGTCATTTCTGAAGGAAAAAAGAGACTCCTCAGTCGGGGTGTGCACCCCCCTCCTTAGGGGGCACACTCCTCCGGGTACTGGTCCTTGGGTCTCTCCCCTATAAAAATGACGTCTGCCTCTTTTATATCCTCTCCCAGCATGCACATCAGGCAGAACCCGCCCACCGCACAGTAGCCGAGAGAGGACATCCAATAGCCTATGGTTCAACCCTGACCAGACATGGCAGCGCCACCTGCAGGCCACAGGGAACTCTACATAGGCACACAGCAATAAAGCAGAGTCCAGAACAATTAGAAGGCCCGAACCATACTAGTGCTCGGGTCATTCCCCTAAATTTAGACATAGGGACCCCCCTAAATTTGGAGTACCCGCTACACACACCCCCTCTTTAATAGACACTGTCCCCAGTGTCTGGAGAAGGTCAGAAGTCCTGAATGGGCTCTGGTCTTGTCAAGTCTCTGGTGTGAGGCTGGATTGCTGAGAGGGCGCCCCTTGCGGCTAAGTGCACCGCACCCCTGGAGATGAGACAGGGAGTGCGGGGCCCAAAGGTGCACGGGTTGCCAGTACTGCTGCTGACTGGGCTGGTGCAGGCAGAAGGTAGCTGGGGTGCGCTGGGAGAACGGATTTGGTAGCCGTGCAAGGGAAGGTTCTGGTGTGGAGCAGTAGGTAAACCACGAACAGAGTCTAGAGCCAGGCCGGGGGTCAAACACAGGAATCAGTCCGAGGGTATTTACAGGAACAAGCCGGGTCATGCACGGGAGCAGAAGATAATGGAGTAGTCAGCCAAGCCGGGGTCAGATACGAGGAGACAGACAGAGTCACAGGTCCAGGTACAAGCCAAGGGTCAAGCCGGGGATTCAGGATAAACAGGATACAGGAGACACAGGAGATACAGGAAGCTGATGATAATCCAGCAACCTGTGTGTGCCAGTGACAGGTTTAAATAGGCCGGGGGGCACGCCCACGTCTGCGTGCGCCTGTGCGCTCCGCGGCGCATCTGCGTGCGCCTGTGCGCGCCATGGCGCATCTGCGTGCGCACATGCGCAAAGGAGTGAGTCTGGCGCGGCCATGATGAACACTGGCAGGAATGGCAATAACTCGGCCATTTCGCTGACAGTGCCCCCCCCAAGGGGCAGCCTCCGGATGCCCAACCGAGCCCATCTTTCAGGGTAACGGGCTTGAAACCTCTGTAAAAGTCTAGGGGCTTGTATATTGCCTTCGGGTTCCCAGGAATTCTCTTCTACTGGGTAACCTTTCCATTTTATGAGAAATTTAATGGTCCTACCTCTCCTACGACATTCCAGGATGGCTTCTACCTCGAACTCAGTTTCATCTCCCACAGCGACTGGAGGCGGAGGAACTTCTCTTCTTCCTGGAAATGGACTAGAGATAACAGGTTTAAGCAAAGAGACATGGAAAACCGGGTGGATTCTGTAGGAGCTAGGTAGCGCCAGTTTAAAAGCTACTGGATTAATTTCTCGTCTGATCTTAAATGGACCGATAAATCTGGGTCCCAACTTCCGGGAGGGACAAGAAAGCTTGAGATTCGCTGAAGAAAGCCATACTTCGTCACCAACTTTAAAGGCAGGGTTCTCTCTCCTTCTCTTGTCATACTGTTTTTTATAATTTTCCTGGGCTCTTTGCATAGTTAGCTGGAGAGTCCGATAGTTAGTCTGGATGGAATTTATCCTGTCTTGAACCGCTGGGACTGAGGCCTCTGGAATGACATTAGGCAAAAATGAGGGGTGGAACCCATAATTCGCCCAAAAGGGTGATTGATTGGTGGAAGTATGTACAGAATTATTGTATGCGAACTCTGCGCATGGGAGCAACGAAATCCAATCATCCTGGGAGAAGGAGCAGAAACAGCGTAAGTATTGTTCTACAGTCTGATTTGTTCTTTCGGTTTGACCGTTGCTCTGGGGATGATAGGCCGAAGATAGACACAGCTCGATTGACAGCATCTTACAGAGTTCTCTCCAGAATCGGGAGGTGAATTGTGCCCCTCTATCGGACACAATATTATCAGGAAGGCCATGGAGTCTGACTATTTCTTTTATAAAAATTTTTGCCGTGTCTACAGCAGATGGTGTGCCCATCATGGGCAAAAAGTGGGCCATTTTGGACAAATGGTCCACTACTACTAAGATAGTTGTGAACTCGTCAGAAGGAGGCAACTCTACAATAAAGTCCATTGATATTTTCTTCCATGGGTGTTCTGGTACCGGCAGTGGTCGTAACAGACCCCAGGAACTAACGTTGGACCCCTTGTTTCATTGGCAGGTGGTGCAGGAGCTAACATATTCCCGGCAGTCTGATTTCAGAGTAGGCCACCAAAAAGAACGTTGGATGAGATTCATTGTTTTCCGTACCCAGAAGTGGCCAGCAAGTTGGTGGTCATGAAATGTCTTTAGGACCTGGATTCTGGCTGGTCGTGGAACAAAGACTTTATCCTGATACCAAAGGTAACCCCCCTGACTTCTTAAAGAGGATGCCTCTGGTTCCGGGCATTGGATGGATGCCTGTTCAAGTGAGGCCCTTAGATCAGGTTGGATCATGAGGAAGTTCTGTGGTGATAGGATTGTGCTGGGAGCTGTTTCCTCGGGGGTATCGGGAAACATCCGGGACAGGGCATCAGCTTTTCCGTTTTTGGAACCAGGGAGGTATGTGATGTGAAAATTGAATCTTGAGAAAAACAAGGCCCAGCGAGCTTGTCGGGGTCTCAGGCGTTTGGCAGTGCGAAGGTACTCCAAGTTCCTGTGATCTGTGAATATCATAACGAGAAGATATCTCCACTCCTCTAAGGCTGTTTTAATGGCCAACAGTTCACGGTCACCTACATCGTAGTTCTTCTCTGGCTGGCTCATTTTCCGAGAGGAGAAAGCCACGGGGTGAAGCAACAACCTAGGCCCCTGGCGTTGCAAAAGTACTGCCCCTGTGGCTACTTCTGAGGCATCGACCTCCAAGATGTAGGGCAGGGCAGGATCAGGATGTTTTAGGATGGAAGCTGAGGTGAACAGAGACTTTAGTTCTTCAAAAGCGGATTGCGCTTCTGGGGACCACTGGAACCGGGTGTGTAGGCGGGTGACTTGGGTGATAGGTGAAATGATGGAAGAAAAGTTCCTTATGAACCTTCTATAGAAATTTGCGAAGCCTACAAATCTCTGCACCCCCTTTTTGTCTGACGGAGTTGGCCAATCCAGGACTGCTTGTACCTTTTGTGGATCCATAGCTACCCCGTCGGTGGATATGATTAGCCCAAGAAACTGGATTGAGTCCTTTTCGAACTCACACTTTTACGCCTTTGCGTAAAGTCCGTGTTTCCTTAGTGTGAGTAATACTGTCTTCACATGTGTCCGATGGAGTTCCAGAGTAGCTGAGAATATGAGGATGTCGTCCAAGTAGATGATGACGAAGTAATCTAGATATTCCCGGAAAATATCATTAACAAAGTGCTGGAACGTTGCTGGGGCGTTACAGAGCCCGAAGGGCATTACAAGATATTCAAAATGTCCGAACCGCGTTCTGAAGGCTGTCTTCCATTCATCACCCTCACGGATGCGAACAAGGTTATAAGCCCCCCGTAGATCCAGTTTGGTAAATATCTGGGCGGTGCGGAATCTCTGAAAGAGTTCAGGGACAAGTGGAAGTGGGTAGCGTTTTTTTATGGTAATCCTATTAAGTTCCCTATAATCAACACATGGTCTCAAAGTCTTATCTTTTTTTTCTACAAAGAAAATGCCGGCACCGGCTGGGGAAGAGGAAGGGCAGATGAAACCCTTTGCCAAATTTTCATCTATGTATTGCCGTAGAGTTCCTAACTCCGTCTCAGAGAGTGGGAAGATACGCCCGAACGGGATTTCAGCCCCAGGGAGTAATTCGATAGGACAGTCGTATGACCGATGTGGAGGTAGGGTATCTGCTTTTCTCTTATCGAAGACATCCAGGAACTCTTGATAAGCTGGTGGTATGTTCGGGTTATTGGCAGATGTGGGTTGCACTGTCAGGCAGCTGGTGGTATCTCCAGATTCAGGGACCAAGCAGTGCTGCTGGCAATAGGACGAGGTAAACAAAACTTCCTTGGTGCTCCAATTGACCTGAGGATTGTGTGCTTGGAGCCAGGGGATCCCCAAGATGACTGGGAACATAGGTGAACTTAAAGCGTCAAAGCGTAGAAATTCCCGGTGGCCATCAGGAGTAGTGACAAGAAGAGGAGCAGTCTCTAGGGTAACAGGGCCAGAACTAGGCATTGTACCATCTGCCAGGCGAACTTCCAGTCCCCGTTCCTTGTGGAGAAGGGGTAGACTAAGGTTCTTTGCTAGGCTTAAGTCCACAAAGCAGCTACACGCCCCAGAATCGATTATGGCCCGGAGCTGTACTTCCTCTTTCCCTAACTGCAACGTAATGGGAAGAACAATATGGGAAGGAGAAGTTCCGGAGACCTGGAAGTACACTGGGGTGTATGACCGTGGCTTCTTGGGCCTTATGGGGCAGTTGCAAAGGAAATGTCCGTTCCCTCCGCAATAAAGGCAAAGATTGGCTCGGCGACGACGACGTCTCTCATCAGGGGTCAGTGCCGATCGTATAAGTCCTACTTGCGGCGATGCAGATGGAATGGGAACTTCAGGTGACAACCAGGTGGGTCCGGAGGTCTGAGACCGTTCTGACAGTCGCTCCCGCAGGCGTCGGTCAAGCTGAATGACCAATTTAATGAGGTCCTCAAGAGTGGTGGGGATACCAACTCTGGCTAACTCATCCTTGAGGGACTCGGAAAGACCCAAGCGGAACTGGTGTTTTAGAGCCGCTTGATTCCAGTCTGTGTCTGCAGACCATCGACGGAAGTCCAAGGTGTAGTCCTCCACTGGCCGCTTCCCCTGCCGCAGAGAGTGCAGGTTGGCCTCTGCGGTGGCCGTCCGCTGGGGGTCTTCGTAGAGCTATGCCATGGCGGAGAAGAAGGAGTCCACCGTGCTGATAACCGGGCTCTTCTGTTCCCATAGGTGGTGGGCCCAGGTCTGGGGTTCATTAGACAACAGGGAAATGAGAAACCCAACCTTAACAATCTCTAGAGCAAAGGTCCGGGGTTGCAAGGCCAGATGTAATAAACAGGCATTTTTGAAGGTCCTAAACTTTTTCCGATCTCCAGAAAATCGTTGAGGGATTGGAACGCAGGATTCAGGAGGAGGAGCCAACATCGTCGGGGCTGCTGGAGTTTGCCCTTGGACGGTTGCAGAGGAGCAGGTGGCGAATGGTCCTGGTTCCACAGGAGCAGGTGACACTGACGTGTGTTGTAAACGTCTTTGAAGCTGAAGATGTGCTTCCTGCAGTTTCTGGATTTCATGGGCCAAAGTTGCAGTTTGTTGGCACAGAGCCTCTAACGGGAACGCACCTCTGCCAACCTCAGACATGGCTGGATTATACTGTCAAGTCTCTGGTGTGAGGCCGGATTGCTGAGAGGGCGCCCCTTGCGGCTAAGTGCACCGCACCCCTGGAGATGAGACAGAGAGTGCGGGGCCCAAAGGTGCACGGGTTGCCGGTACTGCTGCTGACTGGGCTGGTGCAGGCAGAAGGTAGCTGGGGTGCGCTGGGAGAACAGATTTGGTAGCCGTGCAAGGGAAGGTTCTGGTGTGGAGCAGTAGGTAAACCACGAACAGAGTCTAGAGCCAGGCCGGGGGTCAAACACAGGAATCAGTCCGAGGGTATTTACAGGTACAAGCCGGGTCATGCACGGGAGCAGAAGATAATGGAGTAGTCAGCCAAGCCGGGGTCAGATACGAGGAGACAGGCAGAGTCACAGGTCCAGGTACAAGCCAAGGGTCAAGCCGGGGATTCAGGATAAACAGGATACAGGAGACACAGGAGATACAGGAAGCTGATGATAATCCAGCAACCTGTGTGTGCCAGTGAAAGGGTTAAATAGGCCGGGAAGCACGCCCACGTCTGCGTGCGCCCGTGCGCGCCGCGGCGCATCTGTGTGCGCCTGTGCGCGCCATGGCGCATCTGCGTGCGCACATGCGCAAAGGAGTGAGTCTGGCGCGGCCATGATGAACACTGGCAGGAATGCCAATAACTCGGCCATTTCCCTGACAGGTCTTTTCCAACTATTTACAATAGGATTTGTTCCGTGCCTTAATCAAAAGGTTTATCCCTTTTTTTTTTTTTTTTTAAAGAAAGAAAGAACCAGCAAGTAATATACATTACAGTCATTTTACAAACAATCCCTTTTTTTTCTTTTCTATCCTATCTTTCCACCCATTCTCCGATGTACTTGATAGACGATCACCTGCAGAGGGCAAAAGAAAAAAAACAGCACACAAATAACATCTTCTAACTTTCTGGGAGTCAGAAATTAACCATTCCTCCTAGAAAGAATGACTTGCCTCTGCAACACAAAATTTCTGCAGACCACCACCACCTAGTGACAGCACACATCACTACATGACCTAGGTGTGCATAGGCACAACTTTAGCACATGAGCCCTCCTTCTTATTCATGTCAGCTTCCTGCTTTAACCTAACTAAATCTACCCAAAGTTCAGTTCTCTTTGCAGAACAGTAGAGGGAAAAAAACACATATCCCACCTTCCTCTTAGCAGGGGGAAGGGAGGACTCCGTTGCAACAGAGGCAGCATCCGCTGTGTTCTCCGTCTCAAGCTCCGTAGCAGCCGGAACTTTTTCCTCAGCATCCGCTGTTTTTGTGGGGGTGCGTATGGGCACAGCTGTGGAAGCACAAATTGTCTCCTCCGGAGTAACAGCGCCGCAGAGACAGTTAACTCGGTAGACCTTTGGCTTTTCAGTAGGCTGATCTACCTCAAAAAGGAATTCCCTGCAAAGGTCACATCTCCCGAAAGGGAGAATCTGCACGGCCAGTCCCTGGCACTTTGGACAGATCATGCCCAAGGCCTCTGTGTCTCTGCACGTGTAAAGGGCAAAGCGACCCCGGGGGTTCAACCGAATTCCTGTATCCGTCAAAGGGGCAGCAAATGAAGCAACGTCCATGGCTGAAGCAGTTAGGAACCCACGAGGTCCCGGTGGAGCAGAGATCCATGGAGCGGCAGACATGTTGCTTCGTCACTGATTCAATCTGTAATGTCCTTTGGCGCCAACACACCACGTGGAGCACACACCTAGCAGGGCTCCTCCCCTTTTTTTCTCTTCTGCTGCACGCAACTCGCGGGCTTTTCCAGGCTCGAGACACAGCCATGAACTACGCAGCTAGAAATTAACTAGGCCCGTACCTCTATCTCTCAATATGGCCGACTTCCAGAAAACACACACAAGGGAGAAAGTAAAGTCCAGCTTCCAGGGGCAGCTGCAGAATCCTGGACCCGAGCCCCCGCGTGTAGCACCACCCTCTCCTCCTAGGGCAAAGGAGAGGCACCCATGCCACAAGCCCGTGTCCTCTAGTTTAGAGGTCAGGCGGTGTATATGTACCTGGGTCCCGCAGCAAGTTACCTCCTTCCACTGGTTCCCATCTCCAGAGTGTAGAGACAAGTCTGTACTTTTCCCTCTTCAATAAAGTCAATGTCCAAACCACTTAAACTGTTGAGTTTATTTTATATCTTTGCTTGATAGGTAGAGAGAGAGTAGATGAGAGATGATAATTGAACTAGAGCAGATTCAGGCACAGAACTCCCAGATTCATCACCACTCTGTCCTGAGTGGGTACAGCTCACCCAGATAGTCCGTCAATGGTCCTAGCAGCCGGTGTGGAGCTTGAACAAGCAATTTAATCCTCCAAGGACAAGTTCAGTCTGTCCTCAAAGAGCATCAGCACTCCGCAGGGTCAGTTCTGCGGAGCATAGGATCCTTCCCTCCGACAGGTCACCAGGCCTTTCCCGAGACAGCAATCTAACTATCACTCATCTCCTGTTATGGGACCGATCATCCCCTGACTTCCTCTTGGTCGGAGCGGATACCCTCACCCGGGCATCCAAGGACTCCAAAGTTCTGCCTGCAGACCCAGTTGAAGGTACTGGGCCTACCCGGAACATTGCGGTCTCGGGCCAAAGGTGCCTGAGACTCCTCAGTCGGGGTACGCACCCCCCTCCTTAGGGGGAACACTCCTCCGGGTACTGGTCCCCGGGTTTCTCCCCTATAAAAATGGCATCTGCCTCTTTTATATCCTCTCCCGGCATGCACAGCAGGCAGAACCCGCCCACCGCACGGTAGCCGAGAGAGGACATCCAATAGCGCCAATGTAACCTATGGTTCAACCCTGACCCAACATGGCAGCGCCACCTGCAGGCCACAGGGAACTCTACATAGGCATACAGCAATAAAGCAGAGTCCAGAACAATTAGAAGGCCCGAACCATACTAGTTCTCGGGTCATCCCCCTAAATTTAGACATAGGGACCCCCCTAAATTTGGAGTACTCTCTACATTTATAACTAGCATTATTATTATTATGTGTTTTGCATATAATGCTGGCTATAAACGTGTTTTGCATTAAGATGTATGATCCTGTAAAGATCACCTTATTATCCTTATACAGCTGCAAAAGGTGGGCCAACTCAATATTGAACCCTACAGACTAAGACTTGGATGCCAATAAAGTTCATGTGTGTGTAAAGGCAGGTGTCCCAATACTTTTGGTAATATAGTGTGTGTGTATATACTGTAATATATATATATATATATATACACCGTATATACTCAAGTATAAGCCAATCCGAGTATAAGCCGAGGTACCTAATGTTACCACAAAAAACTGGGAAAACTTACTGACTCGAGTATAAGCCGAGGGTCAACAATGCCCATTTGCACGCCTCACTGTGCCCATTGCAACTTCACTAAGCCCATTGTCACTGCCCATTGCCACCTTACTGTGCCCATCCTCACTGTTCCCATCCTTACTGTGCCCATCCTCACTGTTCCTCACTGTTCCCATCCTCACTGTTCCTCACCTCACTGTTCCTCACCTCACTGTTCCTATCCTCACTGTTCCTATCCTCACTGTTCCTATCCTCACTGTTCCCTAGCTCACTGTTCCCTAGCTCACTGTTTAAATTGAACATTGTACAGTAAATTGTACCTGAAAAAAAATTGAGAGGCTGCGGCGTCCATCGTTTAAAACTTGCGGTCTCTTCCTCTTCCCTTCCGTGATAGGGGTTTTCTAAGCACACAGTTCCGCCTATCACGAACGTTCTCTCATCCTCAGTTTCCCAGCAGACGTCTGTGATTGGCAGAACACTGAACACAGTGTCTGCTGGGATGGGTGAGGATGAGAGAACGTTCGTGATAGGCGATTCTCAGCAGACACTCTCCGCCTATCACGGAAGGGACCAGGAAGAGACCACGAGATTTAAACGATGGATGCCGCAGCCTCTCAACTTTTTTTCAGGTAGTATAAGCCGAGGGGGGGACTTTCAGCCAAAAAAAAGGGCTGAAAATCTCGGCTTATACTCGAGTATATACGGTATATATATATATATATATATATATATATATATATATATATATTTTAGACCATTTCACAGAATCCCCATTAAAAGAGAAGTAAGGTTTTTTTAATTTTTATTTATTTATACTTACCTCGTGGATGCAGCATTGGTCCGATGCTGCATCTGTCCCCCAGCGCCTCTGCACTGAAAAACAAACAATTGAACATCGCCGATCTCTCGGTTTTCACAGCTCTGTGAGCAGAGAGCTGCAGAGTGTCATTCACAGCTCTCTTCTCTTCTCCCTCCACACTCATTGGAGCACTAAGCTGTGGAAGGGCGGGGAGCAGCCATCTCAGGCTCTCAGCGGCTCACTGAGAGCCTGAGATGGGTGTCAGTCAAGGCAGCTGGCAGATCCAGAGAATTGAAGAAATGTCCGCAAACCACTGGTAATGACTAAGCGCACATGAAGTGTGTGAAATGCGTCTACCCCGCATTCTGGTTCTTGTAGTTTTGGGATGACCAAATAAAAAGGATTTTGATCTACAGTGGTGTGCAGCCAATTCTTCTATTCTCATTGTGTGCGGAGGTGAGCCGAGTGGAGTGCCTGGTTTTCTTGTTCCATTACACCTGGCAGATGCAGACTTCCATTGCTGGGATGACGCGGTGTCTGGACTGATATCCGTGGCATCAGCACACTTCAGTTCGCTCTCTGCTAAAAATGGGTTACAGGAGTGCAAAGAAAATTGCACTCCTGTGATCCATAGGAGAAGCCCAGCCAAATGAGCTTTGGCTGGACTTCTCCTTAAGGCTCCATTTACACCATCACAATTCTCTACAATTTTGCCCGCAAATCGCAATAGTGGCAAATCACAGGACACCCGTGCATTCCTGGTGCGTTGCCCGTTGATTTTAATGGCACGCCAAATGCGGCACGATTTTCCCGCGATTTGTTGGGTGACAATCGCGGTAAAAACTTGCTAATAGGATCGCGGGATGCCTGTCGCCCAAAAGAAGTACAGGAGCTTCTTTTAGGTGAAGGGCGTCCCGTAATTCTATTTGCACATTTTTACCGCGATTGTCGCCCCCATACGCGGAGATATGAACGGAGCCTTAAAATGGTTGTAAACTCTCCAACTCAACTTCATCACATTGCAATCCCCATTTATAAACCTATTGATTGCTGCCTTTAAAAGTCTCTTTACTTGTTTTATCCTTTTGCAATCCATCCCGTAAATGTTTGATGAGGTCACCTGCACATGTGCTCCCCATTCTTTGATTAACGGCACGCTCTGTGTGCCATTCGTCTCCCCAGTGATAGCATGCCGTGTCCATGATTTCCGGTGTATGCGGCCCAGCTGTGAAGACTCGCGAGACTGGGCATTCAGTCACAGCTTCCTGGTTCTCCCCTTGTGATGATGTGACGTCACAAGGGGAGTAAACCAGGGCACCATAAAGACTCCAATGGCGGCAATCATCTGCAGCTTGCAGCCTGACATAAAGCCGGAATAAAATGCAAATATAGCACACGGAAAATTGTAATATTCAATTACATTTATTAGAAACGAATCAAATTAGTTATTATTTTTTTCTTATACACACAATCGCGCATGCACAAGAGTACAGTGGGGAAACAAGTAAGGGCGGTAAGCAGAGTCAGGAAACAGTACTCAAGATGGCGCCGCCTTATCGCGGAATATTTTTTTTTTTAAAGCTTAAGTAGTAAGTAAGAAGTGACTATGCATACAGTATACTGTATACAGTATACTATGTAATGATTGTAAATAAGTTTTTAAAACAAAGTAAATGAAAAGCGTGATGGGGAAAGCAGAGTTTACGTCCTCTTTAACCACTTCCCACCCGGCCTAGAGCAAAATGATGGCCTGGCGGTGGTTCATGTGACGTCTTCCAGGATAACAGCCAGCGCGCAGAGCGGTGATCGGTGGTGCGGCGTGTCAGTCTGACACATCGCAACACCGATCTCGGTATAAAACCTCTGATGGAGTCTCTGTACTACGTGATTAGATGTGTCCAATCACAGTGTAAACAGGAAAAGCAGTTTATTGGCTTTTCCTCACTCGTGTATGCAGACGCGATTATAGGAGAGTCGATCAGCTGCTCTGCAAACAGGGGCGGTCTGTGCTGATTTATTATCAGCGCAGTCCCCCCCCCCGCGGATGCCCGCCCAGGACCACCAGGGATGCCGCCAGGACCACCAGGGATGCTGCCAATTAGTGCCCAGACATGATGCCAATCAGTGCCAATCAGCAATGACTGCCAGTACTATCAGTGATGCCTATCAGTGCCATCCATCAGTGTCCATCAGTGTCACCCATCAGTGTCCATCAGTGTGACCTATCAGTGCCCATTAGTGCTGCCTATTAGTGCCACCCATAAGTACCCATCAGTGTCTCCTATCAGTGCCCATTTTGTTTGGGTACAGTGTAGCATGACCGCGCAATTTTCATTTAAAAGGTGACAGCGCTGAAAGCTGAAGATTGGCCTGGGCAGGAAGGGTGGAAAGTGCCTGGTATTGAAGTGGTTACAGTCAACTGTAGCGTTAAAGGGGTGAACAGAGATAGGAAATCAGACCATCTTTAATGTATTTAGCATAAGTAATGGCTAATTTAGGTTTCCTGGTTACCACAAGTGCACATTATGTCAGACTGCAAGAATGAAGTGTTTCACTTTGTAGGTAGTGCAAAGATACATGAGGTTAGCAAATACAATGTTTTCATAACAGGCATTAATCTTAGTGGAAAAAGTACACTATGAACCTTGGAATGCGCTATTTTGGCTTCTCCTGAAACTTGATCCTTTTGACTTCTAATTGCCATGTGCTTTTGATTTTACACATCCTGATTTAGTGGCATTAGCTAGATTTGCTTCTGAATTTTAAATTATATTTTTTAATTGATATTTTATTTTGTCTCAGCAAAATATCATGATATTGTAAGTAAAATACTACAAATAATATTATAGACATATTTTACAATAAAATGTTTGTTAAAACAAGTCTCCTTTACATATTAAAGTTTTCAGTCAGGATCCTAAATATGATGTTACAGTACCACATCACCTATATTAGATACACCCTCAGAATAATGGGGTTTAGTATTCAGTTCGCAAGCTGCATTGTAAAATGTGAGATTATTTTCAGCCATGCTGATGTCTTGGAGATATAAGAGCTTGCCATTTTCTGCCACAACTTCAGCTCATTGAATGACCTCATGATGTCAGTTGTATCTGTAGTGTTTTAGGGAAGTCCTGTAGTTGTTACTGCTGATTATAGTAGAAGCAGCAATAATGTTTGTCAATCAAACAAATGCAACAAAAACAGATGATCAACTATCTTCTAGAAACTCACTGCATAACACGGACAGTGGGATTTATTTACTAAAAGATTATGGGTTCTTTATCTAGCAAAGTGAATGTTCACATTCTGCTGTAAATTCTAGTAAATGACACTATAAACTGATTGTATTGTAAAGCTGAATTGTCTAATAAACTTTTCTGTTAAAAAAATGCTAGTAAATAATGTAAACTTGTGTTCACTTCAAATACCCAATATGTGGAAAGAAAATTAAAACAATACAGGATTTTTATGAAAAAAAAAAAAATAATAGGTAAAAACCTATAGCCACGCACCCTGGATAAATATTAACAACAATAATAACGATAATAAAAATATAATAATAATAAATACAGCAGCTCGTATTGAGACCAAAGGTCTAAAAATGTGTATTAAAACAAGTATTACTTACAGTTAGATAAATTAAAATCGGCCCAAACAGGAATACACGAGCAGGTATACCGTTTGCGTTCCACCTGCGCTCCAGACAAAAGGCAAAAGTGATGTGTCACACACTAATACAGGATTTTTGCCAGGATATAATTTGGTATTTAAAGTAAGCACTGCTTTATCTTATTTGTTAATATTTACTTCCCAAAGGGAATATTTACTTAGAATAAAAAGTAACTTACTTTAAAACATTATTCCCAGCACAGGAAGTAAGCCACAACAAATGAAAGAGCAAATTAATCAAATGATACCAAGGCATAAATGGTGGGTGTATAAATTGGCAAACAACAGCAGAACAATTTCAAAGCTTTAAAAACTAGATGAGTATACACTGGCCTATAACAGGGTGATTTAACTTAACTGCGGCACTATCAAATCAAGTTCAACTGATGTAACCAGTAACTGGCTGGCAGAGTCAGTATCAGTTAACACAATAATAGTAATCTTGGGTGCACACTGAGCTTGCATCCCTTTAATAAGTGGGTTCATAGTGCCTAGTAGGAAGCACCCCAGAAGTTGCCTAAAGTACAAGGCAAAAAAATACACCTTTTTAAAATGTTAATGCAAAAAACACAATACTTAACAAAATTTCTGGTAAAATATAAAAGTTTATGTTATATACCAAATAGATACCAAATATGTCACGCTTTAAAATTGCACATGCTCGTGAAACAGCGTCAAAAAGCGTAAATTTTAATATCCATATTTATCCATATTCCACGTTTTAAACGCTGGTGCTAGAATTACTGCCCATGATCTGACGTTCACAGTGATACCTCACATGTGTTCACCAATCACTGTTTGTGTGCGCATCGGACCGGAGCATATGCTTGTCTTTGCGTGCGAGCATGGGGGGGGGGGACACTTTAATTTTTATTTTTTTTACACTGTCGCTTTAACCGATTCATTACCCAGCCATAGTCAAATGACGTCCACAGATGGAATCTCCCATCCTGGGTGGACGACGTCCTCGGCTTTCCGCCGCTACTGCACGGGGGTAATGGAGCAGCAGCGGCAGGCGGCGGAGCTTCCAGTATAGCGTGACCGGATTTGATTATGCAGAGCTGCAGCAGCAGCGTGCACGGCGCCCGCACGCGCCCCCGGGGGCACGCAGCACGGCAATCAGGGATCCGGTGTGTCCCTCGGAACACAGCTGTTCCCCGATGGGGGTAATGGAGTGGCGGTGGAGCGGCGGGCCGCAGAGCTTCTGGTGTAGCGTGACCGGATTTGATTATGCAAAGCTGCAGCAGCGGTGTGCACGGCGCCCGCGCGCCCCCGTGGGCGCGCAGAGCAGCGATCGGGGCTGAGGCTTTTCCCTTGGATACAGCCAAGCCCAATCAGGGTTAAGAGCCAATGAAATTGGCTCTTTACCACGTGACCGGCTGTGTCCAATCACAGCCGGTCACTAAATGTAAACAAAACACAACACTGTGTGTAACTTGCTGTTGCTGGGTTCTCCTCTTCACACACTGATCCAGTGTGAGGAGGAGATAAGCTAACAGAGAGTTACACATCTGTACTACTGTGTCCAGATTGCCCCCCCCCTAAATAAAGAGGACCTATCATCTAGTACCTTTCATCTAGTACCTGTCATCTAGTACCTGTCATCAGGAGTACCTGTCATCTAGTACCTGTCCATCAGGAGTACCTGCCACAAGAGTACCTGCCCCCAGAGTACCTGCCACCTCACCAGAGTACCCGCCACCATACCAGAGTACCTGCCACAAGAGTACCTGCCACCTCACCAGAGTACCCGCCACCAGAGTACCCACCACCAGAGTACCCGCCACCAGTCCATCAGGAGTACCTGTCCATCAGGAGTACCTGTCCATCAGGAGTACCCGCCACCAGAGTACCCGCCACCTCACCAGATTACCTGCCACCAGACAAGAGTACCTGCCACCAGAGTACCTGCCACCTCACCAGAGTACCCGCCACCACAGTACCCGCCACCAGAGTACCTGCCACCAGAGTGCATACAGCCACTATGTCCAGAAAGGTGTACACCCCAGAAGAGGCATACCAAATACTCAGTCTGACCGATGAGAGCAACGGGGAGCTCTCACCGCTCGGTTCTGATTCCGATTCTGGTTTAAAATATGAGCCCCAGAAGGCAGCACATCAGGATCCGAATTAGAGGAGGACGCAGTCCATCCAAAAAGAAGACGGTCTGAACACCAGGCAGCTACCAGCAGTGCCAACAGTGGTAGACCCCAGGAGGAGAGGCCCAGTACAAGTGCTGCTAGACCCCAAGCCAAAGAATTAGGGCCCAAACCCAGCTTCCAGATGCCTTGGCAAACCCATTGTGGCTGCCTTCTACCACAGGGTCAGCCACAATCCCCCCTTTTACAGCACAGCCAGGTTTTTCCCAAATGGATTTTTTACATTTATTTTTCCCTGACAAATTGGTTCAAGGCATTGTGGACCAAACCAATCTTTTTGCCCAACAATTCATTGCAACCAACCCCAGCTACAGCTACAGTAGGTGCCGCCGATTTTGTGTCAATCTCGCCTCTTCTAGCGGCGAGATTGACACCCTACGAGCCTCATCGCGAGAGCCAGCGCCGAGCTGTCTCGTCATCGGGAAAGGAAAAATTTTGTTTTTCCTTTCGCAATGAGTGACACGCATTGCTGACATTAAGGCCAGTAGACGGAGATCCGACGTGGATTCCCGCCAATACCAGGCACTGTGTTTGGTATGAATCCTGAGCGGGAACTCCACACCAATTTTTAAATAAAAAACCGGCATGGGTTCCCCCTCCAGGAGCATACCAGGCCCTTGGGTCTGGTATGGATTTGAAGGAGAATCCCCTAAGCCGAAAAATCGGCGTGGGGGTCCCCCTCAAAACCCAAACCAGACCCTTATCCGAGCACGCAACCTGGCAGGCCGCAGAAAAAGAGGGGGGGCGAGAGCGCCCCCCTTCCTTTCTGAACCGTACCAGGCCGCATGCCCTCAACATGGGGGGTTTGGTGCTCTGGGGCAGGGGGGGCGACCTGCGGCCCCCCCACCCCAAAGCACCCTGTCCCCATGTTGATGAGGACAGGGCCTCTTCCCGACAACCCTGGCCGTTGGTTGTCGGGGTCTGCGGGCGGGGGCTGATCGGAATCCGGGAGCCCCCTTTAATAAGGGGGCCCCCAGATGCCGGCCCCCCACCCTATGTGAATTCACCTGGTGGAAATAAAATGTCAATAAAAAAAACACACACAGCTTTTTAAAGTCATTTATTACACAGCTCCGGGGGTCTTCTTCCGACTCCGGGGGTCTCTTCCGACTTCGGGGGTCTCCGGTGTCGTCTCCGCGCTCTCCGGTTCTTCTCGCGCTCTCCGGTTCTTTCTTCCTTCTGCCGGGCCTCCGCTAACTTCTTCCAGGTCTTTTGCTAGCGGAGAGGCCCGGTCTTCCCCGTCGTCTCGTCCGGCTCTCCGTTGTCCTTCTGCCGGCAACTCCACTATCTTCTTCCAGCTCTTTTGCTAGTGGAGGGGCCCGGTCTTCCCGTCGCCGTTGGAGTCTTCTTCCCTCTTCTCCTCCTCGATGTTGACTTGTCGCTTCCTCCCGCTGTAATGCTGGCTGTTCGGTCCGCAACGATTTATATAGGCTTCTCATGACGTCACAGTCACATGCTCCGGGTGGGTTCCACCACCATGCCTCCAAAATGCTACTAGTGGTGATTCTGACACACCTCTCTCCCAGGGTTGCCAACTTTCAGTAAATTTACGAACAGTTTGTAAAATCTGTACTTTTTGCATCTGTCCTTGAATGTCCATTACGGACATGTAGGTTGCATGTCCGTAACTGACATTCATGGACAGATGCAACGATTATGGATTTTACAAACTGTTTGTAAATTTACTGAAAGTTGGCAACCCTGCTCTCTCCTCCACCCCCTCCTCTTCTTCTTCCTGTGCTGATTTGTCCTCAGAACCAGTGGTGCTCCGTAGGCGTTCAAGGGGCTACGCTGGTGTGCTTGGGGGACAGGAGCCACACTGGGGCAGAGATTCTGTCAGCTCTGCAGGGGCAGGCTCAGAGGTGGTTGACGCCACACCAGCTTAAGCCAGGAATGGTGGTTTGCGACAATGGCACCAATCTCCTCTCCGCCCTCCGACAGGGACAGCTGACCCATGTGCCCTGTTTTGCTCACCTCCTTAACTTGGTGGTGCAGCGGTTCTTGGGCAGGTACCCAGGCTTACAGGATGTCCTGAGGCAGGCCAGGAAAGTCTGTGTGCATTGAGCTGTTCAACAGGGGCATGTAATTACAATTCTTGATCTAATATTTCACAGCAGGGCCCGTTCCTGTGCCCACCAAGAGTAACTGTGAGGCTTTACAGTGTTGTGGCAACACCACCACATCGTCCACCACCAAAGGCCCAATTTTTCTGACCCTGTTCAACAGGGGCATGTAATTACAATTCTTGATCTAATATTTCACAGCAGGGCCCGTTCCTACACCCACCAAGAGTAACTGTGAGGCCTTACAGTGTTGTGCCAACACCAACACATAAGGCCCAAATTTCTGCAGAGTATATAGGGCAGGCCCCTACTTTCAAACATCAGACTTTCAAACGACCCCTACTTACAAACGGAGGGAGACAAGAGGAAGTGAGAGGAAATCTACCCCTAGGAAGGGAAATTCTCTCCTGTAAGAGTTAATATGGGAAAAACGTGTCTCCTCTCCACTTATGCTTTATCACCAATCCTTTTTCTAAATTTTCTAAATCCAATTGTCATTGGGACAGAAAGTGAGGTGAAATCTTCTGAACAGGTGCACAGACAGCTGGAGCTACACTTTAAAAATGTACCAGTTCAAAATCACAAACAGATTCTACTTAAGAAAAAACCTACAGTCCCTGTCTTGTTTGCACCACCTGTATACTGCTGTTCAGAGTATATAGGGCCTGGGGGCCCCCACACCTTTCCTTTTTTTTTATTTGGGTGCGGGGTTCCCCTTAATATCCATACAAGACCCAAAGGGGCTGGTAATGGGCTGGGGGGGTACTAATGCCGTTTTTCTCAATGATTTTCATCCATATTTCTGGGACCAGACATTACATTAAAGCCACAAGCAGTTTTAAATTACTTTTATTCCTTTAGAAATGTCATTTTGTGCAGGGACAGTTCTAAACACGGGAAACACGTGCCAATTTACAGGCATACTATAGACACCCCCAGGCATGAAATATAAAGGAATATTTCACTTTTATTTTTTCACTTTAACCACTTAACGACCGCTCACTGTATATATACGTCGGCAGAATGGCACGGACAGGCACAATCACGTACCTGTACGTGCCTGCCTTCGTATAGTTGGGGGGTCCCATCGGACTCCCCTTCTATACAGTGAGCAGTGGTTATCGTTCCGGGAGCGATCCGTGATGAGGGGACGGCCATTCGTTTCCGGCCACCCCCTCGTGATCGCTCCCGGCGAATGAGAATCTTCCTCTGCCTGTGTAATGTAAACACAGGCAGAAGAAGTGATGTCATCTCTCCATGCGGCGGTCTTTTCGATCCGGCGCGAGGAGAGAAGACATCTCACAGTAAGTGCACCAACACTACACTGACACCAGTACACGTAGGCACACTTACACCCCCCAGTCACCCCCAGATCACCCCCCAGATCACCCCAGTACCCCCAGTCACAGTGCACCATTTGCAGTGGTCATTTTTTTACTGATCACTGCAATCAGTGTCATTTGTGACAGTAAAAAGTTGCAGGGTAGTTAGGTTTAGGCTCCTTTAGGTCCAGGGTAGCCCCCTAACCCGCCCTAATAAAGGTTTAACCCCTTGATCGCCCCCAGGTAACCCTTTCACCCCCTAACGCCAGCGTCACTAAGCGATAGTATTTCTGATCGCTGTATTTAGTGCCGGTGGTGCCCTAGATAGCCAGTTATTTATTTTTAGGTTCGCCGCAGGTTTTTATAGCGTCAGGTATCCCCATATATTATTTTAACCCCCTGATTTCCCCTAGAGTTAACCCTTTCACCAGTGATCACCGTATAAGTGTCACTGGTGACACTGTTATTTAGGTTACCTGTCAGGTTTTTATATAGCGTCAGGTACCCCCATATATAACCTAATAAAGGTTTTAACCCCCTGATTGCCCCTAGTTAACCCTTTCACCAGTGATCACCATATAAGTTTTACGGGTGACGCTGGTTGGTTAGTTTGCTTTTTATAGCATCAGGGCACCCGCCGTATATAACCCAATAAAGGTTTAACCCCCTGATCGCCCGGCGGCTGATATCAATTAGGTTTTAGCGCCAGAGAGGGTCTGGGTCGCCCCAGGCAGCGTTAGGTTAGTGCCAGTAATGCTAACACCCACGCGCAAAGCATACATCTCCCTTAATGGTATAGTATCTGAACAGATCAATATCTGATCTGATCAGATCTATACTAGCGTCCCCAGCGGATTAGGGTTCCCAAAAATGCAGCGTTAGCGGGATCAGCCCAGATACCTGCTAGCACCTGCGTTTAGCCCCTCCGCCTAGCCCAGCCCAGCCCACCCAAGTGCAGTATCGATCGATCACTGTAACTTACCAAACACAACACACATAACTGCAGCGTTCGCAGAGACAGTCCTGATCCCTGCGACCGCTAACAGTTTTTTTTTAAGCGTTTGATACATTTGCTGACAGTCAGGTGCTTTTTTATCTGTGAATCTTACTAGTGTACCCCTAAATTTAGAGTCCAAAATGGCAAATCCAAGGTACACTAGTAAAGAGGCCTACGAGATTCTGAGCATGACAGATAGTGAAGAGGAGGTCACGCATCTGTCAGATTCAGGCTCAGAATATCTTCCCGTAGAAGACAGTGAAGTCAGCGGCTCCATGTCAGATAGCTCTGACGACGAAGATGAGGTCCCTGCTAAGGTCAGGCGTACCCGATCCCAATCTTCTGAGGTTGTTGAGGAGCAAGAACCACAGGGCTCTCGTATCATGGAGTAGTACTAGCGCCGCTATTCCTTCTGGTGAATTGGCAAGCACCAGTGGCCTAGTACAGCCTGGGCGTACATCCAGCACTGCAGTATCACGTGGTGACGTGGCAAGTCCCATAAGTGCAGTTAAAGTTGGCGAGGTGGCAAGCACAAGTAGTGTCCCGCTGCCACCAAGAAAAAAAACAAAGGCAGGCCCGTCGTGCCCATAGTGCCCTTCCTGCAGAATTTGCCTATCCTGATTGGGTCCCCACCACTTATGCAGAACCCGTACTTCCCCCATTCACTGCCCAACCCGGTATTCAGATGGAAACAGCTGATTTTAAGCCAATTGATTTTTATTCGCTGTTTTTCACGGAAGATCTCTATAGATCTATTGTGGACCAGAGTAATTTATATGCTGGTCAATTCATTGCCGCTAATCCCCAGTTGCCTTCCATTGCCAAAGATTGGAAACCAATTACGGTTTCCGAATTTAAGACCTTTCTGGGCCTTTCCCTCAACATGGGCACACATAAATTCCCGTCATTGCGTGCTTATTGGTCCGCGCACCCAATTGACCACATGCCCGTGTTCTATGCCTCCATGCCCAGGAAACGATACGAGCAGATCTTGCGGTTCAGGCATTTCAACGACAATGAACTTTGTCGTCCATGTGGAGACCCTGAATACGACCGGCTCTACAAAATTCGGCCCCTCATAAACCACTTCAACAAACGTTTTGCAGCCTTGTTTATTCCCGATCAAGTTGTCTGCGTTGATGAGTCCCTGATTAAATTTTCTGGCCGCTTGTCTTTCAAGCAGTACCTTCCCAGCAAGCGTGCCAGATACGGGGTTAAGCTCTATAAGTTCTGTGACAGGGCAACAGGCTATGTATGGAGCTTTACGGTTTATGAGGGAAAAGATAGTCAGGTTGAGCTGGTCAACTGCCCAGTTTACATAGGGAGCGCTGGCAAGATAGTGTGGAACTTGGTGTCACCCTTATTCGGAAAGGGGTACCACTTGTATGTGGACAATTATTACACGAGCGTGCCACTATTTAGTCACTTGTTTGATCATCAGATTGGAGCATGTGGCACCGTGCGACCTAATCGCCGGGGCTTTCCCCAGGGGCTTGTAGATTCCCGTCTTAGGCTGGGGGAGAGAGCCTGCTTGAAGTGTAATAACTTGCTCGCTGTGAAGTGGAGGGATAATAAGAATGTTTTCCTTCTTACCTCCCTTCATGCAGACACGACAGTCCAAATTGGTACGGTGACTGGTGTTGTGGAGAAACCCCTCTGTGTCCATGAATATAACCAAAATATGGGAGGGGTGGACCTCAACGACCAGTTGTTGGCGCCGTATCTAATTGACCGTAAGGCGAGACGCTGGTACAAAAAAGTGTCTCTATCCTTATTCCAATTGGCTTTGCTGAACGCTCATGTGCTATACAGAGCTTCAGGCGGGACGTTATCTCTCCTAAAATTCCAGAATGAGATAGTCACAGAACTCCTGTATCCAGGCGGTTCTGCACCTCACCATCCCCAACCAAATGCAGTAAGCCGGCTGCATGAGAGGCATTATTCGTATGTCCTCGAGAGTACCCCTACCCAACGAGCCCCCCAAAAAAGATGTTGTGTCTGTAGCAAGCGCGGATTTAGGCGTGACACCCGTTATTTTTGTCCACGCTGTCCTGACAATCCTGGTCTTTGCATTGGTAAGTGTTTTGAATGCTTCCACTCAAAAGTGAAGTTTTAGCGTAGGGTACAGCATTGCACAGAACAGGACACACTTACACAGGGTCTCCCAAAATGCCATTGCATTTTGAGAGACCCGAACCATTACAGTTGTTAAAATTACAATAAAAAGGGTAAAAAATAAAAAAAAATACATAAAAACAAAAAACACAAAAAAAATATAAAATAAAAAAAACAAAAATAGTTGTCGTTTTATTGTTCTCTCTCTCTCTCTCTATTATCTCTCTATTGTTCTGCTCTTTTTTACTGTATTCTATTCTGCAATGTTTTATCATGCTTGCGTACATACGGTCGAAATTCCGATGGAGGCTTGCCCGTGGAAATGTCCGACCGTGTGTACGCGCCATAACTTTTTGCGGGAGCATGCCCCCATGCTTCGGCATATATAAATGGTGCATGTATGCCCATCATTAGAAGTGGCTGAATGAAGGGAGGTATTCTAATGGTGGGCATACCCACCGATCAATCTCTTTTTTTCGTTCAGCCAACAGGCTGCATGAAAAAAAAGATTACAATACATGTCCAACAAGGACCAGCAACGTACTGGTATGTTGCGGTTCTTTGGTTTTACCAGATTGATGCCTGCGGGTTTAGGTATCATCTTGGTATCATTCTTTTCAGCCAGCGGCTGACTTTCATGTAAAAGCAATCCTAGCAGCTAATTAGCCTCTGGACTGCTTTTACAAGCAGTGGGAGGGAATGTCCCCCCCCCGGATATAAAAAGCGGCATTGGGAAATTGGGAAAGCATTTTATGACACCGATCTTGGTGTGGTCAGATGCTTTGAGGGCAGAGGAAAGATCTAGGGTCTAACCCCCCAATTTTTTTCAAAAAAAGAGTACCTGTCACTACCTATTGCTATCATAGGGGATATTTACATTCCCTGAGATAACAATAAAAATGGTAAAAAAAAAAAATATGGAAGGAACAGTTTAAAAAAAAAAAAAGAAAAGCAAAATAAATAATAAAAAAAAAAAAAGAAAAAAAAAGCACCCCTGTCCCCCCCTGCTCTTGCGCAAAGGCGAACACAAGCGTCGGTCTAGCGTCATATGAAAACAGCAATTGCACCATGCATGTGAGGTATCATCGCAAAGGTCAGATCGAGGGCAGTAATTTTAGCAGTAGACCTCCTCTGTAAATCTAATGTGGTAACCTGTAAAGGCTTTTAAAGGCTTTTAAAAATGTATGTAGTTTGTCGCCGCTGCGCATTTGTGCGCAATTTTAAAGCATGTCGTGTTTGGTATCCATGTACTCGGCCTAAGATCATCTTTTTTATTTCATCAAACATTTGGGCAATATAGTGTGTTTTAGTGCATTAAAAATAAAAAAAGTGTGTTTTCCCCCAAAAAATGCATTTGAAAAATCGCTGCGCAAATACTGTGTGGAATAAAAATGCAACACCCACTATTTTAATCTGTAGGGCCTTTGCTTTAAAAAAATGTATAATGTTTGGGAGTTCAACGTAATTTTCTTGCAAAAAAAAAATGTTTTCATGTAAACAAAAAGTGTCAGAAAGGGCTTTGTCTTCAAGTGGTTAGAAGAGTGGATGATGTGTGACATAAGCTTCCTAATGTTGTGCAGAAAATGCCAGGACAGTTCAACCCCCCCCCAAATGACCCCATTTTGGAAAGTAGACACCCCAAGATATTTGCTGAGAGGCATGTTGAGCCCATTGAATATTTTTTTTGTCCCAAGTGATTGAATAATGACAAAAAGAAAAAAAAATGTACAAAAAGTTGTCACCAAATGATATATTGCTCAAACAAGCCATGGTTATATGTGAAATTGCACCCCAAAATACATTCTGTTGCTTCTCCTGAGTACGGGGATAGCACATGTGTGAGATATTTTGGGAGCCTAGCCGCGTACAGGACCCCGAAAACCAAGCACCGCCTTCAGGATTTCTAAGGGTGTAAATTTTTGATTTCACTCGTGACTGCCTATCACAGTTTCGGAGGCCATGGAATGCCCAGATGGCACAAACCCCCCCCCCAAATGACCCCATTTTGGAAAGTAGACACCCCAAGCTATTTGCTGAGAGGTATGTTGAGTATTTTTCAGATCTCAATTTTTTTCACAAAGTTTTGAAAATTGAAAAAAAAATAAAAAATGTATTTCTTCATTTTCAAAAACAAATGAGAGCTGTAAAATACTCACCATGCCTCTCAGCAAATATCTTGGGGTGTCTACTTTCCAAAATGGGGTCATTTGTGGGGGTTTTGTGCTATCTTGGCATTTTATGGCCTTCAAAACTGTGATAGGTAGTGAGGAGTGAAATCAAAAATTTACGCCCTTAGAAATCTTGAAGGCAGTGCTTGGTTTTCGGGGCCCCGTACGCGGCTAGGCTCCCAAAAAGTCCCACACATGTGGTATCCCCTTACTCAGGAGAAGCAGCAGAATGTATTTTGGGGTGTAATTTCACATATGCCCATGGCATGTGTGAGCAATATATCATTTAGTGACAACTTTGTGCAAAAAAAAAAAGGTTTGTCATATTCCCGCAACTTGTGGCAAAATATAAAATATTCCATGGACTCAACATGCCTCTCAGTAAATAGCTTGGGGTGTCTACTTTCCAAAATGGGGTCATTTGGGGGGGGGGGGGTTTTGTGCTATTTTTGCATTTTATGGCCTTCGAAACGGTGATAGGTAGTGAGGAGTGAAATCAAAAATTTGCGCCCTTAGAAATCTTGAAGGAGGTGCTTGGTTTTTGGGGCCCCGTACGCGGCTAGGCTCTCAAAAAGTCCCACACATGTGGTATCCCTGTACTCAGGGGAAGCAGCAAAATGTATTTTGGGGTGCAATTCCACATATAACTATGGCATGTTTGAGCAATATATAATTTAGTGACAACTTTTTATACATTTTTTTTCTTTTTGTCATTATTCAATCATTTGGGACAAAAAAATAAATATTCAATGGGCTCAACATGCCTCTCAGCAAATAGCTTGGGGTGTCTACTTTCCTAAATGGGGTCATTTGGGGGGGTTTGTGCCATCTTGGCATTTTATGGCCTTCAAAACTGTGATAGGTAGTGATAGGTAGTGAGGAGTAAAATCAAAAATTTATGCCCTTAGAAATCTTGAAGGCGGTGCTTGGTTTTTGGGGTCCCGTACGCGGCTAGGTTCCCAAAAAGTCCCAAACATGTGGTATCCCCGTACTCGGGAGAAGCAGCAGAATGTATTTTGGGGTGTAATTTCACATATGCCCATGGCATGTGTGAGCAATATATAATTTAGTGACAACTTTGTGCAAAAAAAAAAATGTTTGTCATATTCCCGCAACTTGTGTCAAAATATAAAATATTCCATGGACTCAACATGCCTCTCAGCAAATAGCTTGGAGTGTCTACTTTCCAAAATGGGGTCATTTGGGGGGGGGTTTTGTGCTATTTCGGCATTTTATGGCCTTCGAAACTGTGATAGGTAGTGAGGAGTGAAATCAAAAATTTGCGCCCTTAGAAATCCTGAAGGCGGTGCTTGGTTTTCGGGGGCCCGTACGCGGCTAGGCTCCTAAAAAGTCCCACACATGTGGTATCCCCGTACTCAGGAGAAGCAGCAAAATGTATTTTGGGGTGCAATTGCACATATAACCATGGCATGTGTGAGCAATATATCATTTAGTGACAACTTTTTGTAATTTTTTTATTTTTTTTGTCATTATTCAATCACTTGGGACAAAAAAAAAATTCAATGGGCTCAACATGCCTCTCAGCAATTTCCTTGGGGTGTCTACTTTCCAAAATGGGGTCATTTGGGGGGGGGGGGTTTGTAATGCCCTGCCATTTTAGCACCTCAAGAAATGAGATAGGCAGTCATAAATTAAAAGCTGTGTAAAGTCCAGAAAATGTACCCTAGTTTGTAGACGCTATAACTTTTGCGCAAACCAATAAATATACGCTTATTGACATTTTTTTTACTAAAGACATGCGGCTGAATACATTTTGGCCTAAATGTATGACTAAAATTGAGTTTATTCGATTTTTCTTATAACAAAATTAGAAAATATCATTTTTTTTTCAAAATTTTCAGTCTTTTTCCGTTTATATTGCAAAAAATAATAATCGCAGAGGCAATCAAATACCATTAAAAGAAAGCTCTATTTGTGGGAAGAAAAGGACGCAAATTTTGTTTGGGTACAACATTGCATGTCTGCACAATTTCCAGTTAAAACAGCGCAGTGCCAAATTCTGAAAACACCTCTGGTCTTTAAGCTGCATAATGGTCCGGGGCTTAAGTGGTTAAGCATCATTAAAATCACTGCTCCCGAAAAAACTGATGTTTTTAAATCTTTTTTTGGCATTGATACATTTACCCTGGGGCAGGACCCGGGTCCCCATACCCTTTTTACGACAATAACTTGCATATTAGCTTTTAAAATTCACACTTTTGATTTCTCACATTCGAGTCCCATAGACTTTAACGGGGGTTCGAAAGTTTGCGCAAACTTTCGGTCCTGTCGCATGTTCTGGATGCGAACCGAACCAGGGGTTATTCGGATCATCCCTACTTCCGAGTTACCATAGCCGATCCGGGCTTTGTGCAGCTCTCCGATCAGCCGGTATAAGCACCGGCTGGTCGCTCGGGTCTCTTTCTGGGACAGGAGAGCCAGAGAAAGACATGAAAGGCAGTGGGACATCCCCTTCCACTGCTTGTAAAAGCAATCCAGTGGCTAGTTAGCCATTAGGATTTCTTTTACAAGAGAGTCGATTGCAGTCGGCTCTAAAACACGGTACTGGGATGGCAGGCATAATCCTGGAATAACCACTTGAAGTCCAGCGACGTACGGGTATGTCACCAGTCGGCAAGTAGATATAATGATTCGAATGCCCATAACCTAGCCATGGTTTACTTTAAGCAGCCATTAGTTTTAAAATAACAGGTCTGATGGCATCTTATGTCCTTGGTTTCTGATAGATGCATGTCAGCTGAGATTTCTCTGTGGAAACATAAATTTTCCAAATTAAAGCGGAAATTAAAGCGGAGTTCCACCCAAAAGTGGAACTTCCGCTCATCGGATTCCTCCCCCCTCCGGTGCCACAATTGGCACCTTTCGTCAAAAGACAGGCATCCTTTCCCACTTCCTGGGGTTCGGCCGTGTCCGTGACGTCGCCGCGGGGCTCCCTCCTTCTCCTCCCCTGGCCGCCGGGCTAATAGGAGAGAGGAGCGGGCCTCGCGCATGCGCAGTAGGGTTCCCGGCGTCAAGCTACACTGCTGGGTTCCCTTACCCCAAATGGCGACGGAAGCACCCGACAGCTGATGGGAAACATCAGCTGCGGTGCCGACATCAAGGGACTGCAGGACAGGTAAGTGTCCATTTATTAAAAGCCAGCAGCTGCAGTATGTGGCCAGAACACCACTTTAAACATGTGAAACCTGCTATTGTTCTCCCCTTAGAGCAATGTTCCCTATCTCCTCATTTGTCTGCACTAGTCATTTCCTTCACCCTGTTTTAAAATGTGTATCCATGCTTTAAAAGTTCCTGCTAGATTTTGTGGTTTCATTTTTTATACAATGCTATGCTTGAGTTATTTGTACTGTATTTTAGTGGATACATGACAACCATTTTGTACAATTATAATCTATACATGTTCTATTTTGTGGTTGGGACAGCTTCCTGTAAAAGCAATTTATCTATACCATCTTTCGTAGAAGGGATATATTTAAGAGAAAAACTGTTTATTGTTACGTAAAGATAAGAAAACATCAGGAGAAACAGAATGCAATTTTACAGATTATATCATTGTGAAACAAAAGCCAACAATATATTTTCCAAGCTTAAAGCTAAACTCCAGATTTATATTCGCTAGAACTGAATGGAATGATCAATCCCAGCATAGATCATACATCTGTACCATGTTGCTTCTGATATTCTGGGTTTAGTTGTGACTTTGTATTATGTGACACACTGTAAATCCTGCTAATAGACTCTGTCCCTTCCACAGCCACTTCTTGCAGCAGCTAGAGTCTGTAACACTCCCCTTTGTAGTCTTTCAGACTCTGAAAATGATGTAACTTGAATACATCCTATTTAGCATTCAATCCTGCCCAGTAACACCTACAGGAAGAGTCCAAACCTCCCAAGTCCCACCTCACAGATCACATTCCACCAAGACTGGTGCTACCACTGGTGACCCTCTTCCCTCTCTCTGCAGCCAGCAACTAAGTCAATCTCAACACAACAGGCAGCCGTACAGTGTCAGAGGCGCAATGGCGGCTGGCTGAGGACTGTGTCCGCTGTGACAGTGTCCCGACTGAATCAAATAGAGGAAGATAAGCAGACATGCCCTGCGCTGCGTTGCTGCGTGCCTCTGATCATCAGTGCCAGACTCACAGTTACCTGTCTGTCTGTGTTTTCTGTGCGTGCGGTCACCGTCATGTCATCTGTCACCACCAGTTTGATCTACCGCTACAGCCAGCCAGCTCTGCCTCTCTGCCCAGTGCTGCACCGTCCACCCCCCCCCTGTGGAAGTCGCTCTCCCTCCTGGCCTTGCCTGTCCTCCCGAACAATGGCAGGGGTCATTGGAGTCACTGGCGGCGCTCCAGGCTTGGTGATAGGTGGAGCCTGCCTGGACTAGAGGCAGGCAGCATTTAAAATTGTATGTTCCTCGCACTGGTAGTGGCAGGGTCTAGTTGTTGGATGCAGAGCTATTAGTATACTGCTGCAGAGGTGTGCCACAGTCAGACCGTCACCTGGTAAGTACAAGTTTCACTGAAATTGCATAATAATGTTTGTAAAATGTATATACAGATATAGTGTATAATGATTTTCCAATCACTGATTTGTGTGTACCGATTGGTCCTCCCCTCCCTGGTGAGGCTGCATTTGATTGGTGCTGGTGAGGTTGCATTTGATCGGTGCTGGTGAGGCTGCATTTGATTGGTGCTAGTGAGGTTGAATTTGATGGGCGCTGGTAGGCTGCATTTGATGGGTGCTGGTAGGCTGCATTTGATCAGTGCTGGTGAGGTTGCATTTGATGGGCGCGGGTAGGCTGCATTTTATGGGCGCTGGTAGGCTGCATTTGATGGGCGCTGGTAGGCTGCATTTGATCAGTGCTGGTGAGGCTGCATTTGATGGGCGCAGGTAGGCTGCATTTTATGGGCGCTGGTAGGCTGAATTTGATGGGTGCTGGTAGGCTGCATTTGATGGGTGCTGGTAGGCTGCATTTGATGGCCGCTGGTAGGCTGCATTTTATGGGCACTGGTAGGCTGCATTTGATGGGCGCTGGTAGGCGGCTTTTTATGGGCGCTGGTAGGCTGCATTTGATGGGCGCTGGTAGGTTGCATTTGATGGGCGCTGTTACTAGGAGTCAGGGGTGGAGCCAGGGGGGGGCGGCAAAATCAGGTTTCGCCTAGTGTTTTAAAAATCCTTACACCAGCCCTGCATCCCACCCACCCACATCAACTCCCAGAACTGGTACAAATGACTCCCATAGCCCAAGATCATGGGAAATGTAGTATCAGGACTAGTGATGAGCCGAACACCCCCGGGTTCGGTTCGCACCAGAACCCGCGAACGGACCGAAAGTTCGAACGAACATTAGAACCCTATTAAATACAATGGATGCGAACGTTCGAATTCTAAAGTGCTAATTATAACAACTATTATGCATGTTATTGTCCTAAAAAGGGTTTGGGAACCCGGGTTCTGCACCAGGGGACATGTATCAATGCAAAAAGAAGTTTTAAAAACGGTCGTTTTTCGGGAGCAGTCATTTTAATGATGCATAAAGTGAAAAAAAAAAAGTCAAATATTCCTTTAAATATCGTACCTGGGGGGTGTCTAAAGTATGCCTGTGAAGTGCCACGTGTTTCCCGTGTTTAGAACTGTCCCTGCACAAAATGACACTTCTAAAGGAAAAAAAAGCCATTTAAAACTGCTTGCGGCTTTAATGTAATGTCTGGTCCCGGTAATATGGATGAAATTCTTTAAGAAAAATGGCATAGCTACCCCATGACCCCCCCCCCCCTACCCCAGCCCATTACCAGCCCCTTTGGGTCTTGTATGGATATTAAGGGGAACCCCGCACATAAAATAAAAAAGGCCCTATATACTCTGAACAGCCCTATACAGGCGGTGCATACAAGACAGGGACTGTAGGTTTGTTCTTATGTAGAGTCTGTTTGTAATTTTGAACAGGTACATTGTTGAAGTGTAGCTCCAGACCAAAAATCTATTTTTAAACTTTTTGGAAAACATAGGTAAGGGTTATCACCCCTGTAACATTTGTTTTGCTGTCTGTGCCCCTGTTCAGAACATTTCACCTCACTTTCCGTCCCAATGACAACTGTTTTTGAAATGTGGTGTTTTTCTTGAAACAAGGATTGCTGATAAAGCATCAGTACAGAGGAGACACCTTTCTCCCATATTTATTCTTACAGGAGAGAATTTTCCTTCCTAGTGGTAGATTTCCTCTCACTTCCTGTTGTCTTCTTGCGTTTGCAAGTAGGAGTCGTTTGTAAGTTGGATGTTTGAAAGTAGGGACCTGCCGTATATACTCTGCAGAAATAGGCCCCTTAGTTGTTGGTGTTGGCACAACACTGTAAGCACTCACAGTTACTCTTGGTTGGTGCTGGAACGCCCTGCTGTCAACTATTATATCAGGAATTTTAATTACATATAATTGTTGAACAGTGGTAGTAAAAATTGGGCCTTTGATGGTGGTGCTGGTGCCACAACACTGTAAGCCCTGACAGTTACTCTTGGTGGGTGCAGCAATGGGCCCTGCTGTGAATTATTAGATCAAGAATTGTAATTACATGCCCCTGTTGAACAGGGGCTGAAAAATTGGGCCTTAGGCACTGGTGGCACAACACTGCAACCCCTCACAGATACTGTACTTGGAGCACAGCAATGAGCCCTGTTGCAAAGTATTGCTTCAAAAATTGTAATGACACGCCCCTGTTAAACAGGGGCTGAAAAATTGGGCCTTAGGCACTGGTGGCACAACACTGCAACTCCTCACAGATACTGTACTTGGAGCACACCAATGAGCCCTGTTGCAAAGTATTGCTTCAAAAATTGTAATGACACGCCCCTGTTAAACAGGGGCTGAAAAATTGGGCCTTAGGCACTGGTGGCACAACACTGCAACTCCTCACAGATACTGTACTTGGAGCACAGCAATGAGCCCTGTTGCAAAGTATTGCTTCAAAAATTGTAATGACACGCCCCTGTTAAACAGGGGCTGAAAAATTGGGCCTTAGGCACTGGTGGCACAACACTGCAACTCCTCACAGATACTGTACTTGGAGCACACCAATGAGCCCTGTTGCAAAGTATTGCTTCAAAAATTGTAATGACACGCCCCTGTTAAACAGGGGCTGAAAAATTGGGCCTTAGGCACTGGTGGCACAACACTGCAACTCCTCACAGATACTGTACTTGGAGCACAGCAATGAGCCCTGTTGCAAAGTATTGCTTCAAAAATTGTAATTACACGCCCCTGTTAAACAGGGGCTGAAAAATTGGGCGTTAGGCACTGGTGGCGGCACCCATAAACAAAAATGATCTTACAAGCTATCATCATCAATCGTATCATTGAGGACTCGGAGGAGGAGGATAGCCAGTCAACATAACAGCACAGGCACTCAGCATCAGCATCAGTCTTGAAGGGATGTGACATGTTAAAATCAATTAGTCTGTTATATCAGCATCAGGTGTGTGGTAGCTGGTGGTGATCCAAGACTGGTTCATCTTGATGAAAGTCAGTCGATCAACCGAGTCGGTGGACAGGCGCACCCTGTGATCCGTGACAAATCCTCCAGCAGCACTGAATGTGCGTTCCGAAAGAACGCTGGATGCAGGACAGGCCAGTAGCTCAATTGCATACTGTGCAAGCTCTGGCCAGTGATCCATCCTCAAGACCCAGTAAGCCAGAGGATTTTCGGTGGGGAAGGTGTCCAAGTCTGACCTTGCCCCTAGATATTCCTGCACCATGTTTATCAGACGCTGGCGATGGTTGCTGGAACCGATCATACTTTGGGGCTGCGGACTAAAGAATTGTCTGAACGCATCGGTCAGACGGCCACCTTCCCCACCGCTCCTTCTTTGACTGGCCGAAGCCTCAGCAACTCGTTGTCCAGGACCAGGAGTTTGCAACCTCCCAGTCTCTGGGAACGCGTTGCACAGACCTTTCTGCAAGGCCTCCCGGAGTTGTCTCATCCTCTGCTCCCTCTGCGACGGTAACATAAGGTCCGCAACCTTACCCTTGTACCGTGGATCAAGGAGAGTGGCCAGCCAGTAATGGTCCCTCTCCTTGATCCGAAGAATACGAGGATCCTTCCGCAGACTTTGCAGGATCAGGGAGGCCATGCAGCGTAGTTTTGCTGAGGCATTCGCTCCGGAGTCCTCTGGGTCACTAAGGACGACATGATCCGCAGCCACCTCCTCCCAGCCACGTACAAGTCCACTGGTTTCTTGGGACTGTAAATCATCCCTAAAAGACTGCTGCTGATGATGCTGAGTGCCAGCCTCCACCTCCATGCTGACACAATCCTCCTCCTCCTCTTCCTGTGCGATGGGTGGGACAGAAGGAACACTGTCTGGGTAAAGGGGGCCTTGAGAGGCAAGGAAGTCCTCCTCTTCCTGCCTCTGTTCTGCCTCAAGTGCCCTGTCCATTATTCCACGCAGCGTGTGCTCCAACAGGTGGACAAGAGGTACAGTGTCACTGATGCATGCACTGTCACTGCTCACCATCCTCGTGGCCTCCTCAAATGGTGCCAGGACAGTGCATGCATCCCTGATCATGCCCCACTGGCGTGGAGAAAAAAAACCAAGCTCCCCTGACCCTGTCCTGGTGCCGTAGTCGCACAGGTACTCATTGATGGCCCTCTGCTGCGTGTGCAGCCGCTGCAGCATGGCCAACGTTGAGTTCCACCTGGTGGGCATGTCACATATAAGGCGGTTCTTGGGCAGGTTCAACTCCTTTTGCAGCTCAGCCAGGCGAGCACTGGCATTATAAGATCTGCGGAAATGCACACAGACTTTCCTGGCCTGCCTCAGGACATCCTGTAAGCCCGGGTACCTGCCCAAGAAGCGCTGCACCACCAGGTTAAGGACGTGAGCCACACAGGGCACATGGGTCAGTTGTCCCTGTCGGAGGGCGGAGAGGAGGTTGGTGCCATTGTCGCAAACCACCATTCCTGGCTTAAGCTGGCGTGGCGTCAACCACCTCTCGGCCTGGCCCTGCAGAGCAGACAGGACCTCTGCCCCAGTGTGGCTTCTGTCCCCCAAACACACCAGCGCAAGCACGGCATGGCATCTTTTTGCCTGCGTACTTGCGTAGCCCCGTGAACGGCTACGGAGCACCGCTGGTTCATAGGACAAACCACAGGAAGAGGCCATGGAGGAAGAAGAAGAGGAGGGGGTGGAGGAGAGAGGTGTGTCACAACCAGTAGTAGCATTTTGGAGGCGTGGCGGTGGGACAACCTCCAACACTACTGCACCTTGTCCTGAATCCTTCCCAGCTGCCAAAAGAGTGACCCAATGGGCCGTGAAAGAAAGGTAACGTCCCTGTCCATGCCTGCTGGACCATGAGTCAGCGGTAATATGCACCTTACCGCTGACCGCCCTGTCCAGCGAGGCCAAGACATTGCCTTCCACATGCCGGTAGAGAGCCGGAATAGCCTTCCGTGAGAAAAAGTGGCGTTTGGGAACCTGCCACTGAGGAACTGCACATTGCACAAACTCACGGAAGGGGGCCGAGTCTACCAACTGAAAAGGCAGCAGTTGAAGCGCTAGCAATTTAGCCAAGCTAGCATTCAACCGCTGGGCATGTGGATGGCTGGGAGTGAACTTCTTTCGACGGTCCAGCAGCTGGGGCAGGGAAATTTGCCTGCTAGAATCGGACGTCGGTGTACTGCTAGCAGAGTGGGCGCAAGTACTTGGCTGTGACACACCTAATTCTACACCTTCATTCCTCTCAGTGCATGTTTCAGAGAGGACTGAAGTTATAGTGGGGTTGGAGATCCCAGCTGATGCGGTGCAAGGAGAGGTCCGCTTTGTTCTTTGGTGTGGGTCTTTGAGGTAGGCTTGCCAACGAGCTGCATGGCAGGTCAACATATGTCTGGTCAGGCATGTGGTACCCAAGCGGCTGATGTTTTGGCCACGCGATATACGCTTGAGACATATGTTGCAAACAGCAGCTGTGCGATCTGATGCACTAGCCTCAAAAAAGGCCCACACCAAAGAACTTTTTGAATGACGGGCAGAGGCAGCGCCCTGCACAGGCGGAGCTCTGCGGTGTGATTCCGTCGGTGTACTGCCCTTACGCTGGCCACCAAAGGGCATCCTGCCTCGTTGGAGATGTGCCTCCTCCTCATCCTCCTCCTCCTCCTCTCTCCTATTAGGCACCCACGTGGAGTCAGTGACCTCATCATCCCCTCCCTCCTCATCACTGGAGCCAATCTGGCAGTATGCTGCAGCTGCTGGAACATGACTGCCAGATTGGTGTCCTTCTTGAGCATCCCCTCTGTCTGCTCTCACGCTACTGCCTTCCTCTAGCTGGGTTTCATCATCAGACCCTTCGAAACGCTGGGCATCCTCCTGGAGCATGTACCCAACACTGTGCTGAAACAGTTCGGGGGACTCCTCAGGAGGAGGACATGGTGGGTCTAGGGAAGGAGTGACTGATGATTTGTCTGACATTGATACCAGGGAAGACGACGCTTTGGCAGCTGCTTTTCCAGTACCCTGAGCCTGGGTGAGAGAGGATGAGGAGGAGGAGGAGGGCTTGGTCATCCACTCTACCAAGTCTTCGGCATGATGTGGCTCAACATGTCCAGCTGCCGAAAAGAAGGACAAGCGTGTCCCATGGCCATGTGCTGATGACAATGCACCGCGTCCACGACCAGCACTGTTGCCCCCAGACACAGAGCCTGCTTGCCCTCTTTTATTGCCTCCTGACTGTCTGCCTCTCCTTGTTTGCCTTCCAGACATTCTAATAGATGGCCTGCAGGGAGATGGGAAAAAAGCAATAAGGGCTACCTTCAGGTGTCCTTCTCTGTCCCTTGAAACAAGGACTTTCACAGTGAAAGAAACTGACACTCTCCCTACCTACAGTTTTCTGTCCCTAGAATAAATGTTTTTTTTAAGCACAATATAGCACAAGGACAATTCACTCACTGTCCTTCCAGGTCCCTGGAAACAAGGACTTGCAGAGTGAAATAAACTGACACTCTCCCTACCTACAGTTTTCTGTCCCTAGAATAAATGTTTTTTTTAAGCACAATATAGCACAAGGACAATTCACTCACTGTCCTTACAGGTCCCTGGAAACAAGGACTTGCAGAGTGAAAGAAAAAAAACACTCTCCCTACCTACAGTTTTCTGTCCCTAGAAAAAATGTTTTTTTTAATCACAATATAACACAAGGACAATTCACTCACTGTCCTTCCAGGTCCCTGGAAACAAGGACTTGCAGAGTGAAATAAACTGACACTCTCCCTACCTACAGTTTTCTGTCCCTAGAATAAATGTTTTTTTTAAGCACAATATAGCACAAGGACAATTCACTCACTGTCCTTACAGGTCCCTGGAAACAAGGACTTGCAGAGTGAAAGAAAAAAAACACTCTCCCTACCTACAGTTTTCTGTCCCTAGAAAAAATGTTTTTTTTAATCACAATATAGCACAAGGACAATTCACTCACTGTCCTTCCAGGTCCCTGGAAACAAGGACTTGCAGAGTGAAATAAACTGACACTCTCCCTACCTACAGTTTTCTGTCCCTAGAATAAATGTTTTTTTTAAGCACAATATAGCACAAGGACAATTCACTCACTGTCCTTACAGGTCCCTGGAAACAAGGACTTGCAGAGTGAAAGAAAAAAAACACTCTCCCTACCTACAGTTTTCTGTCCCTAGAAAAAATGTTTTTTTTAATCACAATATAGCACAAGGACAATTCACTCACTGTCCTTCCAGGTCCCTGGAAACAAGGACTTGCAGAGTGAAATAAACTGACACTCTCCCTACCTACAGTTTTCTGTCCCTAGAATAAATGTTTTTTTTAAGCACAATATAGCACAAGGACAATTCACTCACTGTCCTTACAGGTCCCTGGAAACAAGGACTTGCAGAGTGAAAGAAAAAAAACACTCTCCCTACCTACAGTTTTCTGTCCCTAGAAAAAATGTTTTTTTTAATCACAATATAGCACAAGGACAATTCACTCACTGTCCTTCCAGGTCCCTGGAAACAAGGACTTGCAGAGTGAAATAAACTGACACTCTCCCTACCTACAGTTTTCTGTCCCTAGAATAAATGTTTTTTTTAAGCACAATATAGCACAAGGACAATTCACTCACTGTCCTTACAGGTCCCTGGAAACAAGGACTTGCAGAGTGAAAGAAAAAAAACACTCTCCCTACCTACAGTTTTCTGTCCCTAGAAAAAATGTTTTTTTTAATCACAATATAGCACAAGGACAATTCACTCACTGTCCTTCCAGGTCCCTGGAAACAAGGACTTGCAGAGTGAAATAAACTGACACTCTCCCTACCTACAGTTTTCTGTCCCTAGAATAAATGTTTTTTTTAAGCACAATATAGCACAAGGACAATTCACTCACTGTCCTTACAGGTCCCTGGAAACAAGGACTTGCAGAGTGAAAGAAAAAAAACACTCTCCCTACCTACAGTTTTCTGTCCCTAGAAAAAATGTTTTTTTTAATCACAATATAGCACAAGGACAATTCACTCACTGTCCTTACAGGTCCCTGGAAACAAGGACTTGCAGAGTGAAAGAAAAAAAACACTCTCCCTACCTACAGTTTTCTGTCCCTAGAAAAAATGTTTTTTTTAATCACAATATAACACAAGGACAATTCACTCACTGTCCTTCCAGGTCCCTGGAAACAAGGACTTGCAGAGTGAAATAAACTGACACTCTCCCTACCTACAGTTTTCTGTCCCTAGAATAAATGTTTTTTTTAAGCACAATATAGCACAAGAACAATTCACTCACTGTCCTTACAGGTCCCTGGAAACAAGGACTTGCAGAGTGAAAGAAAAAAAACACTCTCCCTACCTACAGTTTTCTGTCCCTAGAAAAAATGTTTTTTTTAATCACAATATAGCACAAGGACAATTCACTCACTGTCCTTACAGGTCCCTGGAAGCAAGGACTTGCAGAGTGAAATAAACTGACACTCTCCCTACCTACAGTTTTCTGTCCCTAGAATAAATGTTTTTTTTAATCACAATATAGCACAAGGACAATTCACTCACTGTCCTTCCAGGTCCCTGGAAACAAGGACTTGCAGAGTGAAATAAACTGACACTCTCCCTACCTACAGTTTTCTGTCCCTAGAATAAATGTTTTTTTTAAGCACAATATAGCACAAGGACAATTCACTCACTGTCCTTACAGGTCCCTGGAAACAAGGACTTGCAGAGTGAAAGAAAAAAAACACTCTCCCTACCTACAGTTTTCTGTCCCTAGAAAAAATGTTTTTTTTAAGCACAATATAGCACAAGGACAATTCACTCACTGTCCTTACAGGTCCCTGGAAACAAGGACTTGCAGAGTGAAAGAAAAAAAACACTCTCCCTACCTACAGTTTTCTGTCCCTAGAAAAAATGTTTTTTTTAATCACAATATAGCACAAGGACAATTCACTCACTGTCCTTACAGGTCCCTGCAAACAAGGACTTGCAGAGTGAAAGAAACTGACACTGTCCCTACCTACAGTTTTCTGTCCCTAGAATAAATGTTTTTTTTAAGCACAATATAGCACAAGGAGAATTCACTCACTGTCCTTCCAGGTCCCTGGAAACAAGGACTTGCAGAGTGAAATAAACTCACACTCTCCCTACCTACAGTTTTCTGTCCCTAGAATAAATGTTTTTTTTAAGCACAATATAGCACAAGGACAATTCACTCACTGTCCTTACAGGTCCCTGGAAACAAGGACTTGCAGAGTGAAAGAAACTGACACTCTCCCTACCTACAGTTTTCTGTCCCTAGAATAAATGTTTTTTTAAGCACAATATAGCACAAGGACAATTCACTCACTGTCCTTCCAGGTCCCTGGAAACAAGGACTTGCAGAGTGAAAGAAACTGACACTGTCCCTACCTACAGTTTTCTGTCCCTAGAATAAATGTTTTTTTTAAGCACACTATAGCACAAGCACAAAACACACTGACACTCTCCCTACCTATCCTTCTCTTTCCCTAAACTAAAGGAATCCAGGTTAAGCAAGAAAGAAATAACAGTCACTGTCCCTGCCTATGCTGCTCTATCCCTGCTCCGGAACACACTACACTAGGCCGCCGTGCTGGCGGCCTTTTATAGTGTGGGGCGTGTACTAAACACCCTCAGCAATAATTGGCCACAGGCATCCTGCCTGTGGCCAATCATTGCTCTCCTCGCTGCCGGCGCTGTGATTGGCCAAGCATGCGGGGTCACAGTGCATGCTTGGCCAATCACAGCGCCTGGATGACACTGCGATGGCGTAGTGCATTGTGGGCCGTTCGCGTCACTCGAATTTGGCGCGAACGGCCCAAATCGTTCGATCTTCGTCGAACGATCGAACAGCCGATGTTCGAGTCGAACGTATGTTCGACTCGAACACGAAGCTCATCCCTAATCAGGACTAGGGATGAGCCGAACACCCCCGGGTTCGGTTCGCACCAGAACCTTCGAACGGACCGAAAGTTCGCGCAAATTTTCGAACCCTATTCGTTATAATGGACGCGAACGTTCGAAATCAAAATTGCTAATTACAATGGCCAATATGCATGTTAATGTCATAAAACAGGTTTGGGGACCCGGGTCCTGCCCCAGGAGACATATATCAATGCAAAAAGAAATTTTAAAAACTAATGTTTTTTCGGGAGCAGTCATTTTAATGATGCATAAAGTGAAAAAAAAAAAGTGAAATTTTCCTTTAAATATGGTACCTGGGGGGTGTCTAAAGTATGCCTGTGAAGTGGCATGTGTTTCCCGTGTTTAGAACTGTCCTTGCACAAAATGACATTTGTAAAGGAAAAAAAGAAGCCATTTAAAACCACTTGCGGCTTTAATGTCATGTCTTGTCCTGGCCGCCATATGGCTGAAAATCCTTGAGAAAAATGGCATGGCTACCCCATCATCACCCCCCCCCACCCCAGCCCCTTTGGGTCTTGTATGGATATTAAGGGGGACCCCGCACCCAAAATAAAACCCTATACCTACAACCCTATATACTCTGAACAGCAGTATATAGGTGGTGCAAACAAGACACGGACTGTAGGTTTGTTCTTAAGTAGAATCTGAACAGGTACATTATGAAGTGTAGCTCCATCCCAAAAAAATCTATTTTTAAGCTTTTTGGAGAACATAGGGAGGGGTTATCACCCCTGTAACATTTGCTGTCTTTGCATCTGTTCAGAACATGTCACCTCACTTTCCGTCCCAATGACAAATGTTTTTGGAAAAGTGGGGTTTTAATTGAAACAAGGATTGGTGATAAAGCATCAGTAGAGAGGAGATACCTTTTTCCCAAATTAAATCTAACAGGATAGAATTTCCCTTCCTAGGGGTAGATTTCCTCTCACTTCCTGTTTTCTCTTGCCGTTTGCAAGTAGGAGTCGTTTGTAAGTTGGATGTTTGAAAGTAGGGGCCTGCCGTATATACTCTGCAGAAATTTGCCCTATTAGATGTTGGTGTAGCCACAAGACTGGTGGGCACAGGAATTGGCCCTGCTGTGAGTTAATAGATCAAGATTTGTACTTGCATGCACCTGTTGAACCGGGCAGAAAAATTGGGCCTTTGGTGGTGGTGGTGGTGGTGGTGGTGGACGGTGTTGCCACAAGACTGTAAGCCCTCACAGTTACTCTTGGTGGGTGCAGGAATGGGCCCTGCTGTGAGTTATTAGATCAAGATTTGTAATTGCATGCACCTGTTGAACAGGGCAGAAAAATTGGCCCTTTGGTGGTGGTGGTGGTGGTGGTGGTGGACGGTGTTGCCACAAGACTGTAAGCCCTCACAGTTACTCTTGGTGGGTGCAGGAATGGGCCCTGCTGTGAGTTATTAGATCAAGATTTGTAATTGCATGCACCTGTTGAACAGGGCAGAAAAATTGGGCCTTTGGTGGTGGTGGTGGTGGTGGACGGTGTTGCCACAAGACTGTAAGCCCTCACAGTTACTCTTGGTGGGTGCAGGAATGGGCCCTGCTGTGAGTTATTAGATCAAGATTTGTAATTGCATGCACCTGTTGAACAGGGCAGAAAAATTGGGCCTTTGGTGGTGGTGGTGGTGGTGGACGGTGTTGCCACAAGACTGTAGGCCCTCATAGTTACTCTTGGTGGGCGCAGGAATGGGCCCTGCTGTGAACTATTAGATCAAGATTTGTAATTACACGGCCCTGAAAAATTGTGCCTTAGGCATTGGTGCTGGTGCCACAACACTGCAACCCCTCACAGATACTGTACTTGGAGCACAGCAGTCACACCTGTTGCGAAGCATCTTTTTAAAAAACTGTAATTACACGCCCCTGTTATACAGGGGCTGAAAAATTGTGCCTTAGGCACTGGTGTGGTGGCATGGATCATTGAGGAGGAGGAAGAGGATAGTCAGTGAACATAACAGGACAGTCACTCAGCATCAGCATAGGCAGTCTTGAAGGGATGTGACATTATAAATTATTCCGTTATATCCGCTTCAGGTGTCTGGTAGCTGGTGGTGATCCAAGACTGATTCATTTTTATGAAGGTCAGTCGATCAACCGAGTCGGTGGACAGGCGCACCCTATGATCGGTGACAAATCCTCCAGCAGCACTGAATGTGCGTTCGGAAAGAACGCTGGATGCAGGACAGGGCAGTAGCTCAATTGCATACTGTGCAAGCTCTGGCCAGTGATCCATCCTCAGGACCCAGTAAGCCAGAGGATTTTCGGTGGGAAAGGTGTCCAAGTCTGACCTTGCCCCTAGGTATTCCTGCACCATGTATATCAGACGCTGGCGATGGTTGCTGGAACCGATCATACCTTGGGGCTGCGGACTAAAAAATTGTCTGAACGCATCGGTCAGACGTCCACCTTCCCCACCGCTCCTTCTGCTACTGACCGAAGCCTCAGCAACTCGTCGTCCAGGACCAGGAGTTTGTAACCTCCCAGTTTCTGGGAACGCGTTGCACAGACCTTTCTGCAAGGCCTCCCTGAGATGTCTCATCCTCTGCTCCCTCTGCGACGGCAAGATAAGGTCCGCAACCTTACCCTTGTACCGTGGATCAAGGAGAGTGGCCAGCCAGTAATGGTCCCTCTCCTTGATCCGAAGAACATGAGGATCCTTCCGCAGGCTTTGCAGGATCAGGGAGGCCATGCAGCGTAGGTTAGCTGAGGCATTCGGTCCGGAGTCTTCTGGGTCACTGAGGATGACATGATCGCCAGCCACCTCCTCCCAGGCACGTACAAGTCCACTGGTTTGTTGGGACTGTACATCATCCCTAAAAGACTGCTGCTGCTGATGCTGAGTGCCAGGCTCCACCTCCATGCTCACACAATCCTCCTCCTCATCCTCATCCTCTTCCTGTGTGATGGGTGGGACAGAAGGAACACTGTCTGGATAAAGGGGGCCTTGAGAGGCAAGGAAGTCCTCCTCTTCCTGCCTCTGTTCTGCCTCAAGTGCCCTGTCCATTATCCCACGCAGCGTATGCTCCAACAGGTGGACAAGAGGTACAGTGTCACTGATGCATGCACTGTCACTGCTCACCATCCTCGTGGCCTCCTCAAATGGTGAGAGGACAGTGCATGCATCCCTGATCATGCTCCACTGGCGTGGGGAAAAAAAGCCAAGCTCCCCTGACCCTGTCCTGGTGCCGTAGTCGCAAAGGTACTCATTGATGGCCCTCTGCTGCGTGTGCAGTCGCTGCAGCATGGCCAACGTTGAGTTCCACCTGGTGGGCATGTCACATATTAGGCGGTTCTTGGGCAGGTTCAGCTCCTTTTGCAGCTCAGTCAGCCGAGCGCTGGCATTATAAGATCGGCGGAAATGCACACAGACTTTCCTGGCCTGCCTCAGGACATCCTGTAAGCCTGGGAACCTGCCCAAGAACCGCTGCACCACCAGGTTGAGGACGTGAGCCATACAGGGCACATGGATGAGCTGCCCCTGTCGCAGGGCGGAGAGGAGGTTGGTGCCATTGTCAGAAACGACCATTCCTGGCTTAAGCTGGCGTGGCGTCAACCACCTCTCGGCCTGCCCCTGCAGAGCTGCCAGAACCTCTGGCCCAGTGTGGCTCCTGTCCCCCAAACACACCAGCGCAAGCACGGCATGGCATCTTTTTGCCTGCGTACTCGCGTAGCCCCTTGTACGCCTACGGAGCACCGCTGGTTCCGAGGACAGAGCACTCGAAGAGGACATGGAGGAAGAAGAAGAGGAGGGGGTGGAGGAGAGAGGTGTGTCACAACCAGTAGTAGCATTTTGGAGGCGTGGTGGCGGAACAACCTCCAACACTACTGCACCTTGTCCTGCATCCCTCCCAGCTGCCAATAGAGTGACCCAATGGGCCGTGAAAGAAAGATAACGTCCCTGTCCATGCCTGCTGGACCATGAGTCAGCGGTAATATGCACCTTACCGCTGACTGCCCTGTCCAGCGAGGCATGGACATTGCCTTCCACATGCCGGTAGAGAGACGGAATCGCCTTCCGTGAGAAAAAGTGGCGTTTGGGAACCTGCCACTGAGGAACCGCACATTGAACAAACTCACGGAAGGGGGCCGAGTCTACCAACTGAAAAGGCAGCAGTTGAAGTGCTAGCAATTTAGCCAAGCTAGCATTCAACCGCTGGGCATGTGGATGGCTGGGAGTATACTTCTTTCGACGGTCCAGCAGCTGAGGCAGGGAAATTTGCCTGCTACAATCGGACGTCGGTGTACTGCAAGTACTTGGTTGTGACTAATTCTACACCTTCAGTCCTCTCAGAGCAGCTTTCAGAGAGGACTGAAGATATAGTGGGGATGGAGATCCCAGCTGATGAGGAGCAAGGAGAGGTCCGCTTTGTTCTTTGGTGTGGGTCTTTTATGTGTGCTTGCCAACGAGCTGCATGGCAGGTCGACATATGTCTGCTCATGCTTGTGGTGCCCAAGCGGCTGATGTTTTGGCCACGCGAGATACGCTTGAGACAAATATTGCAAATAGCAGTGGTGCGATCTGATGCACTCGTCTCAAAAAAGGCCCACACCAAAGAACTTTTGTGATAACGTGCAGAGGCAGCGCCCTGCACAGGCGGAGCTCTGCGGTGTGGTACAGTTGCTGTGCTGGCCTCTAGCTGGCCTCCAGGGGGCATCCTGCCTCGTTGGACATGTGACGCCGCATCCTCCTCCTCCTCCTCCTCCTCTCTCCCTTCAGGCACCCACGTGGAGTCAGTGACCTCATCATCCCCTCCCTCTTCACCACTAGAGCAAACCTGGCAGTAAGCTGCAGCTGGTGGAACAGTACTGCCAGATTGCTGTCCTTCAGCATCCCCTCTCTCTGTGCGCACACTACTGACTTCCTCAAGCTGGGTATCATCATCCGAGCCTTCGAATCGTTGGGCATCCTCCTGGAGCATGTACCCAACACTGTGCTCAAACAGTTCGGGGGACTCCTCAGGAGGACATGGTGGGTCTAGGGAAGGGGTGGCTGATGATGCCATTGAGTACGCGTTGGCAGCTGCTCTGCCAGTACCCTGAGCCTGGGTGAGAGAGGATGAGGAGGATGAGGAGGGCTTGGTCATCCATTCTACCAAGCCTTCGGCATGATGCGGCTCCACATGTCCAGCTGCCGAAAACAAAGACAAGCGTGTCCCATGGCCACGTGCTGATGACGATGCACGACCACGTCCACGGCCAGCACTGTTGTCTCTAGAAACAGAGCCTGCCTGCCCTGTGTTCTTGCCTCGGCACGCTCTGCCTCTCCTTGGCGGTCTTCCAGCCATTGTAGTCGGTAGTGTATATAGTATAAAAAATAGAGCTCCTATGTTTGCTCACAACACACTGTAGGTCCTATGGGTGCTGACACTAACACACTATAGGTACTATGTGTGCTGCTGACAAGAAAATATAGGAGCTCTGTTTGCTGCCACTAACACACTAGAAGTCCTATGGGTGCTGCTGAGAAGAAAATATAGGAGCTCTGTGTGATGCCACTAACACACTAGAAGTCCTATGGGTGCTGCTGAGAAGAAAATATAGGAGCTCTGTGTGATGCCACTAACACACTAGAAGTCCTATTGGTGCTTCTGAGATGAAAATATAGGAGCTCTGTGTGATGCCACTAACACACTAGAAGTCCTATGGGTGCTGCTGAGAAGAAAATATAGGAGCTCTGTGTGATGCCACTAACACACTAGAAGTCCTATTGGTGCTTCTGAGATGAAAATATAGGAGCTCTGTGTGATGCCACTAACACACTAGAAGTCCTATGGGTGCTGCTGAGAAGAAAATATAGGAGCTCTGTGTGATGCCACTAACACACTAGAAGTCCTATGGGTGCTTCTGAGAAGAAAATATAGGAGCTCTGTGTGATGCCACTAACACACTAGAAGTCCTATGGGTGCTGCTGAGAAGAAAATATAGGAGCTCTGTGTGATGCCACTAACACACTAGAAGTCCTATGGGTGCTTCTGAGATGAAAATATAGGAGCTCTGTGTGATGCCACTAACACACTAGAAGTCCTATGGGTGCTGCTGAGAAGAAAATATAGGAGCTCTGTTTGCTGCCACTAACACACTAGAAGTCCTATGGGTGCTGCTGAGAAGAAAATATAGGAGCTCTGTGTGATGCCACTAACACACTAGAAGTCCTATGGGTGCTTCTGAGATGAAAATATAGGAGCTCTGTGTGATGCCACTAACACACTAGAAGTCCTATGGGTGCTGCTGAGAAGAAAATATAGGAGCTCTGTTTGCTGCCACTAACACACTAGAAGTCCTATGGGTGCTGCTGAGAAGAAAATATAGGAGCTCTGTGTGATGCCACTAACACACTAGAAGTCCTATGGGTGCTTCTGAGAAGAAAATATAGGAGCTCTGTGTGATGCCACTAACACACAAGAAGTCCTATGGGTGCTGCTGAGAAGAAAATATAGGAGCTCTGTGTGATGCCACTAACACACTAGAAGTCCTATTGGTGCTTCTGAGAAGAAAATATAGGAGCTCTGTGTGATGCCACTAACACACTAGAAGTCCTATGGGTGCTGCTGAGAAGAAAATATAGGAGCTCTGTGTGATGCCACTAACACACTAGAAGTCCTATTGGTGCTTCTGAGATGAAAATATAGGAGCTCTGTGTGATGCCACTAACACACTAGAAGTCCTATGGGTGCTGCTGAGAAGAAAATATAGGAGCTCTGTGTGATGCCACTAACACACTAGAAGTCCTATGGGTGCTGCTGAGAAGAAAATATAGGAGCTCTGTGTGATGCCACTAACACACTAGAAGTCCTATGGGTGCTTCTGAGAAGAAAATATAGGAGCTCTGTGTGATGCCACTAACACACTAGAAGTCCTATGGGTGCTGCTGAGAAGAAAATATAGGAGCTCTGTGTGATGACACTAACACACTAGAAGTCCTATGGGTGCATCTGAGATGAAAATATAGGAGCTCTGTGTGATGCCACTAACACACTAGAAGTCCTATGGGTGCTGCTGAGAAGAAAATATAGGAGCTCTGTTTGCTGCCACTAACACACTAGAAGTCCTATGGGTGCTGCTGAGAAGAAAATATAGGAGCTGTGTGATGCCACTAACACACTAGAAGTCCTATGGGTGCTTCTGAGATGAAAATATAGGAGCTCTGTGTGATGCCACTAACACACTAGAAGTCCTATGGGTGCTGCTGAGAAGAAAATATAGGAGCTCTGTTTGCTGCCACTAACACACTAGAAGTCCTATGGGTGCTGCTGAGAAGAAAATATAGGAGCTCTGTGTGATGCCACTAACACACTAGAAGTCCTATGGGTGCTTCTGAGAAGAAAATATAGGAGCTCTGTGTGATGCCACTAACACACTAGAAGTCCTATGGGTGCTGCTGAGAAGAAAATATAGGAGCTCTGTGTGATGCCACTAACACACTAGAAGTCCTATTGGTGCTTCTGAGAAGAAAATATAGGAGCTCTGTGTGATGCCACTAACACACTAGAAGTCCTATGGGTGCTGCTGAGAAGAAAATATAGGAGCTCTGTGTGATGCCACTAACACACTAGAAGTCCTATTGGTGCTTCTGAGATGAAAATATAGGAGCTCTGTGTGATGCCACTAACACACTAGAAGTCCTATGGGTGCTGCTGAGAAGAAAATATAGGAGCTCTGTGTGATGCCACTAACACACTAGAAGTCCTATTGGTGCTTCTGAGATGAAAATATAGGAGCTCTGTGTGATGCCACTAACACACTAGAAGTCCTATGGGTGCTGCTGAGAAGAAAATATAGGAGCTCTGTGTGATGCCACTAACACACTAGAAGTCCTATGGGTGCTTCTGAGAAGAAAATATAGGAGCTCTGTGTGATGCCACTAACACACTAGAAGTCCTATGGGTGCTGCTGAGAAGAAAATATAGGAGCTCTGTGTGATGCCACTAACACACTAGAAGTCCTATGGGTGCTTCTGAGATGAAAATATAGGAGCTCTGTGTGATGCCACTAACACACTAGAAGTCCTATGGGTGCTGCTGAGAAGAAAATATAGGAGCTCTGTTTGCTGCCACTAACACACTAGAAGTCCAATGGGTGCTGCTGAGAAGAAAATATAGGAGCTCTGTGTGATGCCACTAACACACTAGAAGTCCTATGGGTGCTTCTGAGAAGAAAATATAGGAGCTCTGTGTGATGCCACTAACACACTAGAAGTCCTATGGGTGCTGCTGAGAAGAAAATATAGGAGCTCTGTGTGATGCCACTAACACACTAGAAGTCCTATGGGTGCTGCTGAGAAGAAAATATAGGAGCTCTGTGTGATGCCACTAACACACTAGAAGTCCTATGGGTGCTGCTGAGAAGAAAATATAGGAGCTCTGTGTGATGCCACTAACACACTAGAAGTCCTATGGGTGCTTCTGAGATGAAAATATAGGAGCTCTGTGTGATGCCACTAACACACTAGAAGTCCTATGGGTGCTGCTGAGAAGAAAATATAGGAGCTCTGTGTGATGCCACTAACACACTAGAAGTCCTATGGATGCTTCTGAGATGAAAATATAGGAGCTCTGTGTGCTGACACTAACACACTAGAAGTCCTATGGGTGCTGCTGAGAAGAAAATATAGGAGCTCTGTTTGCTGCCACTAACACACTAGAAGTCCTATGGGTGCTGCTGAGAAGAAAATATAGGAGCTCTGTGTGATGCCACTAACACACTAGAAGTCCTATGGATACTTCTGAGATGAAAATATAGGAGCTCTGTGTGATGCCACTAACACACTAGAAGTCCTATGGGTGCTTCAGAGATGAAAATATAGGAGCTCTGTTTGCTGCCACTAACACACTAGAAGTCCTATGGGTGCTGCTGAGAAGAAAATATAGGAGCTCTGTGTGATGCCACTAACACACTAGAAGTCCTATGGGTGCTTCTGAGAAGAAAATATAGGAGCTCTGTGTGATGCCACTAACACACTAGAAGTCCTATGGGTGCTGCTGAGAAGAAAATATAGGAGCTCTGTGTGATGCCACTAACACACTAGAAGTCCTATGGGTGCTTCTGAGAAGAAAATATAGGAGCTCTGTGTGATGCCACTAACACACTAGAAGTCCTATGGGTGCTTCTGAGATGAAAATATAGGAGCTCTGTGTGATGCCACTAACACACTAGAAGTCCTATGGGTGCTTCTGAGATGAAAATATAGGAGCTCTGTTTGCTGCCACTAACACACTAGAAGTCCTATGGGTGCTGCTGAGAAGAAAATATAGGAGCTCTGTGTGATGCCACTAACACACTAGAAGTCCTATGGGTGCTTCTGAGAAGAAAATATAGGAGCTCTGTGTGATGCCACTAACACACTAGAAGTCCTATGGGTGCTTCTGAGATGAAAATATAGGAACTCTGTGTGATGCCACTAACACACTAGAAGTCCTATGGGTGCTTCTGAGATGAAAATATAGGAACTCTGTGTGATGCCACTAACACGCTAGAAGTCCTATGGGTGCTGCTGAGAAGAAAATATAGGAGCTCTGTGTGATGCCACTAACACACTAGAAGTCCTATGGGTGCTTCTGAGAAGAAAATATAGGAGCTCTGTGTGATGCCACTAACACACTAGAAGTCCTATGGGTGCTGCTGAGAAGAAAATATAGGAGCTCTGTGTGATGCCACTAACACACTAGAAGTCCTATGGGTGCTTCTGAGATGAAAATATAGGAGCTCTGTGTGATGCCACTAACACACTAGAAGTCCTATGGGTGCTGCTGAGAAGAAAATATAGGAGCTCTGTTTGCTGCCACTAACACACTAGAAGTCCTATGGGTGCTGCTGAGAAGAAAATATAGGAGCTCTGTGTGATGCCACTAACACACTAGAAGTCCTATGGGTGCTTCTGAGAAGAAAATATAGGAGCTCTGTGTGATGCCACTAACACACTAGAAGTCCTATGGGTGCTGCTGAGAATAAAATATAGGAGCTCTGTTTGCTGCCACTAACACACTAGAAGTCCTATGGGTGCTGCTGAGAAGAAAATATAGGAGCTCTGTTTGCTGCCACTAACACACTAGAAGTCCTATGGGTGCTTCTGAGAAGAAAATATAGGAGCTCTGTGTGATGCCACTAACACACTAGAAGTCCTATGGGTGCTTCTGAGATGAAAATATAGGAGCTCTGTGTGATGCCACTAACACACTAGAAGTCCTATGGGTGCTTCTGAGATGAAAATATAGGAGCTCTGTGCGATGCCACTAACACACTAGAAGTCCTATGGGTGCTGCTGAGAAGAAAATATAGGAGCTCTGTGTGATGCCACTAACACACTAGAAGTCCTATGGATGCTTCTGAGATGAAAATATAGGAGCTCTGTGTGCTGACACTAACACACTAGAAGTCCTATGGGTGCTGCTGAGAAGAAAATATAGGAGCTCTGTTTGCTGCCACTAACACACTAGAAGTCCTATGGGTGCTGCTGAGAAGAAAATATAGGAGCTCTGTGTGATGCCACTAACACACTAGAAGTCCTATGGGTGCTTCTGAGAAGAAAATATAGGAGCTCTGTGTGATGCCACTAACACACTAGAAGTCCTATGGGTGCTGCTGAGAAGAAAATATAGGAGCTCTGTGTGATGCCACTAACACACTAGAAGTCCTATGGGTGCTTCTGAGATGAAAATATAGGAGCTCTGTGTGATGCCACTAACACACTAGAAGTCCTATGGGTGCTGCTGAGAAGAAAATATAGGAGCTCTGTTTGCTGCCACTAACACACTAGAAGTCCTATGGGTGCTGCTGAGAAGAAAATATAGGAGCTCTGTGTGATGCCACTAACACACTAGAAGTCCTATGGGTGCTTCTGAGAAGAAAATATAGGAGCTCTGTGTGATGCCACTAACACACTAGAAGTCCTATGGGTGCTGCTGAGAAGAAAATATAGGAGCTCTGTTTGCTGCCACTAACACACTAGAAGTCCTATGGGTGCTGCTGAGAAGAAAATATAGGAGCTCTGTGTGATGCCACTAACACACTAGAAGTCCTATGGGTGCTTCTGAGAAGAAAATATAGGAGCTCTGTGTGATGCCACTAACACACTAGAAGTCCTATGGGTGCTTCTGAGATGAAAATATAGGAGCTCTGTGTGATGCCACTAACACACTAGAAGTCCTATGGGTGCTTCTGAGATGAAAATATAGGAGCTCTGTGTGATGCCACTAACACACTAGAAGTCCTATGGGTGCTGCTGAGAAGAAAATATAGGAGCTCTGTGTGATGCCACTAACACACTAGAAGTCCTATGGATGCTTCTGAGATGAAAATATAGGAGCTCTGTGTGCTGACACTAACACACTAGAAGTCCTATGGGTGCTGCTGAGAAGAAAATATAGGAGCTCTGTTTGCTGCCACTAACACACTAGAAGTCCTATGGGTGCTGCTGAGAAGAAAATATAGGAGCTCTGTGTGATGCCACTAACACACTAGAAGTCCTATTGGTGCTTCTGAGATGAAAATATAGGAGCTCTGTGTGATGCCACTAACACACTAGAAGTCCTATGGGTGCTTCTGAGAAGAAAATATAGGAGCTCTGTGTGATGCCACTAACACACTAGAAGTCCTATTGGTGCTTCTGAGATGAAAATATAGGAGCTCTGTGTGATGCCACTAACACACTAGAAGTCCTATGGGTGCTTCTGAGATGAAAATATAGGAACTCTGTGTGATGCCACTAACACGCTAGAAGTCCTATGGGTGCTGCTGAGAAGAAAATATAGGAGCTCTGTGTGATGCCACTAACACACTAGAAGTCCTATGGGTGCTTCTGAGAAGAAAATATAGGAGCTCTGTGTGATGCCACTAACACACTAGAAGTCCTATGGGTGCTGCTGAGAAGAAAATATAGGAGCTCTGTGTGATGCCACTAACACACTAGAAGTCCTATGGGTGCTTCTGAGATGAAAATATAGGAGCTCTGTGTGATGCCACTAACACACTAGAAGTCCTGTGGGTGCTGCTGAGAAGAAAATATAGGAGCTCTGTTTGCTGCCACTAACACACTAGAAGTCCTATGGGTGCTGCTGAGAAGAAAATATAGGAGCTCTGTGTGATGCCACTAACACACTAGAAGTCCTATGGGTGCTTCTGAGAAGAAAATATAGGAGCTCTGTGTGATGCCACTAACACACTAGAAGTCCTATGGGTGCTGCTGAGAAGAAAATATAGGAGCTCTGTTTGCTGCCACTAACACACTAGAAGTCCTATGGGTGCTGCTGAGAAGAAAATATAGGAGCTCTGTGTGATGCCACTAACACACTAGAAGTCCTATTGGTGCTTCTGAGATGAAAATATAGGAGCTCTGTGTGATGCCACTAACACACTAGAAGTCCTATGGGTGCTTCTGAGAAGAAAATATAGGAGCTCTGTGTGATGCCACTAACACACTCGAAGTCCTATTGGTGCTTCTGAGATGAAAATATAGGAGCTCTGTGTGATGCCACTAACACACTAGAAGTCCTATGGGTGCTGCTGAGAAGAAAATATAGGAGCTCTGTGTGATGCCACTAACACACTAGAAGTCCTATGGGTGCTTCTGAGATGAAAATATAGGAGCTCTGTTTGCTGCCACTAACACACTAGAAGTCCTATGGGTGCTTCTGAGAAGAAAATATAGGAGCTCTGTGTCATGCCACTAACACACTAGAAGTCCTATGGGTGCTGCTGAGAAGAAAATATAGGAGCTCTGTGTGATGCCACTAACACACTAGAAGTCCTATGGGTGCTTCTGAGAAGCAAATATAGGAGCTCTGTGTGATGCCACTAACACACTAGAAGTCCTATGGGTGCTTCTGAGATGAAAATATAGGAGCTCTGTGTGATGCCACTAACACACTAGAAGTCCTATGGGTGCTGCTGAGAAGAAAATATAGGAGCTCTGTGTGATGCCACTAACACACTAGAAGTCCTATGGATGCTTCTGAGATGAAAATATAGGAGCTCTGTGTGCTGACACTAACACACTAGAAGTCCTATGGGTGCTGCTGAGAAGAAAATATAGGAGCTCTGTTTGCTGCCACTAACACACTAGAAGTCCTATGGGTGCTGCTGAGAAGAAAATATAGGAGCTCTGTGTGATGCCACTAACACACTAGAAGTCCTATTGGTGCTTCTGAGATGAAAATATAGGAGCTCTGTGTGATGCCACTAACACACTAGAAGTCCTATGGGTGCTTCTGAGAAGAAAATATAGGAGCTCTGTTTGATGCCACTAACACACTAGAAGTCCTATTGGTGCTTCTGAGATGAAAATATAGGAGCTCTGTGTGATGCCACTAACACACTAGAAGTCCTATGGGTGCTTCTGAGATGAAAATATAGGAACTCTGTGTGATGCCACTAACACGCTAGAAGTCCTATGGGTGCTGCTGAGAAGAAAATATAGGAGCTCTGTGTGATGCCACTAACACACTAGAAGTCCTATGGGTGCTGCTGAGAAGAAAATATAGGAGCTCTGTGTGATGCCACTAACACACTAGAAGTCCTATGGGTGCTTCTGAGATGAAAATATAAAAACTCTGTGTGATGCCACTAACACGCTAGAAGTCCTATGGGTGCTGCTGAGAAGAAAATATAGGAGCTCTGTGTGATGCCACTAACACACTAGAAGTCCTATGGGTGCTGCTGAGAAGAAAATATAGGAACTCTGTGTGATGCCACTAACACACTAGAAGTCCTATGGGTGCTTCTGAGAAGAAAATATAGGAGCTCTGTGTGATGCCACTAACACACTAGAAGTCCTATGGGTGCTGCTGAGAAGAAAATATAGGAGCTCTGTGTGATGCCACTAACACACTAGAAGTCCTATGGGTGCTTCTGAGATGAAAATATAGGAGCTCTGTGTGATGCCACTAACACACTAGAAGTCCTATGGGTGCTGCTGAGAAGAAAATATAGGAGCTCTGTTTGCTGCCACTAACACACTAGAAGTCCTATGGGTGCTGCTGAGAAGAAAATATAGGAGCTCTGTGTGATGCCACTAACACACTAGAAGTCCTATGGGTGCTTCTGAGAAGAAAATATAGGAGCTCTGTGTGATGCCACTAACACACTAGAAGTCCTATGGGTGCTGCTGAGAATAAAATATAGGAGCTCTGTTTGCTGCCACTAACACACTAGAAGTCCTATGGGTGCTGCTGAGAAGAAAATATAGGAGCTCTGTGTGATGCCACTAACACACTAGAAGTCCTATGGGTGCTTCTGAGAAGAAAATATAGGAGCTCTGTGTGATGCCACTAACACACTAGAAGTCCTATGGGTGCTTCTGAGATGAAAATATAGGAGCTCTGTGTGATGCCACTAACACACTAGAAGTCCTATGGGTGCTTCTGAGATGAAAATATAGGAGCTCTGTGTGATGCCACTAACACACTAGAAGTCCTATGGGTGCTGCTGAGAAGAAAATATAGGAGCTCTGTGTGATGCCACTAACACACTAGAAGTCCTATGGATGCTTCTGAGATGAAAATATAGGAGCTCTGTGTGCTGACACTAACACACTAGAAGTCCTATGGGTGCTGCTGAGAAGAAAATATAGGAGCTCTGTTTGCTGCCACTAACACACTAGAAGTCCTATGGGTGCTGCTGAGAAGAAAATATAGGAGCTCTGTGTGATGCCACTAACACACTAGAAGTCCTATTGGTGCTTCTGAGATGAAAATATAGGAGCTCTGTGTGATGCCACTAACACACTAGAAGTCCTATGGGTGCTTCTGAGAAGAAAATATAGGAGCTCTGTGTGATGCCACTAACACACTAGAAGTCCTATTGGTGCTTCTGAGATGAAAATATAGGAGCTCTGTGTGATGCCACTAACACACTAGAAGTCCTATGGGTGCTTCTGAGATGAAAATATAGGAACTCTGTGTGATGCCACTAACACGCTAGAAGTCCTATGGGTGCTGCTGAGAAGAAAATATAGGAGCTCTGTGTGATGCCACTAACACACTAGAAGTCCTATGGGTGCTTCTGAGAAGAAAATATAGGAGCTCTGTGTGATGCCACTAACACACTAGAAGTCCTATGGGTGCTGCTGAGAAGAAAATATAGGAGCTCTGTGTGATGCCACTAACACACTAGAAGTCCTATGGGTGCTTCTGAGATGAAAATATAGGAGCTCTGTGTGATGCCACTAACACACTAGAAGTCCTATGGGTGCTGCTGAGAAGAAAATATAGGAGCTCTGTTTGCTGCCACTAACACACTAGAAGTCCTATGGGTGCTGCTGAGAAGAAAATATAGGAGCTCTGTGTGATGCCACTAACACACTAGAAGTCCTATGGGTGCTTCTGAGAAGAAAATATAGGAGCTCTGTGTGATGCCACTAACACACTAGAAGTCCTATGGGTGCTGCTGAGAAGAAAATATAGGAGCTCTGTTTGCTGCCACTAACACACTAGAAGTCCTATGGGTGCTGCTGAGAAGAAAATATAGGAGCTCTGTGTGATGCCACTAACACACTAGAAGTCCTATTGGTGCTTCTGAGATGAAAATATAGGAGCTCTGTGTGATGCCACTAACACACTAGAAGTCCTATGGGTGCTTCTGAGAAGAAAATATAGGAGCTCTGTGTGATGCCACTAACACACTAGAAGTCCTATTGGTGCTTCTGAGATGAAAATATAGGAGCTCTGTGTGATGCCACTAACACACTAGAAGTCCTATGGGTGCTGCTGAGAAGAAAATATAGGAGCTCTGTGTGATGCCACTAACACACTAGAAGTCCTATGGGTGCTTCTGAGATGAAAATATAGGAGCTCTGTTTGCTGCCACTAACACACTAGAAGTCCTATGGGTGCTTCTGAGAAGAAAATATAGGAGCTCTGTGTCATGCCACTAACACACTAGAAGTCCTATGGGTGCTGCTGAGAAGAAAATATAGGAGCTCTGTGTGATGCCACTAACACACTAGAAGTCCTATGGGTGCTTCTGAGAAGAAAATATAGGAGCTCTGTGTGATGCCACTAACACACTAGAAGTCCTATGGGTGCTTCTGAGATGAAACTATAGGAGCTCTGTTTGCTGCCACTAACACACTAGAAGTCCTATGGGTGCTGCTGAGAAGAAAATATAGGAGCTCTGTTTGCTGCCACTAACACACTAGAAGTCCTATGGGTGCTGCTGAGAAGAAAATATAGGAGCTCTGTTTGCTGCCACTAACACACTAGAAGTCCTATGGGTGCTACTGAGAATAAAATATAGGAGCTCTGTGTGATGCCACTAACACACTAGAAGTCCTATGGATGCTGCTGAGAAGAAAATATAGGAGCTCTGTGTGATGCCACTAACACACTAGAAGTCCTATGGGTGCTTCTGAGAAGAAAATATAGGAGCTCTGTGTGATTCCACTAACACACTAGAAGTCCTATTGGTGCTTCTGAGATGAAAATATAGGAGCTCTGTGTGATGCCACTAACACACTAGAAGTCCTATGGGTGCTTCTGAGAAGAAAATATAGGAGCTCTGTGTGATGCCACTAACACACTTAAAGTCCTATGGGTGCTGCTGAGAAGAAAATATAGGAACTCTGTGTGATGCCACTAACACACTAGAAGTCCTATGGGTGCTTCTGAGAAGAAAATATAGGAGCTCTATGTGATGCCACTAACACACTAGAAGTCCTATGGGTGCTTCTGAGAAGAAAATATAGGAGCTCTGTGTGATGCCACTAACACACTAGAAGTCCTATGGGTGCTGCTGAGAAGAAAATATAGGAGCTCTGTTTGCTGCCACTAACACACTAGAAGTCCTATGGGTGCTTCTGAGAAGAAAATATAGGAGCTCTGTTTGCTGCCACTAACACACTAGAAGTCCTATGGGTGCTTCTGAGAAGAAAATATAGGAGCTCTGTTTGCTGCCACTAACACACTAGAAGTCCTATGGGTGCTGCTGAGAAGAAAATATAGGAGCTCTGTTTGCTGCCACTAACACACTAGAAGTCCTATGGGTGCTTCTGAGATGAAAATATAGGAGCTCTGTGTGATGCCACTAACACACTAGAAGTCCTATGGGTGCTTCTGAGAAGAAAATATAGGAGCTCTGTGTGATGCCACTAACACACTAGAAGTCCTATGGGTGCTGCTGAGAAGAAAATATATGAGCTCTGTTTGCTGCCACTAACACACTAGAAGTCCTATGGGTGCTGCTGAGATGAAAATATAGGAGCTCTGTTTGCTGCCACTAACACACTAGAAGTCCTATGGGTGCTGCTGAGAAGAAAATATAGGAGCTCTGTGTGATGCCACTAACACACTAGAAGTCCTATGGGTGCTTCTGAGAAGAAAATATAGGAGCTCTGTGTGATGCCACTAACACACTAGAAGTCCTATGGGTGCTGCTGAGAATAAAATATAGGAGCTCTGTTTGCTGCCACTAACACACTAGAAGTCCTATGGGTGCTGCTGAGAATAAAATATAGGAGCTCTGTTTGCTGCCACTAACACACTAGAAGTCCTATGGGTGCTTCTGAGAAGAAAATATAGGAGCTCTGTGTGATGCCACTAACACACTAGAAGTCCTATGGGTGCTTCTGAGATGAAAATATAGGAGCTCTGTGTGATGCCACTAACACACTAGAAGTCCTATGGGTGCTTCTGAGATGAAAATATAGGAGCTCTGTGTGATGCCACTAACACACTAGAAGTCCTATGGGTGCTGCTGAGAAGAAAATATAGGAGCTCTGTGTGATGCCACTAACACACTAGAAGTCCTATGGATGCTTCTGAGATGAAAATATAGGAGCTCTGTGTGCTGACACTAACACACTAGAAGTCCTATGGGTGCTGCTGAGAAGAAAATATAGGAGCTCTGTGTGATGCCACTAACACACTAGAAGTCCTATGGGTGCTTCTGAGAAGAAAATATAGGAGCTCTGTGTGATGCCACTAACACACTAGAAGTCCTATGGGTGCTGCTGAGAAGAAAATATAGGAGCTCTGTGTGATGCCACTAACACACTAGAAGTCCTATGGGTGCTTCTGAGAAGAAAATATAGGAGCTCTGTGTGATGCCACTAACACACTAGAAGTCCTATGGGTGCTGCTGAGAAGAAAATATAGGAGCTCTGTGTGATGCCACTAACACACTAGAAGTCCTATGGGTGCTTCTGAGATGAAAATATAGGAGCTCTGTGTGATGCCACTAACACACTAGAAGTCCTATGGGTGCTGATGAGAAGAAAATATAGGAGCTCTGTTTGCTGCCACTAACACACTAGAAGTCCTATGGGTGCTGCTGAGAAGAAAATATAGGAGCTCTGTGTGATGCCACTAACACACTAGAAGTCCTATGGGTGCTTCTGAGAAGAAAATATAGGAGCTCTGTGTGATGCCACTAACACACTAGAAGTCCTATGGGTGCTGCTGAGAATAAAATATAGGAGCTCTGTTTGCTGCCACTAACACACTAGAAGTCCTATGGGTGCTGCTGAGAAGAAAATATAGGAGCTCTGTGTGATGCCACTAACACACTAGAAGTCCTATGGGTGCTTCTGAGAAGAAAATATAGGAGCTCTGTGTGATGCCACTAACACACTAGAAGTCCTATGGGTGCTTCTGAAATGAAAATTTAGGAGCTCTGTGTGATGCCACTAACACACTAGAAGTCCTATGGGTGCTTCTGAGATGAAAATATAGGAGCTCTGTGTGATGCCACTAACACACTAGAAGTCCTATGGGTGCTGCTGAGAAGAAAATATAGGAGCTCTGTGTGATGCCACTAACACACTAGAAGTCCTATGGATGCTTCTGAGATGAAAATATAGGAGCTCTGTGTGCTGACACTAACACACTAGAAGTCCTATGGGTGCTGCTGAGAAGAAAATATAGGAGCTCTGTGTGAAGCCACTAACACACTAGAAGTCCTATGGGTGCTGCTGAGAAGAAAATATAGGAGCTCTGTGTGATGCCACTAACACACTAGAAGTCCTATTGGTGCTTCTGAGATGAAAATATAGGAGCTCTGTGTGATGCCACTAACACACTAGAAGTCCTATGGGTGCTTCTGAGAAGAAAATATAGGAGCTCTGTGTGATGCCACTAACACACTAGAAGTCCTATTGGTGCTTCTGAGATGAAAATATAGGAGCTCTGTGTGATGCCACTAACACACTAGAAGTCCTATGGGTGCTTCTGAGATGAAAATATAGGAACTCTGTGTGATGCCACTAACACGCTAGAAGTCCTATGGGTGCTGCTGAGAAGAAAATATAGGAGCTCTGTGTGATGCCACTAACACACTAGAAGTCCTATGGGTGCTTCTGAGAAGAAAATATAGGAGCTCTGTGTGATGCCACTAACACACTAGAAGTCCTATGGGTGCTGCTGAGAAGAAAATATAGGAGCTCTGTGTGATGCCACTAACACACTAGAATTCCTATGGGTGCTTCTGAGATGAAAATATAGGAGCTCTGTGTGATGCCACTAACACACTAGAAGTCCTATGGGTGCTGCTGAGAAGAAAATATAGGAGCTCTGTTTGCTGCCACTAACACACTAGAAGTCCTATGGGTGCTGCTGAGAAGAAAATATAGGAGCTCTGTGTGATGCCACTAACACACTAGAAGTCCTATGGGTGCTTCTGAGAAGAAAATATAGGAGCTCTGTGTGATGCCACTAACACACTAGAAGTCCTATGGGTGCTGCTGAGAATAAAATATAGGAGCTCTGTTTGCTGCCACTAACACACTAGAAGTCCTATGGGTGCTGCTGAGAAGAAAATATAGGAGCTCTGTGTGATGCCACTAACACACTAGAAGTCCTATGGGTGCTTCTGAGAAGAAAATATAGGAGCTCTGTGTGATGCCACTAACACACTAGAAGTCCTATGGGTGCTTCTGAGATGAAAATATAGGAGCTCTGTGTGATGCCACTAACACACTAGAAGTCCTATGGGTGCTTCTGAGATGAAAATATAGGAGCTCTGTGTGATGCCACTAACACACTAGAAGTCCTATGGGTGCTGCTGAGAAGAAAATATAGGAGCTCTGTGTGATGCCACTAACACACTAGAAGTCCTATGGATGCTTCTGAGATGAAAATATAGGAGCTCTGTGTGCTGACACTAACACACTAGAAGTCCTATGGGTGCTGCTGAGAAGAAAATATAGGAGCTCTGTTTGCTGCCACTAACACACTAGAAGTCCTATGGGTGCTGCTGAGAAGAAAATATAGGAGCTCTGTGTGATGCCACTAACACACTAGAAGTCCTATTGGTGCTTCTGAGATGAAAATATAGGAGCTCTGTGTGATGCCACTAACACACTAGAAGTCCTATGGGTGCTTCTGAGAAGAAAATATAGGAGCTCTGTGTGATGCCACTAACACACTAGAAGTCCTATTGGTGCTTCTGAGATGAAAATATAGGAGCTCTGTGTGATGCCACTAACACACTAGAAGTCCTATGGGTGCTGCTGAGAAGAAAATATAGGAGCTCTGTGTGATGCCACTAACACACTAGAAGTCCTATGGGTGCTTCTGAGATGAAAATATAGGAGCTCTGTTTGCTGCCACTAACACACTAGAAGTCCTATGGGTGCTTCTGAGAAGAAAATATAGGAGCTCTGTGTGATGCCACTAACACACTAGAAGTCCTATGGGTGCTGCTGAGAAGAAAATATAGGAGCTCTGTGTGATGCCACTAACACACTAGAAGTCCTATGGGTGCTTCTGAGAAGAAAATATAGGAGCTCTGTGTGATGCCACTAACACACTAGAAGTCCTATGGGTGCTGCTGAGATGAAACTATAGGAGCTCTGTTTGCTGCCACTAACACACTAGAAGTCCTATGGGTGCTGCTGAGAAGAAAATATAGGAGCTCTGTTTGCTGCCACTAACACACTAGAAGTCCTATGGGTGCTGCTGAGAAGAAAATATAGGAGCTCTGTTTGCTGCCACTAACACACTAGAAGTCCTATGGGTGCTGCTGAGAAGAAAATATAGGAGCTCTGTGTGATGCCACTAACACACTAGAAGTCCTATGGGTGCTGCTGAGAAGAAAATATAGGAGCTCTGTGTGATGCCACTAACACACTAGAAGTCCTATGGGTGCTGCTGAGAAGAAAATATAGGAGCTCTGTTTGCTGCCACTAACACACTAGAAGTCCTATGGGTGCTACTGAGAATAAAATATAGGAGCTCTGTGTGATGCCACTAACACACTAAAAGTCCTATGGATGCTGCTGAGAAGAAAATATAGGAGCTCTGTGTGATGCCACTAACACACTAGAAGTCCTATGGGTGCTTCTGAGAAGAAAATATAGGAGCTCTGTGTGATTCCACTAACACACTAGAAGTCCTATTGGTGCTTCTGAGATTAAAATATAGGAGCTCTGTGTGATGCCACTAACACACTAGAAGTCCTATGGGTGCTTCTGAGAAGAAAATATAGGAGCTCTGTGTGATGCCACTAACACACTTAAAGTCCTATGGGTGCTGCTGAGAAGAAAATATAGGAACTCTGTGTGATGCCACTAACACACTAGAAGTCCTATGGGTGCTTCTGAGAAGAAAATATAGGAGCTCTATGTGATGCCACTAACACACTAGAAGTCCTATGGGTGCTTCTGAGAAGAAAATATAGGATCTCTGTGTGATGCCACTAACACACTAGAAGTCCTATGGGTGCTGCTGAGAAGAAAATATAGGAGCTCTGTTTGCTGCCACTAACACACTAGAAGTCCTATGGGTGCTTCTAAAAAGAAGAAAATATAGGAGCTCTGTTTGCTGCCACTAACACACTAGAAGTCCTGTGGGTGCTCCTGAGAAGAAAATATAGGAGCTCTGTTTGCTGCCACTAACACACTAGAAGTCCTATGGGTGCTGCTGAGAAGAAAATATAGGAGCTCTGTGTGATGCCACTAGCACACTAGAAGTCCTATGGGTGCTGCTGAGATGAAAATATAGGAGCTCTGTGTGATGCCACTAACACACTAGAAGTCCTATGGGTGCTTCTGAGATGAAAATATAGGAGCTCTGTTTGCTGCCACTAACACACTAGAAGTCCTATGGGTGCTGCTGAGAAGAAAATATAGGAGCTCTGTTTGCTGCCACTAACACACTAGAAGTCCTATGGGTGCTTCTGAGATGAAAATATAGGAGCTCTGTGTGAAGCCACTAACACACTAGAAGTCCTATGGGTGCTGCTGAGAAGAAAATATAGGAGCTCTGTGTGATGCCACTAACACACTAGAAGTCCTATGGGTGCTGCTGAGAAGAAAATATAGGAGCTCTGTGTGATGCCACTAACACACTAGAAGTCCTATGGGTGCTGCTGAGATGAAAATATAGGAGCTCTGTGTGATGCCACTAACACACTAGAAGTCCTATGGGTGCTTCTGAGAAGAAAATATAGGAGCTCTGTTTGCTGCCACTAACACACTAGAAGTCCTATGGGTGCTGCTGAGAAGAAAATATAGGAACTCTGTGTGATGCCACTAACACACTAGAAGTCCTATGGGTGCTTCTGAGATGAAAATATAGGAGCTCTGTGTGATGCCACTAACACACTAGAAGTCCTATGGGTGCTGCTGAGAAGAAAATATAGGAGCTCTGTTTGCTGCCTCTAACACACTAGAAGTCCTATGGGTGCTGCTGAGAAGAAAATATAGGAGCTCTGTGTGATGCCACTAACACACTAGAAGTCCTATGGGTGCTGCTGAGAAGAAAATATAGGAGCTCTGTGTGATGCCACTAACACACTAGAAGTCCTATGGGTGCTGCTGAGAAGAAAATATAGGAGCTCTGTGTGATGCCACTAACACACTAGAAGTCCTATGGGTGCTGCTGAGATGAAAATATAGGAGCTCTGTGTGATGCCACTAACACACTAGAAGTCCTATGGGTGCTGCTGAGAAGAAAATATAGGAGCTCTGTTTGCTGCCACTAACACACTAGAAGTCCTATGGGTGCTGCTGAGAAGAAAATATAGGAGCTCTGTGTGATGCCACTAACACACTAGAAGTCCTATGGGTGCTGCTGAGAAGAAAATATAGGAGCTCTGTTTGCTGCCACTAACACACTAGAAGTCCTATGGATGCTGCTGAGAAGAAAATATAGGAGCTCTGTGTGATGCCACTAACACACTAGAAGTCCTATGGATGCTGCTGAGAAGAAAATATAGGAGCTCTGTTTGCTGCCACTAACACACTAGAAGTCCTATGGGTGCTTCTGAGATGAAAATATAGGAGCTCTGTTTGCTGCCACTAACACACTAGAAGTCCTATGGGTGCTGCTGAGAAGAAAATATAGGAGCTCTGTGTGATGCCACTAACACACTAGAAGTCCTATAGGTGCTTCTGAGATGAAAATATAGGAGCTCTGTGTGATGCCACTAACACACTAGAAGTCCTATGGGTGCTGCTGAGAAAAAAATATAGGAGCTCTGTGTGATGCCACTAACACACTAGAAGTCCTATGGGTGCTGCTGAGAAGAAAATATAGGAGCTCTGTGTGATGCCACTAACACACTAGAAGTCCTATGGGTGCTTCTGAGAAGAAAATATAGGAGCTCTGTTTGCTGCCACTAACACACTAGAAGTCCTATGGGTGCTGCTGAGAATAAAATATAGGAGCTCTGTGTGATGCCACTAACACACTAGAAGTCCTATGGGTGCTGCTGAGAAGAAAATATAGGAGCTCTGTTTGCTGCCACTAACACACTAGAAGTCCTATGGGTGCTGCTGAGAAGAAAATATAGGAGCTCTGTGTGATGCCACTAACACACTAGAAGTCCTATGGGTGCTTCTGAGATGAAAATATAGGAGCTCTGTTTGCTGCCACTAACACACTAGAAGTCCTATGGGTGCTGCTGAGAAGAAAATATAGGAGCTCTGTGTGATGCCACTAACACACTAGAAGTCCTATGGGTGCTTCTGAGATGAAAATATAGGAACTCTGTGTGATGCCACTAACACATTAGAAGTCCTATGGGTGCTGCTGAGAAGAAAATATAGGAGCTGTGTGTGATGCCACTAACACACTAGAAGTCCTATGGGTGCTGCTGAGAAGAAAATATAGGAGCTCTGTGTGATGCCACTAACACACTAGAAGTCCTATGGGTGCTGCTGAGAAGAAAATATAGGAGCTCTGTGTGATGCCACTAACACACTAGAAGTCCTATGGGTGCTTCTGAGAAGAAAATATAGGAGCTCTGTGTGATGCCACTAACACACTAGAAGTCCTATGGGTGCTTCTGAGATGAAAATATAGGAGCTCTGTGTGATGCCACTAACACACTAGAAGTCCTATGGGTGCTGCTGAGAAGAAAATATAGGAGCTCTGTTTGCTGCCACTAACACACTAGAAGTCCTATGGGTGCTTCTGAGAAGAAAATATAGGAGCTCTGTGTGATGCCACTAACACACTAGAAGTCCTATGGGTGCTGCTGAGAAGAAAATATAGGAGCTCTGTTTGCTGCCACTAACACACTAGAAGTCCTATGGGTGCTTCTGAGATGAAAATATAGGAGCTCTGTGTGATGCCACTAACACACTAGAAGTCCTATGGGTGCTGCTGAGAAGAAAATATAGGAGCTCTGTTTGCTGCCACTAACACACTAGAAGTCCTATGGGTGCTGCTGAGAAGAAAATATAGGAGCTATGTGTGATGCCACTAACACACTAGAAGTCCTATGGGTGCTGCTGAGAAGAAAATATAGGAGCTCTGTGTGATGCCACTAACACACTAGAAGTCCTATGGGTGCTGCTGAGATGAAAATATAGGAACTCTGTTTGCTGCCACTAACACACTAGAAGTCCTATGGGTGCTGCTGAGAAGAAAATATAGGAGCTCTGTGTGATGCCACTAACACACTAGAAGTCCTATGGGTGCTGCTGAGAAGAAAATATAGGAGCTCTGTTTGCTGCCACTAACACGCTAGAAGTCCTATGGGTGCTGCTGAGAAGAAAATATAGGAGCTCTGTTTGCTGCCACTAACACACTAGAAGTCCTATGGGTGCTGCTGAGAAGAAAATATAGGAGCTCTGTTTGCTGCCACTAACACACTAGAAGTCCTATGGGTGCTGCTGAGAAGAAAATATAGGAGCTCTGTTTGCTGCCACTAACACACTAGAAGTCCTATGGGTGCTGCTGAGAAGAAAATATAGGAGCTCTGTTTGCTGCCACTAACACACTAGAAGTCCTATGGGTGCTGCTGAGAAGAAAATATAGGAGCTCTGTTTGCTGCCACTAACACACTAGAAGTCCTATGGGTGCTGTTGGGGTGCAATGCTGTGCTAACAGCACTGCGGTTGGTACTACTGCAATACTGTACTAACAGTAAGCCCGCACCAGACTAATCCCCAGCAGCAGCTAATAACACACTAACTGTGCAATCAGCAGCAATGAACGATCAATGACTTAGGTAGCAATGGTTTAGCAAAGAAATAGCCAATGGTTTAGCAAAGAAGAGCAAATCTTTCAGTATCAAGCAAAGACAGAATCAGCAGACTGATCTCTCCTAAAGCCGGAACTCATGTGACCGGGGCCGACGGCGTGGCGGCCTTTTAAATGGTGGGGCGTGTACTAAAGCCCCTGAGCTGTAATTGGCTACAGGCGTCCTGCCTGTAGCCAATTATTGCTCTCCGAGTTTCAGGCGCTGTGATTGGCCAAGCATGCGGGGTCACAGTGCATGCTTGGCCAATCATCAGCCAGCAATGCACTGCGCCGGCCGCGCCAGCCGCAATGCATTGCGGGGCCGCTCGCATCACACGAATGTGATGCGAACGGCCCAAATAGTTCTGGGCTCGCCGAGCGAGCGAACGCCCGGTGCTCGATTCGAACGTGGGTTTGAATCGAGCATCGGGCCCATCCCTAATCAGGACTACACAAGGAAGGAAACGGGAAGTCGAGAACTTTGAAATTCAGCCAGGAGGAGAAGTGAAACCACAGACACAGAAACCTGCTGGTAAGGAGGTAAGTTACAAAGGAGGTAAGTTACAAATAAACTAACAGTGGGATTGTGAACTATTTACATGCACAATGCATCTGTTGTTTTGGGGAGGAAAATCTGGAGTTCTTCTTTAATGAATCCTTTAAAAATCATTTTTTATTTAAATGGCTAGGGGGATACTTGTGTATTTGGAGTGCTGTTTTATTTATTGCATCTTCATATAACAAAAAGCTTCGTTAGATATATATATTCAGTTTTTAAGAATGATAATCAGTAAATATTGTTAAAATCTCTAAAAGCATTTTAAAGAAAAAAAAATCTGTGAACTGCATATTTGTCTAATTACTGTAAATCAGATTATTCTTCTGATTCATATTAACAAAATTCAGCAGACGTCACCTCATTGTCAAATTGTCACAACTTGTCATGTAGGCTACTAAATCTCCAAAACTCAAGCTTTGTGGGCCAATTAACAGATCTTGTTTTCTGACCAAATAAAACACTAATTGGTAAGCATAATAAGCAAACATTATAATAATGATGTTTTTCTTGCTGCATATCAGAAACCGATTCATTTCAAAATATTAATCTTGAATTAGGAAAGTTTCCACATCTCTCCAAAGACATGGTTTATAATATTGAGTGTGAGCCAATATTTAGAAATAAACTTCCTTTTCATATGTTATAAAGCTAAAAATAAAGCTACAGCAAAACCAAATAATTGTAATAAAAGCATGTCTAACAAGACTTTTAAATATATACAGTGTATACTGTATATATATAGCGATACCCCCAACTTAAGAGAGCCGCTGGTAATATTTCGGGCTCTGTACACTGCACTGTCAACCCCCGGCAATCTACTCTATCCTCTCGTGGCACAGCTAGTCTAGAGGGTGATAAAATCACAATCCCTCTGTCATTCTCTATGACACAAAACCACAATAAGGCACACAGTGATGAAGCAGCACAGTAATTGACACAGATAACCAATATACTTAACTATAAGGCTTTTACTGTAACCAAAGGTATGATAAAAGCACAGCATACAATAACACATGCAGAGCCCTGCAATAACACTTAGCAATACTGTAAGGTGTTCAAGACTGTTAAACAAGAGTATATAGCTGTTTGCAGCTCCCTGCAATAAACAGTATTCAAACAAGCAGAATAGACATATATTGCTATGCAACTCTAACGCTGCCCTTTTTCAGCTACTTCCCCTCGTGGGCAGACTGACGCCCAGCAATGTCTACCTATGCAGTCAGGCCTGACTGAACTAAATGGAAGTTCTGTAAAGGAATCTTCGCTAGCAAAACTCGGTGGTGCACTTGATGAACAAACTTTGTAATCCAACAGGGTAGTAGAGATACAGTATTTTGTCTGTGAGCAAGTGCTCTCTCACCAACCGGACCAGTCCAAGTCCGTCTCCTCCGCCGATACGTCTAGGCACATGGATCCATCGACATCCGGGTCTTCGGTCCTCCTGGTACAGTACAGCAAGGATGAAAAGATGTCCCTCAGGTTCTGCTAGGCTGGCGGAGGGCTCTTTGGAGATGTGCAAGGCCCCTTTCCTTACACCAGCAGCAGGTTCACATAGGGATACTCTTGCAAGCAGGGCGGTGTTCCAAAGAGAAAGAATGGGCTCCGCCTCTCCCTTATAACCCCCCCCCCCCCCCCCCCCAGGAGTCTCTGTGTGGAGCAAAGCACCCTGGATGTCACATTGTCTGCTGGGTAACGTAGTATACCCTGCTACATATATATATACTGTATATATAATATCTAATAGCTTTTTTGAAATGCAAACCAGAAAGTGTTTGAGATTTACTGATTTAAATGTTATAGTACTGGATACTAGATATAAGGTTATGCAATGTAGTGCTCTGGGACTTACTTTCTAAAAATAAGCCTTAGCAGAAGGTCATGCTGAGTATACATATTAAACGATTTTTTGTTAACAATTTCACTTCCTGGTGTAAACACTTACTTAAAGCGGAGGTCCACACTAAAAAAAAAAAAAAATTGCCAAAAAGGCTACAAAAAATTAGAAAAAAATAAAATTGTTATACTTACCAGAAATGGTTGTTACTAGGCAAATCGTTCTAATCTGCCACTTCCTGGTCCGCGGTGGTCTTATTTCTTCTCCTCCTCACGCTGCCTCCTGGGAAATGTGGAGCGGTGTCTTCTGGGACCTTGTGTGTGTCCCAGGAGACATCCGCCCATTCACATAGCGCTGCGCGAGTTGCGCAACGCTTCACTTCCTGATTCCCTCACCGAGGATGGCGGCGGGGCAGCCGAGACCCGAGCAATTGCTCGTCTTCGGCTGCCGACATCACGGGTAATTGTCCTTATTAAAAGTCAGCAGCTACAGTGTTTGTAGCTGCTGACTTTAAATTATTATTTTTTAACGCCAAGCCTCTGCTTTAATGTGTCTCTGCTTCGTGTTTTATAAATAAATACATTTCACATTTTCACATTTGTAGCGCAGGAGCAGCTTGGTGCTCTGTTCGTTGCTGTGACTCGGTGATTGACCTCAGCCTTTTTGACACATCAGGTTAAGCAATAAGGATGTTGCACTACTATTAATAGCACAAGTATAAATATCCTTCACACACGACAGTTCAGTATCAGGAAGCAAACACCATACTGGCTAGGAATAAAGAAATGTATTGTATTGTAATGAATAAAAGTGGATGGCAACATGTACAAAAAAGAACAACTAGAATGTAAATCAAACACAATACTGTAGACAAAGACGTTACTACATTTCTGGCATAAGTACTGTATCTATATGGCTAGAATAATCTATATCCAGGAATATTCAAAGCAGCAGTAAACAATGGCACAGATAACATTAACAGCAATGGAAATCAGTGCTGTAATAACTTTTCTGCGACCAGTATGCCATACTGCCTAGAGTGCACTCTATTACAATGGCTATTCTAAGACCCAGACCTTTCTACAGAGGTATCCCTTTTTATAGGCAGCAAGTGACGTCCCTGTAGAGCAGCTATCTGAGGAAACAGTCCTTTGCCATAGGTCTTTGGCTGGCTAGTGTTGGGGCCCAGTCTTTACGGTGGTGCTCATAAGTACTGTCCCAGTACAGTCTGCATGCAGTAGTAGAGGCTGCTAGTCGAATATCCAGTCCATATGTGCTCAGTCTTTGCTAGCAGCAACAGGTTAATGGCAGTAGTTCCCTCTCACCAGTCCCAGTGACACAGCAGCTCTGGTCCCACTGTTCAGATATCAGTCTGCTTCAAAGCTGTCTGGAGCGACAACAGTCCTCATCATCCAGCGTAACAGCGCTCCATTTTCTGTCTCAGCTGCAGGCTTGTAGAAGGTTCATGTTCACACAGGAATAAGGCTATGCACACATCAGTCCCCTTGTAGCAAAGAAAAAGATGCCCTGTCAGCATTGGAAAATACAGATCTCGCTCCTTTATTACACTCTTTCCCTGGGTATTGAAGTCCAATGGCCCATAGACTTCCACAGTATGACTCCTCTCCTGGACTTCAACTCCCACAGTTCAAGGCAGCCAGCATTCAAGTCCCTTGAGCTCCTTTTTCTCGCCAGCTCCCCTGCTGAGTGGAGGTGCAATAATGTTAATCCAGGGCTTGACAAATTTGCTTGGAATCTAGGAGCCAGCTAAAAAAGTTAGGAGCCAGGTTTTCTTTTTAACGACCAATGTGTGCAGAAGCGAACGCATACGCGAGTAGCGCTCGCATATGAAAGCAGTGTTTAAACAACACATGTGAGGTATCGCCGCGATTGGTAGAGCGAGAGCAATAATTCTAGCCCTAGACATCCTCTGTAACTCAAAACATGCAACCTGTAGAATTTTTAAAAATGTAATCTATGGAGATTTTAAAGGGTAAAAGTTTGTCGCCATTCCACGAGCGGACGCAATTTTGAAGCGTGACATGTTGGGTATCAAATTTACTCGGCGTAACATTATCTTTAACAATATAAAAAAAAATTTGGCTAACTTTACTGTTGTCTTATTTTTTAATTTAAAAAAGTGTATTTTTTTCCTCAAAAAAGTGTGCTTGTAAGACCGCTGCGCAAATACGGTGTGACAGAAAGTATTGCAACGACCGCCATTTTATTCTCTAGGGTGTTAGAATAAAATATATATATAATGTTTGGGGGTTAACTTCTAAGTAAAGGGAAGGAGATGGGCAGGCAGTGAAACAGGCAAGCATTGCTGGTTGACTTGTCATACCAACGGCCACTACAAGATGGCGCCAGAGTGCAGAATGAAGCCTAGGCCTGCAGAAGGCCGCAAAGCCGCGGCCTAAATTAACGGCCGGTGATGTAAAAAATGTCTCGACCCATGCAGGATCTCGACCGCGTCACTTTCTGTGCACCTACGTCACAAACACAGCTGATTCCGGGCTCATCTGCGCATGCGCGGCTTCACCGCACCTATACCGCGCATGCGCAGAAGCCCATTTCGGTCCGTGAAAATTCTAGACTCGAGCGGGCGGGCGGAGGCGTTGCGAATTGCTCAACATCGTCGCCAGCACCGCCTCCAGCCCCGCCCCCAACACGCCCCTAGCCTGCTCTGGAGAAGGGGGCGGACAAGCTAGCCACTTAACACTGTGGACCGAGGTCGACATAAAATATAGTGGTGCACCGCCTCCAGCCCCTAGCCTGCTCTGCTGAAGTGGGGCGGGCCCCGTGTATAGCACTGTATATATGAATGGCAGGTCCATCAAAAATATAGAGCTTTGCCTGTGGGAGGGGCCAAGCCTTTGCATCAAATAACTCATCAAATAAACTGAACCCCCCCCCATTCAATTGCAGCCTCACTGTGCCCGTCAAACGCAAACGCTGTGCCCATCAAACGCAACCGCTGCGCCCATCAAATGCAGCCACTGCACCCAGCAAACGCAACCGCTGTGCCCGTCAAACACAAACGCTGTGCCCGTCAAACACAACCGCTGTGCCCGTTAAACGCAACCGCTGTGCCCATCAAACGCAACCGCTGTGCCCATCAAATGCAGCCACTGCACCCAGCAAACGCAACCGCTGTGCCCGTCAAACGCAAACGCTGTGCCCGTCAAACGCAAACGCTGTGCCCGTCAAAAGCAGCCACTGTGCCCATCAAGTGCAGCCACTGTGCCCGTCAAATGCAGCCACTGCGCCCAGCAAACGCAGCCACTGTGCCTGTCAAACGCAGTCACTGTGCCCGTCAAACGCAGCCACTGTGCATCAAATGCAGCCACTGTGCATCAAACGCAGCCACTGTACCCATCAATTGCTGCCAGATTGTCAAGCCGTAGCTGTGCTCCCTGGGAATAAGCTGATCGCCCATCCGTGCTGTTGGAGGGAGGCCAGACGACCATAAATGAGGGACCTGCAGACTTGGTCATGGTAAGTGAGACCATCCCATATCCCACTCCATCTTCCCCGAGGACAGGGACCTCCTCCCCCCAAGACAGAGACCCCCTTCTACCCCCTAAAATGGAGAGGGAAATCTCCTCCCCCCTGAGGACAGGGACCCCTTCTCTCCTGGGAACAGGGACTCCCTTCTCTCCCGGGGACAGGGACTCCCTTCTCTCCTGGGGACAGGGACCCCCGAAGACAGAGACCCCCTTCTCCCCCCTGAGGACAGGGAAACCTTCTCCCCCCTGAGGACAGGGACCCCTTCTCTCCTGGGGACAGGGACTCCCTTCTCTCCTGGGGACAGTCTCCTGGGGACAGGGACTCCCTTCTCTCCTTGGGACAGGGACTTCCTTCTCTCCTTGGGACAGGGACTCCCTTCTCTCCTTGGCACAGGGACTCCCTTCTCTCCTGGGAACAGGGACTCCCTTCTCTCCTGGGGACAGGGACTCCCTTCTCTCCTGGGGACAGGGACTCCCTTCTCTCCTGGGGACAGGGACTCCCTTCTCTCCTGGAGACAGGGACCCCCTCCCCCCCAAGACAGAGACCCCCTTCTCCCCCCTGAGGACAGGGAAACCTTCTCCCCCTGAGGACAGGGACCCCTTCTTTCCTGGGGACAGGGACTCCCTTCTCTCCTGGGGACAGGGACTCCCTTCTCCTCTGGGTACAGGGACACCTTCTCCCCTGGAAACAGGGACCCTCTGGGTCACTCACCTGGGAACAGGAACTCCTCCTCTCCTGGGGACAGGGACCCCGTTCTCCCCTGGGGACAGGGACCCCCTTCTCACTCTGGGGCAGGGATCCTATCTCACCTGGGGGCAGGAACTCCATCTCACCTGGGGGCAGGAACTCCATCTCACCTGGGGGCAGGAACTCCATCTCCCCTGGTAACGGGGACTTCATCTCACCTAGGGATCCCATTTTCCCTAGGGATCAGGACTCCACCTCCCCTAAGAACAGGAACCTGATCACCCTGTTTGTGCCAACCTCACTGCCCTGCCTGCCATGTGTCCTGTGTGAGGGCCCTTCTGTGACAGCTCTTATCAGTACTTCATCCCACTGTGTGATCCCCCTACATGACTGATCCCTCTGTGTGCACCCCTTTACACAGGGAACCCCTCTGTTTTCTCCCCCTACATGTCCGCATACTCGGACCACCACCTGTACCATTTCCACATCCTCTGACTGCCTCCTGTATCCTGTCTGCCATCCTCTGACCACCTCCTCTATCCTGTACACATGTTCTGACCACCTACTGTCTTCAGCCTCTAACCACCTCCTGTATCCTGTCCGCAGCCTCTAACCTGTCTGCAATCTCTGACTATCTCTTGTCTTTTATCGTGTCTGCAGTCTCTTAGGGGGAGTCTGGAGAGGAATCAAGAGTAAGGGCGTCGCCGGGATTGGGATTACGGGAGGAGTCAGACGTGTATGGACTGTGGAGAACAGACTATAGAATAAAACCAGAGCCACCAACCTGGAGCCATCTAACTGAGACCTGCACGCTGCACCGGAGAGGAGGTCAGTGACAGCGCCGTCAGGTCAGTCTGAGGGGGGTCACTGATGTAAGGGGGGAGTGAATACAATTATGTAAGGGGGCACTGATATAAAGGTTTCCCCTTATCTCAGTAACACCCCCCCTCTTATCTTAGTGTATTCACTCTGCGGAAGGTGGTCTCCGTCACCAGAGTCTCCCCCCCCCCCACCCCACATCACATTTCCCGGCATTCCCCTTTACATCAGAGTCGGCAGGATTCCCCCTTATAGTGCAAGGGAACTCAGATGTAAAGGAAAATGCTGCAGAGCATAATCTAAGGAGGAACTCTGATGTAAGGAGTGCTCTGGTCACCAGAGACCACCTTATATCAGAGTGCACTGCATTCCCATTTACATCAGAATTCCCACTTACATCAGGGTCTGCAGAGTTTCCCCTGTAAGATTAGAAGGGATCGAGGCCCAGAGACATGTCCAGAGAACACAAAGGATACATGGGATAGATTAGAAGGGATGGAGGCCTCCTCTGTTTTCCCTGGACATCCCTGCTAATCTAACAGGGGAAACTCTGCAGACCCTGATGTAAGTGGGAATTCTGATGTAAAGGGGAATGCAGTGGACTCTGATATAAGGTGGTCTCTGGTGACCAGAGCACTCCTTACATCAGAGTTCCTCCTTAGATTATGCTCTGCAGCATTTTCCTTTACATCTGAGTTCCCTTGCACTGTAAGGGGGAATCCTGCCGACTCTGATGTAAAGGGGAATGCCGGGAAATGTGATGTGGGGTGGGGGGGGGGGAGACTCTGGTGACCGGAGACCACCTTCTGCAGAGTGAATACACTAAGGTAAGAGGGGGGGTGTTACTGAGATAAGGGGAAACCTTTATATCAGTGCCCCCTTACATAATTGTATTCACTCCCCCCTTACATCAGTGACCCCCCTCAGACTGACCTGATGGCGCTGTCACTGACCTCCTCTCCGGTGCAGCGTGCAGGTCACAGTTAGATGGCTACAGGAGGTGGTTAGAGGCTGAAGACAATAGGTGGTCAGAACATGTGTACAGGATAGAGGAGGTGGTCAGAGGATGGCGGACAGGATACAGGAGGCAGTCAGAGGATGTGGAAATGGTACAGGTGGTGGTCAGAGTATGCGGACATGTAGGGGGAGAAAACAGAGGGGTTCCCCGTGTAAGGGGTGCACACAGAGGGATCAGTCATGTAGGGGGATCAAACAGTGGGATGAAGTACTGATAAGAGCTGTCACAGAAGGGCCCTCACACAGGACGCATGGCAGGCAGGGCAGTGAGGTTGGCACAAACAGGGTGATCAGGTTCTTGTGCTTAGGGGAGGTGGAGTCCTGATCCCTAGGGAAAATGGGATCCCTAGGTGAGATGAAGTCCCCGTTACCAGGGGAGATGGAGTTCCTGCCCTCAGGTGAGATGGAGTTCCTGCCCCCAGGTGAGATGGAGTTCCTGCCATCAGGGGAGATGGAGTTCCTGCCCCCAGGTGAGATAGGATCCCTGCCCCAGAGTGAGAAGGGGGTCCCTGTCCCCAGGGGAGAAGGGGGTCCCTGTCCCCAGGAGAGGAGGAGTTCCTGTTCCCAGGTGAGTGGCCCAGAGGGTCCCTGTTTCCAGGGGAGAAGGGGGTCACTGTCCAAAGGAGAGAAGGTGTCCCTGTACCCAGAGGAGAAGGGAGTCCCTGTCCCCAGGAAAGAAGGGGTCCCTGTCCTCAGGGGGGAGAAGGTTTCCCTGTCCTCAGGGGGGAGAAGGGGGTCTCTGTCTTGGGGGGAGGGGGTCCCTGTCCCCAGGAGAGAACTGAGTCCCTGACCCCAGGAGAGAAGGGAGTCCCTGTCCCCAGGAGAGAAGGGAGTCCCTGTCCCCAGGAGAGAAGGGGTCCCTGTCCTCAGGGGGGAGAAGATTTCCTTCTCCATTTTAGGGGGGAGAAGGGGGTCTCTGTCTTGGGGTGAGGGGGTCCCTGTCGTCGGGGAAGATGAAGTGGGATATGGGATGGTCTCACTTACCATGACCAAGTCTGCAGGTCCCACATTTATGGTCGTCTGGCCTCCCTCCAGCAGCACGGATGGGCGATCAGCTTATCCCCAGGGAGCACAGCTACGGCTTGACAATCTGGCAGCAATTGATGGGTACAGTGGCTGCGTTTGATGCACAGTGGCTGCGTTTGACGGGCACAGTGACTGCGTTTGACGGGCGCAGTGGCTGCGTTTGACGGGCACAGTGGCTGCGTTTGCTGGGCGCAGTGGCTGCATTTGACGGGCACAGTGGCTGCACTTGATGGGCACAGTGGCTGCATTTGATGGGCACAGTGGCTGCTTTTGACGGGCACAGCGTTTGCGTTTGACGGGCACAGCGGTTGCGTTTGCTGGGTGCAGGGGCTGCATTTGACGGGCACAGCGGTTGCGTTTGACGGGCACAGCGGTTGCGTTTAACGGGCACAGCGGTTGCGTTTGACGGGCACATCGGTTGCGTTTGACGGGCACAGCGGTTGCGTTTAACGGGCACAGTAGTTGTGTTTGACGGGCACAGCGGTTGTGTTTGACGGGCACAGCGTTTGCATTTGACGGGCACAGCGTTTGCGTTTGCTGGGTGCAGTGGCTGCATTTGACGGGCACAGCGGTTGCGTTTGACGGGCACAGCGGTTGCGTTTAACGGGCACATCGGTTGTGTTTGACAGGCACAGCGGTTGCGTTTGACGGGCACAGCGGTTGTGTTTGCTGGGTGCAGTGGCTGCATTTGACGGGCACAGCGGTTGCGTTTGACGGGCACATCGGTTGCGTTTGACGGGCACAGCGGTTGCGTTTAACGGGCACAGCGGTTGTGTTTGACGGGCACAGCGGTTGCGTTTGACGGGCACAGCGGTTGTGTTTGCTGGGTGCAGTGGCTGCATTTGACGGGCACAGCGGTTGCGTTTGATGGGCACAGCGGTTGCGTTTAACGGGCATAGCGGTTGTGTTTGACAGGCACAGCGGTTGCGTTTGACGGGCACAGCGGTTGTGTTTGCTGGGTGCAGTGGCTGCATTTGACGGGCACAGCGGTTGCGTTTGACGGGCACAGCGGTTGCGTTTGACGGGCACAGCGGTTGTGTTTGACGGGCACAGCGTTTGCATTTGACGGGCACAGCGGTTGCGTTTGCTGGGTGCAGTGGCTGCATTTGACGGGCACAGCGGTTGTGTTTGACGGGCACATCGTTTGCGTTTGACGGGCACAGCAGTTGCGTTTGCTGGGTGCAGTGGCTGCATTTGACGGGCACAGCGTTTGATGGGCACAGCGGTTGTGTTTGACGGGCACAGCGTTTGCGTTTGACGGGCACAGCGGTTGCGTTTGACAGGTGCAGTGGCTGCGTTTGACGGGCACAGCGTTTGCGTTTGACGGGCACAGCGGTTGCGTTTGCTGGGTGCAGTGGCTGCATTTGACGGGCACAGCGGTTGCGTTTGACGGGCACAGCGGTTGTGTTTGACGGGCACAGTGGTTGCGTTTGCTGGGTGCAGTGGCTGCATTTGACGGGCACAGCGTTTGCGTTTGACGGGCACAGCGTTTGCGTTTGACGGGCACAGCGGTTGCGTTTGCTGGGTGCAGTGGCTGCATTTGACGGGCACAGCGGTTGTGTTTGACGGGCACAGCGGTTGCGTTTGCTGGGTGCAGTGGCTGCATTTGACGGGCACAGCGGTTGTGTTTGACGGGCACAGCGTTTGCGTTTGACGGGCACAGCGGTTGCGTTTGACGGGCACAGCGTTTGCATTTGACGGGCACAGTGGGGCTGCAATTGAATGGGGGGTGTTCAGTTTATTTGATGAGTTATTTGATGCAAAGGCTTGGCCCCTCCCACAGGCAAAGCTCTATATTTTTGATGGACCTGCCATTCATATATACAGTGCTATACACGGGGCCCGCCCTACTTCAGCCGAGCAGGCTAGGGGCGTGACAGGGGCTGGAGGCGGTGCAGCACTATATTTTATGTCGACCTCGGTCCACAGTGTTAAGTGGCTAGCTTGTCCGCCCCCCTTCTCCAGAGCAGGCTAGGGGCGTGTTGGGGGCGGGGCTGGAGGCGGTGCTGGCGACGATGTTGAGCAATTCGCAACGCCTCCGCCCGCCCGCTCGAGTCCAGAATTTTCACGGACCGAAATGGGCTTCTGCGCATGCGCGGTATAGGTGCGGTGAAGCCGCGCATGCGCAGTGGAGCCCGGAATCAGCTGTGTTTGTGACGTAGGTGCACAGGAAGTGACGCGGTCGAGATCCTGCATGGGTCGAGACATTTTTTACATCACCGGCGCGGCCCGACGAGATCACGCGATCGCGGAGGGGGGGCGCACAGAGATACAGGTAACCTCAGCTGTGCTGCCCCAGGCGCCAGGTCGCTAATTCTAGTCGCATTTGCGACCTGGCGCCCGGGGATTGTCGAGCCCTGTGTTAATCCATTCAGGCTTATGGTCCAAGGAGGACATGCAACTGTGGCACAGAGTCCTAACTTGGTCTCTCTCTCTCTCGCTCCCTCTCTCTAACCAAGCACCAAGCTACACATTATACAAATATCATCAATAATAGGGTACTCATGCATGCTAGTGTGGTGAATGATGGGACATGTAGTCCTGAGTACTGTGATCAAGGGAACTTGTGATTATTGCTCCCTGACTAGAAGTTTATGAAAGTGGCAAGTAGGAAAAGAGTGGATGTGGCTGTAAACAGATGGTAATGTGGGTTTTTTTATAATTTTTGGGAAGGAATTGTGTTTTGGCCTAAGATACATTATTATATATCATAATGTGTTTTTGGTAAAATGATGACGCATTAGTACAGAATGACAACTACATTAGCATATTCAAAAAAAGATCTTGTGCACAATCTAAAAATAAGCTGCAAGCATCAAGTGAATAAACACCTAAACTGATAAATAAATAAAGTATGCCCCGCTAGAATAATGAACCCTCTGCTAAATGTGCCAAAAATCACAAATGCTTTGTATCATACATATAAACCACCCTCTTGTGTAATCAATACCACATGTTTCATAAACAAGTGAAGACACAAAAATGTGTGTTGAACAATTATAAGTGTTAAAAGAGAAGTATAGGAATACTTTTTTTTTAATCATACTTACCTAGGTGGATGCAGCATCAGTCCAAAGCTGCATCTGTCCCCACTGGCTTTAACACTAATGCCCCATACACACGATCATTTTTAATGTCATTTTTAAAACTGACGTTTTTCTTGTCATTTTTTTTCTTGTTTCCTCTCAAGTCTGTCTTGCGTACACACCATCATTTAAAAAAATGTTCAAGCAAAGCGCAGTGACGTACAGCACGTACGACGGCACTATAAAGGGGAAGTTCCGTTCGAATGGCGCCACCCTTCATGTTAGTAAAGTTTGTTGAGAGACGATTCGCTCTTTTCAGTCTTGTGCTTTTCAGTCCGTTACTGCGTGACGAATGTGCTATCTCCATTACGAACGCTAGTTTTACCAGAACGAGCGCTCCCGTCTCATACTTGATTCTGAGCATGCGCGTTTTTTTTCATGTCGTTAAAGCATACACACTATCGTTTTTCACGTCGTTAAAAAAAACGACATGAAAAACGACGTGAAAAAAGAGAGCATGTCCGGAATTTTTAATGGCCGTTTTTCACGTCGTTAAAAATGCTCTGGAGCATACACACGATCATTTTTAATGGCCATTTTTTTTAATGGCATTTTTAATGGCATGAAAAATGATCGTGTGTATGGGGCATAAGAACCGAGTGATCAAACACGTCTGATCGCTCAGTTCTAAGAGCTCTCTGCTCTGCTCCCGCCCCCCTTTGCTCACTGGAGTGCTGGGCTGTGGAGGGGCTGGGAGCAGTTGGCTCTCTGAGAGGCTGAGCCGGGTTCCAGTCCTGGCATGTGGGCGGATCCTGACCATATAGTCGCAATTCTGCCTGAGCCTGCACCTGCTCTGCGACGTCAGCCGACAGCGGGCTTCGGCAGAAAACTGGTCATAGGAGTGCAGAGCGAACTGCATGCCTGTGATCCACAGGAGAAGTACAGCCAAACAAGCTTTGGCTGTGTTTCTCCTTCATGAAACAAAAATTTCCATTAATATAAATCCTTTAAAAACTCTCACAAATAATGAAGGTTTAATATCACAAATAATGAAGGTTTAATATCACCTCTCAACACGTTCAGTCAACTCCTAGACAATTAAAAGAGCCTAGTCTTCACAAGGCCTTCCTGTTTCGTAGGTCCTAAGAGCACATTTAACTAGGGCAGTTCCAGCTCTGTGGACAGCTCAGCGCTGAGTGTCTACTGAGGTTATTGGCAAGTCAGCATTATGGTCCTCCCAGGACACCTTAATTACTTTAATAGGTGAACCCGGCTTGCGACAGTAAAATTTGGAAAATTCATGGTGCATACTTGCGCTTCTGATGATTACAAATTTTTTCTTGCACCCTCCAGTATGGCGAGTTAGTTCCCATATGTATGCTGCCATGATGCACCAGGAAAACGGAAAATTGTATACTCATCTTTCCGTAATTTTCCATTCCTGGTGCATCTTCATGGCAGCATATAGATGCCCACCCAAATGGTGAGAGTTACAGAAAATGCTGTGAGCCAGGTCTGTCTTTGATTTATAGTTAACCAGTCCTATCAGGTTGTGGGGGCAGAGTCACAACCCCTGTGTATGCTGCCGTGAAGATGCACCAGGAAAGGAAAATTACGGAAAGGTGAGTATACAATTTTCCACTTTCCTAAACTACTAAACCAGGCCTACTCTCAGGTATCCAAACCTAAAGGCAAATCAATCTGTAGTCCTAGATAAGAATTAGGAGAGCTTTATGGGGCACATTAAAGTGGTTCTAAACCCTTTTGTACAACCTTATGCTACAGGTAAACCTATATTAAGGCTTACCTGTAGCTAATCAGGATATCTCCTAAACCTACACAGTTTAGGAGATATCCCCGGACCCCTGCATGTGCCGATGTCATCGGCATATGCGCACTGGGGCAAAGTGAAGCAATGGCACCTGCAGTCTCCGTGCCGTTACCGGCGGCTCCCGTGCGCATGAGCGGGAGTGACGTCATCGCGGCTCTGGCCCATCACAGCGACGGAGCTGCGATACCCGGAAGTAACTCCGGGACAACATGCCGGCGGCTGGAGGGGGAGACAAGGACCGCTGTGGGGGCTTCGATCTGAGGTAAGTAATACATAATGAGCTAGACCAAAGCTGAGCAAATAGGAAATATCCATTGTTATGCCGCGTACACACGGCCGTTTTTCTCATAGAAAAAAAACGTAATTTTTCCCATTCGACGAGAAAAACGATAGTCTGTGGGCTTTCTGTCGTTTTTTTCGACGAGAAAAACGGCATTAAAAACGACGAGAAAAATTAGAACATGTTCTAATTTTTCACGTCGTTTTTTTCGACATGTTTTCCGCGGCAGTGTTTCCCATAGGGAAACACTGCCGCGGAGCCCACAGACGGTCGTTTTTCTCGTCAAGAGAAAAAATGACGTGAAAAACGACCGTGTGTGGGGAACAAGCTGTTCCCCCGTTTTAAATGACATTATTCACGGCGGTTTTTTAACCGCCGTGAATAATGATCGTGTGTACGCGGCATTAGGGTTTACAGTTTAAACTCCATTGATTGTTGGCCTGTTTTATAGAAATGTTGATGACTAAAGCAGATCTATCGGAATAATGTGTGTTAAATATGTGTATACATTTGGAAGAATGGAACTCTGAAAGTATTGACCAAAAGCTAATGAGTCTTGACTAGGGATGAGCTTCGTGTTCGAGTCGAACATACGTTCGACTCGAACATCGGCTGTTCGATCGTTCGACGAAGATCGAACGATTTGGGCCGTTCGCGCCAAATTCGAGTGACGCGAACGGCCCACAATGCACTACGCCATCGCAGTGTCATCCAGGCGCTGTGATTGGCCAAGCATGCACTGTGACCCCGCATGCTTGGCCAATCACAGCGCCGGCAGCGAGGAGAGCAATGATTGGCCACAGGCAGGATGCCTGTGGCCAATTATTGCTGAGGGTGTTTAGTACACGCCCCACACTATAAAAGGCCGCCAGCACGGCGGCCTAGTGTAGTGTGTTCCGGAGCAGGGATAGAGCAGCATAGGCAGGGACAGTGACTTTTATTTCTTTCTTGCTTAACCTGGATTCCTTTAGTTTAGGGAAAGAGAAGGATAGGTAGGGAGAGTGTCAGTGTGTTTTGTGCTTGTGCTATATTGTGCTTAAAAAAAACATTTTTTCTAGGGACAGAAAACTGTAGGTAGGGAGAGTGTGTCAGTTTCTTTCACTGTCAAAGTCCTTGTTTCCAGGGACCTGGAAGGACAGTGAGTGAATTCTCCTTGTGCTAAATTGTGCTTAAAAAAAACATTTTTTCTAGGGACAGAAAACTGTAGGTAGGGAGAGTGTGTCAGTTTCTTTCACTGTCAAAGTCCTTGTTTCCAGGGACCTGGAAGGACAGTGAGTGAATTCTCCTTGTGCTAAATTGTGCTTAAAAAAAACATTTTTTCTAGGGACAGAAAACTGTAGGTAGGGAGAGTGTGTCAGTTTCTTTCACTGTCAAAGTCCTTGTTTCCAGGGACCTGGAAGGACAGTGAGTGAATTCTCCTTGTGCTAAATTGTGCTTAAAAAAAACATTTTTTCTAGGGACAGAAAACTGTAGGTAGGGAGAGTGTGTCAGTTTCTTTCACTGTCAAAGTCCTTGTTTCCAGGGACCTGGAAGGACAGTGAGTGAATTCTCCTTGTGCTAAATTGTGCTTAAAAAAAACATTTTTTCTAGGGACAGAAAACTGTAGGTAGGGAGAGTGTGTCAGTTTCTTTCACTGTCAAAGTCCTTGTTTCCAGGGACCTGGAAGGACAGTGAGTGAATTCTCCTTGTGCTAAATTGTGCTTAAAAAAAACATTTTTTCTAGGGACAGAAAACTGTAGGTAGGGAGAGTGTGTCAGTTTCTTTCACTGTCAAAGTCCTTGTTTCCAGGGACCTGGAAGGACAGTGAGTGAATTCTCCTTGTGCTAAATTGTGCTTAAAAAAAACATTTTTTCTAGGGACAGAAAACTGTAGGTAGGGAGAGTGTGTCAGTTTCTTTCACTGTCAAAGTCCTTGTTTCCAGGGACCTGGAAGGACAGTGAGTGAATTCTCCTTGTGCTAAATTGTGCTTAAAAAAAACATTTTTTCTAGGGACAGAAAACTGTAGGTAGGGAGAGTGTGTCAGTTTCTTTCACTGTCAAAGTCCTTGTTTCCAGGGACCTGGAAGGACAGTGAGTGAATTCTCCTTGTGCTAAATTGTGCTTAAAAAAAACATTTTTTCTAGGGACAGAAAACTGTAGGTAGGGAGAGTGTGTCAGTTTCTTTCACTGTCAAAGTCCTTGTTTCCAGGGACCTGGAAGGACAGTGAGTGAATTCTCCTTGTGCTAAATTGTGCTTAAAAAAAACATTTTTTCTAGGGACAGAAAACTGTAGGTAGGGAGAGTGTGTCAGTTTCTTTCACTGTCAAAGTCCTTGTTTCCAGGGACCTGGAAGGACAGTGAGTGAATTCTCCTTGTGCTAAATTGTGCTTAAAAAAAACATTTTTTCTAGGGACAGAAAACTGTAGGTAGGGAGAGTGTGTCAGTTTCTTTCACTGTCAAAGTCCTTGTTTCCAGGGACCTGGAAGGACAGTGAGTGAATTCTCCTTGTGCTAAATTGTGCTTAAAAAAAACATTTTTTCTAGGGACAGAAAACTGTAGGTAGGGAGAGTGTGTCAGTTTCTTTCACTGTCAAAGTCCTTGTTTCCAGGGACCTGGAAGGACAGTGAGTGAATTCTCCTTGTGCTAAATTGTGCTTAAAAAAAACATTTTTTCTAGGGACAGAAAACTGTAGGTAGGGAGAGTGTGTCAGTTTCTTTCACTGTCAAAGTCCTTGTTTCCAGGGACCTGGAAGGACAGTGAGTGAATTCTCCTTGTGCTAAATTGTGCTTAAAAAAAACATTTTTTCTAGGGACAGAAAACTGTAGGTAGGGAGAGTGTGTCAGTTTCTTTCACTGTCAAAGTCCTTGTTTCCAGGGACCTGGAAGGACAGTGAGTGAATTCTCCTTGTGCTAAATTGTGCTTAAAAAAAACATTTTTTCTAGGGACAGAAAACTGTAGGTAGGGAGAGTGTGTCAGTTTCTTTCACTGTCAAAGTCCTTGTTTCCAGGGACCTGGAAGGACAGTGAGTGAATTCTCCTTGTGCTAAATTGTGCTTAAAAAAAACATTTTTTCTAGGGACAGAAAACTGTAGGTAGGGAGAGTGTGTCAGTTTCTTTCACTGTCAAAGTCCTTGTTTCCAGGGACCTGGAAGGACAGTGAGTGAATTCTCCTTGTGCTAAATTGTGCTTAAAAAAAACATTTTTTCTAGGGACAGAAAACTGTAGGTAGGGAGAGTGTGTCAGTTTCTTTCACTGTCAAAGTCCTTGTTTCCAGGGACCTGGAAGGACAGTGAGTGAATTCTCCTTGTGCTAAATTGTGCTTAAAAAAAACATTTTTTCTAGGGACAGAAAACTGTAGGTAGGGAGAGTGTGTCAGTTTCTTTCACTGTCAAAGTCCTTGTTTCCAGGGACCTGGAAGGACAGTGAGTGAATTCTCCTTGTGCTAAATTGTGCTTAAAAAAAACATTTTTTCTAGGGACAGAAAACTGTAGGTAGGGAGAGTGTGTCAGTTTCTTTCACTGTCAAAGTCCTTGTTTCCAGGGACCTGGAAGGACAGTGAGTGAATTCTCCTTGTGCTAAATTGTGCTTAAAAAAAACATTTTTTCTAGGGACAGAAAACTGTAGGTAGGGAGAGTGTGTCAGTTTCTTTCACTGTCAAAGTCCTTGTTTCCAGGGACCTGGAAGGACAGTGAGTGAATTCTCCTTGTGCTAAATTGTGCTTAAAAAAAACATTTTTTCTAGGGACAGAAAACTGTAGGTAGGGAGAGTGTGTCAGTTTCTTTCACTGTCAAAGTCCTTGTTTCCAGGGACCTGGAAGGACAGTGAGTGAATTCTCCTTGTGCTAAATTGTGCTTAAAAAAAACATTTTTTCTAGGGACAGAAAACTGTAGGTAGGGAGAGTGTGTCAGTTTCTTTCACTGTCAAAGTCCTTGTTTCCAGGGACCTGGAAGGACAGTGAGTGAATTCTCCTTGTGCTAAATTGTGCTTAAAAAAAACATTTTTTCTAGGGACAGAAAACTGTAGGTAGGGAGAGTGTGTCAGTTTCTTTCACTGTCAAAGTCCTTGTTTCCAGGGACCTGGAAGGACAGTGAGTGAATTCTCCTTGTGCTAAATTGTGCTTAAAAAAAACATTTTTTCTAGGGACAGAAAACTGTAGGTAGGGAGAGTGTGTCAGTTTCTTTCACTGTCAAAGTCCTTGTTTCCAGGGACCTGGAAGGACAGTGAGTGAATTCTCCTTGTGCTAAATTGTGCTTAAAAAAAACATTTTTTCTAGGGACAGAAAACTGTAGGTAGGGAGAGTGTGTCAGTTTCTTTCACTGTCAAAGTCCTTGTTTCCAGGGACCTGGAAGGACAGTGAGTGAATTCTCCTTGTGCTAAATTGTGCTTAAAAAAAACATTTTTTCTAGGGACAGAAAACTGTAGGTAGGGAGAGTGTGTCAGTTTCTTTCACTGTCAAAGTCCTTGTTTCCAGGGACCTGGAAGGACAGTGAGTGAATTCTCCTTGTGCTAAATTGTGCTTAAAAAAAACATTTTTTCTAGGGACAGAAAACTGTAGGTAGGGAGAGTGTGTCAGTTTCTTTCACTGTCAAAGTCCTTGTTTCCAGGGACCTGGAAGGACAGTGAGTGAATTCTCCTTGTGCTAAATTGTGCTTAAAAAAAACATTTTTTCTAGGGACAGAAAACTGTAGGTAGGGAGAGTGTGTCAGTTTCTTTCACTGTCAAAGTCCTTGTTTCCAGGGACCTGGAAGGACAGTGAGTGAATTCTCCTTGTGCTAAATTGTGCTTAAAAAAAACATTTTTTCTAGGGACAGAAAACTGTAGGTAGGGAGAGTGTGTCAGTTTCTTTCACTGTCAAAGTCCTTGTTTCCAGGGACCTGGAAGGACAGTGAGTGAATTCTCCTTGTGCTAAATTGTGCTTAAAAAAAACATTTTTTCTAGGGACAGAAAACTGTAGGTAGGGAGAGTGTGTCAGTTTCTTTCACTGTCAAAGTCCTTGTTTCCAGGGACCTGGAAGGACAGTGAGTGAATTCTCCTTGTGCTAAATTGTGCTTAAAAAAAACATTTTTTCTAGGGACAGAAAACTGTAGGTAGGGAGAGTGTGTCAGTTTCTTTCACTGTCAAAGTCCTTGTTTCCAGGGACCTGGAAGGACAGTGAGTGAATTCTCCTTGTGCTAAATTGTGCTTAAAAAAAACATTTTTTCTAGGGACAGAAAACTGTAGGTAGGGAGAGTGTGTCAGTTTCTTTCACTGTCAAAGTCCTTGTTTCCAGGGACCTGGAAGGACAGTGAGTGAATTCTCCTTGTGCTAAATTGTGCTTAAAAAAAACATTTTTTCTAGGGACAGAAAACTGTAGGTAGGGAGAGTGTGTCAGTTTCTTTCACTGTCAAAGTCCTTGTTTCCAGGGACCTGGAAGGACAGTGAGTGAATTCTCCTTGTGCTAAATTGTGCTTAAAAAAAACATTTTTTCTAGGGACAGAAAACTGTAGGTAGGGAGAGTGTGTCAGTTTCTTTCACTGTCAAAGTCCTTGTTTCCAGGGACCTGGAAGGACAGTGAGTGAATTCTCCTTGTGCTAAATTGTGCTTAAAAAAAACATTTTTTCTAGGGACAGAAAACTGTAGGTAGGGAGAGTGTGTCAGTTTCTTTCACTGTCAAAGTCCTTGTTTCCAGGGACCTGGAAGGACAGTGAGTGAATTCTCCTTGTGCTAAATTGTGCTTAAAAAAAACATTTTTTCTAGGGACAGAAAACTGTAGGTAGGGAGAGTGTGGCAGTTTCTTTCACTGTCAAAGTCCTTGTTTCCAGGGACCTGGAAGGACAGTGAGTGAATTCTCCTTGTGCTAAATTGTGCTTAAAAAAAACATTTTTTCTAGGGACAGAAAACTGTAGGTAGGGAGAGTGTGTCAGTTTCTTTCACTGTCAAAGTCCTTGTTTCCAGGGACCTGGAAGGACAGTGAGTGAATTCTCCTTGTGCTAAATTGTGCTTAAAAAAAAAATTTTTCTAGGGACAGAAAACTGTAGGTAGGGAGAGTGTGTCAGTTTCTTTCACTGTCAAAGTCCTTGTTTCCAGGGACCTGGAAGGACAGTGAGTGAATTCTCCTTGTGCTAAATTGTGCTTAAAAAAAACATTTTTTCTAGGGACAGAAAACTGTAGGTAGGGAGAGTGTGTCAGTTTCTTTCACTGTCAAAGTCCTTGTTTCCAGGGACCTGGAAGGACAGTGAGTGAATTCTCCTTGTGCTAAATTGTGCTTAAAAAAAACATTTTTTCTAGGGACAGAAAACTGTAGGTAGGGAGAGTGTGTCAGTTTCTTTCACTGTCAAAGTCCTTGTTTCCAGGGACCTGGAAGGACAGTGAGTGAATTCTCCTTGTGCTAAATTGTGCTTAAAAAAAACATTTTTTCTAGGGACAGAAAACTGTAGGTAGGGAGAGTGTGTCAGTTTCTTTCACTGTCAAAGTCCTTGTTTCCAGGGACCTGGAAGGACAGTGAGTGAATTCTCCTTGTGCTAAATTGTGCTTAAAAAAAACATTTTTTCTAGGGACAGAAAACTGTAGGTAGGGAGAGTGTGTCAGTTTCTTTCACTGTCAAAGTCCTTGTTTCCAGGGACCTGGAAGGACAGTGAGTGAATTCTCCTTGTGCTAAATTGTGCTTAAAAAAAACATTTTTTCTAGGGACAGAAAACTGTAGGTAGGGAGAGTGTGTCAGTTTCTTTCACTGTCAAAGTCCTTGTTTCCAGGGACCTGGAAGGACAGTGAGTGAATTCTCCTTGTGCTAAATTGTGCTTAAAAAAAACATTTTTTCTAGGGACAGAAAACTGTAGGTAGGGAGAGTGTGTCAGTTTCTTTCACTGTCAAAGTCCTTGTTTCCAGGGACCTGGAAGGACAGTGAGTGAATTCTCCTTGTGCTAAATTGTGCTTAAAAAAAACATTTTTTCTAGGGACAGAAAACTGTAGGTAGGGAGAGTGTGTCAGTTTCTTTCACTGTCAAAGTCCTTGTTTCCAGGGACCTGGAAGGACAGTGAGTGAATTCTCCTTGTGCTAAATTGTGCTTAAAAAAGACATTTTTTCTAGGGACAGAAAACTGTAGGTAGGGAGAGTGTGTCAGTTTCTTTCACTGTCAAAGTCCTTGTTTCCAGGGACCTGGAAGGACAGTGAGTGAATTCTCCTTGTGCTAAATTGTGCTTAAAAAAAACATTTTTTCTAGGGACAGAAAACTGTAGGTAGGGAGAGTGTGTCAGTTTCTTTCACTGTCAAAGTCCTTGTTTCCAGGGACCTGGAAGGACAGTGAGTGAATTCTCCTTGTGCTAAATTGTGCTTAAAAAAAACATTTTTTCTAGGGACAGAAAACTGTAGGTAGGGAGAGTGTGTCAGTTTCTTTCACTGTCAAAGTCCTTGTTTCCAGGGACCTGGAAGGACAGTGAGTGAATTCTCCTTGTGCTAAATTGTGCTTAAAAAAAACATTTTTTCTAGGGACAGAAAACTGTAGGTAGGGAGAGTGTGTCAGTTTCTTTCACTGTCAAAGTCCTTGTTTCCAGGGACCTGGAAGGACAGTGAGTGAATTCTCCTTGTGCTAAATTGTGCTTAAAAAAAACATTTTTTCTAGGGACAGAAAACTGTAGGTAGGGAGAGTGTGTCAGTTTCTTTCACTGTCAAAGTCCTTGTTTCCAGGGACCTGGAAGGACAGTGAGTGAATTCTCCTTGTGCTAAATTGTGCTTAAAAAAAACATTTTTTCTAGGGACAGAAAACTGTAGGTAGGGAGAGTGTGTCAGTTTCTTTCACTGTCAAAGTCCTTGTTTCCAGGGACCTGGAAGGACAGTGAGTGAATTCTCCTTGTGCTAAATTGTGCTTAAAAAAAACATTTTTTCTAGGGACAGAAAACTGTAGGTAGGGAGAGTGTGGCAGTTTCTTTCACTGTCAAAGTCCTTGTTTCCAGGGACCTGGAAGGACAGTGAGTGAATTCTCCTTGTGCTAAATTGTGCTTAAAAAAAACATTTTTTCTAGGGACAGAAAACTGTAGGTAGGGAGAGTGTGTCAGTTTCTTTCACTGTCAAAGTCCTTGTTTCCAGGGACCTGGAAGGACAGTGAGTGAATTCTCCTTGTGCTAAATTGTGCTTAAAAAAAAAATTTTTCTAGGGACAGAAAACTGTAGGTAGGGAGAGTGTGTCAGTTTCTTTCACTGTCAAAGTCCTTGTTTCCAGGGACCTGGAAGGACAGTGAGTGAATTCTCCTTGTGCTAAATTGTGCTTAAAAAAAACATTTTTTCTAGGGACAGAAAACTGTAGGTAGGGAGAGTGTGTCAGTTTCTTTCACTGTCAAAGTCCTTGTTTCCAGGGACCTGGAAGGACAGTGAGTGAATTCTCCTTGTGCTAAATTGTGCTTAAAAAAAACATTTTTTCTAGGGACAGAAAACTGTAGGTAGGGAGAGTGTGTCAGTTTCTTTCACTGTCAAAGTCCTTGTTTCCAGGGACCTGGAAGGACAGTGAGTGAATTCTCCTTGTGCTAAATTGTGCTTAAAAAAAACATTTTTTCTAGGGACAGAAAACTGTAGGTAGGGAGAGTGTGTCAGTTTCTTTCACTGTCAAAGTCCTTGTTTCCAGGGACCTGGAAGGACAGTGAGTGAATTCTCCTTGTGCTAAATTGTGCTTAAAAAAAACATTTTTTCTAGGGACAGAAAACTGTAGGTAGGGAGAGTGTGTCAGTTTCTTTCACTGTCAAAGTCCTTGTTTCCAGGGACCTGGAAGGACAGTGAGTGAATTCTCCTTGTGCTAAATTGTGCTTAAAAAAAACATTTTTTCTAGGGACAGAAAACTGTAGGTAGGGAGAGTGTGTCAGTTTCTTTCACTGTCAAAGTCCTTGTTTCCAGGGACCTGGAAGGACAGTGAGTGAATTCTCCTTGTGCTAAATTGTGCTTAAAAAAAACATTTTTTCTAGGGACAGAAAACTGTAGGTAGGGAGAGTGTGTCAGTTTCTTTCACTGTCAAAGTCCTTGTTTCCAGGGACCTGGAAGGACAGTGAGTGAATTCTCCTTGTGCTAAATTGTGCTTAAAAAAAACATTTTTTCTAGGGACAGAAAACTGTAGGTAGGGAGAGTGTGTCAGTTTCTTTCACTGTCAAAGTCCTTGTTTCCAGGGACCTGGAAGGACAGTGAGTGAATTCTCCTTGTGCTAAATTGTGCTTAAAAAAAACATTTTTTCTAGGGACAGAAAACTGTAGGTAGGGAGAGTGTGTCAGTTTCTTTCACTGTCAAAGTCCTTGTTTCCAGGGACCTGGAAGGACAGTGAGTGAATTCTCCTTGTGCTAAATTGTGCTTAAAAAAAACATTTTTTCTAGGGACAGAAAACTGTAGGTAGGGAGAGTGTGTCAGTTTCTTTCACTGTCAAAGTCCTTGTTTCCAGGGACCTGGAAGGACAGTGAGTGAATTCTCCTTGTGCTAAATTGTGCTTAAAAAAAACATTTTTTCTAGGGACAGAAAACTGTAGGTAGGGAGAGTGTGTCAGTTTCTTTCACTGTCAAAGTCCTTGTTTCCAGGGACCTGGAAGGACAGTGAGTGAATTCTCCTTGTGCTAAATTGTGCTTAAAAAAACATTTTTTCTAGGGACAGAAAACTGTAGGTAGGGAGAGTGTGTCAGTTTCTTTCACTGTCAAAGTCCTTGTTTCCAGGGACCTGGAAGGACAGTGAGTGAATTCTCCTTGTGCTAAATTGTGCTTAAAAAAAACATTTTTTCTAGGGACAGAAAACTGTAGGTAGGGAGAGTGTGTCAGTTTCTTTCACTGTCAAAGTCCTTGTTTCCAGGGACCTGGAAGGACAGTGAGTGAATTCTCCTTGTGCTAAATTGTGCTTAAAAAAAACATTTTTTCTAGGGACAGAAAACTGTAGGTAGGGAGAGTGTGTCAGTTTCTTTCACTGTCAAAGTCCTTGTTTCCAGGGACCTGGAAGGACAGTGAGTGAATTCTCCTTGTGCTAAATTGTGCTTAAAAAAAACATTTTTTCTAGGGACAGAAAACTGTAGGTAGGGAGAGTGTGTCAGTTTCTTTCACTGTCAAAGTCCTTGTTTCCAGGGACCTGGAAGGACAGTGAGTGAATTCTCCTTGTGCTAAATTGTGCTTAAAAAAAACATTTTTTCTAGGGACAGAAAACTGTAGGTAGGGAGAGTGTGTCAGTTTCTTTCACTGTCAAAGTCCTTGTTTCCAGGGACCTGGAAGGACAGTGAGTGAATTCTCCTTGTGCTAAATTGTGCTTAAAAAAAACATTTTTTCTAGGGACAGAAAACTGTAGGTAGGGAGAGTGTGTCAGTTTCTTTCACTGTCAAAGTCCTTGTTTCCAGGGACCTGGAAGGACAGTGAGTGAATTCTCCTTGTGCTAAATTGTGCTTAAAAAAAACATTTTTTCTAGGGACAGAAAACTGTAGGTAGGGAGAGTGTGTCAGTTTCTTTCACTGTCAAAGTCCTTGTTTCCAGGGACCTGGAAGGACAGTGAGTGAATTCTCCTTGTGCTAAATTGTGCTTAAAAAAAACATTTTTTCTAGGGACAGAAAACTGTAGGTAGGGAGAGTGTGTCAGTTTCTTTCACTGTCAAAGTCCTTGTTTCCAGGGACCTGGAAGGACAGTGAGTGAATTCTCCTTGTGCTAAATTGTGCTTAAAAAAAACATTTTTTCTAGGGACAGAAAACTGTAGGTAGGGAGAGTGTGTCAGTTTCTTTCACTGTCAAAGTCCTTGTTTCCAGGGACCTGGAAGGACAGTGAGTGAATTCTCCTTGTGCTAAATTGTGCTTAAAAAAAACATTTTTTCTAGGGACAGAAAACTGTAGGTAGGGAGAGTGTGTCAGTTTCTTTCACTGTCAAAGTCCTTGTTTCCAGGGACCTGGAAGGACAGTGAGTGAATTCTCCTTGTGCTAAATTGTGCTTAAAAAAAACATTTTTTCTAGGGACAGAAAACTGTAGGTAGGGAGAGTGTGTCAGTTTCTTTCACTGTCAAAGTCCTTGTTTCCAGGGACCTGGAAGGACAGTGAGTGAATTCTCCTTGTGCTAAATTTTGCTTAAAAAAAACATTTTTTCTAGGGACAGAAAACTGTAGGTAGGGAGAGTGTGTCAGTTTCTTTCACTGTCAAAGTCCTTGTTTCCAGGGACCTGGAAGGACAGTGAGTGAATTCTCCTTGTGCTAAATTGTGCTTAAAAAAAACATTTTTTCTAGGGACAGAAAACTGTAGGTAGGGAGAGTGTGTCAGTTTCTTTCACTGTCAAAGTCCTTGTTTCCAGGGACCTGGAAGGACAGTGAGTGAATTCTCCTTGTGCTAAATTGTGCTTAAAAAAAACATTTTTTCTAGGGACAGAAAACTGTAGGTAGGGAGAGTGTGTCAGTTTCTTTCACTGTCAAAGTCCTTGTTTCCAGGGACCTGGAAGGACAGTGAGTGAATTCTCCTTGTGCTAAATTGTGCTTAAAAAAAACATTTTTTCTAGGGACAGAAAACTGTAGGTAGGGAGAGTGTGTCAGTTTCTTTCACTGTCAAAGTCCTTGTTTCCAGGGACCTGGAAGGACAGTGAGTGAATTCTCCTTGTGCTAAATTGTGCTTAAAAAAAAAAAATTTCTAGGGACAGAAAACTGTAGGTAGGGAGAGTGTGTCAGTTTCTTTCACTGTCAAAGTCCTTGTTTCCAGGGACCTGGAAGGACAGTGAGTGAATTCTCCTTGTGCTAAATTGTGCTTAAAAAAAACATTTTTTCTAGGGACAGAAAACTGTAGGTAGGGAGAGTGTGTCAGTTTCTTTCACTGTCAAAGTCCTTGTTTCCAGGGACCTGGAAGGACAGTGAGTGAATTCTCCTTGTGCTAAATTGTGCTTAAAAAAAACATTTTTTCTAGGGACAGAAAACTGTAGGTAGGGAGAGTGTGTCATTTTCTTTCACTGTCAAAGTCCTTGTTTCCAGGGACCTGGAAGGACAGTGAGTGAATTCTCCTTGTGCTAAATTGTGCTTAAAAAAAAACATTTTTTCTAGGGACAGAAAACTGTAGGTAGGGAGAGTGTGTCAGTTTCTTTCACTGTCAAAGTCCTTGTTTCCAGGGACCTGGAAGGACAGTGAGTGAATTCTCCTTGTGCTAAATTGTGCTTAAAAAAAACATTTTTTCTAGGGACAGAAAACTGTAGGTAGGGAGAGTGTGTCAGTTTCTTTCACTGTCAAAGTCCTTGTTTCCAGGGACCTGGAAGGACAGTGAGTGAATTCTCCTTGTGCTAAATTGTGCTTAAAAAAAACATTTTTTCTAGGGACAGAAAACTGTAGGTAGGGAGAGTGTGTCAGTTTCTTTCATTGTCAAAGTCCTTGTTTCCAGGGACCTGGAAGGACAGTGAGTGAATTCTCCTTGTGCTAAATTGTGCTTAAAAAAAACATTTTTTCTAGGGACAGAAAACTGTAGGTAGGGAGAGTGTGTCAGTTTCTTTCACTGTCAAAGTCCTTGTTTCCAGGGACCTGGAAGGACAGTGAGTGAATTCTCCTTGTGCTAAATTGTGCTTAAAAAAAACATTTTTTCTAGGGACAGAAAACTGTAGGTAGGGAGAGTGTGTCAGTTTCTTTCACTGTCAAAGTCCTTGTTTCCAGGGACCTGGAAGGACAGTGAGTGAATTCTCCTTGTGCTAAATTGTGCTTAAAAAAACATTTTTTCTAGGGACAGAAAACTGTAGGTAGGGAGAGTGTGTCAGTTTCTTTCACTGTCAAAGTCCTTGTTTCAAGGGACAGAGAAGGACACCTGAAGGTAGCCCTTATTGCTTTTTTCCCATCTCCCTGCAGGCCATCTATTAGAATGTCTGGAAGGCAAACAAGGAGAGGCAGACAGTCAGGAGGCAATAAAAGAGGGCAAGCAGGCTCTGTGTCTGGGGGCAACAGTGCTGGTCGTGGACGCGGTGCATTGTCATCAGCACATGGCCATGGGACACGCTTGTCCTTCTTTTCGGCAGCTGGACATGTTGAGCCACATCATGCCGAAGACTTGGTAGAGTGGATGACCAAGCCCTCCTCCTCCTCCTCATCCTCTCTCACCCAGGCTCAGGGTACTGGAAAAGCAGCTGCCAAAGCGTCCTCTTCCCTGGTATCAATGTCAGACTCATCATCAGTCACTCCTTCCCTAGACCCACCATGTCCTCCTCCTGAGGAGTCCCCCGAACTGTTTCAGCACAGTGTTGGGTACATGCTCCAGGAGGATGCCCAGCGTTTCGAAGGGTCTGATGATGAAACCCAGCTAGAGGAAGGCAGTAGCGTGAGAGCAGACAGAGGGGATGCTCAAGAAGGACACCAATCTGGCAGTCATGTTCCAGCAGCTGCAGCATACTGCCAGATTGGCTCCAGTGATGAGGAGGGAGGGGATGATGAGGTCACTGACTCCACGTGGGTGCCTAATAGGAGAGAGGAGGAGGAGGAGGATGAGGAGGAGGCACATCTCCAACGAGGCAGGATGCCCTTTGGTGGCCAGCGTAAGGGCAGTACACCGACGGAATCACACCGCAGAGCTCCGCCTGTGCAGGGCGCTGCCTCTGCCCGTCATTCAAAAAGTTCTTTGGTGTGGGCCTTTTTTGAGGCTAGTGCATCAGATCGCACAGCTGCTGTTTGCAACATATGTCTCAAGCGTATATCGCGTGGCCAAAACATCAGCCGCTTGGGTACCACATGCCTGACCAGACATATGTTGACCTGCCATGCAGCTCGTTGGCAAGCCTACCTCAAAGACCCACACCAAAGAACAAAGCGGACCTCTCCTTGCACCGCATCAGCTGGGATCTCCAACCCCACTATAACTTCAGTCCTCTCTGAAACATGCACTGAGAGGAATGAAGGTGTAGAATTAGTTGTGTCACAGCCAAGTACTTGCGGCCACTCTGCTAGCAGTACACCGACGTCCGATTCTAGCAGGCAAATTTCCCTGCCCCAGCTGCTGGACCGTCGAAAGAAGTTCACTCCCAGCCATCCACATGCCCAGCGGTTGAATGCTAGCTTGGCTAAATTGCTAGCGCTTCAACTGCTGCCTTTTCAGTTGGTAGACTCGGCCCCCTTCCGTGAGTTTGTGCAATGTGCGGTTCCTCAGTGGCAGGTTCCCAAACGCCACTTTTTCTCACGGAAGGCTATTCCGGCTCTCTACCGGCATGTGGAAGGCAATGTCTTGGCCTCGCTGGACAGGGCGGTCAGCGGTAAGGTGCATATTACCGCTGACTCATGGTCCAGCAGGCATGGACAGGGACGTTACCTTTCTTTCACGGCCCATTGGGTCACTCTTTTGGCAGCTGGGAAGGATGCAGGACAAGGTGCAGTAGTGTTGGAGGTTGTCCCACCGCCACGCCTCCAAAATGCTACTACTGGTTGTGACACACCTCTCTCCTCCACCCCCTCCTCTTCTTCTTCCTCCATGGCCTCTTCCTGTGGTTTGTCCTATGAACCAGCGGTGCTCCGTAGCCGTTCACGGGGCTACGCAAGTACGCAGGCAAAAAGATGCCATGCCGTGCTTGCGCTGGTGTGTTTGGGGGACAGAAGCCACACTGGGGCAGAGGTCCTGTCTGCTCTGCAGGGCCAGGCCGAGAGGTGGTTGACGCCACGCCAGCTTAAGCCAGGAATGGTGGTTTGCGACAATGGCACCAACCTCCTCTCCGCCCTCCGACAGGGACAACTGACCCATGTGCCCTGTGTGGCTCACGTCCTTAACCTGGTGGTGCAGCGGTTCTTGGGCAGGTACCCGGGCTTACAGGATGTCCTGAGGCAGGCCAGGAAAGTATGTGTGCATTTCCGCAGATCTTATAATGCCAGTGCTCGCCTGGCTGAGCTGCAAAAGGAGTTGAACCTGCCCAAGAACCGCCTTATATGTGACATGCCCACCAGGTGGAACTCAACGTTGGCCATGCTGCAGCGGCTGCACACGCAGCAGAGGGCCATCAATGAGTACCTGTGCGACTACGGCACCAGGACAGGGTCAGGGGAGCTTGGTTTTTTTTCTCCACGCCAGTGGGGCATGATCAGGGATGCATGCACTGTCCTGGCACCATTTGAGGAGGCCACGAGGATGGTGAGCAGTGACAGTGCATGCATCAGTGACACTGTACCTCTTGTCCACCTGTTGGAGCACACGCTGCGTGGAATAATGGACAGGGCACTTGAGGCAGAACAGAGGCAGGAAGAGGAGGACTTCCTTGCCTCTCAAGGCCCCCTTTACCCAGACAGTGTTCCTTCTGTCCCACCCATCGCACAGGAAGAGGAGGAGGAGGAGGAGGAGGAGGAGGAGGAGGATTGTGGTCAGCATGGAGGTGGAGGCTGGCACTCAGCATCATCAGCAGCAGTCTTTTAGGGATGATTTACAGTCCCAAGAAACCAGTGGACTTGTACGTGGCTGGGAGGAGGTGGCTGCGGATCATGTCGTCCTTAGTGACCCAGAGGACTCGGAGCGAATGCCTCAGCAAACCTACGCTGCATGGCCTCCCTGATCCTGCAAAGTCTGCGGAAGGATCCTCGTATTCTTCGGATCAAGGAGAGGGACCATTACTGGCTGGCCACTCTCCTTGATCCACGGTACAAGGGTAAGGTTGCGGACCTTATGTTACCGTCGCAGAGGGAGCAGAGGATGAGACAACTCCGGGAGGCCTTGCAGAAAGGTCTGTGCAACGCGTTCCCAGAGACTGGGAGGTTACAAACTCCTGGTCCTGGACAACGAGTTGCTGAGGCTTCGGCCAGTCAAAGAAGGAGCGGTGGGGAAGGTGGCCGTCTGACCGATGCGTTCAGACAATTCTTTAGTCCGCAGCCCCAAAGTATGATCGGTTCCAGCAACCATCGCCAGCGTCTGATAAACATGGTGCAGGAATATCTAGGGGCAAGGTCAGACTTGGACACCTTCCCCACCGAAAATCCTCTGGCTTACTGGGTCTTGAGGATGGATCACTGGCCAGAGCTTGCACAGTATGCAATTGAGCTACTGGCCTGTCCTGCATCCAGCGTTCTTTCGGAACGCACATTCAGTGCTGCTGGAGGATTTGTCACGGATCACAGGGTGCGCCTGTCCACCGACTCGGTTGATCGACTGACTTTCATCAAGATGAACCAGTCTTGGATCACCACCAGCTACCACACACCTGATGCTGATATAACAGACTAATTGATTTTAACATGTCACATCCCTTCAAGACTGATGCTGATGCTGAGTGCCTGTGCTGTTATGTTGACTGGCTATCCTCCTCCTCCGAGTCCTCAATGATACGATTGATGATGATAGCTTGGAAGATCATTTTTGTTTATGGGTGCCGCCACCAGTGGCTAAGGCCCAATTTTTCAGCCCCTGTTTTACAGGGGCGTGTAATTACAATTTTTTTAGCAATAATTTGCCATAGGGCTCATTGCTGTGCTCCAAGTACAGTATCTGTGAGGGGTTGGAGTGTTGTGGCACCAGTGCCTAAGGCCCAATTTTTCAGCCCCTGTTTAACAGGGGCGTGTCATTACAATTTTTGAAGCAATACTTTGCAACAGGGCTCATTGCTGTGCTCCAAGTACAGTATCTGTGAGGGGTTGTAGTGTTGTGCCACCAGTGCCTAAGGCCCAATTTTTCAGCCCCTGTTCAACAGGGGCATGCAATTACAATTCTTGATCTAATAATTCACAGCAGGGTCCATTGCTGCACCCACCAAGAGTAACTCTGAGGGCTTACAGTCTTGTGGCAACGCCACCACCACCACCACCACGAAAGGCCCAATTTTTCAGCCCCTGTTCAAAAGGGGCATGTAATTACAATTCTTGATCTAATAATTCACAGCAGGGCCCATTGCTGCACCCACCAAGAGTAACTGTCAGGGCTTACAGTGTTGTGGCACCAGCACCACCATCAAAGCCCCAATTTTTACTACCACTGTTCAACAATTATATGTAATTAAAATTCCTGATATAATAGTTGACAGCAGGGCGTTCCAGCACCAACCAAGAGTAACTGAGTGCTTACAGTGTTGTGCCAACACCAACAACTAAGGGGCCTATTTCTGCAGAGTATATACGGCAGGTCCCTACTTTCAAACATCCAACTTACAAACGACTCCTACTTGCAAACGAAAGAAGACAACAGGAAGTGAGAGGAAATCTACCCCTAGAAAGGAAAATTCTCTCCTGTAAGAATAAATATGGGAGAAAGGGGTCTCATCTGTACTGATGCTTTATCAGCAATCCTTGTTTCAAGAAAAACACCACATTTCAAAAACAGTTGTCATTGGGACGGAAAGTGAGGTGAAATGTTCTGAACAGAGGCACAGACAGCAAAACAAATGTTACAGGGGTGATAACCCTTACCTATGTTTCCCAAAAAGTTTAAAAATAGATTTTTGGGCTGGAGCTACACTTCAACAATGTACCTGTTCAAAATTACAAACAGATTCTACATAAGAACAAACCTACAGTCCCTGTCTTGTATGCACCGCCTGTATACGGCTGTTCAGAGTATATAGGGCCTTTTTTATTTTATGTGCGGGGTTCCCCTTAATATCCATACAAGACCCAAAGGGGCTGGTAATGGGCTGGGGTAGGGGGGGGGTCATGGGGTAGCTATGCCATTTTTCTTAAAGAATTTCATCCATATTACCGGGACCAGACATTACATTAAAGCCGCAAGCAGTTTTAAATGGCTTTTTTTTCCTTTAGAAGTGTCATTTTGTGCAGGGACAGTTCTAAACACGGGAAACACGTGGCACTTCACAGGCATACTTTAGACACCCCCCAGGTACGATATTTAAAGGAATATTTGACTTTTTTTTTTCACTTTATGCATCATTAAAATGACTGCTCCCGAAAAACGACCGTTTTTAAAACTTCTTTTTGCATTGATACATGTCCCCTGGTGCAGAACCCGGGTTCCCAAACCCTATTTATGACAATAACATGCATAATAGTTGTTATAATTAGCACTTTAGAATTCGAACGTTCGCATCCATTGTATTTAATAGGGTTCTAATGTTCGTTCGAACTTTCGGTCCGTTCGCGGGTTCTGGTGCGAACCGAACCCGGGGGTGTTCGGCTCATCACTAGTCTTGACTTCCAACTCTGTTTTCCAGTATAGGATATCTGAATATAAATATATGTAGGTATATGCGTGTATGTATAGACATTTCCTTCTTAAACACAGTTTTCCGTTCATGTCCTCTCAGCAAAAAGATGACTGCATTTATACTTGCCAGAGTGAACATATGCCAGTTTCCAGTGAACACTCAAGCCAATGGTCCAATTAAAAACACATGTGCACAGGAAAGCCAATTTTAGGGTATAGTGATGAAAATTCTACATGATATGAGTTAAAGCGGAGGTGCCGCGGAAAAAATAAATATTAAAAGCCAGCAGCTACAAATACTGCAGCTGCTGACTTTTAATATATGGAAACTTACCTGTCCTGGAGTCCAGCGACGTCGGCAGCAGAGGTCGAGCAATCGCTCATCACTCTGCTGCCCCCACCGCCATCCTCGGTGAGGGAACCAGGAAGTGAAGCCTTGCAGCTTCATGCCCGGTTCCCTACGGCGCATGCGCGAGTCGCGCTGCACTGTTCTGAATGGTCCCCTGTGTTCTGGGAGCCGAGTGTCTCCCAGAACACAACGGGTATTCTGCGGGAAGTGATGCGCTTCCCGCAGATTTCCCGCAGAGAGGACTCCCGGAAGTGGGTGCAAATGCCTGTCTTAGACAGGTATCTGCACCCCCGTCCCCCTGAAAGGTGTCAATTGTGACACCAGAGGGGGGAGGGTTCCGATCAGCGGAAGTTCCACTTTAGGGTGGAGCTCCGCTTTAAACACTCATGAAAAATTATGAAAATGTTGGGAAACTATTTTTCATATAGAAAACAAATAGAACATTTAAAATATTTATATATGTGAAAAACAGTGCTGCGCCACTCCTTTTCAATAATGCTCATACATATACACCCAGGATTAACCACTTAGTGACCACCTTGCCACAATGTACCACGGACAAGCGGCCGCTGTAGGCAAAGCGACGTACCCAAAAGTCGCTGCCTACTTTGGGCACGTACATGCGCTCCCCCCACCCAGCACCCAACCTGCCAGCAAGTCCCAGCCAATGATTCACGCCCTGGACCTGCTGATCGGCTGTGTGCAATCACAGCCCAGAACTCCTGTGTAGGTGAACAACACAGAGCTCTGTAAAGAGGAATCAATCTGCAAAGCAAAAGCAGCACACTGTACACGCATTACACATAGTTAGGCACATATGTAACCCTTTGATTTCCCTAGATGTTAACCCCTTCCCAGCCAGTGTCATTAGTACTGTGACAGTGTATAGTATTATCTCTGATCATGGTATTAATGTCCCTGGTGATGTCAGTGGTAGGGATGAGCTCGGTGTTCGAGTCGAACATACGTTCGACTCGAACATCGGCTGTTCGATCGTTCGACGAAGATCGAACGATTTGGGCCGTTCGCGCCAAATTCGAGTGACGCGAATGGCCCACAATACACTGCGCCATTGCAGTGCAATCCCGGCGCTGTGATTGGCCAAGCATGCACTGTGACCCCGCATGCTTGGCCAATCACAGAGCCGGCAGCGAGGAGAGCCATAATTTGCCACAGGCAGGATGCCTGTGGCCAATTATAGCTCAGGGGGGTTTAGTACACGCCCCACACTATAAAAGGCCTGAAGCTAGCCCTTATTGCTGTGTTTTCCTGTTGTGTAACACAGGCAGGCATCTGCAGAACTTACAGCGATCGTAGTGTGCCTCCTGCACAATATACACCTGAAGCTAGCCCTTATTGCTGTGTTTTCTGTTGTGTAACACTAACAGGCATCTGCAGCACTTAGAGTGGGCGTAGTGTGCCTCCTGCACAATATACACCTGAAGCTAGCCCTTATTGCTGTGTTTTCCTGTTGTGTAACACAGGCAGGCATCTGCAGCACTTACAGTGGGCGTAGTGTGCCTCCTGCACAATATACACCTGAAGCTAGCCCTTATTGATGTGTTTTCCTGTTGCGTAACACAGGCAGGCATCTGCAGCACTTACAGCGGGCGTAGTGTGCCTCCTGCACAATATACACCTGAAGCTAGCCCTTATTGCTGTGTTTTCCTGTTGTGTAAAACAGGCAGGCAAACAGATTCTACTTAAGAACAAACCTACAGTCCCTGTCTTGTATGCACCGCCTGTATACTGCTGTTCAGAGTATATAGGGCCTTTTTTATTTTGTGTGCGGGGTTCCCCTTAATATCCATACAAGACCCAAAGGGGCTGGTAATGGGCTGGGGTAGGGGGGGGGGTGATGGGGTAGCCATGCCATTTTTCTCAAAGATTTTCATCCATATTGCCAGGACAAGACATGACATTAACCACTTGACAACTGGGCACTTAAACCCCCTTCCTAACCAGACGAATTTTCAGCTTTCGGTGCTCTCACATTTTGAATGACAATTACTCAGTCATACAACACTGTACCCATATGACATTTTTGTCCTTTTTTTCACACAAATAGAGCTTTCTTTTGGTGGTATTTAATCACTGTTGGGTTGTTGTTTTTTTGCGCTATAAGAGAAAAATTTAGCAAATTAGTATTTTTTCTTCATAAATTTTGTCCAAAATTTATACTGCTACATATCTTTGGTAAAAATAAGTACAAATTGGTGCATATTTTTTGGTCTTTGTGAAAGTTATAGCGTCCACAAGCTATGGTGCCAATACCTGAAAATTGATCACACCTGAAGTACTGACGGCCTATCTCATTTCTTGAGACCCTAACATGCTAGAAAAGTACAAATACCCCCCAAATGACCCCTTTTTGGAAAGAAGACATTCCAAGCTATTTAGAAAGAGGCATGGTGAGTTTTTTGAAGTTGTAATTTTTTCCCACAATTCTTTGCAAACTCAAGATTTTTTTTTCTTTTTTTTTTTTCACTAAATTGTCATATTAGCAGTTTATTTCTCACACACAGCATATGCATACCACAAATTACACCCCAAACCAAAATCTTGCTATTACTCCTGAGTATGGCGATACCACATGTGTGAGACTTTTACACAGCGTGGCCACATACAGAGGCCCAACATGCAGGGAGCACCTTCAGGCGTTCTGGAGCACCCAGGCCAATTCTGACATTTCTCTCCAACATGTAAAAATCATCATTTGTTTGCTCGAAAATTACATAGAACCCCAAAACATTATATATGTTTTTTTAGCAAAGACCTTAAAGAATATAATGGTGGTCGTTGCAACTTTTTATCTTGCACGGTATTTGCGCAGAAATTTTTCTAACACGTTTTTTACGGAAAAAACAGTTTTGTGCTTAAAAGAAAAAAAAACAGTAAAGTTAGCCCAATGTTTTTGCATAATGTGAAAGATGAAGTTACGCCGAGTAAATAGATACCTAACATGTCACCCTTCAAAATTGCACACGCTCGTGGAATGGCGCCAAACTTTGCTACTTAAAAATCCCCATAGGCGACGCTTTAAATATTTTTACTGGTTACATGTTTTGAGTTACAGAGGAGGTCTAGGGCCAAAATTATTGCTCTCGCTCTAATGTTCGCAGAGATACCTCACATGTGTTGTTTGAACACCGTTTTCATATGTGGGCGGGGCTTACGTATGCGTTCACTTCTGCATGCAAGCTCGCGGGGGCAGGGGCGCTTTAAAAAAAATATATATATATATTTTATGGTTCATTTTACTTTATTTATTTTAGTTTGACATGTTTTTCCGCCCGAATTTTTTTTTTTTATCACTTTTATTCCTATTACAAGGAACGTAAACATCCCTTGTAATAGGAATATGGCATGACAGGTCCTCTTTACAGTGAGATATGGGGTCAATAAGACCCCACATCTCACCTCTAGGCTGGGAAGCCTGAAAAAAAACAAAAACAAAACAATCTTGGCTTTGATCGTAGCGGTGAGTCGGTAGAAGCACCGGAGGGCAGCGGGAGGGGGGGCATCCCCTCTCACCTCCCGTAAGAGCGATCAAGCGGTGGAACAGCCACTATGAACATTCTTATGGTGTAGGGAATCGCCGGCTGAAAAAGCGAATATCTGAATGATGCCTGTAGCTGCACCCATCATTCAGATATCTCCGCATAAAGTTAAGGACGTCATGTGACGGCCGGCGGGCGGGAAGTGGTTATTGCAGAGTATTGCCAGGTATTGCGGAGTATTGCCAGGTATTGCGGAGTATGGCCGGGTATTGCAGAGTATGGCCGGGTATTGCGGAGTATGGCCGGGTATTGCGGAGTATTGCCGGGTATTGCGGAGTATTGCCGGGTATTGCCAGGTATTGCCGGGTATTGAGGAGTATTGCCGGGTATTGAGGAGTATTGCAGGGTATTGAGGAGTATTGCGGAGTATTGAGGAGTATGGCAGGGTATTGCGGAATATGGCAGAGTATTGCACAGTATGGCAGGGTATTGCACAGTATGGGCAGAGTATTGCAGAGTATTGCACAGTATGGGCAGGGTATTGCAGAGTATTGGCAGGGTATTGCAGAGTATTGGCAGGGTATTGCAGAGTATTGCACAAGGCATTGCAGAGTATTGGCAGGGTATTGCAGAGTATTGGCAGGGTATTGCAGAGTATTGCACAGGGTATTGCAGAGTATTGCACAGGGTATTGCAGAGTATTGCACAGGGTATTGCAGAGTATTGCACACAGTATTGCAGAGTATTACACAGGGTATTGTACAGGGTATTGCCGGGTATTGCACAGGGTATTGCAGAGTATTGCACAGGGTATTGCAGAGTATTGCACAGGGTATTGTACAGGGTATTGCAGAGTATTGCACAGGGTATTGTACAGGGATGGATGGATGGCTGGATCTGTGACTGCAATTGTCACAGATCCAGCCCACAGCTGACATGGGGGAGGGAGCTGCCATGATCCGCTCCCTCCCCTCTCCTCTCACACTGTACCGATCGGTACACAGAGGGGAGAGAGGAAACCGGCGTCATCACATGACGCCGGTCTGTTTACAAGTGATCGCTCCGTCATTTGACAGAGCGATCACGTGGTAAACGGCCGCGATTAGCGCCCATCTACCGTGATCCGTGATGCGCCGGGTATTCCGGACCCGGCGGTCACGGACATTTCCTGGAGCGCGCCCCAGGGGGCGCGTGGGAGCAAGATTCTGTGAGGACGTCCCTGGGACATCCACTCAGGATAACTCGACCGCACTGTAGACGTCTTTCGTCCATGGCGCGGTCGGCAAGTGGTTAAAGTCGCAAGCAGTTATAAATGGCTTTTTTTTTCTTTAGAAATGTCATCTTGTGCAGGGACAGTTCTAAACACGGGAAACACGTGGCACTTCACAGGCATACTTTAGACACCCCCCCAGGTACGATATTTAAATGAATATTTCACTTTTTTTTTTCACTTTATGCATCATTAAAATGACTGCTCCCGAAAAAACTGCCGTTTTTAAAACTTCTTTTTGCATTGATACATGTCCCCTGGGGCAGAGCCCGGGTTCCCAAACCCTTTTTAGGACAATAACATGCATAATAGCCGTTATAATTAGCACTTTATATTTCGAACATTCGCGTCCATTGTATTTAATAGGGTTCTAACTTTCGCGCAAACTTTCGGTCCGTTCGAAGGTTCTGGTGCGAATCGAACGGGGGGGTGTTCGGCTCATCCCTAGTCAGTGGCAGTTAGTCAGTTCCCCCCAGCGTCAGTTAGTGTCAGATTGTCTGCCACACTATCGCAGTCCCAATATATGTTGTTGATCGCAGCCATTAGTAGTATAAAAAAAAAATACAAATTCCAGTATACAGTATATACGATAGTTTGTAGGCACTGCAACTTAAATGCAAACCAATTATTATAAACTAATTGGGATTTGTTTTCATCAAAAACATGTAGCAGATTAATTTTAGCCAAAAGTTATGAAAAAAATTGATATATTTTTTTTTATTGGGTGTGTTTTATAGCAGAAAGTAAAAAAATATTGTTTGTTTTTTTCAAAATTTTCATAATGTTTGGTCTTTTTCTTTTATATATATCGCAAAAAAATTAATAAAAAATTCTGGTGATCAAATACCACCAAAAGAAAGCTCTAGTTGGGTGAAAAAATTATATAAATTAAATTTGGGTACAGTGTTGCATGACCGTGTAATCGGCGGTTAAAGTAGTGGAGCGCCAAAAAGCAATAAATGGCCTGGTCATGAAGGCTGAATCTCCTAGAGCTGAAGTGGTTAATAACACAATATAATATTACAATATGATAATATAAGCATATATCATAAAAATAAAAAAATAAATTAAACAATATCTCTGTGTGCATTTATTAATCACTCCACTTTATATTGCGCGTTTAACCGCTTGCCGAGCACCGCACGCAGATATACAGTACGTCTCCAGCATGGCACGGGCAGGCAAAAGAATGTATATCCCCTTTAAGAAGCGGCATTGTGGACGCGCATGCGCCGGCGGCGGCGCACGCGCCCCCTGCAAGCTCCGTGACACCGACCGTGGGTCCCGCGGACTCGATGTCCGCGGGCATACCCGCGATCGATGTAAACAAGCATTTCCCCAGTCTTCCTAGTGACAGGACAGTGACCACAGCTTCCTGTAATCGGAAGCGGTGATCACTGTCGTGTCACACACAGCCCATCCCCCTACAGTTAGAAGCACTCCCTAGGGCACACTTAACCCCTTCAGCGCCACCTAGTGGTTAATCCCTTCATTGCCAGTGTCATTTTCACAGTTATCAGTGCATTTTTATAGCACTGATCGCTGTAAAAATGACAATGGTCCCAAAAATGTGTCAAAAGTGTCCGATGTGTTCGCCATGAAGACGCAGTCACAATAAAAATCGCAGATCGCTGCCATTACTAGTAAAAAAATAATAATAATAAAAATGCCATAATTCTATCCCCTATTCTGTAGACGCTATAACTTTTGTGTAAACCAATCAATATACGCTTATTGCGATTTTTTTTACCAAAAATATGTAGAAGAATACGTATCGGCCTAAACTGAGGAAAATGTTTTATTTTTTATATATTTTTGGGGATATTTATTATAGCAAAAACTAAAAAATATTGTTTTTTTTTTCAAAATTGTAGCTCTATTTTTGAAAATAAAAACCGCAGAGGTGATCAAATGCCACCAAAAGAAATCTCTATTTGTGGGAAAAAAAGGACGTCAATTTTGTTTCGGAGATACGTCGCACGACCGCGCATTTGTCAGTTAAAGTGACGCAGTGCCGAATCGCAAAAAGTGGCCTGGTCTTTGGCCAGCAAAATGGTCCGGGGCTTAAGTGGTTAACTTTGGTGCACAGAATTAAAGTCCACTTATACATGTGAGTGTATGTACGTGAGAAATTGGCTTTAATAAATGTTTTAAAAGCAATAAAGCACTATGGATTTTTTATTTTCCTCTTTACTCTGAGAACTGGATGAGAGAGCAGGCACCTTCTTAGGGTTGCCACCTGTCCGGTTTTGACCCGGACAGTACGGGATTAGCATGCTGTGCCCGGGTTTCCCTCTGCCTAACACCAGTGCCGCTGACAGGGGGCACCATGGGGCTGCCTGTAGGGGCCAAAGCACACAGGGGGAACGAAGCGGCGGGCGGGAGGAGCAATTACAGAGCAATCAAAACATAAGGGAGAGAGAGAGGCGACAAGCAGCTGCTGGTGCGGAAGTTTTTAATAAAATAAATGTTTAAAAACAATCCACTCACTCTCCATGTCAGAGCTGTATAAGTCAGTCTGTAAAGTCCACTGTCCCATTCTCCTGATCCACGCTGCTGTTTCACTGAATTGCTGGAGAAAGCCAAGGATACAGAGCCGCGGGGAAACTGCAGTGAGCTGTCAGCCTGGGACGCTGTGACCAATCAGAGCATTCCGGAGGCTTAACCATGCCTCCATCATCAGAGGCTGACAGTTCACATGAGTTTCCCGCGGCTCTCTGTTTCCTACAGCAATTCAGTGAAACAGCAGCGTTGGTCGGAGGGGAGAATGGGACAACGGAGTTCACAGACTGACATGCCTACAGCTCTGACATGGAGAGTGAGTGGATTGTTTTTAAACATTTATTTTATTAAAAACTTCCGCACCAGCAGCTGCCTGTCGCCTCTCGCTCTCCCTTATGTTTTGACTTCTCTCTATTTGCCCCCCTCCTCTGTAATTGCCCCCCCTCTGTAATTTCCCCCCTCCTCTGTAATTGCCCCATCTCTGTAATTGCCCCCCCCTCTGTAATTCCCCCCACTGTAATTGTCCCCCTCTGTAATTGCCCCCTCCTCTGTAATTGCCCCCACGCCTGCTGCTCCAATCCCCCTGCTGTCCGGGCCCGCCTGTGTGCTGGGGCCCTGTGGTACCCCCTGTCGGCTGCCATGGGGGTATTGGAGGGAGGAGGATTTGTGCTGGTAGGGGAAGAAGATTTGTAATAGGAGGGGATGGGGATAATGGCACCCCAATCACGAAGCAAAACTTATTTTGGGTGACAGGCATACCACGATTCTGTTTACATGATTTTGCCGCGATTTGTCGGGTGACAAATCATGCCGCGGTTGGGGTGCCATGCCATTTGCCGCTAAAGTGTTCGGGTTTGGCTTGAAGAAAAGGTGGCAACCCTACACCTTCTGGAGTTGGAGACTGACAGGTCCTTTATGCAACATATATGTCAAAAAGAAAAAGAAAGAGCACATTTGGTTTTTGAGCAGTGATAGAGAGTGAATAAAGGAACACCTACATTGTTTTTTATCTGCACAGTGTGGAGTGGACTAACAAAGATGCATGGAGAGACTGTTAAACACACAGTAAAAATGCACCCACTGTGCAGTCATTATTAAAGAAACACAGAATTTTTTTTATTTTATTTATTTATTTATTTATAATATATGCTTTCTATTATCATATTGGAATATTGTATTGTGTTATTATTGACGGGTGTATATTAGAGCTGCACGATTTTGGGAAAAATTAGAATCACAATTCTTTTGCATAGAATGAAGATCACGATTCTCTCACGATTCTCAAAAAAAAAATAATATATTTTACAGATTTACAACCTTTGAACATGAGAGATATAAAATATCTGTGCGCAGTCTCGTAAAGGGACAGTGTTTGGTATTTTAAGTCCTCCTTTAATAGCCTGTCTGCAAAGTCTGGGTAGCTGAGTTAGACTGTGCTGTGGTAATATTCATAATATATTATAAGGGACAGTGGTTTACTGGTATTTTAAGTCCACTCCTCACATGCCCCCCTTTAATAGTCTGTCTGACTGTCATCTGGAAGGTCTTAATCCTTTGATTGCACAAGCACCTTTTTTGAATCTTTGATTCAAGGAATTTTACTTGTTTTGCACATGCACTTCTTTGCACATATATAAATGTTGGACTGTTATTTCACTTATTGGACTTCAGTTATGGACTTGATTGATTTATAGATTATGTGAATTATTGATTTGTTTACTATTGCACTTTATTATTTATAATTTATTTTTCTCTGATCATTATTGTTATGGGCACCAGTCCCCTCTTCATCCCTATGAGTTCTCTTGCCTCTGGAGCCTATGACAGAGGGCCTGGTTGCTAGATGTGTTGTCTCCATCAATAGGAGGTGTCAAGCAGGAAGTCATGTGGATACCCGAATAAGGACCCTAGAAAGTAAAGAGAATAAGAGAGAAGAATCATCAAGTGATCGTAGCTTAATTTAATTAAAATGGGCATTTGGACAGATGGAAGACGGAGAACTCAGCATTACACCTAATGCAAGTCAAAATGTTACAAACATATTATGCCACTTCATTTACCCTTTAACCACTTGCTTACTGGGCACTTAAACCCCCTTCCTGCCCAGGCCAATTTTCAGCTTTCAGCGCTGTCACGCTTTGAATGACAATTGCGCGGTCGTGTGACGTGGCTCCCAAACAAAATTGGCGTCCTTTTTTCCCAAAATAGAGCTTTCTTTTGGTGGTATTTTGATTGGTTTGCGCAAAAGTTATAGCGTCTATAAAATAGGGCATAGTTTTATAGCATTTTTATTAATATTTTTTTTTTTTTACTAGTAATGGCGGCGATCAGCAATTTTTATTGTGACTGCGACATTATGGCGGACACATCGGACACTTTTGACACCATTTTGGGACCATTGTCATTTTTACAGCGATCAGTGCTATAAAAATGCACTGGTTGCTGTAAAAATTACACTGGCAGTGAAGGGGTTAACACTAGGGGGCGAGGAAGGGGTTAAATGTGTGCCCTGGGAGTGATTACTACTGTGGGGGGAGGGGACTGACTGGGGGAGGTGGTTAAAGTCGCAAGCAGTTTTAAATGGCTTTTTTTTCCTTTAGAAATGTCATCTTGTGCAGGGACAGTTCTAAACACGGGAAACACGCGCCACTTCACAGGCATACTTTAGACACCCCCCAGGTACGATATTTAAATGAATATTTCACTTTTTTTTTCACTTTATGCATCATTAAAATGACTGCTCCCGAAAAAACTGCCGTTTTTAAAACTTCTTTTTGCATTGATACATGTCCCCTGGGGCAGAGCCCGGGTTCCCAAACCCTTTTTAGGACAATAACATGCATAATAGCCGTTATAATTAGCACTTTATATTTCGAACATTCGCGTCCATTGTATTTAATAGGGTTCTAACGTTCGCGCAAACTTTCGGTCCGTTTGAAGGTTCTGGTGCGAATCGAACGGGGGGGTGTTCGGCTCATCCCTAGTCAGTGGCAACCCTACACCTTCTGGAGTTGGAGACTGACAGGTCCTTTATGCAACATATATGTCAAAAAGAAAAAGAGAGAGCACATTTGGTTTTTGAGCAGTGATAGAGAGTGAATAAAGGAACACCTACATTGTTTTTTATCTGCACAGTGTGGAGTGGACTAACAAAGATGCATGGAGAGACTGTTAAACACACAGTAAAAATGCACCCACTGTGCAGTCATTATTAAAGAAACACAGAATTATTATTTTTTTTATTTATTTATTTATTTATAATATATGCTTTCTATTATCATATTGGAATATTGTATTGTGTTATTATTGACGTGTGTATATTAGAGCTGCACGATTTTGGGAAAAATTAGAATCACGATTCTTTTGCATAGAATGAAGATCACGATTCTCTCACGATTCTCAAAAAAATAAATATATTTTACAGATTTACAACCTTTGAACATGAGAGATATAAAATATCTGTGCGCAGTCTCGTAAAGGGACAGTGTTTGGTATTTTAAGTCCTCCTTTAATAGCCTGTCTGCAAAGTCTGGGTAGCTGACTTAGACTGTGCTGTGGTAATATTCATAATATATTATAAGGGACAGTGGTTTACTGGTATTTTAAGTCCACTCCTCACATGCCCCCCTTTAATAGTCTGTCTGACTGTCATCTGGAAGGTCTTAATCCTTTGATTGCACAAGCACCTTTTTTGAATCTTTGATTCAAGGAATTTTACTTGTTTTGCACATGCACTTCTTTGCACATATATAAATGTTGGACTGTTATTTCACTTATTGGACTTCAGTTATGGACTTGATTGATTTATAGATTATGTGAATTATTGATTTGTTTACTATTGCACTTTATTTGCGTTAGCGCCACATTTATTATTTATAATTTATTTTTCTCTGATCATTATTGTTATGGGCACCAGTCCCCTCTTCATCCCTATGAGTTCTCTTGCCTCTGGAGCCTATGACAGAGGACCTGGTTGCTAGATGTGTTGTCTCCATCAATAGGAGGTGTCAAGCAGGAAGTCATGTGGATACCCGAATAAGGACCCTAGAAAGTAAAGAGAATAAGAGAGAAGAATCATCAAGTGATCGTAGCTTAATTTAATTAAAATGGGCATTTGGACAGATGGAAGACGGAGAACTCAGCATTACACCTAATGCAAGTCAAAATGTTACAAACATATTATGCCACTTCATTTACCCTTTAACCACTTGCTTACTGGGCACTTAAACCCCCTTCTGCCCAGGCCAATTTTCAGCTTTCAGCGCTGTCACGCTTTGAATGACAATTGCGCGGTCGTGTGACGTGGCTCCCAAACAAAATTGGCGTCCTTTTTTCCCAAAATAGAGCTTTCTTTTGGTGGTATTTTGATTGGTTTGCGCAAAAGTTATAGCGTCTACAAAATAGGGCATAGTTTTATAGCATTTTTATTAATATTTTTTTTTTTTTACTAGTAATGGCGGCGATCAGCAATTTTTATTGTGACTGCGACATTATGGCGGACACATCGGACACTTTTGACACCATTTTGGGACCATTGTCATTTTTACAGCGATCAGTGCTATAAAAATGCACTGGTTGCTGTAAAAATTACACTGGCAGTGAAGGGGTTAACACTAGGGGGCGAGGAAGGGGTTAAATGTGTGCCCTGGGAGTGATTACTACTGTGGGGGGAGGGGACTGACTGGGGGAGGTGACCGATCTGTGTCCCTATGTACAAGGGACACAGCATTGGTCTCCTCTCCCTGACAGGACGTTGATCTCTGTGTTTACACACAGAGATCCACATCCTTGTCTGTGTACCGGCCGATCGCGGGTGCCTGGCGGACATTGAGGCCGCCAGGCACGCGCTCGGCATGTCAGTGACGCGCCGGGCGCGCGCGCGCCGGCGGCTGCATTTGCGCTCCCCCCAGTGGCTGGAGGAGCCAAGGACGTCTATTGACATCCTCCCGGATATCTAGAGCCACCTTGAGGCCGTCATTCGTCTATGGCCCGGGCTCCAACTAGTTAAGCTTTCCGCATAAAACAAAATTTACAGAAATGTAACTTTCTGTAGTGTTATGCCTTGTACACACGATCAAAATTTCCGATGAAAAAAGTCAGACGGAATTTTTTCATCGGATATTCCGACCGTGTGTGGGCCCCATCTGACTTTTTTCCGTCGGAGTTTAGAAATAGAACATGTTTTATTTTTTTCCGATCGGAAATTCGGAATTCCTATGGAAAATTCCATCGAATTTTATCCCATTGGAAATTCCGATCGTGTGTACAGGGCATAACTCAGCATTGATTTTGGTAATGTAGACCACCTACAGATGTAATTTGAAAAAGTAGAATTAAGATATTTTTGTATGTGTATTAAGCCAATCCATGATAGGCACTATGCAAAATGATATGTCTACATTTTTCAGGTCGTAAAAACAAAATGAATGGGATACCTTACTTTATTACCTAAAGTGGAACTGATCTAAAAAAAGTTGAGATTTGCTATAATATACGGTGCCTTGAAAAAGTATTCATACCCCTTGAAATTTTTCACATTTTGTCATGTTACAACCAAAAACGTAAATGTATTTTATTGGGATTTCATGTACAAGGTGGCACATAATTGTGAAGTGGAAGGAAAATGATGAATGGTTTTAATTTTTTTATGAATAAATATATGAAAAGCGTGGCGTGCATTTATATTCAGCCCCCCTTGAGTCAATACTTTGTAGAACCACCTTTTGCTGCAATTACTGCTGCAAGTCTTTTTAGGGATGTTTCTACCAGCTTTGCACATCTAGAATGTGAAATCTAGAGTGAAATTTTTGCAAAGTAGCCCAAGCTCTGTCAGATTGGATAGAGAGCGTCTGTGAACAGCAAATTTCAAGTTTTACTACAGATTCTACAATGGATTTATGTCTGGACTTTGACTGAGCCATCCTAACACATGACTAAGCTTTGATCTGAACCATTTCATTGTAGCTCTGGCTGTATGTTTAGGGTCGTTGTCCTGCTGGAAGGTGAACCTCCGCCCCAGTTATAAGTCTTTTGCAGACTCTAAGATTTTCTTCTAATGCGGCGTACACACGATCGTTTTTCATGCCATTTTTTTAACCAACGTTTTTCTCGTCGTTTTTTTCATGTTTCCTCTCAAGCCTGTCTTGCATCCACACGATCATTAAAAAAAACGCCCGAGCAAAGCGCAGTGACGGCACTATAAAGGGGAAGTTCCATTCGAATGGCGCCACCCTTCATGTTAGTAAACTTTGTTGAGCGGCGATTCGCGCTTTTCAGCCTCGTGCTTTTCAGTCCGTTACAGCGTGACGAATGTGCTATCTCCATTACGAACGCTAGTTTTACCAGAACGAGCGCTCCCGTCTCATACTTGATTCTGAGCATGCGCGTTTTTTCCCCCTCGTAAAAGCATACACACTATCGTTTTTCACGTCGTTAAAAAAAACGACATGAAAAACGACGTGAAAAAATAGAGCATGTTTTGAATTTTTTAATGGCCGTTTTTCACGCCGTTAAAAATGCTCTGGAATGGCCATTTTAAAAAATGGCATTTTTAACGGCATGAAAAACGATCGTGTGTACGCCGCATAAGATTGCCCTGTGTTTGGCTCCATCCATCTTCCCATCAACTCTGACCAGCTTCCCTGTCCCTGCTGAAAAAAAAAAAAACCCACAACATGATTCTGCCACCACCATGTTTCATGGTAGAATTGGTATGTTCAGGGTGATGTGCAGTGTTAGTTTTCTGCCACACATAGCGTTTTGCTTTTAGGCCAAAAAGTAAAATTCTGGTCTCATATGACCAGAGCACCTTCTTCCACATGTTTGCTGTGTCCCCCATATGGCCTCTCGCAAACTGCAAACGGGACTTCTTATGGCTTTCTTTCAACAATGGCTTTCTTTTTGCCATCCATAAAGGCCAGATTTGTGGAGTACAAACCTAATAGTTGGGTGGACAGATTCTCCCACCTGAGCTGTGGATCTCTGCAGTTACCATGGGCTTCTTGACTGCTTATCTAAATAATGCTCTCCTTGCCCGGCCTGTCAGTTTAGGTGGACGGCCATGTCTTGGTAGGTTTGCAGTTGTGCCATACTCTTTCCTTTTTTGGATGATGGGTTGAACAGTGCTCCGTGAGATGTTCAAAGCTTGGGATATTTTTTTATAACCTAACCCTGCTTTAAACTTCTCCACAACTTTATCCCTGACCTGCCTGGTGTGTTCCTTGACCTTCATGATGCTGTTTGTTCACTGAGGCTCTCCAACAAACCTCTGAGGGCTTCACAGGACAGCTGTATTTATACTGAGATTAAATGACACACAAGTGGACTCTGTTTACTAAGTAGGTGACTTCTGTGGGCAATTGGTTCCACTAGATTTTAGTTAGGGGTATCAGAGTAAAGGGGGCTGAATACAAATGCACGCCACACTTTTCACATATTTATTTGTGAAAAAAAATTAAAACCATCTATCATATTCCTTCCACTTTACATTTATGTACCACTTTGTGTTGGTCTATCACATAAAATGCCAATAAAATACTGTACGTTAACGTTTTTGGTTGTAAGTGTAACATGACAAAATGTGGAACATTTCAAGGGGTATAAATTTTCAAGGCACTGTAGGTGTAGCGCTGCCCTCACTGGTGAATAGGGATTCCCCACCCTGCACAGCCAGGCATACCGAATTTCCACAGCACTCTTGAGTCAAGAAACAGTCCAGCAGTAGTGTTTTATTAGGAGTTAATAACTTGTATGGGGTTAGGGGGATTATGGGATGTCCACTTGACTTTAGCAAACTCTTTAGGGATAACTTTCCTATGTACAGTCTATTTACACACTCCTCAGCTTCCTCCAGCACATCACTTGCTTGCAGAGAATTTTCTCAGACTCAGCTGGCACACTGTTACACTGTTAGTTGATCTGACAAAAAGGCATCAGTCAGATAAAGCAAAGGCCCCATTACAGGCAGGGACAACGGGCCCCTTGGTTGTGTAGCAAAGTCAGTGTGCAGCTTACATCCCTGTGTCTACTGATCCCAGCATCACCTCTTGAGGCACTGCCAGCCCACCTGGCTGCAGCTGCCCCTTTCTTAGCCCTCCTGGCTAGTCCTCTCACAGTCCTCTCAGACTGCACACTCACCAGCCCTCTTGGCTGACTTCTCCTGGAGATCTCTGGCCGAGCTGACTCTCTCCCGCTGTCCTCACACCTGCTCCAGTGCATCCAAGACAGGATTCTTCTGTGTGTTGTAGAGGATACCTCCAGACCCGAGATCACCCCTTCCCCCCTAGACTAGGGGGCTCCCTCAAGGGCCTCCGACAGCCTCCTCAGTACTCCATCTCCAATCTTCCACTGAAACTCCACTGCCGCTGCTGGCCTGACCCTGAGTATAAAATAAGTGCCTGCCCCCTGCTAGCCCACGTACTGGGGATTGGATGGGGCCCTCCTTAATACTCCAGGCAGCTCCTCCTAACCTCTCTTTCATTCTTCTGGAAACTTCTCCAAGGTTCCAGCAAGTAGGGGGAGGCAACAGAAATGCTGTCTGATGAGTCACTACAGCCTTCCTGAGTCACTCAACCTGACTCAGAATCAGCCCAGCCTGGCTCTCAGCCAAGCTAATTTATCTACACTAAATAACTATATACACTATCCTTTCTAGCACACCAGAGGGTGCCACATATGGGTACTTTAGACATTAATTGTGCCTAAACAGTACCCTTGAAAATGTATTTTTGTTTCTGGAATTCCTCCTAAAAAAATAGAAGGGTATATCCTGGGGTATGAGTGTCTCTAGGCATTGATGTGCCTACAGCCCCATAGCTGTATATCTGTAGTGTGAGATTAAGGCACTGATGACTCTGACTGCTAGTCTCATGACATTTGAAATTATATCTGATGATGTTGCTACTGTTTTGATTACTTTTGGAGTCTCTGATGTAAGGATGCAAATCCCTGCTTCTACCAAGATGGCTGTACAGAACAACACAAGGTAAATCTGTAAAGAGGAAGGGTCAGCTGGAGAAAGAATGCTGCATTACTGTTTAATTATTAATTAATACTTGGCCCTCTGCCTGACATTTTTTTGGGAAACAGCTTCCATGGTTCAGTTCCTCATACAAGGGAAGAAAGGAAAAAAAAAAAAATCTGTAAGTGACAAAAAGCTGAATTTGACTCTTACATTCAGTATATTTTTACTAGAATTGCCATAGCTTTATGTAAAATTATTCAAATGGCAAATAGCATAGTACAAATGGTTTCAGCTTGGCTGGAACTGGGTGTTGTATGAAAGGTTTTGGAGAATGAAGACGTTACTCTAAATTGTGCCAAGGTATAAAAGAAAAAATATTAGTTTCTGGCCAAACTGTCTTGCAAAGGCTGTCCTTGAAGACAGACTGATGCTGTTTTTTTTTCTGCCTTTGTTTAGATCTTAACCACTAGAATAATGTCATTTACTGTTTGACCTCCAATCTAAACTATTTCCTCAAAACTTGACAGAATAATATTTTTGAGAATTTGGGATGCAGGCTTGGTAACGATCACTCTTGTAGTATTTTAGTGTCATTACTTTACCCAAAAGAAAAGATCTCATGGGACAGATTGGATATGAGACTTCAGGGAATTCTATATTATTCTAAAACTTTATTTGTTGTGCTATAGAAAATAGTGGCTCTTATTAACTAAATAAACCAACATAAGAAGTACTGTATATATGCCTAGTTAGTTATGTACTATTATTTTGGAAAAAGTTCACATATAATTCTAGTGAGAAAAGAGTATACAGAAAACACATGCACTCAATAGGTGGCACAGAACTGAATAGCTTTAATGGCCAAAAATACTTTTATTGTTCTATTAATCAATTAAACATGCTCTAAAAGTGTATTTTGGCTTTTGTTCAGAGAAATTCCTACACTTCTCATATTTTCCCTAGAACGACATAAGATGAATGTCTGCTGCTACCATTCCACGACATACCACGTGCTCATCCATTTAATTTGTTTAAATTCCAGATGCTGCTGCATCTTATTAAATAAATCAACCGCTTTTTCATCAATATACTGTACAAAATAGTGAAAACATATACTGCGCCACCCTTCCCAAAATATATAACACACTATACCCTTACCTATAATATCATCGAAAGTATCAAATAGATTTGAGTGAGCTGTCCCTTTTGCCCAGTCAAAATCTGAATAGTTAAAATCCCCTATTACGATGACCTTGCCCTGCCTCACCGCTATTTCTAACTGTTTCTCTTCCTTTAGGTTAGGGGTCCTGTAACATACCTCCACTATTAATTTCCCACTCACTTCTTCCCTTTGGAGATCCACCCACATGGATTCCACCTCCCCCTTGCCCCATTTGCAATGTCATTTCTCTCTTCCACCCGTAAACCATTCTTGATATACAGTATAGGCACACCCCTCCCACTTTTCTACCCTCTCTGTCTCTCTGATACAAGGAATACTCCTGGATATTTGCCAGCCAGGCGTGTGAGCTGTCAAACCAAGTTTCTGTTATTCCCATAAAGTCAAAATCTTCCTTGTGTAACAACAGCTCCAGTTCCACCACTTTGTTAGCTAGGCTTCTGGCATTTGTGTACCTCAGTTTTGTACGGGTGTAAATTATTTTCTCATTATGTTTTCTGAGGTTGCAACTTTGATTTGCCAACTCATTTACCTAGGGTTTAGGTATTATTGTTATATTATCTCTAGTGCTTCCATTAGTACCCTCTGAAATTCACTCTCTGCTGGCTATTACTTCCTCTGAACCCCCCACCACCTAGTTTAAAAGCCCCTCCAGCTTTTTGGCCTTCCTCTCCCTCAACAGAGGCATTGTAAGTCTTTTGAAGACTCAAATTTTCGGAAAATGCGGAATGAAAATTAAAAAAAAATTTTTCCCACAAAGTGGTAAATAAAATAAGATATTTTTCACATGCAGAATGAGCATATTATTTTCTCATTAGGTTTTCTGAGGCTGCAACTTCGATTTGCCAACTCATTCACCCAGGGTTTAGGTATTATGGTTATGTAGCGCCCTGCCCCTATTGGGTAGGCGCTAGTGTAAATTTAGTTGTCTGAGTTATAGTTCAGCTCAGAATAATTGTATCAAATTTTGGGTCTCTGTTTCAGTTCAGCTGAGTTGCACATTTTCCACCTTCCTCTGGGTGTCGTTGTCACCACAGGTCAAGGTTGAAGTTGCAGCTGGCTGGATGTATTGGGTAACTCTTGCCCATAAGCATTTCAGTGGGATTGGTCACCCTGCTGTGCATTCTGGGAGAGGGTACTTTAGGGGTCTTCCGATCCTGACCTGACAGCCCTCCTGGCCTCAGGGATGTGTGGGCAGTTTTTCTGCCTCGGGCCTGCAGATCCCCGAGGCTCCATTGCTGACAGTGGGCCCAGGAGTTTCTGGGGCCTACTGATCCAGAGATGGTCCTGTGTCGCCTTCACTGGGGGAAGGGACCGAGCAATTGAGGACTCAATTGGAGGACGCATCCGGATCAAATCTACCTCACAGTGCTGCCGGCCTTGCTGAAAGATTCTGGCACTGTGTGTTGTGTTTCGGAACTTTACCAAGTGTGTGGTTACACAAGTCTGTGGCAGAGACTTTTCTCTTGAACAAGCTTGCACCGGCTGCTAGGTCAGTGAAAGAGACCTATCCGGTGGATGCTAGATCCAGCGTGGAAGCTGTTGGTCCTCTGGATTAACCACTTAACGACCGCCCACTGTAAATATACGTTGGCAGAATGGCACCGACAGGCAGAATCACGTATATGTACGTGATTGCCTTTGTATAGTTGGGGGGTCCGATCGGACCCCCCTTCTTTACAGTGAGCGGTCGTTTTACCTTCGGGAGCGATCCGGCATGAGGGGACGGCCGTTCAATTCCAGCCACCCCCTCTCGATCGCTCCCGGTGAATGAGAGCTTCCCCTGCCTGTGTGCTTGTTTACACAGGCTGGAGGAAGTGATGTCATCTCTCCTGCGGCGCTCACATATACCGAGCGCCGTACAGGAGAAGATGCAGGTTAGTGCACACAACACTACACTGACACCAGGACACATAGGTACATAAATCGCCCCCCCAGACCCCCCCAGATCACCCCCCAGATCAACCCCCAGCCCCCAGTCACAGTGTCACTGATTGCAGTGACCATTTATTTAGTGATCACTGCAATCAGTGACATTTGTGACTGTAAAAGTGTCAGTACATTTAGTTTTAGGTCCAGTGTAGCCCCCTAACCGCCCCCTAATAAAGGTTTAACCCCCTGATCACCCCCCAGATAACCCTTTCACCCCCTAGTACCGCCGTCGCTAAGCGATCATTTTTCTGATCGATGTCTTAGCGTCGGTGATGCTAATCGGTAGCCAGTAATTTTTTTTAGGTTCGCTGCAGGTTTTTATAGCGTCGGGTACCCCCATATATTACCTAATAAAGGTTTAACCCCCTTGATCGCCCCCCAGGTAACCCTTTCACCCCCTATCACCACGGTCACTAAGCGATAATGTTTCTGATCGATGTTTTAGCGTCTGCGATGCTGATCGGTAGCCAGTAATTTTTTTTAGGTTCGCCGCAGGTTTTTATAGCGTCGGGTACCCCCATATATTACTTAATAAAGGTTTAACCCCCTTGATCACCCCCCAGGTAACCCTTTCACCCCCTAGCACCGCCGTCACTAAGCGATCATTTTTCTGATCGATGTCTTAGCGTCGGTGATGCTGATCGGTAGCCAGTAATTTTTTTTAGGTTCGCCGCAGGTTTTTATAGCGTCGGGTACCCCCATATATTACCTAATAAAGGTTTAACCCCCTTGATCGCCCCCCAGGTAACCCTTTCATCCCCTATCACCACTGTCACTAAGCAATAATTTTTCTGATCACTGTCTTAGCGTCGGTGATGCAGATCGGTAGCCAGTAATTTTTTTTAGGTTCGCCGCAGGTTTTTATAGCGTCAGGTACCCCAATATATTACCTAATAAAGGTTTAACCCCCTTGATCACCCCCCAGGTAACCCTATCACCCCTATCACCACTGTCGCTAAGCGATCATTTTTCTGATCGCTGTCTTAGCGTCGGTGATGCAGATCGGTAGCCAGTAATTTTTTTTAGGTTCGCCGCAGGTTTTTATAGCGTCAGGTACCCCCATATATTATCTAATAAAGGTTTAACCCCCTGATCGCCCCCCAGGTAACCCTTTCACCCCCTATCACCACTGTCGCTAAGCGATCGTTTTTATGATCGTTGTCTTAGTGTCGGTGATGCAGATCGGTAGCCAGTAATTTTTTTTTAGGTTCGCCGTCAGGTTTTTATATAGCGTTAGGTACCCCCATATATTTCCTAATAAAGGTTTTAACCCCCTAATTGCCCCTTTCACCAGTAATCACCATATAAGTGTTACGGGTGACGCTGGTTAGTTAGTTTGCTTTTTATAGTGTCAGGGCACCCGCCGTATATAATCCAATAAAGGTTTAACCCCCTGATCGCCCGGCGGGTGATATCAATTAGGTTTTAGCGTCAGAGAGGGTCTGCGTCACACCCCAGGCAGCATCAGGTTAGTGCCAGTAACGCTAACACCCACGCGTGAAGCATACACCCCCCTTAGTGGTATAGTATCTGAACAGATCAATATCTGATCAGATCTATACTAGCGTCCCCAGCAGTTTAGGGTTCCCAAAAACGCAGTGTTAGCGGGATCAGCCCAGATACCTGCTAGCACCTGCGTTTTGCCCCTCCGTCCAGCCCAGGCCACCCAAGTGCAGTATCGATTGATCACTGTCACTTGCAAAACACAACACACATAACTGCAGCGTTCGCAGAGACAGGCCTGATCCCTGCGACTCCAGTGCTGTAGGAGGTGATTTCGCCACCACAGTTAAAAAAAAAAAGCATATATGCCGAAGCATTGGGGCAGCAGGGGCGGAGGAGCGATTTTGCTCCTAATGCCGCGTACATACAGTCGAAATTCCGACGGAGGCTTGCCCGTGGAAAAGTCTGACCATGTGTACGCGGCATAACTTTTGCGGGAAGATGCCCCCATGCTTCGGCATATATAAATGGTGCATGTATGCCCATCATTAGAAGTGGGTGGATGAAGGGCGGTATTCTAATGGTGGGCATACCCACCGATCAATCTTTTTTTTTCGTTCAGCCAACAGGCTGCATGAAAAAAAGATTACAATACATGTCCAACAAGGACCAGCAACGTACTGGTATGTTGCTGGACTTTGAATGTTTATACCAGAATGATGCCTGTGGGTTTAGGTATCATCTTGGTATCATTCTTTTCAGCCAGCGGCCGGCTTTCATGTAAAAGCAATCCTAGTGGCTAATTAGCCTCTGGACTGCTTTTACAAGCAGTGGGATGGAATGACCCCCCCCCCGGATATAAAAAGCGCCATTGGGAAATTGGGAAAGCATTTTATCACACCGATCTTGGTGTGGTCAGATGCTTTGAGGGCAGAGGAAAGATCTAGGGTCCAATAGACCCCAGTTTTTTCAAAAAAGAGTACCTGTCATTACCTATAGCTATCATAGGGGATATTTACATTCCCTGAGATAACAATAAAAATGATAAAAAAAAAAAAATATGGAAGCAACAGTTTAAAAATAAAATAAAAAAGCAAAATTAATAATAATAAAAAAAAAAAAAAAAAAGCACCCCTGTCCTGCCCTGCTCTTGCCCAATGGCGAACGCAAGCGTCGGTCTGGCGTCATAGGTAAACAGCAATTGCACCATGCATGTGAGGTATCACCGCGAAGGTCAGATCGAGGGCAGTAATTTTAGCAGTAGACCTCCTCTGTAAATCTAACGGGGTAACCTGTAAAGGCTTTTAAAGGCTTTTAAAAATGTATGTAGTTTGTCGCCAATGCGCGTTTGTGCGAAATTTTAAAGCATGTCGTGTTTGGTATCTATGTACTCGGCCTAAGATCATCTTTTTTATTTCATCAAACATTTGGGCAATATAGTGTGTTTTAGTGCATTAAAATTAAAAAAAGTGTATTTTTTCCCCAAAAAATGCGTTTGAAAAATCGCTGCGCAAATACTGTGTAGAAAAAAAAAATGCAACACCCACCATTTTATTCTGTAGGGCCTTTGCTTTAAAAATATATATAATGTTTGGGGGTTCAACATAATTTTCTTGCAAAAAAAAATATGTTTTCATGTAAACAAAAAGTGTCAAAAAGGGCTTTGTCTTCAAGTGGTTAGAAGAGTGGATGTAAGCTTCCTAATGTTGTGTATAAAATGCCAGAACAGTTCAAACCCCCCCAAATGACCCCATTTTGGAAAGTAGACACCCCAAGCTATATACTGAGAGGCATGTCGAGTCCATGGAATATTTTATATGTTGACACAAGTTGCGGAAAAAAGACAATTTTTTTTTTTTTTTTGCACAAAGTTGTCACTAAATGATATATTGCTCAAACATGTCATGGGCATATGTGGAATTACACCCCAAAATACATTCTGTTGCTTCTCCTGAGTACGGGTATACCACATGTGTGAGACTTTTTGGGAGCCTAGCCGCGTACGGGACCCCAAAACCAATCACCGCCTTCAGGCTTTCTAAAGGGTGTAAATTTTTGATTTCACTTCTCACTGCCTATCACAGTTTCGGAGGCCATGGAATGCCCAGATGGCACAAAACCCCCCCAAATGACCCCATTTTGGAAAGTAAACACCCCAAGCTATTTGCTGAGAGGTATTGTGAGTGTTTTGCAGATCTCGCTTTTTGTCACAAAGTTTTGAAAATCGAAAAAAAAAAAGAAAAAAAAAAATGTTCTTTCTTCATTTTCAAAAACAAATGAGAGCTGTAAAATACTCACCATGCCTCTCAGCAAACAGCTTGGGGTGTCTACTTTCCAAAATGGGGTCATTTGGGGGGGTTTTGTGCTATTTTGGCATTTTATGGCCTTCAAAACTGTGATAGGTAGTGAGGAGTCAAATCAAAAATTTGTGCCTAGAAATCCTGAAGGCGGTGATTGGTTTTCGGGGTCCCGTACGCGGCTAGGCTCCTAAAAAGTCCCACACATGTGGTATCCCTGTACTCAGGAGAAGCAGCAAAATTTATTTTGGGGTGCAATTCCACATATAACCATGGCATGTGTGAGCAATATATCATTTAGTGACAACTTTTTGTAATTTTTTTTTTTTGTCATTATTCAATCACTTGGGACAAAAAAAAAAAAATATTGAATGGGCTCAACAGGCCTCTCAGCAATTTCCTTGGGGTGTCTACTTTCTAAAATGGGGTCATTTGGGGGGGGGTTTGTGCTATTTTGGCATTTTAAGGCCTTCAAAACTGTGATAGGTAGTGAGGAGTGAAATCAAAAATTTACACCCTTAGAAATCCTGAAGGCGGTGCTTGGTTTCCGGGGTCCCGTACGTGGCTAGGCTCCTAAAAAGTCCCACACATGTGGTATCCCCATACTCAGGAGAAGCAGCAGAATGTATTTTGGGGTGCAATTCCACATATAACCATGGCATGTGTGAGCAATATATCATTTAGTGACAACTTTTTGTAATTTTTTATTTATTTTTTTGTCATTATTCAATCACTTGGGACAAAAAAAAAATATTCAATGGGCTCAACATGCCTCTCAGCAATTTCCTTGGGGTGTCTACTTTCTAAAATGGGGTCATTTGGGGGGGTTTTGTACTGCCCTGCCATTTTAGCACCTCAAGAAATGAGATAGGCAGTCATAAATTTAAAGCTGTGTAAATTCCAGAAAATGTACCCTAGTTTGTAAACGCTATAACTTTTGCGCAAACCGATAAATATACGCTTATTGACATTTTTTTTACTAAAGACATGTGGCTGAATACATTTTGGCCTAAATGTATGACTAAAATTGAGTTATTCGATTTTTCTTATAACATAAAGTAGAAAATATCATTTTTTTTCAAAATTTTCGGTCTTTTTCCGTTTATATCGCAAAAAATAAAAATCGCAGTGGCAATCAAATACCATTAAAAGAAAGCTCTATTTATGGGAAGAAAAGGACGCAAATTTCGTTTGGGTACAACATTGCATGTCCGCACAATTTACAGTTAAAGCAGCGCAGTGCAAAATTCTGAATTCACCTCTGGTCCTTTAGCTACCAAATGGTCCGGGGCTTAAGTGGTTAAGGAAAGTACCCGTGATCCGCAAAACTAAGGTACCTGAATCTCCCCTAACCCTCCATCCCTCTATTTGGAAATTCTTTAATAAAACCCTTGAGAAAAAGAGACTAAATGTTTGGTGCAGACATTTGTGAACGACTCTTCAAGGAAGACCCCTAGGACAGACGTGGTGAACAGTAAGGTAACGGCAGGCCCAAATCTTAAACCAGCGGCCCCTACGGGGGTATTGCTACAGTTATATAATCGCTAGTGCCTCCGTTAGCAGCCTCTGACCTTCACTCACTGCTGGCTATCGCTTCCTCTGAACCCTCCCCTCACTACCTAGATTAAAAGCCTCTCCAACTTTTTAGCCATCCTCTCCCTCAACAGAGGCATGATAAGTCTTTTGAAGACTCCAATTTGTGAAAAATGTGGAATGAAAATAAAAATATATTTTTTGCACAAAGTGGTTAATTCAATAAGATATTTCTCACATGCAGCATGGGCATACTTAGAATTACAACCCAAAACTCATTCTGCTACTTCTTCGGAGGATGGCAATACCACATTTGTAGGAACATAGTCAGTGCAGATAGATCCGTTCGGGCGCAGGCAGAGACATGGTCAGCATAAGGGCAAAGGATTGGTCCAGGCAATAGGTAGAAACATGGTCAATAAACAGGAAAATCAGGAACACTGATTCTACGAGTTAGCTACACTGGTACTGAGACTGGCTGCACTGTTTTTTACCACCCCTCAACTGCTACCCCCTTTAGATGCCGAGACAGCAGCTGGGGACATCACCTGCCGTGATGATAATGCTTTGCAGCTGTGGAAGAAATGATGTCCCCTGTATACCCACCAATTGTGACCCAGTCAAGTAAATAGGCTTCCTTTTGTGGGGTCCAAGGGGTTCAAGCAGATGGTGAGACAGCAATACAATGCCTCCTTGCTACCTGTCAAATGCTATATGAAGAGCCTTCCAAACATGGATTGCTATTCAGAGAGCATTGCACATGTGAATAAATCCTTATGTGCACCTACACTGTGATGTAGGTGCATTTGCAGCTTCTGTACTTGGGCATTGGGGTGTCATTCTTAGAAAATGCCTAACCGGCCAGTGGGTCCTCTCTCCTGTGTGCCCCTATATATATTCATCCATGTGTCCACGCTAGTTGACCATCCCCCAGCTAGGCCACAACCATCTACATAAGCTTGCTCCACCCAGAGGGACAGACCTTTTTCACAAACCAAATGTGGATCAAATGAAGAGACCCATGAGGGTAGATTCTGGGCTACTCCATTTCTCTTTTTGGGGGGACCAGTTTGTGCATTGGTATGGATGTGTGTATCAATGGTCTGTACCAAAGGGGGGTGGCGGATTTCTTGTGGTGCAGCATGCACCGGGTAGCCAGCGCCTGTGCAGTCTACAGTGCACTGGGTTGACTGTGTGACGGATCGCTTGGTTTGTATATTGGCCACTCTACATTTGATCCACATTTGGCTTGTGAAAAAGGTCTGTCCCTCTGGGTGGAGCAAGCTCATGTAGATGGGCGTGGCCTAGCTGGGGGACGGTCACCTGGGGCGTGGACATATAGATGCATATATATAGGGGCACACAGGAGAGAGGACCCACTGACCGCTTAGGCTCTGAAGAAAGGGTTACGCCCCTGAAAGGCATCAGCCGTTCAGCCGTTTGGGGTACCATCTGATCCTCCCGTCATCAGGTCCTGTTCGCAGGTGCCAAGGAATGCAGTTCAAGTGATAGGAAAGCCTTTTAGCTATGCTCGTTTGTGAGTAGTACCATTGCTTTTTTATATATTTTTAATAAAACTTTTATATCGGTACACTGCATTTGTAAGTGTAACTTCCGGTCGGAACACTGCATTCGTAAGTGTTCGTAAGTGTAACTGCCGCCTGTGCATTGATGTGGGATGTTCCGGGCGCTTGTTATGTTATCTGGGGCGTAGTACGGCAGTGTAGAATGTGTCGGAGCTGCTCGAAAGTTATCGTAGAGCACAAGTGGCCGGCATTTGAGGCCGTTCGTAAGTAGGAGTCGTTCGTAACTCGGGTGTTCGTAACTCGGGGACCCCCTGTATTGTGGTCCCCTACTGTAAGTGTCCTTATTAAAAGTCAGCAGCTACAGTGTTTGTAGCTGCTGACTTTTAATTTTTTTTTTTTTTTCAAGCCGGACCTCCGCTTTAAGTATTCCACATCAAGATAAATACAGAGTTGGAAGATGAAAGGAATTCTCTTCTGACATTTTATTCTGTTTAATATGCTCTGGTATTAAGCAGCAACAGAAAAACTGCAGAATCGGGCAACAAAACAAAGCAGCATTTTTTACTATAAGAAGAATGGCTTTATTTCCCTGTTTCCAATTTTCATGAGTCTGTAAAATAATGGCAAATACTGAGAAACGGAAAATACAAGACTAAAAGTATGAAAAATAAGTCTGCAACTCATAGAAACTCGTTATTCGATTTGGATGTGCTTCCCATCCAAGTCATTTGTTTTTGTTTATTATTATGAAATTATACAAGAATAGCCTGTTGCAAATTTATACTAGACAAAGCAATCTTATTAATAATAAAAAAAAAATATATATATATATATATATATATATATATATATATATATATTTTTTTTTATTAATAAGATTGCTTTGTCTAGTATAAATTTGTATATATATATATATATATATATGTAGCGGGCATCTACTTTTCTATCATGTTTTAAACTGGCAGAGACACCAGTGATGCATAGTTCCCTGCGGCTCAGCAGGTGGCGCTGTCCCTGTGGGCCGGGGTTGAACCATCGCTGAGTGCCGTACCCCTTTTTGGCCTCTCTCAGCGGTTGTATGGTGGGGCGGGGATACCCGCCGTGCTTGCTGGGAGAGGGTATAAAGGGCCGGCCATCTTTGTCACGGGGTGGGAGTCCCAGGCACCTTCAGCCTGAGGGCTGTGGTTCGTGGTTGGTGTCCAGGCGGCCTAGGCCTGGACGCCCGGAGCTCGTGTTTCATCCCAGGCACCTTCAGTCTGGGGTGAGGTACTCAGCCGGAGGCCTGGGGCCCAGTACCTTCCGCTGGGTCCCACGAGGGAGGGATCATCCTAGGGTGCCCCGGGAGTGGGGCACCCGAATCCAGAGGCGTAAGGGACCGGAGGAGGGACTCACCCGAAGACCTGGTGCAGCAGATTGCCAGTGCCGGGTGTACCTCTGGAGACCGCCCGGATGGATATCTTTCCCGAACAGGGGCCAAATTCTAAGAGGAAGTTCAGTCCATGTTCAATGACCGGTGGCAGTGGTCCAACTATTTCACTCAGGTCAGTGGCAGGGGCCTGCTATTAGGCCCGTGGCAGGGGCCTCAACAGTTCATCCGGTCTGTGGCAGAGACCACCCTCACGGTCGGTGGCAGAGACCGTGCGCCAGGCCTATTCGCTAAAAAGGAATAGGAGAACTTAGTTGTGCCTGGGCCTACTCGTATCCACACCCCCTGTCTGTTCGTTGAGGGAGTCTAACTGATTGTGTTTCATCCTGACATTGGAAAATAAAGGAGTGTTGGACTTTTATTGGTGTGGGGCTCATTTACTGGCAGACACTGTTCCACAGAAGAAGCGGAGGCTCCAAACACCAAACACCGACCCAAATCTAGTCGCAAAACATCGGCACTATAGTTCGGACCCTCGGCAACCACAAGCCCCTTCAACTACGAAACACCATTGAGTCGATCCGAGTCCAGTAATATCTCCGGCGCCAAGATTCGGATCAAACCCCCTCCTTACATTACAGCCGTAAACGATCTGAACCCACTCGTAACCTCGGCTTAATGATTCGGATCCATGGCAATACAACTTCATCGATCGATCTGAGTCCAGTCACAGCACAAACAACTCGGATCTCTAGCAACAAACCTCTCCAGCCGATCCGAATCCAGTCATAGCATCGGCTCAAAGATTCGGATTCTTGGCAAACACAATCGATCCGAGTCCAGTCGCACCACCGGCTCAACGACTCAGCTTCCCAGCACAAACAGACCCCTCCAACCGATCCGAACCCAGTCGTAGCATCGGCTTAGACGATTCAGATCATCGGCAATACGAAGTGCTGGTTCGTTACCAGTCGCATCAACATCATGATTACGTACGAACCATTCCCCAAACCTCACGCGGTACAAAAAACAAACCCAGAAACAAAAATAAAATAAAAAAAACAGAAAAAAAAAAAAATTTCATCATCAAGCATTACTCAATCAAACACGTCTTACTCCAACTATTCCAGCTTCATCACGGACGGTCATTTCTACATACTCACAATTCACAAACTTTTTTTTTTTTCGCCTTCTCAGTAAGGCTGCTTCCTCGCAATCGCTGCGAGCATTCTACAAGTGGTTCAAATCAGCCCTTTATATTAGTAACATTCACCCGTGTAATATATTTTTGTACCAGATAACTTTGTATATAACCAATATCTTCATATAAAAACTTGATTTTCTTTTTTATTGATTACCTTTATAAACACCCTATGTAACTGTACATCTGAACTTCCTAATAAAATTTTGTAAACAAATCAGCCACTCATCATCTCCAGTAGCAACACGGCTACTCACCTTTTTCTCTGTCACTTTCCCCATACAGGTCAGTTTGAGTTCCAGTTGGTCCACCCTGCACCAGGTTTGGACAGTATTCCCCCCAGGTAAAAAAAAACATTTTTTTATGGCTAAACATCTTCACCAGGGAGCTAGCTACTGCTCCAAAACAGCTCTCTGCATCCACTCTACCAAAAAATAATATTTCTATGTCACCTTACTACAGGTTCCCGGTCGGCCCAGTTCCCGACCCCAACTGAGACTTCACTACTAGGGTACAAGACAGGTGTGTAAATGCAAGGCTCCCCCCTTGCTTTCTCCTCGCACTCTTTCACGACACATTGTACTTCACATACACAATTCGACTTGCTCGTGAGGCGTTAGTAACTGTCACATACCTCTGTGCACTTTACTCTGTTTTCGAAGAGCGATCCTTCATCACGCAGACAAGGTTGCCTAACGTCCACCTTGCTGGCAGTGCAAGTCTTAGCAGACCGAGCACACGTCAATAAACTACAGATCGTAACATGCCTACTTAAAATACCAGACTTTAGCTACCCGCCCCAGTACACCCTGGGGGCTCTGGTTCATTAGTCTGTGCCGAGCACAGACGGCACCTGAGCTATTGGTCACCTAGCCAGTCACCTCCTGGCTCACCTCAGTTGCCAGGCATTCTTTTGAGTTTTCCAAATTACACTCAACAGCGTTCGTACACAAACTAGCTGCCATCTACGCCTATCGCTCCTTGTCCTGTCCACCCTGCTTTCCTTCTTCCTCCCCGTTTTTCTAAACCCTTCTATCCCCTCCAACCTTGCAAACTTATTCTAAAACATATGCATTCCCCTCCTTCTAGCCGACGCCATGTCGCAGGCCGATAGCAAAGACTTCACCTCCGCCCCACCATTACCCCTCGCGGGTCCAGCGGACGGCACTACACAGTCTCCCGGAGCTTGGACCATCCCCAGGCTTACGGCCGAACTACGACGTAGGGGCATTCCCTACCCTGCCACAGCCAGGAAAGCTGAGCTGTTTAGGCTGCTGTTCCCACCACCAGCGGCAGCTCTACCAGATACACAAGCTTCACTGCAGTCGATATCCTCTGCAATTACCCAGCTGCACGCCTTAGTGACCTAGCTAGCAACTTCAGTCACTGATGTTCAGACTAGAGTAGGGGCCCTGGAAACACGACCAGCTACACCCCCATCAGCCCCAGTCTCCACCGTCGTTACCGTACCCCCACTTATAGGTGCGCCCGACGTTTGCACCACTATATTTCCTTTGCATCTTGTCCCAGCGGGCATCAGGAAGGACATCCTGGACGGCAAGGACGTGAACCTAGCGTCCTTACTCATTTCTGTACAGGACATGACAGAGAACAAGTCATATTCCTGGGGGGACGTCTCAGTTGTCCTAAAGGCCAAGGACCCCAGGCTCAATCGCAAACTCTCGGTGACAGAGTTCATGTTAGCCTTTGGGATGCTTAGAGATGTAACCCCAACCCCAACAGGAGGGAAGAACTAGATCTATACCTCCACACAGTAGTGGATCTAGGCCACAAATACGGTGGGTACTTATTCTATGATTACCACCGGTCCTATTCAGCAAAAGCAGCAGCCAGATTGTCACAGTTCCAGCTCAACACCAACTGGAGCACTATACACACAGAACTGTTCTGCCGCCACTTCACCGGCCTTCGCTCCCCACTCTGCACAATCTGTCAATCTGCCACCCACACGGCTAATTGGTGCTCCGAGCTGAGTGGCAGACGTCCCCCCAGCTACCCTTCCACCTCCAACGCACCTCATAATTTACCAGCAGCCACACAGTCGTCCCAGTCAGACAGGCTAGGATGTCCAATTCGAGCACTGGGGGGCGCAGCCATCTGCAACAACTTCAATTTTAAGGGTTGCTTTTACCCCCACTGCAAACTTCTGCACACCTGCCTCCTGTGCCAGAAGGCTCACCCAAAAAGTACCTGCAGCATCAAGCAGCAGAGTCCATCCTGACTAGGCCACGTGCAAGTCGGGTGGCTCGCCTTCTATCTCTCCTAACATCCAACTCCCTCTCTAGCAGCCTTCCTAGTGCAGGGGTTCACTACCGGGTTCCACACCGGACTCATCACACTGCCCGACTCTACACACGAGTGTAAAAACCTGCTATGATTAAGCACTGACCTTCAGTGTGAAACATGTAAGCAGTTACCCTGGCTATGCTGTGATGAATTTTGGTGTAATTTTTCCATCTTTTTACAATAAAGGCGACCGTCAAAGGTTTTTTGGAGTGCGGCTGTCCATATTTTTTATTTTTTCCTCTTCATATGTAAAAACCTGCTCTCAGGTCGAATTGGACCGGGGGTATATGATCGGCCCCTTTTCACAGTCACCCTTCACAGTATGGAGAGTCAGCCCTATTGGACTTGTCAAGGGCAAGTTTTCTAATAAACTTTGATTAGTCTACGACTTGTCCGCGCCTCATTCTTCCAACATACCCAGTTTAAACTCCCTCATACCCTCAGAGGAGTTCTCTCAAAAATATTCCTCAGTTGACTTAGCTATCCAATCAATCATAAAAATAGGGATTGGGGCTGGCTATCCAAAGCCGACATTCAGACGCCTTTAAATTGCTACCCATTGAACCATACCTATGGCGGTGGCACGGGATAAAATGTTTATACTACTTCGCGACCAAGCTGACCTTCGGCTCCAAAAGTGGTCCCTGGCTCTTTGACACATTTGCTCAATCCCTATCCTGGATTCTCTCACACCATGCACATTGTCAGAAGGTAATCCATTACCTAGATGATTTCCTACTCATCGAGACACCTAGAAAGTCCCCAGTAGACCTACAAAATCTAAGAGAGGTCTTTAAAAACCTCAACGTGCCCATAGCCGAGAAGAAAGTAGAAGGCCCGGCACAGCTCATCACCTTCCTGGGAGTCAATCTAGACACACGCGCCATGCAGGCTAGCCTACCTCTCGATAAATTGACCCGCATCAGGACAGTCGTCCATACGTTTACCGTCATACAAGGGTGCACTAAGAGACAGCTACAATCCCTACTGGGCATGCTCAACTTCGCGATGAGAATCATCCCTCAAGGGCGATCCTTTATCTCACGCCTTTTAGTGTTCCTCTCCCAGGCACAAGACCCTGACCAAGTCATTAAGCTAGATGCAGCCGCTATAGCGGATCTGGCCATGTGGGACCAATTCCTCGAGAACTGGAATGGTAGATCCATGTTCATCCCGTCAGCATCCCCTTCATCACCACAGATAATCACTGACGCAGCATCTTCCACAGGCTTCGCTGCAATTTTTGGCCATCAGTGGTTTGCGGGGCCGTGGCTGTCAGAGATACTCACAATCCCCGGGTTTAGTCAGTCCTCCTCTCTGTTCGAGATCTACCCCATAGTCGCAGCAGCTCAAGTATGGGGCAGCACCTGGGTGGGACAGACCGTCACGTTCGCCACAGATAATCAGGCCACAGCCAGAATCATTAACAAAGGCAGGTCCAAATCGTTGGCCATCATGTCCTTCCTGCGCAGGCTGGTGCTACTTTCCCAACAACATCAGTTCAATATCCTCTGTGTCCACATCCCTGGTAAATGCAATACCTCGGCCGACGCACTATCCCGCTTTAACTATGCCACATTCTTTTCACAGGAGCCCGGAGCCGACCCGACCATGTCCTGCATCCCACATTGGTCGCAACTAACCCTGGATTGAGACAGCACCTCCAGGGCGCTACCTCCCTCATCAATGCATCCTTATCACCCAATACACTAAAGGCCTACCGTACCACCTGGAAGACCTACGACAGGTTCCTAGCCGCTAACCCCAGGGCGGTTTCAGGAAACCTCAGCCATATCTTGGCCTTCATTTCCTAAGGTCACACTCAGCTCACGTTGTCACACAATACCATCAGACTGTATTTAGCCAGCATCCAGCATTTTATATCCCTACAAGACCCTACCACACGTTCCTTGTTCGCCGCTCATGCGGTCAAAGCTTTACTACGTGGCATCCACAGGCAGCAACCGCACACCAGTACCAAACGCTTACCAGTGACCAGCTCCATATTCCGGAGCATGTCTGCTATCCTTTCACGTTCTCCCTTCGGTTTACGGCCTAGCCTGGTAATTCAAGCAGCCATTTACCTAGCCTTTTACAGTTTTCTACGACCCAGCAAGTTTACTGTCACCAGCCCTAACTGCCAAGTACTACGCAGGCACCACCTGACTCGCCACCAGAGTAATTTCATCCTACACCTGACGGTATCGAAAACGCAACAATCCGGTCCCGGAGTAGACATCAAACTTTTTCAGACGCGTAATGCCTGGTGCCCCTGTGGCCATTCTAGATCAATTAGTAACTCTACTGTCCGACCTATCCGGGGACAGCCCTCTACAACCTTTCCCAACTGAACCCCTAAGCGGGAACCAGTTCATCAGCCATGTCAGAACGCTTCTGTGCATCTTAGGCCTTGACCCAGGACATTACTCAGGACATTCTTTCCGCATTGGAGCAGCCTTAGCAGCATCATGAAACGCAGTCCCGGACCTCGTAATCAAGACGATGGGCAGGTGGAAATCCACGTGTTTTGCCTGATACGTCCCCAATCCTCAAACAGAAATATCACAAGCCTTTAACAGTCTCGCTCTGTAGTTATTTACCTTACACAATAAGACAATTCCTTCCCTAACCAAGTGTAATTTTTGGCCCCTTCTCTTGGCATACCGTCCAGCAGGCCAGGCCACACTTCATTATTTGTGTTGTTAGTCTTGTAGCGTGTTTATGTGATCCATATCTCTTCAGACAGAGGGCTCCGACCATAAATAGGAAGGCCAGTATGCTGGCCTGAAATTATGGGAGGAGTTTGAGGGGTACTTAAACAGACCATCCACGATGGTCACCGTCAGCTCTAGTGCGCGGTACCCACCCACCCATATCCCCTTTTTTAGAGCACTCCTCTCTAAACAATTCTCAACAGAATTATTCATCATTTCTATCTTAAGGTATGGCCCCTTCTCTTGGCATACCGTCCAGCAGGCCAGGCCACACTTCAGGTCTTATTTGTGTTGTTAGTCTTGTAGCGTGTTTATGTGATCCATATCTCTTCAGACAGAGGGCTCCGACCATAAATAAATATATATATATATTGTGAGGGGGTTAGCTCGGCAGCGGGTGTGTGTGACCCCCGAGATGGGCTCCCCACACAAAAACAGGCCCAGCAAACGGTGGTTGTGGTTTTCAAAATCATAAAGGTGCGGTTTATTTTCTATTTACAGTGACAAAACACAGCAAAGCAAAAGAAACATAAACAAAATAAATCCTGGTCAACTTGACCTCTGACTAAACATACAGGTTTCCTAACTAACAACTGGGATCAGCCTAGTGCTGTCCTAGTCCCTAAGTCCCTGGTTTTAAATGTCCAAGCAAATAGCCACACAGGCTTTGTCTCACCGCACAGGGGTTCACTCTCCCTAGACAGTCCACACAGGTCTGGTTCCAGGCATGAGCTAACATCTAATGAAGCTGGGAGTTCTTATAGAGGCCTAAATGAGCTGACAAGCTTCAGCTGGTCTCATCAACTCCCTGTCTGTACGACGCCCCACACTCTCCCTAGAGGTATGAGTCATCCATGAGCCCACTAGCCTTATACAACTCTCCACCTAGTTGTATAAGTTGGCGTAAAGCCTGAATCTGGGCGAAATATATCTACCCCCCTGGATGCAACCAGGTGACTTTACCTTCCTGCTGTCACATACCCCCCCCTCTTGTTTTAACCTCGGGGTTGGAACACCAGCAATCAGGCATTCATGTACTCGAGACAAAGCATCCACATTCCCCATTTGAACGCCAGGGCGATGCTTTACTGTGAAGTTGAATTCCTGGAGGGCCAGGAACCACCTATTCACTCTTCTATTTGTTTCTTTGTTTTGAGCCATCCACTTTAACGGAGCGTGATCCGTAACCATGTCAAAGTGCCTACCTAGCAGGTAGTACCGAAGGGAATCTAGAGCCCACTTCACCGCTAAACACTCCTTTTCAACGGTGGCGTAATTTACCTCATGGGACTTCAACTTCCTGCTGAGGTAAATGACTGGGTGCTCTTCCCCGTTCCAGACCTGGGACAATACTGCTCCTAACCCCACATCTGACGCATCACTTTGTACGACAAAGTCTTTAGAGAAGTCGGGTGAGTACAACACTGGCTGGCTACATAAGGCTTGTTTCAAGAATTGGAATGCTGCCTCAGCCTCGGGGGTCCATTTAATCATGACCGACCCTTTCCCCTTCGTCAGGTTGGTTAGGGGCACAGCCTTAGAAGCAAAGTGGGGAATGAATCGCCGATAATACCCAGCGATTCCCAGAAAGGCTCGTACCTGCTTCTTGCTGTTGGGACGTGGCCAACTCTGGATGGCCTCGACTTTGTTGAGTTGGGGTTTTATTACTCCCCTCCCAATGGTGTACCCAAGATATTTGGCCTCCTCCTGCCCAATGGTACACTTCTTGGGGTTAGCCGTAAACCCCGCTTCCCGAACAGAGTCCAGGACTGCTTGCACTTTTGGCAGATGTGAGGCCCAATCTGTGCTATGGACAATTATGTCATCCAGGTAAGCCGCAGCATACTTCCGATGGGGCCTCAGCATCTGGTCCATTTTCCGCTGGAATGTGGCCGGCGCATTCTGTAACCCGAACGGCATTCTTTTATATTGGAACGCCCCGTCTGGGGTTACAAATGCGGTTTTCTCTTTGGCCGACTTGGCCAGGGGGATTTGCCAATACCCTTTTGTGAGGTCAAGAGTCGTCATGTATCGGGCTGTTCCCAGCCGGTCGATCAACTCATCTATACGTGGCATGGGGTAGGTGTCAAATTTTGTAACTTTGTTCAACTGTCGAAAATCGTTACAAAATCGCCAGCTCCCATCCGGTTTAGGCACCAACACAATGGGACTAGACCAATCACTTTGGGACTCCTCTATCACCCCTAAGTTCAGCATTTTCTGTACTTCCTCCCGTATTGCCTCCCGTCGGGCCTCTGGGATCCGATAGGGTTTTAACTTCACCCTTTCACCGGGCGGGGTAATGATGTCATGCTCTACCCCAGATGTTTGTCCCGGCAGCTCAGAGAATACCTCCTTGTTGCGAAGCACAAACTCCTTAACCTCCTGTTGTTGGGGTTGTGACAAGGTGGCTGCTATTCCAACCTCCGGAATCACGCAACCAGTTTGAGCTGGTGACCAAGTGTCTGCGACTAGGGACTCTCTATCCCTCCAGGCTTTCAACAGATTAACGTGATAGATCTGTTCGGGCTTTCGCCTTCCTGGTTGTCTGACCTTGTAATTCACTTCGCTCACTTTTTCCATTATCTCGTAGGGGCCTTGCCATTTGGCAAGGAATTTACTTTCAACCGTAGGGACAAGTACCAGTATCCTATCCCCCGGGGAAAAGGTACGGGTCTTGGCTCCACGGTTGTACACTCTCTGCTGTGCTAACTGCGCTTGGGCCAAATGTTCCTTCACGATGGGCATTACCTGTGCAATTCGGTCTTGCATCAGGGCGACATGCTCAATCACACTCCTGTGGGGAGAACTCTCACTTTCCCAAGTTTCCTTGGCAATATCCAACAGCCCTCTTGGGTGTCTCCCATACAGTAACTCAAAGGGGGAGAATCCCGTAGAGGATTGGGGCACCTCCCTAATAGCAAACATCAGATAAGGAAATAGACAGTCCCAATCCTTTCCATCTCTATCCACCACTTTCTTCAACATTTGTTTTAGGGTTTTGTTGAACCTTTCAACCAGCCCATCGGTTTGGGGGTGATACACAGATGTACGTAATTGCGTCACTTTGAAAAATTTACACAGCTCCTTCATAACCCGGGACATAAAGGGTGTACCTTGGTCCGTAAGCAGTTCTTTACAAATACCCACCCGGCTAAACACAAGAGATAGCTCTTTGGCTATGGTTTTGGCCGAGGTATTTCGGAGAGGGATCGCTTCTGGATAACGGGTGGCATAGTCCATTATAACTAATATGTACTGGTGCCCCCTAGCGGACTTGATTATAGGACCTACCAAATCCATGGCGATCCTCTCAAACGGGACCTCAATGATGGGTAGAGGGACCAGCGGGCTACGGAAATGTGGCATCGGGGCCGACCTCTGACACACAGGGCAGGAGGAACAATAATTTTCTATGTCCTTCATCACCCCCGGCCAATAGAATCTCTGTAATACCCTCTCTCGGGTTTTCTCTGTCCCCAGATGACCTCCAAGAATGTGCCCATGGGCCAACTCCAACACCAACTTCCTGTAAGGTTTGGGCACCACAAGCTGCTCAACGGTTTCTTCTGCCCTTTTTGCCACCCGATACAGTAGGTCCTTCTCTACACTGAAGTATGGGTAAGTGCAGGTATTATCTGGGTTCACTAACTCGCCATCTATTTTCACTACGTTTTCCCGTGCCTTTATTAGGGCGGGGTCTTTCAACTGTTCTGTGGCAAAGTTTTCCCTGTGAACCTCAAGATCAGAAAACTCCACAGACGGTAGGTTTTCGTCTGAGGAGGTGGGCTCCTCTCCAGTTTCTTGAGTCTCCCCTGCCAATACTGATAAGGGAAATTCTGGAGAGTCCTCACCACTCTCAGGGGAGTTCTGGCTATCACATTCCTGGTACATAGGGGCACCAGTGGGGGGCTCAGGATCATCCCACAGTTCCCAGAACTTCGGAAAATCCCTTCCCACAATGGCGTCATGCGGTAACTGAGATACTAAGCCCACTGGATGAGAGAGGGTACCTTTGGGGTCTCGAAACACACTGTAGTCACTGGATACTCTCGGGTGTCCCCATGCACACAAATAACAGCTACCTTGCTATTCCCAGAGACCTCTGTTTTAACTAACTCAGCCTTTATCAGGGTCACAAGGCTACCTGAATCCAGCAATACCACAACATTTCTACCATTAACACACATTTTGCATAAATGTTTCTCAGTTCCTCGAATGGCAGTGCATGCGACTGTCGCACACAGCGACTGACGTCTGCCCGTCAGAAAGTCACACTGCATGGGTTCCTCCACAACCGGGCAATTGGCTGCAATATGTCCCGCTTGCCTGCAGCGGTAGCAAACGATCCTTCTTGCGGCCTCTTGAGCCGCTGATTTCCCAGGCTGTTCTCGCCAAACTTGGGGTAGAGCTCCCACCCTCTCACTCTCTCCACCCTCACCCCTTGGAATCCTCTTATCCGCCCCTGGGGATGGTCTGGTCTTAGGGTGGAAAGTCCGAGTGTCTCTGGAAGAGGCCGTCAGGTTCTCTGTAGCCAAGTATTTCTCCACACGATCCACAAGACCATCGGCCGTCTCTGGGTCTCCATGGCTTACCCACTTTTGGATGGCAGTAGGAAGAGCTCTCAAAAACCGATCCATTACAACACATTCCACAATCTTTGGTGCGGACAAAGTCTCTGGCTGTAGCCACTTTCTGCTCAGGTGAATGAGATCATACATTTGAGACCTGGGGGGTTTTCCAAGCTGGAAAGTCCAGTTATGCACACGCTGAGCCCGGACAGCCTGGGTGACACCCAGCCTTGCCAATATTTCAGCTTTTAGCATCGCATAGTCTTTTGCTTGGTTAGGCTCTAGGTCATAGTAAGCTTTCTGCGATTCACCAGTTAACAGAGGAGCCACCAGTCCAGCCCACTGCTCCTCAGGCCACTTTTCTCTTTCAGCGGTCCTTTCAAATGTGGTCAAAAATACCTCTGGATCATCCTCTCCAGTCATTTTTGTCAATAAACGACTCACCCCAAAGGACGCGGTATTAGTGGGACGGCTTTCCTCACTGGTCTGCGGACGTTGCTGCATTGCTGCTTCCATCTGTTGTTGTAGTCTCTGCTCTTGCTTCTGTAACAGGTCTATGAAGCGGGCCTCAGATTGCTGCTGGGCTTGTTGCTGAGCCTCCAGACTCTGTTGCAAAGTTGCGTTTGTCTGCTGCTGGGCTGCAAGGCTCTGTTGATGAGCTTGCTGCTGGGCTGCAAGGCTCTGTTGATGAGCTTGCTGCTGGGCTGCGAAGTTCTGTTGTTGAGCTGCAAGGCTCTTTTGCAAACCTGCATTTGTCTGCTGTTGATTGGCATTTGCTAGAGCCAGCTGCTTCAGTATCTCCTCCATGCTGGCTTAAAAAAAAACTGCCACTGGTTCTCCACCAACTGTGAGGGGGTTAGCTCGGCAGCGGGTGTGTGTGACCCCCGAGATGGGCTCCCCACACAAAAACAGGCCCAGCAAACGGTGGTTGTGGTTTTCAAAATCATAAAGGTGCGGTTTATTTTCTATTTACAGTGACAAAACACAGCAAAGCAAAAGAAACATAAACAAAATAAATCCTGGTCAACTTGACCTCTGACTAAACATACAGGTTTCCTAACTAACAACTGGGATCAGCCTAGTGCTGTCCTAGTCCCTAAGTCCCTGGTTTTAAATGTCCAAGCAAATAGCCACACAGGCTTTGTCTCACCGCACAGGGGTTCACTCTCCCTAGACAGTCCACACAGGTCTGGTTCCAGGCATGAGCTAACATCTAATGAAGCTGGGAGTTCTTATAGAGGCCTAAATGAGCTGACAAGCTTCAGCTGGTCTCATCAACTCCCTGTCTGTACGACGCCCCACACTCTCCCTAGAGGTATGAGTCATCCATGAGCCCACTAGCCTTATACAACTCTCCACCTAGTTGTATAAGTTGGCGTAAAGCCTGAATCTGGGCGAAATATATCTACCCCCCTGGATGCAACCAGGTGACTTTACCTTCCTGCTGTCACAATATATATACAGCATTAGAAATTTATGTGTGTCAGGTAGAGGACACTGTTATGTGTAAGTATGTGTACACAATTAAAGCATTACAATTAAGGCTCTATTCACACCTATACAGATGTGACAGCATGTCTGTTTTTTTGTATGTTTAGGTGTGGTGTATTTAGGGCAGTCCATTCATTGCAATGAGCTGCCTTACACATGATTATTGCACAAAAGACGTGCGAACGCATCTATTTTAAGTAGCGCCACACAAATACACATGATACTTTGCTCCACAGTGCTCTTGAAAAAAATAATACACAGTAGCATTCCAGGTAGGTACCTTATCTACTCAAGTATCAGGTTCTAGTCCAGTTCCTAACGAAACAAACTGCACTATTTTTTTGTAAAGGGATGGGTGTTTTTGTGCTCCACAGCAATTTGCACAATTCTGCTTTCATTCTTGGAATACACAAGTGTGAACGAAGCCTATAATCAAAATAATAACTTCTAATGCAGCCCAGATCTGTTATGAAAGAACAGGTGGCAAGGAAAGCTTGTTTTTGGCAAATGAATTAACAAACCCAAATTATTCTAAATTTTGTGAAACAAGTACGTTAAGGATAGCCTCCATTGTCAAATCAGTGCAACATTGATTACAACAGTAGATGTACAGTATAAAAAGTAGAATTCTATTTTTCTATTTTACCAATATATGGCAGTTTAAACCAGCTTGCAGGCAGTTTTAGATATGCCAGCTGAAAAATTCCAAAGTTGCCAGGCTCCCAGTCTAGGTTGTGTTCACAAAGGTGTCCAATATTTATGATTTCCCAGGAAGTGTCCTTACTTATTTAAGTACAACCTAATGTGTAAAGTATAGTAGCATAGATTACAGTATCTTTCATTTTTCTGAAATGATCAAAGCTAAAATTTTTTGCTTGGTTGCTAAGATTAACTAACTGTGAATGTTTCTGAGGTGTTACTTGCAGCCTTTAAAATAAATGTATATTTCTATCATCATCTTTCAAATATAAATGTAAAAGAGATCAGCATGTATTCCATTATGTCTTTTTTTAGTGCAGATCCCTTGGGCAGTAGGTTTTAATGGGGTAACACCAAGCCTCATATTATACAATCTATGGTAACTTTGACTTCTATTTGTGTCATTGATTTTGTCTGTTGAGCAGGGCCAATTGCCCTGCACGTGCGGGTTCCTTTCGCCATGCACGCTCTCACCAATGCCCGTGACTAGGCAGAGACTGTGGTCATTTCTAATATTAGGCAGTTCCCCGTTATAGATGAGCCGTAACACTATGTGCAGTAAAAAATGGGTAAATGCTGTCCCATATCACTACACACTGTAGCTTGATGTATGTTTGCATTAGGAGGGATGCTGCTGAGCTGACGCCCTCTCCACCAGTCCAGCGTACCTCTGACACCACACTCCCAGTAACGGAATGGGGTCCTGTCGTGCACCTAGCCCAGACCTTATGTGCGCACTTATGCCTTGTACACACAATAGGAATTTCGGATGGAAAAAGTCTGACTGACTTTTTCCATCTGAAATTCCTACCATGTGTGTGCCCCATCGAGGAATTCCGATGAATTCCATGGGAGTTTAAATATAGAACATGTTCTATTTTTCTCCGATGGAATTCCGTCGGAATTCCGATGTGCTTTTGTCCCAGGAATACTCCGACCGTGTGTACGGGGCATTATTTCCATCCTGCACCCTATAACCAGGTCATGGATCTATGTAACATGGGTTTGGTTCTGGGTGCTATTGGAAACCAAGCACTGGGGAGGGAGCCAGAACAATGACCCCCTCGCTCCCAGAGGACTTATACCAGGTACCATGCTTTACGACTGGCTGCAATGTGCCCTTTTCTAGTTCTTGGTTACCCATAGCAACTGCATTACTTGTTCTGTTTAACTTGCCGAGTAGACCTTTTGTAGAAGCAGAGCTACATACCACATAAGTGCCATACTGACTGAAGTTCTTTTGTTACGCCAGAACCAACAACCTTTAAATAACCTCAGACCAGGTTCAGAATAGTTGATGCAACTTTACCTAAATGTTTTTTAGCAGTACAGTCCAGGATGAACATTATTTTCAGACTATCCCTAAGTAAACCTAGATAGCAGCCCAGGCATACCTCTACAAGGTAGTAGCCCATGTTGGCATCCTTCAACTGCTGGATGATTTCTGGATCCCCAGTGCCTCCAATGGACTGCAAGGCACAGCAGTCCTCTTCCAGGAATCACAGCATGTAATGCACTGTGATGCGAGACTCCCCTGAACCCAGCCTTCCCCCTTATTTATATCACCAGTGAGAAGGCGGGATCCAAAAAGCCGAGGAACAGCAGCACACACATTAACGCTTGGGCCAGCCTGGGCCAGCCACTATCTAAAACCACATTCCTGTAGACAACCCGCCTACATGTTACCTCTGGACCACTGTGCATACACAACATATACCAGCATGCATGCGTTATTCACATGCAGACTGAAGTAAACTAGTATATACTATATATATATGTAGCAATACCTTCAACTAAGAGGGCCGCAGATTTAGTTTGGGCCCTGAAGACAGCTCCACCAACCCCCGCCAATTTACTCGACCCCCTACTGGCACAGTTAGTTATGGCAACAATATAATTCTCCGGACGCGATCCCAGTCCGGGAACTTCCACCGACTGTTTCCTCACCCACAGTGTCTGCAGCGATCGGGTCCCCGATCCAACCAAGGCTGTGGATAAGCGAAGTCAGATGCCACCCAGTCTCGCAGCGGGGTGGAAGGCTCTTTGGTGCTGCACAAGGCCTCAGGCTTCAGGCCTTGCACACCGGCACATCCGCACAGGAGGATCAGTCACTGAAGTCTCGTGTCCCAAAGAGGCCGAGCCCAGCCTCACCTCCTCCTTTTATAACCCCTCCCATGAGTCTCTGGGGTGGAAACATTGCCGAAAGGGGTTCTGGGTAAGGTAGTCCTGAAAGTCTTAAAGGGGACCCCGCTACACACTCCCCCCACTTAAATTCTTTGGTCCCCAAAGAAAATTCTAGCATACACTGCGTACAACCCCAGACAATATTGCATAAGAGGTTGGCATAGGGAATTCCCACCAAAACCGAGGGGTTGGATTCCCTTGCCCACAGGTCACACTATCCTGAGTGGCCTGCCTAACTGTGCCAGAGAGTGAGTGGGGGTTGCCCTCTACCAAATGAACAGTGGAGGGATCCGGATTCTCTACACTCCTCCTGGCAGTGACCACAGAATCTTCTGAGCTCTTCCCCATTTGTGGGTAGGTCAACTTTCTGGGAGGCCTTATGACTCTGCGAGCCCTTTGTTCCCTTGGGGTTTCTGGTTCTGGCGCCACAGGCTCTTCTTCTGTAACAGGTTCAGGCGACACGGCAGGCTCTGTAACATCTGCTTCAGGAGCCGAGGGATACATAGAGTCTCTAGGGTCCCGTTCAGGGTAAACATCACAGGCATCTTCTCAGTGATCCGATGAAGGACTAGATGGAATGAATTCAGAGGCTTCTGCATTCAGTTGTCCATCTATAGTGTCTTCAGTAGTTGGAAGATCTATAGCAGAAGTTCCTTGAGTTGGGGAAGGCCACAGCCAGTCAAGTTCTCTTTCTTCATTTCCACTGAGTTCAGAAGCTTCTCCATCTTCAGCCCGAGAGGTCTGGGACCGAGTGTTTGGCCTGGGGGTATCTAGAATAGAGACTGGTTCAGGGGAGTCCCTCACTGGAGGTACCCTGACCGCTTCAGCAAGTGGGAGCAGGTGGTTTCGATGCCACATCTTCAGTGGTCCTACCTTTCCTTCTGGCTTCAACTTGTAGACAGGTAGGCCCGGCAGCTTCCTACAGATGACATAGGGTTCAGATCTCCATCTGTCTGCAAGTTTGTGTTTTCCAGGGACCCCCAGATTGCGTAGCAGTACTCGGTCCCCGGGCTGCAGGTCTTGTACCCGGACCTTCAAGTCGAAGTTTCTTTTGTTTCGGGCTCCCCTTTGATCTGAGGCCGCTTGAGCTTGCTCATAAGCTACTTTCAGGCTGTGTCTGAGCCTGTCCACATATCCTTTGTGGAATGTGGCTGAGAAATGGTCTAAAGAAGTGCCAAAGGCCAGGTCCACAGGCAACCTCGCTTCTCTCCCAAACATGAGTCCATATGGGGAGTAGCCTGTAGCATCACTGGTGGTGCAGTTGTAAGTGTGTACTATAGCTGCTATGTGTTTGCTCCAATGTTGTTTCTTCTCACTATCCAGAGTCCCCAACATGTTGAGCAGGGTTCGGTTAAACCTCTCCGGCTGAGCATCTCCCTGTGGGTGGTAAGGTGTAGTTCGAGTTTTCTTGATTCCTAACGAATCCAGGAGTTTCTGGATCAGTCGACTCTCAAAGTCCCTTCCTTGATCTGAATGAAGTCGCTGGGGCAGCCCATAATGGACAAAATACTTCTAAGTACCTTGGCTACTGTGGACGCCTTCTGGTCTTTGGTTGGGAAAGCTTGGGCATACCGGGTGAAATGATCGGTTATCACCAGAACATTTCCTAGTCCACTCAGGTCGGGTTCGAGGCAGAGGAAATCAATGCATACCAGATCCATTGGGCCTTGACTTTGTAGATGGCCCATTGGGGCAGCTTGATGGGGTAAAGTCTTCCTCTGAATGCAGCGTGCACATGAATGGCAGTACTCTTCCACTTCTGCCCTCATGCAGGGCCAATAGAACCGACTTCTGACAAGTTGAAAGGTCCTTTCCGCCCCTAGGTGGCCATGATTGTCATGTAGGGCAATCAGAACAGTCTCTCTGTGTTTTTCCGGAAGAAACAATTGCCATTTGTCTTCCAGGTCATCAGAGGGGCCCCTTCGGTAGACCACTCCCTGATGCACCTGTAACCTGTCCCACTCTTTCCTTAACAGGCAAGCTTCCTTTGAGGAGTGACTCAGAAGTCTGTTTGGATCCTGATTCTCCAGGGCTTCCAGAACTAATTTCCCCATGGGGTCTTCTAATTGGTCACATCTTAGTTCCTTCTTGGGCAGCTTTGACATATGGTCTTCCTCCAGTTGAGTTACTCCACAGTATTGTTTGGGGACTCCTACCATGGTAACTCCTATCTCTTCCGCCCTTGAGCCCCCTCTGGCTTGTAATTCAGCCCCTTGACAAAAGGCCCGCACCCCGTCAGGTGCCACTTGAGTCCAATCTCCCATGTCACGGGTGGGACCATGAGATCTCCTGGACAGAGCGTCTGCATCTCGATTCCCAATCCCTGGCCTGTACTTTAGGCTGAAATTGAATCCAGACAATGCGGCCAGCCACCTGTGTCCAGTGGCGTCCAGCTTTGCTGTAGTGAAAAGGTAGGTAAGGGGGTTGTTGTCGGTCTTCACAGTGAACTCCGCCCCATACAGGTAGTCTTTGAGCTTGTCTACTACCGCCTACTTAAGGGCCAGGAACTCCAGCTTGTGAGTGGGGTAGTTTTTCTCAGAGGGGGTCAGGCTCCTGCTCACGTAGGCAACAGGCCGTAGTTGCCCTTTGTGTTCTTGGTAAAGTACTCCTCCCAGACCGTCATGACTAGCATCTACGTGTAGTTCATAGGGTTTGGTTGGGTCTGAGTAGGCCAAGACTGGAGCAGTGGTTAGGCTCTTCTTCAACGCCTGGAAGGCCTCTTCACACTTCTGGTTCCACTGATCTCTGACTGACTCTCCCGGCTTCCTGGGCCCTGAGTCGTCCTCTTCTCCTTCAGTCTTGAGTAGTTCATTCAATGGTCTAGCAATTCGGGCGAATCCTTCCACAAACCTCCTGTAATAGGAGCAGAACCCTAAGAAGGATCTGAGTTCTGTTACTGTGGTGGGTCGTGGCCAGGAGGTAACTGCCTCCAATTTCTCAGGGTCTGTGGCCACCCCTTCTTCAGACACTATGTGCCCCAGATAGTTCACAGAAGACTGGTAGAACCGACACTTCTCAGGCGAAAGCTTGAGCCCCTCCTCACTGAGTCTCCTCAAGACTTTTTCCAGCCTCTCCTCGTGTTCCTCCAAGGTTCTCCCAAAGACAATGACATCATCCAGGTATACAAGGACTTCAATAAGGTTCATGTCTCCTACAGTCTTCTCCATGAGACGTTGGAAGGTAGCAGGAGCTCCAGACAGTCCCTGGGGCATTCGATCAAACTCAAAGAACCCACTGGGGTTATGAAGGCTGTCTTCTCCTTGTCTTCTGGATGCATAGGGATCTGATAGTATCCACTCTTGAGATCCATAACGCTGAACCACTTGGCTCCAGACAAACTCTGTAAAGCGTCCTCTATCCTCGGAGTGGTGTACTGGTCGGGTATGGTTCTCCTGTTGAGAGTCCTGTAGTCTATACAGAGCCTCAATGACTCATTCTTCTTCCTGACCACCACTATCGGGGAGGCATAGGGGCTTCTAGACTCCCGGATCACACCAGTCCTCTTGAGTTCTGCAAGTTGTTCCCTTAGATCCTCCAGATCTGCTAGTGGGACCCGCCTGACCCTCTCTCTGAAAGGCTTATCTTCTTTGAGGCAGATCAGATGGGTGGCACTCCTTGCACACCCCACATCGAACTCATCTTTGGAGAAGATCTTCTCCCATCTGGTCAACTGGGCCTTGGCTCTCTCTTTCCAAGCCCTGGGCAGATTCGGGTTTTCCATGGACAGCTTCTCCCAAACATCTCCTCCTTCACCCGTCCCCTTGACTTCTGACAGGGTAACAGGGGCAGCAGGGCTCACCTGGCCCAGCAGCATCCTGGCTGGGATTTCCATGGGGCCATCTGTAGTGTTCCTAACACTCACCGGAACTCTACAACGGGCCTTCTTCAGGGTCTTCAGTGGAATCACTTCTGGTATCTCTTCCAAGTCTCCACACCTTCCCTATCCCCTCTCCAGGGGTCTTCTGCTCTAGGACCAGCCGTTGGTAGGCCGTCTTCAGCATGGGGTGGATCTTGGTGGCCGCTTCCCCCTTCTCTTCCACTAGAGGGGTCAAGAGTCTTCGGACCAGGTCCGTGTTCGTCCCTATTATAAGGGAACTCTTGTTGGCTCCTGGCGGTCGAGGGCACACAACTGCCAGGGTGTCAAACACTTCGGCCTTCCCAGCCACGGATGGGTCAAAAGTCATCTTGACGGGCAGATAGCCATCGTAGGGGAAACTCTGGGTTCCAATCCCACATATTTCCATGTTCCTCTATCTTCTGGATGGGCAGGTGACTCAAGTGTTTATCGTAGAAATTCCGGTATAATAGGGTCACTTGTGCCCCAGTATCCAAGATTGCTCTGGTGTAGACTCCCTCCACTTGAATGGGCACTATAGGAGATGGGCCTACCAGCTTCTCCGGATATGGCCTGGCAGGGGTCGCCTTCTTCTGGCCCTTTCCCTTCGGACTCTCTCTCCTCCAACTCCCTTTGGACTTTAATCTTTCTTGAGCCTGGTATGCATTGATTTCCCTCCTTTCAATGGGTGTACGGACCCGCTGAGGGATACTATTGTTTTTCTTAGGTGTGCACTCCCTCTGGGGAGTGCTGTGCCTCTTCTGAGGGGTCTTGCCCCCTTTCTCTGGGGTGTATCTCTGTTGAGGAATGTTGTGTTTCCTCTGAGGTGTTTTATCTCCTCTTTTCTTCTGCTTCGCATTCAGCTTGGAGCTCACTGAAGGTGATGGGCACCCGGTTGACTCCTTCACCGGGGCCCTCTGAAGTTTCCCGTCGGCTTGCGGTTGTCCGTTTTCTTCTTCTTGGGACTGGAACATGTAGCTGCAATATGGCCAATTCCTCCACAGTTAAAGCAGACTATATCTCCCCATTCTTGTAAAGATGCGGGTGCTGAGGCAATTGGGAATAATTCCTTCCATGGTACTTCTCTCTTGGAACCCTCTGGGTCTTTTGCTATCAGAGAGGTCAACATCTCTAACACCTTGGACATTTGTGATTTTAGAGTGTCTACCTCTGAGTCTCTTTCAGGGGTCATCACTGGATTGACTAGCACCTGTGCGGGGACAACATTTGTCTTAATCATTTGCTGGTCCTGTTGTAGCGCCTCCTCATCTCTGATGATTTTTATCAAGTCAGCATAAGTCAGTAACGTTCCTCCTCCCGAGGTTTTCAGGTGCAGCCAGACTGGATCCGAGCATAACGCTCCCTTTAAGACTTGCTTCATTCTTGCCGCATCTGTATCTTGGGGCTTCATTCCCTTCTTCAACACAATCTTGCACAGCAACCTGTTCAGTCTCCTAACATACTCTGAAAGTTTCTCCCTTGGCTGTTGGAAAGTATGTTCAAATTGGTAGACCATCTCTGTCACCTTTTCCAATTGACCAAACTCTTCCTGTAGCATGGCTAGACAGTCTTGAGCCGTGCAATCTGCATTCCCAAACCGAAAGCTTTTCACTGCTTCTGCTGCTGCGCCTTTGAGGCTTTCTATCACTCGTTGCCTCTTCTGCGCTTCAGGCACCTACCATGCCTCTACTGCTTGTAATGCCTGCTCCACCCAGGTATCAAAATCTTCTTCCCCTGCAGGGACAGGGAGCTTCCCTGAGAATGTTTTCAGTCTCCGGTAGCTAGTCTCTACATGCACCGTGTTTGTCTTCTGACATTTGATTAGTAGATCCCCTATTGCCTTTATCAATTCTGGTGATATAGCAGTGGCAGGTGCGGGTGCCATAGGGGGTGTCACTCCGGCTCCTCTTTCTGGTGAGGTACGGGCCGCAGCCTGCGGTGATCCCATCTGTGATGGTTCCTTCTTTATAGTTACTGCGGGCGCCAACCTGTAGGTTCTATTGTCTGGCGTCTTTACACACTTGTGCTTGCAAGCCTCTGGTATCCCGTCTCCATATTCCACCAGTGCATACTGATATGAAGTGTCTGGGTCTGACTTTATATCTATCACTCATGGTGTGTGATCTGGGGACACTAACTTCATTAACTCCTCTACCATCTCAGTCTTCCATTCCTCCCCTGGGAGGCTGATGACTATCGAGTTGTTTGGCTCTGCCCTAGAGGTTTTGCACCACTCTTCTACTGCTTGTGGGTCCATGCCGTCACCTCTGGTGTTCAATTGCTGTATCAGGATCCCGGACGAGAACCCCCACGTGTAGCAATACCTTCAACTAAGAGGGCCGCAGATTTAGTTTTGGCCCTGAAGACAGCTCCGCCAACCCCCGGCAATTTACTTGACCCCCTACTGGCACAGTTAGTTATGGCAACAATATAATTCTTATGCTATATGATTAATTTTAGACACCAAGGCAATAATGAAATGGGTATCTAATTTACTTTAGATTGTGGTAAAAAAGGTTAACAGTGGTAACAGTTTGCATGAAATAGGTTGCAGAGCCCTGCAGCAATAAACACACTTATACATTAATAAAACAGTAAAGGTGCGCCGCGTGGGCGACCGTTAACTAGGCGCCCTGTGGCGCAGCAACTAAATGAACTAACTAGCTGGCCAGGCCTGGCTCAGATACCTAAAACTCAGTCTCTAGGGGATGATGGTTTCTTCACCGGCAAGTCTTTAAAGGTGGTGCACATAACAGAATAACATTTGTAATCCAGTGGGAAGATTGTGATAGAACAAACACTTTACTGAAGAACCTCTGATATGGATCTCCAGTGAGAGTATCATATATAAACTTGTGGGCCACGGCAGTCTATAGGCACATCAGCAATAAACAGTATATGGTCTGAGCATACGCTCGCTCACCCCTCCGGACGCGATCCCAGTCTGGGAACTTCCACCGACTGTGTCCGCACCCACAGTGTCTCCAGCGATCGGGTCCCCGATCCAACCAAGGCTGTGGATAAGCGAAGTCAGATGCCACCCAGTCTCGCAGCGGGGTGGAAGGCTCTTTGGTGCTGCACAAGGCCTCAGGCTTCAGGCCGTGCACACCGGCACATCCGCACAGGAGGATCAGTCACTGAAGTCTCGTGTCCCAAAGAGGCCGAGCCCAGCCTCGCCTCCTCCTTTTATAACCCCTCCCATGAGTCTCTGGGGTGGAAACATTGCCGAAAGGGGTTCTGGGTAAGGTAGTCCTGGGAGTCTTAAAGGGGACCCTGCTACATATATATATATATATATATATATATATATATATGTAGCACACAGATCCCTGGCCTTACCTTCTCAAGGCGGGACACACCGTACCACAATGCCCAGGTTCCTTCTTGAATAAGAGGTGAGCGGTGTTCAGAAATTGTTGGGTCCCGCAGCGAGTTACCTTCCCTCGGTTGGTTCTCACCCCTAGAGTGTAGGGAAGAGTCTGTTGTAGGTGCACCAATAAGGCCAATGTCCAGACAGGTTAAACCTTAATGAAGGAAGGTTTATTTTCTTTATGCTGATAACTGGATTGGAAAGTTGGAGTTGAAGAATAAAAGGAAACAGGGAGGCAGGTTCAGGCACTTGGTATCACCACTCAATCCCGAGTGGACTCTGCTCACCCGGATAGTGCCCTCTCACGGGCCTAGCAGTCGGAGTGATGCACAAACTTTACTTCACTTAAGCCCCTCTTTTTAGAGATACGATCAGGAGATTTTCTGCCACAGAATCTCTGAGCCCTGAACCTCTCAGCGCTTTTAATTAAAGAACAGGTGCAAGTTGCTGCACATTACAAGGCCTCAGATGATCTGTGGAATCTCTCCAGAAGTTTACCAGGCTTCTCTTTCACCGTGAAACTCTCACCGGTCCCTCAGAAAGGTCCTCCCCGGTCTCTTCTTCTTAGAAGGGCACCCTGGGATTCCTCCTCTTAGAGCTGAGCCCCAGCTAAAGGTGCTGGGCCCAATGGCGAAGTTGCAGCCCCAGGCTAAAGGTGCCTGGGACCGATGTGTACGCGCACCCCTGGCCTGGAGGGCCAGGTCACGCGACCCGAACTCCGGAGCCCCAGAACTCTGGAACCACAAACCCCTCTCCAGGCGGCGTCTGCCCCTTATGTATCCTCTCCCAGCATGCACAGCAGGTTGACCACGCCCACTGTACTACTGCCGAGAGACGACACCCTAAGGCACAGCACTGTTACCAGTGGTTCAACCCTGACCTGTCCTGGCAGTGCCACCTGCAGGCCCCAGGGAACTGCACACCAGTACAACACGTGAAGAACAAATAACCGAACCTATCAATAAAAGCGGTCTGAGCCTGGCTACTAACTCAGACCAACCCCTAAATTTAGGCACACACGACTTGACCATTTCCTGATATCCCAATCTCTACTAGATACCCCCTTCCAGGCGTCGTTGGGCCACCAGCTCTGGTCTGACCACGCCCCGGCCTACTTGACCCTTTCACACCCCCCAAAATCTCGTAGAGGTACGCAATGGAGGCTCAATGACAATTTACTGCGGGACACTGTTTGTGTAGCGGATGTCTCCAAAACCATTCGGAGCTTTGTTTCCGATCACTCCTCGGATACCACCTCCCCCCTCATTCATTGGGAGGCTCTGAAGTGTGTGGTTCGGGGCATACTTATACAACATGGCTCGCGCCTCAAGAAGATACGTATGGACGATATCCGCCGTCTCCTCTCTACTATAGCAGAACTCGAACCTCTGCATAAACGAGATTTAGACCCGGCCATTTTTGTCCGATTGTCGAATGCACGTAGGGACCTACTTCAACTTCTAGACGCGCATTCTTTAATAGCTTGCGATAGGGCCCACAATTTCCATTACTCCTTAGCAAATAAATGTGGCAAACACTTAGCACGGGTCCTCCACCCCAGGCCACCCCGATACTCCATTCCCTCTATTGCGCATCCCGATCAAACCACAAAGTTCTCCCCGAAGGGCATATCCTCTGCCTTTCGGGAGTACTACTCCCAACTTTATAACCTACAGCCCACAGGTCCAAACGCACGCGCTGCCTCCTTGAACGACGACATGCGAGATTATATTTTGGAAACAGCATTACCCAATATGAATGAGCCAGATGCTGATGAACTAGACAAACCTCTGGTCGCGCCCGAATTTCTGGGCGCCATCAGAGATTTGAAGATGGGCAAATGTCCCGGCCCAGATGGGTACACCCCCCGCTTTTACAAAACTTTCGCCACCCTCCTCACCCCACTTATGGCTAAGGCGTTCAATGCCGTGGATGACTCTCATACGCCACCTAAAGGCTTATTGTCCGCCAATATCTCCGTATTGCCCAAACCGGGCAAAGACCTATCCCAATGCAGCAGCTACCGGCCAATATCCCTGCTCAAGATAGAACTCAAACTGTTCGCAAAGGTATTGGCCACACGCCTATCCCCTCTCCTCCCTGGAGTGATCCATAATGATCAGGTGGGTTTTGTCCCGGGCCGCGAGGCAAGGGACAATACGACCAAAACTATTCACCTCATCTCCTTTATCCAACACAAGGACCTAAAAGCCATTCTCCTTTCCTTCGACGCTGAAAAGGTGTTCGATAGGGTCAGTTGGAGATTCCTCCGACTTTCCCTAGAACAGTTAGGCATAGGAACGACCTTTATCTCTAAGGTGATGTCCTTATACTCTCAACCTTCGGCCTCAGTGTTGGTCAATGGCACTGCCTCTGTGCCGTTCGATATTTCCAATGGCACCCGACAGGGCTGTCCCCTTTCCCCTCTCCTATTCGTGATTGTTATTGAACATCTGGCCTGTGCCATTAGATAAAACTCTTCCATACACGGTATTCAGACGCCCTCCTCCCACTACAAATTATCCCTCTATGCCGATGATCTACTGGTCTACGTGCAACACCCCCATATCTCCTTACCATCTCTTTTCTCAGAATTTCAACGATTTGTTTCTTTTAGCAATTTTAAACGTAATCTTTCCGAGACTGAAGCCCTCAATATCTCCCTCACCTCCACTACGATGTCCGCTCTTAGATCGAACTTCTCTTTTCGGTGGCGGAAGAAGGGGATTTCGTACCTAGGGGTCGTTATACCCTCTAACCTCTCTAATCTTTTCTCCTTGAATTACGTTCCTTTGCTCTCCCGCATTCGGAAGGACCTGAAGGAGTGGGGGGGATCTTCCTTGCCTTGGTTCGAACGAATCAATACCCTAAAAATGGATACCCTACCCAAACTTCTGTACCTTCTCCAAACAATACCCATCTTGATCCCCAAGTCTTTCTTTATATCCTTGCGTTCTATCGCTATCAGATTTATGTGGAGCCGTGGGCTACCTAGGGTTGAATATAATTTGCTCTCCCGTCCGAAACTTCAGGGCGGAGTGGGCCTCCCTGATTTCGAACTCTATTACAAGGCCACCCATGTAGCACGCACTCTGGAATGGTTCCCTTCGCCCTTTCTTAAAGGCTTCTGTTGCCATTGAATAGGACCTGGCTCCGGTCGATCTCCGAGCACTGCTTTGGGGATACAAATCCGATCTCACCTGTATACCCTCTTCCTCTCCACTGATGCTCGCCTCTCTTAGACTGTGGTATAATAGGGGTTTGTGTTCCATTCTGTCCTCTGATTCCTCTCCATTATCCTCTCTATTTGACAACCCTGCCTTCCCCCAGGGTATAGGAACGACAACATTGGGTCCCTTCAAAAGGACTGACTGGCCCCAGGCGCACTCCTTCGTACACCCCACGCCCGGAACACCTATCACGCCGACGGGATCCTCTGATTGGCTCACCACCCTGCACTTATCTACACTCGCAAAGCACTTGCATTCTTCCTCCCAAATACACCGCTCTAAAACCGAGTTTGAACGGCTGTGCTCCCTCTCCAAAACACCTAGACACCTTCTCTCGACCATTTACTGTCTCTTACAAAATCTTACGCATGCTGACTTACCTTCTTACACCAGGACATGGTCCACAGATCTGGGTGAGGACATCCCACGTTCAGATTGGCAGACTTTGTTCCATTTCACTCATAAATCTACGATATCCTGCTATTCGCAGGAAAAAAATTCCCTCTACAGGGACCTACTTACATGTCTGGTGGGAATGCCTACTTACATGTCTGGTGGAAATGCGAGAGGATCTGCCCCACTCCTCTACAGGGACCTACTTACATGTCTGGTGGGAATGCGAGAGGATCCGCCCCTTCTGGACTCAGGTATTTGATTGTTATGACAAACTCTATGATGAAATGCTGACGCCCTCCCCTAAGATTGCCCTTCTCTCTATTCTCCCGGGTTCAATATCCTCCCAGAAATAGAACCTCCTCCGTTTCTTTATGTCGTCAGCTAGACAACTCATCCCTTCCTACTGGAAGTCGACCACCACTCCTCCCTTGTCACACTGGGTCTCGATTATGAATGACACTATGAGAATGGAGGAGATGCTAGCCCTTGACAACAATACTTTTGACAAATATAAAGCACTATGGTTCATCTGGCTGCGCTTCTCCTCTTCTGACACTTTGGCGAGCATGTTGTTGACCCCAACTTGATTATCCTTGCACCTAAAATGACAGTGGGACGAACGGGATATGTATCTGAGGGTCCCCCTCCCACCACGGTCACTTACTTATCTCTCCCTGTTCCCTGACTCGGTAGCTCTGACACTTTTCTACGATTTCTCCTTGCCTACTTTTCTTTCTCTCTTCTGTCCTTCCTTCTCTTTTTTAATCTCTCTCTCCTTTTCTCTTCTCCCCTCTTGCTCTCCCCCTGTACCCCTCCCCACTCCCAACACCTGGCCCCCACTACCACTCTTTTTGTTCCCCCTTTTTTGTTTTAATCTTAATCCCTAACGTATCTGTTTACAATCCTGCCATATACAACGACAGGGCTCTTCTAGCTCTACCCGTTTTGTATTCCAAGTACCGGTCACTGAATCTGATGCTGTGTAACTATGTATTATGAGTTATGCTGTGGGCGATAGCCGTTTGGCTGACTCTTTGCACAAACTTATATGTGACTACTTACGGATTGTGACTTCATATATGTTTCCATGTACTCACTGTTAAAATACCAATAAATATATTTTCAACCCTAAATTTAGGCACACAGCACTCCTCAAAGTAGAGGGGTGCTACATATATATATAAATACAGTATATATATATATATATATACAGTATATAGTGACATTATGAAAGGTGAGGTTACATAGTTACATAGTTACATAGTAGGTGAGGTTGAAAAACGACACAAGTCCATCAAGTCCAACCTATGTGTGTGATTATATATCAGTATTACATTGTATATTCCTGTATGTTGTGGTCGTTCAGGTGCTTATCTAATAGTTTTTTTAAACTATCGATGCTCCCCGCTGAGACCACCGCATGTGGAAGGAAATTCCACATCCTTGCCGCTCTTACAGTAAAGAACCCTCTACATAGTTTATGGTTAAACCTATTTTCTTCTAATTTTAATGAGTGGCCACGTGTCTTGTTAAACTCCTTTCCACAAAAAAGTTTTATCTCTATTGTGGGGTCACCAGTATAGTATTTGTAAATTGAAATCATATCCCCTCTCAAGCGTCTCTACTCCAGAGAGAATAAGTTCAGTGCTCGTAACTTTCCTCACAACTAATATCCTCCAGACCCTTTATTAGCTTTGTTGCCCTTCTTTGTACTCGCTCCATTTTCAGTACATCTTCCTGAGGACTGGTGCCCAGAACTGGACAGCATACTCTAGGTGCGGCCGGACAAGAGTCTTGTAGAGCGGAGAATTATCGTTTTATCTCTGGAGTTGATCCCCTTTTTAATGCATGCCAATATTCTGTTTGCTTTGTTAGCAACAGCTTGGCATTGCATGCCATTGCTGAGCCTATCATCTACTAGGACCTCCAGGTCCTTTTCCATCCTAGATTCCCCCAGAGGTTCTCCCCCCAGTGTATAGATTGCATTCATATTTTTGACACACAAATGCATTATTTTAAATTTTACTACATTAAACCTCATTTGCCATGTAGTTGCCCACCCCATTAATTTGTTCAGATCTTTTTGCAAGGTTTCCACATCCTGCGGAGAAGTTATTGCCCTGCTTAACCTAATATTGTCCACAAATACAGAGATTGAACTGTTTACCCCATCTTCCAGGTCGTTTATGAACAAATTAAATATGATTGGTCCCAGCACAGAACCCTGGGGGACCCCACTACCCACCCCTGACCATTCCGAGCACTCCCCATTTATCACCACCCCCTGAACTCTGCCTTGTAGCCAGTTATGAATCCATGTACTCACCATATAGTCCATGCCAACGGACCTTATTTTGTACAGTAAACATTTATGGGAAACTGTGTCAAATGCTTTTGCAAAATCCAGATACACCACGTCTACGGGCCTTCCTTTATCTAGACGGCAACTCACCTCCTCTTAGAAGGTTAATAGATTGGTTTGGCAAGAACGATTCTTCATGAATTCATGCTGATTACTGCTAATGATCCACTATGTATCTTTCGTGTTCCATCTAATGCCGCGTACACATGATCGATTTTTTCGACAGTGAAAATACCGTCGAGAAAATCGACGTGAAAAACGAGGAACAGCTTGTTCCCCCCACACACGGCCATTTTAAATGACTTTTCTTTTTTTGGTCGAAAAAAACGACCGTGTGTGGGCTCCCCAGCAGTGTTTCCCTATGGGAAAACTGCCGCAGAAAAAAACGACGGGAATCACGACGAGAAAAATTAGAGCATGTTCTAATTTTTCTCGTCGTGATTAATGCCGTTTTTCCCGTCGAGAAAAACGACAAAAAGCCCACAGACGATCGTTTTTCTCGTCCAAAGGAAAAAAATTCATTTTTCTTGACGGGAAAAATGATCGTGTGTACGCGGCATTAGCTGCCCTAATTGCACCCTTACATTTCTTGTTGCATTCTTTATAAAGTCTGAATGCTGATGATGATCCCTCAACCTTGTATTTTTTTAAGGCCTTTTTCTTTGCTTTTATGTATATGCATTTTTACATTGGAGTTAAGCCATCCAGGACTTTTGTTCGCTCTTTTAAATTTATTACCCTATGGAATGCATTGGCTAATGACCTTAATATGCTCTTTTTTTTTTTTTTTTTGGGAGTAGTGATTTTTTTTATTCTTTATTTTACTTTATCAAAATTCCAATCATATTACACCATTACATTTCAAATATATAAAAAGACCAAGTATATATCCATGTGTAAACATTTAAAGAATCCCAATTGAGCCCTCGTATTCCCAGCCTGTCCCCCCCCCCACTATTACTCCCCCCCTCTCTACCTCTTGATTTCTATTCTTTCGGTTGACAGTTTTTCTTCCCTCCTATTCTGTTCCCTGTACCTCTAGACTCTTAAGTTTTCTGCGTAACTCCATGTTTTCTTAAACTCTTTCCAGCATTCCCATTTGTCTTTAAATCCTGTTTTTTTCCACCTCTATACTATACTTCAGCGCCTCTATGCTATGCGTCTCTTCCACCAAGTCAATCCACTCCCACACTGATGGGCTTTCCACCTCTTGCCATTTTTTTGGAATCAGCCTTTTAGCCGCATTTAACAGATGTGGGATCAATGACTCTTTGTACTGTTTCACCGCTCCCTCTCCTCCGTGAAATAGAACTATCCATGGATCTTTTTTAATCCCCTTCTTGGTAATTTCTTTTATCAGACCCAGGATTTTCTCCCAATATTTTTTAATTTTGGGACAGTCCCACCACAAGTGGGCCATTGTTCCCGTTATTCTGCAACCTCGCCAACATTCCGCCATCTGTTCCACTTGGGATTTACTTAACTTATCTGGTATAGCATACCAGCCTGTAATACACTTATAGTTCATTTCTGCGGTCCTGGTGTCTATGGCGGAGGAGTGGGTCAGTTTTATAATTTTTCCTATAGTGATTTTATCCCTTTGTGTTCCCAATTCCCTTTCCCATTTTTTAATGAATGGGGGCATCTCCAGTTCGTCCACTGTCAGCAGCAGTTTGATGCCTTTTGAGTTGTCTACTGTACATAGCCATTCCAACGGCGTAAGCTCCTCCCCTGACCTTATTGGCTGGGGTAGATTTTGGAAAAAATGGCGCAACTGGCGATACCGCCACTCATCTATTACCATTAATTACTCCTGAAATGGTGTAATTTTCCCTCTTTTTATTATGTCTTTTAACTGTGCTTTATCTTTTTTTATCCAATTTCCTCCCACAATTTTTTTTCTCAATGCAAAATACAAATTTTCTTTTAAATCTATAAGGCTCCATGTACACAGAAGCTTAAAAACTGTCGTTTTTAAAGCAGCAGAAAAAGCTAGCTTTTATCAGCGTTTTTTTACTAGCTTTTATTAGCGTTTTTCAGTGTAGCGTTTTTTCGTTTTAAAAAAAAATAAAAAAATTTCAATGGACCAAAAAACGCAAAAAAAACGCTTGCGGCCAGCGTTTTTTAGCGTTTATGAGCATTTATGAGCGTTTATGAGCGTTTTCGGGGGTTTTGCGTTTTTTTCTGACGAAAAACGGCACTTTGAATGCAAATTTCTTGCGTTCAGAAAAAAGCCCATTAACTCCACTGCTCATTAAAGCTAAAAAAACGTTATGTGTACATGAACACATAGGCTAACATAGAGTGCAGTTAATGGGCTTTTTAATAAAATGCAAAAACGCCAATAAACTGCAGTTTATCAGCTTCTGTGTACATGGAGCCTAATGCCGCGTACACACGATCATTATTCACGGCGGTTAAAAAAACGCCGTGAATAATGACAGGAAAAACGAGGGAACCGCTTGGTTCCCTACACACGGTCGTTTTTCCCCTCAGTTTTTTCTCTTGACGAGAAAAACGACCGTCTGTGGGCTCCGCGGCAGTGTTTCCCTATGGGAAAACTGCCGCGGAAAAAAATGCTGGAAAAAATGACGAGAAAATTTAGAACATGTTCTAATTTTTCTCGTCGTTTTTTATGCCGTTTTTCTCGACTAGAAAAACGACATAAAGCCCACAGACGATCGTTTTTCTCGGCGAAAAGAAAAAATGCATTTTTTCTCGTCGAGAAAAGCGGTCGTGTGTACGCGGCATAAGGGGTGAATTGTAATCCCTATCTATTTGTTTATGCAACCTGTCCCATATTTTAAGTGCATTCCGTGTCAAAACGTGAGTGTTATCGTCTAGTGCTCTATACTGAGGGGGATTCCATATTATACTTCCCAGTTGTGTCTTTGACAGTGCTTTTTCTATTTTTACCCATCTTTTTTCCTTTTTATCTTTGGCCCACTCCACCACCCGAGACAGCACCACCGCATTATAATATTTTTTGATATCAGGAACAGCTATCCCTCCATGTTTCTTATCCTGTTTTAGTACCAGGAAGGAGATTCTGTGTTTTTTATTTTTCCATACCAAATTCATTAGCAAGGTTTTTAGCACTCTGGAGTATGGTTGAGGTAGTGCCACTGGTACCATCTGGAATTCATACAAAATCTTTGGTAAAAGAACCATCTCCAGAATGTTAATTCGTCCTATCCATGATATTGGTCTATTTATTATTTTTTTAATTTCCATTTTTATTTTGTCTAATAGGGGGATGTAATTTATTTTATATATTTTCTTTATTGAGTTAGCGAGTTTTATTCCTAAATACTTAAGTTCCTTCTGCCAAGGAAAATTAAACTCATCCCTTAAGAGCCGTTCTTCTGATTTACTAATGTTGACATTTAGGATCTCGGTCTTAGTGACATTCATTTTAAAATTTGATATCTCGCCATACTGTTTAAGGATTTTTAGTAAATTTGGTAATGTAGTCCTAGGGTTGACAATATAAAACATTACATCGTCTGCAAAGGCTGAGAGTTTGTGTTCGTCTTCTTCCACCTTAATACCCTTAACATCGGGGTTGTTCCGGACCATAGCAAGGGGGGGTTCTAGGGACAGCACAAAAAGGAGGGGGGACAGGGGACAACCCTGTCTCGTCCCATTTTTCAGCTCAAAAGCAGGAGATAACGTGCCATTTATTTTTATCCTTGCAGAAGGGTGATGGTACAATGTTTTAATCCACTGGATCATCCTAGGCCCAATTCTCATAATTTCCAGGGTTTGTATCATGAGTACCCAGTCTACCCTGTCAAATGATTTTTCCACATCTATTGACAGGAGTAGGCCTGGGGACCCATTCTTTTTTATCTTCTGGAGGAGGAGTAATGCTCTCACTCCATTATCCCTCCCCTGCCTTCCTGGGATAAATCCCACCTGGTCCGGGTGGACCAGTGTGGTTATCAGCCCCTTCATTCGTTCTGCTAAGACTTTCGCATACAATTTTATATCTGCGTTAAGCAACTAAATAGGCCTGTATCCAGAACAGAGCATACCATCTTTCCCCTCCTTTGGAATTACTGTTATCATAGCTGTTCCCCACATATACCATTCTTTTGCGATGCTATTTAGTGTCCTTTTGGTCTCTTGTCCCATGAGTTCTTTAAGCTCGTCTCTTTTCATGACTAATTTATGATATAGCTCTTGTTGTTGCCCCTGTTGTTTTTTATGCTCTTGTTCGGCTTTGAATATTTCTCTGATCAAAGTATTACGTTTTCTACTTCTCTCTTTTTTCTTCCTTGCTCCCTCCGAAATCAAAATCCCCCTAATATAGGCTTTATGTGCCTCCCATAGGGTTGCCCCTGATACCCCTTCAGTGTCATTTACCAAACAATATTGTTCTAGTACTCTTTTCACCCTTTCTAATCCTTCCTCATCCCGGAGTAGTTCTTCATTTAGTCGCCAGGTGTAGGGTTGTCTTTGATGTCCGGGGGCATTTATCTTCATGCTTCCTGGGGCATGGTCTGAAAGTGAAGCAATTTCTATATTTGATTCTATGACCCTTTCCAGCAGTCTATGGTCTACCGTAATGTAATCTATCCTAGAGTACGTCCCGTGTACGGGGGAGTAAAACGTTTAGTCCTGTAATTTTGTATGCATTATCCTCCAAATGTCTACCATCTGATTACTGTGCATTTTTTGTTTTATCTTTTTCAGCTGTGCGTTATTTGTCCCCTGCACCCGGGACGTACTGTCTACTGCCGGGTCCATACAGAAGTTCATATCTTCCATCAAGATCACGTATCCCGCCCTGAACTCCTTCAGTTTTCCCAAAATTTCATTAAAATACGTAATGGGGTTCACATTGGGGCATAGATGTTTGCTAAAGTGCATTCTATATCGCCTAATTTACCTTTTAGGAAGAGAAATCTTCCTTCCATGTCCATCATCCTAGCCTCCAATGTGAACCGCATTTCCCTAGAAAATCCTATGGCCACTCCCCTTGCTCTCTTTGAGATAGTGTCCCCACAGTACCATGTCAGGAAACTAGGGGAGAATAGTTTTACATTTAATTCCAGGGTCAGATGGGTCTCCTGAAAGAAGACTACATCTGCTCTATACCGTTTAAGCTCTTTTAAAATCTTGTGCCTCTTGGTGGGACTATTTAATTCTCTGACATTATAGGTCATAAAGTTTATTGCTGTCATCCCTTCTTTTTTATTTTTTCCTTTTTTTGTGCTGTTCACATTTGACCTGTCTGCTGCAGAATTTTTCCTTTCTTTCTTGTAGTATCAATGAGGTAGCTCCCCCCCATCTCACCCCATCCTCCTCCTCCAAACCTTCCCCCCCACCCTCATCCCCCCTCCCCTCTAATCCCCTCCTCCTCCTCCCCCTTTGGCCCATTGTTGGCCTCAGAACCATTAGTGGCCCCCTTCTTCACATTCGCCACTGGTTCTCTCATGCTGAGGTGCAGCTCTGACCGTGCTGACAGTCCCTCCCTTCTCTCCCCCCGCTAACAGGAGGGGAGAGGGGTAGGCCGCAGATGCCGTACCGAGCTCCAGTGGCCAATTTCCACCCCCCCTTACCTGCCCCTCCCCCCTCTCCCACTCCCATCCCCGTTCCCCAGCCCCCCCGCCTCTATCTTCCTAGTGTTTTCATGTTAGGTTTATCCTAGTCTTATCAGCCTAATTTATAATATCTTCTTTTTATGCCTCATTTTCCTTATCTATCCAGCCTGGCAGGTCTGGCACCTGCAAATCCAATTTGTTACAGAATCCTGCCAGTTCTTCCGGGAACCTCAATCTGGCTGATCTTCGCTCTTTCTGGCCTATAAGACAGGCCGGGAATCCCCAATTGTACTTAATATTCTGAGTCCGCATTTGCTCCAAAAGAGGTTTTAAGTATCGCTGACTCGCTATTGTTTCTGGTGCCAAGTCTGTAAAAATTTGTAGCTCAGTCCCTTGGTATTGAATAGGTGGTTTTCCCCTTAGCTTCCTCCAAATTTCTGCTTATCTTCATAGTACCGCAACCTTACTATTATATCTCGCGCCCAATTTGCTCCTACGGTCTTTGGTTTTCCGACACAGTGTACTCTCTCGATCTTGAGGGGATCCTCTTCTCCTTTATCCATTAAGGGGATGAATATAGTGTTCAGAATTTTCCTCAGGTCCTCTCCTCCTTCCTCTGGAAGCGAACGGATTCTCAAGTTCTGTCTTCTATTTCGATTCTCTTGATCTTCTAATTGAATTTGGGGGGACCCCCACGCATTTTTTTTTTTTTTTTTATCAATGACTTTTCTCTGTACTGCCGGGAGCTGACAATTCATTATAGCCACTTTTAAGTGCTTTTAAATGACTTTTTTTTCTTCAGAAATGACACTTTGTGCAGGGACAGTTCTAAGCACGGGAAACAAGCGCTGCTTTACAGGCATACTCTAGACACCCCCCAGGTACGAAATTTAAATGCATATTTCACTTTTATTGTTTCACTTCAAGCATTATTAAAATCACTGCTCCCGAAAAAACAGCATTTTTTAAAACTTTTTTTTGCATTGATACATGTCCCCTGGGGCAGGACCCCGGGTCCCCAAACACTTTTTATGACAATAACTTGCATATAAAAAAAACAAAAACATATAAGCCTTTACATCTAGCACTTTAGATTTCTCGAGGAGAGAAAAAAGATCACCGCTCCAGGTGAGTGCAAGTAGATGGTCAGTGTCTTCCTAGGAACCAGGGTGCTGGCGATGCAATTGATGCGGAAAAAGGGCGTGTGGAATGAATGGACAGCCGCACTCCGAAAACCATAAAGGTTGCCTTTATTGGGTAAAAAAACTTACAGCACTGCAAGTCACAGCAAGAAATGGGGGGGGTACAGCCGACGCGTTTCACACTGAAAACTAGTTTAACACTAGTTTTCAGTGTGAAACGCGTCGGCTGTACCCCCCCATTTCTTGCTGTGACTTGCAGTGCTGTAAGTTTTTTTACCCAATAAAGGCAACCTTTATGGTTTTCGGAGTGCGGCTGTCCATTCATTCCACACATCCTTTTTCCACTTTAGATTTCTCCCATAGACTTTTACAGGGTGTTCCGCGGCTTTTCGAATTTTCCGCGAACACCCCAAATTGTTCGCTGTTCGACGAACGGGCGAACAGGCAATGTTTGAGTTGAACATGACTTCGACTCGAACTCGAAGCTCATCTCTACTTCTAATCGATACAGTATCCTCCTCTGATTTTGTTGTGTTAATTTGACTTGCTCCTTTAATTTACTTAGTTCCTGGTCATGTTTATCTGTTCTCTCTTCCGTCACTTCAACCCTTGTCAAGAGGTGTCCTAGGTCAGTTCTTAATGTGTTGATTTCTGCCTTTATTGCATTTTCCAATCTCATTAACATCTCATTAATTTCCCCCTTTGTAGGGATTTGTGCATCTGCCCTTTGCTCGTCCACTCTGCTAATCTCTAGTTCACTTTCTGCTGTTAGATCGTCTTTAGATTGATCTGATGCACCTCCTCCTTTTTTTGCTGTCTTTTTTTTTATCTGTTGTCTTGTCTGTTTTATCTTGCTGATATTTACCCAATCCTGGGTTTTTTGGACTTGACTCCTGGGTCATATACTGTTTAATTGTACTAGTTGCTACACTATTTTTGGGGTTTTTTGGGGCCATACCTTTCGTGGTTTTGCTCGTAGTCTTACTCATGTTGTTTTTATTAACCACTCTTATTCGCTTCCCCAGTGTAAAGTTTGATGATTACCTTTCTGTATCTATTTGTTATTGAAAGTCTCTATCCCTCGATTTAATGGTCCACGTGTCTGTATAGAGCGAGGTACAAGGGCAAGGTATACTTGTTTGGGTGGTCTCGTTCCTCCAAAAAGTATTTACTTGGTGAGGTTTTTTCCTAAAGGGGCTCTGTTAAGCCCTGCACACACGATCGGTTTTCCTATGGATTCTAATACGATGGATGAAGCTGACTTCCATCAGTCTTGCCTACACACCATCAGTCAAAAAACCGATCGTGCAAATTGCCGTGACGTACGACGGCACTATAAAGGGGAAGTTCAAATCCAATGGCACCACTCTTTGGGCTGCTTTTGCTGATTTCGTGTTACTGCGTGTTAGTAAAAGTTTGGTGAGAGCCGATTCACGCTTTTCAGTCTCCGTGCTTTTCAGATCATTTTCTGCGTTTCAGTTTGTGCTTGTGGGTTCGTATTTGTCTTTCAGTGCGTGCAGTCAGGTCCTTTCTGTTTTGCAGTGCCTCCTTGCCCGCTTTTTCATTACTGTTTTTCAGGTCGTTCTTCACAGGCCTTGCTGTTCCTCGGTGCGTTCTGTTTAAGTTCGTTCTGACCAGCCGACCGGTTTAAAGCCATGTTGGAAGTACGTTCTCATCGTAGAGCTCGTGCTGCGTATGGGCTTGGTGTTGCGGTTAATACTGTAACCCAAGCTCAGTCCATGAACAGGGCGAGGAGGAGTTCATGGACCAAGAATTGGTTGCTCCAGCGGGACCAATTTTCTCATATGCCTCTGCTGCGGGAAATCCAGGAGAATAATCCTGATGATTTCAGGAATTATCTCCGGATGACGGACCCCGTTTTTCACCGTCTGTTGGATTTGATGTCCCCCTATATCACGAGGCAGGATACTGTGATACACCAGGCCATCACTGCTGAGCAGAGGCTTATTGCCACGTTAAGATACCTGGCGACTGGGAGAAGCTTGCAGGACCTCAAGTTCACAACAGGCATCTCCCCCCAGGCTCTGGGGATCATTATCCCTGAAACGTGTTCTGCTATCATACAAGTCATGCAGAAGGACTATATTAAGGTAAGTTTTCTCCTTTAACATCACATTCTATGTTTTGAATGTTTGCTAATGTATTGTATTTCTTTCATCCTTCCTTCCCAAATTACCATGATTGTAATATGCTGGGAATGTCCCCTTTCTCCCCATGCATGTTGTTACTTTTAAATGCAAATTTTTTGGCCTACATGCATATTTCCCTTCACTAACCTCTCCAGCATGCTATCCTGAGCTCAAACACACCTAGACTAGTCTGTTATTAACAATGTTTTTTGTCAGCTCCATTGTAGTTTTGAACCCACCCCCCCTAAAATGTGTCCAAATGTTTTATTTCACATTCAAGTTCAGCAGAGTGGTAGAGGCTTTTTTTGCGGGGCACAAAATCAGCTTTAACCCCCCCCTTATTTTTTCCCAATGGCCCATCAGAGGGGGTGACTCATCTGATAAGTGGGCCTTCTATTTTTGTGTTTAAATTCTCTGTAACGGCACCCCAAGTATGAAAGGGGTTAACGCCGTTTAGGATATTCCCTTTCCGAACACACATCAGCTACCGACACTCCACAGTCAGGCGACCGAGACCCATAGGAATAATTCTCCCCCAGGTACGAGACAAACATTCTGTAGTTAGGTTTCCAACTGGTCTGACCCTTTATTGAGAAAAACAGGCTCTTATTAGTGATGAGCCGAATACCCCCGGGTTCGGTTCGCACCAGAACCCGCGAACGGGTTCGAAAGTTCGCACGAACGTTAGAACCCTATTAAATACAATGGATGTGAATGTTCGAAATCTAAAGTGCTAATTATAACGACTATTATGCATGTTATTGTCCTAAAAAGGGTTTGGGAACCCGGGTTCTGCACCAGGGGACATGTATCAATGCAAAAAGAAGTTTTAAAAACGGCCGTTTTTCAGGAGCAGTCATTTTAATGATGCATAAAGCGAAAAAAAACAAGCAGGTACATTGTTTAAGTGTAGCTCCAGACAAAAAAAACTATTTTTAAGCTTTTTGGAAAACATAGGGAAGGGTTATCACCCCTGTAACATTTGTTTTGCTGTCTGTGCCCCTGTTCAGAACATTTCACCTCACTTTCCGTCCCAATGACAAATGTTTTTGAAAAGTGGGGTTTTTATTGGAACAAGGATTGGTGATAAAGCATCAGTAGAGAGGAGACACCCTTTTCCCATATTAACTCTTACAGGAGAGAATTTCCCTTCCTAGGGGTAGATTTCCTCTCACTTCCTGTTGTCTCCTTTCGTTTGCAAGTAGGAGTCGTTTGTAAGTTGGATGTTTGAAAGTAGGGGCCTGCCGTATATACTGAAATTTGCCCCTTACATGTTGGTGTTGCCACAACACTGTAAGCCCTCACAGTTACTCTTGGTGGGCGCATGAATGGGCCCTGCTGTGAATTATTAGATCAAGAATTGTAATTGCATGCCCCTGTTGAACAGGGGCTAAAAAATTGGGCCTTTGGTGGTGGTGGTGGTGGTGTTGACACAACACTGTAAGGCCTCACAGTTACTCTTGGTGGGCGCAGGAATGGGCCCTGCTGTGAATTATTAGATCAAGAATTGTAATTACATGCCCCTGTTAAACAGGGGCAGAAAAATTGGGCCTTAGGCACTGGTGCCACAACACTGCAACCCCTCACAGATACTGTACTTGGAGCACAGCAATGAGCCCTGTTGCAAAGTATTGTATCAAAAATTGTAATTACACGCCCCTGTTAAACAGGAGCTGAAAAATTGGGCCTTAGGCACTGGTGCTGGTGCCACGACACTGCAACCTCTCCCAGATACTCTAGTTGGAGTGCAGGAATGAGCCCTGCTGCAAAGCATTGCATAAAAAATTGTAATAACACGCCCCTGTTAAACAGGGGCTGAAAATTGGGCCTTAGCCACTGGTGCTGGTGCCACGACACTGCAACCTCTCCCAGATACTCTAGTTGGAGTGCAGGAATGAGCCCTGCTGCAAAGCATTGCATAAAAAATTGTAATTACATGCCCCTGTTAAACAGGGGCTGAAAAATTGGGCCTTAGCCACTGGTGGCGGCACCCAGAAACAAAAATGTTCTTCCAAGCTATCATCATCAATCGGATCATTGAGGAGGAGGAGGATAGTCAGTCAACATAAGAGGACAGTCACTCAGCATCAGCATCAGTCTTGAAGGGATGTGACATTTGAAAATAAATTAGTCTGTTATATCAGCTTCAGGTGTTTGGTAGCTGGTGGTGATCCAAGACTGGTTCATCTTTATGAAGGTCAGTCGATCAACCGAGTCGTGATCCGTGACAAATCCTCCAGCAGCACTGAATGTGCGTTCTGAAAGAACGCTGGATGCAGGACAGGCCAGTAGCTCAATTGCATACTGTGCAAGCTCTGGCCAGTGATCCATCCTCAAGACCCAGTAAGCCAGAGGATTTTCGGTGGGGAAGGTGTCCAAGTCTGACCTTGCCCCTAGGTATTCCTGCACCATGTATATCAGACGCTGGCGATGGTTGCTGGAACCGATCATACCTTGGGGCTGCGGACTAAAGAATTGTCTGAACGCATCGGTCAGACGGCCACCTTCCCCCCCGCTCCTTCTTTGACTGACTGAAGCCTCAGCAACTCGTTGTCCAGGACCAGGAGTTTGTAACCTCCCAGTCTCTGGGAACGCGTTGCACAGACCTTTCTGCAAGGCCTCCCGGAGTTGTCTCATCCTCTGCTCCCTCTGCGACTGTAAAATAAGGTCCGCAACCTTACCCTTGTACCGTGGATCAAGGAGAGTGGCCGGCCAGTAATGGTCCCTCTCCTTGATCTGAAGAATACGAGGATCCTTCCGCAGACTTTGCAGGATCAGGGAGGCCATGCAGCGTAGGTTAGCTGAGGCATTCGGTCCGGAGTCCTCTGGGTCACTAAGGACGACATGATCCGCAGCCACCTCCTCCCAGCCACGTACAAGTCCACGGGTTTCTTGGGACTGTAAATCATCCCTAAAAGACTGCTGCTGATGATGCTGAGTGCCAGGCTCCACCTCCATGCTGACACAATCCTCCTCCTCCTCCTCCTCTTCCTGTGCGATGGGTGGGACAGAAGGAACACTGTCTGGGTAAAGGGGGCCTTGAGAGGCAAGGAAGTCCTCCTCTTCCTGCCTCTGTTCTGCCTCAAGTGCCCTGTCCATTATTCCACGCAGCGTGGACAAGAGGTACAGTGTCACTGATGCATGCACTGTCACTGCTCACCATCCTCATGGCCTCCTCAAATGGTGCCAGGACAGTGCATGCATCCCTGATCATGCCCCACTGGCGTGGTGAAAAAAACCCGAGCTCCCCTGACCCTGTCCTGGTGCCATAGTCGCACAGGTACTCATTGATGGTCCTCTGCTGCGTGTGCAGCCGCTGCAGCATGGCCAACGTTGAGTTCCACCTGGTGGGCATGTCACATATAAGGCGGTTCTTGGGCAGGTTCAACTCCTTTTGCAGCTCAGCCAGGCGAGCACTGGCATTATAAGATCTGCGGAAATGCACACAGACTTTCCTGGCCTGCCTCAGGACATCCTGTAAGCCCGGGTACCTGCCCAAGAACCGCTGCACCACCAGGTTAAAGTCGTGAGCCACACAGGGCACATGGGTCAGTTGTCCTTGTCGGAGGGCGGAGAGAAGGTTGGTGCCATTGTCGCAATCCACCATTCCTGGCTTAAGCTCGCGTGGCGTCAACCACCTCTCGGCCTGCCCCTGCAGAGCAGACAGAACCTCTGCCCCAGTGTGGCTCCTGTCCCCCAAACACACCAGCGCAAGCACGGCATGGCATCTTTTTGCCTGCGTACTTGCGTAGCCCCTTGAACGCCTACGGAGCACTGCTGGTTCCGAGGACAAAGCACAGGAAGAGGCCATGGAGGAAGAAGAAGAGGAGGGGTGGAGGAGAGAGGTGTGTCACAACCAGTAGTAGCATTTTGGAGGCGTGGCGGCGGAACAACCTCCATCACTACTGCACCTTGTCCTGCATCCTTCCCAGCTGCCAAAAGAGTGACCCAATGGGCCGTGAAAGAAAGGTAACGTCCCTGTCCATGCCTGCTGGACCATGAGTCAGCGGTAATATGCACCTTACCGCTGACCGCCCTGTCCAGCGAGACCAAGACATTGCCTTCCACATGAGGGTAGAGAGCCGGAATCGGGGGCCGAGTCTACCAACTGAAAAGGCAGCAGTTGAAGTGCTAGCAATTTAACCAAGCTAGAATTCAACCGCTGGGCATGTGGATGGCTGGGAGTGAACTTCTTTCGACGGTCCAACAGCTGGGGCAGGGAAATTTGCCTTCTAGAATCGGACGTCGGTGTACTGCTAGCAGAGTGCCCGCGAGTACTTGGCTGTGACACACCTAATTCTACACCTTCATTCCTCTCAGTGCAGGTTTCAGAGAGGACTGAAGGTATAGTGGGGTTGGAGATCCCAGCTGATGCGGTGCAAGGAGAGGTCCGCTTTGTTCTTTGGTGTGGGTCTTTAAGGTAGGCTTGCCAACGAGCTGCATGGCAGGTCAACATATGTCTGGTCAAGCATGTGGTGCCCAAGCGGGTCATGTTTTGGCCACGCGATATACGCTTGAGACATATGTTGCAAACAGCAGCTGTGCGATCTGATGCACTCGACTCAAAAAAGGCCCACACCAAATAACTTTTTGAATAACGGGCAGAGGCAGCGCCCTGCACAGGCGGAGCTCTGCGGTGTGATTCCGTCGGTGTGCTGCCCTTACGCTGGCCCCCCGAGGGCATCCTGCCTCGTTGGAGATGTGCCTCCTCCTCATCCTCCTCCTCCTCCTCCTCTCTCCTATTAGGCACCCACGTGCAGTCAGTGACCTCATCATCCCCTCCCTCCTCATCACTGGAGCCAATCTGGCAGTATGCTGCAGCTGCTGGAACATGACTGCCAGATTGGTGTCCTTCTTGAGCATCCCCTCTCTCTGCTCTCACACTACTGCCTTCCTATAGCTGGGTATCATCATCAGACCCTTCGAAACGCTGGGCATCCTCCTGGAGCATGTACCCAACACTGTGCTCAAACAGTTCGGGGGACTCCTCAGGAGGACATGGTTGGTCTAGGGAAGGAGTGACTGATGATGACATTGATACCAGGGAAGAGGACGCTTTGGCAGCTGCTTTTCCAGTACCCTGAGCCTGGGTGAGAGAGGATGAGGAGGGCTTGGTCATCCACTCTACCAAGTCTTCGGCATGATGCGGCTCAACACGTCCAGCTGCCGAAAAGAAGGACAAACGTGTCCCATGGCCACGTGCTGATGGCGATGCACCGTGTCCACGACCAGCACTGTTGTCTCTAGACACAGAGCCTGCTTGCCCTCTTTTATTGGCTCCTGACTGTCTGCCTCTCCTTGTTTGCCTTCCAGACATTCTAATGGCCTGCAGGGAGATGGGAAAACCAGCAATAAGGCCTAGCTTCAGGAGTATATTTTGCAGGAATCACACTACGCCTGCTGTAAGTTCTGCAAATGCCTGTTGGTGTAACACACCAGGAAAACACAGCAATACGGGCTAACTTCAGGTGTATAATGTGCAGGAGGCACACTCCGCCCGCTGTAAGTGCTGCAAATGCCTGTTAGTGTAACACACTAGGAAAACACAGCAATAAGGCCTAGCTTCAGTAGTATATTTTGCAGGAATCACACTACGCCTGCTGTAAGTGCTGCAAATGCCTGTTGGTGTAACACACCAGGAAAACACAGCAATACGGGCTAACTTCTGGTGTATAATGTGCAGGAGGCACACTCCGCCCGCTGTAAGTGCTGCAAATGCCTGTTGGTGTAACACACCAGGAAAACACAGCAATACGGGCTAACTTCAGGTGTATAATGTGTAGGAGGCACACTCCGCCCGCTGTAAGTGCTGCAAATGCCTGTTGGTGTAAAACACCAGGAAAACACAGCAATACAGGCTAACTTCAGGTGTATAATGTGCAGGAGGCACACTCCGCCCGTTGTAAGTGCTGCAAATGCCAGTTGGTGTAACACACCAGGAAAACACAGCAATACGGGCTAACTTCAGGTGTATACTGTGCAGGAGACTTAGCAACAATGACACTGACACTGTCCCCTGCCTATCCTTCTCTCTCCCTGCACACAAGGTTTATCAAAGAATATGACACTGACACTCTCCCTGCCTATCCTTCTCTCTCCCTGCACACAAGGTTTATCAAAGAATATGACACTGACACTCTCCCTGCCTATCCTTCTCTCTCCCTGCACACAAGGTTTAGCAAAGTATATGACACTGACACTGTCCCCTGCCTATCCTTCTCTCTCCCTGCACACAAGGTTTAGCAAAGAATATGACACTGACACTCTCCCTGCCTATCCTTCTCTCTCCCTGCACACAAGAATAGCACAAAGAATATCAACACTGTCCCTGCCTATCTTTCTCTTTCCCTGCGCCGGAAACACACTACACAAGGCTGCCGCGCTGGCGGCCTTTTATAGTGTGGGGCGTGTGCTAAACCCCCTGAGCTATAATTGGCTACAGGCAACCTGCCTGTGGCCAATTATGGCTCTTCTAGCTGCCGGCGCTGTGATTGGCCAAGCATGCGGGGTCACACTGCATGCTTGGCCAATCACAGCGCCGGGATTGCACTGCGATGGCGCAGTGTATTGTGGGGCGTTCGCGTCACTCGAATTTGGCGCGAACGGCCCAAATCGTTTGATGTTTGCCAAACGGTCGAACAGCCGATGTTCGAGTCGAACGTATGTTTGACTCGAACACCGAGCTCATCCCTAGCTCTTATATACACTAAAAGAATACTGTAGTCCAAATGAACAACTCCACCCACAACATCACACAATGGTTACGTAATGAGCCCCGAATACACATTATTCTGACATCTTTTAGCAGACAACAGGTGAGTTCATTAGCTAATCCCTTTACAGCTTAAATGACTATGCATGACCTTTATGTTCCCCAGACTGTCTGTCTGCTAATTTACAATACACACAATTACAGAGTTAATTATCACAAACCACAATGAGAAGCTAGCCTGAACTTAATCTACATTACACAGGCAGACAGGTGATTGAAGTTGAACACATCAGCATCTCTCAATTAACCTGTTGAGTTCAGAATAAAACTAGTAAATAGTCCTTTACAGATATCCTGGGGAATATTGTGGATTATTATTACTGACCCATTTTAAAGCAATCCAAGACACATTCTCAATGTCCATTATTTTCTGGCTCATACTTTCTAAGAACTTATGGGTTCCACGGGCCCACCCGTTACATACTCCTTCAAATAAATGTTATACTGACGTTGGCCAAGAATGTATTTGGGTAATCTGCTTGCAATGTAATGTGCAAAAGTACTAATTTATTCTTTTTGTTTGACTCCACATTTTCCTTCATCACCACAGGAATGGCAGACTGTGGCCTCCCAATTTGCCCAGTGGTGGGACTTCCCAAACTGCAGAGGGGCAATCGATAGGAAACACGTCCGCATAGTGCCGCCAACCCGTTCGGGGTCGTACTATTATAATTATAAATGTTTTAATAGTATTATGTTAATGGCGGTGGTGTCTGCACCTTATGAGTTCTTATATGTGGACGTGGGGAAGAATGGCCAGATGTCCGATGGCGGAGTCTTTGCACAGACGGAGTTTGCCCACCATCTGCAATCTGGGGGCCTGGCACTTCCACCTGATGCAGACAATGTGGAGGGACTTCCTTTTGTGTTTCTTGCGGATGAAGCCTTTGGACTGGGACCCCACCTGATGTGGCCGTTTCCCCAAAGGACCCTCACCCCGGAAAGGAGGGGTTTCAATAACCGGCTGGCCAGAGCCCGGAGGGTTGTTGAGAATGCCTTCGGGATAATGGCCAGCCGGTTCCGCCTGTTTCAGACAGCCATCCACATGGTGGAATATAAACTAAACCACATTGTGTACAGCTACTGCATACTGCACAATTTTATGCGCAAATACTCTATCTCTTATCTTTCCAATGTTGGGCCTGAGGCCGGTGTTTCCGAAACAAACTTCTTGACAGGCCTGGACACTGGCCGTACTGGCTTGGCCCCCCAAAGCGCCCGTGAAGTACGTGATAGATACGTTGAGTACTTCACGGGTAGGGGGGCCATCGCTATGCCAGACCATATATGATCCTTTTTTGGAAATAATAAAAACAAATATATATATATTTAAAAAACTTGTTTTGTCATTATTGCTTTTTTTTTTATTATGTGTCTCCCAGGTTCTCATAGTACACTTTTTGTAGTAGTGCCAAGTGTATTTGTCTTTAGTAAATAGCCACAATTGTCACAGTAAAACATGAACTTTGACATTTTCTATAACTGCTATTGAGCATAGAAAGAACAAGCCACACATTGTTGAGTGTGCAATTTTTTTTTGACTCTGTGCTCAACATGTGCGTTATTTTTATTTAGAAAATAAAATCTTGACATTTTTGCCTCCAAATTTTTGAGAATTTTTTTTTCTTTATTTTTGGTTTGCAGAAACATGCATGGGTCAAAAAAGAAAACATAGAAAAACAATGGAACTTACAAAGTTCAACCTTTTAAAGATAAACATGAGATGGGGTGATGTCACCCCTGAACCAACCCAAATTTGAAGATGCACACAGTTTGTGTGGCAAAATGGGTATTTTCATCCTGATCCCTTGGCTAAAGTCAACATGTGCTATCTGCCATCATGGGGGATCAATGGACGTGTTTTGGGGGTGCAAACCCTTCCTCTCACCTACTTGAGTAGCGAGGAAGAGGTTGCACCCACAAAACAGGGACATAGATATCCTGTGACGGCAGATAGCACATGTTGACACACTGTGTGCATCTTCAAATTTTGGCTTGTGGTAAAACAAGTGCAAATTTTTTATTACAAAACAAATAAAAAACAAATGTGGGGTGGGGTCAGACTATTAGCTCCAAAATATGTTTTTATATTTTTGCTCAATCACATTCATCCTATTCCTCATAATGTCCATTTCGCTACTACGTTCCATTATTTCTTGAATTATGATTTGGGCACTAGCACTTGAGAATGGAGGAGTAGTAGGAGTTTCTGACACACCACCATGTTCATCCCCTAAAAAAAAAGGTATTATAAATATGCAGGCCTACATCTCTTTACCTGAAGCTGTGGTGACAGACACTGACCTGTTGTGGTGATAAGCTTCACCTCTCCTTCCTCCACCTCTCCTTCCTCCACCTCTGCTTCCTCCACATGCTGATCTTCTTTCTGAGCTTGGGGTTCTTTCTGTGGTCTGTCCTTCCTCGGCTCCTCAGATTGGTGTCCTCCCAGTCTCCTCTCCCCTATGAGAATGAATCAAAAGGTATCCTTAGCACACAGATATTTGAGGGCATAAATTGTAAACGTTGCTTGGAAGTGGGGTACAATTGTATGTTTTGGCAGAGTTCCAAGATGAACACAAGTGATTTTGGGAATTCAGCAAAGCAAGAATACTTTAATTTTTGGTCCAAAATAACACACATGGAGACACCCCAAAGTATCCACTGGAGCACCTGTGTGGGACACCCTAAAAAAGTTGTTCTGGTGGCCAATACTATAGTGCTCCTGAGTCAAGATGTGTAACCAGCTGCTTGAGTGTCCTCTCCTTTACGCAGAATCTAGTTTAGCATTTTGCATTCTACTTACTTACAACACATCATCTAGACAACAATGTTTATAAACGTTGTTTTAAGACAAATAGGCATGACCACATGTGTTTTACGTGTATCTGTGCAAAACATGTGATTTTTTAGACGTTCGCTGTTTACTACGAAACATTCCCAAAAATTTGGCCACTAAACTTAACATGAAAGTTGCCATTTTACAATGTGAAACCAGTAAATCCAAGCACATGGAGCAAAACATGCAAGAATGAGGGATGAGTCGATCACCCCCCCATTTGGTTCGCACCAGAACTTGCGAACGGACCGAAAGTTTGCGCGAACTTTAGAACCCTATTAAATACAATGGATGAGAACGTTCGAAATCAAAAGTGCTAATTATAACGGCTAATATGCAAGTCATTGTCCTAAAAAGGGTTTGGGGACCCGGGTTCTGCCCCAGGGGACATGTATCAATGCAAAAAAAAGTTTTAAAAACTTCCGTTTTTTGGGGAGCAGTCATTTTAATGATGCATAAAGTGAAAAAAAAAATGTGAAATATTCCTTTAAATATCGTACCTCGGGGGTGTCTAAAGTATGCCTGTGAAGTGCCACGTGTTTTCCGTGTTTAGAACTGTCCCTGCACAAAATGACATTTCTAAAGGAAAAAAATGGTAATTTAAAACTGCTTGAGGCTTTAATGTAATGTCTGGTCCCGGCAATATGGATGAAAATCATTGAGAAAAATGGCATGGATACCCCCCCCACCCCACTACCAGCCCCTTTGGGTCTTGTATGGATATTAAGGGGAACCCCGCACCCAAAATTAAAAAAAGGTCCTATATACTCTGAACAGCAGTATACAGGCGGTGCAAACAAGACAGGGACTGTAGGTTTGTTCTTAAGTAGAATCTTTTTCTAATTTGGAACAGGTACATTTTTTAAGTGTAGCTCTAGCAAAAAAAAACTATTTTTAAGCTTTTTGGAGAACATAGGGAAGGGTTATCACCCCTGTAACATTTGTTTTGCTGTCTGTGCACCTGTTCAGAAGATTTCACCTCACTTTCCGTCCCAATGACAAATGTTTTAGGAAAAGTGGGTTTTTTATTGAAACAAGGATTAATGATAAAGCATCAGTAGAGAGGAGACAGATTTTTCCCATATTAACTTTTACAGGAGAGAATTTCCCTTCCTAGGGGTAGATTTCCTCTCACTTCCTGTTGTCTCCTTCCGTTTGCAAGTAGGGGTCGTTTGTAAGTTGGATGTTTGAAAGTAGGGGCCTGCTGTATATACTCTGCAGAAATTTGCCTCTTAGATGTCGGTGTTGCCACAACACTGTAAGCCCTCACAGTTACTCTTGGTGGGCACTGGAACACCATGCTGTGATCTATTATATCACGAATTGTAATTACATGCTATTGTTGAACAGTGGTAGGAAAAATTGGGCCTTTGGTGGTGGTGCTGGTGCTATAACACTGTCAGCCCTCACAGTTACTCTGGTGGGCGCATGAATGGGCCCTACTGTAAATTATTAGATCAAGAATTGTAATTGCATGCCCCTGATGAAGAGGGGCAGAAAAATTGGGCCTTTGGTGGTGGTGGTGGTGTTGCCACAACACTGTAAGCCCTCACAGTTACTCTTGGTGGGCGCAGGAATGGGCCCTGCTGTGAATTATTAGATCAAGAATTGTAATTACATGCCCCTGTTAAACAGGGGCTGAAAAATTGGGCCTTAGGCACTGGTGCCACAACACTGCAACCCCTCACAGATACTGTACTTGGAGCACAGCAATGAGCCCTGTTGCAAAGTATTGCATCAAAAATTTTAATTACATGCCCTTGTTAAACAGGGGCTGAAAAATTGGGCCTTAGGCACTGGTGCCACAACACTGCAACCCCTCACAGATACTGTACTTGGAGAACAGCAATGAGCCCTGTTGCAAAGTATTGCATCAAAAATTGTAATTACACGCCCCTGTTAAACAGGGGCTGAAAAATTGGGCCTTAGGCACTGGTGCTGGTGCCACAACACTGCAACCTCTCCCAGATACTCTAGTTGGAGTGCAGGAATGAGCCCTGCTGCAAAGCATTGCATAAAAAATTGTAATTACGTGCCCCTGTTAAACAGGGGCTGAAAAATTGGGCCTTAGCCACTGGTGGCGGCACCCAGAAACAAAAATGTTCTTCCAAACTATCATCATGAATCGGATCATTGAGGAGGAGGAGGATAGTCAGTCAACATAACAGGACAGTCACTTAGCATCAGCATAGGCAGTCTTGAAGGGATGTGAAATTGGGTAGAAAGGGGGGAAGGGGACAGCCTGTTTAGGACAGGCAAAAAGGGGTTACTGTAGGCAACAAATTATAGATCCAAAAACGGGAATAATTTAAAATTAATTGTTTATTCCTGTTGTCTTTTAATATATGTAAAAGAAATTACAAAGTGCAGTGTTAGTACCAAGAAGTGAATTATCATACAGTGCATGGGTTAGTTAGGAACATCAAGGGACAAACAAGACTAACAAATTACTATACATATAACAACACACAAGTCCGGACCTGTGCTTCGGCCCTATGTAGAAAGGCGACCCAATAAAGGATAATATAATTTATTTCTTTATTTAATTACCCTCCACTAAGGGATGTGGGGTAATTGAGTCCACTTACTGGTATGTGGACTCATTTATTAGGTCCAAATGGGTGCCATATAGCAAAGGGCTGAACCTGATGGGGTGGGGGAAATGACCCGGGGCAGGGGGAGGGTTGGGCTGGGAAAGCCAAGGGACTAGTAAATTCAAGGCAAAATGATTTGGTTGTTAAGTTGCATGAGATACGTCATGCATGGGGATCCTCTGATGGTGATATTCCTTAAAGGATTGAGGAGGTTAATTAATGCTCCTATAGAAGCTAATTTGCTGAGGAAAAAGTAAAGATATGTTTCCTCTGAGAGCTGCTGACATGAAAAGTCCGTCCAGGTGGTTTTACTACAGATGTCGATAATTGATTTACAACATGACTCTGGTAAAGTAAGGAAAAGGAACTTAAACAGAATGAAATTGATCTTTGATTATTGTCTTCAGCTCTACTTCAGCCTGTAAGTCAATTAAGTGCGTACAGTACATTACCGTTAGACGCCTTCATATTGGAGCTGGGTTTGACCAGATCAAGTTCAGTGGGTCCCAGATTGCCTTATGTCTTGCGACTAGTTTTATGATATTCTGGCCATACCAATTGGATATGTTGGCCGTTAATCCAGACAGATATCCGAAAAGGTCCAAGGCTACCGACCGCTGCCTGCGCCGATATTAGGAGGATCCAATGTAGCGGCTTCGATAATGCTGGATGCCGCGGTCGTTACCGTTAGCGTAGGCGCTGGCTGCTGCCCACGTTCTCCTGACCACGTCAGTCCACCCACTCCATTCAGATCCACGTCATGTGACTGTGTGGGGGATTACGTCAACGCGTTTCGCCGTGCTCTGTGGCGTAGCTTCGTCTGGACGTATGAAGGGATGTGACATTTCAAAATAAATTATTCTGTTAAATCAGCTTCAGGTGCTTGGTAGCTGGTGGTGATCCAAGACTGGTTCATCTTTATGAAGGTCAGTCGATCAACCGAGTCGGTGGACAGGCGCACCCTGTGATCCATGACAAGGCCTCCAGCAGCACTGAATGTGCGTTCCGAAAGAACGCTGGATGCAGGACAGGCCAGTAGCTCAATTTCATACTGTGCAAGCTTTGGCCAGTGATCCATCCTCAAGACCCAGTAAGCCAGAGGATTTTCAGTGGGAAAGGTGTCCAAGTCTGACCTTGCCCCTAGGTATTCCTGCACCATGTATATCAGACGCTGGCGATGGTTGCTGGAACCGATCATACCTTGGGGCTGCGGACTAAAGAATTGTCTGAACGCATCAGTCAGACGGCCACCTTCCCCACCACTCCTTCTTTGACTGACCGAAGCCTCAGCAACTCGTTGTCCAGGACCAGGAGTTTGTAACCTCCCAGTCTCTGGGAACGCGTTGCACAGACCTTTCTGCAAGGCCTCCCGGAGATGTCTCATCTTCTGCTCCCTCTGCGACGGTAAGATAAGGTCCGCAACCTTACCCTTGTACCGTGGATCAAGGAGAGTGGCCAGCCAGTAATGGTCCCTCTCCTTGATCCGAAGAATACTGCAGACTTTGCAGGATCAGGGAGGCCATGCAGCGTAGGTTAGCTGAGGCATTCGGTCCAGAGTCCTCTGGGTCACTAAGGACGACATGAACCGCAGCCACCTCCTCCCAGCCACGTACAAGTCCACGGGTTTCTTGAGACTGTAAATCATCCCTAAAAGACTGCTGCTGTTGATGCAGAGTGCCAGGCTCCACCTCCATCCTGACACAATCCTCCTCCTCCTCCTCATCCTCTTCCTGTGTGATGGGTGGGACTGAAGGAACACTGTCTGGGTAAAGGGGGTCTTGAGAGGCAAGGAAGTCCTCCTCTTCCTGCCTCTGTTCTGCTCACCATCCTCATGGCCTCCTCAAATGGTGCCAGGACAGTGCATGCATCCCTGATCATGCCCCACTGGCGTGGTGAAAAAAACCCGAGCTCCCCTGACCCTGTCCTGGTGCCATAGTCGCACAGGTACTCATTGATGGCTCTCTGCTGTGTGTGCAGCCGCTGCAGCATGGCCAACGTTGAGTTCCACTGCGTGGGCATGTCACATATAAGGCGGTTCTTGGGCAGGTTCAACTCTTTTTGCAGCTTAGCCAGCCGAGCACTGGCATCATATGATCTGCAGAAATGCAAACAGACTTTCCTGGCATGCCTCAGGACATCCTGTAAGCCCGGGTACCTGCCCAAGAACCGCTGCACCACCAGGTTAAGGACATGAGCCACACAGGGCACATGGGTCAGTTGTCCCTGTCGGAGGGCGGAGAGGAGGTTGGTGCCATTGTCGCAAACCACCATTCCTGGCTTAAGCTGGCGTGGCGTCAACCACCTCTCGGCCTGCCCCTGCAGAGCTGACAGAACCTCTGCCCCAGTGTGGCTCCTGTCCCCCAAACACACCAGCGCAAGCACGGCATGGCATCTTTTTGCCTGCGTACTTGCGTAGCCCCTTGAACTCCTACGGAGCACGGCTGGTTCCGAGAACAAAGCACAGGAAGAGGCCATGGAGGAAGAAGAAGAGGAGGGGGTGGAGGAGAGAGGTGTGTCACAACCAGTAGTAGCATTTTGAAGGCATGGCGGCGGAACAACCTCCAACACTACTGCACCTTGTCCTGCATCCTTCCCAGCTGCCAAAAGAGTGACCCAATGGGCCGTGAAAGAAAGGTAACGTCCCTGTCCATGCCTGCTGGACCATGAGTCAGCGGTAATATGCACCTTACCGCTGACCGCCCTGTCCAGCGAGGCATGGACATTGCCTTCCACATGCCGGTAGAGAGACGGAATCGCCTTCCATGAGAAAAAGTGGCGTTTGGGAACCTGCCACCGAGGAACCGCACATTGCACAAACTCACGGAAGGGGGCCGAGTCTACCAACTGAAAAGGCAGCAGTTGAAGTGCTAGCAATTTAGCCAAGCTAGCATTCAACCGCTGGGCATGTGGATGGCTGGGAGTGAACTTCTTTTGACGGTCCAGCAGCTGGGGCAGGGAAATTTGCCTGCTATAATCGGACGTCGGTGTACTGCTAGCAGAGTGCCCGCAAGTACTTGGTTGTGACACACCTAATTCTACACCTTCATTCCTCTCAGTGCAGGTACAGTGGGGTTGGAGATCCCAGCTGATGAGGAGCAAGGAGAGGTCCGCTTTTTTCTTTGGTGTGGGTCTTTAAGGTACGCTTGCCAACGAGCTGCATGGCAGGTCAACATATGTCTGGTCAAGCATGTGGTGCCCAAGCGGCTGATGTTTTGGCCATGCGAGATACGCTTGAGACATATGTTGCAAACAGCAGCGGTGCGATCTGATGCACTCGACTCAAAAAAGGCCCACACCAAAGAACTTTTGAAATAACGGGCAGAGGCAGCGCCCTGCACAGGCGGAGCTCTGCGGTGTGATTCAGTCGGTGTGCTGCCCTTACGCTGGCCCCCGGAGGGCATCCTGCCTCGTTGGAGATGTGCCTCTTCCTTCTCCTCCTCCTCTCTCCTATCAGGCACCCACGTGGAGTCAGTGACCTCATCATCCCCTCCCTCCTCATTACTGGAGCCAATCTGGCAGTATGCTGCAGCTGCTGGAACATGACTGCCAGATTGCTGTCCTTCTTGAGCATCCCCTCTCTCTGCTCTCACGCTACTGCCTTCCTCTAGCTGGGTATCATCTTCAGACCCTTCGAAATGCTGGGAATCCTCCTGGAGCATGTACCCAACACTGTGCTCAAACAAGTCGGGGGACTCCTGAGGAGGACACGGTGGGTCTAGGGAATGAGTGACTGATGATGACATTATTACGAGGGAAGAGGATGCTTTGGCAGCAGCTTTGCCAGTACCCTGAGCCTGGGTGAGAGAGGAGGATGAGGAGGGCTTGGTCATCCACTCTACCAAGTCTTCGGCATGATGCGGCTCAACACGTCCAGCTGCCGAAAATAAGGACAAGCGTGTCCCATGGCCATGTGCTGATGATGATGCACCACGTCCACGACCAGCACTGTTGTCTCTAGACACAGAGCCTGCTTTCCCTCTTTCATTGGCTCCTGACTGTCTGCCTCTCCTTGTTGGCCTTCCAGACAAAGTAATGGCATGCAGGGAGATGGGGAAACCAGCAATTGGGTAGTGTATATTGTGCTGGAGGCACACAACACCCACTAACTCCAGCAGATGCCTTTATTAGAGAACAGCAATGACGGGTATATACAGGTGTATACTGTACAGTACTAGGGCACACAACACCCACTAACTCCAGCAGATGCCTTTATTAGAGAACAGCAATGACGGGTATATACAGGTGTATACTGTGCTGGGCCACACAACACCCACTAACTTCTGCAGATGCCTGAGAAAAGAACACAATGTCCCTGCCTGCCTATCTAGCTTAGAGAACAGCAATGAACAGCAACTCTTGCCTGCAGATGCCTGAGAAAAGAACACACTGTCCCTGCCTGTCTATCTAGCTTAGAGAACAGCAATGAACAGCAACTCCTGCCTGCAGATGCCTGAGAAAAGAACACACTGTCCCTGCCTGCCTATCTAGCTTAGAGAACAGCAATAAAGGGCAGATACAGGTGTATACTGTGCTGTTGGGAAACACAACACCCACTAACTCCTGCAGATGCCTGAGAAAAAAATAGACTGTAGAACACACTGTCCCTGCCTATGTATCTCTTTCCCTGCACGCTGGAACACACTACACAAGGCCGCCGCGCTGGCGGCCTTTTATAGTGTGGGGCGTGTACTAAACCCCCCTGAGCTATGATTGGCCACATATAATAAAATAAACAACATGAGGAATGCCTACAAAAAACGCTACAAAGAAGTCTGCGCTTCAATGAGATCAGGAGTAGCAGCAGACAAAGTAGTTCAGCCCAAGCTGTGGTACTACAAGAATCTGCAATTTCTGGACGACCAGATTGAGGCCAGGGAATCACTTTCCAGCCTTCCTTCCAGCCTTCCCTCCACCCTTCCTTCCACCCTTCCCTCCACCCTTCCTTCCACCCTTCCTTCCACCCTTCCCTCCAGCGTTTCTTCCACCCTTCCCTCCACCCTTCCTTCCACTCTTCCCTCCAGCGTTCCTTCCACCCTTCCCTCCACCCCTGCAGAGGGGGAAGAGGAGCCTCCTGAGCTGGAAGAGCCAGATCTGCGCATCTTCAGCCAGGTATAGTATTTTAAAACATATTTATTGGTTGGCCTCAAATTATTATTGTGAACTAGATGTTATTATTCACAAATGAAATAAATAAATAAATAAATAAATAAAAAAACATCCAAATTTTTTTTCTAAAAAAATAAAAAATAAATTGCAAAAAACTAAAATAAAAAATAAAAAAACAAAATAGTGGCCAGAAATTATTGGTATAGTATTTAAAAAAGCTGGGGTCAGAATGAGAGTCTTTTCTATTTATTAACATTCAAATTGCAACAGTCATGAGATGAAAATTGTGTGTGATTGATTCAACAAAAAATAAAACTATGTCCCTTTTTTATACACAGGATGAGCTCAGCCAGGAGGAAGAGGCTCCGGAATGTGGCAGGCAGGAGGAGGCAGGGGTGAGTGGCAAACAGGAGGAGGCTGGCCCAAGTGGCACTCAGCAGGTCCCCAGGCCTAGTGGCAGCACCCAGTCCCAAGTGGCTCCCCTCCACGTCAGACCCAAAAAATCTCAGAGGATGACACAGGTGGAGGAGGAGTCACTTAAAATGATCAGGCCATGACCCTGTGGAGTGCTTTAGCGCCTACTGTACCTGGCTGAGAAGCTAGTTAAACTTGAGGAGGGACAACGTGCCCTCTATATACTGCCATTCACACGGCAGGGAGGGGGCAGCTGACAGAGGCCACACATCTCTGCCATCTGGCCCATCCTTCTCCTCCTCCTCCTGCCACATTTCCACCGACAGAGCCACAGCCTGCAAGGGGGCGTGGACGGGGCCGTGGAAGAAACGCTGCAGGGAAGCGTGGAGGGAAGGCTACAAGGAAGACCAGAAAGTGATTCCCTGGCTTCAAGCTGCTCTGCCAGAAGTTGCAGTTTGTTGGAGTACCACAGCTTGGGATCATGTATGTCTTTGGCTGCTGCTCCTGATTTCCTTATGTTGTTTATTTTATTGTGCATCAAAGTCATGTCTGCCTTTGGGGTCCAAAGTCTGCATAAATTCAACAAATTTTCCAATTGTTGCCCCTCATTTTTATTTTGTTTTTCCAGAATAAATGGATCTTTGATTTAAGCAAAATACTTGCCTATGTGTTTTTATTGTGAGTAGCAATAACATTTCATAAAGACAATGTGTAATTAACAAGGGACACCAACCTCCTTGAGGGTAAAAAAATATAAAAAAGATGTTGTTGTGAGAACTTGACACAAAAAAAAAATGAGCCCACAAGAAACAAAAATTAATAAAAAAAAAAAAGGTAGATCTTGATTCTAAATAAAATTAAAAATTAGGGAGATCTGGCCTTAAAAAAATATAAAATTATTCATGAGATCACAAGAAACAATAAATAAATAAGTTTGTCAGAACTCGGGATAAATATCTGCGGCAAAAAAAACATTTTTAAGACCATTATAAAGAAGAAAGCAATGCGCTGCAATAAACAAGGCAATAATTTGCAGAATAACGAATGTGCTCTCTCCATTAGGAACGCTAGTTTTACCAGAACGAGCGCTCCCGTCTCATAATTCAGTCTGAGCATGCGTGGGTTTTTTAACCGATGGAGTTTCCCACAGACGATCGGAATTTGATATCGTTTTTTTTACATCGGATAAATTTAAAACAGGTTCTATTTTTTCACACCGATGGAAAATAGACCGATGGGGCCAATACACGATCGGTTTGTCTGATGACAAAAGTCCATCGGACTGTTTTCATCGGTAAAACTGATCGTGTGTACACGGCTTAAGTGTTTACTCCTCCTCCTCTGTTCTCTCCTTTGATCCTTACCGCTGCCCTTGAGAGAATTCGTACTACCAACCACCTATGTTTGTTACCCCTATAAAGTTGATCTGGGTATATACAGTTTATATAGTCCAATATATGTTTATTTACTAATACTTAGTAACCATATTGCCTGGGGAGTAATTGTTCAGTCTAAGGGGAGGCAGACTTATCTATTTGGTGCTCTCTTCCCTTATAAAGTCAAAATAGGAATTTATTTGGGCTAGTAGATGTGCTGATTTCCCTCAGTCTGGGCGTTCAGGTGGACAGATGGTCCAGTAATCACACAATCTTCTGGTGTATGTACTAGTACTAAAGAGTCTTTCTGATCAGTCCCAACTTTTGGGGGTCAAGCTGGTATGCAGGCCGAGAGTTCGCGAGCCGCTTTAAAGCAGCAAGAGAAAAATAATAATAAAAAAAAAACATAAAAGCAAAAAACTAGTTGATGTCAAATTATACCTCTGTTTTTAAGCTGAAGTGCTGATGAGTGCGCTATTTCTGCTACTCCAGTAGTCACACCTCTAGGGCTGAGTATTTTATTTCATACTAATCCAATAACTGAACAACTAGACAACTGTGGGTTAACCTGGGTTACAGGCGAGCATGTGCAGTTTATAGCTTGGACATGTAGGGATTTTCTTTCAATTTATAGCCCGACTTCCTCCGCTTCCCCCTCTTCCTCCTCTCCACATCAGTCTTTGCAGTCCTTGCTGTCACCTGCTATAGCAATCTGCCTGTTATCTGGTGGACTAGTTTGCATGTGGATAGATGTGTGACCTGGGAGATGTAATTACCATATCAGAGTTCCACTTTTGCTCCAGTGTGAAATATACCACTTTAATGAGTATGTTTGTCGCCAACCGAGCAGCCATTTAATATGCTCTTAAAGCAAACCCATCTCTCCTCCGTGTTCTTTGTTCCTAAGATTTTATCCCAATTCATGCCTTCTAGCAAGGTTCGTAGTTTAGGGAAGTTGGTTTTTTTGAAATTCAATGTCTTTGTATTCCCCTTATGTTTCCTATCTGTGTGATTTATACTGAAGCTAATTGACCTGTGATTGCTGCTTCCTAAATTGCCCTGTATTTCCACATCCGTGATCAGGTCTGTATTGTTGGTAATCAGTAGATCCAGTAAGGCTTTATTTCTAGTTGATGTGTCTACCATCTGAACCATGAAATTGTCCTGTAAGACATTTAGGAACTGGCGAGCCTTAGACGAATGCGTGGTTCCCTCCACCCAGTCTATGTCTGGATAATTAAAATCCCCCATTATGATAACACTTCCCATCCTTGCTGCTAATCCAACTTGTGATAGGAGATCTGTCTCCCCCTCCTCCCTCAGGTTAGGGGGCCTATAGCATACTCCCAGTATTATTTTCCCCTTAGCTTCATCCCTCTGGAGTGCTACCCATAAGGATTCCACCTCCTCCCTAGCTCCCTTAGTGATTTCATCTCTCACATTCACTTGTACATTATTCTTGATATATAGGCATACCCCTCCCCCTTTTTTACCCTCTCTATCCCTGCGATAAAGGGTATACCCTTGAATGGTTGCCAGCCAATCATGAGAGCTGTTGAACCAGGTCTCTGAAATTCCCACAAAATCCAAATCCTCCTTGTACAGTCTCTGTAGTTTACCCATCTTGTCCCCAGGCTCCTGGCATTGATGAACATGCCACGTACAGTAGGTGCCACCGACATTGTATATCCATTGCGATCCCATCGTGGAGATTCTCTGCGACAGGGTGCCGACATCTCGGCGACAGGGTGGTGACATCTCGCGCTCGCTGCAATAGCGAGAAGGAGACGCGGCACTGCATTGAACGGGATCCGACGTGGATTCCCGCCAATACCAGGCACTGTGTTTGGTATAAATCCTGAGTGGGAACTCCACGCCAAATTTTAAATAAAAAAACGAAATGGGTTCCCCCTCCAGGAGCATACCAGGCCCTTCGGGCTGGTATGGATTTGAAGGTGAATCCCCTAAGCCGAAAAAACGGCGTGGGGGTCCCCCTCAAAATCCAAACCAGACCCTTATCCGAGCACGCAACCTGGCCGGCCGCAGAAAAAGAGGGGGGACGAGAAAGCGGCCCCCCTCCCTCCTGAACTGTACCAGGCTGCATGCCCTCAACATGGGGGGTTTGGTGCTTTGGGGCAGGGGGGCGACCTGCGGCCCCCCCACCCCAAAGCACCCTGTCCCCATGTTGATGGGGACAAGGGCCTCTTCCCGACAACCCTGGCCGTTGGTTGTCGGGGTCTGCGGAGACGACACCGGAGACCCCCGAAGTCAGAAGAGACCCCCGGAGTCGGAAGAAGACCCCCGGAGTCGGAAGAAGACCCCCGGAGCTGTGTAATAAATTACTTTAAAAACCTGTGTGTGTTTTTTTATTGACATTTTATTTCCACCAGGTGAATGGGTAGGGGTACTTATTAAAGGGGGCTCCCGGATTCCGATAAGCCCCCACCCGCAGACCCCGACAACCAACGGCCAGGGTTGTCGGGAAGAGGCCCTTGTCCCCATCAACATGGGGACAGGGTGCTTTGTGGTGGGGGGGCCACAGGTCGCCCCCCTGCCCCAAAGCACCAAACCCCCCATGTTGAGGGCATGCGGCCTGGTACGGTTTAGGAGGGAGGGGGGCAGCTCTCTCGTCCCCCCCTCTTTTCCTGCGACCTGCCAGGTTGCGTGCACGGATAAGGGTCTGGTTTGGATTTTGAGGGGGACCCCATGCCATTTTTTCGGCTTAGGGGATTCCCCTTCAAATCCATACCAGACCGAAGGGCCTGGTATGCTCTTGGAGGGGAAACCCATGCCGGTTTTTTATTTAAAATTTGGCGTGGAGTTCCCGCTCAAGTTTCATACCAAACACAGTGCCTGGTATTGGCGGGAATCCACGTCGGATCTCCGTCCACCGGCCTCAATGTCAGCAATGCGTGTCGCTCATTGCGAAAGGAAAAACAAAATTTTTCCTTTCCCGATGACGAAACAGCTCGGCGCTGGCTCTCGCGACGCGGCTCGTAGGGTGTCAATCTCGCTGCTAGAAGAGGCGAGATTAACACAAAATCGGCGGCACCTACTCTAGTTTACACCAGTCGTATACTATCCTCTTATTGGGTGTTCCGAGATTGCAAAAAGTACTTGTTACTATACTTACCTTGGGTTCAACCTACCACTAATGCCCCCAATACTACCCTCTGGAATATGTTTCGCGCTGACTATCTCTACCTCTTGGCCCTTCCCCCGTCACCTAGTTTAAAAACCCCTCTATTTTTTTAGCCATCTTCACTCCCAGCAGATCTGCACCCACCTCATTTAGGTGCAGTCCGTCCCTTCTATAGTACTGATGACCGACTGAGAAGTCGGCCCAGTCCTCCAGGAACCCAAACCCCTCCTTACTACACCAGCTCCTCAGCCACTTGTTTACTTCCCTAATCTCCTTCTGCCTTTCTGGTGTAGCTCGAGGTACCGGTAGTATTCCTGAGAATACTACCTTGTAGGTCCTTTTCCTTGTTTTTTAGGACACTCCATCTGACTCTGACTTTGTCATTGGTGCCAACGTGCACCATGACAGCTGTGTCTTCCCCAGACCCTCCCAGAAATCTGTCCACCAGAACTGTGATGTGCCGAACCCGAGCGCCCGGTAGACAACATACAGTTCAGCTCTTCAGGTCTTTGTTACAGATTGCCCTCTCTGTCCTTCTAAGAAATGAGTCCCCTACCACCAGAATCTGTATTTCCTTTGCCTTGGCTTCCCCCCCACTCTCACTGGAGGAGTTCCTCCCCCTGCAGCTAGGAGAGTCCCTCAGCTCCAGCAGTGCTCGTCCCTGACTGGTTTCACCAATGTCACTCAATGGAGCGTACTTATTGGGATGCTTCAGCCCTGGATCGGCCTCCCTGGCACTTCTTCCTCTACCCTTCCTGACTGTCACCCATCCTCTCTTTCCTAGTATCTGCACCTCTTTGTCTCCGCCCGCCTCTGTGCTAGCCCCTGCTGGCACCTGCCGTGTATGTTCCTGGCTCTCCTTTAGTATGGAGGGTCTTCTCAGTGCTGACAGTTGCTTACCCAGATTCAGAACCTGGGCTTTCAGGGAAACAATGCGCTTACATTTTGCACAGCAGTATTCACCCTCGATCAGATGATCAAGGAACGCATACATGCTGCAAGATGTACACTGATTCGCATCTCCACACCCGCTGGGCATTGTACCTACTAATTAAATGCGGATTGGGGATTATACCCTGTCCAAATTACCTAACAACTAGCTTCCTGACACTAATACTCAACAAGACAATACACAGGTACTCGCAGACCCACGTGCACTCGCAGACCCACGTGCACTCGCACAATACACAAGTATTAATGATCCACACACACACTACTCAGACACTACTCAGACAACACTCAGGTACTCACAATACACAGGTACTATCTGACACTTATGCCCCATACACACGATCGTTTTTCATGCCGTTAAAAATGCCATTTTAAAAAATGGCCATTAAAAATGATCGTGTGTATGCTCCAGAGCATTTTTAACGACGTGAAAAACGGCCATTAAAAATTTCGAACATGCTCTCTTTTTTCACGTTGTTTTTCATGTTGTTTTTTTTAACGACGTGAAAAACGATAGTGTGTATGCTTTAACGACGTGAAAAAAAATGCGCATGCTCAGAATCAAGTATGAGACGGGAGCGCTCGTTCTGGTAAAACTAGCGTTCGTAATGGAGATAGCACATTCGTCGAGCAGTAACGGACTGAAAAGCACGAGGCTGAAAAGCGCGAATCGTTGCTCAACAAACTTTACTAACATGAAGGGTGGCGCCATTCGAGCGGAACTTCCCCTTTATAGTGCCGTCGTACGTGGTATACGTCACTGCGCTTTGCTTGATCGTTTTTTAAAATGATCGTGTGTACGCAAGACAGGCTTGAGAGGAAACATGAAAAAAACGACGTGAAAAACGGCAAGAAAAAAAATGGCAAGAAAAACGATCGTGTGTATGGGGCATAATACTCAATACAGCCCACGTGCACTCATGTACTTACAATACACAGGTACACACTCTCCCTACACAGGTACTTGACACCTGTTATAGCCTCTTGTTTTCAACTCTGCTTTTTAACTCACCACTTAGTCCAGTTCCACTAACTCTGGTTTTTAACTCACCACTTAGTCCAGTTTCACTTGGTCTGAGTTCCAGCAAGCTCAAAGATGAGCAGGCTCACAATGAGTTCTACAGAAAATTATATAGTTATATATATATTGTTTGATGGAAATGAATATCATCATCCTACAGAGGGCTGAATTCAAAGACACCCCGGAAATCAAAGTGAAAAAATTATGCAGCAGGCTAGTCCATTTTGCTGAAATTTCATTACAGCAACTCAAAATGGTACTCATTCATTTGTATGGCCCCCACTTGCTTGTGTGCATGCCTGTCAACATCGGGGCATGTTCCTAATGAGAAGACAGATGGTTTCCTGGGGTATTTTCTCCTAGATCTGGACCAGGACATCATTGATCTCCTAAACAGACTGAGGTGCAACCTAGCGGCATCGGATGGACCGAAACATAATGTCCCAAAGGAGTTCTATTGGTTTAGATCAGGCGAGCGTGGGGGCCATTCAATGGTATCAATTCCTTTATCCTCCAGGAGGAGGATAACTGTATACTGCATACTCTCTCCACATGAGGCCGGGCATTGTTGTGCACCAGGAGGAACCCAGGACCCACTGCACCAGCATAGGGTCTGACAATGGGTCCAAGGATTTCATCCCAATACCTAATGGCAGTCAGGGGGCCATTGTCTAGCCTGAAGAGGTCTGTGCGTCCCTCCATGAATATCCCTCCCCAGACCATCACTGACCTACCACCAAACCAGTAATGCTGAACGATGTTACGGGCAGCATAACATTCTCCATGGCTTCTCCAGACCCTTTCACGTCTGTCACATGTGCTCAGGGTGAACCTGCTCTCATCTGTGAAAAGCACAGGGTGCCAGTGGTGGACCTGCCAGATCTGGTGTTCAATGGCAAATGCCAATCAAGCTCCATGGTGCCGGGCAGTGAGCACAGGGCCCACTAGAGGAAAGTCAGGCCCTCAGAACACCCTCATGAAGTCTGTTTCTGATTGTTTGGTTAGAGACATTAACAACAGTGGTCTGCTGGAGGTCATTTTGTGGGGCTTTGGCAGTGCTCATCCTGTTCCTCCTTGCACAAAGGAGCAGATACAAATATATGTTTCCGGGAAGGGTGTAAGAGACTGCCAACATCCTAATATAGATGAAAAAACATGTGCAATGCACTGAAGTAATCCCCTTGGACTTTAAAGGCAGAAGTTGGAGTAGTAGACAGTACAGGAAATGTAAAAGGCAGTAACACCACTTTAATTAGTACAAAGCATAACATAAACACTTCATTGATGTAGCGATACCATGCAAGTACATGGTTCACATACACCGATAACGTGTCTTCAGTCAAAAAGAACTGCTCCCACCCCCCCCCAGGTACGGGTTGGCATAGGAGGGCACGCAACAGGTCCACATAGCCACCCCCTGCACCTGGAGGAAATGGGAGCCGCTGAAGGAAGCACCTTGTATACTCTTTTTTGATTGCAGATGGACATGTATATATATTTACAATTCCTGCTGGTGTAGTCTATGGGGCGTTTCTTGTGGATGCATATCTGTGTGTTTCGCAGTGGCCGCATGTCTGTACACATGGTGGGCCTGCACTGGTTTGCCATTTTGAGAACTTCTCCAATCCAACCTCCTTAGCTACTTAACTGACCAGATCAATATACCAGTTTACTTTCAAAAGGGTTTAATTTCTTATAATAAAATACAGAGAAACTTTTATACAGCAAAGAATGAGACGCACATCCAAGGTACAAAGTTGGAAAGCGAATTACAAGTCATGAGACTACTAAACAGGCACACGAGGTGGAGATTTATGTGAAAAACCAAAAACACACAAATTTAATTATTAATCTCCTAAGAATTGTATCGGACTTGTTCAATATCCCAGTTTAATTGACTTAATACTATACTCTGATTAAAAAGTGTTCCTTAAATTTTTTTGAGCAGTGTGTATATGTTAGAAGGCCAGTATGCTGGCCTGAATTTATGGGAGGAGCCCGGGGGGCTATTTAACCAGCCCACTCACCTGCAGTCTTCGTTGGTTTCCTGTGAGTGATACCAATAAAGTGGTACTTGCAATTCAGATCCCTGGCCTTACGTCCGTTATCAAGCATAAACCTTTACATCTCACTCCATCTGCATATACAATGTTGCGCACGGTCGTTCCTACATACTCAAAATTTCCGCTAACTTTGTTTTCATTTTTACAATAAAGCGGCCTAATTGCAGTCGCTGCAAGCTTTCCGACTCGAATCGGTCACTCATCTCCAGTAGCAACTTGGCTGCTCACCTATTCTCTGTCGTGCTAAACACTCAAACTAGCTTTCACTACGTTTGTCGTCCCTAAAGCCAACCCGCGTCAGGTCAGTTCTCCAAGACTTCACCCGTACACGGGGGTGTACTAAGGAGCAGCTTCAGTCTCTCCCGGGAATGCTCAATTTGCAGCAAGGATCATTCCCGAGGGTCGATCTTTTTGTATCACGCCTCCTGGTCTTCCTCTCCCAGACACAGGACCCCGATCAGATCCTTAACTTCAGATCCTTAACTTAGACACCGCGGCAGTAGCGGACCTGTCATTATGGGAGGAGTTCCTTACTACGTGAAACAGTATCAAAGTATACCATCAATATCGCCCCTATCACGCTGGTAGTGACAGATGCTGCAGCCTCCACAGGCTTCGCTGCAATTTTTGGCCACTATTGGTTTGCAGGACCATGGCTTCCAGAGACACTCCTAATCCCAGGGTTTACCTGGACTTCCTCCCTGTTCGAACAATACCAGATTGTGGCAGCCGCTCAGCTCTGGGGGTCATATCTGGACAGGACAAATCGTGGCCTTCACCACCGACAACCAGGCCACGGCTGATATTATTAGTAAAGGCAAGTCCAAGTCATGTCCTTCCTACGCAGGCCCGTACAACTATGCCCTCAGCACCAGTTAATGTCCACTACCCTCGCTAGTTCCCCATTTGGCCTTCTCCCCAGCCTGGTCATTCAAGCAGCCTTCGACTCGGCCTACCACGGGTTCTTGCGGCCTAGCGAGTTCACCCGCAGCTACCCCGCCGGCCAAGTTCTACGTAGACCTCACTTGGCTCGCTACCAAGATCGTTTCATCCTCCACCTGGCACTATCCAAAACCCAGCGATCAGGCACCGGGTTAGACATTTAACTCTAAAAACAAACAATCTCTGGTGTGCAGTAACCTTACTCGATCGCCTTCTGTCACTCCTACCTGAACAGTCAAACTCTTGTCCCCTACTACCTTTCCCGATCAAACCCTTGAGTGCCTGCCAGTTCATCAAACACATGAGAATTCATCGGGGCACAACCAACCATAGGAAGTTGATCCAGGGTTCACCCGGTTGCCTCTCGGGGGATCAGGAAGGAATTTTCTCCCCTGCTGTAGCAATTGGCCTAGGCTCGGCTGGGGTTTTCGCCTTCCTCTGGATTAACGGTGGGGCGGTTAGGTCAATTTGGGTCCTGTCACCTTCACACTCACTCACTCACTCACTCTTCCACGCTACCACACCTCAACCCCAGTCAGTGCTCCAGTCGCTCTTATCGTATTGGAGCGCCTTGGCCACATCCCGGTGTGGGGTCCCAGATCACGACTATTAAGAGACTTGACAGGTGGAAGTCTGCCTGCTTCGTCCAGCACATCCTCCAATCCTCAGGTGGAAATGGCACAAGCATTCACCAAACTTGCTCAATGAACAAAGCTAAAACCAATAAAACTACATCCCTACCTGAATGTTTTTGCCCCCTTATTTTGGCATACCGTCCATCAGATCAGGGCACACTTCAGGTCCATTTCATGTTGTAAGTCTTATGTTAAGTCTATCTATCTTATTCATATCTGTATCGGATATAGGGCTTCAACCATAAGTTAGAAGGCCAGTATGCTGGCCTGAATTTATGGGAGGAGCCCGGGGGGCTATTTAACCAGCCCACTCACCTGCAGTCTTTGTTGGTTTCCTGTGAGTGATACCCACCCTCCCATTCCCTTTTTTAGGGCATTTCTCAAAATTCATTTCTCTCCACAAAATATTCATTCTAATCTTGGGTATGCCCCCTTATTTTGGCATACCGTCCATCAGATCAGGGCACACTTCAGGTCCATTTCATGTTGTAAGTCTTATGTTAAGTCTATCTATCTTATTCATATCTGTATCGGATATAGGGCTTCAACCATAAATATATATATATATATATATATATATATATATATATATATATATATTTGTAACTGTGCGACTCTGTATGACCTTAAAGAGTGTTGGTTTACACCAGAGTTTGTAGAGAAAGACATGCTGATTGCACAGCTGTGTTCAGCTATTTAGTTCTGACCTGACTATGGATCAGGACCCCACCCAACAGACAGGAAGTCTGTGCTTGGAGAGTCAGGTGGACTCTCCCATCCCTCTGAAGTGGAGTCAGAGGCTATCTACGCTGCATGGGTGCAGCCAGAATAGGCATGTCTGCAGGAGGCAGACATCGTTGGTGATTCAGCAACAAAGGTGCTGACCAGGGGTAAGCGAGGAGACAGCTTAACTCTTGGAAACTGTTTGGGTCTGAGGAGCAGACCTAAGGCCTAGGCTAAAGGCCTGAAACAGCCGGATAGCAAGAAGGTGAAGCTAGGAGGCTAAACTGTTGAGTATGCAAGATACAGGAATGGTGGAACTCCCCCTGTGAATGCTACGGATGTATTTGTGAACTTTTGTGCTTTAAAATAAAAATGGGCTACCATGCTCTTAAACAGAGTTCCTGACTGGCCTGAATCACTGGAAAAACGCATCCACCATGAGAGCTAACAACCCCTAATCTTACAATATATATATATACCGTATATATATATATATATATATATATATATATATATATATATATATATATATTAGGGCTGCGGAAATTAACGATTAATTGTTCGATTAATCTTTCATTTCTTTGATCGATCAAAATAATTTTGATCAAGGATGATCCGCGGAGTGAGCTCTGTGGTCTCGTCCATAGCCGTGGCCATCTTGGTCCACCCAGCGGTGGCCTAGAAGCGGCGCGCTGACGTCATCATTAGCCGCCTGCTTGTGCCGTCTACTCTGTGAGTCTGCGGACGGTTCTGCCTGGATTTTACGGTATGGGGGGAGATGTGGACATTACAGGGGAGATGTGGACATTACTGTATGGGAGCACATGTGGACATTACAGTATGGGGGGCAGATGTGGACATTACTGTATGGGGGCTGTGGTAGTGTGGTACCCCACCAGTGTAGTGACCCAGAATTCTCAACTGGACAGGTTGAGGGGCTTCAGGGAGTTTATAATGTACAGAGGAAACTGGTGTTTCAGTTTTCTCATTCTTTAATAAAGTCCACTTTGGGACCTGGAGCCCGGGGATTTCTTAGAGATCCGGGTGGGATGAAATCCCCAGTCCTGGGTCCAGATTTTGAGATTTACCAGCACACTGACTGGTCAAGTGTGTGCTGGCCTATTTGTTGTAGACACCTGACCGTGGTTCTGGGCTCCACCCTCCCGAGGAGACCAGGCTTGCAAGGGAGAACCCAGAGTGTGCAGGTGTGCACTGGAGTAGCTGAGAGAAGCTGGAGTAGCTAGAGAGTGCAGGCTGCACTGTGAAAGCCAGAGACCTGAGTCTGAGTTTGCTGACAGGTGTCAGGAGGGCTCCATGCCGGAGCATGAGCAATTGTGCTGCTGCTGAAGAGAGCCAGGCGGCTTGGTATTTTTATTTGCACTTTTGCATGTGTGAGCCAGGAGGCTGAACATACAACTGTTTAATGTTGATGGTGAAAACCCCCTGCGAGGGAAACCACATTTGTTTTCATTTCTGGAACTTTGTTTGATTCTTTTTAATAAAAGTGGGCCAACAAGCCCTCAAAAGGAAACATTTGTGTGGGACTGTTCTCTCTAGCGGGTGCTACACTTGAGCTAAACAACCCCCAACATTACAGGGCAGATGTGGACATTACAGTATGGGAGCACATGTGGACATTACAGTATGTGGGGCAGATGTGGACATTACAGTATGGGGGGCAGATGTGGACATTACAGTATGTGGGGCAGATGTGGACATTACAGTATGGGGGAGATGTGGACATTACAGTATGGGGGGAGATGTGGACATTTCAGTATGTGGGGCAAATGTGGACATTACAGTATGGGGGAATTACAGTATGTGGGGCAGATGTGGACTGTAACGGCACCCCAAATACGAAAGGGGGTAACGCCGTTTAGATATCTTCCCTCTCCTGGACACAAATTCTCTGTCGATCCTCCACAGTCAGACGACCCCTTCCCATAGGAATTACTCCTTCTGGAAGAACGAGACGCACTCTGTATCTTCCTAGGATCGAATGCCTTTATTGAGAAAAACATTGTAACTTTTATACCCATCCAATACTGCATTAACCTAAAATGAACAATGGTCCAGCTCCACCCACAACATAACAAGAGCCAATACACATTATTTTGACGTCTGCTAGGAGACAACAGGTTCTAATCCCCTTTATGTTTAAATAACTATGCATGACCTTTATATTCACCAGACTGTCTGGTACTTTACAATACACACAAGGACAGACTTAACCACTTAACGACTGCTCACTGTATATATACGTCGGCACAATGGCACCGACAGGCACAATAATGTAGAGCATACGTGATTGCCTTTGTACAGTTGGGGGGTCCGACAGTGAGCGGTCGGAATTCGTTGGGGAGCGATCCGACATGAGGGCCACCCCCCCACGATCGCTCCCGGCGAATAGAAATGCCCCCTCTGTCTGTCGAATGTACACACAGACAGAGAAAGCAGGAGGAAGTGATGTCATCTCCTGTGCGGCGCTCACATATACCGAGCGCCGTACAAGAGAAGACATCAAGGTTAGTGCACAAACACTACACTAACACCAGCACACATAGGCACATAAATCGCCCCCCCAGGCCCCCCCAGATCACCCCCCAGCCCCCAGTCACAGTGTCACTGATTGCAGTGACCATTTATTTACTGATCACTGCAATCAGTGACATTTGTGACTGTAAAAGTGTCACTACATTTAGTTTTAGGTCCAGTGTAGCCCCCTAACCCCCCCAATAAAGGTTTAACCCATTGATCACCCCCAGATAACCCTTTCACCCCCTAGCACCGCCGTCGCTAAGCAATCATTTTTCTGATCGATGTCTTAGCGTCGGTGATGCAGATCGGTAGCCAGTAATTTTTTTTAGGTTTGCCGCAGGTTTTTATAGCGTCAGGTACCCCCATAAATTATCTAATAAAGGTTTAACCCCCTTGATCGCCCCCCAGGTAACCCTTTCACCCCCTATCACCACGGTCACTAAGCGATAATTTTTCTGATCGATGTTTTAGCGTCGGCGATGCTGATCGGTAGCCAGTAATTTTTATTAGGTTTGCCGCAGGTTTTTATAGCGTCGGGTACCCCCATATATTACCTAATAAAGGTTTAACCCCCTTGATCACCCCCCAGGTAACCCATTGCCCTAGTGGTAACCCTAGCACCGCCGTCACTAAGCGATCATTTTTCTGATCGATGTCTTAGCGTCGGTGATGCTGATCGGTAGCCAGTAATTTTTTTTAGGTTCGCCGCAGGTTTTTATAGCGTCGGGTACCCCCATATATTACCTAATAAAGGTTTAACCCCCTTGATCGCCCCCCAGGTAACCCTTTCACCCCCTATCACCACTGTCACTAAGCGATAATTTTTCTGATCGCTGTCTTAGCGTCGGTGATGCAGATCGGTAGCCAGTAATTTTTTTTAGGTTCGCCGCAGGTTTTTATAGCGTCAGGTACCCCAATATATTACCTAATAAAGGTTTAACCCCCTTGATCGCCCCCCAGGTAACCCTTTCACCCCCTATCACCACTGTCGCTAAGCGATCATTTTTCTGATCGCTGTCTTAGCGTCGGTGATGCAGATAGGTAGCCAGTAATTTTTTTTAGGTTCGCCGCAGGTTTTTATAGCGTCAGGTACCCCCATATATTATCTAATAAAGGTTTTAACCCCCTAATTGCCCCTAGTTAACCCTTTAACCAGTGATCATCATATAAGTGTTACGGGTGACGCTGGTTAGTTAGTTTGCTTTTTATAGTGTCAGGGCACCCGCCGTATATAACCCAATAAAGGTTTAACCCCCTGATCGCCCGGCGGGTGATATCAATTAGGTTTTAGGGTCAGAGAGGGTCTGCGTCACACCCCAGGCAGCGTCAGGTTAGTGCCAGTAACGCTAACACCCACGCGTGAAGCATACACCTCCCTTAGTGGTATAGTATCTGAACAGATCAATATCTGATCAGATCTATACTAGCGTCCCCAGCAGTTTAGGGTTCCCAAAAACGCAGTGTTAGCGGGATCAGCCCAGATACCTGCTAGCACCTGCGTTTTGCCCCTCCGTCCAGCCCAGGCCACCCAAGTGCAGTATCGATCGATCACTGTCACTTACAAAACACAACAAACATAACTGCAGCGTTCGCAGAGACAGGCCTGATCCCTGCGACTCCAGTGCTGTAGGAGGTGATTTCACCACCACAGTTAAAAAAAAAAAGCAAATATGCCGAAGCATTGGGGCAGCAGGGGCGGAGGAGTGATTTTGCTCCTAATGCCGCGTACATACGGTCGAAATTCCGACGGAGGCTTGCCCGTGGAAAAGTCCGACCATGTGTGCGCAGCATAACTTTTTTGCGGGAGGATGCCCCCATGCTTCGGCATATATAAATGGTGCATGTATGCCCATCATTATAAGTGGGTGGATGAAGGGCGGTATTCTAATGGTGGGCATACCCACCGATCAATCTCTTTTTTCATTCAGCCACCTGGCTGCATGAAAAAAAAAGATTACAATACATGTCCAACAAGGACCAGCAACGTACTGGTATGTTGCTGGTCTTTGATTGGTTATACCAGATTGATGCCTGCGGGTTTAGGTATCATCTTGGTATCATTCTTTTCAGCCAGCGGCTGGCTTTCATGTAAAAGCAATCCTAGTGGCTAATTAGCCTCTGGACTGCTTTTACAAGCAGTGGGAGGGAATGTCCCCCCCGGATATAAAAAGCGCCATTGGGAAATTGGGAAAGCATTTTATCACACCGATCTTGGTGTGGTCAGATGCTTTGAGGGCAGAGGAAAGATCTAGGGTCTAGACCCCAGTTTTTTCAAAAAAAGAGTACCTGTCACTACCTATTGCTATCATAGGGGATATTTACATTCCCTGAGATAACAATAAAAATGATAAAAAAAAAAAATATGGAAGGAACAATTTAAAAATAAAATAAAAAAGCAAAATTAATAATAATAAAAAAAAAAGCTGTCCTGCCCTGCTCTTGCCCAATGGCGAACGCAAGCGTCGGTCTGGCGTCATATGTAAACAGCAATTGCACCATGCATGTGAGGTATCACCGCGAAGGTCAGATCGAGGGCAGTAATTTTAGCAGTAGACCTCCTCTGTAAATCTAACGGGGTAACCTTTAAAGGCTTTTAAAGGCTTTTAAAAATGTATGTAGTTTGTCGCCAATGCGCGTTTGTACGAAATTTTATAGCATGTCGTGTTTGGTATCTATGTACTCGGCCTAAGATCATCTTTTTTATTTCATCAAACATTTTGGCAATATAGTGTGTTTTAGTGCATTAAAATGAAAAAAAACTGTATTTTTTCCCTAAAAAATGCGTTTGAAAAATCGCTGCGCAAATACTGTGTAGAAAAAAAAATGCAACACCCACCATTTTATTCTGTAGGGCCTTTGCTTTAAAAATATATATAATGTTTGGGGGTTCAACATAATTTTCTTGCAAAAAAAAATATGTTTTCATGTAAACAAAAAGTGTCAAAAAGGGCTTTGTCTTCAAGTGGTTAGAAGAGTCGATGTAAGCTTCCTAATGTTGTGTATAAAATGCCAGAACAGTTCAAAACCCCCCCCAAATGACCCCATTTTGGAAAGTAGACACCCCAAGCTATATACTGAGAGGCATCTCGAGTCCATGGAATATTTTATATGTTGACACAAGTTGCAGAAAAAATACAATTACAATTTTTTTTTTTTTGCACAAAGTTGTCACTAAATGATATATTGCTCAAACATGCCATGGGCATATGTGGAATTATGCCCCGTACACACGATCGTTTTTAATGCCGTTAAAACTGCCATTTTAAAAAATGTCCCTGAAAAATGATCGTGTGTATGCTCCAGAGCATTTTTAACGACGTGAAAAACGGCCATTAAAAATTCCGGACATGCTCTCTTTTTTCACGTCGTTTTTCATGTCGTTTTTTTTAACGACGTGAAAAACGATAGTGTGTATGCTTTAACGACGTGAAAAAAAACGCGCATGCTCAGAATCAAGTATGAGACGGGAACGCTCGTTCTGGTAAAACTAGCGTTCGTAATGGAGATAGCACATTCATTACACAGTAACGGACTGAAAAGCGCGAATCGTCGCCCAAAAAACTTTACTAACATGAAGGGTGGCGCCATTCGAACGGAACTTCCCCTTTATAGTGCCGTCGTACGTGTTGAACGTCACTGCGCTTTGCTTGATCGTTTTTTTAAATGATGGTGTGTACGCAAGGCAGGCTTGAGAGGAAACATGAAAAAAAACCAGGAGAAAAACGTTGGTTTAAAAAATGACATTAAAAACGATCGTGTGTACGGGGCATAACACCCCAAAATACATTCTGTTGCTTCTCCTGAGTACGGGGATACCACATGTGTGAGACTTTTTGGGAGCCTAGCCGCGTACGGGACCCCAAAAACCAATCACCGCCTTCAGGCTTTCTAAGGGTGTAAATTTTTGATTTCACTTCTCACTGCCTATCACAGTTTCGGAGGCCATGGAATGCCCAGATGGCACAAACCCCCCCCCAAATGACCCCATTTTGGAAAGTAGACACCCCAAGCTATTTGCTGAGAGGTATTGTGAGTATTTTGCAGATCTCGCTTTTTGGCACAAAGTTTTGAAAATTGAAAAAAAAATGAAAAAAAAAAATGTTCTTTCTTCATTTTCAAAAAAAAATGAGAGCTGTAAAATACTCACCATGCCTCTCAGCAAACAGCTTGGGGTGTCTACTTTCCAAAATGGGGTCATTTGGGGGGGTTTTGTGCTATTTTGGCATTTTATGGCCTTCGAAACTGTGATAGGTAGTGAGGAGTCAAATCAAAAATTTGTGCCTAGAAATCCTGAAGGCGGTGATTGGTTTTTGGGGTCCCGTACGCGGCTAGGCTCCTAAAAAGTCCCACACATGTGGTATCCCCGTACTCAGGAGAAGCAGCAAAATTTATTTTGGGGTGCAATTCCACATATAACCATGGCATGTGTGAGCAATATATCATTTAGTGACAACTTTTTGTAATTTTTAATTTTTTTTTGTCATTATTCAATCACTTAGGACAAAAAAAAAATATTCAATGGGCTCAACAGGCCTCTCAGCAATTTCCTTGGGGTGTCTACTTTCTAAAATGGAGTCATTTGGGGGGGTTTTGTGCTATTTTGGCATTTTATGGCCTTCAAAACTGTGATAGGTAGTGAGGAGTGAAATCAAAAATTTGCACCCTTAGAAATCCTGAAGGCGGTGCTTGGTTTCCGGGGTCCCGTACGTGGCTAGGCTCCTAAAAAGTCCCACACATGTGGTATCCCCGTACTCAGAAGAAGCAGCAGAATGTATTTTGGGGTGCAATTTCACATATAACCATGGCATGTGTGAGCAATATATCATTTAGTGACAACTTTTTGTAATTTTTTTTTTTCATTATTCAATCACTTGGGACAAAAAAAAATATTCAATGGGCTCAACATGCCTCTCAGCAATTTCCTTGGGGTGTCTACTTTCTAAAATGGGGTCATTTGGGGGGGTTTTGTACTGCCCTGCCATTTTAGCACCTCAAGAAATGAGATAGGCAGTCATAAATTTAAAGCTGTGTAAATTCCAGAAAATGTACCCTAGTTTGTAAACGCTATAACTTTTGCGCAAACCAATAAATATACGCTTATTGACATTTTTTTACTAAAGACATGTGGCTGAATACATTTTGGCCTAAATGTATGACTAAAATTGAGTTAATTCGATTTTTCTTATAACAAAAACTAGAAAATATCATTTTCTTTCAACATTTTCGGTCTTTTTCCGTTTATATCGCAAAAAATAAAAATCACAGAGGCAATCAAATACCATTAAAAGAAAGCTCTATTTGTGGGAAGAAAAGGACGCAAATTTCGTTTGGGTACAACATTGCATGTCCGCACAATTTACAGTTAAAGCAGCGCAGTGCAAAATTCTGAATTCACCTCAGGTCCTTTAGCTACCAAATGGTCCAGGGCTTAAGTGATTAATTTCCCCAATCCACATCACCACAAACAATGAACAGGTCTTCTAGAAGCTGGAATTCATTAGCATTACACTAGGCAAACAGGTGATTGAGGCTGAACACCTCAGTATCTCTCAATTAACCTGTTAAGTTCAGAATAAAACAATATTGTGGACTAATATTACTATTTCAATTTCAAGCAATCCAAGCCATATTCTTAATGTCCATGGTTTCCTGGCTCACCCTGTGTCCAACGTGACCCTCCTGTCACACATCTCCCCTTTCGGCAGGAGACTAACACAGGAGGTGACCCCAGACGGGTTGACTCCGAAGTTAGTCCATAGGTCCATTCTTCTAATGCCGGTATTCGCACAGTACCCCAAACAAATTTCTCCAAACAGAGCATCACCTACCCAGCCAACCTCTGCCTCTCTCAGAGAACATACTCGCCGCTGGGAAGAAGACAGGGTGACTGGGCTCAGTCCGTCATGCTGTTGGGGATCCGGGCCGACTGCCCAGCATCCCTGGGGTATACAAGTGGAGACTGAAGTCCTCTCCACTTGTGGTAGGTGAAAATCCCCCAGTGCTTGCAAAGCAAGGCTGACATCCTCCTGTCTCAGTGTCACACCATTTTCTGGGGTTGGGTCAGTGAGGACCGAAGTCCCATCTGGTACCAAAGGAACTCCTTCTTCTGTTAGTTGAGGGCAGAGGCCTGCGGCACTCTGCTCTGTTGCCAGCTCTTCCACTGGGTTGCTGTGAGTGGAGTCCGCAGTCCCATCCACCGATATCCGCTCAAGTGGCAGTTGTGTGCAGCGGCCAGTAGCATTCTGCCCTGCTGCCAGTGATTCAGCTGGGGGTAAAAGCTTTACCACCTCAGCTTGTTGCTGGAGAGATGGGCCAACTGTCCCGGCTCCCTGAAACTCCACAGCTGTTTCCGGTGCTGGGCAGAGGTTGGTATCATTCTGCCCTGTTGCCAGCACTTCTTCTGGGGACTCCACACCATCTGCTCTGGCTAACTGTTGGGGAGGGAAAAGAGCTGCTTCTCCCCCTGCATCTCTGAAATCCCCTGGGAAAGAGGAACCATCACCTTCTCACCTCGGGCCTCCAAAACTGCCATGGGTGTAGAGCAGGGGTCTGCAGTACTCTGTCCTGCTGCCAGTACTTGGGCAGGCGATGCATAATCCCTAACATCCTCTGAACAGTCCCTTAAGTCCATACCTTCTGTAATCTGTGGCTGGGGAGTTGAGCCAACTGCCCTAGCTCCCTGGAACTCCATATCATCCACTTCGGCTTTAGGGATAGAAATCGCCAGATTTTCCACTGCCGATTCTTCAGCCAGGCTAGCTCCCTGGAACTCCATTTCATCCACTTCGGCTTTAGGGATGGCAATCTTCAGATTTTCCACTGCCGATTCTTCAGCCAGGCTAGCTCCCTGGAACTCCATATCATCCACTTCGGCTTTAGGGATGGCAATCTTCAGATTTTCCACTACCGATTCTTCAGCCAGGATTTCATAGTTGTCCACTGGTATTTCCTGATAGTCCCAGGCAAAGGTAGCACCACCCTACTGCTGAGCAGATTCTAGCAGCTGTCTGTAGGTGATCTCAGATTGTCGTATTACCGCCATTCTCCACTCCTGTTGCCGCTCTCGTTCTCTCTTTTGTCGCGCATCCTGCAGCTGGATGCCTCTAATGGCTTCCTGTATGGCGGTCTCTGATGGGTTAGCACCATATAATGCCAACCGCTGTCACACTCGTTGCTGAAACAAATCTTCAACTGACCGGGGTCCTGCATCACCGTCTCTCTGGTCCATCTCGGCTAGCTCCCTGATCAAGGTGGCCTTGTTCTTTGTCCCACTGGTCCCTTCACGGCTCTCAAGTAGGTCCTTCAGCGTGGCTTTTCTGCAGGCTGCATAGCTGGTCATTCACTGTGGTGGCTTGGAGTGTCCCAGGAACTGGAGGGAAAATCCCGCTGCTGCCAACCAATGTAACGGCACCCCAAATACGAAAGGGGGTAACGCCGTTTAGATATCTTCCCTCTCCTGGACACAAATTCACTGTCGATCCTCCACAGTCAGACGACCCCTTCCCATAGGAATTACTCCTTCTGGAAGAACGAGACACACTCTGTATCTTCCTAGGATCGAATGCCTTTATTGAGAAAAACATTGTAACTTTTATACCAATCCAATACTGCATTAACCTAAAATGAACAATGGTTCAGCTCCACCCACAACATAACAAGAGCCAATACACATTATTTTGACGTCTGCTAGGAGACAACAGGTTCTAATCCCCTTTATGTTTAAATAACTATGCATGACCTTTATATTCACCAGACTGTCTGGTACTTTACAATACACACAAGGACAGACTTAATTTCCCCAATCCACATCACCACAAACAATGAACAGGTCTTCTAGAAGCTGGAATTCATTAGCATTACACTAGGCAAACAGGTGATTGAGGCTGAACACCTCAGTATCTCTCAATTAACCTGTTAAGTTCAGAATAAAACAATATTGTGGACTAATATTACTATTTCAATTTCAAGCAATCCAAGCCATATTCTTAATGTCCATGGTTTCCTGGCTCACCCTGTGTCCAACGTGACCCTCCTGTCACATGGACATTACAGTATGTGGGGCAGATGTGGACATTACAGTATGTGGGGCAGATGTGGACATTACAGTATGGGGGGCAGATGTGGACATTACAGTATGGGGGGAGATGTGGACATTACAGTATGGGGGGAGATGTGGACATTTCAGTATGTGGGGCAAATGTGGACATTACAGTATGGGGGAATTACAGTATGTGGGGCAGATGTGGACATTACAGTATGTGGGGCAGATGTGGACATTACAGTATGTGGGGCAGATGTGGACATTACAGTATGGGGGAGATGTGGATATTACGGTATGGGGGGAGATGTGGAAAATTGGAAAAACTGTATGTGCGTTATAATTAATCAAAATTAGTCGATTAATTGATTAAAAAAAAATTGATTAATCGAACACGAAAATTTTAAACAGTAACAGCCCTAATATATATATATATATATATATATATATATATATATATATATATATATATATTTATGAGTCGGAGCACAAATGTAGTTCTTAGACAGCCACAGATGCTGCAGGGAGATGCAATGATTTTACCACCATACACCAGACAAACTTGGCATAGGTATGATTTACAGTTATGTTGTTTTATCCTGACCACATGAATCATTAGGGTCACTTCTCAGTTGACAGTAGTGGATTTCGTGCCCCAAATATATGTTGTTCCACATAGTTGTTTTTTATTTACACAGGAATGGACAGCTACCAGAATGCTTTATCTCTCTGACAGCTGTCCATTCCTGACTGCGGTAGGAAGCAGTGTGGTGTGTGATTCAGTGCATCACACACAGCTCCTTCTTTTTTTTTATTTTATTTGTACAAACTTTATCTGAAGTGTACAACTACAAAAGTACACTTCATTCATGGTGCTGTACAGCAATGAAATGTGCTGTGCTGCTGTACAGTGCCATGCGGTTCTGTACAGTGAGCTGCGTTTAAAATAAAGCATGTCTGCACTTTATCGCACCATGCCGCAGTGCAGCTCCAGTCTGAGTTGTAGTGTGAATGGGACACACAGGAAAAAAAAAAAAACTGTGTCCTAGTGGTGACTGGCATTTTTCAATGCAGTAAAACACCTGTCACCCCATTATTTATGAATTAGCCCTAATGCTGGGTAATTGTCTAGTTTGCCACACATTAATTTCAAGTACTACTCTATATCATGTCTTGGACAAACCTTTCTAAGAAACTAACATAATTGATATTTTGTATTTATTTTCTCCCAATTTTTGTAATAGTAGCCATTTTACTAGAGGCATATATCATGAATCTCTTTACATTTTTCCCTTTAGCCTGCCAACATTATGTTTGGGAGCATGACCTCTAAGTGAATATGATTTGCTTCTGCACTTTACTTAATCCTTTAATGTACTTGAATGTTCTTTTTACTTTGTGATATATAATAAGGTCATATGCTTCTCACTGATAAGATAAAATATATGGCTCTTTGGAAACAGCCTGCAGCATATATGAAGTGTCTCTAATGGACTGTGTTTTCATGAGACAGAATAAATGCACTAATAAAATAAGAGACTGAAAAAGAGAAGCTTAAAGATTAGATTTAAACACAATTTTGAAAACATACGATTCAATCTCCTAAAATGACATGTATAAAATTATTATATGGTACAAGCCCCATTTCAACTAATCTGCTAACATTTAGCAGGCTGCAAATTTGAAACACATGCTCTTTATTTTGCTAATTTCACAAAGTTTGTACCTTTTTACCGTCAATGAATACCAAGGCAGCAATGCTGCTAATAGAGGTTCCAAATAGGGCTTTTTTTTTCCTGTTAAAATATCTGAATACAACTCTATAGGGCCAGGGGTACTTGCCCCTTCTGGACTGCAGATAATTTAATTTCTAGTTTGTTTCATTTTACTGTTTCCAATGAGTATTACAAAAATATTTAACTTGTGTCTATGTATAACCATCTTTGACATACTCAAGCAGCCCTGGTATGATCCACTGAGTTGGAGAGAAGTCAAATTGGGCTAAAACCTATCAAACAATTTTTAAGTCAAAACTATTATAATTGATAGTAGTCAGCATGGAATCACGAAAGACCGGAGTTGTCAAACAAATCTACTATCTTTTTATGAAGAAGTAAGCAAAAATGTAAAAAAAAGGAGTGGCAGTTGATATACTATACTTGGGCTTTGCTAAAGCTTTTGACATTGTTTTCCACAGATGTCTAATGTAAAAGGTAAAATTTACAGGCTTAGAAAATTTAGTCTGTAAATTTAATAGAAAGCAGACAAAGAAAAAAAAACATTCAGAAAGTACTGATTAATGATATTTTCTCTAAATAGTCTAATGCACATGTAGTGATACCTCCAACTAAGAAGGCCGCAGATTTAGTTGGGCCCTGAAGACAGCTCCGCCAACCCCCGGCAATCTGCTCAACCCCCTACTGGCACAGCTAGTAAGGGGAGATAGGACCGCGTGACCGCAACTCTAGGTGACGCAGTCCTATGGCAAACACACACACAGTGATATACTTTAAAACTTCTATTAAAGTAAGTGAAACTGACACCAATGTACTTGACCCAGATATTTTACTGAGGCTAATGGGCAAGTAATAAACAACAGTATAACAAGTTGCAGATCCCTGCAATAAACAGTAATAAAGATAAACAGAGTAATCAGAATAATAAAATATTGCTATACAACTCTAGCGCTGCCCTTTTACAGCTACTTCCCCTCATGGGTAGACTAACACCCAGCAATGTCTACCTATGCAGTCAGGCCTGACTGATCTAAATGGAAGTTCAGTGAAACAATATTCGCTAGAAATCTTTCGGTGGTGCACTTGAAGAACAACTTTGTAATCCGAATGAATAGTAAAGATAAAAGTATCTGTCTTTAAACAGCTCTCACCACCCGGACAAGTCCAAGTCCGTTTCCTCCATCGATTCGTCTAGGAACAGGAATCCACCGACATCCAAGTCTTCAATCCTTCTGGTGTACTGCAGCAAGGATGAGAAGATGTCTCTAAGGCTCTGCTAGGCTGGCAGAGGGGCTCTTTGGAAAGGAGCACAAGGCCCAGGCTTCAGGCCTTGTGCACACAGCAGTTCAGCACAGAGATCCTCTTGCTAGGAGAGGGGTGTCCAAAGAGACCGAACAAACTCCACCTCCCCTTTATAAAGTCTGCCCCAGCAGTCTGTGTTCCGGAGCAATGTACCCTGGGTGCTGCAAGATGTACTGGGAGATGTAGTCTCTCTCTCTCCTCTGCTTTCACTTCCAGTCATGTCCTTTTCCTACTTCCTCCTGACTCACCTCTCCCCTAGAACTTCTTGTCTCTCTGCATTAAAGGGGAACACCCCGCTACACACTCCCCCCACTTTGAATCTTTGGTCCCCAAAGACATTTTTTTGGTCTGCAAAACATTCTAGATTCAATGCGGTTGCATAGGGTTGACAGAGGAGCCTCCCACCAATCATCATAAGATGGGGAGCTGTCCTGTCTACAGGTCGCTTCAGTGGGGGCGACCTGTCTAGCTGTGCCAGAGAGTGAGCTGGGGTTGCCCTCCACCAAATGGACCGTGGAGGGATCCAGATTCTCAGCATTCCTCCTAGCAGTAACTACAGAGTCTTCTGAGCTGTTCCCCATTTGTGGGTAGGTCAGCTTCTTAGGAGGCCGGATGACTCTTCGAGCCCTTTGCTCTCTTGGGATTTCTGGCTCTGGCGCCACAGGCTCCTCTTCCTCTGAACAACCATCATGGGCATCTTCCCAGTATTCTGCTGAAGGACTAGAAGGGATGAACTCTGTGGCTTCTGGGTTCAGTGTTTCATCTGTGGTGTCTTCAGTGGTTGGAAGATCTATGGTAGAAGTTCCTGGAGTTGGGGAAGGCCACAGCCAATCAAGTTCTCCCTCCTCACTTCCACTAAGTTGAGAGGCCTCACCATCTTCAGCTCGGGAGGTCTGCGACCGAGTGTTCGGCCTAGGAGTATCCAGGATAGAGGCCGGTTCAAGGGAGTCTCCCACGGGAGGTATTATAACTGCCTCAGCAAGTGGGAGAAGGTGGTTTCGATGTCACGTCTTCAGTGGGCCTACCTTTCCTTCTGGCTTCAACGTATAGACAGGTAGGCCTGGCAACTTCCTGCAGATGACATAGGGTTCAGATCTCCATCTGTCTGCAAGTTTGTGCTTTCCAGGGACCCCCAGATTGCGTAACAGTACTCGATCCCCGGGCTGTAGGTCTTGTACCCGAACCTTCAAGTCGAAGTTTCTTTTATTTCGAGCTCCCCTTTGATCTGAGGCCGCTTGAGCATGTTCATAGGCTACTTTCAGGCTGTGTCTGAGCCTGTCCACATATCCTTTGTGGGATGTGGCTGAGGAATGGTCCAGAGAGGTGCCAAAGGCCAAGTCCACCGGTAGTCTCGCTTCTCTCCCAAACATGAGTCGATATGGGGAGTAGCCTGTAGCATCACTGATGGTGCAGTTGTAAGCATGTACTATGGCTGCTATGTGTTGGCTCCAATGTTGCTTTTTCTCGCTTTCCAGAGTCCCCAACATGTTGAGTAAGGTTCGGTTAAACCTTTCCGGCTGAGCATCTCCCTGTGGATGGTAAGGTGTAGTTCGAGTCTTCTTAATTCCCAAAGAATCCAGGAGCTTCCGGATCAGTTTCCTCTCAAAGTCCCTCCCTTGATCTGAATGGAGTCGCTGTGGCAGCCCATAATGGACAAAGTACTTCTCCATGAGTACCTTGGCTACGGTGGAGGCCTTCTGGTCTTTGGTGGGGAAAGCCTGGGCATACCTGGTGAAATGGTCGGTTATCACCAGAACATTTCCTAGTCCACTCAGGTCGGGTTCGAGGCAGAGAAAATCAATGCATACCAGATCCATTGGGCCTTGACTCTGTAGATGGCCCATTGGGGCAGCTTGATGGGGTAAAGTCTTCCTCTGGACGCACCGTGCACATGAGTGGCAGTACTCTTCTATCTCTGCCCTCATGCAGGGCCAATAGAACTGACTTCTGACAAGTTGAAAGGTCCTTTCAGCCCCTAGGTGGCCATGGTTGTCATGCAGGGCAATCAGAACAGTCTCTCGATATTTCTCTGGGAGGAACAGTTGCCACTTATCTTCTGAGTCATCAGAGGAGCCCCTTCGGTAGACCACTCCCTGATGTAACTGCAACCTGTCCCACTCTTTCCTCAGCAGGCGAGCTTCTTTTGAAGGTTGACGCATGAGTCTGTTTGGATCCTGATTCTCCAGGGCCTCCAGGACCAATCTCCCCATGGGGTCTTCCAATTGGTCACACCTCAACTCCTTCTTGGACAGTCTTGGCAGGTTGTCCTCTCCCAGTTGAGCTACTCCACAGTAGTGTTTGGGGACTCCCACCATGGTAACTCCTATTTCCTCTGCTCTGGAGCCTCCTCTGGCTTGGAATTCAGCTCCTTGACAAAGGGCCCGCACCCCGTCTGGTGCCACTTGGGTCCAATCTTCTACGTCACTGGTGAGAGAATGAGATTTCCTGGACAGAGCGTCTGCATCTCGATTCCCAGTCCCTGGCCTATACTTTAGGCTGAAGTTGAATCCAGAAAGTGTGGCCAGCCACCTGTGTCCAGTGGCGTCCAGCTTGGCCGTGGTGAAAAGGTAGGTAAGGGGGTTGTTATCGGTCTTCACAGTGAACTCCGCCCCATACAGGTAGTCTTTAAGCTTGTCTACTACCGCCCACTTAAGGGCCAGGAACTCCAGCTTGTGAGTGGGGTAGTTCTTCTCAGGGGGGGTCAGGCTCCGGCTCACATAGGCAACAGGCCGTTGTTGCCCTTCGTGTTCTTGATAAAGTACTCCTCCCAGACCGTCATGACTAGCATCTAGATGTAGTTCATAGGGCTTGGTTGGGTCTGCATAGGCCAAGACTGGGGCAGTGGTTAGGCTCTCCTTTAATGCCTGGAAGGCCTCTTCACACTTCTGGTTCCACTGATCTCTGACTGACTCTCCCGGCTTCCTGGGCCCTGAGTCGTCCTCTTCCCCCTCGGTCTTGAGTAGTTCATTCAATGGCCTGGCAATTCGGGCGAATCCTTCCACAAACCTCCTGTAATAGGAGCAGAACCCCAAGAAGGATCTGAGTTTGGTTACTGTGGTGGGTCGTGGCCAGGAGGTAACTGCCTCCAATTTCTCAGGGTCTGTGGCCACCCCTTCTTCAGACACTATGTGCCCCAGATAGTTCACAGAAGACTGATAGAACCGACACTTCTCAGGCGAAAGCTTGAGTCCTTCCTCACTGAGTCTTCTCAACACTTTTTCCAGCCTCCTTTCGTGTTCTTCCAAGGTTCTCCCAAAGACAATGACATCGTCCAGGTATACAAGGACTTCAATAAGGTTCATGTCTCCTACAGTCTTCTCCATGAGACGTTGGAAAGTCGCTGGGGCTCCAGACAGACCTTGGGGCATCCAGTTGAATTCAAAGAACCCTACTGGGGTTATGAAGGCTGTCTTCTCCCTGTCTTCTGGGTGCATAGGAATCTGATAGTACCCGCTCTTGAGATCCATAACGCTGAACCATTTAGCTCCAGACAAGCTCTGTAGGGCATCCTCTATCCTCGGAGTGGTGTATTGGTCAGGTATGGTTCTCCTGTTGAGAGTCCTGTAGTCGATACAGAGCCTCAATGATCCATTCTTCTTTCTGACCACCACGATGGGAGAGGCATAGGGGCTTCTGGACTCCCGTATCACACCAGTCCTCTTGAGTTCTGCAAGTTGTTCCCTTAGATCCTCCAGATCTGCTAGGGGGACCCGCCTGACCCTCTCTCGGAAGGGCTTGTCTTCCTGGAGGCGGATCCGATGGGTGGCACTCCTTGCACACCCCACATCGAACTCATCCTTTCAGAAGATCTTCTCCCATCTATTCAACTGGGCCTTGGCTCTCTCCTTCCAAGCTCCTGGCAGATTCGGGTTTTCCATGGACAGCTTCTCCCAAGCATCTCCTCCTTCACCTGTCCTCTTCACTTCTGACAGGGTAACAGGGGCCGCAGGGCTCACCTGGCCTAGCAGCATTCTGGCTGGGATTTCCATGGGGTCTCTGGTAGTGTTCCTACCACTCACTGGAACTCTACAATGGGCCTTCAGCGGAATCACTTCCGGTATCACTTCCAGACCTGAGGACTCACCCCTTGGGTCTGACTCCAGCACGACAAAGGGACCAGGCTGCTCCCAAGTAAGCTTCACAGTGGCTCTGAGACAGGTTACTTCACCGGGCTGCAACACTACCCCTTCTCTTCCAAGTCTCCACACCTTCCCTATCCCTTCTCCAGGGGTCTCCTGCTCTTGGACCAGCCGTTGGTAGGCCGTCTTCAGCATGGGATGGATCTTGGTGGCTGTTCACCCCTCTTCTTTTACTAGAGGGGTCAGGAGTCTTCGGACCAGGTCCGTGTTCGTCCCTATTATAAGGGAATTCTTGTTGGCTCCAGGCGGCCTAGGGCACACGACTGCCAGGGTGTCAAACACTTCGGCCTTCCCAGCCACGGATGGGTCAAAGGTCATCTTGATGGGAAGATAGCCGTCGTAAGGGAAACTCTGGGTTCCAATTCCCCATATTTCCAGCTCTTCTATCTTCTGGATAGGCAGATGACGTAGAAGTCCCGGTATAGTAGGGTCACTTGTGCCCCGGTATCCAAGAGGGCCCTGGTGTAGACTCCCTCCACTTGAATGGGCACTATAGGAGAGGGGCCCACCAGCTTCTCCGGATATGGCCCGGCAGGGGTCGCCTTCTTCAGACCTTTTCCTTTTGGACTCTCTCTTGTCCTATTCCCTTTGGACTTGAACCTTTCTTGAGCCTGGTATGCATTGACTTCCCTCCTTTTTATGGGTGTAGGAACCCTCTGAGGGATACTGTTATTTTTCTTAGGTGTGCACCCCCTCTGGGGAGTGCTGTGTCTCTTCTGAGGGGTCTTGCCCCCTTTCTCTGCAGTGTATCTCTGTTGGAGAATGTTGTGTTTCCTCTGAGGTGTTCTATTTTCTCTCTTCTTCTGTTTTTCATTCAGTTTGGAGCTCACTGAAAATGATGGGCACCCGGTTGACTCCTTCACCGGGGCCCTCTGAAGTTTTCCGCCAGCTGGCGGTTATTTATCTTTTTCTTCCTGGGACTGGAACATATGTTTGCAAAATGACCAATCCCTCCGCAGTTGTAACAAATCCCCTCTTCTTCACGATCCTGTAGAGAAGCGGGCGCTGAGGTATTCGGGAACAACTCCTTTCTTGGACTTTTCTTTTCTGGTTTCCTTTGATCTTTCTCCATCAAAGAGGTCAGTATCTCCAACACTTGGGACATCTGCGATTTCAGGGTGTCCACTTCTGCATCTCTTTCGGGGGTCATGGCCGGGCTGACCATCACCACCAGAGGTTTGGTTGGCTCGACTGGCTGTTCCCTCTTTTTCTCCTCCCACATGGCCTCTTCCTCTCTGACCATTCGAATGAGGTCGGGGTATTCCAGGTTCTTCCCGTCCTGCCGGGTGCGCAGCGCCAATGCAATAGGATCCAGGGGCTGAGCTCCCCTCAATACCTGCTGAGCCCGGGCCTCGTCTACCTTCCCTGGGTCGATCCCCTTCTTCAGAATAATTCTATGCAGGATCTTGTCTAGACGTCCCATATATAGTTTCTCTCCTGTTTTCTGGTAGCAGTGCTCCAGCTGATAGGTGAGCTCGGTAACTTTTTCTGTCCCACCGAACACATTCTGCAAGATGTCCAAGTAGTCCTGTGCAGTACAGTCTTTCCTGCTCATCTTCAGGTTGCGTATGGCATCCAGAGCAGGCCCCTTCAAACTTTCAGCAATTCGCTGTTTCTTGCTGCGTTCTGGAACTTCCCATTCCTCTAAGGCCTGAGTGGTGCCATCTAGCCACTCCTCAAATCCTTCTTCCCCTGAGGGCACAGGTTTTCTCCCTGAGAATATCCGGAGCTTTCTGTACCCTGACATTGGGTAATCTGTGGGATTCTTCTTGCACTGGGCCACAATCTCTCCCAGTACAGCGCATAGTTCTGTGCTGAGGGTGGCCGGTGATGATCTGGGACTCTGTGTATCCTCCTGCTCTTGTGCCTTAGGGGATGGTGGGGGAGGTATCTGTGGAGATGATGACTTTCTTATTTGGAACCGATCTCCCTTATGTGGCAGCGCATGTGTCAGATGGTAGGTCTGCCCATCCATAGCTTGTATGCTCTGGCTTTTAAAATGCTCTGGAATTTCGTCTTTCCACTCTATTAATGCGTATGTACACGAAGCATGTGGTCTCACATCCATCATCCATGATTTCTGGCATGGTGATAGGGATGTCATTAACTGCTTTATCGCATCTCTTTGCCAGATCCCCGGGAGTTCAATAACTGCCGCCGCGGCCGGATTTGCGCCAGCCATTGTGTACCTCTGTCCTACTTCTAGCGGGTCCATGCCGGTCTTTTGGCGTGTTCGCTTGCTGTATCAGGATCCCGGACGAGAACCCCCACGTGTAGCGATACCTCCAACTAAGAAGGCCGCAGATTTAGTTGGGCCCTGAAGACAGCTCCGCCAACCCCCGGCAATCTGCTCAACCCCCTACTGGCACAGCTAGTAAGGGGAGATAGGACCGTGTGACCGCAACTCTAGGTGACACAGTCTTATGGCAAACACACACACAGTGATATACTTTAAAACTTCTATTAAAGTAAGTGAAACTGACACCAATGTACTTGACCCAGATATTTTACTGAGGCTAATGGGCAAGTAATAAACAACAGTATAACAAGTTGCAGATCCCTGCAATAAACAGTAATAAAGATAAACAGAGTAATCAGAATAATAAAATATTGCTATGCAACTCTAGCGCTGCCCTTTTACAGCTACTTCCCCTCATGGGTAGACTAACACCCAGCAATGTCTACCTATGCAGTCAGGCCTGACTGATCTAAATGGAAGTTCAGTGAAACAATATTCGCTAGAAATCTTTCGGTGGTGCACTTGAAGAACAACTTTGTAATCCGAACAAATAGTAAAGATAAAAGTATCTGTCTTTAAACAGCTCTCACCACCCGGACAAGTCCAAGTCCGTTTCCTCCATCGATTCGTCTAGGAACAGGAATCCACCGACATCCAAGTCTTCAATCCTTCTGGTGTACTGCAGCAAGGATGAGAAGATGTCTCTAAGGCTCTGCTAGGCTGGCAGAGGGGCTCTTTGGAAAGGAGCACAAGGCCCAGGCTTCAGGCCTTGTGCACACAGCAGTTCAGCACAGAGATCCTCTTGCTAGGAGAGGGGTGTCCAAAGAGACCGAACAAACTCCACCTCCCCTTTATAAAGTCTGCCCCAGCAGTCTCTGTTCCGGAGCAATGTACCCTGGGTGCTGCAAGATGTACTGGGAGATGTAGTCTCTCTCTCTCCTCTGCTTTCACTTCCAGTCATGTCCTTTTCCTACTTCCTCCTGACTCACCTCTCCCCTGGAACTTCTTGTCTCTCTGCATTAAAGGGGAACACCCCGCTACACACATGATCGGTTTTTTTGATGAAAAAAGACCGATGGACTTTTTTCATCGGACAAACCGATCGTGTGTGGGCCCCATCGGTCTTTTTTCCATCGGTATAAAAAAATAGAACATGTGTTAAATTTTACCGATGGAAAAAAAACTGACAGCAAATTCCGATCGTCTGTGGGGAACTCCGTCGGAGAAAAAACCCACGCATGCTCAGAATCAAGTCGACGCATGCTCAGAAGCATTGAACTTAATTTTTCTCTGCTCTTCTGAGTGTTTTACGTCAGAGCGTTTTGGGACGGTCGGATTTTTGACTGATGGTGTGTAGGCAAGACTGATGGAAGTCAGCTTCATCGGATTTCTGATGGAAAAATACATCTGATTTTATTCCATCGGAAATCCGATCGTGTGTACAGGGCATAAGTTTATAAAAGGTATAAAATAAAATAGAATAAAAACTGTACTAAAACCCACAATCAGCAAGTGTCAAAGCTGCCAGCACACAAACAAACAAAGTAAATTAAAATGAAAAATAGGAAGTACGGCGCTAAACTAGTGAGGGATATCACTATATGTGAGAGTGATATTCTAACATATAATAAATTAGATGCAATATACAGTGCATAAATCAAACCACAAACTATGGTGTGGATGCTTCTCCGGAAGGAATCCACACAGTGTCAGTGCATGAATCAAAATAAACCACAAATGAAATAGTGTGGTGTGGGTGGTTCCACTGGAGGTGTCCACACCCTAAATGTGCTATCGTGAAGGAACAGAAGTGCATATAAACAATCCAAAAACAATTGGTATATAAAAGTCCGTATGTGAAAAAGAAATGCAATAAAGTCTCTGTAAATGTGGTGGGTACACTTATTGGAAGTGAACTCAACACCACTGAGGATAAAAAAACATTGGAATAAAACAAATGGGTGTAACAAGTCCAAGCATCTCGGACCCATTTCAAAGGCAGCTTCCCACGGAATGACCACATGTGAAGAACCAAAATGTTGTCTGATGAAATCGAAACATAAACACTTGAAACAATGAATGGATGGGGTACTCTTACCACAGATGTTGGACTCAACTACCATACGACAGTGAGTCAGATAGACTTGGGGTCTCACAGACCATGGATCATGGAGCAGGATGCCGTAGATGTCTCAAACCATCCAGGAAAGGGTGACCCCATACGCTGAAACGCCAGTAGAAACTCCTCCAGCATGCGAGTTCCAAGGAAAAAAAGATGGAAAGAATGGAGACACAAGGGAAGGCTCCCAATGGTGCAGGTCAATAAAACCGTAGCAGGTTTATTTTCCATAAAATTGTCACACAAATAGTTGACAAATGATAAAAGTGATCACGATCTAAAAAGCAATGTGGGGTACAACAAGATAAATCCGACGCGTTTCGACTGCAAAGTCTTCAACAGGGGCCTGTTGAAGACTTTGCAGTCTTTTGGGACGAAAGGGATGGAGGGAGGAATATCCGCATTTAACTGATCCTTTATCAGGTTGCCCCATGCCCTAACAAAGCCGAGTATGCCAACGGTGAAATGCATTTGCATCATAGGGGTAGCGCCCTAATGTCATTGGCCTCGCCCCCTACCTGATTCCTAACAAAGGACTATCGCTGGTGGAATACAACTATAAGATTTTCAACTGTAAGATCCCTTTCACACTGTGCGCCATAGCGTCAACGGTAAAATAGCGGTAAAACGCTGCTATTTTAACCGTTGGATTTGCGGCGCATTTCGGCCACTAACGGGATGCTTTTAACCCCTGCTAGCGGCCGAGAAAGGGTTAAAACTGCCCGCAATGCGCCGATACAGCGGCGTATTGCCGGTTGTACGCTGGCGCTGCCCATTGATTTCAATGGGCAGGAGCGCATTAGGAGTGGTGAGTTCACCGCTCCTAATGCGCTCCAAAGAAGCTGCTGGCAGGACTTTTTCTGATGCCCTGCCAGCGCACCGCTCCAGTGTGAAAGCCCTCGGGTTTTCACACTGGAGTGAATAAAGCAGCTGTTTAAGGGTGGATTGCAGGCGCTATTTTTAATGCTATAGTGCCTGCAATACACCCCCAGTGTGAAAGGGGTCTTAAGGAATCTGGTGATGATGTCCACATGCATGTGTATTCCAGTATAGATGCTTTACATAAGGGGTTGCTAGCTTATTATTGGGCAACCTCCTTAAGCCTAAAAAGTGTGGGAAGCTTTCCCATTGGACCTTGGCTCCCTGAGATGGTCAGGTGACCACTGTATCTGGGAAGCTAAGGGGGTTTCTGTGAGAAATTTTGAAATAAAAAGGGCCTAGAGGCTCAATCGCCTCAGTAGCATCAGCTGTGGTGTTTAGGGAGTTCTTTTCCTCAGAGCAAACAGCGCTAGTGAGGTGGAAGAAGATGTCCCTCCTGAGGCGCCTCATTGAACAAGCCGGTAAAGAATCTGGGGAGGATTGGATTTATAGATGCCTCGACCTACCTCCTTCTGCGGGTCAAGACACTCCGGTGGATCCAGGATCAGCGGGCAACATGATTGTCGCCACTGCGACCGCAACCTCGGATGTCGCCGACGCAGCTGGCACAGTCACCGCCATGGCTGGGGCCCCTGCAGGCCACTACGGAGCTTCGGAGGCTCTTGAAGAAGGGGAGGTGTGGAGTTCAGTGTCGGGCCTGGAGGCGGAGATTGGTCTTCCTGCTGGAACAATTCTGGATCGGGGGTCATGAGTCACTTCCCTGCCGGCACGGGGGCCGGCGAAGAGGCGGCGCTACAGGAAGCAGAGTTACTCCCCCTCACCACCCTGCACTGTCTCTTCCCACCCCGCCGGGGGCCCCCCCTGGCGTAAGGGTAGCACGACTGGAAGCGGGGATGACAGGGTGGTTGCCATCTGTCTTTTGGGGAGTTTCCCTTTATTTTGATGATACAGCTTGAGCCGTAGTGGCTGAGCTGTTGTTTACGTGTTTATTAAAGTTTAACTTATTATTATTTATTTATTAAAGCCAATAATAATTTTATTTTATTACTTGTGTCAAATCTGCTGTCTGCTATCCCATGTAAGGAAAAGGGGGTAATGCAGTTTAAGCCCCCCTTGCCTCATGGGATTGCGGCAGCGGGGTTTTCTATTTTCCCCTCAGATCAGAAATGGAGGGAAAGGTTCCCATTGGATCCTGGGCAGCTGGAGATAGGGATAGCTGTAGCTAGGCAGTTCAAGGGGTTGCTAGCTTATTATTGGGCAACCTCCTCAAGCCTAAAAAGTGTGGGAAGCTTTCCCATTGGACCTTGACTGCCCGAGATGGTTAGATGACCACTGTATCTGGGCAGCTAAGGGGGTTTCTGTGAGAAATTTTGAAATAAAAAGGGGGATTCAGAGCCCTAAAGGCTCAATCGCCTCAGTAGCATCAGCTGTGGTGTTCCTTCCCGCCCTCCCTTTGTCGCAGGCTTTCAACTTTATTATGTGGCTAGTGTCACCTGTAAAGGGGGACAGTTTTTTGTATTTAAGTTAAACAAAGTTATTTATGTTATGTGGGGAGTTTCCCTTTATTTTGATGATAAAGCTTGAGCCGTAGTGACTGAGTTGCTGTTTACGTGTTTATTAAAGTTTAACTTTGTTATTATTTATTTATTAAAGCCAATAATATTTTTTTTTCCAAATAAGGTAGTAGTGGTTTTATTATTTGTGTCAAATCTGCTGTCTGCTATCCCATAGCATGTCCTCTGCTGCCCTATGTGGTTCTTACCCCCTGTCACTACATCACTACACTACAGGACACAGTGGTGAAGTAGTATAACACCCAGAAGCATAACTTTAACACACTTGGTAGTGTCCGATAAAGGCAGTGTCAGTATCTCTTGAAAATTTTACTACCTGCCCATCGAATTGATACACGTTCAAATGCTCCTAAAAGCTAGAAATATTTTTTTATAATAACAAGGATGCTTTAAAGGCCCAGAGGGCCACTAACCAGGAATATGGAACTTCCCTAGACACCTGTCCAGGGTTAGTAACTCTTGATGGAGGGGCTTTTTCAGCCTCTTTTATGAAGCTTTAGATACATTATAGACCTGAGAAAACATAGATTGCTGAACACAACTTGCAGCTACTGGCAGCACCATCTCACAACTGTCCTCTTAAATGTTCTTGTCTACCAGCTTTTCTTCTGGGATTGGCTGAAAGGAGCCTAAGGTAGGGTGACCAGACATCCCCGGTTTCAGGGGACAGTCCCCGGATTGAGGACACTATCCCCAGACCAAGTCTGTCCATGGTTTTGTCCCCGGATTGGATTTGAATAGGGGCTAGGGAAATTTCAAAGACAGTCAGTGCAGAATAAAAAAAAAAGAAAAAATATGAATTGCACACCCCCGCTCTTCCGCTCCTACTAGCTTAGGGGGTGTATTTGTTTTCCATTATCTGTGCCCCTTTCTGATGATCATGTGCTGGTCGGAGCGGAGGGAATATTTCTATAGTTTCGGGTGCATGCCCATTCAGCTCCGCTCGCATGTTCTTCTGCCTTGGCTCAAGTCCCGGCCAGCCGCCTGCCTGTTTATCTCCTTGCCTTCCCTGGTGGAGTGATCTTCCTCCACTCCCCACCCGGGGCCCGGAGAGTGAGACTTGACAGGCTGTGAGGCGGGCGGCAGCGGCGACGGGCAGAGAGTCGCTGATTGCCGCCATTACTAGTAAAAAAAAAAAAAGATGTCCCCGGATTTCATTTTAAAAATCTGGTCACCTTAGCCTAAGGCTGCCTGCATTCTATTCACAGCTAGGGGAGGAAGGGTATAAAAGAGAGGGGAGTAGAGAAAGGGAAGAGGTAGAGGGAGAAAAGAAGGAGGATGTGTTCCTTTAGACACTACAGCGGTCTTTACTTGCTCTTTACCTGGGTTTATGATGATGTGTGCATTACATGAAATTCACAGTAGGGCTTATTCACACTAGCAGTTGGGGGGGTGGGTTTGTGGTAAAATCCTGCGGTTGAGCTGCACTTTTCCCAGTCCTCAATTACTACCCCCTTAAACTATAGAGGCATCCATCAGAGGTGTACCCATGATGCGTCACTTTGTATTGAGGCAGGAATTATACCCCCTGTTGCTTTATGCATTGAATGGGACCACTTTGCAGGTGCCACACAGCCATATTCAAGGGGTTTAAGCAAGCAGTGACAAGGTAATACAACTCTTCCCTACTCCCTGTCAAATGCTCTCTGAGTAGCAATCCAAACACAGATCGCTCTTCAGAGCACAAAGCTAGTGAAAGGCTGGGGGCTAGGGCTGCCCCCAACAGAGTGAGCACCCTAACAGGCCAGAGAGACTCTGAAGCCCTGTACACACGATCGGATAACCTACTGTTTTTCATCAGTCTTGGCCACACACCATCAGTTAAAAAACCCGACGGCAAGAAAACGACGGCACGTACAAAACGTACGACGCGCTATAAAAGGGCCGAACAAATCTAATGGCGCCACCCCTTGGGCTGCTTTTGCTGATTTCGTGTTACCGCGTGTTAGTAAAAGTTTGGTGAGAGCCGATTCGCGCTTTTCAGTCTCCGTGCTTTGCAGATCGTTTCCTGGTGTTCAGTTTGTGCTTGTGGGTTTGTGTTTGTGATTCAGTGCGTGCAGTCAGGTCGTTACTGCCTTGCAGTGCCTTCTTGGCCGTTCGTTTACTGTTTTTCAGGTCGTTCTTTTCAGGCCTTGCTGTTCCACGGTGCGTTCTGTTTGAGTGTGTTCTGACCAGCCGACCGGTTTAAAACCATGTTAGAAGTGCGTTCTCGTTCTCGAGCTCGTGCTGGCTTTGGACTTGGTGTTGCAGTTAACACTGTAACCCGAGTTCAGTCTGTGAACAGGGTGAGGAGGAGTTCATGGACTAAGAATTGGTTGCTCCAGCGGGACCAATTCTCTCATATGCCTCTGCTGCGGGAAATCCATGAGAATAATCCTGATGATTTCAGGAATTATCTCAGGATGACGGACCCCGTATTTCACCTTCTGTTGGATTTGCTGTCCCCCTATATCACGAGGCAGGACACTGTGATGCGCCAGGCCATCACTGCCGAGCAGAGGCTTATTGCCACGTTGAGATACCTGGCGACTGGGAGAAGCTTGCAGGACCTCAAGTTCTCAACAGGCATCTCCCTCCAGGCTCTCGGGATCATTATCCCTGAGACGTGTTCGGCCATCATTCAGGTCCTGCAGACGGACTATATGAAGGTAATTTTGCTCCTTTAACCTCACATTATATGTTTTTATTGTATTAGAATCTTCTTATTTTTTCCCTCCTAACCCAAATTTGCCTGTTTGTAATATCCTGGTAATGTCCCCATTTTCCCCATGCCTGTTTTTACCTGTAAAGCCCTTTTTGGGCCCTACATGCCTATTTCCCTTCACTAACCTCTCCAGCAAGCTATCGTGGGCGCAAACCCAGCTAGCCTTCTATTTTCATTTTTCATTTTTTTGGGGTCATTGCCCGCGTAGTTTGACAACCCTCCCTCCCCCCCCCCCCCCCCTAAAGATGTAAAAAAAATAATTAGTTCTCAATCAAGCTCAGCAGAGTGGTTGAGCCTTTTTTTGGATCCCCCACAATCACCTTAGGCCCCCCCCCTTAGATTATTTTAGAATGTCCACTCAGCGGGGGTGAGGCATCTGCTAAGTGGGCCTTTGTTTATTGGTAGGAAAAACTCCCTTAAATAATAATGTTAGAATGATGTTGGTCAACAATGTTTTTGTGTGTAATCTGCTTGCACTGTAAACATAAACCGTACTAATGTCTTCTTTTTGTTTGACTCCACAGTTCCCTAGCACACCACAGGAATGGCTGACTGTGGCCTCCCAATTTGCCCAGTGGTGGGATTTCCCCAACTGCGGAGGGGCAATTGATGGGAAGCACATCCACATAGTGCCACCACCCCCGTTCGGGGTCATACTATTTTAACTATAAAGGTTTCAATAGTATTGTGTTAATGGCGGTGGTGTCGGCACGGTACGAGTTCCTATATGTGGACATGGGGAAGAACGGCCGGATGTCCGATGGCAGAGCATTCGCAGAGACGGAGTTCGCTCACCGTCTGCAGGCTGGGGGTCTTGCACTGCCTCCAGATGCAGAGAACGTGGAAGGGCTACCGTTCGTTTTCTTTGCGGATGAAGCTTTTGGACTAGGACCACACCTCATGCGGCCGTTTCCCCAACACACCCTCACCCCGGAGAGGAGGGTTTTTAATTACCGGCTGGCCATTATACCGAAGGCATTCTCCACAACTCTCCGGGCTCTGGCCAGCCGGTTCCGCCTGTTCCAGACAGCGATACATTTGGCGGATTATAAACTCAACAACATTGTCTACTGCTGCTGCTTGTTGCACAATTTTTTACGCAAATTCTCGACAAATTATGTGTCATCAGTTGGGCCTGAGGCCGGTCCCTCTGAACTGATAAATCTGACCGGCCTCAGCACTGCCCGTACTGGCTTGGCCCCCCAAAGTGCCCGTGAAGTACGTCAGAAATACGTAGAGTACTTCACGGGTAGGGGGGCCATCGCAATGCCAGACCACATCTGACCTTTGATTGTCCCTTTTTAAAATAAGAAAAAAATATTTGATTTACTACAAACTTGTGTTGTCATTCTTGTATTTGTGGTTTATGTGTCTCCCAGGTTCTAGTAGTGCCAAGTGTATTTGTCCTTAGTAAATAGCCTCAAATCTCAGAGGTAAAAACACTCTTTTTGCATCTTCAGAACTGCTATTGAGCATAGAAAGAACAAGGCACACCTTTTTGAGACTTCCCGAATGTTTTTATTGATTGCACCACAGTTTTGGTTGTTTTTCTAAATACTTTTTTTTTTTTTTGTGCGGCTTTTTTTGCAGAAACATGCATGGGTCAAAAGCCAAATTTTTTTTTCAGAAAAAGTAATAAAATAACACAGTGAAAAATACAAACAGGAGATGGGGTGATGTTACCCCTGATCCATCCCAAATGTGAAGAACCACACTTTATTTTTGGGGCTCAAATGGTTATCTTCAACATGATCCCATGGCTAAGGTAAACATGTGCTATCTGCCATCATGGGGGATCAATGGACGTGCTTTGGGGGTGAAAACCCTTCCTCTCCCCTACTTGAGGAGGGAGGAAGAGGTTGCACCCCCAAAACAGGGACATAGATATCCTGTGAAGGCAGATAGCACATGTTGAGTCTTCAGTGTGTGCATCTTCACATTTGGGCTGGTGGAAATCCCATAGAAAATTTTGGACGCATAACAAAACACACACAAAGGGGGGGGTTCACACTATTCTCCCCAAAATATCTATCATGTATTTATATTTTTGCTCAATCACAATCATTCTCTTTCTCATAATGTCCATTTCGCTACTGCATTCCATGATTTCCTGAATGATTATTTTGGCGCTGGCACTCGAGAATGGAAGATTTGGACTTCCTGACACACCCCCACGTTCAGTCCCTAAAAAGAAACAAATATTTTAAAACTATGCAGGCCTACATCTGTATTTACCTTGAATTTGTGGTGACAGACACTGACCTGTTGTGCTGATAAGCTCCACCTCTTCTTCCTCCACCTCCCCTTCCTCCACCTCCGCTTTCTCCCCCTCCGCTTCCTGAACCTGCTGAACTTGGTCTGCTTTGGGATCTTCGGGGAGTTTCTGTGGTGTTGGGTTCCTCGTCTCCTGAGCATGGTGTCCTCCCAGTCTCCTCTCCCCTATGGGAATTGAAAAAATAATGTATCCTTTAGCACACAGACTTTTTAGGCCTGAAAATGGATTCTCAATGTTTTAAAGTGGGGTCCAATTGATATTTGGCCCTGAGTTTCAAGATGAACATATGAGATTTTTCAAACTCAACAAAGCAACATGTTATTTTTGAGGACACTCACAAATACACTTGGATAACCACCAAGGTATCCACTGGACCACCTGTGTGTTACACCGTTAAGAAATTTGGTCATGTGGCCCAGAGTATAGTATCTTGATCAAGAACAAAAAAAGTACACAACTGCTGGAGTGTCATCTCCTTTACCCAGAATATAGTTTATCCTTTCATTCACATTCTAAATTTCCTTACAACACATCATCTAGCCAACAATGTGTAGATAAACATTGTTGAAGTAAAATGAGGCATGCCCACATGTAGTTTACGTGGATATGTGCCAAACATGTTTGGGGGAAGAGCAGCAATTATTTTTTCAACACATTTAGCACATAAGTGGACTCTCCACTTAACATAAAAGTTTAGATTTTAAAATGTGAAACCAGTCAAGCCAAGCACATGGTGCAAAACATGGAAGAATACATATTACAATGTGAAAGAACACAGTAAAATAAACTTACTTTTTTCAATGCTTTTTATAAGCTTCCTATACTGCTCCAGCTCCCTGAGCTTCATGTCTGACCACCTTTTATGGAGTTGTTCCTTGGATCTCCTGACCCCATATTTTTTATAGAGAGTCTTCGCCACTTTATCCATAATTTGTGACTTCCGGAGATTAGGTGTGTCGTATGGGCCATGCTTGCCGTCGTAATCCTTCCTCCGCAGAATGTCCACCATCTCCGCCATCTCAGAAAAAGACATATTAGTCGCCTTGTATCTTTTTTTACTGGATCGGGACGTTTCCGCCTCCGGGCTTTCCTCGTCGGTAATTTCTACTAAAGAAGCCACCTGTGTCTGCGACATGTCGCCGTCTCACACTGTGCGCCGATCGTTAAGGGGCGGGGAGATGCTGAAAAAGGGCGAGGGTGGAGTTACACGCATGCGCAGGGTATAAAAAGGGGAAAGAAGTTATTAGGGATGCGCGGAGTAAGGACAACCGGAAGTGAACCAACGAAGTGAACTAAGGTAAGAAGGGAACGCGGGCCTGAAGTGGCCTATAATGGTTCATGATTGTAAAGGGCAATATTGTGATAAGTTGAGGAGAATCAATTCTGATCCTTTTCTTTTTTTAACTTTTTTTTTACTTGCTGATCCAAAAAGATGCATAAACTACGAGAGCCGGAGGTGATGCTGACTTTTATAGAAAAATATAAGGAACAGCGCAACCTGTGGGAACTGAAACACCCTGCGTACCACAAGAGTGATGTACGTCGGGCAACTATTACCAAATTAGCAGAGGATATAGAGCAGGGATATGCAATTAGCGGACCTCCAGCTGTTGCCAAACTACAAGTCCCATGAGGCATAGCGAGACTCTGACAGCATCAAGCATGACAACCAGAGGCAGAGGCATGATGGGACTTGTAGTTTGGCAACAGCTGGAGGTCCGCTAATTGCATATCCCTGATATAGAGCCATGGATCCCAGATGCAGACTACACTATGATCAATAATAAAATCAACAACCTGCGTAATTCCTATAAAATTCCTACAACCTGCATCAACAACCTGCGTAATTCCTATAAAAAAAATACAAGGAAGTGCACCAGTCAAAGAGATCAGGAGCAGCAGCCGACGATGTAGTAAAGCCCAAGCTGTGGTACTACAGACATCTTCAATTTCTGGATGACCAGATCGAGGCCAGGGAATCTATTTCCAGCCTTCCCTCAACCCTTCCTTCCACCCTTCCCTCCAGCGTTCCTTCCACCCTTCCCTCCACCCCTGCAGAGGCGGAGGAGGAGCCTCCCGAGCTAGAAGAGCCAGATCTTTGCATCTTCAGCCAGGTATAGTATTTTTGATCATAATTATTGTCCACTAAGTAATATTGTGTTGAACTGTTTGGATTAGCCATAAATGATATCATCCCCCCCCCCCCCCCGCCCAAAAAAAACCAAAACAGTAATGAGATCAAAATTGTGTGTGATAGATTCCCCAAATAATCAAATTTTTCATTTTATTTTAAAAACAGGATGAGGCAAGCCAGGAGGAAGAGGGTCAGGAGTGTGGCAGGTAGGAGGAGGCAGGGCCAAGTGGGACTCAGCAGGTCCCCAGGCCTAGTGGCAGCACCGTCTCCCAAGTGGCTCCCCTCCACGTCAGACCACCAAAACAACGGTGGATGACACAAGTGGAGGAGGAGTCACTAAAGATGATTCAGGAGGCTGCTGCCATTATGAGGGCCCCCCTCAACCCTACAGAGGGCTTTAGCACCTATCTGGCGGATAAGTTGCTCAGAATGGAGGCGGGACAACGGGCCCTTTGTGAGCACCTCATATATATGGCCGTACACATGGGGGCGAGGGGGCTGCTGACTGAGGCCACCCATATCTCGCAGCAGGCCAATCCCTCTCCTCCTTCTCCTCCTGCCACATCACCACCCACAGTGGCCCAGCCTGCAAGGGTGCGTGGACAGGGCCATGGAGAGAACGCTGCAGAGAGGCGTGGAAGGTAGGCTACAGGGAAGAGCAGGAGGTGATTCTCTGGCCTCGAGCTGCTCATCCAGAAATTGAAGGTTGATGGAGTACCACAGCTTGGGATGATGTATGTCTTTGGCTGCTGCTCCTGATTTCATGCTGTTGTTGATTTTATTATTCATCATAGTCAGGTCTGCATTTGGGATCTAATGACTTGATATTCTCTGCTAATTTCTGAATAGTTGCCCTTCGGTTTTTTTTTTTTCCGAAATAAAGGGAATTTTGATTTCAGCCAACATACATGCCTGATGTGTTTTTTTTTTTGAAGTAGCAATAAGATTTCATAAATACAATGTGTAATTAATAACAAGGGACACCAACCTCCATGAGTAAAAAAAAATAAAAATATGTTGTTCGGAGAAATTGACACACCAAAAAATGCACAACAAATTTAAAGACAAAAACAAAAAAAAAGGTGTAATTTGTGAGGTCGGCCTTGAAGAATTAAACTAATTATTCCTAAGATCACAAGAAAGAAGAAAGACATACGTTTGTCAGAGCTCATGAGAAAGATCTGCTGCCAAAACAACATTTTAAAGACCGTTCTAAAGCAAAAAAACATGCGCTGCATTAAACGAAGCAATAACTTGCAGAATGACGAATGTGCTCTCTCCATTAGGAACGCTAGTTTTACCAGAACGAGCGCTCCCGTCTCCTAATTCAGTCTGAGCATGCGTGGGTTTTTAACCGATGGACTTGCCCATAGACGATCGGAAATTCTCATTGGTATTTTATCCATCGGAAAATTTTAAAACAAGTTCCATTTTTTCCAACCGATGGAAAAAAGACCGATGGGTACCATACACGATCGGTTGGTCTGATGAAAACCATCCATCGGATGTGTACGTGGCTTTAGACTTCCCCTACAGAGAAAGAATTCTCCCACAGAGACTGCAACAAAGAGATTGCACTACATAGACAGCTCCCACAGAGACTGTATTACAGAGAAAGGACCCACTCCCTCACACACAAGCTGACTAGGAGAGAGACAGTCAGGGATGGTATGTCATGATGTTATGTACAATAAAGTGCAGCACCATTAGAACCAGCAGCAGCTAACTATGAACCTGATGTTGGAGGGAACCTAGGCAAGGTGGGCGGGTGCTGGGCTGGGCTAAACATGCTGTTTTGGCCATCCTAGTCCTCTTACTTCTGCTCCTAACAAACTTTCTCTGTCAATGGCGTGGTGGCTGGCGAGAACAGGCTTTTATTCAAATGGCACAATGTCACTGCATACATGCACACCAAGGCCTACAAGCCAAGGTTGGCAGTTTAGCACTTAGCCAGCTCTGGAACAGCACATGCATGCACAGTTCGGAGCTGCAGACAAACTGACCTTTTTTACAGGCACTTTTCTCCTGTCCACAGACATTTACAGACATGAGAAAGGTGCCTTTTTTTTTTTTTTTTTTTTACAAACTATCCTTAATTTTACAGACATTGGCAATACTTACTCCCATGCATGAGCAGGAGTTCATTAATTTTGGTGTTGCTGAAATTGTGGCACCTCAGTGTACAGTGCAGACAGGCAGGTGAGAAACGTTAATGTAGAAGTTACATAGCAAGTCTCTTCTGCATTAAAAAAAATCCTGCCCATTTGCAATGTTTTCTTTTTTGTATTAAAGTTTCACTTTAATAACATGCATGTGAAAATAACAGTAAATAAATAGAAGTGCAGTAAAGCCAATGGTAATTCTGCTGTAGGTTAGTATATTCCATTTTGTGCAAGTTAACTTTTTATGTTTCCTTTCTAATGTCAGTGAAGCCCAAAAATGCACAGGATATAGCTGCAAGATCAGCCAATCCTCTGCTTTCCTGGCTAAAGCCTGCACACAAAAATGTACTTCTCTCTTAAAATAACGACTTGCTGCACATGCCAGGGATGGATTTCATTGTGTGTCCACCGCCAAGCCAGAAGCACTGAATAAATGTGTTTTTCACTGTTTTGAAACTGAAAAACGTACTGTTATGCATACATCTGCTGTTTGTTAGTTGTACTCCAGACTTAATTGCAAAGTAACATAAAATTCATTAATTGAAGAAATATGTTCTTTTAGTATTATAAATACGACACAAAAGTTGTATGATATTCATATTCAAGCGAAGGTACACGTTTGATCCGAAGAACGCTTTGAGATTTTTTTGGAACAATAAATGATAATGTTCCATTCATGGTGTCTGTAATTTTTTTTTCTCACAGATCCTAAAACACACCAATTTTTGTTCATATCACATAAAGTATGATATTTTAGAAAGGCTTACTTGTACAGAACAGAAGAAACTGAAGATTTATTAAGTACATTCAAACAAGCACATTTGGTGAAGACAGAGGGCATACGGGAACACAGTGAACCCATCAGTATTTTAAATTTATTGCACAGGCTGGGCGTTAGAATCAAATGGATGTATTGTCAGATGGTCCACATAACTTTATACACAGCTAAGCCCTATTTGTTTTTACCTTGTGTGAGTGTTTTTATTCATTTTTAATTCTTCTTCTTAACCAGATTTATACTATTGGGATTACTCCTTTTCCTTTCCCACTGGAAGCCCAAAGGTGAAATTGGCTGTGCTTTTAGACGAGTCATGAAGGCTGGCATATTCCTCTTGCTTTTGTAGCGGTACCCCTGCAGGAGCTGCTGAGTGATGTGGCCCACCTGTCACCCTGCCCAGCCCGGCATTCACTTCCAGACACTCCAAGACAATGAATCAGTCCATCAGCTTTGTTTTTGTATTTTATTGAGAGATTCAAACTTGGATGGGGTTAAGGAATTCATTGGATGCCCCGGGACAGATTCTTACATGGCTTGGGACAGTTTAGATACTCTCTTCCTGAACAACACTTTCTGCAGACTATCTCTCCTTTTCCCTCCAGCACAGTTTTTCAGGAGCAGCTAGCATATGGTTAGGCCTGACTCTGATTTCAGCCAGGCCTTAGCAAAAGTACCTTATTACAGGCAGGGACCGCCGGCCCCTATGGTGTAGCAAAAGAAAGTTCTGGTGCTAGCTGCCCTTTTTGGTGGACTACTGATCCCAGCCAGTCCTTTGCAGACCCTGACAGCCCTCCCAGCTGCAGTGGCCCGACTTCACTGCCAGTAACATCACAGTCTCTCCCGCTGGCTCTACATCCATCGCAGACTGCACACTCCCAGGTCTCCCGACCGCGCCTGTCACTCACCGACACCTGATGGATCCCTCCTGGAGACTTGCCCGGCAGTATTCCCCGCTGTCCCCTCCTGTTCCTGTTCAGGACACCCCTTGGGTTGTGTGGGGTTGCCAACAGAAGTACAACACCAACACCACTTCAATATGCACATAAATTATTTTCTGTCTTGTTCTGTCAGGATGGGGTTATAACCTGCTAACAGAAACAATAAGGAAAAACAACATATATACAGTATGGACTGTTCTCTTCAGGAGTCTCAGATGGCAGGGGACCCTTCCCTGAGCAAACAGGCTCCTGGAAAGAGTTAGATGCCATCCAATGTTCTGTCGATAGGAAAGTTTTTCTGTCGGGTACAGTGTGGCAGGCTGGTCTGTTCCTGCAAATCAGGGAGAAAAGAAAGGACACACACTGCAACTTCCCCGCAGTCTATGTGGCTCGTTCTATGTATTCTGTGGCTCGTCACAGTCCTCCTATGCATAAAACCAAGGATCAGGCAACCTTCTCCAGCTTCCTCCTTCTTACTCACTGGAGACTGAGTGGCTTTGCTTGGGCCAACCCGCCCTGGACACAAGCACTCAGTCTCAATAGATCAATCTCCCAAGCTTCCATTCCTCCCAAATGTCTTTAAACCAGGCCCAGGCCTTACTGTCTGGCACCCGTATTGGCCTGGGGACGTGTAGGTAGTTCCAGACAAGGTCGTCCTCCCACTCTTCCTGGGAGTTCTCCACAACGTCCATAATCTGGGGAGGGACATATGGGAAGTCCAGGCCCCATTTCAGAGCCACCCTCCTTTGCACTTCTCATTGGAACTGAGAGAATCTTAGTAGTTCTCTAGGATTCCCTGTTCCCTGGAACACGCAGGCATCTGGGGCCCTCATGACCCACTGACACAAGTCTGTGGTCTGGGTAGTAGAAGGCCTGTGTAGAAAGAGCTGCCTGCTACTTGTCAGGGTCCCTGAAGCTTGCTCAGGTCCCACTGCTTGCTCTGGTCCATCTCTTCCCTGAAGGAATTGGGACTCCCGGTCTCCCACTCCTCTTCAGAACTCTCACAAGGGGATAACCACTCCGCCAACCTTTCCAGGGACCCAAACTCAGCCTGCACTCTGGGGGAACCACAATTAATGACCCAGCTCTTGCTTACCTCATCCAGCTCACCTGGAGGCGCACCTCCCTTTGGTAATGGCTCCTTCCGGATGGCTATAGCAAGGGACTTAGAGCTGGCCAGCTCATTCAGGGATATCACCTGGCTCCTGAATAGCAGTATTTACTGTCTACAGGCCCCTGGCCAGGCCACAGGTCCTAGCAGTCTCTACTCCAGTGATGTCCTCGGTATTCACAAAGCAGTCATCAGGCCGCAACTCTACTCTGCCTTTTAGGGGTGATTCTACACCCTCCCCGGCCCTCCGGTTCCTCCGCGGCTGTAGACTACAGAGTCCCGATATCAGGTCTACAGTGTAGTGTTGCAGCTCTTTCTGGATGGGTCCCAGCCAAGTGAGTGGCTCCCCACAATGGCCACACCAGGCCCAAGCAGTGACCACTGTTGTCGGAATCCAGCAATTAGGATAGAGCAGGCAGAGTCGCTTCGCTCCACCAATCACCCAGAGGGCAAGTCATACAGCATACTACAGGGGCAGCCGGACCAGAGTCTTGAAGAGTGGGAGAATTATAATTTTATCTCTGGAGTTAATCCCCTTTTTTAATGCATGCCAATATTCTGTTTGCTTTGCTTGCAACAGATTGGCATCGCATGCCATTGCTGAGCCTGTTATCTACTAGGACCCTCAGATCCTTTTCCATCCTAGATTCCCCCAAAGGTTCTCCCCCTAGTGAGTACATTGGATTCATATTTTTGCCACCCAAATGCATTATTCTACATTTTTCTACATTAAACCTAATTTGCCATCTAGTTACCCACCCCATTATATTGGTTCAGATCTTCTTGCAAGGTTTCCAAATCCTGCGTAGAAGTTATTGCCCTGCTTAGCTTAGTATCTTCCGCAAATACAGAGATTGAATGGTTTATCCCATCCTCCAGGTCACTTATGAATAAATAAAGTAGAATTGGTCCCAGGACAGAACTCTCGGGGACCCCACTTTCCACCCGGACAATTCCGAGTACTCCCCATTTATCACTACCCTTTGAACTCGCCCCTGTAGCCAGTTTTCAATCCATGTACTCACCCTATGGTCCATGCCAATGGACCTTACTTTGTACCGTAAACTTTATTTGGACTGTATCAAATGCTTTTGCAAAATCCAGATACACCATGTCTACAGGCCTTCCTTTATCTAGATGGCAGCTCACCTCCTCATAAAAGGTAATAGATTGGTTTGGTAAGAACGATTCTTCTTGAATCCATAATGATTAGGAACAATGGTCTGGAAATTACTTGACTGAGTTCCTTAAGGACCCTCGAGTGCAAGCCATCTGGTCCCGGTGACTTATTAATGTTACGTTTTTCAGGTCTAATTCTAATTCTGTCCTCTGTTAGCCATTATGGTGCTTCCTGTGACATGTCATGAGGATAAACATTGCAGTTTTGGTTACTGAAGCCCCCCGATTCCCTCGTGAAGACTGAGGAGAAGAATAAATTCAAAACCTTTGCCATCTCTCTATCCTTACTAACCAGATTCCCTTCATCATTCTTTATGGGACCAATATGATCTGACCTCCCTTTCTTACTATTTATGTACTTAAAGAATTTCTTGGGATTTTTTTTTACTCTCCTCCGCTATGTGCCTTTTGTGTACTATCTTAGTCGCCCTGATAACACCCTTACATTTCTTGTTGCTTTCATTCTAAAGTTGGAATGCTGATGATGATCCATCAGCCTTGTATTTTTTGAAGGCCTTCTCCTTTGCTTTTTTATGCAATTTTACGTTGAAGTTAAGCCACACAGGACTTTTATTAGCTCTTTGCATTCCCCTTATGTTTCCTATTTGTGTGATTTATACTAAAACTAATTGACCTGTGATCGCTGTTTCCAAAATTGTCCCGTATTTCCACATCTCTGATCAGGTCTGTATTGTTGGTATACAAAGAATGGGGTAAGGGGAAAGGGGATCAACCTGTTTAAGGACAGGCAAAAGGGGGTTACTTTAGCAGCAAAATGTAGATCAAAAGACGGGAATAGTATAAAATTAAATATTTATTCCTGTAAACATTATTACATATAGAGAATAGATTAAGATGCAGTGCAAGTACCCAAACGGTAAATAATATTACAAAACATTGGTTTAATAAAGGACATCAATGGACAAACAGGACTTACAATGACTATACATATAACAATACACATGTCCGGACGTGTGGTTCAGCCTTATGTGATATGCGACCCAAATAATATAATTTATTGGTTACCCTCCTCTGAGGGATGTGAGGTAATTGAATCCACTTACTAGTATGTGGATTCCCTTACTAAGACCAAATGGGTGCTATTTAACAAGGGGCTGAACCTGATGGGGTGGGGGGAGGGAAATTGGGGCAGGGGAACCGTTGTAGTAAAGGGAACCTGGAGGCTGATTAAATCAATGCAAATGACCTAGGTATTGGATTACGTAAAGTACGTCATACATGGGGATCCCCTTGTTATAGCGTTTTCCTTGGAAGGTTTGGGAGATTTAATTAATGCTCCAAGAGATGCTGGTTTAATGAAGAAATGATAAGGATTGAATTTCCTCTGAGAATTGCTGACAGGATTTGGATTAAAGAGTTCATCAATATAATTTTTGTTCAGATGTCAGTAATTCATTTTGGAACATGACATTAGTAAGGCAACAGAAAAACTTGGACAAAATGAGACCAGTCTTTGATCATAGTATTCAGCTCTACTTCAACCTATGAATCAATAGGGTGCGTACATTACCATTGGACGCCTTGACATTGGAGCTGAGTTTGACCAAGTCTATTTCAATGGGTCCCTGTTTGCCTTATACCTTGCGGCTGGTGTTAAGATGTTCTGGCCGTACCGATTGGTTTTGTTGGCCGTTAGCCCAAAGGGATGTCCAAGGAAGTCCAAGGCTACCGACCGGTGCCTGCACCGATATGTGGAGGGTCCGGTGTGGCGGCCGTTAGTGGTGTTAAGTGCCGCGGTCATTACCGCTAACATAGGCACTGACTGCTGCCTACGATCTCCTGTCCGTGTCACTCCGCCCACTCCATTCAAAACGACGTCATGTGACTGTGTGGGGTATTACGTCAACGCGTTTTGCTGTGCTCTGTGGCGTAGCTTCATCTGGACTTTGTATTGTTGGTAATCAGTAGGTCTAGTAACGCTTTGTTTCTAGTTGATGCATTTACCATCTGACCCATGAAATTGTCTTGCAAGACATTTCCACCCCAGTCTATGTCTGGATAATTAAAATCCCCCATTATAATGACACTTCACATTCTTGCCGCTAATCCAAATTGTGATAGGAGGTCCGCCTCTGCCTCCTCCCTCTGGCTAGGGGGCCCAAAGGCAAACTCCCAGTATTACTTATTTTTCCCTTGGTTTCCTCCCTTTGTAGATCTACCCATAAGGATTGCACCTCCTCCCTTGCTCCCTTAGTGATGTCATCTTTCACATTCACTTGTACATAATTTTTGCTATACAGGCATACCCCTCCCCTTTTTTACCCTCTCTATACCTGCGATATAGGGAATACCCTTGAATGATTGCCAGACAATCATGAGAGCTGTCAAACCAAGTCTCTGTAATTCCCAGAAAATAAAAATCCTCCTCGCCCACGTCACCAACCAGGGGGACTTGCTTGTGTATTTATCCTGTTGGTTTCTGTGTGAACCTTTCCACTGCTATAGCTACTGGGTCAACTACTGACATTTTACCGCCAGAGTGAATGGTTTTGTGTGTTAAGCCCTGGGGGCAACCTAGTATGTGTAGACATGTTCGCCTTAAGGGAGGGGAGGGTGCTAAAGGTGACTCTATACTAGCCATTTACTCTGACTGTGAGTGTCTGACAGACTGACTGTCTGTGCCCAGACCTTACATTATCACAATTCAGACACCATTTGCTGATGGATCCTGTTCAGGAGAAACTGTTTTCTCATGAACTCGAAGAACTTTCCCTTAGAGTGTCATGCCAACAAATGACCCCAGCTTCCATTCAGTCTCCAAACTTGGAACCGGAACCCAAGGTCCAACTGGCAGATCCTTTTTCTGGGGTCTACAAGGTTTGCAGTACTTTACCTGGATGACATCCTTATTTTTTTCTCTGTCAAACTACATGTCAAACACATATGAAGTGTCCTGTCCTAGCTCCTAAAACATTCTCTCAATGCTAAACTCACAAAATGCAGTTTTGATTCGACTCAAGTCTTTTTCCTCGAATATATCATTTCAGACACCGGAATTTCCATGGACCCAGAGAAAGTCCAGGAAATCCTCTGTTGGGCTCTACTCCAAAATTTGAAAGCAATATCTGTATTACTTTGGTCTTTCCAGTTTCTATTAAAAAATCATTAAAAACTTCTCTATGATCATTGCACACATTATGACCTTGATACAAAAGGGTGCTTGTACTTTGAATTGGCCCCCCAGGGGCTCTGTCAGCCTATAAGCCTCTAAAGAAAGCCTTTGTTTCTGGTCAAGTTCTAACTCACCTGCATCTAAACATTTTCCTTAGAAGTTGATGCCTTTGTAGTTAGAGCTGGAGCAGTACTCTCTTAATGTGCATCACTCGCCAATAAGTTTCATCCCTGAGCCTTCTTCTTGGGGAAATTTTCCTTAGCAGAGAGAAATTACGATATTGGTAACACAGAGCTTTTTCTGTCAAATGGGCCCTAGAAGACTGGTGCCATTAGTCACCATGTATACAAATACAAATGTTTGAACTCCAGGCAAGCATGTTGCTGCCTGTTTTTCAGTCACATTAACTTCCAGCTCACATACAGACTCATTTACTAAAATGTTGAGTCCGATTCTCTGGCCTGTAGCTTCTTGCCACCTCTCAATACTCCATCAGTGCTACACAATATCCTTCCCTTCACACAGGTCCTGGGGGGCATTTTCTTCTGACATATCTTTCTTCAATATTATGCATGGAAGTGGACATGGACCTACAAGCAGGTAACGTGTTTTTTTTCATTCCAGACACAAAGTTATCCTCGAGATTCATAGTTCCCAAGCAACAGAAGTCTATGCTGGGTCTAATGCCACGAACACACGGCCGTTTTTAATGTCATTGAAAAAAACAAAATTTTTCTTGACGTGATTTTTCGTGTTTTCTCTCAAGCCTGCCTTGCCTACACACTATCGTGAAAAAAAATGCTCGAGCAAAGCGCGGTGACGTACAACACGTACGACGGCACTATAAAGGGGAAGTTCTATTCCGATGGCGCCACCCTTTGGGTTGCTTTTGCTGATCCTCGTATTAGTAAAGTTTGGTGAGAGCCGATTCGTGCTTTTCAGCCTCATGCTCTTTAGTCCTTTACAGCATGACGAATGTGCTATCTCAATTACGAACGTTAGTTTTACCAGAAGGAGCGCTCCCGTCTCATACTTGATTCTGAGCATGCGCATTTTTTTCCCCTCGTAAAAGCATACACACTACCGTTTTTCACGACGTTAAAAAGAACAACGTGAAAAACGGCGTGAAAAAATAGGGCAGGTTCTAATTTTTTTAGGCCATTTTTCACGTCGTTAAAAATGCTCTGGAGCCTACACACGATCGTTTTTATAGACCAATTTAAAAATGGCATTTTTCATGCCATGAAAAACGGTTGTGTGTACGCGGCATTAGTCTCCTAAAAAAAAAAGCCTTCCAGTCTCTGCAAGCCTCTTCCAATTCCCAATCCTACATGAACCTATCTCTCTATGGATTTCATCATTCATCTTCCTTTTTTCTTAACTGCACCATTTTATGGGTTACCCTCAGCTAACCAATTAGCAATTTTGTTTATACAATACATTTTCAGATTGCATAGTATCTGGAGTCTGAATGAGGGTCTTCATTTTTTGTTTCCTAGTTCTGGTAAGTGTTCTGTTCTCCTTCTGGGCACTTGTGGATCTGTTTCGTCTGCCTATCACTCCCAGTCTAAAAGCCATACTGAAAATACTAATTAGTACCTGGAGCTTTTCCGTCAGTGCTTCATCTCAGATAACCAACTACAATATAGTTGGCATCCCATTTTCTCTTGGCAGAATTTACTTTTAATAATCGTCCCCATTCTTCTTTTGAGATTTCACACTTCTTTTATATATATGCATATCATCTGAAGTTCTCCCAGTACTAGTAGACTTTCCACGACAATCTTCCCAGAAGACTTTGCTGTTTTTGTTCGTTGTCTTTCTTCTGATTCAAGGTTGGTGACTCAACCAAGAACATTTCTCTCAAAGTGCCATCATAAAAATGTGGTAAAGCGTGATAAGGTAAATTATTTTTATTTTTTCTCAGATTTCCTCATTCCCTAAGGATTCTCAATATGTTCCATATGTCCTTATTAAAACCAGTACACCTTCAGACTAAAGTGGTCTCCCGTTTTCCTTTACTTGTGAACAGACAAGAGGAATACAAAGCATGGTGAACTCAAAAAGGGTAAGAAACTTCTTCAGTAGTTCATAGCTCAGAAGTTTCCTCCTGACCAAGTGTGCCTGACCAGTTTGTTTGATTACTCATGTTGCTGAACTTTGCTACATTACTAAATAGCTCTATTGTCTGCTTCTTGACTTGACCTTTGCTACATTCTCAGGTTTGTTCTGCTGACTGTTGCCCGCCCTGACCTTTGCTACTTTACCAAATACTTTTACTGTCTGCTGTCTGCCCTGACCTTTGCTACATTACTGATAGCTATTGGCTGCCTGTTCTAAACTTTGCTACTAATTCAGGGATTATGCCTGCTGTCAACCACTGGTCCTGACTCCTCCAGACTGCCTTCCATCTTGTTTCTCCCATTGCTGTATGGTACGGCAACTCTTTTCTCTTTTGGATCCACTAACAACATTTTACAGCAAGAGCATATCGTTTTTTGTATTATGCCCTGGGACAACCTAGCACCAGTTGGATTGCTTGCACTAAGAGAAAGGAGGCTGGTAAAGGTAAAACTACACTAGCTCTCTGATTATTCTGACTGGGGTGTCTGTGTCTGGACCTTACACTCTCTCTGAATTGTTCATTAGTCACTCTACTTTCCTGTTGCTCTAAACACCAGTATACGATACCCCATTAGATATGTGTGGGAATACTTCACAGGGAAGCCCTTTCCATCTTGCTTTTGCTGCAGATCACCTCCTCCATAATCCTAAGCCTTCACTGGCTGCATCAGGACTCATTAAGCAAAAACTGATTAATTCTCAAAATTCAGGCTTCCTGGCCTCACTGCCATTCCCAGTGCCTTCTCCCCACTTCAGTTCTGAAAATAACCAAACCGATTAGTCACATGATGTGGCTACGGACGAGAGCTTGACCAATCATAATATGCCCCACACTATCCTTTTCTCTAAGCCTATGGGACAGATTGAGGCATTTAAATCTTCTCAAGCTCCCTTGGCTCCCTTGACTGGTAATCCTGGTAGAAGAAAATCCTGGACTGCCGCACTCCATAAAACAACGTCTTTATTGGGTAGGTAAAATCCAAAAACAACCAAAACGATACAGTCAAAATAAAGTAAACAACAGGAAAAAAATTGCTGACATGTTTCACATCATGTGATGCTTACTCAAGCTATGAGTAAGCATCACATGATGTGAAACATGTCAGCTATTTTTTTCCTGTAGTTCACTTTATTTTGACTCTATCGTTTTGGTTGTTTTTGGATTTTACCTACCCAATAAAGACGTTGTTTTATGGAGTGCGGCAGTCCAGAATTCTCTTCTATCCAATGCACCTGTGCATAGCCAGCACCTTGTGGTTTAGTGGGACGGAAGCCAAGCCAAGGGATTTGTAGTTTTTGGAGCGGTATCATCTCTCACTGGTAATCCTGACTTCACCCCGGGTCCTTATCCTCAAGGGCTCACATGGTGGACTAACAAGAGCTTGATACATATTGCTGACATGTTCGACCACAAGGATATCCTATTAAAACAAATCCTATTAGATAAAAACCAACTTCCTAACTCAGAAATGTACAATTACTCCCAGTGCATTATTTGATGACTCTACAGCGTACAAATGATTTAACAAATTCCACCCCAATGGAATATCTATGTAGGTCTTTCAATAAGCATATCGGCCATATCTCAAAAATATATAGCATCTTGTCCTCTAAGTCAGAAAAATTGTTTTATATGAACAAGTTGGAACAGGATATAGAGGAAACATTTGAAGTTGATAAATGGTTTAAAATGGCACAATTCGCTTCAAAATCATACATTAATACTTCACTGATCGAAGCGAACTACAAGGTTTTGCTACAATGGTACATGAGAGTGGGGGCATGTGTCCCTGGCACTTCCCCCTTATGTTTTAGAAAATGTGGCATGGAAGGCACAATATACCACATATGGTGGATGTGCCCTAAAGTCAGGTGATTTTGGATTCGCATTTACAATTACATTTTTTCACTAACCCAGGTGATTTTGATTAAATCACCATAGCGGGTGCTACTAGGATGCCCAGTGGAGGGTTTACAGCATCCAGGATATCGGTAGCTAGATCTTGGAAGGCGGCAATGATCCCCTTCGACTTGGTGAGAACTAAGTTGTCGAGGATCATGACCAATGAATGCCTTTCAGCGATATTACTTGATAAGCAGCCCATTTATAATGGAGTCTGGATACCTTGGATTAAATATCTGTCCATGAGGCATCTGTACAGTTATGCCTGGAATGACAGGGGTGCATGTCCCCCTTTTATCTTTCCCTCCTTTCTTCTTTCCCTTTCCTTCCTTCATTTTGCAGGCTTTTCTTTCCCTGCATCCCTTTTGAGTGACGAGTGAGCTAAATGGTATATTGATGTACGTGAAATATGGTGGGGATTCTATCAGACTCAAATTACAACATGGACTCATGGCTTAGCCCCCTCTCCCCCATTTATGTTACATCCCATGCCGATATGGACATTGGCCACATGGTCATCTAGTTATCGATTCCTCCTCTTCATCCTCATGAAGTCTAAAGGAGTGATAGGGACCCAAGAATGTGCTAACTTTTTTGCTATGGGTTTTTCTTATAGTTTATTATGTTATATGTTATGTTATAGAGATAAGAAATGTAAAAAGTACATTTGTTGGAATATATAATTCTGCCCATACTTCTAGTGCCTTGAGACATCACTTTGTATACAGAAATACCTATCTTATGTAAACAATCTTTTGTCTTGGAATTTGATATGTAACATTTTCAATAAAAATTATTGGAAAAGAAAAGAAAATAGTGCCACTGGCCCATGCTCTGCCCATTCCACAGGTTCCTTCTGCCTATGTTAACTACTTGCTTACTGGGCACTTAAACCCCCCTCCTGCCCAGACCAATTTTCAGCTTTCAGCGCTGATGCACTTTGAATGACAATTGCGCGGTCATACAACACTGTACCCAAATTAAATTTTTATATTTTTTTCCCACAAATAGAGCTTTCTTTTGGTGGTATTTGATCAACTCTGCAGTTTTTATTTTTTGTAAAAAAAAAAAGAAAAATACAGAATTTAAAAAATATATATATATTTTTTTTATATTTTGTTATAAAATTTTGCAAACAAGCAATTTTTCTCCTTCATTGATTTACGCAGATGAGGCTGCACTGATGGGCACTGATGGACTGCACTGATGGGCACCGATGGGCTGCACTGATGGGCACCGATGGGCTGCATTGATGGGCACCGATAAGACGGCACTGGTGGGCGGCACTGGTGGGCACTGGTGGGCACTGAGAGGTGTCACTGAGAGGTGGCACTGATGGGTGGCACTGAAGGGCATTGATAGGTGGCACTGGTGGGCACTGAGAAGTGGCACTAATAGGTGGCATTGATAGGTGGCACTGATAGCTGGCAGTGATTGGCACTGATGAGTGGCAGTGATGGGCACTGATGGGTGGCAGTGATGGGCACTGATTGGTGGCAATAATGGGCACTGATCGGCACTGGTAAGTTACACTGATAGGCAGCACTGCTAGGTGGCACTGATGAGGCACTGATTGGCACCACTGGTGGGCATTGATAGGTGGCACTTGTGGGCATTGATAGGTGGCACTTGTGGGCATTGATAGGTGGCACTGGTGGGCACTGTGGACATTGGCAGGTGGCAATGACAGGTGGCACTAGCAGGGGGTATTGATTGTACAATTGAGGCAGAATTGCCTCTTCCTCTTCGGGACCGATGTCCCTTACACATAAGCCGGTGATTGGCTTTTTTTTTCTCCTCACGCTGTCACCTAGACACGACCTTTATGTTCGCTTCCACTAGGAAAATATTGAGAATGCCTTTAAATGCAGTGGATAGAGCTGATTGCCAAGTCTCCAGGCTCCATTGGATTTGGAGGTCTTCCTCCCAGGCTAACATATATGGAGATTTTGCTGAAGGCTGACCACACTGCTCCATGGCTTGACCACACCAATGTTCATATGATGAGAATTTGGGGGGGTTGGGTTTATCTATCCAGATGCTGTGGAGGAAGTGATTGATTTGGTTATACCGGAACCGTTCTGATTGAGGTAGTTTAAGTTTGCTGACGCAGTGGGCTAGGGAGAGGGGGCCACTAGATGTAAAGTAAAGTCCTATCCTTTATGTCCATCCCTGGATGAAATTTCGGGTTACGATACAATTGCGTCAGGGCTTCATCCCTGAGATGAGATTTGGATTTGATTGATCTTAATTTGTCCCACAGTGCGAAGGAGTGGGAGAGCGTGGGGGCCAGGATTGGAGGTCTATTTCTAGAAGGGTTCCAGAGTAGAAAGTCCAGTGTGTAATAAGGCACTGCCTTGCGTTCTATCTGAATCCAGTCTGGTTTTTCCCTATTAGAGTAAATTATAGAGAACTGGGCTAGCCTGGATGCTAGGTAATATCTGTGTAGGTTTGGAAGACCCAGTCTGCCATGTTTACGAGAGTTAAAGGGTCTGTTGTTTTATCCTATATCCTGAACCCCCCAAATAAACTTTAGTATTTTGCTCTGGAAGGACCTAAGGTAGTCCCTCCCCAGTGAGATGGGGAGGGATCGTAAAAGGTAGAGCAAACTAGGGAGCAAAGTAATTTTGACGGCATTTATTCTCCCTATCCATGAATCAGTACATTTTTATAGCACTGATCGCTGTATAATTGTCAATTTTCCCAAAAATGTGTCAAAAGTGTCCGATATGTCCGCAGTCCCGATAAAAATCACAGATCACCGCCATTACTAGTAACAAAATAATAATAATAAAAATGCCATAAATCTATCCCCTATTTTGTAGACGCTATAACTTTTGTACAAACCAATCAATATACGCTTATTGCGATTTTTATTACCAAAAATATGTGGAAGAATAAATATCGACCTAAACAGAGAAAAAAAAATCTTTTTTTTTTTAAATGGGGATATTTATTATAGCAAAAAGTACAAAATATTGTGTTTTTATTTTCAAAATTGTCGCTCTTCTTTTGTTTATAGTGCAAAAAATAAAAACCACAGAGATGATCAAATACCACCAAAAGAAAGCTCTATTTGTGGGAAAAAAAAGCATCAATTTTGTTTGGGTACAGCATTGCATGACCGCACAATTGTCAGTTAAAGCAAGACAGTGCCGTATAGCAAAAAATGGCCTAGTCATTGAGCAGCCAAACCTTCCGGGGCTGAAGTGGTTAAGGATAACAACTTTTAATGCATTGGACTGCACTAATTGTTTAATAAGTGACATTATTTAAACACACAGTGGTGTGTCAAAGGCCTTACAAAGAAATACAGCATGCTCAGAAAAGATAACTCATCCTTTCTCTCCCAGATTATTTGAATGTATTATATTATTTTCATTCATATATAGTTATATAGTTGGTAAGGCTAAAAAATACACCAGTCCATTCAGTTCAACCTGTGGTGTGTGTGTATTCTATTTTATTTTAAAAACCTGTTCTTTTGCAATTGACGTAAGAAACATGCAACATTGTGAGTATATTCTTAATAAAATCTAAATAGAATACATTAGGCTTATTAATGTCTAAACAGTACATCAATAAGCAAAGAAAGTTTATCGCTTTTTCCCCTCATTCATTACTTCAGACACCTACAAAAGCTAGATTTATTATGATTTTCTTCTTTGGATAAATTGATCTGCATTGTGGTTAGCTGAAAAAAAAAAAAAAAAATTACAAGTAAATCTGAAGGAGTGATGCCTTCAATGGGGGGAAGATGGGTGAGAAGGCGCCACTGGCCGTGTATAAGCGTTATATCTGCTCCTTCTCGGCTTGCAGCGCCTCTTACAACAAGAACTGGAAGCTGCAGGCTCATCTCTGCAAACACACCGGGGAGGTGAGACCGGCCGGAACCCTGATCACTGTCAGCGCTGTGCTGCTTCCCCCCGATCGCTGTCAGCGCTGTGCTGCTCCCCCCCTGATCGCTGTCAGCACTGTGCTGCTCGCCCCCTGATCGCTGTCAGCGCTGTGCTCCACTTCCCCCCCTGATCACTGTCAGCGCTGTGCTGCTCCCCCCCCAATCGCTGTCAGCGCTGTGCTGCTCCCCCCCATCGCTGTCAGTGCTGTGCTGCTCCCCCCCTGATCGCTGTCAGTGCTGTGCTGCTCCCCCCCTGATCACTGTCAGCGCTGTGCTCCGCTTCCCCCCCTGATCGCTGTCAGCGCTGTGCTCTACTCCCTCCCCCTGATCACTGTCAGCGCTGTGCTCTGCTCCCCCCCTGATCGCTGTCAGCACTGTGCTGCTCGCCCCCTGATCGCTGTCAGCGCTGTGCTGCTCCCCCCTGATCGCTGTCAGCACTGTGCTGCTCGCCCCTGATCGCTGTCAGCGCTGTGCTCCACTTCCCCCCCTGATCACTGTCAGCGCTGTGCTGCTCCCCCCCCAATCGCTGTCAGCGCTGTGCTGCTCCCCCCCATCGCTGTCAGTGCTGTGCTCTACTCCCTCCCCCTGATCGCTGTCAGCGCTGTGCTCTGCTCCCCCCCTGATCGCTGTCAGCACTGTGCTGCTTCCCCCCGATCGCTGTCAGCGCTGTGCTGCTCCCCCCCTGATCGCTGTCAGCACTGTGCTGCTCGCCCCCTGATCGCTGTCAGCGCTGTGCTCCACTTCCCCCCCTGATCACTGTCAGCGCTGTGCTGCTCCCCCCCAATCGCTGTCAGCGCTGTGCTGCTCCCCCCCATCGCTGTCAGTGCTGTGCTGCTCCCCCCCTGATCGCTGTCAGTGCTGTGCTGCTCCCCCCCTGATCGCTGTCAGCGCTGTGCTCCGCTTCCCCCCCTGATCGCTGTCAGCGCTGTGCTCTACTCCCTCCCCCTGATCGCTGTCAGCGCTGTGCTCTGCTCCCCCCCATCGCTGTCAGTGCTGTCCCCCCCCCGATCGCTGTCAGCGCTGTGCTGCTCCCCCCTGATCGCTGTCAGCGCTGTGCTCTCCCCCCCCCCATCGCTGTCAGCGCTGTGCTCTCCCCCTCCTACTTATAGTAAAACTCCAGTCAAACAGCTAAATGCCCAGTTGAAATACACATATTTTACCTTTATCTCCCAAAGGATTAGGAATTCTGTACAGCCATTGGAGTTATACACATTTTCCACATTGCACAACCAGAAGGGTAACATATTTAAATTCCTAGTTGAACAGTTCGTCTTCTTAGTTTGGCATGCAGCTTCCTATGCCTCACTGCACATAAATCAGCATCATCACGTCTGTCCAGTAAGCAGAGAGCTCACCCAGGAAACAGAAGTAAGAAGGAGTAATGCCCCGTACACACGATCGGAAATTCCGACAAGAAAAGTCCGATGTGAGCTTTTGGTCGGAAATTCCGACTGTGTGTAGGCTCCATCGGACTTTTCCTGTCGGAATTTCCGCCAGCAAAAATTTAAGAGCTGGTTCTCAAATTTTCCGACGGTAGCAATTCCGACGCGCAAAATTCCGATGCATGCTCGGAAACAATTTGACGCATGCTCGGAAGCATTGAACTTAATTTTCTCGGCTGGTCGTAGTGTTGTACGTCACCGCGTTCTTGACGGTCAAAAGTTCAGAGGACTTTTGAGTGACCGTGTGTATGCAAGCCAAGCTTGAGCGGAATTCCATCGGAAAAACCATCCAAGGTTTTTCCGACGGAAAATCCGATCGTGTGTACGTGGCAAAAGAAGACTTGACTTTTACAGGAAAAGCCAAAATTTTAATATAAAGTCACCTGCCTATATAATTAGATCTATGGATCATGATGGATCATGATAGCATGCAGTTTTTGCTGTAAAAACTTCTGTTTATTATTATTATCCAGGTTTGTGACAGGTTTATTTTAAGATATATTTCAATAAGGCACTTAGGGAAACTAGTTGTAACCAAATCATTTGTGTCTGTCATGCTTGGGTTTGCAGAGCAGGAAGGCTGCGGCTCCAATGGTGAGAGACCTGTGGTCCTAATAAATGACAAGAGGAAATTGAGGCTACCTGTGCGTGAGGAAAAATGTCCTTCCTCTATGACATTGATATGTACTGAGAAATTCATGATATCATATCACTATGAGTCAAATATAAGAACAGTTGAAATATAATGCAATGTTGAATTTTCTAATGAAAGATGGAGTGGTTTCTTAATATGGTGGATTAAAGGGCCTAACCTTTTTGATTTTGTGCACTTTCTTTGTGCGAGTGTTTTTGTTGAATGATTTTATGCAGCATTAAGACAATTCTCATTTAAGTTACCTAACTGTTAAATTACATTAAACTTGTTAATGTTTTCAGTAATTCAGCTTTATTTTGACATATGAATCCAATATTACATGTGCTTTTTATCCAGAAACAACTGGAAGCTAACAGCAAGTATATCGTGCCAATGAATTCTTGTCCAGTAGCTAGGGACAAATATATTATTAAAAACATAATTTCTAATACTGCATAAAAGAGATTAACAGGTTGATCCGATATTACACTCATTTCCAGTAAGCTATACCTATGTTATTAAATTCACATGTGTTATGTTGTTTTTACCATTTATGAATAATCTTTTCACGCCTCTTCCAACTTTTCTTTACTAAAGCCATCAAAAGGATCATCAACATATGTCTTTAATATTTATGACATCTAAAGTCGTTTGATGCCAATGCAAAATCACAAAAATGTCCTGAAAAGGTTTTTGCTTTTATTTCAGTATTATTATGAATATTCCTGCTATTTATTTACAAATTCCTAATATAATGTGTAGCACACGGATCCTTTTCCTCCTCTTACCTTCTCAAGCAGGGGGATAAGACACACCATGCCACATGCCCGTGTCCTCTAGATCAGTGGTCCCCAACCTTTTTGGCACCGAGGACCGGTGTTGTGTAATAGAATCGTGCCAAGGCCCGGGGGGGGGGGGGGGGGGACGGGGTTGGGTTATGTAGCTTTTCGCGGGCAGTTTGTCGGGGAAATGGCTAGTGTTAGCACCTCAATCATCACAGAACAATGGCTGATATGGTGTTGGGATGATTGCAGCGCATTATTTCTGTCATTGCATTGTAATATAAAATGAAATAGTTCAAACTCACCATAATGCAGAATCTGCCACCAGATGCGGTTTGTCACTTGCCACGTCGCCTTCCACCAGGTGTGGATTGTTGCTTGCGACGTCACCTGCCACCAGGTGTGGATTGTTGCTTGCCACATCACCTGCCACCAGGTGTGGATTGTTGCTTGCCACATCACCTGCCACCAGGTGTGGATTGTTGCTTGCCACATCACCTGCCACCAGGTGTGGATTGTTGCTTGCCACGTCACCTGCCACCAGGTGTGGATTGCCACGTCACCTGCCACCAGGTGTGGATTGCCACGTCACCTGCCACCAGGTGTGGATTGCCACGTCACCTGCCACCAGGTGTGGATTGCCACCTGCCAGTAGATTTTTTTGTCACCTGCCGTGGTGGCAGCACAGGCAGGTGAGGGAGAACAGCGGTAATGCAGAGCGGGCGGTGAGAGATGATCTCTCTGCTCCCACGCCTCGCTGCAGTATAGCGGCCCCGCTGTGTGGGCGGAAGTGCCGCGTTATGGGCGGGCGCCGAGAGATGATCTCATCTCTCTGCTCCCGCGCCTCACCGTAGTATAGGAGCCCCGCTGTGTGGGCGGAAGTGCCGCTTTCCAGGCGGGCGGCGAGAGATGATCTCATCTCTCTGCTCCCGCGCCTCACCGCAGTAGGAGCCCCGCTGTGTGGGCGGAAGTGCCGTGATCCGGGCGGGCGGTGAGAGATGTCATCTCTCTGCTTGCCCGCTGCCGCACCTCACACAGTGCAGCCTTCGCGGCCCATCTGCAAATAGGCCACGGCCCGGCAGTGGGCCGCGGACCGGGGGTTGGGGAACCCTGCTCTAGATTATAAAGGTCAGGCGGTGTTACATACTTGGGTCCCGCAGCGAGTTGCTTCCTACTTCTGGTTCTCCCCTCTATGTTTATAGAGGCAAGTCTTTATCTTTCCCAAATTAGGTCAATGTCCACACAACATATCAACTCCAACTTGAGTTTATTTTATCTTGCTTTCAGGAACCAGAGAATTGAAGTGAGAGAAGGTTAGCAGATAGAAGTGGATTCAGGCACACTCTTGGCTTCGTCACCACTCGGTCCCGAGTGGGTACAGCTCACCCGGATAGTCACTCAGCAGCACTAGCAGCCGGCGTGATGCTGGAACAATGACTCAGTCCCCTCCAAGGACCAAGTCAAGGAGATCCCTCCTGAACTTTCAACACTCCACAGAGGCAGTCTGCGAAGTGAGGAATCCTTCCCTCCGACAGGTCACCAGGCCTTTCCCAAGTCAGCAATACTTTATTACTCGCCCTCTTGTTATGGGATCGATCCTCCCCTGGCTTCTTCTGTGTCAGAGCGGTCACCCTCACGCGGGTTCCCTGGGACTCCTCTTCGGTTGTAGACCCAGCAAAAGGTACTGGGCCTACCTGGAACTTTATGGCCTCGGGCTGGAGGTGCCCGAGACTCCTCGATCAAGATGGGTAGCTCCCTCCGGGCAGTGGGCCCCGGGAATTGGACTCCCGTGTAATGGCGTCTGCCCCTTATATATCCTCTCCCGGCATGCACAGCAGGCCAGAACCGCCCACCAACGGCAGCCGAGAGAGGACATCCAATACCTACTCCATCACCTGTGGTTCAACCCCGGGTATTGGTGACACCACCTATACGCCCAAAGGGGAACTACACGCAAGGTGACACAGCAGTAAGGCAGAGTCCAACTATTGCTCTGGTCACCCCTAAATTTAGGTATAGCAGGGTTAAATTTGGGGACCCCGCTACAAATGTTTTTATATTCCTAATTTAATACTTGTTATACTTTAGAGTTCTGTATAATCGTAGTTTCTCCTTTACAGCACTGGAGTAGCACTAGGACAACAGTATTACTGCACTAGGTAATTGTTGTGTCCTCACCCACCAATTCAGATGGTTGCTTAGGATTAAGACTTCACTAAATATTGCCTCATATTGGTCTTCAAAAGATGGAGACACTGTTCCATTAACCACTTCCCTACCCAGCCATAGTCAAATGACGTCCACAGATGGGATCTCCCATCCTGGGTGGACGTCATATGATGTCCTCGGCTTTGTAGGGGGATATCTGAATAATGCCTGCAGCTAGAGGCATCATTCGGATATCCTTTTGTTGTGCCAGTGTTTCTGTGCACCATAAGAATGATCTTAGCGGTGGTTCCGCCGCTTGATCGTTCTTATAGGCGGCGGGAGGGGACATCCCCCCCCTCCCGCCGCCATCCGGTGCTTCTCCGGGCTCTCCCGTGCCATCGGGGACCCGGAGAGAATCGTCCGCGCCGGTGGTGGGTCACGTGATGAGCATAGGGATGACTGGTGACCAGATGGTCACCAGTCATCTCTATGACCGTCGGAGGCCCGGGCGCGATGTGATGACGTCACGCCCGGATCCTCAGATGTAAACAAAGCCGGCATTGCGGCTAGTAAACATGAGATCAGTGAAATTTTTTTCACAATCTCATGCTTTTCAGCCTGGAGGAGAGATGTGGGGTCTTATTGACCCTGCATCTCTCCATAAAGAGGACCTGTCACACACATTCCTATTACAAGGGATGTTTACATTCCTTGTAATAGGAATAAAAGTGATCAAGAAAAAAAAAAGTAAAATAAGTGTAAAAATAAAAAAAATAAGTAAAATAAAATAAATAAATAATAAAAATTAAAAATTAAAACGCCCCTGTCCCCGGTAGCTCGCGATCAGAAGCGAACGCACACGTAAGTCCCGCCCACGTATGTAAACGCCGTTCAAACCACATATGTGAGGTATCGCCGCGTGCGTTAGAGCGCGTGCAGCAATTCTAGCACCAAACCTCCTCTGTAACTCTCACCTGGTAACCTGTAAAAAAAATTAAAGCATTGCCTATGGAGATTTTTAAGTACTGAAGTTTGGCGCCATTCCATGAGTGTGCGCAATTTTAAAGCATGACATGTTAGGTATCTATTTACTCGGCGTAACATCATCTTTCATATTTTCCCCAAAAATTGGGCTAACTTTACTGTTTTGTTATTTTTTAATTCATGAAACCATTTTTTTCCCCAAAAAAGGCGTTTTAAAAAATTATTGGGCAAATACCGTGCAAGAAAAAAAGTTGCAATGACCGGCATTTTATTCCCTAGGGTGTCTGCTAAAAAAACATATATAATGTTTGGGGGTTCTGAGTAATTTTCTAGCAAAAGAATGATGATTTGTACATGTAGGAGAGAAGTGCCAAAATAGGCCCGGTATTGAGGTGGTAAAAAAAAAGCCAGGGGTTGAAGTGGTTAATCCCAAACTCTTATGCCGCGTACACACGACCGTTATTCATGTCATGGAAAAAAACGTTGTTTTTCTCAAGGTGATTTTTCCTGTTTCCTCTCAAGCCTGCCTTGCATACACACATTCATGAAAAAAAAAACGCTCGAACAAAGCACGGTGACGTACAACACGTACGACGGCACTATAAAGGGGAAGTTCAATTCGAATGGTGCCACCCTTTGGGACGCTTTTGCTGATCCTCGTGTTAATAAAGTTTGGTGAGAGACGATTCGCGCTTTTCAGTCTTCGTGCTTTTTAGTCCGTTACAGCGTGACGAATGTGCTATCTACATTACGAACGCTAGTTTTACCAGAACGAGCGCTCTCGTCTCATACTTGATTCTGATCATGCTCGTTTTTTCCCCCTGGTAAAAGCATACACACGACAGTTTTTCACGACGTTAAAAAGAATGACGTGAAAAACGACAAGAAAAAATAGAGCAGGCTCTAAAAAAAATTCTGCCATTTTTCTCGTCGAGAAAAATGCTCTGGAGCATGCACACAACCGTTTTTCACGACCATTTTTTCATGAAGTAAAAAAGGTATTTCAGGGAATTAACTAAGTTTCTTGTGCCATTTTAATGGTGAAAGAAACTGCCTGGAGTGAGGTTTACCGCATTAACTAAGCAGATGGCATTTTTCTCGTCATGAAAAATGGTTGTGTGTACACGGCATTAGTGTTTTTTTGGCTCCATAGAAATTCCATAAACATTGGTCAGAACGTTGATAAAATTCTGTTACGCATTACTGTCATGATAGTACCCTACAGTTTCAGGCAATTTTCCTCCAATCTATGGTTCCATGCAGCAATATGCAGAGAGTGCAAAACCTGGTGCAGCTGTGCATGTTAGACAATCAGCTTCTAAGGCCTGGTTCACACCTATGCATTTTTTCGTGCGTTTTCAGTTTTGCAGAAACACACTACAGACCATTTAACATGGTTTCCTATAGGTCAAGTTCACTTCTGGGCATTTCATGGAAAGGCCAGGGACTTTTTTCTGTTTTTTGGTTCCATAGACTTTAATTGATCAAAAACGTGTATTGAAAAGCGCAAAATGCACATGGAATATGCAAACTGAAATCTGCATAGATGTGAAGCAGAGCTAACTTTAGCTTGTTCAATTAAAGGGGTTGTAAAGGTTCGTTTTTTATTTTCTAAATAGGTTCCTTTAAGCTAGTCCCATTGTTGGTTCACTTACCTTTTCCTTTCATTTACCTTCTAAATGTTTTTTTTTCTTTGTCTGAATTTCTCACTTCCTGTTTCTCCTCAGTAAACTTCACACCATCATCCGAGTGGTGTGGAGTCAGCCAGAACAGCTTACTGAACAGCTTACTGAGGAGGAACAGGAAGTGAGAAATTCAGACAAAGAAAACAAAGAAAACAAATATTTAGAAGGGAAATCAAAAGAAAAGGTAAGTGAACCAACAATGCACTCGCTTAAAGGAACCTATTTAGAAAATAAAAAACGAACCTTTACAACCCCTTTAAGCTTCGACAAAAAAAATATGGAAGCTGGTTGGTTTCTATGAAAGCTGCACCCGATTTTGCACTTTCCCGTTTTAGCAAATCAACCCCATAGTGTTAGAGGGCCAATAGAAAATGTGGTAAATTTGGGGGCAGTGGTCACCTGTAGCTGCTGTTCCATCCATAGTAAACTGTTTTGTTTGTTTTTTTGGCTGCAAGGCTTCCCGTTTTTTTTTTTTTATGGGAGTGGGTGTTATTTTTAAGTTTTCTTTTATTGGGTTATATTGGTGTTTATTTTATGTTGATTTAGGGCTTGGGGTACTCAAAAAACAGCATTCACTTTTTGCTAACCTAAAGAAAGTACACAAGTTTCTGATTCTTCAGTAAGGTACACAGGAAAACACTTTAATTGCCAGCACTCCAGGTCAGAGATACTTTTCTTCAGCAATAAGTTATTGCCGTGATGCTGAAAGAAAAAAAAAAGCGTGCAAACAGTGTGCACCTAAACCACCTCATATTTTGGCACTCACATTCACCATTCTCTATAGTAAAATTAAATTAGGCACACAACTGTTAGACCTATTATCTGTAATTAAAACTGTCCTGTTGCTGGCCAGTTTTCACTGCTGTATCATCTTCTACATCTTGTAGTAAACCACGTGTCTGTTTTTTTTTTCGTCTCTAGTAACTTTCAGCCAATTCTCCCTTATGCTGTCCAGTTTTACACTGCTATATTCTCTTTGGTCTATTAGATCTTGTAATAATACACCTGTCTATGCTTTTTGTCTTTAGTACATTTGTGCCTAGTCTTGCTAATTTAAGCTGTCTTGCTGATGGCCAATTTACACTGCTATATCATCTGCAGCCTCTTAAAGAATATGTAAACCTAACATTTCATATTCCTGATATGTGCCTGCTATATCATGTACTTGTATGACATAATATCCTGTTTTATTTGTATTGCTTCCTTTGTGTGAAATACCTGGTGTTCCTGTCAGTCCCTCTTCTTTTTTTAACTGACCACACTAGGCATGAGAGCATAGTGTGATCAGTTTCCTTGCTGTGCTGGGAGCTCATCCATTCATCAGGCGTGTGCCCCTGTACAGCTATTCATTGGCAATATTAGTTAGCTGCTGCTTTTCATCCCCCAACACTTATACAGCTGAAAACAAACTTATATTTTACCTTTCATTTCTATTTTGAATTGAATCTGTTGTTTTACAAGGTGAGGTTTACAAAGAATTTAATTCTTAATGATAATTGGACAGAAATTGGCAGGTAGCAAGACAGTTATTCATCAGTGAGCCTCAGCAAACCACTGGTCAATTTCTATCTGTCAAAAGCAGGCCTAGCACCGCTTGATAAAAATGATGTATTGTTGATAAAACCTGCTGGGGGAAAAATTTGTTTTTTACTACACTAAATCAGATTAGGATTTTGCTTATGTATGTAAGCCAAGTTAATTGTAACATCAAAAAAAAATTATATCCACAACCAAATGTAAAAGAATTTGTGTACAATGTCACCATCAAAGCTGCATGAAAAGGATCCTCTACCCACTGTACAGTATTTATTTTTTTGATCAATAGATTTTTATTGAAAGTTTATCAATAATATCAACATGAAGTAGCCATTACAACATACAAACATATACTGTACATAACAGATTCTGTCGAGTAATATCGGATACATTTGTTTGGTACCTATATATATATACCTATATGCGAGGTAATACAACAGCATCATAACAGGTATTATTATCTTAATGCCAGTTATTCGGCTACTTTAGGTGTAGTAGAGGTATTAGAGGCGTCTACCCTCCCGGACACCCCCATGGGTGCAATACTGTGTCCGGGTTGGAGATATCCTCCCTCCTGTCATATTATCTAACGTAACAAAGCAACTACAAAGTGAAAAAGGTCAATCAGCATAGTTAGGAACATAAAGCCTTGACAATACCTTGGGAGCTAGTCCATCTTAACCATGGTTGCCACATTTTATAACTGGGGTCCTTATTGTTATGTCGAAGAGCTAGTGTTGATTCATAGATAAAGTGTATTTGGGTTGATTCTACTACCTCTCTTAGTGTAGGTGGGTCAGGATTCCTCCACTTCCTCGTGATACTGAGTCTAGCGGATAACAGAACATGTGTAATGACGTTTCTGATCGGGTTTGGGAAACTATCTATATCTAGAGAAAATAGTGCCAGTGATGGGTTCAGAGGTATTATTGTGTTGGTAATTGCAGAAAGTAGTTGGAAAGTTGTTTTCCAGTAGTGTGTTATTTTAGGGCATGTCCAAAATATGTGAAACATATCTCCTTTTTGTCCACACAGTCTCCAGCATTTGTTGTCTAGTTTGGTGTTATACTTATGTAGCAGGGGTCCCAAATTTAGGGATTGCTATGCCAAATTTAAGGGTAATTCGAGTGGTAGTTGGCTCGAAACTTTCAATTTTGCTGGACTCTGCCTTGCTGCTGTTTTGCCTGGTGTTCAGTTCCCCTTAGAAGTATGGGTGGAGCTGTCACTTATGCTCGGGGTTGAACCGCAGGTAATGGGGCAGTGATTTGGTGTTCCCTCTCGGCAGCCGTACGGTGGGTGTGGTCTACCTGCTGTGCATGCTGGGAGAGGATACAAAATGGGCACATGCTGCCTGGGAGGGGTCTGTCTGTTTCTTTCTTGGTTCCAGAGTAGGAGTCCGGGTGTGTGGCACGTGGCCCTCCAGGCCATGGGGCCACATGCATTTCAGTCCCAGGCATCTTTAGTCCTGGGACTGCAACTTCAGCCCTGGGCCCAGCACCTTTAGCTGGAGCCCACTTCGGGAGGAGGAATCCCAGGGTGCCGCCTTGCGAGGGGACCCATTTCTAGAAGAGGAGGCTGGGGGAGGACCGTTCCGAAGGACTGGTGAGAGATCACAGTGAAGGAAGGGGCCCAGTAACTCTCTGGAGGGATGTCATCCATCCGGAAAAGGGAATTTAAACAACAGGACCCGTAGGAGGTTTGGGACACTATAGATCCTGTGGCAGAGGATCTCCTGAACGCATCCATTGGGGAATCTAATAAACTGTTCGAGTTACACGCCGGCTGCTAGTGCCTTCGGGTGACTATCCGGGTGAGCTATAACCACTCGGGATCGAGTGGCGAAGAAACAAGAGTGCCTGAACTGATCTGTCTTCCTAACACCTTTCTCTTCTCCTCATTTTGTGGATGTTTGTGCATAAAGAAATAAACTCTATGTTGGAGTTGACGCTGGTGTGGACCATGGAGTTACTTGGGGTATAGAGACTTTTGTCCTTACATTATAGGGACAGAAGCCAACTCTGAGGGGAGTCTCGCTGCAAAGACCCGTAAGTAAAACAAGTGTGCTTAACCTCTGCAAACCAGGGGGTACGGGCATGGTGGAGACTGTGCGCCTTCCTCTCCAGTGAACGAGCCAAAGAGTGGTGAAGGAGGGTGGCATTGTTGCTACATTTAGATATTCTATCGGGAGTGAGGTACCAACGTTGTGTTAGTTTGATGGAAAATTCCCATAGGGTGGAACAACATGTGGCTTTATATGTGGCGTTGCAGGCTTTTTCCCATTGTAACAGGGCGTGTTGAAAAAGGTCCAAGCCAGTCGGAGTATGTTATATGACCATGATGGGAGCTTTATTTATTTTTTGGACACATGTATTGGTACATGTCCTCTATAGTTGTGCCAAGGTTCCCATGGCATTTCTGACAGCTTACCTTGACTTTAGCTTTTTTACTATCCCCTAAAATGACAAGAATTTGCAAACAGGATTCACCTTCTATAAACTAACCTGGAAAGTTTCACTCATCCTGAATCAGCCGAACTGACATGCTATAAATGATAAAAAAAAGTGACAACTACTTTATTTTACAAAAAGGCAAATGTTCATGATATCAAGTGACATAGCAAACTAAACACAATTTGGTTTTTGGTTTACAGCTACTTAAAAGGGTTGCAAACCTCCGTGTTTTTTAACCTTAATGCATCCTATGCATTAAGGTGAAAAAACACCTTGCAGTGTCCGGCCCCCCAGCCCCCCCATTTTACTTACCTGAGCCCCGAATTTCCGTGGGAGCGATCCCGTGTCACTCTCTCCACGGGTTCTCAGCTCTTCATTGGATAGATTGATAGCAGCGCAGCCATTGGCTCCTGCTGCTGTCAATCAAATCCAATGACATGGGCGACGGGAGTGGGGCCGAGTCATACACTGTAATATAAACATGGAATTAAGAATATGTATGATTATCTGTATGACTATTTTAAATAATGCTGAGAAACTTATGAAAAAATAAAAAATTTATAAAATACACTCGGCGTTGTCATGACCTTGCAGTAATACTTTCATGACCTGTCTGTCTCTTACCTGGTCTGTGTATCAGCCTTAGGGCTTGCTCTCACACCTGCATGGTTAAGTAATCTTCTCTCAGTGTGGCTCCACCACAGCCTCAACAGGAACCACTATTTAACACTGTGTTCTCCAAGCCTGCCTTGCCGTGCAATATTGTGTGTTTGGTTTCCTGTTTCCTGCTTGCCTTGTGCTCTACATTTGTCTCTGTTACCGATCTTGGCGTGTTCCCGACCATCCCCGCCTGCTTGTGACCCTGACATTTGGCTCGTTTCTCGACCATCCCTGCCTGCTTGTGACCCTTGACCTTTGGCTTGTTCACCGTTTATCCTTGTCTGCTAGTCGCCCCGACCTGTAGCTTCCTCCTATAGCCTACCGTGGGCGTGAGCTGGGAGACCCTGGGGCCCGCGACCTGGAGTCAGCTGCAGCGTAGTCCATCCTCACCACTAGAGGCTCTGGTGAACACCTGCTGGCTCTTAGACTAAATTTGTCCATCCGCATTATAGAGCATTAATGGAGGAATACTACAAGCTGAAGACAAACTCCAGCTCACACTCCATACATCTACAGGACAGCTTGTTCTGTTGAAGAACAAAAGACTTACTAGACAGGTCACCAGGGCTAAATAGAAGAAAGAAAAACTAAAAAAAGAAAACAAAATCAGCTAGCACATGTAAGAATTGGTAAGCTGCAATATAATAAATGTTTGCTTTTGGATTTAATACCTTTAAGGGTGTATGTGGAAGGGCTTTGAACTTGTGTTGATGGCAGATTGACATCAGTTTGAGATGCTTCTACAATCATTCAGTGTTTAAAAGTTGGTTTAACCTGCAATTGACCTCCTTCTGACTAGGGACGTGCGGTGAGGTCAGTGGCTGGTGAGGCACTGGCTAGTATCAGAGCCAGATACACACAGGTTACATACACCGCAAATGTTAGAGCGAGAGCAAAAACTCTAGCACTAGACCTCCTCTGTACCTTTAAACATGTAACCTGTAAATTTTTTTAAAGCATCGCCTATGGAGATTTTTAAGTACTGAAGTTTGGCGCCATTCCACAAGTGTGCACAATTTTAAAGCGTGACATGTCGGGTATCTATTTACTCAGCGTAACATCATCTTTCACATTATACAACAAATCAGGCTAACTTTAGTGTTATTTTTTTTTTTTTAACCACTTCCCGCCAGTTATGCTGACTGGACGTCATATGACGTCCAGAAGGATAACATGCTGGCACGCGCCCATGGGGGCACGCAACGTGGCGATCAGTGGTGCTGTGTGTCAGTCTGACACACTGCATCTCCGATCGTGGTAAGGAGCCTCTGTTTTAATTTGTGCACCCATATATCTTTACATAAAATGCCTTATTTGCAAAGCTTGCCACCCCCTCAGTCCTGTGTCCCCAATTGTTTGTATAGCTGGCATAGTTTTAGGGATATCTTCAGAAACGTAGTTTAAATGTGTTTCAGCTATAAAGGATTTGAACTGGGGATCTTGCAAGAGCTGCAGAGAGAGAGAGAGAGGCACTTTGTCATTTGTAATACTGGGGGTTATTTACTAAAACCAGTACAAAATCTGGTGCAACTCTGCACATAAACCTGTAGCTTCCATGTTTTATTGCCAAAGCTTAATTGAACAAGCTGAAGTTAGAAGGTCATCAGCTACCATGCACAACTGCACCAGATTCCTAAAGTTTTAGAAAATCTCCCCCACTGTATTTCTACAGTGGTCCCTATTAAATTATATTTTTTAATTTCTGTGGCAAGGTTTTTGTGGATCCATTGTAGAGATGAAAGAGGAAACGGTGAGGTGTTCAACATTCTCCCAGCTTTTGAAGGATGACTGTTTACATCTGTCCAGATCCCTGGTTAGGTGTACTGCTTGGTGATATCTCACCATATCGGGGAAGTGTTCCCCACCTTTAATTTTTAGGAGGTAGAGTAGAGAATGTGCAACTAAGTGGGAGGAATTACAATTGAGAGGGTTTGTAGTAGGTATAATAGGTAAAGTAGGATGATAATTTTTAGGATATTTGTAAAGTAAGACTATTTTATATGTGTCTGAATGCCATATTTTAAGAACTTGTCTTACTGACATTAGAAGGGGAGGGAAATTATCATTTAAATCACCATCACCATGCTGGGATGATATAAACTCCCACGTGCATCAATTTCCCTGTCACTTTCCTAAAAGGTTGGCTGTGATAGTGGAATAATGGTGCTAAGGTATGGTTATATTTCATATTTAGAGTGGTTGACAATGACATATTTTAAAATTCTATTTCTGCAAATTTTCAAGGTAGCATTGTAAGAAAACAATTTGGAGCCCTTTGTGGAGATTAAGGAAAAAAAAAATCTTGTCTAAAAAGTATGCTGTGCTAACGTCAGACGTTTAAAAAAGAGCATAAATAAATTCACGGTAAGCAAAACTTTATGTTTTTTGGTCTCCTAACATCCTAACACCAGAATATTAAAATGGGAAAACAAAGAATTGTTTTTGCCTGAAGGAGAATAATACAGAATGTCCTAATGTGCAAATGGAAAGATAACAAAAAAGAACATTTTTTCTAGTGATTTTACTATTTCTTAAGCAAAGAAGGCCTTTAATAGAGATTAAAGTAGTTTTAAATCGTACTTTACTGCTGATATTGGTTGGATGTAAAGCGCAAAAAGCCAGCATTTAGGCCCCTTTCACACTGGGGCGTTTTTCAGGCGTTTTGTTGCTAAAAATAGCGCCTGAAAAACGCCTGAAAAAATCCTGCCCTGCAGTCTTCAATGTGAAAGCCCGAAGGCTTTCACACTGAAGCGGTGCCCTAGCAGGACTGCTCCAAAAGTTCTGCTAGCCGCATCTTTGGAGCGGTGAAGGAGCGGTGTGTTTACCGCTCCTTTACCGCTGCCGCCCATTGAAATCAATGGGACAGCGCGGCTATACCGCCCGCAAAGCGCTGCTTCAGCAGCGCATTGCGGGCGGTTTTAACCCTTTCTCGGCTGCTAGCGGGGGTTTAAACCGCACCGCTAGTGGCCGAATATTGTGACAAAAATTACAGTATAGCGGCGCTAAAAATAGCGTCGCTATACCGCCAGCACACCTCCCCGCCCCAGTGTGAAAGGGGCCTTAGTGAATCTCATTTGCTTCAATTTTTCCAAATGTTAGATGACACAGTAGACCTAAATTTATTTTGAGATTGTACCCCAATTATCCCTTTTTGGCATTTGGATCTAGTGTTAAACACAGGCAGACATGTTAAATATGACACATTTGTTAGTTACTGAAGTGGATCTAGCTTCATCTTCAGCTTCCAATTCCTTGTCAGGTTTTCCCAATGGCAATATATCCCCCCCACCTACACATATGAAAACAGAAACAGATGGTTTTCTTCAAGTCTGGGGCTTTTACAGCTTTCAGAGATGGGAAGGTGTTTATGGCTGTGACATAACCCATCATCACAGCAATGTTTTACAACTCAGGTCAGAAAGGTCTGGTGGATCACAGTGTGGTAATGTTTCTGGATGGAAAATCTAATATAACAATAGAATGGGTATGCTGAGGTAAAAAAATTAGGAAAAATGCTTTCTTTCTAGACATAGAAAATAAGTTAGCAGCTCTGTCTCACTACAGTTTTTCCTGACCTTTAGTCTTTTCAGTCATAAAAAGTCACAGTTTGCAGAACTAAGGTTAAGTCAGAGAATAATGGATCTTTTTATTTTTTAAGTTAATCATCCAAGATGACTTGTTTTGTGTCAAGGACACAGGCGAAGGGAGCATGGTAAATCAAAATCTATCCTTTCCACAGATTGACCCTAATGTCGCGTACACACGGTTGGAATTTCCGACAACAAATGTTCAATGTGAGCTTGTTGTCATAAAATCCGACCGTGTGTATGCTCCATCAGACATTTGCTGTCGGAATTTCCGACAACAAAAATTTGAGAGCTGGTTCTCAAAATCTCTGAAAAACAAAAGTCATTGTCGGAAATTCCGACCGTGTGTACACAATTCAACGCACAAAAATTCTACGCATGTTTGGAATCAATTCGACGCATGCTCGGAATCATTGAACTTCATTTTTCTCAGCTTGTCGTAGTTTTGTACGTCACCGCATTCTTGACGTTCGCAATTTCCACCAACATTTGTGTGACCGTGTGTATGCAAGACAAGTTTGAGCGAACATCCGTCTGGAAAAAATCCACGGTTTTGTTGTCCGAATGTCCGATCCTGTGTACGTGGCATAAGAGTCTCTATTTGCTTACCGTTTTCCATGGGTATAATGTCAAGGACTTTGGCATTGTATTGATCCTAATAGAATGTACTGTAAAAGTCCAATTCCAAATTCTTACCAAAAGTTTAAATAAAAAGCAACTCTGGCTGCAAAACATACCTTCTCTCTGGTGCTGTCCCCTACAGACTCCCTTATATGCGTTCCAGTGCCAGTCCTCTTCCAGGTTAAAGTGGTATTAAACCCAAAACCAAAAATATAATAAATTCCAACTTACCAATCTTTAGATGTAGTGGCTGCAGTAGGTTTATTTTTTAGGCTTTTTTCCCTCTGTCTTTCACCTGGTGATCTCGCAAACATATACCTCTTGTATTGGAGTGCCCCTACAGTGAATGAAGGAGCACAGTGGGCACCCTTGGACAACAGCATTGTCAGACTAGGGGGGGGTGTTAAATGTACTAGCACATTTAAATACACCAATCTCAAAGGTAGAACTAAAATATCTTGTACCTTAAAGTTGTTGTAAACCCTCACATGTACCCAGTGAACTGAATAGCCTCAGATGATACACAGAGATTAAACAAATCCTTCTACATAGGATTTACTTGTATATCTGCTGTCTTACCTTTTCTACACCTTTTGAAAAGTGCAGATCATGTTACAAATATTTATTCCTCTTTCAGCAGTACATAGAGAGGGGTGAGGAGACTGGACTTACACTGTGTGAGAGCTGATTGGAGAAAAGGGACACACTCCCTTCACATTGGCAGAGGAACAAAGGAACATGCAGAAAAAGGTTTGACTTCCATTAAATGTCATGTACATTGCCACCATCCCCAATGAATAAACACAAGAGTTTCACCTCAAAAAATTTGGATTTTAAGGGCAATGAAAATACATATAAAAAAAATATATAGAAAAAGTATAGAAAAATATAATTTATTACTAATCCATAAACAACATAGATCACCATAAAATGATAAACACTTAAAAACAAGTTTACATAGATATTACATAGCCATAAAAAACACAGAGAATGATGACTGTATAGAACCCCAAAAATGGAATCCTGGCGATGATGAGACTGCTAAATCCGACGCGTTTCGAAATATGTGAGTATATCAATTCTTCTTCAGGGATAGCAGTATCTCTAAAATTGCAAAATACATCATAAGTTCAATATATGGCATGCCAGATCATTGCAACACATTCAATATACATAATGAATGACCAAAGGAAAAACCAAAAACAGAAAACAACAAAAAACAAAAAAACTTACATATATGTGCATCCTTAAAGAGGGAACAAACCAGTCCCCCAAGTATTCCAGACTCCCACAGAGTGGTCCACCAATCCTATTGCAGCATGAAGGAGCCCAAGAACCGAAAGGTTAACTTGCACTGCGAAACAAAAAGAATCCATGCAAACTCCTCAACCAAAGAAAGGGGAGGGAGAAAGGGACAAAACCTATGGAGGAAGAGAATAACGGAATAAATGTCTGTATAGTCAAAAGACCCCCTCAAAAAATCCCTCAAAAAACTTTCATTAGAGGGAGGGGGGGGGGGGTTTGGGTTGAGGAATTAATAAAAAACCTGCCTATATTATATTCCATGATACTTACCCTGGTCCTTGAGAACCTCAACAAGCACAACAAGCCAAAAGCGTGGAGGAACAAGAGTGTCGTGAGATGGTTAGACAATAGACGGATCCAGAAGGATCCACAAAAACCTCAAAAGAGGAAAGGGGGGAGAGACCTAGAAAAGAGAGGGATAGAGATAAACACCAAAATAACCCCCTCAAAACACTGAGAAGGGTAATGGATAAAAGGCTAGAAAAGAGAGGGATAGAGATAAACACCAAAATAACCCCCTCAAAACACTGAGAAGGGTAAGGGATACAAGGCTATCTCTCTACATATGTAGCGGGTACTTGAATTTAAGGGAGGCATCTGGGTGGTAGTGTAACCCAGATGCACAGATTTCCAAGTTATCCGAGACCCTTTTCTGGTTCTTGGAGGACTCTGGTGGTGTGAGGTTCCTTGGGGCCCACAGGTGGCACTGTTGCCCTGGGCCGGGGCTGAGCTCACACCGCAAGACTGTACCTTTTTGTCCTCCCCTGGAGCTGGTACAGCGGGGCGGGGAACCCGCTGTGACGCAAAGGTGCCCTTGACCTGGCCGGAGCGAGGATGGAGTCCATCCCAGGCACCTTTAGCCTGGGGTGAGGTACTATGGTGGAGGCCTGGGGCTCAGTACCTTCGACTGAGTTCCACGAGGGTGGAGAAATCCGAGGGGGGCCCTAATTCCTTGGGTGCCCGTGTCTGAGTTTGTGAGGACTGGTGTGCGGAACTTCTCTGGAGAGTCCGGCGCAGCATCGCTGGTGATAGAGAGGCCTACTGTTTCTCCCTTGGATGGATCTCCTTCCCCTGACAGGGGCCGTGCTAGCGAAGGTAATTCACGTTCTACCTCACATAGTCAGTGGCAGTGACTATCCGCCACTGGTGATATCACAGTGGTTAGCATCAGAAGGGAAAGGATTGTGCGTCGATCTATCCCCCATTATATACTCAGTAGAAGAAACTGTTTATTGTTTGGCAAGAAGAATAAAACTGAGTTGGACCTATTCACTGTGTGGAACTCTGGTTACTAGGAGCAAAGGAGTCAGGAACGAAGTACTGGACTTGACTCTAGGACACCTGCACAATGCCCAATCTTCTGGCCTTCACCTCTTAGTTATGGAGGACATGGGCCGTGGTGTATCTCATCTCTCCCTCCCAGGGACCACTAGACAACAGCCACATAACCGATAAAGCAAGAGAGAGAGAGAGAGGTCGCTACACGTGGGGGCTCGTCCGGGATGTGTATGGTGTCTGAATTTGAACTTTGCTGTCCTATGGAGTTCCTGAGTAGGTCGGCCATATTGGCCAACGCGCCACGAGGCAACCCATAGCTGCGTAGTTCGTGGGCGGGGAAAGAGAAAAGCCAGAGAACAAGTGCAGAAGGTGGGGGGAGTCTGGCCATGTCGACGTACGCACGTGGAGATTCCGGCGCGAGTGGGTCAGTGCGCAATGGAGCAGCGAAGAGAGAAGATGACTTCAACCACTCCATGGATTTCAGCTTCTTCTTGCATGGACATGACTTCTCTGGCTGCTCCGCTTATGGATACAGGGATAAGACTAAGGCCCCGGGGGCGATTGGCTCTGTACACCTGCAGAGACATGGAGGCCCTCGGTGTGATCTGTCCCGGCTGTTCGGGACTGGTGGTCCAGCTGAAGCCATTCGGGCGATGTGAGGTCTGCAAGGAGTTTTTCTTCGAGGTGGAACCATCCACAGAAAAGCCTCGGGCTTTCCACCTCAACTACCTCACATGGACTGCCACTCCCGAAGAAGAGATCGATGCTGGTGCGTTCCCCGTGTGCACTGATCCGGGCAAAGTGACTGCCCAAGCGGAGATGAAAAGAGAAAAATCCGAGGATGCTGCCTCTGTCACCAGCAGCTCCCTGCTCCGACCACCGAAGAGGAAAGTCGGCCTAGTGGTGGCCTTGTGTGGTCGTGGAAGAGCTTCGCCCCGCCGCTTGCCTGGCCTGGATGGATCCGGTAGGAAGAGTCCTGGACATCCCTGTTCTTCTGAAGGCCCAGGTGAGCTATGGGTTGGGACTGTCTGTGTGGTTACAAGTGGCGGAAGCCCACAGTCGGTAGAGGCTGTCAAGGGGGATAGTTCCGTGACTAGGAACTATCTGCCCGCTGAATGCTACGACACCTCTGACCTGGATTCATTGTCTGACAATGGCGATGATGGGGAGATAGTCGAAATCTTCCACCAGAAGGGATGGGACAAGATGAAGCTACCCTCGTCCCGTGTCATCAGGGACCTGCCCATGTCTACTGGAGATAGTACACCTCGGGTGGAGGCCTCGGCGCCTAGGAAAGAATCTGGTCCCCTGTCCGAAGTTCCTCTTCTGGACTCAACATCCATTTCACTTGTTCCTGTTGCCGGAGTGCAACGCCAGTCATTGCGGGCTCCTAGGCCCAGATCTATTGAGGTGGTGAACGCACCTCGTCACCCAGAAGCGATTGTTCGGCCTGGAAAAGGAGACCGGGCCACCATGCCACCTTTATCAAGGCTGCAGCGGCTCTTCGGCCAGAAGGTTGCCCAGGAGTATGGGTGGGAATACCCGTACCTGCCTCGAGAACTGCTTTATGAGGTGGAAGTTTTTCGCCAAAGATGGTATGATATCTTTGTGTGGGACAAACTTAAAGTACCGCAAGCGCGGCGATACCTTTCTTGTTCACCAACGGTCACCAAGAAGTTCCAGGACTGTAAAGCTAAGTGGATGCTGGGAAGGCATATCCATGTGGACAGAGTGGTGATTTGCCGCAAGGAAGGAGGAAATGCTGAGTACCATGTGGAGGTTTTGGACAGACATTTGAAGCCTGTGTTCCTACCGCATCCAAGGTTTTACCTTTAGGAGAAAAAGAAAGACTCCTGTGTGTACTGTTTGCTGTTCATTGCTGAAATTTCCGGGAGTGTTTTCACCGGAACACAGGGACTGTGCCCTAGTGTTTTTTTGCATTTGGGCAGTTCTACTCTTCGGAGAAGTGGGAGCTGTTTTTGTTTTGTTCTCCCTCCTTCTCCTTGCACTTCAGAGAAAACAGTGACTTTGGGGGTTTAGTTAGTGTAGAATCACAGAGAAATGATGAAGAGAAAAGTTAATTTGGAAGTGATGAGTGTCTTGACCGCGGCATTGTCACCAGGTGGCAGTGTTGCGTAGCGATTGTTTGTTTTTTTGACATTATGCAGCACTTATTGGAGTGAATGGGTTTCTTCTCGGATAGACTCATTCATTCCAAGCAAACACATATATGTTGGTAGGATGTATGTTTCTTTTCTTTCCCTCTGCAGGAGACTCGTCTATCAAGGCTGCTGAGAATGGGTGGTCCTTAGATAGCCAGGGGGAGGGAAGAATGTAAATGTGTGAGATATTTACAGTGTTTTAATGAAAAAAGTTTTAAAGTTATATTGTTTTAAGTTTTCCCTTTCCCATTCAGGTCTTGGCACAATTCAGGGCTAAATTGTGTAGTTTGGTTTCTGGGCTGAACTTATGTCACCACCCTTGTGAGATGTGAGTTTGTACCAGACACTGGGGACCATTGTCAAATCACCAGGGGGAGAGTGTAGCGGGTACTTGAATTTAAGGGAGGCATCTGGGTGGTACTGTAACCCAGATGCACAGGTTGCTATGGTATCCGAGACCCTTTTCTGGTTCTTGGAGGGCTCTGGTGGTGTGAGGTTCCTTGCGGCCCACAGGTGGCACTGTTGCCCTGGGCCGGGGCTGAGCTCACACCGCAAGACTGTACCTTTTTGTCCTCCCCTGGAGCTGGTACAGCGGGGCGGGGAACCCGCTGTGAAGCAAAGGGAGAGGGGATAAAAGGGGCGGACGCCCTTACGACGGGGTTCAGAGTTCAGAGTTGGAGGACTTCGGCCTGGGTGCTGGTGTTCCAGTGCTCCGGGCCTAGGTGCCCTTGACCTGGCCGGAGCGAGGATGGAGTCCATCCCAGGCACCTTTAGCCTGGGGTGAGGTACTATGGCGGAGGCTGGGGCTCAGTACCTTCGACTGAGTTCCGCGAGGGTGGAGGAATCCGAGGGGGGCCCTAATTCCTTGGGTGCCCGTGTCTGAGTTCGTGAGGACTGGTGTGCGGAACTTCTCTGGAGAGTCCGGCGCAGCATCACTGGTGACAGAGAGGCCTCCTGTTTCTCCCTTGGATGGATCTCCTTCCCCTGACAGGGGCCGTGCTAGCGAAGGTAATTCACGTTCTACCTCACATAGTCAGTGGCAGTGACTATCCGCCACTGGTGATTTCACAGTGGTTAGCATCACAAGGGAAAGGATTGTGCCTCGATCTATCCCCCATTATTACTCAGTAGAAGAAACTGTTTATTGTTTGGCAAGAAGAATAAAACTGAGTTGGACCTATTCACTGTGTGGAACTCTGGTTACTAGGAGCAAAGGAGTCAGGAACGAAGTACTGGACTTGACTCTAGGACACATAAATCCTCAGGATCCCCAACAGGCACAAATTGACCAAGGGTATCACGGACCTTAGGCCTAGAACTACAGATCCATCAATGCTACCTTCCACCTCAGCATCCATGTGATGACGCCTTTCCGGCCTCCTTGACGTCTGACCGCTTCCGGATGCGTGTCGGCGTAATTTCCGGTTGGTGCCAGCCGTTGGACAGCTCAGGGATCTTCAGCGCAGATACGCTTATTTGTTTTTGGCAGTATCCATGCCCGCCCACAGCACCTGGGCTCTGCCCATGGGCGCCGCTTTTTGACGCGCATTTTTGGGCTATTTAGTCTCCTCTGGACACCGAGGTGGAAGGTAGCATTGATGGATCTGTATTTCTATGCCTAAGGTCCGTGATACCCTTGGTCAATTTGTGCCTGTTTGGGATCCTGAGGATTTATGTGAGTACCCTGGATATATGTTGAGAGATAGCCTTGTATCTCTTACCCTTCTCAGTGATTGAGGGGGTTATTTTGGTGTTTATCTCTATCCCTCTCTTTTCTAGGTCTCTCCCCCCCCCCCTTTCCTCTTTTGAGGTTTTTGTGGATTCTTCTGGATCCGTCTATTGTCTAACCATCTCACGGCACTCTTGTTCCTCCACGCTTTTGGCTTGTTGTGCTTGTTAAGGTTCTCAAGGACCAGGGTAAGTATTATGGAATATAATATAGGCAGGTTTTTTATTAATTCCTCAACCCAAACCCCCCCCCCCCCTCTAATGAAAGTTTTTTGAGGGATTTTTTGAGGGGGTCTTTTGACTATACAGACATTTATTCCGTTATTCTCTTCCTCCATAGGTTTTGTCCCTTTCTCCCTCCCCTTTCTTTGGTTGAGGAGTTTGCATGGATTCTTTTTGTTTTGCAGTGCAAGTTAACCTTTCAGTTCTTGGGCTCCTTCATGCTGCAATAGGATTGGTGGACCACTCTGTGGCAGTCTGGAATACTTGGGGGACTGGTTTGTTCCCTCTTTAAGGATGCACATATATGTAAGTTTTTTTGTTTTTGTTTTTTGCTTTTTGTTGTTTTCTGTTTTTGGTTTTTGCTTTGGTCATTCATTATGTATATTGAATGTGTTGCAATGATCTTTCATGCCATATATTGCACTTATGATGTATTTTGCAATTTTAGAGATACTGCCATCCCTGAAGAAGAATTTATATACTCACATATTTCGAAATGCGTCAGTTTAGCAGTCTCATCATCGCCAGCTTTCCATTTTTGGGGTTCTATACAGTCATCATTCTCTGTGATTTATATGGCTATGTAATATCTATGTAAACTTGTTTTTAAGTGTTTATCATTTTATGGTGATCTATGTTGTTTATGGATTTGTAGTAAATTATATTTTTCTATACTTTTTCTATATATATCTTTTATATGTATTTTCATTACCCTTAAAATCACAATTTTTTGAGGTGAAACTCTTTTGTTCAAAGGAACATGCAGAGCTGTTTTCTGAATAGACAAGATTCCTGATTATCTCCCTCTAAGCTCCCTCCCTGACACAAATTTTCAGCTCATGTTATCTCATGTGTCAGAAAACTTGTCAGAAGTGACTCATGCTGATAACAGAGGAACAGAGCACCAAAGAAAAAGGACACTCAGAGCTTAGAGAGACAAATAAACATGACAGATATATATGCTTAGATCAAATTTCATGAATGGGGTTTACAACCACTTTAGATCCAATGGAATATGATGAAGTATGTTTTTTTAAATCAGTGGGTCTGTTTGCATATTGGGCCCCCTTGCTTGTAAATAAGAAAATGTGACGTGGCAAAAAACCTGAGCTTGTTTTAAAGATTTGTCACTAAATAGAGTCTGCGTTAACCTACATAGTAGAATTAGCCCTCGTTCACAATGAATGCAGCTTTGAAATCATCCAACTTTATCTGAAATCGCACGATTTCAAATCCGTATGTCAGAAAAACCAACTAAAAAACTATCTAAGGTATATGATTTATTACTCCCTTTCCGGGTCTCTCAGAAAGTTAACATCAATGAAAAATTGGGAAGAGGAAATAGGGAGACCAATATCAGAGATAGAATGGGAGAAAATATTTGCAACAATACATAAAACTTCCATAGCGGTCAAATATCAAGAAAGAAATTATAAAATAGTAATGAGATGGTATTGGAGCCCAGTAGCATTAAATAAAATAAATAATTGTAATACAGAGATTTGTTGGAGATGCATGGAAGGAAGAGGGACTATGGACCATATATGGCACGGCTGTCACCTGGTGAAGAATTTTTGGATCAAAATATTTGAGATATATCAGAAAGTATCGGGAGCAGAGAGGACTCCAAGTATAGATATCTCATTGCTATCCTTGATGACAGAATCAATAAAGAGTATTAAAATGGTCATTCTTCACCACATGACAACGGCAGCCAGAACAATAATAGCTCGTAAGTGGAGAGAAATTAAAAGTCCCACTATAATAGAATGGATATGTGAAATGAACGAAATACAATATATGGAAAGACAGGTAAGAGAAGAAGGATATATAAAGAATCAAATGCCAGGAATGTGGCAAAAATTGGATGAATTTCGGTCCTCAACAAGCATGATAGAATATCTATAAATGGAAAATTACAGGAAAGGGGAAAGAAGAAGGAATGGGGAGATTTAAAGGGGGAGAGAAGTGCTTCTCTCCCCCTTTTTTTTTTTTCTTCTTCCTTTATGATGGGATGAATGGGTATGGAAGAGAGTAGGAATATGTGAGTGTGATTGTAGTAGTTATTTAGGAAAAATAAGCTAATAGATCGTTATCAAGGTTCTTTTTTGTTTTTAAATACATAACAAGAAGGAACAAATGCATATCATAATGAATCTTGTATAAATGTAAACATTTTGTATAAACTAATAAAAAGAAATTGAAAACTAATCCGCATGTCAGTGCGTTTTAAGATGCGACATGGAAGGCATCTGTGTGGCTTCATGCACTGATGTATATAGCCAATTCACACCCAAAAAGTAGTGCAGGAACTACTTTTTTAAATCAATGCGGCACCGCATTTGCACCATTTTGAACAGTACCATTGCCAACAATAGGGTGTGACTTGCCATGCAATTTGACCTGTCAGATCGCATGACAAGTGGCTCCAATGTGAACGAGGGCTAAGGCAGTGTTAACTAAGGAAGGTACAGCACAGTATCTATGGTGGTACATATATGCGTCCTCGGCTTTCGGGGGTTATACCGGGATGATGCCTACAGCCGCAGGCATCATCCCGGTACCGTTGTTTAGAGCGGGCGATCGGCTTTCCAGGTATAACCATTGATGCGGCTAAAAGCCGCTCGGTTGTTATACCGGAGGAGCGGGAGCGTACATCCCCCCCTCTCCCGCCGCCTCCACCGCTTTTACCAGGCCTCCCGTCCCACCGGGAGACCCGATCCACGATCCGCCACCTCGGGTGGCTACACAGAGAGTGAATCAAAGCCGCGAATGGCTTTGATTTTTTCTCTGCACTGTAACCACGGAAGCGACGTCATGACGTCACATCCGGGTTACTCGGCTGCCAATGGCGCCAAATTTAAAAAAGTACACAGTATTCAGAATCGCCGTTTTCGGCGATCTGAATACTTTGAAGTGCAAAGGAGGGATTGGGGGTCTTTTAGACCTCCGATCTCTCCATAAAGAGTACCTGTCACCACTTATTACTGTCACAAGGGATGTTTACATTCCTTGTGACAGCAATAAAGTGATCAAATTTTATTTTTTTTAAAAAAACACTATTTTTAATTACAAAAATAAATAAAATAAATAAGAAAAAAAATTTTTTTTAAAGCGCCCCTGTCCCCACGAGCTCGCGCGGCAAAGAAAACGCATACGGAAGTCGCGCCCGCATATGAAAACGGCGTTCAAATTACACATGTGAGGTATCGCCGCGATCGTCAGAGCGAGAGCAATAATTATAGCCATAGACCTCCTCTGTACCTCTAACCTAGTAAAAAAAAATTTAAGCGTCGCCTATAGAGATTTTAAGGTACCGTAGTTTGTCACCATTCCACGAGTGCGGACAATTATAAAGCATGACATGTTTGGTATCCATTTACTCGGCGTAACATCATCTTTCACATTATACAAAAAAATTGGACTAACTTTGCTAATTTCATTTTTTTTAAATTCATGAAAGTTAATTTTTCCAAAAAAGTTGCGTTTAAAACACCGCTGCACAAATACTGTGTGATATAAAATATTGCAACAATCGCCATTTTATTCTCTAGATTCTCTGCTAAAAATATATATATAATGTTTGGGGTTTCTAAGTAATTTTCTAGCAAAAAATCCGCATTTTAACTTGTAAACACCAAATGTCAGAAAAGGGCTTAGTCATGAAAGGGTTAAAGAGGCCAGGGCCCAACATTAGTACAGGGGTCAGTAATAAGTGGCTTGCTTACTACTGATCTCTGAGCTCTATCTACCTCTGAATTCTACCTCAGTTACTGCTGACCCCTGAGCTCTATCTCACTTACTACTGACCCCTGAACTCTGCATCAGTTACTACTGCCTCCTGAACTTTATGTCACTTTCTACTGAACCTCTGCATCATTTACTACTGACCCCTGAACTCTGTGTCACTTATTACTGAACCCTGAACACTACTTAACTTACTACTGTCCCCTGAAATAAGCACAATTTACTCCTGACCCCTGAACTCTCCATCACTCATTCCTGACCCCTGAATTCTGTGTCCCCTACTAATGACCTCTCAACTCTGCTCTAATTGCTCTTGACTTCTGGATTTTCCATCACTTATTACTGACCCCAAAACTCTACCTTACTACTGGCACCTTAACTCTGCATCAATTACTACTGATTCCTAAACTCTGTATAATTTACTACTGACCTCTGAACTATGCATCATTTACTACTCATGCCTGAACCCTGCATCAATTGCTATTGATCCTCTGCATTACTTACTGCTCACCCCCTGAACTCTGCATCACTTGCTACAGACCTCTGAACTCTGCATCACTTACTTACTGCCTCCTGAACTCCGTGTCATTTACTACTGACCTCTGAAGTCTACTTCACTTACTTCTGACTTAGTACTTAGTACTGACCTCTAAACTCTGCATCACTTACTATTGACCCCTGAACTCAACTTTACTTAGTGCTGACCCCTGAACACTGTCTCACTTACTACTGGTCCTTAAACTCTACCTCACTTACTACTGGTTCTTGAACTCTACCTCACTTACTACTGACCCCTGAACTTTGCCTCACTCACTAATGACCTCTGAGTCACTTACCACAGAGTTCAGGAGTCAGTAGTGACAGAGAGTTCAGAGGTCAGTAGTACGTTACCCTCTACCTCATAGTATAGTTAAACAATACTCCCCTGCACATCTTACCACTGTTTTCCCTCTCCCTGGACACACCACATTTCTTTCTGTAGCTCTGTTTTTTTTCCTGCCTCATGTCTGGCAGTCAATCACAGCCTTACAAAAGGAAATACTGGCCCCTCCCTACCCCCAGTGAAACTCAGAGTACTGAAGGCAGGTAACAGAAACACAGATCACAACCAAAGCTGAAGCTGCCAGTGAGAAGCACATCTGCTACTGAGACACACAAGGGAAACTGAACAGCGTTCCCCCAAACATGTTGCACAATGTGAGGGCACAGTGGGCTCCACACCCTTGGGGCCCATGTGCACTGCACACATTGCACGCATGGAGGATAAGCCACTGGGTGTGATCTAATGGATGCTGTGTGTTGTTCACTTTGTTTAGTTGATTGTTTATCTGACTATTTACAGAAGATATTGAGTTTTGGAAAATATTTAAACCAATTCTAACACATTTATGGCATGAATTCTACAGGGTACACCCTCTGCAAACATTGTCGCGTTCAGTTTTATAGCCTATTCTTTAAGGAGCAGTGATAGGCAAAAGCGTGATTGATTTCCATATCAGTTGTTATGATGGTGGGTGGAGAACATTATTAGTGTTGATCAGAAGAAAGGCAATTTCATGAACATTTTATTTATGTTACTGTCCCACCTGCAAACTACCCTTGTTCAAGGAAATCGGCTGCTAATCCATGATGATTTCCCTTATATATTTCATCAGTAAGTGTTTCAAGAGAGCTTTATTCAGTTTGAGAATTGGGGTATTAATTGTTGGGGCGTGACCACTGTCTTGCAGTGAAAAAAGTATGAGGTTCATTTCAAACAGACAAGACATACGCATGTGTAGGACACTAAGCAATTCATGGCAAGTGACAATACATACAGAACTCAATTATATACAGTACCATTTGGGAAAACAAAGAGAGCTATTTGGTTATGAAGATAATACATATTGGGTTCTCTTGTTATCGGGGTAAACAATTTCACTGAACTTTTAGTACTCAAGGGCAACACAATCACACTTGCTACTAGGGAAGAGCCGAACACCCCCGCTTTGGTTCGCAACACTGCAAACAGGCAAAAAGTTTGAGTGAACGTGCAAACCCTATTAAAGGGGTTGTAACCCCTCGTGTTTTTTCACCTTAATGCATCCTATGCATTAAGGTGAAAAAACACCCTGCAGTGAATGGCCCCTTAGCCCCCCGTTTTACTTACCTGAGACACGAATTTCCCTCGGCTGGGACACGCCGTCCCTCTCTCCATGGGGTCCTGGCTCTTGATTGGATAGGTTGATAGCAGCCATTGGCTCCCGCTGCTGTCAATCAAATCCAATGACGCGGGCGCCGGGGGGCGGGGCTGAGCCATACATTCGGCGGCTATGGGCACCGAATGAATGACTCGCAAGTGTGCCCACAAGGTAACCCCCCGAGAGAGCGCTTCTCCCAGGGGGTTATCTGATGTGGGAAGGAGCCGCGAGAGCCGCCGAGGGACCCCAGAAGATGGTGTTCGAGGCCACTCTGTGCAAAACGAGTTGCACAGTGGAGGTAAGTATGATGTATTTTTTTTTTATTTAAAAAAAACGATCCTTTACAATCCCTTTAAAGTCTATTGGACACGAATATGAAAAATCAAAAGTGCTAATTCTAAAGGCTTATATGCAAGTTTTTAAAATGACAGTTTTTTCAGGAGCAGTGATTTTAATAATTCATAAAGTGAAACAATAAAAATGAAATAATCCTTTAAATATTGTGCCTGGGGGATCCCCTTAGTATGGCTGTAAAGTAGCGTATCTGTGCAATGTGTAGAACAGTGCTGCAGCAAAATTTGATTCCCCCCCCCCCCACCCCAGTCCATACGAGGCCCTTTGGGTCTGGTATAGATTTTAAGGGGAACTCCACGCCAAAAAACTAAAATTGGCGTGGGTCCCCCCCCCAAAATCCATACCAGACCCTCATCTGAGCATGCAGCCTGGAGGACAGTATAGGGGGGAGGCCGAGCAAAAGAAAATTAAAAACTCTGCCTTCATGGGAGGCCTCCCGGCGACTACTGTCTTTTGGCTTTGACAGCTGTTATATAGGCAAGGGCAGGGCCACTCGTTGATGTAACCAGATGACCCTGCCCCCTCTGACATCACATGATGCCAGAAGGGGGTGGGGTCACTCAGTTACGTCACAGCCAAGAGGCAGCACTCGGCGGAAAGCCTCCCATCGAGGCAGAGCTTTTTTTCTTTCTATTGTTCGGGTCCATTGGGCGGAGTGATTAAAGAAGGATGGCCATCACGGGACACTTTTTTTTTTTTTTTAAATAAAGGAATTGTCAAAAACTGTCTGTTGGGGTTTTTACTTTTTGACACTTTTTTGGGTGAATTGGTAGGGGTACAATGTACCCGATACCCATTCACATAAAGGGGGGGCTGGGATCTGGGGGCCCCCTTGTTAAAGGTGGCTACCAGATTCCGATAAGCTCCCCAATGGCCAGGGTTGTCAGGAAGAGGCCCCACACACATGGGAACAAAGGTGCTTTGGGGTCCCCCCAAAGCACCCTCCCCATGTTGAGGGCAAGCAGCCTGGTATGGTTCCTGGCCTGCCAGGCTGCTTGCTTGGATAAGGGTCTGGTATGAATTTTGGAGGGGGACCCCACAGCAATTTTTTTCTACATTTTGGCGTTGCGTTCCCCTTAAAACTTATGCCAGACCCAAAGGGCCTGGTGTGGATTTTGTGGATTTTGGGGGGGACCCCATGACGTTTTTGTCATAGGGTTCCCCTTATCCATTTCAATGCACTGTATTATATACTCTGCACTGTATATATATATATATATATATATATATATATATATATTAGACTGCCTGCACTGTATATATAGTCTACACTGAATGCACTATATATATATATTAATACATTGCCTGCACTGTATATTTTCTACACTGACTGCACTGTATATATATATATATATATATATATATATTGTGACAGCAGGAAGGTAAAGTCACCTGGTTGCATCCAGGGGGGTAGATATATTTCGCCCAGATTCAGGCTTTACGCCGACTTATACAACTAGGTGGAGAGTTGTATAAGCCCAGCTGAGGCTAGTGGGCTCATGGATGATTCATACCTCTAGGGAGAGTGCTGGGCGTCGTGCAGGCAGGGAGTTGATGAGACCAGCTGAAGCTTGTCAGCTCGTTTAAGGCCTCTATAAAAACTCCCAGCTTCATTAGGTGTTAGCTCATGCCTGGAACCAGACCTGTGTGGACTGTCTAGGGAGAGTGAACCCCTGTGCGGTGAGACAAAGCCTGTGTGGCTATTTGCTTGGACATTTAAAACCAGGGACTTAGGGACTAGGACAGCACTAGGCTGATCCCAGTTGTTAGTTAGGAAACCTGTATGTTTAGTCAGAGGTCAAGTTGACCAGGATTTATTTTGTTTATGTTTCTTTTGCTTTGCTGTGTTTTGTCACTGTAAATAGAAAATAAACCGCACCTTTTTGATTTTGAAAACCACAACCTCCGTTTGCTGGGCCTGTTTTTGTGTGGGGAGCCCATCCCGGGGGTCACACACACCCGCTGCCGAGCTAACCCCCTCACAGTTGGTGGAGAACCAGTGGCAGTTTTTTTTTAAGCCAGCATGGAGGAGATACTGAAGCAGCTGGCTCTAGCAAATGCCAATCAACAGCAGACAAATGCAGGTTTACAAAAGAGCCTTGCAGCTCATCAACAGAGCTTCGCAGCCCAGCAGCAAGCTCATCAACAGAGCCTTGCAGCTCAACAACAGAACTTCGCAGCCCAGCAGCAAGCTCATCAACAGAGCCTTGCAGCCCAGCAGCAGACAAACGCAACTTTGCAACAGAGTCTGGAGGCTCAGCAACAAGCCCAGCAGCAATCTGAGGCCCGCTTCATAGACCTGTTGCAGAAGCAAGAGCAGAGACTACAACAACAGATGGAAGCAGTAATGCAGCAACGTCCGCAGACCAGTGAGGAAAGCCGTCCCACTAATACCGCGTCCTTTGGGGTGAGTCGTTTATTGACAAAAATGACTGGAGAGGATGATCCAGAGGTATTTTTGACCACATTTGAAAGGACCGCTGAAAGAGAAAAGTGGCCTGAGGAGCAGTGGGCTGGACTGGTGGCTCCTCTGTTAACTGGTGAATCGCAGAAAGCTTACTATGACCTAGAGCCTAACCAAGCAAAAGACTATGTGATGCTAAAAGCTGAAATATTGGCAAGGCTGGGTGTCACCCAGGCTGTCCGGGCTCAGCGTGTGCATAACTGGACTTTCCAGCTTGGAAAACCCCCCAGGTCTCAAATGTATGATCTCATTCACCTGAGCAGAAAGTGGCTACAGCCAGAGACTTTGTCCGCACCAAAGATTGTGGAACGTGTTGTAATGGATCGATTTTTGAGAGCTCTTCCTACTGCCATCCAAAAGTGGGTAAGCCATGGAGACCCAGAGACGGCCGATGGTCTTGTGGATCGTGTGGAGAAATACTTGGCTACAGAGAACCTGACGGCCTCTTCCAGAGACACTCGGACTTTCCACCCTAAGACCAGACCATCCCCAGGGGCGGATAAGAGGATTCCAAGGGGTGAGGGTGGAGAGAGTGAGAGGGTGGGAGCTCTACCCCAAGTTTGGCGAGAACAGCCTGGGAAATCAGCGGCTCAAGAGGCGGCAAGAAGGATCGTTTGCTACCGCTGCCGGCAAGCGGGACATATTGCAGCCAATTGCCCGGTTGTGGAGGAACCCATGCAGTGTGACTTTCTGACGGGCAGACGTCAGTCGCTGTGTGCGACAGTCGCATGCACTGCCATTCGAGGAACTGAGAAACATTTATGCAAAATGTGTGTTAATGGTAGAAATGTTGTGGTATTGCTGGATTCAGGTAGCCTTGTGACCCTGATAAAGGCTGAGTTAGTTAAAACAGAGGTCTCTGGGAATAGCAAGGTAGCTGTTATTTGTGTGCATGGGGACACCCGAGAGTATCCAGTGACTACAGTGTGTTTCGAGACCCCCAAAGATACCCTCTCTCATCCAGTGGGCTTAGTATCTCAGTTACCGCATGACGCCATTGTGGGAAGGGATTTTCCGAAGTTCTGGGAACTGTGGGATGATCCTGAGCCCCCCACTGGTGCCCCTATGTACCAGGAATGTGATAGCCAGAACTCCCCTGAGAGTGGTGAGGACTCTCCGGAATTTCCCTTATCAGTATTGGCAGGGGAGACTCAAGAAACTGGAGAGGAGCCCACCTCCTCAGACGAAAACCTACCGTCTGTGGAGTTTTCTGATCTTGAGGTTCACAGGGAAAACTTTGCCACAGAACAGTTGAGAGACCCCGCCCTAATAAAGGCACGGGAAAACGTAGTGAAAATAGATGGCGAGTTAGTGAACCCAGATAATACCTGCACTTACCCATACTTCAGCGTAGAGAAGGACCTACTGTATCGGGTGGCAAAAAGGGCAGAAGAAACCGTTGAGCAGCTTGTGGTGCCCAAACCTTACAGGAAGTTGGTGTTGGAGTTGGCCCATGGGCACATTCTTGGAGGTCATCTGGGGACAGAGAAAACCCGAGAGAGGGTATTACAGAGATTCTATTGGCCGGGGGTGATGAAGGACATAGAAAATTATTGTTCCTCCTGCCCTGTGTGTCAGAGGTTGGCCCCGATGCCACATTTCCGTAGCCCGCTGGTCCCTCTACCCATCATTGAGGTCCCGTTTGAGAGGATCGCCATGGATTTGGTAGGTCCTATAATCAAGTCCGCTAGGGGGCACCAGTACATATTAGTTATAATGGACTATGCCACCCGTTATCCAGAAGCGATCCCTCTCCGAAATACCTCGGCCAAAACCATAGCCAAAGAGCTATCTCTTGTGTTTAGCCGGGTGGGTATTTGTAAAGAACTGCTTACGGACCAAGGTACACCCTTTATGCCCCGGGTTATGAAGGAGCTGTGTAAATTGTTCAAAGTGACGCAATTACGTACATCTGTGTATCACCCCCAAACCGATGGGCTGGTTGAAAGATTCAACAAAACCCTAAAACAAATGTTGAAGAAAGTGGTGGATAGAGATGGAAAGGATTGGGACTGTCTACTTCCTTATCTGATGTTTGCTATTAGGGAGGTGCCCCAATCCTCTACGGGATTCTCCCCCTTTGAGTTACTGTATGGGAGACACCCAAGAGGGCTGTTGGATATTGCCAAGGAAACTTGGGAAAGTGAGAGTTCTCCCCACAGGAGTGTGATTGAGCATGTCGCCCTGATGCAAGACCGAATTGCACAGGTAATGCCCATCGTGAAGGAACATTTGGCCCAAGCGCAGTTAGCACAGCAGAGAGTGTACAACCGTGGAGCCAAGACCCGTACCTTTTCCCCGGGGGATAGGATACTGGTACTTGTCCCTACGGTTGAAAGTAAATTCCTTGCCAAATGGCAAGGCCCCTATGAGATAATGGAAAAAGTGAGCGAAGTGAATTACAAGGTCAGACAACCAGGAAGGCGAAAGCCCGAACAGATCTATCACGTTAATCTGTTGAAAGCCTGGAGGGATAGAGAGTCCCTAGTCGCAGACACTTGGTCACCAGCTCAAACTGGTTGCGTGATTCCTGAGGTTGGAATAGCAGCCACCTTGTCACAACCCCAACAACAGGAGGTTAAGGAGTTTGTGCTTCGCAACAAGGAGGTATTCTCTGAGCTGCCGGGACAAACATCTGGGGTAGAGCATGACATCATTACCCCACCCGGTGAAAGGGTGAAGTTAAAACCCTATCGGATCCCAGAGGCCCGACGGGAGGCAATACGGGAGGAAGTACAGAAAATGCTGAACTTAGGGGTGATAGAGGAGTCCCAAAGTGATTGGTCTAGTCCCATTGTGTTGGTGCCTAAACCGGATGGGAGCTGGCGATTTTGTAACGATTTTCGTCAGTTGAACAAAGTTACAAAATTTGACACCTACCCCATGCCACGTATTGATGAGTTGATCGACCGGCTGGGAACAGCCCGATACATGACGACTCTTGACCTCACAAAAGGGTATTGGCAAATCCCCCTGGCCAAGTCGGCCAAAGAGAAAACCGCATTTGTAACCCCAGACGGGGCGTTCCAATATAAAAGAATGCCGTTCGGGTTACAGAATGCGCCGGCCACATTCCAGCGGAAAATGGACCAGATGCTGAGGCCCCATCGGAAGTATGCTGCGGCTTACCTGGATGACGTAATTGTCCATAGCACAGATTGGGCCTCACATCTGCCAAAAGTGCAAGCAGTCCTGGACTCTGTTCGGGAAGCGGGGTTTACGGCTAACCCCAAGAAGTGTACCATTGGGCAGGAGGAGGCCAAATATCTTGGGTACACCATTGGGAGGGGAGTAATAAAACCCCAACTCAACAAAATCGAGGCCATCCAGAGTTGGCGACGTCCCAACAGCAAGAAGCAGGTACGAGCCTTTCTGGGAATCGCTGGGTATTATCGGCGATTCATTCCCCACTTTGCTTCTAAGGCTGTGCCCCTAACCAACCTGACGAAGGGGAAAGGGTCGGTCATGATTAAATGGACCCCCGAGGCTGAGGCAGCATTCCAATTCTTGAAACAAGCCTTATGTAGCCAGCCAGTGTTGTACTCACCCGACTTCTCTAAAGACTTTGTCGTACAAAGTGATGCGTCAGATGTGGGGTTAGGAGCAGTATTGTCCCAGGTCTGGAACGGGGAAGAGCACCCAGTCATTTACCTCAGCAGGAAGTTGAAGTCCCATGAGGTAAATTACGCCACCGTTGAAAAGGAGTGTTTAGCGGTGAAGTGGGCTCTAGATTCCCTTCGGTACTACCTGCTAGGTAGGCACTTTGACATGGTTACGGATCACGCTCCGTTAAAGTGGATGGCTCAAAACAAGGAAACAAATAGAAGAGTGAATAGGTGGTTCCTGGCCCTCCAGGAATTCAACTTCACAGTAAAGCATCGCCCTGGCGTTCAAATGGGGAATGTGGATGCTTTGTCTCGAGTACATGAATGCCTGATTGCTGGTGTTCCAACCCCGAGGTTAAAACAAGAGGGGGGGGGTATGTGACAGCAGGAAGGTAAAGTCACCTGGTTGCATCCAGGGGGGTAGATATATTTTGCCCAGATTCAGGCTTTACGCCGACTTATACAACTAGGTGGAGAGTTGTATAAGCCCAGCTGAGGCTAGTGGGCTCATGGATGATTCATACCTCTAGGGAGAGTGCTGGGCGTCGTGCAGGCAGGGAGTTGATGAGACCAGCTGAAGCTTGTCAGCTCGTTTAAGGCCTCTATAAAAACTCCCAGCTTCATTAGGTGTTAGCTCATGCCTGGAACCAGACCTGTGTGGACTGTCTAGGGAGAGTGAACCCCTGTGCGGTGACTGTGTGGCTATTTGCTTGGACATTTAAAACCAGGGACTTAGGGACTAGGACAGCACTAGGCTGATCCCAGTTGTTAGTTAGGAAACCTGTATGTTTAGTCAGAGGTCAAGTTGACCAGGATTTATTTTGTTTATGTTTCTTTTGCTTTGCTGTGTTTTGTCACTGTAAATAGAAAATAAACCGCACCTTTTTGATTTTGAAAACCACAACCTCCGTTTGCTGGGCCTGTTTTTGTGTGGGGAGCCCATCCCGGGGGTCACACACACCCGCTGCCGAGTTAACCCCCTCACAATATATATACACTAAAATGCCTGCACGCCACTAACTAACCTGCCTAATCTAGCTCAAGTTCTCAATCTCTACGTATCCCACTACAGCCTTGTAAGCTGCCTTATATAAGGTGGGGTATGGACTTAGCCCCCTGAGCCATGATTGGCCAAAGGAACCCTGCCTCTGGCCAATCATGGCTCTCACAGCAGATCACGCTGTGATTGGTCAAAGCATGCAGGCCAGGTGCATGCGTTGGCAATCAGCAGGCGGAAATGCACTGCGATCTTGCAGTGCATTATGGAGTGCTCTGCGGCGCTTGAATTTGCTGCGAACACCCAATATGTTCAGTTCGTTTGTGAACAAATGAACACCCGATGTTGGAGTCGAACTTACGTTTGATTCGAACATCGGGACCATCCTTACTTGCTACAAACACATGTTGCTGCTGTTTAAAGGAGCTCTATAGTCACAGCATAAACTTTAATTTTATAATATCAGTATTATAGTAACAATACAACCTTTAATTACATTGAGCATCCAATATAAGCTTTCTTTTATTTTACTGTCATTGCTGCCTGTCTGCTAGCCATCTAATTTCACAACTTGGATTCCCTGCATGCTTTGCAGCTTCTCCTCTGCTCATTCTTTTGGTTTTCTTTCAATTTCGGAGAACTACATATATCATGGTATCTTGCTGCCTGAGACAATGTGGAATGTTTCCTATACTGACTGTTATATATTGTGAAAGCTTCCAGCACAAATAATGGTATGTATGAGTGTATATGAAATTAATACTATAGTCCCCAAAAAAACTATGCTACTGATAGCTCCACAAACCTATAACAATTATTGGCACTGCTGCTGTACTGGCTGTGCCTCCTGTAATTCAGAAGGCAGGCCCTGTGAAATATGTAGATAAAAACAAGGAGATGGTTTGGCGCAAATTGTAATCACTATTGCTTGTAACCATCAGTCCATAGACAAGCTATGTATAACAGTGGGCAGGTAGTGAAAGTCATAGGGGATGATCCATCCAATGATGAGATCCTAAAATGATGGTGAACAGTCCAATACTCAGGGCAAGCCTCTTCCAGGAAGCAAAAGCACACTCCAGAAACATGCAAAAAAGACCAGAAGCAGAGGCGCCTTCGCAGTGTTGACTTTAATTAAGCCTAGGTTCCCATTGGAGCGATTTGTCATGCAATTTGAGAGATCAAATTGCATGACAAGTCGCAGCCTATTGGAGGCAATGGCACTGGTCCAATTGGTGCGACACCGATTTTGTAGTGCACTGTGGTGCACTGATTTGAAAAAGTAGTTCCTGCACTACTTTTGGCGATTTCAGGTGCGACTTCAATAGACATCTGTGCATGAAGCCACACAGATGTCTATCAAGTAGCACCTGAAATCGCGCTGACTTGCTACTTTGAAATCATGCTACTTCAAGTGAAGTAGTGCGATTTCAAAGTAGCATCAATGTGAACCAGGGCTAAGACAAAGTAAAAAAAACACTCAAATTTGAGCGGTCATTTCCGGGGACATCACCCGCCTGCCCCTGTTGTCCATATGTGTTCCAGCCCTCCTTCCTGGCCCGTTCCACACACAGAGACTCACCTTTGCAGGATGTTCCTGATGTGCCTGTTTTTATTCGCTCAAATGTGAGTGTTTTTTTACTTTGTCTTAATTAAATTTTATGCAGTCTACACTAAGAAGGCACCTCTGCTTCTGTTCTTTTTCTGTGAAATGTGTGACACAGTAGTGCATATTCACAATGCATAGTGAATAAGTGTCACTGCAGTAAAAAAAAGCAAATGTTTTGGATTCTTCAAAATGTAAGTCTTAAAACTTCAGGATATGTCAGATTAATAGCAGTACGCTGTAATTAATTGAAGTGTGGAAATAAATGTATGATTTTAAATGTTGACAATAAATACACTTTGAGGCACAGTTAACTATTTAATTCTCACAGGTAGTGGCATGTTCCTAATTAGGCTATATCAGCATTACAATTTTTTTTAACATCCCTGTTTCTTGCTATGCACAGCTGCTTTAGTCTTATGCCATGTACACACCATCGGTTTTACTGATGAAAACAGTCCGATGGACTTTTTTCATCGGACAAACTGATCGTGTATGAGCCCCATTGGTCTTTTTTCCATCAGTGAGAAAAAATAGAACATGTTTTAAATTTATCCGATGGAAACAAAAAACGAGAGCAAGTTCCGATCGTCTGTGTGGAACTCCATTGGAGAAAAAACCCACGCATGCTCAGAATCAAGTCGACGCATGCTCAGAAGCATTGAACTTAATTTTTCTCGGCTCGTCGGAGTGTTTTACGTCACGGCGTTTGGGACGGTTGGATTTTTGACTGATGGTGTGTAGGCAAGACTGATGGAAGTCAGCTTCATCGGAATTCCGATGGAAAAATCCATCAGATTTTAATCCATAGGAAATCCGATCGTGTGTACAGGGCTTTAGTAAACTCCCCTCAATAATCAAAAGCAATTGCTGGGCTGTAACCAAATCCCAAGTGAAAAGATATCCCTTTCTAGGAAGGATTTAGAGATTGAGAAATGGAAACAGTCAATTTCAAGCATAGTTTATCAAGATACACTTGTAGTTGAAAAAATTAGAATAGCTTTTTTACTGGGATTGCTTATCACCCCTTTTGTAATATCACTATATATTTTTCTGAAGTCATAGCAGATATGTAATGAGTTTGGATATGTGTAACATTGGTGATACACAACCTCTTTTGTTGGAAAAAACAGCTCAGGAAAAACATTCTTTTAAAAGATTCTAAAAGTCAGATGGTCCTCATAGCTAATAAACATTGTCAACATTGTGACGATTGGGTCTTCTTGACCATATGGCTCCATTCACACATGAGCAAAATGCAAAAGGTGCAGTGTGTTAAAAAAAATCCTGCTTGCTGCATCTTCGATTTGTTTTTATAAAAACGCACAATTTATAGAGTTCAGTGGTAACGCAGCTAATGCATATGTATACTCTAAAAAAAGAACGCACAATGTTTAATTGCCACTAAACATTGCTAGGAGAAAGTTGTAAACTATCAAATTACTACAATTACACTTACGTCAGATATTGACTTTAAAAGTCACAGAAAGGTTCTACCAAGTTATAATATTGAATATTTTTCATATATACCTGAATATGTTACTCATTTATAGATAACTTAACTTTCATGTTTGGTATGTATAGAATCATATCAATCATGTGAACCTATTCTTTTATAAGCAAAGCACAATTATGTGTACAGTAGGTGCCGCCGATTTTGTGTCAATCTCGCCTCTTCTAGCGGCGAGATTGACACCCTACGAGCCCCGTCGCGAGAGCCAGCGCTGAGCTGTCTCGTCATCAGGAAAAGAACATTTTTTTCCTTCCGCAATGAGTGACACGCATTGCTAACATTGAGGCCGGTGGACGGGGATCCGACGTGGATTCCTGCCAATACCAGGCAATGTGTTTAGTATGAATCCTGAGCGGGAACTCAACGCCAAATTTTAAATAAAAAAACTGCATGGGTTCCCCTCCAGGAGCATACCAGACCCTTCGGTCTGGTATGGATTTGAAGGGGAATCCCCTAAGCCGAAAAACGGCGTGGGGGTCCCCCTCAAAATCCAAACCAGACCCTTATCCGAGCACGCAACCTGGCAGGCCGCAGGAAAAGATGGGGGGACGAGAGAGCGGCCCCCTCCCTCCTGAACCGTACCCGGCCACATGCTCTCAACATGGGGGGTTTGGTTCTTTGAGGCAGGGGGCGACCTGCGGCCCCCCACCCCAAAGCACCCTGTCCCCATGTTGATGGGGACAAGGGCCTCGTCCCGACAACCCTGGCCGTTGGTTGTCGGGGTCTGTGGCGGGGGCTTATCGGGATCCGGGAGCCCCCTTTAATATGGGGGGCCCCCAGATCCCGGCCCTCCACCCTATATGAATGAGTATGGGGTACATCGTAACCCTACCCATTCACCTGATGGAAAAAAAAGTCAATAAAAAAACACACACAGGTTTTTAAAGTAATTTATTACACAGCTTCGGGGGTCTTCTTCCGACATCGGGGGTCTCTTCCGACTCCGGGGGTCTTCTTCCGACTTCGGGGGTCTCTTCTTCTGCTCTCCGGTTCTTTCTGCCTTCTGTCGGCCCCTCCGCTATCTTCTTCCAGCTCTTTTGCTAGCGGGGGCTAGGTCTTCTTCATCGCCTTCTTCCCTCTTCTCCCTTCTCCTCACTCGTCGCTTCCTCCCACTGTAATGCTGGGTGTTCGGTCCGCAACGATTTATATAGGCCTCTCATGACGTCACAGTCACATGCTCCCATGACGTCACAGTCACATGCTCCGGGGCAACCCGGAGCCTTTGACTGTGACGTCATGAGAGGCCTATATAAATCGTTGCGGACCGAACACCCAGCATTACAGCGGGAGGAAGCGACGAGTGAACATCGAGGAGGAGAAGAGGGAAGAAGGCGATGAAGAAGACCGGGCCCCCGCTAGCAAAAGAGCTGGAAGAAGATAGCGGAGAGGCCGGCAGAAGGCAGAAAGAACAGGAGAGCAGAAGAAGAGACCCCCGGAGTCGGAAGAAGACCCCGGAGTCGGAAGAAGACCCCCGAAGAAGTCAGAAGAGACCCCCGAAGTCGGAAGAGACCCCCGAAGTCGGAAGAGACCCCCGGAGTCGGAAGAAGACCCCCGGAGCTGTGTAATAAATGACATTACAAACCTGTGTGTGTTTTTTTTTTCCACCAGGTGAATGGGTAGGGGTACGATGTACCCCATACTCATTCATATTGGGTGGGGGGCCTGGGATCTGGGGGCCCCCCTTATTAAAGGGGGCTCCCGGATCTCGATAAGCCCCCTCCCACAGACCCCGACAACCATCGGCCAGGGGTGTCGGGACGAGGCTCTTGTCCCCATCAACATGGGGACAGGGTGCTTTGGGGTGGGGGGCCGCAGGTCGCCCCCCTGCCCCAAAGCACCAAACCCCCAATGTTGAGGGCATGTGGCCTGGTACGGTTCAGGAGGGAGGGGGGGTGCTTATTCATCCCCCCCATCTTTTCCTGCGGCCTGCCAGGTTGCGTGCTCGAATAAGGGTCTGGTTTGGATTTTGAAGGGGACCCCCACGCCGTTTTTTTCGGCTTAGGGGATTCCCCTTCAAATCCATACCAAACCGAAGGGCCTGGTATGCTCCTGGAGGGGGAACCCATGCCGGTTTTTTATTTAAAATTTGGCGTGGAGTTCCCGCTCAGGATTCATACCAAACACAGTGCCTGGTATTGGCGGGAATCCACGTCGGTTCAATACAGTGTCGCGTCTCCTTCTCGCTATTTCAGTGAGCGCGAGATGTCGGCACTAGGGATGAGCTTCGTGTTCGAGTCGAACATACGTTCGACTCGAACATCGGCTGTTCGATCGTTCGACGAAGATCGAACGATTTGGGCCGTTCGCGCCAAATTCGAGTGACGCGAACGGCCCACAATGCACTACGCCATCGCAGTGTCATCCAGGCGCTGTGATTGGCCAAGCATGCACTGTGACCCCGCATGCTTGGCCAATCACAGCGCCGGCAGCGAGGAGAGCAATGATTGGCCACAGGCAGGATGCCTGTGGCCAATTATTGCTGAGGGTGTTTAGTACACGCCCCACACTATAAAAGGCCGCCAGCACGGCGGCCTAGTGTAGTGTGTTCCGGAGCAGGGATAGAGCAGCATAGGCAGGGACAGTGACTGTTATTTCTTTCTTGCTTAACCTGGATTCCTTTAGTTTAGGGAAAGAGAAGGATAGGTAGGGAGAGTGTCAGTGTGTTTTGTGCTTGTGCTATAGTGTGCTTAAAAAAAACATTTATTCTAGGGACAGAAAACTGTAGGTAGGGACAGTGTCAGTTTCTTTCACTCTGCAAGTCCTTGTTTCCAGGGACCTGGAAGGACAGTGAGTGAATTGTCCTTGTGCTATATTGTGCTTAAAAAAACATTTATTCTAGGGACAGAAAACTGTAGGTAGGGAGAGTGTCAGTTTCTTTCACTCTGCAAGTCCTTGTTTCCAGGGACCTGTAAGGACAGTGAGTGAATTGTCCTTGTGCTATATTGTGATTAAAAAAAACATTTTTTCTAGGGACAGAAAACTGTAGGTAGGGAGAGTGTTTTTTTTCTTTCACTCTGCAAGTCCTTGTTTCCAGGGACCTGTAAGGACAGTGAGTGAATTGTCCTTGTGCTATATTGTGCTTAAAAAAAAACATTTTTTCTAGGGACAGAAAACTGTAGGTAGGGAGAGTGTTTTTTTTTTTTCACTCTGCAAGTCCTTGTTTCCAGGGACCTGTAAGGACAGTGAGTGAATTGTCCTTGTGCTATATTGTGCTTAAAAAAAACATTTTTTCTAGGGACAGAAAACTGTAGGTAGGGAGAGTGTTTTTTTTCTTTCACTCTGCAAGTCCTTGTTTCCAGGGACCTGTAAGGACAGTGAGTGAATTGTCCTTGTGCTATATTGTGATTAAAAAAAAACATTTTTTCTAGGGACAGAAAACTGTAGGTAGGGAGAGTGTTTTTTTTCTTTCACTCTGCAAGTCCTTGTTTCCAGGGACCTGGAAGGACAGTGAGTGAATTGTCCTTGTGCTATATTGTGCTTAAAAAAAACATTTATTCTAGGGACAGAAAACTGTAGGTAGGGAGAGTGTCAGTTTATTTCACTCTGCAAGTCCTTGTTTCCAGGGACCTGTAAGGACAGTGAGTGAATTGTCCTTGTGCTATATTGTGATTAAAAAAAACATTTTTTCTAGGGACAGAAAACTGTAGGTAGGGAGAGTGTTTTTTTTCTTTCACTCTGCAAGTCCTTGTTTCCAGGGACCTGTAAGGACAGTGAGTGAATTGTCCTTGTGCTATATTGTGATTAAAAAAAACATTTTTTCTAGGGACAGAAAACTGTAGGTAGGGAGAGTGTTTTTTTTCTTTCACTCTGCAAGTCCTTGTTTCCAGGGACCTGGAAGGACAGTGAGTGAATTGTCCTTGTGCTATATTGTGCTTAAAAAAAACATTTATTCTAGGGACAGAAAACTGTAGGTAGGGAGAGTGTCAGTTTATTTCACTCTGCAAGTCCTTGTTTCCAGGGACCTGTAAGGACAGTGAGTGAATTGTCCTTGTGCTATATTGTGATTAAAAAAAAACATTTTTTCTAGGGACAGAAAACTGTAGGTAGGGAGAGTGTTTTTTTTCTTTCACTCTGCAAGTCCTTGTTTCCAGGGACCTGGAAGGACAGTGAGTGAATTGTCCTTGTGCTATATTGTGCTTAAAAAAAACATTTATTCTAGGGACAGAAAACTGTAGGTAGGGAGAGTGTCAGTTTATTTCACTCTGCAAGTCCTTGTTTCCAGGGACCTGTAAGGACAGTGAGTGAATTGTCCTTGTGCTATATTGTGATTAAAAAAAACATTTTTTCTAGGGACAGAAAACTGTAGGTAGGGAGAGTGTTTTTTTTCTTTCACTCTGCAAGTCCTTGTTTCCAGGGACCTGGAAGGACAGTGAGTGAATTCTCCTTGTGCTATATTGTGCTTAAAAAAAACATTAATTCTAGGGACAGAAAACTGTAGGTAGGGAGAGTGTCAGTTTATTTCACTCTGCAAGTCCTTGTTTCCAGGGACCTGTAAGGACAGTGAGTGAATTGTCCTTGTGCTATATTGTGCTTAAAAAAAACATTTATTCTAGGGACAGAAAACTGTAGGTAGGGAGAGTGTTTATTTTCTTTCACTCTGCAAGTCCTTGTTTCCAGGGACCTGTAAGGACAGTGAGTGAATTGTCCTTGTGCTATATTGTGATTAAAAAAAACATTTATTCTAGGGACAGAAAACTGTAGGTAGGGAGAGTGTCAGTTTATTTCACTCTGCAAGTCCTTGTTTCCAGGGACCTGTAAGGACAGTGAGTGAATTGTCCTTGTGCTATATTGTGATTAAAAAAAACATTTTTTCTAGGGACAGAAAACTGTAGGTAGGGAGAGTGTTTTTTTTCTTTCACTCTGCAAGTCCTTGTTTCCAGGGACCTGGAAGGACAGTGAGTGAATTGTCCTTGTGCTATATTGTGCTTAAAAAAAAACATTTTTTCTAGGGACAGAAAACTGTAGGTAGGGAGAGTGTTTTTTTTTTTCACTCTGCAAGTCCTTGTTTCCAGGGACCTGTAAGGACAGTGAGTGAATTGTCCTTGTGCTATATTGTGCTTAAAAAAAACATTTATTCTAGGGACAGAAAACTGTAGGTAGGGAGAGTGTCAGTTTATTTCACTCTGCAAGTCCTTGTTTCCAGGGACCTGTAAGGACAGTGAGTGAATTGTCCTTGTGCTATATTGTGATTAAAAAAAACATTTTTTCTAGGGACAGAAAACTGTAGGTAGGGAGAGTGTTTTTTTTCTTTCACTCTGCAAGTCCTTGTTTCCAGGGACCTGTAAGGACAGTGAGTGAATTGTCCTTGTGCTATATTGTGCTTAAAAAAAACATTTATTCTAGGGACAGAAAACTGTAGGTAGGGAGAGTGTCAGTTTATTTCACTCTGCAAGTCCTTGTTTCCAGGGACCTGTAAGGACAGTGAGTGAATTGTCCTTGTGCTATATTGTGATTAAAAAAAACATTTTTTCTAGGGACAGAAAACTGTAGGTAGGGAGAGTGTTTTTTTTCTTTCACTCTGCAAGTCCTTGTTTCCAGGGACCTGTAAGGACAGTGAGTGAATTGTCCTTGTGCTATATTGTGATTAAAAAAAACATTTTTTCTAGGGACAGAAAACTGTAGGTAGGGAGAGTGTTTTTTTTCTTTCACTCTGCAAGTCCTTGTTTCCAGGGACCTGGAAGGACAGTGAGTGAATTGTCCTTGTGCTATATTGTGCTTAAAAAAAAACATTTTTTCTAGGGACAGAAAACTGTAGGTAGGGAGAGTGTTTTTTTTTTTTCACTCTGCAAGTCCTTGTTTCCAGGGACCTGTAAGGACAGTGAGTGAATTGTCCTTGTGCTATATTGTGCTTAAAAAAACATTTATTCTAGGGACAGAAAACTGTAGGTAGGGAGAGTGTCAGTTTATTTCACTCTGCAAGTCCTTGTTTCCAGGGACCTGTAAGGACAGTGAGTGAATTGTCCTTGTGCTATATTGTGATTAAAAAAAACATTTTTTCTAGGGACAGAAAACTGTAGGTAGGGAGAGTGTTTTTTTTCTTTCACTCTGCAAGTCCTTGTTTCCAGGGACCTGGAAGGACAGTGAGTGAATTGTCCTTGTGCTATATTGTGCTTAAAAAAAACATTTATTCTAGGGACAGAAAACTGTAGGTAGGGAGAGTGTCAGTTTATTTCACTCTGCAAGTCCTTGTTTCCAGGGACCTGTAAGGACAGTGAGTGAATTGTCCTTGTGCTATATTGTGATTAAAAAAAACATTTTTTCTAGGGACAGAAAACTGTAGGTAGGGAGAGTGTTTTTTTTCTTTCACTCTGCAAGTCCTTGTTTCCAGGGACCTGTAAGGACAGTGAGTGAATTGTCCTTGTGCTATATTGTGATTAAAAAAAACATTTTTTCTAGGGACAGAAAACTGTAGGTAGGGAGAGTGTTTTTTTTCTTTCACTCTGCAAGTCCTTGTTTCCAGGGACCTGGAAGGACAGTGAGTGAATTGTCCTTGTGCTATATTGTGCTTAAAAAAAACATTTATTCTAGGGACAGAAAACTGTAGGTAGGGAGAGTGTCAGTTTATTTCACTGTGAAAGTCCTTGTTTCAAGGGACAGAGAAGGACACCTGAAGGTAGCCCTTATTGCTTTTTTCCCATCTCCCTGCAGGCCATCTATTAGAATGTCTGGAAGGCAAACAAGGAGAGGCAGACAGTCAGGAGGCAATAAAAGAGGGCAAGCAGGCTCTGTGTCTGGGGGCAACAGTGCTGGTCGTGGACGCGGTGCATTGTCATCAGCGCATGGCCATGGGACACGCTTGTCCTTCTTTTCGGCAGCTGGACATGTTGAGCCACATCATGCCGAAGACTTGGTAGAGTGGATGACCAAGCCCTCCTCCTCCTCCTCATCCTCTCTCACCCAGGCTCAGGGTACTGGAAAAGCAGCTGCCAAAGCGTCGTCTTCCCTGGTATCAATGTCAGACAAATCATCAGTCACTCCTTCCCTAGACCCACCATGTCCTCCTCCTGAGGAGTCCCCCGAACTGTTTCAGCACAGTGTTGGGTACATGCTCCAGGAGGATGCCCAGCGTTTCGAAGGGTCTGATGATGAAACCCAGCTAGAGGAAGGCAGTAGCGTGAGAGCAGACAGAGGGGATGCTCAAGAAGGACACCAATCTGGCAGTCATGTTCCAGCAGCTGCAGCATACTGCCAGATTGGCTCCAGTGATGAGGAGGGAGGGGATGATGAGGTCACTGACTCCACGTGGGTGCCTAATAGGAGAGAGGAGGAGGAGGAGGATGAGGAGGAGGCACATCTCCAACGAGGCAGGATGCCCTTTGGTGGCCAGCGTAAGGGCAGTACACCGACGGAATCACACCGCAGAGCTCCGCCTGTGCAGGGCGCTGCCTCTGCCCGTCATTCAAAAAGTTCTTTGGTGTGGGCCTTTTTTGAGGCTAGTGCATCAGATCGCACAGCTGCTGTTTGCAACATATGTCTCAAGCGTATATCGCGTGGCCAAAACATCAGCCGCTTGGGTACCACATGCCTGACCAGACATATGTTGACCTGCCATGCAGCTCGTTGGCAAGCCTACCTCAAAGACCCACACCAAAGAACAAAGCGGACCTCTCCTTGCACCGCATCAGCTGGGATCTCCAACCCCACTATAACTTCAGTCCTCTCTGAAACATGCACTGAGAGGAATGAAGGTGTAGAATTAGGTGTGTCACAGCCAAGTACTTGCGCCCACTCTGCTAGCAGTACACCGACGTCCGATTCTAGCAGGCAAATTTCCCTGCCCCAGCTGCTGGACCGTCGAAAGAAGTTCACTCCCAGCCATCCACATGCCCAGCGGTTGAATGCTAGCTTGGCTAAATTGCTAGCGCTTCAACTGCTGCCTTTTCAGTTGGTAGACTCGGCCCCCTTCCGTGAGTTTGTGCAATGTGCGGTTCCTCAGTGGCAGGTTCCCAAACGCCACTTTTTCTCACGGAAGGCTATTCCGGCTCTCTACCGGCATGTGGAAGGCAATGTCTTGGCCTCGCTGGACAGGGCGGTCAGCGGTAAGGTGCATATTACCGCTGACTCATGGTCCAGCAGGCATGGACAGGGACGTTACCTTTCTTTCACGGCCCATTGGGTCACTCTTTTGGCAGCTGGGAAGGATGCAGGACAAGGTGCAGTAGTGTTGGAGGTTGTCCCACCGCCACGCCTCCAAAATGCTACTACTGGTTGTGACACACCTCTCTCCTCCACCCCCTCCTCTTCTTCTTCCTCCATGGCCTCTTCCTGTGGTTTGTCCTATGAACCAGCGGTGCTCCGTAGCCGTTCACGGGGCTACGCAAGTACGCAGGCAAAAAGATGCCATGCCGTGCTTGCGCTGGTGTGTTTGGGGGACAGAAGCCACACTGGGGCAGAGGTCCTGTCTGCTCTGCAGGGCCAGGCCGAGAGGTGGTTGACGCCACGCCAGCTTAAGCCAGGAATGGTGGTTTGCGACAATGGCACCAACCTCCTCTCCGCCCTCCGACAGGGACAACTGACCCATGTGCCCTGTGTGGCTCACGTCCTTAACCTGGTGGTGCAGCGGTTCTTGGGCAGGTACCCGGGCTTACAGGATGTCCTGAGGCAGGCCAGGAAAGTCTGTGTGCATTTCCGCAGATCTTATAATGCCAGTGCTCGCCTGGCTGAGCTGCAAAAGGAGTTGAACCTGCCCAAGAACCGCCTTATATGTGACATGCCCACCAGGTGGAACTCAACGTTGGCCATGCTGCAGCGGCTGCACACGCAGCAGAGGGCCATCAATGAGTACCTGTGCGACTACGGCACCAGGACAGGGTCAGGGGAGCTTGGTTTTTTTTCTCCACGCCAGTGGGGCATGATCAGGGATGCATGCACTGTCCTGGCACCATTTGAGGAGGCCACGAGGATGGTGAGCAGTGACAGTGCATGCATCAGTGACACTGTACCTCTTGTCCACCTGTTGGAGCACACGCTGCGTGGAATAATGGACAGGGCACTTGAGGCAGAACAGAGGCAGGAAGAGGAGGACTTCCTTGCCTCTCAAGGCCCCCTTTACCCAGACAGTGTTCCTTCTGTCCCACCCATCGCACAGGAAGAGGAGGAGGAGGAGGAGGAGGAGGAGGATTGTGTCAGCATGGAGGTGGAGGCTGGCACTCAGCATCATCAGCAGCAGTCTTTTAGGGATGATTTACAGTCCCAAGAAACCAGTGGACTTGTACGTGGCTGGGAGGAGGTGGCTGCGGATCATGTCGTCCTTAGTGACCCAGAGGACTCCGGAGCGAATGCCTCAGCAAACCTACGCTGCATGGCCTCCCTGATCCTGCAAAATCTGCGGAAGGATCCTCGTATTCTTCGGATCAAGGAGAGGGACCATTACTGGCTGGCCACTCTCCTTGATCCACGGTACAAGGGTAAGGTTGCGGACCTTATGTTACCGTCGCAGAGGGAGCAGAGGATGAGACAACTCCGGGAGGCCTTGCAGAAAGGTCTGTGCAACGCGTTCCCAGAGACTGGGAGGTTACAAACTCCTGGTCCTGGACAACGAGTTGCTGAGGCTTCGGCCAGTCAAAGAAGGAGCGGTGGGGAAGGTGGCCGTCTGACCGATGCGTTCAGACAATTCTTTAGTCCGCAGCCCCAAAGTATGATCGGTTCCAGCAACCATCGCCAGCGTCTGATAAACATGGTGCAGGAATATCTAGGGGCAAGCTCAGACTTGGACACCTTTCCCACCGAAAATCCTCTGGCTTACTGGGTCTTGAGGATGGATCACTGGCCAGAGCTTGCACAGTATGCAATTGAGCTACTGGCCTGTCCTGCATCCAGCGTTCTTTCGGAACGCACATTCAGTGCTGCTGGAGGATTTGTCACGGATCACAGGGTGCGCCTGTCCACCGACTCGGTTGATCGACTGACTTTCATCAAGATGAACCAGTCTTGGATCACCACCAGCTACCACACACCTGATGCTGATATAACAGACTAATTGATTTTAACATGTCACATCCCTTCAAGACTGATGCTGATGCTGAGTGCCTGTGCTGTTATGTTGACTGGCTATCCTCCTCCTCCGAGTCCTCAATGATACGATTGATGATGATAGCTTGGAAGATCATTTTTGTTTATGGGTGCCGCCACCAGTGGCTAAGGCCCAATTTTTCAGCCCCTGTTTTACAGGGGCGTGTAATTACAATTTTTTTAGCAATAATTTGCCATAGGGCTCATTGCTGTGCTCCAAGTACAGTATCTGTGAGGGGTTGGAGTGTTGTGGCACCAGTGCCTAAGGCCCAATTTTTCAGCCCCTGTTTAACAGGGGCGTGTCATTACAATTTTTGAAGCAATACTTTGCAACAGGGCTCATTGCTGTGCTCCAAGTACAGTATCTGTGAGGGGTTGTAGTGTTGTGCCACCAGTGCCTAAGGCCCAATTTTTCAGCCCCTGTTCAACAGGGGCATGCAATTACAATTCTTGATCTAATAATTCACAGCAGGGTCCATTGCTGCACCCACCAAGAGTAACTCTGAGGGCTTACAGTCTTGTGGCAACGCCACCACCACCACCACCACGAAAGGCCCAATTTTTCAGCCCCTGTTCAAAAGGGGCATGTAATTACAATTCTTGATCTAATAATTCACAGCAGGGCCCATTGCTGCACCCACCAAGAGTAACTGTCAGGGCTTACAGTGTTGTGGCACCAGCACCACCATCAAAGCCCCAATTTTTACTACCACTGTTCAACAATTATATGTAATTAAAATTCCTGATATAATAGTTGACAGCAGGGCGTTCCAGCACCAACCAAGAGTAACTGAGTGCTTACAGTGTTGTGCCAACACCAACAACTAAGGGGCCTATTTCTGCAGAGTATATACGGCAGGTCCCTACTTTCAAACATCCAACTTACAAACGACTCCTACTTGCAAACGAAAGAAGACAACAGGAAGTGAGAGGAAATCTACCCCTAGAAAGGAAAATTCTCTCCTGTAAGAATAAATATGGGAGAAAGGGGTCTCATCTGTACTGATGCTTTATCAGCAATCCTTGTTTCAAGAAAAACACCACATTTCAAAAACAGTTGTCATTGGGACGGAAAGTGAGGTGAAATGTTCTGAACAGGGGCACAGACAGCAAAACAAATGTTACAGGGGTGATAACCCTTACCTATGTTTCCCAAAAAGTTTAAAAATAGATTTTTGGGCTGGAGCTACACTTCAACAATGTACCTGTTCAAAATTACAAACACATTCTACATAAGAACAAACCTACAGTCCCTGTCTTGTATGCACCGCCTGTATACGGCTGTTCAGAGTATATAGGGCCTTTTTTATTTTATGTGCGGGGTTCCCCTTAATATCCATACAAGACCCAAAGGGGCTGGTAATGGGCTGGGGTAGGGGGGGGGTCATGGGGTAGCTATGCCATTTTTCTTAAAGAATTTCATCCATATTACCGGGACCAGACATTACATTAAAGCCGCAAGCAGTTTTAAATGGCTTTTTTTTCCTTTAGAAGTGTCATTTTGTGCAGGGACAGTTCTAAACACGGGAAACACGTGGCACTTCACAGGCATACTTTAGACACCCCCCAGGTACGATATTTAAAGGAATATTTGACTTTTTTTTTTTCACTTTATGCATCATTAAAATGACTGCTCCCGAAAAACGACCGTTTTTAAAACTTCTTTTTGCATTGATACATGTCCCCTGGTGCACAACCCGGGTTCCCAAACCCTATTTATGACAATAACATGCATAATAGTTGTTATAATTAGCACTTTAGAATTCGAACGTTCGCATCCATTGTATTTAATAGGGTTCTAATGTTCGTTCGAACTTTCGGTCCGTTCGCGGGTTCTGGTGCGAACCGAACCCGGGGGTGTTCGGCTCATCACTAGTCGGCACCCTGTCGCCGAGATGTCGGCACCCTGACGCCAAGAATCTCCGCGATGGGATCACGATGGATATATAATGTCGGCGGCACCTACTGTATTCCTAACATTCACAAAAACGTGGGAACAAGAAACAGACATCTTTCAAGAGAATTCAAGGCAAAGATCTTTAAAACACTGCTCTTAAAGAACATAGTTCAAACTGGAAATATTTTAAAGACCCTTTATACTAGTACATATCAATGTCAACATTATTTTGGAAGATGGTCAAAAGAGAAGTATGGGATTTAAACAAAACAAACATACATACTCTGCTCCTCCATCACTCGCTGGAGCGCCAGGCTGTGGAAGAGGCAGGAACGGCTGACTCAGGCTCTAAGCGGCACACCAATCTAGGTGGATTTTGGTGGATCCTGACATTAAAGTTGATCCACAGGAAAAGTATGGCCAACGGTGCTCCTGGCACTGAAGGACATCATTTTGCACTAATAAATACTTTATATTTTTATATATATATATATATATATATATATATATATATTGTGACAGCAGGCAGGTAAAATCACCAGGTTGCATCCAGGATGGAAGGTATATATGTCCTAGATTCAGGCTCCCAGCATGCTAAGGGAGATGCTCCAACCTGGAACCAGATCTGTGTGGATAGTCTGGGGAGTGTGATTTCTGTGCGGTGAGCCAAAGCCTGTGTGGGTATTGCTAAGAACTTCTAAAAGAAGGGAGCTAGGGACTGGGACAGCACAAGGCTGTACCCAGTTGTTAGTTAGGGACACCTACGTGTGTAGTGAGCGGTCAAGTTGACCAGGATTTCTTTTCCTGATTCTTTTGTTTTTGCTGTATTTTTTTGTCTGTATATAGTTCAAATAAAACCACACCCATTTGTTTTCTCCTACCACTGTCTGCTGTGCCTGTTTTTGTGTGGTGAACCCATCCAGGGGGTCACACACACCCGCTGCTGAGTTAACCCCCTCACAGTTGGTGGAGAACCAGTGGCAGTTTTTTTTTAAGGCCAGCATGGAGGAGATACTGAAACAGCTGGCTCTAGCAAATGCCAATCAGCAGCAGACAAATGCAGGTTTGCAAAAGAGCCTTGTAGCTCAACAACAGAGCTTCGCATCCCAGCAGCAAGCTCATCAACAGAGCCTTGCAGCCCAGCAGCAAGCTCATCAACAGAGCCTTGCAGCCCAGCAGCAAGCTCATCAACAGAGCCTTGCAGCCCAGCAGCAGACAAATGCAACTTTGCAACAGAGTCTGGAAGCTCATCAACAAGCCCAGCAGCAATCTGAGGCCCACTTCATAGACCTGTTACAGAAGCAAGAACAGAGACTACAGCAACAAATGGAAACGTTAATGCAGCAACGTCCGCAGACCAGTGAGGCAAGTAGTTCCACTAATACTGCGTCCTTTGGGGTGAGTCGTTTATTGACAAAAATGACTGGAGAGGATGATCCAGAGGTGTTTTTGACCACATTTGAAAGGTCTGCTGAAAGAGAAAAGTGGCCTAAGGAGCAGTGGGCTGGACTGGTGGCTCCTCTGTTAACTGGTGAATCGCAGAAAGCTTACTATGACCTAGAGCCTGACCAAGCAAAAGACTATGTGATGCTAAAAACTGAAATATTGGCACGGCTGGGTGTCACCCTGGCTGTCCGGGCTCAGCGTGTGCATAACTGGACTTTCCGGCTTGGAAAACCCCCCAGGTCTCAAATGTATGATCTCATTCACCTAAACAGGAAGTGGCTACAGCCAGAGACTTTGTCCGCACCAAAGATTGTGGAACGTGTTGTGATGGATCATTTCTTGAGAGCTCTTCCTACTGCCATCCAAAAGTGGGTAAGCCATGGAGACCCAGAAACGGCCGATAATCTTGTGGATCGTGTAGAGAAGTACTTGGCTACAGAGAACCTGACTGCCTCTTCCAGAGACTCACGGACTTTCCACCCTAAGACCAGACCATCCCCAGTGGCGGGTAAGATGATTCCAAGGGGTGAGGGTGGAGAAAGTGAGAGGGTAGGAGTTCTACCTAAGGTCTGGCGAGAACAGCCTGGGAAGTCAGGGGCTCAAGAGGCAGCAAAAAGGATTGTTTGCTACCGCTGCTGACAAGAGGGACATATTGCAGAAAATTGCCCGGTTGTGGATGAACCCATGCAATGTGACTTTCTAAGGGACAGTCGTCATTCGCTGTTTGCGACAGTCGCATGCACTGCCATTCGGGGAACTGAGAAACATTTATGCAAAATGTGTATTAATGGTAGAAATGTTGTTGTGTTGCTGGATTCAGGTAGCCTGGTGACACTGATAAAGGCTGAATTAGTTACTACAGAGGTCTCTGGGAATAACAAGGTAGCTGTTATTTGTGTGCATGGGGACACCCGAGAGTATCCGGTGACTACAGTGTGTTTTGAGACCCCCAAAGGTACCCTCTCTCATCAGGTGGGGTTAGTGTCTCACTTGCCTCATGATGCCATTGTGGGAAGGGATTTTCCAAAGTTCTGGGAACTATGGGATTATCCTGAGCCCCCCACTGGTGCCCCTATATACCAGGAATGTGATAGCCAGAATTCCTCTGAGAGTTGTGAGGACTCTCCAGAATTCCCCTTGTCGGTATTGGCCGGGGAGACTCGAAAAACTGGGGAGGAGCCAACATCCTCAGACGAAAACATGCCGTCTGTGGAGTTTTCTGATCTCGAGGTTCACAAGGAAAATTTTGCCACAGAACAGTTAAAAGACCCCACCCTAATAAAGGCACAGGAAAACGTAGTGGAAATAGATGGCGAGTTAGTGAACCCAGATGAGACCTACACTTACCCATACTTCATCGTGGAAAAGGACCTACTGTATCAGGGGGCTAAAAGGGCAGAAGAAACCATTGAGCAGCTTGTGGTGCCCAAAACTTACAGGAAGTTGGTGTTAGATTTGGCCCATGGGCACATTCTTGGAGGTCATCTGGGGACAGAGAAAACCCGAGAGAGCATATTGCAGAGATTCTATTGGCCTGGGGTCATGAAGGAAACAGAAAATTATTGTTCCTCCTGCCCTGTGTGTCAGAGGTCGGCACCGATGCCACACTTCCGTAACCCGCTGGTACCTCTTCCCATCATTGAGGTTCCCTTTGAGAGGATCGCAATGGATTTGGTAGGTCCGATAATGAAGTCTGCTAGGGGACATCAGTACATTTTGGTTATATTGGACTATGCCACCCGTTATCCGGAAGCGATTCCTCTCCGAAATACCTCAGCCAAAACCATAGCCAAAGAGCTATCTCTTGTTTTTAGCCGTGTGGGTATTTGTAAGGAACTGCTTATGGACCAAGGTACACCCTTTATGTCCCGGGTTATGAAAGAGCTGTGCAAGTTGTTCAAAGTAACACAATTGCGTACATCTGTGTATCACCCCCAAACAGATGGGTTGGTTGAAAGATTCAACAAAACTCTAAAACAAATGTTAAAGAAGGTGATGGATAAAGATGGAAAGGATTGGGACTGTCTAATTCCCTATTTAATGTTTGCTATTAGGGAGGTACCCCAATCCTTTACGGGTTTCTCACCCTTTGAGTTACTCTATGGGAGACACCCAAGAGGGCTGTTGGATATCGCCAAGGAAACTTGAGAAAGTGAGAGTTCTCCCTACAGGAGTGTGATTGAGCATGTCGCCCTGATGCAAGATAAAATTGCACAGGTAATGCCAATCGTAAAGGAACATTTGGCCCAAGCGCAGTTGGCACAGCAGAGAGTGTACAACCGTGGAGCCAAGACCCGTACCTTTTCCCTGGGGGATAAGATAGAACCTACAGTTGAAAGCAAGTTCCTCGCCAAATGGCAAGGCCCCTACGAGATAATGGAAAAAGTGAGCAAAGTGAATTACAAGGTCAGACAACCAGGAAGGCGAAAGCCCGAACAGATCTATCACATTAATCTGTTGAAAGCCTGGAGGGATAGGGAATCCCTAGTCGCAGAAACTTTGTCACCAGCTCAGTCTTATTGCGTGATTCCTGAGGTTGGAATAGCAGTCACCTTGTCAAAGCCCTAACAACAGGAGGTTAAGGAGTTTGTGCTTCGCAACAAGGAGGTTTTCTCTGAGCTGCCGGGACAAACGTATGGGGTAGAGCATGATATTATTACCCCGCCCGGTGAAAGGGTGAAGCTAAAACCCTATTGGATCCCAGAGGCCCGACGGGAGGCAATACGTGAGGAAGTACAGAAAATGCTTAAGTTAGGGGTGATAGAGGAATCCCAAAGTGATTGGTCAAGTCCCATAGTGTTAGTGCCTAAACCGGATGGGAGCTGGCGATTTTGTAACGATTTCCGACAACTGAACAAAGTTACAAAATTTGACACTTACCCCATGCCACGTATAGATGAGTTGGTCGACCGGTTGGGAACAGCCCGATACATGACAACTCTTGATCTCACCAAAGGGTTTGGCAAATTCCCCTGGCTAGTCGGCCAAGGAGAAAACCGCATTTGTAACCCCAGACGGGGCGTTCCAATATAAAAGAATGCCGTTTGGTTTACAGAATGCGGCGGCAACATTCCAGTGGAAAATGGACCAGATACTGAGGCCCCATCAGAAGTATGCTGTGGCTTACCTAGATGATGTAATTATCTATAGCACAGATTGGGCCTCACATCTGCCAAAAGTGCAAGCAGTCCTAGACTTTATCTGGGAAGCTGGGTTTACGGCCAACCCCAAGAAGTGTACCATTGGACAGGAGGAGGCCAAGTATCTTGGGTACACCATTGGGAGGAGAGTAATAAAACCTCAAGTCAATAAAGTCGGGGCCATACAGAATTGGCCACGTCCCAACAGCAAGAAGCAGGTACGAGCCTTTCTGGGAATCGCTGGTTATTATCGGCGATTCATTCCCCACTTTGCTTCTCAGGCGGTGCCCCTAACCAACCTGACAAAAGGGAAAGAGTCTGTCATGGTTAAATGGACCCCAGAGGCTGAGGCAGCATTTCAATTCTTAAAAAAAGCCTTATGTAGCCAGCCAGTGTTGTACTCACCAGACTTCTCTAGGGACTTTGTCGTACAAAGTGATGCATCCAACATTGGGTTAGGAGCAGTATTGTCCCAGGTCTGGAACGGGGAAGAGCACCCAGTCATTTACCTCAGCAGGAAATTGAAGTCCCATGAGGTAAATTACGCCACGATTGAGAAGGAGTGTTTAGCGGTGAAATGGGCTCTAGATTCCCTTCGGTACTATCTGCTACTTAGGCACTGTGACATGATTACTGATCACGCTCCTTTAAAGTGGATGGCTCAAAACAAAGAGACAAATAGAAGAGTAAATAGGTGGTTCCTGGCCCTACAGGAATTCAACTTTACGGTAAAGCATCGCCCTGGGGTTCAAATGGGGAATGTGGATGCTTTGTCTCGAGTACATGCATGCCTGATTGCTTGTGTTCTGACCCCAAGGTTAAAACAAGAGGGGGGGTATGTGACAGTAGGCAGGTAAAATCACCAGGTTGCATCCAGGATGGAAGGTATATATGTCCTAGATTCAGGCTTTATGCTGATTTATACCACTAGTGGGAGTGCTGGGAGTCTTGCAGGGAAAGAGTTAATGAGCCCAGCTGAAGTAAGTCGGCTCATTAGGGCCTCTATAAGAACTCCCAGCATGCTAAGGGAGATGCTCCAACCTGGAACCAGATCTGTGTGGATAGTCTGGGCAGTGTGATTTCTGTGCGGTAAACCAAAGCATGTGTGGTTATTGCTAAGAACTTCTAAAAGAAGGGAGCTAGGGACTGGGACAGCACAAGGCTGTACCCAGTTGTTAGTTAGGGACACCAACGTGTGTAGTGAGCGGTCAAGTTGACCAGGATTTCTTTTCCTGTTTCTTTTGTTTTTGCTGTATTTTTTTGTCTGTATATAGTTCAAATAAAACCACACTCTTTTGTTTTCTCCTACCACTGTCTGCTGTGCCTGTTTTTGTGTGGTGAACCCATCCAGGGGGTCACACACACCCGCTGCTGAGTTAACCCCCTCACAATATATATATTTATTTATTTATATACAGTATTGTTGACTTTCTCCATAAACCAACATTTTTGGAGTTCTGGACTTAGATGAGTGGTGGCACCCATACTGCTGCATAAGGCATTTGTTTTCTCTGCCTCCATCCACTCCCAGCTGTGTGGAGGCAGTCTATGAAAGTGGATGCAGTGGCTGCACAAACACAGTTTCATATCAAAATTTGATAGCTGTGTAGAAGCAGCTGCTGTGTCTGCATCCATTTTCATAGGCTGTCTGCACGCAGCTTGGGGTAGATACAGGAGCAAAAACAAATGCCTCATGAACACAGAATGGGTGCCAGCGCTTGACTAAATGAAGTCTAATATTAAATTTTTCATGAGAAAAAGCTAGGATGAAGGATGCTTTCAGATATCCTGGCTATATTGTTTAAGTATTTGATATGTAGGTCAGTAAAAAAAAGAACTTACATTTGTTATAAAACAGACAGACATATAGATAACTCCGTAGGTTTGGAAATCGGAGCAAATTGCAATGTCTAAGCATTGGCTAAAAAAGATTTAAAACTTTTTGAACATTAAAAACTTTCAACAGCATACACTAGATCAAGATATAAGTATACCAAGGTAGGGGTGTTTTGGCCAGTGTCTTATTTTTCTTTCCAATTGGGTTAATTATTAGACAAAACTAGCACCACCATCTTGCTTCATAACTGAACGTGTACTGAAAAATGTACAGGCTGCCATTGCTGACCTTCTGAAAATGCTAGATGCCTGTTATGCTGATCTTGACAAGCTGGTTTTTGTACTTTCTGAGACACCATGCCAAAACATGATATGGCCAACAACTAGAATTTTTAAAAGCAGACTTCAGTAATGGCAATCTTCATATTTCTCTCAGCACAATTTTCATAAAGCATAAATAAAGGCAAAACTTTTTTTTAAGTTTTAAATAGAGACAAGAGTTATTGGAACATCTATCAAGCTTTAATTCCTGTCCACGCCCCTATTAGGGAGGTTCCCTCTCTCTATTTGCCATGTTTACTATTATCATTTAAAGCAAAAGTGAAAAGAGAAGTAGGGCCAAAGCTCTTTTGGCTCTACTTCTCCTGGGGATTACAGGAGTGCACTTTGTTCTGCACTCCTGGTACCCTTATGCAGTAGACAGCGGGCTAAAGCCTGCTGTCGGCTGACATCACTCAGCCAGTCCAGGCTCTGGATAGTTCTTGACTTTAATGTCGGAATCCAACTAGATGCCTGACTAGCAGCTGGCTCAGCTTCACAGCATGCCCCTGAGAGCCTGAGCCATCCCCTCCTGTCCCCTCCAAAGCCCCACATTCCAGTGAGCTCTCTGCTCACTAAAGATCAAGAACTAAGAGATCAGTAGTCTTTGACTGCTCATTTACCATTGTAGAGGAGGCATTGATGCTACATCCACCTAGGTGAGTATGAGTGTTTATTTTTTTTCATATCCCGCACTCCAATTGGAAAGAAGTTCCCAAATTTTGAGTTGTCCTCAGTACAATAATAGAGGGGAAAGCTTCCAATGGGGACACTATTGACAGCCAGGTATTCCTTCATTTTGGAGGGATTTCCTATTAGTTCCCGTTTTGACTATGGGACAGGAAGTGAAGTGAAATCACGTCAATGGGACACAGATGGTGAAAGAAAAATGGAAGGGTTATAACCCCTAAAAGTTTTGCCGCTTGTTCTACTTTAAGGGTGTTGCCACCTACAGTATATGTAGACAATAAAAACGGATTTACATATAATGGCATTTCAGAGTTTGTAAATTCTAAATAGAGTAATAGAGCTTTTGCCTTGATTGACAGAGGAAACCTATGCAATATTCTCATCTAAGTCAAGAACTAGTCTATAAAATATAATTGCACCACTACCCATACAGGAACCACTTGGTGGATTGGGTTCTCTGTTCTTCTGCCATAACTCTGAGAACAACCTCAGCCCCACTGTCACTTCAGGTTAAATAAATGGATTCTGCACTCCTACTGGGAGCACCAATATAGATACCCTGCACACAATTAGGGTTCAGTGTCAATATATTAAACAGTGGATTTACAGTTATGTCTCTAATGCTAAATAAAATGCCATATAATTTCATGAATAGACATGTGCGCTTGTGCGAAATTCAAACAAATTTTTCATTATTCAGAAATTTGGATGTATACAGATTTCTGAATTACAATATTAACAAATTTAAACAAATCCAAATTAACGCAATGAAATTTGGCTACAATTTGATTTGAATTTGAAAATTAAATAGAAAAATAAAGTAATAGAATAGAAAAGAATAGAAAAGAAAATAATAAAATAGAATAGAAAATAAAGGACTAGAACAGAATAGAATAGAAAAGTAGAGAATTTAAAAGATTAGAATAGAAAATAAAAAATAGAATAAAATAAAAAGGATATAAAAGTCTTTCAAAATTACAATTTCGAATATTATAAATTTTAATTATGATAGGATAGAAAATAATAGAAAAATAATAGAATGGAAAAGGATAGAATAGAAATAACAATGGAATAGAATATAATATTATAATTTCAAATAGAATAAATTCAAATGCCAATTCTATATTTTCCAAATCCTATCAAATTTAATTCAATTTGACCTAGTTAGGAAAATTCTAATCTCATTTGAAAATGAATAAACACAACAAATTCTGAAAACAAATTAAATGAATTAAACTAAGTGCAATTATTTAAATAACGAAACTAAACACATTTTTTTTTGTTCTGCACATGTCCTATCACGGGTTGCAGTAAATGATTAGATCAATCACAGTTCACTAGACAATATGTTCACTAGGCTATAGCAACATAGAATGGAGTTCTATGAAGCTAAACTAGAGTAAGCATAGTAATCCACAAAATCAGCAGTATGGGCATTAGAAAACAGAAACAGCCATAATAATCACTACTGCGATAACTCTTCTGTAAACTTTAGGCTTTACCCACTTAAGAGTACACTCTGGGATTGATTTACTAAAACTGGAGAGTGCAAAATATGGTGCAGCTGTGCATTGTAGCCAATCAGCTTCTAACTTCTGCTTGTTCAATTAAGCTTTGACAATGAGGCCAGGTTCACACTGGTACAACATGACAGTCGTGCTCTGGGGATCCGACTTTGCCCTGCGACTTGAAGTCTGACATCCATCCGACTTCAATGAACGGGGATCCGACTTTAATCCCGACAACACCAAGCACTTTGTGTCTGGTATGACTCTTTAGGGGAAACTCCACGCCAAATTGAAAAAAAAAACGTCATGGGGTTTCCCCTCCAAGAGCATACCAGGTCCTTCGGTCTGGTATGGATTTTAAGGGGAACCCCACGCCAAAAAAACAGCGTGGGATCCCCCCAAAATCCATACCAGACTCTTATCCGAGCACGCAGCTCGGCAGGTCAGGGAAGGTGTTGGAGACAAGCGAGCGCCCCCTCCTCCTGAACCATACCAGGCCACATGCCCTCAACATGGGGGGGTGGGTGCTTGGGCGTCACCGCCCATGGCATGATGGAGCGGTGATGTCAAAAGGGACGGGGCCTCCAGATGACATCAGCGGGTGGCCCAGTCCCATGCCAATATAAGTATTGGCACACAGCGGCCCCAGCATTAGAGCGGGAGAGAGGGTTGAGTCAACATTAGAGGAAGAACAGAGGAAGAACAGAGGGAGAAGACAGTGAAGAAAGGAGGCCCGGCAGAGGCAGAAGACAGCAGACAGGGGAGAAGAAACAGAGAGGTCCAGAAGACATCAGCGATGAGCGGAGGAGAACCGGCAGATGGAGAAGACATCGCCAAAAGAGGGAGAAGGGAGGAGAAATCCAAAGAGACGCAGGAGCTGCTTTAATAAAATACTTTAAAAACCTGTGTACTGTGTTTATTTTTGACAGTTTTTTTTACCGTCAGCTCCTCGTTGCTCAGTGGTTCCCTTGTGAAACTGTAAGCTTTTTACTTTTTATCATTCCCTATCCCTTCTTGCTTGACAACAGGATTGGATTTTATGATCATCATTGAATAAACTGTATTTATGTTCCTCTACTTGTTGTAGGAATGCCTTTTTTTTTAACCCTTTGAGCGCTGGATTGTTTTGTTTAGTATTGTTTTATCCATATCCTCCAGTTATGGCTTTTGTCTAGCTGCACTGGGTTCAGACCCCACGCCACTGACTGGGATCCCTTCTTTCCCACATTTGGCAACATTTTAGCGCTGATGACATTTGTTATTTATCTTTTTTTAGGTTAATGGGTAGGGGTACTATGTACCCCATACTCATTTACATCAGGTAGGGGGCCGTGATCTGGGGGCCCCCTTTTTAAATTCAGATTCCAATAAGCCCCCGTCGGCAGACCCCGACAACCACTGCCCAGGGTTGTCGGGAAGAGGACCTTGTCCTCATCAACATGGGGACAAAGCACCCACCCCCCCCATGTTGTAGGCATGTGGCCTGGTATGGTTCAGGGGGGCCTCGCTCGTCCCCACCCCCTTTCCTGACCTACTAGGCTGCATGCTCGGATAAGGTTCTGGTATAGATTTTGGGGGGAACTCACGCCATTTTTCCCCTTAAAATCCATACCAGACCAAAGGGCCTGGTATGCTCTTGGAGGGGGAACCCCATGCCGTTTTTTTTTTTACGTGGCGTTCCCCTATAAGATCCTCAGAGTACAAGTCGCATGCCAGAGTTGGATCAGTTAAGACGATGATCTGACTTTGATCCGACTTCAGTGATATTTAATGGGCCGAAGTAGGATCAAAGTCAGTCCAAAGTAGTGCAGGAACTTTTTTCAAAGTCGGGCCGACTTGTGTCAGACCAGTTAAGACGGCTCTCATAGGGAAACATTGATTTGCATACATCATGCGACATGAGTTCCCAATGTCGGAGCATTTGTCATACAAGTGTGAAGCCGGCTTGAAACCTGGAAGCTGATTGGTTTCTTTGCAAAGCTGCACTAGATTTTGCACTCTGCAGCTATAGTAAATCAACCCTAGTATATGAATGGCAGTGATGAAATTTTAGACTACCTAAAGAGGTACCCTCATTATTCAGCCTGCGGAAATACAGCTCTCTCTCTCTCTCTCTCTCTCTCTCTCTCTCTCTCTCTCTCATTGGGAATTGTAGTCCAATAGTCCATTAACTGCTATAGTAAAAAAAAAATCCCATACTCAATCTCCCATGATTCAAGACTGCCAACAATTAAAGTGGTTTAAAGGCAGAAGGTTTTTTATCTTAATGCATTCTATTCATTAAGATAAAAACCCTTCTGTGTGCAGCAGCCCCCCAATACTTAAGTGAGCCCATCTAGATCCAGCGATGTTGCAGGAGTGTCTCGGCTGCCCGGGACTCCCCTCCTCATTGGCTGACACAACAGTACCCTCATTATTCAGCCTGCGGAAATACAGCTCTCTCTCTCTCTCTCTCTCATTGGGAATTGTAGTCCAATAGTCCATTAACTGCTATAGTAAAAAAAAAATCCCATACTCAATCTCCCATGATTCAAGACTGCCAACAATTAAAGTGGTTTAAAGGCAGAAGGTTTTTTATCTTAATGCATTCTATTCATTAAGATAAAAACCCTTCTGTGTGCAGCAGCCCCCCAATACTTAAGTGAGCCCATCTAGATCCAGCGATGTTGCAGGAGTGTCTCGGCTGCCCGGGACTCCCCTCCTCATTGGCTGACACAACAGTGCGGCGCCATTGGCTCCTGCTGCTGTCAATCAAAGTCAGTCAGCCAATAAGGAGAGAAAAGGGACGGGTCCGGGCCATGGCTCTGTGTCTGAATGGACACAGGGAGCTGTGGCTCGGCTCGGATGCCCACATAGCAAGCTGCTTGCTGTGGGGGCACTCAACTGGAGGGTGGGGCCAGGAGCACCGAATAGGGACCCGAGAAAAGGAGGATTTGGACTGCTCTGTGCAAAATTACTACACAGAGCAAGTAGGTTTAACATGTTTGTTATTTTTAACTAAAACAAAAGAGACTTTAGTATCATTTTAAGTTACTTGAGCTCCTTCTGCTTGTCAGCTGACCCTGGTGGATGCAAGTGAGGGAGTGGTAAACCATTCAGTTGAAGTCCATTGGGAGACACAGAAAAAATAATACCTTGAAAAAAACTGCAAGACAGCAGACATGATGTGCACACTAGCATGCCCAGCAATCAAACTTACAGTAAAATTACCTAAACTAAAATGGTGTACTTCACTCTTATTAAAATGTGGAATTACAGTTATGTCTCTAATGCTGAATAAAATGCCAGTGATGTTTGTTTTGCAATAAACAAATCATAAAAAGACTATTTGCATCTCATAAATGAACAGATTTAAATGAAACTCATGATTTTCCATGGAAACTAAGTTATAATTTACTAGATATTATTTAGATACCAGGATGCCAAGAAAGTTATTAATATGTAAAAAAAGGCAACATTTCCTTAACAGCATTTTAACACCTACAACAGGAATGTTGTCACTTAGAATCAAATCCTTTGCATCTTGCTATAAATATTGTGGATAACCAAGCCGTGTTTGTTTAACATTCAACTTTTAAATATGTATCTACAGTACATGTCTTAACATACACTATATTGTCAAAAGTATTGGGATGCCTGCCTTTACATTAACTTTTATTGCATCCCAGTCTAAAGCTGGCCATACACCATTAGATTATCTGCAGATTTTCTATGGTTAGATGGAAAAAGTGGGAGATTCCTCCATCCACACAGTTAATATACATGGAGAAATCTGTTGCACTTTTTCCATCTAACCATAGAAAATCTGCAGATAATCTAATGGTGTATGGCCAGCTTTAGTCACTAGGGTTCACTATTGAGTTGGCTCACCCTTTGCAGCTTCAACTCTTCTGGGTAGGCTGTGAACATTTTGTCTATGGAAATGATTAATCATTCTTCCAGAAGCGCATTTGTAAGATCAGGCACTGATGTTGGATGAGAAGGCCTGGCTTGCAGTCTCCGCTCTAATTCACCCCAAAGGTGCCCTATCGGGTTGTGGTCGGGACTCTTTGCAGGCCAGTTAAGTTCCTCCACCCCAAACTTGGACATCCATGTCTTTATGGACCTTGCTTTGTGCACTGGTGTGCAGTCATGTTGGAACAGGAAGGGGCCATCCCCAAACTGTTCCCACAAAGTTGGGAGCATGGAATTGTCTAAAATGTCTTGGTATGCAGACGCCTAAAGAGTTCCCTTTACTGGAACTAAGGGGCCAAGCCTGAACCCTGAAAAACAACCCCACACCATAATCCCCCATCCACCAAATGATTTGGACCCGTGCACAAATCAAGGTCCATAAAAAAATGGAAAAGCAAGTTAGGGGTGGAGGAACTTGACTGGCCTGCACAGGGTCCTGACCTCAACTCAATAGAACACCTTGGGGGTGAATTGAACATCAGTGCCTGACCTCACAAATGCACTTCTGGAAGAATAGTCAAGCATTCCCAAACCTTGTGGACAGCCTTCTCAGAAGAGTTGAAGCTGTTATAACAGCAAAGGGTGGACCAACTCAATATTAAACCCTACGAACTAAGACTGGGATGCCATTAAAGTGTGTGTAAAGGCAGGCGTCCCAATACATTTGACAATATAATGTATATAAGTAAGGTAATGGAAGATACAGTATATTTGTATTCAGAATTTTGTAACATTTATTTTCAAATGTAAAAATATGATAATAAATATAATGCGGTCATGATGAAAGGTAGCAATGTATACAGGCACAAGTTTTGGGCAGACACAGAAAATAAACCATAATTCATGCTGTAAGCAGGAGAAACTATTTAGAGGTTTTCATCAGGGCACAAACCAGGTTCAAACCAAGAACAGGAGGTCAGAAGCAGACACAAGAAAATATTCATATTTGAAATATATGCCAATGCATGAGTGATAGACACTGTTTTTCAGGCGCTGTGTCCATGCACGGAGCCTGATGACTGCTTTGGCAGATGGCACTTTTCTCCATCTCAAAGCACCTATTCGAGACAAATACTTCACAAAGAATGCAGGGGGAGGGGGCATTTCAGCTAAGATATTCAGGCAAGCATGCAAGTTGAGGTTGAAGTTGGAGAAAAGTGGTGTCTGTCAGTATAGAAAAAAATCAAGTGTGCCTAAAATGCTGCTGGTATTCTGCATGCAACATATAGAGTTATAGAAGGGATGTATAACATAGTGAAAAGATATTACAGGGGAAAAGCCACAAAACACCCTAATACGCTACTAAATAACTTGAATGCAGGGGAGAGCGTGCCTCCTGGGAGATGGAGAAGCTCTAGTGGCAGTAGAGTAGATAACAAAGTAAATGAAATCCATAATTCCAAAGGGAATATTAGTAGATGATGGAACAGGAGAACATCGTTTGTTTAAGAAACAGTAATACAATAGAAAATAAAAATATTGATGTAACCCAAGCAAGCCAAATCAAGCCCTGGCACATTCATACATGTCAGATGAAATGGAAATCGGCATCATATGAGCTCTCCAAGCTAATACATTGGTAACTAACGTACCAAACAAGAATGCACTCTCCAAGTGGTATCTGCACAAACAGAGAAGCAACATTACACTTTGCAAAGGGAATTTGTCCCGTAGCTCCGTAAATGTGGTGAAGTTTAACTTTGCAAAGAATACCCAATTACATGCAAAGCAAATAAGAAAAACATCCTTCTTGCATACATGTGATTGGATGATGAAAGTCAGCACTGCTTCACCTCATTCACTAAGCTCTGGGGCAAATTCCCTTGCAAAATGCAGTATGATGTCATATCAACATTTTAGAAAACCCCACAGGGAGTAGAAAGAGAAAAAGGTGTCAGAGTTGCCAAAAGGCATTGTAAAAATGGATGATGAGAAATAAGAGACTAATAAGGCCACATACACTTTGTATGAAATTGTCAGGATAGTTTGCAAAACAGCAATAAAAAAAGAATGATAAAGAAGTGTAATACTTACTATACTTTCCCAGTGTAGATCTGTAAAAAAAACTATGTTGACCAAAAACCCAGCACCAGAACATGCTGTTGAGAAATCAAGAAGTGTGAATGGAGAGTGTGTGAGCTGTTTGTAATCACAAAACAAGTCAAAGATTTGAGCATTAGACCAAATCACTTGGGAATTCCTGTACAATTTGAATCTTCATTAGTGGATGGTCTTGAATAGTGGATGGTACCACAGATTCTAACAAATAGATCCATTTGGCGTCCTTTTGCAAGAGTCAGAGGGAAGTATCACCACCTCATTCGCTCCTAGCTCATGAAAATTACTGTGATGTGTCACTAGAAAATGATCTGTCAATGATGTTAGTTTTTTGATATAGTTACTTGTTGAGATGAGAGTTTGTTACTTAACACATTATTTTGTAGCATGTATTTTAATTGATTTTTAGCTTGACCCATATACATTTCAGCATACATACCACTCCCATCATCTGACAGGTGATGAATGTCCACGTTTCAAAATCTTTAGTCCATAACATGTATACTGGAAAATTGAGCATGGTCTACATAGATAACTGCTCACAAGTTTTACTAACTGTAGTTAATGTATTGGTCTTACAAAATTACTTTTACACAGCTTTTCTCAAATGTTTGTTGCTTTTCTTACTGGATTAGAGAGATAATGCGTAATATGTCAGCTGTTGATATGATCAGAACAAAATAGTGATCCAATACTAATTCTGGATACCAAGTTATTTGTATTCCTTTGTCTATTGACTATTATTAATAGCTCAGGTCTTTGTTAAAACAAAGGCTTTTGGTTTGGTGTGGTCATTTAATGAGGTCGTTTTATGTCTGGCACCCTCAGTAGTAGCTTGGGTTCACACAGAATGCATATTTTACTAAGACACAGAAGAGATAAAACAAGTAACATATTTTAAAAAATAAACAAAAGATGTAATTTAAAATGTTCACAAACAGTACTGAGACCAGGGGTTTATTTAAAATTTCTACATTTAAGTATTTTATTGTTTTTATATTATCAAGAATTAGCCAGTGTGAAATTTGAACTTACTCCCCCATGTCCACTCATTATTTTTTCCTGGGTTATCCATAATAAACATACTCACAAGCACAGCGATCCAGCAGTGTTCTCTAGGGGTCTCCTGCTCTTCTTTTTTGGCATCATCGAGATGCTTTCTCTTGGGGGTTCTTGCACCTTGCCCCTGATGACATGCATGTACCACTGTGCACCATCAGGCGGGCATTTAAAAGAACAAGGAAGAGATAGTCACCTCCCCCCAATTACATGCCATGGTACATACACAGTGAAGAATGCAGAGGTATCCTGGGATGTATGATGTTAATCCCAGGAAGCTGAGGTTTAATGCAACATCATTCTTGCCTAGGAGTGAATACAGGAGGTGCTTCCCTGAAAAAGGTAAAAATAAAATTAGTTTCAATTGTAAGAGAGGAGGGAAGTAGGAGTAGAATGACAGAACACCCATAAGGATATACTGTAAATTTCCCAAATACCTTTGAAGTCAAAGACCACAACAAGTGGGGCACTATTTCTTCATCTTCGCTGTCTTTATTCTCCCTTACCACAGGTCACCTACGTGGCTGAGTCTTGGGGGGTGACCCCAAAGACATAAAAATTTCCCATATGTAAAGACTAACAAAGTGCTCAATTCTATCTAAATAACTTAGGTTGCAAAAATTACAGCTCAATAAACTGTTGCTTGTTCAGTGACTGTTTATTAAATTCACCTAGCATGGAAATGCTTGGGAAGGAATTGGGTCAAGTACACATGGTACAAAACAGACCTCCTTCACTGGCTGCAACCTATTCTAAGAGCCAGTCAAAGTAATTTCCCCATAATTCATTGCCTGAATTGGCCCAAAATAACCACAAAAACAAATGAATGTATATTTAAACCCAATAACCAAAAAATCTTATATAAGCTTTAACATGTTAATTTTAATTCAAAACCTGTTTTAACCCTTTTGAATATGTAGCTTTATTTAAAAGAATATCTGATGATTCTGCAATGAAGGTTCATGTTCAGGCAGTTTCTCTTATTGGGTAACAACTATCTCTCAATCGCTCTTGATCTTGAATTTTTTTTTATCCTGCCGCAGGTGTCCCTAATGGTGTTTGTGCCAACAAAGATTGCATGTTCGGATCCACCGTTATCATTGTACCATTCATTGTAGCTGATGCTGGAATGAGTACATGTAGATAAAAAGTGGATAAAAAAAGCCAAGAGGAAATCAGTAGCACTGAGATAAAAAAAAGTGAAAACGGTATTTTATTTAAAAAAAATGCATGAATTTCCATCCAGTTAGCATTTAGATCTATTTTAATTGTTGTTGATATGTCAGGTGATAGACTTAAACAGCTTAAAGAAGAATCATTTTAATATAGATGTATTTTGTTTTTGCTTAATGTTCTGCCTTTAAAGAAACAATATATCTGCTACTCATGATCAATATGTTGAGAACACATGGTGCAGTATCTGTGAATATACCTTTTTTTTCTTATAATTTGTATGACAAAAAATTTAAGTTTCCAGCTGTTAGCCATGAAATTGTCTGTTCTATTTCACTTAAAGGGGTGAAAATGTCCCAGTATAAGAATTTTAAAGCATATAAAATGACCGGGTAGTACCCGGTAATTGTTTTAAAGTAGTAAATAGTAATAGATATTTTGCAAATGGAAAATATAGGAGGATACATTTTTAGCATTACAAGGAATAAATAGCTTTGTTTTTAACAAGTGTAAAGTTTCAGTTGAATGTCTACTAAAACAATAAAACATACAATATTTGTAATTAACACATGCAGTAAAATCTGAACCAAATGCCAAATGGGTGGCCCAAAACTCTGTCTATTGCCTAATAAACATTTCTAATATAAATCATGTGTAGAAACAATTGCTACATTGCATCTTCACATATCCACACGCTGAGTTTACTGTCCATTTCATTATTATTACTGTCTGGGATGCCAGTAGATTTTCCAGGGAAGCATATTACAACATTCTAGGAAAATAAATCATTAGTGGTTCAGAACAAATAACAAATAGCAGGATGAAAAAGAGACCACAGCCCTAATGAGATTCAAAATGTACTATTTTACATAAAGTATTTGAGTTAAATAAACCACATAAAATGGGTATATGACTGGTGTCCAAAGGTACAGAGTGAGAAACCACATTAATGGTCTTCAAAGAACATAAAAGATGAAAGAACAGTCTCTGGATTTCCTTATCTTCGAATGACTATATGTATGAGCACTGTTAACAAAATTGCTGCTGTAAGTATAAAAATGCAATTACTTTTTTTTTTCTTCATAAATCTTACAAGAAAATCGTTTTTATAAAGAGGTAATCAGTTTACTAAAAAGATACATGTATGTTGTTCACCTTCTTCTCTTTACTACTCTATGGTTCCAAGTATACTCACAAGCAAATGCCTAAATAGTGGCCCAACCAGTCTCCAAAAGGGAATCACATGATAAAGGTTGCCTCAGAAGATGTTAACCCTTTCTTGATTTCAGTTATACAGCATGCTTCCATGAACTGCCTTAGCTGTGTTTTTGACCCTAACCTCTGCTTTACAACTTGGCTAAAAGCTACTGGGGATTATTGATATGCCTAAGACATAGAGGTACCTGAGCACAAGTCAGGCATAGAAAGTTTTCCGAAAAGATGTAAAGAAGAAGTCTCTAGGCACAAAGTGTGGCAGCAGTGGTCATGGAAAGTGTATTGCCACTACTATTTTGGTAATATTTACTGTTTTGACAAAATGTACTCAAAGTAATTTTTTCGGGTGCAATGATTTTTCAGATATGTAGCACTTCTTTTGGGAAACACCACACAGACTCAGTGACCTCCATCTTAATTCTCACAGATATGACTCATGGGACCCTTCAGATAAGTTAGGTTAGTAGGCACTTTTTTAGCTTTACCACGGTCCAGCCTGAGATGTCCCTGTTCACAATAGAAGGGTTTACCCCATCACTCTTCTCAACCCAATTTGTACTTTTTAGATCTACCATGGACCAGCCTAAAATATACTGGACTTGCTCAAGATGGAATGTTTCAGCCTGTAAATCTGCAGTGTCCATTGATCTTATTTACCTATGTGGGGGCCAGTGAGTCACATCTTTGCACACTAAGGTGCCCGCCCATGTCTGTGTGTTGTAAAGACCTCACAGTGCACTTTCCTTTAAGAAGCACTACACATAGTATCTGACTCATTGTTTTTGTGGACTGTACATCATCTTTCTGTTGATGGTTGTTTAAAAAAGGGCGCTAACAGCAGATTTTTTACTTTTTTATTTCGGTTTAGCGGTCAAAGGCTTTTAAATAGCTCCATGAGGTTATGGAAGTTCCTTCCCACTAACCTGGATCTGTTCTTGGGGCAAAAATGGTCCCTCACAAAAGAATTTAAAAACACACACAGAGCACTAAGGGGTATATTTTTTAAGAGATTGTATCATAGGGCTTTGTATCAATGGCATTAGCTTGAGATCATTTCTGAGATAATCCAGAAATAATTTAAAGGTGCATGTCATCTGTCCTTCTGACTTTAATTTAACCTGCTTCAAGTGAGTTTTGCATTCTCATAGACTTGTGTACTTGTATGGGGGTGCAAACATGTCTGGTGCAAACAAAAGCCCATCAACACAGGCCTTGAAGCGGTGAAGGTGACATTTACCAAACATTTCCTACAGGTAATTCAATCACTGTAATTTAAAATGCAAATTCACATGTACCAGAAAGATACAGCTTTAGTGGGTAATTGGTAAAGGTCACATTCAAACTGTCTTAACCACTTAATGACCGCCCACTGTAAATATACGTCAGCAGAATGGCACCGGCAGGCAGAATCACGTACATATACGTGATTGCCTTTGTATAGTTGGGGGGTCCGATCGGACCCCCCTTCTTTACAGTGGGTGGTCGTTTTACCTTCGGGAGCGATCCGGCATGAGGGGACGGCCGTTCGATTCCGGCCACCCCCTCTCGATCGCTCCCGGCGAATGAGAGAGCTTCCCCTGCCTGCCAGGAAGGAGGAAGTGATGTCATCTCTCCTGGGGCACTCACATATACCGAGCGCCGTACAGGAGAAGATGCAGGTTAGTACACAAAACAGCACACTGACACCAGGACACATAGGCACATAAATCGCCCCCCCAGGCCCCCCCAGACACCCCCAGATCACCCCCCAGCCCTCCCCCAGCCCCCAGTCACAGTGTCACTGATTGCAGTGACCATTTATTTAGTGATCACTGCAATCAGTGATATTTGTGACTGTAAAAGTGTCACTACATTTAGTTTTAGGTCCAGTGTAGCCCCCTAACCCCCCCCTAATAAAGGTTTAACCCCCTGATCACCCCCCAGATAACCCTTTCACCCCCTATCACCACTGTCACTAAGCAATCATTTTTCTGATCAATGTCTTAGCGTCGGTGATGCTGATCGGTAGCCAGTAATTTTTTTTAGGTTCGCCGCAGGTTTTTATAGCGTCGGGTACCCCCATATATTACCTAATGAAGGTTTAACCCCCTTGATCGCCCCCCAGGTAACCCTTTCACCCCCTATCACCACTGTCACTAAGTTATAATTTTTCTGATCGATGTCTTAGCGTCGGCGATGCTGATCGGTAGCCAGTAATTTTTTTTAGGTTCGCCGCAGGTTTTTATAGCGTCGGGTACCCCCATATATTACCTAATAAAGGTTTAACCCCCTTGATCACCCCCCAGGTAACCCTTTCACCCCCTAGCACCGCCGTGGCTATGCGATCATTTTTCTGATCGATGTCTTAGCGTCGGTGATGCTGATCGGTAGCCAGTAATTTTTTTTAGGTTCGCCGCAGGTTTTTATAGCGTCGGGTACCCCCATATATTACCTAATGAAGGTTTAACCCCCTTGATCACCCCCCAGGTAACCCTTTCACCCCCTATCACCACTGTCACTAAGCGATAATTTTTCTGATCGATGTCTTAGCGTCGGCGATGCTGATCGGTAGCCAGTAATTTTTTTTAGGTTCGCCGCAGGTTTTTATAGCGTCGGGTACCCCCATATATTGCCTAATAAAGGTGTAACCCCCTTGATCACCCCCCAGGTAACCCTTTCACCCCCTAGCACCGCCGTCACTATGCGATCATTTTTCTGATCGATGTCTTAGCGTCGGTGATGCTGATCGGTAGCCAGTAATTTTTTTTAGGTTCGCCGCAGGTTTTTATAGCGTCAGGAACCCCCATATATTATCTAATAAAGGTTTAACCCCCTGATCGCCCCCCAGGTAACCCTTTCACCCCCTATCACCACTGTCGCTAACCAATCGTTTTTATGATCGTTGTCTTAGTGTCGGTGATGCCGATAGGTAGCCAGTAATTTTTTTTTTAGGTTCGCCGTCAGGTTTTTATATAGCGTCAGGTACCCCCATATATTACCTAATAAAGGTTTTAACCCCCTAATTGCCCCTAGTTAACCCTTTCACCAGTGATCATCATATAAGTGTTACGGGTGACGCTGGTTAGTTAGTTTGCTTTTTGTAGTGTCAGGGCACCCGCCGTATATAACCCAATAAAGGTTTAACCCCCTGATCGCCCGGCGGGTGATATCAGTTAGGTTTTAGCGTCAGAGAGGGTCTGCGTCACACCCCAGGCAGCGTCAGGTTAGTGCCAGTAACGCTAACACCCACACATGAAGCATACACCCCCCTTAGTGGTATAGTATCTGATCAGCTCAATATCTGATCTGATCAGATCTATACTAGCGTCCCCAGCAGTTTAGGGTTCCCAAAAACGCACTGTTAGTGGGATCAGCCCAGATACCTGCTAGCACCTGCGTTTTGCCCCTCCGTCCAGCCCAGGCCACCGAAGTGCAGTATCGATCGATCACTGTCACTTGCAAAACACAACACACATAACTGCAGCGTTCGCAGAGACAGGCCTGATCCCTGCGACTCCAGTGCTGTAGGAGGTAATTTCACCACCACAGTTAAAAAAAAAAAGCATATATGCCGAAGCATTGGGGCAGCAGGAGCGGAGGAGCGATTTTGCTCCTAATGCCGCGTATATGCGGTCGAAATTCCGACGGAGGCTTGCCCGTGGAAAAGTCTGACCATGTGTACGCGGCATAACTTTTGCGAGAAGATGCCCCCATGCTTCGGCATATATAAATGGTGCATGTATGCCCATCATTAGAAGTGGGTGGATGAAGGGCGGTATTCTAATGGTGGGCATACCCACTGATCAATCTTTTTTTTTCGTTCAGCCAACAGGCTGCATGAAAAAAAAGATTACAATACATGTCCAACAAGGACCAGCAACGTACTGGTATGTTGCTGGACTTTGAATGTTTATGCCAGAATGATGCCTGCGGGTTTAGGTATCATCTTGGTATCATTCTTTTCAGCCAGCGGCTGGCTTTCATGTAAAAGCAATCCTAGTGGCTAATTAGCCTCTGGACTGCTTTTACAAGCAGTGGGAGGGAATGTCCCCCCGGATATAAAAAGCGCCATTGGGAAATTGGGAAAGCATTTTATCACACCGATCTTGGTGTGGTCAGATGCTTTGAGGGCAGAGGAAAGATCTAGGGTCCAATAGACCCCAGTTTTTTCAAAAAAGAGTACCTGTCATTACCTATTGCTATCATAGGGGATATTTACATTCCCTGAGATAACAATAAAAGTGATAAAAATAAATAAATATGGAAGCAACAGTTTAAAAAAAAAAAAAAAAGCAAAATTAATAATAAAAAATAAATAAATAAATAAAAAAGCACCCCTGTCCTGCCCTGCTCTTGCCCAATGGCGAACGCAAGCGTCGGTCTGGCGTCATATGTAAACAGCAATTGCACCATGCATGTGAGGTATCACCGCGAAGGTCAGATCGAGGGCAGTAATTTTAGCAGTAGACCTCCTCTGTAAATCTAACGGGGTAACCTGTAAATGCTTTTAAAGGCTTTTAAAAATGTATGTAGTTTGTCGCCAATGCGCGTTTGTGCGAAATTTTAAAGCATGTCGTGTTTGGTATCTATGTACTCGGCCTAAGATCATCTTTTTTATTTCATCAAACATTTGGGCAATATAGTGTGTTTTAGTGCATTAAAATTAAAAAGTGTATTTTTTCCCAAAAAATGCGTTTGAAAAATCGCTGCGCAAATACTGTGTAGAAAAAAAAATGCAACACCCACCATTTTATTCTGTAGGGCCTTTGCTTTAAAAATATATATAATGTTTGGGGGTTCAACATAATTTTCTTGCAAAAAAAATATGTTTTCATGTAAACAAAAAGTGTCAAAAAGGGCTTTGTCTTCAAGTGGTTAGAAGAGTGGATGTAAGCTTCCTAATGTTGTGTATAAAATGCCAGAACAGTTCAAAACCCCCCCAAATGACCCCATTTTGGAAAGTAGACACCCCAAGCTATATACTGAGAGGCATGTCGAGTCCATGGAATATTTTATATGTTGACACAAGTTGCGGAAAAAATACAATTTTTTTTTTTTTTGCACAAAGTTGTCACTAAATGATATATTGCTCAAACATGCCATGGGCATATGTGGAATTACACCCCAAAATACATTCTGTTGCTTCTCCTGAGTATGGGGATACCACATGTGTGAGACTTTTTGGGAGCCTAGCCGCGTACGGGACCCCAAAAACCAAGCACCGCCTTCAGGCTTTCTAAGGGTGTCAATTTTTGATTTCACTTCTCACTGCCTATCACAGTTTCGGAGGCCATGGAATGCCCAGATGGCACAAAACCCCCCCAAATGACCCCATTTTGGAAAGTAGACACCCCAAGCTATTTGCTGAGAGGTATTGTGAGTATTTTGCAGATCTCGCTTTTTGTCACAAAGTTTTGAAAATTGAAAAAAAAAAGAAAAAAAAAAATGTTCTTTCTTCATTTTCAAAAACAAATGAGAGCTGTAAAATACTCACCATGCCTCTCAGCAAACAGCTTGGGGTGTCTACTTTCCAAAATGGGGTCATTTGGGGGGTTTTGTGCTATTTTGGCATTTTATGGCCTTCAAAACTGTGATAGGTAGTGAGGAGTGAAATCAAAAATTTGCCCCCTTAGAAATCTTGGAGGTGGTGCTTGGTTTCCGGGGCCCCGTACGTGGCTAGGCTCCTAAAAAGTCCCACACATGTGGTATCCCCGTACTCAGGAGAAGCAGCAGAATGTATTTTGGGGTGCAATTCCACATATAACCATGGCATGTGTGAGCAATATATCATTTAGTGACAACTTTTTGTAATTTTTTTTTTTTTGTCATTATTCAATCACTTGGGACAAAAAAAAAATATTCAATGGGCTCAACAGGCCTCTCAGCAATTTCCTTGGGGTGTCTACTTTCTAAAATGGGGTCATTTGGGGGGGTTTTGTGCTATTTTGGCATTTTATGGCCTTCAAAACTGTGATAGGTAGTGAGGAGTGAAATCAAAAATTTGCGCCCTTAGAAATCCTGAAGGCAGTGCTTGGTTTCCGGGGTCCCGTACGTGGCTAGGCTCCTAAAAAGTCCCACACATGTGGTATCCCCGTACTCAGGAGAAGCAGCAGAATGTATTTTGGGGTGCAATTCCACATATAACCATGGCATGTGTGAGCAATATATCATTTAGTGACAACTTTTTGTAATTTTTAATTTTTTTTTGTCATTATTCAATCACTTGGGACAAAAAAAAAATATTCAATGGGCTCAACATGCCTCTCAGCAATTTCCTTGGGGTGTCTACTTTCTAAAATGGGGTCATTTAGGGGGGTTTTGTACTGTCCTGTCATTTTAGCACCTCAAGAAATGAGATAGGCAGTCATAAATTAAAAGCTGTGTAAATTCCAGAAAATGTACCCTAGTTTGTAAACGCTATAACTTTTGCGCAAAGCGATAAATATACGCTTATTGACATTTTTTTTACTAAAGACATGTGGCTGAATACATTTTGGCCTAAATGTATGACTAAAATTGAGTTTATTCGATTTTTCTTATAACAAAAAGTAGAAAATATCATTTTTTTTCAAAATTTTCGGTCTTTTTCCGTTTATATCGCAAAAAATAAAAATCGCAGAGGCAATCAAATACCATTAAAAGAAAGCTCTATTTGTGGGAAGAAAAGGACGCAAATTTCGTTTGGGTACAACATTGCATGTCCGCACAATTTCCAGTTAAAGCAGCGCAGTGCAAAATTCTGAATTCACCTCTGGTCCTTTAGCTACCAAATGGTCCGGGGCTTAAGTGGTTAAATAAAACCACCCCCACTAAAAAAGAACATCCTCTTGTTATGGATTGCAGGCAGGGGTAAATGGATGAGAGAGACAAAAAGATGCACAAGGTATCATTGCCTGTTGCATGTCATCAGAAATTGACCAGAACACAGGCCAGTTATATGAAACTCAAGGTTTCTCCATATCTGGATACTGGTAATGGACAAATAACAATAAACACACACACCAATACTGAGCTGCCTCCAGCTGAAACATCTGGTCAGTTCATTCACACAAAAGCATACTAGCATACAGGCTTTGCAGACCACACACACACAGCTCTCACTAGCAGTTATGGGTTAGCTAACCCAGGCAATATCACGTCTACTGTTAGTACGAACACCCACTCACAGTCTCAGGACACACACAAACAAATGTAAATCTTGTATACAATCTGACTCACTCTGATGACTTTGTGGCAGTCAAGTAATTTTAGCTAAAATTTCAGTTTTTATTAGATACTGGAGTATTAAACCACCTGACAATTTCTTATTTCTCCTGGTGACTCTATTGATGAGACATCTGCAAATTATTTATTTGGACTGTGCTGTGGTCATGAGGGTTTCTCATCCTTTCTGATGAATGTTTAACCTATTCTAGGTGTTTAAACACACAAAGGTTGGCAGGTATACCATAACTAGTGATGAGCCGAACACCCCCGGGTTCGGTTCGCACCAGAACCCGCGAACGGACCGAAAGTTCGAACGAACATTAGAACCCTATTAAATACAATGGATGCGAACGTTCGAATTCTAAAGTGCTAATTATAACAACTATTATGCATGTTATTGTCATAAATAGGGTTTGGGAACCCGGGTTGTGCACCAGGGGACATGTATCAATGCAAAAAGAAGTTTTAAAAACGGTCGTTTTTCAGGAGCAGTCATTTTAATGATGCATAAAGTGAAAAAAAAAAGTCAAATATTCCTTTAAATATCGTACCTGGGGGGTGTCTAAAGTATGCCTGTGAAGTGCCACGTGTTTCCCGTGTTTAGAACTGTCCCTGCACAAAATGACACTTCTAAAGGAAAAAAAAGCCATTTAAAACTGCTTGCGGCTTTAATGTAATGTCTGGTCCCGGTAATATGGATGAAATTCTTTAAGAAAAATGGCATAGCTACCCCATGACCCCCCCCCCTACCCCAGCCCATTACCAGCCCCTTTGGGTCTTGTATGGATATTAAGGGGAACCCCGCACATAAAATAAAAAAGGCCCTATATACTCTGAACAGCCGTATACAGGCGGTGCATACAAGACAGGGACTGTAGGTTTGTTCTTATGTAGAATGTGTTTGTAATTTTGAACAGGTACATTGTTGAAGTGTAGCTCCAGCCCAAAAATCTATTTTTAAACTTTTTGGGAAACATAGGTAAGGGTTATCACCCCTGTAACATTTGTTTTGCTGTCTGTGCCCCTGTTCAGAACATTTCACCTCACTTTCCGTCCCAATGACAACTGTTTTTGAAATGTGGTGTTTTTCTTGAAACAAGGATTGCTGATAAAGCATCAGTACAGATGAGACCCCTTTCTCCCATATTTATTCTTACAGGAGAGAATTTTCCTTTCTAGGGGTAGATTTCCTCTCACTTCCTGTTGTCTTCTTTCGTTTGCAAGTAGGAGTCGTTTGTAAGTTGGATGTTTGAAAGTAGGGACCTGCCGTATATACTCTGCAGAAATAGGCCCCTTAGTTGTTGGTGTTGGCACAACACTGTAAGCACTCAGTTACTCTTGGTTGGTGCTGGAACGCCCTGCTGTCAACTATTATATCAGGAATTTTAATTACATATAATTGTTGAACAATGGTAGTAAAAATTGGGGCTTTGATGGTGGTGCTGGTGCCACAACACTGTAAGCCCTGACAGTTACTCTTGGTGGGTGCAGCAATGGGCCCTGCTGTGAATTATTAGATCAAGAATTGTAATTACATGCCCCTTTTGAACAGGGGCTGAAAAATTGGGCCTTTCGTGGTGGTGGTGGTGGTGGCGTTGCCACAAGACTGTAAGCCCTCAGAGTTACTCTTGGTGGGTGCAGCAATGGACCCTGCTGTGAATTATTAGATCAAGAATTGTAATTGCATGCCCCTGTTGAACAGGGGCTGAAAAATTGGGCCTTAGGCACTGGTGGCACAACACTACAACCCCTCACAGATACTGTACTTGGAGCACAGCAATGAGCCCTGTTGCAAAGTATTGCTTCAAAAATTGTAATGACACGTCCCTGTTAAACAGGGGCTGAAAAATTGGGCCTTAGGCACTGGTGCCACAACACTCCAACCCCTCACAGATACTGTACTTGGAGCACAGCAATGAGCCCTATGGCAAATTATTGCTAAAAAAATTGTAATTACACGCCCCTGTAAAACAGGGGCTGAAAAATTGGGCCTTAGCCACTGGTGGCGGCACCCATAAACAAAAATGATCTTCCAAGCTATCATCATCAATCGTATCATTGAGGACTCGGAGGAGGAGGATAGCCAGTCAACATAACAGCACAGGCACTCAGCATCAGCATCAGTCTTGAAGGGATGTGACATGTTAAAATCAATTAGTCTGTTATATCAGCATCAGGTGTGTGGTAGCTGGTGGTGATCCAAGACTGGTTCATCTTGATGAAAGTCAGTCGATCAACCGAGTCGGTGGACAGGCGCACCCTGTGATCCGTGACAAATCCTCCAGCAGCACTGAATGTGCGTTCCGAAAGAACGCTGGATGCAGGACAGGCCAGTAGCTCAATTGCATACTGTGCAAGCTCTGGCCAGTGATCCATCCTCAAGACCCAGTAAGCCAGAGGATTTTCGGTGGGAAAGGTGTCCAAGTCTGAGCTTGCCCCTAGATATTCCTGCACCATGTTTATCAGACGCTGGCGATGGTTGCTGGAACCGATCATACTTTGGGGCTGCGGACTAAAGAATTGTCTGAACGCATCGGTCAGACGGCCACCTTCCCCACCGCTCCTTCTTTGACTGGCCGAAGCCTCAGCAACTCGTTGTCCAGGACCAGGAGTTTGTAACCTCCCAGTCTCTGGGAACGCGTTGCACAGACCTTTCTGCAAGGCCTCCCGGAGTTGTCTCATCCTCTGCTCCCTCTGCGACGGTAACATAAGGTCCGCAACCTTACCCTTGTACCGTGGATCAAGGAGAGTGGCCAGCCAGTAATGGTCCCTCTCCTTGATCCGAAGAATACGAGGATCCTTCCGCAGACTTTGCAGGATCAGGGAGGCCATGCAGCGTAGGTTTGCTGAGGCATTCGCTCCGGAGTCCTCTGGGTCACTAAGGACGACATGATCCGCAGCCACCTCCTCCCAGCCACGTACAAGTCCACTGGTTTCTTGGGACTGTAAATCATCCCTAAAAGACTGCTGCTGATGATGCTGAGTGCCAGCCTCCACCTCCATGCTGACACAATCCTCCTCCTCCTCCTCCTCCTCCTCCTCCTCTTCCTGTGCGATGGGTGGGACAGAAGGAACACTGTCTGGGTAAAGGGGGCCTTGAGAGGCAAGGAAGTCCTCCTCTTCCTGCCTCTGTTCTGCCTCAAGTGCCCTGTCCATTATTCCACGCAGCGTGTGCTCCAACAGGTGGACAAGAGGTACAGTGTCACTGATGCATGCACTGTCACTGCTCACCATCCTCGTGGCCTCCTCAAATGGTGCCAGGACAGTGCATGCATCCCTGATCATGCCCCACTGGCGTGGAGAAAAAAAACCAAGCTCCCCTGACCCTGTCCTGGTGCCGTAGTCGCACAGGTACTCATTGATGGCCCTCTGCTGCGTGTGCAGCCGCTGCAGCATGGCCAACGTTGAGTTCCACCTGGTGGGCATGTCACATATAAGGCGGTTCTTGGGCAGGTTCAACTCCTTTTGCAGCTCAGCCAGGCGAGCACTGGCATTATAAGATCTGCGGAAATGCACACAGACTTTCCTGGCCTGCCTCAGGACATCCTGTAAGCCCGGGTACCTGCCCAAGAACCGCTGCACCACCAGGTTAAGGACGTGAGCCACACAGGGCACATGGGTCAGTTGTCCCTGTCGGAGGGCGGAGAGGAGGTTGGTGCCATTGTCGCAAACCACCATTCCTGGCTTAAGCTGGCGTGGCGTCAACCACCTCTCGGCCTGGCCCTGCAGAGCAGACAGGACCTCTGCCCCAGTGTGGCTTCTGTCCCCCAAACACACCAGCGCAAGCACGGCATGGCATCTTTTTGCCTGCGTACTTGCGTAGCCCCGTGAACGGCTACGGAGCACCGCTGGTTCATAGGACAAACCACAGGAAGAGGCCATGGAGGAAGAAGAAGAGGAGGGGGTGGAGGAGAGAGGTGTGTCACAACCAGTAGTAGCATTTTGGAGGCGTGGCGGTGGGACAACCTCCAACACTACTGCACCTTGTCCTGCATCCTTCCCAGCTGCCAAAAGAGTGACCCAATGGGCCGTGAAAGAAAGGTAACGTCCCTGTCCATGCCTGCTGGACCATGAGTCAGCGGTAATATGCACCTTACCGCTGACCGCCCTGTCCAGCGAGGCCAAGACATTGCCTTCCACATGCCGGTAGAGAGCCGGAATAGCCTTCCGTGAGAAAAAGTGGCGTTTGGGAACCTGCCACTGAGGAACCGCACATTGCACAAACTCACGGAAGGGGGCCGAGTCTACCAACTGAAAAGGCAGCAGTTGAAGCGCTAGCAATTTAGCCAAGCTAGCATTCAACCGCTGGGCATGTGGATGGCTGGGAGTGAACTTCTTTCGACGGTCCAGCAGCTGGGGCAGGGAAATTTGCCTGCTAGAATCGGACGTCGGTGTACTGCTAGCAGAGTGGCCGCAAGTACTTGGCTGTGACACACCTAATTCTACACCTTCATTCCTCTCAGTGCATGTTTCAGAGAGGACTGAAGTTATAGTGGGGTTGGAGATCCCAGCTGATGCGGTGCAAGGAGAGGTCCGCTTTGTTCTTTGGTGTGGGTCTTTGAGGTAGGCTTGCCAACGAGCTGCATGGCAGGTCAACATATGTCTGGTCAGGCATGTGGTACCCAAGCGGCTGATGTTTTGGCCACGCGATATACGCTTGAGACATATGTTGCAAACAGCAGCTGTGCGATCTGATGCACTAGCCTCAAAAAAGGCCCACACCAAAGAACTTTTTGAATGACGGGCAGAGGCAGCGCCCTGCACAGGCGGAGCTCTGCGGTGTGATTCCGTCGGTGTACTGCCCTTACGCTGGCCACCAAAGGGCATCCTGCCTCGTTGGAGATGTGCCTCCTCCTCATCCTCCTCCTCCTCCTCTCTCCTATTAGGCACCCACGTGGAGTCAGTGACCTCATCATCCCCTCCCTCCTCATCACTGGAGCCAATCTGGCAGTATGCTGCAGCTGCTGGAACATGACTGCCAGATTGGTGTCCTTCTTGAGCATCCCCTCTGTCTGCTCTCACGCTACTGCCTTCCTCTAGCTGGGTTTCATCATCAGACCCTTCGAAACGCTGGGCATCCTCCTGGAGCATGTACCCAACACTGTGCTGAAACAGTTCGGGGGACTCCTCAGGAGGAGGACATGGTGGGTCTAGGGAAGGAGTGACTGATGATTTGTCTGACATTGATACCAGGGAAGACGACGCTTTGGCAGCTGCTTTTCCAGTACCCTGAGCCTGGGTGAGAGAGGATGAGGAGGAGGAGGAGGGCTTGGTCATCCACTCTACCAAGTCTTCGGCATGATGTGGCTCAACATGTCCAGCTGCCGAAAAGAAGGACAAGCGTGTCCCATGGCCATGTGCTGATGACAATGCACCGCGTCCACGACCAGCACTGTTGCCCCCAGACACAGAGCCTGCTTGCCCTCTTTTATTGCCTCCTGACTGTCTGCCTCTCCTTGTTTGCCTTCCAGACATTCTAATAGATGGCCTGCAGGGAGATGGGAAAAAAGCAATAAGGGCTACCTTCAGGTGTCCTTCTCTGTCCCTTGAAACAAGGACTTTCACAGTGAAAGAAACTGACACTCTCCCTACCTACAGTTTTCTGTCCCTAGAATAAATGTTTTTTTTAAGCACAATATAGCACAAGGACAATTCACTCACTGTCCTTCCAGGTCCCTGGAAACAAGGACTTGCAGAGTGAAAGAAAAAAAACACTCTCCCTACCTACAGTTTTCTGTCCCTAGAAAAAATGTTTTTTTTAATCACAATATAGCACAAGGACAATTCACTCACTGTCCTTACAGGTCCCTGGAAACAAGGACTTGCAGAGTGAAATAAACTGACACTCTCCCTACCTACAGTTTTCTGTCCCTAGAATAAATGTTTTTTTTAATCACAATATAGCACAAGGACAATTCACTCACTGTCCTTACAGGTCCCTGGAAACAAGGACTTGCAGAGTGAAAGAAAAAAAACACTCTCCCTACCTACAGTTTTCTGTCCCTAGAAAAAATGTTTTTTTTAATCACAATATAGCACAAGGACAATTCACTCACTGTCCTTACAGGTCCCTGGAAACAAGGACTTGCAGAGTGAAATAAACTGACACTCTCCCTACCTACAGTTTTCTGTCCCTAGAATAAATGTTTTTTTTAAGCACAATATAGCACAAGGACAATTCACTCACTGTCCTTCCAGGTCCCTGGAAACAAGGACTTGCAGAGTGAAAGAAAAAAAACACTCTCCCTACCTACAGTTTTCTGTCCCTAGAAAAAATGTTTTTTTTAATCACAATATAGCACAAGGACAATTCACTCACTGTCCTTCCAGGTCCCTGGAAACAAGGACTTGCAGAGTGAAAGAAAAAAAACACTCTCCCTACCTACAGTTTTCTGTCCCTAGAAAAAATGTTTTTTTTAATCACAATATAGCACAAGGACAATTCACTCACTGTCCTTACAGGTCCCTGGAAACAAGGACTTGCAGAGTGAAATAAACTGACACTCTCCCTACCTACAGTTTTCTGTCCCTAGAATAAATGTTTTTTTTAAGCACAATATAGCACAAGGACAATTCACTCACTGTCCTTCCAGGTCCCTGGAAACAAGGACTTGCAGAGTGAAAGAAAAAAAACACTCTCCCTACCTACAGTTTTCTGTCCCTAGAAAAAATGTTTTTTTTAATCACAATATAGCACAAGGACAATTCACTCACTGTCCTTACAGGTCCCTGGAAACAAGGACTTGCAGAGTGAAAGAAAAAAAACACTCTCCCTACCTACAGTTTTCTGTCCCTAGAAAAAATGTTTTTTTTAATCACAATATAGCACAAGGACAATTCACTCACTGTCCTTACAGGTCCCTGGAAACAAGGACTTGCAGAGTGAAATAAACTGACACTCTCCCTACCTACAGTTTTCTGTCCCTAGAATAAATGTTTTTTTTAAGCACAATATAGCACAAGGACAATTCACTCACTGTCCTTACAGGTCCCTGGAAACAAGGACTTGCAGAGTGAAAGAAAAAAAACACTCTCCCTACCTACAGTTTTCTGTCCCTAGAAAAAATGTTTTTTTTAATCACAATATAGCACAAGGACAATTCACTCACTGTCCTTACAGGTCCCTGGAAACAAGGACTTGCAGAGTGAAATAAACTGACACTCTCCCTACCTACAGTTTTCTGTCCCTAGAAAAAATGTTTTTTTTAATCACAATATAGCACAAGGACAATTCACTCACTGTCCTTACAGGTCCCTGGAAACAAGGACTTGCAGAGTGAAAGAAAAAAAACACTCTCCCTACCTACAGTTTTCTGTCCCTAGAAAAAATGTTTTTTTTAATCACAATATAGCACAAGGACAATTCACTCACTGTCCTTACAGGTCCCTGGAAACAAGGACTTGCAGAGTGAAATAAACTGACACTCTCCCTACCTACAGTTTTCTGTCCCTAGAATAAATGTTTTTTTTAAGCACAATATAGCACAAGGACAATTCACTCACTGTCCTTACAGGTCCCTGGAAACAAGGACTTGCAGAGTGAAAGAAAAAAAACACTCTCCCTACCTACAGTTTTCTGTCCCTAGAAAAAATGTTTTTTTTAATCACAATATAGCACAAGGACAATTCACTCACTGTCCTTACAGGTCCCTGGAAACAAGGACTTGCAGAGTGAAATAAACTGACACTCTCCCTACCTACAGTTTTCTGTCCCTAGAATAAATGTTTTTTTTAATCACAATATAGCACAAGGACAATTCACTCACTGTCCTTACAGGTCCCTGGAAACAAGGACTTGCAGAGTGAAAGAAAATAAACACTCTCCCTACCTACAGTTTTCTGTCCCTAGAATAAATGTTTTTTTAAGCACAATATAGCACAAGGACAATTCACTCACTGTCCTTACAGGTCCCTGGAAACAAGGACTTGCAGAGTGAAATAAACTGACACTCTCCCTACCTACAGTTTTCTGTCCCTAGAATTAATGTTTTTTTTAAGCACAATATAGCACAAGGAGAATTCACTCACTGTCCTTCCAGGTCCCTGGAAACAAGGACTTGCAGAGTGAAAGAAAAAAAACACTCTCCCTACCTACAGTTTTCTGTCCCTAGAAAAAATGTTTTTTTTAATCACAATATAGCACAAGGACAATTCACTCACTGTCCTTACAGGTCCCTGGAAACAAGGACTTGCAGAGTGAAATAAACTGACACTCTCCCTACCTACAGTTTTCTGTCCCTAGAATAAATGTTTTTTTTAAGCACAATATAGCACAAGGACAATTCACTCACTGTCCTTCCAGGTCCCTGGAAACAAGGACTTGCAGAGTGAAAGAAAAAAAACACTCTCCCTACCTACAGTTTTCTGTCCCTAGAAAAAATGTTTTTTTTAATCACAATATAGCACAAGGACAATTCACTCACTGTCCTTACAGGTCCCTGGAAACAAGGACTTGCAGAGTGAAAGAAACTGACACTCTCCCTACCTACAGTTTTCTGTCCCTAGAATAAATGTTTTTTTAAGCACAATATAGCACAAGGACAATTCACTCACTGTCCTTCCAGGTCCCTGGAAACAAGGACTTGCAGAGTGAAAGAAACTGACACTGTCCCTACCTACAGTTTTCTGTCCCTAGAATAAATGTTTTTTTTAAGCACACTATAGCACAAGCACAAAACACACTGACACTCTCCCTACCTATCCTTCTCTTTCCCTAAACTAAAGGAATCCAGGTTAAGCAAGAAAGAAATAACAGTCACTGTCCCTGCCTATGCTGCTCTATCCCTGCTCCGGAACACACTACACTAGGCCGCCGTGCTGGCGGCCTTTTATAGTGTGGGGCGTGTACTAAACACCCTCAGCAATAATTGGCCACAGGCATCCTGCCTGTGGCCAATCATTGCTCTCCTCGCTGCCGGCGCTGTGATTGGCCAAGCATGCGGGGTCACAGTGCATGCTTGGCCAATCACAGCGCCTGGATGACACTGCGATGGCGTAGTGCATTGTGGGCCGTTCGCGTCACTCGAATTTGGCGCGAACGGCCCAAATCGTTCGATCTTCGTCGAACGATCGAACAGCCGATGTTCGAGTCGAACGTATGTTCGACTCGAACACGAAGCTCATCCCTAACCATAACTCTCAAGTTGGTTTCAATAGAAGGACCTATAGTCCAAATCTATTTAAGATATCTTTCCTTGAATTCCTTATGCCCCTTTCACACTGGTGGACCGTTCAGGTCCGTCTGTCAGCTTTTTAGGCGGACCTGAATGGACACTCCATGCAGGTCTATCATGTCCACTGACATCCGATCCACTGAATCCAGACGGATGGAAACCATATTTTCCATCCGTCTGGCGGATCGGATGAAAACGGACAGGCGGTCCGTTTTCATATGATCCCCCATAGAGGAGAGTGAAGCTCTGACAGGTTCGTCCCTGCACAGTGAGCAGAGATGGACCTGTAATCCGCCGGCTCAGCGGGGTTCAACGGAGCGTTCCCCCGCTGAGCAAGAGGAGTCTGTCATACCGGACAGCCACGTGTGAAAGGGGCTTTAGGCTGCACATCTGTTGTGGTTGTTAAGAGGGGTCCCTATTTTGCTTGATGAATGTTTTACTTATGTTAGGTTCTGAAACACACAAATGTGGGCAGGAATACAAAACCTCACAATTTGTCAAAAAAAGAAGAACCCAGGGTCCAACTCAAACATTTAGGTGACCCTTTATCTTTGTTACAAGCAATTGCAAATGGACATGGTTTTGAAAAGAAGGTTGACCTACATTTAGCTGCTTTGTCTTAATGTGACCCACTTTGAATTTCACAGTGCTCTGTAAAGTTGTCAACACTTTTCCTTTTCCACTGGAGTCCTGGCTTGCTGCTATTTTTGGATAGGGTCCATTTTTTGCAGGACTTTAAAAGGTGTCAGATTTTTATTTATAGCCTGGCATCTTGTCTTGCTTGCTATGACTCCCTTTGTAAACCTTTTTGGATAGATTTTAATTCTTTATAATAGCTTGACAGGAAGGTCACTACTAATCTTTAAATTGCTATGTGGGTAACTAATGCATCTTCCACTACCCACAAAATGAAGAAAAAAAATCATTCCACATGCCATAATACATATATATATATATATTGTGAGGGGGTTAGCTCGGCAGCGGGTGTGTGTGACCCCCGGGATGGGCTCCCCACACAAAACAGGCCCAGCAAACGGAGGTTGTGGTTTTCAAAATCAAAAAGGTGCGGTTTATTTTCTATTTACAGTGACAAAACACAGCAAAGCAAAAGAAACATAACCAAAATAAATCCTGGTCAAGTTGACCTCTGACTAAACATACAGGTTTCCTAACTAACAACTGGGATCAGCCTAGTGCTGTCCTAGTCCCTAAGTCCCTGGTTTAGTAAAAGTCCAAACAAATAGCCACACAGGCTTTGCCTCACCGCACAGGGGTTCACTCTCCCTAGACAGTCCACACAGGTCTGGTTCCAGGCATGAGCTAACACCTAATGAATCTGGGAGTTCTTATAGAGGCCTAAATGAGCTGACAAGGTTCAGCTGGTCTCCTCATCTCTGTCTGCACGACGCCCCACACTCTCCCTAGAGGTATGAGTCATCCATGAGCCCACTAGCCTTAGCTGGGCCTATACAACTCTCCACCTAGTTGTATAAGTCAGCGTAAAGCCTGAATCTGGGCGAAATATATCTACCCCCCTGGATGCAACCAGGTGACTTTACCTTCCTGCTGTCACATACCCCCCCCTCTTGTTTTAACCTCGGGGTTGGAACACCAGCAATCAGGCATTCATGTACTCGAGACAAAGCATCCACATTCCCCATTTGAACGCCAGGGCGATGCTTTACTGTGAAGTTGAATTCCTGGAGGGCCAGGAACCACCTATTCACTCTTCTATTTGTTTCCTTGTTTTGAGCCATCCACTTTAACGGAGCGTGATCCGTAACCATGTCAAAGTGCCTACCTAGCAGGTAGTACCGAAGGGAATCTAGAGCCCACTTCACCGCTAAACACTCCTTTTCAACGGTGGCGTAATTTACCTCATGGGACTTCAATTTCCTGCTGAGGTAAATGACTGGGTGCTCTTCCCCGTTCCAGACCTGGGACAATACTGCTCCTAACCCCACATCTGACGCATCACTTTGTACGACAAAGTCTTTAGAGAAGTCGGGTGAGTACAACACTGGCTGGCTACATAAGGCTTGTTTCAAGAATTGGAATGCTGCCTCAGCCTCGGGGGTCCATTTAATCATGACCGACCCTTTCCCCTTCGTCAGGTTGGTTAGGGGCACAGCCTTAGAAGCAAAGTGGGGAATGAATCGCCGATAATACCCAGCGATTCCCAGAAAGGCTCGTACCTGCTTCTTGCTGTTGGGACGTGGCCAACTCTGGATGGCCTCGACTTTGTTGAGTTGGGGTTTTATTACTCCCCTCCCAATGGTGTACCCAAGATATTTGGCCTCCTCCTGCCCAATGGTACACTTCTTGGGGTTAGCCGTAAACCCCGCTTCGCGAACAGAGTCCAGGACAGCTTGCACTTTTGGCAGATGTGAGGCCCAATCTGTGCTATGGACAATTACGTCATCCAGGTAAGCCGCAGCATACTTCCGATGGGGCCTCAGCATCTGGTCCATTTTCCGCTGGAATGTGGCCGGCGCATTCTGTAACCCGAACGGCATTCTTTTATATTGGAACGCCCCGTCTGGGGTTACAAATGCGGTTTTCTCTTTGGCCGACTTGGCCAGGGGGATTTGCCAATACCCTTTTGTGAGGTCAAGAGTCGTCATGTATCGGGCTGTTCCCAGCCGGTCGATCAACTCATCTATACGTGGCATGGGGTAGGTGTCAAATTTTGTAACTTTGTTCAACTGACGAAAATCGTTACAAAATCGCCAGCTCCCATCCGGTTTAGGCACCAACACGATGGGACTAGACCAATCACTTTGGGACTCCTCTATCACCCCTAAGTTCAGCATTTTCTGTACTTCCTCCCGTATTGCCTCCCGTCGAGCCTCTGGGATCCGATAGGGTTTTAACTTCACCCTTTCACCGGGCGGGGTAATGATGTCATGCTCTACCCCAGATGTTTGTCCCGGCAGCTCAGAGAATACCTCCTTGTTGCGAAGCACAAACTCCTTAACCTCCTGTTGTTGGGGTTGTGACAAGGTGGCTGCTATTCCAACCTCAGGAATCACGCAACCAGTTTGAGCTGGTGACCAAGTGTCTGCGACTAGGGACTCTCTATCCCTCCAGGCTTTCAACAGATTAACGTGATAGATCTGTTCGGGCTTTCGCCTTCCTGGTTGTCTGACCTTGTAATTCACTTCGCTCACTTTTTCCATTATCTCGTAGGGGCCTTGCCATTTGGCAAGGAATTTACTTTCAACCGTAGGGACAAGTACCAATATCCTATCCCCCGGGGAAAAGGTACGGGTCTTGGCTCCACGGTTGTACACTCTCTGCTGTGCCAACTGTGCTTGGGCCAAATGTTCCTTCACGATGGGCATTACCTGTGCAATTCGATCTTGCATCAGGGCGACATGCTCAATCACACTCCTGTGGGGAGAACTCTCACTTTCCCAAGTTTCCTTGGCAATATCCAACAGCCCTCTTGGGTGTCTCCCATACAGTAACTCAAAGGGGGAGAATCCCGTAGAGGATTGGGGCACCTCCCTAATAGCAAACATCAAATAAGGAAGTAAACAGTCCCAATCCTTTCCATCTCTATCCACCACTTTCTTCAACATTTGTTTTAGGGTTTTGTTGAATCTTTCAACCAGCCCATCGGTTTGGGGGTGATACACAGACGTACGCAATTGCGTCACTTTGAACAATTTACACAGCTCTTTCATAACCCGGGACATAAAGGGTGTACCTTGGTCCGTAAGCAGTTCTTTACAAATACCCACCCGGCTAAAAACAAGAGATAGCTCTTTGGCTATGGTTTTGGCCGAGGTATTTCGGAGAGGGATCGCTTCTGGATAACGGGTGGCATAGTCCATTATAACTAATATGTACTGGTGCCCCCTAGCGGACTTGATTATAGGACCTACCAAAGCCATGGCGATCCTCTCAAACGGGACCTCAATGGTGGGTAGAGGGACCAGCGGGCTACGGAAATGTGGCATCGGGGCCAACCTCTGACACACAGGGCAGGAGGAACAATAATTTTCTACGTCCTTCATCACCCCCGGCCAATAGAATCTCTGTAATACCCTCTCTCGGGTTTTCTCTGTCCCCAGATGACCTCCAAGAATGTGCCCATGGGCCAACTCCAACACCAACTTCCTGTAAGGTTTGGGCACCACCAGCTGCTCAACGGTTTCTTCTGCCCTTTTTGCCACCCGATACAGTAGGTCCTTCTCTACGCTGAAGTATGGGTAAGTGCAGGTATTATCTGGGTTCACTAACTCGCCATCTATTTTCACTACGTTTTCCCGTGCCTTTATTAGGGCGGGGTCTTTCAACTGTTCTGTGGCAAAGTTTTCCCTGTGAACCTCAAGATCAGAAAACTCCACAGACGGTAGGTTTTCGTCTGAGGAGGTGGGCTCCTCTCCAGTTTCTTGAGTCTCCCCTGCCAATACTGATAAGGGAAATTCCGGAGAGTCCTCACCACTCTCAGGGGAGTTCTGGCTATCACATTCCTGGTACATAGGGGCACCAGTGAGGGGCTCAGGATCATCCCACAGTTCCCAGAACTTCGGAAAATCCCTTCCCACAATGGCGTCATGCGGTAACTGAGATACTAAGCCCACTGGATGAGAGAGGGTACCTTTGGGGGTCTCGAAACACACTGTAGTCACTGGATACTCTCGGGTGTCCCCATGCACACAAATAACAGCTACCTTGCTATTCCCAGAGACCTCTGTTTTAACTAACTCAGCCTTTATCAGGGTCACAAGGCTACCTGAATCCAGCAATACCACAACATTTCTACCATTAACACACATTTTGCATAAATGTTTCTCAGTTCCTCGAATGGCAGTGCATGCGACTGTCGCACACAGCGACTGACGTCTGCCCGTCAGAAAGTCACACTGCATGGGTTCCTCCACAACCGGGCAATTGGCTGCAATATGTCCCGCTTGCCGGCAGCGGTAGCAAACGATCCTTCTTGCCGCCTCTTGAGCCGCTGATTTCCCAGGCTGTTCTCGCCAAACTTGGGGTAGAGCTCCCACCCTCTCACTCTCTCCACCCTCACCCCTTGGAATCCTCTTATCCGCCCCTGGGGATGGTCTGGTCTTAGGGTGGAAAGTCCGAGTGTCTCTGGAAGAGGCCGTCAGGTTCTCTGTAGCCAAGTATTTCTCCACACGATCCACAAGACCATCGGCCGTCTCTGGGTCTCCATGGCTTACCCACTTTTGGATGGCAGTAGGAAGAGCTCTCAAAAACCGATCCATTACAACACGTTCCACAATCTTTGGTGCGGACAAAGTCTCTGGCTGTAGCCACTTTCTGCTCAGGTGAATGAGATCATACATTTGAGACCTGGGGGGTTTTCCAAGCTGGAAAGTCCAGTTATGCACACGCTGAGCCCGGACAGCCTGGGTGACACCCAGCCTTGCCAATATTTCAGCTTTTAGCATCACATAGTCTTTTGCTTGGTTAGGCTCTAGGTCATAGTAAGCTTTCTGCGATTCACCAGTTAACAGAGGAGCCACCAGTCCAGCCCACTGCTCCTCAGGCCACTTTTCTCTTTCAGCGGTCCTTTCAAATGTGGTCAAAAATACCTCTGGATCATCCTCTCCAGTCATTTTTGTCAATAAACGACTCACCCCAAAGGACGCGGTATTAGTGGGACGGCTTTCCTCACTGGTCTGCGGACGTTGCTGCATTACTGCTTCCATCTGTTGTTGTAGTCTCTGCTCTTGCTTCTGCAACAGGTCTATGAAGCGGGCCTCAGATTGCTGCTGGGCTCGTTGCTGAGCCTCCAGACTCTGTTGCAAAGTTGCGTTTGTCTGCTGCTGGGCTGCAAGGCTCTGTTGTTGAGCTGCAAGGCTCTTTTGCAAACCTGCATTTGTCTGCTGTTGATTGGCATTTGCTAGAGCCAGCTGCTTCAGTATCTCCTCCATGCTGGCTTAAAAAAAACTGCCACTGGTTCTCCACCAACTGTGAGGGGGTTAGCTCGGCAGCGGGTGTGTGTGACCCCCGGGATGGGCTCCCCACACAAAACAGGCCCAGCAAACGGAGGTTGTGGTTTTCAAAATCAAAAAGGTGCGGTTTATTTTCTATTTACAGTGACAAAACACAGCAAAGCAAAAGAAACATAACCAAAATAAATCCTGGTCAAGTTGACCTCTGACTAAACATACAGGTTTCCTAACTAACAACTGGGATCAGCCTAGTGCTGTCCTAGTCCCTAAGTCCCTGGTTTAGTAAAAGTCCAAACAAATAGCCACACAGGCTTTGCCTCACCGCACAGGGGTTCACTCTCCCTAGACAGTCCACACAGGTCTGGTTCCAGGCATGAGCTAACACCTAATGAATCTGGGAGTTCTTATAGAGGCCTAAATGAGCTGACAAGGTTCAGCTGGTCTCCTCATCTCTGTCTGCACGACGCCCCACACTCTCCCTAGAGGTATGAGTCATCCATGAGCCCACTAGCCTTAGCTGGGCCTATACAACTCTCCACCTAGTTGTATAAGTCAGCGTAAAGCCTGAATCTGGGCGAAATATATCTACCCCCCTGGATGCAACCAGGTGACTTTACCTTCCTGCTGTCACAATATATATATATATATATATATATATATATATATATATATATGTAGCGGGCTCACCCCTCTCACCCCTTCTTCTTCTCGGCTTGCTGTCTGGTCTAGGGGAAACCTAGGGGGAGGGATGAGATCCACCACGGCCCATGTCCTCTTCTGGATATTTTACCATCGGGTCGTGTGTATAACCCGGGGTCAAGTCTTTCCTCTAACTGACCCCCCTTTGCTCCCAGTAACCAGAGTTCCACATCACTGAAAAGGTCCAACTCTTATTTATTCTTTAGCAGCAATAAATCGTCACTTAGCACAGACAGATTGTGACCAACGAACAGTTCAGTACAGGTGGGGAGTAGGTCAAGGCACAATCCCTTAATCAAACTAAAACATTGAGATATCACCAACGGTTATGGCGCACAGTGGCTGTGAATGTACTTCTTTCCTTTTCTGAGTTTCTACCAGCAACTCTGACGAACATGAAATAGGAGTTTCCTTCTTTAAGCTTTGGCCCCAGTCAGAGGGAAGACATTCTTCCGAGAGAGTTACCGGAGGCCCCACCGTCACCGGAAAATGCTGCACCGGGCTGTTCGGAAGGGTTACACTCCCCGGCCTCCTCGTCTCAGATTCGGGCGCCCAACACCTTAGGGCCCCTCGGACTCCTCCACCCTTGCGGAACCCAGTTGAAGGTACTGGGTCCCAGTCCTCCTCAATAGTACCTCACCCCAGGGCTAAAGGTGCCGCCCCCTTTATCTCCTCTCCCCAGCGTCACAGCAGGTTCCCCGCCCCGCTGTACAACCGCCGGAAAGGGACAAAAAGAGTACAGTCTTGCAGTGAGGGTTCAACCGCGGCCCAGGGCAACAGCGCCACCCTCGGACCCCAGGGAACCTCACACCACCAGAGTCCTCCATAAACAATAATCAGCGCATCTGGGTTACACTACCACCCACATGCTTCCCTTAAATGTAAATACCCGCTACATATATATATATATATATATATATATATATATATATATAAAATATACTGTATGTTTTTAATTTTTACCAGTAAAAGATGGGCAAACGGTTCAGCCCGAGCATGAGTTCGGGCCAAACTTTGGCACTTCTCCGAACAATCAAATTATTGGGTCATTCGACCATATGTTCAGCCCACCGAACGACCACAATGCACTGCGCCGCCGCACAGTGCATTGAAAGCCCTGATAGGGCTGAAGCAATGAAACTTTGCCCAATCAGGGCACAGAGCACTGTCAGAGCCATGATTGGATGCTGTCATGATGACTGTATCTAATCATGGCTCCTTGCTCTTAATCCCGCCCCACACTATAAAAGTATTCTTTATATAGCGGCCATTTGTAGTGTGATAGCGGTGTGGAGTGAGGTAGAACAAGGCTCTGTTCAGTGCTATTAGACAGTTAGTTTGCTATAGTGTGACATTCTGATTCTTTTGTCAGTGTAGAATATCAGTTTAGTGTACATCTAGGGATAGTTCAGTGTGAGTGTAGTGTGACCATTCATCTTTACATTAGTGTAAATGTAGGGATAGTTCAGTCAGTGTGAGTGTAGTGTGACCACTATTTATCTTTACATTAGTGTGAATGTAGGGATAGATCAGTCAGTGTGAGTGTAGTGTGACCACTATTTATCTTTACATTAGTGTGAATGTAGGGATAGTTCAGTCAGCGTGAGTGTAGTGACCGTTTAACACAGTATATTTTATTGTGTTACTGCAAGTTTAACACCATATATATATCAGTGTGTTATGTACCATTTAACGCAGTACATTTCTGGGCGTTACTGCACGCTAAACGCAGTATATTTCAGTTGCGTTACTGAAAGCTAACGCTGTACATATCATTGCGTTACTGCAATTTTAATGCCGTATAGTTATGTGTGTTACTGCAAGTTTAATGCCGTATAGTTCTGTGCATTACTGCAAGTATAACAACGTATATTTCATTGTGTTACTGCAAGTTTAGCGCCATATAGTTCTATGCATTACTGAAAGTTTACCGTCGTATAGTTCACTGCGTTACTGCAAGTTGAACGCCATATATTTAATTGCGTTACTGCAAGTTTAACGCCATACAGTTCTGTGAGTTACTGCAAATTTAACGCTGTATATTTCATTCCATTACTGCAAGTTTAACGCCATATATTTAATTGGGTTACTGCAAGTTTAACGCCATATAGTTCTGTGCATTACTGCACGTTTGACGCAGTATATTGCAGCATATTATAGTGTATCTGTGGAGTGTGTCTGTGTAGTGAATATTCAAAATAAAGTGCACTAAACACCACTTTCCATTGATTAAAGTGCATCCACGTACACATTTACACATCTTTATTACATTTTGTTAATAAGCACCCCCCTCATCATGTCTGGGAGGAAAGCAAGGAGAGGCAGACATTCCCATGGCACTGTAAGGGGGACAGCAGCAGCAGCGTATGTGTCCTCAGGCAGGGCATCATTTCCTCTGTTTAGTGATGTTGCTTGTGCTATCCAGCCACAGCATGCAGAGGAGGTGGTGGACTGGCTTACTAAACCGTCCTCATCCTCCCCACCCTCCGTCACCCAAGCAGATACTAGTGCGCAGTCCCCTGCAGCTGCCAGAGTGGCTAAACCTGCCTCCTTGTCCACAGCTATTCCTGCCATAGCCCCAGCATCAGGCGTGGAGGAGTCAGCAGAGTTATTTGAACACAGTGTCATCCACTTGCTCCTTGATGATGCACAGCCATTGCTCAATTCAGATGTTGGTTCTGAGGTTGACCACCATTATAAGAGGAAAGTCTCAGAACTCATCTCCTCCACACGGAGAGTGCAGAAGATGAAATCTCTTGAGGACACCTTAAAGAGGAGTTTATCAAACACTTTTCCTGACTCTGGTAGGTTACAGTGTCATGGAAAACATAGTTTTGAGGCTTCTGTTGGTCAAGACAGGAGCGGTGGGGAAGGCGGCCACCTATGTCATGCATTTCTCATTTTTTTTAGTCCTCGCCACCCAGGACTATCAGCTTTCACATCCCATCTGCATCACATGGTGTATGATTATCTAGGGGCGAAAACAGAGATGGAGAGCTTTCCAGTTGACGATCCACTGGCTTACTGGGTTATGAGAATAGACCACTGGCCAGGACTTGCCCAGTATGCTATTGAGCTTCGGGCTGCCCTGCATCCAGCGTGATTTCTGAATGGGCATTCAGTGCTGCTGGAGGTTTTGTTACTGATCATGGAACACATCTGTCCACAGACTCCGTGGACCGTCTGACTTTTATCAAATTTACCAGCAGCTATGAAGCCTCTGATGCAGATGTCGCCGATTAAGTGTTTTTGGGATGTGGAATATCTGCAGTTCTTCTAGGCTGCCTAGTGTTGTGGGTGTTGATCTCATCAGGAAGGATGTTTTTGGTGTAGGTTTCATGGGCATTTTTCCGCACCTGTTTGACAGGTGCATATCATTAAAATTTTTGACAGCAGAGCATATTATTGCTTTAATCAAGAGTACCTCTATAGGGTTACAGTGTGTAGGCACCACCAACACCCAAAGACCAATTTTTCTACACCTGTTTGACAGGTGCATATCATTACTATTTTTGACAGCAGGGACAATTATTGCTTTCATCAAGAGTACCTCTATAGCAGGGATATGCAATTAGCGGACCAGCTGTTGCAAAACTCCAACTCCCATTATGCCTCTGCCTCTGTGTGTCATGCTTGTGGCTGTAAAGCCTCGTACACACGATCGGATATCCTATGGATTCTAATCCGATGGTTTTGTCCATCGGAAATCCGATGAAGCTGACTTCCATCAGTCTTGCCTACACACCATCAGTCAAAAAACCGAGCGTTCCAAACGCGGTGACGTAAAACACTCCGATGAGCCGAGAAAAATTAAGTTTAATGCTTCTGAGAATGCGTTGACTTGATTCTGAGCATGCGTGGGTTTTTTATCCGATGGACTTGCCCATAGACGATCGGAATTTGCTATCAGTTTTTGATCCATCGGAAAAATTTAAAACACGTTCTATTTTTTAAAACCGATGGAAAAAAGACCGATGGGTCCCATACACGATCGGTTTGTCCGATGAAAAAGTCCATCGGACTGTTTTCATCGGTAAAACCGATCGTGTGTACAGGGCTTCAGAGTCTTGCTATGCCTCATGGGACTTGTAGTTCTGCAACAGTTGGAGGTCCACTAATTGCATATCCCTGCTCTATAGGTTTACGGTGTGAAGGCGCCACCGACACCCAAAGACCAATTTTTCCCGCACCTGTTTGACAGGTGCATATCATTAAAAATTTTGAGAGCAAGGCTAATTCTTGCTTTTATCAAGAGTACCTCTATTGGGTTACGGTGTGAAGGGGCCACCGACACCCAAAAAACAATTTTTCCACACCTGTTTGTCAGGTGCATATCATTACAATTTTTGACAGCAAAGCCATTTCTTGTGTAGCGCCCCTCCCAATATTTGGGGTCGCTATGTACAAATTTAGGGGTAGTCTGAGCCAATAGTTAGGCTCAGACCAATTACAATTTCAATTATTTGCTTCTGCTCTGGGTGTGATGCTGCCTGGCAGTACAGTTGCCTGTTGCCTGTGGGTGGCGCTGTCACCGCTGGCTCAGGTTGAACCCCAGGGGGTATCACAGCACCATTGGGTGTCCTTTCTTGGCAGCCGTACAGTGTGAGTGGTCGGTCCGCTGTGCATGCTGGGAGAGGGTACATAAGGGGCAGACGCCATTAGGCGTGAGGTATTCCAGGGGACCCCTTGGTCCTGGAGGACGTTTGGCACGTACCCCACCTCTTGTGGCCCTCATGGCCAGGGGTGCGTGCGTGTGTTTTAGTCCCGGGCACCTTTTGCCCGAGGCTGCATCGCTGCTTGGTGGGCCCAGCTCGGCTGGCTAGGGCCTACACCTCACAGAGGGATCCCAGGCTGCCCATTGGAAGGGGGCACACTTTTAGGAAAGGAGTTCCAGTGGATGATCGGTCCTGTCGGAGATAGCGATGATACTGCTGTCTCGGGGAGAGGCCTGGAGGCCTACCTAAAGAGGGATCCATAATCATTGATACAAGCCCTGCAACACCCTAAAGGTTTCTCTCATTGTTGCTTGGCTGGGAGGTTTGGGACTGGATAATCCTGTGGCAGAGGATTCCCAATCGCATCCCCATTTCATAAAGGACAGATTATGTCATGCTCTACTCTGACTGCTAGGACCTATCTAAAGAGGGACTATCCAGGAGAGCAAGGCCCACTCAGGCTTGAGTGGCGACGGTACTGAGTCTTAAGTGTTGCGTGCCTGAACCTTTTCCCTACTTCGTCTATTCTCTCTCTCTCAAAGTTTTACATCAAGATAAAAGAACAAAACCTTGCTGCTTAGGTTTTACACCTGTGTGGACATTGGCTTTATTACAAAGGGACTTCCGCCTAGACAACGGAGACCAGGGATCCACTCCTGAGAGGTATTTTGCTGCAGACCCAAAGGTAATTAATCAGTGGATTTCCACACTTAAGCAAGTGTGGATCCGGCGTAGCCACAGGGGAATAGGAGTAGAGAAAGGGTAGTACCCCCCTGAAGGGAACGCCACACTCACCACCCCACCCTGCCAGGGTGCTACACTTGCTTTCATCAAGAGTACCTGTATAGGGTTACGGTGTGAAGGTGCCACCGACACCCATTACTTCTATCCAAAGTCTGTGGTAGAGACACCAGAACTTATCCAAAAAATCTCTAATCTTGTTCCCAGTGCACTACATTGTGGCCTCATCATACAGACTGGCTCCCCAAGCCGTTGATTACAAAACAAAGAAAGCTTGCAGGGAAAATGTAATTTTTTGGGCTTTATAAATGCAATTATTGCTGCAGCAGCTTCTATACACAGAAAAAATGTGCCACTTTACATGTGGACTAAGGGGACCCCACGGGCACTATATTGAAAGGAATTTTTCATTTTTATACTTTCACTTTAAGTATCAATAAATCACTGCTCATTAAAAAATTAGGGCTTTTACAAACTTTTTTTTCATTGATACATGTCTCCCAGGGCAGTACCCGGACCCCATAAAAATTGTATGCCCAATTACTTGCATATAAGCAGTCAAAATGGACACTTTTGATTCTTCACTGTAAGGTACCTGTGATAGGTAGTGTCCGAAGTGGAACTTGTGTGCTGAGGATTCAGGCGAAAACTTAGTCAGGCAGATTAGGTTGGCAACAGGTCAGGCAAAACGGTACACGATCGAAATCCAGAGAGTGGTCAGGCAGGCAAAGGTCATACACGAGCTGGCGGTAAAGTACAAGATCATCAAGCTAGAGAATAGTCAGGGATTCAGGCAGAAGTTCAACACGATAATCAAGATCACAAGCAGTCAGAACACCCAGGGAGCTAATCCACACAAACGGGCGCTCAGAGATTGCATCACTTCCTATTTATGGGCTGCATTGATTGAAAATTGTCCACAGCTGGCAGCAGGTGGGGCTAGTGAGTCCAAGGTAAGGCTTAATACAGCAAGGACATTTCCAAAAGTCCAGATCTCCTCTGTAGCACAACAGGTAAGGCTGCAGCTGTGGGACCAGGAAGATCCCTTTTCAAACACACCCAGGCACATGACAGGGCCCCCTCCCCTGTGGACCCCTCCGGGGCCTAGCGGGGCTTAGTGGGAAAGGAGGCATGGAAGTCTCGAATAAGAGAAGGGGCATGCAGATCTTTGGCTGGAACCCAAGAACGATCTGTGACGGGATATCCCTTCCAATGAACCAGATACCGAAGTCCACGACCCTGTCTTCAAGAATCTTGGAGACTTCAAACTCATTTTGTCCATCAACAAGAACAGGAGGAGGTAGCTGTTGCGTTCTGGAGTAGCGATTGAAAATTGCTTTTTTGAGGAGGGAAACGTGGAACACGGGATGTATCCGGAGAGAGGAGGGTAATTTCAACCGATAGGAGACTGGCCCGACTCGAGCAATAATTCTGTAAGGACCAACGAATCGAGGGCCCAATTTGGTAGAAGGATGTTTCAGTCTCACATATTTGGTTGATAGCCAAACTCTGTCCCCCACCACATATGGAGGTATATGGCGTCTTCGTTTGTTGGAAAAAAGCGCATACTTGCCTGCTGACTTCCATAGTAATGAGCGAATCTTTTTCCAATGTAGCAGAATATTTTTCACCCACTGATCTGCTGCTGGTACACCAGAAGAAGGCTGAAGTAGGGGAAAAGTCTGAGGGTGATAGCCTAGGGCTGCATAGAATGGTGTGGTATGAAGAGCACTGTGCCAACGGGAATTAAGGGCGAACTCAGCTAAAGGCAAATACTCAGACCAGTTGGAATGTAAGGCATTGACATAATGTCAAAGATAGGTTTCTAGGGTCTGGTTCATGCGTTCGGTTTGACCATCTGTTTGAGGGTGATGTGAGGTAGAGAGTGAGAGCGTTACTCCCAGTTTCTTGCAGAATGCTCTCCAGAATCAGGAAACAAACTTGGATCCGCGGTCTGAGACGACATTGGTAGGTATGCCATGATATCTCACAATATTGGAAAGGAAGAGAGTAGACAGTGCTTCCGCTGTAGGTAATCCCGGAAGCAGCACAAAATGAGACATTTTGGAAAAGTGATCCACTATGACCCATAAAGTAGTCATGCCCTCGGACTTGGGTAAGTCTGTAATGAAGGCTGGCGGGGTGCCGGAAGTGGTTGTAACAGTCCAGTAGGCAATGTGCGGGGTACTTTATTAGCAGCACAAGTTGGACAGGCAGCCACATAATCAGTAACATCCCTTTTCATATGAGGCCACCAGACATGACGCTGCAAGGTCTTATGAGTGATGGTGACACCAGGATGACCGGATAACACACCAGGTGCCCAGAAGAGTACAGGTTTTCTGAGGCTAGGGGCTATGAACAGGCGACCTGGTGGTATCTTCAAGCCTTGGGAACATGATTCTGGGTTTCTTGTAACTGTTGGCAAAGAGCCGTAGAGATCTGTGCGACAATTTTGTGAGGTGGGATTATATACTGCTCGGTAGGTTGATTTTCTTCAGAGGTAGCGAACTGTCTGGAAAGAGCATCGGCTTTCTTGTTTCTATGCCCAGGAACATAAGAAAGAACAAAATTAAAACGGGAGAAAAACAGAGCCCATTGAGCCTGACGTGAGTTCAGACGCCTTGCAGTCTTATGCGGCGTACACACGATCGTTTTTCATGCCATTTTTTAAACCGACGTTTTTCTCGTCATTTTTTTTTTCATGTTTCCTCTCAAGCCTGTCTTGCGTACACACGATCATTTTAAAAAACTTTCAAGCAAAGCGCAGTGACGTACAACACGTACAACGGCACTATAAAGGGGAAGTTCCGTTCGGATGGTGCCACCCTTCATGTTAGTAAAGTTTGTTGAGCGACGATTCGCGCTTTTCGGCCTCCTGCTTTTCAGTCCGTTACAGCGTGACGAATGTGCTATCTCCATTACAAATGCTAGTTTTACCAGAACGTGCGCTCCCGTCTCATACTTGATTCTGAACATGCGCGTTTTTTTTAACCTCGTCAAAGCATACACACCATCGTTTTTCACGTTGTTAAAAATGCTCTGGAGCATACACACGATCGGTTTTAATGCCCATTTTTAAAAATGGCATTTTTAACGGCATGAAAAACGATAGTATGTATGGGGCATTAGAGTAGGTTTTTATGGTCAGTGAGGATGGAAAAAGGCTTGGGAGCCCCTTCCAGAAGATGTCGCCATTCAGACAATGCCAGTTTAATGGGCAGTAGTTATCGATTCCCAACATCATAATTCATCTCCACTGGAGAAAACTTTCTAGAAAAAAATGCTACTGGATGGATTCTACCGGACTTAGGCTGTCTCTGGGAGAGCACGGCACCTGCTCCTACCTCAGAGGCATCAACCTCAACTATGTACTGGAGATCGGGATTTGGATGCTGAAGAATTGGAGCTTTGCTGAACATGTCTTTCAATTGCTAGAAAGCTGATTCTGCTTCTGAGGACCACACCTTGCAATTTGTACCTTTCTTTGTCATAGCAGTAAGGGGGGGCGCAGTGGAGGCAAAACCTTTTATGAAGCGTCTGTAGTAATTTGCAAACCTTAGAAAGCTTTGGAGCCCTCTTAAAGTGGTCGGTTGGGGCCATTGAAAGACAGCAGAAAGTTTTTGAGGGTCCATTTGGAAACCGACAGCACTTATAATGTATCCAAGGAAGGGAATACAGCTTTGACCGAAACTGCATTTCTCAATCTTTGTGTAAAGATGGTTTTCTCTCAGTCATTGTAATACCTGCTTTACATGCTAGATGTGCTCTAGATGAGTCTTGGAAAAGATAAAAATGTCGTCCAAGTATATGATCACAAAACTGTTGCTGAAATCATAAAAAATTTCATTCATGAAACGTTGGAAGACAGCAGGGGCGTTACACAACCCAAATGGCATAACCAGATATTCGAAATGTCCATTACGAGTGTTGAATGCTGTCTTATATGCAGATGCAGATTATAAGCCCCTCGTAGGTCTAGCTTGGAGACGATAACGGCCCCCTTAAGTACATCAAACAGTTCAAGAATGAGAGGCAAAGGGTAGGAGTCTTTTACGGTGATTTGATTTAACCCTCGATAGTCTATGCATGGTCAAAGACCCCCATCTTTTTTTTCAACAAAGAAAAAACCCACCCCTACTGGAGAAGAAGAGGGTCGGATAAAACCTCTTACCAAGTTGTCTTTTACGTATTCCTCCATGGATTTTTGTTCAGGCAAAGACAGGGGATAGGTCCTTCCTTTGGGAAGAGGTGCTCCAAGAATCAATTTAATTGCACAGTCAAAAGAACGATGTGGAGGTAAAACCTCTGCCTTTTGCTTGCAAAATACGTCTGCAAATTCATGGTATTCACGAGGCAAGGTAGGTGGGACGGTCATGGGAGCCAACATACAAGCAGAAAGTCTTTTGGGTTGAGACAAACAGTTTGGATGACAGAACGACCCCCAAGAGACTAGTTCTCCATTTTCCCAATCAAAAGAAGGGTTATGTTGTTGTAACCATGGGTAACCAAGGATAACAGGCAGAAGTGGAGAATCAATAAGAGACAAGACAACTTCCTCTTTGTGGAGTATGCCTACCTGAAGGGTGATTGTCGTAGTCTCAAATTGTACAATGCCATCTCCCAAGGGTTGTCCATTCAGGGTGGTACAGAAGAGGCGGGTTTGTATCATAGCAGGAGTAGGATCCGGAGTCTGGACAATTGCAGAGGAACCAGGCAAACAAGATTAAAGCATAGTACAACGTTTTATCTAACTTGGCGTCTAGGGAAGAAAGATGCTGTTCATGAGCTCCAATCAATTGTCCCTGATGTGAAATCGCCTTAACAATCTCAGCAGGGTCCACTGCCATTGTGGCCCGTTTGTAATGTAAGGTACCTGTGATAGGTAGTGCCTGAAGTGGAACTTGTGTGCTGAGGATTCAGGCGAAAATGTAGTCAGGCAGATTAGGTTGGCAACAGGTCAGGCAAAACGGTACACGATCGAAATCCAGAGAGTGGTCAGGCAGGCAAAGGTCATACATGAGCTGGCGGTGAAGTACAAGATCAGCAGGCAAGAGAGTAGTCAGGGATTCAGGCAGAAGTTCAACACGATAATCAAGATCACAAGCAGTCAGAACACCCAGGGAGCTAATCCACACAAACGGGCGCTCAGGCCTCGTACACACGACCGATTTTCTCGGCAAGAACCAGCAAGAAACTTGCTGGCAGAGATGTCTTGCCGAGTAAATCGGTCGTGTGTACGCGGCTATCGGGTTTCTCGTCGAGAAAACCGACAAGTAACCTCGACGAGAAAATAGAGAACCTGCTCTCTATTTTCTCGTCGAGATTCTCGTCAGCCTGTTTCTCAACGAGAAAAGTGAGTGTGTGTACACTTACCTGTCCGCCGGGAAGCCCACGCATGTTCGAAATGAATTCGACGCATGCGCGGTAGCTTCCTAGGCATACGTAGGGTATACCAAGATGGCGGCGACGGCATCGAATGTGACGAGCGCATGCTCGTCGTAGTCGATGACGTCACCGCGTACGCTCCATTCAAAGAACCGCGGGTTCTTTGAAACGAGCGTGTGTACACTCGGCCAGGACAAGTTTCTTGTCCAAGAATCTCGTCGAAAAAAACTACATGTTTTTTTCAACGAGAATCTCGGCCGTGTGTACGAGGCCTCAGAGATTGCATCACTTCCTATTTATGGGCTGCATTGATTGAAAATTGTCCACAGCTGGCAGCAGGTGGGGCTAGTGAGTCCAAGGTAAGGCTTAATACTGCAAGGACATTTCCAAAAGTCCATATCTCCTCCGTGGCACAACAGGTAAGGCTGCAGCTGTGGGACCAGGAAGATCCCATTCCAAACACACCCAGGTACATGACATTCACATTCAGGTCCCGTAGACTTCAATGGCGTTCGTTAATCGGTTCCAAACTTTCACAATGTTTGATAGTTCAGGCGAGAATCGAACTGAGTTCTGAGTTTGATTCAGTCAGATCATCTGTGGTTCAAGTTATGATTGGCTTGAACATAACCAAAAACCTATATAACTTTACAATATACCGATATAGGAATTTGAAAAGAGAGTTTTTTCTTACAAGTTTATGGAGCTTAAAAAACACAAACAAAAAAAATGTGAACTGAAGTATCTAAAGTATGTTGGTGCTGTATAAAATGTAAAGTAGATGATGTCTTCAGCTGAGGACAACTGTCCTGAACTGAATTCCAGTTAAAATGGAAACCTAAACCTAAATTCAAAAAGTGAAGAATTGCTGTTTATAGGTGTCATGGATATGCAGTAGTGTTTGTCTGTCAGCTTACCTTCCTTCCCATGTGTTCATCTTAGAGTCCAGAACCCTTTCACCTGGCTTCCTTTATAATCTCCTCCCAGCCTGACTCCACCCCAGGCCCTATCACAGAACACTATATTAACCTGTGCACTGCAAGCCTGCTTTGCTGATCAACGTGTTTGTTAGGCATTGTGTGTTTGGGTTCCTGCCTGCCGTGTGCTACGTCTGTCTCTCTGTTACATATTTGGCTTGTCCCCGACTATCCCTGTCTGCTCGTGACCCTTGACCTTCGGCTCGTTCTTTCGTTATCCTTGTCTGCTTGTGGCCCCTGACCTTCAGCTTGTTATTCGGTTCTCTCATATCTTGTGCTGCTGCTTCCCCTCTTTTCCCCTTATCCTACGGGGCGTGAGCTAGGAAACCCCAGGGGCCGCGACCTGGTCCCAGCCTGCAGCATAACATCCTCACCACTAGAGGCCCTGGAGAAGACCTGCTGGGTCTTAGACTCCGTGCCCTGGGGAATCTTGGCTCTAGCTTCCGTTAGGATCCCGGTTGTGCTCCTCTGGTCCCGCTTTCCACAACCACCCAGTTTCCTATCCGCAGCAGTCAGCCATGGGGTTCACTACCTTGCGGTGCACTCCTGTCCCCCTACGGTGTGCATCTGTCACCTGGCCACAGGTGACCTTGACAGTTTGATCAGCCATGAACCCGGCTGACATCCCGTTACCCGTGGATGATCCGTTGCAGGGCATAGTTTGCAGACTTGAAACCCAGGAATCGAATCAGACTCAGGTGATGCGATTCCTCCAGGATCTGGCTTCTCGCTTTGAGCAGCTTCAGGCCTCCTTGGGAACCCTGAATCCGCAACCTCAAATACAACCAGCGGCTGCACCTATTGCACCAGTCGCAGCCACACACTCACTACAACTGCCAGCTCTGTCCCGTTTCTCTGGGGACTCCAAGGCTTGCAGGGGGTTCCTTAGCCAATGCACAATTAATTTTGAGCTCCAGCCCCAAAACTTCCTGTCTGATCGGGCTAAGGTAGCCTATATCATTTCCCTCCTCTCTGGTGAAGCTTTAGCCTGGGCAGCCCCTCTGTGGGAACTGAATGATCCAGTGGTTTCTAGCCTGTCTGGCTTCTTGAAACTTTTTTGGAATATCTTCGAAGAGCCGGCTCGTGTCTCTTCAGCGGCCAGCGCCCTTTTACGTCTCCGCCAAGAGTCTGCTTCTGTGGGACAGTATGCCCTTCATTTCCGCATACTGTCGGCTGAGTTGAGCTGGAACAATGAGGCCTTAGTCGCAACCTTTTTGCATGGCCTGTCTGATAGAGTGAAGGATGAATTAGCAGGAAGAACCATCCCCACTGATCTGGCCGGCGTTATCTCCTTGTGTAACCAGATCGATATTCGCTTTCAGGAGAGGACCTTAGAAAAGCAACGCCAGCACTCCTTGGTTCTTATTCAGCCTGAGCTCCCCTCTCTTCGACCCGTAGAGCATCTCCTACCAGCTGAGGAACCCATGCAGCTGGGTCGGACCAGGCTATCCCCCGAGGAACGTGCTAGGCGCAGAACTCTTGGTCTGTGTCTTTACTGTGGGGGCAAAGGTCATTTTCGTGACACTTGCTCTCTTTGTCCAGAAAAACGTTCGGGTCCACTTCATCTGGAAAGTGGAGTATTGGACCCAGAAATATCACCTTCCCCTTCTCGTCTTCTGCTTTCTGTGTTCCTTCATGTTGGTGCTTCTTCTCATTCGGTCTCAGCATATCTGGATTCCGGAGCCGCTGGTAATTTTATGGACTGGGAAATCGCATCGTCCATGAGACTTACTCTTTTGCCCCTCACCACACCATTGGTGGTCTTGGCGATTGATGGTACTGTTCTCCCAGGGGGACCTATCCACTTCCAGACTCTCCCTGTTAAGATGTCGGTAGGGACACTCCACCAGGAGTGGATATCCTTCCTTATCTTACCCAAGGCCTCAACGCCTATAATTTTGGGTCTCCCATGGTTACAGCTCCATTCTCCTCATGTGGACTGGACTACTGGACAGATCCTGGCTTGGGGTCCCTCCTGTTCCTCGTCCTGCCTACCCAAGGTTGCCCCCTGTGAATCTGAGCTGGTCATTCGTTCCAGGTTGCATAACCATTTACATTTCTCTGTCCCTAACCACCCTTGGACGCACAGCCAGGCTAGCTTGTCTACAAGTCCTGCAGTCGCTACGTCTTGCAATGCGATTCAGGTAGTCGCTACACCTGACTCAGCTATTAACTCTGCCTCTGTACTAGTTATGCCAGTCCAGCCCATGCCCTGTGAGCCTCCTACTTTTTCTTGTTCAGGACATTCTGCTTGTCCTTCAGCTATTCAGCTTGACTCCGGCGACATGTCACCTTCTAACCAACCTGACTTCAGGGTTCCACTGACATCTGCCCAGTCTGATGGTCCTGTGCAAGATGACCAGTTCCCCTTTAAGGGTCTAGGGGACCCTCCTCAGATTCCTGTTGATCCTCTCATGCCCTTGCTTATTCCTAGAGAGCCTTTGGTCCTCAATAGATCTTCTTGTCATCTCCCTACCTCGTTTTCGGTCTCTGAGGATAATCTTAAGTACGAGGTTAGACAAGTTCTGGATTCTCGGCTCTGCAGAGGCATTCTTCAGTACCTTGTGCATTGGAGAGGTTTTGGTCCTGAGGAGGCGTCTTGGATCGCTACATCTGATGTCGCTGCACCTCATCTGTTGAGGAGGTTTCATCAGAGATTTCCCTTTAAGCCTGGGCCCAGGCGGGGGAGGGCCCATAAGAGGAGGGTACTGTCATGGATATGCAGTAGTGTTTGTCTGTCAGCTTACCTTCCTTCCCATGTGTTCATCTTAGAGGCCAGAACCCTTTCACCTGGCTTCCTTTATAATCTCCTCCCAGCCTGACTCCACCCCAGGCCCTATCACAGAACACTATATTAACCTGTGCACTGCAAGCCTGCTTTGCTGATCAACGTGTTTGTTAGGCATTGTGTGTTTGGGTTCCTGCCTGCCGTGTGCTACGTCTGTCTCTCTGTTACATATTTGGCTTGTCCCCGACTATCCCTGTCTGCTCGTGACCCTTGACCTTCGGCTCGTTCTTTCGTTATCCTTGTCTGCTTGTGGCCCCTGACCTTCAGCTTGTTATTTGGTTCTCTCATATCTTGTGCTGCTGCTTCCCCTCTTTTCCCCTTATCCTACGGGGCGTGAGCTAGGAAACTCCAGGGGCCGAGACCTGGTCCCAGCCTGCAGCATAACATCCTCACCACTAGAGGCCCTGGAGAAGACCTGCTGGGTCTTAGACTCCGTGCCCTGGGGAATATTGGCTCTAGCTTCCGTTAGGATCCCGGTTGTGCTCCTCTGGTCCCGCTTTCCACAACCACCCAGTTTCCTATCCGCAGCAGTCAGCCATAGGGTTCACTACCTTGCGGTGCACTCCTGTCCCCCTACGGTGTGCATCTGTCACCTGGCCACAGGTGACCTTGACAATAGGGAACATTTATGAATGTTATTTGAACCCAAACAGTACTCTGAAAATGTACCTTTGCCTCCTGACAAATAGCAGTGCATTCTCCTTGTGTGTGATCGTGCCTAGGTACTCCTGTGTCTTCAAGCTTCATATCTGTATATCTTCAGTATAATATCATCTAAGGCACTGCTACTTTCACAAGATTTAGAGTGATATTTGTAAAGGTCACTACTGGGCTGCTCATTGCTCACTTTGCTGAAGAGGAACCTTTAAGCTCTAATGCCGCGTACAACCGGCCGGACTTGCCAACAGGAAAATCTCGTAAAAATAGAGAACCTGCTCTCTATCTAAGTCTGTCGGAAATTCCGACAGAAAAAGTCAGATGGGGCATACACACGGTCGGAATATCCGACCAAAAGCTCCCATCTGACTTTTTCTGTCGGAAATTCCGTCCGTGTGTACGCGGCATAAGGGTCTGTGGTGCAAGGATCTTCCTGCTTCTGTTTCATTTATTCTTTGGATTTGTGATTTCTGAACCTCTCTTACTGCTTCTTAGCCATTATCCTACCTGTCATTCGATCACCAGTCATTAAGGGGATTCTCTGAAATAGGAAAGCAAGTCCATCCTCCATACAGAGACAGAGTGCAGTAATGCATGGTAGGTTATTAATGAGCAAATTAATGCTGTAGTGAGCCTACAGGCAGTACTGGTGGCTACACTGACTAGTCAATGACCTTCTGCTGCTTTTTCTGGAACAGTGTACACAGTTCTTGTTCTTCCTAATAAACTTGCATATGGAATAATTCTGCATAGATTGTGATTGGCCTTAGGCAATTTAATTAACAGAAAGGCAGTTAGAGGCAACCCGTATTTCCCTCCGAGCTTATCTGGAGCCTTCGCGCGAGCAGAATGGCCGTATGAGGAGATGTTGGCCAAACACTTTTTCCGCAGAGGCCGCTTTCTGCAACAAACAGAACTCGCAGAGATTTCAGAAACGGGCGCATTTCCATTTTGGTCCTATATGAAACTTAAACATTTTCTCGATGCCCCGTCTCGTAGAGAGAAGTTCATCAAACCCGCTACGACACTGGAGTCACTCTGCTCCCGCACAACTCCCCAGTGCCATGTCATCTCATATATGTATGCTTCCCTGTTCGAGAACCCCTCTGCACTTTTACACATTGACCACACTTACTGGGATTCCGCTCTGGGAACAGAGGTAGACGAGGATGTCTGGGACCGTATAAATCTCTATATTCATAAGGGGTCTCTGAATGTATCCGTGCAAGAGAATGGCTACAAACTATAAACACGCTGGTATAGAACCCCAGATCTGATGCACAAATACTCCCCCTCAGTCTCTGATTAGCTGGGATTGCAGAAAGGAAAAGGGCACGTTCCTCCATATTTGGTGGAACTGTTCTGTACTTCAGCCGTTTTGGCTTAAGGTACACAATGTCATAACAAAGGTATCATCTCTCCCGCTGGATTTCTCGCCAGCCCAATATCTACTACACCTGTCTAAAATACCTAAAAAACATTATTTCAAAATGATTGCAATGCATATGGTCAACGCTGCAAGGATGTGCCTGCCAGTGCACTGGCAGTCGACATCTCCGTCCTCTGTAACAGAATAGATTCAGCGAATCAACCGCGTAGCGGAGATGGAGGAGCTGATCTACATCACCTTAGATAAGATTTCGAAATTCACTGCCACCTGGGAACCTTGGACGTCCTTTAAAAGCTCTCAACTATTCAAGGATCTCATAGCTGACACAACATGATTTACCCAATAATCATTTAACTTCGGTTTCAGAAGGCCACCCCTGTGTTACAATGTTGGTGGTACACTTTCTGTTTGACTTCCAGACAAAGGAGAGGGCAGTTGGTGATGTCCTCACCCCCTTTCCTTTACCTGCTCCTGCTCTAGCCTTAGTTCACCCCATTTACCCAATCTGCCTCCCATCCCCATCCCCTCCCCCCTTTTTTTGTCTCTCTTCTTCTCCCTTTTCCATTGCCCTCCTCTCTTTTTGTCCGCTCTGATTGAATGACCAGGGCCCATGAGGGCTGTACACGACTTGCCACATCTTATGGAGGGACACGCTATTATTCCTTAGAAATGGTTTGCTTAAGTTTACAAAACTTATGTTATTTTCACTTACTAATTTTCTGTTTTGTATTTCTTGTTTTTTGTTTGTTTTTGTTTATTTCACGGGTCGTGATCGCTCCCTGGGATCTCCCAGTTGGAGCTCTATTGTTATTACATGTGATTGTGACTTTGTAAACCATGTATTATCTCTAATCCCCATCTTTTTTCTTCTGTATCCCCGTGGAATTTCAATAAAACGTTTATGCAAAAAACGTTTATGCATTTTATACACACAGTAAGACCATACATTTGTTATGCATTATAGCACATCTTCCCTTTGGTGATTGATTTATGCCGGGAGGGGGGGACTGGTCTTGTACACTGACAAGCAACCAAAATTTTGAACTGTGTGACCTTTCTTGAATAACTGTAAAACCTTCCTTTCAATAAGACAGACATAATTCAAATTTAGTGTAGAACCAGCCTACTGGAAAAGATAGATGTGTACCTCCTGACTGCATTCCATCATTATCTTTTGAAAACTGTCTAAATTTCATATGGGGTCTTACCTATAACGTGTGCTTCTGTCCCGTGAAAAGATGTAAAGCTGGTTGTCCACTGTTATTTGGACAAAAAACATATTATCCAGCAAGTGCTGCATGAATTGCCAAGTGTGTAAAATAAATAAAGAAAAAGAAAAACATACAATCATAGCAGTGTGTGTTGGTGATCTTGCGCCTTAAAAAGATGTATATATATAAGTAATATATATATAGAAAATATACTATGAATAATATATTGGAAGTAAGCTGCTATCCCCAAGATTCCAAAAAAAATGGTGGTTCTTTTGAAATAATGTAGTGGATGGTTATATGTGCAAATTAACAAATATATTGGGGGCGCTGAGAAACTAATGAATAACTAACAATAAAATATATTAGTAAACATATTAATGGATTGATAATGGTTTAAATATACACACCAGCAAAAGTGAAAAAAATGGGTCACAATGATCATTCTATGGCTATCCAACCAATGAACACAATAACATGTGCAATCTCCTTAATGGATTAGCAATAATGACCCATCAAATAAAAATCGAATCAATGAATTAATGTGACACTGAGTGCAAAAAAAAACTTTAAAAATTGTGATGCCAATATTGATAATTAGATGTCCCAAATTGATTGAAACAAATATCAGCAATATAGTATGTAATACACTGTGCAATATCAATAATGACAACTGAATGTCCCAAAATTGTGCAAATGTTGAAATAAATAAGAGTCCATAAGTAAAACGATAAATATGAATCCTTGTGCAAAAAGCTTATTCCATCAAAGATATTGCTTGAAGTGATAACCTTCACCAATTTAGTGTGAAACACCCGATAGTGCTTGTGGTAAATAAAGCAGCTTACCAGATGTTGTTGACTCTTTTAATTAAAAAGGAGTCATATACGCTTTTAGCAAGTTCCACTTGCTAACATGGATATTGATGTCAGATATAGGCATGGAAAATCCCTGCCTCCCGGAGGCTCGGATGAAGATGTATAAACCACAAGAAAGAGAAATGGAGCGGAAATAGTGTAATTCCGTTTATTAAAAAAATTATAGTAACAACATGGCAGCCAAATGCCCCCTTACTTGAATAGTGCCTTGAGCCCGGCACTGAGGCTGGTGAGCGTGGACTAGTAGGGCTAGTGACCCGAATAGAGATGAGCCGGCGTGCGTTCCACCTTGTTTGGAGGAAGAACCAGCAGGACCGGAAGTGTCGTCAGAGCGTAGTCTAGCGTCGCCTCGACAGCTGTTTCGTATTGCACGTCGTCAGGAAGCGTGCTAGACTACGTGGGACTGATTATTAAATACGGATGTCAATCAAGGAGAGGGGAGGAGTCACCGAAATCAAATCCAGCCTCAATGCCGTCTCTCTGCATTTACAGCAATAATTTTAATACAACGGAAGTCCATACAATTAAATAACAAATTAATATAAGTAATATATATCCCGCTGACAACACATCTATTATACTACATAAAACATAGTATGCATACATAATCTATGCTAACTCTATAGCATAGATAAAAAGTCGTGCGCGATGATAGCGCCCTCTAGTGTATAAGTGGATAAAACCACTCTCAATCTGTATATTATGCAGAAAAGAGTATATACAATGGTGTCATTGAATATAAATTATAAAAAAAAAATCCTAAAAAATAATTGATTTATTATATAAATTCATAAAACAATAAAAGACAATAAAAAACAATAAAAAAGGAATAGACATATATAAATATATATTTTTCTAATTGAACCCATATATCTGCAATCCAAATTAGTAATTGGATAACTATTCGTTAGTGAGGAAGCAATTCAAATCTAGGTCAATATTGAGGCCCAGCGGCTGCATGGTGGACAGTCTAAACAGCCACTGGGTCTCATTCTGGGATATGGCCTTGGTGAGGTCCGTCCCCCTCCAGTTAAATGTAGCTCTATCAATACCATAAAACACCAATTGGCGAGGATCTCTATTATGATATTGAAGAAAATGACGCGATACGCTATGGTTAGGAAAGCCTTTGGCTATATTTGCCACATGTTCATTTATCCTAATTCTGAGCTCTCTTGTAGTCCTCCCCACATATTGCAGGGAACAAGGGCATTCCAAAACGTAGGTCACGTATCTGGAATAACAAGTAATTAAGGGTTTAATCTTAAATTCTTCCTGTGTTACCAAGGATTTGAATTTACTTATTTTCTTGGTACGTCGAGATGTGGTACGGCAAGCCTTGCATCTAGTACAGTAGTGAAACCCAGACCCATCCAAAAAAGTCAGAGGTTTTTCAGGGGGGTCAGGAACATTAGGTGCAATGATGTTTCTCAAACCTGGGGCCTTTCTATAAATAAATCTAGGCCTTTGGGGTATAATAGATGCCAAGTCTCTATCCTTTTGTAGTATAGGCCAGAACTTTTTGAAGATTTTTTCAATACTTTTGTATTGCCTATTAAAACCTGTGATAAATGGCAGTGTTCCCATGGTTGAAAGATCTTTTTTCTTTTTGGATTCCAGAAGGGAATATCTGTTCATAAAACAGGTGGGGAGTATGAACAGATATTCCCTTCTGGAATCCAAAAAGAAAAAAGATCTTTCAACCATGGGAACACTGCCATTTATCACAGGTTTTAATAGGCAATACAAAAGTATTGAAAAAATCTTCAAAAAGTTCTGGCCTATACTACAAAAGGATAGAGACTTGGCATCTATTATACCCCAAAGGCCTAGATTTATTTATAGAAAGGCGCCAGGTTTGAGAAACATCATTGCACCTAATGTTCCTGACCCCCCTGAAAAACCTCTGACTTTTTTGGATGGGTCTGGGTTTCACTACTGTACTAGATGCAAGGCTTGCCGTACCACATCTCGACGTACCAAGAAAATAAGTAAATTCAAATCCTTGGTAACACAGGAAGAATTTAAGATTAAACCCTTAATTACTTGTTATTCCAGATACGTGACCTACGTTTTGGAATGCCCTTGTTCCCTGCAATATGTGGGGAGGACTACAAGAGAGCTCAGAATTAGGATAAATGAACATGTGGCAAATATAGCCAAAGGCTTTCCTAACCATAGCGTATCGCGTCATTTTCTTCAATATCATAATAGAGATCCTCGCCAATTGGTGTTTTATGGTATTGATAGGGCTACATTTAACTGGAGGGGGACGGACCTCACCAAGGCCATATCCCAGAATGAGACCCAGTGGCTGTTTAGACTGTCCACCATGCAGCCGCTGGGCCTCAATATTGACCTAGATTTGAATTGCTTCCTCACTAACGAATAGTTATCCAATTACTAATTTGGATTGCAGATATATGGGTTCAATTAGAAAAATATATATTTATATATTTCTATTCCTTTTTTATTGTTTTTTATTGTCTTTTATTGTTTTATGAATTTATATAATAAATCAATTATTTTTTAGGAATTTTTTTTTAATAATTTATATTCAATGACACCATTGTATATACTCTTTTCTGCATAATATACAGATTGAGAGTTGTTTTATCCACTTATACACTAGAGGGCGCTATCATCGCGCACGACTTTTTATCTATGCTATAGAGTTAGCATAGATTATGTATGCATACTATGTTTTATGTAGTATAATAGATGTGCTGTCAGCGGGATATATATTACTTATATTAATTTGTTATTTAATTGTATGGACTTCCGTTGTATTAAAATTATTGCTGTAAATGCAGAGAGACGGCATTGAGGCTGGATTTGATTTCAGTGACTCCTCCCCTCTCCTTGATTGACATCCGTATTTAATAATCAGTCCCACGTAGTCTAGCACGCTTCCTGACGACGTGCAATACAAAACAGCTGTCGAGGCGACGCTAGACTACGCTCTGACGACACTTCCGGTCCTGCTGGTTCTTCCTCCAAACAAGGTGGAACGCACGCCGGCTCATCTCTATTCAGGTCACTAGCCCTACTAGTCCACGCTCACCAGCCTCAGTGCCGGGCTCAAGGCACTATTCAAGTAAGGGGGCATTTGGCTGCCATGTTGTTACTATAATTTTTTTAATAAACGGAATTACACTATTTCCGCTCCATTTCTCTTTCTTGTGGTTTATACATCTTCATCCGAGCCTCCGGGAGGCAGGGATTTTCCATGCCTATATCTGACATCAATATCCATGTTAGCAAGTGGAACTTGCTAAAAGCGTATATGACTCCTTTTTAATTAAAAGAGTCAACAACATCTGGTAAGCTGCTTTATTTACCACGAGCACTATCGGGTGTTTCACACTAAATTGGTGAAGGTTATCACTTCAAGCAATATCTTTGATGGAATAAGCTTTTTGCACAAGGATTCATATTTATCGTTTTACTTATGGACTCTTATTTATTTCAACATTTGCACAATTTTGGGACATTCAGTTGTCATTATTGATATTGCACAGTGTATTACATACTATATTGCTGATATTTGTTTCAATCAATTTGGGACATCTAATTATCAATATTGGCATCACAATTTTTAAAGTTTTTTTTTGCACTCAGTGTCACATTAATTCATTGATTCGATTTTTATTTGATGGGTCATTATTGCTAATCCATTAAGGAGATTGCACATGTTATTGTGTTCATTGGTTGGATAGCCATAGAATGATCATTGTGACCCATTTTTTTCACTTTTGCTGGTGTGTATATTTAAACCATTATCAATCCATTAATATGTTTACTAATATATTTTATTGTTAGTTATTCATTAGTTTCTCAGCGCCCCCAATATATTTGTTAATTTGCACATATAACCATCCAATACAATCATAGCAGACCATTCAGCTGCTATGTGGTTCTGCTACTGGAAAAACACAAAAAAACACAAGAGCAGCACTCGATGGATGCGGCATAAAACTTTATAGTCTAGTTAGTGGTAAAAATACATAAAAATTTCACATAATGATAAACACTTGAAATGCACACAATTTGCAATGATGTGGTATATTTAAAAACAGCAATAGTACCACTGTAGAGTCAGGAGTTGAAGGTGTTAACATCAATCCAGGATTAGTATAGGTCCCCAGGGAGAATCTGTCAATCCAACAAGGTAACCACCAATAACAGGTGGAATGGAGAAATGCAATATGTGGCTAGTGTACCTGTTGTGAAAGATGTCACAGCTGATGAGCAGGGGTGTGGAGCGTGATGCTGAAGACCGAGGCTGACTGGGATCACTTCAGATAGTGAGCAGGCAACCACTCCGGAGAGCCGTGACTGACATGTTTCGCGTTACTACGCTTTATCAAAGTCACGGAAAAAACGGCAATCCCATAAATGTAAGCACAATGGCAAAAGGGAGGAGTAATAGAGGGGAGGGTCCAGAGTACTAACTTAGGATCTAATGTTAACCCCCCCATGACCATAGGTAATTTAAGGATTAAAAAGCTGTTGCAAACATCCAGGTAGCAAAGACATAACAAATCACTGTTTGTTTTTGTTTTTTTTGTTTTTTGTTTTTTGTTTTTGTTTTTGTTTTTGTTTTGTTCAGTGATTTGTTATGTCTTTGCTACCTGGATGTTTGCAACAGCTTTTTAATCCTTAATTACCTGTGGTCATGGAGGGGTTAACATCAGATCCTAAGTTAGTACTCTGGACCCTCCCCTCTATTACTCCTCCCTTTTGCCATTGTGCTTATATTTATGGGATTGCCGTTTTTTCCGTGACTTTGATAAAGCGTAGTAACGTGAAACATGTCAGTCACGGCTCTCCGCTTAGCAGCATAAACTGCCACTGTATCCTGTATTTCATCTCCAGTGATTATTTATGCCACCGCTGACGCTTCAGTGATGTGACTTGGTCCCCATTTGCTTTCAGCTCTCTGTCTGCATTGGCCAGCACTGATGTCATCCGAGCGCGCCTGGCTTCTAATTGGTTGGTTGCCGTTCCCTGTGTTCCTGCAGAGCCTCCATTCATCTACAGCCACGGAGTTCCCCGCACATAGGCGGCTCTATCCACCAGTCCCCACACAGGTCGGCAGTCTGGAGTGGTTGCCTGCTCACTATCTGAAGTGATCCCCGCCAGCCTCGGTCTTCAGCATCACGCTCCACACCCCTGCTCATCAGCTGTGACATCTTTCACAACAGGTACACTAGCCACATATTGCATTTCTCCATTCCACCTGTTATTGGTGGTTACCTTGTTGGATTGACAGATTCTCCCTGGGGACCTTTCTTTTTCGTACATCACGGGACACAGAGCGACTTAGTCATTACTAATGGGTTATATAGTTTACCTTCAGGTGTTGGCACTGGCCAATTCCAAACCGGAAGTACCCTCCCCTATATAAGCCCCTCCCACCCGGGAGCACCTCAGTTTTTTGCCAGTGTCTAAGGTGTTGGCCAAAGAGTAACATGTGTTTTCACTGGGCTTGCGTACAGGTTCTTTTGGGCCTTAGTAAGCTGTTCCGGATCCCACCAAAAAAAAGCTTCATAGCTAAACGGTCGGTACCCGGGCCTTGCAGCAGAAGAGCAAGGTTTTGCCTGTAATGCTTCTCTTAGGAGGGCTGGACCCTGGGATCCAGAGCTCTGGTCATACCCACGACCAAGACGCTGTCTGTGCAGGGTGCTATACAGGTCCAGGGGAGTGGAATCCTTGGGAACCCGGTCCCTGAAGGTTTAATTACAATGCCTGCCGTGATAGGTGAAGTTTGGACTTTTGTGGACCAAACAAAGTCCTGCGGCGGGGATCAGGTAAGTGGGGGCCCTCAGGAACTTGGTTCTATTGGGGGACCCCCAAGCCTAATTTGTCTTTCTGTCTGTTACCTAACGGTATTCCCGCTAAATATCTGTGTTTGCCTATAACTACTGAAAATGTAAAATTTTAATAGTAGTCAAGAAAAAAAAAAAAAAACAGGGACCGCGGTACCTGTGTTAAACCACTAGAGGCCGCTGTAGTCCATTTTTCTTGTAAATGTGGATCTTTGGTTTTCTCAACTCAAAAGATCCAGGCAGCTGGTAAGTTTCTCTGAGGGAATCCACTTCCTCTGCCCTGTTGCTGCGTTCATCCACCGCACAGGCCCTCCGGCAAAAAGGGCCCTGGCTCCTAGTCCTCTGTTGGTTTTCGAAAAGGGCGCCATTGGCGCACGGGCGCGCGCGCGGGCGCGTGCACGCGCCTCCTATGAAAAAAAAGGGGCGGGGCGGGTGGATGACGCTCGATGCGCGCCGCGGCGCTTCTGCGCATGTGCGGGCGTCCCAGCATGGTTAAAAGACACAGTACAAGTGTCAGCTGCATGCAAACAGAGCTAGCAACAAACAGTGGCACACAGAGGCGGTTGATGCAGGCATCCCCATAGAAAGGCACTTTAGTGGACACCAGCTGGTATATAGCAGCACCTGTGTTAGACTATTACCAGCAAAAATTGGTGTATGACGACGGGAATACCTCAGCTTTGTGCTTAAAGGATATGTCGTCCAGACGCTCCGGAAATAAATCTTCCAGGAAGCCAAAGGGGTCTCCATCGGGCTCTGAGGATATTGGGCATGCTTGCACTGCACCAATCTCCCCTGAGAATGCAGAGGTCAGTAGCCGTAGAAACCCCGCAGGAATGTCTGGTGCTGCGGCTGTCCCCAGTCCACCTGCTCCTGTATATATAACAGAGGAGGTTTTATCCTCAACTCTGGGAGGATTGGAAGAGAGATTAACAGCATTGATCGCTGCTTCCCTGTCACAGGAAAAGCGCGTCCGATCTCCGTCTCCTCCTTCAGAGTGCCTGTTAGTGGAGGAACAGCCCCACACAGAGATCGACCTACCTGAAGGGGATCAGGATGAGGTTGATTCACTTATAGAGGAATCAACAGTGGAAGAACCTTTCTCAGCTTCTCAGGCTGAAAGATTATGGGTTCAGTCTCTGACTAACATGGTCCGATCAGCATTTAAAATGCCTCTGGCGGAACCACCATCCACTACGGTTTCCTCGCTGGGGTCGCTAAAAGCTCCCCAGGCGGTCTGTTCCTTCCCAATCCACCCTTTATTAGAAGGGCTTATTTACCAGGATTGGGAGCATCCTGATAAAATATTTGCTCCCCCCAAGAGATTTCCGGTGATCTATCCCATGGAGGATAAGTTCATAAGAAAATGGAGGGTCCCTATAGTGGACGCAGCCATCTCTTCTGTTAACAAATCACTGACATGTCCAGTAGATAATGTTCCAATGTTCAAAGACCCAATAGATAAAAAATTGGAGTCTTTACTAAAATCTGCTTTCTCTACAGCAAGTATGGTGACACAACCTGCGGTAGCAGCGATTGGAGTCTGCCAAGCAGTGAAAGATCAGTTGAAACAAGTCTTAAGGGACTTACCAGATCAGCAGGCTCATGCCCTAGCTGACCTGCCTAGAGCCTTGTGTTTTGCGGTGGACGCCATAAAGGATACAATCCAGCAGGCCTCCCGCTTTACGCTGTCTATAGTACATATGCGTAGGCTTTTGTGGCTCAAAAACTGGTCTGCTGAAGCTCCCTGTAAAAGACTGCTGGTTAGCTTCCCATTTCATGGAGAACGCTTATTTGGAGAAGATCTGGACAAATATATCCAGAAAATTTTCTGCCGGTAAAAGTTCACTCTTACCGGTTAAGAACAAGGGTAGAAGTCCTTCTTTTAAGAGGCCTACCTCTCCAGTCCCGGGCACATCGGCTGTGAGGCAGTTCCGACGGCCTCCGCGGTCAAATTCAGGGGGCAGAAATCAGGGACAATCACAGGGTAACAAGAAGCCCTGGATCAAGAGAGGTACAAAACCTCCCCCTAAGGCATGAAGTATTGCCCCCGCTCAATCGGGTGGGGGGAAGACTTCAGTTGTTCACAGAGACCTGGCGGGACACCATCAGAGACAGATGGGTGCTCTCCGCAGTAAGTCTGGGATACAAGCTGGAGTTAAAAGGCACTCCTCCTGCCCAATTTATGAGGTCAAACGTGCCAAGAGATCCCCAAAAGAGAGGATCCCTCCTTCTGGCACTAGAACAACTATTGCTCCAAGGGGTAATCATGAAGGTTCCCCTGGAAGAAAGCGGATTCGGGTTTTACTCGAACCTTTTCACAGTCCCCAAACCAAATGGGGACGTGAGGCCCATATTAAATCTAAAAGGGCTAAACAAGTTCCTAAATATCAGGACCTTTCGGATGGAGTCGATCCGATCGGTGGCCACCGCCCTACAAGGGCAGGAATGGCTAGCCTCGATCGACATAAGGGATGCTTATCTGCATATTCCCATCTTTCCGGCCCATCAGAAATTTCTACGCTTTGCAGTAGAAGGGCGCCATTTTCAGTTCAGAGCCTTACCTTTCGGTCTGGCCACAGCACCACGAGTGTTCACAAAAATTCTGGCCCCATTATTGGCCAATCTAAGAACACAGGGTGTAACGATAATGGCATATCTAGACGACCTGCTACTAATAGACCACTCAGTGGAAAAGCTGGAAGTAGCTATTCACAAGACAATCGAGTATCTGGAATATCACGGTTGGATTATCAACCGGGACAAGTCAGCTCTAAGACCAGTCAAAAGTCTGGAATACTTAGGGCTAAGGCTGGATTCAAATCAGAGAAAGATTTTCTTACCTCCAGAGAAGGTGTCGTCTTTAAGAAATTTGACCCACTTAGTGGGTACAAAAAGAAAACCATCCATACGTCTCTGCATGAGGCTGCTGGGAAAGATGGTGGCTTCATTCGAAGCGGTACCCTACGGTCAATTCCATTCAAGGAATTTGCAAAGGGCCATACTGTCAGCCTGGAACAAAAAAGTTCAGGCTTTAGACTTACCAATGTCCCTGTCCCCTTCCGTTCGCAAGAGCCTCCATTGGTGGTTGGTGCCCCAGAATCTGGAAAGAGGGAAACCCTTCAGTCCGGTTTCTTGGAAGGTGGTCACTACAGATGCCAGCCTCATCGGCTGGGGGGCAATGCTGGAGCAATGGTCTCTCCAGGGCAGGTGGTCAGAAGCAGAAAAGGCCCTGCCCATCAATCTCTTAGAGATACGAGCAGCCCGGTATGCCCTAGTAGCATGGACATCCAAACTCCAGGGGTCCCCTGTCAGAATTCAATCAGACAATGCCACGGCAGTGGCATATATCAATCATCAGGGTGGCACCAAAAGTCGTGCAGCCCAGAAGGAAGCAAATTGCATCCTGGAGTGGGCAGAAAGATATGTCCCAGCCATATCTGCGGTTTTCATCCCAGGAGTGGAAAATTGGAGAGCGGACTTTCTAAGTCGCCAACAATTATGCCCGGGGGAATGGTCTCTTCACCCCGAGGTTTTCCAGGCAATATGCCAGCGGTGGGGAACACCGGATGTAGATCTGCTAGCATCCAGATTCAACGCAAAGGTGGACAGGTTTGTGTCTCGCACAAGGGATCCCCTAGCTTGCGGCTCGGATGCCCTAGTGTTCCCTTGGGATCGGTTCAAGCTGATATATGCATTCCCACCGCCACAATTGTTACCGCGATTACTCCGCAGAATCAGGGTAGAAAAGAAACCAGTGATTCTGGTGGCTCCAGCGTGGCCCCGAAGGGCATGGTACGCGGAGATGGTAAAAATGTCAGTGAGGAGTCCTTGGACCCTCCCACTTCGTCCGGACCTGCTGTCGCAAGGACCGATACACCACCCTTCCTTACCAGCCCTAGGTTTGACGGCCTGGCTATTGAAGCCCACATTCTGAAAAAGAGAGGGCTCTCTAATTCTGTGGTATCTACCATGATCAATGCCAGGAAACCGGTATCCAGGCAGATCTATTATAGGATCTGGAAAGCGTACATTACGTGGTGTGAGACCAAGAAATGGCATCCACGTAAGTACATGATAGGGAGGATTCTGGACTTCCTACAGTGGGCTGTAGATAGGAAGCTGGCCTTGAGTACTATCAAGGGTCAGATTTCGGCCTTGTCAATATTTTTTCAAAGGCCCTTGGCTTCGCATTCACTAGTCAAAGCCTTTATACAAGGAGTGATGCGTATTAGCCCTCCGGTTAGTATTCCCATATGTCCTTGGGACTTAAACCTGGTTCTGTCGGTTCTACAGAAACAACCGTTTGAACCATTACAACACATTTCCTTGGTTCTTCTCACCAGGAAATTGGTTTTCTTAGTAGCCATTTGTTCGGCTAAAAGAGTGTCGGAATTAGCAGCTATGTCCTGTAAGGAGCCATATCTGGTTGTCCATAAGGACAGAGTAGTATTACGTCCTCATCCAGCCTTTCTTCCTAAGGTGGTATCGAGGTTTCATTTGAACCAAGATGTGGTTCTTCCTTCTTTTTTCCCCAAACCTATCTCAGTAGAGGAAAAGTTATTACATTCTTTGGATGTGGTAAGAGCAGTTAAAGCTTATCTAAAAGCCACTGCTCAGATTCGCAGAACGGATTCTTTGTTTGTTCTGCCGGAAGGCCCCAGAAGGGGTCAGGCAGCATCAAAATCTACTTTAGCCAAGTGGATTCGACAGGTCATAATACAAGCCTATGGCTTGAGAAAGAGACCGCCTCCGTTCAAAGTTAGGGCGCACTCCACAAGAGCGGTTGGAACTTCATGGGCAGTGCATCACCAGGCCTCCCTGGCTCAAGTATGTAAGGCCGCAACATGGTCTTCGGTACACACGTTTACTAGATTCTATCAGGTAGACGTTAGAAGTCAGGAGGATGTCGCCTTTGGGCGCAGTGTGTTGCAGGCCGCAAAAGATCCTCATGCCTGATGGCGCCCAGCTTATGTACCCCCCCCCCTCATTTGGCATTGCTTTGGGACGTCCCATTAGTAATGACTAAGTCGCTCTGTGTCCCGTGATGTACGAAAAAGAAAAAGGGATTTTTATAACAGCTTACCTGTAAAATCCTTTTCTTGGAGTACATCACGGGACACAGAGCTCCCACCCCTCTTTTTGGGACACTTATTGCTTGGCTACAAAACTGAGGTGCTCCCGGGTGGGAGGGGCTTATATAGGGGAGGGTACTTCCGGTTTGGAATTGGCCAGTGCCAACACCTGAAGGTAAACTATATAACCCATTAGTAATGACTAAGTCGCTCTGTGTCCCGTGATGTACTCCAAGAAAAGGATTTTACAGGTAAGCTGTTATAAAAATCCCTTTATACTAATCCTGGATTGATGTTAACACCTTCAACTCCTGACTCTACAGTGTTACTATTGCTGCTTTTCAATATACCACATCATTGCCAATTGTGTGCATTTCAAGTGTTTATCATTATGTGCAATTTTTATGTATTTTTACCACTTACTAGACTCTAAAGTTTTATGCTGCATCCATCGAGCGCTGCTCTTGTGTTTTTTTGTGTTTTTCTATCCACCATTCCAGTGGTTTGCAGCTGCACTGGTACTGGCTCTCTTTAACCCTTACAGGTTGGACTATTTCACGCTATATTGAAAGTTTGTAGCGCCCACCGGACTTTTTTGCTTAGGTTCTGTTACAGGAGCCTGGGGTATTCTTGAGCTTGGGGTACTCTGGCTGTATAGTGATTTTTTCAGGCAATATTGTGTAGGATGGTCACATATTATGTTATTTATTGTTGTGGAATAACACAGCTATAACTATTGGGAATGTCTTGAAGATGGAGGTTAAAGACCTAGGTTGCCCAAAAATAATTTTATAACAGGACTCCATCATCTATCTCTATAGCCTTGGTGGTGCACAGTTGTTTATGAACATTACCTCTATGGATGATGAACAGTGGAGTGTGGAACATTTGGCTTCTATACAGTACTAAAAGTTTGTTCCCGATGAAACAACAAGTGGTGTTTTGATTTTTATCACTGTAAACAATCTTGACATCTGGCATGCTACTTTGTGCTCGCAACAATGTCACCAGGATGATAGACTCTAATGACTTAAATATACAATAACATGTATTGTTTCCTTTTTAACTTATTTTGCAATCGTGTGTTTGCTCAAGCCTTTTTCATAAAAATAGCTCTACAGAAGTTATATTTTCCATTACTTAACACACTGTCATTGGATTAATCCATGCATTTAATCATGTAAAAAGCCTTGCCTCCTGTTCATGCTGAGCTCAAGGGATTATAGATGTTGCTGTGTCTGAAATGAATTTCTCACTGAGGTACAGGTCAACTTCATGTTTATATCATTAGTAATGTATCTCTGACTTTCTCATCAGTATTACGTCATTACATTAATATATCTGCACACTGTAAATTTATTTGATTTATATGATTTTTTTTTTCCAAATAAAAATGGTGGGTCATCAAAATCTAACAGCTGTATAGAGTTTTCTTTAGTTTTTTGGGCTTTTTTGAAGTTGAATCCAGCAAGGTTAGGGTATAAGAAAGGCGCCACACTTCTGGCATAGCTACAGTAGGTCAAGATTGGATTTCCAGCTACCACTGGCATTTTAAGTTCTTTATTGACTCCCATGGAAGAACTCCTAAAGTCAATGGGAAACAGTTGTGCTGTGGATTCTAGCCTTTATTACACCTGCCCTACTCACCCCAAAATTGATTTATGATTTGAGTAGACTTGTTCTTTACGGAAGCTTTTTACACACAAAAACAAACAAAATTTAAAAAAAGCCCATAGTAGCCAACAACTTAAGTCATATGAGTAAAAAGAAAATTGTTACTGCTTATTATGGCTTTCTATACTTTTTACAATCTCAATAATTTTTTGCATGGTATTACTAAATAAGCCAAAATGGCTTAGTTATATAAAATATAGATGATGGCTTAAGTCAGTCAGTAGCTTATACTATATACCTAAGGGACATCAGCAAATATACCTCTACACTTTAGTTCCTAAGTATGTCCATCTACAATAGAAATTATAAGAGAGAAAGAGAAGTATTCTTTTGCATACATAACCAGTTCATGGCTTACTATAATACATTTCAATGAAATACATGTATTTGGAAACCACAAAATACAGATAATAAATAAACTTTTTTTTAAAGTGGGAATAAACTCCCTTGGTTGATTTTTACATATAGACAAGGTTATATTAAGGCTTACCTATAGGTACTGTAAATACAGGGCCGTCTTTTCGAATGGGCACGCAGTTGCCCGGGGGCCCCACTTGCCTGGGGGCCCACCTGCCCAGCGACCCCACCAGCCAACTTGCCAAGCATTATTTAGCCGCACTGCCGCGGGCCCGCCGCGGCCGCCTCACGCACAGGGATGGACATCATGACATGGACAGGAGTCAGGACATGGACATTACGATCACGCTCGCTCTGACATGCACCCGGCCGGCGCCAGCCAATAGACATCATCGCTGCCACCGTGCCCACGACTTCCCTCCCCCTAAGTTTACAACTACAGCACCGTCCTGACGGCGTGACGTCACTCACGGCCTTAGGCGGGAGGGGTTAATGGGAGGAGCGTAGAGAGCTGCCTGCCTGCTGCAATCAAGAGGAGCCGAGCTAGCGCCGCCGAGGAGGAACAAGCAACTTGAACTTACAAGTTCAGACAGCAGCACAGTGTCAGACTGTCTGTGTAGAAGCTCTCAACTTTGCAAGTAAGAAAACACTTTACAGTATTTACAGTAAAAAATCACAGTCACAGTTAATAATCTTCAGACTGCAGTCAGATGGCTGACTTCCGTATTGCATCAGCTGAATTTAGTATAGTCATACAGAAGGCAGCCATCTGACTGCAGTCAGAAGATAATTAACTATGACTGTAATTTTTTTTAATATGCAGCATGGCAGGGGGAGGGGGGTAAATGCCCTGTACTGGTCATAGTAACTGATGTAGGGCAAGGGTATAAAGTGTAGCGCTCAAATTGTGCATTAGGTGGATAACCAAACCAAAATCTGAAATACCATAAAGTGAATAAGTGTCACTGTTGAAACAGTAAAAAATATCAAGCACAGAGCTGCTGAATGAATTCACATCATGTGATGGGTATTCACAGGAGAAATATATTTACTGAAAAAAATATATTAATAAGTGATGAACCAAGGTTCCATTTATGACCATTTATTGCATACTAGTCATCCTAGGTGTGCCGGGTAGAACTGTTTTTGAATAGTGGTCATACACACACTCGTTTATGAGTGAGACAAACCTTGGTTCATTACTTATTAATATTTTTTTTCAGTAAATATATTTCTCCTGTGAATACCCATCACATGATGGAAATTCATTCAGCACCTCTGTGCTTGATATTTTTTACTGTTTCATCAGTGACACTTATTCACTTTATGGTATTTCAGATTTTGGTTGGGTTATCCACCTAATGCACAATTTGAGCGCTACACTTTATACCCCTGCATTTGTTCACAATTCAGTCTTATTGTTGTGTTGGCAGCCTATATATTTATTTTTGGTTGGCGCCATATATTATATACATTTTTTTCATCGTAACCGATGTATTAATGTCCTGCACTCACTGGTCACGGTCACAGATGAATTAATTTACTGAGCACGGTCACTGATGAATGATTTTACTGGTCACTGATGAATGAATTTACTGGTCATGGTCACAGATGAATGAATTTACTGGTCATGGTCACTGATGAATGAATTTACTGGTCACGGTCACAGATGAATGAATTTACTGGTCACGGTTACTGATGAATGAATTTACTGGTCATGGTCACTGATGAATGAATTTACTGGTCACGGTCACTGAAGAATGAATTTACTGGTCACAGTCACTGATGAATGAATTTACTGGTCACGGTCACTGATGAATGAATTTACTCGTCACGGTCACTGATGAATGAATGTACTGGTCACGGTTACTGATGAATGAATTTACTGGTCACGGTCACTGATGAATGAACTTACTGGTCACGGTCACTGATGAATGAATTTACTGGTCATGGTCACAGATGAATGAATTTACTGGTCACGGTTACTGATGAATGAATTTACTGGTCACGGTCTCTGATGTATTAATCTACTGCCACTACTGGTCTCAGTCACTTATGATGAATGAATGTACTGCCACTACATTTATGGGTGCTGATATTACTGCATTTATGGGTGCTGATGTTACTGAAGTTATGGGTGCTGATGTTACTGAAGTTATGGGTTTTGTTAGCTGCATGAAGTACCAATAAATATAGCCTTATTGATAATTTGCATTTTTATTCTCATGTGTGATTGTGTAGAGAGGGCCCCAGTGCACTGTATTGCCCGGGGGCCTATAATGCTCTTAAGATGGCACTGTGTAAATATCTTCTAAATGTGCACTGTTTAAGAGATAGTTACTTTAGAAGCAGTCAGTGATGTCACCAGCACATGCACTCTGAAGGAACGGCATACCTGTGTCGTTCCCTCAGAGCCCTGTGGCGTAAACAGTGACTCCCGCATGCATGCGTGGGAGTGACCTCATTACGGCTCGGCCATTCATACTTCAGAAGCCCGCAAACCCAGAAGGAAGGCCGGGTCAAGATGGAAGCTCCTACAGCTGTGACAGCATACCACTGGAAAGCTTCATTTTAAAGCAAGTCTGTGTTAGTATGTGGTGCCTACTAGCACTTTATGACTTAAACTGCCTGGGGCCCAATTTTATTTTGTTTCCTTTTTGCTGTGGTTTACTAATGCTTTATTGAAGGATTGATTTAACACTGATAACAAAAATAAAAAGAGGGAAACTAACTGTATTTTATATAAAACTGCTAGGAATTTTTTATCATTTCATATAAATTTGGATGAACTGATAAATAGTTTAACAGAAATATTATTTCTGCCTCCTGCATTCCCTTAACTCTTTTTTTTCACCACTGGAGATGCAGAAGAACCTGCAGACAATCAAATTATACCAATATCTTGAGAGGTGGAACTCGTGTCTTTAGCAATTGTAGCAATTGTTTGCTTGTTCTGTTTTGACTAGCATTTTTCACATTGTTTTTGGTTGTGGCTTTAAAATTTTGGTGGTATAACCCCTATATCTAAACCTAAGATAAAGCTGGATGTTGGAAATGTGCAGTAAAATGTAAATTTTATCATTCATTAAAGTATAATAACGAAAAAAGTATAGTAACCCGTGAACCATATTAAGGTGTTTTGCGGGAGTATTCAATTTTGGGTTGTTGTGATACACATCAACAACACACCACAATGGACTGCGTTTTTTAGCGCAGCACAATGCACGCATGTGAACCAACTGTACATTGTTGTGCATTGAAGTAAGACAGCCCATTCATTTTCAATAGTTAGTCAAGGCCTGTGACTGACTATTGAAAACGATATTTCATGCCTTGACTGACTATTGAAAATTAATGGGCTGCCTTACTGCATATTACTGAGGGACATTACACATGGCATCAGTGTGAATCAGGCGTAAATGTCACGTAAAATGCACATCATTATACTGATGTCAAATTTTGAGTTCACAATCAAATCATTTGTTTAAGTTATGGAGTGTGCTCAGGGGGAGTGAGGCTTATTTACCAGCAAATAAAATAATCTGTCGTCCACTATTCATCAAATTAGCTCAGACCTATGATTTAAAACCTGTCACTCATTTATTTTTGCATTATTGCATTAAATATTTGAGAAATCGAAAAGAATAGTGAGAAGAGTGAGACCCTGAGGCTGATTTACTAAAAGAATTGAAAATATTCACACAATAAAATCTATGAATATTGATGTTAATTATGCAATAATGTGCCGTTGAAATATAATAAGCAAACAGGGGTTTTTCTTTCACATAATTAGATAATTGAAATAACTTTTCACATAATTTATTGTGTGAACGTTCTCATATTCTTTAGTAAATACATCTGTTTGTGTTAGTATGCAACAGAGCTTGGAACTTCAGCTGCAAGATTAATTGGAGCCTGCAAGAGATGAGAAATCTGAATGCTTAATTTACAGACATATACAGGATTAATGAGCGTTGAATTATTTGACTTCAGACATACCATTTGTGCAGACTGCAGGTGCACAAGGGTCCCCTGGAAACTAGGGATTTATATTCGATTTGAGTCAGATAGGTGCTGTGACCCCTACCACTGTCTTCTAGACCTGGACACAGCTTGTTTCTTTCTTGATGTTAATCTATAGACAATAAATAATAGATTTTACTTGGACAGTAATTGACTTATGGGTCCCTTGTTAACTATGTCCACCACCACTTGACATTTTGGAAAACCTATGTGGTCATGCAGACTCATTTCCTTTCTCCGTAATATGGATAATCTCTTTACTGTGTGTGAGCAATCTATTTGTCTGCAAAGTTGGTAAGTGTTATTAAAGGTCCTAGAAAAGCACACTCGAGACAAGCACTAGCAGATCAACCAGTCATTCAAAGTGAGACATTTGCTTACGTATGGCAAGTTTAATGTATTTTACATAATGTCCGTATATCGTAACATGGATCTCCAAGAAGATCTCTAAAAAGTCTTTTGCTGTATAATATATATATATTTTTTTATGGAAGGTCCTTAGATTCTTTCTTTAAAACTTTTCTGTATTTGTGATGATGCATAATCCTAGAGAGTACAGCGTTCTGCACCTTTCATAATAAATCCCATCATGTTTTATCTTTTGTGAAATTGCAGCTGTTAAACATATTGCAAATCCCAAATTAATCACTTCATCTTCCTACTCTTCCTATTCTTTCATTACATTGTCAAACTACTGGAAACTAAACTACATTTCCTAGGGGAGAGAAAAGGTTACAAAATCAACTTTTTCAAAGAACATTTAAACTGCAGTAATTTTTATGTTTAATATCAGACTATTTGTTTCATTAGTTTCATGTGTTACTCTTTCTTGTAACATCTGCAATTTGTTGTGAAAATTGTTTTCACTTAATCAGTACAGCAGCTATATCTTATATATCTTTTTATTTCCTGTGTCAGAGCTTCCAGCAAGCAGAACAATAATGACATCATCAAATCTCAATCCAAATCTCCTGAGACTAGCAGCCGCAGACATCCAAGCCCTAGATATTACTGCAAATATAAACCTACGAGGCTGTAGGTATAGAAGTGCAGTATTAATAGTGCACTGTCCCTTTAAATGATAACTATGCAGAAATTGATAACACAATGAATAACAGAAAAAAACGAAATTATTCAAAAACAAATGTTTTATATAAATATAAAGTCCATATTAAAAAAAGGCTTCTTACCAAATGGAGATGATCTTGAATTACAGAGATCCAAAGCACTTGTTAATCTAAGATCATATCTACACTACTATTTGATATCTCCAATCCCATAAGATGGCAGTTGTGGGGAAACGCGTCGGCTGGAGTTAGAATCGGACGTCACCCCGTACTGGCGTGTTGGCTGATCACCGCGGCCGGATGTTTTCACAGTTTCATTGTGTGAAATCATGTGTTTACATGTAAGTGCAATCTACTTTTTAAAATAAAGATAGTTTTTGATATACTACACCATGAGACTTCTCCCTATTTGTGCTTCTCACATATGACTGTGGGTGAGTGGCATTCGGCACAGAGGTAGTGACAGGCTTTGCCCTATTTGAAGAGTATACCAGTATTCTCCACAGAGGAGATGTTTTAACCATCTGAGGGTGTAGTAGTGTCGGTCTTGGTCTTGGATTAACCACTTAACGACCGCCCACTGTAAAAATACGTCGGCAGAATGGCACCGACAGGCAAAGTCACGTATATCTACGTGATTGCCTTTGTATAGTTGGGGGGTCCGATCTGACCCCCCTTCTTTACAGTGAGCGGTCGTTTTCCATTGGGGAGTGATCCGGGAAGAGGGGGCGGCTGTTCGATTCCGGCCAACCCCTTGCGATCGCTCCCAGCGAATGAAAAGCTTCCTCTGCTGTGTAAATGTAAACACAGGCAGAGGAAGTGATGTCATCTCTCCTCGTGTCGGTCTTTTCGATCCGGCGCGAGGAGTGAAGACATCTCACAGTAAGTGCACCAACAGCCCACTGACACCAGTACATGTAGGCACACTTTTCACCCCCCAGTCACCCCCAGATCACCCCCCAGATCACCCCCAGTACCCCCAGTCACAGTGCACCGTTTGCAGTGATCATTTTTTTACTGATCACTGCAATCAGTGTCATTTGTGACAATAAAAAGTTGCAGGGCAGTTAGGTTTAGGCCCCTTTAGGTCCAGGGTAGCCCCCTAACCCCCCCTAATAAAGGTTTAACCCCTTGATCACCCCCCAGGTAACCCTTTCACCCCCTAACGCCAGCATCACTAAGCGGTCGTATTTCCGATCGCTGTACTTAGTGCCGGTGGTGCCCTAGATAGCCGCAGGTTTTTATAGCGTCAGGTACCCCCATATATTATTTTAACCCCCTGATTGCCCCTAGAGTTAACCCTTTCACCAGTGATCACCGTATAAGTTTTACTGGTGACACTGGTTAGCCGGTTAGTTATTTAGTTATTTGGGTTACCCGTCAGGTTTTTATATAGCGTCGGGTACCCCCATATATAACCTAATAAAGGTTTTAACCCCCTGATTGCCCCTAGTTAACCCTTTCACCAGTGATCACCATATACGTTTTACGGGTGACGCTGGTTGGTTAGTTTGCTTTTTATAGCATCAGGGCACCCGCCGTATATAACCCAATAAAGGTTTAACCCCCTGATCGCCCAGCGGCTGATATCAATTAGGTTTAAGCGCCAGAGAGGGTCTGCATCGCCCCAGGCAGCGTCAGGTTAGTGCCAGTAACGCTAACACCCACGCGCAAAGCATACACCTCCCTTAGTGGTATAGTATCTGAACAGATCTATACTAGCGTCCCCAGCGGTTTAGGGTTCCCAAAAACGCAGTGTTAGTGGGATCAGCCCAGATACCTGCTAGCACCTGCGTTTAGCCCCTCCGCCCAGCCCAGCCCAGCCCACCCAAGTGCAGTATCGATCGATCACTGTCACTTACCAAACACAACACACATAACTGCAGCGTTCGCAGAGACAGTCCTAATCCCTGCGATTGCTAACAGTTTTTTTGGTAGCGTTTGATACATTTGCTGACAGTCAGGTGCTTTTTTTACCTGTGAATCTTACTAGTGTACCCCTAAATTTAGAGCCCAAAATGGCAAGACGAAGGTACACTAGTAAAGAGGCCTACGAGATTCTGAGCATGACAGATAGTGAAGAGGAGGTCACGCATCTGTCAGATTCAGGCTCAGAATATCTTCCTGTAGAAGACAGTGAAGTCAGCGGCTCCTCGTCAGATAGCTCTGACGACGAAGTTGAGGTCCCTGCTAAGGTCAGGCGTACCCGATCCCGATCTTCTGAGGTTGTTGAGGAGCAAGAACCGCAGGTCTCTCGTATCATGGAGCAGAGTAGTACTAGCGCCGCTATTCCTTCTGGTGAATTGGCAAGCACCAGCGGCCTAGTACAGCCTGGGCGTACATCCAGCACTGCAGTATCACGTGGTGACGTGGCAAGTCCCATAAGTGCAGTTCAAGCTGGCGAGGTGGCAAGCACAAGTAGTGTCCCGCTGCCACCAAGAAGACAAAGGCAGGCCCGTCGTGCCCATAGTGCCCTTCCTGCAGAATTCGCCTATCCTGATTGGGTCCCCACCACTTCTGCAGAACCCGTACTTCCCCCATTCACTGCCCAACCCGGTATTCAGGTGGAAACAGCTGATTTTATGCCAATTGATTTTTATTCGCTGTTTTTCACGGAAGATCTCTATAGATCTATTGTGGACCAGAGTAATTTATATGCTGGTCAATTCATCGCCGCTAACCCCCAGTTGCCTTTCATTGCCAAAGATTGGAAACCAATTACGGTTTCTGAATTTAAGACCTTTCTGGGCCTTTCCCTCAACATGGGCACACATAAATTCCCGTCATTGCGTGCTTATTGGTCCATGCACCCAATTGACCACATGCCCGTGTTCTCTGCCTCCATGCCCAGGACACGATGCGAGCAGATTTTGCAGTTCATGCACTTCAACGACAATGAACTTTGTCGTCCACGTGGAGACCCTGAATATGACCGGCTCTATAAAATTCGGCCCCTCATAAACCACTTCAACGAACGTTTTGCAGCCTTGTTTATTCCCGATCAAGTTGTCTGCGTTGATGAGTCCCTGATTAAATTTTCTGGCCGCTTGTCTTTCAAGCAGTACCTTCCCAGCAAGCGTGCCAGATACGGGGTCAAGCTCTATAAGTTCTGTGACAGGGCAACAGGCTATGTATGGAGCTTTACGGTTTATGAGGGAAAAGACAGTCAGGTTGAGCCGGTCAACTGCCCGGATTACATAGAGAGCGCTGGCAAGATAGTGTGGAACTTGGTGTCACCCTTATTCGGAAAGGGGTACCACATGTATGTGGACAATTATTACACGAGCATGCCACTGTTTAGTCACTTGTTTGATCATCAGATTGGAGCATGTGGCACCGTGCGACCTAATCGCCGGGGCTTTCCCCAGCGGCTTGTAGATGCCCGTCTTAGGCTGGGGAAGAGAGCCTGCTTGAAGTGTAATAACTTGCTCGCTATGAAGTGGAGGGACAATAAGAATGTTTTCCTTCTTACCTCCCTTCATGCAGACACGACAGTCCAAATTCGTATGGCGACTGGTGTTGTGGAGAAACCCCTCTGTGTCCACGAATATAACCAAAATATGGGAGGGGTGGACCTCAACGACCAGTTGTTGGCGCCGTATCTAATTGACCGTAAGGCGAGAGGCTGGTACAAAAAAGTGTCTCTATCCTTATTCCAATTGGCTTTGCTGAACGCTCATGTGCTATACAGAGCTTCAGGTGGGACTTTATCTCTTCTAAAATTCCAGAATGAGATAGTCACAGACCTCCTGTATCCAGGCGGTTCTGCACCTCACCATCCCCTACCAAATGCAGTAAGCCGGCTGCATGAGAGGCATTATCCGTATGCCCTCCCGAGTACCCCTACCCAACGAACCCCCCAAAAAAGATGTCGTGTCTGTAGCAAGCGCGGATTTAGGCGTGACACCCGTGTTTTTTGTCCACTCTGTCCTGACAAACCTGGTCTTTGCCTTGGTGAATGTTTTGAACGCTACCACTCAAAAGTGAAGTTTTAGCGTAGGGTACAGCATTTCACAGACTAGGACACACTTACACAGGGTCTCCCAAGATGCCATTACATTTTGAGAGACCCGAACCATTACAGTTGTTAAAGTTACAAAAAAATGTGTAAAAAAAGAAAAAAAAAAAGGAAAAAACAAAACACAAAAAAAATATAAAAAAATAAATAAAAAAATAGTTGTCGTTTTATTGTTCTCTCTCTCTCTCTCTCTATTTTCTCTCTATTGTTCTGCTCTTTTTTACTGTATTCTATTCTGCAATGTTTTATCATGCTTGCTTTTCAGGTATGTATTTTTTTTGTTTTCAGATGCGCCATTCAGCTGCAGCGCGGAATTATTTATCTTGACAGCAACAGCGTTTGATCCCACGATACATAAAGCCGTGACTCCAGTGCTGTAGGAGGTGATTTCACCACCACAGTTAAAAAAAAGAGCATACCGTATATACTCGAGTATAAGCCGAGATTTTCAGCCCTTTTTTTGGGGCTGAAAGTCCCCCCCTCGGCTTATACTCGAGTCATAGAAATTTTTACATTGTAAATATTATATGTAAAGAAGTTGCGGCTGCGGCGTCCATCGTTCAAATTCCGCGGCGTCCATCGTTCAAATTCCGCGGTCTCTTCCTGTTCCTTCCTTGATAGGCGAGTCTCAGCAGACACTCTCCGCCTATCACGAACGTTCTCTCAACCTCAGTTTTCCAGCAGACGTCTGTGATTGGCGGAACACCCAACACAGTGTCTGCTGGGAAAACTAAGGATGAGAGAATGATCGTGATAGGCGGAGAGTGTCTGCTGAGACTCGCCTATCAAGTAAGGAACAGGAAGAGACTGCGGAATTTTGAACGATGGACGCCGCGGAATTCGAACGATGGACGCCGCAGCAGCAACTTCTTTACAGGTAATATTTACAATGTAAAAATTTCTATTTACAGGGAACAGTGAGCTAGGGAACAGTGGGGCATCGGTTTATACTCAAATCAGTAAGGTTTCCCAGTTTTTTTGGGCAACATTAGGTACCTCGGCTTATACTCGAGTCGGCTTATACTCGAGTATATACGGTATATGCCGAAGCATGGGGGCAGCAGGGGCGGAGGAGCGATTTTGCTCCTAATGCCGCGTACATACGGTCGAAATTCCGACGGAGGCTTGCCCGTGGAAAAGTCCGACCGTGTGTACGCGGCATAACTTTTTTGCGGGAGGATGCCCCCATGCTTCGGCATATATATATTTTAGGCACAGGTTGCGTTAAAAATATTTTTTATTTTTTTTACTAGGTTTTGTTTTGGTATTTGCTTTGCAGGTATGGTATGGTAAGGTCTTACTGTTGTACTGTAATGTTACTTTGTTTTAATGTTAACCATCATTTGCTTAGCAGGTACGCCATTCAGTTGCAGAGCGGATCTATTTATCTTGACAGCAACAGCGTTTGCTCCCACGATACATAAAGCCATGACTCCAACGCTGTAGGAGGTGATTTCACCACCACAGTTAAAAAAAAGAGCATATATGCCGAAGCATGGGGGCAGCAGGGGCGGAGGAGCGATTTTGCTCCTAATGCCGCGTATATACGGTCGAAATTCCGACGGAGGCTTGCCCGTGGAAAAGTCCGACTGTGTGTATGCGGCATAACCTTTTATGCTGCGTACATACGGTCGAAATTCCGACGAAGGCTTGCCCGTGGAAAAGTCTGACCGTGTGTATGCAGCATAACTTTTTTGCGGGAGGATGCCCCCATGCTTCGGCATATATATATTTTAATCACAGGTTGCGTTAAAAAAATGTTTTATTTTTTACTAGGTTTTGTTTTGGTATTTGCTTTGCAGGTATGGTATGGTAAGGTCTTACTGTTGTACTGTAATGTTACTTTGTTTTAATGTTAACCATCATTTGCTTAGCAGGTACGCCATTCAGTTGCAGAGCGGATCTATTTATCTTGACAGCAACAGCGTTTGCTCCCACGATACATAAAGCCGTGACTCCAACGCTGTAGGAGGTGATTTCACCACCACAGTTAAAAAAAAGAGCATATATGCCGAAGCATGGGGGCAGCAGGGGCGGAGGAGCGATTTTGCTCCTAATGCCGCGTATATACGGTCGAAATTCCGACGGAGGCTTGCCCGTGGAAAAGTCCGACTGTGTGTATGCGGCATAACCTTTTATGCTGCGTACATACGGTCGAAATTCCGACGAAGGCTTGCCCGTGGAAAAGTCTGACCGTGTGTATGCAGCATAACTTTTTTGCGGGAGGATGCCCCCATGCTTCGGCATATATATATTTTAATCACAGGTTGCGTTAAAAAAATGTTTTATTTTTTACTAGGTTTTGTTTTGGTATTTGCTTTGCAGGTATGGTATGGTAAGGTCTTACTGTTGTACTGTAATGTTACTTTGTTTTAATGTTAACCATCATTTGCTTAGCAGGTACGCCATTCAGTTGCAGAGCGGATCTATTTATCTTGACAGCAACAGCGTTTGCTCCCACGATACATAAAGCCGTGACTCCAACGCTGTAGGAGGTGATTTCACCACCACAGTTAAAAAAAAGAGCATATATGCCGAAGCATGGGGGCAGCAGGGGCGGAGGAGCGATTTTGCTCCTAATGCCGCGTATATACGGTCGAAATTCCGACGGAGGCTTGCCCGTGGAAAAGTCCGACCGTGTGTACGCGGCATAACTTTTTTGCGGGAGGATGCCCCCATGCTTCGGCATATATAAATGGTGCATGTATGCCCATCATTAGAAGTGGGTGGATGAAGGGAGGTATTCTAATGGTGGGCATACCCACCAATCAATCTCTTTTTTTCGTTCAGCCAACAGGCTGCATGAAAAAAAAGATTACAATACATGTCCAACAAGGACCAGCAACATACTGGTATGTTGCTGGACTTTGAATGTTTATACCAGAATGATGTCTGCAGGTTTAGGTATCATCTTGGTATCATTATTTTCAGCCAGTGGCCGGCTTTCATGTAAAAGCAATTCTAGCAGATAATTAGCCTCTAGACTGCTTTTACAAGCAGTGGGAGGGAATGACCCCCCCCCCCCGGACATAAACAGCGCCATTGGGAAATTGGGAAAGCATTTTATCACACCGATCTTGGTGTGGTCAGATGCTTTGAGGGCAGAGGAAAGATCTAGGGTCTAACCCCCCAATATCAAAAAAAGAGTGCCTGTCACTACTTATTGCTATCATAGGGGATATTTACATTCCCTGAGATAACAATAAAAATGGTAAAAAAAAAAAAATATGGAAGGAACAGTTTAAAAATAAAATAAAAAAGCAAAATAAATAATAATAAAAAAAAAAGCACCGCTGTCCCCCCTGCTCTTGCGCAAAGGTGAACGCAAGCGTCGGTCTAGCGTCATATGTAAACAGCAATTGCATCATGCATGTGAGGTATCACCGCGAAGGTCAGATCGAGGGCAGTAATTTTAGCAGTAGACCTTCTCTGTAAATCTAACGTGGTAACCTGTAAAGGCTTTTAAATGCTTTTAAAAATGATTGTAGTTTGTCGCCGCTGCGCGTTTGTGCGCAATTTTAAAGCATGTCGTGTTTGGTATCCATGTACTCGGCCTAAGATCATCTTTTTTATATCATCAAACATTTGGGCAATATAGTGTTTTTTAGTGCATTAAAAATAAAAAAATGTGTTTTTCCCCCAAAAAATGCGTTTTAAAAATCGCTGCGCAAATACTGTGTGGAAAAAAAAATGCAACACCCACTATTTTAATCTGTAGGGCCTTTGCTTAAAAAAAATATATAATGTTTGGGGTTTCAACATAATTTTCTTGCAAAAAAAAAAATGTTTTCATGTAAACAAAAAGTGTCAGAAAGGGCTTTGTCTATAAGTGGTTAGAAGTGTGGATGATGTGTGACATAAGCTTCCTTATGTTGTGCATAAAATGGCAGGACAGTTCAAAACCCTCCCAAATGACCCCATTTTGGAAAGTAGACACCCCAAGCTATTTGCTGAGAGGCATGTTGAGCCCATTGAATATTTTTTTTTTGTCCCAAGTGATTGAATAATGACAAAAAGAAAAAAAAAATGTACAAAAAGTTGTCACTAAATGATATATTGCTCAAACATGCCATGGTTATATGTGGAATTGCACCCCAAAATACATTCTGTTGCTTTTCCTGAGTACGGGGATACCACATGTGTGAGACATTTTGGGAGCCTAGCCGCGTACAGGACCCCGAAAACCAAGCACCGCCTTCAGGATTTCTAAGGGTGTAAATTTTTGATTTCACTCCTCACTACCTATCACAGTTTCGGAGGCCATGGAATGCCCAGATGGCACAAAACCCCCCCAAATGACCCCATTTTGGAAAGTAGACACCCCAAGCTATTTGCTGAGAGGTATGTTGAGTATTTTGCAGATCTCGCTTTTTGTCACAAAGTTTTGAAAATTGAAAAAAAAAAAATGTCTTTCTTCATTTTCAAAAACAAATGAGAGCTGTAAAATACTCACCATGCCTCTCAGCAAATAGCTTGGGGTGTCTACTTTCCAAAATGGGGCATTTGTGGGGGTTTTGGGCTATCTTGGCATTTTTTTAGTTGTGGTCATGACAGGCTTGACTAGCAATGATAAACGCAGAGCTCTATGTATCCCTTAGAGATAAACTACACTCTACAATGGGTAACTAAACAGTATGACATAAGTAACACACATACATGCACATACACAGCAGCATGGAATAGATGATTGAATAAAGAGGGGGTGTAGCAGAAAGGAAGCCCATCAACAGATATTCAGTAGACCTGTTAGAGAGGCAACTCACATGCAGGTTACCAGCATCCTGACAGAACAGATCTAAATTATACACTTGCGTGACTGCAGTGGATCCATATACTAGAAACCATACACATTCTTCTAGTTTGTTTTATGTGAAGAATGTAAACAATACAGAGGTCTAATAAAATTAAGGAGTGGGCAACTACGTGGCAAATTATCTATATAGGAGGAATCCTATGTGCTACCACTTTAAATAATTAAGTAAAAACAAAATAACAATATGAATCAAGCAGCAGATCACATTGATATTATGTGTCCCTATATGTATATACATAAAAAAAGAAATAATAAATGTGGTGTGTGCTATATAAATATAAATACATTTAAAATCAAATATAAAAATATATAAAAAAATACGGGCTCACTAGTGCTTAATTAACAAAAATGTATATATATATATATATATATATATATATATATATATATAGTATCTCACAAAGGTGAGTACACCCCTCACATTTTTGTAAATATTTTATATATCTTTACATGTGACAACACTGAAGAAATGACACTTTGCTACAATGTAAAGTAGTGAGTGTACAGCTTGTATAACAGTGTAAATTTGCTGTCCCCTCAAAATAATTCAACACACAGCCATTAATGTCTAAACCGCTGGCAACAAAAGTGAGTACACCCCTAAGTGAAAATGTCCAAATTGGGCCCAAAGTGTCAATATTTTGTGTGGCCACCATTATTTTGCAATAAGTATAAGTATATATAAGTGCCCTTAAAAAGTGTCCACAACCATAATGTTTTGATTTTCTAAAAAAAAGTCCAACATTCATATGTTCCTTAACCACTTCAATACTTCAATACAGGGCATTTTCACCCCCTTCCTGCCCAGGCAGGCCAAATTTCATCTTTCAGCATTGTCACACTTTGAATGACAATTGCGCAGTCATGCAACACTGTATCCATATGAAATTTTGATAATTTTTTTCCCCACAAATAGAGCTTTCTTTTGGTGGTATTTGATTAACTCTGCGTTTTTAATTTTTTGCGCTATAAACAAAAAAAAGCGTCAATTTTGAAAAAAACACAATATTTTTTACTTTTTGCTATAATAAATATCCCATTAAAAAAAAAAATCCTCAGTTTAGGCCGATATGTATTCTTCTACATATTTTTGGTAAAAAAAATCACAATAAGCGTATATTGATTGGTTTACGCAAAAGTTATAGCGTCTAAAAAATAGGGGATACATTTATGGCATTTTTATTGTTATTCTTTTTTTACTAGTAATGGCGGCGATCTGCGATTTTTATCATGACTGTGACATTGCGGTGGACATATCGGACACTTTTGACACTATTTTGGGATCATTCACATTTATACAGCGATCAGTGCTATACAAATTCACTGATTACTGTATAAATGTGACTGGCAGGCAGGGAAGGGGTTAACACTAGGGGACGATAAAGGGGTTAAATGTGTTACCTAGGGAATGATTCTAACTGTAGGGGGAGGGGACTCACAAGGGGAGGAGACCGATTGGTGTTCCTCTGTACTGGGAACACACCATCGGTCTCCTCTCACCTGACAGGATGTGGATCTGTGTATTTACACACACAGATCCACATCCCTGCTGTGTGACAGGCAATCACGGGTGCCCGGCGGACATCGGCTCCCGAGTGACGCGGCGGGTTTACCTTCAATATAGACTCATAGTTTTGTATAGGTTTTTGTGCTTGATAACAAATCTGCTCTTGTGTGTGTACAGCATATATTCCCACTTCCGCTTCAGTTGTCCTATTTTCAGATTTATAATCATATAGACCTGTTAGCCCCTTGGTCATACAGGTGCGACTTGTCGTGCGATTTGATAGTTTCAAATTGCACGACAAGTCGCACCCTATTGTCCGAAATGGAAACGGTCAAATTGGTGCAACTCTGACTCCATCGGAGTTGCACTGATTTTGAAAGTAGATCTTGCACTACTTTTCGTAAATTCAGGTAAGACTTGCATAGACATCTGTGCATGAAATCACAGATGTCTTTCAAGTAGAACCTGAAGTAGTACTACTTTGAAATCATGCTACTTAAAGTGAAGTAGCACGATTTCAATGTCGCGTTTGTTGTGACCAGGGACTTAGGCTCTCTAAATACTGTTAGAATCTACCCTCCCGCGCTCTGTAACTGAAAAGGATGCTCCCTTGGCGCAGTAACAAAGGATGCGGCTGGTTTGCCTCTTATATCCTGAATGCTAGCAAGCTCTTTATTCAGGGTAAAAGACACCTCTGTCTTTCCTTTGGTTTTTGACACTTCTAAATAAATATATAGAAAAATTTGCTCTTAGTGTACACAGTGAAAATCAAAATTGAATAAAGTTAAAGTGGAGCTCCACCCTAATTTTTCACTTCTGCGGATCGGATTCCTCCCCCCCTCCGGTGTCACAATTGACACCTTTCAGGGGGGAGGGGGGTGAAGATACCTGTCTAAGACAGGTATTTTCACCCACATCCGGGAGTCCTCTCTCTGGGAATCTGCGGGAGTTACGTCACTTCCCGCAGACTTCCCTTGGTGTTCTGGGAGACACTCGGCTCCCAGAACACAGGAGCACCAATCAGAACGGCGCAGCGCGACTCGCGCATGCGCCGTAGGGAACCGGGCATGAAGCCGCAGGGCTTCACTTCCTGGTTCCCTCAGCGAGGATGGCGGAGGGAGCAGCAGAGCGACGAGCGGTCGCTCGTCCTCTGCTGCGGACGTCGCTGGACTCCAGGACAGGTAAGTGTCCATATATTAAAAGCCAGCAGCTGCTGTAGCTGTAGCTGCTGGCTTTTAATATTTTTTTTTCCGGCGGAGCTCCGCTTTAAAATCAAGAGCAGCACTCACAACATTGTACAAAGCAATATCCAAAAAATATATATAAAAACGTGTTGCGCTGTCATATAAATGGTGCAACAGTTATCACACCTAACATAATTAGTGAATCATTCAAAAGTTCAAAATAATTAATTGAAGTTAAAACAGGCATTTGGAAATCAAACATCAGTCCCACACCCTCCACGGGCGTCACAACGCCACTGCTATTTTCTTGCCTTGCAAGCTGTTGATAACTGTTGCACCATTTATATGACAGTGCAACATATTTACAGTATTTATATATTTATTCACAATCCTAAGCTTGCCCACTTCACCCCTTCCTGTTCCCTTCGCCCACTGCTGTGCCAAGTATTTCAGAAGCTTCACCAGTCACACGCCTGTGTTCTGCTTTGTTCAAGATATTTAGCCTTCCAAGACAATACCCTAAAATCCATTAGTATTCATCATTGGTTAACCAAATCATCTACACCAGGCTTTTTCCTCTCTCTGGACGCGGAGAAGGCGTTTGACAGGGTAGCTTGGGATTACATGATTGAAACACTAAAAGCATTGGGGTTTCGGGATCGTATGCTTCAATTCTTTATTCGTCCCCTACCGCTAGAATAAAAGTAAGCGGTTGCCTGTCGGACGCCTTCTCCATTTCGAATGGGAAGCGCCAGGGTTGCCCCTTATCTCCTCTTATCTTTGCTCTGACATTAGAACCTATCCTTCGCGGACTTAGAGCTAACCCAAACATCAAGGGAGTGGAAATTAATAATAAACATTATAAACTGGCTGCTTATGCTGATGATATTTTATTATTTCTTTTTTTAATCTGATATCCAACCTGCAAATTAACTTTAGTAAATCCAAAGCTCTGAACATTTCTTTGCCTACTAATATAATGTCACTCTGCCAACAAAACTTCCCATTTGGATGGGACACACATGCCCTGACATATCTTGGTATTCAAATCCCTATAAAACTAGATAATCTTTATTCATCCAACTTTGTCCCTATTCTAAAAACTATTCAGGATGATTTTCAGGAATAGAATAAGGGTTTCTTTTCGTGGTTCGGGAGAGCTGCAATAATAAAAATGAATGTTCTTCCTAGACTTCTTTATCTCCTTCAAACTATACCAATTGAATTACCTACCTCTTTCTTTGCTACTTATAAAAGGATTTGTCTTAAATTTGTCTGGGCATCTAAAAAACCCAGAGTGAAATGGGACAAGTTAACTAATCCCAAATTATCGGGTGGATTTGGCCTACCTGACATTCAAAAATACTACTGGTCCTGTCACTTATCCCGTATAATTGACTGGAACCTCCTTAATGAGACCAAGGCATGGATAGGACTGGAAGCAGCAGTTTGCACCATTTACCTTGGATTAACCCTCGCAAAATTCCTGGCGGATATAAAAATCACCCCCTTACTGGTCCTACCTTACTGATCTTTCGTTCACTTTGTAAAAAAATTAATATTGCATCATTTCCTGGACCCATTACTCCTATTGACCATAATCCAGACTTTCCCTTAAAAATCTCTAAATTTAACATACATGGTTCGCCTTTTACTTCTTCCATTAGAGCAAAATCTCTTTTTGACAAAGGGAAGTTCATTTCATTCGACAGCTTTACTGCACTGATTGCAGACAGAGGTATCTCCTTTCTTAAATATATCAGGATTAAGTCTCTATTACTTGATTCTGTTTCGCCTTCTCAATGGTACAAAGACCTGACACCCTTTGAAAAACTATGCACAAAATCGGAACCACAAAGACACACTATATCGACCATTTATGCTCTGACTTTTGCTGACATCAATCCTAAAGATGACATAATTAACCAAAAATGGGAAAGGGAACTTACTATGGACCTTACTAGAAAAGAATGGGAACATATTTTTACATACATCCATAAAGGTTCCCTAAATGTCTTAACTCAGGAGAATGGATTTAAGATATATTCCAGATGGTATAAAACACCAGACATAATCCACAAATTTAACCCTGATACTAGTTCTCTGTGTTGGCGATGTGAGGCTGCCCAGGGAACACTCCTTCATATTTGGTGGGATTGCCCTCGAATACAACCCTTTTGGAAGGAAATACATCGCCTTATATTCCACATAACAACATATAAACTTGATTTTACTCCTGCTCAATACTTGTTACACCACACATCCTTACCTATTTCACTTTACAAAAAATCTCTTGTTATGCATCTTATTAATGTGGCAAAACTATGTATACCTATTCATTGGAGGGATGTTTCACCCCCATGTGTATCTGAATGGTTAAAAAAAAGTCCAAACTATTGCTGAAATGGAAGATTTAATACAACAGGCCAATGACACACCATTTAAATTCAATAAAACTTGGGCTAACTGGATACAATTTACTAATTCTTCAGAATATCGTACCCTAACCTCTTTTATTCCTTAAATTGGCTTGGGGATGTTTACACTAATAGTAATCTTAATATAATTAATATTTTATTCTTTGTAACGATTATCCACTCTTCCCTTTATCTGACCTTGTTCCCTTTTATTTATTTTAATGAATAATACATTATCACATGAGATATTTAGATTACCTTGTTTAATTTATTTTATTTAGTTCTGTATATTTTATTTTTCAATACATTCTATGTTTTACTTGCTCATAATATATATTTAATACACTTTATATTTATGAATATTATTCTGAACATGGAATTTATTATACTATTTCTAATGCATTTTTTTTATATAATGTTATTTATACTCCCCTTTTTTATGTTTAAAATTTAATAAAAACATTGAAACCAAGATATTTAGCCTTCCTTCTATAATATTTATGTAGAATACAGTACTTGAAATGTGTTTTTTTACTGTATTCTTTGAAAAACTAATAAAATAGAGAAAATAAACATAAGCGCCACTACTTTGTGAAAAGATACCTGTGTGAGTGTTTTCTCATGTTCAGACCAATATGATGCACTCATCATCTCCTTTGATTCTTGGAGAGAAATCTGTTGCTCTATGGCCAGTCTTTAACTATTAGTATGAACCAATAAAACAGAAAATCTGAGGTTAAGTAAGGTTAGTGTAGTTATTTTTAGTTTCTTGCTAGTTAGGGCTTTCTCTTAAACTGAGATTTGGATTAAATATTTCAACTACATGTACATACTTTAAATACTGTCATATTTTTAACGATTATGTGATACTTATTAACAATATTTTACCATGCCAAAATGCTTAAGGGAAAATTTTTAAGTGCATTTTCATCATGCCTAATGAGACATAATAGTTTCAAAATATTTAAGTCGGTGGTGGCTTAAACACAAAGACATGATTGTATAAATCAGGATAATGCAAATCAACACTGGTTAAAATGTAACAGGGAAATATTCATGAAGTTAGAACATAATGTGATTGCAGTATTTCCTTCTCAGGAATCTAACACAGACTATCTGACATTTGGTTCTGTGTCTTGAGTACATTGTGCTTCACTCCTGCCAGGGCTGGCATTAGGTGGGACAAATAGGGCAATTGCTCAAGGATCCCCGTTCTTTAAAGAGGTTGTTTCTGTAAATAATAAGTGTGGTTAGGGGTATGCCCTCCTACCCCCTTTAATTCTGCATTGTGACAATGGATGCCAGAGATGTAATGGCAAGCAAAGTGGCATGGGGCAGAGGTTCTGGGATGGGACGCAAAGCAGAGGGTGGGAGTGGAGCTTGACTTCTATGTAAATGCCTCAAAGAATTGTCTCTGTAGAGTATACTGTCTTCACACTGGCATATACCAAATGCTGATGCACATATTAAAGCTTTGAGGTGGATGTAAGATGTGCTAAGCGTATTTGCAGAGTGTATTTGGGGTGCATCCTGTGAAGTCATATGGGTATTTAGGTGCATTTTGTAGTGTGCTAGGGCTTGCATGGTGATGTGTGTTCAGTGTAACTGGGTGCATGGTGAGGATATTGAGTGCAGCATGATGGCTGCTGCAAGATACTGAGTGTGGGAAACTAGGAGTTTTTTCGATGATGAACACAGAGGGCCAGATGTGAACTGCAGTTGGGAAATGTCACTCATATGCATCTTCAGAGCTAAAATCACTTTCATATAACCAGGGGTATCCAAAGCCACATACTCAGTTAGGGTATCCTGTGACAAACTTGGTGTTGGACAAATGGCTGGTCAGATCTCATCATACTACCACTAATATGTGATGAAAATACTGTCAGCCTCACCTTGCACAAAGATTTTCCAGCTCGTGGGACACACAACATAGGTGCCAACAGACTGAGAGCGATTGTCACTGGCTTTAGTTAAACAGTTGACCTATTGCGCACCATGCAGCTGCCACCAAGTGTTTCATCATAAACACCAACCATTCACAATATCTGCGATAACAATTATGACTATTAAGAAATGTCTGTAATACACACTGACACAACAGAAAGGAATATTTCAGGAGTTTACAATATAACAGCAATCTTTAAAAAGATGGGAAATCCTTAAGTTAAGTGCATTCAAGATAATGTTTTAATAATTTAAAAATATAGTTTAATGAGAAAAAAAGGTAAGGATTAACCACTTAAGCCCCGGACCATTATGCAGGTTAAGGACCAGAGGTGTTTTCAGAATTTGGCACTGCGCTGCTTTAACTGGAAATTGTGCGGACATGCAATGTTGTACCCAAACGAAATTTGCGTCCTTTTCTTCCCACAAATAGAGCTTTCTTTTAATGGTATTTTATTGCCTCTGCGATTTTTTTTTTTTTGCAATATAAACGGAAAAATACTGAAAATTTTGAAAAAAAATGATAGTTTATACTTTTTGTTATAAGAAAAATCGAATAAACTCAATTTTAGTCATACATTTAGGCCAAAATGTATTCAGCCACATGTCTTTAGTAAAAAAATGTCAATAAGCGTATATTTATTGGTTTGCGCAAAAGTTATAGCGTCTACAAACTAGGGTACATTTTCTGAAATTTACACAGCTTTTAATTTATGACTGCCTATCTCATTTCTTGAGGTGCTAAAATGGCAGGGCAGTACAAACCCCCCCCAAATGACCCAATTTTTGAAAGAAGACACCCCAAGGAAATTGCTGAGAGGCATGTTGAGCCTATTGAATATTTTTTTTTTGTCCCAAGTGATTGAATAATGACAAAAAAAAAAAAAAAAATTACAAAAAGTTGTCACTAAATGATATATTGCTCACACATGCCATGGTTATATGTGGAATTGCACCCCAAAATACATTTTGCTGCTTCTCCTGAGTACGGGGATACCACATGTGTGGGACTTTTTGGGAGCCTAGCCGCGTACGGGCCCCCGAAAACTAAGCACCGCCTTCAGGATTTGTAAGGGCACAAATTTTTGATTTCACTCCTCACTACCTATCACAGTTTCGAAGGCCATAAAATGCCAAAATAGCACAAAACCCCCCCAAATGACCCCATTTTAGAAAGTAGACACCCCAAGAAAATTGCTGAGAGGCATGTTGAGCCCATTGAATATTTTTTTTTTGTCCCAAGTGATTGAATAATGACAAAAAAAAATTACAAAAAGTTGTCACTAAATGATATATTGCTCACGCATGCCATGGTTATATGTGGAATTGCACCCCAAAATACATTTTGCTGCTTCTCCTGAGTATGGGAATACCACACGTGTGGGACTTTTTAGGAGCCTAGCCGCGTACAGGACCCCGAAAACCAAGCACCGCCTTAAGGATTTCTAAGGGCACAAATTTTTGATTTCACTCCTCACTACCTATCACGGTTTTGAAGGCCATAAAATGCCAAAATAGCACATAACCCCCCCAAATGACCCCATTTTGGAAAGTAGACACCCCAAGCTATTTGCTGAGTATTTTACAGCTCTCATTTGTTTTTGAAAATGAAGAAAGAAAATATATATTTTTTTTTTCAGTTTTCAAAACTTTGGGACAAAAAGCGAGATCTGAAAAATACTCACCATACCTCTCAGCAAATAGCTTTGGGTGTCTACTTTCCAAAATGGGGTCATTTGGGGGGTTTTGTGCGATCTGGGCATTCCATGGCCTCCAAAACTGTGATAGGCAGTGAGGAGTGAAATCAAAAATGTATACCCTTAGAAAGCCTGAAGGCGGTGCTTGGTTTTTGGGGTCCCGTACGCGGCTAGGCTCCCAAAAAGTCTCACACATGTGGCATCCCCGTACTCAGGAGAAGCAACAGAATGTATTTTGGGGTGTAATTCCACATATGCCCATGGCATGTTTGAGCAATATATCATTTAGTGACAACTTTGTGCAAAAAAATAAATAAAATATTGTCTTTTTTCCGCAACTTGTGTCAACATATAAAATATTCCATGGACTCGACATGCCTCTCAGTATATAGCTTGGGGTGTCTACTTTCCAAAATGGGGTCATTTGGGGGGGTTTTGAACTGTTCTGGCATTTTATACACAACATTAGGAAGCTTACATCCACTCTTCTAACCACTTGAAGACAAAGCCCTTTCTGACACTTTTTATTTACATGAAAACATTTTTTTTTTGCAAGAAAATTATGTTAAACCCCCAAACATTATATATTTTTTTAAAGCAAAGGCCCTACAGATTAAAATGGTGTGTGTTGCATTTTTTTTTCCACAAAGTATTTGCGCAGAGATTTTTCAAACGCATTTTTTGGGGAAAAAATACACTTTTATTTATTTTAATGCACTAAAACACACTATATTGCCCAAATGTTTGATGAAATAAAAAAGATGATCTTAGGCCGAGTACATAGATACCAAACACGACATGCTTTAAAATTTCGCACAAATGCGCAGTGGCGACAAACTACATACATTTTTAAAAGCCTTTAAAAGCCTTTACAGGGTACCACGTTAGATTTACAGAGGAGGTCTACTGCTAAAAAGACTGCCCTCGATCTGACCTTCGCGGTGAAACCTCACATGCATGATGCAATTGCTGTTTACATATGACGCCAGACCGACGCTTGTGTTCGCTATTGCGCAAGAGCAGGGCGGGACAGGGGTGCTTTTTTTTTTTTATTACTAATTTTGCTTTTTTATTTAATTTTTAAACTGTTCTTTCCATATTTTTTTTAAATAATTTTTATTGTTATCTCAGGGAATGTAAATATCCCCTATGATAGCAATAGGTAGTGACAGGTACTCTTTTTTTTGAAAAAAACTGGGGTCTATTAGACCCTAGATCTTTCCTCTGCCCTCAAAGCATCTGACCACACCAAGATCGGTGTGATAAAATGCTTTCCCAATTTCCCAATGGCGCTTTTTATATCCGGGAGGGGACATTCCCTCCCACTGCTTGTAAAAGCAGTCTAGAGGCTAATTATCCGCTAGGATTGCTTTCACATGAAATTCGGCCGCTGGCTGAAAAGAATGATACCAAGATGATACCTAAACCCGCAGGCATCAATCTGGTATAACCAAAGTCCATCAACATACCAGTACGTTACTGGTCCTTGTTGGACATGTATTGTAATCTTTTTTTTTTCATGCAGCCTGTTGGCTGAACGAAAAAAAGAGATTGATTGGTGGGTATGCCCACCATTAGAATACCTCCCTTCATTCACCCACTTCTAACGATGGGCATACATGCACCATTTACATATGCCGAAGCATGGGGGCATCCTCCCGCAAAAGTTATGCCGCACACACATGGTCGGACTTTTCCACGGGCATGCCTCAGTCGGAATTTTGACCGTATGTACGCGGCATTAGGAGCAAAATGGCTCCTCCGCCCCTGCTGCCCCCATGCTTCGGCATATATGCTCTTTTTTTTTAAACTGTGGTGGTGAAATCACCTCCTACAGCACTGGAGTCGCAGGGATCAGGCCTGTCTCTGCAAACGCTGCAGTTATGTGTGTTGTGTTTTGTAAGTGACAATGATCGATCGATACTGCACTTGGGTGGCCTTGGCTGGACGGAGGGGCAAAACGCAGGTGCTAGCAGGTATCTGGGCTGATCCCGCTAACACTGTGTTTTTGGGAACCCTAAACTGCTGGGGACGCTAGTATAGATCTGATCAGATCAGATATTGATCTGTTCAGATACTATACCACTAAGGGAGGTGTATGCTTCACGCGTGGGTGTTAGCGTTTCTGGCACTAACCTGGCGCTGCCTGGGGTGACGCAGACCCTCTCTGAAGCTAAAACCTAATTGATATCACCCGCCGAGCGATCAGGGGGTTAAACCTTTATTGGGTTATATACGGCGGGTGCCCTGACACTATAAAAAGCAAACTAACTAACCAGCGTCACCCGTAACACTTATATGGTGATCACTGGTGAAAGGGTTAACTAGGGGCAATCAGGGGGTTAAACCTTTATTAGGTAATATATGGGGGTACCCGACGCTATAAAAACCTGCGGCGAACCTAAAAAAAATAACTGGCTACCTATCGGCATCACCGACACTAAGACAGCGATCAGAAAAACGATCGCTTAGTGACACTGGCAAAAGGGGGTGAAAGGGTTACCTGGGGGGGGCGATCAAGGGGTTAAACCTTTATTAGGTAATATATGGGGGTACCCGACGCTATAAAAACCTGTGGCGAACCTAAAAAAAATAACTGGCTACCTATCGGCATCACCAACACTAAGACAGCGATCAGAAAAACGATCGCTTAGTGACACTGGCAAAATGGGGTGAAAGGGTTACCTGGGGGGGCGATCAAGGGGTTAAACCTTTATTAGGTAATATATGGGGGTACCCGACGCTATAAAAACCTGCGGCAAACCTAAAAAAAATAACTGGCTACCTATCGGCATCACCAACACTAAGACAGCGATCAGAAAAACGATCGCTTAGTGACAGCGGTGCTAGGGGGTGAAAGGGATACCTGGGGGGCGATCAAGGGGTTAAACCTTTATTAGGTAATATATGGGGGTACCCGACGCTATAAAAACCTGCGGCGAACCTAAAAAAAATAACTGGCTACCTATCGGCATCACCGACACTAAAACAGCGATCAGAAAAACGATCGCTTAGTGACGGCGGTGCTAGGGGGTGAAAGGGTTACCTGGGGGGTGATCAAGGGGTTAAACCTTTATTGGGGGGGTTAGGGGGCTACACTGGACCTAAAACTAACTGCCCTGACACTTTTACAGTCACAAATGTCACTGATTGCAATGATCAGTAAATAAATGGTCACTGCAGTGACACTGTGACTGGGGGCTGGGGGGTGATCTGGGGGGTGATCTGGGGGTGTCTGTGGGGGCCTGGGGGGCGATAATGTGCCTATGTGTGCTGGTGTTAGTGTAGTGTTTGTGCACTAACCTCTGTGTCTTCTCTCATGCGGCGCTCGGTATATGTGAGCGCCGCATGAGGGATGACATCACTTCCTCCTGCCTGTGTAAACATTACACAGGCAGAGGAAGCTTTTCATTCGCCGGGAGCGATCGCGAGGGGGTGGCCAGAATCGAATGGCGGCCCCCTCATCACGGATCGCTCCCGAAGCGATCCCGGCCGCTCACTGTACAGGAGGGAGGCACGTACAGGTACGTGATTCTGCCTGTCCGTGCCATTCTAACGACGTATATTTACAGTGGGCGGTCGTTAAGTGGTTAAAGAATGTACCGTATTTATCAGCGTATAACGCGCACAGGCGTATAACACGCACCCTAACTTTAAGAGGGAAGTTTCAGGAAAAAAACTTTCCACAGCCCCATGCGTATAACACGCAGGCACGGTTTACCCTCTATTTTCAGGGTAAAAAAGTGAGTGTTATACGCCAATAAATACAGTAAGTACCTAACAAAGTATTGTTTTTTTTGGGTTCAGTCAATGGGCATAAGATGGATTACTATCAGCCCTCATAAAAAGATTCTTGGCTGGTATCCTTCATTTGATGGTAAATAGGGATGGGCTATCTGTTCGAGTCGAACATGAGTTTGACTCGAACATTGCCTGTTTGCCGGTTCGCCGAACAACGAACAATTTGGGGTGTTCGCGGTAAATTCGAAAATTCGCCCTTTAAAAGTCTATAGGAGAAATCTAAAGTGCTAATTTTAAATGTTAATATGCAAGTTATTGTCATAAAAAGTGTTTGGGGACCCGGGTCCTGCCCCAGGGGACATGTATCAATGCAAAAAAAGTTTTAAAAACTGCTATTTTTTCGGGAGCAGTGATTTTAATAATGCTTAAAGTGAAACAATAAAAATGAAATATTCCTTTAAATTTCATACCTGGGGGGTGTCTATAGTATGCCTGTAAAGTAGCGCATGTTTCCCGTGCTTAGAAAAGTCCCTGCACAAAATGACATTTATAAAGGAAAAAAAGTCATTTAAAAATGATGACTTGTCGGGTTCCGGCAATACAGATAAAAGTAATTGAAAAAAAACAGCATGAGTTCCCCCCTTAGTCCATTACCAGGCCCTTTGGGTATGGTATGAATATTTTGGGGAACCCCGAACCAAAATTTAAAAAAAAAGCGTGGGGGTTCCCCCCCAAATTCAATATCAGGCCTTTCAGGTCTGGTATGGATATTAACCACTTCAATACAGGGCTTTTTGTACCACTTCAATACCGGGCCTATTCTAGCACTTCTCTCCTACATGTACAAATCATCATTCTTTTGCTAGAAAATTACTCAGAACCCCCAAACATTATATATGTTTTTTTAGCAGACACCCTAGGGAATAAAATGACGGTCATTGCAACTTTTTTTCTTGCATGATATTTGCGCAATAATTTTTCAAACGCCTTTTTTAAAAAAAAAAATGGTTTCATGAATAAAAAATAACAAAACAGTAAAGTTAGCCCAATTTTTTGGGCTAACATGTCACGCTTTAAAATTGTGCACACTCATGGAATGGTGCCAAACTTCGGTACTCTCCATAGGCAACGCTTTAATTTATTTTTTTACAATTTATTTTTTTTTGATCACTTTTATTCCTATTACAAGGAATGTAAACATCCCTTGTAATTGGAATGTGTGTGACAGGTCCTCTTTATTGAGAGATGCGGGGTCAATAAGACCCCACATCTCTCCTCCAGGCTGGAAAGCATGAGATCAGTGAAAATTTTTTCACTGATCTCATACTTACTAGCCGCAATGGCGGCTTTGTTTACATTTGAGGACCCGGGCGTGATGTCATCACATCGCGCCCGGGCCTCCGACGATCATAGAGATGACTGGTGACCATCTGGTCACCAGTCATCTCTATGCTCGTCATGTGACCCACCAACGGCGCCGGAAGATTCGCTCCGGGTCCCCGATCGCACGGCAGAGCCCGGAGAAGCACCGGATGTCGGCGGGAGGGGGGATGTCCCCTCCCGCCGCCTATAAGAACGATCAAGTGGTGGAACCGCCGCTATGATCATTCTTATGGTGCACAGAATCGCCGGCACTTTAAAAGGATATCTGAATGATGCCTCTAGCTGCAGGCATCATTCAGATATCCCCCTACAAAGCCAGGCTGTCATATGACGTCCACCCAGGATGGGAGATCCCATCTGTGGACGTCATTTGACTATGGTTGGGTAGGGAAGTGGTTAAGGGGAACCCTGCGCCATTTTTAAAAATAAAATGGTGTGGAGTTCCTCCAAAAATCCATACCAGACCCCTCAGGTCTGGTAGGGATTTTAAGGGGAATCCCGCACCAAAATAAAAAAAATGGCGTGGGGTTCCCCCCAAAAATCCATATTAGACCCTTTTCCGAGCACGCAACCTGACAGGCCGCAGTAAAATTTCACTTTTATTGTTTGACTTAAAATCACTGCTCCCGAAAAAACTTCAGTTTTTAAAACTTTTTTTTGCATTGATACATGTCTCCTGGGGCAGGACCCGGGTCCCCAACCCCTTTTTTGACAATAACTTGCATATTAACCTTTAAAATTAGCACTTTTGATTTTTCATGTTCGTGTCCCATAGACTTTAACAGTGTTTGAACAAATTTTTTGCCTGTTCGCATGTTCTCGTCCGAACCGAACCGAACTGGGGGGTGTTCGGCTCATCCCTAATGGTAAAGGAGAGTCCAAGTCTGCGGATAAAATCTGCTTTTGCAGAGGGTGTCAATAATCCCTCCCCTGGCCCAATCACAAGAGTTCAGGGGTAGGAGATAGGAGTGCTCAAAGGTTTTACAATCTTCCAGCAGACCCTTCCACAATGTCAGATTCCTAAATGTATCCATATTTTCTGGATTATCATATTTTACATTCAGGCAACCAACATATTTCACAGAATTACAGTATGTTCTGAGTTGACAGAGGCTAATTATGAGGTCTTCCTTATGTGTAGACTCCTCAGAAAGAGTAATGTGTACCATCTGCCTCTTGCACCTCATAATATATATTATTATTATTATACAGGGTTTCTATAGCGCCAACAGTTTGCGCAGCGCTTTACAAAATATAGGCTGCACATGATGAAAAAATGTGTTTAGTTTAGATTTGTTAACCACTTAACGACCGCTCACTGTATATATACGTCGGCAGAATGGCACCGACAGGCACAATCACGCACAGTGTACGTGATCCCCTTTGTACAGTTGGGGGGTCCGATCGGACCCCCCTCCTATACAGTGAGCGGCCGTTTATCATTGGGGAGCGATCAGAGATGAGGGGGTGACCATTCGATTTCGGCCACCCCCTCGCGATCGCTCCCGGCCAATGAAAATGCTTCCTCCGCCATGTGATGTAAACACAGGCAGGAGGAAGTGATGTCATCTCCCTCGCGGCGGTCTTTTCGATTCCGGCGCCGAGGAGAGAGGAAGCAGGTTAGTGCACCAACAGTCCACTGACACTTAGGTACACATAGGCACACATTTCACCCCCCAGTCACCCCCAGATCACCCCCCAGGTCACCCCCCAGCCCCCAATCACAGTGTCACTGATTGCAGTGATCATTTATTTTACTGATCACTGCATTTAGTGTCATCTGTGATAGTAAAAAGTTGCAGGGCAGTTAGGTTTAGGCCCCTTTAGGTCCAGGGTAGCCCCCTAACCCCCCCTAATAAAGGTTTAACCCCTTGATCACCCCCCAGGTAACCCTTTCACCCCCTAACGCCAGCGTCACTAAGCGATCAAATTTTCGATCGCTGTATTTAGTGCCAGTGGTGCCCTAGATAGCCAGTTATTTATTTTTAGTTTTGCCGCAGGTTTTTAGAGCGTCAGGTACCCCCATATATTATTTTAACCCCCTGATTGCCCCTAGAGTTAACCCTTTCACCAGTGATCACCGTATAAGCGTCACTGGTGACACTGGTTACCCAGTTAGTTATTTAGTTATTTAGGTAACCCGTCAGGTTTTTATATAGCATCGGGTACCCCCATATTTAACCTAATAAAGGTTTTAACCCCCTGATTGCCCCTAGTTAACCCTTTCACCAGTGATCACCATATAAAGGTTACGGGTGACGCTGGTTGGTTAGTTTGCTTTTTATAGCATCAGGGCACCCGCCGTATATAACACAATAAAGGTTTAACCCCCTGATCGCCTGGCGGGTGAGATCAATTAGGTTTTAGTGCCAGAGAGGGTCTGCGTCGCCCCAGGCAGCGTTAGGTTAGTGCCAGTAATGCTAACACCCACGCGCAAAGCATACACCTCCCTTAGTGGTATAGTATCTGATCAGATCAATATCTGATCTGATCAGATCTATACTAGCGTCCCCAGCGGTTTAGGGTTCCCAAAAACGCAGTGTTAGCGGGATCAGCCCAGATACCTGCTAGCACCTGCGTTTAGCCCCTCCGCCCAGCCCACCCCACCCAAGTGCAGTATCGATCGATCACTGTCACTTACCAAACACAAAACACATAACTGCAGCGTTCGCAGAGACAGTCCTGATCCCTGCGACCGCTAACAGTTTTTTTGTAGCGTTTGATATATTTGCTGACGACAGTCAGGTGCTTTTTTTCCTGTGAATCTTACTAGTGTACCCCTAAATTTAGAGCCCAAAATGGCAAGACGAAGGTACACTAGTAAAGAGGCCTACGAGATTCTGAGCATGACAGATAGTGAAGAGGAGGTCACGTATCTGTCAGATTCAGGCTCAGAATATCTTCCCGTAGAAGACAGTGACGTCAGCGGCCCCACGTCAGATAGCTCTGACGACGAAGTTGAGGTCCCTGCTAAGGTCAGGCGTACCCGATCCCGATCTTCTGAGGTTGTTGAGGAGCAAGAACTGCAGGGCTCTCGTATCATGGAGCAGAGTAATACTAGCACCGCTATTCCTTCTGGTGAATTGGCAAGCACCAGCGGTCTAGTACAGCCTGGGCGTACATCTAGCACTGCAGTATCACTTGGTGACGTGGCGAGTCCCATAAGTGCAGTTCAAGCTGGCGAGGTGACAAGCACAAGTAGTGTCCCACTGCCACCAATAAGAAGACAAAGGCAGGCCCGTCGTACCCATAGTGCTCTTCCTGCAGAATTCGCCTATCCTGATTGGGTCCCCACCACTTCTGCAGAACCCGTACTTCCCCCATTCACTGCCCAACCCGGTATTCAGGTGGAAACAGCTGATTTTATGCCAATTGACTATTATTCGCTGTTTTTCACGGAAGATCTCTATAGATCTATTGTGGACCAGAGTAATTTATATGCTGGTCAATTCATCGCCGCTAATCCCCAGTTGCCTTCCATTGCCAAAGATTGGAAACCAATTACGGTTTCCGAATTTAAGACCTTTCTGGGCCTTTCCCTCAACATGGGCACACATAAATTCCCATCATTGCGTGCTTATTGGTCCACGCACCCAATTGACCACATGCCCGTGTTCTCTGCCTCCATGCCCAGGAAACGATACGAGCAGATTTTGCGGTTCATGCACTTCAACGACAATGAACTTTGTCGTCAACGTGGGGACCCTGAATACGACCGGCTCTATAAAATTCGGCCCCTCATAAACCACTTCAACGAACGTTTTGCAGCCTTGTTTATTCCCGATCAAGTTGTCTGCGTTGATGAGTCCCTGATTACATTTTCTGGCCGCTTGGCTTTCAAGCAGTACCTTCCCAGCAAGCGTGCCAGATACGGGGTCAAGCTCTATAAGTGCTGTGACAGGGCAACAGGCTATGTATGGAGCTTTATGGTTTATGAGGGAAAAGATAGTCAGGTTGAGCCGGTCAACTGCCCGGATTACATAGGGAGCGCTGGCAAGATAGTGTGGAAATTGGTGTCACCCTTATTCGGAAAGGGGTACCACTTGTATGTGGACAATTATTACACGAGCGTGCCACTGTTTAGTCACTTGTTTGATCATCAGATTGGAGCATGTGGCACCGTGCGACCTAATCGCCGGGGCTTTCCCCAGCGGCTTGTAGATGCCCGTCTTAGGCTGGGGGAGAGAGCCTGCGTAAAGTGTAATAACTTGCTCGCTATGAAGTGGAGGGACAATAAGAATGTTTTCCTTCTTACCTCCCTTCATGCAGACACAACAGTCCAAATTCGTACGGTGACTGGTGTTGTGGAGAAACCCCTCTGTGTCCACGAATATAACAAAAATATGGGAGGGGTGGACCTCAACGACCAGTTGATGGCGCCGTATCTAATTGACCGTAAGGCGAGACGCTGGTACAAAAAAGTGTCTCTATCCTTATTCCAATTGGCTTTGCTGAACGCTCATGTGCTATACAGAGCTTCAGGCGGGATGTTATCTCTTCTAAAATTCCAGAATGAGATTGTCACAGAACTCCTTTATCCAGGCGGTTCTGCAACTCACCATCCCCTACCAAATGCAGTAAGCCGGCTGCATGAGAGGCATTATACGCATGTCCTCCCGAGTACCCCTACCCAACGAGCCCCCCAAAAAAGATGTCGTGTCTGTAGCAAGCGCGGATTTAGGCGTGACACCCGTCATTATTGTCCACTCTGTCCTGATAAACCTGGTCTTTGCCTTGGTGAATGTTTTGAACGCTACCACTCAAAAGTGAAGTTTTAGCGTAGGGTACAGCATTTCACAGACTAGGACACACTTACACAGGGTCTCCCAAGATGCCATTACATTTTGAGAGACCCGAACCATTACAGTTGTTAAATTTACAAAAAAAAGTGTAAAAAAGAAAAAAAAAAACCTAAAAAACAAAAACACAAAAAAAATATAAAATAAAAAAAACAAAAATAGTTGTCGTTTTATTGTTCTCTCTCTCTCTCTCTATTTTCTCTCTATTGTTCTGCTCTTTTTTACTGTATTCCATTCTGCAATGTTTTATATGCCGAAGCATGGGGGCAGCAGGGGCGGAGGAGCGATTTTGCTCCTAATGCCGCGTATATACGGTCGAAATTCCGACGGAGGCTTGCCCGTAGAAAAGTTTGACCGTGTGTACGCGGCACAACCTTTTATGCCGCGTGCATACGGTCGAAATTTCGACAAAGGCTTTCCCGTGGAAAAGTCAGACCGTGTGTACGCGGCATAACTTTTTTGCGGGAGGATGCCCCCATGCTTCGGCATGTATATATTTTAGGCACAGGTTGCGTTAAAAAAATGTTTTATTTTTTACTAGGTTTTGTTTTGGTATTTGCTTTGCAGGTATGGTATGGTAAGGTCTTACTGTTGTACTGTAATGTTACTTTGTTTTAATGTTAACCATCATTTGCTTAGCAGGTACGCCATTCAGTTGCATCGCGGATTTATTTATCTTGACAGCAACAGCGTTTGCTCCCACGATACATAAAGCCGTGACTCCAACGCTGTAGGAGGTGATTTCACCACCACAGTTAAAAAAAGAGTATATATGCCGAAGCATGGGGGCAGCAGGGGCGGAGGAGCGATTTTGCTCCTAATGCCGCGTATATACGGTCGAAATTCCGACGGAGGCTTGCCCGTGGAAAAGTTTGACCGTGTGTACGCAGCATAACCTTTTATGCCGCGTACATACGGTCAAAATTCCGACGAAGGCTTGCCTGTGGAAAAGTCCGACCGTGTGTACGCGGCATAACTTTTTTGCGGGAGGATGCCCCCATGCTTCGGCATATATGCCCATCATTAGAAGTGGGTGGATGAAGGGAGGTATTCTAATGGTGGGCATACCCACCGATCAATCTCTTTTTTTCGTTCAGCCAACAGGCTGCATGAAAAAAAAGATTACAATACATGTCCGACAAGGACCAGCAACGTACTGGTATGTTGCTGGACTTTGAATGTTTATACCAGAATGATGCCTGCAGGTTTAGGTATCATCTTGGTATCATTCTTTTCAGCCAGTGACCGGCTTTCATGTAAAAGCAATTCTAGCAGATAATTAGCATCTAGACTGCTTTTACAAGCAGTGGGAGGGAATGCCCCCCCCGGATATAAACAGCGCCATTGGGAAATTGGGAAAGCATTTTATCACACCGATCTTGGTGTGGTCAGATGCTTTTAGGGCAGATGAAGGATCTAGGGTCTAACCCCCCATTTTTTTTCAAAAAAAGAGTACCTGTCACTACTTATTGCTATCATAGGGGATATTTACATTCCCTGAGATAACAATAAAAATGATAAAAAAAAAAAATATGGAAGGAACAGTTTAAAAATAAAAGAAAAAAGCAAAATAAATAATAAAAAAAAAAAAAAAAAAAAGCACCGCTGTCCCCCCCTGCTCTTGCGCAAAGGCGAACGCAAGCGTTGGTCTAGCGTCATATGTAAACAGCAATTGCATCATGCATGTGAGGTATCACCGCGAAGGTCAGATCGAGGGCAGTAATTTTAGCAGTAGACCTCCTCTGTAAATCTAACGTGGTAACCTGTAAAGGCTTTTAAATGCTTTTAAAAATGAATGTAGTTTCTCGCCGCTGCGCGTTTGTGCGCAATTTTAAAGCATGTCATGTTTGGTATCCATGTACTCGGCCTAAGATCATCTTTTTTATTTCATCAAACATTTGGGCAATATAGTGTTTTTTAGTGCATTAAAAATAAAAAAAGTGTGTTTTTCCCCCAAAAAATGCGTTTGAAAAATCGCTGCGCAAATACTGTGTGGAAAAAAAAAATGCAACACCCACTATTTTAATCTGTAGGGCATTTGCTTTAAAAATATATATAATGTTTGGGGGTTCAACATAATTTTCTTGCAAAAAAAAAAATATGTTTTCATGTAAAAAAAAAGTGTCAGAAAGGGCTTTGTCTTCAAGTGGTTAGAAGAGTGGATGATGTGTGACATAAGCTTCCTAATGTTGTGCATAAAATGCCAGGACAGTTCAAAACCCCCCCAAATGACCCCATTTTGGAAAGTAGACACCTCAAGCTATTTGCTGAGAGGCATGTTGAGCCCATTGAATATTTTATTTTTTTGTCCCAAGTGATTGAATAATGACAAAAAGAAAAAAAAAATGTACAAAAAGTTGTCACTAAATTATATATTGCTCAAACATGCCATGGTTATATGTGGAATTGCACCCCAAAATACATTCTGTTGCTTCTCCTGAGTACGGGGATACCACATGTGTGAGACATTTTGGGAGCCTAGCCGCGTACAGGACCCCAAAAACCAAGCACCACCTTCAGGATTTCTATGGGTGTAAATTTTTGATTTCACTCCTCACTGCCTATCACAGTTTCGGAGGCCATGGAATGCCCAGATGGCACAAAACCCCCCAAATGACCCCATTTTGGAAAGTAGACACCCCAAGCTATTTGCTGAGAGGTATGTTGAGTATTTTGCAGATCTCGCTTTTTGTCACAAAGTTTTAAAAATTGAAAAAAAAAAAAAATGTCTTTCTTAATTTTCAAAAACAAATGAGAGCTGTAAAATACTCACCATGCCTCTCGGCAAATAGCTTGGGGTGTCTACTTTCCAAAATGGGGTCATTTGTGGGGGTTTTGGGCTATCTTGGCATTTTATGGCCTTCAAAACTGTGATAGGTAGTGAGGAGTGAAATCAAAAATTTGTGCCCTTAGAAATCCTGAAGGCGGTGCTTGGTTTTTGGGGGCCCGTACGCGGCTAGGCTCCCAAAAAGTCCCACACATGTGGTATCCCCGTACTCAGGAGAAGCAGCCAAATGTATTTTGGGGTGCAATTCCGCATATAACCATGGCATGTTTGAGCAATATATCATTTAGTGACAACTTTTTGTACATTTTTTTTTCTTTTTGTCATTATTCAATCACTTGGGACAAAAAAAAATATATATTCAATGGGCTCAACATGCCTCTCAGCAATTTCCTTGGGGTGTCTACTTTCCAAAATGGGGTCATTTTGGGGGGTTTTGTGCTATCTTGGCATTTTATGGCCTTCAAAACTGTGATAGGTAGTGAGGAGTGAAATCAAAAATGTATGCCCTTAGAAACCTTGAAGGCGGTGCTTGATTTTTGGGGTCCCGTACGCGGCTAGGCTCCCAAAAAGTCCCACACATGTGGTATCCCCGTACTCAGGAGAAGCAGCCAAATGTATTTTGGGGTGCGATTCCGCATATAACCATGGCATGTTTGAGCAATGTATCATTTAGTGACAACTTTGTGCAAAAAAAACAAAGTTTGTCATATTCCCGCAACTTGTGGCAAAATATAAAATATTCCATGGACTGAACATGCCTCTCAGTAAATAGCTTGGGGTGTCTACTTTCCAAAATGGGGTCATTTGGGGGGGTTTTGTGCTATTTTGGCATTTTATGGCCTTCGAAACTGTGATAGGTAGTGAGGAGTGAAATCAAAAATTTACGCCCTTAGAAATCCTGAAGGCGGTGCTTGGTTTTTGGGGCCCCGTACCCGGCTAGGCTCCCAAAAAGTCCCACACATGTGGTATCCCCGTACTCAGGAGAAGCAGCAGAATGTATTTTGGGGTGCAATTCCACATATAACCATGGCATGTGTGAGCAATATATCATTTAGTGACAACTTTTTGTACATTTTTTTCTTTTTTTTTTCTTTTTGTCATTATTTAATCATTTGGGACAAAAAAAAAAAATATTCAATGGGTTCAACATGCCTCTCAGCAAATAGCTTGGGTTGTCTACTTTCCAAAATGGGGTCATTTGGGGGGGTTTTGTGCCATCTTGGCATTTTATGGCCTTCAAAACTGTGACAGGTAGTGATAGGTAGTGAGGAGCGAAATCAAAAATTTATGCCCTTAGAAACCTTGAAGGCGGTGCTTGGTTTTTGGGGTCCCGTATGCGACTAGGCTCCCAAAAAGTCCCACACATGTGATATCCCCGTACTCAGGAGAAGCAGCAGAATGTATTTTGGGGTGTAATTTCACATATGTCCATGGCATGTGTGAGCAATATATCATTTAGTGACAACTTTGTGCAAAAAAAAATAAAGTTTGTCATATTCCCGCAACTTGTGGCAAAATATAAAATATTCCATGGACTAATCATGCCTCTCAGTAAATAGCTTGGGGTGTCTACTTTCCAAAATGGGGTCATTTGGGGGGTTTTGTGCTATTTTGGCATTTTATGGCCTTCGAAACTGTGATAGGTAGTGAGGAGTGAAATCAAAAATTTGCGCCCTTAGAAATCCTGAAGGCGGTGCTTGGTTTCCGGGGTCCCGTACGTGGCTAGGCTCCTAAAAAGTCCCACACATGTGGTATCCCCGTACTCAGGAGAAGCAGCAGAATGTATTTTGGGGTGCAATTCCACATATAACCATGGCATGTGTGAGCAATATATCATTTAGTGACAACTTTTTGTAATTTTTTATTTATTTTTTGTCATTATTCAATCACTTGGGACAAAAAAAAATATTCAATGGGTTCAACATGCCTCTCAGCAATTTTCTTGGGGTGTCTAATTTCCAAAATTGGGTCATTTGGGGGGTTTTGTACTGCCCTGCCATTTTAGCACCTCAAGAAATGAGATAGGCAGTCATAAATTAAAAGCTGTGTAAATTCCAGAAAATGTACCCTAGTTTGTAGACGCTATAACTTTTGCGCAAACCAATAAATATACGCTTATTGACATTTTTTTTACTAAAGACATGTGGCTTAATACATTTTGGCCTAAATGTATGACTACAATTGAGTTTATTCGATTTTTCTTATAACAAAAAGTAGAAAATATCATTTTTTTTCAAAATTTTCGGTCTTTTTCCGTTTATATCGCAAAAAATAAAAATCGCAGAGGCAATCAAATACCATTAAAAGAAAGCTCTATTTGTGGGAAGAAAAGGACACAAATTTCGTTTGGGTACAACATTGCATGTCCGCACAATTTACAGTTAAAGCAGCGCAGTGCAAAATTCTGAATTCACCTCTGGTCCTTTAGCTACCAAATGGTCCGGGGCTTAAGTGGTTAATCTGTTTATTTAGTTTAGTTAAATTTGGTTGATTCATTGAATTCGTATTTGGAATTTGTATTCGGAAATACAATTTGGAATTTTTTTCCTTTATTATTTCAAATTTTATTTTATTTTCTCTTTTTTTTTTTAAAACGACCGAATCTAAAAATTTCAAATTACATTTTGATTTTATCGTTTAGAATGCAGCTGCCAAAAGTACTCTTTAAATCTGCAGCTTTCATTAACAGAATACACACAGTGCAGTTTGTTGGCATTAAAAATACATATTACCCAAATTTGTCGTTTGTGCAGAACTTTTTTGGATCGCAGGCAGAATCGCAGCAATCATGCACAAGAATGCAAACGCTCAAAGTGTAAACAGTGCCTATACTGCATATACACCCGGGCCATGATTGCATAAAAAAAAAAACACATCATCTATGGCCCACCATACTAATGTGATGAAATTGTAATGGGGAAAATTTTTTACTTTGTAGCCACGTATAAAATTAGTAACAATATTATTTAATAGTTCACATAGATTACATACATATACATCACATATTTAAAGTGGATGTAAACCCTCCATACACCCAGTGAAGTGAACAGCCTCAGATGATACACTGAGATTAAAAAAATCTCCCTACATACGTTTTACATCCATATCTGCTGTCTTCACATTTATATACTGTTTAGAAAGTTCAGATCGTGTTAGGAAATGTTCTCTTCCTGTTTAACCGCATGCCGACTGCCTAACGCAGATATACGTCGGAAAAATGGCACGGGCAGGCAAAGTAACGTATATATACGTCACTTTGATTCCTTCCCCCTAGCGGGCGTACAGTCTCCGTGACCGTGCCCACGGGACCTGCGGACTCGATGTTCGCCGGCGTCCCGCGATCGGGTCACAGAACGGCAGAACGGGGGGATGCCTTTGTAAACAAGGCATCTCCCTGTTCTGCCTGGTGACATGTCACTGATTGTCTGCTTCTTCTCATCGGAAGCAGCGATCAGTGACATGTCACACGTAGCCACGCCCCCTAACAGATAGGGTCACTCCCTAGGACACACTTAACCCCTTACCGCCCCCTAGTGGTTAACCCCTTCACTGTTAGTCACATTTATCCAGTAATCAGTGCATATTTATAGCACTGATCGCTGTGTAAATGTGAATGGTCCCAAAATAGTGTCAAAAGTGTCCCATGTGTCCACCATAATGTCGCAGTCACGAAAAAATTTGCAGATCGCCGCCATAACAAGTAAAAAAAAATAATAATAAAAATGCCATAAAACTACCCCCTATTTTGTAGATGCTATAACTTTTGCGCAAACCAATCAATATACGATTATTGCGATTTTTTTTACCAAAAATATGTAGAAGAATACGTATCGGCCTAAACTGAGAAAAAATTCGCTTTTTTTTTTTTAAATGGGGATATTTATTATAGCAAAAAGTACAAAATATTGCTTTTTTCTTCAAAATTGTCGCTCTATTTTTATTTATAGCGCAAAAAATAAAAACCGCAGAGGTGATCAAATACCACCAAAAGAAAGCCCTATTTGTGAGAAAAAAAGGACGTCAATTTTGTTTGGGAGCCACGTCGCACGAACGCGCAATTGTTAGTTAAAACGACGCAGTGCCGAATCGCAAAAAGTGGCCTGGTCTTTGGCCAGCCAAATGGTCCAGGGCTGAAGTGGTTAACACAGAGTATGATGTCTGGGCATACAGCCAAGATAGCTACAACTGCTAATTGGAGGAAAGGCACACACCCCCTCTCATCATAGGCAGAGACTCTCAGAGGTGTTTTGTAACAGGGCCAGCTGCCTGCTAATCTATTTATAGCAACCTCCCCTGATAGAAATTTCAAGGCTGCTTTTATCTGATGTGTCCGAGAATTTGTCAGGAGTTATCTGATAAAACACTGCAGATATATGTGTCCAGCTCAAATTTCATGAATTGGGTTTACATCCACTTCAATAAAACATGATTGTAGGACACCGTGGTTGTCCTAGAGAGAATACTAATTGTAGCACCCTCTACCATAGGTAGGTGCTAGATGTGAGGTTTTTGGTGTTAGCTGCCAGTACAGATAAATTTAAGAAGGCTTATGCTGCGCGCTAGGCCTGTTTGTTTTTAATCTGGAGGCAGGGAGTGGTTTAGTGTAGCGGACTGAATGACATGTACTTCAGCTTTTGGGTGCCTCCCATGTTTCCAGGAGAATGTTCTGGAAAAGGGGCAGGGCTGAGAGTTGGAGTGGCATGGGGTGTATGTGGGAGCTCTGACTAATCCCCAATTGGAATTGGCAGGGGGCGGGCCTCCTATATATTCCCTCAGTCAGCCTGCTGGGGAGGGCTTGTCGACCAGGTGAACTGAAGGATGGAGTGCTAGACTGCGTGCTGGTGAGACATCCCCATCTTAGGGTGGGTGGATCTGGTGGAGGAGCTCGGGAGCTGGGAGGGAGCCTCTCCTTACACGGTCATGGAGAGGTGTCCTGGAACAGGAGCTGGAGAGCAGTTGGTCCGCATGGTCCGGGTAAATTCTTCAGCAAGGACTCAGGACAGGAGTCGGTGAGTGAGGCACAGTGGAGATCTGGAAGAGGCATGCCAGGGAGAGCTGTGAGGGAGCCTTTCCTGACACGGTCATGGAAGGGTGTCCTGGAACAGGAGCTGGTGTAGAGCCAGAGGAGAGACTGTGGAGTTTGTGTCAAATTGATGCAGCCCGAGGGCGCAGGATTTGCAAGTCGGGACCGCTGGGATCAGTAGTCCATCATCAAATATTTTCCTCAAGTAATATCCATGGCCACAAAAATGGGTACTGCAGGCCCCTGGCCTATTTAGGATCATCAATTGAAACTACTAGGACTTATTCAGAGTGAGGCCTAGTGGGCTGAAAATGGTGGGACTGGAATACTAATCTGTGACAGGAAGGTGATTTGCAGGAGGAGAAGTGTTCTGAGGTAAAGATCTGCAGGGAGAGTGCAGAGGTGAAAAGTCTGTCAGGATTAGGGTCCGCCATTTTGTCCCATCTGAGGAGTGTAACGTATAAACCGCTATATCATTTGTAAAGATAATGAGTAAACCATTTGTCCATGTAAAGCTGGATCTGCTCTAACATGGCAAATACCAATTTGTTCTATGGGCATCCCATATCCCTTCCTCCAACCAAGTTCAATCCCCCCAAAAAAACAACAAAACAAAGCAATAGACTCTTCATTGTTTACAAGTGTGACGTATGGATGTCTGGCAGCAGGGTGAATATGTGTGAATGTTAGTAACAGCTTGCTATGGGGACACATAAATGAAGAGGAGGAGCCAAGATATCCGACAGGGACCCGAGAAGAGAAGGATCAGGGCCACTCTATGCAAAACCACTGCACATAGCAGGTGAATATAACATGTTTGTTATTTTAACACTTTCAGTTTAGTAACACTTTAAGTAATGCACACAACACCTATCTAGCACCAACAGACCACAAGCATAGCAAAAGTGAAAAATAAATGTTAAGGTGAAGCAAAACCAAACCAACAACCTAACGATATACACTATATACAAATGGGAGCCCAAAGAGGTTTTCTCCAAGGATTTCCTCTCACTTCCTGTTTTGGCTATGGGACAGGAAGTGAAGGGAAATCTCCTTAATGGGACACAGATGGCAAAAAAAAAAAACTGACAGGGGTTATAACCCTCGATTACTGTATTCCTTACTCTATCCAAAATGTAAAAAAAAAAATATATAAGTTTATGTCCACCTTGTAATTGCGACCCTGTGTAATGCTGTATTATAAGACCCTTTCAATATCATGACGCGAAAAGAATGACATGTCACTGCCATGTATGTTCTAAAAGTGGTGGGGTACATTGGAGGGATGAGACACAAAAAGGTTCTAAGCCCCTCAATAGTTATAACCATATTGAGTCTAATGGTGTCTGGCAGAACACCCCACATATTGCACATTGCATTTGGAAAAAATATAACATCCACTTGTACCACAATTTATAAAGTGACTAATGAGAAAAGAATCACCAGACACTGTCAAACAAAGAACTTTGGTTTTGGTATTAACTTTGCAATATCTGCAGATGGACATACCACATTTATAAGATCCTTGCACAGACAACCATGTCTTTCCCTGTAAACAGTAAGGGAGATGAAAATTTAACTAAGTGGGTGGTCAATGTGTAGCAAACTTACTACCTCTTTCAGGATGTCATAAATATTGGCCTTTGGCTATAACACAAGTAGGGATGAGCTTCAAGTTTGAGTCGAACATGAGTTTGACTCGAACATCGGCTGTTCGCTCGTTCACCGAATTTCGAACATTATGGGCCGTTCGTGCCAAATTCAAGTGGCGCGTCACGGCCCACAATGCACTTCATCATTGCAGTGCATTGCTGGCTGATGATTGGCCAAGCATGCACTATGACCCGCATGCTTTGGCGAATCACAGCGACGTCTGCACAGAGAGCCATAATTGGTCAAAGGCACGGTGCCTTTGGCCAATCATGGCTCAGGGGGATTAACTCCTTGAGGCCCGCGCTATAGCCAAATGACGGCTTCAGCGCGGACCTGAAAATCTGGGAGGCTGTCAATAGACGGCCTCCCATTTCCTTGTTCCCCGCGCGCGCTCCCGAGCGCGCAGCAGGGAAATTCAATGCTGCCCGTGTCCCTTGGACACAACCAATTACAGATCGCTGTGAATGGCCAATCAGAGTGGCCATTTACTATGCGATCTGGAGGACCAATGAGAGATGATCTCAAATGTAAACATATGAGATCATCTCTCATTGCCGACTCTCACTCCTCACCCAGAGACCGCGTGTGAGGAGGGAGAGCGATCTGTTACATTGTATTCACAGTGAGTGAATTTTCAAGTGTCTATACAGTGCCCATAAGTGCCCATACAGTGCCCACTTGTGCCCATACAGTGCCCACTTGTGCCTATACAGTGCCCACCTGTGCCTATACAGTGCCCACCTGTGCCAGTCTGTGACCACCTGTGCCAGTCTGTGACCACCTGTGACGTCAGTGATCTGTGCAGTCAGTGCCCACCTGTGCCACCTCATTAGTGCCTACCTGTGCCACCTCAGTGCCAATCAGTGCCCACCTGTGCCAATCAGTGCCCATCTGTGCAATCAGTACACATCTGTGCAATCAGTCAGTGCACATCTGTGCCGCCTCATCAGTGCCCATCTGTGCCGCCAATCAGTGCCCATCTGTGCCACCAATCAGTGCCCATCTGCTCTGCCTCATCAGTGCCCATCTGCTCCGCCTCATCAGTGCCCATCTGCTCCGCCTCATCAGTGCCCATCTGTTCCGCCTCATCAGTGCCCATCTGTTCCACCTCATCATTGCCCATCTGTTCCACCTCATCAGTGCCCATCTGTTCCACCTCATCAGTGCCCATCTGTGCCGCCTCATCAGTGCCCACCAGTGAAGGCTTAGCACACATCTGTGTAGTCGCACCACCACCAGCAACCATGTCAAAAAGATTATTTTCCGCCGAGGAGGCATACCAAATCCTTTCCACGCCCGACGAGAGCAACGTGGAGCTCTCTCTTTCAGATTCCCTTTCCAATTCCGATTCTGAGTCGGACGTCAATTATGAGCCAGTCCTCAGTAGTGCAACACTGAGTGACTCAGAGGAGGAAGCTAGTCGGCCCGCCAAACAAAGGCGTTCTGGTGAAGAGGCAGTGCCATCCACCAGCACCGCAGTGCCATCCACCAGCACCGCAGTGCCATCCACCAGCACCGCAGTGCAAACCACCAGCACCGCAGTGCCTCAGCAAGAAAGGCCAAGGACCCATGCCGGCCTTCCCTATGCCCTCCAGAACCCCTTGTTGCTTCCTCCTAATTCAGGAGAAGCCAACATTCCCCCTTTCACTGCCCAGTCAGGAGTCCAGGTGGACACGGGGAATTTTTCCCCAATCAATTTTTTTGATCTTATTTTTACCGAGGACATGCTATCCAACATTGTGACCCAGTGCAATCTATATGCCCAACAATTTATTTTGAACAATCCTGCAGCATATTATGCCCGTCCCTATGAGTGGAGAGACCTAACGGTGGAGGAGTTGAAGATTTTTTTAGGCCTCACGTTTTGTATGGGACTCAACCCAAAAAACACTTTGCGTTCCTTTTGGTCAAAACGCCCCATCTATCATATGCCAATATTCTCCAACGTAATGCCCAGAACCAGATACTTCATGATAATGAGATTCCTACATTTTAACGATAACACCCAGTGCCTTCCCTGAAATCACCCAAATTTTGACAGGCTTTTCAAAATTCGGCCCTTACTGAATTATTTTTCCGAAAAATTCCCCCAGTTGTATATTCCGGACCAGCACATATGTGTGGATGGGTCCCTAATTAAGTTTAGTGGCAGGCTTCAAATAAAACAATTCATTCCCAGCAAAAGGGCCCGCTATGGTGTGAAGGTGCACAAGCTATGTGACTGAGTCACAGGGTACACGTATGCCTTCTTAGTGTATGAAGGGAAGGACAGCCAGCTGAAACCCCCTAATTGCCCAGACTACTTGGGATCAAGTGGGAAAATTGTTTGGGACCTCATATACCCCCTACTGGAAAAAGGCTACCATCTGTATGTAGATAACTTCTACACATCCCTTCCCCTGTTCCATAACCTTCACCGGAAGCAGACGTCAGCATGTGGCACCATCAGAAAGAATCGGAAGGGCTTTCCTCAGAGTCTTGTAAATAAGAAGCTGAGAAGAGGAGAATCGGCAAGTCTGAGAAACAAGGAGGTACTGGCAGTGAAGTGGAGGGACAGATGGACATACCATTGGTACAAAAAAGTTGCAATTTATTTTTTTCAATTGGCCATATACAATTCGTACATCATATACCGCAACTCCACCCAAAACCCCAAACGCTTCCTTGGCTACCAGGAGGACCTTATCACTGCCCTTATATTCCCGAACGGCCCACCCCAAAACATCCGATCTGATGTTCTTAGTCGACTCGCCGAACGTCACTTTCCAGATAAAGTCCCTCCCACAGCAATAGGTCGACGACGTAAAAAAAAATGTAAGGTGTGTACCAGTGGAGGAGTCAGACGAGACACAGCTTATTATTATGCCGAGTGTCCTTCCCAACTTGGCCTCTGTGTAGTAGACTGTTTTCGCCGTTACCATACTTCACTAAATTATTAGTGAAGTATAGTAAACGTAATCCTCAGTAAGCCTTCACACACCTTCACACCCCTTATGCCACTGCCTGCTCTGTAAATGACCCTGGCTTGTTATTTGACACGCTTCTGCCTAATGATTCTGTACTACCTCTGCCTGATCTGGAACTGACCCTGGCTTGTTATTCGACCATGATTCTGCCTAACGATTCTGTACTACCTCTGCCTGATCTGGAACTGACCCTGGACTGTTATTCGACCATGCTTCTGCCTAACGATTCTGTAATACCTCTGCCTGATCTGGAACTGACCTTGGACTGTTTGACCATGTTTTTGCCTGCCTCATGGACTGATCTTGTATCCTGCTACTGGACTAGTGGGATTCAACACAGGGGTCTCGCATATGTGAGGGGCTCCAGAAAAGTTTTTCTGGATGAAGAAAATATTTTTTTTGTTTTCTCATCCTAGATTAGGGTCTGAAGACTCAGAGGCTTCAAAGAGATTCGGGTGGGAGAAGCCTCTACCCCTGTCCCCATTCTGTCCTGAACGAGGTCCTACTTCTGCCTACTGCCTGTAGGACCTATGCCATCATGCCTCTGCCTGTCGCATGAACTGACCACACCACATGGACCTGATTGCTACCAGGCCCAATATTTTTGGCACTGCTGACAATATCTCTGCCTGCACTGACCCTGGACTGTATATGGACAGTATCCCTGCCTGCTGCCTGGACAATTGTGTATGCCGTTGCTGACCAAGTCCCTGCCTGCTTCCTGGACCAGTGCTATCCTGCTGTGTAGAACTGCGCTATTAAAACCACAGGTAATCTTTTGTTTATCCTTTGCTCAGCATAATGTATTTTGGGGTGTAATTCTTGGTATGTGCATGCTATGGATCAATGGCCAGAGCTTGCACAGTATGCAATTGAGCTACTGGCCTGTCCTGCATCCAGCATTCTTTCAGAACGCACATTCAGTGCTGCTGGTGGCTTTGTAACAGATCACAGAGTGTGCCTGTCCAGCGACTCGGTTGATCGTCTCACCTTCATAAAAATGAATCAGTCTTGGATCACCAGCTACCAAGCACCTGATGCTGATGTAACCGATTTTTTTATGAATGAGATCCCTTCAAGACTGCCTATACTGATGCTGATTGCTGAGTGACTATCCTGTTATGCTGAGTGACTATCCTATTCCTCCTCAATGGGTTGCAGTGTTGTGGCACCAGCACCAGTGCCTAAAGTCCAATTGTTCTTCCCCTGTTTAACAGGGGCGTGTATAATTTCAATTTTTCCTGTAATATTTTGCAGCAGGGCTCATTCCTGCGCTCAACTAGAGTATCTGTGAGGGGTTGCAGTGTTGTGGCACCAGCACCAGTGCCTAAGGCCCAATTTTTCTTCCCCTGTTTAACAGGGGCGTGTATAATTACAATTGTTGCTGTAATATTTTGCAGCAGGGCTCATTCCTGCACTCAAATAGAGTATCTGTGAGGGGTTGCAGTGTTGTGGCACCAGCACCAGTGCCTAAAGCCCAATTTTTCTGCCCCTGTTTAACAGGGGCATGTATAATTTTAATTTTTGCTGTAATATTTTGCAGCAGGGACCATTTCTGCGCCCACCAAGAGTAACTGTGAGGGCTTACAGTGTTCTGGCACCACCTCCACCACCACCACCATCAAAGGCTCAATTTTTCTGCCCCTGTTCAACAGGGGCATGTAATAACAATTCTTGATATAATATTTCACAGCAGGGCCCATTCCAGCGCCCACCAAGAGTAACTGTGATGATTTACAGTGTTGTGGCACCACCACCACCACCACCAAAGGCCCAATTTTTCTGCCCCTGTTAAACAGGGGCATGTAATTACAATTCTTGATATAATATTTCACAGCAGGGCCCGTTCCAGCCCCCACCAAGAGTAACTGAGAGGACTTACAGTGTTGTGGCACCACCGCCACCACCAAAGGCCCAATTTTTCTGCCACTGTTCAACAGTGGCATGTAATTACAATTCTTGATATAATAGTTCACAGCAGGGCCAGTTCCAAGGCCCACCAAGAGTAACTGTGAGGGCTTACAGTGTTCTGGTACCACCAACACCTAAGGCCCAATTTTCTGCAGAGTATATAGGGCAGGCCGTATAATATTTACAGGCGGTCCCCTACTTTCAAACATCTGACTTACAAACGACTCCTACTTACAAACGGAGGGAGAAAACAGGAAGCGAGGGGAAATCTACCCCTAGGAAGGGAAATTCTCTCCTGTAAGAGTTAATATGGGAAAAAGGTGTCTCCTCTCCACTGATGCTTTATCACCAATCCTTGTTTCCCTAATAACCCCAAATTTTCTAAATCCAATTGTCATTGGGACAGAAAGTGAGGTGAAATCTTCTGAATAGGGGCACAGAGAGCAAAACAAATGTTACAGGGGTGATAACCCTTCCCTATTTTATCCAAAAATCTTAAAAATGTATTTTTTGGCTGGAGCTACACTTACAAAATGTACCTGTTCCAGATTTAAAAAAAGGTTCAACTTAAGAACAAACCTACAGTCCCTGTCTTGTTTGGACCGCCTGTATACTGCTGTTCAGAGTATATAGGGCCTGGGGGCCCCACGCCTTTTCTTTTTTTTAATTTGGGTGCGGGGTTCCCCTTAATATCCATACAAAACCCAAAGGGGTTGGTAATGGGCTGGGGGGAGGGGGGGTATCCATGCCGTTTTTCACAAAAATTTTCATCTATATTGCCAGGGACCCAACATTACATTAAAGCCGCAAGCAGTTTTAAATGACTTTTATTCCTTTAGAAATGTCATTTTGTGCAGGGGCTGTTCTGAACACGGGAAACACGCGCCACTTCACAGGCATACAATAGACACCCCCCAGGTACGATATTTAAAGGAATATTTCACTTTTATTTTTTCACATTAAGCATCATTAAAATCACTGCTTCCAAAAAAACTGCCATTTTTAAAACTTTTTTTTGCATTGATACATGTCCCCTGGGGCAGGACCCGGGTCCCCAAACCCTTTTTCGGACAATAACTTGCGTATTAACCTTTAAAATTCGCACTTTTGATTTCTCACGTTCGAGTCCCATAGACTTTTACGGTGTTCGAAAGTTCGCGCAAACTTTCGGTCCGTTCGCATGGAGGTTTTACTTTACAATATACACAATCTTATATAATTTTATACTAGATTCACTTGTACACACAATTGCTTTTTTGAAGGGAAAGAGAATATTGTTTCATCCTACTTGAGAGGCAGTGGTTACCTTGACTGGTTAATTAATAGGGGAAACAATGGGCACTAACGAGATTGAGTGGAGCTTCAGAATAGACCATCATAAAAGAATGTCACTAAAGTATTGACTCTTAATACCACTTAGTGAGAATATAGTAAGGCAGTGGATATTTGGAGGGAGAAATTCTTTAGTTCAGTTTGCAGTTATTCAGTTACACTTGAATAATATGTGAAAAATAGCAGTAAGGCAATACCATATAAATGTTTAGGGTATAACTAATTGAAGCACAGCTTGCCAGATCCAAACACAACTTTTAAATAACAAATTATTTTCTCAGTGTTCCACACCTAATGGGTCATATCTGCAAATTCCTCTGGTTGCCTGCCCAATATGTGGCTATGGTATCTTGTTTATTGTGTGTGCAAATCTGGCTATGACCAGTGAATCCTCTTTTCTCACTTTTAGTACTTACAGTACAAAAACAAAAAAAAAGGGACCCTTTCTGTCTTTTTAAAAGAATGGGCAGCTTTTATTTCCTGACAGACTCCATGGCAGCATACGTATGGGTTTACTCCACTCCTATAGAACCCCACTCCCATAAATTTGTGCTCAGAGCAAGAGGCCGTGTTTCTTTTTGTCCTCCTCTATGGACTCTAAAGCCCTGTACACACGATCGGATTTCCTATGGATTCTAATCCGATGGATTTTTCCATCGGAAATCCGATGAAGCTGACTTCCATCAGTCTTGCCTACACACCATCAGTCAAAAATCCGACCGTCCCAAACGCCGTGACGTAAAACACTCTGACAAGCCGAGAAAAATGAAGTTCAATGCTTCTGAGAATGAGTTGACTTGATTCTGAGCATGCGTGGGTTTTTGTCCGATGGAGTTCCACACAGACGATCGGAATTTGCTATCGTTTTTTTTCCCATCGGATAAATTTAAAACATGTTCTATTTTTTCTCACCGATGGAAAAAAGACAGATGGGACCCATACACGATCGGTTTGTCCGATGAGAAAAGTCCTTCGGATTGTTTTCATCGGTAAAACCGATCGTGTGTACACGGCATAAGTGTTTTCCTACCTGTCTTCAAGTGGAAAGGATTGACGTCCTGGTCATCTCCTTTAAGGCCCTAGCTGCGAGCGTGGCAAATATGGACATATGGAAGCGGTGTCTGTTCAGCCCAGGGCCCAGCCACGGGCGGGCGAGTGGCAGTTTGGCCGGATGACCCGCCCCAGAGGGATCTTTGTGGACGGCCCTGCTAATCGAGCAGGTGGATCAGTCTGTGCTTCAGAGCATTTGAAGCCATCTGCCTTCCTGCCCATCAGGAGTAGCAGCACAGCGCGGCAGTCCATCTTCACTGACGGAAGCACCAGAAGGAGATTCCGGACAGTCTACCAGCCTGCTGGGATCCACAGTGGTGAGAGGGCACCTGCCCATCCAAGTAGTGACTGCAGTATTGCTGAGAGAGTTTCTTTCCTACAGACTGCTGGTGAGACTTGTAGTTCCACGGCTGCGGATCTGCTGCACCTGAGCATCTTACAACCAGAATTTGGGGCCTTGCTTTTCTCCTCTATCCTGTAAGGTCAGTACTGTATTACTCACACATATAAGAAGGAATTTACAAGTGGGAACAGTTCTTCAGCTGAGCAATCAATAGCATCTTATCCTACAGTTATTGCCTCTTTGTTTCTTTGGATTACAAGTAAATACACAAGTCAACACTGCAGTATAATATAAGGCTAGCTGAAGGCATCTGGGAATTAAAGAACATTTACCACATCTTCTACAAAGCTTTACTGCTCTACATTGGAGTCCTGCTCTGAACTGCATCCTAGGGGGAGCCATTAGTGAGATATAGTTAGAACTTACATTGTGTTACTGTATTCACTGTTTGTGCATTCTCTTTGTGTATTGGTCTGTGTGCTGAGGCCTCAGTAGGAAGGTATTCAATACATGTGTTAAAAGTATTGAAGGCTTATCTCCCTGTGCACCTGTTCACATATACCCCTTTCAGGTTGCTACCAGGTACAAGTGTATGATATAACTGCACTTAATAATAATTTTGTCAATCATAACCTGTGTTCATTCATTGTTTATTCATACCATTTCCTTGTGTTATTTTTACCATAGTAAACATTTCTGAGTGGTTCAGTGATTTTGACTGAGTTTCTAATTATTAAAGTGGTATTTTAGAATGGAACTCAAGGTGTCAGAGGTAAGAGAGGGTCTGCAGAGTCGGGCTGGCCAGTGGGGTATAGAGTCAATCAGCAGCCCCCATGGGGGTACCACTACACAAGTTTCTAGCAAGGTCTCAAGAAGATTATGCCCCTCGAAGGTCCCAGACTCCATGGCAGTGGTCTGTGTTTTTTTTTGTGGTTTGTCCTCTCGTTCTTCCCTGGCTCTAATATACTGCGGCCTCTCATGGCAGCTGGAGCGCATCTTTTGTGTGTTTCACTGCGCTTAGAATTCCAAAATTCACCTGTAGTCTTATATATTTCAGTGCTGCTACTTAAATAATAAATCCCCAAAAATTTGTGACACTGAGAAGAATTAGTGTACCAACCAATAATCAATTCCATGGAAAGCTAAACACTGCTCCTATGCAGTAGACAATCATATATCTGCAAGTGATATAATCAAACATGAAAATAATACAAAATATAAAAAAAAATCAAAATCATACAAATAGGTCCATACAACTGTCAAAATAACATTCCATAGGCATTCCAACTAGTCACTTCTCTTCCGGGCTGGCTGTTGTGGTGGCCCCTTCACATGCGCAAGGCCTCAGACGAGTGCTAGGCTTGGTTTTGCATATGCACGTTTGGATTGGAGGTCCGGTGGCCACGCAAGCGCCCGCCGGCTGGTTAATCCGGCGCATGCGCAGCAAGGGTGCGCGGTGTTGATGTCTAGGGGGTGGGGGAATTAAATTTGCTGTCAGCTCTTCCACAGACAACGCACCCACCATCTTGACAGCCGCTCTGATGAAGGAGCCTGCTGGGGATGCGGGACCCATGTACCTAATGGCAAGTCTCTATGCAAGCTATGCTTTGCCCGGGCGGTTGGGGAGAGAGAAAGAGAGAGAGACTGGCAATCAGCCAAGGGAGTCTCTCTAGTGAGTTGTGTGATGCAGCATTTCCAGAAAGAATGGGGTACAACCCACACACAGAGCCAGCCAGCCAATATGGCACGCTCTTCCACGGGACGATCAGGATGAGTGGAAGGAAAAAACGGCATAAGATGAGTAAAACCTCATTAGGTCACAACATCAACATTCTTCATCCAGATTTAGTCGCCATTATTCACCGTCGAGGTCCAGCCTTCATAGCAGAAGCTCTGAATCCTTCTCTAGGCATCGCACCCACCATCATGCCAGCCGCTCCAAGGAAGGAGCCTGCTGGGAATGCAGGATTCAGGTCCCAGAGGGCACATCTCTGTGTGAGCCATACTATGCCCGAGCAGTTGGAGAAAAGCATGGTGACTTCCAGTGAATCTCTGGTGAGGCGCATGGTGCAAGAATCCCTTAAAGAGTGGGGTACAAGCCACACGCAATGTCCAACAACCGTTACAGTGTGTTTTCCCACTAGGGCGGCCAGGAAGAACTGGGACCGTTCCAACCAAGCCATCCATCTATGAAGACCTCAGACAGTGAGCTCTTGTGGCGCCACTGGTCAAGGCAATGAAAGGGGGCATTTACATGGGTAGAACCTGAGAGTCTCCTGCAAAGCAAGAGGAAGTTCCTTAAATACCTCTAGAAAGAGCGCTCTAATTTCACATTCCTAATGGAACTAAGGGACATAATTTTGGATGAGTGGAGCAGGGTCGTGAGATATATCTCCCTTCTGGGCAAGATGGCCAAGGCTCTATCCGTTCAGGGCAAGGATGTGAAGCATCGAAAGGTTGCCCCTCTAGTTGTTGAAGCCTTGATGAGGCAAGCAAGCATGTCCCCCTTCCTTGGAAGATGTTTAAAGCACTGAATATGTGGAAAAATAATGTGGAAACAGTATTCAAAACATTTCAGATGAAGCGGCCTGAAACTCGGTAGTTCAGAAGCCGGAACTGGTGGTAGTTTCCACCATGAGGCTTCATTTGACATCATCCACATGGTGGTGATGCGCTCACGGCTAAGTGAGCGCTATGACCCTGGCCTTGGCTTGCCGATCCTGCCTCTAGCAGGCGTGGTGGAAGATCTCTTTGTGGGAGTTTTCATCTTTTGACAACAAGCTGAATAGCATCATAACCCAGGCCACAGTTGGCAAGTTGGGGTTTGCCTCAGGACCGATGCCTGCTAGGCCAGAAGACAACATATTCTAGAAGACAAAGTCCAAAGGTTGCGGGGGTCGCGTGCTTTTACAGACCAGGTCAGAATTTTAGGAAGAGCTGGTGAAGAGGCCAGGTATCCCCTCAAATGTCTGCTAAAAGAACCTGACCTCTGGTATCCGAGAAGCTGAGTTTGGGCCTTAGCCTGTTGGAACGTCAAATCGGTCATTTCAGGACACGCATGGTCCTTCAGATGTCCTCCTCATCTCAGATTTGTTGCTACAGATTTACCTCATTCCGAGGTAAAGAGGCATATACTCTTGTATCACGTGAAGTCTTTGGTGTCGCAAGGTGCTGCTGTGCCAGTCTCAGAAGTCAGAAGATTTCAGTGCATGTACTTGCCCCTCCTTATGATCACAAAGAACAGCTTACAGAGGCCAGTTATAGACCTCATGCACCTAAAACAATTTATATCAAAAGGACAAGTTTATGATGGGGACATTGTCCCTGATCCATAGGGGTCCAGCCAGCTGACTGGCTTGTTTTCATAGACCTAGGATACTTACCTGCTTCGTCACACAGACTGACCTTCTCCTACTATCTCAAGACAGAAGGCAGCTGCTGGAGCCTGGAGCTTGGATCTTTTCAAGGCTCCTCAAGTTCGGCTGGCTGCTGAATCCGGAAAAGAGCCACCTGGAGCCCACTTAGGCTCTTGTGTACCTCGGGGCTCAGTTTGATATAATCAAGGGGACTATTGCTTTGCCTCTGGACCCCGATGATCTGGAACAGAATACCTCTGGCCCTGTCTTCTTCCCACCTGTGCACCTTTCAGTGTCTAAAATTATCAGCACTATGGTAACTATAGATCCCATGGTCAAGTGGACGCTCTGGAGAATGCGGCCCTTCTAAAAGGGGTTTCCCCGACAGTGGGAGCCAGGAAGCATAATACAGGGCATCTACATAGCCTCAGTTAGGAGAGAGAGCCCTTGGTGGATGTAACGGAGAAACTTACTTATTTGCCATTTTATTGCCCTATTTCCTGGTTCACAATCATGTCTGAGGCCAGCGATACGAAATGGGGGCTTGCTGCCTATCGCAGATAGCGCAAGACAGGTGGGGCTGTCAGTTTCAAAAAATTGTGCTGAACATTCTAAAACTACAGACAGCCTTCTGCACACTAAAAGCCAGGTATGCCTTGGGCTCAGAAGAATCTAGCTGTCATCTCAGCAGCTTATGTCCCTAGAGTCCGGAAGATTTTAACGGTCTTTATTTCCAGAGTCCAGCTGAACAACAACGAATGGTCTTTCCATGTGGAGCTGTTCAGGTGGATTTTGGCCCTGGGGGTCAGTCCAGCAGTCTATCCGTTTGCCTCCTTGTGCAACAAGAAGTTGGATAAGTACTATACGTGGAGACGGTATCTCCAAGGCTTCAGGACCAGGGATGAGCTTCGAGTTCGAGTCGAACTCATGTTCGACTCGAACATTGCCTGTTCGCCCGTTCGCCGAACAGCGAACAAATAGGGGTGTTCGCGGCAAATTCGAAAAATCTATGGGAGAAATCTAAAGTGCTAATTATAAAGGCTAATATGCAAGTTATTGTCCTAAAAAGTGTTTGGGGACCGGGGTCCTGCCCCAGGGGACATGTATCAATGCAAAAAGAAGTTTTAAAAACGGCCGTTTTTTCGGGAGCAGTGATTTTAATAATGCTTAAAATGAAAAAATAAAAGTGAAATATTCCTTTAAATTTCGTACCTGGGGGGTGTGTATGATATGCATGTAAAGTGGCGCATGTTTCCCGTGCTTAGAACTGTCCCTGCAAAAAATGTCATTTTTGAAAGAAAAAAATGCATTTAAAACTGACTCGCGGCTATTAATGAATTGTCGGCTCCCGGCAATACATACAAAAGTCATTGATAAAAAAAAAAAAAAAAAAAAGCGTGGGGGTTCCCCAGAATTCAATTACCAGGCCCTTCAGGTCTGGAATGGATATTAAGGGGAACCCTGCCGCAAATTAAAAAAAAAATTGACGTGGGGTTCCCCCAAATATCCATTCCAGGCCCTTCAGATCTGGCATGGATTTTAAGGGGAACTCCACCCCAAATTTTTTAAAAAAATGGCGTGGAGTCCCCCTAAAAATCCATACCAGACCCCTTATCCGAGCACGCAACCTGGCCGGCCGCAGGGGAAAAGGGGGGACGAGAGAGCGGCCCCCCCTCCCTCCTGAACCGTACCAAGCCACATGCCCTCAACATGGGGAGGATGTCCCCATGTTGATGGGGACAAGGGCCTCATCCCCACAACCCTTGCCCGGTGGTTGTGGGGGTCTGCGGGCGGGGGGCTTATCGGAATCTGGAAGACCACTTTAACAAAGGGGACCCCCAGATCCCGGCCCCCCCCTATGTGAATTGGTAAGGGGTACGTTGTACCCCTACCATTTCACGAAGAAAGCGTAAAAAAATGTTTAAAAAAACACACAAACACCTTGAAAAAGTCCTTTATTTAAAAAAAAAAAAAAAAAAGCGGTGAAATCCAGTGTGCCGCGGCGATCCCGATGTCCAGCGCTGTCCTTCATTGGTTGTGCCTGAGCGGACCTGATGGGGAACTCCCTCTCAGTATTTTAAATGTATAGACCCGCCCCTTCTAAAGTTCCCCATCAGGTCCGCTCTCTCGGTATGTCGGACCCGCCTACGTTATTGGCTTCAGCGGGGAACTTCCTTCACTATGTAATTTAAATTTACATAGTGAAGGAAGTTCCCCGCTCAAGCCAATGACGTAGGCGGGTCTGACATACCGAGGGGGCGGACCTGATGGGGGACTGCTCTCACTTTGGTAATACATGTATAGACCCGCCCCTTCTCATGTTCCGCATCTGGTCCGCTGAGCGGACCTGATGGGGAACTTTAGAAGGGGCGGGTCTATACATTTAAAATACTGAGAGGGAGTTCCCCATCAGGTCCGCTCAGGCACAACCAATGAAGGACAGCGCTGGACATCGGGATCGCCGCGGGACACTGGATTTCACCGCTTTTTTTTTTTTTTTTTTTAATAAAGGACTTTTTCAAGGTGTTTGTGTGTTTTTTTAAACATTTTTTTACGCTTTCTTCGTGAAATGGTAGGGGTACAATGTATCCCTTACCAATTCACATAGGGGGGGGAGGGATCTGGAGGTCCCCTTTGTTAAAGGGGTCTTCCAGATTCCGATAAGCCCCCCGCCCACAGACCCCCACAACCACCGGGCAAGGGTTGTGGGGATGAGGCCCTTGTCCCCATCAACATGGGGACATCCTCCCCATGTTGAGGGCATGTGGCTTGGTACGGTTCAGGAGGGAGGGGGGGCCGCTCTCTTATCCCCCCCTTTTCCCCTGCGGCCGGCCAGGTTGCGTGCTCGGATAAGGGGTCTGGTATGGATTTTTAGGGGGACTCCACGCCATTTTTTTTAAAAATTTGGGGTGGAGTTCCCCTTAAAATCCATGCCAGATCTGAAGGGCCTGGAATGGATATTTGGGGGAACCCCACGTCAATTTTTTTTTTAATTTGCGGCGGGGTTCCCCTTAATATCCATTCCAGACCTGAAGGGCCTGGTAATTGAATTCTGGGGAACACCCACGCTTTTTTTATTTTTTTATCAATGACTTTTGTATGTATTGCCGGGAGCCGACAATTCATTAATAGCCGCGAGTCAGTTTTAAATGCATTTTTTTCTTTCAAAAATGACATTTTTTGCAGGGACAGTTCTAAGCATGGGAAACATGCGCCACTTTACATGCATATCATACACACCCCCCAGGTACGAAATTTAAAGAAATATTTCACTTTTATTTTTTCATTTTAAGCATTATTAAAATCACTGCTCCCGAAAAAACGGCAGTTTTTAAAACTTCTTTTTGCATTAATACATGTCCCCTGGGGCAGGACCCCGGTCCCCAAACACTTTTTAGGACAATAACTTGCATATTAGCCTTTATAATTAACACTTTAGATTTCGAACGTTCGAGTCCATTGTATTTAATAGGGTTCTAAAGTTTACACGAACATTTTGTCTGTTCGCAGGTTCTGGTGCGAACCGAACAGGGGGGTGTTCGGCTCATCCCTGTTCAGGACAGATGGATCATTGGGAATGCAGCAGGACCTGTGCATTTCTTTCAGTTTCCGGTCATCTTCGGGTTTATATGAAGACTCAAAACAGAAGTTGTGAAGGTAGAGGCAGGGATGCCTTATGGCCAAATAGGCCTTGGTTCCCTATGCTAGCACAGCTCAGCTGTCGGAAGCCAGGGCCCATTCCCCTCAGGCCTGACCTTCTATTACAGGGTGCACTTCTACATCCATGTACAGCACAGTGGAGTCTGATGGTCTGGTTCTTGAGATTGGAGGTCCTCGACTGCTCCTCCAGAGTCATCTTAGCTCTCATGAATACTAGGAGAACGAACATAAACAAGGTCAATGTTTGTGCAACACATGTCTGCCACTGATGGATCAGGTAATGATCCTAAAGTTCAAAATATTCTTAGCTCCCTCCAGTCAGATTTAGATCGGGCCCCATCGGTCAGAGGACAATTGTCAGCTTTAACCGGTGTCACGGGTGTATCCAGACCTAGGCTTTTTTTATTCTCCCTGTCTGACAATTCTGTAAGGGAGCAACTAGGCTCGGACTTCGGTGTAAGCAGAGGCTTCCCAAATGGAACCTCCCTCTTGTTCTCGACTCTCTCTATGGGAATTGGAGTAGAGTGTTCAAGGGCTGTCTCCATTAAAGACCTCTGTCAAGTTCGCCTTTCTCATGGCTATCATGTCGCCATGTAAAGCCTCAAAAACGGAAGCATCTGCCATGGAGAAATAAAATGAATATTCCCGCGCTACCTGAATCAGAAAGAGTTAAGCACTAGTTGCAGCAAACACTGGATTTGTCAATCCGTACCAAGGGGACAGTATAGAAAAAATCAATAGATGGTGCTGCGCTCTAGTAGGTATTGAATATAAAATACTTTAATATAAAGTGCTATATATTCGTGGTATACATCAAAATGTGCAAATAATCATAATAGACAATTTAAAGTGCTCAATAATAGATAAATGATATGATCTCAAATATACATTACAGTGCAAAAAAAATAAAAAATTCCAAGGGTATAGCATCCAGATAAATAATAAATGAAAGTGCTAGTGCTGACAAAGTACAAGGATAAAGTCCAAAAGTGTGCATAAGTCTTCAAACAAATGCTGGTAAGTAGTGATGAGTCAAACACCCCCGGGTTCGGTTCGCACCAGAACCCGCGAACGGACCGAAAGTTCGCACGAACTTTAGAACCCTATTAAATACAATGGATGCGAACGTTCGAAATCTAAAGTGCTAATTATAACGACTATTATGCATGTTATTGTCCTAAAAAAGAGTTTGGGAACCCGGGTTCTGCACCAGGGGACATGTATCAATCCAAAAAAAAGTTTTAAAAACGGCCGTTTTTCGGGAGCAGTCATTTTAATGATGCATAAAGTGAAAAAAAAAAGTCAAATATTCCTTTAAATATCGTACCTGGGGGGTGTCTAAAGTATGCCTGTGAAGTGCCACGTGTTTCCCGTGTTTAGAACTGTCCCTGCACAAAATTACATTTCTAAAAGAAAAAAAGCCATTTAAAACTGCTTGCGGCTTTAATGTAATGTCTGGTCCCGGTAATATGGATGAAAATCTTTAAGAAAAATGGCATAGCTACCCCATCACAGCCCCCCCCCCCTACCCCAGCCCATTACCAGCCCCTTTGGGTCTTGTATGGATATTAAGGGGAACCCCGCACACAAAATAAAAAAGGCCCTGTATACTCTGAACAGCCGTATACAGGCGGTGCATACAAGACAGGGACTGTAGGTTTGTTCTTATTTAGAATCTGTTTGTAATTTTGAACAGGTACACTGTTTAAGTGTAGCTCCAGCCGAAAAATCTATTTTTAAGCTTTTTGGAAAACATAGGGAAGGGTTATCACCCCTGTAACATTTGTTTTGCTGTCTGTGCAGTATGCACCTGTTCAGAACAGTTCACCTCACTTTCCGTCCTAATGACAAATGTTTTTTGAAAATTTGGGGTTTTTATTGAAACAAGAATTGGTGACAAAGCATCAGTGGAGAGGAGACATTTTTTTCCCATATTAACTCTTACAGGAGAGAATTTGCCTTCCTAGGGGTAGATTTCCTCTCACTTCCTGTTGTATCCTTCCATTTGCAAGGAGGAGTCGTTTGTAAGTTGGATGTTTGAAAGTAGGGGCCTGCCGTATATACTCAGCTGAAATTTGCCCCTTACATGTTGGTGTTGCCACAACACTGTGAGCCCTCACAGTTACTCTTGGTGGGCGCATGAATGGGCCCTGCTGTGAATTATTAGATCAAGAATTGTAATTGCATGCCCCTGTTGAACAGGGGCTGAAAAATTGGGCCTTTGGTGGTGGTGGTGGTGGTGTTGACACAACACTGTAAGGCCTCACAGTTACTCTTGGTGGGCGCAGGAATGGGCCCTGCTGTGAATTATTAGATCAAGAATTGTAACTACATGCCCCTGTTAAACAGGGGCAGAAAAATTGGGCCTTAGGCACTGGTGCCACAACACTGCAACCCCTCACAGATACTGTACTTGGAGCACAGCAATGAGCCCTGTTGCAAAGTATTGCATCAAAAATTGTAATTACACGCCCCTGTTAAACAGGGGCTGAAAAATTGGGCCTTAGCCACTAGTGCTGGTGCCACGACACTGCAACCTCTCCCAGATACTCTAGTTGGAGTGCAGGAATGAGCCCTGCTGCAAAGCATTGCATAAAAATTTGTAATAACATGCCCCTGTTAAACAAGGGCTGAAAAATTGGGCCTTAGCCACTGGTGCTGGTGCCACGACACTGCAACCTCTCCCAGATACTCTAGTTGGAGTGCAGGAATGAGCCCTGCTGCAAAGCATTGCAAAAAAAATTGTAATAACACGCCCCTGTTAAACAGGGGCTGAAAAATTGGGCCTTAGCCACTGGTGCTGGTGCCACGACACTGCAACCTCTCCCAGATACTCTAGTTGGAGTGCAGGAATGAGCCATGCTGCAAAGCATTGCATAAAAAATTGTAATTACATGCCCCTGTTAAACAGGGGCTGAAAAATTGGGCCTTAGCCACTGGTGGCGGCACCCAGAAACAAAAATGTTCTTCCAAGCTATCATCATCAATCGGATCATTGAGGAGGAGGAGGATAGTCAGTCAACATAACAGGACAGTCTCTCAGCATCAGCATTAGTCTTGAAGGGATGTGACATTTGAAAATAAATTAGTCAGTTATATCAGCTTCAGGTGTTTGGTAGCTGGTGGTGATCCAAGACTGGTTCATCTTTATGAAGGTCAGTCGATCAACAGAGTCGGTGGACAGGCGCACCCTGTGATCCGTGACAAATCCTCCAGCAGCACTGAATGTGCGTTCTGAAAGAACGCTGGATGCAGGACAGGCCAGTAGCTCAATTGCATACTGTGCAAGCTCTGGCCAGTGATCCATCCTCAAGACCCAGTAAGTCTGACCTTGCCCCTAGGTATTCCTGCACCATGAATATCAGACGCTGGCGATGGTTGCTGGAACCGATCATACCTTGGGGCTGTGGACTAAAGAATTGTCTGAATGCATCGGTCAGACGGCCACATTCCCCACCGCTCCTTCTTTGACTGACCGAAGCCTCAGCAACTCGTTGTCCAGGACCAGGAGTTTGTAACCTCCCAGTCTCTGGGAACGCGTTGCACAGACCTTTCTGCAAGGCCTCCCGGAGTTGTCTCATCCTCTGCTCCCTCGGCGACGGTAAGATAAGGTCCGCAACCTTACCCTTGTACCGTGGATCAAGGAGAGTGGCCAGCCAGTAATGGTCCCTCTCCTTGATCCGAAGACTTTGCAGGATCAGGGAGGCCATGCAGCGTAGGTTAGCTGAGGCATTCGGTCCGGAGTCCTCTGGGTCACTAAGGACGACATGATCCGCAGCCACCTCCTCCCAGCCACGTACAAGACCACTGGTTTCTTGGGACTGTAAATGATCCCTAAAAGACTGCTGCTGATGATGCTGAGTGCCAGGCTCCACCTCCATGCTGACACAATCCTCCTCCTCCTCCTCTTCTTCCTGTGCGATGGGTGGGACAGAAGGAACACTGTCTGGGTAAAGGGGGCCTTGAGAGGCAAGGAAGTCCTCCTCTTCCTGCCTCTGTTCTGCCTCAAGTGTCCTGTCCATTATTCCACGCAGCGTATGTTCCAACAGGTGGACAAGAGGTACAGTGTCACTGATGCATGCACTGTCACTGCTCACCATCCTCGTGGCCTCCTCAAATGGTGCCAGGACAGTGCATGCATCCCTGATCATGCCCCACTGGCGTGGTGAAAAAAACCCGAGCTCCCCTGACCCTGTCCTGGTGCTGTAGTCGCACAGGTACTCATTGATGGCCCTCTGCTGCGTGTGCAGCCGCTGCAGCATGGGCAACGTTGAGTTCCACCTGGTGGGCATGTCACATATAAGGCGGTTCTTGGGCAGGTTCAACTCCTTTTGCAGCTCAGCCAGGCGAGCACTGGCATTATAAGATCTGCGGAAATGCACACAGACTTTCCTGGCCTGCCTCAGGACATCCTGTAAGCCCGGGTACCTGCCCAAGAACCGCTGCACCACCAGGTTAAGGACGTGAGCCACACAGGGCACATGGGTCAGTTGTCCCTGTCGGAGAGCGGAGAGGAGGTTGGTGCCATTGTCGCAAACTACCATTCCTGGCTTAAGCTGGCGTGGCGTCAACCACCTCTCGGCCTGCCTCTGCAGAGCAGACAGAACCTCTGCCCCAGTGTGGCTCCTGTCCCCCAAACACACCAGCGCAAGCACGGCATGGCATCTTTTTGCCTGCGTACTTGCGTAGCCCCTTGAACGCCTACGGAGCACCGCTGGTTCCGAGGACAAAGCCCAGGAAGAGGCCACGGAGGAAGAAGAAGAGGAGGGGGTGGAGGACAGAGGTGTGTCACAACCAGTAGTAGCATTTTGGAGGTGTGGTGGTGGAACAACCTCCAACACTACTGCACCTTGTCCTGCATCCTTCCCAGCTGCCAAAAGAGTGACCCAATGGGCCGTGAAAGAAAGGTAACGTCCCTGTCCATGCCTGCTGGACCATGAGTCAGCGGTAATATGCACCTTACTGCTGACCGCCCTGTCCAGTGAGGCCAAGACATTGCCTTTCACATGCCGGTAGAGAGCCGGAATCGCCTTCCGTGAGAAAAAGTGGCGTTTGGGAACCTGCCACTGAGGAACCGCACATTGCACAAACTCACGGAAGGGGGCCGAGTCTACCAACTGAAAAGGCAGCAGTTGAAGCGCTAGCAATTTAGCCAAGCTGGCATTCAACCGCTGGGCATGTGGATGCCTGGGAGTGAACTTATTTTGATGGTCCAGCAGCTGGGGCAGGGAAATTTGCCTGCTAGAATCGGACGTCGGTGTACTGCTAGCAGAGTGCCCGCAAGTACTTGGCTGTGACACACCTAATTCTACACCTTCATTCCTCTCAGAGCAGGTTTCAGAGAGGACTGAAGGTATAGTGGGGTTGGAGATCCCAGCTGATGCGGTGCAAGAAGAGGTCAGCTTTGTTCTTTGGTGTGGGTCTTTAAGGTAGGCTTGCCAACGAGCTGCATGGCAGGTCAACATATGTCTGGTCAAGCATGTGGTGCCCAAGCGGTTGATGTTTTGGCCACGCGATATACGCTTGAGACATATGTTGCAAACAGCAGCTGTGCGATCTGATGCACTTGACTCAAAAAAGGCCCACACCAAAGAACTTTTTGAATAACGGGCAGAGGCAGCGCCCTGCACAGGCGGAGCTCTGCGGTGTGATTCCGTTGGCGTGCTGCCCTTACGCTGGCCCCCCGAGGGCATCCTGCCTCATTGGAGATGTGCCTCCTCCTCATCCTCCTCCTCTCTCCTATTAGGCACCCACGTGGAGTCAGTGACCTCATCATCCCCTCCCTCCTCATCACTGTAGCCAATCTGGCAGTATGCTGCAGCTGCTGGAACATGACTGCCAGATTGGTGTCCTTCTTGAGCATCCCCTCACTCCGCCCGCTGTAAGTGCTGCAAAATCCTGTTGGTGTAAAACACCAGGAAAAAGCAGCAATACAGGCTAAGTTCAGGTGTAATACGGTCAGGAGGCACACTCCGCCCGCTGTAAGTGCAGCAAAATCCTGTTGGTGTAACACGCCAGGAAAAAGCAGCAATACAGGCTAAGTTCAGGTGTAATACGGTCAGGAGGCACACTCCGCCCGCTGTAAGTGCCGCGAAATCCTGTTGGTGTAACACACCAGGAAAAAGCAGCAATACAGGCTAAGTTCAGGTGTAATATGGTCAGGAGGCACACTCCGCCCGCTGTAAGTGCCGCAAAATCCTGTTGGTGTAACACACCAGGAAAAAGCAGCAATACAGGCTAAGTTCAGGTGTAATATGGTCAGGAGGCACACTCCGCCCGCTGTAAGTGCCGCAAAATCCTGTTGGTGTAACACACCAGGAAAAAGCAGCAATACAGGCTAAGTTCAGGTGTAATATGGTCAGGAGGCACACTCCGCCCGCTGTAAGTGCCGCAAAATCCTGTTGGTGTAACACCAGGAAAAAGCAGCAATACAGGCTAAGTTCAGGTGTAATATGGTCAGGAGGCACACTCCGCCCGCTGTAAGTGCAGCAAAATCCTGTTGGTGTAACACACCAGGAAAAAGCAGCAATACAGGCTAAGTTCAGGTGTAATATGGTCAGGAGGCACACTCCGCCCGCTGTAAGTGCCGCAAAATCCTGTTGGTGTAACACACCAGGAAAAAGCAGCAATACAGGCTAAGTTCAGGTGTAATATGGTCAGAAGGCACACTCCGCCCGCTGTAAGTGCCGCAAAATCCTGTTGGTGTAACACACCAGGAAAAAGCAGCAATACAGGCTAAGTTCAGGTGTAATATGGTCAGGAGGCACACTCCGCCCGCTGTAAGTGCCGCAAAATCCTGTTGGTGTAAAACACTAGGAAAAAGCAGCAATACAGGCTAAGTTCAGGTGTAATATGGTCAGGAGGCACACTCCGCCCGCTGTAAGTGCCGCAAAATCCTGTTGGTGTAACACACCAGGAAAAAGCAGCAATACGGGCTAACTTCAGGTGTATAATGTGCAGGAGGCTTAGCAACAATGACACTGACACTGTCCCCTGCCTATCCTTCTCTCTCCCTGCACACAAGGTTTATCAAAGTATATGACACTGACACTCTCCCTGCCTATCCTTCTCTCTCCCTGCACACAAGGTTTAGCAAAGAATATGACACTGACACTGTCCCCTGCCTATCCTTCTCTCTCCCTGCACACAAGGTTTATCAAAGTATATGACACTGACACTCTCCCTGCCTATCCTTCTCTCTCCCTACACACAAGGTTTAGCAAAGAATATGACACTGACACTCTCCCTGCCTATCCTTCTCTGTCCCTACACACAAGGTTTAGCAAAGAATGGATTTGACACTGTCCCTGCCTATCCTTCACTTTCCCTGCTCCGGAACACACTACACGAGGCCACCGCGCTGGCGGCCTTTTATAGTGTGGGGCGTGTACTAAACCCCCTCAGCTATAATTGGCCACAGGCATCCTGCCTGTGGCCAATCATTGCTCTCCTCGCTGCCGGCGCTGTGATTGGCCAAGCATGCAGGGTCACAGTGCATGCTTGGCCAATCACAGCGCCGGGATTACACTGCGATGGCGCAGTGTATTGTGGGCCGTTCGCGTCACTCGAATTTGGCGCGGACGGCCCAAATCGTTCGTTGTTTGCCGAACGCGCGAACAGACGATGTTCGAGACGAACCTATGTTTGACTCGAACACCGAGCTCATCCCTACTGGTAAGTAAGGTGCAAGGAATAAAGTGCTGTGCTCCGACTGACATTCTGTGCGAATGTAATTTTGTGAATAAGTGATAATAGTCCTCTTCAGTGTAAAGACACCACAGTGTGCAGAGAGCAGACATCTCTAAACATATATATATCAATGTCTTTAAAATGTTCTGTAAAAATTAAGCCAAAGGCCAGCTAGATTACAGACTATAACCATCAAGTTAATTCCAGCCCCTAAAAAAATTATTCTGATTCTAAAGCTATCTATACTTTCTCATGTGCCAATAAGAGATTTTAATTTGATTTGGTTTTGAGATATTAAAATGGTACAGGAAGATGTAAAATTATGAAAAATTGTTACTTCAGTAACGTGCAGGAAATAGCATGTCATGATACAACAAATTTTTTACTCTAATTACTACAAAAAAATTTGAATTTTTATATCAATGAAAACATTTTTTGCTCAATGCAGCCTTAATGCCCCGTACACACAATCGTTTTTAATGTCATTTTTTAAACCAACGTTTTTCTCCTCGTTTTTTTTCATGTTTCCTCTCAAGCCTGCCTTGCGTACACACCATCATTAAAAAAAACGATCAAGCAAAGCGCAGTGACGTTCAACACGTACGACGGCACTATAAAGGGGAAGTTCCGTTCGAATGACGCCACCCTTTGGGACGCTTTTGCTAATTCCGTGTTACCGCGTGTTAGTAAAAGTTTGGTGAGAGATGATTCGCGCTTTTCAGTCTTCGTGCTTTGAAGATCGTTTTCGGGAGTTCAGTTTGCGCCTGTGGGTTCGTATCTGTTTAGCACTGCTTGTAGTCAGTTCGTATCTGTTTATTCAGTGCGGCCTGCTCTGCACGTTCGTGTTTTTCAGCTTGTTCTTCATAGGCCTTGCTGTTCTTCCGTGCGTTCTTCTAGTTCATTCTGTTCAGCCGACCGTTATCTAGCCATGTTGCGGCTACGTACTCGTCGTAGAGTTCGTGCTGTAGTTGGTGCAGGGGTTCATGCTGTATCCCGACTCCATGCCATGAGCAGGGTCAGGAGGAGTTCATGGACCAAGAATTGGTTGCTCCAGCGGCACCAATTCTGTCACATGCCTTTGTTGCGGGAGATCAGGGAGAATAATCCTGATGATTTCAGGAATTTTCTCAGGATGTCTGACCCCGTATTTCAGCAGCTGTTGGCTTTGGTGTCCCCCTATATTACCAGGCAGGACACCGTTATGCGGGAAGCCATCAGTGCTGAGCAGAGGCTCATCGCCACGTTGCGATACCTGGCTACTGGGAGAAGCCTGCAGGACCTTAAGTTCTCCACAGGCATATCCCCCCAGGCTCTGGGGATCATTATACCAGAGACTTGTTCTGCCATCCTTCAAGTTTTGCAGGAGGACTATATTAAGGTAAGTGTTCTTCTTCAAAAATTCACATTGTATGGTTTTTATTTTTGGATATTTTTAATTTGCTTTATTTGCAGTCCCTAATTCACATGATTCTTAGCTGCAGGGAATGTCCCCTTTCTCCCCATGTTTTATTATTTAAAGTTTGGGGTTTGAGGCCTACCTGTAAATTTGGCTTACCTAACCTCTCCAGCATGCTATCCTGGGGCCATACCTACCTTGCCTAGTCATTTCCATGTTTTTTATTCTATGTTCCATCCTAGTGCTTTACCCAAAACGCACCCTAAATTTTGCCTAGGAATGTTTCATTTTTGTTAACTTCAATACAGAGTGCTACAGCCTTCATGTGTGATATTCCCAACTCATCTTCAACCCCCCCCCATAATTTTTTGGTTTGTTTGTTTTTTGTTGCTTCCAATTTTTTATGTTTTGAACAGTTTCTACCAATGTTGGCCATGAATGTGTGTATGAAATCAGCTTTCAATGTTTCTGGCTCCAAGTATTAATTTATTATTTCTTTAATTCCACAGTTCCCTTCTTCGCCACATGAATGGCAGAATGTGGCTTCCGAGTTTTCCCAGCGATGGAACTTTCCGAACTGTGGAGGAGCCATCGACGGCAAACATGTTCGGGTCGTCCCACCACCCCATTCGGGATCCTTTTATTATAATTATAAGGGGTTCCACAGCGTCGTGATGATGGCAGTGGTGTCGGCCACCTACGAGTTCCTCTATGTGGACGTTGGCAAGAATGGCAGGATGTCTGATGGAGGAGTTTTTGCCCAGACGGAGTTTGGGGAACGGCTCCTTTTGGATCTGCTGGCCTTGCCACCAGCGGAGCAGAATGTGGAGGGACTACCTTTTGTCTTTGTGGCGGATGAGGCGTTTGGCCTGGGACCCCATTTGATGAGGCCATTCCCGCAACGCACCCTCACCCCTGAGAGGAGGGTGTTCAATTATCGGCTGGCCAGAGCCAGAAGGGTGGTGGAAAATGCGTTTGGGATCATGGCCAGCCGATTTCGCCTCTTCCTTACCTCCATCCACCTTGCCCCATACAAATGGAACCATGTGGTTATGACGTGCTGTGTGCTGCATAATTTCCTAAGGGTGCATTCAACTAGTTATATATCTTTGAGTGGGCCTGAGGCCTCTTTAATCAATGCAGAAACTTTGGTGGCCCTGGAACCTGGCCGTCCTGGCTTGGCCCCCCCAACCGGACGTGAGGTCCGTAACCAATATGTGGACTATTTTATGGGTAGGGGGGCCATTGAAATGCCAGACAATCTTTAATAATTTTATACCAAAAAAATAAAACTTTTTCTTGAGTAAAGATTGGTTTGGATTTTTTATTGTATAATGTTTGATGTTTCTGGTAGGTTTACCTAGTGCACTTGTTTTGCCATGTGGATTAAGCAATCTTAATTAGCCTTCATTGTCAGTGTAAACACCAAACATTGATTAGTTCACTCAGCACCACATTTACATAATGAAGCCACAATTATTTGTTATGTAAAAATACCTTTATTTCTTTTTTTAGGTGGGAAACTTCCTTAGAAATGTGGATGTTCCCTTAATTTCGGGTGTATTAAAACGCATGACCAGCCATGCATAAACAAACTATATTCGTCAAAATTTTGAAAAAGCTAAACATGTGCTAGTCATTGAAGGGTAAAATAACAAAAATACTTATAAAACTCTGCAAGTAAAACGTTATTTGGTGTAAAAACATTAGACACGCCCAAGCACAGCCATGATATTTTGGAGCCTTTCCTCCACCCGCTTTGTATTTGCCCTGATCTCTAGCAAGTCTCCCTTAATTTTTTTGAGGTCACGACAGCAGACCATCAGGTATTGGATCAGGATCTGGGCACTGTGATGTGTCAACTTATTGGGGTCTTCGGCCAGAACTGCACCTAAATGTAAAAAGAAATATGTAGGATAGAATATGTAGGCCTACATCTATTTAACATGCATGTGTCTGGTTTCTCTCTGACCTGTGGTGGTGCCACTTTCCACTTCCACAACATCACATTCCTCTCCATCCTGGGGTTCTGGGGGTATTGTTGTAGGTGTTGCAATTATCGTCTCATCTGAGGTAGCTTTTCGAATCCCTAGGGAGATTGAAATAAAAGGAATAGTTTCATTAGTAGCGACTCAATTTTGCTAAAATAAGAAACATGAAAAAATACTTTGTAATCATTCTTTTGAAGCATGCTCCATTTAAAATTTTACCCCCTGTGCCAACCGGGACAAATGATTGGATACATAGCCAAAACCAGAGCATATACATTTTGAACACAAATTTGACACATTGTAACACCCCAAAGTATCTACACAGGATCACCTGTGTGTGACACCCTCAAGCTTTTTGGCTTTAGGCCCAGACTTGTACTGCTGCGTTCAGATGTTTCATCAGCTGCTGAGCATTCACTCCCTTAACATTACCATGCATATCGTTTTTTCTAACGAACAAATGTCCTTTGGATTAGCACCCAAAAAATAAGTGAGGTCCAAATTTACTCCCCCAAATAAACCAAAATACATGGGTGTTCACACTGGATGATCCTAAAACATCGTTTGAGGAACTGTACGGAGAAAGAGGTTTAATACGTCCGTTTACTGTGCGGACGAACCTGAAAGATGGTATCTTTCAGTGTACTATATGAAAGTTAAAAATACACGACAGAATACAAGAAAATAATATGTACCATGGAAACTAAAAAAAAAAATACTTACTTTTACTATAACTTTCTTGATTCTTTTATATTGGTCGGCCTCCCGCAACTTCAGATCTGACCATCGTTTTCTGAGCTGTTCCTTCGTTCTGCACACCCCGAATTTTTTGTGAAGACTTTTGACCACTTTGCCCATAATTCTGGACTTGACCAGATTAGGCCTTTTATACGGACCATGCTTGGCATCATAATCCTCCTTCTTTAAAATGGTGACCATCTCCACCATTTCCTCGAATGACATTTTGGATGCCTTATATCTCCTGGGTCTTGATTTGGGCTCCTCTGGAATTTCATCCTCTGTAGAGGTAATCTCAGCCACCTGTGTCTCCGCCATGTTTTGTTCAGCACTACGAGCGAGAAGGGGCGGGGAAAGTACAATATCGAACGTCAGGGGCGGGGAAAGCGTGCAGAGTTTCACGCATGCGCTGTGTATATCAAGTGAAGATCCATGTCTGGGAAATACGTTCATTTGTCGGGAGAGGGAGTTAGCAACGAACGTCGTGACGAAGGTACCTAACAATTTTACTTTTTGAGGTTCATCAGACGAGGAGATTTGTGTGCTCAAAATATGTAGACAATGCACAGTTGAGGAATGTTGCCTGAAATATATATTTTTTTTGGTTTCTCGCTTTTACAGATATCATGAATACTTTTAAAAACCCAGACTTCATGGGGGAGTTCATCGACAAATGGCAAGAGCTCCCTATATTATGGCAAACAAAAAGTGGCGCTAATAAAAATAAAGACGCCAGGAAAGCAGCACTGGAGAGCCTGCTTGCATTTGTGCAAACAAAGATACCCACAACAACTCTCCAAGATGTCAAAACCAAAATTGCGACCATCAGAGGGACATACAGGACCCAGAGGACTATGGTCCTGAGGTCCCAGAGGTCAGGTGCACCAGCAGATAAGGTTTATAAACCCAGTCTGTGGTACTACAGTAAGCTTGCTTTTCTGGATGACCAGCTGGAAGTGCGGGAATCTCTCTTCACCCTTCCCACCAGAGGTCAATCCAGCCTTCCTTGTACCCAACCCTCCAGCCTTCCCTGCAGCCAGTCCTCCAGCCTTCCTGTCAACCCTGCTCTGGCTTCCTCTGAGGATCAAGATCAGGGCCTTGAGGAGGCAGATTTGGAGATATGGAGCCAGGTAAAGTATTGATATCTATATTTATATCTTACAAAATTGTAGAATTTAAATAGATGTTAGTATTGTTAAAGGTATGTACACTTCTACCAATAAAGTTTGTGAAGAGCAAGATACAGTAGTGGCCTAATTTTATTTGCACAAGACAACAAAACCAGGATGCGGAATCAATGAAAATGACATAACTTTTGGCATTGATTTCAACAATGTCTAGAGGTGAACAATGTCTGTGAATGATGATGTGGCAAAATAAATAATGTCCCTTTCTTTTTTTACAGCCAGAGCAGAGCCAGGAAGAGGGTGATGTTGGGGATCAGGAGGAGGCAGGGCCCAGTGGCACCCAGGAGGAGGCTGGGCCCAGTGGCACCCAGGAGGAGGCTTGGCCCAGCACAAGAGCCCAGATGCCTCCCCTGGTAGTTAAACCACGAGGGCCAAGGAGAGGTAGGCAGGTGGAGGAGGAAACCAGGGTCTTCCTCAGAGAGGCAACAGCGGCCCTCAGAGAGGCACCCTCTGTTGATGAGGGATTTGCCGCAGTCCTCACCCATAAACTAGGGCAAATGGAGTTGCGGCAATAAATTTACAGTGAGACCCTGCTATTGAAAGTCATCAATAAGGGCGTGCTGGGTGAACTCACTAGGTACACGGACATAACGGAGGTTGTCCCTACTCCTCCACCTCCTCCTCCTCCTCCTACTACTCCTCCTGCCACAACCTCTCTTCCTGATCCCCAGCCTCCAAGGAAGAAACCAACCAAGGCTGCAGAGAAGGCTGGAGAGAAGGCTACAAGGAAGAGGAGAAAATAATGCCTGCTGTAGTACCACAGACTGGGGACATATAGGACTTATCTGCTGTGGCTCCTGACCTCTGGGAGCTCAAGACAAGATTGGGCTCCTTTTTTTTGGGGATCTAATCTCTATTTTGGTTTTGACATCTTGGATGGTTGTTGTGGGGTCAAAGGGATGCACAAATGCAAGCAGGCTCTCCAGTGCTGCCTTCCACTTTAATTTGTTAATGTTCTGAAATAAAAAAAAATTTAGTGCCCTTAAAAAACTTGACTATGTGATTTGTATTTCAAAAGAGAGCTTGCTAGGGAGCAGGCAGGGACATCTCAAATTATATTATTGTTATTATCAGGGGACACAAACCTCCCTGAGGCCAAATGAGACACATTTGGAAGGTTGTTGTGGTAACTTTACACAAGAATAATTTAAGCCAAAATAATAAAAAAAAAGGCCACAAAAAAAAAACACAATAGTAAAATATAATTTAAAGAAAAAAGGAGAATTACATTATTTTATTATTATTAGTATTATTTAGGAGGGAGGTGCGGCTTATAAATAATATTTTATAATCATTAGAGCAATTTGGAATTACTTAAGAAACAAGTTTGGCATAACTCTCAATGTCATTATCAAAAGAGGGTAATTTTAAAGCATTATCAAAAGAAGAACGGAATGCGCAGCATTAAAACGATGCTATTAATTCCACCGTGACGAATGTGCCATCTCCATTTCCAACATTAGCTTTACCAAAACGAGCGCTCCCGTCTCATAGTTGCTTCTGAGCATGCGCGTTTTTTTTCATGTCGTGAAAGCATACACACTATCGTTTTTCACGTCGTTAAAAAAAACGACATGAAAAACGACGTGAAAAAAGAGAGCATGTCCGGAATTTTTAATGGCCGTTTTTCACGTCGTTAAAAATGCTCTGGAGCATACACACGATCATTTTTCAGGGCCATTTTTTAAAATGGCAGTTTTAACGGCATGAAAAACGATCGTGTGTACGGGGCATAAGAGTCTTGTTGATGTGGTAATAGGGCATGCTTTCAAAAATGGAACCAGAGTGTTTGCTTGTATTTAAATAATAGGAACATGTGCTTTGAACTACATTTTCTATTACAGCATTTTTCTGTAGTATATGCATGTAAAATATAATTGCATTCAGACATAGTTAGATCTTAAAAGTTATTTTTGAAGCAGTTAATCTGTATTGATTTACTTGACTCTAAAAAGGTGTCTACAAATGTAAAAAAATGAATAGGAGTTATGCCGCGTACACACGGTCGGAATTTCCGACAACAAATGTTCGATGTGAGCTTTTAGTCGGATATTCTGACCGTGTGTAGGCTCCATCTGACATTTGCTGTCGGAATTTCCGACAACAAATGATTGAGAGCTGGTTCTCAATTTTTCTGACAACAAAAGTTCTTGTCGGAAATTCTGACCGTGTGTAGCCATTTCTGACGCACAAAATTGCTGCGCATGCTCGAATCAATTAGACGCATGCTCGGAATCATTGTACTTAATTTTTCTCGGCTCGTCGTAGTGTTGTACGTCTCTGCGATCTTGACCATCGGAATTTCCAAGCAACATTTGTGCCACTGTGTGTACGCAAGACAAGTTTAAGCCAACATCCGTCGGAAAAAAAAACACGGTTTTGTTGTCGGAAATTCCGATCGTGTGTACGCGGCAGAACACTGCAAAAATAACTGCTCACCGAACAATATTTGTGCTATTGTTAATTTAACCACTTCCCGCCCAGTCAATAGCGAATTGACGTCCGGGAAGTGGTTGCAATATCGATACTGGACGTCATATGACGTCCTGCAGGATATTGCCTTGCACGCGTCCGCGGGGGCGCGCAGCGCGGTGATCGGGGACGGCATGTGTCCCTCGGACACAGCGCTTCCCCGATCACGGTAAACAGCCAATTTCATTGGCTGTTTACCATGTGATCGGCTGTGTCAAAGTCACAGCCAATCACCTGTCAAAACAAACTCGGCGGCGCGCTCCGTGCGTGCCGCCACAGGCTTGCAGAGCGGGGATCGGGGAAGGCGAGTGTCCCTTGGACACAGCGCGTCCCCGATCAGAGTAAACAGCCAATGAATTGGCTGTTTACCACGTGACCGGCTGTGTCCAATCACAGCCGGTCACAAATGTAAACAAACTCCACAGGAGTTACTACCTGATCCCTGCTCTCTCCTCACACACCGATCTGTGAGGAGAGAGAAGAGATCAGTAAGTTAGCTCAGTGTAGTTTGTCTACATAAGTTTACAGTGCACAACACGCCCCCCCATAAAGAGGACCTGTCACACAGCCCAGCACATCAATCAGCCCATCTGTCAATCAGCCCATCTGTCAATCAGCCCATCTGTCAATCAATCAGCCCATCTGTCAATCAATCAGCCCATCTGTCAATCAATCAGCCCATCTGTCAATCAATCACCCCACCTGTCAATCAATCACCCCATCTGTCAATCAATCAACCCATCTGTCAATCAATCAATCAGCCCATCTGTCAATCAATCAGCCCATCTGTCAATTATCTGTCACAGGCCCACCTCCATCGGTACCGCCATTGGCACCGCCACACAGGCTACCAGTACCGCCATCGGTACCAGTACCACCACCAGTACCGCCACCAGGCCCAGCATCTATACTGCCACACAGGCCCGCTACCAGTATCACCACTAGTGCCGCCATCGGTACCACCACCAGTACCACCACCCGTACCACCGTCGGTAGTGCCACCACCACCTGTACCACCACCTGTACCGCCATCGGTACCATCACCACCCGTACCACCACCACCTGTACCGCCATCGGTACCACCACCACCTGTACCGCCATCGGTACCACCACCACCCATACCGCCATCGCTACCACCACCACCCGTACCGCCACCTGTACCGCCATCGGTACCGCCGCCACCACCACCACCACCCGTACCGCCATCGGTACCACCACCACCTGTACCGCCATTGGTACCACCACCACCCATACCGCCATCGGTACCACCACACAGGCCCACCACTAATACCTCCATCGGTACTACCACACAGACCGCCACCACTACCACCAGCAGTACCATTACACAGGCCCACCAATAAGCACTGCCATAATGTCCCAAAGGGTTTACACACCTGAGGAGGCATATGCCATTCTTGCCATGTCGGATGATGAGAGCAGCGGGGAGCTCCCATTATCCGATTCTGGTTCGGAATACGAGCCAGTGGAGGATAGTGGCTCAGAGTCCGAGTCCCCGGAGGAAACCGTCCCTCCCAAAAGAATGCGATCGGCACCAAGATCAGCACCAAGATCAGCACCAAGATCAGGAGAACTGCCCACCACCAGCAGCGCCATACCCCAGGAAGAGGAGCCCAGTACAAGCAATGGAAATGCACGCCCAACCTGAAGAATCCAGCCCCAATCCTACCTTCCCGATGCCCTGGCAAACCCCTTATGGTTGCCTGCCAACTCAGGATCCGCTATCATCCCCCCTTTCACCGCACAGCCAGGTGTGCAGCCCGACACTACAAATTTTTCTAAATTTGATTATTTTTGTTTATTTTTCCCACAAGATTTGCTGCAGAATATAGTGGATCAAACGAATCTGTATGCATCCCAATTTATTGCTGCCAACCCCGATTCTTCCTACACCCGCATGTTCCAGTGGCGGCGTCTAACATTGGAGGAATTAAAATTATTTTTGGGCCTTATGTTCAATATGGGGCTTACAAAAAAGAGCGAAGTCCATTCATATTGGTCCAAACGCCCCATCCAACACATGCCCATATATTCCGCTGTCATGTCCAGGAAAAGATACGACATGATTATGCGCTTTCTCCACTTCAATGACAATTCACAGTGCCCTCCCCGAGATCATCCCAACTACGACAAATTGTACAAGATACGCCCCCTAATCAATGCCTTTTCCCAGCGATTTGAAGAAGTTTTCATCCCAGACCAAAAAATTTGTGTGGACGAGTCCCTCGTACATTTCACCGGCCGACTGCAGTTCAAGCAGTACATACCAAGCAAGAGAGCCAGGTATGGGTTAAAATTAAATAAATTATGTGATCGAGCCACTGGATACGTCTGCAAATTCAGGATCTACGAAGGCAAAGACTCCCAGCTCCAGCCCCGTGATTGCCCCACATATATTGGAACCAGTGGGAAAATTGTCTGGGAGTTGGCATACCCCCTGTTCGGAAAAGGTTACCATTTATATGTTGATAATTATTATACCAGCCTGCCCCTTTTTCACCACCTTTACAGTAAACAAACCCCGGCCTGCGGTACCTTAAAAAAAAAACGGAAGGGATTCCCACAAAATTTATTGACAAAAAAATTGCGACCTGGAGAATCGGCATCCATGAGGAACGAGGAGGTGTTGGCAATGAAGTGGAGGGACAAGAAAGATGTCCACATCCTCTCTACGATCCACAATGACACCATGGTGGAGATCCCAAGAAGACGCGGCTCCATTGTAAAGCCTGAATGTGTCCACGACTACAATTTGTACATGGGGGGGGGTGGATTTAAACGACCAGATGCTACAGCCCTACTTATCAACCAGAAAGTCCCATTATTGGCACAAAAAAGTTGCGTTTCACCTGTTTCACATGGCCCTTTTTAATTCGTTTGTCTGCTACCAAAAAGCAACTCAAAATCACCGACTCCACTACCTCCAATATATCGAAGATATCATCGATAGGATAGGATAGGACACCTCTGCCTGCTACCTGGACCTGTGCTTTGGCTGTGCTCTGGCTGTGCTGACAGTATCTCTGCCTGTGCGAACTATGGACAGTATTCCTGCCTGCTGCCTGGATGATTGCTTTTGCTGTCGCTGACCTCATCCCTGCCTGCTGCCTGGACTGATGCTCTCCTCTGTGGACCACTGCACTTCTAAAACCACAGGTAATCTTTTGTTATTTGGTATGTACCTGCTATGTGTTAGATATATGAAGGGCCTTCAAAAATGTGATCGGTAGTCAGAAAATGATATGTGCAATTAATGCTGCTAGAATGCCTGGAGGTGCTACTTGGATGTTGGGCCTCTGTATGTGGCCAGGCTGTGTAAAAGTCTCAAACATGTGGTATCGCCATACTCAGGAGGAGTAGCAGAATGCATTTTGGGGTGTAATTTTTGCTATGTACATATTATGTGTTAGAAATATCTTATAAATTGACAACTTTGTGTAAAAAAAATGCATTTTAATTTTTTCTCCACATTTTCCAAAACCTTCTGGAAAAAAATGAACCGTTCAAAAGACTCATAATGCCTCATAGATTATACGTTGGGGTGTGTGCTTTCAAAAATGGGGTCATTTTGTGGAAAATTCTATTGTCCTGGTGCTCCAGGGCCTTCAAAATTGTAATAGGTGGTTGAGAAAGGATATGTGCGATTTATGCTTGTAGAACGCCTGAAAGTGCTACTTCAATGTTGGGCCTCTGTATATGGCCAGGCTGTGTAAAAGTCTCACACATGTGGTATCGCTATACTCAGGAGGAGTACAAGAATGCATTTTGGGGTGTTATTTTTGCTATGTATATGCTATGCATTAGAAATATCTTATAAATGGACAACTTTGTGTAAAAAAATGCATTTTCATTTTTTCTCCACATTTTCCAAAACCTTCTGGAAAAAAATGAACCGTTCAAAAGACTCATAATGCTTCATAGATTATACGTTGGGGTGTGTGCTTTCCAAAATTGGGTCATTTTGCGGAAAATTCTATTGTCTTGGTGCTCCAGGGCCTTCAAAATTGTAATAGGTGGTTGAAAAAGGATATGTGCGATTTATGCTTGTAGAACGCCTGAAAGTGCTACTTCAATGTTGGGCCTCTGTATATGGCCAGGCTGTGTAAAAGTCTCACACATGTGGTATCGCTATACTCAGGAGGAGTAGCAGAATGCATTTTGGGGTGTCATTTTTGCTATGTATATGCTATGCGTTAGAAATATCTTATAAATGGACAACTTTGTGTAAAACAAATGCATTTTCATTTTTTCTCCACATTTTCCAAAACCTTCTGGGAAAAAATGAACCGTTCAAAAGACTCATAATGCTTCATAGATTATACGTTGGGGTGTGTGCTTTCCAAAATGGGGTCATTTTGTGGAAAATTCCATTGACCTGGTGCTCCAGGGCCTTCAAAAGTGTAATAGGTGGTTGAGAAAGGATATGTGCGATTTATGCTTGTAGAACGCCTGAAAGTGCTACTTCAATGTTGGGCCTCTGTATATGGCCAGCCTGTGTAAAAGTCTCACACATGTGGTATCGCTATACTCAGGAGGAGTAGCAGAATGCATTTTGGGGTGTAATTTTTGCTATGTATATGCTATGCGTTAGAAATATCTTATAAATGGACAACTTTGTGTAAAAAAAATGCATTTTCATTTTTTCTCCACATTTTCCAAAACCTTCTGGAAAAAAATGAACCGTTCAAAAGACTCATAATGCTTCATAGATTATACGTTTGGGTGTGTGCTTTCCAAAATGGGGTCATTTTGTGGAAAATTCCATTGTCCTGGTGCTCCAGGGCCTTCAAAAGTGTAATAGGTGGTTGAGAAAGGATATGTGCGATTTATGCTTGTAGAACGCCTGAAAGTGCTACTTCAATGTTGGGCCTCTGTATATGGCCAGGCTGTGTAAAAGTCTCACACATGTGGTATCGCTACACTCAGGAGGAGTAGCAGAATGTATTTTGGGGTGTAGTTGCAATTATGCATATGCTGTGTGAGAGAAAAAAAATGTTAATATGACCAGTTTGTGTAAAAAAAAATTCAATTTTCCCAAGAATTGTGGGAAAAAAATAAAACTTCAAAAAACTCACCACGCCTCTTAGTAAATACCTTGGACTGTCTACTTTCCAAAAAGGGGTAATTTTGGGGTATTTGTACTTTCCTCGCTTGTTAGTGTCTCAAGAAATGAGATATCCCTTCAGTACATCAGGCGTGATCAGATGTGATAAATTTTCAGTGATTGCCACCATAGTTTGTAGACTCTATAACTTTCACAAAGACCAAATAATATACACTAATTTGGGTTCATTTTACCAAAGATATGTAGCAGTATACATTTTGGCACAAATTTATGAAGAAAAATTACTTATTTGCAAAATTTTACAATAGAAACTAAAAAAAAGTGTTTTTTTTTAAAAAAATTGCTGTTTTTTTGCTTATATCGCAAAAAATAAAAAACCCAGTGGCGATTAAATACCACCAAAAGAAAGCTCTATTTGTGAGAAGAAAATGATAAAAATTTTGTTTGGATACAGTGTAGCATGACTAAGTAATTGTCATTCAAAGTGTGAGAGTACTGAAAGCTGAAAATTGGTCTGGGCGGGAAGGTGCATAAGTGCATGGTATTGAAGTGGTTAAACAGTGGTAGGGGATTCCACTCATGGGCTATGGTTAGCCATAAAGAAGAAAGAGATCAAGGTGCAAAATCGCTGTGGCACATGTCTTATTGGTCTGTGAAGTAGCGCTTCCAGGGATTTCTCCTGACATTTATTTGCATAAGCCATAGAATCTTATTATACATCTTAATTCATAGGTGACGTGCTACTGGACAGGACCACCATATGTGGAGCATGTCACCAATCACCATTAACCCCACAGCCATGAAAGCAAGAGGGTTTGTAGTTAGGGACACATTTAGCAACATACACTGCCGTGAAATATCATCATGGGATGACCTTGTATAAATTTTCAAGGGCTTTTTGAAACAGCTTGCCAAATCGACGCCTATTCCTCCAGCAAAAGGATCTCATTTAGATCTCGTTCCCAATGGGCACAGTAAGATGGCTTGTTATTGGAAACATGGTCTTGAATGGACATGTAGATCAGGGATGACGTGTCTTTTGGTAGTCGTAGAAGATTTACAAAGGGATTCAAAGCACATAAGAGTTCTCAGGGAAATTTGATTCTGGGTTAATGACTCAACCAAGTTACACAGTTGGAGGTAGCGAAAAAACGTGTTTGTGGCAAGGTGGTGAGACTCCCGTAGTTGGCCAAAGTAACGGATACCTGTAAGTGTACCAGGCCATGGGAGATCCACCAGATAAAAGTGAGTTTATCAGTCATGCCTGGAGGGAAGGAGCGATAAATGGGGGAATTCCAGAGAAAGTTCAAGATTTGTGCCTTCATGATACAAAGTATATGGGGGGATATGCATATGAGAAGAAAACAAAAAGGATACAGTAAGTTAGGTAAGTAAGCACTCTTGATAGCATGTGCTCTGCAAATTATGATAGCGACATATGGCTCCAAGAAGAGAGTAGGCCATGAAGATGTTGGCTCAGTATAAGGAGTCATAGTCAGGGGTGAGTGAGAATCCCAAATAGGGAAGGGTGCGCGTCCACTGAAAAGGGAACTGTGTTTGGATCAGATTGAGCGTGACCAGAAAGAGACTAACACTTATAGGTGTAGACTTCACATGAAGGGTGGTGAGCTCAGCAAAATGTGAGAGAAGGGACATAAGATTCTGAAGAGAAATGTGGGGGGATGTGAGGTACAATAATATGTCATCAGCGAAAAGGGCTATTTTTTGGTGTGTAATTCACAATCATTTGCAACTAGATTGGTGATGTCATAATGATAATATTTTTACTTCATTTGCAGTATGGGTAAGATCTAATCTTTTTTGCTTCTTATTACTTATCTATATGGCTCCATAGCCAAATTATAGCAGAATTATTCCCCCATGTGGGCTAATATTAAACAGGTGGTACAATTCATGTGGGCTAATATTAAACAGGTGGTACAATTGCTGAAAACCAGGATCCAAAAGTCTGCCTAAATATACTGTACGATGACTTATATGCCTTTATATAGTCACCAATTTTAGCACCATAGAGTGAGAAAGTTAATGTTTTTATAGGTGATGACGCACAACTAAAAAATAACAGTTTTTGTGAAATTCCATGAGCTGAGTAAAAAACAAGTGTTTTCTTTCTTGTTTTCTATCACCAAATCACTTTTCATTTTCATAATTCCAACATAATAAAGTGTGGAGAGGATAAATGATTATATTTCCTATATTTTGGACAGCTATTAAATACTCAATGAAAAGCAACAGCCAGTTGTTAAGTACTGTATACTTTGCAATAACAAAAGAATGTAGTGCCACAGTAAGGGCTTGTTTACACTAGTATCGCCCTCTAATGAGCAATCACTGTCAGTGGATAACTTTTCTGAGGGAATTTAAAAGGTGGTGTCTTAACCCTTAAAAGACTGCACCACCATGCAGTCCCATTTATTTTATACCATCCAATGAGGGAATGCTTTTTTTATGCACCACATTACAAAGCACTGTGTTTTTGCTGCACTCCAACCACAAGTGTAAATTAGACCTAAGGGCTTTTAATTATGTGTTCTGTATGGAGCTACAAAGTATTTAATGCTATGCATCTGCACATTTTCAGTTATTTAACACACACATAGTGATACCCTCCTTCTTGCACTAGCCATTTTATAAGTTAGTGTTATAAAAAAAGACCTTCCCATTTCCAACTGCAGCTAGTCATCATTTGGAAAACAGTCAAAAGCTTTTTACGGCAAACAATATTGTAACTTTAGGAGGAACCTGCTGAGATATCAATACTGGAGCTGCATTTGCTCACTTGTTTTTCAAGGTGCATTCCACAATCATTCTCATCCCCCTTTTCCTTCTGGTGACTCACTAATAACAAACAAGAATTACCATTTCAATTTATCTGATATGAACACATTTATTCCATGTTAAAGCTCACCATAGATATGTAGAATTTCAAATTAGAGCGTGGGTTCCTGCGATTAGCTGAGAGAGGCAGCCCCATTAAAAGCAATGGGAGGCTGCAGGCTAAACTTCACCCACTCATATGTATTCGCCCATGCAGCAATAACAAGCTATCCTATAAGCATTTTATCCAAAATTAGATTTAAAAAAAGTTTTGATTGGACATACAGTATTAAACCACTGGCAACCAGGCAATTAGTATTTTTAGAAGAAGATCAGCAATGACATTGTATCTATTTCTCAGTATACAGTAAGGTGTAAAATTCATGTCTTTATAAAAAAGCATATATTAAAATGGTTATTCTTTCCTTAAAGCATAAGTTTACTGTTTGTAACATGTTACCTGTTACAGCCATATTCAGGGTGTAACATATAACATGTTACAAATCCACTGGCCCCCTGCAATCTTCCCCCCCCCACCCCACGCGTGTGCTCCCTGATGTGACAGGCGGCAAGGGATATTCTCCCACCACTTTTTGTCACAATCTGCAAAGAATGCAGCCATGCGGGGCTCCGATTGCCCAGCCGCATCATTCATTAACAGAGTTCTGTTAATAGAAAACTACAAGGTCCGGCAGCCTTTGCCGCTGTTGAGCGCTGTAGTAGTTAATTGATGCTTCCTGTTAGTGTGTAACTGCTTGGCTGTATGATGTACAGCCAAACAGCTTACACACGAACCAGAATAAAGGAAAGGGATGGTCGGCACTCAGGATGACATCCAAAATAGAATTTATTTATTCAATGCATGTACAAAGCTGTAAAACAGTCTGCGCGTTTCAGACGTTAGTTCTTGGTCACGGCTTCCCCTATGTGGGAAGGTTGCAGCACCTATACACCTGTTTTCCTTAGCTTACACACAAAGTCTGCAAGAGCCCTGCATTGCACCCATGATCTGCTGATCATGGGTACAATACTTTCCAGACTCCCAAAAAAAAAAAAAAATTACATTTTTTATCTGCAAAAAAGATGTGCATTTATTTATTTATTTTTAAAAGGTGAACTTATCCTTTAAAGTAAATCTGTTCTCTGCTAAATCCTGCTAAACTAAGGTATTCCTGGATAGTAGGCACTTAAACTTGCAAAAGGGTGTCATTATGTAAGCTGCCTTACTATTTAAAGTGCTGCTGGACCCTTCAGAAGAATCTCAACATCCCTACTATGGGATGAGTAAAAAACTAAGAAAAATGCATCTTTTTTACAAAATTTTCGGTCTTTTTTCATTAATAGCACAAAAAAAAAAAAAAACTGTGGTGATTAAATACCACCAAAAGAAAGCTCTGTTTATGTGAAAAAAGGACAAATATGTCATATACTGTAGGTACAGTGTTGCATGACTGAGTAATTGTCATTCAAAATGTGAGAGTACTGAAAGCTGAAAATTGGCCTGGTTAGCAAGGTGGTATAAGTGCCCAGTGGATATACAGTATGCAGGGTGCTCCTCACATTTCCCATTCCAATCTTAACATGCTTGAAGGGACCCAGGGGACACAAATTTCATTATTCAGAAAGTAAGAACTTTCAAAGGAACATCTTGAAGATCCAGCAGAAAAACAGAAAGGGGGATATTATGGTACCATCAGGTATATGATGCTTGCTTAGTAAAGGGTAGAATAAGCTGAAACATGCCAATTCTTCACAGAATTTCAAACATTCTGTATGTTTAACAAAATAATGGGTGTCTAAGTTGTTAACACCTGAAACATTTTCAGAACGTTCTCTCAATAAGTTATATTTCAACAACTGTTGAATGCTTAGAAAAATGAGTTAGGGAACATTCCACACTATTAACTTTTCCTGTCTAATTAGCACATACCAGTCATTGTGCTTATGGCAGTAATCCTCAGCCATTGTAAAATACATATTTGAGTTGCAGTAATGGCTGGTTTCACAACAAAGGAAGAACAACAGAAAATGACATCATCTTTAATTTTAGCGACAACTGATAGTAAAATAATATACAATTTTAAAAAGTTCTATGTGTAAATTACCTAATATCTTCCTTAGTTGAAATTACAAATCAGTTTTAAAAATAAAAAAAAAACTAAATCAGGAGCAAAATTGATTGATCATAGTTTCCTCACCGGCAGTTGTAATTTTTTCACACAAAATGGACTGATGTTTGTGGGGGGTAGATTTAGAGTAGGTGCATACCTGTAGGACATTCATAGTCCTTCCTGCCTTTTACTGCTCCCAGCATTTCCTGAAACCTTTACTGTTAGTTTTCTTACTGAATGTACAGTAGATACAAACGCCCAGAGGTAGACAGAAATGAAAATACATTTTAAAAAAATCATGCCATAGTACTGCAATCTCCCCTTACCCTGCTGTCCTAAACACTGGTCCATGGATGCCATATGGTAAATACAGCCTTGCGTAACATGTAACTTACAGTGAACACCTACTCATTCTGCTGTAATACAAAATAATAAACTGTTAATATTACCCTGCTACATTGACATCCTATTCTACACTATCACGAAGGAAACATGTGTAATGCCGCATACACACGTTCGGAATTTCCGATGGAAAAAGTCCGGCGGATATTCCGAACGTGTGTATGCCCCATCTGACTTTTTCCTTCGGAAATTCCGATGGACTTAGAAAGAGAACATGTTCCATTGGAATTTCTATCGGAATTTACGTTTGTCTGGATGCAAGACAGATTAAAAACCATGCATGCTCAGAATCAAGTCGACGCATGCTCGGAAGCATTGAACTTCATTTTTCTCGGCTCGTCGTAGTGTTGTACGTCACTGCGTTCTTGACGGTCGGAATTTGGTGTGACAGTGTGTATGCAAGACAGCTTGAACGGAATTCCATCGGAAAAACCCGTCGGAGTTTATTCCGACGGAAAATCTGACCGTGTGTACAAGGCATAAGTGAATATTTTGTATGTGGAATAAATTTGACTAAAATTCATAATCCTTTAGGACCCTTACACTTGTTTGGCCGCAGAGTTTACCTGTTATTTTTTTTTTGGATCACCGGAAAGTCTTTAATGGCTTCAAATGTAGTTCATGATTAATCTAGCAACAACCATTTGGAGACACATTATTCAATACTTGACATTTCCAAGAAGACGTAAAAGCAGGAAAAGTCACGGCAATACTAGTGACAGCCTATTTAGGTCTGGCAGGTTCAATCTCCATGTGTGATACAAACTATTTGATGAGGTACATTGTGTCCTTTCCTCCCATCTGTTCATTTCTTGAGAAACCAACAAATTCCTTTATTTCCTCTTTATTTTTGAATAGATTTATCTTACACTAACGTCATAAAAAGAAGCCATGACTTGGCAGAAATAAGGTACCTACATCGTAATTAGTAAGTTACATAGCAATGTGTAAGATCAAGGTTTATGTTTACTTTTGTAAGTCATTTCCAAATGCATTTTGAGTGACTGAACATACCCAGCACCAATGTTGTACCAGACACCCCCCCAGCATTATTTCGCACAGGAAATAATCTATAGCAACAAACACATTTCTACATAATAAAATATGTAGCATTTGTTAATAGAAAGCACATGATTTTAAGGTTTCTAGTTCTGTGCTCTGCAAACAGCCTAGGAATTCCACAACAGAATGGCGACTCACGGTTGGGACCAATTGCGGCCTCTTTGAGCATCAGATCAGCAGAGGAGGAGAGTGGACCTGCGATGTGATTGATGCGTAAAAAGGCTGTACTTTGAAACGAAAAAAAAATAAAAATAAAATTTTGTCTTTTTGAAATAATGCTTTAAGTTTGCAGCGTGTGTATGTGTGCGTGTGTATGTCTGCGAATCGTATGTGTGTGTGTGATTTTGTCATGGATCGTATGCCTGTGAATTTGATTGTGTGTGGGTATGCCTGCATGTGCCTGTGTGATTAGATTGTTTGTGTGATGTAGGACATGTGTACCCATGAGTGCGATTGAAATTGTGTAAGAGATGGCTGTTTGTGCGATGTATTGAGCAGTCTGCTGCCAGCCATGGCTGCTGCATTGTTCTGGTCCTTGTGAGCCATGAGGTTTAGTGGGGAAGGGGCAGGCAGCATCTCAGTTACAAGGGTGAAAGTTGGTGACTTTCTGTAAATAGCATGCAGGAGTTTTGTAGTGGGAGGGCCCTGAGGGATGATCTGATGGAAACTGTATATTGTGTATGAAATGAAGGTATAGATGTGGGATTATTCAGCCTGCAATGTGTGTGTTTGGCTGAGCTTTTTGTATTTCTCAGAGGTTTGTTTGTGAACCATGTGCTTGAATGGGGGAAGGGCTTGCCCACTGTTTTGTGTTGCAGGGGCTCTGCCCTGAGGGAAAGACACTCTAAGCAGACATACAAGCAACATTGTACTGTATGTGTGTAGTGTTTGTGATTTCTATGAAAAATAGAAATGGTTAGATTGTGATTTTTGCCTTTATAGGGGACAAAGACACATGTCCCCATAAGTGTAAAAATATTTTAAGTAAAGAGTTTGGTTTTTGAGTTGAAAGTTCCCGCCGCATATCCAAGTGGCCAGGCATTGCTTGAAGGCAGACAATAGTATGTCTCTGCAATGGCTTGTTATGGAAGCTGAGGCCACTGTGTGTAAACTTTAGGTAGAGAAAAGTGGTGAATATCTCAGAGTATATGGACTTAGGGAAATGAATATGTTTTTAATATTGTTCATGTAACTAACATTTATTGAATGTGCTGTTTAGTTGGCAAAAGGGAGGCTAAGTTAGTAAGTGTACATGTGGTCCTTGTAGAGTGTAGCTGACACCTTTTTCAGTGGATTTTGATGATAATTTAGAAAAGTTTCAATGGTGTAGTCAGTCTTTGTGGAGAAAAACATTTTTGATTTTCTTTTAAAGAGATGCTGGTTTTGGCGGGAAAAAGTAATGGCGCCATTCTTGGCTTTTGTTAGCCTTGCAGGTTTGTCTGCCATTTTGAGGCACAGTTTTTCCTTAGCCTGTGGGTATCCTATAAGGGAAGGTGCAGCCACCTTTCTTTTGGGCACTATACCATGTGGCATTTGTCTGCTATTTCGCTGGTGGAATTTCTCAGCCTTTGGGGCAGATTTTGATGTTTGGTGCGAATATAGTGCGATCTTTTCTGCGTTGGAACCTGGTAGAGGCAATTTGTGTTTTTCTTTGTGTAGGGGAACCAATGTGGTGTTCATTGTGACGTCCCATGCTGGTTTTGGCGGGAAAAATTGCATGCGTTAATGGCGCCATTGTTGTCCATGAGGTGTGCGGTTTTCATCCACCATTTTGCTGTCCTGGCTTGTCGGCCATTTTGAGAGACATTTACAGTTTGAGATAGGAAGTTCCAGTTTAGCAAACATGGCTCCTGAATATGCTGTATTGGCATTTGTTGATCGGCGCAGTTTTCTTATGTTTTATGCGATTACAGTTTGACCTGTGCACTGCTGGGAAGAGTAGTGAGACACCAGGGTGACATACTGAGAGACTGTTTTTTGTTTAATGAATTCGCTGGTTTAAATTGTTTTTCTAAGCATCGCCTTTTGAGTTGAGTAGAGTGGTATCTTGAAATAGCGCGGTCTTACCCCGAGGGGCCACAACGTGCTTGCGGACACACGCACATGCTGGGGCCTATTTATGGATGGGATCTGGCTGACCTACCAGCAGTTGGAGTGTGGGAGGAGGCCAACGCAGAGACAGGGACAACATGCAAGCTCCATGCAGATGGTGTTAGGAGGAAGGTTTTCATTTAAGTGAATGTAAGCTATTGCAGGGTCAGCTGACTTTGCAGTATATGCGCGGCGGTTTTTTTTTGCATTGGATTTTGCTTTTAAGAAAAACTTCACTTTACACTGAATTTTGATAGATTGTAAGACTAACAGAGTTTTTGTACAATGATGTGTTTTTATGTTTGGATATTTGGGAGTTTCCCAGAGAGCAATTCATTTTTTGGAACTTGTACTGTATAGCCATCTTTTGGCAGGAGTTTGTATTTTGAGTCCCAACTTATGGTTTGACTTCCAGGGAATGTGGGTCAGGGGGGATTCCCTCCCATTTGCAAAGGGGGGTTTACTCCATTTCCTTGACAAGGTTTTAAATGGTTGAAATATATATGATGTGTAGCCATGGATTTTTTTTTAAGTCTTGATAGACAAGGCGATTATGGCTAACTCCTCCCCTCCCCCTCCCTCTTCCTGAACAATTGATATGTAAATAAACCAGTTTTTTTTTTTTAACAGCTGAGCATAACCGGAAGTTTCTTTTCAGCATTTATATATCAGCAGAAAGTTAGTGGGAGGAGCTTGGGGTTTTTAAAGGTGAGCAATGAGATTTGTGTCTTTAAGGAAAATGGAAAGCATTTTGGCGTTTAACCACTTAAGCCCCGGACCATTTGGTAGCTAAAGGACCAGAGGTGAATTCAGAATTTTGCACTGCGCTGCTTTAACTGTAAATTGTGCGGACATGCAATGTTGTACCCAAACGAAATTTGCGTCCTTTTCTTCCCACAAATAGAGCTTTCTTTTAATGGTATTTGATTGCTTTGATTTTTATTTTTTGCGATATAAACGGAAAAAGACCGAAAATTTTGAAAAAAAATGATATTTTCTACTTTTTGTTATAAGAAAAATCGAATAAACTCAATTTTAGTCATACATTTAGGCCAAAATGTATTCAGCCACATGTCTTTAGTAAAAAAATGTCAATAAGCGTATATTTATTGGTTTGCGCAAAAGTTATAGCGTTTACAAACTAGGGTACATTTTCTGGAATTTACACAGCTTTTAATTTATGACTGCCTATCTCATTTCTTGAGGTGCTAAAATGGCAGAGCAGTACAAAACCCCCCCAAATGACCCCATTTTAGAAAGTAGACACCCCAAGGAAATTGCTGAGAGGCATGTTGAGCCCATTGAATATTTTTTTTTTGTCCCAAGTGATTGAATAATGACAAAAAAAAAAATACAAAAAGTTGTCACTAAATGATATATTGCTCACACATGCCATGGTTATATGTGGAATTGCACCCCAAAATACATTCTGCTGCTTCTCCTGAGTACGGGGATACCACATGTGTGGGACTTTTTAGGAGCCTAGCCACGTACGGGACCCCGGAAACCAAGCACCGCCTTCAGGATTTCTAAGGGCGCAAATTTTTGATTTCACTCCTCACTACCTATCACAGTTTTGAAGGCCATAAAATGCCAAAATAGCACAAAACCCCCACAAATGACCCCATTTTAGAAAGTAGACACCCCAAGGAAATTGCTGAGAGGCCTGTTGAGCCCATTGAATATATATTTTTTTTTTGTCCCAAGTGATTGAATAATGACAAAAAAAAAAAAAAAAATTACAAAAAGTTGTCACTAAATGATATATTGCTCACACATGCCATGGTTATATGTGGAATTGCACCCCAAAATACATTCTGCTGCTTCTCCTGAGTACGGGGATACCACATGTGTGGGACTTTTTAGGAGCCTAGCCACGTACGGGACCCCGGAAACCAAGCACCGCCTTCAGGATTTCTAAGGGCGCAAATTTTTGATTTCACTCCTCACTACCTATCACAGTTTTGAAGGCCATAAAATGCCAAAATAGCACAAAACCCCCCCAAATGACCCCATTTTGGAAAGTAGACACCCCAAGCTGTTTGCTGAGAGGCATGGTGAGTATTTTACAGCTCTCATTTGTTTTTGAAAATGAAGAAAGAACATTTTTTTTTTCTTTTTTTTTTTCAATTTTCAAAACTTTGTGACAAAAAGCGAGATCTGCAAAATACTCACAATACCTCTCAGCAAATAGCTTGGGGTGTCTACTTTCCAAAATGGGGTCATTTGGGGGGGTTTTGTGCCATCTGGGCATTCCATGGCCTCCGAAACTGTGATAGGCAGTGAGAAGTGAAATCAAAAATTGACACCCTTAGAAAGCCTGAAGGCGGTGATTGGTTTTTGGGGTCCCGTACGCGGCTAGGCTCCCAAAAAGTCTCACACATGTGGTATCCCCGTACTCAGGAGAAGCAACAGAATGTATTTTGGGGTGTAATTCCACATATGCCCATGGCATGTTTGAGCAATATATCATTTAGTGACAACTTTGTGCAAAAAAATAAATAAATAAATAAAATTTTATTTTTTCCGCAACTTGTGTCAACATATAAAATATTCCATGGACTCGACATGCCTCTCAGTATATAGCTTGGGGTGTCTACTTTCCAAAATGGGGTCATTTGGGGGGGTTTTGAACTGTTCTGGCATTTTATACACAACATTAGGAAGCTTACATCCACTCTTCTAACCACTTGAAGACAAAGCCCTTTTTGACACTTTTTGTTTACATGAAAACATATTTTTTTTTGCAAGAAAATTATGTTGAACCCCCAAACATTATATATATTTTTAAAGCAAAGGCCCTACAGAATAAAATGGTGGGTGTTGCATTTTTTTATTCTACACAGTATTTGCGCAGCGATTTTTCAAACGCATTTTTTGGGGAAAAATAGGATTTTTTACTCACCGTAAAATCCTTTTCTCTGAGTCCATGGACCGACACAGCTTCTCTATTGACAAAGTGGGTATTATCCGTTAATTAGGAGTGACTAGGCAGAAAAACTTGTAAAAAGTGTTGCATCACACCTTCTACAGTACCGCCCAGGGGGCGGACCCTCTGGGTATACCCTCTCAGTCTGCACATCGCAGATCAGTTCGTCAAAAAGCAGTACAAACTTAAAAGGAGGGGTGGGTGCTGTGTCGGTCCATGGACTCAGAGAAAAGGATTTTACGGTGAGTAAAAAATCCTATTTACTCTTTCGTCCATGGACCGACACAGCTTCTCTATTGACAAAGTGGGACGTCCCAAAGCAGTGTCAGAGAAAAAAACGAGGGGTGGTAACAGCATAAAAACAAACTTCACCCCAAAACACAAAACAGCACTCCTCCAACGGAGGAGTTGCAACTCTAAACAGCCGCCTGCAAAACCTTGCGGCCGAAAGAGGCATCCGAAGATGCACCTACATCAACTTTGTAGAATTTTGTGAAAGTGTGAGTGGACGACCAAGTCGCCGCTTTACATAGTTGGGAAACAGACGCTTGATGTCGGAAAGCCCAAGAGGCACCTATTGCCCTGGTCGAATGCGCCGTGACAGGAAAGGGGGGCGCCTGACCCTTTAAGGCGTAAGCCTGGATTACTATCTGTCGGATCCACCTAGAGATGGTGGCCGATGAGACTGCTTGGCCCTTCTTGGGACCAGCCACCGAAACAAACAGTGAGTCTGACTTCCGGAACAGGGAAGTAGCAGATATGTATACTCTCAAAGCTCGGACAACGTCCAAGGAATGCAACGCCGACTCCTTAGGATTCGACGGCTGAGGACACAAGGATGGAAGTACAATGTCTTCGTTGAGATGAAAAGCCAAAACGACCTTCGGAAGAAAGGAAGGCTGCGGCCGCAGCACCACCTTATCCTTGTGGAAAATCAAATAGGGAGCCTTGCAGGACAAGGCTGCCAGCTCAGAGACTCGTCTAACTGACGTAACAGCCACCAAAAAGACCACCTTCTGAGAAAGTGTCAACAGGGGAATATCTCTAATATTCTCAAACGGTGCCTTCTGAAGCACCGAGAGGACCAGGTTCAAGTCCCACGGAGGTAACGGGGGGCGGACCGGAGGGGCCACATGTCGAACCCCCTGCACAAATGTACTCACGAGAGAGTGAGTCGCCAGGGGTCGCTGAAAAAAGACAGCCAGGGCAGATATCTGTCCCTTACTCGTACTTAGGGCAAGCCTTTGGTCTACCCCATGCTGTAAAAACAGCAGGATTCTGGAAACCAAATAGGTACGCGGATGCCATTTCATTTCCTCACACATGGAGATGTAGGCCCTCCAAATGCGGTGATAGACCTTCCTAGAGGACGGTTTCCGAGCACTTCTCATAGTAGAAATTACTGAGTCTGACAGGCCCCGGTCTCTCAGTACCTGGTTCTCAACAGCCATGCCGTTAAAGCCAATGACTGTAAAGCAGGATGGAATATGGGACCTTGCGACAGCAGGTCCTTCCGTAGTGGTAGGCGCCAGGGGACGTCTGCTACCAGACGTACTAGATCGGCGTACCAAGGACGCTGAGGCCAATCTGGAGCGATTAGGATCATTGGAATTCCCTCTGCCTCCACTCTGCGGAGCAGAAGAGGAAGAAGCCTTAAGGGAGGGAAGGCATAGATTAGCCGATACTGGCCCCACGATGCTACCAACGCGTCCGTTGCGTCTGCCCATGGGTCTCTTGACCGGGCCACAAACCTCAATACCTTCCGATTGAGTCAGGAAGCCAGAAGATCTACGTCTGGTGTGCCCCATCTTTGGCAGAGGAGTTGGAACACCTCCGGGTGTAAGGACCATTCTCCCTGGTCCAGCATCTGGCGGCTCAGGTAGTCCGCCTGCCAGTTTTCCACACCCGGAATGTACACGGCCGACAGTGCCGGTACGCTCCTCTCTGCCCACTTCAGGATGCGAGCGATCTCCGATGCTGCAGCTGAGCTTCTTGTTCCTCCTTGATGATTGACATATGCCACTGCTGTGGCGTTGTCTGACTGGATCCTGACTGGACGCCCTTGCAGTCTCTGAGACCATTTGAAGAGGCACAGCTTGATCGCCCGGATCTCCAGGACATTGATCGGCAGGAGGGCTTCCTCTGGGGTCCAGCGACCTTGCGCCGACTGGACACCCCAGACTCCCCCCCAACCTGTAAGGCTGGCGTCCGTCGTGATCACTATCCAGTAAACCGGAAGAAATGACTTCCCGGCCATTAGAGCCGGTGCTGTCAGCCACCATACCAGGGATCTCCTGACTAGGTGGCTCACTCGGATTTGATAATCCAGAGATGAAGGGCATCTGTTCCATCTGGACAGAACTTCCCTCTGTAACACTCGAGTGTGGTATTGAGCATATGGGACCGCCTCGAAGGAGGCTACCATGAGGCCCAACACTCGCATGCAAAAACGGAGTGACGACCAATTCCTGGAAGTCAGCTGCCGTACTGCAGCCCGGAGGGTCTGCAACTTCTCCACAGGGAGGAATACCTTTGCCTCTGAGGAATCCAGAATCAACCCCAGGTACACTAGGCGTTGAGTGGGCACCAATACTGACTTTTGCGTGTTTAGTATCCAACCACAGTCTCGAAGAGTCTGACAGGTAATGGACACGCTTACCACTAATTCTGAGCTTGAAGGGCCCTTCAGCAGAAGGTCGTCCAAGTAACCTGTGATAGCGATACCCCGCTGTCTTAGAAGTGCCAGAATCGGAGCGAGCACCTTGGTGAACGTCCTGGGTGCTGAGGCAAGGCCAAACGGGAGGGCCACAAACTGGTAGTGGTTCTTCCCGATAGCAAATCGCAGAAACCTCTGGTGTCTGGAGTATATGGGGACATGCAGGTATGCGTCCTTGATGTCCAAGGAGGCCAGAAAGTCCCCCGGATGGAGAGCCGTGACTACAGATCGAACCGACTCCATCCGAAAACTTTGTACCTTCACAAAGCAATTGAGGGCTCTGAGATCCAAGCTTGGACGAACCCCCTCCTTCTTCGGCACAATGAACAGATTTGAGTAAAAACCCCGTTCCAGTTCTGGAACTGGAATAACTACCCCGCGTTCCAGTAGACCCTGGACCGCCCCATACAGGGCCTCCCGACGGGTCGGTAGTAGCTGGAGATTGGAGGTGTTGAATCTGTCCGGTGGACAAGAGAGAAACTATCTTGTAGCCTGAGGAGATTACTTCGCAAACACACCTGTCGGAGATTAGTGCTGTCCACTGAGTCGCGAATTTGCGAAGACGTCTCCCCACCCGAGAGCTGGGTGGGGGTGGACCTTCATGCGGACGCAAATTTGTCCGCAGGCTTATTGGGTATGCGGGACCAGGGACGCTTTTGTCCTTGGGCAGGCGCTTTATCGGCCTGGGGTCTTTTCCCTGTCGCCCTAGGGGGACGAAAAAACCACTTGTGTGCAGTAAAGGAGGGCCCTTGCCCTTGGCGTGGCCCCTTACCCTTGCTAATTTGGGGAAGCAAAGTGCTTTTACTTCCTGTGGCATCCTTGATGATGTCATCCAGAGAAGCCCCAAAAAGTCTGTCGCCCTTAAAAGGCAGATCCAACAGGGCTTTCTTGGAAGTCTGGTCCGCAGACCAGCCTTTTAGCCAGATCAGGTGGCGTATTGCTACTGCATAAACCGAAGTTTTAGACAGCAGGGGAATAGTATTCATGTCTGACTCGCAGACAAACCTAAGGCCCTGGACCAACAGGTCGGCCAATGTTATCTCATCAGGAGGAGCATCTCGCTCCTTAACCCCTGGAGTAGCAATCTTGCCCATTCAGTAAGTGTGTGAGACACTAGGGCCCCCGCCAATGCCGGGCGTACTGCCGAGCCTACCACTGAGTATAGGTAGCAAGCGAGTGCTTCAGCCTTCTTATCCACAGGGTCCTAGAAAACAGGAGCCCCTTCTACAGGAATTGTGGTGGCTCTATTAAGTCTGGACACCGGAGGGTCCACTATAGGGGGGAGAGGTCCATTTCTTCAGAAAACTCTCCTCAAAAGGGGTACCGTACCGCAAACCTCTTTGGGGCTGTAAAGACCCTCAGTGGGTTCTCCCATTCCTTGTATAAGAGTTTATCAAAAGACACACAAGGGAACACCTTAGCAGTGCGGGCAGGTCTATGAAACCCAAGTGGACCGGAGTCTCTGCTGCTTCTGCAGTATTTTCCAATTTTAGCATATCCCGCACTGCAGTAATAAGGTCAGATACCAAAGCCGTCTCGCGTACTGACCTGGACTTTGAGTCATTCTCACTGTCCGGTCACGGTCTGCAGTCTCTGGTGCGTCAGAATCTGGGCCCCGAGCCATAGCTGGACCTGGTTCTGCACCAGAATTATCCCCAGAAGCTTGCAGGGGATGGGGCGTTTACTACCCCCTGTATTCCCGTGTGCTGCTTCCACCCTGGCAGCAAACGCCTCTAGGATTGCCGACATAGCGTCCATAGACACCTCAGGGACACCAGCTGCTAAATCTGGTGTTTCAGGGGAGAAGACATCTGGCTCAGATGCCATGCTGACCACACGCTGACACTCACAGGGCTCCAGGCAAGATATCAATAGGCCACCCTCCTGCGCTGCAGAGATGCTGGGTCACCCAGAGGACTCACCACCCTGGATAGGTACTGCTATGCTGCGCCTATGATGCTGTCCCCTTGCTGCTGTGTCAGTCTGCTTCTTTTATCAGCACTTCCTGTGTGAATTTTCGCGCCAGTGTAATGCACCCTAGAGGCCGGAGGCTCTCGCAAAATGGTTGCCAAAACCGTCTGTATGGAAGATAATGTGGGCTCTAAGAAAATGGCCGCCGACAGAAGATAGAGGTCAGGCAGCCATAGCCCACAAAAAAGATGGCCGCCGAACGGCAATATCTGCATACAGGGTGGACAAACATGGCCGCCGATCACCTGATAGGGGCCAGTGGGTGTGGCCGAACTACAGGAAGATGGCCGCCAGGCAGTTACAAGAGGCCAAACTTGGCATGGACCACCTCAAAATGGCCGCCGACAGCATGGAGACACAGAAACACAGGTAAGCAAAAATGACATTTCTTTTAAATGTTAGTTACAGCCAGCCCCGCTCCAGTGGGACCCCCTAGGTGACCCCCAGCACCCAGCAACCTTTAGCTAGAAGCCCAGGGAGGAGGGAAAGGCAGGGAGAGAGGGAAGAAAGGGGCCACAACCACTTACTTGATCTCTCCAGGAATGTCCAGCTAAATCACCCAGCCGAGGCAGGGGAGTTTTACTTACCTATCCTGCATGTATTCTGCTGGAAGACATTCCAAACAGATCATCGTCCGCGCACGGAAGGTGACTGTTGGCCAGGCATGCTGTGATTGGACCCAGAAGGGACGATCATATGTATGCCCTGGAGCATGACGCTCACCGGACAGGCTGCTGCGACTCGGCCGTAAGGTCAGCCGAAGCTGAGCGGTCCGATGCAAGCCTTGGAGCGTAAGCTCACCGGCCAGGCTGCTGCGACTCGGCCGTAAGGTCAGCCGAAGCTGAGCGGTCCGATGCAGGCCCTGGAGCGTAGGCTCACCGGCCACCCGTGGAGCGACGGGCATGTCGTGGAAAACCCAGCGCGTAGCTAGGGTCGGCACACGCTCGATGGCCGAAACTGGGGAGACTACAAGGATCGAGGATCCAGCCTGTCACCCAGTCGGCAGTTGATCGAAGATCGCAGGAAACAACAAATGTAGCAAAAAAATAAAAATATATATATCTTTTTTCCCCGGACCAATGAGCCCGAAGGGAGCCATGTCCTACTCCTTGCTAGACAGAAAAAAACTGATCTGCGATGTGCAGACTGAGAGGGTATACCCAGAGGGTCCGCCCCCTGGGCGGTACTGTAGAAGGTGTGATGCAACACTTTTTACAAGTTTTTCTGCCTAGTCACTCCTAATTAACGGATAATACCCACTTTGTCAATAGAGAAGCTGTGTCGGTCCATGGACGAAAGAGTAAAATACACTTTTTTTTAATTTTAATGCACTAAAACACACTATATTGCCCAAATGTTTGATGAAATAAAAAAGATGATCTTAGGCCGAGTACATAGATACCAAACACGACATGCTTTAAAATTTCGCACAAACGCGCATTGGCGACAAACTACATACATTTTTAAAAGCCTTTAAAAGCATTTACAGGTTACCCCGTTAGATTTACAGAGGAGGTCTACTGCTAAAATTACTGCCCTCGATCTGACCTTTGCGGTGATACCCAACATGCATGGTGTAATTGCTGTTTACATATGACGCCAGACCGACGCTTGCGTTCGCCATTGGGCAAGAGCAGGGCAGGACAGGGGTGCTTTTTTTTTTGTTTTGTTATTATTAATTTTGCTTTTTTATTTTATTTTTAAACTGTTGCTTCCATATTTTTTTTTTTATCACTTTTATTGTTATCTCAGGGAATGTAAATATCCCCTATGATAGCAATAGGTAATGACAGGTACTCTTTTTTGAAAAAACTGGGGTCTATTGGACCCTAGATCTTTCCTCTGCCCTCAAAGCATCTGACCACACCAAGATCGGTGTGATAAAATGCTTTCCCAATTTCCCAATGGCGCTTTTTATATCCGGGGGGGGGACATTCCCTCCCACTGCTTGTAAAAGCAGTCCAGAGGCTAATTAGCCACTAGGATTGCTTTTACATGAAAGCCGGCCGCTGGCTGAAAAGAATAATACCAAGATGATACCTAAACCCACAGGCATCATTCTGGTATAAACATTCAAATTCCAGCAACATATCAGTACGTTGCTGGTCCTTGTTGGACATGTATTGTAATCTTTTTTTTCATGCAGCCTGTTGGCTGAACGAAAAAAAAAGATTGATCGGTGGGTATGCCCACCATTAGAATACCGCCCTTCATCCACCCACTTCTAATGATGGGCATACATGCACCATTTATATATGCCGAAGCATGGGGGCATCTTCTCGCAAAGGTTATGCTGCGTACACATGGTCAGACTTTTCCACGGGCAAGCCTCCGTCGGAATTTCGACCATATGTACGCGGCATTAGGAGCAAAATCGCTCCTCCGCTCCTGCTGCCCCAATGCTTCGGCATATATGCTTTTTTTTTTAACTGTGGTGGTGAAATCACCTCCTACAGCACTGGAGTCGTAGGGATCAGGCCTGTCTCTGCGAACGCTGCAGTTATGTGTGTTGTGTTTTGCAAGTGACAGTGATCGATCGATACTGCACTTGGGTGGCCTGGGCTGGACGGAGGGGAAAAACGCAGGTGCTTGCAGGTATCTGGGCTGATCCCGCTAACACTGCGTTTTTGGGAACCCTAAACTGCTGGGGATGCTAGTATAGATCTGATCAGTTCAGATATTGAGCTGATCAGATACTATACCACTAAGGGAGGTGTATGCTTCACGCGTGGGTGTTAGCGCTACTGGCACTAACCTGACGCTGCCTGGGGTGTGACTCAGACCCTCTCTGACGCTAAAACCTAATTGATATCACCCGCCGGGCGATCAGGGGGTTAAACCTTTATTGGGTTATATACGGCGGGTGCCCTGACACTATAAAAAGCAAACTAACCAGCGTCACCCGTAACACTTATATGATGATCACTGGTGAAAGGGTTAACTAGGGGCAATTAGGGGGTTAAAACCTTTATTAGGTAATATATGGGGGTACCTGACGCTATATAAAAACCTGACGGCGAACCTAAAAAAAAATTACTGGCTACCTATCGGCATCACCGACACTAAGACAACGATCATAAAAACGATCGCTTAGCGACAGTGGTGATAGGGGGTGAAAGGGTTACCTGGGGGGCGATCAGGGGGTTAAACCTTTATTAGATAATATATGGGGGTACCTGACGCTATAAAAACCTGCCGCGAACCTAAAAAAATTTACTGGCTACCGATCAGCATCGCCGACGCTAAGACATCGATCAGAAAAATTATAGCTTAGTGACAGTGGTGATAGGGGGTGAAAGGGTTACCTGGGGGGCGATCAAGGGGGTTAAACCTTTATTAGGTAATATATGGGGGTACCCGACGCTATAAAAACCTGCGGCGAACCTAAAAAAAATTACTGGATACCGATCAGCATCACCGACGCTAAGACATCGATCAGAAAAATGATTGCATAGCGACGGCGGTGCTAGGGGGTGAAAGGGTTACCTGGGGGGTGATCAAGGGGGTTAAACCTTTATTAGGTAATATATGGGGGTACCCGACGCTATAAAAACCTGCGGCGAACCTAAAAAAAATTACTGGCTACCGATCAGCATCGCCGACGCTAAGACATCGATCAGAAAAATTATCGCTTAGTGACAGTGGTGATAGGGGGTGAAAGGGTTACCTGGGGGGCGATCAAGGGGGTTAAACCTTTATTAGGTAATATATGGGGGTACCCGACGCTATAAAAACCTGCGGCGAACCTAAAAAAAAATGATTGCTTAGCGACGGCGGTGCTAGGGGGTGAAAGGGTTATCTGGGGGGTGATCAGGGGGTTAAACCTTTATTAGGGGGGGTTAGGGGGCTACACTGGACCTAAAACTAAATGTAGTGACACTTTTACAGTCACAAATGTCACTGATTGCAGTGATCACTAAATAAATGGTCACTGCAATCAGTGACACTGTGACTGGGGGCTGGGGGTGATCTGGGGGGTGATCTGGGGGGGTCTGGGGGGGCCTGGGGGGGCGATTTACGTGCCTATGTGTCCTGGTGTCAGTGTAGTGTTGTGTGCACTAACCTGGCATCTTCTCCTGTATGGCGCTCGGTATATGTGAGCGCCGCAGGAGAGATGACATCACTTCCTCCTGCCTGGCAGGCAGGGGAAGCTCTCTCATTCGCCGGGAGCGATCGAGAGGGGGTGGCCGGAATCGAACGGCCGTCCCCTCATGCCGGATCGCTCCCGAAGGTAAAACGACCACCCACTGTAAAGAAGGGGGTCCGATCGGACCCCCCAACTATACAAAGGCAATCACGTATATGTACGTGATTCTGCCTGTCGGTGCCATTCTGCCGACGTATATTTACAGTGGGCGATCGTTAAGTGGTTAAAAGTGTTTTATATTTCGTTCCAGTTTTGTGAAGTTTTGTACTGTAATACAGTTTTGAGTAGAGAGCAAACAGGGGGTATCACCATTATTTTATCATCTAGATACAGAGAGAAGCCACATTGTTCTGCAGGTGGTAAACTGGCGTAAGTGTTCTGTGTGGTTTAGTCTGACAACGCAGTGTATGGGTGTATAGCGGAAAACGCTTGTGTATGCATGCACTGTGAGGGGTAGAGGCCTAATTCGGGGGTTGATCTGTGGTTGTTCTGTAGTTCCAAAAGTGTTGGGACAACAAGCCATAGAGTTGACGCCTCGGTTAGGGTTTCTAGTTGGAGGACTTGACCATATAGTGGTTGTAGTTCTGCAATTCACCGTATAAGAAGACACCGGGCGGTGATCTCCGAAAGGGTGCAACGGTTTAACCTGGACGCAGGTTTAAGACGAAAAGCCGATTTGAATTGCCATGGACACAAGGAGGTCTGTGCAAAGGGAAGGAATGGAGGCTTCCCACAGTCAGACGGTCACACAGTGCACGAAGCCTAGTTTTGGGGCAAAGGCCTTTGAACCCCAAAAAGATTAACATAGGTGGTCCAAGGATACTATTTTGGGTATCCCTCTGGAATGGATGTAGTTGAGCTGTGGCTTCAGAAATCTGTAATGATGAGTGTTGATGGAGGCGTAGTCTCATGCCCGTTTGTTTGAACTTTGTATGGCTGGTCCATGCAAGCTTCTCAAGCTGCTCTCATATTCCCATTGTATTTTTTCCTATTGCTGAAAGAGTGAAGGTAGAATTCTGGCTGTTTTTGTTTTTTTCATTTGTGGTTTTGGAAACTGGGAAGTATTTCCCCCACGTTTGTATCGGAATGTTTGTATGTAGTAACGTGAATATGTCCGAACTTACCGCGGTGATCCTCCGATGCGTCGCGGCTGTTGTATGTTTGTAGGAACGGGAAAAGTAAGGGTTACAGAGGGTTTTGTTTGAATCGGTTTTGAAAGAATGTCATTGACAATTTACCAATGTACAGGAATGTCATTATTATTTTCCATTCTTTGCAGGTTAAATATGAAGGATAGAGTAATGATTTTGCTTATAAGTATTTTTCAGGTCCAAGGAGTTTGTACACAGAGAACAGGTGTATGTAGACAGCTGTACATATGGATAAATATGAGTCTAAGGGAGGTAAAAGTATCATAGGCTATTTCATTGTTTCTTTTTTCCTGCACCACGCATTTCTTCCTTCAGTCTGTAATGAGGAAGAAAAGGGGGGAGAAGTGATAAATGTAAGAGTGACAGTTTTTTTTTTTTCAAACTAATAATAACCTCTGTAATTCTAACCAAGTTTGTGCCAAGACTGTCTTTCTTTGATAGAATTTGAATCGGCAAGCAGCAGTCTGGTGAAGTAAGTTCCCATCCCAGAGGCTAAGAACCTTTTGTCAGTGGTTCCAGGTATTGTAAGCCACGCACAGGTTATGCAGTGACCACAGTCCCGATGTCTGGGTTATTGTCATATGAGGGTTGTTTGGAGGTCAATCAAAGTCAGGGTCGTACTCTCCTCATTAGCTGTCACTTATATTCTCGGCTGATGGGGTGGGTGCGATCGTTGTGACATGAACTTCAAAATGTCCACCAAAAGCTTTTCACGAGTCCCTCCTGGACCCTGATTTAATAATCAGTTTACATTCTTTCCAACCAGGTGACTGGGTCGTTGTAAAGAAGCTTGAGGGATGAGACCACGCCAGCCACTGCAAGAAGCGGCTCAACCACACCAAAGAATGAGGAGTATCTTTGTTTATTTATATTTTTGTTGTTTAGTAAATTTTAGCAAGGTGTGAGGGGGTTAGCTCGGCAGCGGGTGTGTGTGATCCCCTGGATGGGCTCCCCACACAAAAACAGGCCCAGCAGACGGAGGTTGTGGTTTTCAAGATCAAAAAGGTGCGGTTTATTTCTCTATTTACAGTGACAAAAAACACAGCAAAGCAAAAAGAAACATAAACAAAATAAACCCTGGTCAGCTTGACCTCTGACTAAACATGCAGGTTTCCTAACTAACAACTGGGATCAGCCTGGTGCTGTCCTAGTCCCTAAGTCCCTGGTTTAGTAAATGTCCAAACAAATAGCCACACAGGCTTTGTCTCACCGCACAGGGGTTCACTCTCCCTAGACAGTCCACACAGGTCTGGTTCCAGGCATGAGCAAACACCTAATGAAGCTGGGAGTTTTTATAGAGGCCTTAAACGAGCTGACAAGCTTCAGCTGGTCTCCTCAACTCCCTGCCTGCACGACGCCCAGCACTCTCCCTAGAGGTATGAATCATCCATGAGCCCACTAGCCTCAGCTGGGCTTCATCAACTCTCTCCCTAGTTGTATAAGTCGGCATAAAGCCTGAATCTGGGAGAAATATACCTACCCCCCTGGATGCAACCAGGTGACTTTACCTTCCTGCTGTCACAAAGGGTAACGATGAAAAGCATCCCAAGTTATTATGTAAAGTGTATTTCCTGACTAGCTCAGAAAGCGAACAGGACCGATGGTCTGTTCTGAGTCTTCACCGAGTTTTAGTCCCCAGCGATGACAGCGGTACATGCCATTTATGATGTTATTATGGGTATGACAAACTAGTGAAGACTCCAGACAGACACTTGTCAATGGAATCTAACGATGCATTTTTAGAGGGTAAAATTGGTTTTAGTTTTAATGGCTCTGCCTCTTGTCGGTTTGGGTATCTAGGCAGCCCACAAGTGTGTTTGAACTTTAGTTTGGTGTTTATGCGGATCTGCAGCTTATAAAGGTAATTCCCCCAAAGCAAGAGGTTCATGCGTGATGGTGAAGCTGTCCCAACATTTTAGGTCGCGGCCGATCGCGAGGATCTGATGGCGCAGGAAATTAAGAATGGCAGGGACAGCTAGAAGGGATTTGTTCACCAACCCCTACCAGGTCTGGGCATGGGGTCCTGGATGTACAAGGTGGGGGGGGGGCTCGGGCTTGGGATACGATTGAACAATTCTCATCCGTTAAGGATAGGGTTCTTCATGTAATTGTTGAAGCCAGAGCTGTAGCTAAGTGAAGGTTGGGAGTCTATTTTAAGGGTCTGGGAATCTTTGGGGATCTAATTTTTATTTTACAGCGGATCGTGTTTAAAGGAAGTGGGAATATATATACTCATGTCGTTTTATTTCTATTCTTTCTATGTCGTGACGAGGTGCTCCTGTTGCCTGATTTGACGCGTGACCAGAGTTTCTGTCATGATCAGTGTCATTGCCTGGGTCACCTGCTGGTGGTGCTATTGCTTTCAGCACCAAAGAGTGCAGTTCTGGTGGCCACCAGCGGGTGTCTCCCATTTGTCTGGAGCCGAAATCATCTCCTGCAATCAGGTGTCACCTGAGACTGATTGCAGGAGGTGTGTATAAATACCCAGCAGACACTAAAGCATTTTGCTCTGGTATTGTCTTGGAACCCAGACCTGTATGCCTGAACCTGAACCTGAACCTGAACCTGAACCTTGTGACCTGAACCTTGTGACCTGTTATCTGTTACCTTGTATCCTGTGTTCCTGAACCCTGCATCCATCCCTGGACCCCTGCCTCTGTACCTTGTATCCTGTGTTCCTGAACCCTGCATCCATCCCTGGACCCCTGTCTTGTAGACTCATCCCTTCCTCCTGTTGTCCCTTCCGGCTCCCTGTTCAATCGGACTGATCTCTCGTGTATGACCCTGGCTTGATTACATTTACGCTTTAATCTCTAAACTGTATTCACGTTGGTGTAGGGAGTTGTTTTGTGTGTCACTGTGGTTGTTTGCTGGTTGCCTTTTATTGTTTTAGGAATTATCCTTTCAATAAACTCATATATATATTTACTTACCTTGTGCCTAGTTCCTTTAGTGCAGCCCACTGATCTGCGTACCCTGTGCTGGATGCCGTGTTAGGCACCCGTGACAGAATACCAGAGCCATTCAAGCAGATCGGCTGCACTTGGGAATTGGGTCTGGGCACTGCTATTGCTTTAAAAATGCAGCTTGACGATATTCTGTATTTTTCGCTACTAGCAACAGAGGACAGGGAGTTTTGTTCTCAAACATTAAGTGAACACACTAGAGAGCAGTTGTTGGAATGCATCCGCATAGCCCATGTTTTTGTGGATCTGGGCAGTTTTGTGTTTGAGGATGTGCAAGATCTGATCTGTATCTGTACAGAGTTGGCCCTGTCTGATGCCTCCAGTGGAGACGATGACTATACACCCCCTTTTAGTGCAGCTCAGGTAGAGTCATTGGTGTGGCTGTTGGAAGATGACTCAGTCTTTTTCCTTGAGCAGTACTCAACTTGTCCTACACAGGTGCTTGCAGCATGTATTGAGTCAGTGCAGTCTCTGGTCAGACAAGCAGTATGCAAACCTAACTTTGTGCAATCATTACTACAGGCCTGGTCAAGTTTATTGTACTCAGCCCCTGTCGGTTCCCTGCCACCCATTCCTGTGTCTAGACACCAGCCTGCTGGGATGTCTGCGTCTCCTTTACTCCCAACTACCACAGAGGCCAACCAATACACCCTTCTACCAATGAAGTACCAGTACCCTGTTTCCCCCTGCTGCACTTACCCTGCCTTTAACCCTCCTGCTTCGTCTCGGCTGCCTCCATCAGTTCCCCTAAGACCCCCTTCAAAATCCGCACCCTCTGCTTCACCATCCTTCCGCTCTTCGCCTCTACCAGCTGCATCCACCACCTACAGCCCTGTATACATATACAAATCTTCGGTGGCTAAACCAAAGAAAAAACGGAAGTTCTTTCCAACTCACACGATCCTGCCAGTAACCCAGCCTGTTTCCACACCAGCCGACCTGTTGCAGCCTGTCTCCGCACCAGCCGACCTGTTGCAGCCTGTCTCCGCACCAGCCGACCTGTTGCAGCCTGTCTCCGCACCAGCCGACCTGTTGCAGCCTGTCTCCGCACCAGCCGACCTGTTGCAGCCTGTCTCCACACCAGCCGACCTGTTGCAGCCTGTCTCCGCACCAGCCGACCTGTTGCAGCCTGTCTCCGCACCAGCCGACCTGTTGCAGCCTGTCTCCGCACCAGCCGACCTGTTGCAACCTGTCTCCGCACCAGCCGACCTGTTGCAGCCTGTCTCCGCACCAAGCGACCTGTTGCAGCCTGTCTCCGCACCAAGCGACCTGTTGCAGCCTGTCTCCGCACCAAGCGACCTGTTGCAGCCTGTTTCCAAACCAAGCGACCTGTTGCAGCCTGTTTCCAAACCAAGCGACCTGTTGCAGCCTGTTTCCAAACCAAGCGACCTGTTGCAGCCTGTTTCCAAACCAAGCGACCTGTTGCAGCCTGTTTTCAAACCAAGCGACCTGTTGCAGCCTGTTTCCAAACCAAGCGACCTGTTGCAGCCTGTTTCCACACCAGCTGATCCGCTCCAGCCTGCTTCTACACCAGCCGATCCGCTCCAGACTGCTTCTACACCAGCCGATCCGCTCAAGCCTGCTTCTACACCAGCCGATCCGCTCCAGCCTGCTTCCACACCAGCCGATTTGCTCCAGCCTGCTTCCACACCAGCCAATTCGCTCCAGCCTGTTTCCACACCAGCCGACTTGTTCCAGCCTGTTTTCACACCAGCCAACCTGTTCCAGCCTGTTTTCACACCAGCCAACCTGTTCCAGCCTGTTTCCACACCAGCCAACCTGTTCCAGCCTGTTCCAGCCTGTTTCCACACCAGCCAGCCTGTTCCAGCCTGTTTCCACACCAGCCAACCTGTTCCAGCCTGTTTCCACACCAGCCAACCTGTTCCAGCCTGTTTCCACACCAGCCAGCCTGTTTCCACACCAGCCAACCTGTTCCAGCCTGTTTCCACACCAGCCAACCTGTTCCAGCCTGTTTCCACACCAGCCAACCTGTTCCAACCTGTTTCCACACCAGCCAACCTGTTCCAGCCTGTTTCCACACCAGCCAACCTGTTCCAGCCTGTTTCCACACCAGCCAACCTGTTCCAGCCTGGATTTTCGGTGCCCGTCACCCAGCCTGACGTTCTGGTGCCCGTCTTTCAGCCCGCTGAACCAGTGCCTGCCATCTGGCTTACCAAACCAAGCGACCTGTTGCAGCCTGTTTCCAAACCAAGCGACCTGTTGCAGCCTGTTTCCAAACCAAGCGACCTGTTGCAGCCTGTTTCCAAACCAAGCGACCTCTTGCAGCCTGTTTCCAAACCAAGCGACCTGTTGCAGCCTGTTTCCAAACCAAGCGACCTGTTGCAGCCTGTTTCCAAACCAAGCGACCTGTTGCAGCCTATTTCCAAACCAAGCGACCTGTTGCAGCCTGTTTCCAAACCAAGCGACCTGTTGCAGCCTGTTTCCAAACCAAGCGACCTGTTCCAGCCTGTTTCCACACCAGCCGATCCGCTCCAGCCTGTTTCCACACCAGCCGATCTGCTCCAGCCTGCTTCTACACCAGCCGATCCGCTCCAGCCTGCTTCTACACCAGCCGATCCGCTCCAGCCTGCTTCCACACCAGCCGATTCGCTCCAGCCTGCTTCCACACCAGCCGATTCGCTCCAGCCTGTTTCCACACCAGCCGACTTGTTCCAGCCTGTTTTCACACCAGCCAACCTGTTCCAGCCTGTTTCCACACCAGCCAACCTGTTCCAGCCTGTTCCAGCCTGTTTCCACACCAGCCAGCCTGTTCCAGCCTGTTTCCACACCAGCCAACCTGTTCCAGCCTGTTTCCACACCAGCCAACCTGTTCCAGCCTGTTTCCACACCAGCCAGCCTGTTTCCACACCAGCCAACCTGTTCCAGCCTGTTTCCACACCAGCCAACCTGTTCCAGCCTGTTTCCACACCAGCCAACCTGTTCCAGCCTGTTTCCACACCAGCCAACCTGTTCCAGCCTGTTTCCACACCAGCCAACCTGTTCCAGCCTGTTTCCACACCAGCCAACCTGTTCCAGCCTGGATTTTCGGTGCCCGTCACCCAGCCTGACGTTCTGGTGCCCGTCTTTCAGCCCGCTGAACCAGTGCCTGCCATCTGGCTTGCTGAACCTCTGCCCGGTGGCCAGTTTGAAGTGCCTCTGCCCGGTGGCCAGCTTGAAGACCCAGCGCCATTTGCCCAGCCCGCTGACATGGTGCCTGCTAAACCAGCTCTCGATGCCCGGCTTGCCGCTGATTTTGCCCTGCTTGATTCCCAGCCTGACTGTGATGCCCTTGTGTTGTTCGCCTCCGTTAGGTTCATGCACATTGCCCTGCCTGTTTTCATTTCCAGATCCCAACTTCCAGACCCTGGTGGTGGGGTGCGTGTTCCATTGCCGGACTCAGGTGCCACGCCTCCCAGTAAGTTTAAGGACTCTGGCCGGAGGAGCACAAGTAGTCCGCAGACACAGGGGAGACTTTTTGGGACCTTTCCGCACCTGCCAGATCAAGGGCAGAATGGAGCGTCCGGAGGCCACTCCTTGGGAGGGGGAACTGTCATGATCAGTGTCATTGCCTGAGTCACCTGCTGGTGGTGCTATTGCTTTCAGCACCAAAGAGTGCAGTTCTGGTGGCCACCAGCGGGTGTCTCCCATTTGTCTGGAGCCGAAATCATCTCCTGCAATCAGGTGTCACCTGAGACTGATTGCAGGAGGTGTGTATAAATACCCAGCAGACACTAAAACATTTTGCTCTGGTATTGTCTTGGAACCCAGACCTGTATGCCTGAACCTGAACCTGAACCTGAACCTGAACCTGAACCTTGTGACCTGAACCTTGTGACCTGTTATCTGTTACCTTGTATCCTGCGTTCCTGAACCCTGCATCCATCCCTGGACCCCTGCCTCTGTACCTTGTATCCTGTGTTCCTGAACCCTGCATCCATCCCTGGACCCCTGTCTTGCAGACTCATCCCTTCCTCCTGTTGTCCCTTCCGGCTCCCTGTTCAATCGGACTGATCTCTCGTGTATGACCCTGGCTTGATTACATTTACGCTTTAATCTCTAAACTGTATTCACGTTGGTGTAGGGAGTTGTTTTGTGTGTCACTGTGGTTGTTTGCTGGTTGCCTTTTATTGTTTTAGGAATTATCCTTTCAATAAACTCATATATATATTTACTTACCTTGTGCCTAGTTCCTTTAGTGCAGCCCACTGATCTGCGTACCCTGTGCTGGATGCCGTGTTAGGCACCCGTGACAGTTTCCTTGATGAGACGCCCCGAAGCCGGACCCACATACAAGACACAGAGGATCACAGACGGATCGGCGATTACTACAGCTCACCATGTCGTGTCCTCCTTTATAAGTCATGCCCCTGAAGAGTAGAGTCTACATGTCAAGCCGTGTTTTCCTTTTTATGGACTAAGGACTGATTCATTTCCAGGTGTAAGAAGCAGATCAACTCTCGTCGATGGACACATGGGGTGCATATGACAAAAAAGGGAGGACTGTTGTGGAGATTCTTATGGAAATGTATTAATGTATGTTGTCAGATGTCCCCCCAGTGTCAGTTTTGCTGTAATGCGCTCATCTGAGCGTATTTGCACATACAGACGTTGGTGGAAGATCGGTGGCGGGAAAATCTTCCTATGGAAACAGCAATGTTTGCTGCATTTAGAGATGTTGTTTTGCGCCCCGTTGGGGGAACTGGCCGGCCCCTGGCGGGGGGCGTTAAATGACTCTGAGCGCACATATCTGTGTCCACAGGAACAGTAGCATAACTATAAAATAATTGTGGTCCATTTGAGGCATAATTGTTATGTAGTTCCCGTCATTGGTAGCAGTCTATGTCACCGCTAGTCAATTTGAATGAACATTGTATCTGTTTGGAAGGATATCCTTGTATGGTCATTCTCCTGTGGAAGGAACATCCTGTGATGTCCCCGCCCATGGGGGGAGGTGACTGGCTGCTGCAATCACCTCCTGTCTTGAGATCTTTTGAGTTTAATAAAAGCCTATGAGTAGGCTTTGGCTGGACAGTCTATGCTGGGATGGCCTGACGATAAGACCTATGTGTGAGCCTTGCTTCTTGGATGGATGATGGGATGAACGGTGAGTGGATTTTAGCAAACTTAAAGATAGCATTATTGCAAATAGATGAATCTAAAGTGTGTGCTTATAGAGCACAGGAAATATGGGCTGTGTGCTCTGCAAACAACCCATATTTCCACGACACTGGTAACAACCAAGAATTCCTTACCACTCACTTCCAGTTTTGGCTATAGGACCAGGAGTGAAGTAAACTCTCTCGAATAGGACACAGATGCCAAAAAAATAAAACAGACAGGGGTTATAACTCTCCCTTACTCTATCCAACAAGAAAAAAAGTTTTGCCTTTAGTTCTACTTTTTTTCAAAATAAGGAAGGTGTAAATATATATGGCTAGCACCACATCCCTCAATATAGTGAAAAATTACAACAAAAACAAAAACCTATAGAAACGTTATTGGTGCTTCAGATATCAAGAATGAATCAACAGCTATAACATTCCCTCTAAAAAGGTACTTTTTTTTGTATAATCATTTTATAAAAACAGATCAATCATTAAAAATGGCAAGTGCAAATCATATCACACACTCCATACAAAAGGATGAATATACAAATATATGTCTATTAAACTAAAAGTGAAAAACAAAGACTAAACGATCTCCAATGCTCATTTGTTATGTGTCTGTAGAATGAAAATTGAGTCCTGACATGTTTCACAAAAAAATCACTTCCTCAGGAGACATCAAGGTGCTTGAGGATAAACAGTACGTTACATAAATTAGTAAAAAAACATCATACAGACATAAGTAATCCAATGTGTGTTTATGACTTAAATATTTATAAATCATAATGTGCAAAGAAGTATAATCAGAGGGTGGAGCCTCTTAAAACAGAAGAGGAAAGCCTCAATGAATATAGCACAGAAGAAAAGAAATAAGGCAAGCAACAAAGGCCATAATAATCACCATTCAAGGTGACACAATTGCCATGATATAAAAAGAAATGATGGTATAATTTAACTACACAAGTGCATATTATAAAGATTGCCATAATAATATAAAGACACGCTCCCACCTAAATCAACTAAGCAAAATACTAAAAAGGAATTTATCCTAAGACAACCAGCAACAGGAGTATGTTTCCACATTTCCAGTACAGTAGTAAAGACCATACCATAGTTTCCCCTATACAGGTCCTTCTCAAAAAATTAGCATATTGTGATAAAGTTCATTATTTTCTGTAATGTACTGATAAACATTAGACTTTCATATATTTTAGATTTATTACACACAACTGAAGTAGTTCAAGCCTTTTCTTGTTTTAATATTGATGATTTTGGCATATAGCTCATGAAAACCCCAAAATCCTATCTCAAAAAATTAGCATATTTCATCCGACCAATAAAAGAAAAGTGTTTTTAATACAAAAAAAAGTCAACCTTCAAATAATTATGTTCAGTTATGCACTCAATACTTGGTCGGGAATCCTTTTGCAGAAATGACTGCTTCAATGCGGCGTGGCATGGAGGCAACCAGCCTGTGGCACTGCTGAGGTGTTATGGAGGCCCAGGATGCTTCGATAGCGGCCTTAAGCTCATCCAGAGTGTTGGGTCTTGCGTCTCTCAACTTTCTCTTCCCAATATCCCACAGATTCTCTATGGGGTTCAGGTCAGGAGAGTTGGCAGGCCAATTGAGCACAGTAATACCATGGTCAGTAAACCATTTACCAGTGGTTTTGGCACTGTGAGCAGGTGCCAGGTCGTGCTGAAAAATGAAATCTTCATCTCCATAAAGCTTTTCAGCAGATGGAAGCATGAAGTGCTCCAAAATCTCCTGATAGCTAGCTGCATTGACCCTGCCCTTGATAAAACACAGTGGACCAACACCAGCAGCTGACATGGCACCCCAGACCATCACTGACTGTGGGTACTTGACACTGGACTTCAGGCATTTTGGCATTTCCCTCTCCCCAGTCTTCCTCCAGACTCTGGCACCTTGATTTCCGAATGACATGCAAAATTTGCTTTCATCCGAAAAAAGTACTTTGGACCACTGAGCAACAGTCCAGTGCTGCTTCTCTGTAGCCCAGGTCAGGCGCTTCTGCCGCTGTTTCTGGTTCAAAAGTGGCTTGACCTGGGGAATGCGGCACCTGTAGCCCATTTCCTGCACACGCCTGTTCACGGTGGCTCTGGATGTTTCTACTCCAGACTCAGTCCACTGCTTCCGCAGGTCCTCCAAGGTCTGGAATCGGTCCTTCTCCACAATCTTCTTCAGGGTCCGGTCACCTCTTCTCGTTGTGCAGCGTTTTCTGCCACACTTTTTCCTTCCCACAGACTTCCCACTGAGGTGCCTTGATACAGCACTCTGGGAACAGCCTATTCGTTCAGAAATTTCTTTCTGTGTCTTACCCTCTTGCTTGAGGGTGTCAATGATGGCCTTCTGGACAGCAGTCAGGTCGGCAGTCTTACCCATGATTGCGGTTTTGAGTAATGAACCAGGCTGGGAGTTTTTAAAAGCCTCAGGAATCTTTTGCAGGTGTTTAGAGTTAATTAGTTGATTCAGATGATTAGGTTAATAGCTCGTTTAGAGAACCTTTTCATGATATGCTAATTTTTTGAGATAGGAATTTTGGGTTGTCATGAGCTGTATGCCAAAATCATCAATATTAAAACAAGAAAAGGCTTGAACTACTTCAGTTGTGTGTAATGAATCTAAAATATATGAAAGTCTAATGTTTATTAGTACATTACAGAAAATAATGAACTTTATCACAATATGCTAATTTTTTGAGAAGGACCTGTATTTATGTATACAAAAAGATAGCACCCAGACCTGACTCCACCCTCACACCCACTGCTGAAAATAATTCAGTACAAGAGAAACGTTGGCAACAGAAACTAAGCACAACAGAAACATGCCTTCTACATCAAATATTAAATCTTTCAGTTTTTGAAAAGTGGACTTTGCTCTGTAAAATAACATTAGTACCATAAAGCCCTGTACACACGATCGGATTTCCTATGGTTTTTTAACCGATGGATTTTTCCATCGGAAAACCGATGAAGCTGACTTTCATCAGTCTTGCCTACACACCATCAGTCAAAAAACCGACCGTTTCAAATGCGGTGACGTAAAACACTCCGATGAGCCGAGAAAACTGAAGTTCAATGCTTCTGAGCATGCGTCGACTTGATTCTGAGCTTACGTGGGTTTTTTATCTGATGGAGTTCCCCCCAGACGATAGTAATTTGCTATCGTTTTTTTAACCATCGGATAAATTTAAAACATGTTCTATTTTTAAACACTGATGGAAAAAAGACCGATGGGGCCCATACACGATCGGTTTGTCCAATGAAAAAAGTCCATCGGACTGTTTTAGTCGGTAAAACCTATCGTGTGTACAGGGCTTAAGACTATAAGGTTAATGCAGCATTATTTGTTAAAAATTAAATCAATAAAATATATTTGCACCTTTCTATATGAGCACATTTTTTTTTTTTGTAATTCTTTCAAGTAATGAAGAACAGACTCTCTTGAAAATATAAAAAAAGATTGAAGGTGATGTGGTTTTTGCAAAGTCAAACCCTTTTACTAAATGCTAAACAAGAAACAGACTTCAAACTTCTTGGCAATTATCCAGAATAAAAATACTTGGCTTTCATTGAGTAGACAATCCTCCAGGTCTGATCAAGGATCAGCCACGAAGACTTTCTTTAATCTATGTAATTTCTTTTAATAATGCTGGCAAGAACAGGCCAGCAAAATCTACTTAAATGGTAATGAAAAAATACAATTAGGTAAAAATGTGGATGTAGGACTGAGTCATCTAGTATAAAAATTATACATGTGTAAATGTAAGCAAACTTTAACCTTTTAAGTTTGGGATAATATGAAAGGATACTGAGTCATTTTGTGTTCTTTTTAGGTTATGCTCCATTAAAGAAAACAGCCAATCTGAATATTAAAAAAATAAAAGTAAAGAAGAAACCTAAGGGAAATTAAGAAATTCACCATTAAAAAAAGAAAAAAAAAGGTATCTGACAACATTTTTGGGAAGGAAGAAAGGATACCATATTATGAATAATGCTTTTCAAGCATCTGCACTAGCCCTTATCACCCCAAACCCACCATTAACTGGTAATAAACATATTTTTTTTCAATCAGATTATTTTTTTTCTTTTTATATGCAAACAACATTAATACAATACGGACAAATTATACAAACAAAATCACATTAAACAAAACACAATAAACATTAAAAGCCATTCCTTGTAAGGGAAATCGGCAGTGAAGCCTTGTGGCTTCACAGCTGGTTCGCTACTGCGCATGTGCGAAGTGCGTTGCGCTTTGTGAATGGCCCAGCAGTGGGGGAAGGAGGAGGGGGCCAAACTTCTGGTGGCTTCGCCGCAGTGAAGTCACCAGGAAGTGAGAGCAGGTACCTGTCAAAAACAGGTACCTGCTCCCCCCTCCCCCAGAAAGGCACCAAATGTGGCAGCGGAGAGGGAGAAAGCAAACAAGCAGAGCTTGCTCTTTTGGGTGGAGCTCCACTTAAAATTGCCAGCAAAATGACAGCTCCTGGCCACTTTGTTCTGCTTGTAAACAAAGTGGCTGGGGATTCAATTAATCTATACCAGACTTTTATCTTAAATGAGGGTCTGATATAGATGTGGGATCCCCAGACACAAAACTAAATGGCATGGGGTTCCCCTTAATAATACCAGGCTTTTCAAGTCACATTCCCATGGGGTGGGACGCATTTCGGAGTGTCTGATAGGCTCCTTCTTCATGCCAATAACAGAGGGCCAGTGTACGTAGCTAGATATAGAGACTAGGGGCGTGGTTGGGGGTGAGAGAATTGGTGGGGCACTGACATCAGAGGCCATAGCCCAGGAGGAAGGGAATACAAACATAGTGCAATACAAGCAGTACAGTGGGAGATGTGGAGAACTAAATGCTGCACGATGGAGGGTGATACGAGGGGGGTAATAAAAATACATTAAAATTTGTAAAAACTTGTGTGGTAAAGACAAAAAATTTATAAAAGTCATGAAAAGCAAAAAACTAAATGACACACACAGCAGAGGCAGAAATCTGAGAATTGAGAGAGATCAGTGGGACTACAAGTCCCAGTATACATAAAATCATATTGGAAGTACATGTGGCATTAAAAAAAAAACACAAAAGGGTATATGTATGGATATAAAGCGATAAAATGCACACCAAAAATATGTAAACCTAGGTAACAAGCGGGCTCACATTTTGCCGGTTAAAGGTGACAAAAGTAGCTCGATTTTTATGCGGGGCCAATGAATGTTTGGATATTTTTTAGGCATCTGAACGTATACAGGTCTGTACTTATAAGAACTAAAATATCAGATGTGGTTAACATGTAAGTTAGAATCCCCATAAAGGGGCTTGTATGAGTATGGCAACTATAGCAACATATTAACATCTAACTCCTCATTTAACCCACCGGGAGATAGAACATTCAAAGAATAAATCCAATAGGTCTCCCTAAGGCCCAACTTCTGAAAGCGTTCAGCCAGGGGGAGATCCCTGGATATAGCCTGAATAACCCATACCTTCAAGCCTACATGGACCTGGCATGATGTTTCAAAAATATCTGGGCACACTGTGTATGTCTCTGCCCTCACTAATAAAACAGTGATGCTCGAGGAAGCGTTTGCGCAGTGTTCTTATGGTCTGACCTACATAGAAGAGGCCACATGGACATGTAAGGCATTAGACTACATAGTCGGATGAGCACTTTTGAAATTCCTTAACCACTTCAGCCCCGGAAGGATTTACCCCCTTAATGACCAGGCCATGTTTTGCGATATGGAACTGCGTAATTTTAACTGACAATTGTGCAGTTGTGCAACGTTGTACTCAAGCAAAATCTATGTCATTTTTTTCCCCACAAATAGAGCTTTCTTTTGGTGGTATTTTATCACCTCTGCGGTTTTTATTTTTAGCACTATAAACAAAATTAAATAGACAATTTAGAAAAAAAAAGCAATATTTTTTACTTTTTGCTATAATAAATATTCCCCGAATTTTTTTTGAAAACAAATTTCTTTATCAGTTTTGGCCAAAATGTATTCTTCTACATATTTTTGGTAAAAATAAATTGCAATAAGCGTATATTGATCGGTTTGTGCAAAAGGTATAGCGTCTACAAAATAGGGGATAGATTTATGACATGTTTATTAATTTATGTTTTACTAGTAATGGCGGCAATCTGAGATTTTTAGCGGGACTGCGACATTGTGGCGGACAGATCGGACACTTTTGACACTTTTTTAGGACCACTGACATTTATACAGCGATCAGTGCCATAAATAACCAATGATTACTGGGTAAATGTCACTGGCAGGGAAAGGGTTAAGACTAGGGGGCGATCAAGGGGTTAAGTGTGCCCTGGGAAGGTGTTTCTAACTGTATGGGGGATGGGCTGCCTAGAAGAAGAGAGAGAATGCTGATCCTAGTCACTAGGAGCAGCAGATCTCTCTCTCTCCAACCCTGACAGGACGGGGATCTGTCTGTTTACACTGGCAGTTCCCTGTCCTGGCTCTCTGTGGAGCAATTGCGGGTGGCCAGTGGTCTGCTATAGAGATTTAAATAGTCGACGTACAATGACGGCGATTTGCGCAGCTGTGCCAACCTGCCACACAGTACAACTGCGGCGGCTGATCAGCAAGTAGTTATTAGGGTAAGTTTCACATTCCTTTTGTCCGTGCTGAACAAACTGACAACAAGTCTTGCAGAGGGGCTTACGACATTGAAACCATTGATACCAGTTATGGCCAGAAAAGTGGGGAGAAAACAACCAGGGGGTGGAAGCTTACTTTTTAATTTACAAGGTGCCAGTTTACATTTATTGCTGGGAGCTTTTTTGTACACAAACTTGGGTTTGTCCGACAGAACTGGAAGGAGGCGCTGGTCATGTTTTAGTAGGGACCAATGCAGCATTCAGTTCTCCGCATCTCCCACTTGCATTGCACTGTTTGTATTCCCTTCCTCCTGAGCTATCGCCTCTGATGTCAGTGCCCCCACCCATTCTCCCCCCCCTGAGCACACCCCTAGTCTCTATATCTAGGTACGTACACTGGCCCTCTGCTATTGACATGAAGAAGGAGCCTATCAGATGCTCCGAAAAGCGTTCTGCCCCTTTGACGTCTATGACGCTCTACGATAGTTCCGGGCACACTTCCGCTGACGTCACACCCGGGTCCATCGTTCAATTCTGGTTCTCCACAGCGAGGCTGTTCCTTCCTGGTTCCTCTCCCTGTTGTCTCCCTCTGCTGGACGGTTGGACATTTGACATCCTTCTGCAGATGGGACCATCTCTGGGACTATTACCGCAGGAAACAACGATGAGCTCTTTTATCCTTTTAAGCTATACTTTTTTTAATCATTTGGCTATTAAAGTATTGATGTTACTGCACTTAGAGGCGCTTTCTGTTTGTTTCTTTCCTCAGAGTTTTTGCTTCTCTCTTGGAGTGCTGCCCAAGTGCTATGTTTTAGACATCTGTATGCCTGACCTACACACACCTCCATTGTGGACATCTTCTATGACCATATGCTTTTATCCCTTAATTTCCTCACTCTCTGTGCCAAGCAAAGCAGCATGTGAAAAGAACATCTACATTGTGCTGTCAGAGAAAAAAAAAAGGTAGCGTATGCACTGTATTTTTTATTGTAAACCTGTTCCAAGGTAGGAGCTAATAAAATCATGTACGATACACTAAGGGGTCTATTTATAAAAACTTTGCTTTGTGAATGTCTCAACATTTGTGCAAGGTAAAGAATACTCTTAAGCCGTGTACACACAATAGGTTTTACCGATGAAAACAGTCTGATGGACTGTTTTCATCAGACAAACCGAACGTGTATGGGCCCCATCCGTCTTTTTTCCATCAGTGTTTTAAAACATGTTCTATTTTTAATTTATCTGATGGTTAAAAAACCGATAGCAAATTACTATCGTCTGTGGGGAACTCCATCGGATAAAAAACCCATGCATGCTCAGAATCAAGTCGACGCATGCTCAGAAACATTGAACTTCATTTTTCTCGGCTCATCTGAGTGTTTTACGTCACTGCGTCGGTTTTTTGACTGATGGTGTGTAGGCAAGACTGATGGAAGTCAGCTTCATCGGTTTTCCGATGGAAAAATCCATCGGTTTAAAAACCATAGGAAATCCGATCGTGTGTACAGGGCTTTAATGTTTGCAATATGCATATATTAGTTTCCTTGTTGCCTTTCTCTGGGTGAATATAACATTCCGTAACATTTGATCATAAGTAGGGTTGAGCGGACCCGAACTGTAAAGTTCGGGTCCGTACCTTTTGGGTTTTGGGGTCCCGGACCCGAACCCGAACAATTCACTGTATGTTTGGGTTCGGGTCCGGTGTTCGGCAATATGCATGTAAAGTCGCGCATGTTTCCCGTGCTTAGAACTGTCCCTGCACAATGTGTCATTTCTGAAGGAAAAAAAGTCATTTAAAACTCACTCGCGGCTATTAATGAATTGTCGGCTCCCGGCAATACATAGAAAAGTCATTGATTAAAAAAAAAGAAAAAGCGTGGGGGTTCTCCCAAATTCAATTACCAGGCCCTTCAGGTCTGGAATGGATATTAAGGGGAACCCTGCCGCAAATTAAAAAAAAAAGATGCGTGCGGTTCCCCCCAAATATCCATACTAGGCCCTTCAGATCTGGTATGGATTTTAAGGGGAACTCCACCCCAAATTTAAAAAAAAAATGGCGTGGAGTACCCCCAAAAATCCATACCAGACCCTTATCCGAGCACGCAACCTGGCAGGCCGCAGGAAAAGAGGGGGGGACAAGAGAGCGCCCCCCCTCCTGAACCATCTCAGGCCACATGCCCTCAACATGGGGAGGATGTCCCCATGTTGATGGGGACAAGGGCCTCATCCCCACAACCCTTGCACGGTGGTTGTGGGGGTCTGCGGGCGGGGGGCTTATTGGAATCTGGAAGACCCCTTTAACAAAGGGGACCCCCAGAACCTGGCCCCCCCTATGTGAAATGGTAATGGGGTACATTGTACCCCTACCATTTCACAAAGAAAGTGTCAAAAATAGTAAAAATGACAATAGCCGGTTTTTGAAACTTCCTTTATTAATGTCTTCTCTTTTCTTCCATCTTCTTCCATTTTCTTCTTCCAGCTTCTTCTTCCATCTTCTTCTTCCTTCTTCTTCTTCCATCTTCTTCTTTTCTCCATTCGGGTTTCTTCCTCTTCATCTTCATCTTCATCTTCTCCTTCCTTCTTCCTTCGGTGTTTTCGTCCGCATCTTGCTCCGGCTTCTTCTTCCCTTCTCCTTTCTTCGGCCGCTCCGTTTGAATTGGAGGTTCCCACTGTGTGACGCTTCAGTTCTTCAGTTCTCCTCTTGGTCCGCTGTCACCCGGTGACCCCGCCCCCTCTGACGCACATGGATTTCACGGGGACTTTCCCCGTGGTGTCAGAGGGGGCGGGGCCACCGGGTGCCAGCGGACCCAGAGGAGAACCTGAAGAACTGAAGCGTCACACAGCAGGAACCTCCAATTCAAACGGAGCGGCCGAAGAAAGAAGGGAAGAAGAAGCCGGAGCAAGATGCAGACGAGAAGAAGAAGATGGAAGAAAGGAGAAGACATTAATAAAGGAATTTTCAAAAACCGGCTATTGTAATTTTTAACATTTGTTACACTTTCTTTGTGAAACGGTAGGGGTACAATGTACCCCATTACCAATTCACATGGGGGGGGACCGGGATCTGGGGGTCCCCTTTGTTAAAGGGGTCTTCCAGATTCTGATAAGCCCCCCACCCGCAGACCCCCACAACCACCGGCAAGGGTTGTGGGGATGAGGCCCTTGTCCCCATCAACATGGGGACATCCTCCCCATGTTGAGGGCATGTGGCCTGGTACGGTTCAGGAGGGAGGGGGGCCGCTCTCTCATCCCCCCCTCTTTTCTTGCAGCCTGCCAGGTTGCATGCTCAGATAAAGGGTCTTGTCTGGATTTTTGGGGGTACTCCACGCCATTTTTTTAAAAAAATTGAGGTGGAGTTCCCCTTAAAATCCATACCAGATCTGAAGGGCCTGGTATGGATATTTGGGGGAACCGCACACATTTTTTTTAAAATTTGCGGCAGAGTTCCCCTTAATATTCATTCCAGACCTGAAGGGCCTGGTAATTGAACTTGGGGGGACCCCCACGCTTTTTTTTTTTATCAATGACTTTTCTATGAGTGCTTAGAACTGTCCCTGCACAAAGTGTCATTTCAGAAGGAAAAAAGTCATTTAAAACTCACTCGTGGCTATTAATGAATTGTCGGCTCCCGGCAATACATAGAAAAGTCATTGATGAAAAACAAACAAAAGCGTGGGGGTCCCCCCAAATTCAATTACCAGGCCCTTCAGGTCTGAAATGGATATTAAGGGGAACCCTGCCGCAAATTAAAAAAAAATGCGGTTGCCCCAAATATCCATACCAGGCCCTTTAGATCTGGTATGGATTTTAAGGGGAACTCCACCCCCATTTTTTTTAAAAAAAGGCGTGGATTACCCCCAAAAATCCATACCAGACCCTTATCCGAGCACGCAACCTGGCAGGCCGCAGGAAAAGAGGGGGGGGGGGGCGAGAGAGTGCCCCCCTCCTGAACCGTACCAGGCCACATGCCCTCAACATGGGGAGGATGTCCCCATGTTGATGGGGACAAGCGCTTCATCCCCACAAGCCTTGCCCGGTGGTTGTGGGGGTCTGCGGGCGGGGGGCTTATCGGAATCTGGAAGACCCCTTTAACAAAGGGGATCCCTAGATCCCGCCCCCCCTATGTGAATTGGTAATGGGGTACCTATGTGAATTGGTAATGGGGTACCTATGTGAATTGGTAATGGGGTGGTAATTGTACCCCTACCATTTCACAAAGAAAGTGTAACAAATGTAAAAAATGACAATAGCCGGTTTTTGAAAATTCCTTTATTAAAGTGGTGTTCCGGCCGAAATTACACTTTTTAAATAAAAATACCCCTAGAATACACAATTTTAATGTATTCTAGTAAAGTTACTCTGTAAACTAAGGTCTGTTTTGTTAGGTTATTACAGCATTTAGATGTGTATAAACTAGAAATAGGCCGTGGCCATTTTAAGTGTGGGCATCTGAAGCCAGACTGCATATGTCTTCCTGGATATCACAAGCAGTGTAATCGGTTTCACTTTCATGTTATATTTGCTCTCCAGTTTCATAGCAAGTTGCCGCCCCCTATTTATGTAAACATCTCCTCTCCTCCTCCCCTCCAGTATGTACAAGCAATAATATTCTAGAAATACAGAAATCTGTTGCTAAGGGTAAGAGCTTTAAAAAATTCCTAATTGTAAACAAAATCATTTGTTTCTGTGCAGATATATCTACATTATATATTGTGAGGGGGTTAGCTCGGCAGCGGGTGTGTGTGACCCCCGGGATGGGCTCCCCACACAAAACAGGCCCAGCAAACGGAGGTTGTGGTTTTCAAAATCAAAAAAAGGTGCGGTTTATTTTCTATTTACAGTGACAAAACACAGCAAAGCAAAAGAAACATAACCAAAATAAATCCTGGTCAAGTTGACCTCTGACTAAACATACAGGTTTCCTAACTAACAACTGGGATCAGCCTAGTGCTGTCCTAGTCCCTAAGTCCCTGGTTTTAAATGTCCAAGCAAATAGCCACACAGGCTTTTTCTCACCGCACAGGGGTTCACTCTCCCTAGACAGTCCACACAGGTCTGGTTCCAGGCATGAGCTAACATCTAATGAAGCTGGGAGTTCTTATAGAGGCCTAAATGAGCTGACAAGCTTCAGCTGGCCTCATCAACTCCCTGTCTGTACGACGCCCAGCCCTCTCCCTAGAGGTATGAGTCATCCATGAGCCCACTAGCCTTATACAACTCTCCACCTAGTTGTATAAGTCGGCGTAAAGCCTGAATCTGGGCGAAATATATCTACCCCCCTGGATGCAACCAGGCGACTTTACCTTCCTGCTGTCACATACCCCCCCCTCTTGTTTTAACCTCGGGGTTGGAACACCAGCAATCAGGCATTCATGTACTCGAGACAAAGCATCCACATTCCCCATTTGAACGCCAGGGCGATGCTTTACTGTGAAGTTGAATTCCTGGAGGGCCAGGAACCACCTATTCACTCTTCTATTTGTTTCCTTGTTTTGAGCCATCCACTTTAACGGAGCGTGATCCGTAACCATGTCAAAGTGCCTACCTAGCAGGTAGTACCGAAGGGAATCTAGAGCCCACTTCACCGCTAAACACTCCTTTTCAACGGTGGCGTAATTTACCTCATGGGACTTCAACTTCCTGCTGAGGTAAATGACTGGGTGCTCTTCCCCGTTCCAGACCTGGGACAATACTGCTCCTAACCCCACATCTCACGCATCACTTTGTACGACAAAGTCTTTAGAGAAGTCGGGTGAGTACAACACTGGCTGGCTACATAAGGCTTGTTTCAAGAATTGGAATGCTGCCTCAGCCTCGGGGGTCCATTTAATCATGACCGACCCTTTCCCCTTCGTCAGGTTGGTTAGGGGCACAGCCTTAGAAGCAAAGTGGGGAATGAATCGCCGATAATACCCAGCGATTCCCAGAAAGGCTCGTACCTGCTTCTTGCTGTTGGGACGTGGCCAACTCTGGATTGCCTCGACTTTGTTGAGTTGGGGTTTTATTACTCCCCTCCCAATGGTGTACCCAAGATATTTGGCCTCCTCCTGCCCAATGGTACACTTCTTGGGGTTAGCCGTAAACCCCGCTTCCCGAACAGAGTCCAGGACTGCTTGCACTTTTGGCAGATGTGAGGCCCAATCTGTGCTATGGACAATTACGTCATCCAGGTAAGCCGCAGCATACTTCCGATGGGGCCTCAGCATCTGGTCCATTTTCCGCTGGAATGTGGCCGGCGCATTCTGTAACCCGAACGGCATTCTTTTATATTGGAACGCCCCGTCTGGGGTTACAAATGCGGTTTTCTCTTTGGCCGACTTGGCCAGGGGGATTTGCCAATACCCTTTTGTGAGGTCAAGAGTCGTCATGTATCGGGCTGTTCCCAGCCGGTCGATCAACTCATCTATACGTGGCATGGGGTAGGTGTCAAATTTTGTAACTTTGTTCAACTGACGAAAATCGTTACAAAATCGCCAGCTCCCATCCGGTTTAGGCACCAACACGATGGGACTAGACCAATCACTTTGGGACTCCTCTATCACCCCTAAGTTCAGCATTTTCTGTACTTCCTCCCGTATTGCCTCCCGTCGAGCCTCTGGGATCCGATAGGGTTTTAACTTCACCCTTTCACCGGGCGGGGTAATGATGTCATGCTCTACCCCAGATGTTTGTCCCGGCAGCTCAGAGAATACCTCCTTGTTGCGAAGCACAAACTCCTTAACCTCCTGTTGTTGGGGTTGTGACAAGGTGGCTGCTATTCCAACCTCAGGAATCACGCAACCAGTTTGAGCTGGTGACCAAGTGTCTGCGACTAGGGACTCTCTATCCCTCCAGGCTTTCAACAGATTAACGTGATAGATCTGTTCGGGCTTTCGCCTTCCTGGTTGTCTGACCTTGTAATTCACTTCGCTCACTTTTTCCATTATCTCGTAGGGGCCTTGCCATTTGGCAAGGAATTTACTTTCAACCGTAGGGACAAGTACCAATATCCTATCCCCCGGGGAAAAGGTACGGGACTTGGCTCCACGGTTGTACACTCTCTGCTGTGCCAACTGCGCTTGGGCCAAATGTTCCTTCACGATGGGCATTACCTGTGCAATTCGATCTTGCATCAGGGCGACATGCTCAATCACACTCCTGTGGGGAGAACTCTCACTTTCCCAAGTTTCCTTGGCAATATCCAACAGCCCTCTTGGGTGTCTCCCATACAGTAACTCAAAGGGGGAGAATCCCGTAGAGGATTGGGGCACCTCCCTAATAGCAAACATCAAATAAGGAAGTAAACAGTCCCAATCCTTTCCATCTCTATCCACCACTTTCTTCAACATTTGTTTTAGGGTTTTGTTGAATCTTTCAACCAGCCCATCGGTTTGGGGGTGATACACAGACGTACGCAATTGCGTCACTTTGAACAATTTACACAGCTCTTTCATAACCCGGGACATAAAGGGTGTACCTTGGTCCGTAAGCAGTTCTTTACAAATACCCACCCGGCTAAAAACAAGAGATAGCTCTTTGGCTATGGTTTTGGCCGAGGTATTTCGGAGAGGGATCGCTTCTGGATAACGGGTGGCATAGTCCATTATAACTAATATGTACTGGTGCCCCCTAGCGGACTTGATTATAGGACCTACCAAATCCATGGCGATCCTCTCAAACGGGACCTCAATGATGGGTAGAGGGACCAGCGGGCTACGGAAATGTGGCATCGGGGCCAACCTCTGACACACAGGGCAGGAGGAACAATAATTTTCTACGTCCTTCATCACCCCCGGCCAATAGAATCTCTGTAATACCCTCTCTCGGGTTTTCTCTGTCCCCAGATGACCTCCAAGAATGTGCCCATGGGCCAACTCCAACACCAACTTCCTGTAAGGTTTGGGCACCACAAGCTGCTCAACGGTTTCTTCTGCCCTTTTTGCCACCCGATACAGTAGGTCCTTCTCTACGCTGAAGTATGGGTAAGTGCAGGTATTATCTGGGTTCACTAACTCGCCATCTATTTTCACTACGTTTTCCCGTGCCTTTATTAGGGCGGGGTCTTTCAACTGTTCTGTGGCAAAGTTTTCCCTGTGAACCTCAAGATCAGAAAACTCCACAGACGGTAGGTTTTCGTCTGAGGAGGTGGGCTCCTCTCCAGTTTCTTGAGTCTCCCCTGCCAATACTGATAAGGGAAATTCCGGAGAGTCCTCACCACTCTCAGGGGAGTTCTGGCTATCACATTCCTGGTACATAGGGGCACCAGTGAGGGGCTCAGGATCATCCCACAGTTCCCAGAACTTCGGAAAATCCCTTCCCACAATGGCGTCATGCGGTAACTGAGATACTAAGCCCACTGGATGAGAGAGGGTACCTTTGGGGGTCTCGAAACACACTGTAGTCACTGGATACTCTCGGGTGTCCCCATGCACACAAATAACAGCTACCTTGCTATTCCCAGAGACCTCTGTTTTAACTAACTCAGCCTTTATCAGGGTCACAAGGCTACCTGAATCCAGCAATACCACAACATTTCTACCATTAACACACATTTTGCATAAATGTTTCTCAGTTCCTCGAATGGCAGTGCATGCGACTGTCGCACACAGCGACTGACGTCTGCCCGTCAGAAAGTCACACTGCATGGGTTCCTCCACAACCGGGCAATTGGCTGCAATATGTCCCGCTTGCCGGCAGCGGTAGCAAACGATCCTTCTTGCCGCCTCTTGAGCCGCTGATTTCCCAGGCTGTTCTCGCCAAACTTGGGGTAGAGCTCCCACCCTCTCACTCTCTCCACCCTCACCCCTTGGAATCCTCTTATCCGCCCCTGGGGATGGTCTGGTCTTAGGGTGGAAAGTCCGAGTGTCTCTGGAAGAGGCCGTCAGGTTCTCTGTAGCCAAGTATTTCTCCACACGATCCACAAGACCATCGGCCGTCTCTGGGTCTCCATGGCTTACCCACTTTTGGATGGCAGTAGGAAGAGCTCTCAAAAACCGATCCATTACAACACGTTCCACAATCTTTGGTGCGGACAAAGTCTCTGGCTGTAGCCACTTTCTGCTCAGGTGAATGAGATCATACATTTGAGACCTGGGGGGTTTTCCAAGCTGGAAAGTCCAGTTATGCACACGCTGAGCCCGGACAGCCTGGGTGACACCCAGCCTTGCCAATATTTCAGCTTTTAGCATCACATAGTCTTTTGCTTGGTTAGGCTCTAGGTCATAGTAAGCTTTCTGCGATTCACCAGTTAACAGAGGAGCCACCAGTCCAGCCCACTGCTCCTCAGGCCACTTTTCTCTTTCAGCGGTCCTTTCAAATGTGGTCAAAAATACCTCTGGATCATCCTCTCCAGTCATTTTTGTCAATAAACGTCTCACCCCAAAGGACGCGGTATTAGTGGGACGGCTTTCCTCACTGGTCTGCGGACGTTGCTGCATTACTGCTTCCATCTGTTGTTGTAGTCTCTGCTCTTGCTTCTGCAACAGGTCTATGAAGCGGGCCTCAGATTGCTGCTGGGCTCGTTGCTGAGCCTCCAGACTCTGTTGCAAAGTTGCGTTTGTCTGCTGCTGGGCTGCAAGGCTCCTTTGCAAACCTGCATTTGTCTGCTGTTGATTGGCATTTGCTAGAGCCAGCTGCTTCAGTATCTCCTCCATGCTGGCTTAAAAAAAAACTGCCACTGGTTCTCCACCAACTGTGAGGGGGTTAGCTCGGCAGCGGGTGTGTGTGACCCCCGGGATGGGCTCCCCACACAAAACAGGCCCAGCAAACGGAGGTTGTGGTTTTCAAAATCAAAAAAAGGTGCGGTTTATTTTCTATTTACAGTGACAAAACACAGCAAAGCAAAAGAAACATAACCAAAATAAATCCTGGTCAAGTTGACCTCTGACTAAACATACAGGTTTCCTAACTAACAACTGGGATCAGCCTAGTGCTGTCCTAGTCCCTAAGTCCCTGGTTTTAAATGTCCAAGCAAATAGCCACACAGGCTTTTTCTCACCGCACAGGGGTTCACTCTCCCTAGACAGTCCACACAGGTCTGGTTCCAGGCATGAGCTAACATCTAATGAAGCTGGGAGTTCTTATAGAGGCCTAAATGAGCTGACAAGCTTCAGCTGGCCTCATCAACTCCCTGTCTGTACGACGCCCAGCCCTCTCCCTAGAGGTATGAGTCATCCATGAGCCCACTAGCCTTATACAACTCTCCACCTAGTTGTATAAGTCGGCGTAAAGCCTGAATCTGGGCGAAATATATCTACCCCCCTGGATGCAACCAGGTGACTTTACCTTCCTGCTGTCACAATATATATAATCTTATTATGTAGATATATCTGCACAGAAACAAATGATTTAGTTTACAATTAGGACATTTTTAAAGCTCTTACCCTTAGCAACAGATTTCTGTATTTGAAGGTGAGGGGTGAGGGACGAGAAGGCCGAAGGTGAGGGATGAGGGGTATGTGTGTGTATCAATCACAGCACATTGCAACACCCCCAGCACATCGAATCGCATGGGCCCAGCACATTGCAACACCCCCAGCACATCGAATCGCATGGGCCCAGCACATTGCAACACCCCAGCACATCGAATCGCATGGGCCCACAGCACATTGCAACACCCCCAGCACATCGAATCGCATGGGCCCACAGCACATTGCAACACCCCCAGCACATCGAATCGCATGGGCCCACAGCACATTGCAACACCCCAGCACATCGAATCGCATGGGCCCACAGCACATTGCAACACCCCAGCACATCGAATCGCATGGGCCCACAGCACATTGCAACACCCCAGCACATCGAATCACATCTTTTAAAGCACATTGCAACACCCCAGCACATCGAATTGCATCTTTTAAAGCACATTGCAACACCCCCAGCACATCGAATCGCATGGGCCCAGCACATTGCAACACCCCCAGCACATCGATTCGCATGGGCCCACAGCACATTGCAACACCCCGAGCACATCTAATCGCAGGGGCCCACAGCACATTGCAACACCCCCAGCACATCGAATCGCATGGGCCCACAGCACATTGCATAACCCCTAGCAAATCGAATCGCATGGGCCCACAGCACATTGCAACACCCCAGCACATCGAATCGCATGGGCCCACAGCACATTGCAACACCCCCAGCACATCGAATTGCATGGGCCCACAGCACATTGCAACACCCCCAGCACATCGAATCCCATGGGCCCACAGCACATTGCAACACCCCCAGCACATCTAATTGCATGGGCCCACAGCACATGGGGGGGGATGTGCCACCGCGGGGGGGTTCTTTTTTTTTTTTTTTACTGCAAAGGTTAGGGGGGGGTCTGGGATGCCGCCGCAGTGTTTTTTCTTTATTACACTGTACAGTTGTTGAGGGGGGGTGCCGCCGCGGGGGGTTCTTTTTTTTTTTTAACTGTAAAGTTCTTGAGCGTGGGGTGGGGGGGTTGCTCGGGATGGATTCTTTTTTTTTTTTATCACACTGTACCCTTGTACAGTCTTTTTTTTTTACCTGTAAAGTTCTTGAGCGCGGGTGTTGGGGGTCGTGCACGGGACTTTTTTTTTTCCTTTTAACACACTGTACAATTGAGGTGGGGATGGGGGGAGGGCTCGCTGGGCAGGGTTCTTTTTTTATAACTGTAAAGATCTTGGTGGGGTGGTGGAGAACATGCGCGGTACGGGTCCTTTTTTTTTTAAAGGGGGTTAATGCTGCTGCCGCGGGACGGCTTTTTTTTTAAAAAAAATTTTTTATTTTTTTCCTACAGCGGGAGGGGGGGGGGGTTGGTGTACGCTGCTGCCGCGGGACGGCTTTTTATAAACTTGCTGTTCCCCAGGGGGGGGGGTATGGGTGCTGCCGCGGGACATTTTTTTCCCGACACAGTTGTTGAGCGGGGGGGGGTTGACGCTGCTGCTGCGGGACGGCTTTCAATACATTTTCTTTATGATCACTAAGCCCCCCCCCCGCGCCCGCACCTGTTGTTCCCGGATCTCGGGATGAAGGGGACAGCACGTCAGCACGTCACATCAATCACAAATCAGCTCGCTGGGAGGGAGGAGCTCCAGGCGGACCAGGGGAAGGGAGGGCGTGCCAATGGAAATGAGATGAGAGGGCACAGGGCCTCCTGGGATTGAAAAAAAACATCTCCCAGGAGGCATAGCGGTCAGTGGATGACGCTAGAGGACCTGTTGCGGCCGCGGCACGAGATATGAACATACCCACATAAAACAGTGAGTTTTAAAAAAATAAATAAAAATTATATGCCAATTAATCTTTAGGGGACATATATACATGGGATGCAAACAAGTTGTAAAAGAGGGTGGAACTCCACTTTAATGTCTTCTCCTTTCTTCCATCTTCTTCCATCTTCTTCTTCCATCTTCTTCCTTCTTCTTCCATCTTCTTCTTTTCTCCATTCAGGTTTCTTCCTCCATCTTGTTCTTCTGTGACGCTTCAGTTCTTCAGTTCTCCTCTGGGTCCGCTGGCACCCGGTGGCCCAGCCCCCCTCTGACACCACGGGGAAAGTCCCCGTGAAATCCATGTGCGTCAGAGGGGGGCGGGGTCACCGGGTGGCAGCGGACCAAGAGGAGAACTGAAGAACTGAAGCGTCACACAGCGGGAACCTCCAATTTAAACGGAGCGGCCGAAGAAAGAAGAAGGGAAGAAGAAGCCGGAGCAAGATGCGGACGAGAACACCGAAGGAAGAAGGAAGATGAAGATGAAGAGGAAGAAACCCGAATGGAGAAAAGAAGAAGATGGAAGAAGAAGATGGAAGAAGAAGATGGAAGAAAAGAGAAGACATTAATAAAGGAATTTTCAAAAACCGGCTATTGTCAATTTTAACATTTGTTACACTTTATTTGTGAAACGGTAGGGGTACAATGTACCCCATTACCAATTCACATAGGGGGGGCGGGATCTGGGAGTCCCCTTTGTTAAAGGGGTCTTCCAGATTCCGATAAGCCCCCCGCCCGCAGACCCCCACAACCACCGGGCAAGGGTTGTGGGGATGAGGCCCTTGTCCCCATCAACATGGGGACATCCTCCCCATGTTGAGGGCATGTGGCCTGGTACGGTTCAGGAGGGGGAGGGGCGCTCTCTCGTCCCCCCTCTTTTCCTGCGGCCTGCCAGGTTGTGTGCTCGGATAAAGGGTCTGGTCTGGATTTTTGGGGGTTCTCCACGCCATTTTTTTTATATATTTGGGGTGGAGTTCCCTTTAAAATCCATACCAGATCTGGAGGGCCTGGTATGGATATTTGGGGGAACCGCACGCATTTTTTTTTAAATTTGCGGCAGAGTTCCCCTTAATATCCATTCCAGACCTGAAGGGCCGGGTAATTGAATTTGGGGGAACCCCCACGTTTTTTTTTTTTTATCAATGACTTTTCTATGTATTGCCGGGAGCCAACAATTCATTAATAGCCGCGAGTGAGTTTAAAATGACTTTTTTTCCTTCAGAAATGACACATTGTGCAGGGACAGTTCTAAGCACGGGAAACAGCGCTAATAGTAATCAGAAGTTCTGGTCCCCATTGACTTCAATGGGGTTCGGGTTTGGGTTCGGGGTAAAGTTCGAACCCGTCGAACCCGAACATCCAGGTGTCCGCTCAACTCTAATCATAAGAGAAAAATAGCCCTAAGAACATTCAGCAACGAGAGATTACATCCACCAATAGAGAAATCACTTTAGACTAAGAACATTTGCCCAGCAGGGGAAATAATATGCGGGAGACCGATGTACTGTGCACAGTCTATGGAAATGGCTGAATGAATTGATAAACCTCTAGCTGCAGTGTAAAGTTAAATATTTACTACCTGCATTATTACCTTTGCTACATGTGACAGTTTCCTCCTGTTTATTAGGGAGCTGGTACCTGCTAGCATCCTAACAACCATTAACTCATCCTTAACTGGCACATTGAGATGTCAGTTAGGGATTCCTGAATGGAAGGTTGATGTAAGCAAACAGCGGCCCTTCAGGTTTTGTATGAATTTTAAAAGATATCCTACAATAAAAAACAAAAAAACAAAAAAAAAACAGCTTGGTTCCCCCCCAAATTTAATACCAAATCCTTTGAGTCTGATATGGATTTTAAGGGGAAACCCCATGCAAAAAGCAAGCAAAAAATTTGGGGGGAAGGGAGAAATGGGGGAATGAGTACAACCCCCTCTCTAATCATACCAGACCATATACCCTCTACATGGGGTGGTACCTTGCCGGGAGGGGGGGGGGGAGCCCTGGCACAGCATCTTGTCCCCATCTTGTCCCCATTCTTTCCCACAACCCTAGCCGAGTGGTTGTGGGGGTCTGCAACCCAGGGGATTTTTGGAATCTATGAGCCCCCTTTAAAAGATAAGGGGACTCCCAGATACTGTCCCCTACGTGAATGAGTAGGGAGTACATAGTATCCCTACTCATTCATAAAAGGAGGTAATTGTAAATAAACACAAAAACACTTTTGGACAGGTTTTTCAATGAAAAAAAATGTTCCTTGATGTAAATTCACCATCAATCATGTCATGCAGCAATGCAGATCTAAGTGAATCACAATGCCTGTTGGCCGCTGACTCACTGTATGAAAACAAAAACAACACCTAACATCCGACCTCTGACGGGTCCAAAACCGTCACTTGACTTCTGCAAACTGTCATCTCCTATTCTCCACAGCCACAATATAAACAAAGGGGTGAGGTCATGGTCATGTTCATAAATAGTCGATGACATCACCCAGAAACCCCACCCTTTTTCTTATATTGCAGCTGTGAGTACCTGGAGATGACATTCAGTTTGAATTCTAGCAATGGGTTGAAACATGTCAATGGACAGCAGATTTTTTTCTATTCAGCAGGTTGGCAGCGAATAGGCCTCTGATTGATATGGATCTGTATCGCTGGACAACTTGATTGACGGCCAACACCATGGGGTATTTTTGGTTTGTAATGAAAGAATCTGTCAAAAAGTGTGTTTTTGTTTAGTTACTGTAACGACACCCCCAAATATGAAAGGGGGTAACGCCGTTTAGATCCCTTCCCGCTCCTGGACACACATTCGCTGCCGATCCTCCACAGTCAGACGACCCCTTCCCATAGGAATTAATCCTTCTGGAAGAACGAGACGCACTCTGTATCTTCCTAGAATCGAATGCCTTTATTGAGAAAAACATTGTAACTTTTATACCCATCCAATACTGCATTAGTTTAACATGAACAATGGTCCAGCTCCACCCACAACATAACAGACCCAATACATTTACAATGAAAGGCTTTTGTAGCCGGTCTGTCTGTTGAGTACAATACACACAAGTATGCAGGCGATTCATCAACGTCTCTTCAATTAACCCGTCTGCTGCTAGTTCCACAACCTATAATTATAGGCTTAATTCCCCCAAACCACAATGGACAATAGAATGTAAATCACCACAAACAATGAACAGGTCTTTTAGAAGCTGGGATTAGCATTACACTAGGCAGACAGGTGATTGAGGCTAAACACCTCAGTATCTCTCAATTAACCTGTTGAGTTCAGAAACAGTAAATGGTCCTTTACAGATATCCTTGGGGATATGGTGGATAAATATTACAGACCCATTTTAGGTAGCCCAAGATATATTTCTTAATGTCCATTATTTCCTGGCTCACCCTGTGTCCAAAGTGACCCTCCTGTCACACATCTCCCCTTTCGGCAGGAGACTAACAAAGGAGGTGACCCCAGACGGGTTGACTCCGAAGTTAGTCCATAGGTCCATTCCTCCAATGCCGGTATCCACACCGTACCCCAAATAAATTGCTCCAAACAGAGCATCACTTACCCAGCCATCCTCTGCCTCTCTCAGAGAACATACCCGCCGCTGGGGAGAAGACAGGGTGACTGGGCTCAGTCTTTCATGCCGCTGGGGATCCGGGCCGACTGTCCAGCATCCCCGAGGTACACAAGTGGAGACCGAAGTCCCATCCACTTGTGGTAGGTGAAAATCCCCCAGTGCTTGCAAAGCAAGGTTGACATCCTCCTGTCCCAGTGTCACACCATTTTCTGTGGTTGGGTCAGGGAGGACCGAAGTCCCATCCGGTACCACAGGAACTCCCTCTTCTGTTAGTTGAGAGCAGAGGCCCGCGGCACTCTGCTCTGTTGCCAGCTCTTTCGCTGGGTTGCTGTGAGTGGAGACCGTAGTCCCATCCACCGATATCCGCTCAAGTGGCAGTTGTGTGCAACGGCCAGTAGCATTCTGCCCTGCTGCCAGTGATTCAGCTGGGGGTAAAAGCTTTACCACCTCAGCTTGTTGCTGGAGAGATGGGCCAACTGCCCCGGCTCCCTGAAACTCCACAGTTGTTTCCGGTGCTGGGAAGAGGTTGCTAGCACTCTGCCCTGTTGCCAGCACTTCTGCTGGGGACTCCACACCATCTGCTCTGGCTAACTGTTGGGGAGGGAAAATGGCTGCTTCTCCTCCCTGCATCTCTGAAATCCACTCGGAAAGAGGAACCATCACCTTCTCAACTCGGGCCTCCAAAACTGCCACGGGTGTAGAGCAGGGGTCTGCAGTACTTTGTCCTGCTGCCAGTACTTGAGCAGGCGATGCATAATCCATAACACCCTCTGAACAGCCCATTAAGTCCATACCTTCTGTAATCTGTGGCTGGGGAGATGAGCCAACTGCCCTAGCGCCCTGGAACTCCACATCATCCACTTCGGCTTTAGGGATGGCAATCTTCAGATTTTCCACTGCCGATTCTTCAGCCAGGATTTCATAGTTGCCAACTGGTATTTCCTGATGGTCCCAGGCAAAGGTAGCACCACCCTGCTGCTGAGCAGATTCTAGCAGCTGTCTGTAGGCGATCTCCAGCTCCCATTCCTGAACGGCCAGAAACTCCAAATCTTCCTCTGCCCAGTGCCCTTCCGAGACATTCAGTTTTCACTCTCTGTGCTCCATTATTTCCTCCAAACGCCACTCCTGATCACTCCCAAAGTCAGGTTCACTGGACAGCCTCCAATACAACAATCCCAGGCCATCATAGTCAAAGCCTTCTGTGGGGCTATCATCCGCTGACCATGGGCAATCTTGGGCTACATACCACCGGAGGGCTCTGTAGCTCTCGTCCAACCAAATCTCTGCCCGGATCAGCCTGCTTAACTCAGCTGTCCACTCCTGCTTCAGTTGTTCTCCAAATAACAGCATTCGTACTTCATACTGCGACCAGTACCTTACATGGATGGAGGGGAGAACCTTTCCCTGGTGTTGCTGCTCGAGAGCTAGCGCTTTCTTCCAGAGTTCGCAGCGGATCGAATCAGACCATCCCAGCAGGACCTCCTCTGATACTGGTCCTCTATGCTGTATCTGCATCTCTCGCAACCTCCTTCTGAATTCCTCTTCCATGGCGGCTGGTATCTGTATCTCTCCTCTCCTTTCAGTTGGTGCTGCTTCTTTAGGTTTTGTCTCCGATTGCCGTATTTCCGCCATTCTCTGCTCATGTTGCTGCTCATCCTGCCGCTGGATGTCTTTAATGGCTTCCCGTATGGCGGTCTCTGATGGGCTAGCACCACATAATGCCAACCGCTGTCGAACTCGTTGTTGAAACAAGTCTTCAACTGACCGGGGTCCTGCATCACCATCCCTCTGATCCATCTCTGCTAGTTTCCTGATCAAGGTGGCCTTGTTCTTTGTCCCACCGGTGCCTCCACGGCTCTCAAGTAAGTCTTTCAGCGTGGCTCTCCTGCAGGCTGCATAGCTGGTCATTCACTGCGGTGGTTTGGAGTGTCCCAGTAACTGGAGGGAAGATCCCACCGCTGCCACCAATGTAACGACACCCACAACATAACAGACCCAATACATTTACAATGAAAGGGTTTTGTAGCCGGTCTGTCTGTTGAGTACAATACACACAAGTATGCAGGCGATTCATCAACATCTCTTCAATTAACCCGTCTGCTGCTAGTTCCACAACCTATAATTATAGGCTTAATTCCCCCAAACCACAATGGAAAATAGAATGTAAATCACCACAAACAATGAACAGGTCTTTTAGAAGCTGGGATTAGCATTACACTAGGCAGACAGGTGATTGAGGCTGAACACCTCAGTATCTCTCAATTAACCTGTTGAGTTCAGAAACAGTAAATAGTCCTTTACAGATATCCTTGGGGATATGGTGGATAAATATTACAGACCCATTTTAGGTAGCCCAAGATATATTTCTTAATGTCCATTATTTCCTGGCTCACCCTGTGTCCAAAGTGACCCTCCTGTCACAGTTACTATTGACTTTTTTCAAACAAAATATCAGGTCCCACAAGCACAGCATGTCAACAATGTTGAAGCTGCTGGAAACATGCCAACTGCTTTGTGTCTTTTTTTATACAGGGTAAGGCTGGCCATACACAGTTAGAATCTCAGCCGGTTCAGCTGCTATAGATAATCATTGTCCTCTGCGAGTGGGGATGGCTTCCCTCTTCCTCTCCCGCCCCCCTGCCGGTTGACACTGGCCAGACAGGAGGGATTCCTGCATTAACACTGTCTGTGTTGATGGGGGAATTAAGCAAATTTCTTTCCTGCAGCCCGTAGTTGCAGAAAATAAATTTGCTTTCTGTATTGCCTGCCTTCTTTTCCATTAACTGATTGATTTTCCTGGATTGCATTGTTCAGGCAATCAACCAACAACAAAGCATACATCCACAAGGCCTGTTACATAGTATAACCAGTCCATCCAGTCTACCAGACTGCAAGTTTATTTTAAAAAAAAAGTATTTGTGAAACTATTGCCTTTTTTCTGGCAGTTTTGCCCAGATCTGCTACAAACTACAAGACAGTGGGATTTACTGGTACATCATAAACAGATCTTATGGTGTTATTTATCTAAAAAATAAAAATGTGTTTAAACCCAAATGCAAAACTGTAATGTATGGTAGCTTAGGAGTCCTTAGATGTGGCGACTGCATAAATTTTATTTTTCCAGGCTTATTTTCCTTTGTTTTTACTTGTAACTTGTAAATCCTGTATAATTTGTTCATAAACGACCTGGAGGATGGGGTAAAAGGTTCAATCTCTGTATTTGCGGACGACACTAAGCTAATCAGGGCAATAACTTCTCTGCAGGATGTGGAAACCTTGCAAGAAAATCTGAACAAATTAATGGGGTGGGCAACTACATGGCAAATGAGGTTTAATGTGAATTTTTTTTAAATAATGCATTTGGGTGGCAAAAATATGAATGCAATCTACTCACTGGGGGGGAGAACTGGGGGAATGTAGGATGGAAAAGGGCCTAGGGGTCTTAGTAGATTATAGGCTCAGCAATGGCATGCAATGCCAGGCTGCTGCAAGCAAAGCAAACAGAATATTGGCATGCATTAAAAAGGGGATTAACTCAAGAGATAAAGCGGAATTTCTCCCACTCTACAAGACTCTGGTCTGGCCTCACCTAGAGTATGCTGCCCAGTTCTGGGCACCGGTCCTCAGGAAGGATGTACTGGAAATGGAGCGAGTACAAAGAAGGGCAACAAAGCTAATGAAGGGTCTGGAGGATATTAGTTATGAAGAAAGGTTGCGAGCACTGAACTTATTCTCTCTGGAGAAGAGATGCTTGAGAGGGGATATGATATTAACTTACAAATACCATACTGGTGACCCCACAATAGGGATACAACATTTCTATGGAAGGGAGTTTAACAAGACACATGGCCACTCATTAAGTTTATAAATGAGGTTTAACCTTAGACTGCGTAGAGGGTCCTTTGTTGTAAGAGCAGCAAGGATGTGGAATTCACTTCCACAGGCGGCGGTTTCAGCAGGGAGCATCGATAGTTTCAAAAAACTATTAGATAAGCACCTGAACTACCACAACATACAGGGATATGCAATGTAATACTGACATATAATCACACACATAGGTTGGACTTGATGGACTTGTGTCTTTTTTTAACCTCACCTACCATGTAACTATGTAACACACTTCCTGTAGCAGGGTGACAATGCTCACTCACCATACTATATTAATAGAGGAGCAGAGTAGCCAGCCTAGACTCCAGAGTTGAACTTACAATACTTAATTCTCTCCTCATCTCCTTGGCATAGTAGTTCACAGAAGATGGATGGGAAAGCTAATAAAATTATTTAAGATTTCATTTCAGTACACAGGAAGCTACAAGGTTTCTGGAAAGATCAAAATGTATGTTTCTGCGCTTGCTGAAAATAGTCTAATTCTGCATACACACAACCGTTTTTCATGACGTGAAAAATGCCATTTTTTAAATTGGTCATTAAAAGCAATCGTGTGTAGGCTCCAGAGCATTTTTAACGACGTGAAAAATGGGCTGAAAAAAATTAGAACCTGCTCTATTTTTTCACGTCGTTTTTCACGTCGTTCTTTTTAACGTCGTGAAAAACGGTAGTGTGTATGCTTTTACGAGGGGAAAAAAAACGTGCATGCTCAGAATTAAGTATGAGACGGGAGCGATCTTTCTGGTAAAACTAGCGTTTGTAATGGAGATAGCACATTCGTCACGCTGTAACGGACTGAAAAGCACGAAGACTGAAAAGCGCGAATCGTCTCTCACCAAACTTTATTAACACGAGGATCAGCAAAAGCGCCCCAAAGGGTGGCGCCATTCAAATGGAACTTCCCCTTTATAGTGTCGTTGTACGTGTTGTACGTCACCGCGCTTTGCTCAAGCATTTTTTTTCGCGATAGTGTGTAGGCAAGGCAGGCTTGAGAAGAATCACGTCAAGAAAAACGTCGTTTTTTTCAATGACATTAAAAACGGCCGTGTGTACGCCGCATTAGACTGAAAAAGAAAACAAATGCAGGCACTGAATCTAAGGACTGGTAAACTGCATTATATTACATTTTTGTACCTTGATATACTTATATATACTTCAAAGCTGAACTTTCGGCAGATTTAAAATACACAAATTAATGTAGCACTGTTTTTTTATGAATCATTAAAGTGAACATAAAGTCTCCAATTAAAAACTGCAAGCGGGCAGACTTGGCTGTTATTTGCAAAAGATACGTGCAATTTCTTGTCTGCAATAAAATAAACCTGACTACCTGTCTGCAGTCTTCTTTAGAATGTACATGTCAGCACAGATTCTGTGTTGGAATGACTGAACTTCTGCACATCCACAGGAGTAGTGTCATCTGGCACCAGCCAATAAAGATGGCCTGTAGCCCAGCACCCAGAAGAAGCTGGGTAGAAGATGAGAGCACAAGTGAAGGATATCAGACTGTTTCAGAAGTAAGTATTACAGACTTTAGTTCCACTTCAAATATTTTCTAAATCCAAGCTTTGTAAGTATATTAATTTGACCTGGTATCAGCCTCTTGCAGTGTCCTTGAACCCATTAAATGTGCTTCAGTGCTTATGTGCTAATTCTGATAGGAGGTGAGAGTGGAGTGATAGAAAGATAAGCCTATCAGTGTGCTAAACAGCATGGGTTTCCCCTCCTATTGCATACCAGGCCCTTCGGTCTGGTATGGATTTTAAGGGAAACCCCCACGCCAAAAAAAACGGTGTGGGGGTCCCCCCATAATCCATACCAGACCCTTATCTGAGCACGAAGCCGGTCGGTTAGGAAAGGGGGTGGGGATGAGTGAGCGCCCCCCCTCCTGAACTGTACCAGGCTGCATGCCCTCAACATGGGGGGTGGGTGCTTTGGGCCAGGGTGGCCCTGCGCACCCCCACCCCAAAGCACCTTGTCCCCATGTTGATGAGGACAAGGGCCTCTTCCCGACAACCCTGGCCATTGGTTTTCGGGATCTTTGGGCGGGGGGCTTATCGGAATCTGGGAGCCCCCTTTAATAAGCCCCCACCCTATGTGAATGAGTATGGGGTACATTGTACCCCTACCCATTCACCTGAAAAAAAGTGTCAAAAATAAAACACACAGGTTTTTAAAGTAATTTATTAGGCAGCTCCGGGGGTCTCTTCCAATTGCTTCTCCACTCTCTGGTTCTTCTCCCTCTGTCCGCTGTCTTCTGCTGGGTCTCCTCTGCTATCTTCTGCTCTTTTGCCTGCTCTTTTGCTCACTCTTGCCCGGTCTTCTCCGTTGTCTTCTTCCCTCTGCTCTTCTTCCGATGTTGACTCTATGCTCTCTTCCGCTCTAATGCACGGTGCGCAGTGTGCAACAACTTATATTGGCATGGGGCGGGGTCACCGTGTGACGTAATGCGGAGGTCCCGCCTCTTATGACATCACCGCCCTGGGCATGATGAGGTGGTGACGTCATAAGGGGACCCTGTCCCATCCCAATATAAGTCGTTGCACACCACGCACAGGGCATTAGAGCTGGAGAGAGCATCGAGTCAACATCGGAAGAAGAGCAGAGGGAAGAAGACAATGGAGAAGACGGGCAAGAGCAAGCAAAAGAGCAGAAGATAGCGGAGGAGACCCGGCAGAAGACAGCGGACAGAGGGAGAAGAACTGGAGAGGGGAGAAGAAACCCCAGGAGTTGCCTAATAAATTACTTTAAAAACCTGTGTAGTGTGTTTTATTTTTGACACTTTTTTCAGGTGAATGGGTAGGGGTACAATGTACCCCATACTCATTCACATAGAGTGGGGGGCCGGGATATGGGGCCCCCTCTTATTAAAGAGGGGGCCCCATTCCGATAAGCCCCCGCCTGTAGACCCTGACAACCAACGGCCAGGGTTGTTGAGAAGAGGCCCTTGTCCTCATCAACATGGAGACAAGGTGCTTTGGGTGGGGGGTGCAGGGCTATCCGACGGGGATCCAACTTTTATCCGACTTCAGAAAAAAAGTAGTGCAGGGACTAAAGGAAAAACGTACCGCTCAAAAGCTTGAGAATTCACCAAATGGCTGCTTCCGCCCGGTCACTCACACAGGTGCTGGCTCTGCACTGATGCATGGGAGAAAAAGTGCAGGGACTACTTTGAAGTCGGCACGACTTAAAGTCATGCTAATATGAATGGTAGTCATTGAAAATCATGGAAAATTACCAAATCGTGGGACAAGTCATATAAGTGTGAAAGGGGCCTTAATGAACAGAATAAAAATCCTTTGGCAGGTAAAGCATCTTCCTTATACATATTTTATCCATGTGCAGTATTTAGAAGGTGGCCTGGAGTTTAGCTTTAAAAAAGACATAGTTATAACTTACCATTGTCTTTCCTGAAGTGAGACACCAAATATCAATGAGACTATACTGTATGACAGGGATCGGCAAACCATGGCCCAAAGGCTGCACCCGGCCCGCCACTGCTGAATGTCCAGTGCCCGTGATTAATTTGCCCGGCCCGCGGACATTTTTGCCACTGTCCTCTTCATTGGACAGTGGGGAGCAGCCATTATCACAGGGCTAGATGGGGGCGGGAACTGCTGGAGTTAACTTTTTCATTAAACAGCAGGTGATTGGTTGCCGGGTGATCCTAGCAACCAATCACCAGCCTGTTAATGTAAAAAGTTAACTTCAGCAGTTCCCGCCCCCCTTCAGCCCAGTCATAGTTATTATTACTATGTTAGGATTTTTATTATCTTCATTTATTAGCAGGTGAATGCGGCCCTCCATGCATTCACATACATTGAATCTGGTCCTTAAGTAGAAAAAGGTTGCTGACGCCTACTGTTTGACATACTTGTTGTACACTACTGTGCAAAAGTTTTAGGCAGGTGTGAAAAAATGTTGTAAACTAAGAACGCTTTCAGAAATGGAAGTGGTTATATTTTATTTTTATCATTTAACAAAATGGAAAGTAAATGAACAGAAGAGAAATTCAAATCAAATCAATATTTGGTGTGACCACCTCCCTTCAAAACAGCATCAATTCTTCTAGGTAAATCTGCACAAAGTTTTTGAAGGAACTTGGAAGGTTGGTTGTTCTAAACATTTTAGAGAAATAACCACAGATCTGTGGATGTAGGCTGCCTCAAATCCTTCTATCTCTTCATGTAAGTCCCGACAGACTCGATGATGTTGAGATCAGGGCTCTGTGGGGGACAAATCATCACTTCCAGGACTCCTTGTTCTTCTCTTCACTGAAGATAGATGACATTGACGGTATGTTTGGGGTCATTATCCTGCTGCAGAATACATTTGTGGCCAATCACACGCCTCCCTGATGCTATGGCATGAGGGATAAGAATCTGCCTGTATTTTGCAGCATTGAGGACACCTGATGAAATCTCTAACTTATTTAGCGGAAATGCAGCCCCAAACTTGCAAGGAACCTACACCATGCTTCACTGTTGCCTGCAGATACTCATTATTGTACTGCTCTCCAGCCTTTCAGCGAATAAACTGCCTCTTGCCACAGCCAAATATTTCAAAATTTGACTCATCAATCCAGAGTGCATGCTGCTACTTTTCTGCACCCCAGTTACTATGTTTTCATGCACAGCTGAGTTGCCTAGCCTTGTTTCCATGTTGGGGGTATGTTTTTTTGGCCGCAAATCTTCCATTAAGACCACTTCTAACCAGACTTCTCCAGAATTTAGATGGGTGTACCTGGGTCCAACCTGTTTCCGCCAGTTCTGTGTTTATGGACATTTTTTTTAAGTCAAAGAGAAGCAAGCATGATGTATCTTTCATCTGCTGCATTAAGTTTTCTTGGCAAACCACTGCATCTACGGTCCCCAACATTGCCCATTTCTTTGTGTTTCTTCAAAAGAGCTTGAACAGCACATCTTGAAACCACAGTCTGTTTTGAAATCTTTGCCTGGTAGAGACCTTTCTGTTGCAGTATAACTACCTTGTGTCTTGTTGCTGTGCTCAGTCTTGCCATGGTGTATTACCTGTGAAATAAAACTGTCTTCCACGACCTCACATTAGTAGCAGAGTTTGGCTGTTCCTCACCCAGTTTTAAGCCTTCTACACGGCTGTTTGTGTTTTGGTTAATGACTGTTTTCCAACCTATCAGTTAACCACTTAAGGACCGCGCACTGTAGATATTCATTGGCAGAATGGCACGGACAGGCATAATCACGTACCTGTACGTGACCCTTTAAATGCCTCGATCGCCGCGGGGATCCCCGCGATCATCTCACAGAGGTATAGAGCGGGGAGATGCTTGTGTAAACAAGCATCTCCCCGCTCTGACTAGTGACAATGACACTGATCTTGGCTCCGTGTACTCGGAGCGGAGATCGGTGTCATGTGACACAGAGCCCATCCCCCTACAGTAAGAAACACTATGCAGGGAACACTTAACCCCTACAGCGCCACCTAGTGGTTAACCCCTTCACTGCCAGTGTCATTTTCACAGTAATCAGTGCATTTTTATAGCACTGATCGCTGTAAAAATTACAATGGTCCCAAAAATGTGTCAAAAGTGTCCGATGTGTCCGCCATAATGTCGCAGTCACGAAAAAAATCACTGATCGCCGCCATTACTAGTAAAAAAATAAATAATTTATAAAAATGCCATAAAACTATCCCCTATTTTGTAAACGCTATAACTTTTGTGCAAACCAATCAATAAACGCTTATTGCAATTTTTTTTACCAAAAATATGTAGAATACGTATCGGCCTAAACTGAGGAAAAAAATTTTTTTTTATATATTTTTGGGGATATTTATTATAGCAAAAAGTAAAAAATATTGCTTTTTTTCAAAATTGTCACTCTATTTTTGTTTATAGCGCAAAAAATAAAAACCGCAGAGGTGATCAAATACCACCAAAAGAAAGCTCTATTTGTGTAAGAAATAGGACGTAAATTTTGTTTGGGAGCCACGCCATACGACCGCGCAATTGTCAGTTAAAGCGACGCAGTGCCGAATCGCAAAAAGTGGCCTGGTCTTTGACCACCCAAATGGTCCGGGGCTGAAGTGGTTAATGACTGTGTTTTAACCAATATATGAAATTGATGATCATTAGACCTGTTTGGTATAATTGGTTAATCATGCTCTTGACTCTAATCCCACAAAATGCCTGCAAGTGTGCAAAGTGTGTAAAGAATTGATGCTGGTTTGAAGCCAAAAGGTAGTCACACCAAATATTGATTTGATTTTTCTTACGTTCGCTCACTTTGCATTTTGTAAATTGATTAAAATAATCAACTTCTTTATAGCATTTCTTCACGTCTGCTTAAAACTTTTGCACAGTGCTGTACATGCAATTTTGTTTCTTATATCTATTTTATAAAACAAAAAGAAAATCTGGTTGCTTGAGAACAGTCCACAGAGAATGAGTTGGAATCTTTGCCTGGTGATCCCAATCCCTATAAAAGACTTTATGTTTTCTTAGTTACTAGCATGGGCCTTTTTTATAATCTTCCTGTCTGACCTTTTTATAGGTTAAGTGTAAACTTGCCATGTCCAATAAACCCTGTATGGCATAACAAATAAAATCACAAAAAATACAAATTTGCCAAACATTAAATGCAGTCTTTTGCTAGTGACTGAAATGCTTGGGCCACATCAAACCCCAGACCAGGTCTGTAAGCCAATAAAGTGTTCTTATGCTCAGCATGCATTTTTGGTGTCAGCTCTATGGCTCTGACCTTTTTTCTCTCCTCAGAACAGTGAATATAGTCTCTGCTGTGGTTCCTCATGCTTTTTTGATTGAGGTATGACTGATTACATCACCCCTGCCTATAACTTCTACTGTTTAGGATTAGGGGGCAGTGCCCCTGCACCCTGTATAGACAAGCCGCCACTGCTCAAAACCGATCTAGTGCTTCAGATGTGGATAAGGCTGTGTATAGCCTCAGCCAGCGCAGCTCCAGCCACACCCCCTGACATGTTTCACCCTGCTCTCTGACCTCTTTGACCAAGCCCCGGCATGCGGGGCAAAACATGTCAGACCGGAGCAGCGTTGGCTGAGGCCATACATAGCCATATCCACATTTGAAGTACTGGGTCTGTTTTGAGCAGCATCTAACCCCACATACTTTACTGTATATCTACGCTTCTTATGACAGAGTAACCGCCTTTATTTATTTATGACAACATCTATTACATATAAAAAATAAATGATTCAGTAGTATTTTGAAATGCAGGGTTGTTTTTGTGTATAAAAGAATTGGATGTGAAAAGGGGATTCTAATATGGGTCTAAAAGGTAGTCTGAATATTTGAACCATAGGTTCCATTTTTTATCCAGTAGGTGCATGGTATTATGCAAGGTATGCAAAATTTTTTCCATAACGCTTCTGAATTCGTGCCTGACACCTGCTCCCACTTTCTGAATACTGGTAGTGATCATCTTGACCTTGCTGTTGAGAAACAGTCCAAACAGCTTAAATATCTGCCATATATCTGTTTATTGAAATAGGTTTTCCTGCATATGGTACTGCATAGAACACATCTCTATTTAATTTGTGTATCTAAACACACCTCAGTACCGTAATCAAAAACATAATCAAAATATTTGAAACAAAATAGTTTGTCTTCCCTTATTTACAAAGATCAGTCAAATGAACTTTGACTTCCCCAATTCAATATGATAAAGAAAATAATTTTAATGAAATCATTATGACAGTTGACTTGTGATGAAAAATTGCATAAAAGGCATGTACATGTTGTCCATTACTTTGAAGAAACAATTTAAGTTTTAACATTTATCTTTAATTAACTGAAATTCATTGTACGCTAAGAAATAAATGATTGCATATGATGTTTGAAATAAGTTTCCTTTATAACACACATATGTGGACACTGTGTCCGACTTCATATGAAACACACATCGACACCAGTTGGACTAGAAGAACATTTCTTTGCCAGAGTAGCTAACAATGGTTTTACTAAGTAATTAGAAATAAATATTTATCTTCCTAAATAAACCATTGTTTGAATTCTTTATGTGAAACCTCTGGAAATAATATTCATAACCATGTGAATATTTAAGCAATGTTAACATTTTGATGGGATATAATGGTAAAAACTTTATGTGTGTGAGGAATGGAAAGGCATATTTTTATCCTTCAGTATTGTAGAAAGTGTCGGGACAAGGTCATTCAGCTCCCAAGGCAAAGATGCTAAACTGAGCCCGCCCAAGTGATGTGTGCACCTGATCAGATCTCACTCCCATCTGCCAGCCAGTGTTGCCAACCCCCCAAAATGAAATTTACTGACAGGACGCCAAAATTTACAAACAGCACCGCGGGAAAAAAATACTGACACAAATCATAAACTTTACTGACAGAGCCAATTTTTTTTTTTACTGACACTGCAAAAAGTACCTAAATTGCAGTTTTCAGTACTAAACAGTGCAAAATATCAATATTTTAACTATACACATGTAGCTAGTGCTATTGGCAATGTGTTTAAGTTAAACAAAAGTCAAAATACCATATTTCTTAATTTGCATGAAGGTCAGGTTAATATAATCCAGCCAGCACAGAGTTCCCCCATATATCAGAGTCTGCAGGATTCCCCCTTAAAGTGCAAGGAAACTCATGATCTAAGGGGGAACTCTGATGTAAGGGACTGCATTTTATGTTATAGGACTCAATACACCCCTGTGCCCTAAGGCCCCATTCACAACTAGTATAGGATGAACCTGCATCCCTGTGCATTTTTTTGGTGCATTTTAGCACATAGGTCAACCCGTTCAAGTGAATTGTCTGCCCTATGCATGTGGCAAGTTTTCATGAATTTGATGCCAGGCTCCTAACCACCATTCATGTCACCAAAATTCATGGGATGCCCCCCCAGTGTGGGGAGAAGGTATGAGCCGAACACCCCCCGGTTTGGTTCGCACCAGAACCTGTGAACAGACCGAAGGTTCGTGCGAACTATCGAACCCCCATTAAAGTCTATGGGACTCGAACGTTTGGAATCAAAAGTGCTCATTTTAAAGGCTAATATGCAAGGTATTGCCCTAAAAAGGGTTTGGGGACCCGGTCCTGCACCAGGGGACATGTATCAATGCAAAAAAAAGTTTCAAAAACGGCCGTTTTCTCGGGAGCAGTGATGTTAATAATACTTAAATAAAAAAAAGTGAAATATTCCTTTAAATATCGTACCTGGGGGGTGTCTATAGTATGCCTGTGAAGTGGCACGTGTTTCCCGTGTTTAGAACTGTCCCTGCACAAAATTACATTTCTAAAGGAAAAAAAGTAATTTAAAACTGCTCGCGGCTTTAATGTAATGTGTGGTCCCGGCAATATGGATGAAAATCATTGAGAAAATCGGCATGGGTACCCCTCCCCCCCCAGCCCATTTGGGTCTTGTATGGATATTAAGGGGAACCCTGCACCCAAATTAAAAAAAGGAAAGGCGTGGGGCCCTCGGGCCCTCGGGCCCTATATACTCTGTATAGCAGTATTCAGGCGGTGCAAACAAGACAGGGACTGTAGGTTTGTTCTTAAGTAGAATCTGTTTGGATTTTGAACTGGTAAATTTTTAAATTGTAGCTCCAGCCAAAAAATCTATTTTTAAGCTTTTTGGAAAACATAGGGAAGGGTTATCACCCCTGTAACATTTGTTTTGCTGTCTGTGTACCTGTTTAGATGATGTCACCTCACTTTCTGTCCCAATGACAATTGGATTTAGAAAATTTGGGGGTTTTAGGGAAACAAGGATTGGTGATAAAGTATTAGTGGAGAGGAGACACCTTTTTCCTATATAAACTCTTACAGGAGATAATTTCCTTTCCTAGGGGTAGATTTCCTCTCACTTCCTGTTGTCTCCCTTCGTTTGTAAGTAGGAGTCATTTGTAAGTCGGATGTTTGAAAGTAGGGGTCTGCCCTATATACTCTGCAGAAATTTGGCCCTTAGGTGTTGGTGTTGCCACAACACTGTAAGCCCTCACAGTTACTCTTGGTGGGCGCTGGAACGCCTTGCTGTGAACTATTATATCAAGAATTGTAATTTCATGCTATTGTTGAACAGTAGCAGAAAAATTGGGCCTTTGGTGGTGCTGGTGCCACAACACTGTAAGTGCTCACAGTTATTCTTGGTGGGTGCTGGAACGGGCCCTGCTGTGAAATATTAGATCAAGAATTGTAATTACATACCCCTGTTGAACAGGGGCAGAAAAATTGGGCCTTAGGCACTGGTGCCACAACACTGCAACCCCTCACAGATACTATAGTTGGAGCGCAAGAATGAGCCCTGCTGCAAAGTATTGCATCAAAAATTGTAATTACATGCCCCTGTTAAACAGGGGCAGAAAAATTGGGCCTTAGGCACTGGTGCTGGTGCCACACCACTGCAACCCCTCACAGAAACAACTCTAGTTTGAGCGCAAGAATGAGCCCTGCTGCAAATTATTGCAGCAAAATTTGTAATTACATGCCCCTGTTAAACAGGGGCAGAAAAATTGGGCCTTAGGCACTGGTGCCACAACACTGCAACCCCTCACATATACTATAGTTGGAGCGCAGGAATGAGCCCTGCTGCAAAGTATTGCATCAAAAATTGTAATTACATGCCCCTGTTAAACAGGGGCTGAAAAATTGGGCCTTAGCCACTGGTGGCGGTGCCCAGAACCAAAAATGTTCTTACAAGCTATCAGCATGAACATTGAGGAGGAAGAGGATACTCACTCAGCATAACAGGATAATCACTCAGCATCAGCATAGGCAGTCTTGAAGGGATCTCCCATTAAAAAAAAAAAAATATTCTGTTACATTAGGATCAGGTGCTTGGTAGCTGGTAATCCAAGACTGATTCATTTTTATGAAGGTCAGCCGAATGACCGATTCGGTGGACAGGCGCACCCTGTGATCGGTTACAAATCCTCCAGCAGCACTGAATGTGCTTTCCGAAAGAACACTGGATGCAGGACAGGCCAGTAGCTCAATTGCATACTGTGCAAGCTCTGGCCAGTGATCCATCCTCAAGACCCAGTAACCCAGAGGATTTTCGGTGGGAAGGGTGTCCAAGTCTGATCTTGCCCCTAGGTATTCCTGTAAAACAGATGCTGGCGATGGTTGCTGGAACCGATCATACCTTGTTGACTGACCGAAGCCTCAGCAACACGTTGTCCAGGACCAGGATTTTGTAACCTCCCAGTCTCTGGGAACGCGTTGCACAGACCTTTCTGCAAGGCCTCCCGAAGATGTTTCATCCTCTGCTCCCTCTGCGACGGCAAGATAAGGTCCGCAACCTTACCCTTGTAACTTGGATCAAGGAGGGTTGCCAGCCAGTAATGATTCCTCTCCTTGATCACACGAATACGAGGATCCTTCCACAGGCTTTGCAGGATCAGGGAGGCCATGCAGTGTAGGTTTGCTGAGGCATTCGGCCCGGAATCCTCTGGGTCACTCAGGACGACATGATCTGCAGCCACCTCCTCCCAGCCAGGTACAAGTCAATGCGTTTCTTGGGACTGTAATTGATCCCTTGAAGACTGCTGCTGATGCTGAGTGCTAGGCTCCACCTCCATGCAGACACAATCCTCTTCCTCCTCCTCTTCCTGTGTGATAGGCGGGCCAGCAGGAACACTGTCTGGATAAAGGGTTCCTTGAGAGGTAAGGAAGTCTTCCTCTTCCTCCCTCTGTTCTGCCTCAAGTGCCCTGTCCATTATTCCACGCAGCCTGTGCTCCAACAGGTAGACAAGAGGGACAGTGTCACTGATGCATGCACTGTCACTAATCACCATCCTCGTGGCCTCCTCAAATGGTGCCAGGACAGTGCATGCATCATGGCGCACTGGCGTGGGGAAAAAAATCCAAGCTCCCCTGACCCTGTCCTGGTGCCATCTTGGCACAGATACTCATTGATGGCCCTCTGCTGTGTGTGCAGCCACTGCAGCATGGCCAATGTTGAGTTCCACCTGGTGGGCATGTTACAGATTGGGTGGTTCTTGGGAAGGTTGTATTCCTTTTGGAGGTCAGCCAGCCGAGCACTGGCATTATATGACCGGTGGAAATGCACACAGAGTTTCCTGGCCTGCCTCAGGACCTCCTATAAGCCCGGGTACCTACCCAAGAACTGCTGTACCACCAAGTTAAGAACGTGAGCCAAACAGGGCACATGGTTCAGTTGTCCCTGTCGAAGGGCAGAGAGGAGGTTGGTACCATTGTCGCAAACCACCCATCCTGGCTTAAGCTTGCGTGGCTTCAACCACCTCTGAGCCTGCCCCTGCAGAGCTGACAGAATCTCAGCCCCAGTGTGGCTCCTGTCCCCCAAGCACACCAGCTCAAGCACTGCATGGTATCTTTTTGCCTGCGTACTTGCGTAGCCCCTTGAACGCCTACGGAGCACCGCTGGTTCCGAGGACAAAGCACAGGAAGAGGCCATGGAGGAAGAAGAAGAGGATGGGGTGGAGGAGAGAGGTGTGTCAGAATCACCAGTAGTAGCATTTTGGAGGTGTGGTGGCGGAACAACCTCCAACACTAATGCACCTTGTCTTGCATCCTTCCCAGCTGCCAGCAGAGTCACCCAATGCACCGTAAAAGATAGGTAACATCCCTGTCCATGCCTGCTGGACCATGAGTCAGCGGTAATATTCACCTTACCGCTGACCACCCTGTAGAGCGAGGCCAAGACATTGCCTTCTACATGCTGGTAGAGAGACGAAATCGCCTTCTGTGAGAAAAAGTGGCGTTTGGGAACCTGCCACTGAGGAACCGCACATTCCACAAACTCACGGAAGGGGGCAGAGTCTACCCACTGAAAAGGCAGCAGTTGAAGTGCTAGCAATTTAGCCAAACTAGCATTCAACCGCTGGGCATGTGGATGGCTGGGAGCGAACTTCTTTCGGCGGTGCAGCAGCTGGGGCAGGGAAATTTGCCTGGTACAATCTGACGTTGGTGTACCGATAGCAGATTGCCCGCAAGTTCTTGGCTGTGACACACCTAATTCTACACCTTCATTCCTCTCAGTGCAGGTTTCAGAGAGGACTGAATATATAGTGGGGTTGGAGATCCCAGCTGATGAGGAGCAAGGAGAGGTACGCTTTGGTCTTTGGTGTGGGTCTTTTAGGTATGCTTGCCAACTAACTGCATGTCAGGTCAACACATGTCTGATCAAGCATGTGGTGCCCAAGTGGGTGATGTTTTGACCACGCGAGATACGCCTGAGACATATGTTGCAAATAGCAACGCTGCGATCTGATGCACTTGTCTCAAAAAAGGCCCACACCAAAGAACTTTTGGAATAACGCGCAGAGACAGCAGCGCCCTGCACATGCGGAGCTCTGTGGTGTGATGCTGTCGGTGTGCTGCCCTTAAGCTGGCCCCTGGAGGGCATCCTGCCTCGTTGGAGATGTGCCTCCTCCTCCTTCTCCTCCTCCTCCTCTCTCCTATTAGGCACCTATGTAGAGTCCGTGACCTCATCATCCCTTTCCTCCTCATCACTGTAGCAAACCTGGCAGTATGCTGCAGCTGGGGGAACATGACTGTCAGATTGCTGTCCTTCTTGGGCACCCTCTCTCTCTGGGCTCACGTTACTGCCTTCCTCTAGGTGGGTACCATCATCGGAGCCTTCAAAACGCTGCGCATCCTCCTGCAGCATGTACCCAACACTGTGGTCAAACAGTTCGGGGGACTCCCCAGGAGGACATGGTGGGGCTAGGGAAGGAGTGACTGATGCCATTGAGCCGAGGGAAGAGGCCGCTTTGGCAGCTGCTTTGCCAGACAAAGTACCCTGAACCTGGGTGAGAGAGGATGAGGACGGCTTGGTCATCCACTCTACCAAGTCTTTGGCATGTTGCGGCTAAACACAGCCAGCTGGCGAAAAAAAGGACAAGCGTGTCCCACAGCCACGTTTTGATGAGGATGCACCATGTCCACGACCAGCACAGTTGCCTCCAGACACAGAGCCTGCTTGCAATCTTTTATTGGCTCGTGACTGTCTGCCTCTCCTTGTTGTCCTTCCAGACATACTAATGGCCTGCAGTGAGATGTAGCTGCACAAAGCTGGGATGTATATGTATATATATATATATATATATATTGTGACAGCAGGAAGGTAAAGTCACCTGGTTGCATCCAGGGGGGTAGGTATATTTCTCCCAGATTCAGGCTTTATGCCGACTTATACAACTAGGGAGAGAGTTGATGAAGCCCAGCTGAGGCTAGTGGGCTCATGGATGATTCATACCTCTAGGGAGAGTGCTGGGCGTCGTGCAGGCAGGGAGTTGATGAGACCAGCTGAAGCTTGTCAGCTCGTTTAAGGCCTCTATAAAAACTCCCAGCTTCATTAGGTGTTTGCTCATGCCTGGAACCAGACCTGTGTGGACTGTCTAGGGAGAGTGAACCCCTGTGCGGTGAGAAAAAGCCTGTGTGGCTATTTGTTTGGACATTTACTAAACCAGGGACTTAGGGACTAGGACAGCACCAGGCTGATCCCAGTTGTTAGTTAGGGAAACCTGCATGTTTAGTCAGAGGTCAAGCTGACCAGGATTTATTTTGTTTATGTTTCTTTTTGCTTTGCTGTGTTTTTGTCACTGTAAATAGAGAAATAAACCGCACCTTTTGATCTTGAAAACCACAACCTCCGTCTGCTGGGCCTGTTTTTGTGTGGGGAGCCCATCCAGGGGGTCACACACACCCGCTACCGAGCTAACCCCCTCACAGTTGGTGGAGAACCAGTGGCAGTTTTTTTTTTAAGCCAGCATGGAGGAGATACTGAAACAGCTGGCTCTAGCAAATGCCAATCAACAGCAGACAAATGCAGGTTTGCAAAAGAGCCTTGCAGCTCAACAACAGAGCTTCGCAGCCCAGCAACAAGCCCAGCAGCAATCTGAGGCCCGCTTCATAGACCTGTTGCAGAAGCAAGAGCAGAGACTACAACAACAGATGGAAGCAGTAATGCAGCAACGTCCGCAGACCAGTGAGGAAAGCCGTCCCACTAATACCGCGTCCTTTGGGGTGAGTCGTTTATTGACAAAAATGACTGGAGAGGATGATCCAGAGGTATTTTTGACCACATTTGAAAGGACTGCTGAAAGAGAAAAGTGGCCTGAGGAGCAGTGGGCTGGACTGGTGGCTCCTCTGTTAACTGGTGAATCGCAGAAAGCTTACTATGACCTAGAGCCTGACCAAGCAAAAGACTATGGGATGCTAAAAGCTGAAATATTGGCAAGGCTGGGTGTCACCCTGGCTGTCCGGGCTCAGCGTGTGCATAACTGGACTTTCCAGCTTGGAAAACCCCCCAGGTCTCAAATGTATGATCTCATTCACCTGAGCAGGAAGTGGCTACAGCCAGAGACTTTGTCCGCACCGGAGATTGTGGAACGTGTTGTGATGGATCGTTTCTTGAGAGCTCTTCCTACCGCCATTCAAAAGTGGGTAAGCCATGGAGACCCAGAAACGGCCGGTAAACTTGTGGATCGTGTAGAGAGATACTTGGCTGCAGAGAACCTGACGGCCTCTTCCAGAGACTCTCGGACTTTCCACCCTAAGACCAGACCATCCCCAGGGGCGGATAAGATGATTCCAAGGGGTGAGGGTGGAGAGAGTGAGAGGGTGGGAGCTCTGCCCAGGGTTTGGCGAGAACAGCCTGGGAAGTCGGGGGCTCAAGAGGCAGCCAAAAGGATTGTTTGCTACCGCTGTCGGCAAGCGGGACATATTGCAGCAAATTGCCCGGTTGTGGAGGAACCCATGCAATGTGACTTTCTGACGGACAGACGTCAGTCGCTGTGTGCGACAGTCGCATGCACTGCCATTCGGGGAACTGAGAAACATTTATGCAAAATGTGTATTAATGGTAGAAATGTTGTGGTATTACTGGATTCAGGTAGCCTTGTGACCCTGATAAAGGCTGAATTAGTTAAAACAGAGGTCTCTGGGAATAGCAAGGTAGCTGTTATTTGTGTGCATGGGGACACCCGAGAGTATCCAGTGACTACAGTGTGTTTCAAGACCCCCAAAGGTACCCTCTCTCATCCAGTGGGGTTAGTATCTCAATTACCGCATGATGCCATTGTGGGAAGGGATTTTCCGAAGTTCTGGGAACTGTGGGATGATCCTGAGCCCCCCACTGGTGCCCCTATGTACCAGGAAGGTGATAGCCAGAACTCCTCTGAGAGTGGTGAGGACTCTCCAGAATTTCCCTTGTCAGTATTGGCAGGCGAGACTCAAGAAACTGGAGAGGAGCCCACCTCCTCAGACGAAAACCTACCGTCTGTGGAGTTTTCTGATCTTGAGGTTCACAGGGAAAATTTTGCCACAGAACAGTTAAAAGACCCCGCCCTAATAAAGGCACGGGAAAACGTAGTGGAAATAGATGGCGAGTTAGTGAACCCAGATAATACCTGCACTTACCCATACTTCAGCGTAGAGAAGGACCTACTGTATCGGGTGGCAAAAAGGGCAGAAGAAACCGTTGAGCAGCTTGTGGTGCCCAAACCTTACAGGAAGTTGGTGTTGGAGTTGGCCCATGGGCACATTCTTGGAGGTCATCTGGGGACAGAGAAAACCCGAGAGAGGGTATTACAGAGATTCTATTGGCCTGGGGTGATGAAGGACATAGAAAATTATTGTTCCTCCTGCCCTGTGTGTCAGAGGTCGGCCCCGATGCCACATTTCCGTAGCCCGCTGGTCCTTCTACCCATCATTGAGGTCCCGTTTGAGAGGATCGCAATGGATTTGGTAGGTCCTATAATCAAGTCCGCTAGGGGGCACCAGTACATATTAGTTATAATGGACTATGCCACCCGTTATCCAGAAGCGATCCCTCTCCGAAATACCTCGGCCAAAACCATAGCCAAAGAGCTATCTCTTGTTTTTAGCCGGGTGGGTATTTGTAAAGAACTGCTTACGGACCAAGGTACACCCTTTATGTCCCGGGTTATGAAAGAGCTGTGTAAATTGTTCAAAGTGACGCAATTGCGTACGTCTGTGTATCACCCCCAAACCGATGGGCTGGTTGAAAGATTCAACAAAACCCTAAAACAAATGTTGAAGAAAGTGGTGGATAGAGATGGAAAGGATTGGGACTGTCTACTTCCTTATTTGATGTTTGCTATTAGGGAGGTGCCCCAATCCTCTACGGGATTCTCCCCCTTTGAGTTACTGTATGGGAGACACCCAAGAGGGCTGTTGGATATTGCCAAGGAAACTTGGGAAAGTGAGAGTTCTCCCCACAGGAGTGTGATTGAGCATGTCGCCCTGATGCAAGTTCGAATTGCACAGGTAATGCCCATCGTGAAGGAACATTTGGCCCAAGCGCAGTTGGCACAGCAGAGAGTGTACAACCGTGGAGCCAAGACCCGTACCTTTTCTCTGGGGGATAGGATATTGGTACTTGTCCCTACGGTTGAAAGTAAATTCCTTGCCAAATGGCAAGGCCCCTACGAGATAATGGAAAAAGTGAGCAAAGTGAATTACAAGGTCAGACAACCAGGAAGGCGAAAGCCCGAACAGATCTATCACGTTAATCTGTTGAAAGCCTGGAGGGATAGAGAGTCCCTAGTCGCAGAAACTTGGTCACCAGCTCAAACTGGTTGCGTGATTCCGGAGGTTGGAATAGCAGCCACCTTGTCACAACCCCAACAACAGGAGGTTAAGGAGTTTGTGCTTCGCAACAAGGAGGTGTTCTCTGAGCTGCCGGGACAAACATCTGGGGTAGAGCATGATATTATTACCCCGCCCGGTGAAAGGGTGAAGTTAAAACCCTATCGGATCCCAGAGGCCCGACGGGAGGCAATACGGGAGGAAGTACAGAAAATGCTGAACTTAGGGGTGATAGAGGAGTCCCAAAGTGATTGGTCTAGTCCCATTGTGTTGGTGCCTAAACCGGATGGGAGCTGGCGATTTTGTAACGATTTTCGTCAGTTGAACAAAGTTACAAAATTTGACACCTACCCCATGCCACGTATAGATGAGTTGATCGACCGGCTGGGAACAGCCCGATACATGACGACTCTTGACCTCACAAAAGGGTATTGGCAAATTCCCCTGGCCAAGTCGGCCAAAGAGAAAACCGCATTTGTAACCCCAGACGGGGCGTTCCAATATAAGAGAATGCCGTTCGGGTTACAGAATGCGCCGGCCACATTCCAGCGGAAAATGGACCAGATACTGAGGCCCCATCGGAAGTATGCTGCGGCTTACCTGGATGACGTAATTGTCCATAGCACAGATTGGGCCTCACATCTGCCAAAAGTGCAAGCAGTCCTAGACTCTATCCGGGAAGCGGGGTTTACGGCTAACCCCAAGAAGTGTACCATTGGGCAGGAGGAGGCCAAATATCTTGGGTACACCATTGGCAGGGGAGTAATAAAACCCCAACTCAACAAAGTCGAGGCCATCCAGAGTTGGCCACGTCCCAACAGCAAGAAGCAGGTACGAGCCTTTCTGGGAATCGCGGGTTATTATCGGCGCTTCATTCCCCACTTTGCTTCTAAGGCTGTGCCCCTAACCAACCTGACGAAAGGGAAAGGGTCGGTCATGATTAAATGGACCCCCGAGGCTGAGGCAGCATTCCAATTCTTGAAACAAGCCTTATGTAGCCAGCCAGTGTTGTACTCACCCGACTTCTCTAAAGACTTTGTCGTACAAAGTGATGCGTCAGATGTGGGGTTAGGAGCAGTATTGTCCCAGGTCTGGAATGGGGAAGACCACCCAGTCATTTACCTCAGCAGGAAGTTGAAGTCCCATGAGGTAAATTACGCCACGGTTGAAAAGGAGTGTTTAGCGGTGAAGTGGGCTCTAGATTCCCTTCGGTACTATCTGCTAGGTAGGCACTTTGACATGGTTACGGATCACGCTCCGTTAAAGTGGATGGCTCAAAACAAGGAGACAAATAGAAGAGTAAATAGGTGGTTCCTGGCCCTACAGGAATTCAACTTCACAGTTAAGCATCGCCCTGGCGTTCAAATGGGGAATGTGGATGCTTTGTCTCGAGTACATGAATGCCTGATTGCTGGTGTTCCAACCCCAAGGTTAAAACAAGAGGGGGGGTATGTGACAGCAGGAAGGTAAAGTCACCTGGTTGCATCCAGGGGGGTAGGTATATTTCTCCCAGATTCAGGCTTTATGCCGACTTATACAACTAGGGAGAGAGTTGATGAAGCCCAGCTGAGGCTAGTGGGCTCATGGATGATTCATACCTCTAGGGAGAGTGCTGGGCGTCGTGCAGGCAGGGAGTTGATGAGACCAGCTGAAGCTTGTCAGCTCGTTTAAGGCCTCTATAAAAACTCCCAGCTTCATTAGGTGTTTGCTCATGCCTGGAACCAGACCTGTGTGGACTGTCTAGGGAGAGTGAACCCCTGTGCGGTGAGAAAAAGCCTGTGTGGCTATTTGTTTGGACATTTACTAAACCAGGGACTTAGGGACTAGGACAGCACCAGGCTGATCCCAGTTGTTAGTTAGGGAAACCTGCATGTTTAGTCAGAGGTCAAGCTGACCAGGATTTATTTTGTTTATGTTTCTTTTTGCTTTGCTGTGTTTTTGTCACTGTAAATAGAGAAATAAACCGCACCTTTTGATCTTGAAAACCACAACCTCCGTCTGCTGGGCCTGTTTTTGTGTGGGGAGCCCATCCAGGGGGTCACACACACCCGCTACCGAGCTAACCCCCTCACAATATATATATATATATATATATATATATATATATATACTGATTATACTGCAGCTAGCAGAATCAACTGCCTGCCTGTAGTATTATTAGAAAGAGAACACCAGCAATTGTCTTCAGTTATCTTTAGTTGCACACTGTGCAGAGGACACAGTACACTAACTGAAAAAACTGCAGCTCACTGCCTGTGGTATTAGTATGAGAACACCAGCAATTGTATTCAGGTAGCTTTAGGTGCACACTGTGCAAAGGACACAGTACACTAACTGAAAATACTTGCAGCTCCCTGCCTGTGGTATTAGTATGAGAACACCAGCAATTGTATTCAGGTAGCTTTAGGTGCACACTGTCCAAAGGACACAGTACACTAACTGAAAATACTTGCAGCTCCCTGCCTGTGGTATTAGTATGAGAACACCAGCAATTGTATTCAGGTAGCTTTAGGTGCACACTGTGCAAAGGACACAGTACACTAACTGAAAATACTTTCAGCTCCCTGCCTGTAGTATTAGTATGGGAACACCAGCAATTGAATTCAGGTAGCTTTAGGATCACACTGTGCAAAGGACACAGTACACTAACTGAAAATGCTGCAGCTCCCTGCCTGTGGTATTAGTGTGAGAACACCAGCAATTGTCTTCAGGTAGCTTTAGGTGCACACTGTGCAAAGTACACAGTACACTAACTGAAAATACTGCAGTTACCACAATCACCTGCCTGCCTGTCAGTATATGAGGAAGAGAATAACAGGAACGGATCTAGCTAGACTGAATACAGCTGGGATGCATATATATCCTCTACACACTGTAACTGCAGCTAACTGATTCGCCTGCCTGCTCTATCTAACTCAAATGAAATGACACTATATCTGTGACACATGAGTTCGACTCGAACTCAAAGCTCATCCCTAGTGGGGAGGGAGCTCTGATCTCCTGAGAGCCAACCACAGCTCACCATGTCTGCCCCCCACCTCCGATGACATCACTAGCCCGGGCCCTCGGTGCCGCTCTCTACCCTCCTGCACAGGCCTCTCCTACCTTCATCCAGCAAGGACCCTCCTTGCATGGTGTAAAGGCAGGGCGGGGATGAGTGTGGGATCTCTCGGTGAAGCAGTGTGTGACATTCAAAAATAGCGTCAAGCAGCGCCATTACGTCACTGTGCCATTACGTCACTGCGTATGTACCTGTATGCACCTGTCCCGGCTGAGCGTGTACGAGCTTTCCCAAGCCAGGCAAGCTTTGGAACGGCGCATGCACCTTTCCACTGTCGGCCCTCAACCATTTTTTCATGGGAAGCCCGTAAATGTCCGTTATGTGTATGTGTGTACACCTGTACACACATAACCCCCAACACCTGTGCCCTCCACACTTTTATACACACAGCCCTCCACACCTATACACACACAGCTCTCCTCACTTTTATTCGCACAGCCCCTCCACACATGTACACACAAAGCCCCCCCACAGCTGTACACACATAGCTCCCCACACCTGTACATACACAGCCCTCCACACTTTTATACACAGAGCCCCCCACACCTGTACACACACAGCCCCTCCAAACCTGTACACTCACAGCACTCCCCCCCACCTATACATTGTGAGGGGGTTAGCTCGGCAGCGGGTGTGGGTGACCCCCGGGATGGGCTCCCCACACAAAAACAGGCCCAGCAAACGGAGGTTGTGGTTTTCAAAATCAAAAAGGTGCGGTTTATTTTCTATTTACAGTGACAAAACACAGCAAAGCAAAAGAAACATAAACAAAATAAATCCTGGTCAACTTGACCTCTAACTAAACATACAGGTTTCCTAACTAACAACTGGGATCAGCCTAGTGCTGTCCTAGTCCCTAAGTCCCTGGTTTTAAATGTCCAAGCAAATAGCCACACAGGCTTTGTCTCACCGCACAGGGGTTCACTCTCCCTAGACAGTCCACACAGGTCTGGTTCCAGGCATGAGCTAACATCTAATGAATCTGGGAGTTTTTATAGAGGCCTTAAACGAACTGACAGGCTTCAGCTGGTCGCCTCATCTCTGTCTGCACGACGCCCCACACTCTCCCTAGAGGTATGAGTCATCCATGAGCCCACTAGCCTTATACAACTCTCCACCTAGTTGTATAAGTCGGCGTAAAGCCTGAATCTGGGCGAAATATATCTACCCCCCTGGATGCAACCAGGTGACTTTACCTTCCTGCTGTCACATACCCCCCCCTCTTGTTTTAACCTCGGGGTTGGAACACCAGCAATCAGGCATTCATGTACTCGAGACAAAGCATCCACATTCCCCATTTGAACGCCAGGGCGATGCTTTACTGTGAAGTTGAATTCCTGGAGGGCCAGGAACCACCTATTCACTCTTCTATTTGTTTCCTTGTTTTGAGCCATCCACTTTAACGGAGCGTGATCCGTAACCATGTCAAAGTGCCTACCTAGCAGGTAGTACCGAAGGGAATCTAGAGCCCACTTCACCGCTAAACACTCCTTTTCAACGGTGGCGTAATTTACCTCATGGGACTTCAACTTCCTGCTGAGGTAAATGACTGGGTGCTCTTCCCCGTTCCAGACCTGGGACAATACTGCTCCTAACCCCACATCTGACGCATCACTTTGTACGACAAAGTCTTTAGAGAAGTCGGGTGAGTACAACACTGGCTGGCTACATAAGGCTTGTTTCAAGAATTGGAATGCTGCCTCAGCCTCGGGGGTCCATTTAATCATGACCGACCCTTTCCCCTTCGTCAGGTTGGTTAGGGGCACAGCCTTAGAAGCAAAGTGGGGAATGAATCGCCGATAATACCCAGCGATTCCCAGAAAGGCTCGTACCTGCTTCTTGCTGTTGGGACGTGGCCAACTCTGGATGGCCTCGACTTTGTTGAGTTGGGGTTTTATTACTCCCCTCCCAATGGTGTACCCAAGATATTTGGCCTCTTCCTGCCCAATGGTACACTTCTTGGGGTTAGCCGTAAACCCCGCTTCCCGAACAGAGTCCAGGACTGCTTGCACTTTTGGCAGATGTGAGGCCCAATCTGTGCTATGGACAATTACGTCATCCAGGTAAGCCGCAGCATACTTCCGATGGGGCCTCAGCATCTGGTCCATTTTCCGCTGGAATGTGGCCGGCGCATTCTGTAACCCGAACGGCATTCTTTTATATTGGAACGCCCCGTCTGGGGTTACAAATGCGGTTTTCTCTTTGGCCGACTTGGCCAGGGGGATTTGCCAATACCCTTTTGTGAGGTCAAGAGTCGCCATGTATCGGGCTGTTCCCAGCCGGTCGATCAACTCATCTATACGTGGCATGGGGTAGGTGTCAAATTTTGTAACTTTGTTCAACTGACGAAAATCGTTACAAAATCGCCAGCTCCCATCCGGTTTGGGCACCAACACAATGGGACTAGACCAATCACTTTGGGACTCCTCTATCACCCCTAAGTTCAGCATTTTCTGTACTTCCTCCCGTATTGCCTCCCGTCGGGCCTCTGGGATCCGATAGGGTTTTAACTTCACCCTTTCACCGGGCGGGGTAATGATGTCATGCTCTACCCCAGATGTTTGTCCCGGCAGCTCAGAGAATACCTCCTTGTTGCGAAGCACAAACTCCTTAACCTCCTGTTGTTGGGGTTGTGACAAGGTGGCTGCTATTCCAACCTCAGGAATCACGCAACCAGTTTGAGCTGGTGACCAAGTGTCTGCGACTAGGGACTCTCTATCCCTCCAGGCTTTCAACAGATTAACGTGATAGATCTGTTCGGGCTTTCGCCTTCCTGGTTGTCTGACCTTGTAATTCACTTCGCTCACTTTTTCCATTATCTCGTAGGGGCCTTGCCATTTGGCAAGGAATTTACTTTCAACCGTAGGGACAAGTACCAGTATCCTATCCCCCGGGGAAAAGGTATGGGTCTTGGCTCCACGGTTGTACACTCTCTGCTGTGCTAACTGCGCTTGGGCCAAATGTTCCTTCACGATGGGCATTACCTGTGCAATTCGGTCTTGCATCAGGGCGACATGCTCAATCACACTCCTGTGGGGAGAACTCTCACTTTCCCAAGTTTCCTTGGCAATATCCAACAGCCCTCTTGGGTGTCTCCCATACAGTAACTCAAAGGGGGAGAATCCCGTAGAGGATTGGGGCACCTCCCTAATAGCAAACATCAGATAAGGAAGTAGACAGTCCCAATCCTTTCCATCTCTATCCACCACTTTCTTCAACATTTGTTTTAGGGTTTTGTTGAATCTTTCAACCAGCCCATCGGTTTGGGGGTGATACACAGATGTACGTAATTGCGTCACTTTGAACAATTTACACAGCTCCTTCATAACCCGGGACATAAAGGGTGTACCTTGGTCCGTAAGCAGTTCTTTACAAATACCCACCCGGCTAAACACAAGAGATAGCTCTTTGGCTATGGTTTTGGCCGAGGTATTTCGGAGAGGGATCGCTTCTGGATAACGGGTGGCATAGTCCATTATAACTAATATGTACTGGTGCCCCCTAGCGGACTTGATTATAGGACCTACCAAATCCATGGCGATCCTCTCAAACGGGACCTCAATGATGGGTAGAGGGACCAGCGGGCTACGGAAATGTGGCATCGGGGCCGACCTCTGACACACAGGGCAGGAGGAACAATAATTTTCTATGTCCTTCATCACCCCCGGCCAATAGAATCTCTGTAATACCCTCTCTCGGGTTTTCTCTGTCCCCAGATGACCTCCAAGAATGTGCCCATGAGCCAACTCCAACACCAACTTCCTGTAAGGTTTGGGCACCACAAGCTGCTCAACGGTTTCTTCTGCCCTTTTTGCCACCCGATACAGTAGGTCCTTCTCTACGCTGAAGTATGGGTAAGTGCAGGTATTATCTGGGTTCACTAACTCGCCATCTATTTTCACTACGTTTTCCCGTGCCTTTATTAGGGCGGGGTCTTTCAACTGTTCTGTGGCAAAGTTTTCCCTGTGAACCTCAAGATCAGAAAACTCCACAGACGGTAGGTTTTCGTCTGAGGAGGTGGGCTCCTCTCCAGTTTCTTGAGTCTCGCCTGCCAATACTGATAAGGGAAATTCCGGAGAGTCCTCACCACTCTCAGGGGAGTTCTGGCTATCACATTCCTGGTACATAGGGGCACCAGTGGGGGGCTCAGGATCATCCCACAGTTCCCAGAACTTCGGAAAATCCCTTCCCACAATGGCGTCATGCGGTAACTGAGATACTAAGCCCACTGGATGAAAGAGGGTACCTTTGGGGGTCTCGAAACACACTGTAGTCACTGGATACTCTCGGGTGTCCCCATGCACACAAATAACAGCTACCTTGCTATTCCCAGAGACCTCTGTTTTAACTAACTCAGCCTTTATCAGGGTCACAAGGCTACCTGAATCCAGCAATACCACAACATTTCTACCATTAACACACATTTTGCATAAATGTTTCTCAGTTCCTCGAATGGCAGTGCATGCGACTGTCGCACACAGCGACTGACGTCTGCCCGTCAGAAAGTCACACTGCATGGGTTCCTCCACAACCGGGCAATTGGCTGCAATATGTCCCGCTTGCCGGCAGCGGTAGCAAACGATCCTTCTTGCCGCCTCTTGAGCCGCTGATTTCCCAGGCTGTTCTCGCCAAACTTGGGGTAGAGCTCCCACCCTCTCACTCTCTCCACCCTCACCCCTTGGAATCCTCTTATCCGCCCCTGGGGATGGTCTGGTCTTAGGGTGGAAAGTCCGAGTGTCTCTGGAAGAGGCCGTCAGGTTCTCTGTAGCCAAGTATTTCTCCACACGATCCACAAGACCATCGGCCGTCTCTGGGTCTCCATGGCTTACCCACTTTTGGATGGCAGTAGGAAGAGCTCTCAAAAACCGATCCATTACAACACGTTCCACAATCTTTGGTGCGGACAAAGTCTCTGGCTGTAGCCACTTTCTGCTCAGGTGAATGAGATCATACATTTGAGACCTGGGGGGTTTTCCAAGCTGGAAAGTCCAGTTATGCACACGCTGAGCCCGGACAGCCAGGGTGACACCCAGCCTTGCCAATATTTCAGCTTTTAGCATCACATAGTCTTTTGCTTGGTTAGGCTCTAGGTCATAGTAAGCTTTCTGCGATTCACCAGTTAACAGAGGAGCCACCAGTCCAGCCCACTGCTCCTCAGGCCACTTTTCTCTTTCAGCGGTCCTTTCAAATGTGGTCAAAAATACCTCTGGATCATCCTCTCCAGTCATTTTTGTCAATAAACGACTGACCCCAAAGGACGCGGTATTAGTGGGACGGCTTTCCTCACTGGTCTGCGGACGTTGCTGCATTACTGCTTCCATCTGTTGTTGTAGTCTCTGCTCTTGCTTCTGCAACAGGTCTATGAAGCGGGCCTCAGATTGCTGCTGGGCTTGTTGCTGAGCCTCCAGACTCTGTTGCAAAGTTGCGTTTGTCTGCTGCTGGGCTGCAAGGCTCTGTTGATGAGCTTGCTGCTGGGCTGCAAGGCTCTGTTGATGAGCTTGCTGCTGGGCTGCAAGGCTCTGTTGATGAGCTGCAAGGCTCTGTTGATGAGCTGCAAGGCTCTTTTGCAAACCTGCATTTGTCTGCTGTTGATTGGCATTTGCTAGAGCCAGCTGTTTCAGTATCTCCTCCATGCTGGCTTAAAAAAAAACTGCCCGCATTCTCCACCAACTGTGAGGGGGTTAGCTCGGCAGCGGGTGTGGGTGACCCCCGGGATGGGCTCCCCACACAAAAACAGGCCCAGCAAACGGAGGTTGTGGTTTTCAAAATCAAAAAGGTGCGGTTTATTTTCTATTTACAGTGACAAAACACAGCAAAGCAAAAGAAACATAAACAAAATAAATCCTGGTCAACTTGACCTCTAACTAAACATACAGGTTTCCTAACTAACAACTGGGATCAGCCTAGTGCTGTCCTAGTCCCTAAGTCCCTGGTTTTAAATGTCCAAGCAAATAGCCACACAGGCTTTGTCTCACCGCACAGGGGTTCACTCTCCCTAGACAGTCCACACAGGTCTGGTTCCAGGCATGAGCTAACATCTAATGAATCTGGGAGTTTTTATAGAGGCCTTAAACGAACTGACAGGCTTCAGCTGGTCGCCTCATCTCTGTCTGCACGACGCCCCACACTCTCCCTAGAGGTATGAGTCATCCATGAGCCCACTAGCCTTATACAACTCTCCACCTAGTTGTATAAGTCGGCGTAAAGCCTGAATCTGGGCGAAATATATCTACCCCCCTGGATGCAACCAGGTGACTTTACCTTCCTGCTGTCACAACATACACGGCCCTCCACACCTTTATATGCACATGCCCCCACACCTGTACATACACAGCCCCCCCACACATGTACACACAACCTTCACCAAACCTGTACACACACACCCTCCCAAACCTATACACGCTCAGCCCTCTACACTTTTATATGCACAGGCCCCCACACCTGTACATACACAGTCCCCCCCACACCTGTACACACACACAGCCTTCACCACACCTGTACACACACACCCTCCCAAACCTGTACATGCTCAGCCCTCCATACTTTTATACGCACAGCCCCCCACACCTGTACACACACACACTTTATGCACACACATCTCTGCCCCACATCTGTACAAGCCAACTCTCCCCCCCACACACCTGTACACACACAGCCCCCCTACACCTGTACACACACTGCCCCCCTAAACCTTCACACAAACAGGCCCCACATACACCTGTATACACACAGCCCCCCTACACCTGTACACACATAGCCTCCACATACACCTGTATACACACACCCCCCCAACCTGTCCACACCTGTAAGCACACAGTCCTCCACACTTGTAAACACTCACCTCCTAACACCTGAGAACACACAGCCCACAACCCCTTACACCTGTACACACACAGCACCCCCCATACCTATATATATGTCAGCCTTCCCCTCCACACATTTGTATACACCAGAGCCGCAGCCCTCCTGTACACAAAAAACCCCGCTTAATTTTTTTCATTTTCTGTAAAATGCAATGCAATATGACTACCTGGAGGTGTTCTGTACACATTTTTTGTACAGAATGCCCCCCAAAAACATAATTTTCTGCTTGTGTGATTGGCTCACTGATTTTCCCAGAAGTCTGCACTAAGATACAAGTCAGATTGCAAGCATCCCTGCAACAAAAATGTAATTTTTGGTGAGATGCTTCCAATAGGAAATCACGGCTAAAGGGATGCAGGCCCAGCAGCCTTCCTCATTAGTGCCCTGCAGGTGCTGCAGCTGATTGATAATTATGAAACCACTCCCATTAGATTAACTTTCCCACATGGACACAAACAAACACACAGGGATTTCTTCAGAATAACAAAAGGTAGGAATCTGCATAAAGTTTGTTCAAACCCTTGTAATGTACATGGATCACCCAGAGGGGAATTTTTTTTCTCAACAAAAGTGGAGTTACTCTTTAAAGCTTAGTTGAACAAGCTGAAGTTAGAAGCTGATTGGCTACCATGCACAGCTGCACCAGATTTTGCACTCTCCAGTTTTGTAAATGAACCCCTTTGAGTACTAGGATGATGATATTCCCTCAATATACTGTATCAGAACAACGGAAATAAGATAGGACTACATAATCCTGTCCCTCTCTTATTATCTATAACATAAAGTGGTTGGGCTCTCTAGTCTTGTGAGAATAATGCAATTTATAACAGTCAGCAAGGGCAGAGAACGCAGGAAGTTATCCACTTACAAGATTTCTGGTAAGGCCAATGGATATTTATTTTTAATTTATCAAGCCGATATAAAACAAAACACTTTTAATGGTAGACTTTACAGACCGAAAGATACCAAATAAGAGAAGTTCATTGAGTATACATGCACTTTGTATAAAACAGTAAATCTATATTTCCAATGTGTTTTTATCCCATATATAAAGCCTCCAGGTTCTTAAATAGCTACAGTACTTAGGACTTACAGAGAAGGTGGGGTTAAATATACGGGCAGAATAAATTAAGTGCTTCTGTATAATTAACTATAGAAAATTAACTTTTGTAACTCTTAAATATTCGCAGTAAAAGCTCTTCCACAATTTATTTTTGTTTTTTGGCCAGCATAATATTTGTTTCATAACTGACAGACCAAATGGATGACCTGGGAAAAACCACACATACCCTGTAAATCCTAAATACCACACACTCTCTCTCCCCTAGAGTGTTTGTCATATGATCGGCTGTTATTACACATTTATAGCCAAACTATAACAGCCTAATAGTGAACTAGCTCCCACTAATACACACACCAACCCCGTTTCTTCATTATGCACTGGGCTACACTGGTGATGAAATCTTTTTTTTCCTGAGAGATGTGGCTTATCTTCTCATTAGCAGCATATTGATTTCAATGTGCCACTGCCAACAAAATGTAAAGCAAACTTTCCTTGAAAAGTTCTGCTCAACTGGCCCCATCTCATGAATACAAAATGCTGCATCAAAGCTGGAAAAAATAAAGCTTTGGGGAAAACAATGCTGACCTCATACTTGCTGCCCGCTTGTCTGACTGCTGCCTCCCAGGAAAGCTCATTCTCATGGGATTTCAAGTTCCCATCTTTGCTGAGAGGCATTGGTAATGCACAGTGATGTCACTGGTGTTTCCAGTAGACAGCAGCCAGGTCTGAGTTCTGAGCAAACCTTGTATTTTTATGCAAGGTGGTTTCATTTTCTCGGTAGCAAAGAAATTTGAGATTTCTTTAACTATGGCACACTTATTAGACCACTGCTCTGGCTTTGCCCAAAAAAGATTCTGAATCATCCACCCCATCTACATAATATGCATACTCTTCTGTCAGACCAACCATACATTTAAGAGGATTTACACTCAAAAAGTGAATATTTTCTGTCTTGTAAAAAATATTTAGCCAGGTTAATTGTGACTAAGCAATACCATGAAACATTTGAATTCTTCGTTAGAAGTTGCAGTGTGTCTCTCCATAAGATCATCTAGGCATATCTTACTGAACACTGCAATGTTTGGTATTTTGCTGCTCATTGTTCTTTCGCTAGCCCTTTTGTACAGGAGGCTACACTATATTGCCAAAAGTATTGGGACACCTGTCTTTACACGCACATGAACTTTAATGGCACCCCAGTCTTACTCCGTAGGGTTCAATATTGAGTTGGCCCACCGTTTTCAGCTATGAAGGCTTCAACTCTTCTGGGAAGGCTGTTCACAAGGTTTAGGAGTGTGTCTATGGGAATGTTTAACCATTCTTCCAGAAGCGCATTTGTGAGGTCAGGCACTGATGTTGGACAAGAAGGCCTGTCTCGCAGTCTCCGCTCTAATTCATCACAAAGGTGTTCTATCGGGTTGAGGTGAGGACTCTGTGCAGGCCAGTCAAGTTCCTCCACCCTAAACTCACTCATCCATGTCTTTATGGACCTCGATAAGCCCCCCTGCCCGCAGACCCCCACAACCACCGGGCAAGGGTTGTGGGGATGAGGCCCTTGTCCCCATCAACATGGGCACAAATTCCCCATGTTGAGGGCATGTGGCCTGGTATGGTTCAGGAGGGGGGGCACTCTCTCATCCCGCCTCTTTTCCTGTGGCCTGCCAGTTGCGTGCTCGGATAAGAGTCTGGTATGGATTTTTGGTGGGACCCCACACCATTTTTTTTTTGGTGTGGGGTTCCCCTTAAAATCCATACCAGACCTGAAGGGCCTGTTAATGGAATTTTGGGGGACCCCCACGCATTTTTATTTTTCAATGACTTTCAATTACTTTTCTCTGTATTGCCGGGACCCACAATTCATTACAGCCGCAAGTAGTTTTAAATGACTTTTTTCCTTCAGAAATGACATTTTGTGCAGGGACAGTTCTAATCACGGGAAACATGCGCTACTTTACAGGCATACTTTAGACACCCCCCAGGTATGAAATTTAAAGGATTATTTCACTTTTATTGTTTCACTTTAAGCATTATTAAAATCACTGCTCCTGAAAAAACTGCCTTTTTAAAACGTTTTTTTTGCATTGATACATGTCCCCTTGGGCAGGACCCAGGTCCCCAAACACTTTTTATGACAATAACTTGCATATTAACCTTTAAAATTAGCACTTTAGATTTCTCCCATAGACTTTTAAAGGGTGTTTCGTGGCTCTTCGACTTTGCCGCGAACACTACAAATTGTTCGCTGTTCGCCGAATGGGCGAACAGCCAATGTTCGACTCGAACTCATGTTCGACTCGAACATAAAGCTCATCCCTACTCAGGTGGAAACTTTTATATAACAGCTTATTTGGCCATTCTGTGCAGGGGGTCATATTCCTTCAGTAAGCAGGTCTATGTTCACATGGGTGTGGAGTGTGGACCCTCCTAACCATCTAGTTTTTATATATTGTATTGTCCTCTTTGTGCTGCAAAAAAGTTGGTGCTATATGAATCCTGTGAAATTATGAAATATAACAATAATTGTGTGCCCAGCTACTATCCATTAGGTTGAAATGAGCAACAAAACTGCTTGTGGTTGTAAATGAGAAAGGACTTTATAACGGGCAAACCAACTTGTTATTAGCACCACATCCCTTAGTTAAATTAATAAAAAGGGATTTAATGGGATTTTAAAGGTGCAGGATAAGGTCCAGTGATATCAAAATATGATATATATTTTTTTATTTTAAGACAGAAAAAATAATTGTTAAAAAACAATTGGCAAGTACGTTTCAATACAGTTTCATGGATACAGCACTATAGAATGGAGTTCCCAACATGTTTCGCCCATATGTCTGGCTTCTTCAGGGGATGCTGTCCAATTAGAGGTACAAGCCTTCTTTCGAGAAAAAATATATATACATATAATAATCACATCAAAAGTACATTTAAAATCACATAATATATATGCGCAAATCTTCATTTACTCCTGTTAGGACTTTATATTTCAATACATGACAATTTTATACATACATGTGCACATTCAGTCTGACGACAATGTTGCTTCCCCAAGTCTCTTGAAGTAGTGTATCTTATGATCAAGTCACTATGAGGGTCAAAAATGTCTGCGGCAAAGAGACCAAGAGCTATAGGTGACCATAGGGAGCATTCAAGGACCAGCTAGAGTAAAAATAAAATGTGTTTTATTTGATTTTAATGTCAGAAATGGAAATAAATCTTCAAAAATAAAGATGCTGTATATAAAAAGAGATCAACTTACAAAACAGAGTTTTGCAGTAAACTCGATACCCAGGGACGTAAGCTATCTGCGCAAGCCGGCACTTGTCTCTAAGGCTTTTAACAAGCCAGAAAAGGAGGGCAAAAGGAAAGGGGCAAATCAAAAAAGGACTTGCAATATAGGAAACAGCAAAGTTAGTTCAGTAGCATAAAGCGCTCAATATGCGCTTTAAAATGGCAATAGCCAGCATCAAGACATTAGAATGAATATGCAATGGATAGTTTCCCATAGTCATTAGTATGGACAATTACCTGGCATCCTGTGGTAGCGTGTGTGTCCCTGTGGTTCCAGCAGCGTGTAATAGCTGGAACAGGCGGCCTTAAATACCCCCATCCGGCCAAGTAGGCTGGATGCGGACAAAAAGACAGTGCCGTGCATGTGCGAACCACGTCACATCCGCCGCTCAGCCCATCACTGCCAGGTCCCAAAGCCCAGCCCCAGAAAGGGTAAAGAGGCTCCCTCTGGTGGTCGGAGGGGGAAAGTCCCTCTCAGGTTGATGGTGTGCATTTGGAGACAGGCGGAAGACGAGAGAAGAGAGGGGGAGATGCCGAGGAGCGAACAGCGCAGTAAACTGGGCGCTGGGAAGAAAAACTGGAACAAACGCCCTGGGCATCCATATGGTCACCCCAGGTGCTCAAAGGAAACAAAGGCAGCAGACAGACTTGCCCATGACTTTTCATCGCTACATTGATGACATATTAATGATATGGTCAGGTACTCATCAAGAACTAATTGAGTTTATGAACATTATAGGTATTAATGATTAAAGGGGTTGTAAAGGTTCGTTTTTTATTTTCTAAATAGGTTCCTTTAAGCTAGTGCATTGTTGGTTCACTTACCTTTTCCTTAGATTTCCCTTCTAAATATTTTTTTTCTTTGTTTTCTTTGCCTGAATTTCTCACTTCCTGTTCCTCCTCAGTAGGCTGTTCAGTAAGCTGTTCTGGCTGACTCCACACCACTCGGATGATGGTGTGAAGTTTAGTGAGGAGAAACAGGAAGTGAGAAATTCAGACAAAGAAAAAAATCATTTAGAAGGTAAATCAAAGGAAAAGGTAAGTGAACCAACAATGCACTAGCTTAAAGGAACCTATTTGGAAAATAAAAAACAAACCTTTACAACCCCTTTAAGGATGGGCCGAACACCTCTCAGTTCTGTTTGCACCAGAACTTGCGAACAGGCAAAAAATTTGTTCAAACACGTGAACACCGTTAAAGTCTATGGGACACGAACATGAAAAATCAAAAGTGCTACATTTTAAAGGCTTCCTGCCCCAGGGGACATGTATCAATGCAAAAAAACTTTTAAAAACTGCAGTTTTTTTTCGAGAGCAGTTATTTAATAATGCTTAAAGTGAAACAATAAAAGTGAAATATTCCTTTAAATTTCGTACCTGCAGGTGTCTATAGTATGCCTGTAAAGTGGCGCATTTTTTCTGTGTTTAGAACAGTCCCTGCAGCAAAATTACATTTCTGAAGGAAAAAAGTCATTTAAAACTACTCACGACTATAATGAATTGTTGGGTCCCGGCAACACAGATACAATTCATTGAAAAAAACGGCATGGGTTCCCCCCCAGTCCATTACCAGGCCCTTTGGGTCTGGTATGAATATTAAGGGGAACCCCGAACCCAAATTTAAAAAAAAAATGCGTGGGGGTCCCCCCCAAATTCCATACCAGGTCCTTCAGGTCTGGTATGGATTTTAAGGGGAACCCCATGCCAAAATAAAAATAATGGCGTAGGGGTCTCCCCAAAAATCCCTACCAGACCCTTATCCGAGCACGCAACCTGGCAGTAGGGGGCGCTGAAGGGGTTAAGTGTGTCCTAGGGATGTGTTCTAACTGTAGGGAGATGGGCTACATGTGATACGACACTGATCACCGCTCCCGATTACAGGGAGCTGTGATCAGTGTCCTGTCACTAGGAAGAATGAGTAAATGCTTGTTTACATCAGCATTTCCCCGTTCTTCCTCTCCGTGAGACGATCTTGGGTATCCTCGCGGACATCGAGTCCGCGGGACCTGCGGTCGGACTCACAGAGCTTGCGGTGGGCGCGCGTGCCCACAATGCAGCATCTTAAAGGGACGTACATGTACGCCCATCTGCCCAGCCTTGCCATTGTGTCGAGGTATATCGTTGTGCGCTGGTCGGCAAGCGGTTAATAGAGCTAAGGCTCATGTTCGAGATACTTTGATCTATAAGAAAAAGATAAATACCTACATCACAGTCAGTGAGAATAATTACTTCATATACAAAACAACATAGACAAGTAAGACAGATTATTAACAAATATTGGCCATTGCTATTGGCCCGATCCCATAGCAAGTAAATATGTGGAAAAACAACCACAAATTACTTATAGACAAGCAATATATTTAAAGGACCGTTTGGTCCAAAGCCAATATAAAACCTTGGTCCCATCTACTCTACCCTTTGGCTCATTTTCATGCAGAAAGTGTGACCATTGTCGATTTATGCTAAATAGTGATGAGGTAGAATTACCTAATAAAGGGTGTGTATGATTCCGCGCAAAGGAGAAAAATATCAGCAGGGGAAAAAATATATAATATAATATGGTAAATCAAGAGAACTGCTCCCTCTACAGATTACTACCACCTAGGTGGAGTAAATGAATGAAGGAAAAAAATAAGTAGGTGTGGCGCTGTTCAAAAGATTATAATTGACTCTCAATGTGGTGGTGATGTAATGTGGGTGTGAATGTAACACCAGTAAAAAATTTGCAAAATTATGACAAATAAATGATAAGTGAACATAAACATGTGCATGTAAATAAGCAATAAATAAATGAATACAAAATTTAAAAAGTTAAACTCCTTTTGAGCATTCAAATCAGTCCAGAAAATATACTAATTAGATATTCAAAAAAGTACTAATTAGATATTCAAAAAAGTCCAAAAAGTGCTTGTGCTGGTGAAAAGTGATCTCTAATGTAAATGATCTCTGGATGAAATCAATTCAATAAATAGAGCATTCAAAACAGTTCAAGAAAGTGCTTGTGCTGGTGAAAAGTAATCACTGTTCGTTTTCCCTCTTCACAAAGTGATCACAGCAAGTGTGGCTTATCCGTGCTCCTAATGTGCACACACTCATTGGAATTTTCCTCCCCGCTTGGGGTATGTAGCATTCACAGTATATGCCACTGTGTAGCAGCTTATGAGGTATCTCATCCTGGATGTCTTGGTGGTACGCCAATTGATTACCATGTAAAGGCGAGATGGACCCCAATAGTGTAATACTGATAGACTATTTATTAAATAAAAACATGTGGAAACGTACTCACATTTTGCAAAAGCATAAAAAGCATGTATTGCTGACACTAACGCCGCTGCCCGGAAGTGATGCAAGAACGCACGTTGACTCTGCCCTAATGGTCAAATTCATAGGATTAGACATAGAGTCACATGTCAAACACCTGGCATTGTGTATCTGATGAAATGTACTTGCAACTGTTTTTATGTTGGAAAAACTAAACGTCCCTTTTTCAATAGAATCAATGACCATATATCTCTTATTAAAAAACGGAAACTCCAATAAGTCGCCATGTTGGCCTATTTCATGGCTTTCGTCTGCATATTATAAAATGTATGGCATTGGAACATATCCCCCCTGATGTTAGAGGAAGAAGCAATGATCAAAAACTTTTACAACTAGAATCACGTTGCATTAATTCTTTAAAAGCCACAAGTTACCCTGGGCTAAATGAAATGTTAAGTTACAAACCTTTTTTGTAAAAATCATTATATAGTTGTTTGAACGATTCCGTCACCTCCTCGATATATTAACTCTTTCCCCCCCACTGCTCTAGTTTTCCTCTTTGCCCTCTCTGGGGCCGGGCTTTGGGAGCCGGCGGTGATGGGCTAAGCGTCAGATGTGACGTGGTTTGCGCATGCACGGCGCGGCCTTTTCGTCCGCATCCGGCCTAATTGGGCGGATGGGGGTATTTAAGGTTACAGCTATTACACGCTGTTGGAACCACAGGGACACACCCGCTACCGCAGGACGCCAGGTAATTGTCCATACTAATGACTATGGGAAACTATCCATTGCATATTCATTCTAATGTCTTGATGCTGGCTATTGCCATTTTAAAGCGCATATTGAGCGCTTCATGCTACTGAACTAACTTTGCTGTTTCCTATATTGCAAGTCCTTTTTTGATTTGTTCCTTTCTTTTTGCCCTCCTTTTCTGGCTTGTTAAAAGCCTTATGCCCCATATACACGATCGTTTTTCTTGCCATTTTTTTTCTTGCCGTTTTTCACGTCGTTTTTTTTCATGTTTCCTCTCAAGCCTGTCTTGCGTACACACGATCATTTAAAAAAACGATCAAGCAAAGCGCAGTGACGTACAACACGTACGACGGCACTATAAAGGGGAAGATCCATTTGAATGGCGCCACCCTTCATGTTAGTAAAGTTTGTTGAGCGACGATTCGCTCTTTTCAGTCTCGTGCTTTTCAGTCCGTGACTGCGTGACGAATGTGCTATCTCCATTACGAACGCTAGTTTTACCAGAACGAGCGCTCCTGTCTCATACTTGATTCTGAGCATGCGCGTTTTTTTCACGTCGTTAAAGCATACACACTACCGTTTTTCACGTCGTTAAAAAAAACGACATGAAAAACGACGTGAAAAAAGAGAGCATGTTCGAAATTTTTAATGCCCGTTTTTCACGTCGTTAAAAATGCTCTGGAGCATACACACGATCATTTTTAATGGCCATTTTTTTTAATGGCATTTTTAACGGCATGAAAAACGATCGTGTGTATGGGGCATTAGAGACAAGTGTCGGCTTGCGCAGATAGCTTACGTCCCTGGGCATCGAGTTTACTGCAAAACTCTGTTTTGTAACTTGATCACTTTTTATATACAGCATCTTTATTTTTGGAGATTTATTCCCATTTCTGACATTAAAATCAAATAAAACACATTTTATTTTTACTCTAGCTGGTCCTTAAATGCTCCCTATGGTCAACTATAGCTCTTGGTCTCTTTGACGCAGGCAGACATTTTTGACCCTCATAGTGACTTGATCATAATATACAATACTTCAAGAGACTTGGGTAAGCAACATTGTCGTCAGACTGAATGTGCACATGTATGAATAAAATTGTCATGTATTGAAAAATAAACTCCTAACAGGAGTAAATGAAGAATTGTGCATATATATTATGTGATTTTAAATTGACTTTTGATGTGATTGTTATATGTATATATATTTTTTCTCAATAGAAGGCTTGTACCTCTAATTGGACAGCATCCCCTGAAGAAGCCTGACATATGGGAAAAACATGTTGGGAACTCCATTCTACAGTGCTGTATCCATGAAACTGTATTGAAACATACTTGCCAATAGTTTTTTCACAATTTTTTATTCTGTCTTTAAATAAAACTTTTTATTTCATATTTTGATATCTCTGGACCTTATTCTGCACCTTAAAAATCCTATCTAATCCCTCTTTGTGGTTGTAAATGTTGGTCTCAGTTTCACAAAGGTTATAAGCTGAACATCTAGAATTAGAAAATGTTCTCTTCCAAATACTGTATACAGTCTATAACTGCAATATTTTATGTAAAAAGTACAATTTAACAAATGGTTAATAGAAATAATAAAATCCTTTGTGACTGGAAGATAAATGTAACAGGAACTGCATTGCATGGAAACACAATTTATTGATCAATCACTCTATAATATTTATTCTGGCTTCAATACCTTGCTTTTTAGACTCTTTCTGTTTTCTCACTTCTAAACAGTACATCGCTGGTCTTGCTTCAGATCTTTCTCTCATCTGACCAAATTTCAGAGTACATTATGGCATTTTCCCTTCTGAAGCTGCCAATTTGTTCCCTGTCCATTGTTTTTAGGTGGAGGTTACAGGGCATTGTCCAGAAGAAACCCGGTGGCCAAGGCACTGTGTCAGTCCTTCCCTTTATTCTATGGCCTCCTGGAGCAGGCAAAAAGGTAACATCCACATGCTTCCTAAGAAAATAATGGCTATGGAACCTTCATTTACGCAGCAAAGCTGCCCCTTCAGTTTTATAATAAAAAAGTATTTCACGCAGCCTATACAAACATACAAAATATTGCCATCTTCTCTAACATCACTTAAAACTTATTGACAGTAAAAAAAACTTGCTATAGGATTTTTATGAGATTCCATTTTTTCTGTTTTAGCTTCCTGATGCCATTGACAGGGCATGAATCTTTATTACACAATATAAAACAGGAAGTGTTAGTTGTAAGTCAATAGTCTGTGTTTTAGACAGCATGTTACAAGAGTTTAAAATTTGTCATATGTAACATTTGCAACTTCTGTGTACATTTTCACTTTCAAGCATTACATTTTTTTTTTTATAATTGGAAAAGAATAATTCTTACAAAAGAAAAATATAAATAAACCAGTGTATTCACAGTTGTGCTCAAAAGTTTGCATACCTTGACAGAAATCCTGAAATGTTGGCATTGATACTGAAAATATGACTAAATATGCAAAAAAAAAAAAAAACTGTTTTTTATTTAAGAATACTGATCATATGAAGCCATTTATTATCACATAATTTTTTGGCTCCTTTTTAAAATCATAATGATAATAGAAATCACCCAAATGGCCATGTTCAAAAGTTTACATATCCTGAAATGTTTGTTACCACATCTGTTTTTAAATTGCAATTAGTGTCTGTGTATAAATAGTCACTAAGTTTGTTAGCTCAGTGACTATTTTGTTGAGCCGGCTAAATACTGAGCCACGGAGAGCAGAAAAGAACTGTCAAAAGGCCTGCGTAACAAGGTGAGGAACTTTATAAAGATGGAAAGGGATATAAAAAGATATCCAAAGCCTTGAATATGCCAGTCAGTACTGTTCAGTCCCTCATTAAGAAGTGGGAAATTCAGTGGATCTCTTGATAACAAGCCAAGGTCAGATAGACCAAGAAATATTGCAGTCACAACCAGAAGAATTGTTCAGGATACTAAGAAAAACCCACAGGTAACCTCAAGAGACATACAGGCTGCTCTGAAAAAATATATTGTAGTTGTTTCAAGGAGCGCAATACGACGGTACTTGAACAAAAATGAGCTGCATGGTTGAGTTGCCAGAAAAAAAAACCCTTACTGCACCAATGCCACAAAAAAGCCCAGCTACAATATGCCTGACAAATGTATATCCAGGGCGCTCCGAATATTTGGACCTGACAAATGAAGTCTGTTTTGAAAGGGTTATAGAGTCTTCAAACACTTCAGGCAGCACTCAGGGAGACAAGCAATCTCTAATGGAAACAGAAAAACAAACAAGGCGCCTCTAAGTGCAGAAATAAAAACTTTTAATATCCCCTGAAAAGGGTTAAAAACACTTACAAGATAGTGGATAGAAACGGGCATGTAGTAAGTGCGTCAAAGAGATGTTCCAGTGGCAGGGCAGTCCCAGTATATAATGGTAGTACTTCCAGTGAAATCCAAAAGATGACAGCCGAATGGCACTGTAGACTTTCAGGAGACACAGTAGCGCTGGAGCCTGGGGATGACGTCAGCGGAAGCGGGACGAGAACCAGCGTGGAACGCAAACAGGAAATGGACAGGAAGTGTGTCATAAAAGCTTTTATGACACACTTCCTGTCCATTTCCTGTTTGCGTTCCACTCTGGTTCTCGCCGGGAATCTTCTGTATATGCGAACTGTAATATTTTGTGATGTAAGAGTCCACTTCTTGTATTTAGAATAAAGCCATATGTACGTTTAATACTACACCATCAGAGGCTTTTCTTTCCTGTCCCCCTCCCTGGCGATCGGCTGGAGCTTTGCTCCCCCCTCCCTCTTCCCTCCTCCCTCTCTTATTCATCTGTAGGGAGCGTGATTGGCGGTGGACATAGCCACACATAGATCCATAGTGGAGAAGATACAGAGGAGAGACAAGATTATCTTTCATGCCAGTTACTTTATTATATGAGGTGAGAGCATTGGGAGACAGGTGTAGGATTCACCACCAGTTCAATACTCCAATTTGTATACTTAATACATGAAATTCAACTCCATCTGGAATACCGGAGAGATCCATTTGGCCTATATGTTTTTGGACATTTAATTTCATTGATCACCATCAATTGCAATATTGAACTTTTTTGCACGCCTCTTGGCAGTTTATGCATGCACTTGCACTTTATTTTATATTGCATATTAGCACTAATTAGCACTTTTTATTTATTTATATGCATTTATCACTTATGGTTTTCACTTTTAACTTCTGGCAGTTTTTTTACACCTACCAGTTTTACTCGGTCACAGAGGTGTTTTATGTGTTTTATTTATATACTTTAGCGCAAATTCCCCCCCCCCCCCCACTTGTTTTTTATTACAAAAGACTTCACATTGTCATTGGTGTTAAAGGGGGCAATACACAGTATTAAAGTGGAGTTCCGCCCAAAAGTGGAAGCTCCGCTTATCTGCCTCCTCCCCCCTTCCGTTGCCACATTAGGCATCTTTAGGGAGCGACGGGGGGGGAGCGGGTACCTGTTTTTGACAGGTACCCATCTCCACTTTCAAAAGATCTTGCCGCGGAGAGATCACTCAGAAGTTCTGCCCCCCTCCTCCTACCTCCTTCCTCCAACAGCATGCAGAGGAGGTGGTGGACTGGCTTACTAAACCATCCACATCCTCTGTCACTTAAGCAGAGACTAGAGCACCTCCTTTTCCACAGCAATTCCTGCCATAGCCCCAGCATTAGGCATGGAGGAATCAGCTGAGTTATTTGAACACAACGTCAGCCACTTGCTCCTTGATGATGGTCAGCCATTACTTGATTCGGATGTTGGTTCTGAGGTTGAGGAAGGCAGGAACATGAGTCTACAGAGAGGGGAGAAGACTGGTACACAAATTGGCAGTCATGTTCCCCCAGCCGCAGCATATTGCTAAGTTGTCTTCAGTGGTAATGAGGATGGAGGGGACGATGATGATGATGAGGTCACTGACGTGACTTGGGTGCCAGATAGAGCAGAGGAGGAAAGTGAGGGTGAGGTACAACCTCAAAAAGGCAGCTATCATGTAAGAGTAGAGAGCAGCCACCCTATTCCATCACATTGTGGAGCTGTTATCTCCCGGCCCACTTCTCACAGCTCAGCTGTCTTGGCCTATTTTAGCACATGTGCAGCTGATCGCACTGTTGCAAACTTTGAAGCACATCAAGCATGGCAAAAATACCAGCCATCTGGATACCACATTCTTGACAAGTCATTTAACCTCCCACCACTCAGCTCGTTGGCAAGAGCACCTGAAAGCCACACAAAAGAGGTGCAATTCTGTTCCTCCTCTTTACTCACCTCAGTCTACCCCCACTATTCCTCATGACCTCTCAGCAGCCTCCACTGACAGAAATGATGGTATAACGCAGGGTGTCCCAGCTTTAATTTCTCTGCCCCATCTGCTATAGCAAAAAAAAATACAGTCACTGCCACCCACATGCACAGCGTCTAAATGCAAGCTTGTCAAAACTGCTAGCTCTCCAACTTCTGCCTTCCAGTCTGGTGGATTCTGCCCCCTTCCATGAATTTGCAGAATGTGCTGTACCACAATGGCAGGCTCGCAGACACTATTTCTTTTTACGTAAGGCCATTCCAGTTCTGTACCATCACGTGGAATGCAATGTTGTGGCATCGTTGCGCAAGGCAGTAAGCCGCAAAGTCCACGCTACTGCTGACACGTGGTCCAGCAAGCATGGTCAGGGACAATATATTTCCTTCACAGCACACTGGGTAACTCTGTTTGCAACTCGGAAGGATGCAGGACAGGGCTCAGTGCTGCAGCTTGTTGTCCCCCACATCTCCATACAGCTAGTGGTGATGATGCAAGATTTTTCAGCTCACCCCTTCTTCCTCCTATTCCTCCATGCCCTTCTCTGTTGAATTGTCCTATGGACCACAAGTACCCCCTAAGCATTCAAGGGGCTATTTAATGAGTCAGGCTAAAAGGTGCCATGCAGTGCTTCAGCTGGTGTGTCTATGGGAGAGGAACCACACCGGAGCAGAGATTCTTGCAGCTCTGCAGGGGCAGGCCTAAAGGTGGTTCACGCCATGCCAGCTGGAGCCAGAAATTGAATAGTGAAATAAGTTGACACACGTGCCATGCCTGGCACATGTCCTCAATTTGGTTGTGCAGCGTTTCCTAAAAAGGTACCCAGGGTTGAAAAATCTGCTAAAGCAGGCCAGAAGAGTCTGTAGCCATTTCAGGCGGTCATACACAGCCAGTGCTCCGTTGGCTGAAATTCAGCGAGAATTCCACCTGCCCGTAAACCGCCTGATTTGTGACATACCCACCAGGTGGAACTTAACTTTGGCAATGCCGCAGCGGCTGCACATGCAGCAGAGGGACATTAATGAGTACCTGTGTGAGTATGGCACAACGACAAGCTCAGGCTGAAAAAAAATTCCCCACGCCAATGGCTGCTCATAATGCATGCACTGTACTGTCACCATTTGAGGAGGCCACAAGGATGGTGAGCTGTGACAATGCATGCATCAGTGACACAATCCCTGTTGTGTTTCTGCTGGAGCAGACTCTGCGTGTCATTATGGACAGGTCACTTGAGGCAGAGCAGCGAGAGGAAGAAGAGGGCTTCCTTTCCTCTCAAGATCCACTTTATGCAGACACCATTGTTCCTATAAACACAGACAAAGAAAACTTACTAATGTGCAACCTAGTTCTCTTTATACCCAGCGCTATGGACCTTATTCCAATTCTGAACACACCTTAGATCTCCTTATAATGACACAGACAAGTTCATCTATGTCACTATTTTTATACTAAGCAGTAGGGATGAGCTCGGTGTTCGAGTCGAACATACGTTCGACTCGAACATCGGCTGTTCGATCGTTCGACGAAGATCGAACGATTTGGGCCGTTCGCGCCTAATTCGAGTGACGCGAACGGCCCACAATGCACTACGCCATCGCAGTGTCATCCAGGCGCTGTGATTGGCCAAGCATGCACTGTGACCCCGCATGCTTGGCCAATCACAGCGCCGGCAGCGAGGAGAGCAATGATTGGCCACAGGCAGGATGCCTGTGGCCAATTATTGCTGAGGGGGTTTAGTACACGCCCCACACTATAAAAGGCCGCCAGCACGGCGGCCTAGTGTAGTGTGTTCCGGAGCAGGGAAAGAGAAGCATAGGCAGGGACAGTGACATTTATTTTTTCTTGCTTAACCTGGATTCTTTTAGTTTAGGGAAAGAGAAGGATAGGTAGGGAGAGTGTCAGTGTGTTTTACTGTACGAATCCTTGTTTCTAGGGACAGGGAAGGACAGTGAGGGAAATTCTCCTTGTGCTATAGTGTGCTTTAAAAAAACCTTTTTTCTAGGGACAGAAAACTATAGGTAGGGAGAGTGTCAGTGTGTTTTACTGTACGAATCCTTGTTTCTAGGGACAGGGAAGGACAGTGAGGGAAATTCTCCTTGTGCTATAGTGTGCTTTAAAAAAACCTTTTTTCTAGGGACAGAAAACTATAGGTAGGGAGAGTGTCAGTGTGTTTTACTGTACGAATCCTTGTTTCTAGGGACAGGGAAGGACAGTGAGGGAAATTCTCCTTGTGCTATAGTGTGCTTTAAAAAAACCTTTTTTCTAGGGACAGAAAACTATAGGTAGGGAGAGTGTCAGTGTGTTTTACTGTACGAATCCTTGTTTCTAGGGACAGGGAAGGACAGTGAGGGAAATTCTCCTTGTGCTATAGTGTGCTTTAAAAAAACCTTTTTTCTAGGGACAGAAAACTATAGGTAGGGAGAGTGTCAGTGTGTTTTACTGTACGAATCCTTGTTTCTAGGGACAGGGAAGGACAGTGAGGGAAATTCTCCTTGTGCTATAGTGTGCTTTAAAAAAACCTTTTTTCTAGGGACAGAAAACTATAGGTAGGGAGAGTGTCAGTGTGTTTTACTGTACGAATCCTTGTTTCTAGGGACAGGGAAGGACAGTGAGGGAAATTCTCCTTGTGCTATAGTGTGCTTTAAAAAAACCTTTTTTCTAGGGACAGAAAACTATAGGTAGGGAGAGTGTCAGTGTGTTTTACTGTATGAATCCTTGTTTCTAGGGACAGGGAAGGACAGTGAGGGAAATTCTCCTTGTGCTATAGTGTGCTTTAAAAAAACCTTTTTTCTAGGGACAGAAAACTATAGGTAGGGAGAGTGTCAGTGTGTTTTACTGTACGAATCCTTGTTTCTAGGGACAGGGAAGGACAGTGAGGGAAATTCTCCTTGTGCTATAGTGTGCTTTAAAAAAACTTTTTTTCTAGGGACAGAAAACTATAGGTAGGGAGAGTGTCAGTGTGTTTTACTGTACGAATCCTTGTTTCTAGGGACAGGGAAGGACAGTGAGGGAAATTCTCCTTGTGCTATAGTGTGCTTTAAAAAAACCTTTTTTCTAGGGACAGAAAACTATAGGTAGGGAGAGTGTCAGTGTGTTTTACTGTACGAATCCTTGTTTCTAGGGACAGGGAAGGACAGTGAGGGAAATTCTCCTTGTGCTATAGTGTGCTTTAAAAAAACTTTTTCTAGGGACAGAAAACTATAGGTAGGGAGAGTGTCAGTGTGTTTTACTGTACGAATCCTTGTTTCTAGGGACAGGGAAGGACAGTGAGGGAAATTCTCCTTGTGCTATAGTGTGCTTTAAAAAAACCTTTTTTCTAGGGACAGAAAACTATAGGTAGGGAGAGTGTCAGTGTGTTTTACTGTACGAATCCTTGTTTCTAGGGACAGGGAAGGACAGTGAGGGAAATTCTCCTTGTGCTATAGTGTGCTTTAAAAAAACCTTTTTTCTAGGGACAGAAAACTATAGGTAGGGAGAGTGTCAGTGTGTTTTACTGTACGAATCCTTGTTTCTAGGGACAGGGAAGGACAGTGAGGGAAATTCTCCTTGTGCTATAGTGTGCTTTAAAAAAACCTTTTTTCTAGGGACAGAAAACTATAGGTAGGGAGAGTGTCAGTGTGTTTTACTGTACGAATCCTTGTTTCTAGGGACAGGGAAGGACAGTGAGGGAAATTCTCCTTGTGCTATAGTGTGCTTTAAAAAAACCTTTTTTCTAGGGACAGAAAACTATAGGTAGGGAGAGTGTCAGTGTGTTTTACTGTACGAATCCTTGTTTCTAGGGACAGGGAAGGACAGTGAGGGAAATTCTCCTTGTGCTATAGTGTGCTTTAAAAAAACCTTTTTTCTAGGGACAGAAAACTATAGGTAGGGAGAGTGTCAGTGTGTTTTACTGTACGAATCCTTGTTTCTAGGGACAGGGAAGGACAGTGAGGGAAATTCTCCTTGTGCTATAGTGTGCTTTAAAAAAACCTTTTTTCTAGGGACAGAAAACTATAGGTAGGGAGAGTGTCAGTGTGTTTTACTGTATGAATCCTTGTTTCTAGGGACAGGGAAGGACAGTGAGGGAAATTCTCCTTGTGCTATAGTGTGCTTTAAAAAAACCTTTTTTCTAGGGACAGAAAACTATAGGTAGGGAGAGTGTCAGTGTGTTTTACTGTACGAATCCTTGTTTCTAGGGACAGGGAAGGACAGTGAGGGAAATTCTCCTTGTGCTATAGTGTGCTTTAAAAAAACTTTTTTTCTAGGGACAGAAAACTATAGGTAGGGAGAGTGTCAGTGTGTTTTACTGTACGAATCCTTGTTTCTAGGGACAGGGAAGGACAGTGAGGGAAATTCTCCTTGTGCTATAGTGTGCTTTAAAAAAACCTTTTTTCTAGGGACAGAAAACTATAGGTAGGGAGAGTGTCAGTGTGTTTTACTGTACGAATCCTTGTTTCTAGGGACAGGGAAGGACAGTGAGGGAAATTCTCCTTGTGCTATAGTGTGCTTTAAAAAAACTTTTTCTAGGGACAGAAAACTATAGGTAGGGAGAGTGTCAGTGTGTTTTACTGTACGAATCCTTGTTTCTAGGGACAGGGAAGGACAGTGAGGGAAATTCTCCTTGTGCTATAGTGTGCTTTAAAAAAACCTTTTTTCTAGGGACAGAAAACTATAGGTAGGGAGAGTGTCAGTGTGTTTTACTGTACGAATCCTTGTTTCTAGGGACAGGGAAGGACAGTGAGGGAAATTCTCCTTGTGCTATAGTGTGCTTTAAAAAAAACTTTTTTCTAGGGACAGAAAACTATAGGTAGGGAGAGTGTCAGTGTGTTTTACTGTACGAATCCTTGTTTCTAGGGACAGGGAAGGACAGTGAGGGAAATTCTCCTTGTGCTATAGTGTGCTTTAAAAAAACCTTTTTTCTAGGGACAGAAAACTATAGGTAGGGAGAGTGTCAGTGTGTTTTACTGTACGAATCCTTGTTTCTAGGGACAGGGAAGGACAGTGAGGGAAATTCTCCTTGTGCTATAGTGTGCTTTAAAAAAACCTTTTTTCTAGGGACAGAAAACTATAGGTAGGGAGAGTGTCAGTGTGTTTTACTGTACGAATCCTTGTTTCTAGGGACAGGGAAGGACAGTGAGGGAAATTCTCCTTGTGCTATAGTGTGCTTTAAAAAAAACTTTTTTCTAGGGACAGAAAACTATAGGTAGGGAGAGTGTCAGTGTGTTTTACTGTACGAATCCTTGTTTCTAGGGACAGGGAAGGACAGTGAGGGAAATTCTCCTTGTGCTATAGTGTGCTTTAAAAAATCCTTTTTTCTAGGGACAGAAAACTATAGGTAGGGAGAGTGTCAGTGTGTTTTACTGTACGAATCCTTGTTTCTAGGGACAGGGAAGGACAGTGAGGGAAATTCTCCTTGTGCTATAGTGTGCTTTAAAAAAAACCTTTTTTCTAGGGACAGAAAACTATAGGTAGGGAGAGTGTCAGTGTGTTTTACTGTACGAATCCTTGTTTCTAGGGACAGGGAAGGACAGTGAGGGAAATTCTCCTTGTGCTATAGTGTGCTTTAAAAAAACCTTTTTTCTAGGGACAGAAAACTATAGGTAGGGAGAGTGTCAGTGTGTTTTACTGTAAGAATCCTTGTTTCTAGGGACAGGGAAGGACAGTGAGGGAAATTCTCCTTGTGCTATAGTGTGCTTTAAAAAAAACTTTTTTCTAGGGACAGAAAACTATAGGTAGGGAGAGTGTCAGTGTGTTTTACTGTACGAATCCTTGTTTCTAGGGACAGGGAAGGACAGTGAAGGAAATTCTCCTTGTGCTATAGTGTGCTTTAAAAAAACCTTTTTTCTAGGGACAGAAAACTATAGGTAGGGAGAGTGTCAGTGTGTTTTACTGTACGAATCCTTGTTTCTAGGGACAGGGAAGGACAGTGAGGGAAATTCTCCTTGTGCTATAGTGTGCTTTAAAAAAACCTTTTTTCTAGGGACAGAAAACTATAGGTAGGGAGAGTGTCAGTGTGTTTTACTGTACGAATCCTTGTTTCTAGGGACAGGGAAGGACAGTGAGGGAAATTCTCCTTGTGCTATAGTGTGCTTTAAAAAAACCTTTTTTCTAGGGACAGAAAACTATAGGTAGGGAGAGTGTCAGTGTGTTTTACTGTACGAATCCTTGTTTCTAGGGACAGGGAAGGACAGTGAGGGAAATTCTCCTTGTGCTATAGTGTGCTTTAAAAAAACCTTTTTTCTAGGGACAGAAAACTATAGGTAGGGAGAGTGTCAGTGTGTTTTACTGTACGAATCCTTGTTTCTAGGGACAGGGAAGGACAGTGAGGGAAATTCTCCTTGTGCTATAGTGTGCTTTAAAAAAAACTTTTTTCTAGGGACAGAAAACTATAGGTAGGGAGAGTGTCAGTGTGTTTTACTGTACGAATCCTTGTTTCTAGGGACAGGGAAGGACAGTGAGGGAAATTCTCCTTGTGCTATAGTGTGCTTTAAAAAAACCTTTTTTCTAGGGACAGAAAACTATAGGTAGGGAGAGTGTCAGTGTGTTTTACTGTACGAATCCTTGTTTCTAGGGACAGGGAAGGACAGTGAGGGAAATTCTCCTTGTGCTATACTGTGCTAAAGCATTCCTCATCAACCATCTTTGAAATCCTTGTTTTTTGGACAGTCAGGGAAATTGTCGTTGTGCTATTCTTTGCAAAAGCAATCATCCTCAACCATATTTAGAAATCCTTAAGTAAAGGGACAGAGAAGGACACCTGAAGGTAGCCCTTATTGCTTTTTTCCCATCTCCCTGCAGGCCATCTATTAGAATGTCTGGAAGGCAAACAAGAAGAGGCAGACAGTCAGGAGGCAATAAAAGAGGGCAAGCAGGCTCTGTGTCTGGGGACAACAGTGCTGGTCGTGGACGCGGTGCATTGTCATCAGCACATGGCCATGGGACACGCTTGTCCTTCTTTTCGGCAGCTGGACATGTTGAGCCACATCATGCCGAAGACTTGGTAGAGTGGATGACCAAGCCCTCCTCCTCCTCCTCATCCTCTCTCACCCAGGCTCAGGGTACTGGCAAAGCAGCTGCCAAACCGTCCTCTTCCCTGGTATCAATGTCAGACTCATCATCAGTCACTCCTTCCCTAGACCCACCATGTCCTCCTCCTGAGGAGTCCCCCGAACTGTTTGAGCACAGTGTTGGGTACATGCTCCAGGAGGATGCCCAGCGTTTCGAAGGGTCTGATGATGAAACCCAGCTACAGGAAGGCAGTAGCGTGAGAGCAGACAGAGGGGATGCTCAAGAAGGACACCAATCTGGCAGTCATGTTCCAGCAGCTGCAGCATACTGCCAGATTGGCTCCAGTGATGAGGAGGGAGGGGATGATGAGGTCACTGACTCCACGTGGGTGCCTAATAGGAGAGAGGAGGAGGAGGAGGATGAGGAGGAGGCACATCTCCAACGAGGCAGGATGCCCTTTGGTGGCCAGCGTAAGGGCAGTACACCGACGGAATCACACCGCAGAGCTCCGCCTGTGCAGGGCGCTGCCTCTGCCCGTCATTCAAAAAGTTCTTTGGTGTGGGCCTTTTTTGAGGCTAGTGCATCAGATCGCACAGCTGCTGTTTGCAACATATGTCTCAAGCGTATATCGCGTGGCCAAAACATCAGCCGCTTGGGTACTACATGCCTGACCAGACATATGTTGACCTGCCATGCAGCTCGTTGGCAAGCCTACCTCAAAGACCCACACCAAAGAACAAAGCGGACCTCTCCTTGCACCGCATCAGCTGGGATCTCCAACCCCACTATAACTTCAGTCCTCTCTGAAACATGCACTGAGAGGAATGAAGGTGTAGAATTAGGTGTGTCACAGCCAAGTACTTGCGGCCACTCTGCTAGCAGTACACCGACGTCCGATTCTAGCAGGCAAATTTCCCTGCCCCAGCTGCTGGACCGTCGAAAGAAGTTCACTCCCAGCCATCCACATGCCCAGCGGTTGAATGCTAGCTTGGCTAAATTGCTAGCGCTTCAACTGCTGCCTTTTCAGTTGGTAGACTCGGCCCCCTTCCGTGAGTTTGTGCAATGTGCGGTTCCTCAGTGGCAGGTTCCCAAACGCCACTTTTTCTCACGGAAGGCTATTCCGGCTCTCTACCGGCATGTGGAAGGCAATGTCTTGGCCTCGCTGGACAGGGCGGTCAGCGGTAAGGTGCATATTACCGCTGACTCATGGTCCAGCAGGCATGGACAGGGACGTTACCTTTCTTTCACGGCCCATTGGGTCACTCTTTTGGCAGCTGGGAAGGATGCAGGACAAGGTGCAGTAGCCTCCAAAATGCTACTACTGGTTGTGACACACCTCTCTCCTCCACCCCCTCATCTTCTTCTTCCTCCATGGCCTCTTCCTGTGGTTTGTCCTCTGAACCAGCGGTGCTCCGTAGCCGTTCAAGGGGCTACGCAAGTACGCAGGCAAAAAGATGCCATGCCGTGCTTGCGCTGGTGTGTTTGGGGGACAGAAGCCACACTGGGGCAGAGGTCCTGTCTGCTCTGCAGGGCCAGGCCGAGAGGTGGTTGACGCCACGCCAGCTTAAGCCAGGAATGGTGGTTTGCGACAATGGCACCAACCTCCTCTCCGCCCTCCGACAGGGACAACTGACCCATGTGCCCTGTGTGGCTCACGTCCTTAACCTGGTGGTGCAGCGGTTCTTGGGCAGGTACCCGGGCTTACAGGATGTCCTGAGGCAGGCCAGGAAAGTCTGTGTGCATTTCCGCAGATCTTATAATGCCAGTGCTCGCCTGGCTGAGCTGCAAAAGGAGTTGAACCTGCCCAAGAATCGCCTTATATGTGACATGCCCACCAGGTGGAACTCAACGTTGGCCATGCTGCAGCGGCTGCACACGCAGCAGAGGGCCATCAATGAGTACCTGTGCGACTACGGCACCAGGACAGGGTCAGGGGAGCTTGGTTTTTTTTCTCCACGCCAGTGGGGCATGATCAGGGATGCATGCACTGTCCTGGCACCATTTGAGGAGGCCACGAGGATGGTGAGCAGTGACAGTGCATGCATCAGTGACACTGTACCTCTTGTCCACCTGTTGGAGCACACGCTGCGTGGAATAATGGACAGGGCACTTGAGGCAGAACAGAGGCAGGAAGAGAAGGACTTCCTTGCCTCTCAAGGCCCCCTTTACCCAGACAGTGTTCCTTCTGTCCCACCCATCGCACAGGAAGAGGAGGAGGAGGAGGAGGAGGAGGATTGTGTCAGCATGGAGGTGGAGGCTGGCACTCAGCATCATCAGCAGCAGTCTTTTAGGGATGATTTACAGTCCCAAGAAACCAGTGGACTTGTACGTGGCTGGGAGGAGGTGGCTGCGGATCATGTCGTCCTTAGTGACCCAGAGGACTCCGGAGCGAATGCCTCAGCAAACCTACGCTGCATGGCCTCCCTGATCCTGCAAAGTCTGCGGAAGGATCCTCGTATTCTTCGGATCAAGGAGAGGGACCATTACTGGCTGGCCACTCTCCTTGATCCACGGTACAAGGGTAAGGTTGCGGACCTTATGTTACCGTCGCAGAGGGAGCAGAGGATGAGACAACTCCGGGAGGCCTTGCAGAAAGGTCTGTGCAACGCGTTCCCAGAGACTGGGAGGTTACAAACTCCTGGTCCTGGACAACGAGTTGCTGAGGCTTCGGCCAGTCAAAGAAGGAGCGGTGGGGAAGGTGGCCGTCTGACCGATGCGTTCAGACAATTCTTTAGTCCGCAGCCCCAAAGTATGATCGGTTCCAGCAACCATCGCCAGCGTCTGATAAACATGGTGCAGGAATATCTAGGGGCAAGGTCAGACTTGGACACCTTCCCCACCGAAAATCCTCTGGCTTACTGGGTCTTGAGGATGGATCACTGGCCAGAGCTTGCACAGTATGCAATTGAGCTACTGGCCTGTCCTGCATCCAGCGTTCTTTCGGAACGCACATTCAGTGCTGCTGGAGGATTTGTCACGGATCACAGGGTGCGCCTGTCCACCAACTCGGTTGATCGACTGACTTTCATCAAGATGAACCAGTCTTGGATCACTACCAGCTACCACACACCTGATGCTGATATAACAGACTAATTGATTTTAACATGTCACATCCCTTCAAGACTGATGCTGATGCTGAGTGCCTGTGCTGTTATGTTGACTGGCTATCCTCCTCCTCCGAGTCCTCAATGATACGATTGATGATGATAGCTTGGAAGATCATTTTTGTTTATGGGTGCCGCCACCAGTGGCTAAGGCCCAATTTTTCAGCCCCTGTTTTACAGGGGCGTGTAATTACAAATTTTTTAGCAATAATTTGCCATAGGGCTCATTGCTGTGCTCCAAGTACAGTATCTGTGAGGGGTTGGAGTGTTGTGGCACCAGTGCCTAAGACCCAATTTTTCAGCCCCTGTTTAACAGGGGCGTGTCATTACAATTTTTGAAGCAATACTTTGCAACAGGGCTCATTGCTGTGCTCCAAGTACAGTATCTGTGAGGGGTTGTAGTGTTGTGCCACCAGTGCCTAAGGCCCAATTTTTCAGCCCCTGTTCAACAGGGGCATGTAATTACAATTCTTGATCTAATAATTCACAGCAGGGCCCATTCCTGCACCCACCAAGAGTAACTCTGAGGGCTTACAGTGTTGTGGCAACGCCACCACCACCACCACCACGAAAGGCCCAATTTTTCAGCCCCTGTTCAAAAGGGGCATGTAATTACAATTCTTGATCTAATAATTCACAGCAGGGCCCATTCCTGCACCCACCAAGAGTAACTCTGAGGGCTTACAGTGTTGTGGCAACGCCACCACCACCACCACCACGAAAGGCCCAATTTTTCAGCCCCTGTTCAACAGGGGCATGCAATTACAATTCTTGATCTAATAATTCACAGCAGGGCCCATTGCTGCACCCACCAAGAGTAACTGTCAGGGCTTACAGTGTTGTGGCACCAGCACCACCATCAAAGGCCCAATTTTTACTACCACTGTTCAACAATTATATGTAATTACAATTCCTGATATAATAGTTGACAGCAGGGCGTTCCAGCACCAACCAAGAGTAACTGTGAGTGCTTACAGTGTTGTGCCAACACCAACAACTAAGGGGCCTATTTCTGCAGAGTATATACGGCAGGTCCCTACTTTCAAACATCCAACTTGCAAACGACTCCTACTTGCAAACGCAAGAAGACAACAGGAAGTGAGAGGAAATCTACCCCTTGGAAGGAAAATTCTCTCCTGTAAGAATTAATATGGGAGAAAGGTGTCTCCTCTGTACTGATGCTTTATCAGCAATCCTTGTTTCAAGAAAAACACCACATTTCAAAAACAGTTGTCATTGGGACGGAAAGTGAGGTGAAATGTTCTGAACAGGGGCACAGACAGCAAAACAAATGTTACAGGGGTGATAACCCTTACCTATGTTTTCCAAAAAGTTTAATAATAGATTTTTGGGCTGGAGCTACACTTAAACAATGTACCTGTTCAAAATTACAAACAGATTCTACATAAGAACAAACCTACAGTCCCTGTCTTGTATGCACCGCCTGTATACGGCTGTTCAGAGTATATAGGGCCTTTTTTATTTTATGTGCGGGGTTCCCCTTAATATCCATACAAGACCCAAAGGGGCTGGTAATGGGCTGGGGTAGGGGGGGGGGGGGTCATGGGGTAGCTATGCCATTTTTCTTAAAGATTTTCATCCATATTACCGGGACCAGACATTACATTAAAGCCGCAAGCAGTTTTAAATGGCTTTTTTTTCCTTTAGAAGTGTCATTTTGTGCAGGGACAGTTCTAAACACGGGAAACACGTGGCACTTCACAGGCATACTTTAGACACCCCCCAGGTACGATATTTAAAGGAATATTTGACTTTTTTTTTTTCACTTTATGCATCATTAAAATGACTGCTCCCGAAAAACGACCGTTTTTAAAACTTCTTTTTGCATTGATACATGTCCCCTGGTGCACAACCCGGGTTCCCAAACCCTTTTTAGGACAATAACATGCATAATAGTTGTTATAATTAGCACTTTAGAATTTGAACGTTCGCATCCATTGTATTTAATAGGGTTCTAATGTTCGTACGAACTTTCGGTCCGTTCGCGGGTTCTGGTGCGAACCGAACCCGGGGGTGTTCGGCTCATCACTACTAAGCAGCTACATTCAAAATTATATAAACACATATACTAAAAAGACATATATATTTTACCACCCGTCAGTGACAAACAATTGTCTAATGCAGCGCTCTTATTAATATTAAAATCAATAAGGATCCCTATTGTCCTGAAAATAATAGTGAGAAATCCAGAGCACCCGATAAGGCGAGTAAATCCTGATAGATACAGTTCAATATATCACATCACAGTATTCCTTAGTTATTTTCCAATCAACTATGCATCCTCCTCACACGTTACTCCAGAAAGACGTATCACAAGCTCCCCATAGGGATTGCACTCACCAGATCACGGCGGGTAATAAGCCTCCAAAGATATCCAAACACAGGCTGCAGTGGAGGGATGATTTCTCAAGATATCCGCGGGTCTCGGCTGGTGATAAGCCTCATACGAAATCCCAGTGCAGGATGCAATAGACAAATGATACCTTCTCTGGATATCCTCTTCAATAGAGGTGTAGAGTTTTTCCTCCCGGGATTTATAAAATGGAGAGAAAGGGAAAACTCTGCATAGTGTAAACCGGTTTTCAAAAAACTTTATTTTCCTCTTTTCTAAAAGTCTGTTTCCATAAAATCAACACTAATCCTATTAGCCTATACAGCCTTCGTTCCGTTTTGCTCGTCAACTCGATGCTTATCAGGCAAAGGTTAATACACTGTCAGGGAGCTTGGTGGAGCTACAATGTATCGAATCCAGCTCACCGCTCCTCCAAACGCCGGACGATACTTCCAGTTTCCCTGACCAGTTCCCTGGAACGCAAGGCGTCAATCGTCACTTCCGGTATGACGCAGGTTTACGCTCAGACACGTTTCGTCATCACGACTTTTTCAATGGGCGTGGTCTTACGGCGTGACGTGACCTCTATTTATCTTATGGGCAATTAGACCAGTTTAACTCTTAAACTGATCGCCGCTCAACCTTCTAAATGTGCATAGCAACCGTATTAACTCTAGGTAAATTCTTTATATGTGTTTAAAAATAAACTGGAATGCCGTACATCTGCATCGAGTTGCGATCATTACAATCTTAAAAACACATTATACCTGTTAAGCATATAAAGACTCATATTTCGTCAGTATAAAACAGCATTAATTTACTGAAAAATCAACTGTTCTCTAATCCTCAGCATATCAGATATCCAAAACAGCAAATTTTATTTCATATATTAAACCATAAATGTAAAAAAAGTTAAAAAAGTTCATGTATAAACTCCTGGCCGTCATTAACTCAGAAAACCGGCAGAAGATGGAATACAACTCAAAATAGCTTTCCGCATAATCAATAATTTCCTAACTGTCAAGAAAATAGTATATTCAAATCATTCTCTTTTACAAAATCCTGTCAATATTCACTTAAGGGTAAATAGACATATGAATGTATATTAGAGCCAGTGATACATAATAGGCTACTAATCTGTGCACTATCTGGCATATACATAAACTGCTTCCAATAGCCACCCTTTTTGGGCAGTCATAGGACTATAACATCAATATTATTAGATATAGTTTACAGATCACTAATGAAGCAGTTTATGTCCAATTCTATATTTAACCCCTTCGGAGCGAGAGTGTCAATAAGAAAAATCCACTGGGTCTCTCTTTGTGATAGTTCACGTACAATATTTGACCCTCTCCAGGCAGGTTTGATGTGGTCTATCCCCCAGAAGATTAAACCTGAGGGGCTACGCAATAAGGATATTATTAATGTGCTCGGCTATCCTAACTCGAAGCATCCTCTTGGTTCTCCCAATATACATTAACCCGCAAGGGCACTTTAAAGCGTAAACTACATGCGTAGTATTGCAGGTTATGAATTCCTTTATTTGGAACTCATTATTGTTGGAAGTGGAAGTGAACCTTTCTATGCCTCTCATTTGACAGGCGACATCTCTACAGGGTTTACACTTCCTACAGCAGAAAAATCCATCCCTATCCCAAAAAGTGGGGGGACGTTTCGGAGGATCTAGTACTTTTTTCACTATACAATCCCCAAAATTTTGGGCTTTCCTGTAGATAAATCTCGGGATAGACGGAAGCTCCTTTTGAAGGGTTTTATCCAGACAAAGGATGTGCCAATGGTTTTTAAACACCGACTCCACCTCTTTGTATTGGGAATGAAAATCTGAGATAAAACCCCATTCTTGATTTACACTTCGTCCCACCACCAGAGGTTTGTCTTTCAGGCATTCTGCCCTAGGTAAGGCAGCCATTTCTTCTACTACTGTGTTCAAATGATGCAACTTATAACCCTTCTCCAAAAAACTTCCTTTTAGGATCCCAGTGGCGTTAGGGGCAAAGGTGGAAGAGGGAATATGACACATCCCCCATCACAACAGAACAACCATAATAATTATGCAGTTCCAGTTGCTAATAGATATGACCCTGTGTGGGATCACAACACGGGTAATGCTACATATGCCCCACGTCCTTTTTTAGGAAGGGGCCGAGGAGGACAGAGGAGGGGACAGGGATATCTTCCATACAGGGGGAGACCCCCACAAACCTATCCTCGACCAATGGGACCACCTTACAGTGATTTAGCATGGGAGGAACAACAATATTGGGAAAGGAATGCAGTATACCCACAAGATGTAAGGAGAAACGACTCAGAGGATGCAGAGCAGGGTCCAGGACGCAGAAAAAGAAGGAGGGAAGCAGATTAGGTGGGATTTATAATCTCACCGATATAGTACTTACGGATAAAGAAAAAAATATTCTCCATCAAGGACTTAAATGTGGCCTGAAAAGGCCCATTAATAAGTTTAGTGCTTATGTAGATTTGCATAAATATATGCGGAAGTTGAGCATAAAGCAGTGGACAGTAAGTATAAGTGGTAATGCAGCAATAGCAGTGGATAGTGGTTTAAAAAAACGCTCATTATTTAATCCCCCAAACACTGCTACACAGCACTTAGAAGTGTTCAAAAATTTGGTGTTACGTGACTTAGAGAAAGTGAAGCCGGTCAAGAATGTTAACCCAAGACATATTAAAGAGGGGATGAATCCCTGGAAGCAAGGAAGGATCTGGTAATCAGACCTGCCGATAAGGGGGGAGGGGTGGTATTATTAACTAAAGATTATTACAACAACCAACTCCTGACTATGTTGGCCGATGAGGACACATACAGGAGGTTGGATAAAGATCCCACTCCCCAGTATTGTCTTGAGCTGGAATCTCTAATAGAAGGAGGTTATCAATCCCACATTCTAACTACAAAAGAAAAGAGGTTTCTTATACCGAGCAGTAGTCGCATACCCACTATCTATACCCTTCCCAAAATCCATAAGGATCAAAAGAACCCTCCACCTAGACCCATAGTCAATGGGATTGGATCTGTCACAGCAAGACTAGGACAATACCTAGACAGATTTTTACAAAAAAGTGTGACCGACACCAAAGCATATCTTCGAGATACAAAAAGTCTGTTACAGTCATTACAAGAGGTCAGCTTGGCAGGTAGAGATGAAGTATTCCTGGTGACATCAGATGTTTCTTCTCTCTACACTATAATACAACATGATGACGCTCTGCTGGCCCTTAACTGGGCACTAAGTAGGCGGGAAGATTTACCCCATGGTCAAAAAATATTTTTGAGGAACGCTCTTGATTTTTGTTTGAGCCATAATTATTTTTGGTTCAATAAGTCCTTCTACACCCAGAGGAGAGGCGTTGCTATGGGCGCGAAATTTGCGCCCAGCATCGCCAATCTCTTCATGGGGGAGTGGGAGGACAAATCAGTATTCGATCAGAAAAGGGCAGAGTTATTGTTTTACAGACGCTATATAGACGACCTGTTCCTTGTTTGGGCAGGATCAAAAATATCTTTAGAAATCTTTTTAGCGCATCTTAATAATAACAATAACAATATCAAACTGACCAGCCAAGTAAGCAAGGAACAAATTAACTTCCTTGACGTGACAATCTTTAGAGTTAATGACACTTTACAGACTAAAGTATATTTTAAAGTAACAGACAGGAACAGCTTTTTACCCATCCATAGTGGACACCATCCACTATGGCTGAAGAATGTGCCGAAAGGCCAATTCATGAGGGTAAAACGAAATTGTACCTCAACAGATGACTTTAGGGAACAGGCTGGGATCCTAAAAGGAAGTTTTTTGGAGAAGGGTTATAAGTTGCATCATTTGAACACAGTAGTAGAATAAATGGCTGCCTTACCTAGGGCAGAATGCCTGAAAGACAAACCTCTGGTGGTGGGACGAAGTGTAAATCAAGAATGGGGTTTTATCTCAGATTTTCATTCCCAATACAAAGAGGTGGAGTCGGTGTTTAAAAACCATTGGCACATCCTTTGTCTGGATAAAACCCTTCAAAAGGAGCTTCCGTCTAACCCGAGATTTATCTACAGGAAAGCCCAAAATTTTGGGGATTGTATAGTGAAAAAAGTACTAGATCCTCCGAAACGTCCCCCCACTTTTTGGGATAGGGATGGATTTTTCTGCTGTAGGAAGTGTAAACCCTGTAGAGATGTCGCCTGTTAAATGAGAGGGATAGAAAGGTTCACTTCCACTTCCAACAATAATGAGTTCCAAATAAAGGAATTCATAACCTGCAATACTACGCATGTAGTTTACGCTTTAAAGTGCCCTTGCGGGTTAATGTATATTGGGAGAACCAAGAGGATGCTTCGAGTTAGGATAGCCGAGCACATTAATAATATCCTTATTGGTTACAAGGACCATAATGTGTCCCTCCATTTTAAGGTTTTTCATGATAGGGACCCCTCAGGTTTAATCTTCTGGGGGATAGACCACATCAAACCTGCCTGGAGAGGGTCAAATATTGTACGTGAACTATCACAAAGAGAGACCCAGTGGATTTTTTTTATTGACACTCTCGCTCCGAAGGGGTTAAATATAGAATTGGACATAAACTGCTTCATTAGTGATCTGTAAACTATATCTAATAATATTGATGTTATAGTCCTATGACTGCCCAAAAAGGGTGGCTATTGGAAGCAGTTTATGTATATGCCAGATAGTAGACTTGTGCACAACGGAAAAATTCGTTCCGTTTCGGTTCGTTTCTTTCCGGTCCTGTTGATTCGTAATCATTCGTAATTTTGCTAGACGGGATTTTTCGTGTTCGGACTCATTCGTATTTTTGCAAGCGACATTTTTCGTTGAATTTTTTGTTGCTTTATAATTCGTACTTTCGGTAGAGTACGTTGTTTTTCGTTGATTCTGGACACAACTCCTACTTTCGTAACTTTTTTTGGGTTCGTACTTTCGGTAGAGTACGTTGTTTTTCGTTGATTCTGGACACAACTCCTACTTTCGTAACTTTTTTTGGGTTCGTTGATTCGTAATTTTCCGTGTCTCTCTCACAACGACGCTGCCTATTATGCCTAATGTGCTTCGAATGGATTTGTACTTTTCTAAATACATTGCGGTTATTTGTAACGATTCGAAATCTCGTATTTTACTTTCGTTTTTTACATGCGGCTATAGCCTCTGCCCCTGTACACCATTTTGAGAGGGTTCAGCACGGTGAGGGAGAAGCAGAGAGCAGAGCAGAGTGTTATTGTGCTTCGAATGGATTCGAAATCTCGTATTTTACTTTCGTTTTTTACATGCGGCTATAACCTCCGCCCCTGTACACCATTTTGAGAGGGAGTTCAGCACGGTGTGGGAGAAGCAGAGAGCAGAGCAGAGTGAGTGTTATTGTGCTTCGTATGGATTCGTACATTCGTAACTTTTTCATAACGAATTATGCCAAAGACATTCGGGCATTCGCTATTTGCGGTATAATTTATTTCGGATTCGGTCTTATTCGTAATTGCTTTGTTCGGAAATTCGAATGCTTCCGAATGTCCGAAAGTTGCTAAATTCGGACGAATTTCAATTCGTTACGAAACGAATTGCACAAGCCTACCAGATAGTGCACAGATTAGTAGCCTATTATGTATCACTGGCTCTGATATACATTCATATGTCTATTTACCCTTAAGTGAATATTGACAGGATTTTGTAAAAGAGAATGATTTGAATATACTATTTTCTTGACAGTTAGGAAATTATTGATTATGCGGAAAGCTATTTTGAGTTGTATTCCATCTTCTGCCGGTTTTCTGAGTTAATGACGGCCAGGAGTTTATACATGAACTTTTTTAACTTTTTTTACATTTATGGTTTAATATATGAAATAAAATTTGCTGTTTTGGATATCTGATATGCTGAGGATTAGAGAACAGTTGATTTTTCAGTAAATTAATGCTGTTTTATACTGACGAAATATGAGTCTTTATATGCTTAACAGGTATAATGTGTTTTTAAGATTGTAATGATCGCAACTCGATGCAGATGTACGGCATTCCTGTTTATTTTTAAACACATATAAAGAATTTACCTAGAGTTAATACGGTTGCTATGCACATTTAGAAGGTTGAGCGGCGATCAGTTTAAGAGTTAAACTGGTCTAATTGCCCGTAAGATAAATAGAGGTCACGTCACGCCGTAAGACCACGCCCATTGAAAAAAGTCGTGATGACGAAACGCGTCTGAGCGTAAACCTGCGTCATACCGGAAGTGACGATTGACGCCTTGCGTTCCAGGGAACTGGTCAGGGAAACCGGAAGTATCGTCCGGCGTTTGGAGGAGCGGTGAGCTGGATTCCATACATTGTAGCTCCACCAAGCTCCCTGACAGTGTATTAACCTTTGCCTGATAAGCATCGAGTTGACGAGCAAAACGGAACGAAGGCTGTATAGGCTAATAGGATTAGTGTTGATTTTATGGAAACGGACTTTTAGAAAAGAGGAAAATAAAGTTTTTTGAAAACCGGTTTACACTATGCAGAGTTTTCCCTTTCTCTCCATTTTATAAATCCCGGGAGGAAAAACTCTACACCTCTATTGAAGAGGATATCCAGAGAAGGTATCATTTGTCTATTGCATCCTGCACTGGGATTTCGTATGAGGCTTATCACCAGCCGAGACCCGCGGATATCTTGAGAAATCATCCCTCCACTGCAGCCTGTGTTTGGATTTCTTTGGAGGCTTATTACCCGCCGTGATCTGGTGAGTGCAATCCCTATGGGGAGCTTGTGATACGTCTTTCTGGAGTAACGTGTGAGGAGGATGCATAGTTGATTGGAAAATATCTAAGGAATACTGTGATGTGATATATTGAACTGTATCTATCAGGATTTACTCGCCTTATCGGGTGCTCTGGATTTCTCACTATTATTTTCAGGACAATAGGGATCCTTATTGATTTTAATATTAATAAGAGCGCTGCATTAAACAATTGTTTGTCACTGACGGGTGGTAAAATATATATGTCTTTTTAGTATATGTGTTTATATAATTTTGAATGTAGCTGCTTAGTATAAAAATAGTGACATAGATGAACTTGTCTGTGTCATTATAAGGAGATCTAAGGTGTGTTCAGAATTGGAATAAGGTCCATAGCGCTGGGTATTAAGAGAACTAGGTTGCGCATTAGTAAGTTTTCTTTGTCTGTGTTTATATCTTATAATCATCCACTCGGGCTTGCAATGGATGTGTTCCAATTTCTGAATAATAGACAAATAGATCTTAACAGTTTGTTTTCAGATAATGAGCCTATAAGTTCGGAGGTGAACTGTGGTACGATAATATCTGTTCTAGGGAATGTCCTTGAAAAGCAGGTTAGAACCTGGTGGGACATATGCACCATCGAACACTATCTGAAGGTTAATATTATAGTCCGTAGTCTGAGGTGGGAGGTTACACCACAGGATGGCTTGGAGGACTCAGAATCCATGGCAGAATGGTTGGGTTTCTTCAATGGCGTCGGACTAAAGCTGCAGGAGCTGATCCTTCAAAGGAAAAAGAGGAAAATGGCTAAATTGGAGACTAGGATCAGTGATCTGCGGCAGCAGTTAGATCCCATTCGAGATTCCCAACAAATTATAGATTTTAATAACCGTATTACCAAAAAACTGGAGAAGGTGGATAAAGAAACTCAAAAGAAAAAATTGAAAAAGTTCTTCAGAGATCTGAAAGATTTCAGAACTAATAGTGCCTATACATGGCAGAATTCAATAGGGACTGTCTCTAATAGTGAAGATGTGATGGAAAGTGAGGTTCCTCAGACCCCCATACAGGTGGAACAACCTTCACTACTTATACCTGTAATTCCTGATCAGAGTAGTGCATTGTCACAATCCCAAACTCAATCAGGGTCTACTAATAAAGGAAAAAACAATACAAATAGTGGCGTTAGGGGCAAAGGTGGAAGAGGGAATATGACACATCCCCCATCACAACAGAACAACCATAATAATTATGCAGTTCCAGTTGCTAATAGATATGACCCTGTGTGGGATCATAACACGGGTAATGCTACATATGCCCCACGTCCTTTTTTAGGAAGGGGCCGAGGAGGACAGAGGAGGGGACAGGGATATCTTCCATACAGGGGGAGACCCCCACAAACCTATCCTCGACCAATGGGACCACCTTACAGGGATTTAGCATGGGAGGAACAACAATATTGGGAAAGGAATGCAGTATACCCACAAGATGTAAGGAGAAACGACTCAGAGGATGCAGAGCAGGGTCCAGGACGCAGAAAAAGAAGGAGGGAAGCAGATTAGGTGGGATTTATAATCTCACCGATATAGTACTTACGGATAAAGAAAAAAATATTCTCCATCAAGGACTTAAATGTGGCCTGAAAAGGCCCATTAATAAGTTTAGTGTTTATGTAGATTTGCATAAATATATGCGGAAGTTGAGCATAAAGAAATTTTTTCTAAATAAAAATTCTAATCCAGTAAGTATAAGTGGTAATGCAGCAATAGCAGTGGATATTGGTTTAAAACACCGCTCATTATTTAATCCCCCAAACACTGCTACACAGCACTTAGAAGTGTTCAAAAATTTGGTGTTACGTGACTTAGAGAAAGTGAAGCCGGTCAAGAATGTTAACCCAAGACATATTAAAGAGGGGATTGAATCCCTGGAAGCAAGGAAGGATCTGGTAATCAGACCTGCCGATAAGGGGGGAGGGGTGGTATTATTAACTAAAGATTATTACAACAACCAACTCCTGACTATGTTGGCCGATGAGGACACATACAGGAGGTTGGATAAAGATCCCACTCCCCAGTATTGTCTTGAGCTGGAATCTCTAATAGAAGGAGGTTATCAATCCCACATTCTAACTACAAAAGAAAAGAGGTTTCTTATACCGAGCAGTAGTCGCATACCCACTATCTATACCCTTCCCAAAATCCATAAGGATCAAAAGAACCCTCCACCTAGACCCATAGTCAATGGGATTGGATCTGTCACAGCAAGACTAGGACAATACCTAGACAGATTTTTACAAAAAAGTGTGACCGACACCAAAGCATATCTTCGAGATACAAAAAGTCTGTTACAGTCATTACAAGAGGTCAGCTTGGCAGGTAGAGATGAAGTATTCCTGGTGACATCAGATGTTTCTTCTCTCTACACTATAATACAACATGATGACGCTCTGCTGGCCCTTAACTGGGCACTAAGTAGGCGGGAAGATTTACCCCATGGTCAAAAAATATTTTTGAGGAACGCTCTTGATTTTTGTTTGAGCCATAATTATTTTTGGTTCAATAAGTCCTTCTACACCCAGAGGAGAGGCGTTGCTATGGGCGCGAAATTTGCGCCCAGCATCGCCAATCTCTTCATGGGGGAGTGGGAGGACAAATCAGTATTCAATCAGAAAAGGGCAGAGTTATTGTTTTAAAGACGCTATATAGACGACCTGTTCCTTGTTTGGGCAGGATCAAAAATATCTTTAGAAATCTTTTTAGCGCATCTTAATAATAACAATAACAATATCAAACTGACCAGCCAAGTAAGCAAGGAACAGATTAACTTCCTTGACGTGACAATCTTTAGAGTTAATGACACTTTGCAGACTAAAGTATATTTTAAAGTAACAGACAGGAACAGCTTTTTACCCATCCATAGTGGACACCATCCACTATGGCTGAAGAATGTGCCGAAAGGCCAATTCATGAGGGTAAAACGAAATTGTACCTCAACAGATGACTTTAGGGAACAGGCTGGGATCCTAAAAGGAAGTTTTTTGGAGAAGGGTTATAAGTTGCATCATTTGAACACAGTAGTAGAAGAAATGGCTGCCTTACCTAGGGCAGAATGCCTGAAAGACAAACCTCTGGTGGTGGGACGAAGTGTAAATCAAGAATGGGGTTTTATCTCAGATTTTCATTCCCAATACAAAGAGGTGGAGTCGGTGTTTAAAAACCATTGGCACATCCTTTGTCTGGATAAAACCCTTCAAAAGGAGCTTCCGTCTATCCCGAGATTTATCTACAGGAAAGCCCAAAATTTTGGGGATTGTATAGTGAAAAAAGTACTAGATCCTCCGAAACGTCCCCCCACTTTTTGGGATAGGGATGGATTTTTCTGCTGTAGGAAGTGTAAACCCTGTAGAGATGTCGCCTGTCAAATGAGAGGGATAGAAAGGTTCACTTCCACTTCCAACAATAATGAGTTCCAAATAAAGGAATTCATAACCTGCAATACTACGCATGTAGTTTACGCTTTAAAGTGCCCTTGCGGGTTAATGTATATTGGGAGAACCAAGAGGATGCTTCGAGTTAGGATAGCCGAGCACATTAATAATATCCTTATTGGTTACAAGGACCATAATGTGTCCCTCCATTTTAAGGTTTTTCATGATAGGGACCCCTCAGGTTTAATCTTCTGGGGGATAGACCACATCAAACCTGCCTGGAGAGGGTCAAATATTGTACGTGAACTATCACAAAGAGAGACCCAGTGGATTTTTCTTATTGACACTCTCGCTCCGAAGGGGTTAAATATAGAATTGGACATAAACTGCTTCATTAGTGATCTGTAAACTATATCTAATAATATTGATGTTATAGTCCTATGACTGCCCAAAAAGGGTGGCTATTGGAAGCAGTTTATGTATATGCCAGATAGTGCACAGATTAGTAGCCTATTATGTATCACTGGCTCTGATATACATTCATATGTCTATTTACCCTTAAGTGAATATTGACAGGATTTTGTAAAAGAGAATGATTTGAATATACTATTTTCTTGACAGTTAGGAAATTATTGATTATGCGGAAAGCTATTTTGAGTTGTATTCCATCTTCTGCCGGTTTTCTGAGTTAATGACGGCCAGGAGTTTATACATGAACTTTTTTTACTTTTTTTACATTTATGGTTTAATATATGAAATAAAATTTGCTGTTTTGGATATCTGATATGCTGAGGATTAGAGAACAGTTGATTTTTCAGTAAATTAATGCTGTTTTATACTGACGAAATATGAGTCTTTATATGCTTAACAGGTATAATGTGTTTTTAAGATTGTAATGATCGCAACTCGATGCAGATGTACGGCATTCCAGTTTATTTTTAAACACATATAAAGAATTTACCTAGAGTTAATACGGTTGCTATGCACATTTAGAAGGTTGAGCGGCGATCAGTTTAAGAGTTAAACTGGTCTAATTGCCCGTAAGATAAATAGAGGTCACGTCACGCCGTAAGATCACGCCCATTGAAAAAGTCGTGATGACGAAACGCGTCTGAGCGTAAACCTGCGTCATACCGGAAGTGACGATTCACGCCTTGCGTTCCAGGGAACTGGTCAGGGAAACCGGAAGTATCGTCCGGCGTTTGGAGGAGCGGTGAGCTGGATTCGATACATTGTAGCTCCACCAAGCTCCCTGACAGTGTATTAACCTTTGCCTGATAAGCATCGAGTTGACGAGCAAAACGGAACGAAGGCTGTATAGGCTAATAGGATTAGTGTTGATTTTATGGAAACGGACTTTTAGAAAAGAGGAAAATAAAGTTTTTTGAAAACCGGTTTACACTATGCAGAGTTTTCCCTTTCTCTCCATTTTATAAATCCCGGGAGGAAAAACTCTACACCTCTATTGAAGAGGATATCCAGAGACGGTATCATTTGTCTATTGCATCCTGCACTGGGATTTCGTATGAGGCTTATCACCAGCCGAGACCCGCGGATATCTTGAGAAATCATCCCTCCACTGCAGCCTGTGTTTGGATTTCTTTGGAGGCTTATTACCCGCCGTGATCTGGTGAGTGCAATCCCTGGGAGCTTGTGATACGTCTTTCTGGAGTAACGTGTGAGGAGGATGCATAGTTGATTGGAAAATATCTAAGGAATACTGTGATGTGATATATTGAACTGTATCTATCAGGATTTACTCGCCTTATCGGGTGCTCTGGATTTCTCACTATTATTTTCAGGACAATAGGGATCCTTATTGATTTTAATATTAATAAGAGCGCTGCATTATACCATTGTTCCTATGCCACAGAACACACAAGAGAAGAGGGAGGAGGATTCTGGCAGTTTTGGAGGCATTTGCCTCGTACACACGACCGTTTTCTTCGACGGGAAAACTGCTATGAGAGCTTTTCGTCGGGAATCCCGGCCGTGTGTATGCTCCATTGCATTTTTTCCTGACGGGAAAACTGCCAAACAAAAAAAGAGATCAGGGTCTCTTTTTTCCCGTCAGGCCAAAAATCTGAGTGGGAAATCCGTTCGTCTGTATGGTTTTCAGAAAACCGCGCATGTTCAGAATCAAGTATGAGACGGGAGCTCTTTCTGGTTAAACTAACGTTCGTAATAGAGATAGCACATTCGTCACACTGTAACGGACTGAAAAGCACGAGGCTGAAAAGCGCGAATCGTCTCTCACCAAACTTTTACTAACACGAGGATCAGCAAAAGCAGCCCAAAGGGTGGCGCAGTTGGAATGGAGCTTCCCCTTTATAGTGCCGTCGTACGTGTTGTACGTCACCGCACTTTGGACGGGCGGACTTTGGTCTGAGTGTGTGTATGCAAGGCAGCCTGAGAGGAATTCTGTCGGGAAAACCGTTGAGTGTTTATCCGTCGGAAAAAACGGTTGTGTCTACTAGGCAATTGAAGCAGAGGAAGACATACATCAAACAGTAAGATATAGACTAGTAGAAACTCCTCCAGCACACGAGCTCCAAGGACAAAAAGATGGAAAAAAATGGAGACACAAGGGAAGGCTCCCAATGGTGCAGGTCAATAAAACCGTATCAGGTTTATTTTCATAAAATTGTCATACAGATAGTTGACAAAGAGTAAAAGTGATCACAGGACTAAAAAGGAATGTGGGGTACAGCAAGACAAACCCGATGCGTTTCGACTTCAAAGTCTTCAGCAGGGGCATATATGCATATATACCTGATACGGTTTTATTGACCTGCACCATTGGGAGCCTTCCCTTGTGTCTCCATTTTTTTCCATCTTTTTGTCCTTGGAGCTTGCGTGCTGGAGGAGTTTCTACTAGTCTTTCAGCGTATGGGATCATCCTTTCCTGGACGGTTCGAAACATCCACGGCATCCTGTTCCATTATCCATGGTCTGTGAGACCTCAAGCCTGTCTGACTTACTGTCGTACGGCAGTTGAGTCCAACATTTGTGGTAAGAGTACCCCACTTATCTATTATCTCAAGTGTTCTTTGATTGGAATTCATCAGACAACATTTATGGTTCTTCACATGTGGTCATTCCGTGGGAAGCTATCTTTGAAATGGGTCTGAGGTGTTTATTTTGGTCCATGCACTGATATTGTGTGGATCCCTCCAGTGGAAGCATCCACATCATAGTTTGTGGCTTAATTGATTATGCACTGTATACTGCATTTATTTTATTATATGTCAGAACATCACCTTTACATTTAGTGATATCCTTCACTAGTTTAGCACCGCACTTCCCATTTCTGCTGGAGGTATTGTTACTGATAATAGAACGCGCCTGTCCAAAGACTCCATGGACCGTCTGACATTAATCAAAATTAATCAGTCCTGAATTACCAGTAGCTATGTAGCCCCTGATGCCACTTTTGTTTATTAAGTGTTTTGGGATGTGGAATCTCTGCAGGACTTCTAGGCTGCCTAGCATTGTGGGTGTTGATTTCATCTGGAAGAATTTTTTTAGTGTAGGTTTCATGGGCACAATTAACACCCAAAGACCAATTTTTCTGCACCTGTTTGACAGGTGCATATCATCGCAATTTTTGACAGCAAGGCCAATTCTTGCTTTCATTAGGAGTACCTCAATAGGGTGACGGTGTGAAAGCGCCACCGACACCCAAAGACCAATTTTTTCGCACATGTTTGACAGGTGCATATCATTGCAATTTTTGACAGCAAGGCCAATTCTTGCTTTCATTAAGAGTACCTCAATAGGGTTACGATGTGAAGGCGCCACTGACACCCAAAGACCAATTTTTCTGCACCTGTTGACAGGTGCATATTAGACTTGTGCACAACGGAAAAATTCGTTCCGTTTCGGTTCGTTTCTTTCCGGTCCTGTTGATTCGTAATCATTCGTAATTTTGCTAGACGGGATTTTTCGTGTTCGGACTCATTCGTATTTTTGCAAGCGACATTTTTCGTTGAATTTTTTGTTGCTTTATAATTCGTACTTTCGGTAGAGTACGTTGTTTTTCGTTGATTCTGGACACAACTCCTACTTTCGTAACTTTTTTTGGGTTCGTTGATTCGTAATTTTCCGTGTCTCTCTCACAACGACGCTGCCTATTATGCCTAATGTGCTTCGAATGGATTTGTACTTTTCTAAATACATAGCGGTTATTTGTAACGATTCGAAATCTCGTATTTTACTTTCGTTTTTTTACATGCGGCTATAGGCTCCGCCCCTGTACACCATTTTGAGAGGGTTCAGCACGGTGAGGGAGAAGCAGAGAGCAGAGCAGAGTGAGTGTTATTGTGCTTCGAATGGATTTGAAATCTCGTATTTTACTTTCGTTTTTTCATGCGGCTATAGCCTCCGCCCCTGTACACCATTTTGAGAGGGAGTTCAGCATGGTGAGGGAGAAGCAGAGAGCAGAGTGAGTGTTATTGTGCTTCGAATGGATTCGTACATTCGTAACTTTTTTCATAACGAATTATGCCGAAGACCTTCGGGCATTCGCTATTTTGCGGTATAATTTATTTCGGATTCGGTTTTATTCGTAATTGCTCTGTTCGGAAATTCGAATGCTTCCGAATGTCCGAAAGTTGCTAAATTCGGACGAATTTTGATTCGTTACGAAACGAATTGCACAAGCCTAGTGCATATCATTTACATTTTTGACAGCAAGGCCAATTCTTGCTCTTATAAAGTGTACCTCTATAGAGTTACGGTGTGAAGGCGCCACTGACACCCAAAGACCAGTTTTCTGGACCTGTTACTTCTATCCAAAGTCTGTGGAAGAGAATTTATCCCAAAAATCTCTAGTCTTGCTCCAAGTTCACTACATTGTGGCCTCCTCACTCAGACTGGCTCCGAAGTCTGTATTATGCTTTTTTTGCTTACAAAATAAAGAAAGCCTGCAGAAAAAATTTTTTTTTTTTGCCTTATAAATGCAATTATTGCTGCAGCAGCTTCTATACACAGTACAGATGTACCACTTTACAGGTAGATGAAGGGGACCCCTCAGGCACAATATTGAAAATAAATTTTTCATTTGTATGGTTTCACTTTAAGCATCAATAAATCATTGCTCATTTAAAAACTTTTACAAACTTTTTTTCATTCATACATATCCCCCAGGGCAGTACCTGGACCCCCATAACCTTTGTATGCCCAATTACTTGCATATAAGTCTTCAAACTGGGCACTTTTGATTTTTCCAGTTCGAGTCCAATAGACTTCAATTGGGTTTGTTATTCGTTTCGCATTGTTCGAAAGTTCTGGTGCGAACCAAACAGGGGGTTGTTCGACCCATCCCTAGTGCTTAGTCCCCACACCTCAGGTGAGCCTGCACCATCCGACAGGGTGACCTGCTTGTTGATGTCTGAGCCTGACCCTGGATCGTGACATATAGTTTATAATAATGCTCTTGCGTGGTGACAATCTGGGTGTCCTTATTTATTGTAGTGCAAACATCTTCCCATTCTTGGTCAGTAAAGGAAGTTCTGATTTATTTTTCTCATTTGTCAGTAGCTTGTAAAGAAGTATCTGAAGAAGCATCAAGAATCATAGAGTTGATGTTCTATTTACGTTTTACAGTATTGCTGTAACACAGTCCACAGTTGCATAAGAAGCGAGTCGTTGCTAAATGCTCATAGTGGCACATTAAAATCTCTGCTTTATAGATTTTTTCCTGTGTCAAAGATCCTAAAGGCACCACCTGTAACTGCAAAGCATCTGAATGTAAGTTTCAACATACCAAATGTCCTCTTGAAAATAGCATGTGTCTTTTGATGTGCCACATTGTAACAGTTCTCATCTGCTGTCTTTGGATTTAACAGAGGAGTTAGCAGCCAAAGTACACATCCATTTCCAGCATCTTCTGAAAAAGCATTATTCAATTATTTGGCTGTTCAATGCATGAGGGCTGTACGCAAAAAAATCACAATTACATACCAGCTATCCATTTTACATTTGCCATTGCTTAAAAAACTGAGTTTGATTGTCATAATAAATGTCAAATAATCACAAAAACTAGTCTTGGGGATGCCACGATGAGAGTTAAGTACCCCCTATACCTTTACTCTGCCACTTTGAAACATGAAGACATATGGACACTTAATTTAGGGTCCATATACTGTACCTCTGTGTGGTCAAGGTCCTTTGGCACCCAATGTGAGAATGACAAAGTGTGTCCTCCCCCTTCCCTGAACTATGGGGTCCTACCACCACCCAAACCACAAATGTACATGAGCCCTTACTGTCCTGAGTCCCCTATAAGGCTGCTTTAACACTGATTCGCTGCGATTTACCTGCACCCCGGGTGCAGCGCAATGCACCTGCAGCTTTCCTGCGGGTTAGCTGCACTGAGCCATAGACTTCTATTACACCTTGCGGGTGTGGTGCTTTCAGAAAACACATCAAAACCTCAGGTTATGATAGAAGTCTATGGCTCAGTGCAGCTAACCCACAGGAAAGCCCCGAGGACAGTCTGAAAGCAGCCTAAGAACCCCCTTTTCTAAGGGCTAATATGCCCATTGCAAATGTTCAGTGTATATGATGTTTAACACATTTTCCTTTCTGTCTTCCAGCTTGGCTGGCATCACACTCCAGGATGCTATAAAGTTCCCAGGCGAAGTGCATTCAGTATCAGTCTGCCAGGAACCAGACCCAGAGCTACAGAGGAAGCATCTGCTTTATGCGGTTCCTGCTCCCTCCACGGCTCTCTGGGGGACACTAATGTAAGGGGGGCTCTCTGGGGGACACTGGTGTAAGGGGGGGCTCTCTGGGGACACTGATGTAAAGGGGGGCTCTCTGGGGACACTGATGTAAAGGGGGGCTCTCTGGGGACATTGATGTAAAGGGGGGCTCTCTGAGGACACTGATGTAAAGGGGGGCTCTCTGGGGACACTGATGTAAGGGGAGACTCTCTGAGGACCCTGATGTAAGGGGAGGCTCTCTGGAGACACTGATGTAAGGGGGGGCTCTCTGGGGACACTGATGTAAAGGGGGGCTCTCTGGGGACACTGATGTAAGTGGTGGCTCTGGGGACACTGATGTAAGGGGGCTCTCTGGGGACACTGATGTAAGTGGGGGCTCTCTGGGGACACTAATGTAAGGGGGGCTCTCTGGGAACACTGATGTAAGTGGAGGCTCTCTGAGGACACTGATGTAAGGGTGGCTTTCTGAGGACCCTGATGTAAAGGGGGGGGCTCTCTGGGGACACTGAGGTAAGGGGGGGCTCTCTGGGGACACTGAGGTAAGGGGAGGCTCTCTGGGGACACTGAGGTAAGGGGAGGCTCTCTAGGGACACTGATGTATGGGGGTGCTCTCTGGGGACACTGATGTATGGGGGGGGCTCTCTGGGAACATTGATGTAAGGGGGGGCTCTCTGGGGACACTGATGTAAGGGGGGGCTCTCTGGGGACACTGATGTAAGCGGGGGGCTCTCTGGGGACACTGATGTAAGAGGCGGGCTCTCTGGGGACACTAATGTAAGGGGGGCTCTCTGGGGACACTGATGTAAGTGGGGGCTCTCTGGGGACACTGATGTAAGGGGAGGCTCTCTGGGGACACTGATGTAAGGGGAGGCTCTCTGGGGACACTAATGTATGGGGGTGCTCTCTGGGGACACTGATGTAAGGGGGGGCTCTCTGGGGACACTGATGTAAGCGGGGGCTCTCTGGGGACACTGATGTAAGGGGAGGCTCTCTGGGGACACTGATGTAAGGGGGGGCTCTCTGAGGACACTGATGTAAGCAGGGGGCTCTATGGGGACACTGATGTAAGGGGGGCTCTCTGGGGACACTGATGTAAGGGGGGGCTCTCTGGGGACACTGATGTAAGCGGGTGGCTCTCTGGGGACACTGATGTAAAGGGGGGGCTCTCTGGGGACACTGATGTAAGGGGGGCTCTTTGGGGACACTTATGTAAGTGGGGGCTCTCTGGGGACACTGATGTAAGGGGGGCTCTCTGGGGACACTGATGTAAGTGGGGGCTCTCTGGGGACACTGATGTAAGGGTGGCTCTCTGGGGACACTGATGTAAAGGGGGGCTCTCTGGGGACACTGATGTAAAGGGGAGCTCTCTGGGGACACTGATGTAAGGGGGGGGCTCTCTGGGGACACTGATATAAGTGGGGGCTCTCTGGGGACACTGATGTAAGTGGGGGCTCTCTGGGGACACTGATGTAAGGGGGGGGCTCTCTGGGGACACTGATGCAAGGGGAGGCTCTCTGGGGACACTGATGTAAGGGGAGGCTCTCTGGGGACACTGATTTTTTATATTTTGGACTCTTTATTCTAAAGAAAAATGTAATGTCATAAGCTTTAAGGGGGCGGGGCTTTAAGGGGGCAGGGCTTTAAGAGGCGGGGTTGGGGGACGGACCTGGGAAAGGTTTGGTGGGGCAACTGGTGGAGAGTAAGGTTTTTGCCTGGCTAGTAGGTCTAGACTTGAAATGTTAAGCCCTGATCTAAAATAATGCAGATTCCATAAAGAAGGTGAAGACTGGTGTATAACATGTTGAAAACAAGATGTAAAAATAAAATGATGAGTTAGTAAAACTTCAAAAACAAATTGGAAATATAAACACAGCTTAGATAAGTCAACAAGTCGATGTCAAAAACATATTGGTGAGTGGCCTTATAAAAACAAAACATGAAGATGCTGCCAAGACAGTGGCTCAGCCAAATGAAAGATTCAAACTTTATTTTTAATAGCAGATATAAATGGGGCCAATGCTAAAGGAGTTTGAAAGAAAGCATTCAATAAATTAACTGTTATTTTTACAAAGCTCATATTTCTATAATAAAGTGAAAAATGAAACAAATGCTTTATTGTCCCATTTATATAAAAAATAAATAATTAGGAGATCACACATAAATCACACATAAATATACTATATATTACAAACATACAGTATGTAAGTGTGTTCAGGGGATGCAGTGGTAGGGAAGGAGGACCCTTGGTCCAGCAATACACCATTCTAAATGTCCTGTACAAGAACTGACATGTACTGTATTGGTCATCAAAGAGATTTCTTAATTGACACCAGAGAAGTGTTTTTTCACTACAGATTAATTTAAAAGGAACATGTTTTGATAGAATATCAGAAGCTAAAGATGATTGGTTTGTGAAGGAGCATGCCCTGTGTTCTGTCGTCCTTATCTTTTTACAGAGCATCACTTTTTGTAACTAGCATGTGCATATAAGGTGCCATGACACCTAATATGAACATACCTGTTCTGGGTCAATGACTCCTTAAATAGTTAACCACTTCATGCCTGGCCTATGGCAAAATGACGGCTGGGCGGTGGCCTTTCCATCCTAACTGGACGTCATATGACGTCGCAGGGCTGCGCAGCTTCCTTTCAAGCCATCCGATGTGTACAAGAGTGTTGCTAGCTGTGATTGGTCAATTCGATCACATGGTACAGACAGGGCCAATCACAGCCCATTTGTACAATGTGCTTGCTTATAGCAATGTAATACACTACTATAAGCAAACTAAAAAAAATCCTGATCTCTTCCCCAGAGCAGTACAATGTTACTATGCTAACATTATATTGCTCTGGACACAGTGTGTTAAAAAAAAAAATCATTAAAAAAATAAAAAAAATGTAATAAAAAAATTAAAACAAAAAATTATAATAATAAATAAATAATAGTAAATAATATACACTGATTTGGGTTATTATCACTAAAAAAATGTAGCAAAATACATTTTGGGATAAATTTATGAACAACAATTATTTATTTTCAACATTTTATAACAGAAACGAAAAATTTGTTTTTTTTTTTCAACATTTTCAGTCTTAATTTAGCTAAATATAAAAAACCCAGTGATGATTAACCACTTAAGGACGGTTAGGATTTGCCCCCTTAATGACCAGACCATTTTTTGCGATATGGCACTGTGTCGCTTTAACTGACAATAGCACGGTCGCGCGACGCTGTACCCAAACAAAATTTATGTCCTTTTTTTCCCACAAATAGAGCTTTCTTATGGTGGTATTTGATCTAAAAACAAAAAAAAAAGCGTAAATTTTGAAAGACAAAAACAATATTGGTTACTTTATGCTATAATAAATATCCCCCGCAAAAAAATAAAAAAATAAAAATTCTTCCTCAGTTTAGGCCAATATGTATTCTGCTAAATTTTTTTGTGTAAAAAATTAGCTTATATTGATTGGTTTCCATAAAAGTTATAGCATCTATAAACTATGGAATAGATTTATGGCATTTTTATTATTATTTTTACTGCTAATGACAGTGATTTTTAGCGGGACTGCGACATTACGGCTGACAGATTGGACAGTTTTGACCCTTTTTTGGGACCATTGACATTTATACAGCGATCAGAGCTAAACATAGCCACTGATTACTGTATCAATGTCACTGTCAGGGAAGGGGTTAACACTAGGGGCAATCATGGGGTTAAGTGTGTTCCCTGGGAGGTGTTGCTAACTTTATGGGGGCTGGGCTGACTAGAGGAGGAGAGAGATTGCTGTTCTTAATTACTAGGAACAGACAATCTCTCTCTCCTCCCCTGACAGATCGGGGATCTGTTTGTTTACACTGACAGATCCCCATTCTGCCTATTTCAGAAAAGATCGCAGGTGGCCGGTGGACATCGAATCAGCCGGACCCACTGGTTGGCTCCCTGCTCGCGAATAGGTGTGCTGGCACACTCACAAAACGATGTATATGCGTCTGATGTAAAATGACGGCGATTCGCGCAGGGGAGCCAACCTGCGGCAATACATTTGCAGGTGGGCGATCCATAACTAGTTAAATACCACCAAAAGAAAGCTCTAGTTGTGTGAATAAAATTATAAAAATTTTGTTTGAGTACAGTGTTTCATGTACAGCGCAATTGTCATTCAAAATGTGACAGCGCTGAAAGCTGAACATCGGCCTGGGCAGGAAGGGGTAAAGGTGCCAGCAATAGTAGCTTCCATATTCCTATTTTGAGAGATTCCTTTAAACACTTCGGAGAGTATACTGTGTATTACACAAATCTGTAAATGGGTGATTTGCTCTCAAGGCCTTTACTACTTTATCTTTGTTGTATAAAACTAAAAGGACTTCCAGAAAATTATTACTAAACTTCTCATGTATACATTTACCTTCTCTGTGGCCAGCTCAAAGATGAAATACTGTAAGTAAGATACTTTTTTACTACAATGTGACTTAAGAGCGTGCATGAGGATTATTACATACTTTTGCCACTTACAGCTAGCACAGCAGGGCAATAAAATGGGAGAGGACTCTGCTATGCATAAAAGGTAACTAATGGCCATCAGGAATTTTGCGGCTCCTTTACAGCTTCAGGCATGGGCCCCCTGGAAATTGAGAACGGGGGGGCTGCTGCGAATTGAGGAAGCGGGGGGGTGCCGCAAGTGTTGAGAAGCAGGGGGGTGTTGCAAGTTGAGAAGCTGAGAAGCATGGGGGTGCCACTGCGAATTGATTGAGAAGGGGGGCTGCCGCAAATTGAGAAGCTGGGGGGTGCTGCCGCCACAAAGGTCAGGGGGGCTTTGGGTGCTGACGAAAAAAAAAAAAAATTGGGTTGCGATCTGGGCCCCTTAGAGGTCGGGGGGGGGGATTTGGGTGCTGACGAAAAAAAAAAAAGGGGGATGCCATCAGGGCCCCTGGGGACCACGGGGCCCCTTAGAGGTCGGGGGGGCTTTGGGTGCCGATGAACAAAAAAAAGGGCCCCTTACAGGTGTACTGCCTGTACCCCCCTGATGGCGGCTCTGCTAATGCCAGTCACACTTTGCAATCATTTTGTGGGATGGTGGCACGGTCAGCAGTCCTGACAGCCTTAAAAGAGCAAGAAAGGTGATACTTGTGGCAGTTTTAAAGCTAAATTATACTTTCAGTTAGTCAAATGCATTCCAGGTGCATCAAAACAGAAGGTGTGCAAAGACTTACGTTTTGTTTAAAATCAGCCACATTCTAAGTAGAAAAAACTATTTCCTGTCAGAATGCTGCATAGGGAGATCCTGGCTCTTTGGGAAAGCAGCAATCTCTCTATCAGGCTGGGTTCACACTGGTCCGACAAACGCTCCAACATTGGGAGCTCATGTCGCATGACGTGTGAAAATCAATGTTTCCCTATAGGAGCCGTCATAACTAGTCCCACACAAGTCGGTCTGACTTTGAAAATGCTCCCTGTACTACTTTGGTCCGATTTTGATCCTACTTCAGCCCATTGAATATCATTGAAGTTGGATCAAAGTAGGATACTTGTCCTAACCATCCGACTTTTGACATCCGACATGGTGATTACAGCCAGAGGCGGCTCTCTAATTTGGCCAGTTAGGCGATTGCCTAAGGCCCCGCGCTTCCCAGGGCCTCGCAATCTGCCTAACCTGTGTGTGGGAATGTCCCCCCCCCCCCCGATTAGTGTCCCCAGGGCCATCTCTAGCGCGGGACAAAATCCTGCGCTGCGGTGCCTGCAACTACTTTTTCCTGGCCAGGGGCGGAACTGACTGACCACTTGAGCGCTGCCTGAAGGTCTCATGGTCAGTGGACGGCTGCACGTACTCCCCTCCCCCGGCTCCCCCCTTCTGCCGCGCTCTGCAAGTCTCCTGCCATGTGCAGAGCGCGGATAATGGCCGTAGGGGTTGTGCTTCTCTGCTTTCTCCTCCGATGGACGGTCTCAGAGCTGGCGCCGGCCTAACAGTCATCGAGGAGCCAGTCTGCTACAGGTACTGTCTAATGGTCCTGCACGACACTAACAGACAGCATCCTGTAGTGTAGTACCTCCCGAGCGACCTTACACACACACACAGCTGGCATTATGCCATCCTCCGGCATATGATGTCACCTACTGACCCCCTGCCATAATCATTCTCATCATCCCTTTTTCCTGGCATACCACCACCCTACTTTCTGTCATCATACTTCCCACTGTAAGCTTCCTACCAACTTACCCCCTGTCATCATCTCTATCCTCATCATAAACCCCTGTGCCTAGTATCCTACTACCCAACCCCCTGTCATCTTCATCCCCCTGCACCGCCAGCTCCTTCCACCCACCCCCTGTCATCTTCATCCCCCTGCACCGCCAGCTCCTTCCACCCACCCCCTGTCATCTTCATCCCCCCTGCACCGCCAGCTCCTTCCACCCACCCCCTGTCATCTTCATCCCCCTGCACCACCAGCTCCTTCCACCCACCCCCTGTCATCTTCTTCCCCCTGCACCGCCAGCTCCTTCCACCCACCCCCTGTCATCTTCATCCCCCTGCACCGCCAGCTCCTTCCACCCACCCCCTGTCATCTTCATCTCCCTGCACCGCCAGCTCCTTCCACCCACCCCCTGTCATCTTCATCCCCCTGCACCGCTAGCTCCTTCCACCCACCCCCTGTCATCTTCATCCCCCTGCACCGCCAGCTCCTTCCACCCACCCCCTGTCATCTTCATCCCCCTGCACCGCCAGCTCCTTCCACCCACCCCCTGTCATCTTCATCCCCCTGCACCGCCAGCTCCTTCCACCCACCCCCCTGTCATCTTCATCCCCCTGCACCGCCAGCTCCTTCCACCCACCCCCTGTCATCTTCATCCCCCTGCACCGCCAGCTCCTTCCACCCACCCCCTGTCATCTTCATCCCCCTGCACCACCAGCTCCTTCCACCCACCCCCTGTCATCTTCATCCCCCTGCACCGCCAGCTCCTTCCACCCACCCCCTGTCATCTTCATCCCCCCTGCACCGCTAGCTGCTTCCACCCACCCCGTCATCTTCATCCCCCTGCACCGCCAGCTCCTTCCACCCACCCCCTGTCATCTTCATCCCCCTGCACCGCCAGCTCCTTCCACCCACCCCCTGTCATCTTCATCCCCCTGCACCGCCAGCTCCTTCCACCCACCCCCTGTCATCTTCATCCCCCTGCACCGCCAGCTCCTTCCACCCACCCCTTGTCATCTTCATCCCCCTGCACCGCCAGCTCCTTCCACCCACCCCCTGTCATATTCATCCCCCCTGCACCGCCAGCTCCTTCCACCCACCCCCTGTCATCTTCACCCCCCCTGCACCGCCAGCTCCTTCCACCCACCCCCTGTCATCTTCATCCCCCTGCACCGCCAGCTCCTTCCACCCACCCCCTGTCATCTTCATCCCCCTGCACCGTCAGCTCCTTCCACCCACCCCTTGTCATCTTCATCCCCCTGCACCGCCAGCTCCTTCCACCCCGTCATCTTCATCCCCCCTGCACCTCTCTGCCAGCCTCCTACCACCCCCTGCCATATTCATCCCCCTGCACCGCCAGCTCTTTCCACTCACCCACCCCCTGTCATCTTCATCCCCCTGCACTTCTCTGCCAGCCTCCTACCACCCCACCCCCTGCCATCTTCATCCCCCTGCACCGCCAGCTCTTTCCATTCGCCCACCCCTTGTCATCTTCATCCCCCCTGCACCGCCAGCTCCTTCCACCCACCCCCTGTCATCTTCATCCCCCTGCACCGCCAGCTCTTTCCACTCACCCACCCCTTGTCATCTTCATCCCCCCTGCACCGCCAGCTCCTTCCACCCACCCCCTGTCATCTTCATCCCCCCTGCACCACCAGCTCCTTCCACCCACCCCCTGTCATCTTCATCCCCCCCTGCACCGCCAGCTTCTTCCACCCACCCCCTGTCATCTTCATCCCCCTGCACCTCACTGCCAGCCTCCTACCACCCCACCCCCTGCCATCTTCATCCCCCTGCACCGCCAGCTCTTTCCACTCACCCACCCCCTGTCATCTTCATCCCCCCTGCACCGCCAGCTCCTTCCACCCACCCCCTGTCATCCTCACCCCCTCTGCACCACCAGCTCCTTCCACCCACCCCCTGTCCCCCTGTCATCTTCATCCCACCTGCACCTCTCTGCCAGCCTCCTACTACCCCACCCACTGTCATCTTCATTCCCCTGCACCACTCTGCCAGCTCCTTCCACCCACCCACCCCCTGTCAGCTTCATCCCCCCCTCCACCGCTCTGCCAGCCTCCTACCACCCCACCCCCTGTCATCTTCATCCCCCTACACCGCTCTGCCGGCTCCTTCCACCCACCCATGTCATCTTCATCCCCCCTGCACTGCTCTGCCAGCAGCCTCCTACTAACCCACCCCGTCATCCTTATCCCCCCTGCACCACCCCGCCAGCCTGCTATCACCCCACCCCCTGTAATATTCATCCCCCACTACCCCACTGCCAGCTTCCTACCGCCCCACCCCCACCATCATCATCCCATCTGTACCCCATTGCCAGTTTCTTACCATCCCACCCCTGTAATCTTCATCCCCCTGTACTCCTCTGCCAGCTTCCAACCACCCTACCCCCATCATTATCATCATCATCCCACTGTACCCCACTGACAGCTTCCTACCACCCCACCCACTGTCATCATCATCCCCCTTTGCTGACATCCTACCACTCCGCCCATTGTCATCGACATCCCCATCATTCCTCTCTACCCCACCTCTGGCCTCCTACCACTCCACCCCCTGTCATCATCATCCCCCTGTCCCCCTGTACCCCTTCTCTGGCATCCTACCACCCTGCCTCCTGTCATTATCATCCTCATCCCTCCTGTACCCCACCTCTAGCATCCTATCACCCTACTTCCTATCATTATATGGGAGATATCTCAGCCTCTCACCCCAATGCTGCCACATCACCACAAACTGCATCCTGTCATCCAACGAACTTTAACCCAACATTTGCATCACACACCACAATACTGCCCTGCCACCCAGTGAGCGGTAATGATGTGCTGTAACCTCTAGCAAACAATCAGTGAGCGATAATGATAATAATGAGTAACCCATAGCAACCAATCAGTGAGCAGTAAAAATTTGTAGTAACCTCTAGCAACGAATCAGTGAGTGATAATGATAAGCAGTAACCTATAGCAACCAATCAGTGAGCTGTAATAATGTGCAGTAACCTCTTGCAACCAATCAGTGAGCGGTAATGACGTATAGTAACCTCTATCAACCAATGGGTAAACTGTAATGATGTGCAGTAAACTCTAGCAACCAATGGGTGAGTGGTAATATTTTGCAGTAACCTTTAGCAACCAATCAGTGAGTGGTAATGATGTGCTCTAACAACCAATCAGTGAGCCTGGAGCAATCAGTAAATGTGAGACCATTTTTTTTAAGATAAGTCCATGTGCGTGTTTGTTTTTTGGGATGTTGGCGTGGAGAGGGAAATTGGTAGGGGTGGAGTGGGGGGGGCAGGAAAATGTTTGCCCTGGGTCCAATCAATATTAAAGATGCCCCTGTGTGTCCCCAGGCTGGCGGAGGGAGCAGACCAACACACACTTGGGTAAAGCCATGGAGGTTCCAGACAGCTGTAACACCTCCCTCAAACGGAGAACATCTCATCAGCTGCAGCCAACAGCAGGCTCTACTGCCGTCCTAGCCTTCTCCCAAAGCCTGCACCACATTGCATGGCAGGAGTTGTACACCACACAGTAGACTTGCCCCGCCGGTGCCTGTGCTCTGCAGAGACTACACCTCCCAGAATACACTGCAGGGCACTCAAAGCGAATGTGTCGGCTTCTCCTGCTTGTAGGGGATGGAGGAGTGTATAGAAGGATCACCTGTCTGAACTCTGTTTGTGGCTCTAGTGTTTGGTGGCTGTTGCAGCAACGTGGTGTTACCTTGTTAGCCAGGTGACATTTTGCTTGTCATTACCGTAAGACCATCTCTTGTATCATGTTGCACAGTCTTTTCCCATTGTGAAAGTGAGTGGGGCCTCATAACTAAGATTTGCCTAAGGCCTCACAAAGCCTAGAGCCGCCTGATTACAGCAGCAGTAAAAGGAATTTATCTCACTCTGGGATTGTTTTGATTGGTCAAAGGACAAGTCAGACTATTACAAAGTCGGATCAAAGTAGTATCCTGTTCATTCAAGTCGGGCGATTGTAGGACCGATGTAGGATGGATGTCGCAGAGCAAAGTAGGATGAAAGTCGTATGACTGTCGTGTAGTATCAGTGTAAACCCAGCATAAGACCGGGTCACATGACAGCTGTCCTACTTTGGATCCGACTTTGCCCTGCGACTTGAAGCTGACATACGTCCGACTTTCAATGAACGGGGATCCGACTTGGATCCCCGCCAATACCAGGCACTGTGTTTGGTATGAATCTTGAGGAGGAACTCCACGCCAAATTTTAAATAAAAAACCGGCAAGGGTTCCCCCCTCCAAGAGCATACCAGGCCCTTTGGTCTGGTATGGATTTTAAGGGGAACCCCCAAAGCCGAAAAAATGGCGTGGGGGTCCCTCTCAAAATCCAAACCAGACTCTTATCCGAGCACGCAGCCTGGCAGGCCGCAGGAAAAGAGGGGGGACGAGAGAGTGGCCCCCCTCCCTCCTGAACCGTACCAGGCCGCATGCCCTCAACATGGGGGGTTTGGTGCTTTGGGTCAGGGGGGCGACCTGCAGCTCCCCCCACCCCAAAGATCCCTGCCCCCATGTTGATGAGGACAGGGCCTCTTCCCGACACCCTGGCCGTTGGTTGTCGGGGTATGCGGGCGGGGGTCTTATCGGAATCCGGGAGCCCCCTTTAATAAGGGGGCCCACAGATCCCGGCCCCCCACCCTATGTGAATGAATATGGGGTATATATCAATAAAAAAACACTACACAGGTTTTTAAAGTAATTTATTACACAGCTCCGGGGGTCTTCTTCCAACTTTGGGGGTCTTCTTCCAACTTCGGGGGTCTCTTCCGACTTCGGGGGTCTCCGGTATCGTCTCCGCGTTCTCCGGTTCTTCTCTCGCTCTCCGGTTCTTTCTTCCTTCTGCCGGGCCTCCGCTATCTTCTTCCAGCTCTTTTGCTAGCGGGGGCCAGGTCTTCTCCATCGCCTTCTTCCCTCTTCTCCTCTTCGATGTTGACACGTCGCTTCCTCCCGCTGTAATGCTCCGGGTGGCCACATGCTCCCATGACGTCACATGCTCCGGGGCCACCCGGAGCTTGTGACTGTGACGTCATGAGAGGCCTATATAAATCGTTGCGCACCGCACACCCGGCATTACAGCGGGAGGAAGCGACGTGTCAACATTGAAGTCAAGAAGAGGGAAGAAGGCGACGAAGAAGACCGGGCCCCCGCTAGCAAAAGAGCTGGAAGAAGATAGCGGAGGCCCGGCAGAAGGTAGAAAGAACCAGAGAGCGAGAGAAGGACAGGAGAGCGCGGAGACGACACCGGAGACCCCCGAAGTCGGAAGAGAACCCCGAAGTTGGGAGAAGACCCTCGAAGTCAGAAGAAGACCCCCGGAGCGGTGTAATAAATTACTTTAAAAACCTGTGTAGTGTTTTTTTAATGACATTTTTTTCCACCAGGTGAATGGGTAGGGGTACGATGTACCCCATATTCATTCACATAGGGTGGGGGGCCGGGATCTGGGGGCCCCCTTATTTAAGGGGGCTCCCGGATTCCGATAAGCCCCCCACCCGCATACCCTGACAACCAACGGCCAGGGTTGTTGGGAAGAGGCCCTGTCCTCATCAACATGGGGGCAGGGTGCTTTGGGGTGGGGGGGCCGCAGGTCGCCCCCCTGACTCAAAGCACCAAACCCCCCATGTTGAGGGCATGCGGCCTGGTACGGTTCAGGAGGGAGGGGGGCCGCTCTCTCATCCCCCCTCTTTTCCTGCGGCCTGCCAGGTTGGGTGCTTGGATAAGGGTCTGGTTTGGATTTTGAGGGGGACCCCCACGCCATTTTTTCGGCTTTGGGGGTTCCCCTTAAAATCCATACCAGACCAAAGGGCCTGGTATGCTCTTGGAGGGGGGAACCCTTGCCGGTTTTTTATTTAAAATTTGGCGTGGAGTTCCCCCTCAAGATCAGCAGAGCACAAGTCGCATGCCAAAGTCGGATTATGCAAGACCGCGGTCCGACTTTGGTCCTACTTCAGCCCATTGACTATCATTGAAGTCGGATCAAAGTCGGACCGCGGTCTTGCATAATCCGACTTTGGCATGCGACTTGTGCTCTGCTGATCTTGAGGGGGAACTCCACGCCAAATTTTAAATTCGGTCCGACTTTGAAGATGCTCCCTGTACTACGTTGGTCTGACTTTGGTCCTACTTCAGCCCATTGACTATCATTGAAGTCGGATCAAAGTCAGACCAACGTAGTACAGGGAGCATCTTCAAAGTCGGACCGACATGTGCCGGACCAGTTAAGACGGCTCCCATAGGGAAACATTGATTTTCACACGTCATGCGACGTGAGCTCCCAATGTTGGAGCGTTTGTCGGACAAGTGTGAACCCGGCCTCAAGGTCCTATGTACCACCTGCTGAGTCAAAGTTTTCCAATCAGTGGGGAGCATAAGTTTTGCTGATTGGAGAGCTATAGGTCTGACCCAGTAGAATATGTCGCTGAGCACTCCACAATGCATTACGTGCTGCACAATGCATTCTAGGGCCCTGATTGGCTTTTTTTGTTCCCCTGTCCCCTTCTAATAGTTTGTCTTACTGTGACACTGGTGTTCCCCCTTTTTAATAATATTTTTTATTTTATTTTAATTGGTGTCAGCGGCAGTCCCCAATTGTACACAGTTTATAGTGCACTAAGCACCACATATCATTTTCTTTTTTTTTATCACTGCATCCTTTTTTTTTTATTATTGTTGTTGTTCCCAAGCCCCTTTTTTTTAAATTGTCAGCCACGTTTTGTTTTACTGCGATGCAATGCTTTTATTAATATATATATTTTCCGTTTTTTCAATTTGTGTCAGAGGCAGTCCCCAATTGTACACAGTTTTTGTTTGTTTTTCGTAGCTTCCCCGCTGACAGCAGAATAAAAAAAAAAACATTGCCAGGAATGGAAAAATTTGAAAATAAAAAAGGCATGGCTGTCCCCTCTAATTCATATCAGGCCCTTTAGGGAGCATGGGAATCCCAAGGCAAAAAACGACATAAAAAAAATATGGCGTGGGCTTCCCCCAAAATCCCTACCAGACCCTTATCCGAGCATGCAGCCTGGAAGGCCAGGAAAGGGGGAGGACAGGCGAGCCCCCCCCCCCCGAAACCATACCAGGCCACATGCCCTTAATACCCCCAAAACTCCTTGTCCCCATGTTGACAGGGACAAGGGTCTCTTCCCACAACCATGGGCGGTGGTTGTGGAGGTCTGCAAGCAGGGGGCTTATTGGAATCTTAAAGCCCCCTTCAAAAAGGGGGCCCCCAGATCCTGCCCCCCATGTGAATGAGTATGGGGTGCAATGTAAAACATTGATAAGTTCAGCATAAAGAATATTATGAGGGTTTGTATAAAAAAAAAAAGTCAATAATAATATATCAAGCAAAAAATCATAATATACTGTATCTATAATGTACATCCCTATACTTATACAAAGGGTGCATCTTACCAACACTATACAATAAACACATATAATACAGTACATAGTTATTTTCTGAAGTGGCCTACAGTATATACGTGGTGTATATAAAGTGGATGCATCTGTAGCTGGGTGCCACTTTGCAGTGTGTTATAAGACTATTGTTATCTTGGGAATAACCCCAGCTTCCTCCGGAGTCTCTTTAAGATATTGCAGCAACTGTTGTTTAACTATATGGAATGGTGCATTGTGGAACTTATAGTACAGGGAGAAAGGGACTCCATTGCCATGGGTATCAAATAGACTTTGGTACCCACAGTGCAGCTGTACTCCCAAAGTGCATTGCATCATCGCACAGCCTTCTGGGGGAGGTTACTTAAAGAAAGGGAGGAGTTACGCTCTCTCTCTCTGGACATCGCCTTCTATCAAGGAGGAAGCCTGTGTTGAGGCCTGCTGCCGGAGCGTTTTTCATCCAGCCATTTTTTCTAGCATTTTTTGAGCTTATAAAAAATGCTAGTGTGCATGGAGCCTTAAGGCATCCCCTATCATTTTTCTTTAGAGGAATTGGTATTTTTTTAATGTTTCACTCTTAGCGCTGGTTCACATTGCAGCAATTTGGCATGCGATTTGACATGTCAAATTGCATGCCAAATTGGCGGCTATTGCAATGGCACTGCCTGAATTGGTGCGACGCCGCATTTGTGGAACCGCACTGATTCCCAAAAGTAGTTTCTGCACTACTTTTGGCGACTTTGGGGTTCAATTTCAATAGACATCTGTGCAGAAACTCACACAGATGTCTCTGAAATCGCCCTTGAATGCGGGACTGAAATGCGGGAATGAAATTGTGCGAGTTCAGCTGAACATGCACGATTTCATTCCTGCTGTCAGTGTGAACCTAGGCTAAATATTAAAAATCGCTGCTCAATGCAAAACTGTATTTTTACTTCTTTTTTTTTTTTGCTTGGTACATGTCTTCACTGGTAATGGCCAGCACCCATTCTGTTTGTTTGACTATCTCTTTCCTACTAGCCCTTAAAAATGTAAGAACTGATTTTAACAATTTAGTTGATTTCACCAGGGCTCTGAAAAACATCCAGAAGCTTCTCAGTTAACCTCCTGCAAAATAAACACAGGTATGTTCAGCTCATTACTGGTTAAGTCTACAGGACCAGAAGTGGAAGAAAATCTCCCTAGTCAGACACAGATGACAAAAATATTTACAAAGATTTTAACCTTCCCCTGCTCTTTCCAAAAATTTTAAAACAGGTTTTGACTTTATATATGTTTAAGCTAAATTGTGGCCAATAACAATATCTAGGTAAAAATAATATACCACTGACGATATGTTTCCAAAACATGGCTTCTGCTAAAAGTGGAGTTCCACCCTAGAAAAAAATAAAATAAAAAATACACCAAAATCCAGCAAAAAAAGAATTACAAAAAAAAATGTACTTACCAGAAATGCCGGTTGCTATGCGGATGTTCCTAATCTGCCTCTTCATCCGCCGCAGCAGGTCTTCTTCCGCATCCTCCTCGCGTTGTCTTCTGGTGAATGGGGCGCGCTGCCTTGTGGGAAATGTGTGTATCCCAGAAAGAAGCCGCCCATTCACAAAGCGCCGCGAGACTCGCGCATGCGCAGTAGGAAATGGGCAGTGAAGCCGCAAGGCTCCACTGCCTGTTTCCCTTAGTGAGGATGGTGGCGCCGGGACCTGCTAGAATCGAGAGATCGGCCTCGGGGGACCGATATCGCGGGCGCCTAGGACAGGTAAGTGTCCTTATTAAAAGTCAGCAGCTACAGTGTTTGTAGCTGCTGACTTAAAAAAAAAAAATTGCGGGTGGAACCCTGCTTTAAGTTCTAAAAACTGATTCATGTGCCCCATGACAGTGATGTAAGATCTGAACTTCCTGCTGTGAAACTGACAGTGGGTGCTGGAGCACAGGGATCACAGTAAGCCGTCTGCTCTGCAGCTCCTCCATCAATAAAACAGCTTGTATTCTTTTAAATGAATGTAAGGTGTTCTGTTACTGGACAGGGGACACATGAACATCACAACTTCCCATTGTCCAATCACAGACTGTTCATTGCATGAACTGTGGTCAGATGTCAGAGCATGGCCAATAATAAGGCCTGAAAATTGTGCCTGCCCCATCTCTCTATGTAAGCCAGCTCTCCTATCAGCCTTTTTTCAGTGTGTGTTGAAGTTGGAGGGGAAAAGACAGCTTACAGTGATTTCAGGGAATGATAGTGTGGTAGGCCCAGTGGGGTCAAGATGGCTGGGCTTGGACAGGATGGACATTGCAACAAAGTGGAGAAGTTTTGCAGACACATTATGTATATCTGTAAGGTCACATAGAGAACAATAATGCCCCGTACATAGACCGGTTTTCCTGACATGCCAAAACTCGATGTTTTTCCCGACGTGATTTCTCTCAAGCCTGCCTTGCATACACACGTTCATTAAAAAAAACGCTTGACCAAAGCGCGGTGACGTCCAACACGTTCGACGGCACATTCCGTTCAAATGGCGCCACCCTTTGGGCTTGCTTTTGCTGATCTACTGCTAGTAAAACTTTGGTGAGAGATGATTTCAGCCTTGTGCTTTTCAGTCCATTACAGTGTTACGAATGTGCTATCTCCATTCTGAACGCTAGTTTTACCAGAACGAGCGCTCCCGTCTCATACTTGATTCTGAGCATGCACGTTTTTTTTTTTCCCCTCGGAAAAGCATACACACGACCGGTTTTCGCAACGAGAAAAAGACTGACGGGAAACACGACGGGAAAAAATAGAGCAGGTTCTAAATTTTTTGCGAACAGTTTTCTCGTTGGGAAAATTGCTATGGAGCATACACACGACCGGTTTTCTCGACTAATCTAAAAAATGGCAGTTTTCTCGTCGGGAAAACCGGCCGTGTGTACGGGGCATAATACTTGTTTCTAGACAGCCACCCACACAGTATAGGAAGTTTAAGACAGGATGCTTTTCTCTGCAAGGCAGCTAACACCTCGCTAGCCGATGCATTAAGCAGATAAATATGTAAATGAAGGAAAAACACAAATGTTACAGGAAATGTGTGACGTTAATGCAAGTTATATGTATACTGTCAAAACCTATAGATGGGGCATTTTGGCTCTGAGTCGGGCTGATTGCCACGCTGGCTAATGTGAAATAAAAATGGCTTTCCTAAAAGTTTGTTGTTCGGTCTGTTGTTCCTGGCTATATCCCCCGCTTTAATAGTTATTATTATTTTTTCAGGTTTTATATACTGTAGTGCCAACAGTTTGTGCAGCATTTTACAACATGAGGGCAGACAGTACAGTTACAATACAATTCAATACAATAAATATCAGAGGGCTCTGATCGTAAGAGCTTACAATCTACAAGGAGGGGTCAAGTGATACAAAAGGTAATTTTGTATCAACTGGGGGATGAGCTGATGGAGAAAATAAAAATGCAATTGTTTGGTGGAAGCAGGTTAGACTTCTCTGAAGATGGACAGAGTAGGAGATAGTCGGTTAGATTGGGGTAGGGAGTTCCAGAGAAAGGGAAGGGCTCTGGAGAAGTCCTGGAGGTAAGCATGGGAGGAAGTGACAAAGGAGCTAGAGCGTAGGGATGGGCGGAACACCCCCCGGTTCGGTTCGCATCCAGAACATGCGAACAGGCAAAAAATTTGTTTGAACACGCGAACACCGTTAAAGTTAATGGGACACGAACATGAAAAATCAAAAGTGCTAATTTTAAAGGTTAATATGCAAGTTATTGTCATAAAAAGTGTTAGGGGACCATGCAAAAAAATGTTTTAACAATGTCAGTTTTTTCGGGAGCAGTGATTTTAATAATGCTTAAAGTGAAACAATAAAAGTGAAATTTTCCTTTAAATTTCGTACCTGGGGGGTGTCTATAGTATGCCTGTAAAGTAGTTTCCCGTGTTTATAACAGTCTCTGCACAAAATGACCCCGCCCCTCTGACGCAACGGGGGTTTCCCGTGATGCGTCAGAAGGGGCGGGGTCACACATCACAGGTGGCCACACCCTCGGTTATAAAAGAACTGTCAAACAGCTTGCACGTCATTCGGCCGGGTGCCTCAGGTGCAGGCAGGATCGTGCGTCGTTCCTCGCTGGAGAGCATCGCTGGAGAATTGATCACTGCTGGACATCGAGAATGGATTACAACGCTGGACATCGAGACTGTATTCCATCGCTGGAATAGTTTTTTTTATTTTTTATTTTTTAATTTTTAATAAAGGACTTGTCCCAAGCCGTCTCCTGTGGTTTTTAACATTTTGACACTTTTTTTTGTGAAATTGTAGGGGTACAATGTACCCCTTACCAATTCACATAGGGGGGCTGGGATCTGGAGGCCCCCTTTGTTAAAAGGGGCTTCCAGATTCCGATAAGCCCCCCTGCCTGCAGACCCCCACAACCACTGTTGTGGGGATGAGGCCCTTGTCCCCATCAACATGGGGACATCCTCCCTATGTTGAGGGCATGTGGCCTGGTACGGTTCAAGGGGGGGCACTCTCTCGTCCCCCCCCTCTTTTTCCTGCGGCCTGCCAGGTTGCGTGCTCGGATAAGGGTCTGGTATGAATTTTTGGGGGGAACCCACGCCATTTTTTTTGGCACTGAGTTCCCCTTAAAATCCATACCAGACCTGAAGGGGGAACCCCATATCATTTTTTTTATTTGCCGCAGGGTTCCCCTTAATATCTATTCCAGACCTGAAGGGCCTGGTAATGGAATTTGGTGGGGACCCCCACATATTTTTATTTTTATTTATCAATGACTTTCAATGACTTTTATCTGTATAGCGGGACCCGACAATTCATTATAGCCGCAAGTAGTTTTAAATGACTTTTTTTCCTTTAGAAATGTCATTTCGTGCAGAGACTGTTATAAACATGGGACACATGCGCTACTTTACAGGCATACTATAGACACCGCCAGGTACGAAATTTTCAAGGAATTTTTCACTTTTATTGTTTCACTTTAAGCATTATTAAAATCACTGCTCCAGGAAAAACAGACATTTTTAAAACTTTTTTTTTGCATTGATACATGTCCCCTGGGGCAGGACCCAGGTCCCCAAACACTTTTTATGACAATAACTTGCATATTAACCTTTAAAATTAGCACTTTAGATTTGTCCCATAGACTTTCAAAGGGTGTTCAGCGGCTTTTCGAATTTGCCGCGAACACCCCAAATTGTTCGCTCTTCGGGGAACGGGTGAACAGCCAATGTTCGAGTCTAACTCATGTTCGACTCAAACAGATAGCCCATCCCTACTAGAGAGCAGGAGGTCTTTGAAGTAACAAAGAGAATGAATTGGTTGGTATTTTGAGACTAGGTTAGTGATGTAGCTGGGGGCTGAGTTGTGGATGGCTTTGTAAGTTATTGTTAGTATTTTTAATTTAATTTGCTAAGTGAGTGAAAGCCAGTAGAGGGATTGACAGATAGGGGTGGCAGACACTAATACTGGTTGGTTAGGTGGATGAGCCTGGCAGCAGCATTTGTGATGGACTGAAGGGGGGACATCCTATGTAAAGGTAAGCTAATGATAAGGGAGTTGCAGTAGTCGAGGAGAGAGATGACCTGGGAGTGAATTAGCAGCTTCATAATGTCATAGGTTTGGAAGGAGCAAATTTTGGAGATATTACGTGGGTTGAGGCGGCAAGCTTTGGAGAGTGATTTAATGTGGGTCCGAAAGGAGAGTTCAGAGTTCAGGATTACACCTAGCACCCTGCCATGCTGGGACAGTTGTAATATCAATCTTGACAGAGAAGTCAGGTGAAAGGGCTCATGGGGGAAATATTATGAGCTTGGTTTTGGATAGATTTAGTTTGAGGAAGTGGATTGACATCCAGACTGATTGTCTGTTAGTAAATTAATGAGATTAAGGATGTGCATTATAGGGTGTATAATAGAGCCAAAGGGTGACCGTAGTAATTGCAAGGAAACAGGGTCCAGGGGGCAGATAGTTAGGTGGGCATTAGAAAAAAAATTAGCAACCTTGTTTATATTAGTGGGGTTGAATGAGGGGAGTAATGAGTGTACCCATGGACATGGAGTGTTAAGTGGGGGAGGTGTCTGTACAGTGGAAATCTCATCAAAATTGTATCAATCTTACTTTTTAAGTGTTTGGCGATCTCCTAAGCAGTGAGTGAGTCAGTGGGTGGAGGCAGCGGAGGATAAAGTAGAGATTTAAAGGTAGAGAACAGTTGGCGGGGACTGGATGAGAAGGTGTTATTGAGAGTGAAAAAAAATAATTCAAAGTATCCTGGGCAACATGGAGGCAAAAATTATATTTTTGGAGGGCAGTTTTATAATGGTTGAAATCTTTCTGAAATGTCGTCTTATGCCACAGATGCTGAAAAGCACGGCTATGTTTTTTTTAAACTTCTATTTTCTTCTGTTTGGCAGGGTTGTAGGGCTCAGGGCCTGATTATGTGTGTAGTGAGTGGGGCAAGCTCGTCCAGGATAGGGATCTATTGTAAACAGAATTGGCTAGGTTGGGGCAAAACAGGGGTGAGATTTTGTTGTAGACATGATCAGTAACAGAGTAGAGAAGAGAAGAGTTAATTTGGTAAAAGTTACTACGGGTAAATGTTGGACGGTTAGAGGGAGAGGAGGTGGAAGACAGGGAGAAAGCAAAACTAATAAGGTAGTGATCAGAGAGAGGAAAAAGATTGTTGGAGAGGTTACACAGAGTGCATAGGTAGGAGAAAAAAAAGGCTAAAGGTGCTGCCATCAGAGTGAGTAGAAGCATATATCCATTGCTTCAGGTCAAAAGAGCAAGTTTAGAAGTAGCAGGAGTGTTAGTAATAACAGGGATGTTGAGAATGATTGTGGGAAGAAGAGGAATAGAAACTAAATTGTGTAGATTGCAGCTGCTGACAGAGGACGTGGGTGCGTTGGGAACAGTTAAATGATGAAGGCTCAGGGTTTGATGATTTATCCCCAGAGGTTAAAAGAAGCAGAAGGTTGAGGGAGGCTATATGGGAGTGCGATTTTTATGAAGGGACATGCCCCTGTCCCTGGAGATTTTATTAGCATGTGGCTTTAGAATTAGCAGGAGTTGGTGAGTGCAGAAGTAAGGAGAGGACATGCAGTGCTGAAGCTGACGTGCATCAACTTAAATAAAGAACACATTTATTGAAAGAACCCCAGCCTATGCCACCCCAGCCATGTGCTTCCGCCACAAAGGTGGTCTAGCTTTATACTGTTATGGGTGGGAGTGTTTATTAGTCAATTAGTCAATCAGGCATCCTTCTCTGTCTCCCAGATGTACACCAGCGCAGTGTCACCAGCAGCTGAAAAAATAAACTGCCTGTCCCCAGACACAGTTGGTCAGCTCACCTTTATAAAATTAACCATTCCTGGATTAGCAATGAGTGCCAAACCCCTGTAGCTGATGTTAAAGATTACATTTTTTTCTTTGAATCTTACCCCAAATACAAAATTGTACCATACAGCGTAACAATCTCCTGCCACCACTGCTGGCCTGTCACTATCAACATTTATTGCTACAGGCTGCTGGCCCATCACATTACTGTCTCCTGCCACCAATGCCATCTCCTGCTACTTCTGCTGGCCCGCTAGCATTTCCATCTTCCACCGCACTGCAGGCCTGTCGCCATTACCATCTCCTGCCACTACTGAAGACCTACGAGCATTACCATCTTGTGCTGCTTCTGTACCTCTAGTCTGAATCTTTGACAGTGTCAGGGTGGCACAGCTAATGTTTCCACAGTTGTTCCTCAGGTGGCAAATTCAGAATTATTATTTTTTTATTTTTATGCAGGGTCATTTCTGCATAGTGTCTCAGCGTTGTAGAATTATCTTACTTTTATCAAAATCATAAAATCATAAAAGACAATTCAGAAATGTTTTGGATTTCCCCAAATACAAATGGGGATGTTATCTAAAAGGAATTGTAGAAACAATATGTATGCTATGTGTGGCATATTTTTTCTATTGCAATACATATTACAGCTACTGAAATAGATTTTGTTGATACAATGCTAAATTAGCATGTACACTAGTTTTCACAAGGCCCATAAGAAATGGTAGAAATAATACTTATGCAATGCTCACAATATAGTTACATAGTAGGTGAATTTGAAAAAAGACGCAAGTCCATCAAGTCCAACCTATGTGTGTGGTTATATGTCAGTATTATATTGTAAATCCCTGTGTGTTGCAGTCGTTCAGGTGCTTATCTAAAAAAAACTGAAACCACCACCTGTGGAAGGGAATTTGGCCACGTGTCTTATTAAACTCCCCTTCCACAAAAAGTTTTATCCCTATTGTGGGGTCACCAGTCTGGTATTTGTAAATTGAAATCATATCCCCTCTCAAGCGTCTCTTATCCAGAGAGAATAAGTTCAGTGCTCGCAACTTTTCTTATACAGTAACTAATATCCTCCAGTCCATTTATTAGCTTTTTTCTCTTCTTTGTACTCGCTCCTTTTCCAGTACATCCTTCCTGAGGACTGGTGCCCAGAACTGGACAGCATACTATATATATTCCTTACTTTATATAGCATTTGGGATTTTTATACTCTTTAACATATTTGCCCTGAACAGTTGCATGCTTTGTGCCAAACCTAAAATGAGGCTCACCACAACAGCTAAAATTCTATCTATGCAGTGTGGGCAATATTTCTTCCTTTTTCTGTGGCATATATACACTTTTTGATGTGGATTTGTATGATGAAAAGGTGTATAGTTTGTATTCATCTGAAATTAAATAAATTACTGTCAGAAAAGCAGTCGGAAAGGTACTAAAGGACTTTATTGATGCACTACCGCTCAAAGGAAAACAAACATGCATCAGTTAAAATTCTAAGTTTATTTTTGTCATTATCAAACAGCCTGACATAATCTGGTTGATTATAGTTAAAAATATATAAACATATTTAAAAACAGCTGCACATTGTGAATTCAGGCAGAACCCCTTTATATGTACAGCCCTCCACATCATATGCAGTATGTACAGGCATATATATTACATTCAGTTGTTCCAGAAAGGGCTACATAATCCACCAACCATTATACCAGAATGCTTTGTTATATGGTGTATAAGATGAAGACAACGATCAAAAACTTGTGGAGGGGCTGTGAATTCTCATCACATTCCACAGAAGTGCTTCCTCAGGAAAAGGGTGTATAGAGACACGTAGGTAAATGTTCTGTATGATCTACAAATGAGAATCACTGCCGGAGAGATGGAGTGACAGTGGAGAAGGAGTGCCAAATTCCCCAATCAGATTAACAGATCGATCAAGCTACTGGTTCAAAAAAACAAAAGAGCTAGAAGTGAGAGATGTTTGGACCCTCAGTTCCTTAAATCCCCTTATATCTAAAGGGGAACACAGACAGTTCCAAGCCACACGCTTTACATGCACATTGCTTGGAAGCTCAATGTCATCATTCATAATTTAGTAATAAAATGTGTGTTGCTGGAACCACTATCGTTGTTGGCCCTCTGTCTTTAGCTGCTGGAATTTACAGTTTCACATACAACTCAGGCAATATAGACACTAGCATCAGAGATATCTCTCAGTCTAATCACACTTTTGATAACTTTATCCTTTTAGGATCCGCCTGAATTATCTTGCCACCATTAACACAGGGTAGGGAAGATTCAGGGAACATCCAGACAGTGTGACAGAAGAAAAGAGCAGAAAACCTAGGAATCCAGGCAGGGCAGTGCAGGGAAAAAGAACCAGAGCTGGCATTGGATGCACCCAGTGCAATGCCAACCTTAGCACAGGATGCACAATGGGAGCTGAAATGCTTGACATCACTTCTGCTTCTACATCATTTTACACCCTTCTGGATTTCAACGTTAAGTGTTTCTTTACACTCTGTACAATGTAATTGTTATAGCTAGTAAGAATCCGTTTTCCTGGGGTTCACCAACAGATTAGCAAAAAAAATTTAGTTTCCTCTTCTTAAGCTATCCTCCAGCCACACCAGTCACATAAACGTGTATTTTTTTGGGAGGGCTGTACGCATGAGGCACTTTGTCATGTTGATACTAGCTTGTTCACCATTCAGGTTTTATAGCTGCCTATTCTTTCATAGCAAGCTCCACCTTGGTGCAATGTTAAGTCCAGAGGTAAATTGAATGGCTCTTTTTGTTTTAACTTTGCACAGTACAACATGGATTTTGACAAAAGGAGTGGAGTTTGTCTGAATAGGGGCCATTGTTTACTTGTGCCAAGGGCAACATACTGTAAGCTCTAGACATGGTCCTGTAGTTTGAGAGTGAGCAGCTGCCAGCAGATGCATAAAGTGATTGAGTGACTAAACTCTGTGCCTACATGCTCCACAGAAGTTAATCTGGATCTGGTTAAAACAGATACAGAAATGTTAGTAATTTCTGGCCAACTATTTTAAGGATGATGTGTGGCTTCAGAGCAAGAAATAGTAATGATTACGTCAGTTCAGTAAGAGGAAACCCAAGATTCATATGTTCTCAGTTTTTCCCAAACTTCCAGAGGACCTTTGGAATCAATCCGAATAAAACACTGAATGAGGTCATATAGTATTCTGAATCCAAAAGCATTTTTTTTCTTACATTGTAAGTATAGCCACCACATTACCTGTTACATGTATTGGTTATTTTATATATGTATCAGATTTTTCAAAAAATTTACCACAACTTGGCTTTTCTTTTGAAAAACACAAATTATGATGCATGGTTGTTTATCATTGCACTTTTTAGTATTAAAACCCAATAGTCTGTGTATTTTGTCTCTAGTCATGCAGATTCAAATCCTTAGGATTTAAACCTACTTCCAGTCCTTTCTCTGGTGAGGGACATGTAAATAGCAGGCTGGACTTACAGGCAATGATTAGAATTCTGCTCGTGTCATTCTGTTCAAAGAGGACCACTGGCACCAAAACAGGGCGGAAGGTGGGGGACAAAGCTAAGTGAAGAGGGGGAAATCTAAAATTTGAAAAATAGCCTTCAGTTTCATGTACATTGTTATACTATTAAGAAATTATAAGTTAACCTGTGTTTATTACATAGTGCACTAATAATAGACTTATACACATTCTGCACAGTAAGGATCTTGGCTCTACTCTAAGTTATACTAGGCAGTCAAAGACATCAGAGAGTTGTTTATTATCAGTTTAAATAACCAAAGCAGTTTCTCTCCTATTCTGGAAGGTTGTGACCTTGATTGGCTGCAAGATGGCTCCCTGACCAGGGAGCTCCAGACCCTGCAGACTCTCAGTAGTACTCACTGACTTTATTCAGCAACAATCCTCCTTCCCAGGGCAGCTATTTGCATTACAAACAACAATAATGTACCGTTACAAGTCGAGGAGAAGGAAACCCCACAAGTTACGGTAACTGACTTTTTTTCCATTCTGCCGAGTGGGTGAGATCCCAAGATGGTGGTGTTTCCTTTAGAGAAGGCAGTTCTTCTGTTACTTTTTGGTGACAACAACCGCTGAACAATGCGGTGAGACATGAAGAGGCAGTATTGCAGAATACAGCTGGTAAACAGGTCAAAGAAGTTATTGCCTTTAGCATAACCAAAACCCAAATGCCTTGTAAGTATAGAAGCCAGTACACTACATTCCAGACAAATTGCACAGGCTAATACTACATTAACAACAGGGAATTTTTTGTTTTCTTGACCTGTCTCTGCTGCCTCATCCACAGAAATTGTTCCTAAAGATATACTTCTGTCACTAGTATCCTCTCTGCAACAGAATCCAACCAAAATTATGTCATACACAGTATGCAAGCTCACATCTATCTTCTGGTTGGATGTACAGATCACACAGAGAGGAAGTGTCAGGTCACCTGTGGCCAGGTGACAGATGCACACCGTAGGGGGACAGGAGTGCACCGCAAGGTAGTGAACCCTATGGCTGACTGCTGCGGATAGGAAACTGGGTGGTTGTGGAAAGCGGGACCAGAGGAGCACAACCGGGATCCTAACGCAAGCTAGAGCCAAGATTCCCCAGGGCGCGGAGTCTAAGACCCAGCAGGTCTTCTCCAGAGCCTCTAGTGGTGAGGATGTTATGCTGCAGGCTGGGACCAGGTCGCGGCCCCTGGAGTTTCCTAGCTCACGCCCCGTAGGATAAGGGGAAAAGAGGGGAAGCAGCAGCACAAGATATGAGAGAAAAGAATAACAAGCTGAAGGTCAGGGGCCACAAGCAGACAAGGAAAACGAAAGTACGAGCCGAAGGTCAAGGGTCACGAGCAGACAGGGATAGTCGGAGACAAGCCAAATATGTAACAGAGAGACAGACGTAGCACACGGCAGGCAGGAACCCAAACACACAATGCCTAACAAACACGTTGATCAGCAAAGCAGGCTTGCAGTGCACAGGTTAATATAGTGTTCTGTGATAGGGCCTAGGGTGGAGTCAGGCTGGGAGGAGATTATAAAGGAAGCCAGGTGAAAGGGTTCAGGCCTCTAAGATGAACACATGGGAAGGAAGGTAAGCTGACAGACAAACACTACTGCATATCCATGACAGTACCCTCCCTCTTATGGGCCCTCCCCCGCCTGGGCCCATGCTTAAAGGGAAATCTCTGATGAAACCTCCTCAACAGATGAGGTGCAGCGACATCAGATGCAGCGATCCAAGACACCTCCTCAGGACCAAAACCTCTCCAATGCACAAGGTACTGAAGAATGCCTCTGCAGAGCCGAGAATCCAGAACTTGTCTAACCTCGTACTTAAGATTATCCTCAGAGACCGAAAACGAGGTAGGGAGATGACAAGAAGATCTATTGAGGACCAAAGGCTCTCTAGGAATAAGCAAGGGCATGAGAGGATCAACAGGAATCTGAGGAGGGTCCCCTAGACCCTTAAAGGGGAACTGGTCATCTTGCACAGGACCATCAGACTGGGCAGATGTCAGTGGAACCCTGAAGTCAGGTTGGTTAGAAGGTGACATGTCGCCGGAGTCAAGCTGAATAGCTGAAGGACAAGCAGAATGTCCTGAACAAGAAAAAATAGGAGGCTCACTGGGCATGGGCTGGACTGGCATAACTAGTACAGAGGCAGAGTGAATAGCTGAGTCAGGTGTAGCGACTACCTGAATCGCATCGCAAGACGTAGCGACTGCAGGACTTGTACACGAGCTAGCCTGGCTGTGCGTCCAAGGGTGCTTAGGGACAGAGAAATGTAAATGGTTATGCAACCTGGAATGAATGACCGGCTCAGGTTCACAGGGGGCAACCTTGGGTAGGCAGGACGAGGAACAGGAGGGACCCCAAGCCAGGATCTGTCCAGTAGTCCAGTCCACATGAGGAGAATGGAGCTGTAACCATGGGAGGCCCAAAATTATAGGCGTTGAGTCCTTGGGTAAGATAAGGAAGGATATCCACTCCTGGTGGAGTGTCCCTACTGACATCTTAACAGGGAGGGTCTGGAAGCGGATAGGTCCCCCTGGGAGAACAGTACCATCAATCGCCAAGACCACCAATGGCGTGGTGAGGGGCAAAAGAGTAAGTCTCATGGACGATGCGATTTCCCAGTCCATGAAATTACCAGCGGCTCCGGAATCCAGATATGCTGAGACCGAATGAGAAGAAGCACCAACATGAAGGAACACAGAAAGCAGAAGACGAGAAGGGGAAGGTGATATTTCTGGGTCCAATACTCCACTTTCCAGATGAAGTGGACCCGAACGTTTTTCTGGACAAAGAGAGCAAGTGTCACGAAAATGACCTTTGCCCCCACAGTAAAGACACAGACCAAGAGTTCTGCGCCTAGCACGTTCCTCGGGGGATAGCCTGGTCCGACCCAGCTGCACGGGTTCCTCAGCTGGTAGGAGATGCTCTACGGGTCGAAGAGAGGGGAGCTCAGGCTGACTAAGAACCAAGGAGTGCTGGCGTTGCTTTTCTAAGGTCCTCTCCTGAAAGCGAATATCGATCTGGTTACACAAGGAGATAACGCCGGCCAGATCAGTGGGAATGGTTCTTCCTGCTAATTCGTCCTTCACTCTATCAGACAGGCCATGCAAAAAGGTTGCGACTAAGGCCTCATTGTTCCAGCTCAACTCAGCCGACAGTATGCGGAAATGAAGGGCATACTGTCCCACAGAAGTAGACTCTTGGCGGAGACGTAAAAGGGCGCTGGCCGCTGAAGAGACACGAGCCGGTTCTTCGAAGATATTCCGAAAAAGTTTCAAGAAGCCAGACAGGCTAGAAACCACTGGATCATTCAGTTCCCACAGAGGGGCTGCCCAGGCTAAAGCTTCACCGGAGAGGAGGGAAATGATATAGGCTACCTTTGCCCTATCAGACAGAAAGTTTTGAGGCTGAAGCTCAAAATGAATCGTGCATTGGCTAAGGAACCCTCTGCAGGCCTTGGAGTCCCCAGAGAAACGGAACGGAGCTGGCAGTGTTAGTGAGTGTGTGGCTGCGACTGGTGCGATAGGTACCACCGCTGGTTGTACTTGAGGTTGCGGATTCGGGGTTCCCAAGGAGGCCTGAAGCTGCTCGAATCGAGAAGCCAGATCCTGGAGGAATCACATCACCTGAGTCTGATTCGATTCCTGGGTTTCAAGTCTGTGGACTATGCCCCGCAATGGATCATCCGCGGGGACCGGGATGTCAGCCAGGTCCATGGCTGATCAAACTGTCAGGTCACCTGTGGCCAGGTGACAGATGCACACCGTAGGGGGACAGGAGTGCACCGCAAGGTAGTGAACCATATGGCTGACTGCTGCGGATCGGAAACTGGGTGGTTGTGGAAAGCGGGACCAGAGGAGCACAACCGGGATCCTAACGCAAGCTAGAGCCAAGATTCCCCAGGGCGCGGAGTCTAAGACCCAGCAGGTCTTCTCCAGAGCCTCTAGTGGTGAGGATGTTATGCTGCAGGCTGGGACCAGGTCGCGGCCCCTGGAGTTTCCTAGCTCACGCCCCGTAGGATAAGGGGAAAAGAGGGGAAGCAGCAGCACAAGATATGAGAGAAACGAATAACAAGCTGAAGGTCAGGGGCCACAAGCAGACAAGGAAAACGAAAGTACGAGCCGAAGGTCAAGGGTCACGAGCAGACAGGGATAGTCGGAGACAAGCCAAATATGTAACAGAGAGACAGACGTAGCACACGGCAGGCAGGAACCCAAACACACAATGCCTAACAAACACGTTGATCAGCAAAGCAGGCTTGCAGTGCACAGGTTAATATAGTGTTCTGTGATAGGGCCTAGGGTGGAGTCAGGCTGGGAGGAGATTATAAAGGAAGCCAGGTGAAAGGGTTCAGGCCTCTAAGATGAACACATGGGAAGGAAGGTAAGCTGACAGACAAACACTACTGCATATCCATGACAGGAAGATGAGGGAATTTACATAGTAACATAGTTACATAGTAGGTGAGGTTGAAAAAAGACACAAGTTCATCAAGTCCAACCTATGTGTGTGATTATATGTCAGTATTACATATACTGTATGTTGTATGTTGTGGTCATTCAGGTGCCTATCTAATAGTTTTTTGAAATCATCGATGCTCCCCGCTGAAACCACTGCCTGGGAAGAGAATTCCACATCCTAACCGCTCTTACAGTAAATAACCCTCTACGCAGTTTAAGGCTAAACCGCTTTTCTTCTAATTTTAGTGAATGGCTGCATGTCTTATTAAATTCCCTTACGCGGAAAAGCTTTATTCCTATTGTGGGGTCACCAGTATGGTATTTGTACATTGAAATCATTTCCCCTCTCAAGCGTCTCTTCTCCAGAGAGAATAAGTTCAGTGCTCATAACCTTTCCTCATAACTAAGGTCCTCCAGTCCCTTTATTCATTTTGTTGCCCTTCTCTGGACTCTCTTCAGTTCCAGCACATCCTTCCTGAGGACTAGTGCAGAGGAACTGGACAGCAAACTCCAGGTGCGGCCGGACCAGAGTCTTGTAGAGTGGGAGAATTATTGTTTTATCTCTGGAGTTAATCCCCTTTTTAATGCATGCCAAAATTATGTTTGCTTTGCTTGCAGCAGCTTGGCATTGCATGCCATTGCTGAGCCTGTCATCTGCTAGGACCCCCAGGTCCTTTTCCATCCTAGATTCCCCCAGAGGATCTCCCCCTAGTGAGTAGATTCCATTCATATTTTTGCCACCCAAATGCTTTATTTTACATTTTTCTACATTAAACCTTGTTTGCCATGTAGTTGCCCACCCCATTAATTTGTTCAGATCTGCTTGCAAAGTTTCCGCATCCTGTGGATATGTTAGTGCCCTGCTTAGCTTAGTATCGTCCACAAATACAGAGATTGAGCTGTTTATCCCATCCTTCAGGTCGTTTAAGAATAAATGAAATAGGATTGGTCCCAGGACACAACCCAGATCCCCAATTTTCACTACCCTCTGAACAAAACCATGTAGCAAGTTTTCAATCCATGTACTCAGCCTATGGTCCATGCCAGTAGACCTTATTTTGTACAGTAAGTTTTTTTGGGGAACTGTATCAGATGCTTTTGCAAAATCCAGATACACCACATCTACGGGCCTTCCTTTATCTAGATAGCAGCTCACCTCCTAATAGAAGGTTAATAGATTGGTTTTGGCAAGAATGATTCTTCATTAATCCATGCTGATTACTGCTAATGATACCATTGTCATTACTAAAATCTTGTATATAGTCCCTTATCATTCCCTCCAAGAGCTTGCATACAATTGATGTTAGGCTAACTGTTCTGTAATTCTCAGGGATGTATCTTGGCCTTTTTTGAAATATTGGTGCTACATTGACATTTCTCCAATCAGCTGGTACCATTCCAGTCAGTAGACTGTTCGTAAAAATTAGGAACAATGGTCTGGCAATTACTTGATTAGTCTATTTCTAATTCTGTCCTCTGATAGCCATGCGGGTGCTTCCTGTGACATGTCATGAGGATAAACATTGCAGTTTTGGTTACTGAAGCCCCTGAATCCCTTGTGAAGACTGAGGAGAAAAATAAATTCAATACCTTTGCCATCTCTCCATCCTTAGTAACCAGATTCCCTTCATCATTCTTTATGGGACCAATATGATCTGACTTCCCTTTCTTATTATTTACCTACTTAAAGAATTTCTTAGGGTTTTTTTTTTTACTCTCCTCCACTATGTGCCTTTTGTGTTCTATCTTAGCCACCCTGAATGCACCCTTACATTTCTTGTTGCATTCTTTGTGAAGTTGGAATGCTGATGATGATCCCTCAGTCTTGTATTTTTGAAGGCCATCTCCTTTGCTTTTATATGCCTTTTTACATTGGAGTTGAGCCACCCAGGACTTTTATTAGCTCTTTTAAATTAATTTCCTATTGGGATGCACTGGCTAATGCCCTTATTTAATATGCTCTTAAAGCATACCCATTTTTCCTCCGTGTTCTTGGTTCCTAAGATTTTATCCCAATTATTATCTGGCTCTTTTGAAATTCAGTGTCTTTGTATTGCCCTTATGTTTCCTATTTGTGTGACTTATACTAAAACAAATTGACCAGTGATCGCTGTTTCCTAAATTGCCCCATAATTCCACATCCGTGATCAGGTCTGTATTGTTGGTAATCAGTAGGTCTAGTAACGATTTGTTTCTAGTTGGTGTATTTACTATCTGACCCATGAAATTGTCCTGCAAGGCATTTAGGAACTGGCGAGCCTTAGATGAATGTGCGGTTCCTTCCACCAAGTCTATGTCTGGATAATTAAAATCCCCCATTATAATGACCCTTCCCATTCTTGCCGCTAATCCAAACTGTGATAGGAGGTCCGCCTCTGCCTCATACATTTGGTTAGGGGGCCTACAGCATACTCCCAGTATTACTTTCCCCTTAGTTTCCTACCTTTGTAGCTCTACCCATAAGTATTCCACCTCCTCCCTTGCTCCTTTAGTGATGTCATCTCTCACATTCACTTTTGATATACAGGCATACCCCTTCCCCTTTTTTACCCTCTCTATCCCTGCGATATAGGGAATACCCTTGAATGGTTGCCAGCCAATCATGAGAGCTGTCGAACCAAGTCTTTGTAATTCCTACAAGATCTAAATCCTCCTCGTACAACGGTAGTTCTCCCATCTTGTCTGCCAGACTTCTGGCATTGGTGAACATGCCACATAGTTTAGACCGGTCACATACTATCTCCTTATTGGTTGCTCTGGGGTTGCAAATAGGACTTGTTACTGTACTTACCTCGGGTTTAGGTGGTTTAGTCAACCTACCACTAATGCCCCCAATACTACCCTCTGGAATATGTTCCACACTGACTACCTCTACCTCTGGACCCTCCCCCCCCCCGTCGCCTAGTTTAAAAGCCCCTCTAACTCAAATTTTTCTAGTTTGGTTCTATAGACTTAAATAGGGTTCACGGTTTGGTGTTTTCCATGTTCGGGAGTTCTGATGCGAACCAGACACCCCGTTCAGCCCATCACTATTAATGATTGGTTTATGTATTTATTTTGTAATTACAGTATGTCTACACAAAGAGATGTTATACAGTATGTCACAAAAGTGAGTACACCCCTCACATTTTTGTAAATATTTTATTATATCTTTTCATGTGACAACACTGAAAAAATAACACTTTGCTACAATGTAAAGTAGTGAGTGTACAGCTTGTATAACAGTGTAAATTTGCTGTCCCCTCAAAATAACTCAACACACAGCCATTAATGTCTAAACCGCTGGCAACAAAAGTGAGTACACCCCTAACTAAAAATGTCCAAATTGGGCCCAATTAGCCATTTTCCCTCCCCATTGTCATGTGACTTGTTAGTGTTACAAGGTCACAGGTGTGAATGGGGAGCAGGTGTGTTAAATTTGGTGTTATCACTCTCACTCTCTCATACTGGTCACTGAAAGTTCAAAATGGCACCTCATGGCAAAGAACCCTCTAAGGATCTGTGTCAGGGAAACGGCCGTAGGAGAACTGGCAATCGTGCCAGTACTAGTAATGGCCGCTTCCAGCACATCCCTGTGCGCACTGACGCAAACGGCGCGAATAGGCGCACACACATGCGCAATGAACACATGCGCACGCACATGCGCAATGGAACCAACGGGTGCGTGCGCATGCGCAGGAGCGTCAATCGGCACACGCAACAGATGCAGCCACTTGCTGGCCTATATAAGACGGCCACTGACCCCCTCTCATTGCTTGATAGTCTTCAGCCTTCCTGTGTTCCTGAGACTCTGTTAAATTGCTGTTTGGATTCCTGTTGTGACCCGGCTTGTTCCTGACCTGTCTGATCTGCTCTCCTGGTTTGATCCTCTGGCTTGCTTTACCGATTTGTTGCCTTCTCCTCCACCTGATCCCGGCTTGTTCCACGGACTTGCCTCAGTCATCTGTTCCTGCCTGCTTCCTATTACAAGACCATTGGCTTGTCTCCGTTCCTGCAACCTGCCTCCTCCTATTGCTGGATCTACTGGGTTTGACCCTCAGCCTGGCTGCCACTACTACTCCTTGAGCGGTGTCCTGCATCCACCAGTGTTCTTCCGGATCCCACCAGCCCTGCTCTCCTGGACCCATCTGGCAACCTGTGCTTCTCTGGGCACTACACCCTCTGTATCCAACCTCAGGGGTGTACTGCGCTCAGCCGCAAGAGGAGCCCTCTTGGCATTTCGGCCTCCAACCAGCTACGTGACAGTACTATCAAGCCATGTCCGAGGCCGACAGAGGTGCTTCCCCGCTCGAGCTGATGTGTCAACAAGTCACCTCCCTTACACAAGCCATTCAGAGACTCCAAGAGGGCTATCTTCATCTGGAAGATCGGTTGCAGCCCTCACCTGTTGTTCCAGCCTCGGTAGAGTCCAGTCAACCTTCCACCGACACAGCACCAGCTTTTCTGCCTCAAGAAGCTACTTCTCCAACCCAGACAGTGATGGTGTCTTCTCCCGAACCACGGGTACCAACACCCGAATGATTCCTCGGAGATCGAAAGAAGTTCAGGGCTTTTAAGAATGCATGCCTACTGTACTTTGCCCTTCAGCCTAGGACTTTTTCTTCTGAGTTCGTAAAAGTAGGATTCATAATTTCCCTACTATCCAAGGAACCCCAAGCTTGGGCCCATAACCTGCTGGAACAAAAGAGCCCGGCTTTGGATACCATGGACAATCTCTTTGAGGCTATGTCTCTATTGTATGATGACCCCCAGCGTGTGGCCTCCGCTGATTCATCCTTAGCTGCCTTACGGCAAGGAGACCGCCCAGTGGAAGATTATACCATAGAATTTCGCAGATGGTTCACCGATACAAGCTGGAATGAGGCAGCACTCAGGTTTCAGTACCGCCAAGGACTGTCTGAGACCCTTAAAGATGAGCTGGCCCGAGTTGCTGTTCCTGACACTCTTGACAAACTAATTTTCTTAGCCATTCAGCTTGACAGGCGCTTGCGGGAACGGCGGGCGGAATATGCTCAAAACTCCCAGCCCACTCAGAGACCACCCAAGTCTTCACCTACCATTGCATCTACACCTTCCTGCTCTACAAATCTGAAGAAAGGACCAAAGCAAGTTGGTTTGGTCCATTCACCTCTTTCCTTTGATGAGAGACAACACCGGCAGCAGGCCTCTCTTTGCCTATACTGCGGAGGGGCTGGACACTTCTTACGCAGTTGCCCCATAAGACCCAGTAAGGTCTACCCACCGAGGTCCACACATCTCCAAGTTTCCGGATCCTCCATTTCCTACCTTGCTCTCCCCATCTCCTTACAAATGGCAGGAAGGGAGTTCCGATTACAAGCAATTATTGACTCCGGGGCTTGCAGCTGCTTTATGGACTTATCTCTGGCTAAAAGTCTTGGTGTGCCCCTTCATGAGAAGAAACAAGGACTAGAAGTTCGGCTAGCCGATGGTTCTTTGCCCAGTTCTGGACTTGTCACACGAGAAACCATGCCCATCTTCATTACTACTGATATCGGCCACCACAAATTTGTCCGTTTTGACATTATACGCTCTCCTATGTTCCCCATCATCTTGGGAATGCCGTGGCTACTGGCACACAACCCGCGAATCAACTGGGTCAAGAAGGAAATCTCTCTTTCTTCGGAGTATTGCCTACAGCATTGCTTTGCTCCCAACTCCAGTGAGCCTGCTACCTGCCTGACCGTGCAACCTGCTCTCGACAACCTCCAGCATGTCCCCCCAGCTTATCATGAGTTCATAGACGTTTTCGACAAGAAAAAGGCCGATGTCCTTCCACCTCACTGACCTTATGATTGTCCGATAGAACTGCTCCCGGGGCTGAGATTCCGTTCGAACAAATCTTTCCCCTATCCGAAAACGAGCTGGAAGCTCTACGTTTATATATTGATGAAAGCCTGGAAAAGGGGTTTATCCGACCCTCTTCGTCTCCTGCTGGGGCCATGTGTAGACTACAGAGACATCAACAAAATTACCGTAAAGAATCGGTACCCCGCTCCCTCTGGTCCCTGAACTCTTTCAAAGATTCCGAACCGCCCAGATTTTCACTAAACTAGATCTGAGGGGCGCCTACAATCTCGTCCGCATCCGCCAGGGAGATGAGTGGAAGACAGCATTCCGGACGAGGTTCGGCCACTTCGAATACCTTGTGATGCCGTTCGGATTGTGCAATGCTCCAGCTACGTTCCAGCATCTAGTGAACGATATCTTCCGGGAATTCCTCGACTACTTTGTAATTGTATACCTCGATGATATTCTCATCTTTTCTGCCTCTTTGGAACTCCACCGAACCCACGTAAAAAAGGTGCTCCTAACCCTGAGAAAACATGGACTATATGTCAAGGCAGACAAATGTGATTTCGAAAAAACATCCATTCAGTTTCTAGGTCTCATCATCTCCACAGAAGGAATTGCAATGGACCCAAAGAAAGTGGAAGCAATACTCGACTGGCCAGCTCCCTCGGACAAGAAGGGTGTTCAGCGCTTCGTAGGGTTCTCCAATTTTTACAGGAAGTTTGTGAAGGGTTTCTCCACCATCATAGCACCTATCACTCAGTTGACCCGTCAGAAGGCCAGTTTCCAGTGGTCCCCAGAAGCTCAGACAGCCTTTGACAAATTAAAGAATCTATTCACTTCTGCACCTATCTTACAACACCCAGATCCAACCTTACCTTATGTACTGGAAGTAGACGCTTCTGAAATAGCGACAGGGGCAATCCTGTCTCAACGGCGGGGTCCCAAGGCTCTTCTTTACCCCGTAGCCTTTTTCTCTCGAAAAATGAGTCCACCAGAAAGAAATTACGACGTCGGAGATCGAGAGCTATTGGCCATTAAATCTGCCTTAGAAGAATGGAGGTACTTACTGGAGGGTGCTGCTCATCCCATTATGATTTTTACAGACCATAAGAACCTGGAGTACCTCAGGACAGCCAAACGTTTAAGACCTCGGCAAGCCCGATGGGCTTTGTTTTTCTCCAGGTTCAATTTTCATCTTACATATCGGCCAGGTTCCAAGAATGGGAAAGCGGATGCACTCTCCCGAATGTTTCCAAACACCCCTGAAACAACAGAGCCAAGTACGATCCTTTCCTCTCAAAATTTTTTGCTCATCCAACCTGATTTAAAGTGGTTGTAAACCCTTTTGTCGTTTTTTTTCTAACCTGCAAGACAAAGCTATAATGAGCTAGTATGACTAGCATACTAGCTCATTATGTACCACTTACCTTCGATCGGGGCCTCCGAAGTCGTCCGTGTCCCTCCTCTAGCCGCATCCATCGCTGCGGCGATAGCCGGAATGTTACTTCCGGGTATCGCCGCTGCAGCCAATCACAGCGCCGCTCCGGCGCTGTGATTGGCCGGAGCGGCGAAGATGTGACTCCGCGCATGCGCGCGTGAGCTGTCAAATTCTGCTACGTCGTCGAATGTTGCGACCTAGCCGAATTTGTGAATGGGGTGACGTCAGCGTCGCCGCATTTACATACAAATATCTCCTTAACCGTGTAGGTTAAGGAGATATTTCATGCACCTACAGGTAAGCCTTAATCTAGGCTTACCTGTAGGTCTTTGTTTAAAAAGTGGGTTTACAACCACTTTAAAGACTTTGATCAAACAAGCCTCTGCCCAGTGCCCTGGGACAGAAGTGTCCTCATTAAGAGACCAAGATGGATTTTTGTGGCATCAGGATAAGATTTTTGTCCCCCAACCAGTTAGACTCCAGGTCCTAAAGATGTCACATGACCATAAACTTGCCGGACATTTTGGAATACGAAGAATCACGGAACTTGTTCAGCGCTCCTTTTGGTGGGCCAGCCTAAGACAGGACTGCAAAGAATATGTTAATTCTTGCACTACGTGCCAACGCAATAAGGGTTCCAATACCAAGCCATGGGGACTTTTGAGGCCACTACCTATTCCTGAACAACCCTGGAAAGAAATATCCATGGATTTTATAGTAGACTTGCCCCCCTCTGGGGGATGTATCACCATCATGGTAGTGGTAGACCGCCTTTCCAAAATGGCACATTTTCTCCCGATGATTGGCACACCCTCCGCTTCGGATACAGCAAACATGTTTATTAAAGAAATTGTCAGGTTACACGGACTACCGGATAGTATTGTCTCCGACAGAGGAGTACAATTTACTTTCAAGTTCTGGAGAGATCTTTGCAAGTCTTTATCAATTGAAGTATGTCTTTCCTCAGCTTACCACCCCCAGAGCAATGGTCAAACAGAAAGGACTAATCAGACCTTAGAACAGTACCTTCGATGCTTTTGTACCTGCTCACAAGATGACTGGATCTCCCTCCTTCCCTGTGCAGAGTTTGCATATAATAATTCTTTACATGCAGCAATTAATCAGTCTCCCTTCTGGGCGAATTATGGATTTCACCCCTCCTTCCTTCCAAATACTATACCCGAAGCATCTACTCCCGCTGTCCAGGATCGATTGAGGTCCATTCAAACCAACTACAAGGTACTTCAGGAGGCCATGCGAAAAGCTCAAGAGGATTATAAAAGGTTTCATGACAAGAGAAGAAGAGGGAATCCTGTCTTTAAGATTGGGGACAAGGTATGGCTTTCTTCAGTGAACCTTAAGCTCTCATGTCCCTCCCGGAAGCTTGGACCCAAGTTCATCGGCCCCTTTGAAATTAAAAGAGAAATAAATCCAGTGGCTTTTGAGCTGGCACTACCCAATACCTACAAGATCCACCCAGTATTTCACACCTCCCTGCTCAAACCAGCGGTATCCAGTCCTTTTCCCGGAAGAGAGGAGCCACCTCCACCCCCAGTCTTAGTAGAGGGGGAAACGGAATTCGAGGTTGAAGCCATTATGGATTATGGACAATTCCTGGGAGTCTGCAAACAATGTGCACGCTCCTAGACTGGTGCAGGACTTTCACAGTAGACACCCTGAAGCATTGGCCCGTGGGGGAATCCGGAGGCTGCCCCTTGGGGGGGCACTGTGTCAGGGAAACGACCGTAGGAGAACTGGCAATCGTGCCAGTACTAGTAATGGCCACTTCCAGCACATCCCTGTGCGCACTGGCGCAAGCGGCGCGAATAGGCACACGCACATGCGCAATGAACACATGCGCACGCACATGCGCAATGGAACCAACGGGCGCGTGCGCATGCGCGGGAGCGTCAATCGGCGCACGCAACAGATGCAGCCACTTGCTGGCCTATATAAGACGGCCACTGACCCCCTCTCATTGCTTGATAGTCTTCAGCCTTTCTGTGTTCCTGAGACTCTGTTAAACTGCTGTTTGGATTCCTGTTGTGACCCGGCTTGTTCCTGACCTGTCTGAACTGCTCTCCTAGTTTGACCCTCTGGCTTGCTTTACCGATTTGTTGCCTTCTCCTCCACCTGATCCTGGCTTGTTCCACGGACTTGCCTCAGTCATCTGTTCCTGCCTGCTTCCTATTACCAGACCATTGGCTTGTCTCCGTTCCTGCAACCTGCCTCCTCCTATTGCTGGATCTACTGGGTTTGACCCTCAGCCTGGCTGCCACTACTACTCCTTGAGCGGTGTCCTGCATCCACCAGTGTTCTTCCGGATCCCACCAGCCCTGCTCTCCTGGACCCATCTGGCAACCTGTGCTTCTCTGGGCACTACACCCTCTGTATCCAACCTCAGGGGTGTACTGCACTCAGTCGCAAGGGGAGCCCTCTCGGCATTTCGGCCTCCAACCAGGTACGTGACAATCTGAAAACTAATTTGTTGCTCTACATAAAGATGGCCTAGGCTATAAGAATATTGCCAAGACCCTGAAACTGAGCTGCAGTATGGTGGCCAAGACCATACATCGTTTTAACAGGACAGGTTCAACTCAGAACAGGCCTCGCCATGGTCGACCAAAGAAGTTGAATGCACATGCTCAGTGTCATATCCAGAGGTTGTCTTTGTGAAATAGATGTATGAGTTCTGCCAGCATTGCTGCAGATGTTGAAGGGGTGGAGGGTGAGCCTACCAGTGCTCAGACCATACGCCACACACTGCATAAACTTGGTCTTCATTGCTGTCATCCTAGAAGAAAACCTCTTCTAAAGATGATGCACAAGAAAGCCTGAAAACAGTTTGCTGAAGACAAGCAGACTAAGGACAAGGATTACTAGAACTATGTCCTGTGGTCTGATGAGATCAAGATAAACGTATTTGGTTCAGATGGTGTCAAGCATGTGCGGAGGCAACCAGGTGAGGAGTACAAAGACAATTGTGTCTTGCCTACAGTCAAGCATGGTGATGGGAGTGTCATGGTACTGTGACATACTGAAGCAGAGCATGATACCCTCCCTTCAGAGACTGGGCCGCAGGGCAGTATTCCAACATTATAACTACCCCAAACACACCACCAAGACGACCACTGCCTTGCTAACGAAGCTGAGGGTAAAGGTGATGGACTGGCCAAGCATGTCTTCAGACCTAAACCCTATTGGGCATCTGTGGGGCATCCTCAAATGGAATGTGGAGGAGTGCAAGGTCTCTAACATCCACCAGCTCCGGTATGTTGTCGTGGAGGAGTGGAAGAGGACACCAGTGGAAACCTGTGAAGCTCTGGTGAACTCCATACCCAAGAGGGTTAAGGCAATGCTGGAAAATAGTGGTGGCCACACAAAATATTGACACTTTGGGCTCACTTTTGTTGCCAGCGGTTTAGACAATAATGGCTGTGTGCTGAGTTATTTTAAGGGGACAGCAAATTAACACTTCATTTCTTCAGTGATGTCACATGAAAGTTATAATAAAATATTTACAAAAATGTGAGGGGTGTATTCACTTTTGTGAGATACTGTATATGTTTTTCGGTATTAATTGGAGTGAAAGATTATTAGCGCAGCTTGGGTTATTATTTTTTTTATTGATATGTGTATTTTTTATGTTGCTACATCAAAAACTATTTTTTTGCTTTTTTTTTTTTGCTCCAGGCTTCCTCACTGAACCTTTGGAAAAGCATAGCACAATTTCTTATCCCTATCCACTACACATGCAATATACACATGATACTCAAGTAGTAATAGTGAATATGTACTGCTCTGGCATACTGTCCAAAGGAATAATTACTATTTGGATCACAGATTTCCCATGGGAACATCACATGTCCATTATGTTCCATGAGCATATGGTTTGCCCACTCTATATTATTGCGTTTTAATAAATAGGCAAGCTTATGCTGGAATATAAATAGAAGCAAAATTATAAACATAAAAGGTGAACTGTATGAGGCTTTGTTCAAAGATACTTATCTTGTGCCATATGAAGAGGAATTGCTGATGATTTAAAGTTAGATAATAAAGACAAAAATGAACCCAATAAATACTGGTATGTCTCTTCAGACAATAAATCTGCAGCTGCTTCAAATCTGGTTGGCTAGTGTGGACAGCTTCCGAACATTATCCTTTCATGTGTACACAATACCGCACTTTCTACATTTATTACAGCTTTCAAAAACCAACTAGTGTGCTCTTGAAAAACATTTAAGAGTTTAAAATTTGCAGGTTTTAAACACATTTGGAAATAACATTCTTGCAAGGCTATTCTTGCACGCATCTAAATAATGTAATGATCTTTTACCATACAAGACCCCTTAAAATAAGAAGCAAAACCCAAGTCTTAACAGCCTGTACTGCTGATTTCCTCACCATTACCATGAAGTATTCCCATTACATTACTTCAGAGACTGGTGGTGGGAAAGCCAGCTCCCTGTACTACATCGGGTGAACAAAACCAAATAGCAGATTTCCTTAAACTGTAAATTCATTTTGGTCCAGAACAGGCCTTACACTTTTAGATTTGACTGGAAAAATGTTTGACCAGAGTGATGCAGTGAATAAATCATAAAGACTAGTTGATTTTTTTTTTCACCCAGCCAATGGGTGAAGGAAACCAGCCATGAAAGAAACAAGGAGGCTTCCATTGTTAACCTCTTTTTCTGACAAATATCAGTTGCCTGGCACTTAATTTAGCACTCTATCTCTATCTGCCCATAGGGGCACTTGTGCGTGCTCGCACCCGAGCCCCGCTGCTGCGTCCATTGACACAGACAGCTGGAATCAGCCATTTACTGTTAAATGTCTCACTACCTCTGTTGGTAGTTTATTCCAATCATCAACTACCCTTTCAGTAAATTTGATTTTGGTTTCATATTGAAAAGACTGCACCTTATTCACCCCCTTGATGTATTTAAAGGTTTCAGTCATGTCTTCCCTTTCCCTTCTTACCTCCAGACTGTACATATTAAGTTCCTGAAGTTGCTCTCGATATGTTTTATCCCTCCCCCTTTTCCGTCTTCTCCTTCAAAGGAGCATAGCAGCTTCTTTTTTTTTATACCTGAAAATGTGCATATTTTCACTTTCTCCTCTTCCCTTTTGAGTGTGCACAGAAACCATTTATGATTTGGGCCTGCTAACGCATCCTTTACTTCTTCATCTTAATGGGTGCAGAGCAACCACTTGCCTTTTTACTGCTGCTCCTGCACCCTTTTCCTTCTCTGCTAAGCTTGCCATATCACCACCAACTGGCTTTGAGGAGTTGGTGGAAATTGTTGTGCCTGCTAGGGATGAGCTTCGAGTTCGTGTCGAACTCATGTTCGACTCGAACATTGCCTGTTCGCCCGTTCGCCGAACAGCGAACAAATTGGGGTGTTCGCTGCAAATTCGAAAAATCTATGGGAGAAATCTAAAGTGCTAATTATAAAGGCTTATATGCAAGTTATTGTCCTAAAAAGTGTTTGGGGACCCGGGTCCTGACCCAGGGGACATGTATCAATGCAAAAATAAGTTTTAAAAACGGCAATTTTTTCGGGAGCAGTGATTTTAATAATGCTTCAAATGAAAAAATAAAAGTGAAATATTCCTTTAAATTTCGTACCTGGGGGGGTGTGTATGATATGCATGTAAAGTGGCGCATGTTTCCCGTGCTTAGAACTGTCTCTGCACAAAGTGTCATTTTTGAAAGAAAAAAAGGCATTTAAAACTCACTCGCGGCTATTAATGAATTGTCGGCTCCCGGCAATACATACAAAAGTCATTGATAAAAAAAAAAAAAAGCGTGGGGGTTCCCCAGAATTCAATTACCAGGCCCTTCAGGTCTGGAATGGATATTAAGGGGAACCCCGCCGCAAATTTAAAAAAAAATTGACGTGGGGTTCCCCCAAATATCCATTCCAGGCCCTTCAGATCTGGCATGGATTTTAAGGGGAACTCCACCCCAAATTTAAAAAAAAATGGCGTGGAGTCCCCCTAAAAATCCATACCAGACCCCTTATCCGAGCACGCAAACTGGCCGGCCGCAGGGGAAAAGGGGGGGATGAGAGAGCGGCCCCCCTCCCTCCTGAACCGTACCAGGCCACATGCCCTCAACATGGGGAGGATGTCCCCATGTTGATGGGGACAAGGGCCTCATCCCCACAACCCTTGCCCGGTGGTTGTGGGGGTCTGCGGGCGGGGGGCTTATCGGAATCTGGAAGACCCCTTTAACAAAGGGGACCCCCAGATCCCGGCCCCCCCCCCATGTGAATTGGTAAGGGGTACATTGTACCCCTACCATTTCACGAAGAAAGCGTAAAAAAATGTTTAAAAAAAACACACAAACACCTTGAAAAAGTCCTTTATTTAAAAAAAAAACAAAAAAAAAAACATTCCAGCGGTGAAATCCAGTGTCCCGCAGCCATCCCGATGTCCAGCGCTGTCCGTCATTGGTTGTGCCTGAGCGGACCTGATGGGGAACTCCCTCTCAGTATTTTAAATGTATAGACCCGCCCCTTCTGAAGTTCCCCATCAGGTCCGCTCAGCGGACCAGATGCGGAACATGAGAAGGGGCGGGTCTATACATGTATTACCAAAGTGAGAGCAGTTCCCCATCTGGTCCACCCCCTCGGTATGTCGGACCCCGCCTACGTCATTGGCCTGAGCAGGGAAACTTCCTTCACTGTGTAAATTTAAATTACACAGTGAAGGAAGTTCCCCGCTCAAGCCAATGACGTAGGCGGGTCCGACATACCGAGGGGGCGGACCTGATGGGGAACTGCTCTCACTTTGGTAATACATGTATAGACCCGCCCCTTCTCATGTTCCGCATCTGGTCCGCTGAGCGGACCTGATGGGGAACTTTAGAAGGGGCGGGTCTATACATTTAAAACACTGAGAGGGAGTTCCCCATCAGGTCCGCTCAGGCACAACCAATGATGGACAGCGCTGGACATCGGGATCGCCACGGGACACTGGATTTCACCGCTGGAATGTTTTTTTTTTTTTTTTTAAATAAAGGACTTTTTCAAGGTGTTTGTGTGTTTTTTTAAACATTTTTTTACGCTTTCTTCGTGAAATGGTAGGGGTACAATGTACCCCTTACCAATTCACATGGGGGGGGCCAGGATCTGGGGGTCCCCTTTGTTAAAGGGGTCTTCCAGATTCCGATAAGCCCCCCGCCCGCAGACCCCCACAATCACCGGGCAAGGGTTGTGGGGATGAGGCCCTTGTCCCCATAAACATGGGGACATCCTCCCCATGTTGAGGGCATGTGGCCTGGTACGGTTCAGGAGGGAGGGGGGCCGCTCTCTCGTCCCCCCCTTTTCCCCTGCGGCCGGCCAGGTTGCGTGCTCGGATAAGGGGTCTGGTATGGATTTTTAGGCGGACTCCACGCCATTTTTAAAAAAAATTTGGGGTGGAGTTCCCCTTCAAATCCATGCCAGATCTGAAGGGCCTGGAATGGATATTTGGGGGAACCCCACGTCAATTTTTTTTTTTAATTTGCGGCGGGGTTCCCCTTAATATCCATTCCAGACCTGAAGGGCCTGGTAATTGAATTCTGGGGAACCCCCACGCTTTATTTTTTATTTTTATCAATGACTTTTGAATGTATTGCCGGGAGCCGACAATTCATTAATAGCCGCGAGTCAGTTTTAAATGCATTTTTTTCTTTCAAAAATGAAATTTTTTGCAGGGACAGTTCTAAGCACGGGAAACATGCGCCACTTTACATGCATATCATACACACCCCCCAGGTACGAAATTTAAAGGAATATTTCACTTTTATTTTTTCATTTTAAGCATTATTAAAATCACTGCTCCCGAAAAAACTTCCGTTTTTAAAACTTTTTTTTGCATTGATACATGTCCCCTGGGGCAGGACCCAGGTCCCCAAACACTTTTTAGGACAATAACTTGCATATTAGCCTTTATAATTAACACTTTAGATTTCGAACGTTCGAGTCCATTGTATTTAATAGGGTTCTAAAGTTCACACAAACATTTTGTCTGTTCGCAGGTTCTGGTGCGAACCGAACAGGGGGGTGTTCGGCTCATCCCTGGTGCCTGCCATCTCCAGGGCTGGTTCACAGATCTCTGGTCCACTACTGCAGAAGCAAAAAATAAATATTTCCCTAGATTACTACACACCCAGCATCTTCGCCCATGGCTTGCCTATAATACCTGCTTACACCTTTGTGTGGCCTGTGCTACAGCACAGTGTCAGGTACTCAGGTGGCATACTTTTACCCAGAAAGCCAGCCCCAGCCACAATTACTCAATGGAAACAGCTTTTACTAGGCCACAGTTCAGACAGAGAGCCAAGCAGCTTTTAATCCAAGAAACAAAACAGGAGTATATTATTTCACATAAAAAGCCAGAAATATTAAAACTGATTATATGCACAGTATGTAAGAACTTTTACCAGGCTTCATTTTTTGAGTGGGAAACAAGCCAGGCTTTAATCAAGAAATCAAATTTACAGTGTATTAGTTCCCAAAAAAAAAGAAAGAAATTTATGCACACCATGTAAGTGGCTTCAGGAGGCTGCATTTTTAAAGAAAGAGACCGGGCAAGTTTTTTTGTGTAATAAATCATACTGTGCAAGCTATGGCCCATGGTCTAGCCTAAACAGCTAGTAGTCCATAGGTATCACTTGTTTCATTAAAGAGTGAATCATGGTTTATGCACATTTCTTATCTTCAGATTCAGAATCTGCTCCCTCGCTCGAAGCTGTGCATAGAGAATCCCTGCATCTCTCTTTAGGACTGTCAAACATAATTAATACAGAGGATTGACTAAAGCCTCGTACACACGATCAGATTTCCTATGGATTCTAATCCGATGGTTTTGTCAATCGGAAATCCAATGAAGCTGACTTCCATCAGTCTTGCCTACAAACCATCAGTTAAAAAACTGACCGTTCCAAACGCGGTGATGTAAAACACTCCGATGAGCCGAGAAAAATGAAGTTCAATGCTTCTGAGCATGCGTCGACTAGATTCTGAGCATGCGTGGGTTTTTTAACCGATGGACTTGCCCATAGACGATCGGAATTTAATATCGGTTTTTGATCCATCGGAAAAATTTAAAACATGTTCTATTTTTTAAAACCGATGGAAAAAAGACAGATGGGTCCCATACACGATCGGTTTGTCTGATGAAAACAATCCATCGGACGATTTTCATTGGTTAAACCGATCGTGTGTACATGGCTTTACAGCATTAGTAGGGATGAGCCTAATGTTTGGGTCAACAGAGAGTACAACCCAAACTAGAAGTTCAATGTTCATCAAACACGCAAACTAAATGGCTAAACTTGGTCTTTTGCTCACTTGAACATTTGACTGCTACTGCAGCAGAACGTTATTTATTAACTTTCACTTTATAACTTTACTGTGTGGTATATTTGTTCTCTGTCAGTAACATAAAAAGTATTCTAGACATCAGATCAACGTCATAGCAAGGAAACTAAAGAATACATCATCCGGAGCTGAATAACCCCTACACATAAAAGCCCCTAAAACTTGGGAACACAACTTATCCCTAAAATGTACAGAATTGTTAAATAATAATATATAGATAAATAAAACAGGGTATGTGGAAAATATGGATAATGAATTACATCTGATAATGACTGTTTAGCACACAGGCGTAGCTTGAAGCTTGTGGGTCCTTTAATCTGTTAAATAAACTACTAACATAATTTTGTTACATCTGTTCAAGTGTGAAAATAATAATTGGTAATCTTGGCTGAATTCTTGGTACCTGATAACATCCTGTACTTAAAAGAGAAGTATGGGGGGGGGTACCCTTTTATACTTACCTAGGTGGATGCAGCATGGAACCAAAACTGCAGCTGTCCCCCGGCGTCTCTACACTGAGAACCGAGCCATTGAACATCGCCGATGGCTCGGTTCTCATAGATCTCAGCAGCTCTCCTCTCTGCTCTTCCACAGGCAACAGTCCAGGCACCTGGCGGATCCAGACTTAATTGTCGTGATGACGCGGTGCCTTGACTGATTCAAGTGACATCAGCAGAGAACGAACTTCAGACCACTCTCTGCTGAAAACGGGCCACAGGAGTGCAAAATGAATTGCACTCCTGTGAGAAACCCAGCTAATCTCCTTTAATGCCTTTGCTGCACTATTATCAGTTATGTTGTTCCCAGCTGTCAATGAGTGATACAGCACATAACCCCTCTATTGTATAAAGAAGAAGATAATGAAAGGTGTTCTATAGTTCTGTTTTGGGGTGACAACACTGCTCCTCCAAAAATATAGTACAGTGAGGGGGTAGCATCACCCTAGGAAAAGAGGTGTGTTACTGGCAGACCTACCAATTGACAATAAAGGAAAAAAGTGTGAAAAAAAAAAAAGAAAAAGAAAACGAATCTGGCCACCAATTCTCAGGACTGAAAAGCTGCAATATATTACATTTTTGTTCTTGGGTTTAGGTATGCTTTATATTGAATTCCATTATCTGCCCTTTAGGTTTGTGTGGTAAGGGCATGTAGTAATTTCCCTTTCTGGCCACAACATAGCATTAGAGTTAATAGAATAGGATAGGGCCAGAACCACTTGGAAAAATAGGAAGCATGGATCCCCATAGGTAGGATGCCAGTGATAGGCAAAACTCAGTTAGACTTAATATCAGCCCTGCCCCTGCTAGCAGTGGGGCATCCTGGGTAGGAGGCTAGGATATAAATAGTTTTGGCGGGGTTTGGTCTTGATGGGAAGTACTCAGGATCACACTACAACAGAATATAGGTTGTAAAGGTCTATCCCAGAGCTTTCCCTTGGGTGAGATGTAATCCCCTGGCCAGTAATTCAGGACTCTGGACAACTCCTGTAATATGTGGACTACTCTCGGATCAAACTCACTATCTATTGAATGCTTTTGTTTACAACTAAGTAATTGAGCCATCACTTTGGATCAGGATGACAGTAAAGTGTGCATACTGTATATAGATTTGACTGAGTGTTTTAGTAAAGCATTTAAAAATTTATTCTCCTGTCCTTTGTTGGGAATGTCTCCTGGTAAAGGCAACTGTGGGCTCCTGGGTACTCATGTCTGTAAGGCTTGTAGCAGGCATGTGGAAGCCCAATTGGAGAATTCAGTTTAGTCCAGGCTAGGTGTTTCTGAAGGGTTGAGCACAGGCAAAGGGGCAAGCAATAGAAGCTTTCATAGTCTCTGGATATCCGTAGGGGCCATGGGACAAAAATATCTTAGTGTGCTTAGGAACTACTCATTGTCCAGGTATGATTAGGTTTAAACATACACATGCTGACCATGCAGACCAGCACGGGACAGAACAATGTTATACAATAAGTTCACGATACAAAAATTTTAAACTGTGGAGCTTGTTATCAAGTGTTATTTTATTGATTAACACTCAGAGCATCACTTTAAGCCATCTGTATCTTTGTTAGGTGGTTATATATCAACTGTAATGCCGCGTACACACGATCGGAATTTCCGGCAACAAAACCGTGTTTTTTTTTCCGACGGATGTTGGCTCAAACTTGTCTTGCCCACACACGGTCGCACAAATGTTGCTCAGAAATTCTGATGGTCAAGAACGCGGAGACGTACAACACTACGACGAGCCGAGAAAAATTAAGTACAATGATTCAGAGAATGCGTCAAATTGATTCCAAGCATGCGCACAGTCGGAATTTCCGACAAGAACTTTTCTTGTCGGAAAAATTGAGAACCTGCTCTCAAACATTTGTTGTCGGAAATTCCGACAGCAAATGTCCGATGGAGCCTACACACGGTCGGAATATCCGACCAAAAGCTCACATCGAACATTTTTTGTCAGAAATTCCGATCGTGTGTACGCGGCGCAAGTCTGCATAGCACAAGATTTAAATTCTTAAGAGATCTAGATTTTATGTTATTTAAAAAACAAGTGTTGTGTCACACAAACACAAATTTCAAGTTTCACTGCATGGAAGCAAAAACCTTAAAATATTATTTGCATTGACTCATTGCGTTTGCTATTTAGTAAAATGAGGGAATTGATCAATGGCTTAAAATATCGTATTGCTAGTATCAGGTAAACCAACAAAAAAGCTATAACATTAAAGAGGAAGTAAACCCTGATGGTCTGCTGTACAGCCTGCAAATGAAAAGCATAATAGGCTAGTATGCATCGCATACTAGCCCATTATGTGTCACTTACCTGCAAAAGAATCCAGCAATGTCCCCATACTAGGCAGCATCCATCTTCTGCCTCCTCTTCCTTCCGTGTCGCTGGCTCCTGTGATTCGCCGGAGCCACGTGAAGTCACTCCCGCGCATGTGCACGGGAGCCGCGATTCACGGCACTGGCTGGGGAAGAAACGGCACTTAGTTTTGTTTCTTCCCCGCGCATGTGCAGTGAAAAATAGCGGCGGACTACAAGTAAAATATCTCCTAAACGGCGCACGTTTAGGAGATATTTCCACTACCTATATGTAACGCTACCCCCAGTTAAGAGAGCCGCTGGTTTAATTTTGGGCCCTGCACACAGTACCGCCAACCCCCGGCAATCTTGCTCGACCCACTCTGGCACAGTCAGTCTAGGGTTAAACTCCTATCACTCTCAGGTGTATTGTACTTAATAATCTCTAAACAGTCAGAAAACACGCTGAGGCAAGAATATAAATATATATATCAGCTTTACTGGTAACGAAGGATTCAAGGTATAACATGCAACATATACATGGGCCTGCAGAGCCCTGCATCAATCAATGTACTAGGTGCAGCACAATAATATGGCGCCGCGCAGTGTCCACCACGCGGAGCTATTATGGCGTGCGCTCTCCTATGGCGTAGTAACACAAACTTTCTAACTCCCCACCTAAGTCAGGCCTGACATGGGATGGAACTGAGTCTCTTTTCCCTAAAGAAGGAAGGTTTCTTCACCGGCCAGCTTTCATTGGTGCACTTGAAGAAATAACCATTTGTAATCCACATTGGGTGGTAACTTGAAATAACAGGGCAAAACGGGGGGGTAGGTACTTCAACTCTGTCCCGCTACCGGACCCCCAAGAAACACTGGTGAGCGAACAACGGGCCTAGGCAGTCTACAGGCCTGAACACAACTCAGTCTATTGATATGGGCAGGTGCCCGCTCACCACTCCAGGCGCGATCCCAGCCTGGGACTTCCACCGCATGTGTGTCGCACACAGCGTCTGCTCCGATTGAGTCTCCGATCCAACTCACGTCCTATCACGACGGGTCAGGATCCACCCAGGCTCCGCAGTATGGTGGAAGGCTCTTCGGACTTCAAGCAAGGCCTCAGGCTTCAGGCCTTGCCCCACAGCCGATCCGCACAGGATGACTTGTTGCTTGAAGCGTCGTGTCCCAAGAGAGCGAGCTCCGCCTCGCCTCTCACTTAAGTAACCCCTCCCATGAGTCTCTGCGGTGGAACCTCCGCCCTGGGGCCGAATGGGGTTCTGGGTAATGTAGTCCTGGGGCCTTAAAAGAGACCCCGCTACACACTCCCCCCACTTGAACTCTTTGGTGCCCAAATATAACATAACTTCAAGCTACACATTTAACAACATCCATCAATTCTCCATATGATGTCGGCAGAGGAAATTCCCACCAGAAACGAGGCAGTGAACTCCCCTGCCCACAGGACACATTAACAACAGCATCCTGTCTAACTGTGCCAGAGAGTGAGCTGGGGTTGCCTCCCACCAAATGAACAGTGGGAGGGTCAGGGTCTTCCATACTCCTTCTGGCAGTGAATACAGTGTCTTCCGCACTCTCCCCCATTTTTGGGTAGGTTAATCTCCTGGGAGGTTTTATTGCCCTCCGCTTCCTCTGTCCTCTTGGACTTTCTGTGGGAACAGATTCTTCTTCTGTAACCAACTCGGGAGTTCCTTCTAATTCGGGAGCATCTGGCTCCGGAGCAGGAAGATACATGGCTTCCCTTGGGTCCTCCTCGGGGGATAGTTCACCGACACTCTCCCAAGCATCTGATCAATGACTAGACGGAATGAACTCCGTAGCTTCTGCATTCAGTGTCTGATCCTCGTTATCTTCGTCAGGTGGAAGATCAATAGCAGAAGTCGTTGGACCCTGGGAAGGCCAAAGCCAGCCAATTTCCTCTCCCTCATCTTCACTCATTTCTGAATCTTCTGTATCCTCTATCCGAGGGGTCTGAGACCGAGTGTTGGGTCTAGGGGTGTTCAGAATGGACATGGGTTCAGGAGAATCCATCCTAGGAGGCAACCAAACTGCTTCAGCTAGCGGAAGTAGGTGGTTCCGATGCCAAGTCTTCAAGGGCCCCAACTTCCCCTCGGGTTTAAGTCTGTAAACGGGTAGGCCTGGTATTTTTTTACAAATGACATAAGGTTCTGGTCTCCATCTATCTGCAAGCTTATATTTTCCAGGGACACCCAGGTTCCGCAACAACACTCTGTCTCCTGGTTGTAGGTCTTGGATCCTAACCTTTAGGTCGAAATTCCTCTTGTTGCGAGCCCCCCTCTGTTCCGAGGCCGCCTGAGCTTGCTCATAGGCCATCTTCAAGTTGTGTCTAATGCCCCGTACACACGATCGTTTTTAATGTCATTTTTTAAACCGACGTTTTTCTCCTCGTTTTTTTTCATGTTTCCTCTCAAGCCTGCCTTGCGTACACACTATCATTAAAAAAAAACGATCAAGCAAAGCGCAGTGACGTTCAACACGTACGACGGCACTATAAAGGGGAAGTTTCGTTCGAATGGCGCCACCCTTCATGTTAGTAAAGTTTGTTGAGCGACGATTCGCGCTTTTCAGTCCGTTACTGTGTAATGAATGTGCTATCTCCATTACGAACGCTAGTTTTACCAGAACGAGCGCTCCCGTCTCATACTTGATTCTGAGCATGCGCGTTTTTTTTCACGTCGTGAAAGCATACACACTATCGTTTTTCACGTCGTTAAAAAAAACGACATGAAAAACGACGTGAAAAAAGAGAGCATGTCCGGAATTTTTAATGGCCGTTTTTCACGTCGTTAAAAATGCTCTGGAGCCTACACACGATCATTTTTAATGGCCATTTTTTAAAATGGCATTTTTAACGGCATGAAAAACGATCGTGTGTATGGGGCATTAGTCTATCTACATATCCCTTGTGGGAAGCAGCAGAACAATGATCTATGGAAGTGCCGTAGGCCAGATCCACCGGCAATCTTGCTTCTCTCCCGAACATAAGTCTGTAAGGTGAATATCCTGTAGTATCGCTGACAGTGCTATTGTAAGCATGCACAAGGGCCGCTATGTGATTACTCCAATGTTGCTTCTTTTCGCCACTTAAAGTTCCCAGCATGTTGAGCAGGGTTCGATTGAACCTTTCCGGCTGAGCATCACCTTGAGGATGATAAGGAGTAGTCCTGGTCTTCTTGATCCCTAATAGGGATGAGCTTCGTGTTCGAGTCGAACATACGTTCGACTCGAACATCGGCTGTTCGATCGTTCGACGAAGATCGAACGATTTGGGCCGTTCGCGCCAAATTCGAGTGACGCGAACGGCCCACAATGCACTACGCCATCGCAGTGTCATCCAGGCGCTGTGATTGGCCAAGCATGCACTGTGACCCCGCATGCTTGGCCAATCACAGCGCCAGCAGCGAGGAGAGCAATGATTGGCCACAGGCAGGATGCCTGTGGCCAATTATTGCTGAGGGTGTTTAGTACACGCCCCACACTATAAAAGGCCGCCAGCACGGCGGCCTAGTGTAGTGTGTTCCGGAGCAGGGAAAGAGAAGCATAGGCAGGGACAGTGACATTTATTTTTTTCTTGCTTAACCTGGATTCCTTTAGTTTAGGGAAAGAGAAGGATAGGTAGGGAGAGTGTCAGTGTGTTTTACTGTGCGAATCCTTGTTTCTTGGGACAGGGAAGGACAGTGAGGGAATTCTCCTTGTGCTATAGTGTGCTTTAAAAAAACATTTTTTCTAGGGACAGAAAACTATAGGTAGGGAGAGTGTCAGTGTGTTTTACTGTGTGAATCCTTGTTTCTAGGGACAGGGAAGGACAGTGAGGGAATTCTCCTTGTGCTATAGTGTGCTTTAAAAAAACATTTTTTCTAGGGACAGAAAACTATAGGTAGGGAGAGTGTCAGTGTGTTTTACTGTGCGAATCCTTGTTTCTAGGGACAGGGAAGGACAGTGAGGGAATTCTCCTTGTGCTATAGTGTGCTTTAAAAAAACATTTTTTCTAGGGACAGAAAACTATAGGTAGGAAGAGTGTCAGTTTCTTTCACTGTGATAATCCTTGTTTCTAGGGACAAAGAAGGAAAGTGAGGGAAATTCTCCTTGTGCTATAGTGTGCTTTAAAAAAAACATTTTTTCTAGGGACAGAAAACTATAGGTAGGGAGAGTGTCAGTGTGTTTTACTGTGCGAATCCTTGTTTCTAGGGACAGGGAAGGACAGTGAGGGAATTCTCCTTGTGCTATAGTGTGCTTTAAAAAAACATTTTTTCTAGGGACAGAAAACTATAGGTAGGGAGAGTGTCAGTGTGTTTTACTGTGCGAATCCTTGTTTCTAGGGACAGGGAAGGACAGTGAGGGAATTCTCCTTGTGCTATAGTGTCCTTTAAAAAAACATTTTTTCTAGGGACAGAAAACAATAGGTAGGAAGAGTGTCAGTTTCTTTCACTGTGATAATCCTTGTTTCTAGGGACAAAGAAGGAAAGTGAGGGAAATTCTCCTTGTGCTATAGTGTGCTTTAAAAAAACATTTTTTCTAGGGACAGAAAACTATAGGTAGGGAGAGTGTCAGTGTCTTTTACTGTGCGAATCCTTGTTTCTAGGGACAGGGAAGGACAGTGAGGGAATTCTCCTTGTGCTATAGTGTGCTTTAAAAAAACATTTTTTCTAGGGACAGAAAACTATAGGAAGGAAGAGTGTCAGTTTCTTTCACTGTGATAATCCTTGTTTCTAGGGACAAAGAAGGAAAGTGAGGGAAATTCTCCTTGTGCTATAGTGTGCTTTAAAAAAACATTTTTTCTAGGGACAGAAAACTATAGGTAGGGAGAGTGTCAGTGTGTTTTACTGTGCGAATCCTTGTTTCTAGGGACAGGAAAGGACAGTGAGGGAATTCTCCTTGTGCTATAGTGTGCTTTAAAAAAACATTTTTTCTAGGGACAGAAAACTATAGGTAGGAAGAGTGACAGTTTCTTTCACTGTGATAATCCTTGTTTCTAGGGACAAAGAAGGAAAGTGAGGGAAATTCTCCTTGTGCTATAGTGTGCTTTAAAAAAAAAAAATTCTAGGGACAGAAAACTATAGGTAGGGAGAGTGTCAGTGTCTTTTACTGTGCAAATCCTTGTTTCTAGGGACAGGGAAGGACAGTGAGGGAATTCTCCTTGTGCTATAGTGTGCTTTAAAAAAACATTTTTTCTAGGGACAGAAAACTATAGGTAGGGAGAGTGTCAGTGTGTTTTACTGTGCGAATCCTTGTTTCTAGGGACAGGGAAGGACAGTGAGGGAATTCTCCTTGTGCTATAGTGTGCTTTAAAAAAACATTTTTTCTAGGGACAGAAAACTATAGGTAGGAAGAGTGTCAGTTTCTTTCACTGTGATAATCCTTGTTTCTAGGGACAAAGAAGGAAAGTGAGGGAAATTCTCCTTGTGCTATAGTGTGCTTTAAAAAAACATTTTTTCTAGGGACAGAAAACTATAGGTAGGGAGAGTGTCAGTGTCTTTTACTGTGCGAATCCTTGTTTCTAGGGACAGGGAAGGACAGTGAGGGAATTCTCCTTGTGCTATAGTGTGCTTTAAAAAAACATTTTTTCTAGGGACAGAAAACTATAGGAAGGAAGAGTGTCAGTTTCTTTCACTGTGATAATCCTTGTTTCTAGGGACAAAGAAGGAAAGTGAGGGAAATTCTCCTTGTGCTATAGTGTGCTTTAAAAAAACATTTTTTCTAGGGACAGAAAACTATAGGTAGGGAGAGTGTCAGTGTCTTTTACTGTGCAAATCCTTGTTTCTAGGGACAGGGAAGGACAGTGAGGGAATTCTCCTTGTGCTATAGTGTGCTTTAAAAAAACATTTTTTCTAGGGACAGAAAACTATAGGTAGGGAGAGTGTCAGTGTGTTTTACTGTGCGAATCCTTGTTTCTAGGGACAGGGAAGGACAGTGAGGGAATTCTCCTTGTGCTATAGTGTGCTTTAAAAAAACATTTTTTCTAGGGACAGAAAACTATAGGTAGAGAGAGTGTCAGTGTGTTTTACTGTGCGAATCCTTGTTTCTAGGGACAGGGAAGGACAGTGAGGGAATTCTCCTTGTGCTATAGTGTGCTTTAAAAAAACATTTTTTCTAGGGACAGAAAACTATAGGTAGGAAGAGTGTCAGTTTATTTCACTGTGATAATCCTTGTTTCTAGGGACAAAGAAGGAAAGTGAGGGAAATTCTCCTTGTGCTATAGTGTGCTTTAAAAAAACATTTTTTCTAGGGACAGAAAACTATAGGTAGGGAGAGTGTCAGTGTCTTTTACTGTGCAAATCCTTGTTTCTAGGGACAGGGAAGGACAGTGAGGGAATTCTCCTTGTGCTATAGTGTGCTTTAAAAAAACATTTTTTCTAGGGACAGAAAACTATAGGAAGGAAGAGTGTCAGTTTCTTTCACTGTGATAATCCTTGTTTCTAGGGACAAAGAAGGAAAGTGAGGGAAATTCTCCTTGTGCTATAGTGTGCTTTAAAAAAACATTTTTTCTAGGGACAGAAAACTATAGGTAGGGAGAGTGTCAGTTTCTTTCACTGTGATAATCCTTGTTTCTAGGGACAGGGAAGGACAGTGAGGAAAATTCTCCTTGTGCTATAGTGTGCTTTAAAAAAACATTTTTTCTAGGGACAGAAAACTATAGGTAGGGAGAGTGTCAGTGTCTTTTACTGTGCGAATCCTTGTTTCTAGGGACAGGGAAGGACAGTGAGGGAATTCTCCTTGTGCTATAGTGTGCTTTAAAAAAACATTTTTTCTAGGGACAGAAAACTATAGGAAGGAAGAGTGTCAGTTTCTTTCACTGTGATAATCCTTGTTTCTAGGGACAAAGAAGGAAAGTGAGGGAAATTCTCCTTGTGCTATAGTGTGCTTTAAAAAAACATTTTTTCTAGGGACAGAAAACTATAGGTAGGGAGAGTGTCAGTGTCTTTTACTGTGCAAATCCTTGTTTCTAGGGACAGGGAAGGACAGTGAGGGAATTCTCCTTGTGCTATAGTGTGCTTTAAAAAAACATTTTTTCTAGGGACAGAAAACTATAGGTAGGGAGAGTGTCAGTGTGTTTTACTGTGTGAATCCTTGTTTCTAGGGACAGGGAAGGACAGTGAGGGAATTCTCCTTGTGCTATAGTGTGCTTTAAAAAAACTTTTTTTCTAGGGACAGAAAACTATAGGTAGGGAGAGTGTCAGTGTCTTTTACTGTGCAAATCCTTGTTTCTAGGGACAGGGAAGGACAGTGAGGGAATTCTCCTTGTGCTATAGTGTGCTTTAAAAAAACATTTTTTCTAGGGACAGAAAACTATAGGTAGGGAGAGTGTCAGTGTGTTTTACTGTGCGAATACTTGTTTCTAGGGACAGGGAAGGACAGTGAGGGAATTCTCCTTGTGCTATAGTGTGCTTTAAAAAAACATTTTTTCTAGGGACAGAAAACTATAGGTAGGAAGAGTGTCAGTTTCTTTCACTGTGATAATCCTTGTTTCTAGGGACAAAGAAGGAAAGTGAGGGAAATTCTCCTTGTGCTATAGTGTGCTTTAAAAAAACATTTTTTCTAGGGACAGAAAACTATAGGTAGGGAGAGTGTCAGTGTCTTTTACTGTGCAAATCCTTGTTTCTAGGGACAGGGAAGGACAGTGAGGGAATTCTCCTTGTGCTATAGTGTGCTTTAAAAAAACATTTTTTCTAGGGACAGAAAACTATAGGAAGGAAGAGTGTCAGTTTCTTTCACTGTGATAATCCTTGTTTCTAGGGACAAAGAAGGAAAGTGAGGGAAATTCTCCTTGTGCTATAGTGTGCTTTAAAAAAAAAAATTCTAGGGACAGAAAACTATAGGTAGGGAGAGTGTCAGTTTCTTTCACTGTGATAATCCTTGTTTCTAGGGACAGGGAAGGACAGTGAGGAAAATTCTCCTTGTGCTATAGTGTGCTTTAAAAAAACATTTTTTCTAGGGACAGAAAACTATAGGTAGGGAGAGTGTCAGTGTCTTTTACTGTGTGAATCCTTGTTTCTAGGGACAGGGAAGGACAGTGAGGGAATTCTCCTTGTGCTATAGTGTGCTTTAAAAAAACATTTTTTCTAGGGACAGAAAACTATAGGAAGGAAGAGTGTCAGTTTCTTTCACTGTGATAATCCTTGTTTCTAGGGACAAAGAAGGAAAGTGAGGGAAATTCTCCTTGTGCTATAGTGTGCTTTAAAAAAACATTTTTTCTAGGGACAGAAAACTATAGGTAGGGAGAGTGTCAGTGTCTTTTACTGTGCAAATCCTTGTTTCTAGGGACAGGGAAGGACAGTGAGGGAATTCTCCTTGTGCTATAGTGTGCTTTAAAAAAACATTTTTTCTAGGGACAGAAAACTATAGGTAGGGAGAGTGTCAGTGTGTTTTACTGTGCGAATCCTTGTTTCTAGGGACAGGGAAGGACAGTGAGGGAATTCTCCTTGTGCTATAGTGTGCTTTAAAAAAACATTTTTTCTAGGGACAGAAAACTATAGGTAGGGAGAGTGTCAGTGTGTTTTACTGTGCGAATCCTTGTTTCTAAAGACAGGGAAGGACAGTGAGGGAATTCTCCTTGTGCTATAGTGTGCTTTAAAAAAACATTTTTTCTAGGGACAGAAAACTATAGGTAGGGAGAGTGTCAGTGTGTTTTACTGTGCGAATCCTTGTTTCTAAAGACAGGGAAGGACAGTGAGGGAATTCTCCTTGTGCTATAGTGTGCTTTAAAAAAACATTTTTTCTAGGGACAGAAAACTATAGGTAGGAAGAGTGTCAGTTTCTTTCACTGTGATAATCCTTGTTTCTAGGGACAAAGAAGGAAAGTGAGGGAAATTCTCCTTGTGCTATAGTGTGCTTTAAAAAAAACATTTTTTCTAGGGACAGAAAACTATAGGTAGGGAGAGTGTCAGTGTCTTTTACTGTGCAAATCCTTGTTTCTAGGGACAGGGAAGGACAGTGAGGGAATTCTCCTTGTGCTATAGTGTGCTTTAAAAAAACATTTTTTCTAGGGACAGAAAACTATAGGTAGGGAGAGTGTCAGTGTGTTTTACTGTGCGAATCCTTGTTTCTAGGGACAGGGAAGGACAGTGAGGGAATTCTCCTTGTGCTATAGTGTGCTTTAAAAAAACATTTTTTCTAGGGACAGAAAACTATAGGTAGGGAGAGTGTCAGTGTGTTTTACTGTGCGAATCCTTGTTTCTAGGGACAGGGAAGGACAGTGAGGGAATTCTCCTTGTGCTATAGTGTGCTTTAAAAAAACATTTTTTCTAGGGACAGAAAACTATAGGTAGGAAGAGTGTCAGTTTCTTTCACTGTGATAATCCTTGTTTCTAGGGACAAAGAAGGAAAGTGAGGGAAATTCTCCTTGTGCTATAGTGTGCTTTAAAAAAAACATTTTTTCTAGGGACAGAAAACTATAGGTAGGGAGAGTGTCAGTGTCTTTTACTGTGCAAATCCTTGTTTCTAGGGACAGGGAAGGACAGTGAGGGAATTCTCCTTGTGCTATAGTGTGCTTTAAAAAAACATTTTTTCTAGGGACAGAAAACTATAGGAAGGAAGAGTGTCAGTTTCTTTCACTGTGATAATCCTTGTTTCTAGGGACAAAGAAGGAAAGTGAGGGAAATTCTCCTTGTGCTATAGTGTGCTTTAAAAAAACATTTTTTCTAGGGACAGAAAACTATAGGTAGGGAGAGTGTCAGTGTCTTTTACTGTGCAAATCCTTGTTTCTAGGGACAGGGAAGGACAGTGAGGGAATTCTCCTTGTGCTATAGTGTGCTTTAAAAAAACATTTTTTCTAGGGACAGAAAACTATAGGTAGGGAGAGTGTCAGTGTGTTTTACTGTGCGAATCCTTGTTTCTAGGGACAGGGAAGGACAGTGAGGGAATTCTCCTTGTGCTATAGTGTGCTTTAAAAAAACATTTTTTCTAGGGACAGAAAACTATAGGTAGGGAGAGTGTCAGTGTCTTTTACTGTGCAAATCCTTGTTTCTAGGGACAGGGAAGGACAGTGAGGGAATTCTCCTTGTGCTATAGTGTGCTTTAAAAAAACATTTTTTCTAGGGACAGAAAACTATAGGTAGGGAGAGTGTCAGTGTGTTTTACTGTGCGAATCCTTGTTTCTCTGGACAGGGAAGGACAGTGAGGGAATTCTCCTTGTGCTATAGTGTGCTTTAAAAAAACATTTTTTCTAGGGACAGAAAACTATAGGTAGGAAGAGTGTCAGTTTCTTTCACTGTGATAATCCTTGTTTCTAGGGACAAAGAAGGAAAGTGAGGGAAATTCTCCTTGTGCTATAGTGTGCTTTAAAAAAACATTTTTTCTAGGGACAGAAAACTATAGGTAGGGAGAGTGTCAGTGTCTTTTACTGTGCAAATCCTTGTTTCTAGGGACAGGGAAGGACAGTGAGGGAATTCTCCTTGTGCTATAGTGTGCTTTAAAAAAACATTTTTTCTAGGGACAGAAAACTATAGGAAGGAAGAGTGTCAGTTTCTTTCACTGTGATAATCCTTGTTTCTAGGGACAAAGAAGGAAAGTGAGGGAAATTCTCCTTGTGCTATAGTGTGCTTTAAAAAATTATTTTTTCTAGGGACAGAAAACTATAGGTAGGGAGAGTGTCAGTTTCTTTCACTGTGATAATCCTTGTTTCTAGGGACAGGGAAGGACAGTGAGGAAAATTCTCCTTGTGCTATAGTGTGCTTTAAAAAAACATTTTTTCTAGGGACAGAAAACTATAGGTAGGGAGAGTGTCAGTGTCTTTTACTGTGTGAATCCTTGTTTCTAGGGACAGGGAAGGACAGTGAGGGAATTCTCCTTGTGCTATAGTGTGCTTTAAAAAAACATTTTTTCTAGGGACAGAAAACTATAGGAAGGAAGAGTGTCAGTTTCTTTCACTGTGATAATCCTTGTTTCTAGGGACAAAGAAGGAAAGTGAGGGAAATTCTCCTTGTGCTATAGTGTGCTTTAAAAAAACATTTTTTCTAGGGACAGAAAACTATAGGTAGGGAGAGTGTCAGTGTGTTTTACTGTGCGAATCCTTGTTTCTAGGGACAGGGAAGGACAGTTTTTCCTTTCCTCTGTCATTTTGTGCAGGGACAGTTCTAAACACGGGAAACACGTGGCACTTCACAGGCATACTTTAGACACCCCCCAGGTACGATATTTAAAGGAATATTTGACTTTTTTTTTTCACTTTATGCATCATTAAAATGACTGCTCCCGAAAAACGACCGTTTTTAAAACTTCTTTTTGCATTGATACATGTCCCCTGGTGCACAACCCGGGTTCCCAAACCCTTTTTAGGACAATAACATGCATAATAGTTGTTATAATTAGCACTTTAGAATTCGAACGTTCGCATCCATTGTATTTAATAGGGTTCTAAAGTTCGTACGAACTTTCGGTCCGTTCGCGGGTTCTGGTGCGAACCGAACCCGGGGGTGTTCGGCTCATCACTAATCCCTAATGCCGCGTACACACGATCATTTTTCCCGTCGGGAAAAATTACATTTTTTTTTTTCGCCGAGAAAAACGATCGTCTGTGGGCTTTATGTTGTTTTTCTCGTTGAGAAAAACGGCAGAAAAAACGACGAGAAAAATTAGAACATGTTCTAAATTTTCTCATCGTTTTTTCCATCATTTTTTTCCGCGGCAGTTTTCCCATAGGGAGACACTGCCGCGGAGCCCACAGACGATCGTTTTTCTCGACAAAGAAAAAAATGACGGGAAAAACGGTCGTGTGTGGGGGAAAATGCCGTTCCCTCGTTTTTCATTTTATTTCATGTCGTGATTCACGGCGGTGTTTTCACCGCCGTGAATCACGATCGTGTGTACGCGGCATATGGCATCTAGGAGTTTTCGTATCAGTTTACTCTCGAAATCCCTCCCCTGATCTGAATGGAGCCTTTGTGGCAGTCCATAATGTATAAAGTACTTCTCCATGAGTATTTTGGCCACAGTAGAGGCCTTCTGGTCCTTGGCTGGAAAAGCCTGTGCATACCGGGTGAAATGGTCGGTTACTACCAGAACATTTCCTAGTCCCTTCAGGTCGGGTTCGAGGCAGAGGAAATCAATGCACACCAGGTCAAGCGGGCCTTCACTTTGTAAATGGCTCATTGGGGCAGCTTGATGGGGCAGAGTCTTTCTCTGTATGCATCGTGCACATGAATGGCAGTATTCCTCAACTTCAGCCCTCATGCAGGACCAATAGAAACGGTCTCTAACAAGTTGGAAAGTCCTTTCCGCTCCCAGATGACCATGGTTGTCATGTAAGGCAATCATGACCGTCTCCCTGTGCTTCTCCGGCAGGAACAACTGCCACTTGTCTTCTTGGTCATCAGAGGGGCCCCTTCGGTAGACCACTCCCTGATGCACCTGTAGCCTGTCCCACTCTTTTTTTCAACAGGCGAGCTTCCTTCGAGGGGTGACGTAGGAGTATGTTTGGGTTCTGATTCTCTAATGCTTCTAAGACCAATCTCCCCATAGGGTCTTCCCATTGGTCGGATCTCAACTCCTTTTTGGTCAGTCTGGGTAAGTTATCTTCCCCCAGTAAGGTTGCTCCACAGTACTGCTTGGGGACTCCTACGATAGTGACCCCTATCTCTTCTGCTCTTGAGCCTCCCTTGGCTTGGAGTTCAGCCCCTTGGCAAAGGGCCCGCACCCCGTCAGGTGCCACTTGGGTCCAGTCTTCAATACTGTGGATGGGGACATGAGACCTCCTGGACAGGGCGTCCGCATCTCGGTTTCCCGCCCCAGGTCTATATTTCAAGCTGAAACTGAAGGCAGACAACGCCGCCAGCCATCTATGTCCTGTGGCGTCCAGCTTCGCTGTGGTAAACAGGTAGGTAAGGGGGTTATTATCCGTTTTGACAGTGAAGTCTGCCCCATATAGGTAATCTCGAAGTTTGTCTACTACGGCCCACTTGAGGGCCAGGAACTCCAACTTATAGGTGGGATAGTTCTTTTCGGAGGGGGTCAAGCTTCTGCTCACATACGCAACAGGTCTCTGCTGCCCTTCATGCTCCTGGTAGAGTACTCCTCCCAGACCATCATGACTGGCATCCACATGAAGTTCGTAAGGCTTCTTTGGGTCTGCATAGGCCAGAACAGGGGCGGTGGTCAAGCTCTTTTTCAGCATCTGGAAGGCGCCTTCACACTTTTTATTCCACTGGTCCTTGACTGACTCCCCCGGCTTTCTGGGGCCCGAGTCATCCTCTTCCCCCTCCGTCTTCAGCAACTCATTCAAGGGTCTCGCTATTCGAGCAAACCCCTCCACGAACCTCCTGTAATAGGAACAGAATCCTAGGAAAGACCTGAGTTCTGTTACGGTAGTAGGTCTTGGCCAGGAGGTGACAGCCTCCAGTTTTTCAGGGTCTGTGGACACCCCATTTTCGGACACTATGTGTCCCAGATAGTTGACTGAAGACTGGTAAAACTGTCATTTTTCAGGTGAGAGCTTGAGTCCTTCTTCACTCAGTCTCTTCAAGACCTTCTCCAGCCTCTCTTCATGTTCCTCCAAAGTTCTGCCAAAGACTATGATGTCATCCAAGTATACAAGGACCTCGATGAGGTTCATGTCTCTCACAGTCTTCTCCATGAGTCTTTGGAATGTGGCTGGAGCTCCAGACAGACCTTGAGGCATCCGGTTGAATTCAAAGAACCCCACTGCGGTTATGAAAGCCGTCTTTTCTTTGTCTTCAGGGTGCATCGGGATCTGATAATACCCACTCTTTAAGTCCATAACACTGAACCACTTGGCTCCGGACAAGCTCTGCAAGGCATCTTCTATCCTTGGAGTGGTATACTGATCCGGAGTGGTTCTCCTGTTGAGGGTCCTATAGTCAATACACAACCTTAGTGACCCGTTCTTCTTCCGGACCACTACTATGGGGGAGGCATACAGACTTCTAGATTCTTGGATCACACCTGTTCGCTTGAGCTCAGCAAGCTGTTCCCTCAAATCTTCAAGGTCTGCCAAGGGAACACGCCTAACCCTTTCTCTGAAGGGCTTGTCTTCCTGGAGGCGGATTCAATGGGTGGCACTCCTAGCACACCCCACATCAAACTCATCATGTGAGAAGATCCTCTCCCACCGAATCAACTGGTTCCGGGCTCTCTCCCTCCAAGCCCTGGGCAGGATTGGATTCTCCATGGAAAGCTTCTCCCACACTGTACTCTCTCCATCTGTCTTCCCCACATCTGATGAGGCAACTGGTGTGGCTGTGCTCACCCTGGCTGGGACTTCCATGGGACCACCCATGGTGTTTCTGACACTCACAGGCACCTTGCAGTGGGCCTTCCTCAGGGCCCTCACCGGGACCACTTCCGGGACTACCTCCAAGCCCGAAGGTTCTTTTCTTGGGTCGGGTTCCAACATTACAAAAGGGCCCGTCTGCTCCCAAGTGAGTTTCACTATGGCCTTCAAGCAGGTTACTTCACCGGGTTGCAGCACTATCCCTTTTTTCCCAGTCTCCAGACCTTCCCTACCCCCTCTTCCGGGGCCTTTTGCTCTAAGATCAGCCGTTGGAAGGCGGTCTTCAACATTGGGTGAATCTCCGTGACTGGGAGGTTCTTCCTTCTTGTTAGCGGGACCAAAAGTCTTCGGACCAGATCCGTGTTGGTTCCTATTATCAAGGAACTCCTGTTAGCTCCAGGCGGTCGGGGGCACACCACCGCCAAGTTGTCGAACACTTCCCCCTTCCCAGCTATGGATGGGTCAAACGTCAGTTTTATGGGTAGATAGCCATCATAAGGAAACTTCTCTGTTCCAATTCCCCATATCTTCAAGTCTTCAATCTTCTGGATGGGTAGGTGACTTAGGTGCCTGTCGTAGAAGTCTCGATACAACAGGGTTACCTGCGCTCCAGTATCCAACAGGGCTCTTGTGTAGATCCCCTCTACTTGAATGGATACAATTGGAGAGGGACCCACCAGTTTCTCTGGGTCTTGCTTCGAAGGGGTCTCTTTCCTTGGATCTTTGCATTTCTCTTTTTGACTTTCCTTTCTCCTTTTGTCTTTGGACCTATGTCTCTCCTGAGCCTGGTATGCATTGATCTCTCTCCTCTGTATGGGTGTAACTACCCGCTGAGGGACATTATTGTGTTTCTTTGGAGTGCGTTCCTTCTGAGGAACCCTTGGTTTCTTCTGTGGGGTCCTGGCCCCTTCTCTCATGTGCTTCTTATTCAGTACGGTGTTCCTTGATGATGATGGGCACCCGGTTGACTCCTTCACCGGGGCCCGTTGAAGTTTTCTGGCGGCTTGCGGTTATTCAGTCTCTTCTTCTTGGGACTGGCACATACTTTGGCAAGATGGCCAGCTCCCCCACAATTGAAACAGATCACATTTCCCCAATTTTCCAGGGATGCGGGTGCTGAGGTATTCGGGAACAATTCCTTCCTCTGACTTTCCCTCTCTGGTACCCTTGACTCCTTTTCCATCAAGGAGGTCAACATTCCCAGCACTTGGGACATCTGCGACTTCGAGGTATCCACCTCTGCATCTCTTTCTAAGGTCATGGCCGTCCTGACCATCACCGGAGGAGGGTTCACCGTCTCAACTGGTTGGCTCCTCTTTTTTTCCTCCAGCATAGCTTCTTCCTCTCTGACTACTCGGATCAAGTCAGGGTACTCCAGGCTCTTCCCGTCCTGTCTTGCCAGAAATATTAAAACTGATTATATGCACAGTATGTAAGAACTTTTACCAGGCTTCATTTTTTGAGTGGGAAACAAGCCAGGCTTTAATCAAGAAATCAAATTTACAGTGTATTAGTTCCCCAAAAAAAAGAAAGAAATTTATGCACACCATGTAAGTGGCTTCAGGAGGCTGCATTTTTAAAGAAAGAGACCGGGCAAGTTTTTTTGTGTAATAAATCATACTGTGCAAGCTATGGCCCATGGTCTAGCCTAAACAGCTAGTAGTCCATAGGTATCACTTGTTTCATTAAAGAGTGAATCATGGTTTATGCACATTTCTTATCTTCAGATTCAGAATCTGCTCCCTCGCTCGAAGCTGTGCATAGAGAATCCCTGCATCTCTCTTTAGGACTGTTAAACATAATTAATACAGAGGATTGACTAAAGCCTCGTACACACGATCAGATTTCCTATGGATTCTAATCCGATGGTTTTGTCAATCGGAAATCCAATGAAGCTGACTTCCATCAGTCTTGCCTACAAACCATCAGTTAAAAAACTGACCGTTCCAAACGCGGTGATGTAAAACACTCCGATGAGCCGAGAAAAATTAAGTTCAATGCTTCTGAGCATGCGTCGACTTGATTCTGAGCATGCGTGGGTTTTTTAACCGATGGACTTGCCCATAGACGATCGGAATTTAATATCGGTTTTTGATCCATCGGAAAAATTTAAAACATGTTCTATTTTTTAAAACCGATGGAAAAAAGACAGATGGGTCCCATACACGATCGGTTTGTCTGATGAAAACAATCCATCGGACGATTTTCATTGGTTAAACCGATCGTGTGTACATGGCTTTACAGCATTAGTAGGGATGAGCCTAATGTTTGGGTCAACAGAGAGTACAACCCAAACTAGAAGTTCAATGTTCATCAAACACGCAAACTAAATGGCTAAACTTGGTCTTTTGCTCACTTGAACATTTGACTGCTACTGCAGCAGAACGTTATTTATTAACTTTCACTTTATAACTTTACTGTGTGGTATATTTGTTCTCTGTCAGTAACATAAAAAGTATTCTAGACATCAGATCAACGTCATAGCAAGGAAACTAAAGAATACATCATCCGGAGCTGAATAACCCCTACACATAAAAGCCCCTAAAACGTGGGAACACAACTTATCCCTAAAATGTACAGAATTGTTAAATAATAATATATAGATAAATAAAACAGGGTATGTGGAAAATATGGATAATGAATTACATCTGATAATGACTGTTTAGCACACAGGCGTAGCTTGAAGCTTGTGGGTCCTTTAATCTGTTAAATAAACTACTAACATAATTTTGTTACATCTGTTCAAGTGTGAAAATAATAATTGGTAATCTTGGCTGAATTCTTGGTACTTGATAACATCCTGTACTTAAAAGAGAAGTATGGGGGGGGGGTACCCTTTTATACTTACCTAGGTGGATGCAGCATGGAACCAAAACTGCAGCTGTCCCCCGGCGTCTCTACACTGAGAACCGAGCCATTGAACATCGCCGATGGCTCGGTTCTCATAGATCTCAGCAGCTCTCCTCTCTGCTCTTCCACAGGCAACAGTCCAGGCACCTGGCGGATCCAGACTTAATTGTCGTGATGACGCGGTGCCTTGACTGATTCAAGTGACATCAGCAGAGAGCGAACTTCAGACCACTCTCTGCTGAAAACGGGCCACAGGAGTGCAAAATGAATTGCACTCCTGTGAGAAACCCAGCTAATCTCCTTTAATGCCTTTGCTGCACTATTATCAGTTATGTTGTTCCCAGCTGTCAATGAGTGATACAGCACATAACCCCTCTATTGTATAAAGAAGAAGATAATGAAAGGTGTTCTATAGTTCTGTTTTGGGGTGACAACACTGCTCCTCCAAAAATATAGTACAGTGAGGGGGTAGCATCACCCTAGGAAAAGAGGTGTGTTACTGGCAGACCTACCAATTGACAATAAAGGAAAAAAGTGTGAAAAAAAAAAAGAAAAAGAAAACGAATCTGGCCACCAATTCTCAGGACTGAAAAGCTGCAATATATTACATTTTTGTTCTTGGGTTTAGGTATGCTTTATATTGAATTCCATTATCTGCCCTTTAGGTTTGTGTGGTAAGGGCATGTAGTAATTTCCCTTTCTGGCCACAACATAGCATTAGAGTTAATAGAATAGGATAGGGCCAGAACCACTTGGAATAATAGGAAGCATGTATCCCCATAGGTAGGATGCCAGTGATAGGCAAAACTCAGTTAGACTTAATATCAGCCCTGCCCCTGCTAGCAGTGGGGCATCCTGGGTAGGAGGCTAGGATATAAATAGTTTTGGCGGGGTTTGGTCTTGATGGGAAGTACTCAGGATCACACTACAACAGAATATAGGTTGTAAAGGTCTATCCCAGAGCTTTCCCTTGGGTGAGATGTAATCCCCTGGCCAGTAATTCAGGACTCTGGACAACTCCTGTAATATGTGGACTACTCTCGGATCAAACTCACTATCTATTGAATGCTTTTGTTTACAACTAAGTAATTGAGCCATCACTTTGGATCAGGATGACAGTAAAGTGTGCATACTGTATATAGATTTGACTGAGTGTTTTAGTAAAGCATTTAAAAATTTATTCTCCTGTCCTTTGTTGGGAATGTCTCCTGGTAAAGGCAACTGTGGGCTCCTGGGTACTCATGTCTGTAAGGCTTGTAGCAGGCATGTGGAAGCCCAATTGGAGAATTCAGTTTAGTCCAGGCTAGGTGTTTCTGAAGGGTTGAGCACAGGCAAAGGGGCAAGCAATAGAAGCTTTCATAGTCTCTGGATATCCGTAGGGGCCATGGGACAAAAATATCTTAGTGTGCTTAGGAACTACTCATTGTCCAGGTATGATTAGGTTTAAACATACACATGCTGACCATGCAGACCAGCACGGGACAGAACAATGTTATACAATAAGTTCACGATACAAAAATTTTAAACTGTGGAGCTTGTTATCAAGTGTTATTTTATTGATTAACACTCAGAGCATCACTTTAAGCCATCTGTATCTTTGTTAGGTGGTTATATATCAACTGTAATGCCGCGTACACACGATCGGAATTTCCGGCAACAAAACCGTGTTTTTTTTTCCGACGGATGTTGGCTTAAACTTGTCTTGCCCACACACGGTCGCACAAATGTTGCTCAGAAATTCTGATGGTCAAGAACGCGGAGACGTACAACACTACGACGAGCCGAGAAAAATTAAGTACAATGATTCAGAGAATGCGTCAAATTGATTCCAAGCATGCGCACAGTCGGAATTTCCGACAAGAACTTTTCTTGTCGGAAAAATTGAGAACCTGCTCTCAAACATTTGTTGTCGGAAATTCCGACAGCAAATGTCCGATGGAGCCTACACACGGTCGGAATATCCGACCAAAAGCTCACATCGAACATTTTTTGTCAGAAATTCCGATCGTGTGTACGCGGCGCAAGTCTGCATAGCACAAGATTTAAATTCTTAAGAGATCTAGATTTTATGTTATTTAAAAAACAAGTGTTGTGTCACACAAACACAAATTTCAAGTTTCACTGCATGGAAGCAAAAACCTTAAAATATTATTTGCATTGACTCATTGCGTTTGCTATTTAGTAAAATGAGGGAATTGATCAATGGCTTAAAATATCGTATTGCTAGTATCAGGTAAATCAACAAAAAAGCTATAACATTAAAGAGGAAGTAAACCCTGATGGTCTGCTGTACAGCCTGCAAATGAAAAGCATAATAGGCTAGTATGCATCGCATACTAGCCCATTATGTGTCACTTACCTGCAAAAGAATCCAGCAATGTCCCCATACTAGGCAGCATCCATCTTCTGCCTCCTCTTCCTTCCGTGTCGCTGGCTCCTGTGATTCGCCGGAGCCACGTGAAGTCACTCCCGCGCATGTGCACGGGAGCCGCGATTCACGGCACTGGCTGGGGAAGAAACGGCACTTAGTTTTGTTTCTTCCCCGCGCATGTGCAGTGAAAAATAGCGGCGGACTACAAGTAAAATATCTCCTAAACGGCGCACGTTTAGGAGATATTTCCACTACCTATATGTAACGCTACCCCCACTTAAGAGAGCCGCTGGTTTAATTTTGGGCCCTGCACACAGTACCGCCAACCCCCGGCAATCTTGCTCGACCCACTCTGGCACAGTCAGTCTAGGGTTAAACTCCTATCACTCTCAGGTGTATTGTACTTAATAATCTCTAAACAGTCAGACAACACGCTGAGGCAAGAATATAAATATATATATCAGCTTTACTGGTAACGAAGGATTCAAGGTATAACATGCAACATATACATGGGCCTGCAGAGCCCTGCATCAATCAATGTACTAGGTGCAGCACAATAATATGGCGCCGCGCAGTGTCCACCACGCGGAGCTATTATGGCGTGCGCTCTCCTATGGCGTAGTAACACAAACTTTCTAACTCCCCACCTAAGTCAGGCCTGACATGGGATGGAACTGAGTCTCTTTTCCCTAAAGAAGGAAGGTTTCTTCACCGGCCAGCTTTCATTGGTGCACTTGAAGAAATAACCATTTGTAATCCACATTGGGTGGTAACTTGAAATAACAGGGCAAAACGGGGGGGGGTAGGTACTTCAACTCTGTTCCGCTACCGGACCCCCAAGAAACACTGGTGAGCGAACAACGGGCCTAGGCAGTCTACGGGCCTGAACACAACTCAGTCTATTGATATGGGCAGGTGCCCGCTCACCACTCCAGGCGCGATCCCAGCCTGGGACTTCCACCGCATGTGTGTCGCACACAGCGTCTGCTCCGATTGAGTCTCCGATCCAACTCACGTCCTATCACGACGGGTCAGGATCCACCCAGGCTCCGCAGTATGGTGGAAGGCTCTTCGGACTTCAAGCAAGGCCTCAGGCTTCAGGCCTTGCCCCACAGCCGATCCGCACAGGATGACTTGTTGCTTGAAGCGTCGTGTCCCAAGAGAGCGAGCTCCGCCTCGCCTCTCACTTAAGTAACCCCTCCCATGAGTCTCTGCGGTGGAACCTCCGCCCTGGGGCCGAATGGGGTTCTGGGTAACGTAGTCCTGGGGCCTTAAAAGAGACCCCGCTACACACTCCCCCCACTTGAACTCTTTGGTGCCCAAAGATAACATAACTTCAAGGTACACATTTAACAACATCCATCAATTCTCCATATGATGTCGGCAGAGGAAATTCCCACCAGAAACGAGGCAGTGAACTCCCCTGCCCACAGGACACATTAACAACAGCATCCTGTCTAACTGTGCCAGAGAGTGAGCTGGGGTTGCCTCCCACCAAATGAACAGTGGGAGGGTCAGGGTCTTCCATACTCCTTCTGGCAGTGAATACAGTGTCTTCCGCACTCTCCCCCATTTTTGGGTAGGTTAATCTCCTGGGAGGTTTTATTGCCCTCCGCTTCCTCTGTCCTCTTGGACTTTCTGTGGGAACAGATTCTTCTTCTGTAACCAACTCGGGAGTTCCTTCTAATTCGGGAGCATCTGGCTCCGGAGCAGGAAGATACATGGCTTCCCTTGGGTCCTCCTCGGGGGATAGTTCACCGACACTCTCCCAAGCATCTGATCAATGACTAGACGGAATGAACTCCGTAGCTTCTGCATTCAGTGTCTGATCCTCGTTATCTTCGTCAGGTGGAAGATCAATAGCAGAAGTCGTTGGACCCTGGGAAGGCCAAAGCCAGCCAATTTCCTCTCCCTCATCTTCACTCATTTCTGAATCTTCTGTATCCTCTATCCGAGGGGTCTGAGACCGAGTGTTGGGTCTAGGGGTGTTCAGAATGGACATGGGTTCAGGAGAATCCATCCTAGGAGGCAACCAAACTGCTTCAGCTAGCGGAAGTAGGTGGTTCCGATGCCAAGTCTTCAAGGGCCCCAACTTCCCCTCGGGTTTAAGTCTGTAAACGGGTAGGCCTGGTAATTTTTTACAAATGACATAAGGTTCTGGTCTCCATCTATCTGCAAGCTTATATTTTCCAGGGACACCCAGGTTCCGCAACAACACTCTGTCTCCTGGTTGTAGGTCTTGGATCCTAACCTTTAGGTCGAAATTCCTCTTGTTGCGAGCCCCCCTCTGTTCCGAGGCCGCCTGAGCTTGCTCATAGGCCATCTTCAAGTTGTGTCTAATGCCCCGTACACACGATCGTTTTTAATGTCATTTTTTAAACCGACGTTTTTCTCCTCGTTTTTTTTCATGTTTCCTCTCAAGCCTGCCTTGCGTACACACTATCATTAAAAAAAAACGATCAAGCAAAGCGCAGTGACGTTCAACACGTACGACGGCACTATAAAGGGGAAGTTTCGTTCGAATGGCGCCACCCTTCATGTTAGTAAAGTTTGTTGAGCGACGATTCGCGCTTTTCAGTCCGTTACTGTGTAATGAATGTGCTATCTCCATTACGAACGCTAGTTTTACCAGAACGAGCGCTCCCGTCTCATACTTGATTCTGAGCATGCGCGTTTTTTTTCACGACGTGAAAGCATACACACTATCGTTTTTCACGTCGTTAAAAAAAACGACATGAAAAACGACGTGAAAAAAGAGAGCATGTCCGGAATTTTTAATGGCCGTTTTTCACGTCGTTAAAAATGCTCTGGAGCCTACACACGATCATTTTTAATGGCCATTTTTTAAAATGGCATTTTTAACGGCATGAAAAACGATCGTGTGTATGGGGCATTAGTCTATCTACATATCCCTTGTGGGAAGCAGCAGAACAATGATCTATGGAAGTGCCGTAGGCCAGATCCACCGGCAATCTTGCTTCTCTCCCGAACATAAGTCTGTAAGGTGAATATCCTGTAGTATCGCTGACAGTGCTATTGTAAGCATGCACAAGGGCCGCTATGTGATTACTCCAATGTTGCTTCTTTTCGCCACTTAAAGTTCCCAGCATGTTGAGCAGGGTTCGATTGAACCTTTCCGGCTGAGCATCACCTTGAGGATGATAAGGAGTAGTCCTGGTCTTCTTGATCCCTAATAGGGATGTGCTTCGTGTTTGAGTCGAACATACGTTCGACTCGAACATCGGCTGTTCGATCGTTCGACGAAGATCGAACGATTTGGGCCGTTCGCGCCAAATTCGAGTGACGCGAACGGCCCACAATGCACTACGCCATTGCAGTGTCATCCAGGCGCTGTGATTGGCCAAGCATGCACTGTGACCCCGCATGCTTGGCCAATCACAGCGCCAGCAGCGAGGAGAGCAATGATTGGCCACAGGCAGGATGCCTGTGGCCAATTATTGCTGAGGGTGTTTAGTACACGCCCCACACTATAAAAGGCCGCCAGCACGGCGGCCTAGTGTAGTGTGTTCCGGAGCAGGGAAAGAGAAGCATAGGCAGGGACAGTGACATTTATTTTTTTCTTGCTTAACCTGGATTCCTTTAGTTTAGGGAAAGAGAAGGATAGGTAGGGAGAGTGTCAGTGTGTTTTACTGTGCGAATCCTTGTTTCTTGGGACAGGGAAGGACAGTGAGGGAATTCTCCTTGTGCTATAGTGTGCTTTAAAAAAACATTTTTTCTAGGGACAGAAAACTATAGGTAGGGAGAGTGTCAGTGTGTTTTACTGTGCGAATCCTTGTTTCTAGGGACAGGGAAGGACAGTGAGGGAATTCTCCTTGTGCTATAGTGTGCTTTAAAAAAACATTTTTTCTAGGGACAGAAAACTATAGGTAGGAAGAGTGTCAGTTTCTTTCACTGTGATAATCCTTGTTTCTAGGGACAAAGAAGGAAAGTGAGGGAAATTCTCCTTGTGCTATAGTGTGCTTTAAAAAAACATTTTTTCTAGGGACAGAAAACTATAGGTAGGGAGAGTGTCAGTGTGTTTTACTGTGCGAATCCTTGTTTCTAGGGACAGGGAAGGACAGTGAGGGAATTCTCCTTGTGCTATAGTGTGCTTTAAAAAAACATTTTTTCTAGGGACAGAAAACTATAGGTAGGGAGAGTGTCAGTGTGTTTTACTGTGCGAATCCTTGTTTCTAGGGACAGGGAAGGACAGTGAGGGAATTCTCCTTGTGCTATAGTGTGCTTTAAAAAAACATTTTTTCTAGGGACAGAAAACAATAGGTAGGAAGAGTGTCAGTTTCTTTCACTGTGATAATCCTTGTTTCTAGGGACAAAGAAGGAAAGTGAGGGAAATTCTCCTTGTGCTATAGTGTGCTTTAAAAAAAAAAAATTTCTAGGGACAGAAAACTATAGGTAGGGAGAGTGTCAGTGTCTTTTACTGTGCGAATCCTTGTTTCTAGGGACAGGGAAGGACAGTGAGGGAATTCTCCTTGTGCTATAGTGTGCTTTAAAAAAACATTTTTTCTAGGGACAGAAAACTATAGGAAGGAAGAGTGTCAGTTTCTTTCACTGTGATAATCCTTGTTTCTAGGGACAAAGAAGGAAAGTGAGGGAAATTCTCCTTGTGCTATAGTGTGCTTTAAAAAAACATTTTTTCTAGGGACAGAAAACTATAGGTAGGGAGAGTGTCAGTGTGTTTTACTGTGCGAATCCTTGTTTCTAGGGACAGGAAAGGACAGTGAGGGAATTCTCCTTGTGCTATAGTGTGCTTTAAAAAAACATTTTTTCTAGGGACAGAAAACTATAGGTAGGAAGAGTGACAGTTTCTTTCACTGTGATAATCCTTGTTTCTAGGGACAAAGAAGGAAAGTGAGGGAAATTCTCCTTGTGCTATAGTGTGCTTTAAAAAAAAAAATTTCTAGGGACAGAAAACTATAGGTAGGGAGAGTGTCAGTGTCTTTTACTGTGCAAATCCTTGTTTCTAGGGACAGGGAAGGACAGTGAGGGAATTCTCCTTGTGCTATAGTGTGCTTTAAAAAAACATTTTTTCTAGGGACAGAAAACTATAGGTAGGGAGAGTGTCAGTGTGTTTTACTGTGCGAATCCTTGTTTCTAGGGACAGGGAAGGACAGTGAGGGAATTCTCCTTGTGCTATAGTGTGCTTTAAAAAAACATTTTTTCTAGGGACAGAAAACTATAGGTAGGAAGAGTGTCAGTTTCTTTCACTGTGATAATCCTTGTTTCTAGGGACAAAGAAGGAAAGTGAGGGAAATTCTCCTTGTGCTATAGTGTGCTTTAAAAAAACATTTTTTCTAGGGACAGAAAACTATAGGTAGGGAGAGTGTCGGTGTCTTTTACTGTGCGAATCCTTGTTTCTAGGGACAGGGAAGGACAGTGAGGGAATTCTCCTTGTGCTATAGTGTGCTTTAAAAAAACATTTTTTCTAGGGACAGAAAACTATAGGAAGGAAGAGTGTCAGTTTCTTTCACTGTGATAATCCTTGTTTCTAGGGACAAAGAAGGAAAGTGAGGGAAATTCTCCTTGTGCTATAGTGTGCTTTAAAAAAACATTTTTTCTAGGGACAGAAAACTATAGGTAGGGAGAGTGTCAGTGTGTTTTACTGTGCGAATCCTTGTTTCTAGGGACAGGAAAGGACAGTGAGGGAATTCTCCTTGTGCTATAGTGTGCTTTAAAAAAACATTTTTTCTAGGGACAGAAAACTATAGGTAGGGAGAGTGTACCAGTGTCTTTTACTGTGCAAATCCTTGTTTCTAGGGACAGGGAAGGACAGTGAGGGAATTCTCCTTGTGCTATAGTGTGCTTTAAAAAAACATTTTTTCTAGGGACAGAAAACTATAGGTAGGGAGAGTGTCAGTGTGTTTTACTGTGCGAATCCTTGTTTCTAGGGACAGGGAAGGACAGTGAGGGAATTCTCCTTGTGCTATAGTGTGCTTTAAAAAAACATTTTTTCTAGGGACAGAAAACTATAGGTAGGAAGAGTGTCAGTTTCTTTCACTGTGATAATCCTTGTTTCTAGGGACAAAGAAGGAAAGTGAGGGAAATTCTCCTTGTGCTATAGTGTGCTTTAAAAAAACATTTTTTCTAGGGACAGAAAACTATAGGTAGGGAGAGTGTCAGTGTGTTTTACTGTGCGAATCCTTGTTTCTAGGGACAGGAAAGGACAGTGAGGGAATTCTCCTTGTGCTATAGTGTGCTTTAAAAAAACATTTTTTCTAGGGACAGAAAACTATAGGTAGGAAGAGTGTCAGTTTCTTTCACTGTGATAATCCTTGTTTCTAGGGACAAAGAAGGAAAGTGAGGGAAATTCTCCTTGTGCTATAGTGTGCTTTAAAAAAACATTTTTTCTAGGGACAGAAAACTATAGGTAGGGAGAGTGTCAGTGTCTTTTACTGTGCAAATCCTTGTTTCTAGGGACAGGGAAGGACAGTGAGGGAATTCTCCTTGTGCTATAGTGTGCTTTAAAAAAACATTTTTTCTAGGGACAGAAAACTATAGGAAGGAAGAGTGTCAGTTTCTTTCACTGTGATAATCCTTGTTTCTAGGGACAAAGAAGGAAAGTGAGGGAAATTCTCCTTGTGCTATAGTGTGCTTTAAAAAAACATTTTTTCTAGGGACAGAAAACTATAGGTAGGGAGAGTGTCAGTTTCTTTCACTGTGATAATCCTTGTTTCTAGGGACAGGGAAGGACAGTGAGGAAAATTCTCCTTGTGCTATAGTGTGCTTTAAAAAAACATTTTTTCTAGGGACAGAAAACTATAGGTAGGGAGAGTGTCAGTGTCTTTTACTGTGCGAATCCTTGTTTCTAGGGACAGGGAAGGACAGTGAGGGAATTCTCCTTGTGCTATAGTGTGCTTTAAAAAAACATTTTTTCTAGGGACAGAAAACTATAGGAAGGAAGAGTGTCAGTTTCTTTCACTGTGATAATCCTTGTTTCTAGGGACAAAGAAGGAAAGTGAGGGAAATTCTCCTTGTGCTATAGTGTGCTTTAAAAAAACATTTTTTCTAGGGACAGAAAACTATAGGTAGGGAGAGTGTCAGTGTCTTTTACTGTGCAAATCCTTGTTTCTAGGGACAGGGAAGGACAGTGAGGGAATTCTCCTTGTGCTATAGTGTGCTTTAAAAAAACATTTTTTCTAGGGACAGAAAACTATAGGTAGGGAGAGTGTCAGTGTCTTTTACTGTGCAAATCCTTGTTTCTAGGGACAGGGAAGGACAGTGAGGGAATTCTCCTTGTGCTATAGTGTGCTTTAAAAAAACATTTTTTCTAGGGACAGAAAACTATAGGTAGGGAGAGTGTCAGTGTGTTTTACTGTGCGAATCCTTGTTTCTAGGGACAGGGAAGGACAGTGAGGGAATTCTCCTTGTGCTATAGTGTGCTTTAAAAAAACATTTTTTCTAGGGACAGAAAACTATAGGTAGGAAGAGTGTCAGTTTCTTTCACTGTGATAATCCTTGTTTCTAGGGACAAAGAAGGAAAGTGAGGGAAATTCTCCTTGTGCTATAGTGTGCTTTAAAAAAACATTTTTTCTAGGGACAGAAAACTATATGTAGGGAGAGTGTCAGTGTCTTTTACTGTGCAAATCCTTGTTTCTAGGGACAGGGAAGGACAGTGAGGGAATTCTCCTTGTGCTATAGTGTGCTTTAAAAAAACATTTTTTCTAGGGACAGAAAACTATAGGAAGGAAGAGTGTCAGTTTCTTTCACTGTGATAATCCTTGTTTCTAGGGACAAAGAAGGAAAGTGAGGGAAATTCTCCTTGTGCTATAGTGTGCTTTAAAAAAACATTTTTTCTAGGGACAGAAAACTATAGGTAGGGAGAGTGTCAGTTTCTTTCACTGTGATAATCCTTGTTTCTAGGGACAGGGAAGGACAGTGAGGAAAATTCTCCTTGTGCTATAGTGTGCTTTAAAAAAACATTTTTTCTAGGGACAGAAAACTATAGGTAGGGAGAGTGTCAGTGTCTTTTACTGTGTGAATCCTTGTTTCTAGGGACAGGGAAGGACAGTGAGGGAATTCTCCTTGTGCTATAGTGTGCTTTAAAAAAACATTTTTTCTAGGGACAGAAAACTATAGGAAGGAAGAGTGTCAGTTTCTTTCACTGTGATAATCCTTGTTTCTAGGGACAAAGAAGGAAAGTGAGGGAAATTCTCCTTGTGCTATAGTGTGCTTTAAAAAACATTTTTTCTAGGGACAGAAAACTATAGGTAGGGAGAGTGTCAGTGTCTTTTACTGTGCAAATCCTTGTTTCTAGGGACAGGGAAGGACAGTGAGGGAATTCTCCTTGTGCTATAGTGTGCTTTAAAAAAACATTTTTTCTAGGGACAGAAAACTATAGGTAGGGAGAGTGTCAGTGTGTTTTACTGTGCGAATCCTTGTTTCTAGGGACAGGGAAGGACAGTGAGGGAATTCTCCTTGTGCTATAGTGTGCTTTAAAAAAACATTTTTTCTAGGGACAGAAAACTATAGGTAGGGAGAGTGTCAGTGTCTTTTACTGTGCGAATCCTTGTTTCTAGGGACAGGGAAGGACAGTGAGGGAATTCTCCTTGTGCTATAGTGTGCTTTAAAAAAACATTTTTTCTAGGGACAGAAAACTATAGGAAGGAAGAGTGTCAGTTTCTTTCACTGTGATAATCCTTGTTTCTAGGGACAAAGAAGGAAAGTGAGGGAAATTCTCCTTGTGCTATAGTGTGCTTTAAAAAAACATTTTTTCTAGGGACAGAAAACTATAGGTAGGGAGAGTGTCAGTTTCTTTCACTGTGATAATCCTTGTTTCTAGGGACAGGGAAGGACAGTGAGGAAAATTCTCCTTGTGCTATAGTGTGCTTTAAAAAAACATTTTTTCTAGGGACAGAAAACTATAGGTAGGGAGAGTGTCAGTGTGTTTTACTGTGCGAATCCTTGTTTCTAGGGACAGGGAAGGACAGTGAGGGAATTCTCCTTGTGCTATAGTGTGCTTTAAAAAAACATTTTTTCTAGGGACAGAAAACTATAGGTAGGGAGAGTGTCAGTGTGTTTTACTGTGCGAATCCTTGTTTCTAGGGACAGGGAAGGACAGTGAGGGAATTCTCCTTGTGCTATAGTGTGCTTTAAAAAAACATTTTTTCTAGGGACAGAAAACTATAGGTAGGAAGAGTGTCAGTTTCTTTCACTGTGATAATCCTTGTTTCTAGGGACAAAGAAGGAAAGTGAGGGAAATTCTCCTTGTGCTATAGTGTGCTTTAAAAAAACATTTTTTCTAGGGACAGAAAACTATAGGTAGGGAGAGTGTCAGTGTCTTTTACTGTGCAAATCCTTGTTTCTAGGGACAGGGAAGGACAGTGAGGGAATTCTCCTTGTGCTATAGTGTGCTTTAAAAAAACATTTTTTCTAGGGACAGAAAACTATAGGAAGGAAGAGTGTCAGTTTCTTTCACTGTGATAATCCTTGTTTCTAGGGACAAAGAAGGAAAGTGAGGGAAATTCTCCTTGTGCTATAGTGTGCTTTAAAAAAACATTTTTTCTAGGGACAGAAAACTATAGGTAGGGAGAGTGTCAGTTTCTTTCACTGTGATAATCCTTGTTTCTAGGGACAGGGAAGGACAGTGAGGAAAATTCTCCTTGTGCTATAGTGTGCTTTAAAAAAACATTTTTTCTAGGGACAGAAAACTATAGGTAGGGAGAGTGTCAGTGTCTTTTACTGTGTGAATCCTTGTTTCTAGGGACAGGGAAGGACAGTGAGGGAATTCTCCTTGTGCTATAGTGTGCTTTAAAAAAACATTTTTTCTAGGGACAGAAAACTATAGGAAGGAAGAGTGTCAGTTTCTTTCACTGTGATAATCCTTGTTTCTAGGGACAAAGAAGGAAAGTGAGGGAAATTCTCCTTGTGCTATAGTGTGCTTTAAAAAAACATTTTTTCTAGGGACAGAAAACTATAGGTAGGGAGAGTGTCAGTGTCTTTTACTGTGCAAATCCTTGTTTCTAGGGACAGGGAAGGACAGTGAGGGAATTCTCCTTGTGCTATAGTGTGCTTTAAAAAAACATTTTTTCTAGGGACAGAAAACTATAGGTAGGGAGAGTGTCAGTGTGTTTTACTGTGTGAATCCTTGTTTCTAGGGACAGGGAAGGACAGTGAGGGAATTCTCCTTGTGCTATAGTGTGCTTTAAAAAACCATTTTTTCTAGGGACAGAAAACTATAGGTAGGGAGAGTGTCAGTGTCTTTTACTGTGCAAATCCTTGTTTCTAGGGACAGGGAAGGACAGTGAGGGAATTCTCCTTGTGCTATAGTGTGCTTTAAAAAAACATTTTTTCTAGGGACAGAAAACTATAGGTAGGGAGAGTGTCAGTGTGTTTTACTGTGCGAATCCTTGTTTCTAGGGACAGGGAAGGACAGTGAGGGAATTCTCCTTGTGCTATAGTGTGCTTTAAAAAAACATTTTTTTCTAGGGACAGAAAACTATAGGTAGGAAGAGTGTCAGTTTCTTTCACTGTGATAATCCTTGTTTCTAGGGACAAAGAAGGAAAGTGAGGGAAATTCTCCTTGTGCTATAGTGTGCTTTAAAAAAAACATTTTTTCTAGGGACAGAAAACTATAGGTAGGGAGAGTGTCAGTGTCTTTTACTGTGCAAATCCTTGTTTCTAGGGACAGGGAAGGACAGTGAGGGAATTCTCCTTGTGCTATAGTGTGCTTTAAAAAAACATTTTTTCTAGGGACAGAAAACTATAGGTAGGGAGAGTGTCAGTGTGTTTTACTGTGCGAATCCTTGTTTCTAGGGACAGGGAAGGACAGTGAGGGAATTCTCCTTGTGCTATAGTGTGCTTTAAAAAAACATTTTTTTTAGGGACAGAAAACTATAGGTAGGAAGAGTGTCAGTTTCTTTCACTGTGATAATCCTTGTTTCTAGGGACAAAGAAGGAAAGTGAGGGAAATTCTCCTTGTGCTATAGTGTGCTTTAAAAAAACATTTTTTCTAGGGACAGAAAACTATAGGTAGGGAGAGTGTCAGTGTCTTTTACTGTGCAAATCCTTGTTTCTAGGGACAGGGAAGGACAGTGAGGGAATTCTCCTTGTGCTATAGTGTGCTTTAAAAAAACATTTTTTCTAGGGACAGAAAACTATAGGAAGGAAGAGTGTCAGTTTCTTTCACTGTGATAATCCTTGTTTCTAGGGACAAAGAAGGAAAGTGAGGGAAATTCTCCTTGTGCTATAGTGTGCTTTAAAAAAACATTTTTTCTAGGGACAGAAAACTATAGGTAGGGAGAGTGTCAGTTTCTTTCACTGTGATAATCCTTGTTTCTAGGGACAGGGAAGGACAGTGAGGAAAATTCTCCTTGTGCTATAGTGTGCTTTAAAAAAACATTTTTTCTAGGGACAGAAAACTATAGGTAGGGAGAGTGTCAGTGTCTTTTACTGTGTGAATCCTTGTTTCTAGGGACAGGGAAGGACAGTGAGGGAATTCTCCTTGTGCTATAGTGTGCTTTAAAAAAACATTTTTTCTAGGGACAGAAAACTATAGGAAGGAAGAGTGTCAGTTTCTTTCACTGTGATAATCCTTGTTTCTAGGGACAAAGAAGGAAAGTGAGGGAAATTCTCCTTGTGCTATAGTGTGCTTTAAAAAACATTTTTTCTAGGGACAGAAAACTATAGGTAGGGAGAGTGTCAGTGTCTTTTACTGTGCAAATCCTTGTTTCTAGGGACAGGGAAGGACAGTGAGGGAATTCTCCTTGTGCTATAGTGTGCTTTAAAAAAACATTTTTTCTAGGGACAGAAAACTATAGGTAGGGAGAGTGTCAGTGTCTTTTACTGTGCGAATCCTTGTTTCTAGGGACAGGGAAGGACAGTGAGGGAATTCTCCTTGTGCTATAGTGTGCTTTAAAAAAACATTTTTTCTAGGGACAGAAAACTATAGGAAGGAAGAGTGTCAGTTTCTTTCACTGTGATAATCCTTGTTTCTAGGGACAAAGAAGGAAAGTGAGGGAAATTCTCCTTGTGCTATAGTGTGCTTTAAAAAAACATTTTTTCTAGGGACAGAAAACTATAGGTAGGGAGAGTGTCAGTTTCTTTCACTGTGATAATCCTTGTTTCTAGGGACAGGGAAGGACAGTGAGGAAAATTCTCCTTGTGCTATAGTGTGCTTTAAAAAACATTTTTTCTATGGACAGAAAACTATAGGTAGGGAGAGTGTCAGTGTCTTTTACTGTGCGAATCCTTGTTTCTAGGGACAGGGAAGGACAGTGAGGGAATTCTCCTTGTGCTATAGTGTGCTTTAAAAAAACATTTTTTCTAGGGACAGAAAACTATAGGAAGGAAGAGTGTCAGTTTCTTTCACTGTGATAATCCTTGTTTCTAGGGACAAAGAAGGAAAGTGAGGGAAATTCTCCTTGTGCTATAGTGTGCTTTAAAAAAACATTTTTTCTAGGGACAGAAAACTATAGGTAGGGAGAGTGTCAGTGTGTTTTACTGTGTGAATCCTTGTTTCTAGGGACAGGGAAGGACAGTGAGGGAATTCTCCTTGTGCTATAGTGTGCTTTAAAAAACCATTTTTTCTAGGGACAGAAAACTATAGGTATGGAGAGTGTCAGTGTCTTTTACTGTGCAAATCCTTGTTTCTAGGGACAGGGAAGGACAGTGAGGGAATTCTCCTTGTGCTATAGTGTGCTTTAAAAAAACATTTTTTCTAGGGACAGAAAACTATAGGTAGGGAGAGTGTCAGTGTGTTTTACTGTGCGAATCCTTGTTTCTAGGGACAGGGAAGGACAGTGAGGGAATTCTCCTTGTGCTATAGTGTGCTTTAAAAAAACATTTTTTTCTAGGGACAGAAAACTATAGGTAGGAAGAGTGTCAGTTTCTTTCACTGTGATAATCCTTGTTTCTAGGGACAAAGAAGGAAAGTGAGGGAAATTCTCCTTGTGCTATAGTGTGCTTTAAAAAAAACATTTTTTCTAGGGACAGAAAACTATAGGTAGGGAGAGTGTCAGTGTCTTTTACTGTGCAAATCCTTGTTTCTAGGGACAGGGAAGGACAGTGAGGGAATTCTCCTTGTGCTATAGTGTGCTTTAAAAAAACATTTTTTCTAGGGACAGAAAACTATAGGTAGGGAGAGTGTCAGTGTGTTTTACTGTGCGAATCCTTGTTTCTAGGGACAGGGAAGGACAGTGAGGGAATTCTCCTTGTGCTATAGTGTGCTTTAAAAAAACATTTTTTTTAGGGACAGAAAACTATAGGTAGGAAGAGTGTCAGTTTCTTTCACTGTGATAATCCTTGTTTCTAGGGACAAAGAAGGAAAGTGAGGGAAATTCTCCTTGTGCTATAGTGTGCTTTAAAAAAACATTTTTTCTAGGGACAGAAAACTATAGGTAGGGAGAGTGTCAGTGTCTTTTACTGTGCAAATCCTTGTTTCTAGGGACAGGGAAGGACAGTGAGGGAATTCTCCTTGTGCTATAGTGTGCTTTAAAAAAAAATTTTTCTAGGGACAGAAAACTATAGGAAGGAAGAGTGTCAGTTTCTTTCACTGTGATAATCCTTGTTTCTAGGGACAAAGAAGGAAAGTGAGGGAAATTCTCCTTGTGCTATAGTGTGCTTTAAAAAAACATTTTTTCTAGGGACAGAAAACTATAGGTAGGGAGAGTGTCAGTTTCTTTCACTGTGATAATCCTTGTTTCTAGGGACAGGGAAGGACAGTGAGGAAAATTCTCCTTGTGCTATAGTGTGCTTTAAAAAAACATTTTTTCTAGGGACAGAAAACTATAGGTAGGGAGAGTGTCAGTGTCTTTTACTGTGTGAATCCTTGTTTCTAGGGACAGGGAAGGACAGTGAGGGAATTCTCCTTGTGCTATAGTGTGCTTTAAAAAAACATTTTTTCTAGGGACAGAAAACTATAGGAAGGAAGAGTGTCAGTTTCTTTCACTGTGATAATCCTTGTTTCTAGGGACAAAGAAGGAAAGTGAGGGAAATTCTCCTTGTGCTATAGTGTGCTTTAAAAAACATTTTTTCTAGGGACAGAAAACTATAGGTAGGGAGAGTGTCAGTGTCTTTTACTGTGCAAATCCTTGTTTCTAGGGACAGGGAAGGACAGTGAGGGAATTCTCCTTGTGCTATAGTGTGCTTTAAAAAAACATTTTTTCTAGGGACAGAAAACTATAGGTAGGGAGAGTGTCAGTGTCTTTTACTGTGCGAATCCTTGTTTCTAGGGACAGGGAAGGACAGTGAGGGAATTCTCCTTGTGCTATAGTGTGCTTTAAAAAAACATTTTTTCTAGGGACAGAAAACTATAGGAAGGAAGAGTGTCAGTTTCTTTCACTGTGATAATCCTTGTTTCTAGGGACAAAGAAGGAAAGTGAGGGAAATTCTCCTTGTGCTATAGTGTGCTTTAAAAAAACATTTTTTCTAGGGACAGAAAACTATAGGTAGGGAGAGTGTCAGTTTCTTTCACTGTGATAATCCTTGTTACTAGGGACAGGGAAGGACAGTGAGGAAAATTCTCCTTGTGCTATAGTGTGCTTTAAAAAACATTTTTTCTATGGACAGAAAACTATAGGTAGGGAGAGTGTCAGTGTCTTTTACTGTGCGAATCCTTGTTTCTAGGGACAGGGAAGGACAGTGAGGGAATTCTCCTTGTGCTATAGTGTGCTTTAAAAAAACATTTTTTCTAGGGACAGAAAACTATAGGAAGGAAGAGTGTCAGTTTCTTTCACTGTGATAATCCTTGTTTCTAGGGACAAAGAAGGAAAGTGAGGGAAATTCTCCTTGTGCTATAGTGTGCTTTAAAAAAACATTTTTTCTAGGGACAGAAAACTATAGATAGGGAGAGTGTCAGTGTCTTTTACTGTGCAAATCCTTGTTTCTAGGGACAGGGAAGGACAGTGAGGGAATTCTCCTTGTGCTATAGTGTGCTTTAAAAAAACATTTTTTCTAGGGACAGAAAACTATAGGTAGGGAGAGTGTCAGTGTGTTTTACTGTGCGAATCCTTGTTTCTAGGGACAGGGAAGGACAGTGAGGGAATTCTCCTTGTGCTATAGTGTGCTTTAAAAAAACATTTTTTCTAGGGACAGAAAACTATAGGTAGGGAGAGTGTCAGTGTCTTTTACTGTGCAAATCCTTGTTTCTAGGGACAGGGAAGGACAGTGAGGGAATTCTCCTTGTGCTATAGTGTGCTTTAAAAAAACATTTTTTCTAGGGACAGAAAACTATAGGTAGGGAGAGTGTCAGTGTGTTTTACTGTGCGAATCCTTGTTTCTAGGGACAGGGAAGGACAGTGAGGGAATTCTCCTTGTGCTATAGTGTGCTTTAAAAAAACATTTTTTCTAGGGACAGAAAACTATAGGTAGGAAGAGTGTCAGTTTCTTTCACTGTGATAATCCTTGTTTCTAGGGACAAAGAAGGAAAGTGAGGGAAATTCTCCTTGTGCTATAGTGTGCTTTAAAAAAACATTTTTTCTAGGGACAGAAAACTATAGGTAGGGAGAGTGTCAGTGTCTTTTACTGTGCAAATCCTTGTTTCTAGGGACAGGGAAGGACAGTGAGGGAATTCTCCTTGTGCTATAGTGTGCTTTAAAAAAACATTTTTTCTAGGGACAGAAAACTATAGGAAGGAAGAGTGTCAGTTTCTTTCACTGTGATAATCCTTGTTTCTAGGGACAAAGAAGGAAAGTGAGGGAAATTCTCCTTGTGCTATAGTGTGCTTTAAAAAAACATTTTTTCTAGGGACAGAAAACTATAGGTAGGGAGAGTGTCAGTTTCTTTCACTGTGATAATCCTTGTTTCTAGGGACAGGGAAGGACAGTGAGGAAAATTCTCCTTGTGCTATAGTGTGCTTTAAAAAAACATTTTTTCTAGGGACAGAAAACTATAGGTAGGGAGAGTGTCAGTGTCTTTTACTGTGTGAATCCTTGTTTCTAGGGACAGGGAAGGACAGTGAGGGAATTCTCCTTGTGCTATAGTGTGCTTTAAAAAAACATTTTTTCTAGGGACAGAAAACTATAGGAAGGAAGAGTGTCAGTTTCTTTCACTGTGATAATCCTTGTTTCTAGGGACAAAGAAGGAAAGTGAGGGAAATTCTCCTTGTGCTATAGTGTGCTTTAAAAAAACATTTTTTCTAGGGACAGAAAACTATAGGTAGGGAGAGTGTCAGTGTCTTTTACTGTGCAAATCCTTGTTTCTAGGGACAGGGAAGGACAGTGAGGGAATTCTCCTTGTGCTATAGTGTGCTTTAAAAAAACATTTTTTCTAGGGACAGAAAACTATAGGTAGGGAGAGTGTCAGTGTGTTTTACTGTGTGAATCCTTGTTTCTAGGGACAGGGAAGGACAGTGAGGGAATTCTCCTTGTGCTATAGTGTGCTTTAAAAAAACATTTTTTCTAGGGACAGAAAACTATAGGTAGGGAGAGTGTCAGTGTCTTTTACTGTGCAAATCCTTGTTTCTAGGGACAGGGAAGGACAGTGAGGGAATTCTCCTTGTGCTATAGTGTGCTTTAAAAAAACATTTTTTCTAGGGACAGAAAACTATAGGTAGGGAGAGTGTCAGTGTGTTTTACTGTGCGAATCCTTGTTTCTAGGGACAGGGAAGGACAGTGAGGGAATTCTCCTTGTGCTATAGTGTGCTTTAAAAAAACATTTTTTCTAGGGACAGAAAACTATAGGTAGGAAGAGTGTCAGTTTCTTTCACTGTGATAATCCTTGTTTCTAGGGACAAAGAAGGAAAGTGAGGGAAATTCTCCTTGTGCTATAGTGTGCTTTAAAAAAAACATTTTTTCTAGGGACAGAAAACTATAGGTAGGGAGAGTGTCAGTGTCTTTTACTGTGCAAATCCTTGTTTCTAGGGACAGGGAAGGACAGTGAGGGAATTCTCCTTGTGCTATAGTGTGCTTTAAAAAAACATTTTTTCTAGGGACAGAAAACTATAGGAAGGAAGAGTGTCAGTTTCTTTCACTGTGATAATCCTTGTTTCTAGGGACAAAGAAGGAAAGTGATGGAAATTCTCCTTGTGCTATAGTGTGCTTTAAAAAAACATTTTTTCTAGGGACAGAAAACTATAGGTAGGGAGAGTGTCAGTTTCTTTCACTGTGATAATCCTTGTTTCTAGGGACAGGGAAGGACAGTGAGGAAAATTCTCCTTGTGCTATAGTGTGCTTTAAAAAAACATTTTTTCTAGGGACAGAAAACTATAGGTAGGGAGAGTGTCAGTGTCTTTTACTGTGTGAATCCTTGTTTCTAGGGACAGGGAAGGACAGTGAGGGAATTCTCCTTGTGCTATAGTGTGCTTTAAAAAAACATTTTTTCTAGGGACAGAAAACTATAGGAAGGAAGAGTGTCAGTTTCTTTCACTGTGATAATCCTTGTTTCTAGGGACAAAGAAGGAAAGTGAGGGAAATTCTCCTTGTGCTATAGTGTGCTTTAAAAAAACATTGTTTCTAGGGACAGAAAACTATAGGTAGGGAGAGTGTCAGTGTCTTTTACTGTGCAAATCCTTGTTTCTAGGGACAGGGAAGGACAGTGAGGGAATTCTCCTTGTGCTATAGTGTGCTTTAAAAAAACATTTTTTCTAGGGACAGAAAACTATAGGTAGGGAGAGTGTCAGTGTCTTTTACTGTGCAAATCCTTGTTTCTAGGGACAGGGAAGGACAGTGAGGGAATTCTCCTTGTGCTATAGTGTGCTTTAAAAAAACATTTTTTCTAGGGACAGAAAACTATAGGAAGGAAGAGTGTCAGTTTCTTTCACTGTGATAATCCTTGTTTCTAGGGACAAAGAAGGAAAGTGAGGGAAATTCTCCTTGTGCTATAGTGTGCTTTAAAAAAACATTTTTTCTAGGGACAGAAAACTATAGGTAGGGAGAGTGTCAGTTTCTTTCACTGTGATAATCCTTGTTTCTAGGGACAGGGAAGGACAGTGAGGAAAATTCTCCTTGTGCTATAGTGTGCTTTAAAAAAACATTTTTTCTAGGGACAGAAAACTATAGGTAGGGAGAGTGTCAGTGTCTTTTACTGTGTGAATCCTTGTTTCTAGGGACAGGGAAGGACAGTGAGGGAATTCTCCTTGTGCTATAGTGTGCTTTAAAAAAACATTTTTTCTAGGGACAGAAAACTATAGGAAGGAAGAGTGTCAGTTTCTTTCACTGTGATAATCCTTGTTTCTAGGGACAAAGAAGGAAAGTGAGGGAAATTCTCCTTGTGCTATAGTGTGCTTTAAAAAAACATTTTTTCTAGGGACAGAAAACTATAGGTAGGGAGAGTGTCAGTGTCTTTTACTGTGTGAATCCTTGTTTCTAGGGACAGGGAAGGACAGTGAGGGAATTCTCCTTGTGCTATAGTGTGCTTTAAAAAAACATTTTTTCTAGGGACAGAAAACTATAGGAAGGAAGAGTGTCAGTTTCTTTCACTGTGATAATCCTTGTTTCTAGGGACAAAGCAGGAAAGTGAGGGAAATTCTCCTTGTGCTATAGTGTGCTTTAAAAAAACATTTTTTCTAGGGACAGAAAACTATAGGTAGGGAGAGTGTCAGTTTCTTTCACTGTGATAATCCTTGTTTCTAGGGACAGGGAAGGACAGTGAGGAAAATTCTCCTTGTGCTATAGTGTGCTTTAAAAAAACATTTTTTCTAGGGACAGAAAACTATAGGTAGGGAGAGTGTCAGTGTCTTTTACTGTGTGAATCCTTGTTTCTAGGGACAGGGAAGGACAGTGAGGGAATTCTCCTTGTGCTATAGTGTGCTTTAAAAAAACATTTTTTCTAGGGACAGAAAACTATAGGAAGGAAGAGTGTCAGTTTCTTTCACTGTGATAATCCTTGTTTCTAGGGACAAAGAAGGAAAGTGAGGGAAATTCTCCTTGTGCTATAGTGTGCTTTAAAAAAACATTGTTTCTAGGGACAGAAAACTATAGGTAGGGAGAGTGTCAGTGTCTTTTACTGTGCAAATCCTTGTTTCTAGGGACAGGGAAGGACAGTGAGGGAATTCTCCTTGTGCTATAGTGTGCTTTAAAAAAACATTTTTTCTAGGGACAGAAAACTATAGGTAGGGAGAGTGTCAGTGTCTTTTACTGTGCAAATCCTTGTTTCTAGGGACAGGGAAGGACAGTGAGGGAATTCTCCTTGTGCTATAGTGTGCTTTAAAAAAACATTTTTTCTAGGGACAGAAAACTATAGGAAGGAAGAGTGTCAGTTTCTTTCACTGTGATAATCCTTGTTTCTAGGGACAAAGAAGGAAAGTGAGGGAAATTCTCCTTGTGCTATAGTGTGCTTTAAAAAAACATTTTTTCTAGGGACAGAAAACTATAGGTAGGGAGAGTGTCAGTTTCTTTCACTGTGATAATCCTTGTTTCTAGGGACAGGGAAGGACAGTGAGGAAAATTCTCCTTGTGCTATAGTGTGCTTTAAAAAAACATTTTTTCTAGGGACAGAAAACTATAGGTAGGGAGAGTGTCAGTGTCTTTTACTGTGTGAATCCTTGTTTCTAGGGACAGGGAAGGACAGTGAGGGAATTCTCCTTGTGCTATAGTGTGCTTTAAAAAAACATTTTTTCTAGGGACAGAAAACTATAGGAAGGAAGAGTGTCAGTTTCTTTCACTGTGATAATCCTTGTTTCTAGGGACAAAGAAGGAAAGTGAGGGAAATTCTCCTTGTGCTATAGTGTGCTTTAAAAAAACATTTTTTCTAGGGACAGAAAACTATAGGTAGGGAGAGTGTCAGTGTCTTTTACTGTGTGAATCCTTGTTTCTAGGGACAGGGAAGGACAGTGAGGGAATTCTCCTTGTGCTATAGTGTGCTTTAAAAAAACATTTTTTCTAGGGACAGAAAACTATAGGAAGGAAGAGTGTCAGTTTCTTTCACTGTGATAATCCTTGTTTCTAGGGACAAAGAAGGAAAGTGAGGGAAATTCTCCTTGTGCTATAGTGTGCTTTAAAAAAACATTTTTTCTAGGGACAGAAAACTATAGGTAGGGAGAGTGTCAGTGTCTTTTACTGTGTGAATCCTTGTTTCTAGGGACAGGGAAGGACAGTGAGGGAATTCTCCTTGTGCTATAGTGTGCTTTAAAAAAACATTTTTTCTAGGGACAGAAAACTATAGGAAGGAAGAGTGTCAGTTTCTTTCACTGTGATAATCCTTGTTTCTAGGGACAAAGAAGGAAAGTGAGGGAAATTCTCCTTGTGCTATAGTGTGCTTTAAAAAAACATTTTTTCTAGGGACAGAAAACTATAGGTAGGGAGAGTGTCAGTGTCTTTTACTGTGCAAATCCTTGTTTCTAGGGACAGGGAAGGACAGTGAGGGAATTCTCCTTGTGCTATAGTGTGCTTTAAAAAAACATTTTTTCTAGGGACAGAAAACAATAGGTAGGGAGAGTGTCAGTGTGTTTTACTGTGCGAATCCTTGTTTCTAGGGACAGGGAAGGACAGTGAGGGAATTCTCCTTGTGCTATAGTGTGCTTTAAAAAAACATTTTTTCTAGGGACAGAAAACTATAGGTAGGGAGAGTGTCAGTGTGTTTTACTGTGCGAATCCTTGTTTCTAGGGACAGGGAAGGACAGTGAGGGAATTCTCCTTGTGCTATAGTGTGCTTTAAAAAAACATTTTTTCTAGGGACAGAAAACTATAGGTAGGAAGAGTGTCAGTTTCTTTCACTGTGATAATCCTTGTTTCTAGGGACAAAGAAGGAAAGTGAGGGAAATTCTCCTTGTGCTATAGTGTGCTTTAAAAAAAACATTTTTTCTAGGGACAGAAAACTATAGGTAGGGAGAGTGTCAGTGTCTTTTACTGTGCAAATCCTTGTTTCTAGGGACAGGGAAGGACAGTGAGGGAATTCTCCTTGTGCTATAGTGTGCTTTAAAAAAACATTTTTTCTAGGGACAGAAAACTATAGGTAGGGAGAGTGTCAGTGTGTTTTACTGTGCGAATCCTTGTTTCTAGGGACAGGGAAGGACAGTGAGGGAATTCTCCTTGTGCTATAGTGTGCTTTAAAAAAACATTTTTTCTAGGGACAGAAAACTATAGGTAGGGAGAGTGTCAGTGTCTTTTACTGTGCAAATCCTTGTTTCTAGGGACAGGGAAGGAAAGTGAGGGAATTCTCCTTGTGCTATAGTGTGCTTTAAAAAAAACATTTTTTCTAGGGACAGAAAACTATAGGTAGGGAGAGTGTCAGTGTGTTTTACTGTGCGAATCCTTGTTTCTAGGGACAGGGAAGGACAGTGAGGGAATTCTCCTTGTGCTATAGTGTGCTTTAAAAAAACATTTTTTCTAGGGACAGAAAACTATAGGTAGGAAGAGTGTCAGTTTCTTTCACTGTGATAATCCTTGTTTCTAGGGACAAAGAAGGAAAGTGAGGGAAATTCTCCTTGTGCTATAGTGTGCTTTAAAAAAACATTTTTTCTAGGGACAGAAAACTATAGGTAGGGAGAGTGTCAGTGTCTTTTACTGTGCAAATCCTTGTTTCTAGGGACAGGGAAGGACAGTGACGGAATTCTCCTTGTGCTATAGTGTGCTTTAAAAAAACATTTTTTCTAGGGACAGAAAACTATAGGAAGGAAGAGTGTCAGTTTCTTTCACTGTGATAATCCTTGTTTCTAGGGACAAAGCAGGAAAGTGAGGGAAATTCTCCTTGTGCTATAGTGTGCTTTAAAAAAACATTTTTTCTAGGGACAGAAAACTATAGGTAGGGAGAGTGTCAGTTTCTTTCACTGTGATAATCCTTGTTTCTAGGGACAGGGAAGGACAGTGAGGAAAATTCTCCTTGTGCTATAGTGTGCTTTAAAAAAACATTTTTTCTAGGGACAGAAAACTATAGGTAGGGAGAGTGTCAGTGTCTTTTACTGTGTGAATCCTTGTTTCTAGGGACAGGGAAGGACAGTGAGGGAATTCTCCTTGTGCTATAGTGTGCTTTAAAAAAACATTTTTTCTAGGGACAGAAAACTATAGGAAGGAAGAGTGTCAGTTTCTTTCACTGTGATAATCCTTGTTTCTAGGGACAAAGAAGGAAAGTGAGGGAAATTCTCCTTGTGCTATAGTGTGCTTTAAAAAAACATTTTTTCTAGGGACAGAAAACTATAGGTAGGGAGAGTGTCAGTGTCTTTTACTGTGCAAATCCTTGTTTCTAGGGACAGGGAAGGACAGTGAGGGAATTCTCCTTGTGCTATAGTGTGCTTTAAAAAAACATTTTTTCTAGGGACAGAAAACTATAGGTAGGGAGAGTGTCAGTGTCTTTTACTGTGCAAATCCTTGTTTCTAGGGACAGGGAAGGACAGTGAGGGAATTCTCCTTGTGCTATAGTGTGCTTTAAAAAAACATTTTTTCTAGGGACAGAAAACTATAGGAAGGAAGAGTGTCAGTTTCTTTCACTGTGATAATCCTTGTTTCTAGGGACAAAGAAGGAAAGTGAGGGAAATTCTCCTTGTGCTATAGTGTGCTTTAAAAAAACATTTTTTCTAGGGACAGAAAACTATAGGTAGGGAGAGTGTCAGTTTCTTTCACTGTGATAATCCTTGTTTCTAGGGACAGGGAAGGACAGTGAGGAAAATTCTCCTTGTGCTATAGTGTGCTTTAAAAAACATTTTTTCTAGGGACAGAAAACTATAGGTAGGGAGAGTGTCTGTGTCTTTTACTGTGTGAATCCTTGTTTCTAGGGACAGGGAAGGACAGTGAGGGAATTCTCCTTGTGCTATAGTGTGCTTTAAAAAAACATTTTTTCTAGGGACAGAAAACTATAGGAAGTGTGACAGCAGGAAGGTAAAGTCACCTGGTTGCATCCAGGGGGGTAGATATATTTCGCCCAGATTCAGGCTTTACGCCGATTTATACAGCTAGGTGGAGAGTTGTATAAGCCCAGCTGAGACTAGTGGGCTCATTGATGACTCATACCTCTAGGGAGAGGGCTGGGCGTCGTGCAGACAGGGAGTTGATGAGTCCAGCTGAACCTTGTCAGCTCATTTAGGCCTCTATAAGAAATCCCAGCTTCATTAGATGTTAGCTCATGCCTGGAAGCAGACCTGTGTGGACTGTCTAGGGAGAGTGAACCCCTGTGCGGTGAGAGAAAGCCTGTGTGGCTATATTTTGCTTGGACATTTAAAACCAGGGACTAGGACAGCACTAGGCTGATCCCAGTCGTTAGTTAGGAAACCTGTAAGTTTAGTCAGAGGTCAAGTTGACCAGGATTTATTTTGTGTTTGTTTTTTTTGCCTTGCTGTGTTTTTGTCACTGTAAATAGAAAATAAACCGCACCTTTTTGATTTTGAAAACCACAACCTCCGTCTGCTGGGCCTGTTTTTGGGTGGGGAGCCCATCCCGGGGGTCACACATACCCGCTGCCGAGCTAGCCCCCTCACAGTTGGTGGAGAACCAGTGGCAGTTTTTTTTTTTAAGCCAGCATGGAGGAGATACTGAAACAGCTGGCTCTAGCAAATGCCAATCAACAGCAGACAAATGCAGGTTTGCAAAGGAGCCTTGCAGCCCAGCAGCAAGCTCATCAACAGAGCCTTGCAACTTTACAACAGAGTCTGGAGGCTCAGCAACAAGCCCAACAGCAATCTGAGGCCCGCTTCATAGACCTGTTGCAGAAGCAAGAGCAGAGACTACAACAACAGATGGAAGCAGTAATGCAGCAACGTCCGCAGACCGGTGAGGAAAGCCGTCCCACTAATACCGCGTCCTTTGGGGTGAGTCGTTTATTGACAAAAATGACTGGAGAGGATGATCCAGAGGTATTTTTGACCACATTTGAAAGGACCGCTGAAAGAGAAAAGTGGCCTGAGGAGCAGTGGGCTGGACTGGTGGCTCCTCTGTTAACGGGTGAATCGCAGAAAGCTTACTATGACCTAGAGCCTGACCAAGCAAAAGACTATGTGATGCTAAAAGCTGAAATATTGGCAAGGCTGGGTGTCACCCTGGCTGTCCGGGCTCAGCGTGTGCATAACTGGACTTTCCAGCTTGGAAAACCCCCCAGGTCTCAAATGTATGATCTCATTCACCTGAGCAGAAAGTGGCTACAGCCAGAGACTTTGTCCGCACCAAAGATTGTGGAACGTGTTGTAATGGATCGGTTTTTGAGAGCTCTTCCTACTGCCATCCAAAAGTGGGTAAGCCATGGAGACCCAGAGACGGCCGATGGTCTTGTGGATCGTGTGGAGAAATACTTGGCTACAGAGAACCTGACGGCCTCTTCCAGAGACACTCGGACTTTCCACCCTAAGACCAGACCATCCCCAGGGGCGGATAAGATGATTCCAAGGGGTAAGGGTGGAGAGAGTGAGAGGGTGGGAGCTCTACCCCAAGTTTGGCGAGAACAGCCTGGGAAATCAGCGGCTCAAGAGGCGGCAAGAAGGATCATTTGCTACCGCTGCCGGCAAGCGGGACATATTGCAGCAAATTGCCCGGTTTTGGAGGAACCCATGCAGTGTGACTTTCTGACGGGCAGACGTCAGTCGCTGTGTGCGACAGTCGCATGCACTGCCATTCGGGGAACTGAGAAACATTTATGCAAAATGTGTATTAATGGTAGAAATGTTGTGGTATTGCTGGATTCAGGTAGCCTTGTGACCCTGATAAAGGCTGAGTTAGTTAAAACAGAGGTCTCTGGGAATAGCAAGGTAGCCGTTATTTGTGTGCATGGGGACACCCGAGAGTATCCAGTGACTACAGTGTGTTTCGAGACCCCCAAAGGTACCCTTTCTCATCCAGTGGGCTTAGTGTCTCAGTTACCGCATGACGCCATTGTGGGAAGGGATTTTCCGAAGTTCTGGGAACTGTGGGATGATCATGAGCCCCCCACTGGTGCCCCTATGTACCAGGAATATGATAGCCAGAACTCCTCTGAGAGTGGTGAGGACTCTCCCGAATTTCCCTTGTCAGTATTGGCAGGGGAGACTCAAGAAACTGGAGAGGAGCCCACCTCCTCAGACGAAAACCTACCGTCTGTGGAGTTTTCTGATCTTGAGGTTCACAGGGAAAACTTTGCCACAGAACAGTTGAAAGACCCCGCCCTAATAAAGGCACGGGAAAACGTAGTGAAAATAGATGGCGAGTTAGTGAACCCAGATAATACCTGCACTTACCCATACTTCAGCGTAGAGAAGGACCTACTGTATCGGGTGGCAAAAAGGGCAGAAGAAACCGTTGAGCAGCTGGTGGTGCCCAAACCTTACAGGAAGTTGGTGTTGGAGTTGGCCCATGGGCACATTCTTGGAGGTCATCTGGGGACAGAGAAAACCCGAGAGAGGGTATTACAGAGATTCTATTGGCCTGGGGTGATGAAGGACATAGAAAATTATTGTTCCTCCTGCCCTGTGTGTCAGAGGTCGGCCCCGATGCCACACTTCCGTAGCCCGCTGGTCCCTCTACCCATCATTGAGGTCCCGTTTGAGAGAATCGCAATGGATTTGGTAGGTCCTATAATCAAGTCCGCTAGGGGGCACCAGTACATATTGGTTATAATGGACTATGCCACCCGTTATCCAGAAGCGATCCCTCTCAGAAATACCTCGGCCAAAACCATAGCCAAAGAGCTATCTCTTGTTTTTAGCCGGGTGGGTATTTGTAAAGAACTGCTTACGGACCAAGGTACACCCTTTATGTCCCGGGTTATGAAGGAGCTGTGTAAATTGTTCAAAGTGACGCAATTACGTACATCTGTGTATCACCCCCAAACCGATGGGCTGGTTGAAAGATTCAACAAAACCCTAAAACAAATGTTGAAGAAAGTGGTGGATAGGGATGGAAAGGATTGGGACTGTCTACTTCCTTATTTGATGTTTGCTATTAGGGAGGTGCCCCAATCCTCTACGGGATTCTCCCCCTTTGAGTTACTGTATGGGAGACACCCAAGAGGGCTGTTGGATATTGCCAAGGAAACTTGGGAAAGTGAGAGTTCTCCCCACAGGAGTGTGATTGAGCATGTCGCCCTGATGCAAGATCGAATTGCACAGGTAATGCCCATCGTGAAGGAACATTTGGCCCAAGCGCAGTTGGCACAGCAGAGAGTGTACAACCGTGGAGCCAAGACCCGTACCTTTTCCCCGGGGGATAGGATATTGGTACTTGTCCCTACGGTTGAAAGTAAATTCCTTGCCAAATGGCAAGGCCCCTACGAGATAATGGAAAAAGTGAGCGAAGTGAATTACAAGGTCAGACAACCAGGAAGGCGAAAGCCCGAACAGATCTATCACGTTAATCTGTTGAAAGCCTGGAGGGATAGAGAGTCCCTAGTCGCAGACACTTGGTCACCAGCTCAAACTGGTTGCGTGATTCCTGAGGTTGGAATCGCAGCCACCTTGTCACAACCCCAACAACAGGAGGTTAAGGAGTTTGTGCTTCGCAACAAGGAGGTATTCTCTGAGCTGCCGGGACAAACATCTGGGGTAGAGCATGACATTATTACCCCGCCCGGTGAAAGGGTGAAGTTAAAACCCTATCGGATCCCAGAGGCCCGACGGGAGGCAATACGGGAGGAAGTACAGAAAATGCTGAACTTAGGGGTGATAGAGGAGTCCCAAAGTGATTGGTCTAGTCCCATTGTGTTGGTGCCTAAACCGGATGGGAGCTGGCGATTTTGTAACGATTTTCGTCAGTTGAACAAAGTTACAAAATTTGACACCTACCCCATGCCACGTATAGATGAGTTGATCGACCGGCTGGGAACAGCCCGATACATGACGACTCTTGACCTCACAAAAGGGTATTGGCAAATCCCCCTGGCCAAGTCAGCCAAAGAGAAAACCGCATTTGTAACCCCAGACGGGGCGTTCCAATATAAAAGAATGCCGTTCGGGTTACAGAATGCGCCGGCCACATTCCAGCGGAAAATGGACCAGATGCTGAGGCCCCATCGGAAGTATGCTGCGGCTTACCTGGATGACGTAATTGTCCATAGCACAGATTGGGCCTCACATCTGCCAAAAGTGCAAGCAGTCCTGGACTCTGTTCGGGAAGCAGGGTTTACGGCTAACCCCAAGAAGTGTACCATTGGGCAGGAGGAGGCCAAATATCTTGGGTACACCATTGGGAGGGGAGTAATAAAACCCCAACTCAACAAAGTCGAGGCCATCCAGAGTTGGCCACGTCCCAACAGCAAGAAGCAGGTACGAGCCTTTCTGGGAATCGCTGGGTATTATCGGCGATTCATTCCCCACTTTGCTTCTAAGGCTGTGCCCCTAACCAACCTGACGAAGGGGAAAGGGTCGGTCATGATTAAATGGACCCCCGAGGCTGAGGCAGCATTCCAATTCTTGAAACAAGCCTTATGTAGCCAGCCAGTGTTGTACTCACCCGACTTCTCTAAAGACTTTGTCGTACAAAGTGATGCGTCAGATGTGGGGTTAGGAGCAGTATTGTCCCAGGTCTGGAACGGGGAAGAGCACCCAGTCATTTACCTCAGCAGGAAGTTGAAGTCCCATGAGGTAAATTACGCCACCGTTGAAAAGGAGTGTTTAGCGGTGAAGTGGGCTCTAGATTCCCTTCGGTACTACCTGCTAGGTAGGCACTTTGACATGGTTACGGATCACGCTCCGTTAAAGTGGATGGCTCAAAACAAGGAAACAAATAGAAGAGTGAATAGGTGGTTCCTGGCCCTCCAGGAATTCAACTTCACAGTAAAGCATCGCCCTGGCGTTCAAATGGGGAATGTGGATGCTTTGTCTCGAGTACATGAATGCCTGATTGCTGGTGTTCCAACCCCGAGGTTAAAACAAGAGGGGGGGGTATGTGACAGCAGGAAGGTAAAGTCACCTGGTTGCATCCAGGGGGGTAGATATATTTCGCCCAGATTCAGGCTTTACGCCGATTTATACAGCTAGGTGGAGAGTTGTATAAGCCCAGCTGAGACTAGTGGGCTCATTGATGACTCATACCTCTAGGGAGAGGGCTGGGCGTCGTGCAGACAGGGAGTTGATGAGTCCAGCTGAACCTTGTCAGCTCATTTAGGCCTCTATAAGAAATCCCAGCTTCATTAGATGTTAGCTCATGCCTGGAAGCAGACCTGTGTGGACTGTCTAGGGAGAGTGAACCCCTGTGCGGTGAGAGAAAGCCTGTGTGGCTATATTTTGCTTGGACATTTAAAACCAGGGACTAGGACAGCACTAGGCTGATCCCAGTCGTTAGTTAGGAAACCTGTAAGTTTAGTCAGAGGTCAAGTTGACCAGGATTTATTTTGTGTTTGTTTTTTTTGCCTTGCTGTGTTTTTGTCACTGTAAATAGAAAATAAACCGCACCTTTTTGATTTTGAAAACCACAACCTCCGTCTGCTGGGCCTGTTTTTGGGTGGGGAGCCCATCCCGGGGGTCACACATACCCGCTGCCGAGCTAGCCCCCTCACAGAAGGAAGAGTGTCAGTTTCTTTCACTGTGATAATCCTTGTTTCTAGGGACAAAGAAGGAAAGTGAGGGAAATTCTCCTTGTGCTATAGTGTGCTTTAAAAAAACATTTTTTCTAGGGACAGAAAACTATAGGTAGGGAGAGTGTCAGTGTCTTTTACTGTGCAAATCCTTGTTTCTAGGGACAGGGAAGGACAGTGAGGGAATTCTCCTTGTGCTATAGTGTGCTTTAAAAAAACATTTTTTCTAGGGACAGAAAACTATAGGTAGGGAGAGTGTCAGTGTGTTTTACTGTGCGAATCCTTGTTTCTAGGGACAGGGAAGGACAGTTTTTCCTTTCCTCTGTCATTTTGTGCAGGGACAGTTCTAAACACGGGAAACACGTGGCACTTCACAGGCATACTTTAGACACCCCCCAGGTACGATATTTAAAGGAATATTTGACTTTTTTTTTTTCACTTTATGCATCATTAAAATGACTGCTCCCGAAAAACGACCGTTTGTAAAACTTCTTTTTGCATTGATACATGTCCCCTGGTGCACAACCCGGGTTCCCAAACCCTTTTTAGGACAATAACATGCATAATAGTTGTTATAATTAGCACTTTAGAATTTGAACGTTCGCATCCATTGTATTTAATAGGGTTCTAATGTTCGTACGAACTTTCGGTCCGTTCGCGGGTTCTGGTGCGAACCGAACCCGGGGGTGTTCGGCTCATCACTAATCCCTAATGCCGCGTACACACGATCATTTTTCCCGTCGGGAAAAATGACATTTTTCCCGTCGGGAAAAATTACATTTTTTTTTTTCGCCGAGAAAAACGATCGTCTGTGGGCTTTATGTCGTTTTTCTCGTTGAGAAAAACGGCAGAAAAAACGACGAGAAAAATTAGAACATGTTCTAAATTTTCTCATCGTTTTTTCCATCATTTTTTTCCGCGGCAGTTTTCCCATAGGGAGACACTGCCGCGGAGCCCACAGACGATCGTTTTTCTCGACAAAGAAAAAAAAAGACGGGAAAAACGGTCGTGTGTGGGGGAAAATGCCGTTCCCTCGTTTTTCATTTTATTTCATGTCGTGATTCACGGCGGTGTTTTCACCGCCGTGAATCACGATCGTGTGTACGCGGCATATGGCATCTAGGAGTTTTCGTATCAGTTTACTCTCGAAATCCCTCCCCTGATCTGAATGGAGCCTTTGTGGCAGTCCATAATGTATAAAGTACTTCTCCATGAGTATTTTGGCCACAGTAGAGGCCTTCTGGTCCTTGGCTGGAAAAGCCTGTGCATACCGGGTGAAATGGTCGGTTACTACCAGAACATTTCCTAGTCCCTTCAGGTCGGGTTCGAGGCAGAGGAAATCAATGCACACCAGGTCAAGCGGGCCTTCACTTTGTAAATGGCTCATTGGGGCAGCTTGATGGGGCAGAGTCTTTCTCTGTATGCATCGTGCACATGAATGGCAGTATTCCTCAACTTCAGCCCTCATGCAGGACCAATAGAAACGGTCTCTAACAAGTTGGAAAGTCCTTTCCGCTCCCAGATGACCATGGTTGTCATGTAAGGCAATCATGACCGTCTCCCTGTGCTTCTCCGGCAGGAACAACTGCCACTTGTCTTCTTGGTCATCAGAGGGGCCCCTTCGGTAGACCACTCCCTGATGCACCTGTAGCCTGTCCCACTCTTTTTTTCAACAGGCGAGCTTCCTTCGAGGGGTGACGTAGGAGTATGTTTGGGTTCTGATTCTCTAATGCTTCTAAGACCAATCTCCCCATAGGGTCTTCCCATTGGTCGGATCTCAACTCCTTTTTGGTCAGTCTGGGTAAGTTGTCTTCCCCCAGTAAGGTTGCTCCACAGTACTGCTTGGGGACTCCTACGATAGTGACCCCTATCTCTTCTGCTCTTGAGCCTCCCTTGGCTTGGAGTTCAGCCCCTTGGCAAAGGGCCCGCACCCCGTCAGGTGCCACTTGGGTCCAGTCTTCAATACTGTGGATGGGGACATGAGACCTCCTGGACAGGGCGTCCGCATCTCGGTTTCCCGCCCCAGGTCTATATTTCAAGCTGAAACTGAAGGCAGACAACGCCGCCAGCCATCTATGTCCTGTGGCGTCCAGCTTCGCTGTGGTAAACAGGTAGGTAAGGGGGTTATTATCCGTTTTGACAGTGAAGTCTGCCCCATATAGGTAATCTCGAAGTTTGTCTACTACGGCCCACTTGAGGGCCAGGAACTCCAACTTATAGGTGGGATAGTTCTTTTCGGAGGGGGTCAAGCTTCTGCTCACATATGCAACAGGTCTCTGCTGCCCTTCATGCTCCTGGTAGAGTACTCCTCCCAGACCATCATGACTGGCATCCACATGAAGTTCGTAAGGCTTCTTTGGGTCTGCATAGGCCAGAACAGGGGCGGTGGTCAAGCTCTTTTTCAGCATCTGGAAGGCGCCTTCACACTTTTTATTCCACTGGTCCTTGACTGACTCCCCTGGCTTTCTGGGGCCCGAGTCATCCTCTTCCCCCTCCGTCTTCAGCAACTCATTCAAGGGTCTGGCTATTCGAGCAAACCCCTCCACGAACCTCCTGTAATAGGAACAGAATCCTAGGAAAGACCTGAGTTCTGTTACGGTAGTAGGTCTTGGCCAGGAGGTGACAGCCTCCAGTTTTTCAGGGTCTGTGGACACCCCATTTTCGGACACTATGTGTCCCAGATAGTTGACTGAAGACTGGTAAAATTGGCATTTTTCAGGTGAGAGCTTGAGTCCTTCTTCACTCAGTCTCTTCAAGACCTTCTCCAGCCTCTCTTCATGTTCCTCCAAAGTTCTGCCAAATACTATGATGTCATCCAAGTATACAAGGACCTCGATGAGGTTCATGTCTCTCACAGTCTTCTCCAAGAGTCTTTGGAATGTGGCTGGAGCTCCAGACAGACCTTGAGGCATCCGGTTGAATTCAAAGAACCCCACTGGGGTTATGAAAGCCGTCTTTTCTTTGTCTTCAGGGTGCATCGGGATCTGATAATACCCACTCTTTAAGTCCATAACACTGAACCACTTGGCTCCGGACAAGCTCTGCAAGGCATCTTCTATCCTTGGAGTGGTATACTGATCCGGAGTGGTTCTCCTGTTGAGGGTCCTATAGTCAATACACAACCTTAGTGACCCGTTCTTCTTCCGGACCACTACTATGGGGGAGGCATACAGACTTCTAGATTCTTGGATCACACCTGTTCGCTTGAGCTCAGCAAGCTGTTCCCTCAAATCTTCAAGGTCTGCCAAGGGAACCCGCCTAACCCTTTCTCTGAAGGGCTTGTCTTCCTGGAGGCGGATTCAATGGGTGGCACTCCTAGCACACCCCACATCAAACTCATCATGTGAGAAGATCCTCTCCCACCGAATCAACTGGTTCCGGGCTCTCTCCCTCCAAGCCCTGGGCAGGTTTGGATTCTCCATGGAAAGCTTCTCCCACACTGTACTCTCTCCATCTGTCTTCCCCACATCTGATGAGGCAACTGGTGTGGCTGTGCTCACCCTGGCTGGGACTTCCATGGGACCACCCGTGGTGTTTCTGACACTCACAGGCACCTTGCAGTGGGCCTTCCTCAGGGCCCTCACCGGGACCACTTCCGGGACTACCTCCAAGCCCGAAGGTTCTTTTCTTGGGTCGGGTTCCAACATTACAAAAGGGCCCGGCTGCTCCCAAGTGAGTTTCACTATGGCCTTCAAGCAGGTTACTTCACCGGGTTGCAGCACTATCCCTTTTTTCCCAGTCTCCAGACCTTCCCTACCCCCTCTTCCGGGGCCTTTTGCTCTAAGATCAGCCGTTGGAAGGCGGTCTTCAACATTGGGTGAATCTCCGTGACTGGGAGGTTCTTCCTTCTTGTTAGCGGGACCAAAAGTCTTCGGACCAGATCCGTGTTGGTTCCTATTATCAAGGAACTCCTGTTAGCTCCAGGCGGTCGGGGGCACACCACCGCCAAGTTGTCGAACACTTCCCCCTTCCCAGCTATGGATGGGTCAAACGTCAGTTTTATGGGTAGATAGCCATCATAAGGAAACTTCTCTGTTCCAATTCCCCATATCTCCAAGTCTTCAATCTTCTGGATGGGTAGGTGACTTAGGTGCCTGTCGTAGAAGTCTTGATACAACAGGGTTACCTGCGCTCCAGTATCCAACAGGGCTCTTGTGTAGATCCCCTCTACTTGAATGGATACAATTGGAGAGGGACCCACCAGTTTCTCTGGGTCTTGCTTCGAAGGGGTCTCTTTCCTTGGATCTTTGTATTTCTCTTTTTGACTTTCCTTTCTCCTTTTGTCTTTGGACCTATGTCTCTCCTGAGCCTGGTATGCATTGATCTCTCTCCTCTGTATGGGTGTAACTACCCGCTGAGGGACATTATTGTGTTTCTTTGGAGTGCGTTCCTTCTGAGGAACCCTTGGTTTCTTCTGTGGGGTCCTGGCCCCTTCTCTCATGTGCTTCTTATTCAGTACGGTGTTCCTTGATGATGATGGGCACCCGGTTGACTCCTTCACCGGGGCCCGTTGAAGTTTTCTGGCGGCTTGCGGTTATTCAGTCTCTTCTTCTTGGGACTGGCACATACTTTGGCAAGATGGCCAGCTCCCCCACAATTGAAACAGATCACATTTCCCCAATTTTCCAGGGATGCGGGTGCTGAGGTATTCGGGAACAATTCCTTCCTCTGACTTTCCCTCTCTGGTACCCTTGACTCCTTTTCCATCAAGGAGGTCAACATTCCCAGCACTTGGGACATCTGCGACTTCGAGGTATCCACCTCTGCATCTCTTTCTAAGGTCATGGCCGTCCTGACCATCACCGGAGGAGGGTTCACCGTCTCAACTGGTTGGCTCCTCTTTTTTTCCTCCAGCATAGCTTCTTCCTCTCTGACTACTCGGATCAAGTCAGGGTACTCCAGGCTCTTCCCGTCCTGTCTTGTACGTAGCGCCAGTGCGATGGGATCCAGGGGTTGAGATCCCCTCATCACCTGTTGGACCCGGGCCTCATCCACCTTCTTCGGGTCAATCCCCTTCTTTAGGATCATCTTGTGCAGTATTTTATCTAGGCGCATCATGAACTCTGATAGCTTCTCCCCTGCCTTTTGATAGCAATTCTCCAGTTGGTAGGTAAGTTCAGTGATCTTCTCTGTTCCGCCGAACACATTCTGCAGAATGTCTAGATAGTCCTGCGCAATACAGTCTGTCTTACTCATCTTGAGGTTGCGTACGGCCTCTAAAGCAGGCCCCTTCAAGCTCTCAGCAATTCTCTGCTTCTTCCTGTGGTCTGGGACTTCCCACTCCTCTAGAGCCTGAGTTGCACCATCTAACCACTCCTCAAATCCTTCTTCGCCTGAAGGTACAGGTTTCCTTCCTGAAAACATTCTGAGTTTCCGGTATCCTGATATTTGATAATCTGCCGGATCTTTCTTGCATTGCGCTATGATTTCCCCTAGAACCGCGCATAATTCTGTGCTGAGGGTGCCCTGCGGCGACCCGGGACTCTCTTCTTTCTTTACATCTTTTAGGTTGGGTGGGGCGCGTATTAGCTTATAAGTTTGTTTATCCGCCGTTTCTATGCTTGGCTTCTTGAAGTCTTCTGGGACTCCATCCTTCCATTTTATCAGTACATATGTCAAAGGAGGTTCTAATCTGACATCCACTATCCATGCCTTCTGTTGTGGGGACAGTGACATCACTAACTGTTTCACTGCATCTTCTTGCCAGATCCCTGGGAGTTCTATGATCACTGCCCCCATTTGGATCTGTGTTGACTGCTGCACACCACTTCACTACTTCTAGTGGGTCCATGCTGATACTTTTTGGCTGCTATTTGCTGCAACAGGATACCGGACTTACGAGCCCCCACGTGTAGCGCTACCCACAGTTAAGAGAGCTGCTGGTTTGATTTCGGGCCCTGCACACAGTACCGCCAACCCCCGGCAATCTTACTCGACCCACTCTGGCACAGTCAGTCTAGGGTTAAACTCCTATCACTCTCAGGTGTATTGTACTTAATAATCTCTAAACATCAGACAACACGCTGAGGCAAGAATATAAATATATATATCAGCTTTACTGGTAACGAAGGATTCAAGGTATAACATGCAACATATACATGGGCCTGCAGAGCCCTGCATCAATCAATGTACTAGGTGCAGCACAATAATATGGCGCCACGCAGTGTCCACCACGTGGAGCTATTATGGCGTGCGCTCTCCTATGGCGTAGTAACACAAACTTTCTAACTCCCCGCCTAAGTCAGGCCTGACATGGGATGGAACTGAGTCTCTTTTCCCTAAAGAAGGAAGGTTTCTTCACCGGCCAGCTTTCGTTGGTGCACTTGAAGAAATAACCATTTGTAATCCACATTGGGTGGTAACTTGAAATAACAGGGTAAAATGGGGGGGGGGTAGGTACTTCAACTCTGTCCCGCTACCGGACCCCCAAGAAACACTGGTGAGTGAACAACGGGCCTAGGCAGTCTACAGGCCTGAACACAGCTCAGTCTATTGATATGGGCAGGTGCCCGCTCACCACTCCAGGCGCGATCCCAGCCTGGGACTTCCACTGCATGTGTGTCGCACACAGCGCCTGCTCCGATCGAGTCCCCGATCCAACTCACGTCCTATCACGACGGGTCAGGATCCACCCAGGCTCCGCAGTATGGTGGAAGGCTCTTCGGACTTCAAGCAAGGCCTCAGGCTTCACAGCCGATCTGCACAGGATGACTTGTTGCTTGAAGCGCCGTGTCCCAAGAGAGCGAGCTCCGCCTCGCCTCTCACTTAAGTAACCCATACCATGAGTCTCTGCGGTGGAACCTCTGCCCTGGGGCCGAATGGGGTTCTGGGTTGCGTAGTCCTGGGGCCTTAAAAGAGACCCCGCTATGTATAGGTAAGCCTTATTCTAGGCTTACCTATAGGTAGAAGTACAACAAGTGGGTTTACAACCACTTTAAAGTAGTATGAAAACATATTTGGGAATATGAGGGTTTGGCGGAATGTGTGACCATGCATGCTGCATTTTATAAAAATGTAACCTGATTAGTAAACATACACCTTTTACAGCTAGATAACTAGTGTTGAGCTGATGTAAGTTACTTGTCACCCAAAATATTCATAATAAAATATATATATAGCTCAATAAAACGCATAACATTCCATCCATTTTCCAGTATACAGTTTTTTCACAGAGAACCCTGGGATTCCCTAATATTTCATGCTGTAAAATATTACAGCTACTGCGTGCCAGAAAGACCCAACAAACACATTAATACAATAATGTTATTTGATATGTTATCATTATGGCCCTTACAATTGGCCTGATTAAAAAAAAAAAGTTTGAATTCTAAAGTCTTAAATAAGATATAAATTATATAAAATACTAAAGCGCAAAAATGGTGCAAACAATGGTGCTTAAATAGTGGTAAAACAATCGACGAAGGATAACTAAATGATTTTAGCTGCACTCAATCAAAAAATGATCTGAAAACTCAAACATATGTATAAATTAATTTGGACCTATGTACAGCTGAGAAGGAGAGACACATTGAGGGATTCTCCAGCTGGTTGCTGTTAGGTCTGAGAAGTGCAGGTGTGGGATTCTCCTGGCTGTTTTTAGATAGCCATCCAGGTTTATAGGCTGCTCAGCACTGGTATTGGGAGTCTTATGGACACAGTATTTCAAGTTTGAGTATTGCTTTTTTGCACTGGTTTTTGCACTGTGGATATCACTTATGTTTTATTAGTCACATTTGTTTTATTTGTGTATCTTTTGGATAGTCATCCAGTTATACTGTATTCACTAAGGGTTGATTCACAGCGCACCAATATTGTTATTAATTTAAATAAGATATAAACCCTAACTGATTACCTTTAGCTTGTTAAAGCCCTATGTGGGTTATTTACCATAGCGCTGTGCGCTAATTAGCGCTCAAATTATCGCAATTGTGGTAATTAGCACTAAAAACAAAATTCACTATAACGCTGGTGCAAAATTACTCCCAAAATCGAATTGACTACAGCTCCCAGAAAACAGATATCGCACAAACCCTTATGCCCCGTACACACGATCGTTTTTCATGCCGTTAAAACTGCCATTTTAAAAAATGGCCCTGAAAAATGATCGTGTGTATGCTCCAGAGCATTTTTAACGACGTGAAAAACGGCCATTAAAAATTCCGGACATGCTCTCTTTTTTCACGTCGTTTTTCATGTCGTTTTTTTTAACGACGTGAAAAACGATAGTGTGTATGCTTTAACGACGTGAAAAAAAACGTGCATGCTCAGAATCAAGTATGAGATGGGAGCGCTCGTTCTGGTAAAACTAGCGTTCGTAATGGAGATAGCACATTCATTACACAGTAACAGGGATGAGCCGAACACTCCCCTGTTCGGTTCGCACCAGAACCTGCGAACAGACAAAATGTTCTGTAAACTTTAGAACCCTATTAAATACAATGGACTCGAACGTTCGAAATCTAAAGTGTTAATTATAAAGGCTAATATGCAAGTTATTGTCCTAAAAAGTGTTTGGGGACCGGGGTCCTGCCCCAGGGGACATGTATCAATGCAAAAAGAAGTTTTAAAAACGGCCGTTTTTCGGGAGCAGTGATTTTAATAATGCTTAAAATGAAAAAATAAAAGTGAAATATTCCTTTAAATTTCGTACCTGGGGGGTGTGTATGATATGCATGTAAAGTGGCGCATGTTTCCCGTGTTTAGAACTGTCCCTGCAAAAAATGTTATTTTTGAAAGAAAAAAATGCATTTAAAACTCACTCGCGGCTATTAATGAATTGTCGGCTCCCGGCAATACATACAAAAGTCATTGATAAAAAAAAAAAAAAAAAAAGCGTGGGGGTTCCCCAGAATTCAATTACCAGGCCCTTCAGGTCTGGAATGGATATTAAGGGGAACCCCGCCGCAAATTTTAAAAAAAAATTGACGTGGGGTTCCCCCAAATATCCATTCCAGGCCCTTCAGATCTGGCATGGATTTTAAGGGGAACTCCACCACAAATAAAAAAAAAAAATGGCGTGGAGTCCCCCTAAAAATCCATACCAGACCCCTTATCCGAGCACGCAACCTGGCCGGCCGCAGGGGAAGAGGGGGGACGAGAGAGCGCCCCCCCCTCCTGAACCATACCAGGCCACATGCCCTCAACATGGGGAGGATGTCCCCATGTTGATGGGGACAAGGGCCTCATCCCCACAACCCTTGCCCGGTGGTTGTGGGGGTCTGCGGGCGGGGGGCTTATCGGAATCTGGAAGACCCCTTTAACAAAGGGGACCCCCAGATCCTGCCCCCCCCTATGTGAATTGGTAAGGGGTACATTGTACCCCTACCATTTCACGAAGAAAGCGTAAAACATTTTTAAAAAAACACACAAACACCTTGAAAAAGTCCTTTATTTAAAAAAAAAAAAAAAACATTCCAGCGGTGAAATCCAGTGTCCCGTGGCGATCCCGATGTCCAGCGCTGTCCTTCATTGGTTGTGCCTGAGCGGACCTGATGGGGAACTCCCTCTCAGTATTCTAAAGTTCCCCATCAGGTCCGCTCAGCGGACCAGATGCGGAACATGAGAAGGGGCGGGTCTATACATGTATTACCAAAGTGAGAGCAGTTCCCCATCAGGTCCGCCCCCTCGGTATGTCGGACCCGCCTACGTCATTGGCTTGAGCGGGGAACTTCCTTCACTATGTAAATTTAAATTACACAGTGAAGGAAGTTCCCCGCTCAAGTTCCCCGCTCAAGCCAATGACATACCGAGGGGGCGGACCTGATGGGGAACTGCTCTCACTGTGGTAATACATGTATAGACCCGCCCCTTCTCATGTTCCGCATCTGGTCCGCTGAGCGGACCTGATGGGGAACTTTAGAAGGGGCGGGTCTATACATTTAAAATACTGAGAGGGAGTTCCCCATCAGGTCCGCTCAGGCACAACCAATGAAGGACAGCGCTGGACATCGGGATCGCCGCGGGACACTGGATTTCACCGCTGGAATGTTTTTTTTTTTTAAATAAAGGACTTTTTCAAGGTGTTTGTGTGTTTTTTTAAACATTTTTTTACGCTTTCTTCGTGAAATGGTAGGGGTACAATGTACCCCTTACCAATTCACATAGGGGGGGCCGGGATCAGGGGGTCCCCTTTGTTAAAGGGGTCTTCCAGATTCCGATAAGCCCCCCGCCCGCAGACCCCCACAACCACCGGGCAAGGGTTGTGGGGATGAGGCCCTTGTCCCCATCAACATGGGGACATCCTCCCCATGTTGAGGGCATGTGGCTTGGTACGGTTCAGGAGGGAGGGGGGGGCGCTCTCTCGTCCCCCCCTTTTCCCCTGCGGCCGGCCAGGTTGCGTGCTCGGATAAGGGGTCTGGTATGGATTTTTAGGGGGACTCCACGCCATTTTTTTTTTATATTTGTGGTGGAGTTCCCCTTAAAATCCATGCCAGATCTGAAGGGCCTGGAATGGATATTTGGGGGAACCCCACATCAATTTTTTTTTTTAATTTGCGGCGGGGTTCCCCTTAATATCCATTCCAGACCTGAAGGGCCTGGTAATTGAATTCTGGGGAACCCCCACGCTTTTTTTTTTTTTTTATCAATGACTTTTGTATGTATTGCCGGGAGCCGACAATTCATTAATAGCCACGAGTCAGTTTTAAATGACTTTTTTTCTTTCAAAAATGACATTTTTTGCAGGGACAGTTCTAAGCACGGGAAACATGCGCCACTTCACATGCATATCATACACACCCCCCAGGTACGAAATTTAAAGGAATATTTCACTTTTATTTTTTCATTTTAAGCATTATTAAAATCACTGCTCCCGAAAAAACGGCCGTTTTTAAAACTTCTTTTTGCATTGATACATGTCCTCTGGGGCAGGACCCGGGTCCCCAAACACTTTTTAGGACAATAACTTGCATATAAGCCTTTATAATTAGCACTTTAGATTTCTCCCATAGATTTTTCGAATTTGCCGCGAACACCCCAATTTGTTCGCTGTTCGGCGAACGGGCGAACAGGCAATGTTCGAGTCGAACATGAGTTCGACTCGAACTCGAAGCTCATCCCTACACAGTAACGGACTGAAAAGCGCGAATCGTCGCTCAACAAACTTTACTAACATGAAGGGTGGCGCCATTCGAACGGAACTTCCCCTTTATAGTGCCGTCGTACGTGTTGAACGTCACTGCGCTTTGCTTGATCGTTTTTTTTAATGATGGTGTGTACGCAAGGCAGGCTTGAGAGGAAACATGAAAAAAAACGAGGAGAAAAACGTCAGTTTAAAAAATGACATTAAAAACGATCGTGTGTACGGGGCATTACTCTTGTTAGGACCTGGAGAATTGCACATGGAAATAATGTTTAGAGCATGATATGATCGTCTAAATGGTACTGAAATATGCAGTATATTTTTTAAAGATAATCTATAGTGATTTCTACACTGAAATATCATTAATAGTCTTAGAAGAGATAAATTCCCCATCTCTTTACAACTAGGTGCCAGCACAACTGAGCATGCTCAGACCTGCAAACTACTCTCATTTTAACTCCAGTGGCTTTTTTACCAAGAGTTATAGTAAATACCATAATGAGCACTGGGTTAGAGACAGTATGCTACCTGGAGGTCAGAAAAAGTTGGGGACAAGCGAGCGCCCCCCACCCTGAACCGTACCAGGCCACATGCCCTTAACATGGGAAGGGTGCTTTGGGGTCCACCCCAAAGCACCTTGTCTCCATGTTGATGGGGATACAAGCCTCTTCCCAACAACCCTGGCCGGTGGTTGTCGGGGTCTGTGGGCAGGGGGCTTATCAGTATCTGGGAGCCCCCTTTAACAAGGGGGCCCCCAGATCCCGCCCCCCCATGTGAATGAGTATGGGGTACTACCACAAAAAATGTAGTGTAATGTGACAAAAGACAATAGCCAGTTTTTGACAAGTCCTTTATTAAAAATTTTGTATTTTTCCCCCGCTTCTCCCTCCGTTCTTCCTCCGGCTTCTCCTTCCCCACTTCTTTCTCCGGTCTTCTCCTTTCCCGCTTCTTCCTCTGGTCCTCTCCGGACTTCCTCCGGTTTCTTCTTCCCTCGCTTCTTCATCGGTCTTTTTCTTCTTCTGTCTCCGCCGCCGCTCCCGCCACGACCCGCTGAAGATCCAAAATGACCCTCCTCTGATGCTGCGGCCCACCCATCTGCCCGCTTCCATGGCATACATGTCATATATAACTATGGGGCGTGGCCACCAGATGGCATCATCTGAAGACCCCACCCCTTGTGACATCACTGACCCATCATGCCCTGGGTGGTGAAGTCACAAGGGGCAGGGTCTCTGAATGACGTCAACCTCCCCATTGCATCATCGGAGGAGGTTTGTTTTTTAAATCTTCAGCGGGTCGGCAGCAGGGGAAGAATGAGAATACCAGATGATGAAAGAGCGGGGGAAGAAGAATTCAGAGGAAGACCGAAGGAAGACCGGAGGAAGAAGGAGAAACAGAGAAAAAAGTGGGGAAGGAGAAGCCGGAGGACGACCGGAGGAAGACGCGGGGAAGAAGAAGACAATTTTAATAAAGGACTTGTCAAAAACTGGCTATTGTCTTTTGTCACATTGCATTATTTTTTTGGTGAATGGGTAAGAGGTACGATGTACCCAATACACATTTACATAGGGGGCGGGATCTGGGGGCCCCCTTGTTAAAGGGGGCTTCCAGATACTGATAAGCCCCTCGCCCGCAGACCCCGGCAACTAAAGGCCAGGGCTGTCAGGAAGAGTCTCATGTCCCCATCAACATGGGGACAAGGTGCTTTGGGGGATGTGACCTGGTATGTTTCAGGAGGGGGGGAGCACCCTCATCCCCTCCTATCCTGACCTCCAGGCTGCATGCTCGGATAAGGGTCTGGTATGGATTTGGGGGGGGGGCACACCAATTATTTTTTTTTTGGCATGGAGTTACCCTTAATATTCATACCAGACCAAAACGGACTGTGGGGGTGTCTACGCTTTTTTTAAAATTGATTGATCATCTATATTTCCAGGAGCCGGCAATACATTACAGCCGCAAGTATACATTTAATTTTTCCTTTAGAAATTTCATTTTGCTGCGGCACTGTTCTCCACAGATGCGCCACTTTACAGGCAGACTAAGGGGACCCCCAGGCACGATATTTAAAGGAATGTGTTATTTCACTTTAAGCATCATTAAATCACTGCTTCTGAAAAAACTATTGTTTTAAAACCTATTTTTCAATTGATACATGTGTTTCAGGGCAGGACCCGAGTCTCCATACACTTTTTATGGCAATAACTTGCATGCAAGTCTTCAATGAGAACTTTGGATTTTGCAGGTTCGAGACCCATTGACATCCACTATTTCCGCATATGCGATCTGACAGGCATGTTCGCCAGCAATAGTGTGCTGTGCCATTTGCATGTCTGCCCAGTTGAAGAGAGTTGAAGTCCTTGGCTTTAGTTCAGCGCTATTACATGTAGAGCGCCTAGTATTTCCCGGCGCTATAGTAAATGACTCCCATTATCTCCTCTATCTTGCTTGGTATCGCTGACCAAAAAGGATTTTTGTAGATTTCATAGCAATAGTTGGTCATTTCTTTGTGGGGAGGTAACTGTACATATGAGCAAAAATACACGTGACATGTGACGAACATAAACGTGCGATTTGCACAATTCAATGCATTTCTATGTGAAAAAAAAAGTCTTATGCCTAGTACACACGTGCGGTTTTTCCGTCGGATAAAAAACCGATGGTTTTCCCGACAGAATTCCTCTCAGGCTGCCTTGCATACAAACGCTCAGACAAAAGTCCGCCCGTCCAAAGCGCGGTGACCTACAACACGTACGACGGCACTATAAAGGGGAAGTTCCATTCCAACGGTGCCACCCTTTGGGAAGCTTTTGCTGATCCTCATGTTAGTAAAAGTTTGGTGAGAGACGATTTGCGCTTTTCAGCCTCGTGCTTTTCAGTCCGTTACAGCGTGATGAATGTGCTATCTCCATTAGGAACGCTAGTTTTACCAGAAAGAGCGCTCCCGTCTCATACTTGATTCTGAGCATGCACGGTTTTCCACCCGTCGGAAAACCATACAGACGGACGGATTTCCCGCTTGGATTTTTGGCCTGATGGGAAAAAAGAGATCCTGATCTCTCTTTTTGTCCGGCAGTTTTCCCATTGGAAAAACTGTGATGGAGCATACACACGGCCGGGATTCCAGACCAAAAGCTCTCATAGCAGTTTTCCCGGTTGTGTGTACGAGGCATTAGAAACACAGAAATCTGCCCGAAGATTTAGAATTTGTTAGAAAACGTATATACAAAAAGAAACAGAATGAATTTCAATGAATGGATACAATCTCCAAATAACCAAAAATTTGTCCGAATGTACATTCGGATCTAAACAAATTGCACATGTCTAATATTTTCCTTTGGCAGTCAGCAGATGGTGAAGAAATAGTTTGTTTATTGCATTACCACTATAGTTTACATTAGACTTTAGAAAGCTGTAAAGCTGATGAGTCACTGCTTGGAGGGGATGGGGGGGGGCAGGAGTAGTTCGACTGCTGAGAGAAGGATTGGAACAACTTCAGTGTCCCCTTCCCTTTTACCCTATGCAATTAATGCCAAGTAGAGTGGTCTTGGCAAATATAGCAGCTATCTATCTATCGACCTATTATTCTTATTCAAGTTTTTGGGCAGCAAGTGGTAATTTTTTTTTGTGAAACTTGTATTTAAGGAGTGTGCAGTACCATACTGTAAATGGTATAAATGTCTTCATTAGAGTTGTTACTGCTGACTTAAAAAAAAGTCCTTTATTAAAAAATAAGAAAAATGTCCCCCAGTGTAAATCCATTGTCAATCACGCCACCACTGACCCGAAAAAAAGGAAAAAAAAACTCTGGCTCTGATGAAGGCTCCGACCGTCTGCCTGCTCTGCCTTGTGACAGCACTTAAATAGCTATGGGTCAGGGGCGTCACTGCCCCTTGTGACATCACCGGCCCAGCATGCTCTCATTCTGTGAGGTCACAAGGGGGTGGTGCCTCTTGGTGATGTCATAGATTGGCTCCGGCCCTTACCTATTTAAGAGCTGTCACATGGCGGAGTAGGCAGACAGTGGGAGCCTTTGTCAGAACAGCCAGAGGTTTTTTTGGGGTCGGCGGTCCCAGAAGGCAGCATGCATGATTATTGACGATAGATCTACATCGGGGGATATTTTTTTTTTATAAAGGACTTTTCAAAAACTAGTGTTGTGTCTTTACTCACTTTTTAAACTTTTTTTGGTGAATGGGTAGGGGTACTATGTACCCTATACTCATTCACATGGGGGGCCGGGATCTGGGTGCCCCTTTGTTAAAGGGGGCTTCCATATTCCGATAAGCCCTCTATCTGCAGACCCCCACAACCACCGGCCAGGGTTATGGGAAAGAGTGCCTTGTTCCCATCAACATGGGGACAAGGTGCTTTGGGGGGAAGAGCCCCTCTGCCCCAAAGCACCCCCCATGCTGAGTGCATATAGCCTGGTATGGTTCAGGAGGGGGACGCTCACCCCCCCCCATCCCTTTCCTGACCTGCCAGGCTGCATGCTTGGATAAGGGCCTGGTATGGATTTTGGGGGAACCCCATGTCAAAATAAAAAAAAAAGACGGAATGGGGTTCCCCTAAAAGCTTTACCAGAACCAAGGGCCTGGTATGCATTGGAGGGGGAATTTTTTTTCATTGCCGACATTCTTTTTTTTATTCAGCTGTCAGTGGGGAAACCCGCTGACAGCTGATGAGCCATCAGTTGTTAAGGACATGACAGCCAACTTCCCGGCCCGCTCTTTAAGCACAAACAAAATGATTACATTAGTACATTGGTAAAAGCCAAAGTCGCAACAAAGTCGCACTCATCCAAAGTCACATCAAAATCGCAACAATGTTGCATCAATTTGCAGGGTAAAGTCACAATGAAAATACACGATTTTTAAATCACACTAATGTGAATGGACTCTAAATAAGGCTGTGTACACTAAAAGTTCTGTTATTAGGGCAGAAAGTTTACTTTAATTGAACCCTTTACTTCTATGCAATTGTTTGCTTGGCTACTTTTAGGCATGCCATACATTATGTAATTTGACCCTGACACAAGGGGTGTGACTCTAGGGACCCTGATGTTAGGGGGTGACTCTAGGAAGCCTGATGTTAGGGGGTGCTCTAGGAAGCCTGATGTTAGTGAGTTCTCTAGGAAGCCTGATGTTGGAGGGGGCTCTGGGGACCCTGATGTAAGGGAGTGACCCTGGGAATCCTGATGTAAAGGGAATTACTCTGGAGACACTGATGTAAGGGGGGCTCTGGGGTCCCTGAGGTAAAGCTGAGGAACCCTAGGGACCCTGACATTAGTGAGGTTACTCTGGGGACCCTGTTGTAAAGAGAATTTCTCTGGGAACCCTGCTGTTGGGGCGTGATTCTTGGGACCCTGATGTAAGGCAGAGGACTCTGGTGTAGAGGGTTGACTCTGAGGGGGAATTCTGATGGGGATTCTTGATGTAAGGGGGAAATCTGATGTAAACAGCTGGGTTTGATCTGATGCTGCAATCTATGGGACCCAAACGTAAAAATCAAAAGTGTACATTTTGAAGGCTTATATGCAAGTACTGTAATTGGGCACACAATGGTTATATTGGTCTGGGTACTTCCCTGGGGGACATTTATCAATGAAAAAAAGTTTGTAAAAAATTTCATTTTTAATCGAACAGTGATTTATTGATGCTTAAAGTGAAAGTATAAAAAGGAAAAATTCCTTTTAATATAGTGCCTGGGGGGTCCCCTTAGTCCACCTGTAAAGTGGCACATCTGTATTGTGTATATAAGCTGCTGCAGCAATAATTGCATTTATAAAGCCCAAAAAATTACATTTACCTTGCAAGTTGTTTTTTTTTTTGTAAGCAACTTCTTGAGGCACCAGTCTGTATGATGAGGCCACAATGTAGTGCACTGGGAACAAGATTAGAGATTTTTTGGATAAATTCTAGTGCCTCTACCACAGACTTTGGATTTCTACTTCTGTAAGGGGTGCGGAAAATTTGTTCTTTGTGTGTTGGTGGTGCCTTCACACAGTAACCTTATAGAGGTACTCCTGATAAAAGCAAGAATTGGCCTTGCTGTCAAAAATTGCAATGATATGCACCTGTACATGCCAGGAATGGTGGTGTGTGATAATCGCACAAACCTCCTGTCCGCCCATAGACAGGGAAAGTTGGCACATGTGCCATGCCTAACTTATGTCCTCAATTTGGTGGTGCAGCATTTCCTAAATAGGTACCCAGGGTTGGAAGATCTGCTAAAGCAGTCCAGAAGAGTCTGTAGCCATTTTAGGTGATCATACACAACCAGTGCTCGGTTGGCTAAAATTCAGCAGGAACTCCACCTGCCCATAAACTGCCTAATTTGTGACATGCCCACCAGGTGGAACTATACGTTGGCAATGCTGCAGCTGCTGCACGTGCAGCAGAGGGCCGTCAACGAGTACCTGTGTGAGTATGGAACAACGACAGGCTCAGGCCGGCTCAGATTTTTTTCCCCATGCCAATGGCTGCTCATAAAAGATGCATGCACTGTACTGCCACCATTTGAGGAGGCCACAAGGATGGTTAGCTATGACAATGCATGCATCAGTGACACAATCCCTGTTGTGTTCCTGCTGGAGCAGACTCTCTGTGGCATTATGGACAGGGCACTCGAGGCAGAGCAGCGGAGGACTTCCTTTCCTCTCAAGGCCCACTTCATGCCGACACCATTATTCCTATGCCACAGAACACACAAGGGGAGAGAGAGGAGGAGGAGGATGATTGTGGCAGTTTCTTACCGTTTTGGAGGCATTGAAGCAGAGGAAGACATACGTCAAACAGTAAGAGATGATTTTCCATCCCCAGAACCCTTGGGAATAGTACAAGGCTGAGAGGAGGAAGTTCCAGATACTGAAATCCTCAGTGACCCAGAGGAGTCTGCTTATCATGCCTCTGCAAATTTGCGGTGCATGGGCTCCCTTATGTTCCAAAGCCTTCTAAAGGACCCAAGAATACGTGCCATAAAGGGAAAGGATCACTATCGGTTGGCAATACTCCTTGACCACTGTTATAGGGGGGAAGTCTCAGAAATCATCCCGTCCCCACAGAGTGTGCAGAAGATGCAGACACCTTAAAGAGGAATTTATCTAATGATTTTCCCTGACTCTGGTAGGTTACACTCTGGTGGAAAACGTAGTTTTGAGGCTTCTGTTGGTCAAGAGAGGAGTGATGGAGAAGGCAGCCACCTAAGTTATGGTGGATAAAATGTAGCGCCAAACCTTATGTGAAATGAAAGTGCACATATAAAGAAGGGACATTCAGATGATCATTCAAATGAAAATCAAGTCCAACATGCCAATAATCGTTTGATGAAAAATAAATAGAAAGTCTAACGTAATGTGAGGGTTAAAGGCAAATCTAATCTGATAACCCGAAACAGGTCCTAAAAAGGGGAATGGATGGTGAGTCCACAACGATGAAGTGGTCCTCCTCAAATGAATATAAAAAGGCTGATGAACAAGGCATCCAGAAATGGAAACAAATCTTCTCTAGAGTGAAAATAGGAATGAATACCCTTACCGCAACTGGTGGACCCGTATGTCAGTGACAGCGGATCATATGAGCATGGATAGCCAGATCGATGTGTAGCCCAGACAGTGGAAAGGACCAGGGATCTCCAGTGGGAACTCCAAACGAACCCCGTGGCACTCCGACTAAACTGCAGCCCAGACAGTGGAAAGAACCCAAGATCTCAAGTGGAAACTCCAAAAGGACCTTGTGGCAACCCAACCAGACTGGAAGGGCAGACGACTGGATAAAATCGCCACACTGGCTATGACCCCAACATGGTATGTGGAGAAAAGAAGGGGAGCTCCAATAGTGTAGGTCAAAAACAAGTGGGTTTATTTAAAACCGACATACATAGAATAAAAGTGGGGAGCGGTTCATCGCTCCCCACATTGTTTTACTTACGTGATCACTTTTATTCTATGTATGTCGGTTTTAAATAAACCAACTTGTTTTTGACCTACACTATTGGAGCTATGCTATTAAGCTGCTGGGCTGCCCTGCATCCAGCATGCTTTTCAAACGGGCATTCAGTGCTGCTTGTGGTTTTGTTATTGACCATAGAACGCGTCTGTCCACAGACTCCCTGGACTGTTTGACTTTTATCAAAATGAATCAGTCCTGGATTACTAGCAGCTATGAAGTCTCTGATGCGGATGTCACCGATTAAGTGTTTTTGGGTTGTGGAATCTCTGTAGGACTTCTAGGCTGCCTAGTTTTGTGGGTGTTGATTTCATCTGGAAGAATGTTATTGGTGTAGGTTTCATGGGCACAATTAACCGCTTGCTGACTGCCTCAAGCACTTATACGTCAGCAGAATGGCACGGGCAGGCAAAGCAATGTATATATACATTGCTTTGAATCTTCCGCCTAGTGGGCGCGCACACGCCCGCCGCGGTCTCCGTGACCGTGCCCACGGGACCCGCGGACTCAATGTCTGCCGGTGTCCCGTGATCGGGTCACGGAACAGCAGAACGGGGGGATGCCTTTGTAAACAAGGCATCTCCCTGTTCTGTCTAGTGACAGGACACTGATTGTCTGCTCCCTCTCATCAGGAGCAGTGATCAGTGTCGTGTCACAGTAAGCCCCGCCCCCACACAGTTAAAATCACTCCCTAGGACACGCTTTACCCCTTCCTAGCCCCCTAGTGGTTAACCCCTTTACTGCCAGTCACATTTATACAGTAATCAGTGCATTTTTATAGCACTGATTGCTGAATAAAAGTGAATGGTCCCAAAATAGCGTCAAAAGTGTCTGACGTGTCCGCCATAATGTCCCAGTCACGATAAAAATTGCAGATCACCGCCATAACTAGTAAAAAAAAAAATTATAATAAAAATGCCATAAAACTACCCCCTATTTTATAGACGCTATAACTTTTGCGCAAACCAATCAATAAACGCTTATTGCGATTTTTTTACCAAAACTATGTAGAAGAATACATATCGGTCTAAACTGAGGAAAAAATTGTTTTTTTATATTTTGGGGGATAAGTATTATAGCAAAAAGTAAAAAATATTGCTTTCTTTTTTTTAAATTGTCGCTCTATTTTTGTTTATAGCACAAAAAATAAAAGCCGCAGAGGTGATCAAATACCACCAGAAGAAAGCTCTATTTGTGGGAAAAAAAGGACATCAATTTTGTTTGGGAGAAATTGAAAGGGAGGGGGCGCTAGTGAGTATGAAAATGTAAGCTAAGACTAGCATATATTCAGTCACAATAGGTAATGAACAATTGCTAAGACAATGATAAAATCATAAGTGCAGTAATTCTTATGTGACTAATAAGGACAACATCAAGTGCTGTGATTAGCTAATAATGAAACAAAGCATAAGTAATAACAACTGTAGTGAACAAATAGTGTAAACATCCAATCAGTGAAGCTTGACTAATCCAGTGATATGTCCATAGAAAAAATCCAGTATGTTCTTTGAAGTGACACCTTCACCAACACAGATAAATCACCCAAAGTGCTATGGATGGATGGCCGCTTACCCCAGGATGTTGACCCTCTTAACTAAAAGGGGGTCAGATAGCGCTTATTGCAAGATGCCACTTGCCAATAGAGAGAATGTATTCCCGGATCCGTCTGACTCCCCAAGATACGCTCGGTTGGAATATGCAGACAAAACGAATAATGCCAAAATAGTGTAATCCCGTTTATTAAATTAAAATCAAAATAGAAAAGGAAAGCCAAATGGCAGCTTACATTGTGTGGTGCCTTAGCCCGGCACTGAGGCTGGAAGTCATGTAGAAGCCGAATGGTTCCATCTGTCCGTTTGAAAGTCTGGCATGCGTTCCACCTATACAGCGGCTAGCCAGCAGGACCGGAAGTAGATGGAAAACGTGACCAAGTACCGCCTCGACGTACGTTTCGTTTACCACGTCATCAGGAAGCGTACTGGGTCACTAGATGGGCAGTCTTTTTAAATGCCTGTCAATCAAGCCAGATTGCAATGCTAATTACGTCAGCCTCAGTGCCGGGTCACAGGCACCAACACAAGACACAGATTGTACAGCAATTACATTTAAAATCAGATCAGATATCACTTTAGAATGGGAATATCAGAAATGACTCTATAAACCCTAAAAGACATTTAAAATTAGCGGGAGTTAAAGCAATATACCAATAATTGCTAAAATGTAAGAAAATATTCATAAAAATAAAAAACAATATTTGATTTTAAAATTAGAGTAACAGAAGGAGATCTAGCCGTTGTATCTGGCTTTCACAGGCAGTATAAAACAATTGAGTGCACCATTCAGAAATTTTGGCCCATACTCCTCAAAGATAAAGATTTGGTTAATGTACTTCCCCCAAGGCCCAAATTCATCTATAGACGAGCACCAGGGCTAAGGAATATGATAGCACCTAATGTCCCTGACCCTCCAATGAAACTCCCGACTTTTTTGGATGGATCTGGTTTTGATTATTGCACAAGGTGCAAATCTTGTCGCACTACCATCCGACATGGTAAAAAAATTACCAAATTCCGGTCTTTTGTCACACAACAAGAGTTTTCAGTCAAACCCTTAATCACGTGTTATTCGAAACACGTTGCATACGTCTTGGAATGCCCGTTGTCAGGTCACCTATGGCCAGGTGACAGATGCACACCGTAGGGGGACAGGAGTGCACCGCAAGGTAGTGAACCCTATGGCTGACTGTTGCGGATAGGAAACTGGGTGGTTGTGGAAAGCGGGACCAGAGGAGCACAACCGGGATCCTATAGGAGGCTAGAGCCAAGATTCCCCAGGGCGCGGAGTCTAAGACCCAGCAGGTCTTCTCCAGAGCCTCTAGTGGTGAGGATGTTATGCTGCAGGCTGGGTCCAGGTCGCGGCCCCTAGAGTCTCCTAGCACACGCCCCGTAGGATAAGGGGAAAAAAGGGGAAGCAGCAGCACAAGATATAAGAGTAACGAATAACAGGCTGAAGGTCAAGGGCCACAAGCAGACAAGGATAACGAAGGACAAGCCGAAGGTCAAGGGTCACGAGCAGACAGGGATAGTCGGGGACAAGCCAAATATGTAACAGAGAGACAGACGTAGCACACGGCAGGCAGGAACCCAAACACACAATGCCTAACAAACACGTTGATCAGCAAAGCAGGCTTGCAGTGCACAGGTTAATATAGTGTTCTGTGATAGGGCCTGGGGTGGAGTCTGGCTGGGAGGAGATTATAAAGGAAGCCAGGTGAAGGGTGTCTGGTCTCTAAGATGAACACATGAGGAGGAAAGGTAAGATGGCAGACAGACATTAATGCATATCCATGACAGTACCCTCCCTCTTACGAGGCCTCCCCCTTCCCCGCCTGGGCCCAGGTTTGGAGGGAAACTTCAGATGAAACTCCTTTAACAGACGAGGTGCAAAGACCTCAGATGCAGCAATCCAAGACCTCTCCTCAGGACCAAACCCCTTCCAATGAACGAGGTACTGAAGAACGCCTTTACAAAGTCGGGAGTCCAGAATTTGACTGACCTCGTACTCCTGATTATCCTCAGAGACAGGCGCCACGGTAGGGAGAGGACGAGAGAATTTATTGAGGACTAAAGGCTTCAGAAGGGCAACATGGAAGGGGTTAGTGATTTTAAGGCTCTTAGGAATCTGGAGTTTGAAACAAACTGGATTCAGTTTAGCAGTTACAGTGTATGGACCAATGAATCGTGGAGCAAACTTAAGAGAAGGAACTCGGAGCTTGATGTTCCTGGTGGAGAGCCAGACTTTGTCCCCTGGCTGAAGAGAAGGCGGTTTACGCCTGCGGCGGTCGGCAAAGCCTTTGGATTTTTCAGCAGCTGCCCGGAGGGAATCATGAACGTCCCCCCAAACAGAATTGAGAGACTGCTGAACCGAAGCCATAGCTGGAATATCTGGAGAACAGGTCATGGGAAGAGGAAGTTGAGGGTGTTTTCCATAAACAGTGAAAAAGGGTGTCTTCTGCGAGCTGGTATTCACATGATTGTTATTGGAGAATTCTGCCCACGGAAGTAGAGAGGACCAATCGTCATGATGAGAAGACACAAAGGTGCAAAGAAAGACCTCTAACTCCTGATTAACCCTCTCAGTCTGTCCATTGGATTGAGGCTGGTAGGAAGAGGAAAAATCCAAGACAATATTGAGGGATTTGCAAAAGGCTCTCCAAAAACGAGACGTAAATTGGACTCCCCTGTCAGAAACAATATGAGAAGGAACCCCATGGAGGCGGAAAATTTCTCGAATAAAAATGGGAACCAAGGCAGGAGCAGAAGGAAGACCAGGAATAGAAACAAAATGAGCCATTTTGGAGAACCGAACGATTACCACCCAAATGACTGTATTATTCTCAGACAGTGGGAGGTCAGTGATAAAATCCATGGCAATATGAGCCCAGGGCTCCTTAGGGATGGGCAAGGGCATGAAGAGACCAGCAGGAGCTTGTGTGGAGGATTTAGACTGAGCACAGACATGACAAGCCTTAACGTAGTCTTTGACATCTGAGCGGAGATTAGGCCACCAATAGCGATGACTAATGAGTAAGAAGGATCAGAGGAATCCAGAATGACCTGCCACCTTGGAATCATGTCCCCAACGAAGGATCTTAGCTCTTAGCTCAGTGGGGACAAAGGTCTTACCAGGCGGAATCTTTGACTTCAGGGTGGTAGAGTGGGCAGCAATGCACGAGGTTGGAATGATCGGCTCAGGTTCAGGGGCGGACTCCTCGTAAAAAGTGTCAAATGACCTAGAGAGCGCATCAGCCCGACCATTGCGGGAACCAGGTTTGTAAGTAATCGTGAAATTAAAACGGGCAAAGAAGAGACTCCACCTGGCCTGTCTAGGATTCAGACGTTTAGCATTCTGTAGATACTGTAAATTCTTGTGGTCAGTAAAGATCGTTATGGAGTGAGGGAAACCCTCCAAGAGATGACGCCACTCCTCTAACGCCAATTTAATCGCGAGAAGTTCCCGATCACCGATGGCATAATTCCTCTCTGCCTGAGAATTTTTTTTGGAGAAGAACGCACATGGTTGACGTCTCTTCTCAAAGAATTGAAGAAGCACAGCTCCCACCCCCATTGAGGAAGCGTCCACTTCAATAAAAAATGCATCCCCAGGATTTGGTCTCCTCAAGAGAGGTCCAGGGGGGCATGGCTTGCACGCGACGGTGATGGACGCCTAAGCTAACAGCTCTGACAGAGACCAGGGATAACAGCGACATACAGAGCACCCATCAGCGCTTACACAGCCTACTAACCTCTTCTCTATCTAGGGGAGCCTCCACCCGATGCAGTCCAGCAAGCGTAAAGAGGTGAGATACCCCAAGAAACTCACAGACTTCTTCACCATGCCGGCGACAGGGAAGGGGACGTGGCAAGATGGCGCCGGCGGAGCGCGCTCGCAAACTTCTTCATCCTACACTGATCTACCCGACGATCATCCGGATGCCTGGGCTGATGAAATAGCCCCACTCCAGAGCAGCGACTCATCCCAGCACAGTCCAGCTTCTCTGAGCCCTGCTAAAGCGCGGATGAGGATGGATCCGGCCTTGCAGGCCTCAAACACAGAGACGGCTCTCCTCCAGGATCAGGTAGGCCTCAGCCTTCTATCCCCGATAGCTCACTTTCCTACCTCAGGCCAACCTGTCCTGGATTCGACCATGAAGGACATGCTGCTCTCCCTGCAGTCCTCCCTCATGATGAGTATATCCACCATGATTAAAAGCTTTTCATCTGAGATGCAGGGGATGGGGAATAGAGTACAGCACATTGAAACTAAAATGGAGGAATGTACATCCACAGTGAATGAGCTTATAGATGTTTGTAAGGAGCAGTCTGAGGACACTTATTGGATTAAAGCCAAGCTCGCAGATCTCGAAGATCGGTCGAGAAGAAATAACGTAAAAATAAGAGGGGTACCCGAGTCTATTCTCCCCGGAGATCTGCACAAATTTGCTGGCGACATGATCATGTCACTGCTCCCTGAAGTGTCTCCAATAGAACGCATCATAGATCGCATACACCGTATACCTAAGCCCAAACACCTTGAGGCCTCAATTCCTAGAGACGTTCTCATGAAAATACACTTTTTTCCGACAAAGGAGAAATTATTAGCAAAGGCCAGATCAAACCCAGAATTTCCAGCCCCATTCAATGGGTTGCATTTATATGCAGATCTCTCCCAATACACTCTCAGCATGAGAAGACAAATGAAAACCACCACTAAGGCCCTTAACAACCATAAAATATCTTACAAATGGAGACACCCAGCTACGCTAGTGATCACCAACAATGGCACGACTACTGTCATATCTGATCCAAGAGAAGGGCTGCAACTCCTGCACACTTGGGGAATTATCCCGGATCTCACGCCAGAAGAAAAGAAAACCCTTAATGAGCATCAGCCACGAGGTACACAACGCCAGGGATATCAGTCCCGCAGAGGGAAATGATTTACCCCACAACAAACATCTGTTTCAGCGACCTATATCCCCGGTCCTCTGCCCTGCTTCTGAATAATTGTTTGGAACTTATCCCCAAGTTTTGTCAGTTTACCTGGTTATTGATACTGACAGTTTGTCTAATACAGGAGATCGTTATATATCTCCTCTACTTGCACTACTCACAAAAAGTAGTGTCACCTGCGGCTGTGGTCACAGTGACCTTTGAATAGCAGCAGGAGGTGACCTCCACAGTCTGGGGGGGAATAAGGCGGTTTTGTCTTTACGGTTTACTGTTAATGTTTTAAATTGACTGTTCTCTTTCGCCAGTACAACCACAACACAATTCGCTTCCTACAGAACCATCAATCCCGGAGCGACCACGACTGTGATTATTCCTACTGTTCCACGACGAGGAAAACCTTCTATATCATCTAACAGTGAGTGACACTTATACCAGTATACCCCGGACCACCTCACTATGGCCATTAACATATTAACCATTAACGCAAAAGGCTTGAACCACCCGGCCAAAAGAGCTTCCCTATGGAAGACAGCGTTGACTCATAACAGCGACATAGTATGCGTACAAGAAACGCACTTTAACCAAGATGCCACCCCCAGCTGCCAACATAAATCTTATCCGCAAGTGTATAAAGCCAACTACACCAAGAAACAAAGGGGAGTACTGATAGCCATCAAGGATACCCTAGCCTTTCAACTACAAAACTGTACACTGGACCCGGAGGGTCGCTATGTAATTCTTGTGTGCTCCATTGATAACGTCCAATATACAATTGTAAACCTATATGCACCGAACCATGGTCAGATGCGATTTCTTAAATGTCTACTAAAAGTCACACAGGCGATCCAACAAGGACACCTTCTTATCTGCGGTGACTTTAATTTAGCACCTGATTACGTCATGGACACTTCATCTGGTCCCAAACGCTTCATTTCACCTCTATCCTCCTTTCTTGCGGGAAATGACTTACATGACGCTTGGAGGTGTTGTCACGCGACCGAGAGGGATTACACGTTCCTTTCCTCGTGTCACAACACTTACTCACGTATTGACCTCTTTTTAACCGATAAATGGCTACTGCAGAATGTTAGCGATACCAAAATCCACGCCATCACCTGGTCAGATCACGCTCCTGTCAGCATCCGAATTGTAAACAAAAATTCTTCTCCCAAAGCTTTCTTATGGAGAGTCAATAATTACACTTTACAAAACGCAGAAAATATAGCGTTTCTTTCTCAAAAATTGACGGAATTTTTCCTTCATAATAAAGGCTCAGTGTCTGACCCGGCGGTACTGTGGAACACACACAAATCCTATATGAGAGGTTTTTTAATACAATTGGGAGCCAAAATGAAAAGGAGGAGGATGCAGAGATTGGAAGAATTAACTGCCCAGATAGTAGCAGTAGACACACAAAATAAATCAAACCCAACCTTAGATCTCCAAGCCCAAATATTTAAGCTACGCTACGAACTCAGGTCGTTGCTACTAGAAAGCTATGAGCTAAACCTTAGGAAGCTGAAAGCCAAATCCTTTGTCACCAGCAATAAAGCAGGGAAGGTCATGTCACAGCGCATCAAAGGACACAGGACAAAAACAAGAATAGATCATATATTCCACCCCACCACTAAGGTTAAACACATTAACCCCCAAGAAATTGCGGATGCTTTTAGCTCCTACTATAGTAGCCTATATAATTTAAAAGACGATGATAGCACCCATCAACCCACCCAAACTGAAATTCAGTCCTTCCTCAATCATATTAAGCTGCCGGCATTAACCCTTGAAGCACTAGCACGACTCAACTTACCATTCACTGAATTTGAAGTAAGAGAAACTATAGGCAAATTGCCAAACTCCAAATCCCCTGGTCCAGATGGATTCACAGGAGAATATCTTAAAGAATTTCATACAATCTTAGCCCCATATCTCTGCGAGTTGTTCAACCACGCTGCATCCTCCTCCTCATTCCCGACTGAAATGCTATCAGCACTTATTATAACATTACCCAAACCAGGCAAGGAACCTAATACCCCCCAAAATTTTCGCCCTATCTCGCTACTGAACATTGACCTCAAAGTGTATGCCAAGGTAATAGCGAACAGAATCATTGACATCTTACCTTCCCTAGTAGGGATGAGCTTCGAGTTCGAGTCGAACTCATGTTCGACTCGAACATTGCCTGTTCGCCCGTTCGCCGAACAGCGAACAAATTGGGGTGTTCGCGGCAAATTCGAAAAATCTATGGGAGAAATCTAAAGTGCTAATTATAAAGGCTTATATGCAAGTTATTGTCCTAAAAAGTGTTTGGGGACCCGGGTCCTGCCCCAGGGGACATGTATCAATGCAAAAAGAAGTTTTAAAAACGGCCGTTTTTTCGGGAGCAGTGATTTTAATAATGCTTAAAGTGAAACAATAAAAGTGAAATATTCCTTTAAATTTCGTACCTGGGGGGTGTGTATGATATGCATATAAAGTGGCGCATGTTTCCCGTGCTTAGAACTGTCCCTGCAAAAAGTGTCATTTTTGAAAGAAAAAAATGCATTTAAAACTGACTCGCGGCTATTAATGAATTGCCGGCTCCCGGCAATACATACAAAAGTCATTGATAAAAAAAAAAAAAAAAGTGTGGGGGTTCCCCAGAATTCAATTACCAGGCCCTTCAGGTCTGGAATGGATATTAAGGGGAACCCCGCCGCAAATAAAAAAAAAATTGACGTGGGGTTCCCCCAAATATCCATTCCAGGCCCTTCAGATCTGGCATGGATTTTAAGGGGAACTCCACCCCAAATTAAAAAAAAAATGGCGTGGAGTCCCCCTAAAAATCCATACCAGACCCCTTATCCGAGCACGCAACCTGGCCGGCCGCAGGGGAAAAGGGGGGGACGAGAGAGCGGCCCCCCCTCCCTCCTGAACCGTACCAGGCCACATGCCCTCAACATGGGGAGGATGTCCCCATGTTGATGGGGACAAGGACCTCATCCCCACAACCCTTGCCCGGTGGTTGTGGGGGTCTGCGGGCGGGGGGCTTATCGGAATCTGGAAGACCCCTTTAACAAAGAGGACCCCCAGATCCCGGCCCCCCCCTATGTGAATTGGTAAGGGGTACATTGTACCCCTACCATTTCACGAAGAAAGCGTAAAAATTTTTTTAAAAAAACACACAAACACCTTGAAAAAGTCCTTTATTTAAAAAAAAAACAAAAAAACATTCCAGCGGTGAAATCCAGTGTCCCGCGGCGATCCCGATGTCCAGCGCTGTCCGTCATTGGTTGTGCCTGAGCGGACCTGATGGGGAACTCCCTCTCAGTATTTTAAATGTATAGACCCGCCCCTTCTAAAGTTCCCCATCAGGTCCGCTCAGCGGACCAGATGCGGAACATGAGAAGGGGCGGGTCTATACATGTATTACCAAAGTGAGAGCAGTTCCCCATCAGGTCCGCCTCCTCGGTATGTCGGACCCGCCTACGTCATTGGCTTGAGCGGGGAACTTCCTTCACTATGTAAATTTAAATTACACAGTGAAGGAAGTTCCCCGCTCAAGCCAATGAGGTAGGCGGGTCCGACATACCGAGGGGGCGGACCTGATGGGGAACTGCTCTCACTTTGGTAATACATGTATAGACCCGCCCCTTCTCATGTTCCGCATCTCGTCCGCTGAGCAGACCTGATGGGGAACTTTAGAAGGGGCGGGTCTATACATTTAAAATACTGAGAGGGAGTTCCCCATCAGGTCCGCTCAGGCACAACCAATGAAGGACAGCGCTGGACATCGGGATCGCCGCGGGACACTGGATTTCACCGCTGGAATGTTTATTTATTTATTTTTTTAAATAAAGGACTTTTTCAAGGTGTTTGTGTGTTTTTTTAAACATTTTTTTTACGCTTTCTTCGTGAAATGGTAGGGGTACAATGTACCCGTTACCAATTCACATAGGGGGGGGCGGGATCTGGGGGTCCCCTTTGTTAAAGGGGTCTTCCAGATTCCGATAAGCCCCCCGCCCGCAGACCCCCACAATCACCGGGCAAGGGTTGTGGGGATGAGGCCCTTGTCCCCATAAACATGGGGACATCCTCCCCATGTTGAGGGCATGTGGCCTGGTACGGTTCAGGAGGGAGGGGGGCCGCTCTCTCGTCCCCCCCTTTTCCCCTGCGGCCGGCCAGGTTGCGTGCTCGGATAAGGGGTCTGGTATGGATTTTTAGGCGGACTCCACGCCATTTTTAAAAAAAATTTGGGGTGGAGTTCCCCTTCAAATCCATGCCAGATCTGAAGGGCCTGGAATGGATATTTGGGGGAACCCCACGTCAATTTTTTTTTTTAATTTGCGGCGGGGTTCCCCTTAATATCCATTCCAGACCTGAAGGGCCTGGTAATTGAATTCTGGGGAACCCCCACGCTTTATTTTTTATTTTTATCAATGACTTTTGAATGTATTGCCGGGAGCCGACAATTCATTAATAGCCGCGAGTCAGTTTTAAATGCATTTTTTTCTTTCAAAAATGAAATTTTTTGCAGGGACAGTTCTAAGCACGGGAAACATGCGCCACTTTACATGCATATCATACACACCCCCCAGGTACGAAATTTAAAGGAATATTTCACTTTTATTTTTTCATTTTAAGCATTATTAAAATCACTGCTCCCGAAAAAACGGCCGTTTTTAAAACTTCTTTTTGCATTGATACATGTCCCCTGGGGCAGGACCCAGGTCCCCAAACACTTTTTAGGACAATAACTTGCATATTAGCCTTTATAATTAACACTTTAGATTTCGAACGTTCGAGTCCATTGTATTTAATAGGGTTCTAAAGTTTACACGAACATTTTGTCTGTTCGCAGGTTCTGGTGCGAACCGAACAGGGGGGTGTTCGGCTCATCCCTGTTCCCTAGTTCACAAAGATCAAACAGGTTTTACCAGGGGTCGCCAAACGTCGGACGCCACTAGACGCCTGATTGATATCATACACCACACATCCTCGACCAGAACGCCTTCTCTGCTTCTATCGTTGGACGCAGAGAAGGCGTTCGATAGAGTAAATTGGACGTATCTCTCACTGGTTTTACAAAAATTTGGATTTGGAGGTCATATCCTCCAGGCCATACTTGCACTATACTCCAACCCATCAGCAAAAGTTTACACCTCAAACCTCCTGTCCACCCCCTTTCACATAACAAACGGCGCAAGACAGGGATGCCCCCTGTCTCCTTTAATTTTCAATCTTATGATGGAACCATTAGCGGAACATGTACGGACCAACGTCAATATATCAGGAGTCACTATACGTAACCAAACCCACAAAATTAGCCTCTTCGCGGATGACGTAATATTAATGCTAACCAATCCATCACGCTCCCTTCCTGAAATTCAAAAGATACTCACGTGGTTCGGTAAAATATCCTTCTACAAAGCCAATGCTACTAAATCTCATATCCTTGACCTGGGTATAGATCCAGTAACCCGCAATCTTCTGCAACAACAGTTCCCATACACATGGGCAGACACCAGTATACCTTATCTAGGTATTAACCTCACTAGATCGACAAAGTCCCTTTTTGCTCAAAACTACATCCCCTTGAGAACCAAAATCCAAACTGATCTCCACAATATAGAACACTTAGAACTCTCCTGGTGGGGCAGACTTGCTATGTTTAAGATGATTCAACTCCCTCAAATTTTATACCTCTTCCGGAACCTTACAATCCCCATTCCTAGCAGCTACTTTAGATCTCTACAAACAATCTTAGCTAGATTTGTATGGCAGGGGAAGAAGTCCAGATGCTCACACGCTAAATTGATAAAACATAGATTGGCCGGAGGAGTAGGCTATATAGATTTCCGAGATTACTTTCTCGCCTCGGTCTTAACACAATTGCGAGAATGGTTCCTCCCAGAGCCATCAACCTCTTGGGGTGAGATAGAGGCGACCTACAGCGCTTATGGTCCGACGAATCTGTGGCTGTTCGGAGGCCACTTAGGACAAAGAATCCCGGCACATCTACCCCCGTCAATGATTATCTCCATTCGAACTTGGCTTATTCTGCTTGCACATAAACAAACGTCGGAACAAACAGTGCCAATGGATATTCCATTGGAAGTCCTAAAACACACGATAGATCAACTATCCATAAAACTATGGAGGGTGAAGGGTATCAAGCACCTGCAGAATCTTTACTCCAAGGGCTTTTTGAAACCCTTTTCACAACTACAAGCAGAATTCAACCTGCCTCAAACATGCTTCTATCAATACACACAAATCAAACACAGTCTCCAATCACTCCCCGCACACCAGCATACCATCCAATCCCAAGCGTGGTTATTCCTCTCCGCGAGCAATCCGCGGAGGAAGGGAATAACTATGTTCTACAATCTCTTCCAACAGAAACAAACATTTGTTAAATCCCCCTCCCACTTCCAATGGGAGGGGGATTTACAGCAGACATTTACACCACTCCAATGGCACAGGGCCTGCAAAATCACCCAGAAAGCGTCCAACTGCTCCTCCTTGTAGGAGAACTCGGTCAAGATATCACTCAGATGGTACTATACACCCGCAATTCTATCAAAGTTTGACACACACCAACCCAATACATGTTGGAGGCAATGTGGTTCTCAAAGTGATCTGTTTCACATAATGTGGAGCTGCCCCAAACTCCGAGAATACTGGGACGTACACAAAGATCGTCACACAAATAGCGCAATCACAGATTTCACCAAACCCAGCGTTGGCACTCCTATCCCTGGGGATTGACCAAATCCTACCGAATCTCCAACACTCGATTGCAAACTTCCTACTGGCTGCTAGACTACTAATTACAAGAAGATGGAAAGACGTTACCCCTCCTACACTTACAGAAGTTATTGACTTAACTAACTTACACTACACTTACGAAAAACTGTTAGCTTCATCAAAAGGACATTTCCATACCGCTCTTGATCTTTGGTCTCCGTGGACATCCTGGTTCTCTAACATCTAAAAAGTTCTAACGTCCTTGAGTATTTGAGATGATGCGTAATCTATGTGGGGAGGTTGGTGCCCCCAGTGGGTGCAGTGTGTTCCCTTCAAGGGGCACCTGTGGGGGTACCGGCTTCTGAGCTACCTTCCGACAGCCTCACCACTTATAGATGGTGGCCAAATACCTACTCAAGGACGGAACCAATAGTATTCATTTAGGTTTGGTGGTTCCTGTACTCACGTTACGTGTTATAATTTTCGGGTCTTAATGGTATTGAAATGCAATGTGATAAATGTCGGCGACAGTACTCCAATTAGTTAATGCTAAGAATGTATTCCCACCAGAAAGCTAAAGCGTTCCTAAACACGCATAGCATGGTGGTCTTCCTGTGCCCATTCACCAGATTTCATTACTGTATTGTTTACCTGCTTCACTACTGTTGACTTCATGTTGTAAATATAAAGAAAATCAATAAAAAGAATTGAAATAAAAAAAAAAAAAAGAGAGGTCCAGAAACAAAGGCCTGTTTCAGGTCGTGAAATGCAGAGACAGCTTCGGGAGGCCAGTCTTTGGCATTCGCACCCTTCTTGGTTAAAGCGATAATAGGCGCGGCAATGGAAGAGTAATTCCTTATGAACTGCCTATAATAATTTGTGAAGCCAAGAAAGCGCTGTGTGGCCTTGAGGCTAGCAGGATGTCAGGAAGGGCACACCAGAAATGTCAATGGCGATATCGGCGCATCTTCGCGCATGCGCGGTAGTGGCGCATCAGCGCACGCTAATGCGTGCATGCGCGATAGCGGTGCGCGCGCGGGAACGCGCAGGAGCGCCCGGCAGCGGCTCTTGGCGCCAGATGGGGCTATTTAAAGGGGCTGATGGCTGGGCTCTGTGCTGTTCGGTCTACAGCATTACCTGAGACCTCTGCTTACCTGTATCCTGCTCCAGCTGACCCTTCCTGGCTTGTTTGACCATTCCTGCTGATCTACCTGCACCTGACCCTCAGCCTGTGTTGACTACGTTCCTGCCTGCTCCTCCTGCTACCTTGTTGCCAGCCCGTTGCCGAACCTGCCTGTACCTGAGACCTGCCAGCTGCCTAAACCTGCTCATACCTGATCCTGCTCCAGTACTTACCTGTACCTGAGACCTACCAGCTGCCTAAACCTGCTCATACCTGATCCTGCTCCAGTACTTACCTGCTTGGGACTGGTGTACCCACGCTTCCAGCCCATCTGACCGCACCTGCCTGAGCTCCAGTTGTCAGTCTGTCAGCTGTTTCCGGATCCATTCCAGTCTCCATCCCAGCTCCGGTCCAGCACGCCACCAGCAACTCTACCAGGCTCTCGTGCGACTCTGCACTCCTGCGCCTCCTGTCTTCACTACCAGGGGCCTCGAGTGAGAGGTGTAAGGGAGGCCTCCCTCTGCATAATCAGACTCTTCCACCAGGTACGTGACACAGGAAGAGGCCAGTTGGTAATAGCCAAGACCTTCGCAGGATCCATACAAAGACCCGAACATGAGACAAAGCACCCCAAAAACAGGACCTCAGAACATTCAAAGGAACATTTCTCCAGCTTGGCATAGAGATTGTTCTCTCTAAGACGCTGAAGTACAGTGCGGACATGGTTTCTGTGGACGAGCAGATTTTCAGAAAAGATCAGAATGTCATCCAGATAGATGACAACAAACTGGTACAGCAGATCTCTGAAGATTTCATTGACGAAGTTTTGAAACACAGCTGGGGCATTACACAAACCAAAAGACATCACCAGGTATTCGTAATGCCCGTCTCTAGTGTTGAATGCAGTCTTCCATTCGTCACCCTCCCGTATTCAAATGAGATTGTACGCGCCTCTGAGATGCAACTTGGTGAAAATGGAGGCACCCTTCAACCTATCGAATAGTTCAGATATTAAGGGTAAGGGGTATAGATTTTTAATAGTAACCGCGTTTAAACCTCGATAGTCGATACAGGGTCTTAGGGTACCATCCTTTTTGGCAACGAAAAAGAACCCTGCCCCTGCAGGTGATGCGGATTTCCGGATGAAACCTCTCTCCAGATTCTCTGCAACATACTCAGACATGGCCTGGGTCTCTGGGATGGACAGAGGGTAGGTACGACCCCTGGGCAGAGTTGCTCCGGGGACAAGATCAATAGCACAGTCAAAAGACCGGAGGGGAGGAAGCACCTCAGCTGATTTCTTACAGAACACATCCCGGTAATCGCTGTATGCAGCGGGAAGATCAGAAGAAACAGAAGTGGTAGCAACCGGAAGTCTCTCTTTGGGGGCCACCTTGAGAAGACATGACGAGAAACATGAGGGACCCCAAGCCAGGACCTGCCCAGAGGCCCAGTCCACATGTGGAGAGTGGAGCTGCAGCCAAGGAAGGCCCAATACAATGGGGGTAGAGGCCTTGGGTAGAATGAGAAAGGATATCCACTCCTGGTGGAGAATACCTACCGACATCCTAATGGGTAGCGTCTGGAAGCGAATAGGGCCCCCTGGGAGAACAGTGCCATCAATTGCCGAGACTACCAATGGGGTAGCGAGAGGTGAAAGGGTAAGCTTCATAGAAGAAGCAGTTCCCCAATCCATAAAATTGCCGGCTGCCCCTGAATCCAGATATGCAAGGGTTGATTGAGGAGAAGTGCCTACATGAAGGAACACCGTCAGGAGAAGGCGAGAAGGTGATGTTTCAGGGTCCAATACTCCACCTTCCAAATGTATTAAGCCCGAGCGTTCCCCGGACAGAAGAGAGCAAAAGTCACGAAAATGACCCTTGCCCCCACAATAGAGGCACAAGCCCAGAGTTCTGCGCCTAGCACGTTCTTCGGGGGTTAGTCTGGTCCGGCCCAGCTGCATGGGTCCCTCAGCAGGCAGAAGATGCTCCACGGGACAAAGGGAGGGGAGCTCAGACTGGCTAGGGCCCAGAGAGTGCTGGCGTCTTTTTTCTAGCGACCTCTCCTGAAAACGAATGTCGATCTGGTTGCACAAAGAAATTACATCGTCCAGACCGACGGGAATGGCTCTTCCTGCTAATTCATCTTTCACTCGGTCAGAGAGGCCATGTAAAAAGGTAGCGACCAGGGCCTCATTATTCCAGCTCAATTCAGCTGTGTGGATACGGAACTGAAGAGCGTACTGTCCCACTGAACTAGATTCTTGGCGAAGACGTAAGACAGCACTAGCCGCTGAAGAAGCCCGAGCTGGCTCCTCAAAGATGTTCCGAAAGAGCTCCAAGAAGTCGGACAGGATGGAAACCACAGAATCATTCCTTTCCCACAGGGGGGCAGCCCAGGCTAAAGCTTCACCGGAGAGGAGGGAGATGATATAGGCTACCTTAGCCCGATCAGACAGGAAGTTTTGAGGCTGAAGCTCAAAATGAATCATACATTGGCTGAGAAACCCCCTGCAGGCCTTGGAGTCCCCAGAGAAACGGAACGGAGCTAGCAGTTCTAGTGAGTGTGTGGCTGCGACTGATGCGAAAGGCGCAGCCGCTGGTTGTACTTGAGGTTGCAGATTTTGGGTTCCCAAGGAGGTCTGAAGCTGCTCGAAGCGAGAAGCCAGATCCTGGAGGAATCGCATCACCTGAGTCTGATCTGATTCCTGGGTCTCAAGTCTACGGACTATGCCCTGTAATGGATCATCCGCGGGGAGCGGCCTGTCAGCCGGGTTCATGGCTGATCAAACTGTCAGGTCACCTATGGCCAGGTGACAGATGCATACCGTAGGGGGACAGGAGTGCACCGCAAGGTAGTGAACCCTATGGCTGACTGCTGCGGATAGGAAACTGGGTGGTTGTGGAAAGCGGGACCAGAGGAGCACAACCGGGATCCTATAGGAGGCTAGAGCCAAGATTCCCCAGGGCGCGGAGTCTAAGACGCAGCAGGTCTTCTCCAGAGCCTCTAGTGGTGAGGATGTTATGCTGCAGGCTGGGTCCAGGTCGCGGCACCTAGAGTCTCCTAGCACACGCCCCGTAGGATAAGCGGAAAAGAGGGGAAGCAGCAGCACAAGATATAAGAGTAACGAATAACAGGCTGAAGGTCAAGGGCCACAAGCAGACAAGGATAACGAAGGACAAGCCGAAGGTCAAGGGTCACGAGCAGACAGGGATAGTCGGGGACAAGCCAAATATGTAACAGAGAGACAGACGTAGCACACGGCAGGCAGGAACCCAAACACACAATGCCTAACAAACACGTTGATCAGCAATGCAGGCTTGCAGTGCACAGGTTAATATAGTGTTCTGTGATAGGGCCTGGGGTGGAGTCTGGCTGGGAGGAGATTATAAAGGAAGCCAGGTGAAGGGGGTCTGGTCTCTAAGATAAACACATGAGGAGGAAAGGTAAGATGGCAGACAGACATTAATGCATATCCATGACACCCGTGCTCCCTACAATATGTGGGACGCACTACACGGGAATTAAGGGTCAGGATCAATGAGCATGTCACCAACATCTCCAAAGGATTTCCCAATCACAGTGTTTTTTACGGCACTTTGATCGGTTTCATGCTAGAGATCCTCGTCAGCTCACATTCTACGGAATTGATAGAGCTGTGTCCCACTGGAGAGGTACTGACCTCAAAAAGGCCATTTCCCAAAATGAGACCCAATGGCTGTATTGCCTTCAGACGATGCAGCCACTGGGACTCAACATAGACCTAGACTTAAACTGTTTTTTAACCAATGATTAATTTCCCTCTGGTTGCCCATTTATATATCATTAATTGCATCATATTGCTGTTAATGTATTTTTCCAGCTTTCATTCCATTTTTAAAATTAAATATTATTTTTCATAAATACCTTCTTACCTTTTAGCAATCATTGCTATATTGCCTCAACTCCCGCTAATTTTAAATGTACTTTAGGGTATATAGAATTTCTGTTACTCTAATTTTAAAATCAAATATTGTTTTTTATTTTTATAAATATTTTCTTACATTTTAGCAATTATTGGTATATTGCTTTAACTCCCGCTAATTTTAAATGTATTTTAGGGTTTATAGAGTAATTTCTGATATTCCCATTCTAAAGTGATATCTGATCTGATTTTAAATGTAATTGCTGTACAATCTGTGTCTTGTGTTGGTGCCTGTGACCCGGCACTGAGGCTGACGTAATTAGCATTGCAATCTGGCTTGATTGACAGGCATTTAAAAAGACTGCACATCTAGTGACCCAGTACGCTTCCTGATGACGTGGTAAACGAAACGTACGTCGAGGCGGTACTTGGTCACGTTTTCCATCTACTTCCGGTCCTGCTGGCTAGCCGCTGTAATAGGTGGAACGCACGCCAGACTTTCAAACGGACGACGGAACCATTCGGCTTCTACATGCCTTCCAGCCTCAGTGCCGGGCTAAGGCACCACACAATGTAAGCTGCCATTTGGCTTTCCTTTTCTATTTTGATTTTAATTTAATAAACGGGATTACACTATTTTGGCATTATTCGTTTTGTCTGCATATTCCAACCGAGCGTATCTTTGGGAGTCAGACGGATCCGGGAATACATTCTCTCTATTGGCAAGTGGCATCTTGCAATAAGCGCTATCTGACCCCCTTTTAGTTAAGAGGGTCAACATCCTGGGGTAAGCGGCCATCCATCCATAGGACTTTGGGTGATTTATCTGTGTTGGTGAAGGTGTCACTTCAAAGAACATACTGGATTTTTTCTATGGACTTATCACTGGATTAGTCAAACTTCACTGATTGGATGTTTACACTATTTGTTCACTACAGTTGTTATTACTTATGCTTTGTTTCATTATGAGCTAATCACAGCACTTGATGTTGTCCTTATTAGTCACATAATAATTGCTGCACTTATGATTTTATCATTGTCTTAGCAATTGTTCATTACCTATTGTGACTGAATATATGCTAGTCTTAGCTTACATTTTTATACTCACTAGCGCCCCCTCCCTTCCAATTTCACCTTGCACTTTATGGGATATCCATTTAGTTTTTTAGGGGTGCAGCTTTCTTTATAATTAATCTGTATTATAAATTTTATATTTTTATTTTTTATTTTGTGTTTGGCGCGAGGTTATCACTTAATTTTGTTTGGAAGCCACGTCGCATGACCTCACAATTGTCAGTTAAAGCGACACAGTGCCGAATCGCAAAAATGGCCCGGTCATTTGGCAGCCAAATCCTCCGGGGCTAAAGTGGTTAACACCCAAAGAACAATTTTTCTGCACCAGTTTGACAGGGACTGTAATTTTTTTACAATGAGCCATGATTGGATACAGTCATCAAGACAACGTTCAATCATGGCTCTGACAGTGCTCTGTGCCCTGATTGGGCAAAACTTTTCCTTGCTTCAGTCAATCAGGGCTTTTAATACACTGTGCGGTGGGGATGTACATTGTGGTCGTTTGGTTGTTCGGAGGACTTCCGAACATCCAATGTTCGGCCTGAACTCATGCTCGGGCCAAACTATTCGCCCATCCTTAGTAGAAGGCAAAGATCTTTGTTCCTGTTTTGCAGGAACACAGGATCAATACCTTCCATACTGACAGAACGGCAATCTGCCTTGTTTACATAGGCAGACTGCTGTTCTGCCTGTGTAGCGAGCGGCACAGCTGCCCTGTAGCAGTAAATCTGCCATGGGGCGGGTGGCAAGTGGTTAAAAATGATCCTTCTTTCTGAGGATTATGTGTATCTGTATTGCCTTGTACACACGCATGGATTTTCCAATGGAAAAAGTCAGACGGGCTCTTTTCATCGGATATTCCGTCCGTGTGTATGAGTATGCCCCATCAGACTTTTTCCTTTGGAAATTCTGACAAAATTAGATAGAGAACTATAAGACGATTAAAGTTGTTTTATTGTTTGTATTAACATCAATATATATATAGAAGGTGTATAAACACACATTGCCTGTCAGCAATGATGATTGGATGATTCCCTTTGCCGTTATGGCAACAAGCACGCCACTTGTGTATAAATACATTTGTTTTTCCTGTCACGAGGCTAAATCCATGACTAAGTCACGTGACGTGTGACGTAACGCGTAGGGGGAGGAGCCTAGTCACGCTAGCGGTGTTCGAAGGAACTGGCAGCCGCAGCGAGTGAAGGAGATCGCTCCAACTGAGCTGAATAGTGGCTACTGTGTGCATTCTCTGTCTATGGTCACGTGAGTGAGATGAGCAATTGAAATAGCATTGCTTGTAGTACCTGCAGCGCTGCGCAATGAATGTTTCTCTCTCTTTTTCATTCCAAGATTCATCTGTTTGTTTAGCTACCATCTGTACTGCTCAAGCAGTTCATCTGACCGCTGTTTGGACCTATGCACAGCTGAGCAATTGAGACTCACTAAGGAAGTCTTTCTAGCTGTTTGTCATTAGGACTGAATTAGTGCATGTGTGGAATTCTCCTGGCTGTTGGAAGCCAGCCATCCTGATGTAGAGGTTACTGTCACGATCAGGCGTCGGGCTTGAAGACCAATTGCAATAGCAGTGGCAGGACAGGCATACAGGCAGTCACTTCTGGTAGATGACACAGGCTCACCTGAGGTGCGGAGTCTAAGTACTAGCTGGTTTTCCCCAGAGCTCCGGGTGGTGGAGATGGATTTGGCTGCAAGCTAGTACCAGGTCGCAGTCCTCAAGTTTGCCCCACCAGGGTGTGAGCAAGCCGGGGTCCAATAGCGGATAAACAGACAAGGATGAAACAGCAACGTGGTCAAAGAACAGGCCAAGGGTCAAACACGGGTAGTTGCAGATTGGGATCAGGCAGTAGAGAAGTCCAGGAACAAGCCAAAGGTCAATCACGAGTGGTTGTAGTTACAGATGGCAACAGGAAAACCAACAGCAAGGCACTGGCAGGGAAGGCACAATAACCTGGCAAAGAGGAAGTGCTGAGACAAGGCTTATATAGGAAGTTCATGGGAGGAGCAAGGAGTTCAAGGTTCATCGGTAATCAAGACTCAAGGCAGGGTTGTCCATTGGATCAGATAGGTTTGTCCAGCAGATCAGGCAAGGAGCTGTCCAGCATCCCAGATAGCTCAGTGGGAAGAGTAAATGCCAGACACAGACAAGGTTCAAGGTTCAAGCCCAGGTCCTGACAGTTACTCAGTATTAGGAGATTTATACACTACTTGTGTTTTTGCACTGTTGTTGCACTGTGGATATCACATATATATTGTGTATTTTTGTACTACTGTATTCACTGGGGGTTGATTTATAGCGCACCAATATTGTTATTATTAATTTTCACTATGTTTTGAGTGTCAGATCATTCTGATTGAGTGCAGCTAGAATCATTTGGGTATCCTTTGTTGATTGTTTTTCACCGTTTAAGCACTGTTTGTTTGCACCACATTTAGCACTGCAGTATTCTATATTATTTAGATAGAGAACTTGTTCTCTTTTTTTTTCCGACGAACAAAAATAGCTATCGGAAAGTCTGTTTGTCTGTATGCAATTCCGATGGACTAAAAACCATGCATGCTCAGAATCAAGCAGAAGAGCTGAACTGCCTATTGAACTTCATTAATCTCGGCTCGGCGTACGTGTTGTACGTCACCGCGTTTTTGATGGTCGGATATTAGTGTGACCGTCTGTATGCAAGACAGCTTGAGCGGAATTCCGTCGGACAATGCGTCGGACTTTATTCCGACGGACGGTCCGGTCGTGTGTACAAGGCATGAGAGTATCATTTATGACATAGAAAGTAGGGGTATTTTGTGGATACAAGGACTGTGGTATATGTTTGCAGTGTATACAGCAGGGATATGCAATTGGTGGACCTCCAGCTGTTGCAGAATTACAAGTCACATGAGGCATAGCAAGACTGACAGCCACAAGCATGACACCCAGAGGGGGGTCCGCTAATTGCATATCCCCGGTATACAGCGACTAGGTACAGATTCTGTTTAATCATCCCCCTTTAAAGTGGTAGTAAAATTAGTTTTTTAGAAAATTGTTGATAGGCAGGATATTTATGATAGAAGAGACCCTATCGGTCTCTTCTGTCATAAATGCTTCCTCTTGCCTGTCAGCCGTCATGTACACTGAGCCAGGCATGCACATGCAAGGGAGTGACATCGTTGTGGCCCAGCCTATCAAGCGCCAGAAGGCACGGAACCCGGAGGGAAGACTGGGCGAAGATGGAAGTGCCGGGGACCCATCACATTGATCACAGTGCAGTGCTGGAGGGCTCGGTTTGACAGGTAAGCATGTCATAATGTGCTAATATGCTGTGCATACTACTAAATTATGGCATATGGCATAACCCACCTGGAGTATCCTAAAAAAAAGTAATGATAGCAGAGTTTACTACCGCTTTATGCTCCTTCCACTGTTAGGCAAGATCTGTCCTCTCTGTCACTTACTACTGACCCCTGAACTCTGCTTCACTTACTAATGACCTCTGAACTCTGCCCTACAAATTACTGACCCTATTCTCTGTCATTCCTACCCCTTGCATACTGCCCTGCTGGTCTCCTATGCCCCCCCCCCCCCCACATTAGACAAGCTAAATCTGACCCTGCTGCCCAATTAATATATAGATAGATGCCTTGCCTTTAAATGATGTGGCAGACATATGAGGCCAAGCAAAAATATATAATATTCACATACTGTGATCTTTTTCTAAATGATCACAGTATTTTGACAAAAATGGCATATGTGATACAGATGAACATTAGATCAAAAGTTCAATTTACAAGATTTTGGACCTTCTTTTATATATTTTCAATAGTGTAGTATATTAGCCCTATTATTTGCGAGCTAGCAGCATGGTTTGGAAAACAAAATAAAAAGCATGTTAATAAAAACAGTATGAAGAGATTGCTAAAATTATTTATAACTTTTCATGACTTATTGTTGTTTTAAAATGCTAATAAATGTGTTTATCTGTATGCAATACAAATGTACAGTATATATGTAATGGAAATATCTGAACAACATACAATACCATGTAACTATAACGTTTTAATACAACCAATCATTGTAATTCTTCATAATTCTATTTTACTGTATCAGAAAGTCAGGTCTTCTCATGTACCGTATATACTTGTAGCGGGGGTCTAAATCTAGGGGGTACACCTGGGTGGTAGTATGACCCAGGTGTGTATAAATCATAAGAGGATTTGGACCATTTTTAGTCGTGGAGGACTTTGGTGGTGTACTATTCTCCTTGGCCTGGGGTGGCGGTGTTCCCACAGGTCGAGGTAGAATCACTGCCGCAGTGCTGTCCTTTTTGTCCCGTTCCGGCGGTAGTACAGCGGGGGCGGAGAACCTGCGGTGGCGTCACGGGAGGAGATAAAGGGGAGGGACGCCCCCGCCACGAGGTCTTCTGCATCCGGCGCCCAGGCACCTTAGGCCTGGGTGCGGTCGGTCCGGAGTTCCAGCCCAGGCGCCCATGGCCTGGTCGGAGCAGTGTTGGCATCCACCTCAGGCACCTTAAGCCTGGGGTGAGGTACTACACCGGAGGCCTGGGGCCCAGTGACTTTGACTGGGCTCCGCAAGGGTGGATGAGTCCGAGGGACCCTGAGGTGGATGGGGCCCATGTCTGAGGTGAGGAGGCCGGAGAGGTTACCCGTCTGAAGAGCCCGGAGCAGCATCAACCCGGTGACGGAGGGGCCTCTGGTAACTCCCTTGGAGGGACATCTTCCCTCTGACAGGGGCCACAACGCAGCGAAGGTACTCCAGTTCATGTTCTCCAGAGTCGCTGGTAGAGACTCAAAGGCTTCAAGTTTCTCTCTTTAGCCGATGGCTATAGCAACCGCTGGTGAAACCACAGTGGTTTAGTTTATTATCAGGATAGTGCCTCGACCTGCTCACCCCACCGTGTTGAACTGTTTATGGGTCCCAATCAGTCGGCTGACAAAGAACTGTTTAATTGTGTGCTACAATAAAACAAGTATTGGATCCTTATCGGTGTGTGGTACTCTGGTTAATGAGAGCGAAGGGAAGTGTCAGCACAGAAGGACTTGGTATTCCTGCAGAAACACACAGGCCCGAGGAAAACAATAGGTACTGGCCTTCACCTCACCCGCTGCGATGGGGAGGACATGGGCCGTAGCGCATCTCACTCTCACATACAAGATACCCCTAGAAAAGAGCGATCGGAAACCCGGTTCACATGAGGAGAGAGTGGGGCCGCTACAGGTGGGGGCTCGTCCGGGATGATGTGTGTTTTAACCATGGAACTGAGAACGGCTGTGTTTGAACTTTGCTGCCCGGAGGAGTTCCGAGTGGGTCGGCCATGTGATCGGCCAAAGTGCATCCCTGCTCAAAGTCGTGGACATGACCCTAAGCCGGGAAAGGCCCATGCAGAAGAGCGAGAGGAGGGAGAAGTCCAGCCGTGTGACGTACTACATGTGGGGGCTTTTACTTCACTGCGCCATGAGGCACCCCATGACTGCGCAGTTCGTGGGCGGAGACTGATGGAAGCCCGTGAAAACGTGCAAGTTGTGGGAGGAGTCTGGCCATGTGGAAGGACACACGTGGAGACTCCGGCGCGAGGTCAGTGCGTGATGGAGAAGCAGACAGTCGGGATGACCTCAAGTTCCCCGTGGATTCCGGTTCCCTACCCCACGAAGATGACTACTTTTGCTGCTTCCCTTACAGACACGGGGATAAGACTTAGACCCCAAGGGCAGTTGGCTCTGTATTCCTGCAGAGACACGGAGGCCCTCGGCATGATCTGTCCCGGATGCTCGGGACTGGTGGTCCACCTGAAGCCATTCGGGCGTTGTGAGGCATGTAAAGAGTTCCTATTCGAGGTGGAGCCATCCAAAGCAAGGCCCCGGGCCCTTTGCCTCAACTGCCTCACAGGTACCGCTACTCCGGAAGGGGAGATCCAGGCCTTTGCGGAAGTCCCCGTACGCACTGACCAGGGCGACGTGACTGCCCAACCAGAGACTGAGAAAGGAAAATCCGAGGATGCTGCTTCGGTCGCCACAGATTCCCTGCTCCCACCTCCGAAGAGGAAAATCGGCCTGGTACAGGCGTCCTGTGGTCATTGAAGAGCTTCACCCCATCGCTTGCCTGGCCTGGATGGCGCCGGTAGAGAGAAAAGTCCTGGACATCCCTGTTCTTCAAAAGGCCAAGGTGAGCCAGGGGCTGGGACTGTGGTGGTGGTTGGAGGTGTCAGGAGTCCACAATCGGTGGAGCCCGCTAGGGAGGGTAGTTCCACATCTACTAGGGACTACCTACCCGCAGAGATGTATGACACCTCCGACCTAGAATCGCTGTCGGACTGTGGAGATGATGGTGAAATAGACAAACTTTTTCACCGCAAGGGCTGGGACAGAAGGTCGTTGCCTGTGTTACGTGCACCACAGGATCTGCCAACCTCCACAGGAGACAGTACGCCCCGGGCGGGAGCCCCGGAGCTTACGAGGAAGCCTAGTCCTTTGTCACCACCCGCAACATCACCCGTTCAGGTAGCGGGGACACAGCGCGCATCATTGCGGGCACCCAGATTTAAACCAACGGAGGTAGTTAAAGTACCTCGGCACCCAGAGGCCATTGTTCCGCCGGGAGAAGGTGAGCGGGCCACAATGCCTCCTTTGGCCCGACTGCAGCGGCTCTTCTGTCAGAGGGTCGCCCGTGAGTATGGATGGGAATATCCTTACTTGCCTCGGGACTTACTTTTTGAGGTCGAAGTCCTGCGGCAGCGATGGTATGACGAGTTTGTTTGGGAGAAACTTAAAGTGCCTCATGCCCGGCGGTACTTGTCCTGTTCGCCACCCGTTTCGAAAAAATTCAGGGACTGCAGAGCAGAGTGGATGCTGGGGCGTCATATTCATGTAGACAAGGTGCTTATCTGTCGAAAGGATGGAGATGACATTGACTATGCTGTGGAAACTTTTGATGAGCATCTGAGGCCCCTGTTCTTGCCGCATCCAAAGTTTTATCTGTGAGAGAAAAAAAAAAGGGGGAAACTCTCTTGTATGTTCTTTCTGCTGTTGAAATTTCTGGAAGTGCCTTTGCCAGAATATCAGAACTGTGCCCTAGTTTTTATTTGGGCTTTGTTTGTTTTTTTAAGAAATGGGAGCTGTTTGTTTTGTTCTCTCTTTCTTCATACATCAGAGGCAAAGACTTTGGGGTAGAATCAGAGTAGGGACACAGGTAGAAGAAGAAAGGTTGCCTGGAAGATTCCTCCAAGTGTCATTACCGCGGCACTGTCACCAGGTGGCAGTGTTGCGCAACGGTTGTTTTTTTTTTTTTTACACTTGCACCACCTTACTCATTGGAGCGAATGGGTCTCTCGGCTGATAGACCCATTCATTCCAAATTAACACAAATATGTTAGGATGTTGTGTTTTGTTTCCCTTCTGCAGGAGATCCGTCTGTCAAGGCTGCTGAGTATGGGGTGGTTCTTAGACAGTGATGGGAGGGATTGTATATGTGTACATGGTCAGATGGCTTTATTGCAAAGTTACTATTTCATGTTCCCTTTCCTTTGAGCAGGTCTTGGCACAATTAGGATTCAAATTTGAGGGATGGCCTCTGGGGTCAAGCTTATGTTACCACTCCTTGGGAGACATGGGTTTGCACCAGACGCTGGGGACCAGCGTCAAATCACTGGGGGGAGAGTGTAGCGGGGGTCTAAATCTAGGGGGTACACCTGGGTGGTAGTATGACCCAGGTGTGTATAAATCATAAGAGGATTTGGACCATTTTTAGTCGTGGAGGACTTTGGTGGTGTACTATTCTCCTTGGCCTGGGGTGGCGGTGTTCCCACAGGTCGAGGTAGAATCACTGCCGCAGTGCTGTCCTTTTTGTCCCGTTCCGGCGGTGGTACAGCGGGGGCGGAGAACCTGCTGTGGCGTCACGGGAAGAGATAAAGGGGAGAGACGCCCCCGCCACGAGGTCTTCTGCATCCGGCGCCCAGGCACCTTAGGCCTGGGTGCGGTCAGTCCGGAGTTCCAGCCCAGGCGCCCATGGCCTGGTCGGAGCAGTGTTGGCGTCCACCTCAGGCACCTTAAGCCTGGGGTGAGGTACTACACCGGAGGCCTGGGGCCCAGTGACTTTGACTGGGCTCCGCAAGGGTGGATGAGTCCGAGGGACCCTGAGGTGGATGGGGCCCATGTCTGAGGTGAGGAGGCCGGAGAGGTTACCCGTCTGAAGAGCCCGGAGCAGCATCAACCCGGTGACGGAGGGGCCTCTGGTAACTCCCTTGGAGGGACATCTTCCCCCTGACAGGGGCCACAACGCAGCGAAGGTACTCCAGTTCATGTTCTCCAGAGTCGCTGGTAGAGACTCAAAGGCTTCAAGTTTCTCTCTTTAGCCGATGGCTATAGCAACCGCTGGTGAAACCACAGTGGTTTAGTTTATTACCAGGATAGTGCCTCGACCTGCTCACCTCACCGTGTTGAACTGTTTATGGGTCCCAATCAGTCGGCTGACAAAGAACTGTTTAATTGTGTGCTACAATAAAACAAGTGTTGGATCCTTATCGGTGTGTGGTACTCTGGTTAATGGGAGCAAAGGGAAGTGTCAGCACAGAAGGACTTGGTATTCCTGCAGAAACACACAGGCCCGAGGAAAACAATAGGTACTGGCCTTCACCTCACCCGCTGCAATGGGGAGGACATGGGTCGTAGCGCATCTCACTCTCACATACAAGATACCCCTAGAAAAGAGCTATCGGAAACCCGATTCACATGAGGAGAGAGTGGGGCCGCTACATACTAAAGTGTTAAAGCTGAACTCTGGCAGCTGGTGCTCTTTTCTGCTCTTTAAAGCTCCCATAATGGGACAAGTGGTCCTACATTAAACATGATGACATTACAGAGCTACAACCAGTTGGACACCAAATAGTAGTATGAGACCGGTTTTAAAGCAAGGATGAAGCCTGTGGGAGAATTTGTATCCTTTCCCCCTAGAAAAAACAAACATTGTTGGGTTTTAAAGCCGAATCCCACTTAAGAATGTTTAAATATAAAATAACAGCCAAGAAGAAGTCAATGAGGCATTGAGTCACAAGAGTTCCAATTTAAGATTGAATAAAATAATATGTTTTTCTGAGTTCTGTTTTTTATGTTTATGAAGTGCTGACTGTAATGCATGATATTGTTAGGATAAAATGCCTGAATTAAAAGCAAAATATTATTATTTTTGTGATTTATAAAGATAATGTAACAGATCTAATACTATAATGTTATTTAATAGTATACACACTGTTACCAGTTGATAACGTATTAAATATTGTTTTGACAACAAATGAGCTAAGCAGAGCAAACATTGACCAAATTTGTGCCTGAGGCCTCGTACACACGACCGATTTTCTCGTCGTAAAAAACACGTCGTTTTTTTCGACGAGATTCTTGTTAAGCTTGTCGATTTTCTCGTCAAGCTTTCTATGCGTACACACTGTCATTTCCCAATTTCCTCGTGGTTCTCTGCGCTCACGTCCAGCACGTACGACGGCACTATAAAGGGGAAGATCTTTTTTCTTGGCGCCACCCCTTGGGCTGCTTTTGCTGATCTCGTGTTACCGCGTGTGAAGTAAAAGTTTGGGAAGAGACGATTCGCGCTTTTCAGTCTTCGTGCTTTCAGTTCGTTTTAGCGTGACGAATGTGCTATTTCCATTACGAAGGCTTGTTTTACCAGAAGATGCGCTCCCGTCTCATACTTGATTCTGAGCATGCGCGCTTTTGGAAGAGTCGTAAAAGCATACACACAAACCATTTTCTCGTCACAAAACAGGCCGACGAGAAACACGACGAGGAAATCTGGACTCCTGACGAGAAAATAGAGAGCAGGTTCTCTATTTTCTCGTCGAGATTCTCGTCAAGTTTCTCGTCGTAAAACCATACACACGAACGTTTTTCTAGACAAAAAAACTCTCGCGGCACTTTTCTTGACTGTTTACGACGAGAAAATCGGTCGTGTGTACGAGGCCTGAGGGATGCTCATGATAACTTGAGTGATACATAGTTTCATTTTGTCCCAGGAAAGAGAAATGGACCACAAATATAAACTACGACAAGAAATTGAGTAACGTCAGCCTTGTGCTTTGCAAAGTAACCACATATGCCTATTTGTAAGGAAAACAATTTAAACACCAGATGTTTGCGAAACATATGTCATTTTTATTTTGATCATGTGATAACATAATTAAATTCCTAAAGACGTGGGGTTTGGATATATATAAATATTTATAAATTTCCAGTCAAATGCTGTAGAACACCCCTCCTACCCATTTTTCTAGTTTTTTATTGAAATTTATGCAGTTTAATACCTCAATGTACTCTGAAAAAAACATGGAAAAAATAAACAATTGGACATAAAAAAGAACTAATGTAGACATTTTCTTTAACAAAATGTAATCTCAATTTTGGACATTTCGCAGATATAACAGCTGATTCTACAATGGAAATCAAATATTGTTTGGAAAGTTCTTCCCAACACTGTTGCAGAAGTTCCAACAAATGTGTTGAACTTATAGGTTGCCTTGCTTTCATCTTTCTGTCCAGGTTCATCCCAAACCAGCTCAGTGGGGTTTAGGTATGGAGACGGTGACGGTCATTCAATGATTTGAAGCCTATTGTCTTATTAACCACTACAGGCCCGCGCTATAGCCGAATGACGGCTACAGCGCGGACCTAGAATGCCGGGAGGACGTCAATTGACGTCCGCCCCTTTCCTCGCTCCCTGCGCGCGCTCCTGCGTGCGCTCCCGCGCGCGCTTCGGGGAACTTCTGTGCTGGCCGTGTCCCTTGGACACAGCCAATCACAGATCGTGGTAAATAGCCAATCACATCGGCTATTTACAGCGCGATCGCCCTGGCCAATGAGAGATGATCTCAAATGTAAACATATGAGATCATCTCTCATTGCTGACTCTCCCTCCTCACACAGAGACCGCGTGTGAGGAGGGAGAGAGATCTGTGAGTGATTACAGTGCCCATTACAGTGCCCATTACAGTGCCCCATTGGTACCACAGTGCCTGTTGGGGATATGTGCCCACCTGTGCTGTGCCCATCTACCAATCTGACCACCTGTGCCATCAGTGATCAGTGCCCACCTGTGCCATCAGTGCCCACCTGTGCCATCAGTGCCCACCTGTGCCACCAGTGATCAGTGCCATCAGTGATCAGTGCCCACCTGTGCCACCAGTGATCAGTGCCCACCTGTGCCCATCAGTGCCCACCTGTGCCGCCTCATCAGTGCCCACCTGTGCTGCCTCATCAGTGTCCACCTGTGCCGCCTCATCAGTGCCCACCTGTGCCACCAGTGATCAGTGCCCACCTGTGCCACCAGTGATCAGTGCCCACCTGTGCCACCAGTGATCAGTGCTGACCTGTGCCCATCAGTGCCCACCTGTGCCTCCTCATCAGTGCACATCTGTTCCACCAATCAGTGCACATCTGTTCCACCAATCAGTGCCCATCTGTTCCGCCTCATCTGTGCCATAAATCACTGCCCATCTGTGCCATAAATCACTGCCCATCTGTGCCATAAATCAGTGCCCATCTGTGCCATAAATCAGTGCCCATCTGTGCAATCAGTGTCCATCTGTGCAGATTCATCAGTGCCCATCTGTGCAGATTCATCAGTGCCCATCTGTGCCACCGCCTCAGTGCCCATCTGTGCCACCGCCTCAGTGCCCATCTGTGCCGCCTCATCAGGGCATCACTACCAGTAACCATGTCCAAAAGATGCTATTCTGCCGAGGAGGCGTACCAAATCCTTTCCACGCCTGACGAGAACAACGGCGAACCATCTTTTTCAGATTCCCCTTCAAATTCTGAGTCGGATTCCGAATATGAGCCAGTCCTCACTAGTGCAACACTAACCGACTCAGAGGAGGAAGGCCTGCCCGCCAAACCGCAGTGCCATCCACCAGCACCACAGTGTCATCCACCAGCACCACAGTGCCATCCTCCAGCACCACAGTGCCATCCTCCAGCACTGCAGTGCCATCCTCCAGCACCGCAGTGCCATCCTCCAGCACCACAGTGCTATCCTCCAGCACCGCAGTACCTCGGCAAGAAAGGCCAAGGACCCATGCTGGCCTTCCCTATGCCCTCCAGAACCCCTTGTGGCTTCCTCCTAATTCAGGAGAAGCCAACATTCCCCCTTTCACTGCCCAGCCAGGAGTCCAGGTGAACACGGACAATTTTTCCCCAATCAATTTTTTGGAACTAATTTTTACTGAGGAAATGCTATCCAACATTGTCACCCAGTGCAACCTATATGCCCAACAATTTATTGCAAATAACCCAACCTCATATTATGCCCGTCCCTTCGAGTGGAGAGACCTAACGGTGGAGGAGTTGAAGATTTTTTTAGGCCTCACATTTTGTATGGGACTCAACCCAAAAAACACCTTGCGTTCCTTTTGGTCCAAACGCCCCATCTACCATATGCCAATCTTCTCCAAGGCAATGCCCAGAACCAGGTACCTCATGATCATGAGGTTCCTCCACTTCAATGATAACACCCAGTGCCTTCCCCGAAATCATCCAAATTATGACAGGCTTTTCAAAATTCGGCCCTTACTAAATTATTTTTCAGAAGTATTCCCCCAGTTATATACCCCGGACCAACACATATGTGTGGATGAGTCCCTTGTTAAGTTTAGTGGCAGGCTTAAAATAAAGCAATTTATCCCCAGCAAAAGGGCCCGCTATGGGGTGAAGGTTTACAAGCTATGTGACCGAGTCACAGGGTACCTGTATGGCTTCTTAGTGTACGAGGGGAAGGACACCCAGCTGCATCCCCCCAATTGCCCAGACTACTTGGGAACAAGCGGGAAAGTTGTTTGGCAACTCATCAGCCCCCTACTGGAAAAAGGCTACCATCTGTACGTTGACAACTTTTATACATCTCTTCCCCTGTTCCGCAACCTTCACCTGAAGAAGACACCAGCATGTGGCACGGTAAAAATGAACCGGAAGGGCTTTCCTCAAAGTCTTGTCAAAAAGAAGCTGAGAAAAGAAGAATCGGCAAGTCTGCAAAACCAGGAGGTTCTGGCAGTGAAGTGGAGGGACAGAAGAGATGTGTATATGTTGTCTTCCATCCACAATGATACCTTAGTGGAAATCCCCAGAAGGAACAGCCCCATCCAAAAGCCCACATGCATCCAGGACTACAATTTGTTTATGGGGGGAGTCGACTTCAACGACCAGATGCTGGAACCCTACCTTGCCACAAGACGGACATACCATTGGTACAAAAAAGTCGCAATTTCTTTTTTTCAATTGGCCATATATAACTCATATATCATATACCGCAACTCCACCCAAAACCCCAAACCCTTCCTTGGCTACCAGGAGGACCTTGTCACTGCCCTTATATTCCAGAACAGCCCACCCCAAAACATCCGATCTGATGTTCTTAGTCGACTCTCCGAACGCCACTTTCCCGATAAAATCCCTCCCACAGCAACAGGCCAACAACGTCAAAAAAGATGTAAGGTGTGTACCAGTGGAGGAGTCAGACGAGACACATCTTATTATTGTGCCGAGTGTCCTTCCCAACCAGGCCTCTGTGTAACTGACTGTTTTCGCTGTTACCATACTTCACTAAATTATTAGTGAAGTATGGTAAACGTAATCCTCAGTTCCTGCCTTCACACCCCTTATGCCACTGCCTGCTCTGTAACTGACCCTGGCTTGTTATTCGACCATGCTTCTGCCTAATGATTCTGTACTACCTCTGCCTGATCTGGAACTATGTACATGCTATGTGTTAGAAATATCTTATAAATGGACAACTTTGTGTAAAAAAAATGCATTTTCATTTTTTTTCCACATATTCCAAAAACTTCTGGAAAAAAATGAACCGTTCAAAAGACTCATTATGCCTCATAAATTATACGCTGGGGTGTTAGCTTTCCAAAATGGGATCATTTTGTGGGTGTTTCCATTGTCCTGGTGCTCCAGGGCCTTCAAAAATGTAATAGGTAGTCAACTAGTTAGATGTGTAATGGTGCTCCCTGCATGTTGGGCCTCTGTATGTGGCCAGGCAGTAAAAAAGTCCCACACATGTGGTATCATAATACTCAGGAGGAGTAGCAGAATGTATTTTGGGGGGGAATTTGTGGTATGCACATGCCATGTGAGAGAAATAAGCTGTTACAATGACAATTTTGAGAAAACAAAAAAAAAATCTTAATTTTGCAAAGAATCGTGGGAAAAAATTACAACTTCAAATAACTCACCATGCCTCTTATTAAATACCTTTGAATGTCTACTTTCCAAAAAGGGGTCATTTGGGGGGCATTTGTACTTTCCTGTCTTGTTAGGGTATCAAGAAATGAGATAGGCCGCCAGTACATCAGATGTGATACATTTTTTATGATTTGCACTATAGATTGTAGACTCTAAAACTTTCACACCGACCAAATAATTTCCAAAAATGTTGGCTTATTTTTATCAAAGATATGTAGCAGTATAAATTGTGGCCAAAATTTATGAAGAAAACTTAATAATTTGCAAAATTTTATCACAGAAACGAAGAAAAATTTGTTTGTTTTTTCATAATTTTCGCTCTTTTTTCATTTATAGCGCAAAAAATAAAAAACCCAGAGATGATCATATACCACCAAAAGAAAGCTCTATTTGTATGAAAAAAATAACAAAAAAATCATTTGGGTACAGTGTTGCATGACTGAGTAATTGTCATTCAAAGTGTGAGAGCACTGAAAGCTGAAAATTGGTCTGGGTAGGAGGGGTGTTTAAGTGCCCAGTAAGCAAGTGGTTAATTTCTGCTAAGGTAGTTGTGACAGAGCATGAAGGTATGTTTTGGGTTATTATCTTGCTGTAGGATGAACCCCTGACCAACTAGGCATATTCCAGAGGATATTACATGGTGCTGCAAATAGCTGTAGTAGTAAAGTAACAGAAGTGTTTAGCTGTAGTAGTAGTTTTGGTTCAGGGTGTCACTCACTCTATGCAAGTTGCCAACTCTGGATCCAGCAAAACAGCCCCAGAGCACCATGCTTCCTCCTCCATATTTGACAGTTGGTGTCACACACGGAGGAACCATCCTTTCACCTATTCGACGGCATAAAAAAACCCTGTGTGTTAAATCGAAGCTCCAAAATTTTGATTCATCAGTCCATAAGACCTTCTTGCAGTCTTCAATAGTCCACTGGTGTATGGTCTAGGCAAGCCTCTTGCTCTTAATTTTACATCTTAGCAATGATTTTCTTACAGCAATTCGACCTGCCAAACCTGTAGCTCAAAGTCTTAACTTCAAAGTTAAAAACGAAGAATTGCTTACTTTGATCATCAATCATTGAACATGTTATGCTGTGCTTGAAGCTGTTGTCCTGTGAGCTACCTGTCACACAAGCTGTTGTCTCTCAGAAACTTGTCTTCTAATTCTGTGGCTTTGGGTCTGCCAGACCTCCTCCTGTCAGAGTTTCCTCCAGTTTCTTTGTGCCTTTTGATAGTGTACGGTAGGTAACTGTACTCACTGACACCTTGGCTTTCTTTGCAACCTCTCTAAAGGAAAGACCTACACTTTTAAGGGTTGTAATGGTCTATCTGTCCTCCTTTGTTAAAGTGGTTGAAAACCTCAGGCCTGAAATATGAACAACGCAAATCCTTCTGTAGTGTGTACTTGTCCTATCAATCCAGAGCACCAAGCGTATTTTCTGTCTGCTGCCTCATTCCTCTGCTATCTGCATTCACTTCTAAAAAGTTTTCCTGACAACAAGAGGTAAAAACGTACCTGAATCAGCTGTTATTTCTTTCCTGTCTTCTTTTGTTTTTGCCTTCTCTGTCATGTGGGTCCCAGTAATGGGTCATTTGCCATCTGAAAGTTTAGAGGGGGCAGAACACAACTTTACAGTAGGGATGAGCTTTATTTTCCAGTTGAATATGAGTTCAACTCGAACATTGGCTGTTCGCCCGTATGCAATATTATGCCGTGTACACACGATCAGATTTCCCGTCGGAAAAAGTCAGATGTGAGCTTTTGAACGGAAATTCCGACCGTGTGTATGCTCCATCGGACTTTTTCTGTCGGAATTTCTGCCAGCAAAAGTTTGAGAGCAGGAAAATCCGATCGTCTGTAGCAATTCCAACGCGCAAAATTCCGACGCATGCTCGGAAACAATTCGAAGCATTGAACTTCATTTTCTCGGCTCGTCGTAGTGTTGTACGTCACCGCGTTCTTGACGGTCGAAAGTTCAGAGAACTTTTGTGTGACCGTGTGTATGCAAGCCAAGCTTGAGCGGAATTCCAATGGAAAAACCATCCAAGGTTTTTCCGACAGAAAAAACAATTGTGTGTACGCGGCATAAGAATGTATTATTTCACAGGAAAAAGCCAGCTATATTTTGGACTGAATCCATGCACTTTTGCTAGATGCAATTTCACAGGGAAAGACCGGGAAGAAGCCAGCCACATAATGAAACAACTTCATCCACAGTGTTGTAGCACTTTTAGTTGGTGGCATTTTGAAAAGGGCAGACATCAGACAGCTTTAATCCAAAAATCAACATTAGAATGTATATTCTTCACAAGCCATCCAAATATTTGAGGTGGTGGTGAAGCAAAGCAACCTCTTTTGTGGGGGCTAAGAGGGGCTTGAGTCCTGGATGTCCTGGAGCTGTTGAGAGGATGTGGAATTAATTTGACATTTGGGTCCATCTGTTTTTGTGGCAGGTGTTAGAAGATCATTTGTTGATTTGCAGTTATAGGCAGTTCCTTTATAGGTAAATCGAAGGGAGAAAGGAAAACCCCAACGATAAGATACAGTGATATTTGAGAACTTGCAGGCGTGGTTTCATTTGTTTTGCGTTTAACTAGTGTAAATTGAGACAGATCTTTGAAGACTTGGTACTTATGTCCCTGGAAAATCAAGGAGTCCTTATTTCTTGCAGCATCCATCAGTTGCTCTTTTTTTGCAAAAAAAGTGCATTTTTATAATCATATCTCTAGGGGGTCCATCTTCTTTACGTGAAGTTAGGGCTCTGTGAATTCGGTCCATTTATAGACGTTCTATTGGGATAGATGGAGCAAGTTCTTGAAAAAGTGCTGTAACTGTTGACTGTAGATCTTCAATTTCTTCAGGAATACCATGGATACATAGATTTGATCTCCTGGCCCTATTCTCAAAATCTTCAAGGTGAGTTTGAAGTGTAGAATAATCATCCCTAAGAGATTCCAGCTCTCCAGAGTAGAGGTAGTGATGTTGAATTCATTCACCTTTTGTTCTAGGATAGAGGTGCGTCGGCCTACCTCACGAATCTCCTGCGTTAGTTTGTCAGTAATGGCATCTGAGGTGTTCTGTAATGCTTTATGTAGGACCCGTTCAAATTGGGAAAGCAGGTCAGAGCCTATTTGGGTACTGTGCAGAGTAATAGGAGTCATACTTAATTCAAAGTCAAGTTCTCTGCACTGTGCTGAAGAGGGAGACCTGTGATGCTGCTGGGTACCAGTCTATGAGGAGAGGTATGATGGCGCTGCTGCCATTTTAGATGCGGCTCTTGTCAGCGTTTTCTGAATCTTTGTAGCTTTCAGTTTTTCCGGCTATACATGTCACCAACATGTGCCCACAGTCCCCAGGAATTAATTTGGTGTTGTGGGTAGCCTATAGTCCAGTGCGACTCGGTGAAAAAGGCTGTTGGGTCCCGGTCGGTGCGGAGCTCTAAGCTGACATGTCCTGCTTAGCTGGCTTCATGCCTCATATTTCACAGGAAAAAAAAACAGCCTAATATTGTACCAACTCCATAGACAGTATTTAAGTATTTTTAGTAGGCCACATTTTGAAAACAACAATCACTAGGCAGCTTTTATAAAAATAAAAAATAAATCAACCTTAGAGTGCATTATTTCACAGAAAATAATCCAGCCATATTGTATTGACTACATACACAGTATTTGTGCACTTTTAGTAGACCACATTTTGAAAAGAACAGACACCAGTCAGCTCTTAATCAAAAAATAAACATTACTCCATACATAGCATTTAAGCACTTTTACTAGGCCATAGCTTAATCACTTCAGCCCTGGAAGAATTTACCCCCTTTCTAACCGGGCCATTTTCTGCGATACACCACTGCGATGCTGTACCCAAACAAAATTGATGTCCTTTTTTTCCCACAAATAGAGCTTTTTTTTTGGTAGTATTTGATCACCTGTGTGGTTTATATTTTTTGCGCTATAAACAAAAAAAATACAGACTATTTTGAAAAAAATGCTATATTTTTTTATTATTGCTATAATAAATATCCCCCAAAAATATATAAAAAAACACATTTCTTCCTCAGTTTAGGTCGATATGTATTCTTCTACATATTTTTGGTAAAAAAAAAACGCAATAAGCATATATTGATTGGTTTGCGCGAAAGTTATAGCGTCTACAAAATAGGGGATAGATTTATGGCATTTTTATTATTAGTTATCTTTTTACTAGTAATGGTGGCGATCTGCCGTTTTTATCAGGAGTGCGACATTACGGCGGACAGATCGGACACTTTTGACACTATTTTGGGACCATTGACATTTATACAGCGATCAGTGCTAGATATAGCCAATGATTACTGTATAAATGTCATTGGCAGGGAGACTAGGGGGTGATCAAGAGGATAATTGCATTACCTAGGGAGTGATTCTTACTGTGGGGGGATGGGACTGTCTGGGTGAGGAGACCGATCGTTGTTCTTAAGCATTAGGAACAACAGATCGCTCTCCTCACCCCTGACAGAATGGAGATCTGTCTGTTTACACGCACGCCCTATACTCCTTAAAGTGCCCGTCCTACAGCTGTGGCGTTTTGCGCAGGAGTGCCATTCTGCCATCGTCAATCGACAGCGGGCGGTGGGCAAACGGTTAAAGTGGAGTTCCAGCCTCTAAAAAAAAGGTGTGGATTTTCCATCTCATTGGTGTAGATATACCAAAAGCCTTGGCAACTCATTGGGCTTATGCCTCTCTGAGTACATACGTTTCGGTAAGCCTTCTCAAAGTTGGTGGTGGTTGTTTTTTTCATGCATGCTATCCCTATGTGATTCTTGCTGATACCATAAGGACCCTCCTTTTTCCGATTCACTTCAACACTTATTTTGCACTTATGTGGACTTATTTTTTATTTTGTTTTTTATTTGCTTTTCCTTTGGATATAATTTAAAATTTTTATCACATCATATCTACTTTAATGTTTATTCCTTTTGTATATATGTATGTACAACTTCACGATATTCATATACCGTATATACTCGAGTATAAGCCGACCGTGTATAAGCCGAGGTACCTAATTTTACCCCAAAAAACTGGGAAAACTTATTGACTCGAGTATAAGCCTAGGGGGGGAAATACAGCAGCTACTGTAAGCGGAAAAGAGGGTCAACAATGCCCATTTGCACGCCTCACTGTGCCCATTGCAACCTTACTGTGCCCAACCTCACTGTGCCCAACCTCACTGTGCCCATTGCCACCTCACTGTGCCCAACCTCACTGTGCCCAACCTCACTGTGCCCATTGCCACCTCACTTTGCCCATTGCCATCTCACTGTGCCTGAGTCAGTGTACCTGAAATACTTGACAGGCTGCGGGCGTCCATTCATTGTTTAGGAGATGGGCAAGCCTTGCTCAGGGTTGGTGAGCTCCATAAAGCCATCTTCTTCATCACCAATGTTGTGGCTTTGTGAGACTGAGAGCCGAGAGGGGAGAGAGGCAGGCGCTGCAGCCGCGGCGCCATCTTGGATTTGTCCGGAGGCTGGCTGGGTCAAATAGGCAATTATTTTATGGGGGTGTCTGTCCCCCTTTCGTTTGGCAGACATCATGCCACGCTGCAGGGGGTGAGGAGGGTCCCTGGATGCCATTCCGGTCCAAAAACGAAGTCCCGTTGCGCTGGTATGTGTAGCTGAATCCCGGGCTGCCACAGAGCTCAGAGGAGAATGTCCATGCCGCTCGGATGTTTAAATGTCTCCTCCTGGTTCTGTGATAGGCGTCTCCCAGCAGCCTATTACGGACTTCTTCTCATCCTCAGACTCAGTTTCCCAGCAGACACTGGGAAACTGAGTCCGAGGATGAGAGGACATCCGTGATAGGCTGCTGGGAGACGCCTATCATGGAACGGGACCAGGAGGAGACCGCAACATTTAAACAATGGACGCCCGGAGCCTGACAAGATTTTCAGGTACACTGACTCGAGTATAAGCCGAGGGGTGTATTTTCAGCCCTAAAAAAAGGGCTGAAAAACTTGGCTTATACTCGAGTATATACAGTATATATAAATATAGTACACTGTTTCCTATTGATGCACATATTTTATTGTCCTGTAGACATACAGAGACCTTTCACTTTTAGCGCTGCACATATCTTTAAAACTTTGCTGTTCAATCTTGTCTCTTGCTGTGCTGGCTGCTTTATATATTTTCGGTTGTCAGTGTGGTATTCCTTTTACATTTCAGCTCTCTACCATCACATGGAAGGCAATGTTGTGGTGTCATTGGGCAAGGCAGCCAGCTACAAGGTTCACATTACTGTTGACATATTGTCTGGCAAGCATGGTTAGGGACAATATATTTCATTCACAGCACACTGGGTAACTCTGCTTGCAACTCAGAAGGATGCAGGACAGGGCTCAGTGCTGCAAGCTTGTTGTGCCACCACGTCTTCATACAGCTAGTGGTGATGTGAGATTTGTTAGCTCTACCCCCTCCTCCTCCTCCTCCTCATCCTCCATGCCCTCCTCTACTGAATTGTCTTATGAACCACAAGTACCCACTAAGCATTCAAGGGGCTATTTAATGAGTCAGGCTAAAAGGTGCCATGCAGTGCTTCAGCTGGTCTGTCTAGGGGACAGGAGCCTCACTGGAGCAGAGATTCTTGTAGCTCTGCACAGGCAGAGGTAGTTCACGCCAATGCCAGCTGGAGCCAGGAATGGTGGTGTGCGGTAATGGCACAAACCTCCTGTCCGTCCTTAGACAGGGAAAGTTGACACATGTGCCATGCCTGGCGCATGTCCTCAATTTGGTAGTGCAACAGTTCTTAATCAGGTACCCAGGGTTGGAAGATCTGCTAAAGCAGGCCAGAAAAGTCTGTAGCCATTTCAGGCCGTCATACACAGCCAGTTTTCGGTTGGCTGAACTTCAGCGAGAATTCCACCTGCCTGTAAACTGCTTGATTTGTGATATGCCCATCAGGTGGAACTCGACTTTGCAATGCTGCAGCGGCTGCACATGGAGCAGAGGACCGTCAACAAGTACCTATGTGAGTATGGCACATTGACAGGCTCAGGCCATCTTGGCTTTTTTTCCCCACGCCAATGGCTGCTGATAAAGGATGCATGCACTGTACTGTCACCATTTGAGGAGGCCACAAGGATGGTGAGCCGTGACAATGCATGCATCAGTGACAAAATCCCTGTTGTGTTCCTGCTGGAGCAGACTCTATGTGGCATTATGGACAGGGCACTCGAGGCAGAGCAGCAGAAGGAAGATAAGGACTTCCTTTTTTCTCAAGGGTCCGCTTTATGCAGAAACCATTCTTGCCACCCCACAGAACACACAATGGGAAAGGGAGGAGGTGGATTCTGGCAGCTTTGGAGGCATTGAAGTAGAGCAAGACATATGTCAACCCTTAACAGATAGTTTTCCACCCCCAGAACCATTGGGAGTAATACGTGGCTGGGAGGAGGCAGTTCCAGATACTGTAATCCTCAGTGAGCCCGAGGAGTCTGCTTCTAATGTCTCTGCAAACTTGCGTTGCATGGCTCCCTCATTCTTCAAAGCCTGCGAAAGGACAAGAATAAGTGGCATTAAGAAGAAGGATCACTATTGGGTGGCAACTCTCCTTCACCACCGTTACAAGGGGGAAGTCTCAGAGCTCATCCCGTCCCCACAGAGGGAGCAGAAGATGAATTCTCTTGAGGTCACCTTAACCTCTTGCGGACCAGTCGCCGCAGTTTTACTGTGGCAGGTTGGCTCCCCTGGGTGAAACGATGTCACCTTACATTGCTTCACCTTTTGGCTACTAGGGGGCTCGCGCGCGCCCCACGGCTCGCCGCCGGAGCCGATGCGAGTGCCCGGCGGGCGCGATGATCGCTGGGCACCTGCGATCGCTCGTGACAGAGTGAGAACGGGAATCTGTGTGTGTAAACAGATTTTGGTTCTCTCAGGGGAGAGGAGACTGATCGTGTGTTTATACAAAGTATGTAAAAGGAAGCTCCCGCGCTGTCTAAAACTAAATTAAATTAAATGAGGGGGACACTGCTGCAGACACCTGGTGATCTGTCCTAACCAGCAGAAAGTGTCAAATGAATAAAATGGTGATGTCTGCGCTGTGTGACACAAAGGGAAGAAGGAGGGGGAGGTGTGACTGATGGGCACACTAGGTGAAAAAGCAATGCATGAACAGTGAATAATTAAATGATGAAATGTAGTGAATTGACAATGAGTAATCAAACCTTGAGCAAAAAATCAACAATAATGACATCAAACCTTCAGCAGAGAAATTACATAACCTCTATAGACTGAAAAAACTTTAAACTCAGTATATGTGATAGGTACAGTGAGTCCAATATTAGTCCGATGGGATAGCAAAAATTAAACAGTAACAAAAAAAATGGTACAAAAGTGTAAATAAGTCTCTATGTGGTAATCCCACCACCAACAGTAACCGTGTTGAAAGGAAAAAATTGCTTCAGTGTGAACACCCCTTGTGTCTGCTAGCAGCTCACCTCACTGCTGTTAGACTCACAGCCTGGAAGATCACACATGTGAATGAACGAAGATGATGATTGCAGCGCTGTAGTGGTCTCCTATACGTTGCTGAGAACACTCAGTAGCAGATGTAACATGTATAAAGAAACAGAGAACATATATAGCGTGACTCTGTATGATTAACAGCAATGCGGCAGATACAGGTCATAAAGTGATGCACTCACTTTAAAAAAGGGAGCGTGGGCGTTACTCCACGAACACCGAGTTCGTAAGCCCTCTGTATGTCAGCCTTGATCCTCTCTGCCTCCCAGCCGTGTAGAGTGATAATAGTGACTCAGCAAATGGCAATGTGGATGAGAGAAGGAAGACTCATCGCATAATCCCGCAAAGATAACACATTTATTGAAGTATAAAATACTTAAAAAACTCACATTTAAAATAAATCTGCGGTGTGTAACATCCACGAGCGCCGAGCATGTCTCCTGCCATCAGATTGTGAATAAACCTAGTGCTCCAATCCCGAAGCATATCGTCACATCACGTGACTTCATCAGGGGTTGCTACTAGGTAAAGTCCATTGGTTTAAATAGTCTGCTAGAGTGGACGCCCGTCGGCCATTTTCTTGAAGCCCGCTAATGGATTGCTTGATGTTAGAATCACTAAACATCGTCCGCCATTTTGCCTGGGTCTCAGGCTACTGAATATGCACGTCTAGATCAGACAAGTGGGCCAGAACACAGCGCGCTGGGTAATGACCGCGGGACAAGCAAAAAAACACAGGGCTAGCACTAGGAGGATGATAACATATAAAATATATAAAAGACAGCCCACACAATAGGTGAACTGGTGCAGTGACATAACGCCGCTCAAAACAAACGTGGCAACTCAAAGCTAACTCCCTAAAATATATAAATAAAAAAGGGAGAATTATGCTGAGAATAAAGGTGTCATAACGCTAGGGTGCATGGAACATGCCTGGATCTGGAGATGCTAAAAAAGGGGGGTTATTAAAATTTACCAATGAGTGCCATTGGTATAAAATTATAAAACAGAGGGAGGAGCTGTGTGGTAAATAATACCGGGATATAAAATATATATACTCACAAAGAAAAACACAAATAACGAAAAAAGTGTAGGAGCCCTAGGGACATTACAGATGACTGGAGGATACAGAGAGGGGGTACAATATATACACACTACAGTAACCATATGTAGTGACTAAAAAAAAAGATGGTGGACAATATTGTGAAGATAAACTTGTATGAAGATGTATAGGAACCATGGACAATATAGTGGGATATTGCGTGTGGGGGGGGGGGGGGAGTAATGGATGATAGAAGGCTAGTAGTCACTCAGAAAGCAGTTTAGGTCAAACTCAATATTAAGACCTTTTGGCACAAAGGTGTCCATGGAAAAAATTTATTTAGATTTGTGTTGACTAAGAGTCCTCACCTTGTGCCCCCCCCCCACGCCACGGCCTGGTATATGGCACAATCCCCCAGAATTTAAGGTTGGAGGGATCTTTGTTATGGACTTCCGCAAAGTGTCTAGAAACACTATGGGGTTGATTTACTAAAGGAAAATCCACTTTGCACTTGCAAGTGCACTGAAAGTGCACATGGAAGTGCAGATGCTGTAGTTCTGAGGGGGACATGCAAGGAAAATAAAAAACAGCATTTTAGCTTGCACATGATTGGATGATAAAATCAGCAGAGCTTCCCCTAATTTCAGAGCTTCCCCTCAGATTTACAGCGATCTACAGCGACTGCACTTCCATGTGCACTTTCAAGTGCAAAGTGGATTTTCCTTTAGTAAATCAACCCCTATGTTTATCAAACCCATACTGAATATATTGTACATGTTCTTTTATACGAATTCTTAAAAGCCTTTTAGTACGACCAATATACTGAAGGCCGCAGCTACACTCGAGAGCATACACTGCGCCCTCAGTATTACACCCAATAAACTCATTGATATCGTACTTGGTTCCGTTACTGTTGGACTGGAAAGAAACTTTATTTTCATTAGGTCGTTTGGTACGAGTACAGGCGTAACACCTTTTACAGGGGTAAAAACCCTTACCCGTGAAAAAGGTAAACTGTTTTTTAGGAGGATCTATAACACTTTTGACCAACTGGTCGCGAAGAGTCGGAGCTCTTCTATAAATGAATCTTGGCCTAACAGGTAATACATCTCTAAGACTTCTATCTGATCTCAAGATATGCCAATGGTGTGTTATGATTTTTTCAATTTTCCTATACTGGACATTGTACTCTAATACCACTGGGACCAGATCTAATTTGGTTTCTGTCTTCCTATTTTCCAAAAGGCGTTCTCTTCGTATTTGAGTCACCTCCTCTATTTTCTCTTTAATGAAGTTTTCCTCATACCCCTTTTGTATAAATCTTTCGCCGATCATATTAGCCTGTGTTTGGAAATCTCCTAAGTTGGTACAATTGCGTCTGAGTCTCATCATCTGGCCTTTGGGGATATTAAACAGCCAATTCTTGTGGTGGCAACTTTTGATTGGAAGGTAGCCGTTGCGATGGACATTTTTGAAAAAAGTTTTTGTAACAAATTTCTCATCCACTCTGGAAATCTCCAAGTCGAGAAATGGAATAGTACTCTCTTCTATCTGCCACGTTAATGAAATTAATTGATTGCGATCGCCTTTCAAAATCAAAAAAATGTTGTCGATGTATCGTCTGTACAATATAAGTTCCTCTGGTTGGTCAGAGAACACCGATTCTTCTTCCCATTTTGACATGAAAAAGCCAGCGACACTAGGGGCAAATTTGGCCCCCATAGCCACCCTAGTCTGCTGTTGGTAGTACTTTTTACAGTACCAAAAATGGCTATGTTTTTTAAGCAAAAGTCCAAGAATTTAACTATGTATTTTCTTTGTATACATGGAAGTTTAGTATACTTTCTAAGTCCCCACTTAGTGGACTCACAGGCTAAGTAATGAGGTATAATAGTGTACAATGACCACACATCGGCCGTCGCCATCAATAGAGGTCCAGTGTCATTTCTTTCTTCCAACAGTTTTAGCATATCTTTAGTATCTTTGAGATATGCCTGTGTCTTTTGTACGACAGGCTGGAGATATCGATCTATATACTGACCCAATCTAGCTGTTATGGATTCAATACCATTAACAATAGGTCTTAAGGGAGGGTCCGTTATGTCCTTATGGATTTTAGGTAATGTATAGATGATGGGAGTCCTACATGCTTCCGGTATCAAATATTTCGCTTCTTTTTTGTCCACTCTAACAGACTATTTAAACCAATGGACTTTACCAAGTAGCAACCCCTGATGAAGTCACACGATGTAACGATACGCGTCGGGATTGGAGCACTAGGTTTATTCACAATCTGATGGCAGGAGACGAGCTCGGCGCTCGTGGATGTTACACACCGCAGATTTATTTTAAATGTGAGTTTTTTAAGTATTTTATACTTCAATAAATGTGTTATCTTTCAGGATTATGCGATGAGTCTTCCTTCTCTCATCCACATTGCCATTTGCTGAGTCACTATTATCACTCTACACGGCTGGGAGGCAGAGAGGATCAAGGCTGACATACAGAGGGCTTACGAACTGGGTGTTCGTGGAGTAACGCCCACGCTCCCTTTTTTAAAGTGAGTGCATCACTTTATGACCTGTATCTGCCCCATTGCTGTTAATCATACAGAGTCACGCTATATATGTTCTCTGTTTCTTTATACATGTTACATCTGCTACTTAGTGTTCTCAGCAACGTATAGGAGACCACTACAGCGCTGCAATCATCTTCTTCATTCATTCACATGTGTGATCTTCCAGGCTGTGAGTCTAACAACAGTGAGATGAGCTGCTAGCAGGCACAAGAGGTGTTCACACTGAAGCAATTTTTTCCTTTCAACACGGTTACTGTTGGTGGTGGGATTACCACATAGAGACTTATTTACACTTTTCTATCATTTTTGTTGTTACTGTTTAATTTTTGCTATCACATCGGACTAATATTGGACTCACTGTACCTATCACATATACTCAGTTTAAAGTTTTTTCAGTCTATAGAGTTTATGTCATTTCTCTGCTGAAGGTTTGATGTCATTATTGTTGATTTTTTGCTCAAGGTTTGATTACTCATTGTCAATTCACTACATTTCATCATTATTTATTCACTGTTCATGCATTGCTTTTTCACCTAGTGTGCCCATCAGTCACACCTTCCCCTCCTTCTTCCCTTTGTGTCACACAGTACAGACATCACCATTTTATTCATTTATACGAAGTATGAACACCGATCTGTCATCTCTCCTAGTCAGTCCCATCCCCCCCACAGTTAGAACACACACTAGGGAACACAGTTAGCCCCTTTATCGCCCCATAGTGTTAACCCCTTCGCTGCCAGTGATATTTATACAGTAATCAGTGCATTTTTATAGCCTTGAACACTGCATAAATGTCACTGATCCCAAAAATGTGTCAAAAGTGTCCGATCTGTCTGCCGCAATATTGCAGTCCTGATAAAAACCACTGATCACTGCCATTAATAGTAAAAAAAAAAAAATAATAATAAAAAAATGCCTTAAATCTATCTCCTATTTTGTAGACGCTATAACTTTTGCGCAAACCAATCAATATATGCTTATTGCGTTTTTTTACCAATTCTAAGTAGAAGAATACACATTGGCCTAAACTGAGGAAAAATTTTTTTTTTTTTTTTTTTTTTTAATGGGATATTTATTATAGCAAAAAGTAAAAGATATTGTGTTTTTTTCAAAATTGACGCTCTTCTTTTGTTTATAGCGCCAAACAAATGCAGAGGTGATCAAATACCACCAAAAGAAAGCTCTATTTGTGGGGAAAAAAGGACGTCAATTTTGTTTGGGTACAGCGGTGCACGAACGCGCAATTATCAGTTAAAGCAACGCAGTGCCAAGTCGCAGAAAATGGCCTGATCATTGAGCAGCCAAATTTTATGGGGCTGAAGTGGTTAAATAGGAGTTTATGTAATGCCTTTCCCGACTCTGGTAGGTTACAGTCTGGTGGAAACTTAGTTTTGAGGCTTCTGTTGGTCAAGAGAGGTGCGGGGGAGAAGTGGGCCACCTCTGTGATGCCTTTCAAAATAAAATTATTACTTGATGCCCAGGGCTGTCAGCTTCCACACCCCATCGGCAGCATCTGCACCATATGGTGGGAGATTATATAGGGTCGAAAACTGACATGGAGAGCTTTCCAGTTGATGATCCACTGGGTTACTGGGTTATGAGAATAGACCACTGGCCAGAACTTGCCCAGTATGCAATTGAGCTGCTGGGCTGCCCTGCATCCAGCATGCTTTCTGAACGGAATTCTGTGCTGCCGGAAGTTTTGTGACAGATAAGAGAGCACGTCTTTCCACAGACTCCGTGGTCCGGCTGACATTTATCAAAATGTAAAGTAGTGAGTGTACAGCTTGTATAACAGTGTAAATTTGCTGTCCCCTCCCTTTGTAGACTGGACCACAGGGCAGTTTTTTTAACATGATAATGACCCCTCCAAGATGACTACTGCCTTGCTAAAGAAGCTGAGGGTAAATGTGATGGACTGGCCAAGCATGTGTCCAGACCTAAACCCTATTGAGCATCTGTGGGGCATCCTCAAACGGAAGGTGGAGGAGCGCAAGGTCTCTAACATTTACCAGCTCCGTGATGTCGTCATGGAGGAGTGGAAGAGGACTCCAGTGGCAACCAGTGAAGCTCTGGTGAACTCCATGCCCAAGAGGGTTAAGGCAGTGCTGGAAAATAATGGTGGCCACACAAAATATTGACACGTTGGGCCCAATTTGGACATTTTCACTTAGGAGTGTACTCACTTTTATTGCCAGCGGTTTAGACAATAATGGCTGCCTGTTATTTTAAGGGGACAGCAAATTTACACTGTTATACAAGCTGTATACAAAGTGTAACAAAGTGTAATTTCTTCAGTGTTGTCACATGAAAAGATAGAATAAAATATTTACAAAAATGTGAGGGGTGTACTCACTTTTGTGAGATACTGTACATGTCCCCCAGGGCAGTACCCGGACCCCCATTACCATTGTATGCCTAATTACTTGCATATAAGCCTTCAAGTTCGGGTCCCATAGACTTCAATGGGGTTTGTTTTTCGGTTCCAAACATTTGTGATGTTCGAAAGTTCTACTGCAAACCGAACAGGGGGTCATTAGGCCCATCTCTACTGATGGTTCAGAGAAGTCACTGGATGAGTAAATTGAAGAGTAGAGTTGGCTGTTCAGTGCCCAGCAAGTTGCAGGACCACCAGGGTGGTACCACTAGCTCCAGTAATGTGTCCTGTCCTGCATCTTACCCAGACACAAGAAAATTTACACAGCATGAAATGTAACATGGATAAAGGACAATCCGCAACTCCATACATGCTCTTAAATCAGTCCGAATTTATTATATCTCCATAAAAAATACAGCAGAGGTAGACACGTTTCAGCCGTAAAGGCCTTGTTCACATGAAATGTAACATCCCTGCTATGTGTCTGTGGTCATGTGGACCCTGCCACTGACCATGTGCTCAAGTTACCCAGAGACATTAGCTATCTCATGCTGGTGGAAGACAAGGATGGCCTTTTTGATGTAAAATAAAAGCTGAGTACCTGCCACTGTGGTGAAGGGGCAAACTCTTCCAGCGGAAATGGGAGAAGCTGAAAGACAGAAACTGAATTTGAGTCAAACTCATGCTCAACCCAAGCCCATATATAATCCCTAGTCAAGAGCATCTGAATTTGCCTTGATTAAGGATGAGCAAAACTGAGAGTATTTATTTCCCCTAAAATTCAGCAAAAAGTTCAATTTCTATGAGTCAATAAGGGAAAGGCAAGATTAAGGTGATGTTTGGTGGTTTTAGAAGTGTAGTGGGCTCTAAATTGTTTCTAATGGTTATAAAAACTGCTCTCCATATGCTCATTAATGGTCATATAGCTCATGTAAGATTTCTTAACTTTCAGTGTTTATTCTGTCATTCCGCTCTTGTTTTTCCACTCAATAGAAATACCATCTTGCACTACCTACTAGAGATGTCAGTGTCTGCCTCTCTTTTAAATGCTTATAGCAGTGGCGGCTGGTGAAGTTTTAGGATGGGGGAACGCCAGACCCCGCTCGTCCTTTTTGGCCCCTCCCACTTATAAGCCCCACCCCTTACAGAATCCACCCATTCTGTCCCCTGTATTCCACTAGCTTCCACCCATAGTGTCAAGAGTGTACAGCTCAGCATCATAGGACAGAGTATACAGTGTCAGAATAGCAGAACAGGAGTATACAGCCCCATAATTGCAGAACAGGAGTATACAACCCTAGAATCGCAGATCACGGTATTCAGCCCCAGAATCACAGAACAGGAGTATACAGCCCCACAATCGCAGAACAGGAGTATACAGCCCCAGAATCGCAGAACAGGAGTATACAGCCCTAGAATCTCAGAACAGGCGCACACAACCCCAGAATTGCAGAACAGGAGTATACAGCCCCAGAATCGCAGGACAGGAGTATACAACCCCAGAATTGCAGAACAGGAGTATACAGCCCCAGAATCACAGGACAGGAGTATACAGCCCCAGAAACACAGAACAGAAGTATACAGTCCTAGAATCGCATAACAGGTGTATACAGCCCCAGAATCGCAGAACAGGAGTATACAGCCCCAGAAATGCAGGACAGGAGTATACAGCCCCAGAATCGCAGAACAGGAGTATACAGCCCTAGAATCACAGATCACGGTATACAGCCCTAGAATCACAGATAATATTACAAAATGTTTTATATTTCCAAAAGAATGAATGCATAGTTTTGTGAGAATGGGGGAGTTCCCACCATCCCTGTGCTGAGTTCCTGGGTCTTTACCCCCCACTGTGCGCATTATCAGTGGTTCCCACCATCCCTGTGCTGAGTTCTCGGGTCTGTACACCCGCTGTGTGCATTATGAGGGGTTCCCACTATCCCTGTGCTGAGTTCCGGGGTCTGTACACCCACTGTGCCCATTATGAGGGGTTCCCACCTACCCTGTGCTAAGTTCCTGGGGGAGTTTTTATGGTAATACAGCATGTAGATAAATCTGAACTTTATGGTGATGTGGAGCTGTAAAAGAATCAAAAGCTCATTCAATAAATCAGTACAGTTATAAATCCATGCATGGCTTGTAATGGGTCTAATGTTCTCCACTGCTACCCAGTATTCAGTTATAATGAACAGGCTAAAGTTGATCTAAATAAGTACATTGAATTACCCAGCAGGCAGCAGCCATATGGCATTCAACTTCTGTGATTGCAAAATATTCTTATAAATCTTGGGACTGATATAAAAAATCAAGCTAGCTTATACTTTATGTAAATTCTGTTACAAAAATAAAATATCCTGTGAAGATGACGCTTTTGTGGATCATGTGATGGTGAAAATGAAAATCTCTATAAGGACTCAGAGGGAGAGACTTACCAATGCGACCACTCCGCTCGGGCCGTGTGTTCCACTGACGTCACTTCCAGTTTATCACTGGCACAGATAATCCAGAAGTGACGCCATAACTCTGAGGGAAAGCACCGCCCATGTCCTAGGGTGGTGCCAATCAAAAAACAGGCATCCATAACAACACTATGAATGGGAGCAATATGGCGCAATTGATTGTGCCGCAAAGCAGAGCTAAACAGGGCAAATTAAGCATCTCGTCTGCAATCACGGGATTGCACAGACGTCACGCTTCCCATGGTGCACTGGTGTCCGGTGCCAGAAACACAGTGCACTTAAAGGACTCTTTTTTTTTTAAAGGGCCCATTTATTTATTTTTGTGACTGCCTTTTAGGGGGAGGGGGGTCGACGCCCGTGCACCCTCTATGGACGGGCCGCCACTGGCTTATAGGTACTTTGCTGGGTTTTCTGCCCTGCTCTTCTGCAATTGTATATGTTCACAACTTGACAGTTGTCACTGAAAAATTGGCAAAGGGAGAAAATTGCTTGTCTGGTTTGTAAAATGTGGGATTTCACCCCACTTTGAGGAGCTTTTGCCTCACTGTTTCTGTTGTGACACTAGGACAGGAAGCAAGATGAACACTTCCATGTTGGAATGAAGACAGAAACAGAAGTGTAGCCCAGTCTGCAGCACTGACAGGAAAGGGATTCTGTGTCTAGCAGCAGAGAAGACAAGCACAGCTACAGGAGGGAAAACTGATTGTAGAGCTGCGTACAGCCTGCCCTCTATCCAATAGGAACACAGGATGTGGGCTGCAAGTAGTTTTGATAGACTGAGTTGGCTTGGTGAGCTGGAAGGCGTAAACTGAAAATCCAACAAGGCATCTGGGCAAAGTGGAAAGGTGGTTTCCTGCTGTTTTTTGGGCTGAAGAGAAGAGGTGTGGAAGCTGTTTCTAAGAAGACTATGTCCACACTTGGCTGCTGGCAGACTGACCACTGCTGCAACTGAAAGGGAGAGAGGCAAAGCGACAGACATCTGGAGACATTGGAGAGAGGCACATATGTTGGTGGAGCCCTTTGCCTTACCAAGGGGGAATGATGCTGCGGACACTGATTGTCTGTGTTTCACAGAGTGAACAGAGAGAGATTACCTGTTGACACAGGAGTTGGTGAGAGGCCATTGGCCAAAACCACACTACACTTTTACAAATAAAAAGGACAATGTTATCTGCAAATAACACAGAGTGCACGTTCTTAAAGGGACCTAATCACTTCAACATAAGAATTGGGCCCCAATGAGAAGGCCAGTGGAGAAAAAGGGAATGATATCACAGACTGCTGGACTGTTATGGCGGTGTAGTATCTCTCACCCCCCCCCCCTTCCCAGTTAAGATTGCCCCAGTATAAGGTTTAAGAGGTGTTGCTATCTACACCAATTGTTTCTTTTACACAATATTTATTTCTACTGGGTTATCTCTTTTGACAAAGCCCCACAAATAAAACCCAGGGAAATTTACTCATCCCTAATTAGATGTACTGCAGACAAGGATTCTACTGTAAAAAAAAGCTTTCATGTAGCCCACCGATGCTAACATTTCAACATATGTTTAAAAGCTTTCTTCTCAGACAATGGCCCTCTTGCCTCCATAATTTATACAGTAAATACAAATTAATTATTGTCATGTTGCTACTGGTGTGAGCCCACAGGCAAGCAGGTGACAGGGGATCCCCCAGGGCGTGGAATCTAAGGGCCAGGTGGTATTCTGCCAGGGACCCCCTCATGGGAGTTTGGACTTAGCTGTGTGCTGACCCCAGGTCATGACCCCCAGGTTCACCCTGCTCGTGAGGAGAGTACCCGAAGAGACAGTGCAGGCATGGATGGATGGAGCAAAAGGAGAGCTGAATAATGAGCCATGGTCAGGGTGGGCAGCGGACAAACGTAATCAGGAAAACTAGCCGAGTTGGCACACAAGAGATCAGTCCACGAGAAGTCAGGTAAGGAATGATTGCACGGAAGTGGCTAAGGAGCAAGTGTTGCTCAAGCAACCAGAAACTGGTCTGAGTTGGAGGCTGGACAGGAAGTAGCAGGAAGGGAGGTATAATAACCATCAGGTGAAGTCGGCGACATCCATAGCTGCTAAGTGAGTGCAGCAAGAACAGAGCACAGCTTGTGCAACCACCGGTGCCAGCAGACCTACAGCAGCAAAAAGATAAAAAACATATGCAATCAGTAAGATACAGATCAGCTCCGCAGCTGATCTGTGACAGTACTCCCCCCGCTTACGAGGTTCCCCCCCACATGTCTAGGGGCTGGCTTGGAGGGAATTTCCAATGAAAATTGATCACCAAGCGTGGGGCTGAGACATCTGCAGCAGGAACCCAAGACCTCTCCTCCGGGCCATTGCCCTTCCAATCAATCAGATAGAGTAACCTCCCCCGGAATATTTGGAGTCCAAAATGTCTTTCATTTCATACTGATCCATGGTATCTGCAACAGGAATGGAATGAGAAGATGGGCGAGAGAAGCGATTGAGGATCAGTGGCCTGAGCAGAGAGACATGGAAGGCATTGGGGATCCTAAGATGAGAAGGAAGGCGGAGCTTGAAAGCAACTAAATTGATCTGAGGGAGAATTGGAATAATGAAGCGAGGGGCAAATTTCATCGAGGGCACCCAGAGTCAGATGTGCTTGGTGGAGAGCCAAACTCTATCGCCAGGTAGGACCTTAGAACCAGGACGACGATTATGATCTGCTGCCGGTCTATGTCTGGAAGCAGCCAGATGAAGATTCTTAGAAACTTCTTCCCAGATTGTGTTGAAGGACCCTTGGGTTTCAGATGCTGCTGGTACGAGAGAAGAGATTGGAACAGGAAAGGGAACGGATGGATGCTGCCCGTAAACAATGAGGAAGGGATATTTTCCAGTACTGGCATTGGAGTGGTGGTTTAAGGCAAACTCTGCCAAAGGCAAAAGGTCCACCCAGTCATCTTGGTGGGCTGAGATGAAGGCATGGAGATTAGGCTTGTGCAATTTGTTTCGTAACGAATCGAAATTCGTCCGAATTTAGCAACTTTCGGACATTCGGAAGCATTCGAATTTCCGAACAAAGCAATTACGAATAAAACCGAATCCGAAATAAATTATACCGCAAAATAGCGAATGCCGAATGTCTTCGGCATAATTCGTTATGAAAAAAGTTACGAATGTACGAATCCATACGAAGCACAATAACACTCACTCTGCTTTGCTCTCTGATTCTCCCTCACCGTGCTGAACTCCCTCTCAAAATGGTGTGCAGAGGCTATAGCCGCATGTAAAAAACTAAAGTAAAATACGAGATTTCTAATCCATTCGAAGCACAATAACACTCTGCTCTGCTCTCTGCTTCTCCCTCACCGTGCTGAACCCTCTCAAAATGGTGTACAGGGGCGGAGGCTATAGCCGCATGTAAAAAAACGAAAGTAATATACGAGATTTCGAATCGTTACAAATAACCGCTATGTATTTAGAAAAGTACAAATCCATTCGAAGCACATTAGGCATAATAGGCAGCGTCGTTGTGAGAGAGACACGGAAAATTACAAATCAACGAACCCAAAAAAAGTTACGAAAGTAGGAGTTGTGTCTAGAATCAACGAAAAACAATGTACCCTACCGAAAGTACGAATTATAAATCAACTAAAAATTCAACAAAAAATTACGCTTGCGAAAATACGAATTAGTCCGAACACGAAAAATCCCATCTAGCAAAATTACGAATGATTACGAATCAACAGGACCGAAAAGAAACGAACCGAAACTAAACAAATTTTTCGGTTGTGCACAAGAAACGAACCAAAACGAAACAAATTTTTCGGTTGTGCACAAGTCTAATGGAGATAACGTTCTACATTTTGATTGCCACGTTCTGTTTGCCCATTGGTCTGGGGATGAAAGGCAGATGGAAAATCCCAATTAATCCCAAAGGAGCTGGCCAAGGCTCTCCAAAACCGAGCTGTAAATTGAACTTCCCTGTCAGAGACAATGTGTGAAGGCATCCCATGGAGACCAAAGATCTCCTTGATGAAAGTGATGGCAAGACTGGTAGCTGTAGGTAGACCTGGGAGAGGAATCAAGTGACACAAATTTCGGGAACCGTACTACCACTACCCAGATGACCATAGAACCTGCTGAGGAAGGCATATCTGAGATAAAATCCATTGAACTACAACACCAAAGTATATCAGGAACTGGTAAGGGTAGAAGCAGCCCAGCTGGGGCGGACGTGGAAGACTTGGATAGTACACAAACTGTACAAGCTTGAACGTACTCTTTGACATCCTTATGAAGAGAGGGTTATTAGTAGTGACGCTGAAGAAGGTCACAGGTACGATGTATACCAGGATGTCCAGAGAACTTTGAGTGATGTGCCCATGCAAGGAGCTTGGGACGAATTGTGGGCAGCACAAATGTTTTATCTGTAGGAGGCTGCGTAGGCAGGAGCTGAGTAGTGGCTAGAATTCTGTGCGATCTGTTGGAAAATGGTGACTGGAAAGTTCAAAGTGGATGAAATACTGATTAATGAAGCCATGACAACCCTTAGGGTCACCAGAAAAACTAGGTGGTGGTGGAAGACAGAGGCAGGGATTACCAGGTGTTGCAGGTAACACGGGAGCCGATGAGGCAGAATCAGTGGCCGAAGAAGTTGAGGTTACAGCAGGAGGTTTGATCCTGTAGAAACAGCATTATTTGCTCTTGATTTGCTTGCTGGGGGTAAAGTTTCTGAGCTAGGTGTTGCATTTGGTCTTCGGCCGGTGATGGACTCTCCAAGGAGCTCATGGCTTGAGCAAACTGACACGGTGCTACTGGTGTGAGACCACAGGCGAACAAGTGACATGGGATCCCCCAGGGTGTGGAATCTAAGAGCCAGCCATTATTCTGCCAGGGACCCCCTCACGAGAGTTTGGACTTAGCTGTGCTGACCCCAGGTCATGACCCCCAGGTTCACCCTGCTCATGAGGAGAGTACCCGTAGAGACATCGCAGGCACGAATGGGTGGATGGATGGAGCAAAAGGAGAGCTGGATAAGGAGCCAAGGTCAGGGCGGGCAGTGGACATATGTAATCAGGAGAACTAGCCGAGTCGGTACACAAGAGATCAGTCCACGAGAAGTCAGGTAAGGAATGATTGCATGGAAGGGGCTCAGGAACATGTGTTGCTCAAGCAACCAGAAACTGGTCTGAGTGGAATTTAAATAGGGAGACACATGAAAGGCTGGACAGGAAGCAGCAGGAAGGGAGGTACATTAACCATCAGGAGAAGCCGGTGACACCCATAGCTGCTAAGTCAGTGCAGCAAGAGCAGAGCACAAGCTTGTGCAACCACAGGTGCCAGCAGACCTACAGCAGCAAAAGGGTAAAAAATTTATGCAACCACTAAGACACAGATCAGCTCCGCAGCTGATCTGTGACATACCTGTAACGGCACCCCAAGTATGAAAGGGGTTAAAGCCCTTTAGGATATTCCATTCCTGAACACAAGGCAGCTACCAGACACTCCAACCAGCCAAATAAGACTCCATACGAGTAATTCTCCCCCAAATACGAGACAACGCTCTGTATGAGGTTCAAGCAGGAATGACAATCTTTATTGAAAAGACCACAAGTTTTATACACAGTCAAAAGAGGAGGTGCATCATATTTCTCTGGAAATACACCTGTGACCAGACCTAAGTAGAATGCTAATTAACAAATCCCTTTTAAACAGCCTGGTGCCTCAGAGTGTCCTAGCCTGGCTGTCTCCTAAACTCCAATACACATCATCACAGTACTCCTTCATACAATAGCAGAGTTAATTACCACAAGCCACAATGAAAAGACCCTTAGAAGCTATCCTAGAACCATTTGCATTACACACAGACAACAGACAGGTGTCTGGGGGTGATGACATTAGCATCATTAAGCAATAGACGGTCGGCTTGTTACCTTGAACTTCCTAGAATGCCCGAATAACATCTTCATATTTCTTGAGAGATATTGTTAATGAATATTACTGTCCCATTTTAAATAGTCCAAGATATATTTTCTCCATCACTGTCACGAGGATGCTATACACAGACATCCAATACAGGTGGTCAGATCATTGGGCTGCACATTAAAGAATCAGGAACAGAGTAAGTGAAAAATATAAATATTTATTAAAGATAAAGACACACGTGTAAACAAAACCACAGAAAACCATAAGCAAGAAACGAATACAAAGGAACACAACAAACCCCAAAAACAACCTAATCTAACTAGCTAACTAATATGTACAAAAGAGAACACACATACATGAACAAGGCAGGGATGAGAGACAAGGGGAGCAGAAGGCCAGGTACTGGGAGCAGTCAGCAAGGGGGAGCTGGTCTCAGGGGACAGGTCTCAGGGGACAGGGTACAAGGATCAGAGTCCAGGACAAGGCAGGGAACAGATCAGGATCAGGTTCAGGACCAGGTAACGGATCAGGTTCAGGCAGGGACCAGGCTTACAGAAGGAATTCTGGAGCAATGAGCTTGGTTAAGGGCAGGCTTATATAGTCCAGCAGACCCAGATCAGGTGTGCTTGATGGCTGGTGGAAAGTCTTGGTGAGGAGACACCCGCTGAACTACACCCACTGCTGCCGAATGCAACAGTGCCACCAGCAGGTGAGCCCAGTAATGACACCATTCCTGACAGTTCCCCCCCCTTAAGAAGTGGCCTCCGGACACTCCATTCAGCCCTTGGTTGGACAGTCCGAGTGGATGCGGAAACACCCAAAAAAGTCTCCATACTACGTCTGCGGACTTCTTTGCACTTCCTAGGCCAGAGTCCTTTAGTTCACTGGGGGACGTGCCACTAGAGTCGGAAAATAGGGCGCGCATCCCACCACCAGGGTCAGGAAGTTTAGATTTAGAAGTAAAAATTAGCAGGGCAACGGGCAAGAACCCATCGGAGGCAGACCACGCAGGGGCATTACATTCAGGCTGGGTGACCATCATGATTAAAATAGTGAAAAAAAAGGGCATCCATCAGGAAGACGTCAGCGGCCAGCTGGGCATCAGGAACAGGTCTTAGCAGGGACCATATCCTCAGGCTGGACAGCGGGCTCCGAGTCATCAGGCTGGGCAGCGGTAAAGGAACCACCAGGCAGAGTATCAGGAATGAAACCATCAGGAACTGGATCGTGAGGCTGGATACCAGGTACAGGGTCACCAAGCAAGACAGTAGGCTCTGGAACATCAGATTGGGCAGCGGGCAACGGAGCAGCAGACAGGAACATCTCCGGCTGGGCAGCAGACGGAACATCTCCGGCTGGGCAGCAGACGGAACCATCTCAGGCTGGGCAGCAGACGGGATCATCTCAGGCTGGGCAGCAGACGGGATAATCTCAGGTTGGGCAGCAGACGGGATCATCTCAGGCTGGGCAGCAGACAGGATCATCTCAGGCTGGGCAGCAGACGGGGTCATCTCAGGCTGGGCAGCAGACGGGGTCATCTCAGGCTGGGCAGCAGACAGGAACACGTCAGGCTGGGCAGTAGGCTCCACAGACTGAGAAACGGGCATCATAACCTCAGGCCAGGAAACGGGCACCGGATCTTCAGGCGGGGTCCCATGCACCGAATCTTCAGGCGGGGTCACCGGATCTACTGACTGGGACACCGGATCTACCGACTGGGACACCGGATCTACCGACTGGGACACCGGATCTTCCGACTGGGACACCGGATCTTCTGACTGGGACACCGGATCTTCCGACTGGGACACCGTCATCAGGACTTGTGTTCGGAAGACAGGCACAGGAACTTCAAGTTTTTCAGGCTGGCACAGGAACTTCAAGTTGGCAGGCTGGCCCAGGAACCTCAAGCTGGAAGGCTGGCCCTGGAACTGCAGGCTGGAAGGCTGGCCCTGGAACTGCAGGCTGGAAGGCTGGCCCTGGAACTGCAGGCGGGAAGGCTGGCCCTGGAACTGCAGGCGGGAAGGCTGGCCCTGGAGCTGCAGGCTGAAAGGCTGGCTCTGGCACTCCGGGCTGGAAGACTGGCACAGGAACCTCGGGCTGGCAAACTGGCACGGGAACCTCGGGCTGGCAAACTGGCACAGGAACCTCGGGCTGGCAAACTGGCACGGGAACCTCAGGCTGGAAGGCTGGCACGGGAACCTCAGGCTGGAAGGCTGGCACGGGAACCTCAAGCTGGAAGGCTGGCACGGGAACTTCAGGCTGGAAGGCTGACACGGGAACCTCAGGCTGGAAGGCTGGCACGGGAACTTCAGGCTGGCAAACTGGCACGGAAACTTCAGGCCGGCAAACTGGCACAGGAAATTCAGGCTGGGTAAAGGGCACTGGGACGTCAGACTGGGTAACAGGCATAGGGTTGGCAGATTTAGGTAGATCGTCAGGTTCAGCTGGCATGAACACAGGCTGGAGCAGGTTGGTGGGTGTGGAGGCAGGTTGGGACACTGGTAAGATTGTGTGGGTTGGAAAGTACTTCCGCTTCTTTTTGGGCTTAGTCACTGCAGGTTTGCAAGTAACGGGGGGAATATATGAAAAGGTTGGGATTGGGCAAATGGAAGAAAATGGCAGAGGTGCAGGGACAGTGGCTGGAGGAGGTTCTTGTGGATTGGCTACGGATAGGAGGGAAGAAGCAGGTGGATTGAAGGCAGGGTAAGTGCAGCAGGAGGAGACAGGGTACTGATACTTCATTGTTAGCTGGGTGCATTGTTCAGAAAAAGTGGGAATTGGGGGAAAAGGAGAGGAAGACATCCCAGCAGGTTGGTATCTAGACATACAAATGGATGGTTGGGAGCTGACAGGGGCTGAGTACAACAAACTTGACCAGGCCTGTAATAAGGGTTTCACAAAATCAGGTTTGCACACTGCTTGTCTGACCAGAGACTGCGCTGAATCAATACATGCTGCAAGCACCTGTTCAGGACAAGCTGAGTACTGCTCATTGAAAAAGGCTGAGTCATCCTCCAACAGCCACACCAAAGATTCTACTTGAGCTGCATTAAAAGGAGGTGTATAATCGTCAGTTCCAATAGAGGCATCAGACAGGGCCAACTCTGTACAGATACAAATCAAAGCTTGTACATCCTCAAACACAAAATTGCCCTGATTCACAAAAACGTGAGCTATGCGGATGCATTCTAATAACTGCTCTCTGGTATATTCTCTTAGTGTCTGATAACAGAAATCTCTGTCATCTGTCGCCAGGAGCGAAAGATAAAAAATATCGTCCACCTCCATCTTAGTAATTGTAACAAGTGCTCAGTCCCAATTCCAAGGTGCAGCCGATCTCATTGTATGGCTCCAGAATTCTGTCACGAGGATGCTATACACAGACATCCAATACAGGTGGTCCGATCATTGGGCTGCACATTAAGGAATCAGGAACAGAGTAAGTGAAAAATATAAATATTTATTAACCACTTAAGCCCCGGACCATTTTGTAGCTAAAGGACCAGAGCTGTTTTCAGAATTTTGCACTGCGCTGCTTTAACTGTAAATTGTGCGGACATGCAATGTTGTACCCAAACGAAATTTGCGTCCTTTTCTTCCCACAAATAGAGCTTTCTTTTAATGGTATTTGATTGCCTCTGCGATTTTTATTTTTTGCGATATAAACGGAAAAAGACCGAAAATTTGGAAAAAAATGATATTTTCTACTTTTTGTTATAAGAAAAATCGAATAAACTCAATTTTAGTCATACATTTAGGCCAAAATGTATTCAGCCACATGTCTTTAGTAAAAAAAAATATATTTATTGGTTTGCGCAAAAGTTATAGCGTCTACAAACTAGGGTACATTTTCTGGAATTTACACAGCTTTTAATTTATGACTGCCTATCTCATTTCTTGAGGTGCTAAAATGGCAGGGCAGTACAAACCCCCCCCCCAAATGACCCCATTTTGGAAAGTAGACATCCCAAGGAAATTGCTGCGAGACATGTTGAGCCCATTGAATATTTTTTTTTTGCCTCAAGTGATTGAATAATGACTAAAAAAAATAAAAAATTACAAAAAGTTGTCACTAAATGATATATTGCTCACACATGCCATGGTTATATGTGGAATTGCACCCCAAAATAAATTTTTCTGCTTCTCCTGAGTACGGGGATACCACATGTGTGGGACTTTTTGGGAGCCTAGCCGCGTACGGGCCCCCGAAAACCAAGCACCGCCTTCAGGATTTCTAAGGGCGCAAATTTTTGATTTCACTCCTCACTACCTATCACAGTTTCGAAGGCCATAAAATGCCAAAATAGCACAAAACCCCCCCAAATGACCCCATTTTAGAAAGTAGACACCCCAAGGAAATTGCTGAGAGGCCTGTTGAGCCCATTGAATATTATTTTTTTGTCCCAAGTGATTGAATAATGACAAAAAATAAAATAAAATAAAAATTACAAAAAGTTGTCACTAAATGATATATTGCTCACACATGCCATGGTTATATATGGAATTACACCCCAAAATACATTTTGCTGCTTCTCCTGAGTACGGGGATACCACATGTGTGGGACTTTTTAGGAGCCTAGCCGCGTACGGGACCCCGAAAACCAAGCACCGCCTTCAGGATTTCTAGGCACAAATTTTTGATTTCACTCCTTACTACCTATCACAGTTTCGAAGGCCATAAAATGCCAAAATAGCACAGAACCCCCCAAATGACCCCATTTTGGAAAGTAGACACCCCAAGCTATTTGCTGAGAGGCATGGTGAGTATTTTAAAGCTCTCATTTGTTTTTGAAAATGAAGAAAGAAAATATTTTTTTTTTTCAATTTTCAAAACTGTGGCCTCGTACACACGGCCGAGATTCTCGTCGAAAAAAACATGTCGTTTTTTTCGACGAGATTCTTGGACAAGAAAATTGTCCCGGCCGAGTGTACACACGCTCGATTCAAAGAACCCGCGGTTCTTTGAATGGAGCGTACGCGGTGACGTCATCGACTACGACGAGCATGCGCTCGTCACATTCGATGCCGTCGCCGCCATCTTGGTATACCCTACGTATGCCTAGGAAGCTACCGCGCATGCGTCGAATTCATTTCGAACATGCGCGGGCTTCCGGGAGGACAGGTAAGTGTACACACACTCACTTTTCTTGTCGAGAAACATGCCGACGAGAATCTCGACGAGAAAATAGAGAGCAGGTTCTCTATTTTCTCGTCGAGGTTACTTGTCGGTTTTCTCGACGAGAAACCATACACACGAACGAGTTTCTCGGCAAGACATTTCTGCCAGCAAGTTTCTTGCTGGTTCTTGCCGAGAAACTCGGTCGTGTGTACGAGGCCTCAGTGACAAAAAGCGAGATCTGCAAAATACTCACCATACCTCTCAGCAAATAGCTTGGGGTGTCTACTTTCCAAAATGGGGTCATTTGGGGGGGTTTTGTGCCATCTGGGCATTCCATGGCCTCCAAAACTGTGATAGGCAGTGAGAAGTGAAATCAAAAATTTACACCCTTAGAAAGCCTGAAGGCGGTGCTTAGTTTTAGGGTCCCGTACGCGGCCAGGCTCCCAAAAAGTCTCACACATGTGGTATCCCCGTACTCAGGAGAAGCAACAGAATGTATTTTGGGGTGTAATTCCACATATGTCCATGGCATGTTTGAGCAATATATCATTTAGTGACAACTTTGTGCAAAAAAAAATAAAAAATTTATTTTTTCCGCAACTTGTGTCAACATATAAAATATTCCATGGACTCGACATGCCTCTCAGTATATAGCTTGGGGTGTCTACTTTCCAAAAAGGGTGTCATGTTCTGGCATTTTATACACAACATTAGGAAGCTTACATCCACTCTTCTAACCACTTGAAGACAAAGCCCTTTTTGACACTTTTTGTTTACATGAAAACATTTTTTTTTTTGCAAGAAAATTATGTTGAACCCCCAAACATTATATATATTTTTAAAGCAAAGGCCCTACAGATTGAAATGGTGGGTGTTGCATTTTTTTTTCTACACAGTATTTGCGCAGCGATTTTTCAAACGCATTTTTTTGGGAAAAAATACACTTTTTTTAATTTTAATGCACTAAAACACACTATATTGCCCAAATGTTTGATGAAATAAAAAAGATGATCTTAGACCGAGTACATAGATACCAAACACGACATGCTTTAAAATTTCACACAAACGCGCATTGGCGACAAACTACATACATTTTTAAAAGCCTTTAAAAGCCTTTACTGGTTACGCCGTTAGATTTACAGAGGAGGTCTACTGCTAAAATTACTGCCCTCGACCTGACCTTCGCGGTGATACCTCACATGCATGGTGCAATTGCTGTTTACATATGACGCCAGACCGACGCTTGCGTTCGCCATTGGGCAAGAGCAGGGCAGGACAGGTGTGCTTTTTTTTTATTATTATTAATTTTGCTTTTTTATTTTATTTTTAAACTGTTGCTTCCATATTTTTTTGTTTTATCATTTTTATTGTTATCTCAGGGAATGTAAATATCCCCTATGATAGCAATAGGTAGTGACAGGTACTCCTTTTTTGAAAAAACTGGGGTCTATTGGACCCTAGATCTTTCCTCTGCCCTCAAAGCATCTGACCACACCAAGATCGGTGTGATAAAATGCTTTCCCAATTTCCCAATGGCGCTTTTTATATCCGGGGGGGGACATTCCCTCCCACTGCTTGTAAAAGCAGTCCAGAGGCTAATTAGCCACTAGGATTGCTTTTACATGAAAGCCGGCCGCTGGCTGAAAAGAATGATACCAAGATGATACCTAAACCCACAGGCATCATTCTGGTATAAACATTCAAAGTCCAGCAACATACCAGTATGTTGCTGGTCCTTGTTGGACATGTATTGTAATCTTTTTTTTCATGCAACCTGTTGGCTGAACGAAAAAAAAAGATTGATCGGTGGGTATGCCCACCATTAGAATATCGCCCTTCATCCACCCACTTCTAATGATGGGCATACATGCACCATTTATATATGCCGAAGCATGGGGGCATCTTCCCGCAAAAGTTATGCCGCGTACACATGGTCAGACTTTTCCACGGGCAAGCCTCCATCGGAATTTCGACCGTATGTACGCGGCATTAGGAGCAAATTCGCTCCTCCGCGCCTCCGCCCCTGCTGCCCCAATGCTTCGGCATATATGCTTTTTTTTTTAACTGTGGTGGTGAAATCACCTCCTACAGCACTGGAGTCGCAGGGATCAGGCCTGTCTCTGCGAACGCTGCAGTTATGTATGTTGTGTTTTGCAAGTGACAGTGATCGATCGATACTGCACTTGGGTGGCCTGGGCTGGACGGAGGGGCAAAACGCAGGTGCTAGCAGGTATCTGGGCTGATCCCGCTAACACTGCGTTTTTGGGAACCCTAAACTGCTGGGGACGCTAGTATAGATCTGATCAGATCAGATATTGATCTGTTCAGATACTATACCACTAAGGGAGGTGTATGCTTCACGCGTGGGTCTTAGCGCTACTGGCACTAACCTGACGCTGCCTGGGGTGTGACGCAGACCCTCTCTGACCCTAAAACCTAATTGATATCACCCGCCGGGCGATCAGGGGGTTAAACCTTTATTGGGTTATATACGGCGGGTGCCCTGACACTATAAAAAGCAAACTAACTAACCAGCGTCACCCGTAACACTTATATGGTGATCACTGGTGAAAGGGTTAACTAGGGGCAATTAGGGGGTTAAAACCTTTATTAGGTAATATATGGGGGTACCTGACGCTATATAAAAACCTGACGGCGAACCTAAAAAAAATTACTGGCTACCTATCGGCTTTACCAACACTAAGACAGCGATCAGAAAAATGATCGCTTAGCGACAGTGGTGATAGGGGGTGAAAGGGTTACCTGGGGGGCGATCAAGGGGGTTAAACCTTTATTAGATAATATATGGGGGTACCTGACGCTATAAAAACCTGCGGCGAACCTAAAAAAAATTACTGGCTACCGATCGGCATCACCGACACTAAGACAGCGATCAGAAAAACTATCGCTTAGCGACAGTGGTGATAGGGGGTGAAAGGGTTACCTGGGGGGCGATCAAGGGGGTTAAACCTTTATTAGGTAATATATGGGGGTACCCGACGCTATAAAAACCTGCGGCGAACCTAAAAAAAATAACTGGCTACCGATCGGTATCACCGACGCTAAGACAGCGATCAGAAAAATGATCGCTTAGTGACAGTGGTGATAGGGGGTGAAAGGGTTATCTGGGGGGCGATCAGGGGGTTAAACCTTAGGGGGGGTTAGGGGGCTACACTGGACCTAAAACTAACTTTAGTGACACTTTTACAGTCACAAATGTCACTGATTGCAGTGATCAGTAAATAAATGGTCACTGCAATCTGTGACACTGTGACTGGGGGCTGGGGGGTGATCTGGGGTGTCTGGGGGGGCCTGGGGGGGCGATTTATGTGCCTATGTGTCCTGGTGTCAGTGTAGTGTTGTGTGCACTAACCTGGCATCTTCTCTTGTGTGGCGCTCAGTATATGTGAGCGCCGCAGGAGAGATGACATCACTTCCTCTGCCTGTGTAAACATTACACAGGCAGGGAAGCTTTCTCATTCGCCGGGAGCGATCGCGAGGGGGTGGCCGGAATCGAACGGCCGTCCCCTCATCCCGGATCGCTCCCGAACACTTAACCACCAATCACTGTAAAGAAGGGGGGTCCGATCGGACCCCCCAACTATACAAAGGCGATCACGTAGATATACGTGATTCTGCCTGTCGGTGCCATTCTGCCAACGTATTTTTACAGTGGGCGGTCGTTAAGTGGTTAAAGATAAAGACACACGTGTAAACAAAACCACAGCAAACCATAAGCAAGAAACGAATACAAAGGAACACAACAAACTCCAAAAACAACCTAATCTAACTAGCTAACTAATATGTACAAAAGAGAACACACATACATCAACAAGGCAGGGATGAGAGACAAGGGGAGCAGAAGGCCAGGTACTGGGAGCAGTCAGCAAGGGGGAGCTGGTATCAGGGGACAGGTCTCAGGGGACAGGTCTCAGGGGACAGGGTACAAGGATCAGAGTCCAGGACAAGGCAGGGAACAGATCAGGATCAGGTTCAGGACCAGGTAACGGATCAGGTTCAGGCAGGGACCAGGCTTACAGAAGGAATTCTGGAGCAATGAGCTTGGTTAAGGGCGGGCTTATATAGTCCAGCAGACCCAGATCAGGTGTGCTTGATGGCTGGTGGAAAGTCTTGGTGAGGAGACACCCGCTGGTGGCCACCAGAACTACACCCACTGCTGCCAAATGCAACAGTGCCACCAGCAGGTGAGCCCAGTAATGACACCATTCCTGACAGTCACCCTATGCCCCTATTAGAGACACGGGTGACTTAGACATAAGAGGTGCATGGGGATCTGAAGCAAGGGTATCTCATATTTTCTAAGAGATTCTGGGTTCCACGGGCCCTCCCGTTACAATACATATTCAAGAATGTACCTATTCAACCCACTCTCAGCAGGCAGTTTGACCTAAGATATGCTTCTAAATAAATATTTTGTTTGAAAAAAGATCTTATTTTTGCTGCCTGTGTCCTGTTGTGGATACAGTATATCCACTCACTTCCTTTTTTGGAGACACAAAAGTAAGTGAGGAGAAATCCCCTTTTGGACAGTTGTCTTTGGAAAAGTTGTCCCCACCTAAAGATGTTCCCTAACTTCTTTTCCAAAGACAACTGAAAATTTTGGATTTTAATTACTTTCTGTCCCAGTAGCAAAAGTGACCAGAACATACAAAGAAGTTGAATCTCCTTACCAAGAACACAGACAGCAATAAAATATGACAGATCATCTAGCCCCTTCACTCTATCCAAAACTAAAACAAATGTTATATTTTTAGATAGACTTTAGTATTATAATTTAATTTGCAATATTTTTCTTTGGAGTACTTTTTTAACAGTTAGTAGACAGTATGGAAAAGATAACCATGCTCTATAAAGCAAAAAGATTATAAACTCATTCATAGTAAAACATTAGAAGACACTTGACTTCAGAATTGGAAAGGAACTGTGAATATTTTCTAAGTGTGAAAACAAGATCAAGATGAAGAAAATAACTTGTAGAACGATAAAACATTTGAAACAGAAAAGTGATGACATTATGACTTATTAAAATTGGATATTGTGTTCTCTGCCCTGCTTTTCATTTTCAAACTTTCCTCTCAGAGAAGGCTATCAACTTGATATTATGCTTTAAAAAACAAAGCTAAAGTGAAAAATAACAATTCTATAATCAAGCAGGAGCAGCACACCCATTAGTACAGCATTAGGAGTTTAGCTAAAATGCAGTCATAAGGGCTCATTACAGTTGCATATATAGAGGATTCAGTCAACCCCTCTTAGTAAGGGTTCTACCACCCTCTAAATATTGATCTGCAGTGGAACATTTTTCAGAGGGTGGTATAACAAGGGCAGGACTGGAAATAAAAACCAGCCCTGGAAAAAAAAATCATAGCAGCCCCACATCATAACTTCATTATTTTCTTGTTTATGAAAGGGAATAACATGCATTTTAAAGCACATTTGAAGAGTGTATTATATATAGAGAAGACAGATATGAAAGCACATAAGGCTTTATATATAAAAGCAAATTCCAATTAAAAGTGGTAAATATAAAAGTCAAATATCTGAAAAGTGTGGTGTACATTCCATAAATAGGGCTTTTATGGAAGAGTGGCAAGAAGAAAGCCATTGTTGAAAGAAAGCCATAAGAAGTTCCATTTTCAGTTTGCAAAAAGTCATGTGGGGCACACAGCAAACATGTGGAAGAAGGTGCTCTGGTCAGATGAGACCAAAATGTAACTTTTTGGCCTAAATGCAAGACGCTATGTGTGGCGGAAAATGAAAGCCCTGTACACACGATCGGTTTTACCGATGAAAACAGTCCGATGGACTTTTTTCATCGGACAAACCGATCGTGTATGGAACCCATCGGTCTTTTTTCCATCGATTTTAAAAAATAGAACACGTTTTAAATTTTCCGATGGATCAAATACCGATAGCAAATTTTGATCGTCTAGGGGCAAGTCCATCGGATAAAAAACCCACGCATGCTCAGAATCAAGTCAACGCATGCTCAGAAGCATTAAACTTAATTTTTCTCGACTCATCGGAATGTTTTACGTCACCGCGTTTGGAACGGTCGGTTTTTTGACTGATGGTGTGTAGGCAAGACTGATGGAAGTCAGCTTCATCGGATTTCCGATGGACAAAACCATCGGATTAGAATCCATAGGATATCCGATCGTGTGTACGAGGCTTAACACTGCACATCACCCTGAACATACCATCCCCACCATGAAACATGGTGGTTGCAGCATCATGTTGCGGGGATGCTTTTCTTTCAGCAGGGACAGAGAAGCTGGTCAGAGTTGATGGGAAGATGGATGGAGCCAAATACAGGGCGATCTTAGAAGAAAACCTGATATGGAAAAATACAATATTTGTATGGACCAATCAGAGGTCTGGATCATACATGTAAATAATAAAACCGTCTAATAAACAATAATATCATAAACACTAAAATGAAATCCGTCCCAGATTGTCCAAGAAATAGTGTAGCAGCGCTCTTGTCATAAATGACAAGCTTCATTAAGTGTCTCTATACACATAAAGGTATGAATAATAGCAGGTGAAGAACTACAGACAGCCCGATCCTTATTACAATGCAGCGACAAAGGGAAACTTAATCCGTGAGATGTTGTAGAAAAAATCCCCTTTTGGGGATGCACTCACCACAAAGTAGACAATTTATTCCCCAAAAAAAGTTCCCTTACAAGTTAATACTAGGGTTGTCCCGATACCGAGCATTTGCGTGAGTACTTGTACTCGCGCAAATGCTCCCGATGCCTTTGCCGATACCTGGGATGGGAGAAGTCAGCGGGCGGAGTCGGCAAGCGGAGGGCGGAGCGGAGAGCAGAGTGGAGAGGAGAAGTCAGCGGGCGGAGTCGGCAAGCGGAGGGCGGAGCGGAGAGCAGAGTGGAGAGGAGAAGTCAGCGGGCGGAGTCGGCGGGCGGAGTCGGCAAGCGGAGGGCGGGAGGGGCGGAGCGGAGAGCAGAGTGGAGCGGAGAGTCCTCAGGCGGGTAAGCTTGCAGCCGCATCACGATCCATCGTCGACCGGAGCCGTCACATTAAAGGAAGTGACGCTCCGTGTTACACTGTCAGTGCTTGAAAAATGCGACGCCCATCTTGGTACACCCTGCATTCGGCCTCAATAAAGCAGCAGCGGACATCTTGTTACACCCAGCCCATGTAGTTCGAGCTGGGTGTAACAAGATGTCCGCTGCTGCTTTATTGAGGCCGAGTGCAGGGTGTACTAAGATGGGCGTCGCAGAGGCAGCATAGAAAAATAAATCCTCTCGTGCCTATAAGTGCCCACTACCTGTCAGTGCCCGCTATCTGTCAGTTCTCATTAGTGCTGCTTACTCAGTGTCACCTATTAGTGCCAGCCACCTGTCAGTACCATCTATCACTACCACCTGTCAATGCTATCAGTGCCAGCCACCTGCCATCTATTAGTGCCAGTGCCATCTATCAGTGCCAGCCCCCTGTCAGTGCCAGCCACCTGTCAGTGCCAGCCATCTGTTGGTGCCAGCCATCAGTGACACCTGTCAGTGCCAGCTATCAGTGCCACCTGTCAGTGCCAGTCATCAGTGCCCGCCACCTGTCAGTACTCATCAGTGCTGCATATCCGTGCCACCTAATCATATCAGTGCTCATCAGTGCTGCTTAATCTGTGCCACCTATCAGTGCTGCATATCAGTGCCACCTAATCTGTATTGTGCTTGAAAACTGTCACCTGACATTAAAAAAAAGTATCGGTAATCGGTATCGGCGAGTACTTGAAAAAAAGTATCGGTACTTGTACTCGGTCTTAAAAAAGTGGTATCGGGACAACCCTAGTTAATACGTACACAATGGTTATACAAATGAGGCACATATGGTGCTAACAGCTTGGCAGCACAGTACACCTAAGACCCCAGTAGATGGAGATACACGCTATCGCAGACAGCGTGTGTTGGTTACCACTTCCTGGATCCTGGATTCAGTGGAGCGCAAGCGACGAAACGCGTCAGGGTCGTGGTCTCATTTGGCCGTACCGGAAGTGACGCTTGCGCTCCACCGAATCCAGGATCCAGGAAGTGGTAACCAACACACGCTGTCTGCGATAGCGTGTATCTCCATCTACTGGGGTCTTAGGTGTACTGTATTAACTTGTAAGGGAACTTTTTTTGGGGAATAAATTGTGCATACAATATTACACTATTGGCCACCTTTGTTTCCTTTCTACATCTGTACCCTTGAGCGTACCAATACTGTGATCCGGTGGAATAGCTGAGAGAAGAAGAGAGTGATCCTGTGTTTGCTGACAAGGCACATCTTTATCTACTTTGTGGTTAGTGCATCCCCAAAAGGGGATTTTTTCTACAACATCTCACGGATGAAGTTTCCCTTTGTCGCTGCATTGTAATAAGGATCGGGCTGTCTGCAGTTCTTCACCTGCTATTATTCATACCTTTATGTGTATAGAGACACTTAAAGAAGCTTGTCATTTATGACAAGAGCGCTGCTACACTATTTCTTGGACAATCTGGGACGGATTTCATTTTAGTGTTTATGATATTATTGTTTATTAGACGGTTTTATTATTTACATGTATGATCCAGACCTCTGATTGGTCCATACAAATATTGTATTTTTCCATATCAGTTTCTCATTTTCAGCAGCTGCTCAGTACAAAATAGACTCATTTCTATATTGTATTTACTCATTCATGTATTATTATCATTTCCCTGCTCTCAACTCATACCAATAATTGCTACATCTCCACAAGCGCTGAGCGGTGCTTACTTAGGTAGGGCCCAGTTTTCTCTAGCACCTTTTCATACTTAGAAGAAAACCTGTTAGAGTCTGGAAAAGACTTGAGACTGGGGCAGAGGTTCACCTTCCAGCAGGACAACGACCCTAAACATACAGCCAGAGCTACAATGGAATGGTTTAGATCAAAGCATATTCATGTGTTAGAATGGCCCAGTCTAAGCCCAGATCTAAAGACTTGAAAATTGCTGTTCACAGACACTCTCCATCCAATCTGACAGAGCTTGAGCTATTTTGCAAAGAAGAATGGGCAAAAATGTCACTCTCTAGATGTGAAAAACTGGTAGAGACATCCCCAAAAAGACTTGCAGCTGAAATTGCAGCGAAAGGTGGTTCTACAAAGTATTGACTCAGGGGGGCTGAATACAAATGCACGCCACACTTTTCACATTTTTATTTGCAAAAAAAATTGAAAACCATTTATCATTTTCCTTTCACTTCACAATTATGTGCCACTTTGTGTTGGTCTATCACATAAAATTCTAGTAAAATACATTTAGGTTTTGGTTGTAACATGACAAAATGTGGAAAATTTCAAGGGGTATGAATAATTTTTCAAGGCACTGTACATGCACCGGAATACCTGTCGTATTAGGACGAGCGGATCCAAAGAGGCTTCAATTTGCTGCCTGCAAACAGTACCTGGAAAATGGCCTTTTCATGGTATACCGGCCCCAGCACCCATTCTGGTTATGAAATTCTGTATTCGTTTTATGCCAGATGTAACAGGACACACACCTTCCAAAAGTTACATTTTTGTCTCATCAGTCCACAGAATATTTGCCTAAAAGTCTTGTGAGTAATCAAGAAGTTTTTTGGTAAATGTGAGATAAGCCATTGTGTTCTTTTTGTTCAGCAGTGGCTTTGGCCTTGGAACTCTCTCATGGATGCCATTTTTACCCAGTCTTCTTATGCCCCATACACACGATCGTTTTTCATGTCGTTAAAAATGCCATTTTTAAAAATGGGCATTAAAACCGATCGTGTGTATGCTCCAGAGCATTTTTAACAACGTGAAAAACGGGCATTAAAAATTTCGAACATGCTCTATTTTTTCACGTCGTTTTTCATGACGTTTTTTTTAACGACGTGAAAAACGATGGTGTGTATGCTTTGACGAGGTGAAAAAAAGTAGGATTTTTAAAACAGCTTACCTGTAAAATCCTTTTCTTGGAGTACATCACGGGACACAGAGCAGCATAGTCATTACTATGTGGGTTATATAGAATTACCTTCAGGTGCTGGCACTGGCAACTTCCAAAACAGGAAGTACCCTCCCCTATATAAGCCCCTCCCATCCGGGAGTACCTCAGTTTTGTAGCAAAGCAATACGTGTCCCCAAAAGAGGGGTGGGAGCTCTGTGTCCCGTGATGTACTCCAAGAAAAGGATTTTACAGGTAAGCTGTTTTAAAAATCCTACTTTCTTGTTCATACATCACGGGACACAGAGCAGCATAGTCATTACTATGTGGGACGTCCCAAAGCAATGCCACATGAGGGGGGGGATACACCATACATAAGCTGGGCGCCATCAGGCATGGGGATCTTTTGCGGCCTGCAACACACTGCGCCCAAAGGCGACATCCTCCTGACTTCTAACGTCCACCTGGTAGAACCTAGTAAACGTGTGTACTGAAGACCATGTTGCGGCCTTACAAATTTGCGCCAGGGAGGCCTGGTGATGCACTGCCCATGAAGTTCCAACTGCTCTCGTGGAGTGCGCCCTAACTTTGAACGGAGGCGGTCTACTTCTCAAGCCATAGGCTTGTATTATGACCTGTCGAATCCACTTGGCTAAAGTAGATTTTGATGCTGCCTGACCCTTTCTGGGGCCTTCCGGCAGAACAAACAAAGAATCCGTTCTACGAATCTGAGCAGTGGCTTTTAGATAAGCTTTAACTGCTCTTACTACATCCAAAGAATGCAATAACTTTTCCTCTACCGAGCTTGGTTTGGGGAAAAAAGAAGGAAGAACCACATCCTGGTTCAAGTGAAACCTCGATACCACCTTAGGAAGAAAGGCTGGGTGAGGACGTAATACTACTCTGTCCTTATGGATAACCAGATATGGCTCTTTACAGGACATGGCGGCTAATTCCGACACTCTTCTAGCCGAGCATATGGCTACTAAAAATATCAATTTCCTGGTGAGTAGAACCAAGGAAATGTGCCGCAAAGGTTCAAATGGCTGCTTCTGCAGAACCGACAGAACCAAATTTAGATCCCATGGACATATGGGAGCCTTAATCGGTGGAATAATACGAGTCACACCTTGCATAAAGGATTTGACAAGTGAATGCATAGCCAGGGGCCTTTGAAATAGTATTGACAAGGCCGAAACCTGGCCCTTGATAGTACTTAAGGCAAACTTCCTGTCTACAGCCCACTGCAGGAAGTCCAGAATTCTGCCTATAACGTACTTACGTGGATGCCATTTTCTGGCCTCGCACCAAGTGATGTACGCCTTCCAAACTCTATAGTAGATCTGCCTGGATACAGGCTTCCTGGCATTGATTATAGTTGATACCACAGAGTTAGAGAGACCTCTCTTCTTTAGGATGTGGGATTCAATAGCCAGGCCGTTAAACTTAGAGTTAGTAAGGAAGGGTGGTATATCGGTCCTTGCGAAAGCAGGTCCGGACGACGTGGAAGGGTCCAAGGACTCCCCACAGACATTTTGATGATCTCCGCGTACCAGGCCCTTTGGGGCCACGCTGGAGCCACCAGGATCACCGGCTTCTTCTCCAACCTGACTCTGCGAAGGAGTCGAGGCAACAATTGTAGCGGAGGGAATGCATATATCAGTCTGAACTGATCCCAAGGGAACACCAGAGCATCCGAGCCGCAAGCGAGGGGATCCCTTGTCCGGGAGACAAATCTGTCCACCTTTGCGTTGAATCTGGATGCTAGCAGATCTACATCCGGTGTTCCCCACCGCTGACATATTGCTCGGAAGACCTCGGGATGAAGGGACCATTCCCCTGGGCATAACTGTTGGCGACTCAGAAAGTCCGCCTTCCAATTCTCCACCCCTGGAATGAAGACAGCTGATATACATGGGACATGCTTTTCTGCCCATTCCAGGATGTGACTTACTTCCCTCTGGGCTGCACGACTCCTGGTGCCTCCCTGATGATTGATATATGCCACTGCTGTGGCATTGTCTGATTGAATTCTGACAGGGGACCCTTGGAGTCTGGATGTCCAGGCTACTAGAGCGTACCGGGCTGCTCGTATCTCTAAGAGATTGATGGGCAGGGTTTTTACTACATTTGACCATCTGCCCTGGAGAGACCATTGCTCCAGTACTGCCCCCCAGCCTATAAGGCTGGCATCTGTAGTGACCACCTTCCAAGATATCGGGCTGAAGGGTTTTCCCTTCTGGAGATTCTGGGGGATCAACCACCAGCAGAGACTCTTCCGAACGGAAGGGGACAAAGCCATCGGGAAGTCTAGAGCCTGAACTTTTCCGTTCCAGGCTGACAATATGGCCCTTTGTAAATTCCTTGAGTGGAATTGGGCGTATGGCACAGCTTCGAATGATGCTACCATCTTTCCTAGCAGCCTCATGCACAGGCGTATGGACGGCTGTCTTTTTGCACAAAGCAGACGGACCAAGGCCCTCAAAGAGGATACCTTGTCTAGAGGTAAGAAAATCTTCCTCTGGTCTGAATCCAGCCGTAGCCCTAGATATACCAGGTTTTTCACTGGCTGTAGGGCTGACTTGTCCAGGTTGATGACCCAACCGTGAGACTCTAGATACTTGATTGTATCGACAATTACCACTTCTAGCTTGGCAACTGAGTGGTCCATCAACAACAGGTCGTCTAGGTATGCCATTATCGTTACACCCCGTGTTCTTAGATCGGCCAACAGTGGGGCCAGAATTTTTGTGAACACTCGTGGTGCTGTGGCCAGACCGAATGGTAAGGCTCTGAACTGAAAATGGCGCCCTTCTACTGCAAAGCGTAGGAATTTTTGATGACCTGGAAAGATGGGAACATGCAAGTAAGCATCTTTGATGTCGATCGAGGCTAACCATTCCTCCCCTTGTAGGGCAGCGGTGACCGATCGGATCGACTCCATCCGGAAAGACCGGACGTTTAGAAATTTGTTTAGACTCTTTAGGTCCAATATGGGTGTTATGTCCCCGTTTGGCTTCGGGACTGTGAAAAGGTTTGAGTAGAAACCCAACCCCCACTCTTCCATAGGAACCTCCATAATTACTCCTTGGAGCAATAGTTGTTCTAACGCCAATAGGAGAGACCCTCTTTTCAGAGGGTCTCTTGGCATGCCTGACCACATAAAATGGGACGGAGGAGACTCTTTTAACTCCAACTTGTATCCCAGAGTTACTGCGGAGAGCACCCATCTGTCTTTGATCGTCTCCCGCCAGGTCTCTGCGAACAACTGAAGTCTTCCCCCCACCCGTTTGAGTGGGGGCAGCCCTTCATAGGCTTGACTTGGAGGCTGGTTTAGTACCTCTTCGGATCCAGGGCTTTTTATTACCCTGTGGCTGTCCCTGATTTTTACCTCCTGAGTTTGACCAAGGAGGCCGTCGGAACTGCTTAGTAGCAGACGTCGCAGGGATAGGAGAGGTAGTCCTCTTAAAAGATGGACCCCTAGACCTCTTTTTACTCGGTAAGAGAGTACTTTTACCACTGGAAATCTTCTGGATATACTTATCCAGGTCTTCGCCAAAAAGGCGTTCCCCATGAAATGGGAAGCTAACTAAGAGCTTCTTACAGGGAGCTTCAGCAGACCAGTTTTTGAGCCACAGAAGCCTACGCATATGTACCAAAGACAGCGTGAGGCGGGAGGCCTGATGGATAGAATCCTTGATGGCGTCAACCGCAAAGCATAATGCTCTAGGCAGATCAGCCAGAGCCTGGGCCTGCTGGTCTGGCAAATCCCTCAGGACCATTTTCATTTAATCCTTTAAAGCTTGGCAGACCCCAATAGCTGCCACTGCTGGCTGTGTAACAGCCCCTGCTGTGGAAAAAGCAGATTTTAATAAAGATTCCAATTTTTTATCCACTGGATCTTTGAACATTTGAACATTATCTACTGGACATGTCAGTGATTTGTTCACAGAAGAGATGGCTGCATCCACCGTAGGAACATTCCATCTCTGGGTGAACTTTCCCTCCATGGGATAGATCACCGGAAACCTTTTAGGCGGAACAAATAGTTTATCAGGATGTTCCCAGTCCTGGTATATAAGTCCTTCCAATAATGGATGTATTGGAAAGGAGCAATTAACCTGGGGAGCTTTTAGCGACCCCAATGAGGAGACAGCAGTAGTTGATGGTTCAACAAGAGGCATTTTAAATGCAGATCGAACCATGTCAGTTAGGGTCTGGACCCACAATCTTTCAGTCTGTGATGCTGAAAATGGTTCATCTACTGTCGATTCCTCAAAAACAGAGCTAACCTCCTCCTGATCCCCTTCAGGTAGGTCGGTCCCTTCCTGGGACTGTTGCTCTGCCAACAGGCACTCTAATGGAGGTGATGGAGATCTGGCGCGCTTTCTTTCCTGTAGAGAAGAAGCGATCAATGCAGCCAATCTCTGCTCCAATCCCTCCAGAGTTGAGGAAAAAACCTCCTCTGTTATATATGCAGGAGCAGGTGGACTGAGGACAGCCGCAGTACCTGGCACTCCCGGGGGTTCCTTATGGGTATTAACCTCTGATTTCTCAGGGGAGGAGGGTGCAGATGACTGCTCCAGATCCTCAGAGCCCGATGGAGACCCCCTACACTTCCTGAGAGGTATATCTCGGAGTTTTTTAGGCGGCATATTCCTTAGTTCAAAGCTGAGGTATTCCAGCCGCAATACACCCCTTACTGAAATAGTCTAATGCAATTTGCTGCTATGTACATCAGTGGGTGTCTACTAATGCGTCTTTCTGGGGATGCCTGTATCAACCGCCCGCTGTAAGCCCCTATACCATGCTACCAGCTCCTTTTCATGCTCTGTGTCCATAGCAAGCAGCGTGGACTGAGTCCTTTTATCTTGCTGGGACGCCCGCACATGCGCAGAAGCGCTGGGCGCACAGAGCGCGTCATCCGCCAGGCTCCGCCCCCTTTTTTGAAGCTAAACCTTATAAAAGGAAAGCATGTGTGCGCGCGCGCGCGTGCACGTGTGCGCTCTTGGCGCCATGTAGTGAGAGGAGCCAGGGTCCCTGTTTCACCAGGACTCGGGGATGGAAGGAAACTACTTGGCAGCATGACAGAGGAATGCAGCTTCCCTGATAGAGAGCTCACTCATCTGCCTGGACTTTCACCATGGAAGGAATAGTCCCAAGAAAAAAGACGTTCCACAGCGGCCTCTAGTGGACAAACACAGGTACCGCACCTTTGTCTTTTTTTTTTTTTTTTTAAAACCTCCTTTATGAAAAAACATTTCCAGGTTTACAGTTTTTTTAAAATTTCCCTTATGAAAAAACATTTCTAGGATTTCTTAGGCATATACAGCTATTAGCGGGAATACCCTTTAGGTAACAGGCAGAAAGACATATTAGGCTTGGGGGTCCCCTCAATAGAACCAAGTTCCTGAGGGGCCCCCACTTACCTTTTCCCCGCCGCAGGACTTTGTTTGGTCCACAGAAGCCCAAACTTCACCTCTCACGGCAGGCATTGTACTAGACCTTCAGGGACCGGGTTCCCAAGGATTCCACTCCCCTGGACCTGTATAGCACCCTGCACAGATAGCCTCTTGGTTTTGGGTATGACCAGAGCTCTGGATCCCAGGGTCCAGCCCTCCTAAGAGAGGCATTACAGGCAAAACCCTGCTCTTCTCTGCAAGGCCCGGGTACCGACCGTTTAGCTATGAAGCTTTTTTGGTCGGATCCGGAATAGCTTGCTAAGGCCCAGAGAACCTGTACACAAGCCCAGATGAATACATGTTAACCTTGGCCAACACCTTAGACACTGGCAAAAAACTGAGGTACTCCCGGATGGGAGGGGCTTATATAGGGGAGGGTACTTCCTGTTTTGGAAGTTGCCAGTGCCAGCACCTGAAGGTAATTCTATATAACCCACATAGTAATGACTATGCTGCTCTGTGTCCCGTGATGTATGAACAAGAAAACACGCATGCTCAGAATCAAGTATGAGACGGGAGCGCACGTTCTGGTAAAACTAGCATTTGTAATGGAGATAGCACATTCATCATGCTGTAATGGACTGAAAAGCAGGAGGCTGAAAAGCGCGAATCGTCGCTCAACAAACTTTACTAACATGAAGGGTGGCACCATCCGAACGGAACTTCCTCTTTATAGTGCCGTCGTACGTGTTGTACGTCACTGCGCTTTGCTTGAACGTTTTTTAAAATGATCGTGTGTACGCAAGACAGGCTTGAGAGGAAACATGAAAAAAACAATGTGAAAAACGTCGGTAAAAAAAATGGCATGAAAAACGATTGTGTGTACGCCGCATTATTGTTGAATCATAAACACTGATCTTACCTGAGGCAAGTGGGGTCTGCAGTTTTTTAGATATTGTTTTGGGTTCTTTTATGACCTCCTGGGTGAGTCGTCGTCATGCTCTTGGAGTCATTTTTTTAGGCCCGCCACTCCTGGAAAGGTTCCAAGTTATCTCCATTTGTGGATAATGGTTCTACCCGTGTTTCACTGGAGTTCCAAAGCCTTAGAAATGTCTTTGAAACCCTTCCTAGACCGATACATGTACAGCACAGTCTTTTAGTGGTTAGCACTTTCACCTAGCAGCAAAAAGGGTCGCTGGTTTGAATCCTGACCACGACACCATCTGCCTGGAGTTTGCATGTTCTCCCTGTGCCTGCATGGGTTTCCTCCCACACTCTAAAGACATGCTGGTAGGTTAATTGGATCCTGTCTAAATTGTCCCTAGCATGTATGAATGTGTGTTAAGGACCTTAGGATGTAAGCTCCTTAACCACTTCCCTACCGCCCATAGTCATATGACGTCCACAGATGGGATCTCCCATCCTGGGTGGACGTCATATGACGTCCTCGGCTTTGAGGGGGGATATCTGAATGATGCCTGCAGTTAGAGGTATCATTCAGATATAATTTTCTTGTGCCGGCGATTCTGCGCACCATAAGGACAATCATAGTGGCGGTTCCGCCGCTTGATCATTCTTATAGGCGGCGGGAGGGGACATCCCCCCTCCCGCCGCCATCCTGTGCTTCTCCGGGCTCTCCCGTGCCATCGGGGACCCGGAGAGAATCGTCCGGCGCCTGTGGTGGGTCACATGACGAGCATAGAGATGACTGGTGGCCAGATGGTCACCAGTCATCTCTATGATCGTCGGAGAACTGGGCGCGATGTGATGAAGTCACGCCCGGGTCCTCATATGTAAACAAAGCCGCCATTGCGGCTAGTAAGTATGAGATCAGTGAAAAAAAAATCACGATCTCATGCTTTCCAGCCTGGAGGAGAGATGTGGGGTCTTATTGACCCCACATCTATCAATAAAGAGGACCTGTCACACACATTCCTATTACAAGGGATGTTTACATTCCTTGTAATAGGAATAAAGTAAAATAAGTGTAAAAAATAAATAAAAAATAAGTAAAAAAAAAAAAATAATAATAAAAAAAAAAAAATTAAAACGCCCCTGTCCTCGGTAGCTCGCGATCAGATGCGAACGCACACGTAAGTCCCGCCCACATATGTAAACGCCGTTCAAACCACATATGTGAGGTATCGCCGCGTGCGTTAGAGCGCGTGCAACAATTCTAGCACTAGACCTCCTCTGTAACTCCAACCTGGTAACCTGTAAAAAAAATTAAAGCGTCGCCTTTGGAGATTTTTAGGTACCGAAGTTTGGCGCCATTCCATGAGTGTGCGCAATTTTAAAGCATGACATGTTACTCGGCGTAACATCATCTTTCATATTTTCCCCAAAAATTGGGCTATCTTTACTGTTTTGTTATTTTTAAATTCATGAAAAATTATTGCGCAAATACTGTACAAGAAAAAAAGTTGCAATGACCGTCATTTTATTCCCTAGGGTGTCTGCTAAAAAAACATATATAATGTTTGTGGGTTCTGAGTAATTTTCTAGCAAAAGAATGATGATTTGTACATGTAGGAGAGAAGTGCCAGAATAGGCTGGTATTGATGTGGTAAAAAAAGCCCGGTGTTGAAGTGGTTAAGGGCAGGGACTGATGTAAATGTTCAATGTATATGTAAAGCGCTGCGTGAATTGATGGCACTATATAAGTACCTAAGATAAATAAATAATACTTTGTTTTTGTTCTTGAATTGTTTTAGATTGTGGCATGATGTGTGGCTTTTTGTGATCTGTTAGCATGCTTCACTTTGTCAGACTGCTTCTATTTATGTGATTTCTTGATTCAACAGGTCTGTCAGTAATTCGGTGTGGCAAGTGAAATTTAACATAGCTTTCCAAAAAATTATGTTTAATCACAGTTTATTCATGGGAGGGTGAAATTACTTTTTTCACAAAGGCAGGTTTGAACAGCTTTTGTCCCTTAACCACTTGCTTACTGGGCACATATACCCCCTTCCTGCCCAGGCGAAATTTCAGCTTTCGGCACTGCGTCGATTTAACTGACAATTGCGCGGTCGTGCGACGTGGCTCCCAAACAAAATTTACGTCCCTTTTTTCCCACAAATAGAGCTTTCTTTTGGTGGTATTTGATCACTTCTGCGGTTTTTATTTTTTGCGCTATAAACAAAAAAATGCGACAATTTAGAAAAAACACAATATTTTTTACTTTTTGCTATAATAAATATCCCAATTTTTTTTACAAAAAAAACATTTTTTTTCTCAGTTTAGGCCGATACGTATTCTTCTACATATTTTTGGTAAAAAAAAATCGCAATAAGCGTATAGTGAATGGTTTGCGCAAAAGTTATAGCGCCTACAAAAAAGGGGATAGAATTATGCCATTTTTTTTTATTTTCTTTTTTAACTAGTAATGGCGGCGATCTGCGATTTTTATTGGGACTGAGACATTATGGCGGACACTTTTGACACATTTTTGGGACCATTCACATATATACAGCGATTAGTGCTATAAATATGCACTGATTACTGTATAAATGTGACTGGCAGGGAAGAGGTTAACACTAGGGGCGAGGAAGGGGTTAAATGTGTTCCCTGGGAGTGATTGTTACTGTGGGGGGAGGGGACTGACTGCGGGAAACAATGGATATGAACATCAAATTTGAACCTTGGTGTTGCCAACATCCCTAAGAGTCAATCAAAAGAAGGAAAAAAAAAACAAGATGGGACTTTAAGGGCAACAAAAGGGTACTAGAGTAAGATAGTTTTATTTTGAAAACATACAAAATGTACAAATACGCAATTTAAAAACATCGATGATGTTGGACCAACCCCGAGTCTGCTTTGATGATGTTCTGGGGTATGTTTTTTGTATTAGCGATGCTGTGTTTCCTAAGCTTATCTGTGCATGCAATCAATGTTGTAAATAGCTGTAATATATGTGTTGTTATAATTTATTTATTTGTATTGTACAGTGCGATCCCGTCTGGATATTGGCCCCTGATGAAGGGACGGCTTGTGTCCCGAAACGCGTCGGGATCTCTGGACCTCATCCTGGGATTTATGTACCCTTACATCATCTATGTTTTTAAATTGCGTATTTTGTACATTTTGTATGTTTTCAAAATAAAACTATCTTACTCTAGTACCCTTTTGTTGCCCTTAAAGTCCCATCTTGGGGGTTTTTTCCTTCTTTTGATTGACTGACTAGGGAGGTGACCGATCTGTGTCCCTATGTACAAGGGACACAGCATCAGTCTCCTCTCCCTGACAGGACGTGGATCTGTGTGTTTACACACACAGATCCACGTCCTTGTCTGTGTACCGGCCGATCGCGGGTACCTGGCGGACATCGCGGCCACCAGGCACGCGCATCGGCATCTCAGTGACGCTCCGGGCATGTGCGCGTGCCGCCGGTGGCGCTCGCGCGCCCCCCAGTGGCCGGAGGAGCCGAGGCCGTCTATTGACGGCCTCTCGGATTTGTAGAGCCACCTTGTGGCCATCATTTGTACATGGCCCGGGCTCCAACAGGTTAATAAATACAATAATAATTTAAAATCAAATAAAAGCAATCATATAAAGCAATATTATTCAAATATGAAATAAACCAGCCCCTACTTATATGGAGACAGTTTATGATTCACTTTTATCTTCAGGGCCTGTTACCAATGAAATGGTTCCTCTTGAACTTCAAGCTGAAGCTGGCCATTGAAGCTGATGATTGTAAGACTATCTGCTTCCCTGTCATCCTGGGCATTCCTTGGTTTTCTGCCCATAATCCCTCCATTAACTGGGGGACACAGACTAAAAAATTCAAATCACCCCATTGCAAGGAACATTATAGAGAATCTCCTCAAACAAATTCTCCATCAGTAAAGGAATCACAAATTGATGTGGTAATTACCCAATCATTTGACAACATGCCTCTACAATACCATGAATTATGGGACATCTGTGATAAAAAGAATGCCAGTTAGTCCTCATCGCCCGTACGATTGTACCATTGAAATGCTCCCAATAGCAAAAATACATTTTAGTGGCAATTTAAATCTGTCACAAACTAAATTAAAGGTGCTCAGGAAATGGCTTGACGGGAATTTAAAGAAGGGCTTTATCAAACACTCAATGTCTCCTGCAGGGCCAGCCATGTTCTTTTTTGAAAAAAAAAATGCATGATTTACAGGTGTTTGAATAAAATCACTATTAAAAACTGCTATCCACTTCTTTTAATCTCTGGTATGATGAAAAGTCTTTGTTTTGTCAAAGTCTTTACCAAATTCGATTTTAGATTAGCATATAGCCTGGACCGCATTCAACCTAAGTTGAGACTAATCAAACTGTCTTTAGAACAAGATATGGGCATTTTGAGTATTTGGTTATGTGTTTTGGCCTTTGTAACACTCCTGCCACTTTTCAACACTTCATCAATAATGTTCTGCCAGATATTTTGGACCAGTTTGTGATTGTCTATCTAGTCACGTCTTTTCTGATAACGTGGAGGAGTATTGCAAGCATATTTCCACTGTCTTTTAAAGATTAAGAAAGAACCAATGTTACATCAAGCTGGAGAAATATGAGTTTGATTGAACCCAGATCAAGTTCTTGGAATACATTATTTCTCCAGATGGAGTAAGCATGGATCCCGAGAAGATCAAATCTGTGGTGGATTGGCCTGCCTCTAGGAACATTAAGGAAATATAGCAATTTGTTGGATTTGCCTACAGTGCCTTGCAAAAGTTTTCACCCCCTTGGCTTTTTACCTATTTTGTTACATTACAGCCTTTAGTTAAATGTTTTTTTAATCTGAATTATATGTGATGGATCAGAGCACAATAGTCTAATTTTGTGAAGTAAAATTAGAAAAATATATACATAAAACGATTTTTCAGAAATAAAAAACTGATAATTGGCACATGCGTATGTATTCACCCCCTTTGTTATTAAGCCCATAAAAGGCTCTGGTGCAACCAATTACCTTCAGAAGTCACATAATTAGTGAAATTATGTCCACCTGTGTGCAATCTAAGTGTCACATGATCTGTCATTACATATACACACCTTTTTGAAAGGCCCCAGAGGATGCAACACCTAAGCAAGAGGTACCACTAACTAAACACTGCCATGAAGACCAAGGAACTCTCCAAACAAGTAAGGGACAATGTTGTTGAGAAGTACAACTCAGGGTTAGGTTATAAAAAAATATCCAAATATTTGATGATCCCTAGGAGCACCATCAAATCTATCATAACCAAATGGAAAGAACATAGTACAAAAGCAAACCTGTACAAAAAATGGGAGTGATTGCCTAGATCTACCGTGTTTGATAATTTACATAAAAAATAAATCAATCAAAAACTTCACTGTATGTAGGCTCTGAGGAAACCAGCGTCTATTGGCTGGTGAAATGTGTCAGCGTGACGTCAGCACGTCACCCGGGAATCGTCTGTCTGTCGCTAGAGTGTAGTGCAGTTTGAAACCACAAGCTGGCTGTCAGAGAACGTACCTTGCCGGGCGTGTTGGTGGTCGCTTTGGTGTGCGTTCGCGCGTGCCGATGCGCGCTGATGTTGGGCATGTTCCTGTCCGCGCTGGTGCACTTCCCAGACTTCGGGCGAGCGCGCCTGTGCGCGATGGTGTGCCTGTGCGCGTGGGTGCATGTGCGCGCATTGCGTGCGTGCGCGTGCGTGCGCCATTGCGCACGCTGATGCGCCAATGCGCCATTGCGCGCGCCGATGCATGCCGGTTTGCCCATTTAAACTCCTGGAACACTTCAGACCGGTGCTGTCTGATCTACAGTCCCCTGTGTATCCTGCTCCTGTTAATTGCCTGAAACCTGATCTTCTGACCACCCGGCTTGTTACTGGACTTTTCCTGCTATCCGCCTGCACCCGACCCCAGCCTGTCTTTGACCCTGAATCTGCCTACCCCGCTGTACCATACTGCCTGAACGTTGCCGAACCCTGCTTGTCTTGACCACTCTCTCTGCACCTGCCCAGCTGCGCTGCTCTACACATCTGCCTGCCTACCTGCCTGCCTGCAGCCAGCCTGGCTCGGCTACTCTCCTGAACCCAGGATCCAGACCTGCCTTCCAGTAACCACTCTCAGGCTCTCTTACCCTTACGCACTCCCGTGCCTCCTGTCTGTACTACCAGGGGCCCGCGATTCGGATCCGTACGGGGGACCTTCCTCTGCTCTAACGGACTCACTGATCAGGTACGTACAACCCTGACACTGGCGGTGGAACTTGCTTGGTCTATGATCACACACGGAACCACCTGTATGGTACTGACTGTACAGCGAGGAAACTTTCCTGTTTGTCTGCAGCACGCGGCTAATATCGAGCGTAGAGAGGATTTAAATGAAAGACTGCAACCGCAAACATGGTGAGAGTATCTTTACCCACCCCCTATATATGCCTATGGATGCACTCAGTCTGTCCTTTCATTATCTCCCCCGCGGACTTGTTTATGAGACACGCGTGTACTGCTCAGTATATACCACCATTAAGCCAAGCCTTACCTAACTGATTGTTTCATCTTGTGTAAACCTGTCCAGGTTATTAATGTGACATTCTGCAAACCTTTGCAAGAAGTTCTCCTGTCACAAGGACTTTGAATTTAATTTCCTCAGTTGAGGTCAGGACAGTCATGCACTCACGCATCTACCCAACATATTCCATGTTCAGAAGAAGTGTTTCTGATTGAGCACACATAATTAACAGGAGCCCTTACCTTATTAGACTGTATTGTCAATACTAAACATCAATTCTCCAGGTTGATTTTGGCTTTTTTGCCATGTGCTTAATTAATATCAGCGCCTGAATGTGATGATTGGGTTATGAATGTGATATGCGCAGCTGCGATTCCCCTTGTTTTTAATAACTAGACAACATTGTCTTATTTGAAAATAGTTTATACTACACGGTCTATCTGACACATTTTTTTCTAATTAATTGTTGTGTTTTTTCTAATAATAACGCTTGTTTGTATCATCCATAGTGTTCTGTTTTGGCCCTCTTAAGAGAACTTTATTCTCTTATTTTTTGTTTTGACAAAAGCAAACCTGCCAAGAGACGGCCGCACACCAAAACTCACGGACTGGGCAAGGAGGGCATTAATCAGAGAGGCAGAGACCTAAGGTAACCCTGGATGAGCTGCAGAGTTCCACAGCAGAAACTGAAGTATCTGTACATAGGATGACAATAAGCCGTACGCTCCATAGAGTTGGGCTTTATGGCAGAGTGGCCAGAAAAATGCCATTACTTTCAGCAAAAAAACGAAATGGCACGTTTTGAGTTTGCGAAAAGGCATGTGGGAGACTACTAAAATGTATGGAGGAAGGTGCTCTGGTATGATGAGACTAAAATTTAACTTTTTGGCCATCAAAGAAAACGCTATGTCTGGCGCAAACCCAACACATCACATCACCCAAAGAACACCATCCCCACAGTGAAATATGGTGGTGGCAGCATCATGCTGTGGGGATGTTTTTCAGCAGTTGGGACTGGGAAACTGGTCAGACTTGAGGGAAAGATGGATAGTGCTAAATACAGGGATATTCTTGAGCAAAACCTGTACCACTCTGTGTGTGATTTGAGGCTAGGAGGGAGGTTCACCTTCCAGCAGGACAATGACCCCAAACACACTGCAAAAGCAACACTTGAGTGGTTTAAGGGGTAACATGTAAATGTGTTGGAATGGCCTACTCAAAGCACAGACCTCAATCCAATAGAAAACCTGTGGTCAGACTTAAAGATTGCTGTTCACAAGTACAAACCATCCAACTTGAAGGAACTGGAGCAGTTTTGCAAGGAGGAATGGGCAAAAATCCCAGTAGTAAAATTTGGCAAGCTCATAGAGATTTATTCAAAGCGACTTGGAGCTGTGATAGCCGCAAAAGGTGGCTCTACAAAGTATTGACTTTAGGGGGGTGAATAGTTATGCACATGGACTTTTTCTGTTATTTTGTCCTATTTGTTGTTTGCTTCACAATAAAAAAAAATAAAAAAATCTTCAAAGTTGTGGGCATGTTATGTAAATTAAATGATGCAAATCCTCAAACAATCCATGTTAATTCCAGGTTGTGAGGCAACAAAACACGAAAAATGCCAAGGGGGGTGAATACTTTTGCAAGACAATGTCCCTTTACAGAAGATTCATAAGGAATTTCTCCAAGGTAATTGCACCTGACAAAGAAAGGGACACCATTTTTTGGTCACCTGAGGCACTGACTGCCTTTAGTAAATGAATGACTTTTTTCACTTCTACACCAATGTTGGTACTCACTATCATGGAAGAGGATGCTTTGGATTTTATTGTGGGAGCTATGCTTTCTCAGGGAATTAGAGAAAAAGATGCAGCTTCGTCATGGTGTTTATTTCTCTAGGTTAATGTCTTGTGTCTTTAGCCAAAAAGAATTATGACCCTGGAAATAAGGAATTGCTGGCGATTAAGGAAACATTTTCTGAATGGAGACATCTGCTGCAAGGGGCCAAGCATCTGGTAACTTTTTTCACTGATTATAAAGATTAGAATTCATTCATTCCGCCAAGAGATTATCTTCAAGACAAACATTCTTATTCTTTTCTAGGTTCAATTTTCAATATCAACCTGAGTCAAGGAATGGTAAGGCTGATGATGCCTTATTGAGGATGCTGTTTGGGCCTCTTCAGGAAAGCAGCTCTGAATGTACAATCCTGCCTCAAAAGAACTTCCTAGGGGCCATGAGTTCCAAGACATTCTTGAGTCTCTTCAAAGAAGGGTTTGAGAATGACCCACTTTTCAATCATTAATGTCGAGTAAAGAACAACTTCTCGACTCAGTTCAGACAGAAGCCCTCAGGTTGGTGCATGACTCTAAACTTGCTGGGCATTTTAAAGTTGCTAAGCTAGAAGAACGTTTACATTTTTTTCTTTGGTGGCCTGGTTACCAGAAAGACTTCAAGTGCTATGTGACCTGTGCATGCAATAAGAGACCCAAATCTTCTCCTTTGGGTTTACTCCATCAACTCATGTTTTATCAAGATCCTGGGGGTCAGTTTCTTGGATTTCATGGTCAATCTTCCCCCCTTGAAAGAGATGACCACTATCTTGGTAGTCGTCAACCGTCTCACTAAGATGGTTAATTTTTTACCAGTTAAGGGGGTACTCACTGCTGAACAAACTGTGAATTTGATGGTTCGAGAAGTCTTTAAACTACATGGAATTCCTGATGACGTGGTGACTGAAAGAGGAGTACAGTTCACTTTGAAATTTTGGAAGAGCTTTTGCTTGGTTTTAGGTATAACAATCAAGCTGTCTTCTGATTTTCATCCTCAGTTTAATAGTGAGACCGAGAGGACAAATCAAACTTTGGAGCAATATCTTTAACCGCTTCAGCCCTGGACCATTTTGCTGGTCAAAGACCAAGCCACTTTTTGCGATTCGGCACTGCGTCGCTTTAACTGAGAATTGTGCGGTCCTGTGACGTGGCTCCCAAACAAAATTGACGTCCTTTTTTTCCCACAAATAGAGCTTTCTTTTGGTGGTATTTTAATTTTTTGCGCTATAAACAAAAATAGAGCAACATTTTTGAAAAAAATGCAATATTTTTTACTTTTTGCTATAATAAATATCCCCAAAAAATCTATAATTTTTTTTTTCCTCAGTTTAGGCCGATACGTATTCTTCTACATACTTTTGGTAAAAAAAATCGCAATAAGCATTTATTGATTGGTTTGCGCAAAAGTTATAGCATCTACAAAATAGGGGGTAGTTTTATGGCATTTTTATTAATATTTTTTTCTACTAGTAATGGCGGCGATTTTTATTGTGACTGCGACTTTATGGCGGACACATCGGACACTTTTGGCACATTTTTGGGACCATTGTAATTTTTACAGCGATCAATGCTATAAAAATGCAGTGAAGGGGTTAACCACTAGGTGGCGCTGCAGGGGTTAAGTCAGTACTAGGGAGTGATTCTTACTGTTAGGTGGCGTGGCTACACGTGACGCGTCACTAATGACCGTTCCCGATCACGGGGAACAGCCATCAGTGACAGTGTCACTAGGCAGAATAGGGGAATGCCTTGCTTACAAGGCATTTGTGCGGCGGTCGGCAAGTGGTTAATGTTTTGCCAGTTCTCTTCAGGATGACTGGTTGGACTATCTTTATACTAAAGAGTTTGCTTATAACAATTCTAAACATAGCTCCGCTTCCCAAAACCCTTTTTTCTTAAATAGTGGGTATTAAAAATTCTCACTGGAAAACTGGAAATTTGCAGGATGAAATCAGAAGCAAGAAAGAGCAAAAGGGTGCACCAACCTTTGTGCAATTAAAAAGGACAATTTTATTAAAATGAAATAACACTTACTGCACTCAAATCTACTCAGAAGTATGAGTGAATATAAAAAAAGGGAGCACACTTCCCTGCACCCCAAAAATGTGCGGTAAAGTGGGTGACCTCCGGGTCTAGTCTTAGCAATAGTGAGGCAATTTGAACAGATGGGCAATATTCTAGGCTTACCTATATGTACAACTTTCCCATGGAGGATTACAACCTCTTAAACTCTCATTCAACACTCCTTAGAAAAAGGATTAGGACACCCATGGACTTGGCAAACTCCAGTTGAAGGACAAAAAGTGCCTTTGGTATTCTTTGAAATTAGCTTTTGACTGAAAGACAATAGTTGGTTGATTCAGTTACCAACTCCTTGAGAGAGGCCAACACATTGTCATATACAGTGCAATCAGAGTGGCTCAGTGCCTAGTGATCACTGTTAACTAATCCCAGTACTAACAAGTGTAAAATCAAAATTTAAACAAAGTCTCCACTTCTGCCTCTGCCACTAATCATGTCCACCCAACACCCTGCTACAATCAACAATTATGCCAGCACCACATTTTCCACAATGCCCGCCCAGGCACTGTGGGGAAACCAGGGCGAGCACAGCAGCTAGCATTTACAAAAGATTGATGTGGTCTCAAGAGGACAGTGGGATAACTATATATGGCATTTATTCAATTCTGATCTCTATTTCTGACAACAACATTTTGTTGGAACTTGGAACCCATTGCCATTGACCAGGTGTTTCAGCTCCACACTAGGTAAGTTAAGTTTCTTTATAATAGCAGTTATATTTGGATATGTAGGGGCATAGGGAGATTTGGGCTCCATCAAAGTCCAGAACCCTGTTTTCTTTTGCCTTGTTCACAAGATCTTCTTTTTGCTTGTAAAAGTGGATTCTGCAGATAAAATCCTGTGGCAGAGGAAAAGTGTAGAGTTGTATGTACTTGATCTATTCAATAATATCAGCAACAGGTCTGCCAAGCATGGTGTTAAATATTTCTTGTACAGTAGTAGGTCATCCTGCTCTAAAGGCCTTGGCTGTTTCTCTAAGGTAGACAATGTTGCAGTAATGTTTGCGCTCTAAGTTGTCTATGTACTACCATAATGTTTGAATGCATGTGTGTTGGTTGCCGTATGTGTTCCTGCTGGGTAAAATCACCCCCCTAGATTTCCCAGAGATCATTGTCATCTGAACAAAAAAGTTATGGGAGATTCAAAATATAACCTCTGTCACCAGTGCAGATGGTAAGAGAAATTCTCCCAATGAGGACAATGGATTACAACTGTCTAAATATAGAATTCCGCTCAGTTTGGAGATTTTCTCTTACTTGGTGTGACATCTCAGGGACAGGAAGTAAAGGAAAATCTACTCAATGGGATACCTGACAGCAAAAAATAAACTGGCAGACATTTTAAATATACCTGTATACATTTTTTTTTTTAATTCTCAATTTTTATTTTCTTAATACAGGGTATACAGATACAGCGTTCCCTTTTAAACAAATCATATAAAGCAATATCAATAATCAATCTGTCAAATTCCTTAATTTTCTATAGACTTATGATCTATTCTTCCTATTGTCCCTCTACTTTCCTTTCCCGCTGCATCTCCTACTTCTTTTGACCCTGCTATCCTTTCCTATTTCCCCTATTCTCCCCCCCCTTCCCCTTCTCTCGACCTCCCCCTCCTCCCTTTTTTACCCCTGCTTTATGCAGGAAAATATCAAACAGATAAACATAAAAAAAAAGCTGGATATGAAACTTCTCTGAAGTCCCTTACTCTTATTTCACGTCAACCTAGTTTTTATTTTTTTACTCTCCTAATAGTTTCTTCCCTTCCTCTGTTTTTACAAATTGCTCCCATGGTGCCCATATATCTTGTACTTGTTTTTTTCCCTCCAACGTTGTCGGTAAGTATTTCTCCTTTGTTCCTACCCTTCTAACTTTATTTAACCACATTGAAATCGTAGGGGCTGTAGGATCTTTCCATTTCATCGCAATACAACAATGCCGCCTTTACCAAATGACACAAGACTGAATTTATATATTTTTTCGGTGGGATTTGTGTATGATGTAGCAGGAAGAAAGCTGGTTCTTCTGGAATCTGATGTTCAGTAAATATTTGAGTAATTCTCTGTACAGTTTGCCAAAATTGTCTAATTACAGGACATGCCCAGAATATATGTATCATAGTCCCTTTTTCATCACATCCTCTCCAGCACCTGTCAGATATTTCAGGAAAAAATTTGTTCAAGGCCGATGGCGTATAATACCAGCGTGTTAATATTTTATAGTTTGATTCCTGTGTTTTCGTACACCTTGAAGATTTTAAAGACAAATCTATAATTTTCTGGCATTGTGCTAGAGAGAAAATTTGGCCTAAGTCTCTTTCCCATTTGGTAAGACAGTCCATTTTAAAATCCTCTGAAGGTGTGGTCAAGATTATGTATATTCTAGAGATTAGGTGGTATAGGGGTTCCTCCCCTTCACAGCACTCCTCAAATTTAGTTTGTGTTCGCCTATATCTTTCTGCGGGTCCCAATGTCTCCAAATAGTGTCTGACCTGTCTCGCTTGCCATAGAGGTATTTCATATTGCCCTCCTCGTTGTGTTAATGCACCAATTGATACCCATCCTCTGTCTCCCAGAAAATGTGAGGCTTGAAATCTTCCCTTTTCTCTCAGTTTCCTAAATATTTGTGAGTTCATGCCTGGTGGAAACTCTGGGTTTCCTAAAATCTGAAACAGAGGGGAGTTTTTGGTGGAAAATTTAGGATTCTGATTTACTTTATTTCCTATTCGTAAGGTTTCTCCTATTGTAGGGTGATTTTTTACTTGTGGTGGCAGGGTTGTATAGCACCATAGAGCTCTTTTTAGAGGAACTAAGCACATTTGCTGCTCTATGGTTACCCACAATTTATAGTCCCCATGTCTACTCCAGTCTTCTATCCTGCCAAGTTGAACCGCCTGGTAGTATTTATACATATCTGGGGCCGATATGCCTCCAGCCCATTTAGGTGAGGTAAGCAATGTTCTACATATTCTTGGCCGTTTACTGGCCCATATGAATTTAATAAACACTCCACAGACTTGATTGAAGTAGGACATGGGAATTCTAACCGGCAATGCTTGGAAGAGGTAGAGGAATTTTGGCACCACACTAATTTTTAGAATATTACATCTCCCGAACCATGAGTGTATTCCTTTACTCCAGCCTTCCAATAAAGTTTTAACTGTACTAAGTAATGGTACAAAGTTTAACTCGAAAATGTTTAGTAGATTTGGTGGTATTCATGTTCCTAGATAGTTCAAGGCCCTAGTTGTCCATCTGAACTTAAAGCTATCTTGTAACCCCTTTTTGATGTATTCCGGAAGTGCCACCCCCATCGCCTCCGATTTACCTTAATTTATTTTTAAGTTTGACATAAACCCGTATAATTCTACTTCTTTCATTAAATTTGGTAACGAAATTTGTGGTCTTGCTAGTGAGAAGAGCATATCATCCGCATAACCCGATACTTAATATTCCTTTCCCCCCACCTCAATACCCACTATATCTGGGTTCTGTCGTATCTTATTTAGAAGCGGTTCTAATGTTAAGGCAAATAAAAGAGGCGACAGGGGACAGCCCTGCCGGGTTCCATTTGTGACATCAAAAGGCCTGGAGTAGATCCCGTTTACTTTTACTAGTGCGCGCGGGCCCGTGTATACTCCTATTATCCATTGGACCATTCTCTCGCCTAATCCCATCTGTTTTAGGACCTCGAACATAAATTTCCAGCTTACTCTGTCGAATGCTTTTTCTGCATCCGTATTTAAAAAAACACTCGGTATCCTCTTGTGATTTACCCTGTGGATCAGATTTAGCACTTTTATAGTGCTATCTCTTGCCTCTCTTGTCGGGATAAATCCTACTTGGTCAAGATGTACTATTTCAGGCAGATAGGACTGTATACGGAATGCTAAGATCTTTGTCAAAAATTTTAAATCTACATTTAACAGGGATATTGGTCTATATCTACTACAGCTCGCTGGATCTTTCCCCTCTTTTGGAATAAGTGTAATATGTGCTGTTACAGTCTCTGACGGTAGCACCACTGTTTGTCCTACTTTATTAAACATCTTCGTCATATATGGGCCCAAATGTGTAATAAAACTCTGATAATATTTTATAGTTAGACCATCCGGGCCTGGTGCTTTACCATGCTTTATTGTTTTCATAATTTTTTGCACTTCTTCTATCGTAATTGGTCTCTCTACTTCTCTCCGAGCTGGCGATGATAGTCTAGACAGTCGTGCAGAAGACACATATTTCTCAAGGGATCTCGAGGAGACCGATATCTCTGGCAAATTGTATAATGCAGAATAATATCCCCCAAATTCTTGCGCTATTTCTTTTGGGAAATAACGTTTTTGGTCTGCTTTTGTTTTAATCATTGGTATATATGACCGTATCTGTTGGTTTTTTATTTTTTTTGCTAATAGTTTACCGCATTTGTCTCCTGAATCATACTCTATCCTCCTCCCGTACTGAAGAATTGCTTCGGCCTTATATCGTAAGAGGTCAGCTATTTGTCTTCTAAGATGGGCTAGTTCTATCCCTACACTTATTTCTGTTCTCTTTTTGTGTTGTATCTCGAGTTCCTGTAGCTTTCCTAGTAAGTCTTTTAATTGTTCTTCTCTAGCCTTTTTCACTCGCGATCCATGTTTAATTAGGCAACCTCGCATTACTGCTTTATGGGCCTCCCATACTATACCCGGGTCACTCTCTTCAGTATCGTTTATCTGGAAATACCACCTAAATTCATTGATCAGATCTTCTATAATTTGGGGGCTCTGTAGTAAGCTTTCGTTTAAGCACCATATCCAATCTGTTAAATGGGTTCCCCCCTTTAAAGTTAACTCCGTCGTAACTGGTGCATGATCTGTCCATGTTATATTTCCTATGGATATGTCCTTCACCAACTGAAGTAATTCATGGGGTACCGGAAAAAGATCTATTCGGGAGTATTTTTGATATGGATTCGAGAAACAAGTATAATCCCTCTCCTCTGGGTGTATAATTCGCCACCCATCTACCAATTGAAAGTCGTGTAATTTCCGCAAGATGCGTCTTCTAATTCCACTAGATACCGATGAGGTCTCGCTGGATGTATCTACTTTTGGGTCATGGGGCATATTTATATCTCCTCCACATATCAACTTTCCCTCCTTAAAATCTGTCAATTTTGAAAGTACTTTAGTCAAAAAATTATCTTGGTGTTCATTTGGTGCGTACATGGTGGCTAGAGTTACTTTCTCCCCGCCTATCGCACCTTTAAGAAAAAGGTATCTTCCCCCAGAATCCGAACATTTATCCGTAAGTATCCATGGTATTCTATTTGAGATTAGAATTGCCACACCTTTGGTTTTAGCTTCCTGATTCGAAGCTTAATATACATTTGGAAAATGTCTATTTTGGAGGTAGGGGAAGACACCTTCCTTAAAGTGGGTTTCCTGTATAAATCCTACATCGGTCTTAAGACATTTTAGCTCATTCAATAGCATCTTGCGTTTTTCAGGGATATTGAGCCCTCTAGCGTTTAGTGACGTGATACGTATTTTATCCATCTTCCCACCCAGCTGCTAATTAACACAATAGTCCACTCAAATAAAAAAAAAGGGGGGGGGGGAGAAGGTCAAGGGTCAGGGGAATATAAAACGGCTCCTACTTGGGAATTCTATTTTCCCATAGCTGCCGGAATTGGGGTGTTGGTCTGTACTCCTGTATACATTTTAATGCCCTCTAAGTGTTGGTGAAAGTTTTGTGAAGTCCCCTTCTTATGTTAATTTTGTGAATGTGTTCCATGCAATTGAAGATTGCCTCAAGGTTCTGCTTAGTGAACAGTAGAGCAAAATAAAAATAAAATAAAAATAAAGGACCCTGCAAACTCTGTTTCTCTAATCTCATTCCCATAGTCTCTTTCAGGAAACAGTGCAGGGTCATTAGGCTCCAGGGATTGGGCTGGAGCAGAGGAATCTGAGTCATGTCCTCCTGGCACCAAATTGGATAAAAATGGTGAGCAGGGTTGCCAACAATCCAAATATTTATTGACAGTCAGTAAACATGCTGCCAAATTGAAGCTGTCCATGATGTCCGGTTCTGAATTTCATGTGTCAGCTTGGCTGGTTGAGGTTACCCCTATAAAGTACTAATTTTCACTTCATTTTCGGATAAGACACTCACAGCCACAAAATAATTTAAGGGTTTATTTAATACGTTTGAATTTCTTTATAAACACGCTGTCATTTTTTACATAAAGGTCAGGACCCTTCAGTGTGATGCCACCTCTCCCACCTATTGCTCCTGCAACACAAAATAGTTATTGAGGGACCCTGATAGCACATGAAACAGGTTCTTTCTAGAACAAGAACGTTTGATACCCAAACAAACTGTGTATCATGTTTGCATTTAGACACCAGCATTATTTAGTGAGTCTGCAAATATATATAGTACTTGGTCAAAAATAAAACTACTGTTTTAAAAATGTTTAAAATTATCAGAAATTTTGAAAGATGGACAACCATTCTTAGCATGCCTAAAATTGTATTTATTTGTTTATTTATTATTTGTTATGCTAAAGTGGTTATTATTTAAATTTTTACATGCTAAGTGCATGTACACAGAAATCATATACAGTATCTCACAAAAGTGAGTACACCCCTCACATTTTTGTAAATATTTTATTATATCTTTTCAGGTGACAACTATGAACAAATCACACTTACAATGTAAAGTAATGAGTGTACAGCTTGTATACCAGTGTAAATATGCTGTCCCCTTAAAATAACTCAACACAGCCATTAATGTCTAAACCGCTGGCAACAAAAGTGAGTACACCCCTAAGTTAAAATGTCCAAATTGGGCCCAAAATTTCAATAGTTTGTGTGGCCACCATTATTTTCCAGCATTGCCTTAACCCTCTTGGGTATGGAGTTCACCAGAGCTTCACAGGTTACCACTGGAGTCCTCTTCCACTCCTCCGTGACGACATACCGGAGCTGGTGGATGTTAGAGACCTTGGGCTCCTCCACCTTCCGTTTGAGGATGCCCCACAGATGCTCAATAGGGTTTAGGTCTGGAGACATGCTTTGCCAGTCCATCACCTTTCCCCTTAGCTTCTTTAGCAAGGCAATGGTCGTCTTGGTGGTATGTTTGGGGTAGTTATCATGTTGGAATACTGCCCTGTGGCCCAGTCTCTAAAGGGAGGGGATCATGCTCTGCTTCAGTATGTCACAGTACATGTTGGCATTCATGGTTCCCTCAATGAACTATAACTCCCCAGTGCCGGCAGCACTCATGCAGCCCCAGACCATGTCACTCCCACCACCATGCTTAGCTGTAGGCAAGACACATTTGTCTTTGGACTCCTCACCTGGTTGCCCCCACACACGCTTGACACCATCTGAACCAAATAAGTTTATCTTGGTCTCATCAGACCAAAGCACATGGTTCCAGTAATCCATGTCCTTAGTCTGCTTGTCTTCAGCAAACAGTTTTCGGGCTTTCTTGTGCATTATCTTAAGAAGAGGCTTCCTTCTGGGATGAGAGCAATGCAGACCAATTTGATGCAGTGTGCGGTGTATGGTCTGAGCACTGACAGGCTGACATCCCCACCCCTTCAACCTCTGCAGCAATGCTGGCAACGCTCATACATCTATTTCCCAAAGACAACCTCTGGATATGATGCTGAGCACATGCACTCAACTTCTTTGATCAACCATGGCAAAGCCTGTTCTGAGTGGAACCTGTCCTGTTAAACCAATGTATGGTCTTGGCCACCATGCTGCAGCTCAGTTTCAGGGTCTTGGCAATCTTCTTATAGCCTAGGCCATCTTTATGTAGAGCAACAATTTTTTTTTTTAAGATCCTCAGAGAGTTCTTTGTCTTGTGGTTGAACTTCCAGATTTAACACACCTGCTCCTCATTCACACCTGAGACCTTGTAACACTAACGAGTCACATGACATCAGGGAGGGAATATGGCTAATTGGGCCCAGTTTGGACATTTTCACTTAGGGGTGTGCTCACTTTTGTTGCCAGCAGTTTAGACATTATTGACTGTGTGTTGAGTTATTTTGAGAGGACATCAAATTTACACTGTTATACAAGCTATACACTAATTTACATTGTAGCAAAGTGTTATTTCTTCAGTGTTGTCACATGAAAATATATAATAAAGTATTTACAAAAATGTAAGGGGTGAACTCACTTTTGTGAGATACTGTAAATGGACAGTGGCAAGAATTGAATGCAGGGGTAATTAAACCCAGCAAAACTTCCAAACTTTTTTAAAAATAGATAATCAAAATTGGGAGTTGTTCCTGAAAATATGAGGAAGCTGGTAACTTTAGAATTACTAGATAAGATTCTCTGCTCTGCCACAACTCTGTAAACGGCTCTGTACCCTCTGACACACCTTGTTAAATAATTTGAAGGCTGCATACACCAACTTAAGTATTAGTATACAAACACACTATATAAGCACATAGGAAATAGGGCACAGGCTGCTTGATGGTGGATAAAGTAAGTGTATTATTGCAAAGCAAGCTAAATGCAAAGCACAGAACAATAAACAAGTAAATACGGTAAATACGTTTGAATATGTTACATTAATTGATGGGAATACTAGTCTCAACTATGGCAATTAATTAAACAGCAATAAGGCTAAACCCAATTAAACTGGTATACACAGCATTAGCAAGAACAGTATAAACTGTGAAAAGCATAAATGGCACAAAGAAAGTCTCACTGTGACTCTTAGCAATAACTAGTCAACAGTGTCCCTGAGTTCACTCTATGCATAAACATTTAAGAGTGGGTGGGTATATACATTCCTGAGAGGGGTAACCCTGGGTATGGTTGTACAGTACCTCACATCTGATTAGTAAATTTAAGCCCGCTAATGTTGGGACCTGACTGTATGATGGTACACATGTTACTGTCTCCTTAAAACAGTATGCAGTGGATGACTCTAGAGCTGCTAAATAATGGGCCATCTCTACTAGCATCAAACTGTGGACAGTGATGGGATAAGCACAATTGATTCTATTCAGAACTCCTGGCACACAACGAGTCCAGTCCAGAACATATGGTGGTCTATTGGCCTCAGGAACCCAGTCGCTCAGCACTCACAATCAGGTCCTCAAAAGGTGCAGTCCCAGCACTCAGACTCCAGAGGATACTCCTTTGCTGTTGATGCACATGGAAATGGTCCCTCCAGCTCTCTATTTAGTAAGGGAGAAGGTGACACTAGAAGGAAAAAAAATAGGAGAGAAAAAATTCTGGAATATTTAAAAGAAGCAAAGTTATCGAAAGCACCAAAAGAAAAATTACAATTCCTTGAAGACCCAATTACCCAGGAGGAGATTATAATAACAATAAATAGCATAGCAGTAGGGAAGAGTCCAGGGCCAGACGGATTTACAATTAAATATTATAAAAAATTTAAAGAACAACTAATCCCAAAATGATGTGAATATCTAAATAGCTTGGGTGAGGGAGAGGAGATGAGGAAACAGTCTCTAATGGCATATGTCACGGTAATACCCGAAGAGGGAAAATATGCTACGTTATGTTCCAGTTACAGACCAATATCATTGCTAAATGCCAATACAAAACTTTTTGCTAAAGTATTAGCAACAAGATTAAAAAGGCTGATGCCCGAGTGGATACACGAAAACCAAACAGGATTTATACCAGGAAGGGAAAGCAAAGACAATGGTATAAGAACACTACTATTGTTAAAAAAAGAGAGAGGTGGGGAATCCCCATGATGGGTGTCCTACATGTGTGGATGTTGCTGCATTATGTAAAACTATTAGTTTAGGTTTTTCATTTTAGAATCTTGAGATTGCAGAATTTTAAAGGTTGCCATGGCTGAAAAAGGTTGAGAAACACTTCTCTAGACCAGGGTGGGGGTTCCATATTATCAGTTATGCCATTTATTTTACAATTTAATCTCTGTTTGAAGACATATTTATGGGGGGTCTCTCTAAACTGATGGTGATTTATGCTGATTCCTAAGTCAAGAAATACTGTAGATAAGGCTTTCTAGCTCTTTACACAGCTGAAATAATTAGCATGTTTGGTTCTACTATTGTAGCGGGGTGTTCCCCTTTAATGCAGAGAGACTACATTACCCAGAACCCTGTTCGGCAATGTTTCCACCGCAGAGACTCATGGGAGGGGTTATAAGAGGAGGAGGCGAGGCTGGGCTCGGCCTCTTTGGGACACGAGACTTCAGAGACTGATCCTCCTGTGCGGATGTGTCGGAGTGCAGGGCCTGAAGCCTGAGGCCTTGCGCAGCACCAAAGAGCCTTCCACCCCTCTGCGAGCCTGGGTGGCATCTGACTTCGTTCGACTACAGCCTTGTTGGATCGGGGACCCGATCGCTGAAGAGACGGAGTGTGTGTGTGAGACACAGTTGGTGGAAGTTCCCGGACTGGGACCGTAGTCCGGGCGGGTGAGAGGGCATATGCCCAACCGATATACTGTTACTGCATATAGGCCTATAGACTGCCGTGGCCTATGAGTTGTTCTTAGTGCTATTATTGAAGACCCTTGTTAGAGCTGAACCTACCGTTCGTATAGCCAAGTTTCTACTCCATCTTTACCTACCCCATTGGATTACAAAGTTTGTACTCTATTAATGTGCACCACCGTTAAAGATCTGCCGGTGAAGAAAAAGGACTAAGTTGTAGATATCAGAGCCAGGCCTGGTGGGGTTTCTAATGTGTTTTGTTACCACGCCATAGGGCACTTAACTAACGGTCGCCCGTGTGGCGCACTTGTTGTGTGTTAACTCTATAGTGTGCTAGTGTGGCAGGGCTCTGCATTACAAGTGATTATTCTGTAAACTGTTATTAATGTTACCCCTTTTTTTCTTATTACCAAGAGCTTAAGTAAATCTACTACTTATTTAAATTTAGTATTGTCTCAATGCTCAGTTATTCATACAGCATAAGATATACAATTTACTGTCAGTACTAGCTGTGCCAGTAGGGGGTAGAACATATTGCCGGGGGTTGGCGGAGCTGTCTTCAGGGCCCAAACTAAATCTGCGGCCTTCTTAGTTGGAGGTATCACTACACGTGGGGGTTCTCGTCCGGGATCCTGATGCAGCAAGTGAACGCCAGAGGTGCCGGCATGGACCCCATGGATCCACGAGCGGTAGAAGAGTGGTGCAAAGCCTCTAACGCAGAGCCAAACCAGACGATAGTCATCAGCCTCCCTGGGGAGGCATGGTCGACTGAAACGGTAGAGGAGTTGATGAAGTCAGTGTCCCCAAATCACACACCGTGGGTGACGGAGATAAAGTCAGACCCAGACATCTCATATCAGTATGCATTAGTGGAGTACTGGAACGGGATGCCAGAGGCCTGTAAGCGCAAGTGTGTGCGGACGCCAGACAACAGAACTTATAGGTTGGCGCACGCAGTAACTGAAAAAAAGGAACCATCACCAACGGGATCACCGCAGGCTACGGCCCGTACCCCACCGGAAAAAGGAGGCAGGGCGACGCCTCCGGTGATGCCTGCACCTATCACTGCTATATCACCAGAACTGATAGGTGCAATAGGAGATCTGCTAACCAAGTGTCAGAAGGCAAGCACGGTGCATGTAGAGACTAGCTACCGGAGACTAAAGACATTCTCAGGGAAGCTCCCTGTCCCCGCAGGGGAAGAAGACTTTGACACCTGGGTGGAGCAGGCATTGCAGGCAGTAGAGGCATGGGAGGTGCCTGAAGCGCAGAAGAGGCAACGAGTGATGGAAAGCCTTAAAGGCGCAGCAGCAGAAGCAGTGAAAAGTTTTCGGTTTGGGAATGCAGATTGCACGGCTCAAGACTGTCTAGCCATGCTGCAAGAAGAGTTTGGTCAATTGGAAAAGGTGACAGAGATGGTCTACCAATTTGAACATACTTTCCAACAACCAGAGGAGAAACTTTCTGAGTATGTTAGAAGACTGAACAGGTTGTTGTGCAAGATTGTGTTGAAGAAGGGGATGAGGCCCCAAGATACAGATGCAGCAAGAATGAAGCAAGTCTTAAAGGGAGCGCTGCGCTCGGATCCAGTCTGGCTGCACCTGAAAACCTCAGGAGGAGGAACGTTGCTGACTTATGCTGACTTGATAAAAATCATCAGAGATGAGGAGTAGGGATGAGCTCGGTGTTCGAGTCGAACATACGTTCGACTCGAACATCGGCTGTTCGATCGTTCGACGAAGATCGAACGATTTGGGCCGTTCGCGCCTAATTCGAGTGACGCGAACGGCCCACAATGCACTACACCATCGCAGTGTCATCCAGGCGCTGTGATTGGCCAAGCATGCACTGTGACCCCGCATGCTTGGCCAATCACAGCGCCGGCAGCGAGGAGAGCAATGATTGGCCACAGGCAGGATGCCTGTGGCCAATTATTGCTGAGGGTGTTTAGTACACGCCCCACACTATAAAAGGCCGCCAGCACGGCGGCCTAGTGTAGTGTGTTCCGGAGCAGGGAAAGAGAAGCATAGGCAGGGACAGTGACATTTTTTTTTCTTGCTTAACCTGGATTCCTTTAGTTTAGGGAAAGAGAAGGATAGGTAGGGAGAGTGTCAGTGTGTTTTACTGTGCGAATCCTTGTTTCTAGGGACAGGGAAGGACAGTGAGGGAAATTCTCCTTGTGCTATAGTGTGCTAAAGCATTGATCATCAACCATCTTTAAAAAATCATTTTTTCTAGGGACAGAAAACTATAGGTAGGGAGAGTGTCAGTGTGTTTTACTGTGATAATCCTTGTTTCTAGGGACAGGGAAGGACAGTGAGGGAAATTCTCCTTGTGCTATAGTGTGCTAAAGCATTGATCATCAACCATCTTTAAAAAAACATTTTTTCTAGGGACAGAAAACTATAGGTAGGAAGAGTGTCAGTTTCTTTCACTGTGATAATCCTTGTTTCTAGGGACAGGGAAGGACAGTGAGGGAAATTCTCCTTGTGCTATAGTGTGCTAAAGCATTGATCATCAACCATCTTTAAAAAAACATTTTTTCTAGGGACAGAAAACTATAGGTAGGGAGAGTGTCAGTTTCTTTCACTGTGATAATCCTTGTTTCTAGGGACAGGGAAGGACAGTGAGGGAAATTCTCCTTGTGCTATAGTGTGCTAAAGCATTGATCATCAACCATCTTTAAAAAAACATTTTTTCTAGGGACAGAAAACTATAGGTAGGAAGAGTGTCAGTTTCTTTCACTGTGATAATCCTTGTTTCTAGGGACAGGGAAGGACAGTGAGGGAAATTCTCCTTGTGCTATAGTGTGCTAAAGCATTGATCATCAACCATCTTTAAAAAAACATTTTTTCTAGGGACAGAAAACTATAGGTAGGAAGAGTGTCAGTTTCTTTCACTGTGATAATCCTTGTTTCTAGGGACAGGGAAGGACAGTGAGGGAAATTCTCCTTGTGCTATAGTGTGCTAAAGCATTGATCATCAACCATCTTTAAAAAAACATTTTTTCTAGGGACAGAAAACTATAGGTAGGAAGAGTGTCAGTTTCTTTCACTGTGATAATCCTTGTTTCTAGGGACAGGGAAGGACAGTGAGGGAAATTCTCCTTGTGCTATAGTGTGCTAAAGCATTGATCATCAACCATCTTTAAAAAAACATTTTTTCTAGGGACAGAAAACTATAGGTAGGGAGAGTGTCAGTTTCTTTCACTGTGATAATCCTTGTTTCTAGGGACAGGGAAGGACAGTGAGGGAAATTCTCCTTGTGCTATAGTGTGCTAAAGCATTGATCATCAACCATCTTTAAAAAAACATTTTTTCTAGGGACAGAAAACTATAGGTAGGAAGAGTGTCAGTTTCTTTCACTGTGATAATCCTTGTTTCTAGGGACAGGGAAGGACAGTGAGGGAAATTCTCCTTGTGCTATAGTGTGCTAAAGCATTGATCATCAACCATCTTTAAAAAAACATTTTTTCTAGGGACAGAAAACTATAGGTAGGAAGAGTGTCAGTTTCTTTCACTGTGATAATCCTTGTTTCTAGGGACAGGGAAGGACAGTGAGGGAAATTCTCCTTGTGCTATAGTGTGCTAAAGCATTGATCATCAACCATCTTTAAAAAAACATTTTTTCTAGGGACAGAAAACTATAGGTAGGAAGAGTGTCAGTTTCTTTCACTGTGATAATCCTTGTTTCTAGGGACAGGGAAGGACAGTGAGGGAAATTCTCCTTGTGCTATAGTGTGCTAAAGCCTTGATCATCAACCATCTTTAAAAAAACATTTTTTCTAGGGACAGAAAACTATAGGTAGGAAGAGTGTCAGTTTCTTTCACTGTGATAATCCTTGTTTCTAGGGACAGGGAAGGACAGTGAGGGAAATTCTCCTTGTGCTATAGTGTGCTAAAGCATTGATCATCAACCATCTTTAAAAAAACATTTTTTCTAGGGACAGAAAACTATAGGTAGGGAGAGTGTCAGTTTCTTTCACTGTGATAATCCTTGTTTCTAGGGACAGGGAAGGACAGTGAGGGAAATTCTCCTTGTGCTATAGTGTGCTAAAGCATTGATCCTCAACCATCTTTAAAAAAACATTTTTTCTAGGGACAGAAAACTATAGATAGGGAGAGTGTCAGTTTCTTTCACTGTGATAATCCTTGTTTCTAGGGACAGGGAAGGACAGTGAGGGAAATTCTCCTTGTGCGATACTGTGCTAAAGCATTGATCATCAACCATCTTTAAAAAAACATTTTTTCTAGGGACAGAAAACTATAGGTAGGGAGAGTGTCAGTTTCTTTCACTGTGATAATCCTTGTTTCTAGGGACAGGGAAGGACAGTGAGGGAAATTCTCCTTGTGCTATACTGTGCTAAAGCATTGATCATCAACCATCTTTAAAAAAAACATTTTTTCTAGGGACAGAAAACTATAGGTAGGGAGAGTGTCAGTTTCTTTCACTGTGATAATCCTTGTTTCTAGGGACAGGGAAGGACAGTGAGGGAAATTCTCCTTGTGCTATAGTGTGCTAAAGCATTGATCATCAACCATCTTTAAAAAAACATTTTTTCTAGGGACAGAAAACTATAGGTAGGAAGAGTGTCAGTTTCTTTCACTGTGATAATCCTTGTTTCTAGGGACAGGGAAGGACAGTGAGGGAAATTCTCCTTGTGCTATAGTGTGCTAAAGCATTGATCATCAACCATCTTTAAAAAAACATTTTTTCTAGGGACAGAAAACTATAGGTAGGAAGAGTGTCAGTTTCTTTCACTGTGATAATCCTTGTTTCTAGGGACAGGGAAGGACAGTGAGGGAAATTCTCCTTGTGCTATAGTGTGCTAAAGCATTGATCATCAACCATCTTTAAAAAAACATTTTTTCTAGGGACAGAAAACTATAGGTAGTGTGAGGGGGTTAGCTCGGCAGCGGGTGTGTGTGACCCCCGGGATGGGCTCCCCACACAAAACAGGCCCAGCAAACGGAGGTTGTGGTTTTCAAAATCAAAAAGGTGCGGTTTATTTTCTATTTACAGTGACAAAACACAGCAAAGCAAAAGAAACATAACCAAAATAAATCCTGGTCAAGTTGACCTCTGACTAAACATACAGGTTTCCTAACTAACAACTGGGATCAGCCTAGTGCTGTCCTAGTCCCTAAGTCCCTGGTTTTAAATGTCCAAGCAAATAGCCACACAGGCTTTGTCTCACCGCACAGGGGTTCACTCTCCCTAGACAGTCCACACAGGTCTGGTTCCAGGCATGAGCTAACATCTAATGAAGCTGGGAGTTCTTATAGAGGCCTAAATGAGCTGACAAGCTTCAGCTGGTCTCATCAACTCCCTGTCTCACGACGCCCAGCCCTCTCCCTAGAGGTATGAGTCATCCATGAGCCCACTAGCCTTATACAACTCTCCACCTAGTTGTATAAGTCGGCGTAAAGCCTGAATCTGGGCGAAATATATCTACCCCCCTGGATGCAACCAGGTGACTTTACCTTCCTGCTGTCACATACCCCCCCTCTTGTTTTAACCTCGGGGTTGGAACACCAGCAATCAGGCATTCATGTACTCGAGACAAAGCATCCACATTCCCCATTTGAACGCCAGGGCGATGCTTTACTGTGAAGTTGAATTCCTGGAGGGCCAGGAACCACCTATTCACTCTTCTATTTGTTTCCTTGTTTTGAGCCATCCACTTTAACGGAGCGTGATCCGTAACCATGTCAAAGTGCCTACCTAGCAGGTAGTACCGAAGGGAATCTAGAGCCCACTTCACCGCTAAACACTCCTTTTCAACGGTGGCGTAATTTACCTCATGGGACTTCAACTTCCTGCTGAGGTAAATGACTGGATGCTCTTCCCCGTTCCAGACCTGGGACAATACTGCTCCTAACCCCACATCTGACGCATCACTTTGTACGACAAAGTCTTTAGAGAAGTCGGGTGAGTACAACACTGGCTGGCTACATAAGGCTTGTTTCAAGAATTGGAATGCTGCCTCAGCCTCGGGGGTCCATTTAATCATGACCGACCCTTTCCCCTTCGTCAGGTTGGTTAGGGGCACAGCCTTAGAAGCAAAGTGGGGAATGAATCGCCGATAATACCCAGCGATTCCCAGAAAGGCTCGTACCTGCTTCTTGCTGTTGGGACGTGGCCAACTCTGGATGGCCTCGACTTTGTTGAGTTGGGGTTTTATTACTCCCCTCCCAATGGTGTACCCAAGATATTTGGCCTCCTCCTGCCCAATGGTACACTTCTTGGGGTTAGCCGTAAACCCCGCTTCCCGAACAGAGTCCAGGACTGCTTGCACTTTTGGCAGATGTGAGGCCCAATCTGTGCTATGGACAATTACGTCATCCAGGTAAGCCGCAGCATACTTCCGATGGGGCCTCAGCATCTGGTCCATTTTCCGCTGGAATGTGGCCGGCGCATTCTGTAACCCGAACGGCATTCTTTTATATTGGAACGCCCCGTCTGGGGTTACAAATGCGGTTTTCTCTTTGGCCGACTTGGCCAGGGGGATTTGCCAATACCCTTTTGTGAGGTCAAGAGTCGTCATGTATCGGGCTGTTCCCAGCCGGTCGATCAACTCATCTATACGTGGCATGGGGTAGGTGTCAAATTTTGTAACTTTGTTCAACTGACGAAAATCGTTACAAAATCGCCAGCTCCCATCCGGTTTAGGCACCAACACGATGGGACTAGACCAATCACTTTGGGACTCCTCTATCACCCCTAAGTTCAGCATTTTCTGTACTTCCTCCCGTATTGCCTCCCGTCGAGCCTCTGGGATCCGATAGGGTTTTAACTTCACCCTTTCACCGGGCGGGGTAATGATGTCATGCTCTACCCCAGATGTTTGTCCCGGCAGCTCAGAGAATACCTCCTTGTTGCGAAGCACAAACTCCTTAACCTCCTGTTGTTGGGGTTGTGACAAGGTGGCTGCTATTCCAACCTCAGGAATCACGCAACCAGTTTGAGCTGGTGACCAAGTGTCTGCGACTAGGGACTCTCTATCCCTCCAGGCTTTCAACAGATTAACGTGATAGATCTGTTCGGGCTTTCGCCTTCCTGGTTGTCTGACCTTGTAATTCACTTCGCTCACTTTTTCCATTATCTCGTAGGGGCCTTGCCATTTGGCAAGGAATTTACTTTCAACCGTAGGGACAAGTACCAATATCCTATCCCCCGGGGAAAAGGTACGGCTCTTGGCTCCACGGTTGTACACTCTCTGCTGTGCCAACTGCGCTTGGGCCAAATGTTCCTTCACGATGGGCATTACCTGTGCAATTCGATCTTGCATCAGGGCGACATGCTCAATCACACTCCTGTGGGGAGAACTCTCACTTTCCCAAGTTTCCTTGGCAATATCCAACAGCCCTCTTGGGTGTCTCCCATACAGTAACTCAAAGGGGGAGAATCCCGTAGAGGATTGGGGCACCTCCCTAATAGCAAACATCAAATAAGGAAGTAAACAGTCCCAATCCTTTCCATCTCTATCCACCACTTTCTTCAACATTTGTTTTAGGGTTTTGTTGAATCTTTCAACCAGCCCATCGGTTTGGGGGTGATACACAGACGTACGCAATTGCGTCACTTTGAACAATTTACACAGCTCTTTCATAACCCGGGACATAAAGGGTGTACCTTGGTCCGTAAGCAGTTCTTTACAAATACCCACCCGGCTAAAAACAAGAGATAGCTCTTTGGCTATGGTTTTGGCCGAGGTATTTCGGAGAGGGATCGCTTCTGGATAACGGGTGGCATAGTCCATTATAACTAATATGTACTGGTGCCCCCTAGCGGACTTGATTATAGGACCTACCAAATCCATGGCGATCCTCTCAAACGGGACCTCAATGATGGGTAGAGGGACCAGCGGGCTACGGAAATGTGGCATCGGGGCCAACCTCTGACACACAGGGCAGGAGGAACAATAATTTTCTACGTCCTTCATCACCCCCGGCCAATAGAATCTCTGTAATACCCTCTCTCGGGTTTTCTCTGTCCCCAGATGACCTCCAAGAATGTGCCCATGGGCCAACTCCAACACCAACTTCCTGTAAGGTTTGGGCACCACAAGCTGCTCAACGGTTTCTTCTGCCCTTTTTGCCACCCGATACAGTAGGTCCTTCTCTACGCTGAAGTATGGGTAAGTGCAGGTATTATCTGGGTTCACTAACTCGCCATCTATTTTCACTACGTTTTCCCGTGCCTTTATTAGGGCGGGGTCTTTCAACTGTTCTGTGGCAAAGTTTTCCCTGTGAACCTCAAGATCAGAAAACTCCACAGACGGTAGGTTTTCGTCTGAGGAGGTGGGCTCCTCTCCAGTTTCTTGAGTCTCCCCTGCCAATACTGATAAGGGAAATTCCGGAGAGTCCTCACCACTCTCAGGGGAGTTCTGGCTATCACATTCCTGGTACATAGGGGCACCAGTGAGGGGCTCAGGATCATCCCACAGTTCCCAGAACTTCGGAAAATCCCTTCCCACAATGGCGTCATGCGGTAACTGAGATACTAAGCCCACTGGATGAGAGAGGGTACCTTTGGGGGTCTCGAAACACACTGTAGTCACTGGATACTCTCGGGTGTCCCCATGCACACAAATAACAGCTACCTTGCTATTCCCAGAGACCTCTGTTTTAACTAACTCAGCCTTTATCAGGGTCACAAGGCTACCTGAATCCAGCAATACCACAACATTTCTACCATTAACACACATTTTGCATAAATGTTTCTCAGTTCCTCGAATGGCAGTGCATGCGACTGTCGCACACAGCGACTGACGTCTGCTCGTCAGAAAGTCACACTGCATGGGTTCCTCCACAACCGGGCAATTGGCTGCAATATGTCCCGCTTGCCGGCAGCGGTAGCAAACGATCCTTCTTGCCGCCTCTTGAGCCGCTGATTTCCCAGGCTGTTCTCGCCAAACTTGGGGTAGAGCTCCCACCCTCTCACTCTCTCCACCCTCACCCCTTGGAATCCTCTTATCCGCCCCTGGGGATGGTCTGGTCTTAGGGTGGAAAGTCCGAGTGTCTCTGGAAGAGGCCGTCAGGTTCTCTGTAGCCAAGTATTTCTCCACACGATCCACAAGACCATCGGCCGTCTCTGGGTCTCCATGGCTTACCCACTTTTGGATGGCAGTAGGAGGAGCTCTCAAAAACCGATCCATTACAACACGTTCCACAATCTTTGGTGCGGACAAAGTCTCTGGCTGTAGCCACTTTCTGCTCAGGTGAATGAGATCATACATTTGAGACCTGGGGGGTTTTCCAAGCTGGAAAGTCCAGTTATGCACACGCTGAGCCCGGACAGCCTGGGTGACACCCAGCCTTGCCAAAATTTCAGCTTTTAGCATCACATAGTCTTTTGCTTGGTTAGGCTCTAGGTCATAGTAAGCTTTCTGCGATTCACCAGTTAACAGAGGAGCCACCAGTCCAGCCCACTGCTCCTCAGGCCACTTTTCTCTTTCAGCGGTCCTTTCAAATGTGGTCAAAAATACCTCTGGATCATCCTCTCCAGTCATTTTTGTCAATAAACGACTCACCCCAAAGGACGCGGTATTAGTGGGACGGCTTTCCTCACTGGTCTGCGGACGTTGCTGCATTACTGCTTCCATTTGTTGTAGTCTCTGCTCTTGCTTCTGTAACAGGTCTATGAAGCGGGCCTCAAATTGCTGCTGGGCTTGTTGCTGAGCTTCCAGACTCTGTTGGTGAGCTTGCTGCTGGGCTGCAAGGCTCTGTTGATGAGCTTGCTGCTGGGCTGCAAGGCTCCTTTGCAAACCTGCATTTGTCTGCTGTTGATTGGCATTTGCTAGAGCCAGCTGTTTCAGTATCTCCTCCATGCTGGCTTAAAAAAAAACTGCCACTGGTTCTCCACCAACTGTGAGGGGGTTAGCTCGGCAGCGGTTGTGTGTGACCCCCGGGATGGGCTCCCCACACAAAACAGGCCCAGCAAACGGAGGTTGTGGTTTTCAAAATCAAAAAGGTGCGGTTTATTTTCTATTTACAGTGACAAAACACAGCAAAGCAAAAGAAACATAACCAAAATAAATCCTGGTCAAGTTGACCTCTGACTAAACATACAGGTTTCCTAACTAACAACTGGGATCAGCCTAGTGCTGTCCTAGTCCCTAAGTCCCTGGTTTTAAATGTCCAAGCAAATAGCCACACAGGCTTTGTCTCACCGCACAGGGGTTCACTCTCCCTAGACAGTCCACACAGGTCTGGTTCCAGGCATGAGCTAACATCTAATGAAGCTGGGAGTTCTTATAGAGGCCTAAATGAGCTGACAAGCTTCAGCTGGTCTCATCAACTCCCTGTCTCACGACGCCCAGCCCTCTCCCTAGAGGTATGAGTCATCCATGAGCCCACTAGCCTTATACAACTCTCCACCTAGTTGTATAAGTCGGCGTAAAGCCTGAATCTGGGCGAAATATATCTACCCCCCTGGATGCAACCAGGTGACTTTACCTTCCTGCTGTCACAGTAGGAAGAGTGTCAGTTTCTTTCACTGTGATAATCCTTGTTTCTAGGGACAGGGAAGGACAGTGAGGGAAATTCTCCTTGTGCTATAGTGTGCTAAAGCATTGATCATCAACCATCTTTAAAAAAACATTTTTTCTAGGGACAGAAAACTATAGGTAGGAAGAGTGTCAGTTTCTTTCACTGTGATAATCCTTGTTTCTAGGGACAGGGAAGGATAGTGAGGGAAATTCTCCTTGTGCTATAGTGTGCTAAAGCATTGATCATCAACCATCTTTAAAAAAACATTTTTTCTAGGGACAGAAAACTATAGGTAGGGAGAGTGTCAGTTTCTTTCACTGTGATAATCCTTGTTTCTAGGGACAGGGAAGGACAGTGAGGGAAATTCTCCTTGTGCTATAGTGTGCTAAAGCATTGATCATCAACCATCTTTAAAAAAACATTTTTTCTAGGGACAGAAAACTATAGGTAGGAAGAGTGTCAGTTTCTTTCACTGTGATAATCCTTGTTTCTAGGGATAGGGAAGGACAGTGAGGGAAATTCTCCTTGTGCTATACTGTGCTAAAGCATTCCTCATCAACCATCTTTGAAATCCTTGTTTTTTGGACAGTCAGGGAAATTGTCGTTGTGCTATTCTGTGCGAAAGCAATCATCCTCAACCATATTTAGAAATCCTTAAGTAAAGGGACAGAGAAGGACACCTGAAGGTAGCCCTTATTGCTTTTTTCCCATCTCCCTGCAGGCCATCCATTAGAATGTCTGGAAGGCAAACAAGGAGAGGCAGACAGTCAGGAGGCAATAAAAGAGGGCAAGCAGGCTCTGTGTCTGGGGGCAACAGTGCTGGTCGTGGACGCGGTGCATTGTCATCAGCACATGGCCATGGGACACGCTTGTCCTTCTTTTCGGCAGCTGGACATGTTGAGCCACATCATGCCGAAGACTTGGTAGAGTGGATGACCAAGCTCCTCCTCCTCATCCTCTCTCACCCAGGCTCAGGGTACTGGCAAAGCAGCTGCCAAAGCGTCCTCTTCCCTGGTATCAATGTCAGACTCATCATCAGTCACTCCTTCCCTAGACCCACCATGTCCTCCTCCTGAGGAGTCCCCCGAACTGTTTGAGCACAGTGTTGGGTACATGCTCCAGGAGGATGCCCAGCGTTTCGAAGGGTCTGATGATGAAACCCAGCTACAGGAAGGCAGTAGCGTGAGAGCAGACAGAGGGGATGCTCAAGAAGGACACCAATCTGGCAGTCATGTTCCAGCAGCTGCAGCATACTGCCAGATTGGCTCCAGTGATGAGGAGGGAGGGGATGATGAGGTCACTGACTCCACGTGGGTGCCTAATAGGAGAGAGGAGGAGGAGGAGGATGAGGAGGAGGCACATCTCCAACGAGGCAGGATGCCCTTTGGTGGCCAGCGTAAGGGCAGTACACCGACGGAATCACACCGCAGAGCTCCGCCTGTGCAGGGCGCTGCCTCTGCCCGTCATTCAAAAAGTTCTTTGGTGTGGGCCTTTTTTGAGGCTAGTGCATCAGATCGCACAGCTGCTGTTTGCAACATATGTCTCAAGCGTATATCGCGTGGCCAAAACATCAGCCGCTTGGGTACCACATGCCTGACCAGACATATGTTGACCTGCCATGCAGCTCGTTGGCAAGCCTACCTCAAAGACCCACACCAAAGAACAAAGCGGACCTCTCCTTGCACCGCATCAGCTGGGATCTCCAACCCCACTATAACTTCAGTCCTCTCTGAAACATGCACTGAGAGGAATGAAGGTGTAGAATTAGGTGTGTCACAGCCAAGTACTTGCGGCCACTCTGCTAGCAGTACACCGACGTCCGATTCTAGCAGGCAAATTTCCCTGCCCCAGCTGCTGGACCGTCGAAAGAAGTTCACTCCCAGCCATCCACATGCCCAGCGGTTGAATGCTAGCTTGGCTAAATTGCTAGCGCTTCAACTGCTGCCTTTTCAGTTGGTAGACTCGGCCCCCTTCCGTGAGTTTGTGCAATGTGCGGTTCCTCAGTGGCAGGTTCCCAAACGCCACTTTTTCTCACGGAAGGCTATTCCGGCTCTCTACCGGCATGTGGAAGGCAATGTCTTGGCCTCGCTGGACAGGGCGGTCAGCGGTAAGGTGCATATTACCGCTGACTCATGGTCCAGCAGGCATGGACAGGGACGTTACCTTTCTTTCACGGCCCATTGGGTCACTCTTTTGGCAGCTGGGAAGGATGCAGGACAAGGTGCAGTAGTGTTGGAGGTTGTTATACCGCCACGCCTCCAAAATGCTACTACTGGTTGTGACACACCTCTCTCCTCCACCCCCTCCTTTTCTTCTTCCTCCATGGCCTCTTCCTGTGCTTTGTCCTCTGAACCAGCGGTGCTCCGTAGCCGTTCAAGGGGCTACGCAAGTACGCAGGCAAAAAGATGCCATGCCGTGCTTGCGCTGGTGTGTTTGGGGGACAGAAGCCACACTGGGGCAGAGGTCCTGTCTGCTCTGCAGGGCCAGGCCGAGAGGTGGTTGACGCCACGCCAGCTTAAGCCAGGAATGGTGGTTTGCGACAATGGCACCAACCTCCTCTCCGCCCTCCGACAGGGACAACTGACCCATGTGCCCTGTGTGGCTCACGTCCTTAACCTGGTGGTGCAGCGGTTCTTGGGCAGGTACCTGGGCTTACAGGATGTCCTGAGGCAGGCCAGGAAAGTCTGTGTGCATTTCCGCAGATCTTATAATGCCAGTGCTCGCCTGGCTGAGCTGCAAAAGGAGTTGAACCTGCCCAAGAACCGCCTTATATGTGACATGCCCACCAGGGGGAACTCAACGTTGGCCATGCTGCAGCGGCTGCACACGCAGCAGAGGGCCATCAATGAGTACCTGTGCGACTACGGCACCAGGACAGGGTCAGGGGAGCTTGCTTTTTTTTCTCCACGCCAGTGGGGCATGATCAGGGATGCATGCACTGTCCTGGCACCATTTGAGGAGGCCACGAGGATGGTGAGCAGTGACAGTGCATGCATCAGTGACACTGTACCTCTTGTCCACCTGTTGGAGCACACGCTGCGTGGAATAATGGACAGGGCACTTGAGGCAGAACAGAGGCAGGAAGAGGAGGACTTCCTTGCCTCTCAAGGCCCCCTTTACCCAGACAGTGTTCCTTCTGTCCCACCCATCGCACAGGAAGAGGAGGAGGAGGAGGAGGATTGTGTCAGCATGGAGGTGGAGGCTGGCACTCAGCATCATCAGCAGCAGTCTTTTAGGGATGATTTACAGTCCCAAGAAACCAGTGGACTTGTACGTGGCTGGGAGGAGGTGGCTGCGGATCATGTCGTCCTTAGTGACCAAGAGGACTCCGGAGCGAATGCCTCAGCAAACCTACGCTGCATGGCCTCCCTGATCCTGCAAAGTCTGCGGAAGGATCCTCGTATTCTTCGGATCAAGGAGAGGGACCATTACTGGCTGGCCACTCTCCTTGATCCACGGTACAAGGGTAAGGTTGCAGACCTTATGTTACCGTCGCAGAGGGAGCAGAGGATGAGACAACTCCGGGAGGCCTTGCAGAAAGGTCTGTGCAACGCGTTCCCAGAGACTGGGAGGTTACAAACTCCTGGTCCTGGACAACGAGTTGCTGAGGCTTCGGCCAGTCAAAGAAGGAGCGGTGGGGAAGGTGGCCGTCTGACCGATGCGTTCAGACAATTCTTTAGTCCGCAGCCCCAAAGTATGATCGGTTCCAGCAACCATCGCCAGCGTCTGATAAACATGGTGCAGGAATATCTAGGGGCAAGGTCAGACTTGGACACCTTCCCCACCGAAAATCCTCTGGCTTACTGGGTCTTGAGGATGGATCACTGGCCAGAGCTTGCACAGTATGCAATTGAGCTACTGGCCTGTCCTGCATCCAGCGTTCTTTCGGAACGCACATTCAGTGCTGCTGGAGGATTTGTCACGGATCACAGGGTGCGCCTGTCCACCGACTCGGTTGATCGACTGACTTTCATCAAGATGAACCAGTCTTGGATCACCACCAGCTACCACACACCTGATGCTGATATAACAGACTAATTGATTTTAACATGTCACATCCCTTCAAGACTGATGCTGATGCTGAGTGCCTGTGCTGTTATGTTGACTGGCTATCCTCCTCCTCCGAGTCCTCAATGATACGATTGATGATGATAGCTTGGAAGATCATTTTTGTTTATGGGTGCCGCCACCAGTGGCTAAGGCCCAATTTTTCAGCCCCTGTTTAACAGGGGCGTGTAATTACAATTTTTTTAGCAATAATTTGCCATAGGGCTCATTGCTGTGCTCCAAGTACAGTATCTGTGAGGGGTTGTAGTGTTGTGCCACCAGTGCCTAAGGCCCAATTTTTCAGCCCCTGTTCAACAGGGGCATGTAATTACAATTATTGATCTAATAATTCACAGCAGGGCCCATTGCTGCACCCACCAAGAGTAACTCTGAGGGCTTACAGTGTTGTGGCAACGCCACCACCACGAAAGGCCCAATTTTTCAGCCCCTGTTCAAAAGGGGCATGTAATTACAATTCTTGATCTAATAATTCACAGCAGGGCCCATTCCTGCACCCACCAAGAGTAACTCTGAGGGCTTACAGTGTTGTGGCAACACCACCACCACCACCACCACCACGAAAGGCCCAATTTTTCAGCCCCTGTTCAACAGGGGCATGCAATTACAATTCTTGATCTAATAATTCACAGCAGGGCCCATTGCTGCACCCACCAAGAGTAACTGTCAGGGCTTACAGTGTTGTGGCACCAGCACCACCATCAAAGGCCCAATTTTTACTACCACTGTTCAACAATTATATGTAATTAAAATTCCTGATATAATAGTTGACAGCAGGGCGTTCCAGCACCAACCAAGAGTAACTGTGAGTGCTTACAGTGTTGTGCCAACACCAACAACTAAGGGGCCTATTTCTGCAGAGTATATACGGCAGGTCCCTACTTTCAAACATCCAACTTACAAACGACTCCTACTTGCAAACGCAAGAAGACAACAGGAAGTGAGAGGAAATCTACCCCATGGAAGGAAAATTCTCTCCTGTAAGAATTAATATGGGAGAAAGGTGTCTCCTCTGTACTGATGCTTTATCACCAATCCTTGTTTCAAGAAAAACACCACATTTCAAAAACAGTTGTCATTAGGACGGAAAGTGAGGTGAAATGTTCTGAACAGGGGCACAGACAGCAAAACAAATGTTACAGGGGTGATAACCCTTACCTATGTTTTCCAAAAAGTTTAAAAATACATTTTTGGGCTGGAGCTACACTTAAACAATGTACCTGTTCAAAATTACAAACAGATTCTACATAAGAACAAACCTACAGTCCCTGTCTTGTATGCACCGCCTGTATACGGCTGTTCAGAGTATATAGGGCCTTTTTTTATTTTATGTGCGGGGTTCCCCTTAATATCCATACAAGACCCAAAGGGGCTGGTAATGGGCTGGGGTAGGGGGGGGGGTCATGGGGTAGCTATGCCATTTTTCTTAAAGATTTTCATCCATATTACCGGGACCACACATTACATTAAAGCCGCAAGCAGTTTTAAATGGCTTTTTTTTCCTTTAGAAGTGTCATTTTGTGCAGGGACAGTTCTAAACACGGGAAACATGTGGCACTTCACAGGCATACTTTAGACACCCCCCAGGTACGATATTTAAAGGAATATTTGACTTTTTTTTTTTCACTTTATGCATCATTAAAATGACTGCTCCCGAAAAACGACCGTTTTTAAAACTTCTTTTTGCATTGATACATGTCCCCTGGTGCAGAACCCGGGTTCCCAAACCCTTTTTAGGACAATAACATGCATAATAGTCATTATAATTAGCACTTTAGAATTCGAACGTTCGCATCCATTGTATTTAATAGGGTTCTAATGTTCGTACGAACTTTCGGTCCGTTCGCGGGTTCTGGTGCGAACCGAACCCGGGGGTGTTCGGCTCATCACTAATGAGGAGGCACTACAACAGGACCAGCAGATGATTAAGGAAAATGTTGTACCCGCACGGGTGCTAGTCAATCCAGTAATGACCCCTGAAAGAGATTTGGAGATAGACACCCTGAAAGCTCAAATGTCCAAGGTGTTAGAGATGTTGACCTCTCTGATGGAAATAGACACAGAGGGTCACAAGAGAGAAGTACCAAGGAAGGAATTATTCCCAGTTGCCTCAGCACCCGCATCTTTACAAGAATGGGGAGATATAGTCTGCTTTAACTGTGGAGGAATTGGACATATTGCGGCTACATGCTCTAGTCCCAAAAAGAAGAAAATAGACAACCGCAAGCCGGCGGGAAACTTCAGAGGGCCCCGGTGAAGGAGTCAACCGGGTGCCCATCACCTTCAGTGAGCTCCAAGCTGAAAGCAAAGCAGAAAACAACAGGAGATAAAACGCCTCGGGGGAAACACAACATTCCTCAACAGAGATACACCCCAGAGAAAGGGGGTAAGACCCCTCAGAAGAGGCACAGCACTCCCCAGAGGGGGTGCACACCTAAGAAAAACAATAGTATCCCTCAGCGGGTCCCTACACCCAGTAAAGGGGGGGAGTCAATGCATACCAGACTCAAGAAAGACTGAAGTCCAAAGGGGATTGGAAGAGAGGAGGTTCAAAGAAAAAAAGTCTGAAGAAAGCGACCCCTGCCGGGCCTTACCCGGAGAAGCTGGTAGGCCCATCTCCTATAGTGTCCATTCAAGTGGAGGGAGTCTACACCAGAGCAATCTTGGATACTGGGGCGCAAGTAACCCTGCTATACAGAGACTTTTACGATAAGTACTTGAGTCACCTACCCATCCGGAAAATAGAGGGACTAGAGATATGTGGGATTGGAACCCAGAACTTCCCCTACGATGGCTATCTGCCTGTCAGGATGACCTTTGACTCATCTGTGGCTGGAAAAGCCGAAGTGTTTGACACCCTGGCAGTTGTGTGCCCTCGGCCACCAGGAGCCAACAAGAGTTCCCTGATAATAGGGACAAACACGGACCTGGTCCGAAGACTTCTGTCCCCTCTAGTGAAAGAGAAAGGGGCAGCGGTCACCAAGATCCACCCCATGCTGAAGACAGCTTACCAAAGGCTGGTCTTAGAGCAGAAGACCCCAGGAGAGGGGATAGGGAAGGTGTGGAGACTTGGAAGAGGAGGGATAGTGCTGCAGCCCGGCGAAGTAACCTGTCTCAGAGGCACTGTGAAGCTTACTTGGGAACAGCCTGGACCCTTTGTCATGTTGGAATCTGATCCAAGAGAAGGGTCCCACGGTCTGGAAGTGATACCAGAAGTGATTCCGCTGAAGGCCCTAAAAAAGGCCCATTGTAGAGTCCCAGTGAGTGTTAGGAACAATACGGATGGCCCCATGGAGGTCCCAGCCAGGATGCTGCTAGGCCAGGTGAGCCCTGCTGCCCCTGTCAACCTGTCAGAGGTGGGCGAAGGAGGAGATGCTTGGGAGAAGATATTCATGGAAAACCCGAATCTGCCCAGGGCTTGGAAAGAGAGAACCAAGGCCCAGCTGAACAGATGGGAGAAGATCTTCTCTAAAGATGAGTTCGATGTGGGGTGTGCAAGGAGTGCCACCCATCGGATCTGCCTCCAGGAAGATAAGCCCTTCAGAGAGAGAGAGAGAGTGTCAGGTGGGTCCCCCTAGCAGATCTGGAGGATCTAAGGGAACAACTCTCAGAACTCAAGAGGACTGGAGTGATACGGGAATCTAGAAGCCCCTATGCATCCCGATAGTGGTGGTCAGGAAGAAGAATGGGTCATTGAGGCTCTGTATCGACTACAGGACTCTCAACAGGAGAACCATACCCGACCAGTATACCACTCCAAGGATAGAGGATGCCCTACAGAGCTTGTCTGGGGCCAAGTGGTTCAGCGTTATGGATCTCAAAAGCGGGTACTATCAGATCCCTATGCACCCAGAAGACCAGATGCCCCAAGGTCTGTCTGGAGCCCCAGCTACTTTCCAGCGTCTCATGGAGAAGACTGTAGGAGACATGAACCTTATTGAAGTCCTTGTATACCTGGACGATGTCATAGTCTTTGGAAGAACCCTGGAGGAACATCAGGAGAGGCTGGAAAAAGTCTTGAGGAGACTCAGTGAGGAGGGACTCAAACTTTCGCCTGAAAAGTGTCGGTTCTACCAGTCTTATGTGAACTATCTGGGACACATAGTGTCCGAAGAAGGGGTGGCCACAGACCCCGAGAAATTGGAGGCAGTTACCTCCTGGCCACGGCCCACCACAGTAACAGAACTCAGATCCTTCTTGGGTTTCTGCTCCTACTATAGGAGGTTTGTGGAGGGATTCGCCCGAATTGCTAGACCATTGAATGAACTGCTCAAGACTTAGGGAGAAGAGGATGACTCAGGGCCCAGGAAGCCGGGAGAGTCCATCAGAGATCAGTGGAATCAGAAGTGTGAAGAGGCCTTCCAGGCCTTGAAGAAGAGCCTGACCACTGCTCCAGTCTTGGCCTACGCAGACCCAACCAAACCCTATGAACTACACGTAGATGCTAGTCATGACGGTCTGGGAGGAGTACTTTATCAAGAACACGAAGGGCAACAACGGCCTGTTGCCTATGTGAGCAGGAGCCTGACCCCCTCTGAGAAGAACTACCCCACTCACAAGCTGGAGTTCCTGGCCCTTAACTGGGCGGTAGTAGACAAGCTCAAAGACTACCTGTATGTGGCGGAGTTCACTGTGAAGACCGACAACAACCCCCTTACCTACCTTTTCACCACGGCCAATCTGGACGCCACTGGACACAGGTGGCTGGCCGCATTGTCTGGATTCAACTTCAGCCTAAAGTATAGGCCAGGGGCTGGGAATAGAGACGCAGACGCTCTGTCCAGGAGATCTCATGCCCCCACCAGTGATGTAGAAGATTAGACCCAAGTGGCACCGGACGGGGTGCGGGACCTTTGTCAAGGAGCTGAATTCCAGGCCAGAGGAGGCTCCAGAGCAGAAGAAATAGGAGTTACCATGGTGGGAGTCCCAAAACACTACTGTGGAGTGACTCAATTGGACGAAGACAACCTGCCGAGATTGTACAAGAAGGAGTTGAGGAGTGACCAATTGGAAGACCCCATGGGGAGATTGGTCCTGGAGGCCCTGGAGAATCAGGATCCAAACAAACTCCTGCGTCATCCCTCAAAGGAAGCTCGCCTGTTGAGGAAAGAATGGGACAGGTTGCAGGTACATCAGGGAGTGGTCTACCGAAGGGGCCCCTCTGATGACTCAGAAGATAAGTGGCAACTGTTCCTCCCAGAGAAACATCGAGAGACTGTTCTGATTGCCCTGCATGACAATCATGGCCATCTAGGGGCTGAAAGGACCTTTCAACTTGTCAGAAGTCGGTTCTATTGGCTCTGCATGAGGGCAGAGGTAGAAGAGTACTGCCACTCATGTGCACGATGCATCCAGAGGAAGACTTTACCCCATCAAGCTGCCCCAATGGGCCATCTACAAAGTCAAGGCCCAATGGATCTGGTATGCATTGACTTTCTCTGCCTTGAACCCGACCTGAGTGGACTAGGAAATGTTCTGGTGATAACCGACCATTTCACCCGGTATGCCCAAGCTTTCCCAACCAAAGATCAGAAGGCCTCCACCGTAGCCAAGGTACTTATGGAGAAGTACTTTGTCCATTATGGGCTGCCACAGCGACTTCATTCAGATCAAGGAAGGGACTTTGAGAGTAAACTGATCCGGAAACTCCTGGATTCGTTGGGAATCAAGAAGACTCGAACTACACCTTACCATCCACAAGGAGATGCTCAGCCGGAAAGGTTTAACCGAACCTTGCTCAACATGTTGGGGACTCTGGAAAGTGAGAAAAAGCAACATTGGAGCAAACACATAGCAGTCCTAGTACATGCTTACAACTGCACCATTAGTGATGCTACAGGCTACTCCCCATATCGACTCATGTTTGGGAGAGAAGCGAGACTACCTGTGGACTTGGCCTTTGGCACCTCTCTGGACCATTCCTCAGCCACATCCCACAAAGGATATGTGGACAGGCTCAGACACAGCCTGAAAGTAGCCTATGAACAAGCTCAAGCGGCCTCAGATCAAAGGGGAGCTCGAAACAAAAGAAACTTCGACTTGAAGGTCCGGGTACAAGACCTACAGCCCGGGGATCGAGTACTGTTACGCAATCTGGGGGTCCCTGGGAAGCACAAACTTGCAGATAGATGGAGATCTGAACCTTATGTCATCTGTAGGAAGTTGCCTGGGCCTGCCTGTCTACAAGTTGAAGCCGGAAGGAAAGGTGGGCCCTCTGAAGACGTGGCATCGAAACCACCTGCTCCCACTTGCTGAGGCAGTTAGAATACCTCCCGTGGGAGACTCCCCTGAACCGGCCTCTATCCTGGATACTCCTAGGCCGAACACTCGGTCGCAGGCCTCCCGAGCTGAAGATGGAGAGGCCTCTCAACTTAGTGTAAATGAGGATGGAGAACTTAATTGGCTGTGGCCTTCCCCAACTCCAGGAACTTCTACCATAGACCTTCCAACCACTGAAGACACCACAGATGAAACACTGAACCCAGAAGCCACAGAGTTCATCCCCTCTAGTCCTTCAGCAGATTACTGGGGAGATGCCCATGATGGTTGCTCAGAGGAAGAGGAGCCTGTGGCACCAGAGGCAGAAATCCCAAGAGAGCAAAGGGCTCGAAGAGTCATCCGGCCTCCTAAGAAGCTGACCTACCCACAAATGGGGAATAGCTCAGAGGATTCTGTAGTTACCGCTAGGAGGAATGCTGAAAATCCGGATCCCTCCACTGTCCATTTAGTGGAGGGCAACCCCAGCTCACTCTCTGGCACAGCTAGGCAGGCCACCCATGATAATGTGACCTGTGGGCAAGGGAATTCTACCCCTCAGTTTTGGTGGGAATTCCCTATGCCAACATCGTTTGTAGAATTGTCTAGAGTTGTACATAGTCTTTGTTAAGGTTTATCTTTGGGGACCAAAGAGTTCAAGTGGGGGGAGAGTGTAGCGGGGTGTTCCCCTTTAATGCAGAGAGACTACATTACCCAGAACCCTGTTCGGCAATGTTTCCACCGCAGAGACTCATGGGAGGGGTTATAAGAGGAGGAGACAAGGCTGGGCTCGGCCTCTTTGGGACACGAGACTTCAGAGACTGATCCTCCTGTGCGGATGTGTCGGAGTGCAGGGCCTGAAGCCTGAGGCCTTGCGCAGCACCAAAGAGCCTTCCACCCCTCTGCGAGCCTGCGTGGCATCTGACTTCGCTCGACTACAGCCTTGTTGGATCGGGGACCCGATCGCTGAAGAGACGGAGTGTGTGTGTGAGACACAGTTGGTGGAAGTTCCCGGACTGGGACCGTAGTCCGGGCGGGTGAGAGGGCATATGCCCAACCGATATACGGTTACTGCATATAGGCCTATAGACTGCCGTGGCCTATGAGTTGTTCTTAGTGCTATTATTGAAGACCCTTGTTAGAGCTGAACCTACCGTTCGTATAGCCAAGTTTCTACTCCATCTTTACCTACCCCATTGGATTACAAAGTTTGTACTCTATTAATGTGCACCACCGTTAAAGATCTGCCGGTGAAGAAAAAGGACTAAGTTGTAGATATCAGAGCCAGGCCTGGTGGGGTTTCTAATGTGTTTTGTTACCGCGCCATAGGGCACTTAACTAACGGTCGCCCGTGTGGCGCACTTGTTGTGTGTTAACTCTATAGTGTGCTAGTGTGGCAGGGCTCTGCATTACAAGTGATTATTCTGTAAACTGTTATTAATGTTACCCCTTTTTTTCTTATTACCAAGAGCTTAAGTAAATCTACTACTTATTTAAATTTAGTATTGTCTCAATGCTCAGTTATTCATACAGCATAAGATATACAATTTACTGTCAGTACTAGCTGTGCCAGTAGGGGGTAGAGCATATTGCCGGGGGTTGGCGGAGCTGTCTTCAGGGCCCAAACTAAATCTGCGGCCATCTTAGTTGGAGGTATCGCTACACTATAGTGGCTTGTTCTCAACTGAGCAGTTTATCTCAGTGGTATGCCATATGATGATAACCACGCCTGCTTCCTTTAATTCCATGCAGTTGCATGCTGTGCATTTTCAAACGGTGCTCCAAATCTGATACATGCAGGAGTGCAATAATAGGCACGCTCTTTTAAACACCTTTACCACACTTAAGGCCGTACACACGATACAAAAGTCGTAAGTAAAATTTCGTAAGACTACGCATGCTCAGAAATGAAAGAATACATACAAAACTATTCAACACATTACGTCACTTCTGAAGTTGAATTTGGTCGTAAGAGAATTTTCGTATGGTGAGTAACATCTTCACTTTCGACATGAGAATAGCATGCAACAAAAAAAGGATAAACAGTTGCCTGAAAATCTGATTTTGTGTACGAGGCTTTAGTAACTGTGTTTTTGGTCTGTGGGTTTCACTGCTCATTTGTGAGTAAAAAAAGAACAGATCCAGAAATAGCACTGTAGTTTTTTACCCTATAGCTACATTTAGCTGTAAAGCTAAATTATGCATTCTTATTGGAGATCCTCTAATGTAATAAGAAAAAATCAGTTTGTGAGATGTGTATATTTGGCATATTTTTTTTTCGTCAAATCACAAATCATAATTTTCAATAATGTTAGTGCACAGTTGTCTGTAAAGATCCCTGACCGTTTTGATGCAATGCAACTCTGCAATTCTGCATGCACATTGATAAATTCTTTGGTTTTATTTGACATGTGTTTGCCCTTCCAGTGCTCCTTGCTGTGAAGACCAGTTATAGGTGGGGGCAGTGACCTTTTTTTGTATTGCTGATGTCAGGGAAGGCATGGCCGTGCAAAAGGAATCGCACGGCAGACACACACATTCACGGCGCATCGGCGCGCGCGCACATACGCGTGCGCCTGTCACCAACATTGGCGCCAGAGGGGCTATTTAAAGTGAGTGCACCAAAGACTCCTTGCTGTTTGGTCTGCAGCTTCTCTGTGTCCTGAAACCCATTATCTGTGCTGACTTCTGATCCGTGACCCGGCTTGCCCTCACTAACCTTGTCTGCTTGATACCCTGACCTCGGCTTGTTTTGGACTTCTCTTCTGCCTGCTGCTCTGCCTGTTCCACCAGTACGTCTCCGATTTGGCCTGCCTGACTCTGCACCTGTTCCTCCAGTCTGTTGCAGTTCTGCTCTGCAAATCGCACCAGTTCATGTTCCCATCTGCGATCCAGTCTGCCACCGTCCTGGTCTACCCAGCCAACTGGTTGCCTGCTGCATCTCCAGCTACGAGCATTCAGCCACTATACTGGACTGATCCTAGGCACTCCTGCGTCACTGTGCTTCCGTGGCCGCTGTCTCAATCTCAGGGGCCCGCAAGCCGGTGCGGAAAGAGAGGCTCTCCTCTACACGTCAGGCTCACGATCCAGGTACGTGACAGTACCAAACAGCCATGACTGAGCCTGCAGGAGGATCCTCTCCATTGGAAGAGATCTGACAGCATCTCGCTTCCCTCTCCCAAATGATGACATCCCTGCAGGAAGACTACGCTCGGCTAGAGGATTGCGTTCAGGTACTGGAGACTTCTGCTGCGACTTCTGCTTTGACTTCCGCTGCGACTTCTGCTGTGACTTCCGCTGCGACTTCTGCTGCGACTTCTGCTGCCTCTTCCACCATATCCATGCCTGCTACATCCACTGGGGTCTCTGCTTACCCTCCAATAATGTTGTTACCCCCCCGACCCTCGAGTTCCAGCCCCCGAGAAGTTCTTTGGTGATCGAAGCCAGTTTAGAGCTTTTCGGATTGCCTGACAGCTCTACTTTGATCTGCAGCCAAGAACATTCTCTCTGGAAACCACCAAGGTGGGATTCACAATTTCCTTGCTTCGAGGAGAACCACAGTCCTGGGCTCATCACCTATTGGAGGAAAAGGACATTCAACTAAATACTCTTCAACTTTTCTTTACGGCCATGTGTCAGCTATACGACGACCCACAATGAACCACCACTGCTTAATCTGCCCTGCACACCCTGCAGCAGGGTTCCAGACCAGTCGAAGACTGCGATACAGAGTTTAGACGTTGGAGTGTGGACGTCGACTGTTACGACGCAGCCCTGCGTCATCGGTTCTGTTTGGGTCTCTCAGAAGGACTTAAGGATGAGCTGGCCCGGGTAGGAATACCCAGCACACTAGAGACTCTGATAGAGTTTTCGATACAAATCGATCGCCGATTGCGTGAACGAAGGTCTGAGAAGTCTTCCCAGCAGTTCAGACCAACATGGACATTTATCAAGGCCCCTAGGTTTTCCGACTCTGTGTCTGAAGATCCTGCTCACTCTGTTTCAGAGGCATCCAAACCAAGACAGTTGGGCTTGATCCGCCCGTCACTTTCCCCCAAGGAACGCCAACATCGACGGACGAGCAACCTCTGTCTCTACTGTGGGGAACCCGGTCACTACATATGCACCTGCCCGGCTAAACGCCGTAAATGTCCTCCTCTTTCTCCAGCTAAACAACCCAATATATCTGCCAGTTCAGCTCATATAGTTTTGCCTATATCATTCCAGCTTCCAGGAAGGACAGTGCCAGTAACTGTGATTGTTGATTCGGGTGCCTGCAGTTGTTTTATTGATCTGTCCTTTGCAGCCCAGCAGCATATTCCACTGCAACCCAAGGACCAAGGACTTTCCGTGTTCCTGGCAGATGGATCTTGCATTAAATCAGGACTTGTGACCCAAGAGACTCCCCCACTTCTAACCACTGCCAACACCAATCATCAGGAACTACTTCACTTGGATGCGATTTCCTCACCTCTCTTCCCCGTTATCTTGGGCCTCCCTTGGTTGCAGGCTAACCACCCACATATAGACTGGGAATCTGGAAGAATAGAGTTCCTTTCATCTTACTGCCAGAAACAGTGCTGTCCGGCACCACCTCAGCCTCCTGCATCTTTGCTTTGCCTTGAGTCGCATGCCGAACTATGCCAGGTAGTCCCCAAATGCTACCATGAATTCCTGGATGTATTCTGTAAACGGGGCACAGATACCCTTCCTCCACACAGACCATATGACTGCCCCATAGAACTTCTTCCGGGGGCAGAGATCCCTTTTGGACGCATCTTCCCTCTGTCTGAACGTGAGTTGGAAGTTCTAAGGGACTAATGTTGAGGAGAACCTGCGGAAAGGGTTAATTCGCCCCTCCACCTCACCGGCAGGAGCAGGTATATTTTTTGTGGAAAAAAAAGACAAGACCCTGCGACCATGTGTAGATTACCGTGACATAAACAAGATCACAGTAAAAAAACGCTATCCTCTGCCCTTAATTCCAGAACTCTTTCAAAGACTCAAGTCTGCCAAGGTTTTTACCAAGCTTGACCTCCGAGGAGCCTACAACCTGGTCCGGATTCCGGAAGGCGATGAGTGGAAGTCCGCCTTCTGTACCCGCTTTGGCCACTATGAGTATCTGGTCATGCCATTCGGCTTATGTAATGCTCCGGCCACCTTTCAGCATTTCATCAATGACATCTTCAGAGACTTTCTTGACATCTTTGTCGTTGTATACTTGGACGACATCCTGAAATTTTCCATCTCGTTAGACATTCACTGAGGGCATGTCAAGAGCGTACTTCTCCGGCTCCGCCAGCACGGACTTTACGCCAAAGCGGAGAAGTGCGACTTCGAGCAGCAGAGCATCCAGTTCCTTGGGTTAATTATTTCCACTGAGGGAATCAGGATAGATCCCCAGAAAGTATCCGCAATCCTGGATTGACCAGCCCCTATCGATAAGAAGGGAATACAGCGTTTTATAGGCTTTGCCAATTTCTACCGTAAATTCATTTGGAACTTCTCAGCCATTATCTCCCCGATCACCCAACTTACCAAGCAAGGCATCCGCTTCCACTGGTCCACAGAGGCACAAGTTGCATTTGAAACCCTGAAGGAACGTTTTACCACTTCCCCCATTCTCAGCCATCCAGATTCTACCCTGTCCTACATCTTAGAAGTGGATGCTTCAGAGAGCGCAGTCTGAGCAGTCTTGTCGCAGCGTCAGGGCCCCAAGGATGCGATCCATCCGGTCGCATTCTTTTCTCGAAAACTTACCCAACCAGAAAGGAATTCCGATGTGGGAGATAGGGAGCTTCTAGCAATCAAGGCTGCATTAGAGGAGTGGAGGTACCTGCTAGAGGGAGCCACTCACCCGATATTAATCTTCACAGACCATAAGAACCTCGAATACTTAAGAACTGCAAAACGTTTGAGGCCACGTCAGGCCCGTTGGGCTCTCTTTTTCTCAAGGTTTGTTTTTCACATTACCTACAGACCCGGATCAAAAAATACGAAACCAGACGCGCTTTCGCACATGTTTGAGGATCCAAAGGACATACCCCCACCAGACACCATCCTACCAGCCGGAAACTTCCTCCTGTTGCAGTCAGGCCTGTTACCACAATTGCAGCAAGCCTCAGCAGGCACAACCAGTCCGCCAGGGGTCACCTTGCAGGCGAGGAACGGCCTATTATGGAAAGAGGGACACATTTTTGTACCAGAAACCGCTAGAGTAGCGGTCTTAGGACTCTGTCATGACCATCCGTTAGCAGGCCCTTTCGGGACCCACAAGACCATAGAATTGGTCCAGCGTACATTTTGGTGGCCTGGGTTGGAGAAGGACTGCAACGCCTACGTCAAATCATGTATTATCTGCACCTGGAATAAGACTACCCGAAATAAAGCTTGGGGTCTACTCAGACCCTTACCCATACCTGATAGGCCTTGGAAAATGATCGCCATGGACTTTGTTGTTGAGCTTCCACCTTCTGAAGACTGATCTGCTATTTTTGTGGTGGTGGATCGCTTATCAAAAATGGCGCACTTCCTGCCCCTGAAAAGAAACTCCGTCTGCAGCCGAGACCGCTCAGGTCTTTATCAAAGAGGTTGTCAGTGTCAGGTCACCTGAGTCCAGGTGACAGATGCACACCGTAGGGGGTCAGGAGTGCACCACAAGGTAGTGAACCCTATGACTGACTGCTGCGGATAGGATACTGAGTGGTTGTGGAAAGCGGGACCAGAGGAGCACAACCAGGATCCACAGGAAGCTAGAGCCGAGATACCCCAGGGCGCGGAGTCTAAGACCCAGCAGGTCTTCTCCAGAGCCTCTAGTGGTGAGGATGTTACGCTGCAGCTAGGTCCAGGTCGCGACCCCTAGAGTCTCCTAGCTCACGTCTCAAAGGATAAGGAGGAAAGAGGGGGAGCAGCAGCACAGGATACAAGAATAGTGAGGGGAAAGGCCAAGGTCGGGGTCACAAGCAGGCAAGGATAAACGAAGGACAAGCCGAAGGTCAAGGGTCACAAGCAGACAGGGATAGCAGACGTAGCACATGGCAGGCAGGAACCCAAACACACAATGCTTTAACAAACACATTGATCAGCAAGGCAGGCTTGCAGTGCACAGGTTAATATAGTGTTCTGTGATAGAGGCTGGGGAGGAGTCAGGCTGGGAGGAGATTATAAAGGAAGCCAGGTGAAGGAGTCCAGCCTCTAAGATGAACACATGAAGAGGAAAAGGTAAGATGGCAGACAGACATTAGTGCATATCGATGACAGTACCCTCCCTCTTATGAGGCCTCCCCCTTCCCCGCCTGGGACCGGGTTTAGAGGGAAACTTCAGATGAAACTTCTTTAACAGACGAGGTGCAAAGACCTCAGATGCAGCGATCCAAGACCTCTCCTCAGGACCAAACCCCTTCCAATGAACGAGGTACTGAAGAACGCCTTTGCAGAGTCGGGAGTCAAGAATTTGACTGACCTCGTACTCTTGATTATCCTCAGAGACAGGCACCTCGGTAGGGAGAGGACGAGAGAATTTATTGAGGACTAAAGGCTTCAGAAGGGCAACATGGAAGGAGTTAGCGATTTTAAGGCTCTTAGGAATCTGGAGTTTGAAACAAACCGGATTCAGTTTAGTAGTTATAGTGTACGGACCAATGAATCGTGGAGCAAACTTAAGAGAAGGAACTCGGAGCTTGATGTTCCTGGTGGAGAGCCAGACTTTGTCCCCTGGCTGAAGAGAAGGCAGTTTACGCCTGCGGCGGTCGGCAAAGCCTTTGAATTTTTCAGCAGCTGCCCAGAGGGAATCATGAACGTCACCCCAAACAGAATTGAGAGACTCCTGAACCGAAGCCAAAGCTGGAATATCTGGAGAACAGGTCATGGGAAGAGGAAGTTGAGGGTGTTTTCCATAAACTGTGAAAAAGGGTGTCTTCTGCGAACTGGTATTTACATGATTGTTATGAGAGAATTCTGCCCATGGGGGTAGAGAGGACCAATCGTCATGATGAGAAGACACAAAGGTGCGAAGAAAGACCTCTAACTCCTGATTAACCCTCTCAGTCTGTCCATTGGATTGAGGGTGGTAGGAAGAGGAAAAATCCAAGACAATATTGAGGGATTTGCAAAAGGCTCTCCAAAAACGAGACGTAAATTGAACACCCCTGTCAGAAACAATATGAGAAGGAACCCCATGGAGGCGGAAAATTTCTTGAATAAAAATGGGAACCAAGGCAGGAGCAGAAGGAAGACCAGGAAGAGGAACAAAATGAGCCATCTTGGAGAACCGATCGATTACCACCCAAATGACCGTATTATTCTCAGACAGTGGTAGGTCGGTGATCAAATCCATGGCAATATGAGCCCAGGGCTCCTTAGGAATGGGCAAGGGCATGAGGAGACCAGCAGGAGCTTATGTGGAGGATTTGGACTGAGCACAGACATGACAAGCCTTAACGTAGTCTTTGACGTCTGAGCGGAGATTAGGCCACCAGTAGTGACGACTGAGGAGTAAGAAGGATCGGAGGAATCCAGAATGACCTGCCACCTTGGAATCATGTCCCCAACTAAGGATCTTAGCTCTTAGCTCAGTGGGGACAAAGGTCTTACCAGGAGGAATTTTAGACTCCAGGATGGTAGAATGGGCAACAATGCACGAGGTTGGAATGATCGGCTCAGGTTCAGGGGCGGACTCCTCGTCCAAAGTGTCAAATGACCTAGAGAGCGCATCCGCCCGACCGTTGCAGGAACCAGGTTTGTAGGTAATCGTGAAATTAAAACGGGCAAAGAAGAGACTCCACCTGGCCTGTCTGGGATTCAGACGTTTAGCATTCTGTAGGTACTGTAAATTCTTATGATCAGTAAAGATCGTTATGGAGTGAGGGGAACCCTCCAAGAGATGACGTCACTCCTCTAACGCCAATTTAATTGCGAGAAGTTCCCGATCACCGATGGCATAATTCCTCTCTGCCTGAGAATTTTTTTTGGAGAAGAATGGTTGACGTTTCTTCTCAAAGAATTGAAGAAGCACAGCTCCCACTCCCATTGAGGAAGCGTCCACTTCAATAAAAAATGCATCCCCAGGATTAGGTCTCCTCAAGAGAGGTCCAGAAACAAAGGCCTGTTTCAGGTCGTGGAATGCAGAGACAGCTTCGGGAGGCCAATCTTTGGCATTCGCACCCTTCTTGGTCAAAGCGATAATAGGCGCGGCAATGGAAGAGTAATTCCTTATGAACTACCTATAATAATTTGTAAAGCCAAGAAAGCGCTGTGTGGCCTTGAGGCTAGCAGGAAGAGGCCAGTTGGTAATAGCCAAGACCTTCCCAGGATCCATACGAAGACCCAAACATGAGACAAAGCACCCCAGAAACAGGACCTCAGAACATTCAAAGGAGCATTTCTCCAGCTTGGCATAGAGATTGTTCTCTCTAAGACGCTGAAGTACAGTGCGGACATGGTTTCTGTGGACGTGCAGATTTTCCGAAAAGATCAGAATGTCATCCAGATAGATGACAACAAACTGGTACAGCAGATTCCTGAAGATTTCATTGACAAAGTTTTGAAACACGGCTGGGGCATTACACAAACCAAAAGGCATCACCAGGTATTCGTAATGCCCGTCTCCAGTGTTGAATGCAGTCTTCCATTCGTCACCCTCCCGTATTCGAATGTGATTGTACGCGCCTCTGATATCCAACTTGGTGAAAATGGAGGCACCCTTCAACCTGTCGAATAGCTCAGCTATTAAGGGTAAGGGGTATAGATTTTTAATAGTAACCGCGTTTAGACCTCGATAGTCGATGCAGGGTCTTAAGGTGTCATCCTTTTTGGCAACGAAAAAGAACCCTGCCCCTGCAGGCGATGAGGATTTCCGGATGAAACCTCTCTCCAGATTCTCTGCGACATACTCAGACATGGCCTGGGTCTCTGGGATGGACAGAGGGTAGGTACGACCCCTGGGCAGAGTTGCTCCGGGGACAAGGTCAATAGCACAGTCAAAAGACCTGTGGGGAGGAAGCACCTCAGCTGATTTCTTACAGAACACATCCCGGTAATCGCTGTATGCAGCGGGAAGACCAGAAGAAACAGAAGTAGTAGCAACCGGAAGTCTCTCCTTGGGGCCACCTTGAGAAGACACGACGAGAAACATGAGGGACCCCAGGCCAGGACCTGCCCAGAGACCCAGTCCACATGTGGAGAGTGAAGCTGTAGCCAAGGAAGGCCCAATACAAAGGGGGTAGAGGCCTTGGGTAGAATGAGAAAGGATATCCACTCCTGGTGGAGAATCCCTACCGACATCCTAATGGGTAGCGTCTGGAAGCGAATAGGGCCCCCTGGGAGAACGGTGCCATCAATTGCCGAGACTACCAATGGGGTAGTGAGAGGTGAAAGGGTAAGCTTCATAGAAGAAGCAGTTCTCCAATCCATAAAATTGCCGGCAGCCCCGGAATCCAGATATGCAAGGGTTGATTGAGGAGAAGTGCCTACATGAAGGAACACCGGCAGGAGAAGGCGAGAAGGTGATGTTTCTGGGTCCAATACTCCACCTTCCAAATGTATTAGACCCGAGCGTTTCTCAGACAAAGCGAGCAGGAGTCACGAAAATTACCCTTGCCCCCACAATAGAGGCACAAGCCCAGGGTTCTGCGCCTAGCACGTTCTTCGGGGGTTAGTCTGGTCCGGCCCAGCTGCATAGGTTCCTCAGCAGGCAGAAGATGCTCCACAGGACAAAGGGAGGGGAGCTCAGACTGGCTAGGGCCCAGGGAGTGCTGGCGTCTCTTTTCTAGGGACCTCTCCTGAAAACGAATGTGGATCTGATTGCACAAAGAAATTACATCGTCCAGACCGACGGGGATGGCTCTACCCGCTAATTCGTCTTTCACTCGGTCAGAGAGGCCATGTAAAAAGGTAGCGACCAGGGCCTCATTGTTCCAGCTCAATTCAGCTGTGTGGATACGGAACTGAAGAGCATATTGTCCCACTGAACTAGACTTTTGGCGAAGACGTAAGAGAGCACTAGCCGCTGAAAAAGCCCGAGCCGGCTCCTCGAAGATATTACGAAAGAGCTTCAAGAAGTCGGACAGGCTGGAAACCACTGGATCCTTCTTCTCCCACAGGGGGGCAGATCAGGCTAAAGCTTCACCGGAGAGGAGGGAAATTATATAGGCTATCTTAGCCCGATCAGACAGGAAGTTTTGAGGCTGAAGCGCAAAATGAATCGTACATTGTCTGAGAAACCCCCTGCAGGCCTTGGAGTCCCCAGAGAAACTGGATAGGTGCAGCAGCTGGTTGTACTTGAGGTTGTGGATTCGGGGTTCCCAAGGAGGCCTGAAGCTGCTCGAAGCGAGAAGCCAGATCCTGAAGGAATCGCATCACCTGAGTCTGATTCGATTCCTGGGTCTCAAGTCTGTGAACTATGCCCTGCAATGGATCATCCGCGGGGAGCGGCATGTCAGCCGGGTTCATGGCTGATCAAACTGTCAGGTCACCTGAGTCCAGGTGACAGATGCACACCGTAGGGGGTCAGGAGTGCACCACAAGGTAGTGAACCCTATGACTGACTGCTGCGGATAGGATACTGAGTGGTTGTGGAAAGTGGGAGCAGAGGAGCACAACCAGGATCCACAGGAAGCTAGAGCCGAGATACCCCAGGGCGCGGAGTCTAAGACCCAGCAGGTCTTCTCCAGAGCCTCTAGTGGTGAGGATGTTACGCTGCAGCTAGGTCCAGGTCGCGACTCCTAGAGTCTCCTAGCTCACGCCTCATAGGGTAAGGAAGAAAGAGGGGGAGCAGCAGCACAGGATACAAGAATAGTGAGGGGAAAGGCCAAGGTCGGGGTCACAAGCAGGCAAGGATAAACGAAGGACAAGCCGAAGGTCAAGGGTCACAAGCAGACAGGGATAGTCAGGAACAAGCCAAAATCGTAACAGAGAGACAGACGTAGCACACGGCAGGCAGGAACCCAAACACACAATGCTTAAACAAACACGTTGATCAGCAAGGCAGGCTTGCAATGCACAGGTTAATATAGTGTTCTGTGATAGGGCCTGGGGTGGAGTCAGGCTGGGAGGAGATTATAAAGTAAGCCAGGTGAACGAGTCCAGCCTCTAAGATGAACACATGAAGAGGAAAAGGTAAGATGGCAGACAGACATTAGTGCATATCCATGACAGTCAGACTTCATGGCATTCCAATGAACATCGTATCTGACCGTGGAGTCCAGTTCACGTCAAGGTTCTGGAAGGCATTATGTGGATCCCTAAAGATTGAACTATCCTTTTCATCAACATACCATCCCCAGACCAACAGTCAAATGGAACGGACCAACCAAGCCCTAGAACAGTATATCCAATGTTTTACGTCCTTTGCCCAAGATGACTGGGTACCTCTTCTTCCTTTGGCGGAGTTTGCGTATAATAACGCCAGCCACTCTGCCATCAAGCAATCCCCATTTTTTGCGAATTATGGGTTCCACCCAACCTTTTTACCTGACTTGATTCCTGAAACTGCTGTTCCTGCTGTCCAGAGCACAATGGATTATTTTTCTTCTAATAACTTGTTGTTACAGGAGGCGGTCAAGACAGCTCAGGAGGACAAGAAGAGAATCTTCGATAAGAGGAGAAGAGGGGAACTGCTGCTACAACCGGGGGACCAGGTATGGCTCGCCACAACAAACTTAAGGATGACTTGCCCATCTAAGAAGTTGGCACCGAAATTCTTGGGACCTTTTCCGGTAAGAAGAAATATTAATGATGTGTCTTATGAGTTAATTTTACCTGAGTCCCTCAAAGTACATCCCGTATTCCATGTGTCCCTGTTAAAGCCGGCAGTACCAGACCCGTTTCCCAATCTTAGTTCAGGACCCCCGGCACCTGTTACTGTTAATGGGGACGAGGAATTTGAAGTTGAGGCCATCATAGACTGCAGGAAAAGAAGGAGACAGACTCAATACTTAATTAAATGGAAGGGTTATGGTCCGGAGGAGAACTCTTGGGAGCCCAGTAGTAATGTGCATGCCGCGGACTTAGTTCGCAGTTTTTCCATAGCCACCCCTGGAAGAGGAACCAGTTGGGCACCCGGAGGTTGCCCGTAGGAGGGGGGCAATGTCAGGGAAGGCATGGCCATGCAATAGGAATCGCACGACAGACACGCACATTCACGGCGCATCAGCGCGTGCACATGCGTGCGCACACGCATGCACGCGCGCGCAAGTATGCGTGCGCCTGTCACCAACATTGGCACCAGAGGGGCTATTTAAAGTGAGTGCACCAAAGACTCCTTGCTGTTTGGTCTGCAGCTTCTGTGTGTCCTGAAACCCATTATCTGTGCTGACTTCTGATCCGTGACCCGGCTTGCCCTCACTAACCTTGTCTGCTTGATACCCTGACCTCGGCTTGTTTTGGACTTCTCTTCTGCCTGCTGCTCTGCCTGTTCCACCAGTACGTCTCCGATCCGGCCTGCCTGACTCTGCACCTGTTCCTCCAGTCTGCTGCAGTTCTGCTCTGCAAATCGCACCAGTTCCTGTTTCCATCTGTGATCCAGTCTGCCACCATCCTGGTCTACCCAGCCAACTGGTTGCCTGCTACATCTCCAGCTACGAGCATTCAGCCACTATACTGGACTGATCCTAGGCACTCTTGCTTCACCGTGCTTCTGTGGCCGCTGTCTGAATCTCAGGGGCCCGCAAGCCGGTGCGGCAAGAGAGGCTCTCCTCTACACGTCAGGCTCACGATCCAGGTATGTGACAGTTGACATATTGGTCAGGCAACGCACTGACACCTTTGCTGCCATTGTGCAATGTGCTGGGTGTCTAGTGTGTTCCTGTGCCTTTAAGGAGGGTTAAGCTCCCTCCAGTCATCTGCCCTTCATCTATCCATCAGAATACATGTGTGCTTCCACTGGGGAGACTCTTCAAATTTAGAGTTAGGGTCTGCAGGATACAGGGTGCCTTGGCGGGGCCTGCAGCTTACGCATGTATTCGCAAATGTGTGCAACTAAACCCCTGTTTTTAACGCATACTGTTAGGCAGGTTAATTTGGTTGGTCGCAGGCTGGTTGGTAAGTTGAGCTTGGAAATTCATTGGTTTCATTTATCAGCCTGTAAAGAACCCTGACAGTTTTGATGCAATACAATTCTGCATGCACATTGCTAAATTGTGATTTTCTGAGACAGTTAGGACTGAATTCAATATTTTTTTTTATTAAACTGTCAATCATTTTATAGTATCCAAAACTCAAGTTTTGGCCTTAGCTACCTTAACAAAAACTCAAATAAGTTATGCATGTTGAATGGTGTATATAGTAATATTAAAAATCATTCACCTTTCTTTAAATTCCCCTGTACACTTTGGTCAATATGTACATACAACCATTTAGAGCAAACGTATATTAGTGAGAAGGCTGAAGAAGACTATAGGACTATTAGGAACACATTTCTAACATCCAGTGAATTCATTTAGTGGGCCAGCACTGAATTATTTCCAGCTGCTTTCAAGATATATCTCTTGGGGGTTTCACTGTACAGATGATACTCCAAGAGGAACACATGAGCTGCTGTAATTGATAACAGATTGGCATTTTGTAAATTGGAACAAAATGCTTTTGTGGGTAATGTAACAAGAGCTGCCATACGTTTTGTGGCTGGTGTGAGTTCTATACAACTGGAAGGTTGCCATCTAAATACATGTCATATAACTACACTGCATTTTGTCCAGAGTAATATATCAAAATTGATGGGACTATATATGGAAACCGTATATTTTATGTTTCATACTAAATCACTACTGCTGTTAACACATGAGATATTTTCTTATTAATGGTAATTAATATGGCTTCCTTTGTCTAAAAATAATAATTTTTGCTGCTAGTATTCTGTGATGGAAATAAATTAGTGACAATAATATCAACAAAACTAAAAGTGTATGTCCAGTCAAAAGGTTTTTTTTTCTTTTTGGATAGCATCTGGTTTTTACTTCAACTTTCTGAGAGAGATTTTCCCTTACTTTCTGTCCCGGTGATTTACCAGACAGGAAGTGAGGGGAAATCCGGAACAGGAATTGAAGGTACCATATATACTCGAGTATAAGCCGAGATTTTCAGCCCTTTTTTTGGGTCTGAAAGTCCCCCCCTCGGCTTATACTCGAGTCATATAAATTTTACATTGTAAATATTACATGTAAAGAAGTTGCGGCTGCGGCGTCCATCGTTCGAATTCCGCGGCGTCTATCGTTCAAAATTCCGTGGTCTCTTCCTGTTCCTTCCTTGATAGGCGAGTCTCAGCAGACACTCTCCGCCTATCACGAACGTTCTCTCATCCTCAGTTTTCCAGCAGACGTCTGTGATTGGCGGAATACCCAACACAGTGTCTGCTGGGAAAACTAAGGATGAGAGAATGATCGTGATAGGCGGAGAGTGTCTGCTGAGACTCGCCTATCAAGTAAGGAACAGGAAGAGACCGCGGAATTCGAACGATGGACGCCGCGGAATTTGAACGATGAACGCCGCAGCCGCAACTTCTTTACAGGTAATAATTACAATGTAAAAATTTCTATTTACAGGGAACAGCGTGCTAGGGAACAGTGGGGCATCGGCTTATACTCGGGTCAGTGAGGTTTCCCAGTTTTTTGGGCAACATTAGGTACCTCGGCTTATACTCAAGTCGGCTTATACTCGAGTATATACGGTATATGTTTCTAATGAAGCCCTGGATAACAGTAGAAAACAGAAGTGGTTTCAACCAGTATCCACAGTATTCAAAATAAAATTGTCAGAACAAGCACTTGAACTATATGGGGCCGATTTACTATAACTCCAGGAAGTACTGAGCACTGAGCAAATAATAGCTCCCATTTTTGCCAATTAAAAATTCAATGCGTGAATTTGCAAATAAAAAAGAGCGCTATTAGCAGCAAACAAGTGTTAGTAAATCTGAAATCAGAGCTAATTAGTACATGCAAATGCCAATTTCCACTACGTTTTTATATAGCACTGCACTGTAACCATGATCCATGTATGTGAAAGAAACATTTTTATATGAGATGTGCTCTACCTCGTGTGCATCTATTGCTGTATATTGCAATTAGTATTCCTAGTTTTTTTTCCTTCTTTTGCTAACGAATGCAGTTATGAATGATTATTACATAGTAATGTCTGCTATTCTGTAATAGCAGACATTACCCAACAAATGGGTAACATTTAGGTTACCCATTCGTTGTATGTTGTTTTTTTCATGTTTTTTTATATATTTTTTTAATTTAGGTGACTATAAAGCGGTAATTATTTATGTTCATTCTTTAATCATACTACACTATTATGCAGGTCTTGTACTAAGCACAATGGCTTAGTGGTCTGCTCAGATGTCACCACAGCTCTCATGGTACAAGTTCAAATACCAGCCAACCTACCATCCAACAGCTATGTTTATTTTTTGCACAAGCAAATTAAAATAAACAAACAAAGAAATGTAAACTGCCCGTTAGCTAGTGTGTGATGTTTGGAATTCCACACCATAATATTATTGAATAAAAGTGCATTGGCTAATTAGCATTCACCTATTCTCAGCATATGCTGCTGCTTTGGCTAATTGGCATTTGCCTTTTTTTCACCAAGTCAATCTTTTAGTATCTCTCTGTGGGATTTGAACCCATGAGTGCTTCAAAGCCTGAGTTTTTCAAGGTAGAAGTGCTGACCACTAGCCTATTGAGCATAGCACAAACATCTACTCGTGTGTGATGTTTCTTCTCCCCGAGCCGTCTCTCCTGCCACCGCCGTCTTCTCCCGCTGCTGTGTTCTTCCGCACAGTCGGTTACCCGCTAATAAAAAAAAAGCTGCACTTCTTCTGTGGCCATCCAATAACGTCACCCGGAGAGCCCGCTCCATGGCTATGTAAGAGACGCCACACAGCGGGTGACAACACAGAGGAGGAAGACCGCCACAGAAGAAGAGCGGCTTTTTTTTTATTAGCAGGTAACCGACTGCGCGGAAGAACACAGCAACGCGAGAAATATGCTGCTGAGTAAAATGCACACAATCAGGAGGTGCTGCCATCAGTAGGATTTGAATTTATGGCTTAAACCTTTGAGGGCAGCAGGGAATACCACTATGCTACAGAGCTGAGCACATACCTACAGAGAAAATACATTTACTAATGTTTAATTCTATACAACAATGTTTTGCATTTCAGGCATTAAGGAGGAAGTAAACCCATTTTTTTATTTTTTTAAAACCCTGCAAAAGAAAGGCATAATGAGCTAGTATGCATAGCATACTAGCTCATTATGAATGACTTACCTGAGATCGAAGCCCCCGAACTGCTCGTCGTTCCCCTCTGCTGCCATCTTGCCTCAATGTCAATTCACTGCCGTCAGTGTATCGCCGCTCCGGCGCTGTGATTGGCCGGAGCGGCGATGATGTCACACGCATGCACGCTGGGGCCTGCAAGATCCCATTCAGAAAACCAGCAATGATGCCGGCCCGCTAGTGCGCATGCGTGTGACGTCATCGGTGCTGTTTTAAAATCAAATATCTCCTTAACCGTGTAGGTTAAGGAGATATTTCTTGCACCTACATGTAAGCCTTAATCTAGGCTTACATGTAGGTGCAAGTTGTCTAAGTTGGTTTACAACCACTTTAATATTATAGTAACAACCATGCTCATGCTGATGTGGCATTGGCTAATAGCAGCATATGCTGAAAAGAGGCAAATGCCTGAGTGTTTGATGGTGGGACTACTTTATAGTCTAGGTATAATAGTACTCAGCACAGTGACTTAGGCCCCTTTCACACTTGTGCGACCTGAAAGTTATGTGATTTTGATGCGACTTTAAGAAATGCCTGTGTAATCTTGAGGTCTATGGACGCAGGAGTCGCAGGGAAATTTCCGTCTGCAATTTTTCTGCAATTCCAGGGAATGCCTGTAAACTTAAGGTCTATGAGCCTCAACTCGTATCAAAGTCGGACCAAAGTAGTACAGGGACTACTTTGAAGTCGGTGTGAGTTGAAGTTGCACAGATATAAATGGTACACATTGAAAATCATGAGGTATGACTTGCCATGCAACTCTGATGACCAAAGTCAGAGGAAAAGTCGCTCAAATGTGAAAGGGGCATCAGCCTGACTTTGTGAGCGATTTCAGAGACATCAGTGCACTTTCCTGCACAGATGTCTAGTGAAATCACATAGGTCTCAACTGTCCCTGATTTGGAACAAAGTCCCTCTGTCCCTCTTTCCTCCTCATTTGTCCCTCATTTTGTTCTGATCTGTATAGTTTTATATAAAATGCAATTTTTATCTTTCAAAAAGGGTTTTCCAGCGCTAAACCTTTCATCTAATTTCTAAACTGCTTGGCTTTGGGAATTTACAAACAAATCCAAAGGGATATTATTGTTAAAAAAAAGCACTTGGGGGTTTAACTAATCCTTTTTTTGGGGGGAATAATTCTCCTTTAAGAAGGTGTTTTAGGAGGTGTGTCCTATGCCTACATACTTTTGCTAATAGGTGTCCCTTATACCCATCTCAAAAAGTTGGGAGGTAAGAAATCGCCTCCTGAAGTCGCCCAAATTAGTGTAGGAAATACTTTTGGGAATCTGTGTGGCGTCGCACCAATTTGGACAGTTCTATTGCTGTCAATAGGCGCCGATTTGGCCTTTAATTTGACATGTCAATTCAGAGCTATGTGAACATGGGTGAAGTTGCATAGATATGAATGGAACTCATAGGGGGTAACTTTTAATGTGACTCTGAGGTCCAAAGCTGCATGAAAAGTCACATAAGTGTCAAAGTAACCTAATGAGATTAAATTATAACACCTTTGAATAAAGCCCCATTTGCACTTGTGCGACCTTAAAATTGCACAGCTTTGCCATGACTTGAAGCAATGTCTGTGTAATCTTGTGGTGTATGGACCACAAATCGTATCAAAGTCAAACCAAGGTAGTGCAGGGACGAATTTGCCCCACTTTCAGGATGCACAAGTGACAATAGGGCCAAATTCAAAGATATCCTTGAATCTCTTTCACACTGCTGCGACCTGAAAGTCACCCTAATTTGCTGCCACTTTGTCGCTGCAACTTGGCCCCAACTTCTGGGAATACCTGTGTAATATTGTGCCCTATCTACCTCAAGTCACATGAGGCTCTGTTTCCACTATTGCAACAATAAATTGGCAATTTTTTTGCCGCGATTATGATGTGACTTGGAGCAATGCCTGTATATTCTTGAGGTCTATGGACCTCAAGTCGTATCAAAGTGGGACCAAAGTAGTGCAGGGACTACTTTGAAGTCGCACAGATATGAACCATACTCATTGGAAATCATGGGGTATGACATGTCAATCGACTTTGCAGTCCCAAGTTGCATGACAAGCCGCACTAGTGGAAACTGAGCCTGAAAGTCAAACCAAAGTAGTACAGGGACTACTTTGAAGTTGGTGTGACCTAAAGTAGCACAGATATGAATGGTTATCATTGAGAATCATGAAAAGTCGCCCAACTGTGAATCAAGTCATATATATTTTAATAGAAAGGAGCTCTCATTTATACTTGCATAGTCCTTACTGATTTACATCAGCAGAACAAATGCAGGAAGTAGTGATGTGTGCACATGGGCCAGAAGCAAACGTGTGGTGATGCCAAACAAATCAATGAAATCCACCCCCACCTTGAGTAAATACATATCCTACACTTACCCGGCAAATCAGCAGTACCTCTTCTCTGCTAAAGAGGGACCTCGCCATGTCCACCTAGATGGAGATCCTGACCAGCACAGGAACTTCCGGGTGATTACAATGACTAATTTCCAGGTCAGGAGGTGAAATCACCACAGAGCGTTGATTGCAGCTGCGAATATTTGATCTCAATCACGATTAGAATCTATTATTTTTGATTATTTACAGATATGCAAATCTGTATTTTGATATGATATTTGAAGGTGAACTTAAGGGAATTTGATAAGAAATGGTGCCTCTGGCATAGCAGCAGGTGAATTACAAAGGCAAAATGCCCAGTTTGAGCCCTGCTTCACACTGACAATGGGAGGAAATCGTTCAGCAGAACTCATACGATTTCATTCCCGCATGACTGCAGGGGGGGGACGACATCAGAGAAATCTGTGCCGGTTTCTGCACTGATATCAATACAAATCGCACCAATTAGAACAGTGCAATTGCCACCAATTTGACATGTCAAATCGCACCAATGTGAACCAGAGCTGACACGTACAACACTGCCTATCCTCCAGCTGAATTCATTACCTGCAATTCTCCACAGCTGTTATATATAAAGATTCCACCTTTATCATTTACTTGCAGGTGTGCTGAAGCCTAGGTTTACATTGGGGCGATTTGTCATGCAATTTCAGAAATCAAATCGCATGACTATTGGTGGCAATGGCACTGTTCCAATCGATGCAACCCCAATTTTGTGGCACCGCCCCGATTTGCAAAAGTAGTTCCTTCACTACTTTTGCCGATTTCAGGTGCGACTTCAATAGACATTTGTGTATGAAGCCACACAGATGTCTATCAAGTAGTACCTAAAATCGCTCAAGTTAAGTAGCGCAATTTCAAAGTAGCATCAATGTGAACCAGGGTGAAGAGATTTGTTTTTTGGTGCACAAATGCATATAGAAATAAAATATAAAAGATATTGCACTTTGCCAAAACCACCACCAAAAAAAAAAAAAAAAAAACCCACACCAAAGCTCAATAATGTACTTTTATTTTGCCAGCAGAAGCAAAATTATGTACATTCATTTACTAGCTTCAAAAAATTTTGGACAGGATACATGGTTCTACATTTAGCAATTGGATTTTAAGGGCCCTGCTCATAGGAGCTTACAATCTAAAATTTGTCAAAACCTTAGAGTGCACACAGCTTTACTTTTAGTGTATAACGGGCAACACGTCACATTTTTATCTGCAAGATTATAGAAACATACTCAAGTCATTATTCTTACAAAGCATTCCAACATAATATTAAAAAAGACACATGTTTAAAACACCCACCCCCACCCCACAATCCACATATACATACATTGGTGACCATGTTCTGCTGGAAGCTGCATTTCTGTGTACATGATTAAGCAATGAGATCCAAGAGTAGAAGGTCAGCAGATGCTTCCAAATGATTTTGCACGGTCAGACAGGAACACAATTGAAACAGGACTGAAACAGGATTGAAAAAATGCACAAGAACTTCAGCAAATAACACTAGTTGGGGCATTTGTCAATCTGCACAATATCATTCCTTCTCTCCCCCCCCCCCCCCCCAAATCACAGCAAAAAACCTGGCCTTCTCAGACCAAACGATCCCAAATACTGCAGGCCTTTATATAAAAGGTTGTATTGTTAGCAAAATGATACACGCCCAATAGAAGTACACGCCCAATAGAAGTACACGCCCACCAGTCTCTTTCAATTTGTCTCTTCATGTATGTCTAAAGTGATTTCACCTGATGGGTATTTGCAACTGTGTTAGCCCTTGGCTATGTGCATCAAATCTCCAACTACAGGCCAAAGATCCAAGTCCATCTGCATGCACATAAACAAAGCAACAGTTTTCTAAGCAAATGTACCTGTGCAGTGTAAACCCTACAATTTTAAATGTCCAGGTCCCTGGGCATGATTAGTGCTAACAAACATTAACATCAGTCCCTGGCTCCAATGAGCTTCCAATCTAAAGTCCAAAACTAGCTTTTTTACATTAGAGACTATTTTGACAGGAGACAAATAAAATACCAGCATGTCTTAGGATTGTGGTGAGAAGCCCATACAGGGAGAACATATAAACTTCAATACAAGCTTTAGCATGTTGGGAAATTGAACCAGCAACCCCAGTGCTGCTAAACGGAATTGCTACCCACTTAGCCACCAGGCAGCCTCACACATGTTCTCTGCATCTCTGTGGTCTGAACCAGCCCTAAGTCCATATCCATGTTCAGTGTCTCCAAGCAATATACAATATATTGGCCTAAGTATTGGGACGCCTGCCTTTAAACACACATGAACTGTAATGGCATCCCAGTATTAGTCCGTAGGGTTCAATATTGAGTTGACCCCCCCTTTGCAGCTATAACAGCTTCAACTCTTCTGGGAAGGCTGTCCACAAGGTTTAGGAGTGTGTCTATGGGAATGTTTGACCATTCTTCCAAGTGCATTTGTGAGGTCAGGCACTGATGTTGGAGAGAAGGCCTGGCCTACAGTCTCTACTCTAATTCATCCCCAAGGTGTTCTGTTGTGTTGAGGTCAGGACTCTGTCCAGGCCAGTCAAGTTCCTCCACCCCGAACTCACTCATCCATGTCTTTATGGACCTTGCTTTGTGTATTGGTCCAAATCATTTGGTGGAGGGGTATTATGGTGTGGGGTTGTTTTTCAGGGGTTGGGCTTGGCCCCTTAGCTCCAGTGAAGGGAACTCTTAAGGCATCAGCATACCAAGACATTTTGGACAATTTCATGCTCCCAACTTTGTGAGAACAGTTTGGGGATGGCCCCTTCCTGTTCCAACATGACTGCACACCAGTGCACAAAGCAAGGTCCATAAAGACATGGATGAGCGAGTTTGGGGTGGAGAAACTTGACTAGCCTGCACAGAGTCCTGACCTGAACCCGATAGAACACCCTTTGGCTGAATTATAGCAGAGACTGCGAGCCAGGCCTTCTCATCCAACATCAGTGCCTGGCCTCACAAATGCACTTCTGGAAGAATGATCAAACATCTCCATAGACACACTAAACCTTGTGGACAGCCTTCCCAGCCTTCCCAGAAGCTGTTCTAGCTGCAAAGGGTGGGCCAAATCAAATTTTAACCCTACGGACTAAAGTTCATGCGCGTCGGGACCCTTCAGGGTAAGACCATGCTATATTAAGATACCTCTCAACTCAACTCAACTCATGTGTGCGTAAAGGCAGGTGTCCCAATACTTTTGGCTAAATTGTGTATCTGGCAAGATTGACAATGGTGGTGGAACCCTCCTACACATAAATACAACATTTAGACATAGTTTTAGGACCTGGGAGATGAGACAACTTCTCTACATGAAGCAGCATGCTTGGGATTTGAACCCAGACATTCAGGGATGCTAAGCAGAAGTTCTAACCTCTAAGCCACGGAGCTGCCACATGTGAGATCCTCATGCACATAAATACACGTAAATACTGCATTTCTTCGGGCATACAGGTGATGGAATTACATTACTCAAGAGTTATTCTTCTTGATTTATTCTGTGAAATTTGGTGTTTTTTTGTGGGTGAGTTTAGAATAGTGATATTACCCTCAAATTTTGGGGAATTACATTTTGATTTCTGATGTTGGAACACATATCACATTTTTGGGGCTCAAATTATGATTATTTAGAAATAATAAAAAGCACAAAAAATTTGACTGGTTTTAAATTTGCACAGCAATGGTATTGTTTGTGCTTTGTAAAGACACCTGTGTGAGTTTGGGTAAAGATTGTTGTGAGATGGAGAGTAACAAGTGAAAGTGACAGAGAAAAATATATTTTATCAAAACATTTCACATTCCACATTCCTAAAAACAAATATTTTAATTAGAAGCAACATTGTTGCAAAGGAAAATTTATTTCAGAGAAAGATACATTTCATCTCAACATTAAAATAATTTATTTGTGAACGTTACAATTGTATCATTAGAATCAATGGCTAAAACGTGCATTGGACTAAAACAGAGCAGATTTTCACTTCCAAAAAATGCTCTTTAATTAGCTCTCTTTTTGGTATTTACTATAATTCTTGTGAAAAAAGACACTTGAGTTAAAATTTGAGTTATTTCACTTCTGAGCATGCTCAGTTGTGTTGCCAAATTTGTCCAAAAAACAAGGAATTTTTCACTTCTCAGACTTTTAAAGATATTTCAGTGTAGAAATCACTTTTTCACACAGTTTAAAAGCAGATTATCTTTAAATAATATGCAGCATATTTCAGTACCATTTAGGCAATTATATCATGCTCTAAACATTATTTCCATGTGCAATTCTCCAGCTTTTAGTAGAGTAAGGATTTGGGCGCTATTTGGATTCTGGGAGCTATAGTAAATTTGATTTTGGGAGTATTTTCTCTCCAGCACTATAGTGAATACCGTTTTCACGCTAATTAGCGCAAATTGCCGCGAATCGCGCTAATCAGGCGCGAATTTGCGGCAATTCGCGCTAATTAGCGCCGCGGCGCTATAGTAAATTACCCCCTATATATCATGGAGCCCAGGTAAACTTTTTTATGGAGCTCTTGTTTTTTAGAGGCAGTAATAAGCCCCACTCTCTACCATGGCTTACTATGATGTAGTAAAACACTTTATGCATTTTTGTTATGTCCTTTTTGGTCTACAAAGTTGCATAAGCATTTATAGAGGCATATAATTACTGTCTGGGTTTAGTATAAGTTAAGCAGCATTTTACACAATATAATTCAGTTAACAGAATGCCCATACATTTATAAATGTTGTTGAAAACCTTGAGACACCTAATATATGAGGACCAAACAGCCCTAATTTCCAAGGACAATGGCAATTTTACAGCAATATCCTATTCCACTAGTGGAAATAAAATATTATCCTGCCAACAGAATAGGTCACTTTTCTATTTAGTGCACTAAACAGGCCAATGGAGAAATATTGTGCTTCAATGACCCTGATGGACACAGACTGCGTAGACCCCAGGGGCATATAAGGAATCTGGAATTTGCTGGTCTCCTACGGTAGGCTGTGTTGCTGTTTTCCTCTTCACTAGTCTTTTTTCTACTGACAACAGCACCAAAAAAAATATTTAATCTTTCTTTGACATTATACCTACATATCGACTGCCATACCATACCTGATCAAAAGGTAAGCACCCAGTCTGTGGTGGTTAAATACATATAATAGCAGTAGAAAAAGGAGGCTTTATTCAACTAAACGGTTTACCTCTGGGCCTAACGTTCTACTTTCTTAATTGCCCCTTTGTCATTTTATGTCCAACGCCACAAAGTGTCCATATGTCAGCCTCTAAAACACTGAAATAATTTTTACTACTCCAAAAGTTATGAAGTATTCCCCCACCCAGGCTTATTCTGCAATTTGTTTCCTACATGTAAAAATCTGTATTATTTTTTGCTAAAAAATTACTCAGAACCCCCAAACATTATATATATATATATATATAAAATTTGCAGATACGCTAGAGAATAAAAACGGGGTTTTTGCAATTTTTTATGGCACACAGTATTTGCGCAAATGATTTGTCAAATGCAATGTTTTGTGAAAAAATACACTTTATTGAATTTTAATGCACCCCCCCCACAATATATAACCAGATTTTTGTTAAGAAATAAAAGATGATGTTACGCTGAGTAAATAGATACCTAACATGTCACATTTTAAAATTGGGAATGCTCATGGAATGGCGCCAAACTACAATACTTAAAAATCTCCATAGGCGATGCTTTAAAAATGTTTAAAGATTACGAGTTTAGAGTTACATAGGAGGTCAGCACTAGAATTATTACTCTTGCTATAATGTTTGTGGTCATACCTTACATGTGTAATGCAAACACCGTTTACATATGTGGGCGCTACCTACGTAAGCGCTCGCTTCTCAATGCGAGCACGGGTTAAAAAAAGTAATATTTTTATTTATTTCTTTTTATTCATTTACATTCACAGGTACTCTTTAAGGAGACATCTGGGGTCTATAAGACCCCAGCCTGGAGAGGTGCCGGTGGCTGACAGGGCGGGAGGTGTCCCATACCACTGCCTGTAAAATCTATCCAGCAGCTAATCAGCCACTAGGATGACTTATACATTAGAGAGAATTTCCGGCTGAAAATAAAGATATCTATATGATGCCTGTAGCTGCAGGCATCATTCAGATATCGCCCCTTTAGGTCCAGGACGTCATATGACGTCCAACGGGTGGGAACTGGTAAAATAAATGTATTTGAAGTTTTCATGTTTATGGTAAGTGGAGCCATATAAAGATTAGACAATAGTGGATAACACATTTTATATGTTCCTGCTTTTAAAAGCAGCTAAAAAAAATCAAATAGTATGCAAAGGTGATAAAGAAGTGTTAAGAACTAAAAAGGGGGGACTTTGGGACTTTAAATGAGACATATGGGTCACATGTCTCCATCCCTAAATCTGCATAAAGAAAGGTTTTTTTGGGGGACTTTAAATGAGGTGAGTACACATGGCTAGAAGACGATATATAGAAACAAACATTAGTAGCAACCTGCCAACCACTGTGTGGTATGGAACGAATCCTAGATGTAGTAAAAACACTTAAAATTACATGGTAGATGGAGAACACAAGATAATGTATTGAGTAGGGGCGTCTGCATGAATATAAGTGCATCTAAATAAGCCCAACGCATTTTGTTGATAATACCACTCTTCAGGGGCAGGTGCACGCAAATCTATAAAAAACAAAACATGAGTAAACCAATATGATCCAATGTTGTACCCCTCAACAGGGAGGATATGTAAAAAAAGAAACCGAGAGAGTTACTCATCCTTATGAGTACTTAAATCATAAGTCTGGAAAATGGGGAACGAGGAGTCAGAGGCTGTCCAAATTGTCTGTACCGGGAGCTGTGGAAGGGACCCACAGAAGAGGGACCGGTGCATAAACATGATCCCCAAGAGAACGAAGGACAAAGATCCAGATAGTGGTGTGATTGGGCTTCATATCTAAACATATATATTGAGTATATTGTAAATACTCTATATTGTGGAAAGTTGCTAGATCTCTGTTCTGCTCTTTCCTCCTCACACACTATTTCCCTTTACACTCACTTGTTCACCTACACCTTGGTGTTGGGCTCTAGCAACTTTCCACAATATAGAGTATTTTCAATATACTCAATATATATTTTTAGATATGAAGCCCACCCACACACCTATCTGGATCTTTGTACTTCATTCTCTTTGGGATCATGTTTATGCACCAGGTCCCTCTTCTGTGGGTCCCTTCCACAGCTCCCGGTACAGACAATTTGGACAGCCTCTGACTCCTTGTCCCCTCTTTTCCAGACTTATTATGATGTACAGTATCTCACAAAAGTGAGTAAACCCCTCACATTTTTGTAAATATTTAATTCTATCTTTTCATGTGACAATACTGAAGAAATGACACTTTGCTACAATGTAGTGAGTGTACAGCTTGTATAACAGTGTAAATTTGCTGTCCCCTCAAAATAACTCAACACACAGCCATTAATGTCTAAATCGCTGTCAACAAAAGTGAGTATATAGTTGAGTTTCGGCATACACCTCCTCACGTGTGTTAGTGATTCCACTCCCCGACAGAGTACACATTTACCAAAAAAAATTGCCTTCCACTGTCGTTGACATAGACATGCGAGCACAATGTCATACTCCTGGAGATGGTGAGACACCTAACCTGTTATTACATACCTGTTTTTATAACATATGCAAGTTTTCAATTTTTACCATGTGAGTAGCTTGGAATTGTGTTTTTTAATAAAATTGTGGATAATTTTGGTTACTGTAGCATTGGAGTCTCTCTCTGTTTTCCTTTTCATATACCATTGGCCGATATTTCTTAATATGGGGTTATATATGAATATTTCCTGATCCTAATAACAGGACATTGATTCATGCTATTCTTGCCAATCATGAGAGTGGAAGGCAATTGATTTTGGTGAGTGTGTACTCTGTTGGAGAGTGGAATCACTAACACACGTGAGGAGGTTCATGCCAAAATTCAACTATATAATTGAAGATTTGAGCACTCTTTTTTTTCACTTTTTTTGGTGGACTATTGTTATTAAGTTTTTTTGCTTTCTTTTTTCCTCATTGTATTATGAGGAATATTTTGTTTCATATTATTTGAGTTTGAACACACATGATATTAATGTTGTGTTTATATAGATTTAGCACAGCACTACCGTTTGAAGGACTCTCACTTTGAACACTTTGAGAATAATTGCATTATGATTTGAGGTGGCAGCAGTTTTATATTATTTTATAAGCACATTTTTTAGGATTTACTCATTCATTCCCATAGTGCAAGGATCTTTATTTTATTATTTTTTTAATATGGAAGCATGTAATTTTTCTGTTTTTTGTTACCTTTATGCTACTACTTCTAACATGGCCCTGAAAACATAATTTGAGAATGTGGAACCTCTTATGGTTTTCATAATATTACATTGATATGCCTAAGGCAACATGACATGTTATTGATCTTCTAAAATGGTACCATTCTAAGAATTTATATGTTTGGTGCATGCATCGATCATTACCCCTTCTCCCCTTTTAACAAAAATTGACATCCATAATATAAAGAAGAATTATAGCTCTGAGAGGATAGCACAAGTATACAGTAAGTGATAGAGAAAAATGGAGAGAGTTATAGCTCAAGCTTTGAATTGCCATAGTACTAATCAAATTACACATTGCTGCATTTCATTTTGTGTTCCGTTATCTCAATTTTCTAATTTGTGTGAATCTCAACTTAAACATGAAGTATATATTCTCAGTGAATATACATTCTCAATTATGATTTTAGTGATACCTTTGTAATTGTAATACATGTATAGCAGAGTAAGTAGCGTGGCCTGAAAATGAACTCTACATTCACAAAATGTACAGTACGTTATAAAAAAGGGGCAACAAAACACCTTGTTGAAAGTTAAGTATGGAGGAAGTCTGTTATTCATCAGTGGAGTTTGCCACCCAGTGATACAGGAAATATTATGAGAATAGAGGGGAGAATAGACTATACTATTAGCAAATCATAGCAGCTGATTTGTCTTAGCCAGTAAGGAAATTTCATCTGGAAAAAGGTTGCCTATTACATAAGGACAATAACCCAAAATACACACCAAAATTCACCATGAACTACATAGGCAAATCAAATAGGTAAGAGTCTAGAATGGCCTTCATGGGCTCTATACATGACTGCTATTGAAAGTCAGGGGTTAGATCTCAAATGTGGTGAATGTAAAATGGCCTAAGTATGTTTTCTTCCAGGAAAAGTGGGGGGAAAAAATAGAAACACTGTTAGCTAGCCAAATATATGTTTGTAGCCTATGATTTATGCCAGAAATTATGTTACTAAGTACTCACTGAACTTGTGCATGTACAAATTGTTTGTGTTATTTCTTCCAATCTGTGTGCAAACATTTTAGGCAGGTGTGAATAAATACTGTAAAGTCTGAATGCTTTTAAAAATATATATTTTAGTTAAAACAGTGAATTGGATGTGACCTGGCACACACACTATAGCACACATGGCGACCTCCATCCCTAAATTAATTTGTAGAAAAGAGAGCTGTGGGACTTTGAGTGAGGCAACCGCCATGTCAGATATAGACAGAAACATTAAATTTACAGCACATGATTTATTGTTACATTGTAGAAAAATATTGTATCAAATAAATAGGTAGTCACATGACTCGCACTAAATATGCTGCTACATAGCATGCAATACAAATGGGAATTCGACATAATAAGTGTACATAATAAGATAAATGGGTTAAAAAACATTGTAGGGACAGGTAACTTAGGGCATCTAGTGGCACTCAACGCATTTCCTGGCATTACAGCCATTCATCAGGAGTGTTGTAACGTAATATACTGGAAAGGAAAGGGACAAGGATTAATGATGATGCCCTTAGAATAAGGGAGGACAGAGAGACTGTGTCCCAGCAAGGTGGGGACAATCTGGGATACTCACTACACATCCCCAAGGCCAGGCCCGGTGTCTGCCAGGGAAGATGGGGGTGACAGGCATGATGTCTTCCCCGGGGTTGAAACGGGGGAACCCTCCAAGGATGAAGAACAGCGTCCAGAGCACAACATGGTGGTCACAACTTGATCCAATGGACTATGTGTGCACAAAAAGTGTATGGTGTTCCTGGAAAAATGTATCAATGTATGTATCAAAAAGGGGAGGATTAAATAAATGTGTAAATGTGTATTGTGTGTGAAAACATGGCAAAATATCTATGTGTTCCCACAAGGGGACTACATGAGGGGGTTTTCACACACTTTACACATTTAATTAATCCTCCCTTTTTGATACACATTTTTTCCAGGAACACCATGCACTTTTTGTGCACACATAGTCCATTGGATCAAGCTGTGACCACCGTGTTGTGCTCTTGGCACTGTTCTTCATCCTTGGAGGGTTCCCCCGTCTCAACCCCAGGGGAGACATCATGCCTGTCACCCCCATATTCCCTGGTGGACACCAGGCCTGGCCTTGGGGCTGTGTAGTGAGTATCCCAGATTGTTCCCACCTTGCTGGGACACAGTCTCTCTGTCCTCCCTTATTCTAAGGGCATCATCATTAATCCTTGTCCCTTTCCTTTCCAGTATATTACATTACAACACTCCTGATGAATGGCTGTAATGCCAGGAAATGCGTTGAGTGCCACTAGATGCCACAATGTTTTTTAACCCATTTATCTTATTATGTACAGTTATTATGTTGAATTCCCATTTGTATTGCATGCTATGTAGCAGCATATTTAGTGTAAGTCATGTGACTACCTATTTATTTGATACAATATTTTTCTACAATGTAACAATAAATCATGTACTGTAAATTTTATGTTTCTGTCTATATCTGACATGGCGGTTGCCTCACTCAAAGTCCCACAGCTCTCCTTTTCTACAAATATATATATTTTTTTTTTATCAATTTACAAAATGTAAAGTGAGCGAATGGAAGAAAAATCTAAATCAAATCAATATTTGGTGTAACTACTATTTGGCTTCAAAACAGCATGGAGAACTAACCACAGATCATCTGTGGTTGTAGGCTGCCTCAAATCCTTTTGTCTCTTCTTGTAATCCCAGTCTCACGTAGATTTGATGATGTTGAGGTTAGGGCTCTGTGCGAGCCAAACCATTTCTTCCAGGACTCCTTGTTCTTCTTTACATTGAAAATAGTTCTTAATGACTTTTGGCTGTATGTTAGGGGTTGTTGTCCTGCTGCAGAATAAATTTGGAGCCAATCACATGCCTCCCTGATGGTATGGCATGATGAACAAGTATCTGAGTGTATTTCTCAGCATTGAGGACACCATTGATTGGGCAACGCTGAAGACTGTAGACGCAGTGGTTGGCCAAGAAAACAATGCAGAAGATTCCCAGTGGGACCCAGGTACACCCATCTACTGTTTGGAGAAGTCTGGCCAGAAGTGGCCTTCATGGAATAATTGAGGCCAAAAACCCATACCTCAGATGTGGAAACAAGGCTATGTGACTCAGCTATAAATAAAAACATAGGAACTGGGGTGAAGAACAATTACAGCAGGTGCTCTGGAGTGATGAGTCAAAATGTGAAATATTTGGCTATAGTTGGAGGCAGTTTGTTCATGAAGGGATGGAGAGCAGTACAATAATGAGTGTCTTTAGGCAACAGTGAAGCATGATGGAGGTTCCTTACAAGTCTGGGGCTGCATTTCTGCAAATGGAGTTTGAGATTTGGTCAGAATCAATGGTGTCCTCATTGCTGAGACATACAGGCAGATATTTATCTATCATGCCATACCATCAGGGAGGCATGTAATTGGCTCTAAATTTATTCTGCAGCAGGACAACATCCCCAATCATACACCCAATGTCATTAAGAAGTATCTTCATCGTAAGGAAGAACAAGGAGTCCTAGAAGTGATGGTTTGGCCTCCACAGGAGCCCTGACCTCAACATCATCTTTAAGTTTACATGAGTCTGGGATTACTTGAAGAGACAGAAGGATTTGAGGCAGCCTACATCCACAGGACATCTGGTTAGTTCTCCAAGTTGTTTGGAACAACCTACCTGCTGAGTTTCTTCAAAACCTGTGTTCAAGTGTACCTAGAAGAACTGATGCTGTTTTGAAGACAAAGGGTGGTCACTCCAAATATTGATTTGATATGGATTTCTCTTCAGTTCATTTATTTTACATTTTGTAATTGAATAAAATAAAATAAAATAAATAAAAACTATTAACACCGCTCTTCCAAAAGCACTCCTAATTTACATATTTTTTCACAAATGCCTAAAACATTTGTTCAGTACTGTATAGTTTTTATAATGCCTTGTACACACGATCGGAATTTCCGATGGAAAAAGTCAGACTGAATTTTTTCTTCGGATATTCCGACCTTGTGTGTGCCCCATCTGACTTTTTTTCCATCGGAATTTAGAAAGAGAACATCGGAAATTCTGTTCGTCTGTGTGGAACTCCGACTGAGAAAAAATCATGCTTGCTCAGAATCAAGTCGACGCATGCTCGGAAGCATAGAACTTCATTTTTATCGGCTCGTCGTAGTGTTGTACGTCACCGCGTTCTTGACAGTCGAAATTTGGTGTGACAGTGTGTAAGCAAACAGCTTGAACGGAATTCCGTCTGAAAAATCCGTCTGAGTTTATCCCGATGGAAAATCCGATCGTGTGTACAAGGCATAACTCTGCCCAGATCAAACTTCATAACTTCATATTCAGCTATAGTATTGTAATGGGATTCGTCATTGGCCATATTAATCAAACTATTTATGGTGTGTATGTGGCTTATTGTAATAAATATGCATTTATTGTTGATAGCTCAGCCTGTACTCACAATGATCTTGTTTGTGTTCTTAAAGAATTCTGGTTGGCTAAAAATGTATTAAAATAATTAAATTAGTTCAATTATTCTTATATTGGTGGCACTGAGATTAAATTGGTTTGGCTGACTAAATTAATCGTTCAGGCATTCCCTGATACAACAATTCTCCCTCACTAAACTGAAGCTGCAAACTTTTGGTGGATGCAGTCATTGTGTGACTCCTGTGTTTTTAATTTATTCCTGTGTTTGTCATTTAGGTTGGGCATACCTCTGAGTAAAACTCTGGAGTTAATGGCATAGAGGTCAAATTAAGGCTGCTTCCAGCTGATGTTTTTAACCCTTTCTTACTGAAGTAAGAGGGACATCACAAAATCCTTTTTCATTTAATCTTCAAAGTACTGTATATAATAACTAGAGATTACAATGGACCTAGCATCAGATATATTTTTCATGTTACATGTATGTAAAGTAGTGGGTAAAGTAATTATTACTTCTCACATAGATCTCTGTACTCCACCTGACAGGTCAGAGATGATAGAATCATGAAAAGCCTGGTTCTTGGATGTGTGCACAAATTTCTGACACATGGGGGTAGGGGAGTGTAAACTGAGGAAATTATTTCCCCTGCCTGCAGCAGACTGAACATCTTATAATTGTAATTTTTATTAGTTCAAAAGAAAAAAAGTTACAGTACGTAATAAACATAAACATCTCAAGGCAATTATCTGAGAGACATTAGTACATTTGAAAGGCAGTTGGTACATATTTAAGAGTACACTCAAGATAATATAAAAACCATACCAGTACGAATTGCATACATGTCATTAACAAATAGAAATTGCAGAGGACATTATGAACGATTACAGGTTACAGAGACAGTGTAAGGCAACTCGCAACGAAGGGATCCGTACAGAAAGTCTAATCTTAAATCTCCTGTTCCCCATAACTCGAGGAGTCCCAAAGTTCCCAAACCCTGTCAAATTGAATCACTGTGTCATGTACTCTAGCCGTAAGAGATTCCATTCTCCGAATCTCTGCAATTAATTGCAGAAACTGCAGGTGAGAGGGGGGGGTGGTGGACAACCAACACATCGGTATAGCCCTTTTAGCAGCCAAAAGTATATATGAGATTAAACGTTTAACAGATTTTGGGACCCCCGGAAAGGGAAGACCAAGCAAATAGTGAATAGGGTCTAGAGGGAGAGATAGACTTGTTACAGACTGAAGAGTTTGCATAACCTCCATCCAGAATGACCGTATAAGTGTACAGGACCAAAATATGTGAAAGTGTGAACCTATCTCAATTTTGCATCTCCAGCATGTAGGGGGGAGGGTAGGGTTAACTCGATGAAGTCTATCAGGGGTTTTATACCAAAACATCAGAACCTTCACTGCTGTTTCCCTCTGAGTTACACATTTAGAGGATTTAAAAGTTGAAGACCATATTGCGGTCCACATTTGCAAAGGGATAGGGCGCTCCATTAGCAGATTCCATTTGCGCATGTATAGGTGCGTGTCAGCCGTTAAATCTTTAGATTCGTGTAAAATGTGATAAATGGATGATATCCGCACACACACGTTCAAAAGGAGTCGGCCTTTCTAGGGTAAGATTAGGGGACAGGGACTGAAAAAAGTGCCTAACCTGAAGATAGAAATAAAATAACTTTTGGGGGATATAGTATTTGTTTTGAAGGGTTGCGAAATCAAGAAATTTGCGAGTGACCGGGTTAACTAAATTTCGCAACTGAAAGAATGGAGACTGCATCCATGGTAACAGACGGCCATAGACCAAACTATCAGGCAATACTGGATTCAGTAGTACGTTAGTAAGAGGAGGGCACAATGATGCAAGCGGAAATTTTGATTTGCATTTATTCCAAATGGAAATGGTGAATAGCATAGGTGCAAGACACATTCTCTTTAGTATGGGGTCGCCGTGTAAGGGTCTAGACCACACTAAAGAGCACAAATGTACCGGATAGATGGCACCTTTCTCTATCTCCGACCACCTATTAGGGCTGCTCTGACATGACCAGGATACAACCGCCCTTAAATGAGTGGCTAGGTAATATCTAATGATGTCAGGTGCTCCCATTCCCCCCTGTGACCGCAAGGAAAATACCACCGTGCTGGCTATCCGATGTGTGCTATTATTCCATATGAACTTCAAAAACCCTCTCTGAAGAGCTTTAAGCTGACTGGTAGGAATGGCTACAGGGAGCGTATCAAAAAGATAGAGAAGTCTAGGCAATACAGACATATTTAGTACATTAATTCTGCCCAGCATAGTAATAGGGTATGCAGCCCACTGACGTAAATTTTTATAGATGTCCTGGAACAGAGGGGGAAAATTTGCAGCGTATATTGTACTGTACGAGGGGGTAATCTTCACGCCCAAATATGTCAAGGCATGAGAACACCACCTATAAGGGTATGTGTTTTGTAATTGTAACAACAGATCTGGCGGGACATGTATGGGGAGTACTTCCGTTTTAGTTGTGTTTATTTTGTAGCCTGATATAGACCCAAAATTCTGAAGGAGTGCATGTAGAGAGGGGAGTGACGTAATAGGACTCGTTATTGTCAAGAGGATGTCATCCGCAAAAAGGGATAATTTATATTCTCTATGTCTCATCAGTACCCCCTTAATATCTAGGTGACATCTAATAGCCTCTGCCAATGGCTCCAAACAAAGAATAAAAAGGAGGGGGGACAACGGGCACCCCTGTTTAGTACCATTGGACATAGGTATATATGGGGACAGAAAAGAGGCCATTTGTACCTGAGCAGACGTGCCTGTGTACAAGGCCTGTATAGCTTTAAAGAAAGGACCGTCAAACCCAAATCTCCGCAGTACAGAAAACATATAGGGCCAGCTTAAGCGATCGAACGCCTTTTGTGCATCCAAGCTCAGTATAAGCGTTGGGTGGGGAAATTTGTTTATCAGGTCAATCAAGTCCACAGTACGTCTTGTGTTGTCTCCAGCGTGTCGGGAAGGAACAAATCCTACTTGATCTTTGTTAATTAATTTGGGAATGAACTGGGACAATCTAGATGAGAGAAGTTTCGTGAAAATGTTATAGTCCGAATTTAATAGGGCTATAGGCCTATAGTTGTCCGGTAAGGAATGATCCTTCCCCGGCTTTGGAATCACTGAAATATATGAATGTGTAAACTGGCTATGTGGAATTTCTCCTCGTAAAAGTGATGTATACAAGTTTATCATATGTGGCAATAGGGTAGGTAAAAAGGTCTTGTAGTATAGGTAGGTGAGGCCGTCGGGTTCCCGGAGATTTAAGCGTGGGTAGGTCTTTGATAATTTTTGTAAGCTCCTCAGGGGTGATGGGGGCATTAAGCTTTTCCAGATCTGAGGAGGACAACTTCGGCAAGGGGAGAGTCTGAACGAACTGGTCAAACCTATCCTGAGTAAAATGAAAATTATTTTCGGGGGTAAGACAATTGTATAATTCTTTGTAAAAGTTACCAAAAACTTTGGTCATAGTTTGGGGACAATGAGTGGGGGTGCCATCTCTTTGGATCAACAATTCAGGGAAGGAATGGAATGGACGTGGTCTAAGTTTGTTCACTAGCATCCTATGTGGCTTGTTAGAATACTCGTAGAATTTTTGTTTCACCCACATAAGAGATTTTTTTGCCTTACTATACTCTAACGTTTTCAGTTGGTTGCGAAGAGCTACAATCCTACGGAGAGCCTCAACTGTTGGGGATCCCAGCAGAACCCGCTCCGCCCGCTTCAAGTCAGCTAATAGGGAGATCCGACGACTCTCGCCATCCTTCTTCAGACGAGAGCCCTCGGCAATACATGTACCACGGAAACAAGCCTTATGAGCCTCCCAAAGGGTAGAAACCTTATGTACGGACCCCACATTTAGTTCAAAATATTCATTCAAGCTTTTGGTCAGTCTATCCCTAATGGGGGGTGAACTGAGTAAGTGTTCATTAAGTCTCCAGTGGCAAGTCCTAGAGGGCGAGTCATGCAATAGTAGTTCTAGTGAAATAGGAGCATGGTCCGACCATGTAATAGGAGAAATGTTGGAGTCTACTAGGAGAGGGAGTAAAGGGGACGTAATAAAGAAATGATCCAGTCTTGAGTACATCTTATGCGCCATAGAATAGAAGGTGTACTGTCTTTGGATCGGATGTCTGATTCTCCATGAATCCAACAGTCTGTGTGCTCTGACCAGTTTCCTAAAGGAGGCGGATTGAGATATCACCCGTTGGGAAGGGGTGTCCCCAAAGAGCGTATGACGATCGCGCCTGTGGGACATAATCAGATTGAAATCTCCCCCTAATATCATGAATGGATTAGAGTACCTTTGAAGCCTATCAAAAAAATTGTTCAGAAATACCATTTGGCCCGAATTGGGCGCATATACATTGACCAAAGTAAATGTAGACGACATGTATTCACAAATCAGGATGACAAACCTCCCCTGGGGGTCGATGTATTTTTCTCTGACCTTTACCGGGCATGATTTTTTTATCAAAATAGCCACTCCAGCTTTGCCAGAAGGAGCAGATGCAACATAGGATGTGGGATAGAATTTAGATGCAAATTTCATCGAACCCCCAGTACGGAAGTGAGTTTCCTGAACTAGTATTATGTCCGCCCCTGACCGTCGAAAATCTTTAAGAGCAATCCAACGTTTTGAAATTGAGTTCAGTCCCTTAACGTTGTGAGATACTATCTTCAAAGCCATAATGAATCATTAAAACTACTGCATTGTAAACCTTGAAAACATATCACCTGTATAACTCTTGAACATAAAGTTGCCCTATATCTTAACAAGCAATCAGCACTGGTATGTAGTAGTAGAGATGTATTGGAAGAAAGCAAAATAAAAATATTAACGAATGAACCCAGGGGGGGTTCTGAACAAAAAAAAAACATAAGAGTCAAAGCTGTTACACCTGAGTAGTAGAAAAAACTCAGGATTCCCATACCGAAGCCTGGGACCAATTGGGGCCACTTGGCAACTCCCATCACATGGAGACGTGAAGAGGGGGATCCCCCCGCTCTCCAGCAAAAAGAAAACAAAAAGGAAACTCTCATGAAAGTAAGATTAATAGGGCTATCAAACCCACTAATGTCATCTCAATAAAGATAGAAAGAGACTTTCAAAAACTTCCAAAAAAGAAAAAAAAAACTTTACCCCATGGGTGAGCAGAGTTGGAACTCCAAATGTCGGGTATCTTGACCACTGGTTGTTCAGATTAGTGGCTGCAACACAAAAAAAAAAAAAAACAGCAAATAGAACACAGGTCAATTATCTGACACCAGGGTATAGGCTATTTCAGCCACAAAAAGATTAGAGCCAGCCTTGACTTCTTGACCTTTCAAGGGGGGCGTCTGGAGCCACGATGTGGAGTGGAGAAGGATTTCATCTGCTTTCTGCGGACTGGGGTCCATTCTCTGGAAGGCGTATTTGGTGCAATTCGATTTTGCTGGGTTGCTGGAATCAGCATCAGCTCTTCAGGCAAGGGAGGTAGGCCTAGACTTTTAATGAATGCTTCACCCTCATGCATATCACGGAGACAGTGTTGATTTCCATCTCGGGGTACAATCAAACGAAAGGGGAAACCCCAGAAGTATGGGACGTGCAGGTTTTGCAGATGGGATGTGATGGGGCACAGGTTCCTACGTTTCGCCAGGGTCACTGGAGACAGATCGTTGTAGATCTGTATTTTAGCCCCATTATATTCAGTTGCTGATTTGTTACGTGTAGCAAGGGTCAGTGCCTCCTTGCTCTCATAGTAATGAAAACGTACTATGACATCCCTTGGCCTGTTACCAATGGGCGGTTTGTGACCCAGGGATCGATGTGCTCGGTCCATGCGCCAATCAATATCTGCAATTCTGGGGGCTAAGGTGTTAAACAACCCCAGCAAGTACTGGCGAAGATTGTTGTCTCCCACTGACTCCGGTATTCCTCGGAATCTCAGGTTCTGTCTCCTCTCCCTATTCTCCTGGTCCTCCTGTTGCAGTTGGAGTTGTGAGAAAGAGTTTTTCAATGTGGAAGTTTCCTCCTCCAATTCCTGCACATAATTGACCAAGTCGTCAAATTTATATTCAAGAGCATCAGTTCTGTCCCCAATTTGAGCTATTTCACTCCTTAACTCCTGTGAGAGTTTTCCCATTTCAGCAGCCATATTGCGTGTCATCTGCATGAGGAGAGCCTGGAGCTTTTCATCCATGAGTTCTGGGGTTAGAATGTTCTGAACAGTATGGGAAGACACTACGGGGGGTGTCCGAGTGCCCCCAGACTGTGAGCTTTGTGCAGCATGACTCTCCATGTCCTCTATCCCCCGCGAGGGATCCGTGGCCGCGAGCGGTTCCGCTAGTGCAGGCAAGGCCGGGGATTGCGGCCTAGTGACGAATCTGTCCATCGCGGTCAGCATGTGTGGGTCTGTTTGCGGTTTGTAAAACTGTTTTTGCTGCCCGATTTTACCCATGGGGTGCTATAAGCTTACCGGATGGAAATGCGCTTACCCCCGTGGCGATCGTTGTTTCGTGGAAGCTTTACAGGGGTCAGGAGTGCGGGCGGGATCCGGAGCTCAGCCTCTACACATCCGCCATGTCCAAGAGCCGCGCATGCGCCCAGACTGAACATCTTAGATCTTAGATCTGCATCATAGACTAGGTAAACTCACTGGACTGTAGTTTAAGTATATGACTTTTTAATGGTAAGTGGTGCAATTTTTATAAAAGTTATACTGTTGCTGTATATCATGATAAAGCAGGAATTTATCCATACTAATTTTTTTAATTATTGAAAGGTCACTTTGAAAAAAACTGTCACCGACTTAAAGAGTTGCAGGTACATGCAAAGAACACTCAAGTTTTTTAAATGCTTACTCAAAGCGTTTTTCCTTTATATAAATGATTTTTTATTCCCTTGTGCCTTTGAACTTGCTGGAAAATCTGACTACGCCAAGAAGAGTCAATTTTCTAGCAGCGCCCTCCCACGGTCCTTGTACGTCGTAACCCTCTTCTACCTAATTAGTATCTGTAACGACAGGGGTTAACTTCATTTAAATATATTCCATTCCCGAACACACAGCAGCTACCAGACACTCCAACCACAAATGATTCTCCCCGCACAAACGAGACAACGCTCTGTGTTGAAGTTCCAAAACAGGGAATGAATCTTTATTACAAGCACATGGTAACACACTTCTCTTCAAAACACTTCCCTCCCATCCTTGGGGAACAGGGCGGGTTAAACTGTCCAATGACAATGGTGATACAGGTCAGGTGTATTCAAACATCTCCTTCTGTAAACAGTCTTAGCAGGAGGGGTTGCTGGAGTGATTCCCCCCCCCCCTTTCCTCACAGCAAGACACTTAAACTTCCCATAATAGGCAGCCAGACTGTCAATCAAGCTCCAATCCACATCATCACAAACAACAATGAAAAGGTCTTTGGAAGCTAGTCTGGATTTAATCTACATTACACAGGCAGCCAGGTGATTGAAGTTGAACACATCAGCATCTCTCAATTAACCTGTTGAGTTCAGAATCAAACAACCAGTAAATAGTCCTTTACAGATATCCTGGGGAATATTGTGGATTACTATTACAGACCCATTTTAAAGCAATCCAAGACATATTCTCAATGTCCATTATTTTCTGGCTCATACTTCCTAAGAAGTTCTGGGTTCCACGGGCCCACCCGTTACAGTATCTAATTACTTAATGTATTATGTATTTGCTGGGATAGGAGATAAGGTGACATTTCTGACAGCTCTGAGTCTGCTGGAGTAGCTATCAACAAATCCCAGATGGTGACGCTCAGTAGCAATCTCTGGGCTTTTTTTTATATTAACAAATTGTAATAAAGTTTTAATTTTACAATTAATCAGTAAAACAAAGAGAAATGTGGCGTACAGCACAATTTAGAAATTATTATTCATCATTCCAATTACATAAATCTAATAAAGTTTTAGGGTTACAGCATGTTTTATATCATCATTGCAATCAGCACTACATTAATGAATATGTCTGTATGTTTATTATTGTTCGAGCCAGTAAATGCTATTTTATACATTTTAGAGAATAACAGCAAAAATATTAAAATATTTTCATTCCATAGGCAGAAATGATGTAGCATTTTTTTCAGGATGGTAATAATTTTAAATCTACCTAGGAATGAATTCATCTGAGCTTGTCTGGAATAATGTGATTTCACAGGCTGTAACTCTGTAACAGCACTTCCTTTCATTCAACATTTGTTTTCTCTGTCATCTTTATGGATAGTCTTTTTCCAGACTTGTCTGAATACACTTCTTTTTTATTAAACAACCTTCTTCTCCATATCACTAATACAGATTTACAAAATAGGGTTGCTTTAACCACTTACCTACTGGGCACTTTCACCCCCTTCCTGCCCAGGCCAATTTTCAGCTTTCAGTGCTGTCACACTTTGAATGACAATTGCGTGGTCATGCAATACTGTACCCAAACTAAATTTTTATAATTTTTTTGAAAAAGATAGAGCTTTCTTTTGGTGGTATTTAATCACCACTGGGTTTTTAATTTTTTCCTAAATAAACAAAAAAAGACAGATTTTTTTTCCATAGTTTCTGGTATAAATGTAATTTCTCTCCTTCACTGATGTGCACTGATGAGGCTGCACTGATATTCTGCACAGAAGAGTACTGATAGGCGACACTAATATGTGGCACAGATGAGCACTGATAGACGGCACTGATGGGCACTGATAGGCGGCACTTATGCTGTTAGGCATCAATGATAGGTGGCACTGATTGGCAGTGACAGGCAATACTAATGAGCACTGATTGTCAGCACTGGTGGGCACTGATTGTCAGCACTGGTGGGCACTGATTGGCTGCACTGGTGGGCACTGTTGGGGCTGCACTGATAGTCAGGACACTGATGATCAGTGCCCTGATTGTCAGTACAGATGTCCCCTGTGTGAATTTGACGGTTTTGGGCTCTCCTTTGCTCATGCGTTGTCAGCGTGAGTGGAAGATTGCTGATAACCGGCAAATACTGTTTACATCCATGATCAGCTCTGATTGGACACGGCTGATCACATGGTAAAGAGTCGCTGTTATTGGACAGGCCAATTTTCAGCTTTCAGTGCTGTCACACTTTGAATGACGATTGCATGGTCATGCAACACTGTACCCAAACTACATTTTTATAATTTTTTTGAGACAGATAGACATTTCTTTTGGTGGTATTTAATCACCACTGGGATTTTTATTGTTTGCTAAACAAACAAAAAAAGACAGAAAATGTAGAAAAACTAAGGTTTTTCGTAGTTTCTGGTATAACATTTTTTAAATAAGTAATTTCTCTCCTTCCCTGATGTGCGCTGATGAGACTGCACTGATATTCTGCACAGATGGGCACTGATAGGTGGCACTGATGAGACGGCACTGATTTGCGGCACTGATGGGCACTGATAAGTGGCACTGATAGGCAGTACTGATTGGCAGTGACAGGCATTACTAATGGGCACTGATTGGCAGCACTGGTGGGCACTGATTAGCAAGACGGGTGGGCACTGATTGGTAGCACTGGTGGGCACTGATTGGCCGCACTGGTGGGCAGTGTTGGGGCTGCACTGATAGCCAGGACAATGATGATCAGTGCCCTGATTGTCAGTGCAGATGTCCCCTGTGTGGATTTGCCGGTTTTCGGCTCTCCTTTCCTCATGTGCTGTCAGTGTGAGGGGAAGATTGCCGATAACTAGAAAATCCTGTTTACATCCATGATCAGCTGTGATTGGACACAGCTGATCACATGGTAAAGAGCCACTGTTATTGGACACAGCTGATCACATGGTAAAGAGCTGCTGTGATTGGCTTTTTACCCCGGTCTGTAATCAACTGTGTCCGCCACAGATCTCTACCGATGTGCGCCACAGGGGGTGCACAGGCAGCGCAAGCACAGGAGGACGTCATATGACGGCCTCCTGGCAAAGTGCGGCCGTGCTGTAGCTGTAATTCGGCTGTAGTGCGGTCGCAAAGGAGTTAATAGAACAATATAGACTTTTCACAGTGCATGTTCACTAAGCGTTGTATGGTAGTTGTTACTTTGTTCACGTCAATCAAAGTTCTGTTTTTTCGTTATTTTCCTCGCACATAATTGGGTATTCTGAGTGAACACAGGTTCAGCCTATCTAATATCATTCACTAGGCAAAATTTAAATTCACTGTATGTATTCTAATATTAGAGCTTAATTCATAAATTCCAGTGCGTGACTGGATCTCTAGGGTGGTTTTGGAAAAATACAGACTAGTTCTTATTTAAACCAAAATAATAAAAAAAGGCCTTATATATCTACAACATCCATATACACAACATACAGTCCAACAGATTACTGAGTTTTAGATACTAAAATATATTTTAGCTAAATGTCCTTATTTTTATTTCTATACAATTTGTGAAAGAAGAAGAATAGTGACTGAAAGAGGGCAAAGAAGATTTGCCTGATATATTTCTACAATCCAAGTTTGTTAAATTTTTTCAAGCTGTTTCTGTTATGACGTATTTGGGTAAAAATAAAACATATGTGCTTTTTCTCAAGAAAGTAATCAGATTATAATATACAAACTTCCATTTGTATACTTATTGATATGTTTAACTTGCTGAATTTTGCAGTTTATTTTATTTTATTTGTCATGATGAACTTAAATGACTTACTGAAAGTACAGAGAGTGGTCAGGGAAATTATGTGGTTGGCATAGTGTACAACTGTTTATGTTACTTTGAAATTAGAAACAGATCATATTGAAACCATTAGGTTTATTTAAATGTACCTATCCTACTGTAACTTTTTACTGCTTATAGAATAGGATAGAAATAACTGACTAACTTGCTGAAACATTCAGGAATACACTAAGGAGATGCTAAGAGGATGCAATATTTAAGAAAGTCAATATTAGCATAATTTCGGTGCCTAATGTTTTGCTGCCTTTGTCCAATTGGGGCAGTTTCATTTCAGTTCCTGTATCAGAGATGCTAAAGAAAGTTAGAGGTACTCTCCCAAAGTGAGAGGAATTCCCCTTTTAAACAGTTTGTACCATGAAGGTGTACCTTTTAGAAGATTTTCACATACCTCTTGTTCTAGGGACAACTCTAACAATTTTGAATTTTCCCCCACTTTCTTTCTTTCTGACAATGGTCATCAGTACAAACAAGAGGGTGAATATTCCCTACATGGACACAAACAGAAAAAAATGAATAATATAGGGTGAAACCCTTTCCCACACTATCTAAAAAAAAAAAAGAAGTTTTGCCTAGAGATACAATTTAACCTTTTCCCGACCAGCCACCATTGTTATACGGCGGAAGGTCGGCACGGCTGAGCAAACTGCCATAGGTGTACATCAGTTGCTTTAAGAGGTATAATGGGTTGCGTGCACGCCGAAGGATGTCCGCCGGCGACCTGTGATAGCTCCTGAGAGAGCCAGAATGAGGTTCTGTCAATGTAAACAAACAGATCCCCGTTCTGTCAGGCGAGTAGAGAGAGATTGTCTGTTCCAAGTGATTAGGAACAGCGATCCTTCCCTCCTCCCTGTCAGTCCACTCCCCCCACAGTTAGAAACACCTCCTTAGGGAACACTTAGCCCCTTGATCTCCCCCTAGTGTTAACCCCTTCCCTGCCATTGACATTTAGACAGTAATCAGTGGCTATTTTTATTTTTGTATAAATGTCAGTGGTCCCAAAAATGTGTCAAAAGTGTCCGATCTGTCTGCCGCAATGTCGCAGTCCCGCTAAAAATCGCAGATCATCGCCATTACTAGTAAAAAAATTCTAAATATTAAAAATGCCATAAATATGTCCCCTATTTTGTAGACACTATAACTTTTGCGCAAACCAATCAATATACGCTTATATTGATTTTTGATATAGCAAAAAGTAAAAAATATAGGTTTTTTTTTCAAAATTGTTGCTCTTTTTTTGTTTATAGCGCAAAAAATAAAAACCACAGAGGTGATCAAATACCACCAAAACAAAGCTCTATTTGTGGGGAAAAAAAGACATACATTTTGTTTGTGTACAATGTTGCATGACCACGCAATTGTTAGTTAAAGCGCTGCAGTGCCATAGCTCAAAAAATTACCTGGTCCATAAGGGGGGAAATCCTTCCGGCCTGAAGTGGTTAAGCTTCCAGGAACCACTCTTGCTTGTTATTTGGGTCAAAGAATAGGCTAGAAAACAAACATTTAAAGTATTCAGCGGCTATTTTAAACAATTCATTATAAATGTTTTTAATGAAATTTCAAATATTTACGAATACATGGAGTAGTTGATGCATATTTACATACATTGCAGTTGATACCTGTACAGACTAATGACCCACAGAAGTATCTCTTAATGGAGATGGAAAAGGATGAAATATGTTGAAAGAGCGTCCATAAAAAATTGATGAATATAAACACATATCGGTAATTATTATCTCTACGCGTTTCTGGGCCTTTTAGCCACTCACCAGGAGCAAAACCGTAGTGATCATCTAGAAATAAGAGAGACAATCATGGTTCAATGATCTAAAGAGATTATGGGAACATGTAGGCAGATATAGAATAGGAGAAACCCCCCCCATATATATATATTTTGCCTACGGACTTACAGATACATCTGCGCAATGGAGATGCGGCCATCAGAATCACAGATCAGCCATAAGCGTCACATCCGGGAGCTGAGGGGGCATAACAGGGCGACAGCAGCCAACACAAACAGCACCCCAAGTGGGTCTAAATGTATGAAATAACGCAGGTGTATGCTGAATGGGGTGACCCCGAACTATGGGGCCTCTGTGAAAAAAATTTGGAAAAAAACAGTATAAAAATGGTGCATAAATTGTGTTTGAAAATGTTGAGCAGAGTGAAAAAACAAAGTGCAGGAAGAAAAGGAAAAAGCGAGAAAAATAAGCAGTAGGTTAAAAGCTGGAGGAGAACAAAAGAAAGACCAGATAGTATGTGAATGGTGAAAAGGAATGTTGCGGAAAAAAAACCTGTTGCGGAACGGATGAGAGCAGTGATATCATGGTGCTTAGTGTTGCACGGTGGAAAGTGGTGTGACATGTCCTAAGTGTGAGACCCAGCAGACGCCACAGCCCAGCCCCTAATGTCACGTAAGCGCACCAAGGAGGGAGGGAGGCGCCATCAACCAGGCAGCCAAGCCACCCGGCGAGAAGCACCAAACAAAGCAACCCCCGAATAGCTGGCGTTTGTTAATCACTCCGCCGGCAATGCAGCGCCACGAGGATGCCGCACGCCTGGCGTGCGAGGCTTGACGTCTACGCACAGTGATAGAGCCCCCGCCCACCCCACGTCAGAGCAGGGCGAAGGGAGAGGGGAAGCCCACAGTGCGCGTCGCAGCTCCCGAATGGGACAGGAAGGGCAAGGTCCAACAAAAACGTGGCCGAAACCACATGTGGACCCCTGCTGGGTCTCACACTTAGGACATGTCACACCACTTTCCACCGTGCAACACTATGCACCATGGCATCACTGCTCTCATCCATTCCGCAACAAGTATCTATTCCTTTTCGCTATTTACATACTATCTGGTCTTTCTTTTGTTCTCCTTCAGCTTTTAACCTACTGCTTCTTTTTCTTGTTTTTTCCTTTTCTTCCTGCACTTTGTTTTTTCACTCTCCTCAACATTTTCAAACACAATTTTTGCACCATTTTTATACTGTTTTTTAAAAAAAAAATTCACAGAGGCCCCCGAGTTCGGGGTCACCCCATTCAGCAAACACTTGTGTTACTTCATACATTTTGACCCACTTGGGGTGCTGTTTGTGTTGGCTGCTGTCACCCTGTTACGCCCCCTCATCTCATGGATGTTACGCTTATGGCAGATCTGTGATTCTCGTGGCCGCACCACCATTGCGCAGATGTATCTGTAAGTCCGTAGGCAAAATATATATTGGGGGGGGGGTTCTCCTATTCTATATCAGCCTACATGTTCCCATAATCCCTTTAGATCATTGAACCATGATTGTCTCTCTTATTTCTAGAGGATCACTACGGTTTTGCTCCTGATGAGTGGCTAAAAGGCCCTAAAAAGCGTTGAGATAATAACTACCGATATGTGTTTATATTCATCAATTTTTTATGGACGTTCTTTTAACATATTTCATACTTGTCCATCTCCATTAAGAGATACTTCTGTAAGTCATTAGTCTGTACAGGTATCAACTGCAATTTATGTAAATATGCATCAACTACTCCATGTATTTGTAAATATATAAAATTTCCTTGTTGGAATTCTAACTACTGTGCAATATTTGGTTCGAATGAAATGTAAAAAGTATTGATATATAGCAAAATGCATAAAATTAAAATATGAAATTATATGACAATTTGAACCAATTAAAGGCTGTCTATTATACAATGTATCTATCTGCTTCCGTGTGCTTCATTCAAAGTCCCGCGTCTTGTCCTCCTCTTTAAATATTGAACCGGGATGGAGACAGGGACCCGAAAGGTCCCTGCCTCATTTAAAGTCCCAAAAATTCTCTCTTCTTTTTGTTACAAATGTTTTTAATGTTTATGTAATATTTGTTTTACAAATAAACTATTAATACAAAACAAAGAATTCCCAGGGCACTATGGGATTGCTAAAGAGAGAGCACATTCATAGTTTGTCTCTAAAAGACTCATTCACTTCTGTGTGTACATTGTAGCCTTAGCTGCTAGACATTGCAAACACTAGATTTTTTACAACAAAGGAGGTACTGAAACACATGGTAAGGTGCTTAAATCTTTAACTGCCGCTTCAAAGGCAGACTACAAAATATTAAATTTGAATTAAAATTGTTTTTTTTAAATAAGTAATTTATTGCACAAACAATAGAGATTAAATGCTTGTTTAGCCTAGAGGATGTCAAGTGGAGAAATACTTACCTTTCTTCACTCCTGCAGGCTTCTGCCCCTCCAGAAAACCGGTCCAACAAAACCATTCCTCTTCGCTGGTTGTGCAGCCGCCCCCTCACTGACGTCATCATACATAATGCAAAAGTGGTAAATGTGCACTGCACTTAAAGCAGAGTTCCGCCGAAAAAAAATAATATTAAAAGTCAGCAGCTACAAATACAGCACCTGCTGACTTTTAATACATGGACACTTACCTGTCCTGGGCGCCCGCAATGTCGGCACCCAAAGCCGATCTCTCCCTCCACTCTCGGATGCTGCCACCGCCATCTTCGGTAGGGGAATCAGGAAGTGAAGCCGCAGCGGCTTCACTTCCTGGTTCCCTACTGCGCATTCGCGAGTCACGCTGCGCGATTCCACTGGTCCCTGCTGTCTACTGGGATCTGTGTGTCCCCCAGAAGACAGCGGGGGGGGGGGGACGGAGTAGGCGCCGGACGTGGCATAGGTCACCTCAATCACAGAGGTGATCTATGACCGGAAGTGGGAGCAAATACCTGTATTACACAGGATTCCAAAAAGCGGAAGTTCCATGAATTCTTCACAATAAAAGAGTGAAAAGAACCTTTTGGAGTACCTTTTGGAGTACTTGTGACTTTACACATTTTGGCATATGAAACTGGCTGCCCGGAATAATATTTATAATTTTTTGACAGTTAAGAATGTTAACCCATACTTCTTACAAGAAGAGTATGAATTTAGCAGTTTGCCTGCACATGCACTTTAACAATCACTCACCAATTTCCTGCAGTGGCAGTAAATAGTGGTTGGTATACTAGGAGATATCTTAATGTAGAAATCCAGTCTATTCATACTCAGTCACATGCAAGATGTATACCCCGGTTCTGACCCTTGGCACAATGGTGAGTAGTGGTATGTAAATACAAAAAAAAAAAAAAAAAGCCACTCTGCTCTGCTGGTGATGTGCCCCCCTCAAGCTACTTCTAACATGTTTTGATTGGAATCACAATTTTTTCTCAGGGAATAGCTTTTTGAAATGGTGAGTTTCAGGCCTCGTACACACGACCGGTTTTCTCGTTCGTGTGTATGGTTTCTCGTCGAGAAAATTGCCGGGAATCTCGACGAGAAAAATAGAGAACCTGCTCTCTATTTTCTTGTCAGGATTCTCGTTCTTCTCGTTGGGATTCTCATTGGCCTGTTTCCCGACGAGAAAACCGGTCATGTGTATGCTTTTCCGAGTCTTAAAAAAATCGTGCATGCTCAGAATCAAGTATGAAAGGGGAGCGCTCCTTCTGGTAAAACTAGCGTTTGTAATGGAGATAGCACATTCGTCACGCTGTAACAGACTGAAAAGCACGAGGCTGAAAAGCGCGAATCGTCTCTCCCCAAAGCTTTTACTAACACGCGGTAACACGAGATCAGCAAAAGCAGCCCAAGGGGTGGCACCATTGGAATCGAACTTCCCCTTTATACTGCCGTTGTACGTCACCGCGATTTACAACGACGAGACTTGGAATTGACAGTGTGAATGCAAGGAAAGCTTGACAAGAATCCCGTCAAGCTTGACAAGAATCTCGTCGAGAAAAACAACGTTTTTTTTTATGACGAGATTCTCGGCCGTGTGTACTAGGCTTAACTGTTACAATTAAGATAATTTCCTTTATTTTTGGGATGGACAAATTAATTTTGGAACTAGTAATTGAGAAATGGCTATATGCTAAGCATTGTTATAATTATAAATTAATTTAGTGAGTACATGGAGCAAGGTCAGTTGTCCTGTATGGAAGAAGGAAGGCATCAAGGTACTGTTCTGGAGATTGGTTAGTTTTCTCAGTCTATCTATTTGTTTGTGGGTGGTAGCTAGAGGACAGGGGTGAATGAACCTTCAGTTTATTTTATCTCCTGTCAGAATTTTGGTGCAAACTAGACCCCCTATTAGATATGATACCATCTGGAATGTCATGAAGCCTCACCACTTTCCCCTGTGGCTAAAGTCAATGGAATACCCTTCATCTGGAAAAAAATGCATGTTGTAGATACAATAAAATAAATATGATTTGCTATAGTGTTCATTTTAGATGGTGAATCCTAGCTCACATGCTAAGCATTTCAGAAGTTTCAAAGTGCAGCGAGTTTCCAATCTTGTGTTTTGTTTTTATAGGGACCATGCACCATACTAATTATGTAATTAGTGAATGTCTGGGATGAGTTAATTACTTAAGGTGTGTGCCTTGGTTCTGAGGTATGTGTGCTTGTCTAATGTTTTTCTAGGAACACTGTTACTTTATTTATCTTAGTAGTATTCAACAATCACACTATTGTGAGAATGAAAGTGAGTAGAATAAGATAAGTAAAATTAGGAAAGCATTGGGTGGAGATGTTAATTAGACTTAAAAATCAACACAAATGAACAATCATCTAACAAAATTATTTTTAAATAAATACATGACTGTGCCTAAACTAGTTTGGAAGGAGAACAGCAACCTTTCCTCAATGGGGCAGTGCGTAATAGTTTCTTTGCCCTGTCAAAGTCTGCTATGAATATTGAATCTCTACTGATATCCAAACATGTGTGTGGGCAAAACTAGTTGAACAGGAGCAAAGACCATTCTCAGTTTGCATTGCTTTTTATTTTTATAACTCAATAAAAATTGTTTGGTAAATGTGTTTAGATGTCATGTCTTTATTGGTATCATTACACATTTGTATGCATTTCATGTTTCTTTCCTTGTTGCACAATTTGCACTCCTTCTATTGTGGTAACACATTCTCATCAGAATAGGAAGTGAGGTGAAATATTGCTAATGAAGCCTTGGAATGCATTTAAAGCGGTATTAAACTCAAAACAAACAAACAAAAAATACTACAGTACCTTGAAAAAGTATTCATACCCCTTGAAATTGTCCACATTTTGTCACGTTACAATCAAAAACATAAATGTATTTAATTGGGATTTTATGTGATAGACCAACACAAAGTGGCACCTAATTGTGAAGTGGAAGGAAAATTATAAATGGTTTTCAATTTTTTTTTACAAATAAATATGTGAAAAGTGTGGCGTGCATTTGTATGGCACCCCCCTGAGTCAATACTTTGTAGAACCACCTTTCTCTGCAATTACAACTGAAAGTTTTTTTGGGGATGTCTCTACCAGTTTTACACATCTAGAGAGTGAAATTTTTGCCCATTCTTCTTTGCAAAATAGCTCAAGCTCTGTCAGATTGGATGGAGAGTGTCTGGGAACAGAAATGTTCAAGTCTTGCCACAGATTCTCAATTGGATTTAGGTCTGGGCTTCGACTAGACCATTCTAACACATGACTATGCTTTTATCTAAACCATTCAGTTGTAGATCTGGCTGTATGTTTAGGGTCATTGTCCTGCAGGTGAAACTCCACCCCAGTCTCAAGTCTTTTGCAGACACTAACAGGTTCTCTTCTAATATTGCCCTGTATTTGTCTCCATTCATCTTCCCATCAACTCTGACCAGCTTCTGTGTCCCTGCTGATGTGTTCAGGGTGATGTGCAGTGTTACTTCTGCGCCACACATAGCGTTTTTCTTTTAAGCCAAAAAGTTCCACTTTGGTCTCATCTGACCAAAGCACCTTCTTCCACATTTTTGCTGTGTCTCCCAAATGGCTTCTTGCAAACTGAAAATGGGACTTCTTATGGCTTTCTTTCAACAATGGCTTTCCTCTTGCCATTCTTCCATAGAGACCAAACTTGTGGAGTGCACAACTAATAGTTGTTCTGGGGACAGATTCTCCCACCTGAGCTGTGCATCTCTGTAGCGCCTCCAGAGTTACCATGGGCCTTTTGGTTGCTTCTCTAATTAATGCTCTCCTTGCCTGGCCTGTCAGTTTAGGTGGACAGACATGTCTTGGTAGGTTTTTCAGTTGTGCCACACTCTTTCCATTTTCCGATGAGGGATTGAACAGTGCTCCGTGAGATGATGAAAACTTGGGATATTTTTTTATAACCTAACCGTGTTTTAAACTTCTCCAAAACTTTATTCCTGACCTGTCTGATGTGTTCCCTGGCCTTCATGATGCTGTTTGTTCACTAGTGTTCTCTAACAAACCTCTGAGGGCTTCAAAAACAGCTGTATTTATACTGAAATTAAATTACACACAGGTGGACTCTATTTACTAATTAGTATTATAAAAGGGTACCTATGCGCCTGCCAATAGGTACAACTAAACTAATATATAAAGTGCTAGTAAACAGTGCTAATATAAAGTGCTGATATAAATATATATGACATACAGCAGCTAACTTCTATAATGTAACCAACACAACTGACAAAAATAGAAAAATATTGAAGCAGCGCTGAATGTCCATGTGTAAACAAATAATTAAAGTGAACACGTGCTATAATCCAATAAAAATAACTAATGATATCTGCAAAATGTGCAAAAATTGCCAAAAATATATAATATATAAATATTATTGTGTCCCAAAAAATCATAAAAAAAAATTAAAAAAATTTGCACAAATTGTAATGATCTTCCAAAAAAGTAAAAGTATCCAGCAACCAAATACCGGAGAGAAGGAAAAGAACAGGTGTGGAAGTCCAGCTTGTCACATCAATATGAAATCAGTAGGGAATCAATTATAACAGGTGTAAGTGCACAATCCTCCCCCGATGACACCAGATTCTCACCTTACTGATGGACCCCAAGGGGTCAGATAAAGCCTTAATGGATCTCCAACACTCCAGATGATACTCTCCAATTCTTGTACACAAACAGGGATTGCTGCCGCCTTTTTCCACCGCTTCCCACCGTATCTTCCTATAATATAACTTGCTCCAAGGTTCAGGAATAAAACAAAAAGGACTCCATGGTGAAGTAAGTATATGAAAGCCAAAAAACTGCGTTTATTTAAAATATGTGGCTTAAAAACAGAAATTAAAAACACCAAGCAATAAAAATGCCAAAAAACGCCAAATGGAGTACACACTTCCGGTTCACGGACGTAAACCGTAAGGCACTGTATATTTCAGCTTACCAATCCTTAGATGTGGTGGCTGCATTACCGTATATACTAGTATAAGCCGAGTTTTTCAGCACATTTTTTTGTGCTGAAAATGCCCCCTCGGCTTTTACTCGAGTCTGTGTCCAACTTCAACTTTGTGCGCCTGTTCCAGGCCCCTGGACCCCAATCTTGGCACACATGTAGCCCCACTCTTCCTCTACAAGTGAGCAAAGTTTGGTGTCCAGGAGACCTACTGCCGGTGCACCGGTTTTTCAAAGCCGGGCATCCCTTCCATAGACTCCCATATTAAACAGTAATTTCTCTGGTGATTTTGGGGACCCGGTACCAGCCGTCCCTAGGTGGCCTGGACCCTAAACTTAGCACACATGTATCCCCACTCTTCATCTACAAGTTTGCAAAGTTTGTTGTCCAGGAAACCAACTGCCGGGGAGAACTGATTTTTCAAACCCGGGCACCCCTTCTATAGACTCCCATGTTAAACGTCAGTCTAGTCACACAGCGCCGGAGATCAGGTAAGGAGATTGGACACAGTGAGGCATGGGCACAGTGACAGTGAGGCATGGGCACAGTGTGGCATGGGCACAGTGAGGCATGGGCACAGTGAAGCATGGACACAGTGAGGCATGGGCACAGTGAGGCATGGACACGGTGAGGCACAGTGAGGCAAGCACATGGACACAGTGAGGCAAAGTGAGGCACAGTGAGGCATGCAGATGGACACCCTAGGCTTATACTCGAGTCAATACGTTTTCCCAGTTTTTATTTCCATATAAAAAACTTTTTTGTGTCATTCACTGATAGCATTTTTCTCTGCGATATCATATCGCAAGAGATCTCCATATACACTTCAGTGTGTTTCACAAAATATTTTCTCCTTAAAACAGGAGACATTTATTCACTTATTGTATGATTTCACTAATCTGTTTCTCAAGTTGGGTTGGGTTACCCACCCAATAATTATTCACAGCACCACACGTTTCTATTTCCACAACCACTTTGGGGTCCCATCTTCCTCGATGCTAGCCAAGCACAGTGCTCTAGCCGACCTGTGAGTATAGATTTCTCTCTCCCCACAAGGTCTTTTCTCCCCTTAGGGTTAGAACATACTAACCAATACTACATATCCATTTGTATTTACAGTTTATTTCTGTACCCAACTCCTGATGAATGGCATATACCAATGAAACACGTTTCCATGGGGTGCTCAGTCAAGTCTGGCTCATTACCTATTCACCAGCCCATATATACAGTATATCTTGTATACATTCAAAATATTAAGTACTATGCAACTATTAATGTGTATGTGTATCCTTCTTCTTTAGATGAGGAAAAATATCCTGGACGGCCGCACAATGTGAAAAGGCATCTTTATTGTAGAAATAAAATAAAATCCAGTATACAGCAGTCAAATCATATGGAGAAACAGGGGGAAGATACTAACGCGTTTCACATCATTCGATGCTTAGTCATAGTTAAATGAACAGCACCCAAGCGTGTGTATAAGAGGGAAGGTGGAAAAATAAACCACCAATGAAAGTTTTGAAATTGTCATAAAAAGACCTCCCACGCGATTAGGCCCTGATCTCCCAATAATTGAGTGCACCTGGGAGGGAAAAAGCAAAAATAAATCTAGAATGGCAGGACCAAAAAGAGACCTGAAGTCATATACTTTTGTGCAAAGAAGACATGGTTAATAAACATCTTCTGTGAAAATATCCTCTGCACAGTGCACTCACATAGATGGCATAAATCAAAATACAACAGGATGTGATTAATAAAGATACATGAATACATTAAGTTTGTTTGTAGCAAAAACAATGAAAACTATTATCAGATGTTGAAAATTGTCATGCATAATCAAAAGATTCACAGTATTCATGAATCTAAAATCTAATCACCATAGTAGTGATAATCAAAGTATGATGTTGGATTAAAATATTCCTTGTTGGAAAATGTTGTTGTAATATCGAAAATACATTTATCGACTTGAGTTTAAGAACCAATTTGATGCTAAATCCTAACTAAATAAGTGTATGATACCAAGACATCTTACATACAATTCTTGGGAGATCAGGGCCTAATCGCGTGGGAGGGCTTTTTATGACAATTTCAAAACTTTGATTGGTGGTTTTCTTTTTCCAACTTCCCTCTTATACACATGCTTGGGTCCTGATCATTTAGCTATGACTAAGCATCGAATGATGTGAAACGCGTTAGCTATCTTCCCCCTGTTTCTCCATATGATTTGACTGCTGTATACTGGATTTTATTTTATTTCTACAATAAAGATGCCTTTTCACGGTGTGCGGCCGTCCAGGATATTTTTCCTCATGTAAACTTGTGCAGAGCCAGCACCTGTGAGTTCACAGTAGGGCGGGACTCCCTTTTGTGAAGGTTCAGGTGCTTGGTGAGCGGCAATCCCTTTCTTTATCCTTCTTCTTTGGTTTTACAGCAGCTCTGTTGCATATGGTGTACCAATGCCTGCTAATAGGAAATATCCTGTATTACATTTTACTAATATTTATTACCTCTCATGTGCTGCCAAGCTGACATATATGTATCTATTAGGCTTGTGCAATTTGTTTCGTAACGAATCAAAAATCGTCCGAATTTAGCAACTTTCGGACATTCGGAAGCATTCGAATTTCCGAACAAAGCAATTACGAATAAAACCGAATCCAAAATAAATTATATCGCAAATAGTGAATGCCTGAATGTCTTCGGCATAATTCGTTATGAAAATTTTTACGAATGTACGAATCCATTCAAAGCACAATAACACTCTGCTCTGCTCTCTGCTTCTCCCTCACCGTATTGAACTCCCTCTCAAAATGGTGTACAGGGGCAGAGGCTATAGCCGCATGTAAAAAACTAAAGTAAAATACGAGATTTGGAATCGTTACAAATAACCGCTATGTATTTAGAAAAGTACAAATCCATTCGAAGCACATTAGGCATAATAGGCAGCGTCGTTGTGAGAGAGACACGGAAAATTACGAATCAACAAACCCAAAAAAAGTTACGAAAGTAGGAGTTGTGTCCAGAATCAACGAAAAACAATGTACTCTACCGAAAGTACGAATTATAAATCAACTAAAAATAAGGCTTATATTCATGTGCATTCGTTTTCGTCCGAATGCATTTTCGTCCGAATTTCAGGTATTTTCGTTATCGTTTTAACAAACGAAAACGAAAGCACAGAATCCGAAAACCGAAAGATCCGACATAAACAAATGCTTTATTTTCGTTTTCGTTGTGACAACAGTTTGATATAGATAGGAGATTCGACGTGACGCTGACAATAACAATCTGTGTCTATCGAACCTGTGGTCGAATGTGCCTAACCTTAACTCTATTAGTCCAAGATTATTCTACATAGAGAGAAAAGATTCGACATTATAGAGAGAAAAGATTCGACATTATAGAGAGAAAAGATTCGACATTATAGAGAGAAAAGATCACTGCTGGAATTGGGTGGGGGAAGTAAAATAAAAAAATGATGATGATGAATGTTATTGGCTGATTGTAACCAAAGAGGAGGAGCAGTAAAATAGCTAGAACTAACTCGGCAAATTCGAAAAATCTATGGGAGAAATCTAAAGTGCTAATTATAAAGGCTTATATGCAAGTTATTGTCCTAAAAAGTGTTTGGGGACCCGGGTCCTGTCCCAGGGGACATGTATCAATGCAAAAAGAAGTTTTAAAAACGGCCGTTTTTTCGGGAGCAGTGATTTTAATAATGCTTAAAATGAAAAAATAAAAGTGAAATATTCCTTTAAATTTCGTACCTGGGGGTGTGTATGATATGCATGTGAAGTGGCACATGTTTCCCGTGCTTAGAACTGTCCCTGCAAAAAATGTCATTTTTGAAAGAAAAAAAGTCATTTAAAACTCATTCGCGGCTATTAATGAATTGTCGGCTCCCGGCAATACATACAAAAGTCATTGATAAGAAAAAAAAAAAAAAGCGTGGGGGTTCCCCAGAATTCAATTACCAGGCCCTTCAGGTCTGGAATGGATATTAAGGGGAACCCCGCCGCAAATTTATGCCCATAGGCCGCTCTCTCGTCCCCCCCTTTTCCCCTGCGGCCGGCCAGGTTGCATGCTCGGATAAGGGGTCTGGTATGGATTTTTAGGGGGACTCCACGCCATTTTTTTTTAAATTTGGGGTGGAGTTCCCCTTAAAATCCATGCCAGATCTGAAGGGCCTGGAATGGATATTTGGGGGAACCCCACGTCAATTTTTTTTTACATTTGCGGCGGGGTTCCCCTTAATATCCATTCCAGACCTGAAGGGCCTGGTAATTGAATTCTGGGGAACCCCCACGCTTTTTTTTTTTTATCAATGACTTTTGAATGTATTGCCGGGAGCCGACAATTCATTAATAGCCGCGAGTGAGTTTTAAATGACTTTTTTTCTTTCAAAAATGACATTTTTTGCAGGGACAGTTCTAAGCACGGGAAACATGCGCCACTTCACATGCATATCATACACACCCCCCAGGTATGAAATTTAAAGGAATATTTCACTTTTATTTTTTCATTTTAAGCATTATTAAAATCACTGCTCCCGAAAAAACAGCCGTTTTAAAAACTTTTTTTTGCATTGATACATGTCCCCTGGGGCAGGACCCGGGTCCCCAAACACTTTTTAGGACAATAACTTGCATTTTAGCCTTTATAATTAACACTTTAGATTTCGAACGTTCGAGTCCATTGTATTTAATAGGGTTCTAAAGTTCACACTAACATTTTGTCTGTGCAGGTTCTGGTGCGAACCGAACAGGGGGGTGTTCGGCTCATCCCTGTTGACTAGTAATAGCAATTAATAAATATAATTATTACTAGTCATACAACATTAGAATTCTACTATAGCTTGTAGGCGGAACATTCGACCGGAAATTTATGATTGCAGCGTCGTACAGTTTCGATGCTCTGTCGAATCTTCTTTGAACATTCGACAGACACCATAAGCCTTCAATGACAGATTCGACCTTAATTAATTCAGATTTTCGGACGAATGCAATTTCTAACGAAAAACTAAATAAATAAAAACGAATTTCGGGAGTAACTAAATAAATTTATTTTTCGGACGAAAACGAAATTCCGAAACAAAATATTTCAGTGTGCACATGTCTAATAGGGACACAGATCGGTCTCCTCCCCCAGTCAGTCCCCTCCCCCCACAGTTAGAACACATCTAGGAAACACATTCAACCCCTTCCTCGCCCCCTAGTGTTAACCCTTTCCCTGCCAGCCATGTTTATACAGTAATCAATGCATTTTTATAGCACAGATCGCTGTATAAATGTGAATGGTCCCAAAAATGTGTCAAAAGTGTCCGATGTGTCCGCCGCAATATCGCAGTCACGATAAAAATCGCTGATCGCCGCCATTACTAGTAAAAAAAATTAAAAAATTATAAAAATGCTATAAATCTATCCCCTATTTTGTAGACGCTATAACTTTTGCGCAAACCAATCAATATGCGCTTATTGCGATTTTTTTTACCAAAAATATGTAGAAGAATACGTATCGGCCTAAATTGAGGATAAAAAATAAATAAAAAATGGATATTTATTATAGCAAAAAGTAGAAAATATTGTGGTTTTTTTTTCAAACTTGTCGGTCTTCTTTTGTTTATAGCGCAAAAAATAAAACGCAGAGGTGATCAAGTACCACCAAAAGAAAGCTCTATTTGTGGGAACAAGCATTTGGGTACAGCGTCGCACGACCGCACAATTGTCATTCAAAATGTGACAGCGCTGAAAGCTGAAAAATTGCTTGGGCAGGAAGGGGGTTTAAGTGCCCAGTAGGGAAGTGGTTAAAGTCCCCAAACTCCCCCCTCTCAGCTTTGAGTGTATGTTGGCTGAAAAAGTTCTGCCGTCTGTATGCATACCAAGTTCCCGGCCAACGCCCTTCGGACAAAATTCCAGGGATTTGTCAGATGGAAATCCGATCATGTGCATGAGGCTTAAGACTAGCAGATTTAGATGGACGTGACTAACAAACTAAAGCCAAGCTCCAGCTAACAGCTTACAAGCAACAGTTTTTTTTTCCTTTTGGGATAAAGGATTTTCATAAATATTAAGCATTGTTAGAACCCCTGTCAGGGTTAAATGGTATGTCTCAACCCTCAAACTGCTACTTTGTCTGGACAGCTTTGGCCAGTTGAAAAATAACAGACTTGGCCTGGGTTCACACTATTGCGATGCAGGAACCAGCGCGATTCCAGTGGCGGTTCTCATATTGCATCCCTCTCGCAGGCAGTTCACACTGCCCTCTGTGAACCGCTGCAGGTGTCAGTACAAAGTTAATGACACCCCCACACCGGTTAGCAGAACGCAGTGAGAACACCCATGCGTTCCGATTGCAATGCAGTGAAAAAAAAGGTTCCTGCACCCTTTTTGTGCGAATCCAATGCAAGTTCAAACTGTATGGCTGAATTCGCATTGCACAGACATTAAATAAAAAAGAAAATATGAGAACCGGCGCCAAGTGAATCAAATTATGGTAGTGATGCTGCACCAAAAATTTGTATAAACTAGTAAACAATGAAAAAATGAACAAATGGGTGCAAAAAACATATAAATCATCCAACAAGCGTGAGTGTAAAATTAATACTAATACACTATACAGAAACAGTCCAGCTCAAACGAGCATATGCATATGCAATAAACAGTGGTGATATAAATCTTCAATGTAGTAATTCTCCAACACCGTGCCTCGTATAATGCAGTGTGCTTATATCTTGAATAAACAGCAAGTGCTCCACCTAAAGTGATATATATATATATATATATATATATGTGTAGCGGGGTGTTCCCCTTTAATGCAGAGAGACAAGAAGTTCCAGGTGAGAGGTGAGTCGGGAGGAAGTAAAGAGACATTATGGAAGTGAAAGCAGAGGAGAGAGAGACTACATCTCCCAGTACATCTTGCAGCACCCAGGGTGCATTGCTCCAGAACAGAGACTGCTGGGGGGGACTTTATAAAGGGGAGGCGGAGTTTTGGTCGGTCTCTTTGGACCCCCCCTCTCCTAGCAAGAGGATGTCTGTGCTGAACTGCTGTGTGCACAAGGCCTGAAGCCCGGGCCGTGTGCTCCTTTCCAAAGAGCCCTCTACCAGCCTAGCAGAGCCTTAGAGACATCTAATCCTCCTTGCTGCAGTACACCAGAAGGATTGAAGACTTGGATGTCGGTGGATTCCTGTTCCTAGACGAATCGATGGAGGAAACGGACTTTGACTTGCCCGGGTGGTGAGAGCTGTTTAAAGACAGATACTTTATCTTTACTATTCGTTGGGATTACAAAGTTGTTCTTCAAGTGCACCACCGAAAAGATTGCTAGCGAATATTGTTTCACTGAACTTCCATTTAGATCAGTCAGGCCTGACTGCATAGGTAGACATTGCTGGGTGTTAGTCTACCCATGAGGGGAAGTAGCTGTAAAAGGGCAGCGCTAGAGTTGCATAGCAATACTTTATTATTCTGATTACTCTGTTTATCTTTATTACTGTTTATTGCAGGGATCTGCAACTTGTTATACTGTTGTTCATTACTTGCCCATTAGCCTCAGTAAAATATCTGGGTAAAGTACATTTGGTGTCAGTTCCGCTTACTTTAATAGGAGTTTTAAAGTATATTCTGTGTATGTTTGTTATAGGACTGCGTCACCAACAGTTGCGGTCACGCGGTCCTATCCCTCTATCACCAGCTGTGCCACGGGAGGTTAGAGCCGATTGCCAGGGGTTGACAGCAGTGCACTACAGGGCCCAAATCAATATCAGCGGCTCTCTTAACTGGGGGTAGCGCTACACGTGGGGGCTCGAGTCCGGGATCCTTGTACGTTGCACGCTGCAATCATGCCGGTCAGAAGTACCAGCATGGACCCGCTGGCAATGTCACAGTGGTGCGCAGCGATTGGCGCCGATCCAACCGCGGCGGTAGTCATTGTACTCCCGGGGGAAAGATGGAAGGAAGAGGAGATAAAACAGCTCGTATTGTTACTGTCTCCGAGCCACAAAGCATGGGTGATGGATTTTAGGCCAGATCCAGTGATCTCGTTTACATACGCACTGGTAGAATGGAAAAACGAAATCCCAGAGCATTTTAAAAGTCAGAGTATACAAGCCATAGATAATCAGATCTATCACTTGATACATACGCTGCCAGTGAAGGAAGAATGGTTTCAGACACCAAAGCCATCACTCCCACAATTATCTCCACCACTATCCCCTAAAGCAGAAAAGCTTAAGGAACTATTAAGCCCGGGATCACCGCTGGCCGCTATAGGGCCTGAATTGTTGAATGCTCTAGGAGACCTTGTAATTAAGTGCCAGAAAAGCAGTACGGTGCATGTGGAGGCCGGTTACCGGAAGCTTAGCACCTTCTCAGGGAAGCTCCCCGTCCCTGCGGGGGAGGAAGATTTTGACACTTGGGTGGAACAGGCATTGCAGGCAGTAGAAGCATGGGAGGTGCCTGAGGCACAGAAGAGACAGCGAGTCTTAGAAAGTCTGAAAGGTGCAGCGGCAGAAGCGGTGAAGAGCTTCCGGTTTGGAAATGAAAACTGTACAGCTCAAGATTGCCTGGCCATGCTGCAGGAAGAGTTTGGTCAGCTGGAGAAGGTGTCAGAGATGATTTATCAAATTGAACACACTCTCCAGCAGCCGAATGAGAAACTGTCAGAATATGTTAGAAGGCTGAACAGGCAGTTATGCAAGATTGTACTGAAGAAGGGAATGCTGCCCAAAGATGCAGATGAAGCATGCATGAAGCAGATCATGAGGGGAGCGCGGCGCTCAGACCCGGTCTGGCTGCACCTGAAAACCTCAGGAGGAGGAATGTCACTAACCTACTCTGATCTAATAAAAATTATTAGGGACGAAGAGGCGCTGGAGGAAGATCAGCAGGTGGCCAAGGCGAATGTCACACCTGTACCAGTGTTGGTCCATTCGGTCAAGAGCCCAGAAAGAGATGCGGAGGTTGACACTCTGAAATCGCAAATGGCCCAAGTGTTGGAGATGCTGACCTCTTTGATGGAGAAAGATCAGAGAAGACGAGAGAAACCAAGCCCAAGAAAGGAGTTGTTCCCGAACACCTCAGCACCGGCCTCCCTACAGGACCGAGAAGAGGTGATTTGCTATAACTGCGGAGGGAGTGGCCACTTTGCTAACGTATGCTCCAGCCCAAAGAAGAAGAGAACAGATAATTGCAAGCCGGCGGGAAACTCCAAAGGGGCCCCGGTGAAGGAGTCAACCGGGTGCCCATCATCTTCAGTGCGCTCCAAACTAAAAAAAAAGGCCAAGAATGGAGGAGACAAAACTCCTAGGAGGAGGTATAGTACACCCCCACCAAGATGTACCCCAGAGGGAGGGGGCAAGACCCCTCAGTGGAAGTACAGCACCCCAAACAAGGAACATCCACCTAAAAGGAACAATAACATCCCTCAGCGGGTTTGTGCCCCCATTGAGAGGGAGAAAGTCAATGCATGCCAGGCTCAGGAAAAATTAAAGTCCAAAAGGAGCAGGGCAAGGGTCGAAAGCAAAAAAGAAGAGGTGACCCCAGTCCGGCCATACCCAAAGGAACTGGTGGGCCCGTCTCCTACTGTGCCCATTCAAGTGGAAGGAGTCTATACTTAAGCTCTTTTGGGCACCGGAGCACAGGTGACTTTACTATACCGGGACTTCTATGATAGGCACTTGAGTCATCTGCCTATCCAGAAGATAGAAGAGCTGGAGATATGGGGACTTGGAACCCAGAGTTTCCCTTATGATGGGTACCTGCCCATAAAGATGACTTTCGACCCATCCGTGGCTGGGAAGGCTGAAGTGTTTGACACCCTGGCAGTTGTGTGTCCCCGGCCGCCTGGAGCCAGCAAGATTTCCCTGATCATTGGGACAAACACGGATCTAGTCAGGAGACTCCTGACCCCTCTAGTGAAAGAGAGAAACCATTCAGCCACCAAAATCCATCCCATGCTAAAGACGGCCTACCAACGACTGGTCTTAGAGCAGAAGACCCCGGGAGAGGGGATAGGGAAGGTGTGGAGACTTGGCAGAGAAGGAGTAGTGCTACAGCCCGGAGAAGTAACCTGTCTTAGGGCCACTGTGAAGCTTTCGTGGGAACAACCTGGCCCCTTTGTCATGCTGGAATCAGACCCAAGGGAAGAGTCCTCAGGCCTGGAAGTGATACCAGAAGTGATTCCGTTCAAGGCCCTGAAGAAGGCCCATGGCAGAGTTCCGGTGAGTGTTAGGAACACTACGGGAGGACCCATGGAGATCCCTGCCAGAGTGTTGCTAGGTCAGGTGAGCCCTGCTGCCCCGGTCACTTGGTCCGAAGTCAAGGGGACGGGTGACGGAGGAGATATTTGGGAGAAACTGTCCGTGGAAAACCCGAACCTACCCAGGGCTTGGAAAGAAAGAGCCAAGGCCCAGCTGACCAGGTGGGAGAAGATCTTTTCCGAAGATGAATTCGATGTGGGGTGTGCAAGAAGTGCCACCCATCGGATCCGCCTCCAAGAAGATAAGCCCTTCCGAGAGAGGGTCAGGCGGGTCCCCCTGGCAGATCTGGAGGATCTGAGGGAACAACTTGTAGAACTAAAGAAGACTGGTGTTATCCGTGAGTCTAGAAGTCCCTATGCCTCCCCAATCGTGGTGGTCAGAAAGAAGAATGGGTCGTTGAGGCTTTGTATCGATTACAGGACTCTCAACAGGAGAACCATCCCTGACCAATACACCACGCCAAGGATAGAAGATGCCCTACAAAGTTTGTCTGGAGCCAAATGGTTCAGTGTGATGGACCTCAAGAGTGGGTACTATCAAATCCCTATGCACCCAGAAGACAGGGAGAAGACAGCCTTCATAACCCCGGTGGGATTCTTCGAATTCAATAGGATGCCTCAGGGTCTGTCTGGAGCTCCTGCTACCTTTCAACGCCTTATGGAGAAGACTGTTGGAGACATGAATCTTATAGAAGTCCTTGTGTACTTGGACGATGTCATTGTCTTTGGAAGAACCTTGGAAGAACATGAAGCCAGGTTGGAGAAAGTATTGAGAAGACTCAGCGAAGAGGGACTTAAGCTTTCCCCCGAGAAGTGTCGGTTCTACCAGTCTTCTGTGAACTATCTGGGGCACATAGTGTCTGAAGAAGGGGTGGCCACAGATCCTGAGAAGTTGGAAGCAGTCACTTCCTGGCCACGACCCACCACAGTAACAGAGCTCATATCCTTCCTGGGGTTCTGCTCCTATTATAGGAGGTTTGTGGAGGGGTTTGCTCGGATTGCCCGCCCGTTGAATGAATTGCTAAAGGCAGAAGGGGAAGAGGATGACTCAGGGCCCAGGAGGCCTGGTGAGTCAGTTCAAGATCAGTGGAACCCAAGGTGTGAAGAGGCCTTTCATGCTCTGAAGAGGAGCTTAACCACTGCCCCAGTCCTGGCCTACGCCGACCCTACCAGACCTTATGAATTACATGTGGATGCCAGCCATGAGGGTCTAGGTGGTGTACTCTACCAAGAACATGAAGGACAACTGCGACCAGTGGCCTATGTGAGCAGGAGCCTGACCCCCTCAGAAAAGAATTACCCCACTCATAAGCTGGAATTCCTGGCCCTCAAATGGGCGGTAGTAGACAAGCTAAAAGACTACTTGTATGGGGCAGAGTTTACTGTGAAGACAGACAACAACCCCCTGACCTACCTCTTCACCACCGCAAAACTAGATGCCACCGGACACAGGTGGTTGGCCGCATTGTCTGGATTCAACTTCAGTCTGAAGTACAGACCAGGAGCCGGAAATAGGGATGCAGATGCCCTGTCCCGGAGGTCTCATGCCACGACAAATGACTGGGAAGATTGGACCCAAGTGGCACCGGACGGGGTGCTGGCCCTTTGTCAAGGGGCTGAATTCCAAGCCAGAGGAGGCTCCAGAGCAGAAGAAATAGGGGTTACCATGGTAGGAGTCCCCAAACACTATTGTGGGGTAACTCAACTGGAGGAAGACAACCTACCGAGACTGTCCAAGAAGGAGTTGAGGTGTGACCAATTGGAAGACCCCATGGGGAGATTGGTCCTCAAAGCCCTGGAGAATCAGGATCCCAACAAATTCCTACATCACCCCTCAAAGGAGGCTCGCCTGTTGAGGAAGGAATTGGACAGGCTACAGGTACATCAGGGAGTGGTCTACCGAAGGGGCCCCTCTGATGACTCAGAAGATAAGTGGCAGTTATTTCTTCCAGAGAAGCACCGAGAGACTGTACTAATTGCCCTGCATGACCATCATGGTCACCTAGGGGCAGAAAGGACCTTCCAGCTCGTCAGAAATCGGTTCTATTGGCCCTGCATGAGGGCAGAAGTAGAGGAGTATTGCCATTCCTGTGCACGATGCATTCAGAGAAAGACCCTACCCCATCAAGCTGCCCCAATGGGCCACTTACAGAGTCAAGGCCCAATGGATCTGGTATGCATTGACTTTCTCTGCCTCGAACCCGACCTGAGTGGATTGGGGAATGTTCTGGTAATAACCGACCATTTCACCCGCTATGCTCAAGCTTTCCCAACCAAAGACCAGAAGGCATCCACCGTGGCCAAGATACTTATGGAGAAGTATTTTGTCCATTACGGACTACCACAGAGACTCCACTCAGATCAAGGAAGGGACTTTGAGAGTCGGTTGATCCGAAGACTTTTGGATTCATTAGGAATAAAGAAGACCAGAACCACGCCTTACCACCCACAAGGAGATGCTCAGCCGGAGAGATTTAACCGGACCCTGCTCAACATGTTGGGAACCTTAGAAACAGAGAAGAAGCAACACTGGAGTCAGCACATATCAGCCCTAGTACATGCCTATAACTGTACCACAAGTGACGCCACTGGCTACTCCCCTTATCGACTTATGTTTGGGAGAGAAGCAAGGCTACCTGTGGACCTGGCCTTTGGCACTTCTATAGACAATACCTCAGCTACATCCCACAAGGGATACGTGCACAGACTTAGACGTAGCTTGCAGGTGGCCTATGAACAAGCCCAGGCGGCTTCGGATCAAAGGGGGGCCCGCAACAAGAGAAATTTTGATCTGAAGGTTCGAGTGCAAGATCTGCAGCCCGGGGACCGAGTACTGCTATGCAATCTGGGGGTCCCTGGAAAACACAAGCTTGCCGACAGGTGGAGATCTGAGCCCTATGTTGTCTGTAGGAAGTTGCCCGGTTTGCCTGTCTACAAACTAAAGCCAGAAGGAAAGGTGGGTCCACTGAAGACGTGGCATCGGAACCACCTGCTCCCACTTGCTGAGGCAGTCAGAATACCTCCCGTGAGAGACTCCCCTGAACCGGCCTCTATCCTGGATATTCCTAGGCCGAACACTCGGTCCCAGACCTCTCGAGCCAAAGATGGGGAGGCCTCCCAATTGAGTACAGAAGAAGGTGGAGAACTGGACTGGCTGTGGCCTCCCTCGACTCTGGGAACGTCCGCCATAGATCTCCCAAATGGAGGGGATACCCCAGATGCAACGCTGAATCCGGAGGCTACTGAATTCATACCCTTCAGTCCCTCAGCTGATTACTGGGAAGATGTTCCTGACACTTGCGCAGAGGAGGACTCTAGAGATTCCATACGTCAGTCGACTTCTGAATCAGAGGTTCCAGAACCAGCAATGTTACCTGAACTTACTCCTGAAGAAGAGCCTGTGGTGCCAGAGTCAGAAGCACCAAGAGAGCAGAGGGCTCGCAGAGTCATCAGGCCTCCCAAGAAACTAACTTACCCCCAAATGGGGACGAGCTCAGAGGACTCTGTTGTAACGGCTAGGAGAAGTGTTGAACAACCTGATCCTTCCACCGTCCATTTGGTGGAGGGCAACCCCAGCTCACTCTCTGGCACAGTTAGGCAGGCCACTCATGGTAGTGTGACCTGTGGGCAAGAGAGTTCCATCCCAAAGTTTTGGTGGGAATTCCCTATGCCAACATCATGCTCGACATTGTCCAAAATGGTAAACAGTATTTGTTGAAGTTTATCTTTGGGGACCAAAGAGTTCAAGTGAGGGGAGTGTGTAGCGGGGTGTTCCCCTTTAATGCAGAGAGACAAGAAGTTCCAGGTGAGAGGTGAGTCGGGAGGAAGTAAAGAGACATTATGGAAGTGAAAGCAGAGGAGAGAGAGACTACATCTCCCAGTACATCTTGCAGCACCCAGGGTGCATTGCTCCAGAACAGAGACTGCTGGGGGAGACTTTATAAAGGGGAGGCAGAGTTTTGGTCGGTCTCTTTGGACCCCCCCTCTCCTAGCAAGAGGATGTCTGTGCTGAACTGCTGTGTGCACAAGGCCTGAAGCCCGGGCCGTGTGCTCCTTTCCAAAGAGCCCTCTGCCAGCCTAGCAGAGCCTTAGAGACATCTAATCCTCCTTGCTGCAGTACACCAGAAGGATTGAAGACTTGGATGTCGGTGGATTCCTGTTCCTAGACAAATTGATGGAGGAAACGGACTTTGACTTGCCCGGGTGCTGACTGCATAGGTAGACATTGCTGGGTGTTAGTCTACCCATGAGGGGAAGTAGCTGTAAAAGGGCAGCGCTAGAGTTGCATAGCAATACTTTATTATTCTGATTACTCTGTTTATCTTTATTACTGTTTATTGCAGGGATCTGCAACTTGTTATACTGTTGTTCATTACTTGCCCATTAGCCTCAGTAAAATATCTGGGTAAAGTACATTTGGTGTCAGTTCCGCTTACTTTAATAGGAGTTTTAAAGTATATTCTGTGTATGTTTGTTATAGGACTGCGTCACCAACAGTTGCGGTCACGCGGTCCTATCCCTCTATCACCAGCTGTGCCACGGGAGGTTAGAGCCGATTGCCAGGGGTTGACAGCAGTGCACTACAGGGCCCAAATCAATATCAGCGGCTCTCTTAACTGGGGGTAGCGCTACATATATATATATATACAGTCAGGTCCATAAATATTGAGACATCAACACAATTCTAATCTTTTTGGCTCTATACACTACCACAATGGATTTTACATGAAACTGACAAGATGTGCTTTAACTGCAGACTTTCAGCTTTAATTTGAGGGTATTTACATCTAAATCAGATGAACGGTGTAGGAAATACAACAGTTTGTATATGTGCCTCCCACTTTTTAAGGGACTAAAAGTAATGGGACAATTGGCTGCTCAGCTGTTCCCTGGCCAGGTGTGTGTTATTCCCTCATTATCCCATTTACAAGGAGCAGATAAAAGGTCCAGAGTTCATTTCAAGTGTGCTATTTGCATTTGGAATCTGTTTCTGTCAACTCTCAATATGAGATCCAAAGAGCTGTCACTATCAGTGGAGCAAGCCATCATTAGGCTTAAAAAACAAAACAAAACCATCAGAGAGATAGCAAAAACATTAGGTGTGGCCAAATCAACTGTTTGGAACATCCTTAAAAAGAAAGAATGCACCGGTGAGCTCAGCAACACCAAAAGACCCGGAAGACCACGGAAAACAACTGTGGTGGATGACCGAATAATTATTTTTCTGTTGAAGAAAACACCCTTCACAACAGTTGGCCAGATCAAGAACACTCTCCAGGAGGTAGGTGTATGTGTGTCAAAGTCAACAATAAAGAGAAGACTTCACCAGAGTGAATACAGAGGGTTCACCACAAGATGTAAACCATTGGTGAGCCTCAAAAACAGGAAGGCCAGATTAGAGTTTGCCAAAAAACATCTAAAAAAGCCTTCACAGTTCTGGAAAATATCCTATGGACAGATGAGACCAAGATCAACTTGTACCAGAGTGATGGGAAGAGAAGAGTATGGAGAAGGAAAGGAACTGCTCATGATCCAAAGCATACCACCTCATCAGTGAAGCATAGTGGTGGTAGTGTCATGGCGTGGGCATGTATGGCTGCCAATGGAACTTGTTCTCTTGTATTTATTGATGATGTGACTGCTGCCAAAATCAGCAGGATGAATTCTGAAGTGTTTCGGGCAATATTATCTGCTCATATTCAGCCAAATGCTTTACAACTCATTGGACGGCGCTTCACAGTGCAGATGGACAATGAGCCGAAGCATACTGCAAAAGCAACCAAAGAGTTTTTAAGGGAAAGAAGTGGAATGTTATGCAATGGCCAAGTCAATCACCTGACCTGAATCCGATTGAACATGCATTTCACTTGCTGAAGACAAAACTGAAAGGAAAATGCCCCAAGAACAAGCAGGAACTGAAGACAGTTGCAGTAAAGGCCTGGCAGAGCATCACCAGGGATGAAACCCAGCGTCTGGTGATGTCTATGCGTTCCAGACTTCAGGCTGTAATTGACTGCAAAGGATTTGCAACCAAGTATTAAGAAGTGAAAGTTTGATTTAGGATTGTTAATCTGTCCCATTACTTTTGGTCCCTTAAAAAGTGGGAGGCACATATACAAACTGTTGTAATTCCTACACCGTTCACCTGATTTGGATGTAAATACCCTCAAATTAAAGCTGAAAGTTTGCAGTTAAAGCACATCTTGTTCATTTCAAATCCATTTTGGTGGTGTATAGAACTAAAAAGATTAGAATTGTGTTGATGTCCCAATGTTTATGGACCTGACTGTATATGTTCTCACCAGATGTATCTGGCCACAAAGTGACCACCAGGCATAGAATGGAGGGACTCCTTCCTTATTTAGCTCAATTCTTCCAGACCGCATGCGACTCCAATCAACAGTTTTCAAAATCAATCGGACTTCAACTTGATCATAGTTCTAAATGTTATAATCCTCCAACTATTGCACTCTGAGGTGCATATCCACAATTCCTTTCAAGTAATCTGTGAAGTTGGGCTCCCCAAAAACGAGCCACAGAGAGGCAATATAGTGTAATATAGTCTTTAATAAAAGCACTTACATGCATATAAAAAATGCCATAGATAGCAGCACAGCTGTGGGATGAGGTAGGGGCCGAACCGTCACTTCGTGGGTGATACAGGAAGCACAGCGAGCCTCTCAGCTGAGATTGTAAAATAGGAAAGCTCCTGTGTCAGGTGGGTACAAGCCTAAATTTCGATGCATTTCGTGCTCTAGTGCACATCATCCGGTTTTTGATGCAGATGTGTTCCATGCAGCTGGCCGCCCGTCATTGAGTTCAACAGGCTGCCTAAATGCCCCCTGCATGGAACACCTGTGCATCCCAGGTGGCTGAAGATAGTCTTTGCATGGGTGTACAGATTTATAACCCCATGTTAATGAGGTCTTAAATGGTATTAAAACCATACATTTTTTTTTTTTTTAAAGAATATTTTGATACTATTCGGTATATTTCAATGATACCATTAAAACACACCAAAAGAAGCACATTTAACTAGATGAATGCAGAAAATGCAAGCAATCCACAGATACATGGTAAGATATTTACTAAATGATTAAAGTGCAACTGGTGTGACACTTGAGTTTGGTAAACCTCTTGAGGCTGGTAAACTTATGACACAGTTGAAGCCTATGCTTTGGCCTACCTTGGATGGCCCCATGCTGACCCTCTTTTCTTTTTGATTTGGCACAATGAAGGTCTATCAAACTCCCTGTCAGACTTTCATCCCTATTGCTTAAGACAGTAGATGTTGTAGTGGATACAGGTGGATAGGTGTAAAGGGTGGAGTGGGAAGGAGGAGTACAGGCCTTTTTTTGCTGATTGGTATCATTCATGTGCTGGTCCTACTGAGCCTTTTTTGGTGAACAACCATATGTCTCCTCATACATGTGGATCTTACATTTACCATGCCTGATATGCTTCAGATAAAGGCTGAAAAACACTATGATGTTGTCATTGGCAGATGTGTTAACCACTTGAGTCCCAGCAATTTTAACCTATGTAAACCTTCTTGAGTCCCAGGGCTTGTCAGGTTTTGGATTTATGACTGATCATCTTACAATTGCTGCTTTGTTTTGCAGTCGACCTAACCAATCTTGACATTGTTTTTTTTCTGGAGACAGATAGTACTTTCTTTTGATATATTATGTTAAAATATATATTTTATTTTTTTAGTAATGAGATAAAAAAAATAGAAAATTATAAAAAAAGTGAATTTTGGTGATTTCGACCATATAAAGATATAAAAGATGAGGCACAGTGTTTTTTTCTTTTTCATAAATAAATGCTTCAGTTTGTCTGGAATCAAACAATACCAAATTGTTTTATTTTTTTTACGTTATGGGGAAAATGCTGTATATGGTGTAAAAACAATGGTGTATGCATTAGATTTTTGTCATTAAGCTTTTTTCTCACACTATGACATGACAACAAAGGCCCTTTCTTTAAAAAAATATATATTGAACAGCACAATTTTTGAACAGCAAACAGTCTGAAATATTAGACTAGGTTTTTTTTTAACATTTGTAATTTATATTTTTTAAATTAGGGTTACTTGAAATTACAGCAAAAATGAAAATAAATTATTAAATGTTGTTTCTAGTTTTTGTTTTTAGTTTCTTATGTATATAAGTAAATAATGATGCTATAAAATACTTACTACTCCTATACATGAGAACATAAAATTAGTATGTCTTAATCACATGGTGTGAACATGGCAGGGCCCAGAAACAAGGAAACGCATTCTGTCTCTCAATGCCGTAAAACTGGCATGCTGACTTTTGGCACCTATCTGCATTTACAGTGGCTGTGTACAGAATGACTCTGTTTAGTAAATAGGTCCCCTCAAGGTTTTTTGCAAGGGTTATAACTTGGACTTTGAAACCCAATATTTCAGAATGCAATTAGCAACAAAATTAGGGAAAAATTAATTAAAAACATTTAACAAAAGTGTAAATTCAGTGACAGGTTTTGCAAACACAGTGATGGCATAGAAAAAACTGGCACCATGTTGCATTTACAGTGGCTCTGGAGTGGTAGGACCCCTGAAACTACCCCAAATTGACTCTATTTAGAAAAATAGATCCCTTAGGGTCTTTGACAAGGAGTATAACTTGGATTTTGAACCCTAATGTTTCAGAATGCAATCGGCAGCAAAATTAGGAAAAAAATGTAAATAGAAACATTTTCAATAAAAGCATACATTTGCGCATGGCAAAAATGGCATCCAACAATTTGTTCAGCTTTCTCTCCCATGCACAATGATCCCATATAAGTATGTCTTAGTCACTTATTGGGAACATGGCAGGGCCCAGAAAAAAGGGAGTGCTGTCAATGGCTGAAAACCTCCATGTTGGTTTTTGCATTTAATGTGGCAGATCCACACCGTGTCACAAATTATATCTTTTATGTTTTGTAGTATCATAGATTTCTTTTTCAGGACAGTAGGTCTTTAATTTGGCAGAAAATTTGCATATATATTTTTTATTTCCTTAGTATTTATTAAGAATAAATAACAAAAAAATTGAAAAAATAACATTTATTCTGTATTTTTCCCAATGCAAAATTTGCAAACCCTCATAAATTTGCACTAAATTTTTATCAACAAAGTCTGATAAATTAAAATTATATAAATGACCTTGTGTTCACTTACATGAGCATTTTGATGCTTGTGCAGTGAACACAAATGTTACCCAGATCACTGCTGCCACTTAGGTGGCATTCAAATGGGTGCAGAGACCCATCCTTTGTGTAAAGAGTAGTACGGTAATTTGCTTAGCTCATGAATTACCTCATCCTTTACTGTTTATTTATTTTTTAAAACTCTTTTTAGCATATATACAACCAACTGCTTAACAACTATGTTTTTATTGATAGAATAGCTTTAAAGACACAAGACACATATTAAAAACATAGGTATAATTATCAAAAACAAACTCCACCCTAATCGATCCTTCTAATAAATAAGGTGCACATTTACATACTTGAGCACAGAGAATACTTGCTTAGCAAAATAAATGAAGAGATGTGTTCACTTTAATTATCCTTTTTTCCTCTGCATATCATTGGATATTGTTGGTGAATAAAGCTTCTCTGTATTGACTTTATTAAGTAAACCTTCTTAAAGTGGAAGTAAATTCTTATTTTTTGCTTGTACTTGCATAGTTTAGAAGACATTCAGAGTGCATGCAGCCGATGACGTCACCGGCGCATGCGCTCTGAAGGTCTGGCTTATCGTGCCGAACCTTCAGAGCCTGTGCTATAAACGGGGGCTCATGCGTGCATGCGCGGGAGTGACGTCATTGCGGATCTGGCCACTCACATCACCAGAGCCCGCAAACCCAGAAGAAACACCAGGAAAGATGTCAGCCATTTCAGGGATGTGCGGGCACCGCTGGAAGGCTTTGTTTTAAGGTAAGTATTTCATAATGCAATCCCTACTAGTTCATAATGCCTTTGTCTTACAGATTGTTGTTTTTTTGGGATTTACAATCGCTTTAACACCTTAACACCTATATTTCAGGAAAATGGAAACCAACCTTAATGGGCGATTAAACCAATCCTGCTGATATTTTTCTTGTAAGAAGTATGTCAATGGTGTCTGCTAAAGTTTATGTCTGGCAGTCACAGGAGTGTCAGAAGACAAATATCTTATGCATGTGGATACCTTTAAAAACCTTTAAGAATGTATCCACTAATGATTGGTGAATACAAAAAATAATAATTCTGCTAGCACCCAAATATTGAGTGTTTTCTCTTAAAAAATAAAGGCTTATCATTAAAAATACTTTTTAAATATAATTTTAGGCATGGTTGTTTCAAACTACAGAAAATTATCTTTCTAGAAAACCCATATACTAAACAGCCCTTATACTGTATGAAATGTGAGTGGTTTGTGACATGAGTGATAGCAATAATAATTAGATATAATTTGTCTGGAACTTGCTCCCTTATTAATATTATATATTTCTAATACATGAAAAGGTAATTCGTACCAGTATGTGTCATTTTATCATTGTAAGGCGGTTGGATATCTTGCACACTCTGTGACATTGGGGTTATTTACGAAAGGCAAATCCACTTTGCACTACAAGTGCAAACTACAGGTGCAAAGTGAACTTGAAATTGCACTGAAAGTGCACTTCGAAGTGCAGTCGCTGTAGAACCGAGGGGGACATGCAAGGTAAATAAAAAAACAGCATTTTAGCTTGCACATGATTGGATAATAAAATTAGCAGAGCTTCCCCTCATTTCAGATCTACCCCTCAGATCTACAGCGTCTGCACTTCCAAGTGCACTTTCTGTACAATTTCAAGTGCACTTTGCACTTGTAGTTTGCACTTGTAGTGCAAAGTGGATTTGCCTTTAGTAAATAACCCCCATTGCGTGTCTGTTTAATGCCCAACTCTAAATACAAGCATATTAATTCAGTATGTATGTCGTTTTTATATGATTAGCATGCAATTCCTAGTAAATAGGTAAATACATGTTTAATGTTTTGCCCGTCACCCAATTTATAATCTTGTTCAGGCAACATTGTGAGTGTACACACCTCTGCCCCACTGTATAGCTGTGGTCATTCATCATCTTTCTGGTAGAGCTATACTACTTCCCAGTTCAGTCTTTTTGCCTCCTGGATTGCTATTCTACTGACTGGACAGAGGTGGAAATTCTGATTCATTGTCCATTTAACAAACTGGAGTTGGAGACGTGACATAGGAAGCTGAATTGCTGAACCGGAAATAAGTATAACACCTGCATGGTTTTGCCTTGTGACAAAGATGTACAGTATAAATCACAAGATTGGCTGTACAGAAGTACAAATCGTCCAGCAGGATAAATGGTCATCATTTACGTTTTATAATGGGTATTTGACTATTTGCCAGGAATGAAATTTTAAGTATAAAGTATATCTCCCACTTTTCCATTGGTTTTCTGACATAAGCCCAAAACATACTGCTAGGGTATTTCCTTATTCTGTTTAAATAATCATAAATCTGCATGTTCTTCGAAGAACTTTAAATTGTAGGTTGTAACGTTAACATGTACTGTAATAAACCATGTACTTGCAATATATGTGTTAGCTCTCCCTATTTTGTCTACTACTTCTTAGATATTGACATCACTTATTACACTGGAATGATATATAAATGGTTGAACAATATGGTTCATAAACCGTACACATGGTACATACATGCAGTCCATGACCATTACTAATATGCTGTCTTACTTAAAATACACAATGAAACCAAATACTTTAGTTTTCAGTAGTTTTATTGAAAAAAACGCCTCTTTTGTTTCAGAAATAAATAAAAAATATAAGGCAGTGAAATTCACAATTTGCAGTTAAAAAATTTTAGACAGCAAATCTATTTTCATAGTCTTGCAGGTTATTTCAAACTGCTTTGAGAACTAAGAAACACTATATTCTGAAAATTGCCCATACTAAATATACAGCACAAACATGCAATTCCATTTTCTGCAGGACTGACTGCAATTTGGCATACATGTAACTGTTAATGTGTCTACAATATAAACCTGCACCCAACAGGTGCACTATGTTTAGCTATGTTGAAAGGTTTCTGGATGCTTTAAAGGAGGCAGCGTACAAAAAAACAGTATATTCCCTACAAAGTATAATGCAGGTGTGAGTAGATGGGTACATGTTGTACAAGGGAAATGGTTTGTTTAATGAGCATTCTAGGACAGGCAACATGGTCTAAGAAGCAGGGATGTGACATAAGTTTCTGCTATATAACATTCTATAAAATTTTGTATCTTTATTCACACATTTGGAAAAATGCAAAAGCACAACATAATTTACAAGCATTTAGACACGCATGGGATAAGAAGCATCTTACTGTTTCTACGGTGAGATCTACTAATTGCAACATAAACATAAACCAGGTATGTGTACATATGGGCAAGTGCATTTCTTGATTGCAGTATCCTGTAAGGAAATTGGAAAGCATGCCTATCCACTTACTCTCCGACGTGCATTGTTTGACTGTTGTAACCAAGTAATGACACATATAGATTATTAAATACAAAACATTTTATGATTTCACTACATTCTTTCTTAGAGATCTTCTCCATCGCATATGTTCAGCATAGTCTGGATGCATGTCATGTCCATAGTCCTCATCATCTGGTCTTTCTGGTGGTATTTGGACTACGTAGGTTTGACTGTCAGGCTCAATTGGTCCACTTTCAGGTTGATAAGGTTCTGGTTAAAAATATTTGTCCGATTGAACAAAATAATTATCTCATGATATTAAGCCATGGACATATTGTATGATACATTTACATACATGTCTACATATATAATGGCATTCTATATATACACAAACCTATATATATATAGATATACCTATATATGATATCAGATTAGCTAGCTGTTTAGTTCTACATTATTAGGTATATGCAAGCTAGTTAAATATAGCTTGCAGATACGTCAAGACATAAAATGCATTTGATTGTGCTGTGTTTCACAGTTTATATACATTTCTTAATATTGTATTCTTATTATTTGATAGTTAAAAGTCAGTGTATTATCAATTAGGGACAGATATCTTAGTAAAAGATGACACACTGTATAATAAAATGCATTTTGTATTGGATTATACATTGTATAATTCAATATTTTTTTCATGGAACATGGTGCATGTTAGCTGAAATAATTTATAAGTAAATTATTGTGATTGAATCTAATCTGCAATAATAAATAATGTAATACATAATGCTAGAGGCATTGTCATTAGGTCATCATTATATATTATAATGTTCAGGTACATACAAAGTAAAATGCTTTAGAGGTTATGTCATTACTCAGTCTTGCCTGAGAGGCAGTAGCACCGTAGAACTTTCAAAGGGATGAAGGGTCAATGGTTATTCTAGCAGATAGCAAGCAGCAGGCTTTAATGTATTAGCGTCATGTAAAATAATGTTAACTGATTTTAGTGGATATGTTGTCATACAAATCATTTACAAGCCACAATTAGTTTATTATTTACATAAATTGTTTCTATTTCCATATGTTAAATCTCTATTTAGAAGGGCTACTTCAGATACAGTAGTTAGTAGTTATATTGACCTCTCATATAACTGAGGCCCTGTATTCTGTTCTCATACTTGACATGGATTTTTTCACTACAGAAATGCAAACAGGCTTTGTAAGCTGACATCGCTGTCTTGGTTTCCATTCCGTTGTTAGTATAGAAAATAGTCCCCTTTTTTGTGATGGCAATACAAGTCATTAGCTATATCCATGGTGAAATTTCCCAAAAAAATCATTTCAGAGTAAGCACGTGCGCAAACATCTCAGAAACACGATTTTCATCAATTCAAACTGTAAGCAGCACTGGAGACTAAAATGTGTTAGCCGGTACCTGTAACAGGTCAAATATGTTGTTAGTGTTTAAAAGTAAGAGATGCACAATACATTGTTTTCCACCTAAATACAGTACAGACTTTAGTTCAAGGACTCATATATGAAGCAAAAAGAAAGTGATATATACTTTTCTACAGCCATTTTTTTTCCTGTTCTGCATGTATATTTTTGGAGACAAGGTGGTGTTTTGGGGTGTGCACTGACCAGGAAATTAGATAGAAGACGACTAGTAAAATTATGCTTGACATCACCTGCTAACCTCACAGTAACATGTCTTCATCTGTGTATAAAACAAAAATACTGCTGTTGGAGCTTGCTGTTAAGCCCCTCACCCCATACTATTGCCCATAACCATGTTGGCAAGCCTCACTAGCTAATAGTTGTATTTTTGTTGCTCTCTGAAAAAATAGACGAGACAGGAGAGACCTTTATAATGTATTTTTGGGTTTTTCATAGCCACAAATAGGAAAAAATAGTGAAATAATATTATTTATATCTGAATAGATTGCAGTAGAACACTACAAATGGTATGCAACCTTGTCATCCAGCATGTAAAGACTATACTGTATCTGTCTCCACGCTGATCTTTCTTTTGGTGGGTGGTCACACCTAATGTATAGGGAAAACCAGACCTTTCTCCCTCAGGCTAGGCTATGTCAGAAGTGGCTGGTGGGATAAGAACAGCGTATGTGACACTTCCACTGAAGAAGTGTTGAGTAGAGATGAAATGCAATAAATGGTGTTTTAATGTAAATATAACATCTGAAACATGACAAGTAGGAATGGGGGGGGAAGGGGCAAGCAAGTTTCAGTTTTGCTTGTGAGAATTGCTGTGACAGGAGACAGATTCTTTTCTAAAATTATAATATTATTTTAATAGAAATGCTGAAAAGGGTGGGCCATTTGAACTTTTAAATTTATTACATTTAATTATTTTAAATATGTCTAAATTATATAGAGTATATATACTGCAGCTGCACAGATAGATGCATATACTGTATCTATGACTGCCTAGTCTCATTTATATAGGCATACATAACAAACAAGGACAGGATCTCTTTCCACCTGAAAGGAAATGCCTACCGTAATAAAACTATGGGGGCTGCCTCTACTAAAAAAAATATATTAGTTTCTTGATTATTATTATGCTGATCCTCTGTTTCTGAGCCACTAACCCAGATGAAATATGTAGATTTAACTCACTGCAAGATTTTTTTGGACCAGAAAATAATGGAGCCAGGGACAGCCAGACAACTAACATTTTAAGAAGGAGTCCGCCATCCAAGAAGTAGGTCAGCAATGACAGCCATGACACTTCTTTCACAAGAGGTTTCCTTCTAAAAGGCCTTTAGGTTTAAGTACCTTGCCCAAGCAGCATATCAAACCATTTAAAGCCATCCTAAGGCTATATATTTTTCTAAAATCAAAGAGACAGCAAATATATTAAGATAAGATATATGTGCAGCAAATCAATTGAATACATTAATTCCTAAAGTACGGTAATTTACACGCACTATTAATTATTACATGTATTGTTTGTGAATTAATCTAGAGTAAGAAATATATTAAAGTAAGCAATGAAAAAAAAAAATCATTATATTCAACAATCAGTTGTTTAGAAATGAAAGTCATACTATATCTTGATAGCCTCCACAACCCATTAAGACAATATAATTTGTAACATACCTGGATATCCTTGGCCATTGTAAGGAATACTTGCACATAGTGAAGCATCACAATACCCAGATTGACCGACAGGACCCCTAATTCCTTGGTTACCCGGTCGGCCAGGGGGTCCTGGAGGCCCTGTAGAGCCTGTAGATCCTGGTGGTCCCATTCTGGATTCACCTGGTGGTCCTGATTTTAAAACAGAAATACAAAATTCTGTAAGGTTTGTTTTCTATTGTTTTAAACTACAACTAATAATTAATCTGGCACTGGAACTGTCTAGACATATACTTGTACAGTGCTAGGCAAAAAATGTCAGCATCTGCATGTGTTCTTAATGAAGACACCACCAAATTAACCAAAACATGTTGAAATCTTTGGCTATATTTATTTTTTCAATGCACCCACACAATGTCTATTTTACTAAGGATCAGATCTGGCAAGACAGGGACAACTTAAAAACATCAAATAATTCCTTTGGTTTGCTTCCACATCTAAAATATAATGGCCTCTAGGGAAACTACCACATACTAAAGCACACAGCAGTCTAACTAAAACGTATTAGTGCATCAAATCTGCTACTCTGTAGCCCAAGGGTAGATGAAGTAATGTTTGTTTTGGAACCAGTACTATTATGGTTAGCTAAAATGTAAATCTTGAATCAAGTGAGGATAAAATAGTTGCAAGCATCTTGCACATTGTGTAATTAAAAACTGTGTTTTAACTACAAATTAAATAGAGAAACAGCCTGAAAGCTATCCTGCCAGACTTTTTCAGATAATCAGGGAATACAACAAGTAATAGACTGCTAGCCTAGAATGGAGTACTATTTGTAAAGTTGTATGTTATCCAGTAACAGTTGAAAAGCACACCAAGAAATACAGGTTTTGAAGTAAAACAATATATCTGCTCTTTACTAAATGTTCCACATTTAATTTTGCAAAGCACAGTTGGTTCAGATGACTTCATCAAGCAAACTATTACATTGGTGGCCATGAAAAAAAGGAACATATATTAATGAGCGCAGTAGAAGATTCAAATGTGTCATAGCAAAGCATCTTGCCCTAACAAAACCTCACAATGATGACCTATCACCTAAAATTAAAGTAAAATAAGAAAATAGAGCCAATTTATTTTTTGATTATTCAGATGAAAAGTCAGGTAACCTTTTCCTTTTAGGACTCACCTCTTTGAATTACACACTTGGAAAATATTTGTGACACACTTAAAATTCTTAATACCAGTCTTTAAAAATTGTCCTTTAAGAACTGCACCACAAAAAAAATGTAATATACCACTAAAGTTTTTTTTCTTTCTATGCTGCATGAACATACTCACAAGCTATCCAGTGTTGTCTTCTTCACCCACATTGCTCTCCTCCTAACCCATCTTCTTCAATTCAAATTATTTTGCAATTGTCTAAATGGAGGGGACTAGAGCAATAATACATAAACTAGAAAAAGTGGGTGAAGGTCCACTTTAAAAATACAGGCTTGAATGATGATTGATGATCTACCTAGGTCCTCTAACAATACCAAAAGTAAGAGGCAAGTTGTTCCTTCCAAGAATACTCAGGTAAGATGAAAAATTAATTAGTCCTTTGAAGAGAGATAGGTAAACTTGAACACCTAGAACCACATCCAAACAATGGGATACCTCCTTTGGGTGTACCTAGTTCACTGGGTTGAGGTGAAGTGGAGAAACCACATTAGGGAGAAAAGAGGCCTTAGGCTTTTAAAAGAGAAGTTCAGGATTAAAAAAACTAATATTTATACTCACCTAGGTGGATGCAGCATCAATCGAATGCTGCATCTGTCATGCCTGCTCTGTAGTGAGAGCTGAGTGATCAAACACCACTGATTGCTCAGTCCTCCCCCTGCACTAGGCAGAGAGCCATTACTGTCAGTCAGCAGCTCTCTGCTCTCCCCACCAGTGCTCACTAGAGCACTGGGCTGGGGAGGGGTTAGGGGGTGCTGGCTAAGGCTCTCAGTGGATCATTGAGAGGCTGAGCCAGGTGCTGGTCCAGGCTTCTAGGCAAATACCGACAATATGGTCTGGATCTTTACAGAGCCTGGGCCAGCTCTGTGACCTCAGCCACCAGCGGGCTTCAAGTCACTGAAAGGTGATGGCAACATGGAAAGGTACCTTGTGAGTGAAAGTAGACAGAGGAATCCCTCTTATAGGTTTAAAACAGGGTTTCTGAAGAGCCAACAGAACAAGTTCAAGGTCTCCACAGGAGTCACAGGTGGACATGCAGAGGGAACTAGGTAAGTGACACCCTGTACAAGAGCCAAGATCTGACCTTTGATGGTTCTCAAAGCCAAATGTTGATCAAGACCATACTGGTCTTCCCATTCTTCCCATGGAGTATCTCCTGAGATTGAAATTTCTTGCCTCACACAATGCAAAGTAAGCCTTTAGGTGCAATGATAGACCATGTGAGAGGAAAATTTTAGATCATGTGGATAATGGAATTGGATTACTCCCTATCTTTAGGACCTGGGCTTCAATAGCCATGCCATTAAAGACAGCAACTCTGAAGCAGAGTGGTAAACTGGTCTCTATGACAGAAGATCTCAACAATATGGGATAATCCATAGAGAGTCCATTGGAGATCTGATGAGGTCCAAGTACCATGTCTGCCTGTGCCAGTTCAGTGTGATGAGAATCACCAGAATGCCCTCTGTTTTACTTCTGTCAAGTAGACGAGGAAGGTGTAGATTACCAGGGCATACTGCTATGGCTAGAGTGTTCCTGGATCTAGAAACAATCCTGCTCAGTTTGTTGTTAAATCTGGGAGCAAGGAGGTCCATATTCTGCATTTCCCACCTGAGACAGAGATCTTTAAACATTTCCAGGTAAAGAGGCCACTTTTCTAGACACTGACAATTGAGAAACTCCACCTGCAAATTTTCCTAACCTGGATTGTGCACAGCAAACAGAACTGAAACAAGATTCCAGTCATTCTCTCTTTGAACCATGAGACCTCTGGTTGCTCACTGACGACTGGCATATGCCACCACAGGGACATTGTCCAACCGAATCTGGGTTGAATGACCCGAGGTTAAGGGGTTAAGGGATAACAGAATTGGTCTGAGTTTCAGTATGTTGATTAGGAGGTGGGCTTCATTCTAGCATCACATCTAGTGCACCAAAAGGGTGTCTAGGACTCCTCCACAACCTGTTGGGCTTGATGGAAGGATTCCTCTGTCTCCAGGGCAAGACCCATGAGCCAATAGGCCAGGGATAGCCTGATCCTGGGTGTCAGATGCATATGACATTCCAGAGACTGTGCCTTCTTATCCCACACAACCAGAATGCTAAGTTGCAACAGTCTGGAATGGATAGGCCATATAGAGTTATCTTAATGGATGCAACCATTAGGCCCAGAACCCGCAAGCAAAAGCAAAGGGCTTGTTGGCTCTTGGACTGCAAAATTTCAACCTAGGAGTGGAGAGTCAGGAGTTTATCTTGCGGTAAAAGAAGCCTAGACTGGGCCATACCTAGTAGCAGACCTTGATACTCAAGCGATTGGTTACAGCCCTGATTTTTGACGTTTCAGAACCCAACCGAACCACTGTACAATCTGAACAGTTTGATGGACATTGGTAGCGAAGGCTATGCCAACTGATCCCTTAGGAGAAGGTAATCCAGGTATCCTTCTATGGTGATACCCTGTTAATGAAACACAGCTAGTACAGAAGCTAGAACCATGGTGAAGAGTCAAAGTGCAGTGGATAGACTGAAGGGAATGGCAACAAACTTTCAGTGTTCAGTGCTCATCACACAATGCATGTAGGTGATGATGCACTGGAAAGATGGGGATACTTAGAAATTCTTGATATCCACAGAGGCCAGAAATTTCCCTAGATTGAGAGAAGCAATGATTGACTTAATAGATTCTATGTTGATTTTTTTCACTTGAAGACATTGAGAGCCTTTAAGTCCCGAATTAGGTGAATTCCCCTTTGCTTTGGGGACAGTTAACATGTTTGAGTAGATATCCTGACACTTTTCTTGTTCTGGAGCAATAGCAATGACTCTCTGAGAAAGCGACCCTGACCTGTGTCAATGCATCGGGGAGATCTGCTTGTCTTTGCTGGGATGTTGGCAGAGTTGACACCAAGAAACAGGGCAGAGGGAGAGCTTTAAATTCTACATTGTAGCAAGGTATCAAGACACTTTCAGACCAGGTGGTTGCAATTGTGGTGGTGTCCCCTCATTGCAAGAATTACTTGTTTACAAGCTTTGAGGTTTTTGAAGTCCAAGGCTTGCTGCATGACTGGGTTCCAAGCTTGATCTTGGGCCTAGAGGAGTGGAAGAAGTTAAAGGAACTCTTCCTAGATTTATAGGTAGAGGACTTTCCCTCCTGGTGCCTTCTTTTGCTGGGGCAAAAGGGTATTCTTCCCCTAGTGACATCCATGATAAGGTTGTCCAGATAGGTGCCAAAAAGGTGCTTGCCATCGAAAGGCATATGCAATAAAAAAAATTGCACTAATGTTTAGCAGACAAGTATTTGAGCCAAAGGCAGAGATCCATTCTAGAAATTAGGAATATTCTGTCTGTAAGCTCATCAACACAGTAGTGCAGGGCTACAAGTTCCAATTGCTGGAGAACCATAGGATCAGTAAATATCAATCACGAATCCCTAGACATATCAGTGGACCCTGTCCCTAGGGTCTGGCAGATGGCAATAATCTGCTACAAAGCAAGGCCTACTAAGCAAATAAGGACTTAAAAAAGGGTTTCCAGTCTTTTATCCAAATTATATTTTTTTCCCACCTATTTTTGGCTTCAAAACTCCAGTGCCAGATTCTAGTGAAAACCTGCATACCTTGTTATTTGTGCAAATAAAGTAAAAATTATCTTACTAAGTTCATGTACAATAACAATTTGTTACCTTTAGCGTAGGAAGATGATTTTTGTACTGACCTGGTGGTCCAGGGAGACCTCTGGGTCCTTGAGACCCAATTCCAGAATTACCTCTTTCCCCTTTTTCTCCTGGTATTCCTAGGGTAAATACAACATGGTATTATTTTATAGTGGACAATATAACATTTGGTTACAAACACGTTCACAAATACTTTCAATATGTTACAAACCACTGTCAAAACAAATGTACATAATGTAAAACCAATTTAAGAGAATAGTATTTTATTTGTTTTGAATTAACTTCTGAATAATTTGGTCTTTTCTATCAATACTAACACCTGTTTTATATTACCTCTTTCTCCAGGTGGTCCTTGAGCACCAGGTGTTCCTGGGAATCCAGATCTTCCTCCAGGTCCAGGTTCACCTCTCATACCAGCACTGCCTGGAGGACCAGGTGGACCAGGAGGTCCAGGTTGATTGCGATTGGAATAATAGTCATTTGGAATCTGGTTCAACATTTGGTTAAATCTGCTCATTTGACCTTGAAAAACAGAAAACATATATATATATATATCACAGGAAGGTAAATTATCAGCATACCTCTACATATAGGTAGAATTTAAATAGTCTGGTTAAAACTCAAGGAGCAGTTGGTAAAGTGGTTTAGATGTTAAAGATCAGATGTCAGTATGTTTTATGACTGTAAATGTTTTATACGTGGAATAAAAGCATGTAAGTGGAACAACCTCCAAGCATAAGTGGTAACAAAACATTTTAAATATGCGTGGTACAGTCTGGGATTTTACTCAGAGGGAAAATTGGCAAGCTGGGTGGGCCAAATGCTTATCTGCCTTAAACTTCCATTCAATTCAGGGTTATTTGGCACTGAATGGTCTGCAGTAGCGCTGGAAGGCAATCATTAACCAGTAGTGCTGACATTCTTTAGTATACAAAAAACACTTCTCTTCTCTCCTCTTGTATCAAACATATCAGGTAGAAAGTAATGTAAAAAGCATGTGAAAAAGGGGTAACCACAGAAGCACTGAGGTCATTATGACATTATCCATGAACTTACAATTTCCCACTACTGAAACAATTTAGGTTTCTAAATGAAGGTATATCTTTTATATTGTAGAAGTATAGAGCTCATAAGAGGAAATAAAGTGTGCACACTTTTAACTTTTGCTAGCCCTGGCTAACTACGAAAAGGCTAGTTTAAAAAGTTGCATTGGTAGTTTTGTTCAGTGAAGTGGTTTTATTTATTCATTGTTTATATCTATCTGTGCCATGTATGCTGTACCTTATATGTTGTTTACCAGTTTACCAGTTTAAATGAATAATAACTGCTTGGGATACATTTGTGTACAAAGACAGAAAGGTTCCCAACAACAAGAGCTTCTTTATAAATAATAGGATTATCTATTTTTGAAAGTGCTTAGAACATTTTTTCTCCAATTTCTGTAAATTCTACTTTATCTATGCATCAAAGTTGGTATTTTATTTCTATTAAATATGAAACAGTAATAGCTCTCAGTTATGAAAATATGTATAGTCTTTATATATTCAACAATCTAACCTTAGGAATAAAAATATGTTTTGTTCTTCAAACAATGTAATATTCTTATTCATTTAGACTGAACAGAGGGCTAACAAAGGTTCTTATATAAATAACTTCCATGTGTAGATAAATCTACATGTTTTCCTTATGCTCACGTTTCTTTATTTCAAGTCTTTTCAAAAGTTTTACGCTGGGAAATTCCTTAATACAGGCACCCTGGTGTTTTTAATTATCCCATAAATTATACATATTGTGGATGTCATACCATAAAACACACTGGTCTTTGCTGTGAAACAAACCTAATATCCTCTATCAAGCTAGTTTTCAGTTCTCTCCTATGATTCAAAAAATTATAGGTTAAGTTTCTTCCAAAAGCTTTGTAGTGCTAGTTTGACTGAGGCAGGGACAATGGATTGTGATTGCCTTCAAAGGAAGAAGAGCTAGGGAAGAAAAACAACGATGTCCCTATATATTTATCCTGTAACTTCCCACAAAACTCTGCTGTAGAGTATCCTGAACTTTAAACTTACCACACTGTGCATATTATATGTGTACTTTGAGGAAGTAATGTGGGGGATGCAAAGGAAGTAAAAGTAAGGTGGGAAGTGCTGTAAGATGAATTAATAAAGAGATAGCAGTGAGGGTAAGCCTGATTTCATTTTTTTACTAGGACACCTACTTCAGTAGCTATGCAATTATAACACGAGATATCACACAATCCAAATCACAACATAGCCTCCAAATTTTTCCTGATTTTAAAGGGACTGTCCCTGATTTGGAACAAAGTCCCTCGTTCCCTCTTTCCTCCTCATTTGTCCCTCCTTTCGGTCTGATCTATATAATTGTATATAAAATACACTTTTTATCTTTCAAAAAGTATTTCCCAGCGCTAAACCTTTCATCCAGTTTCTAAATTGCTGCATTTGTAAATTTCAAAAGCCAGTATAAAGGAATAATAGTGGTAAAAAAAAAGCATCTGTGAGTTTAACTATTTCGTTTTTTTGTATAATTCTACTTTAAGGGGGCGTGGCAGGAGTGTGTGTTCTATGCCTACATACGTTTGCTAATAGGTGTCCCTCATTCCTATCTCAAAAAGTTGGGAGATATGTCACAATACTAGCAGTGCTAAAAGAAAAAGCACATTTACAGCATGTATATACAATAGCATAGTTATCAGTAGTAATCTTTTATTTAGTAAAGCACTAACATGTTAGGTATTAATACACAAAGGGAGAAGTTTGTGATTGTTGTTCATGAATGCCAGGCGTTACTGGCATAGGAGTGGTATATGTAGCTTTTAGGCTCAAATATCACAGATATACAGTAATATGTGTTTTCTTTTTTTTTTTTGCTGTGTGCAGGATAAATTTAAAATGACTTGCATTGATACTGCAGATTCATACATTTTATAGCTTCTCTAGTACAAAATGATACACCAGTGTTTTAAAAGAGAAATATGGGAATGTTTTTTTCTTTAAATCATACTTACCTAGGTGGATGCAGCATCGGTCTGATGCTGCATCTGTCCCCCGTCGGCTCTAATGCCGTGTACACACGGCCGTTTTTAATGTCATTTAAAAAAAGAAAGTTTTTCTCAACGTGATTTTTCGTGTTTTCTCTCAAGCCTGCCTTGCCTACACACTATCGTGAAAAAAAATGCTCGACCAAAGCGCGGTGACGTACAACACGTAAGACGGCACTATAAAGGGGAAGTTCTATTCGGATGGCGCCATCCTTTGGGCTGCTTTTGCTGATCCTCGTATTAGTAAAGTTTGGTGAGAGACGATTCGCGCTTTTCAGCCTCATGCTCTTCAGTCCGTTACAGCGTGACAAATGTGCTATCTCCATTACGAACGTTAATTTTACCAGAAGGAGCACTCCCGTCTCATACTTGATTCTGAGCATGCGCATTTTTTTTCCCCTCGTAAAAGCATACACACTACCGTTTTTCACAACGTTAAAAAGAACGACGTGAAAAACGACGTGAAAAAATAGAGCAGGTTCTAATTTTTTTTAGGCCATTTTTCACGTAGTTAAAAATGCTCTGGAGCCTACACATGATTGTTTTTAATGACCAATTTCAAAAATGAAATTTTTCACATCATGAAAAACGGTCATGTGTACGCGGCATAAGACTGAGAATCGAGCGATCAAACACTGCAGATCGCTCAGTTCTCAGAGCTCCCTGAGCAGAGAGCTAGTGACTGTCAGTCACTGGCTCTGTGCTCTGCCCCTCCAGTGCTCACTGGAGCACTGGGCTGTGGAGGGGGCCAGATAGGCTAGCTCAGGCTGTCAGCAGCTCACTGAGAGGCTGAGCGGGGTGCCAGACCATGCATGTGGGCGGTTCCTGACCATATGGTCACGATTTTTTCCGAGCCTGGCCTAGCTTTCTGACAACGGCTGACAGCAGGATCCAGCCTGCTGTCTGCTGAAAACGGGTCACAGGAGTGCAGAATGAACTTCACACCTGTGATCCCCAAGAGAAGTACAGCTAAACAAGCTTTGGCTGTACTTCTCCTTTAAGGTATATTTATTTGTTCACAGGCTTGATGTAAAGTAACCAATTACAAATAATATGTGCAAATGCAGAATATAAGTGTATTGGACGATTGATTGATGGAAAGCCAATATGTATATAAGGAATTGAGAGTTCATCATTTTTTAATACTAACATATTGCTAACATGAGTATTTGTGTGTATTTCTATTCTTTATATATTTAATTTAAGTGTACCTTGCACATAAATATAATACACAAGCAAAAGTGTTTTTCCACTTACTGTTTATCATTTGTTCACAAACTTGTCTTGCCACGGCTCTCATCATATTCTGAGAAGCAACATCTCCCTAATGGCAAAATACATGTTGTAGACCAAGTCATTAACAGAATATATACTTTAGTTCTGTAGACATAGGTAAGAAAATACACAACTTCAATAAAAAGTATAATGATTTCTTTAACTTACCCTGTCACCCTTATCTCCCTTTTGGCCTGGTGAGCCCTATAAAAGAATGATCATATGTTACTTTATGTCAGCTATAAAGGTAGTCACATTTCATAAAATATTAGAAAACTATCATGTATTATTCATATGTAATATTTCTTGTAACTGTAAAGTCTGTATTCTAAGACTGTATACTGTCAACTGAATTATCTGTAATACATTTATCAAACAAAATCATAAAAGTAGTCTGAGTTGTTTCACAGAAAGTAGAAGATAGTAGTACCGATCAAACATATAAAATGTTTGAGTCTATTTAGGTATCCATAAATGGATACTTGACCAGATTGTTCTCTTGCCCCTGTTGTCTTCTATCTGACACCATTCTGGACCTTAAGTCAGTTAATCCTTATTGTTAGGCTTAGGATCAGAGGTTAAGTTTAAGTGTTATGCGGCGTACACACGATCGATTTTCATGCCCTTTTTTAAACCAACGTTTTTCTCGTCGTTTTTTTTCATGTTTCCTCTCAAGCCTGCCTTGCGTACACACGATCATTCAAAAAAACGTTCAAGCAAAGCGCAGTGACGTACAACACGTACGACAGCACTATAAAGGGGAAGTTCCGTTCGGATGGCGCCACCCTTCATGTTAGTAAAGTTTGTTGAGCGACGATTCGCGCTTTTCAGCCTCGTGCTTTTCAGTCCATTACAGCATGACGAATGTGCTATCTCCATTACGAACGCTAGTTTTACCAGAACGAGCGCTCCCGTCTCATACTTTATTCTGAGCATGCGCGTTTTTTTCAGGTCGTTAAAGCATACACACTATCGTTTTTCACGTCGTTAAAAAAAACGACATGAAAAACGACGTGAAAAAATAGAGCATGTTCGAAATTTTTAATGCCCGTTTTTCACGCCGTTAAAAATGCTCTGGAGCATACAGACGCTCGGTTTTAATGCCCATTTTTAAAAATGGCATTTTTAACGGCATGAAAAACGATTGTGTGTATGGGGCATAAGGTTAAGAGTTACAGCTAGAGGTAAGGATGATTGTATGTGTTAGTGTTAGGTTAGAAATTATGTTCATTGTTACGTTGGAAGATAAGGGGATACACCTCTATGGTTAGGTGTTACGTTTTAGTGTTAGAGGGTAGGGTAAGTATTAACATTTTGGGGAAACTATGTGTGACATGATGCAGGTGATAGATAACGGGCTGGGGACCTAGGGGCTTGTTTAAGATTGTATTTGTTTTTGGTGTTAAAAGCCCTGCAACCAAATACCCTGCATTTGCATTGAAGCCAAAAAGTAATGCAATGAAACCTTTACCTTGTGGTTTTCCTAGTTTAGGCCAATGCCAAGATCCCCATACACTGTGTTAGACTACGCATAATACTGGTGACATAGAATATACGCAACTTCCAATCCTATAGCTTTCAAGCAACAATTAATTTCATACATACTGGCATAAAGCCAGTTAAGAATAATGCTTCAGCTGATAAGATATAAACATTTTTGCATTTCTATTTTAAACGGAATGAGTTGTTTTACCAGGTAAGGGTTCAAATATACTTTAACTCCTGTATACTCCTGTGCCATTCATAGACATGCAATTTAACGTAGTATTGAAGTCCCATTTTTTACTTTGCCGTACAGGTATGTTTATAGTATATCTTACCTGTAGGTACCTTAGAAATAGCCGTTTAGTGGATATTAACATCAGCTCCAGCTGATGACACCAGTAGTACTCTCTGCATTCATGGAACACTGAGTGTGCTGTAATTTCAGAGGGTGCTGTGCCATGATAGTGACTCACGTGCACATGCGCAAGAGCGATGTCATTGTGGCCCGGCCTTCCAAGCAGTCGAAGAGCATGGACCTGGAAAGAAGACTGGGCAAAGATGGAAGTGCCGGGAACGGTGACAGCTCAGCTCTGGAGGGCTCAGTTTCTAGGGTAAGACTGTCATAATGTGCTAGTATAAGATATATTACTAGCACAATATGCAGGGGGATCATTTTAATTGTTTTTTTGTACAGTTTAATACTGTTTTAATCACTGTCTTGGTACAAAGTCTTCAGTGCTGGATACATCTACAAACCACAGTTTCAGTGTTCCTTCTTGCATTGACTAACCAAAATACACACCTCAGTCTTTTGGTGAAGTACTACAAATAATTCTAAGTGTAATTTATTTAAACATAATAGTACAGATTTCTCTTTGAAATATCTTCTAAGGTTTACAATTAACATGTGGCCAGTGACATTTTTTGGGACTTGGCATTTAGGCCACTGGTCCTTGGACTTCCACTGAAGGCCCCAGCACTAAGTCCTAACGATGATCCTGTGCAGTAGGCAGATGTGCCATTTACCCAAGTCTGGGGGGAATGGATGATGCTGTTATTGTCACCTGTGTGAGACTATGAGACAGTCTCCCTGTGTGCTTGTCAGCCTCTAGTGTAAGGGAAACTGTCTTTCAGAAGCTTCTTGTCTGGAACTAGATGCCAACACAAAGAAAACTGTCTGTACTGATTACAGCCTGCTGAAAACAGATGAAAAACTGGCTTCAAGCATTGGTGCACACTATGTGAAAAATATCATTTTTAAACCAAGCAGGTTTAATAATTGCTCCTCATCACAGATGTTGCATATTTTGAGAAAAGCAATAAAAATTAAATATATAAAAATGTCTTCATCAGCATTAATTCAGCAATTATTTCAGTATGGCTTTTCAACATTTTATAAATGTTGTTTAATCAACCTTTTAAACTAAAACATAAAAACATCTGTAAGCCACCCTTATTAATTTGACTTTGCCCTTTTATCCTGTCATGCTAGTATTAGCAAGTAATTTAAAATACTAAAATGATTGAAACCAGTAGAGAACATCAAAGTTCTCAGTTTCTCAAGAACAATGGCTTCATCTCACATACTGATTTAATGTTTCTTTTGTCCAAAAAGATATTTGGGGGTTCAGTAATTCTCTTTTAAAATGTCACAATGAAATAGTTAATTCTTATGGACTATACCTTAGATTTTTTTTCAGCTATTGCTTGTTGGCTGTCATAGGTAGCTATGACCCATTAAGGGTGCACATGAAAGCATTGAACACCAAATAAATGAATAGTGTATTTTGGCAATGTACACAGATGTGTCTTTACATTAGTCTTAATTGTGGAAAAAGACATTTAATAGTAGAAAACATCCACAGTATGGTCAGAATTCAATAAAACATCCACATGCAAACTCAGCCAAATATGGTAATGTTCCAAGCAAGATGATTGCTTCGTTTTCTAAAATTCTACATTCATATTTTCAATACAATCGGCCCAATCAGTACTGCCCAGTGTACAGTACTTTAGCATATTATTGAATTGTATAGAGAATACACACATGCTGGTAATACTAACCAGTCTAACCAAAGCTATTTTGGCTTGTTCTAGATCTTAGCATGCATGAATCTGGATTAATCAAAAGTATATTTGAAGTCTAATGCCGCGTACACACGACAGTTATTCATGTCATGGAAAAAAACGAAGTTTTTCTCAACGTGATTTTTCGTGTTTCCTCTCAAGACTGCCTTGCATACACACGTTCGTGAAAAAAAATACTTGAGCAAAGCGCGGTGACGTACAACACGTACGACGGCACTATAAAGGGGAAGTGCCATTCGAATGGCGCCACCCTTTGGGACGCTTTTGCTGATCCTCGTGTAAATAAAGTTTGGTGAGAGACGATTCGTGCTTTTCAGTCCGTTACAGCGTGACGAATGTGCTATCATCATTATGAACGCTAGTTTTACCAGAACAAGCGCTCCCGTCTCATGCTTGATTCTGAGCATGCGCATTTTTTTCCCCTCGTTAAATCATACACACGACCGTTTTTCATGACGTTAAAAAGAACGACGTGAAAAACAACGAGAAAAAATAGAGCAGGTTCTAAAAAAAAAATTGGGCATTTTTCTCATCGAGAAAAATGCTCTGGAGCATACACACCACCGTTTTTCATGACCATTTTTAAAAATTGCATTTTTCTCGTCATGAAAAATGGTCGTGTGTACGCGGCATAAAACAATACAGCTGCATGATCAAAATTTACTTTAAAGATATACAAAGTTATAACCTTGCTTTTCTCATTTACAAATTTGACAGAACTATGATATATATTGGAATTATTTTTATTTATGGTAAAATTCTTTGGCACTTAAAAATGATGGTGGTTTTTATTTTTTGCTTTACTCTTTTTTTCTGATAATAAAAATGCTCCTCAACCCTTACAGTCAGCAATATTTCCGCATCTTCCTCTCTGGCTGCAGACAAAGCAACCAATGAGGAATACCTCAATAAAGATAGCATCTCAGGGATGCTGCCTGTCACCTCATCAAGCAGTTTAAAAATGCCTGATACAGTGGTAAAAGGTGCCTCCTGACCCCGTGACCTTAGGTACCTGGCCTGCAAATTTTTACTTCTGATATCCTTTTGTCACCTGTCTGCTGTTTTTCTCAACCTTCTGTCTGTAACATGACTCTACCTGCACACTTCCTTCCCCAATCCAGTCTACACACTATGCCTTTTCTTGACAATTTAGCTGTTTGTTGGCTTGTCAACTGTCAGTAGTGGGTCAAATCTTGGGCTAAAACATAGGTATGAAGCTTATCAAATCTATACTTCACTGACAGATCACCTGGCAAAGACCAAGTCCTCACGCAATGTCTAACTTTCTGTCAAACATCTCTAACAACTTTTACAACTTTAAACATTTAGAGCCAAATTAAATATACAAATGTACCTGTTTTATTGGTTTACTGTAGAGGGCTTTGAACTCATGGCCAAACCAGAAGCAAGAAACAATCTCACATGCACATTCTTATTTTATAGCTTGTAGGAAGTATATTAACAGATGTAGGGCAATATAGTTATCATGTGTTTTCTTTCAATGACCATGTATGACATTGCTCCCACACGTACTTTAATAAGAAAAAAGTACAAAAGAGCACCGCACCATAAAAAAAAAAAAAAAAAATGAAGTTACATTTTCTTAGTATGAAATGCAAAGAACTCATGATCATCAACCAAAAAGTGAGCTCTTATTTCTAATTCATCACCAATACTAGTATGTGCTAAATACTTCAAACCAGCAACAAGCTCTTCTTGGTGTTTGACCAGATATTGTTTGTGCTGAATGGCTTATGACTTGAATACGTGAAGAAACAATGAAACCCAGAAACATTTCCTGCAATTGTGCTGACCTAGCTTTTAGTGTTTATTCACAGAAGAAATATATGTTTTGGCAGATGATTTGGTGGTTGTTCAAATGGAAAACTATTACCACAAATTTAAAAAACGGAATACTGCAACTGTTAAAAGATGCATTGTAAATTGTAACATATTAATGCTATGTTACTTATTCAGCAAACAGACTACTATTGGAAAACCGTTAATGCCTATGAAATTGTTAATTTAGCCACGACTCAGCATCCACAATAAACTTTAGTTAGCAAATATGGGAAGTATCTTACTGGTAGGCCATTATCTCCTTGCTTTCCTGGTAGACCACTTGGACCTGGCACACCTTGAGGTCCTGGTGTTCCCTGTAAAGTAGGAAAGAAGCATTTGATGAACACTATAACTGGAAATGTTATCAGGTCTTTGTAAACTAAATTGTCAGGCTATTTTAACATGAATAACTGATGGAAAATGTTTCTACAGGATCATATTTCTTATACCGCACATTCTTTTTACTCCTCATTCTACTGCAACAATACTACCTGAAGAACTCCTAAACAGATCGATTATATAGTACCAGACAGCAAAATGTTATGTTTTATATCTCTTACCATCGGTCCTGGAGGTCCTCTAGGTCCTACTGCTCCATCTTTGCCAGTGAAGCCCTAACAAGATAAAAAGTTATATATTTAGATACAATGAACTCTAAAGTAGCCTTCTGACCTGTTCCCAACAAATCATCTGAAAGAATAATATGCACTATGAGTTTTTAAAAAACCTTGTATATAATTTTTTCAGCTAGGAAGAAAATACATACAAGCAAACAGGACACCAAATGGCATCAGTGCAATATGATGTAGCCGTAGGTACCATATTCATTTGAGTTTAACTTTTGCTGTATAAAGAAAACAGTTTATTTTGCCAGATTTACTATTTGGGGTATGTTAGTAAAATGTACTTGCTGACTAAAATAATGGTGTGCGAGAGACCAAAACTGATGTGGATTGGATGTAAAACAGAAAACATACAGTTAATGAATCTTAAACATGTAATAAGCATCTTTCTGGTGTTCTGGTATAAAAGTTACTGTAGCAACTGACAGCATTTCATGGCATAGCAACAGTTTAAAATCAATTGGAACATGGCCGGATTACCTTATAATATGATATATATTAATTTTTTTTACTAGAAATAAAGTGATATTAAAGGTAGATTTTTTTTTAAATAGCAAACATGTTATACTTACCCACCCTGTGCAATGGTTTTGCACAGAGCAGCTCCAATCCTCCTCTTCTTGGGTGCCCCACCGGCACTCCTGGATCCTATTTTTCTCTGATTGCCCCTAAAGCAACCTGCTGGCTTTGGGGGCACTAATGCTTGGTAGCTCCCGAGCCTCACTCTATGTGTCTATAAGACACACAGAACTGGGCTTGGCTCCTCCCCCGCTTCCTCCTAACTGGCTGTGATTGACAGCGTCAGAAACCAATGGCCCTGCTTCTGTCTCTGAGGAGGTTGAGACCCGAGAGAGCAGCCACTCTCATACACATAAAAGCATTGCAAGGACAGGAGGTGAGTGTGTTCCATCCCACCTAAATGTATTTTTTCTGTTGTTGTATTGAACTGTATCAGGTTACTATTGTTTGATGTCTGCTGACATCTAGCATTGTTTTTGGGTCACTACAATTTGTTTACTATGTGACTTGGTATCTCCCTGTGTCCTCCACTCTTGTTTAGTGGTTTGGTAGTTCAGTCCATGTTCTCTCAGTCAGTGTTAGTTTTTACAGAGAGAGGGCTTAGACTGAAGAAAAACCTGGATGAAATTGTAACTCTTCCCCCTTCTATCTAAAATGAAATAGTACTTTTTTGTCTGGAGTTTGACTTTAACATAAATAATATGTAAATGCCATGCTTATGAGGGTTGTCATTTTATAATTCGTCTGACACGGTTTATTGGTAATCTTTATTTAAAAAAAAGGGGAAAAAAAGGAAAATGCTGATAGGATATGTATCCTGATCTATTACTGTGATTGCCTTGCATGTTTTTCTAAATGAATTGTTTTACTATTTAAAGCTGGAAGTCATTATGGGATTAAGAGAAGGACCTTTGGTGTGATATGCCTAGCAAAACAGTCGTGTATTTTCCTCTGTTCTTGTTAACATAGTTCTAGTTCTCTCCCTTGGTATGAATCCAAATAAAAACTGCCTTGCATAATCCTCCTAGTCAATCCTCAAGACAATAAATGAGTTATCAATCAAAGGATGGAGGGTAAGAGCCAAATATTGTTATAAGATTTTTTTTTTTTGTTTTTAAAGCAGCAAATTAAGGCAACTTTGCCACTTTGCTCTGACTAGACCCTGCAAAAGAATAAGGGACCAAGAGTAATTAAATAAGGCCTAAGAGAAAAAAAAAAGCAGCATAAAAGCCTATATAGTGGTGAATGAGGTAGAGTACAAATAGTGCCTAATCCTAGGGTATTCTAATAGTGATACTTAAAGTGGTTGTAAACCCACTTTGACAACTTGCACCTACAGGTAAGCCTAGATTAAGGCTTACCGGTAGGTGCAAGAAATATCTCCTTAACCTACACGGTTAAGGAGATATTTGCAGAAAACACTGCACCGATGTCTATGGCACATGCCCACTGAGCGTCCCGGCATAATGAATGGGATATGCCGGGATTATGCCGGTCCCGCGCGCATGCGCGGGAGTGACGTCATTGCCGCTCTGGCCAATCACAGCGCCGGAGCGGCGATACCAGGAAGAAACTCCGAGGGGACATGGCGGCAGTGGCGGAGGGGAATGAGAAAGACTTTGGGGGCTTCGATTTCAGGTAAGTGCCACATAATGAACTAGTATGCTATGCATACTAGCTCATTATGCCTTTCTCTTGCAGGGTCTTATTTTATCCTGTTTTTTCGGAGGGGGGGGTTACTTCCTCTTTAAGTAATAGGTGAACATTCTTCACTATGAGCACATCTTGGTTGGAACTGGAGTTCACCTCATTCCACACGATTTTTAGAAATAGAGAAAAAGCTGTTTTGAGAGAAAACGACTCCAATATGTGTTTCCAAAATTTGCCCTCCCCACAAGCATTCTGAATTTCTGATAATAAAAACCAGTCTACAGAAATTTGTATCTCAATACATGTACAATACTGTACATAAAATACATAAAATGTTGTTCAAGTTATACTGTATATTGCATTTTCTGCTAATGTGCATCAATATTTTGCAGCAAGTAATTGCATTCTGGTGGCTTGGTGTTTTGTCACGCAACATGGAAGTAAAAAACTTGATTATTTGTTTTTGACTAATCACAAGAGTAAAACTTAACATTTTCTGGTTCCACCATCAAACCACACCCACTTTTAAGCCAAGCCCAAGATTCTTTACATGATGTAAGCCTGATTAGGGTTTCTTTTTCAAGGAAAAGCAATCTAATGCATTCATTTGAAACATAGTTAATAATTCATTAGGTTTCACACTGTCCAGGAAGACAGAAACACAGATGTGATAGAATCAAATATATTACATTTATCAGCTAAACCAAATAAGCCTTGTTTTGTTTGGCAGCAGCACAATCCCACATGTTTCCTCCTGGACTTCTTTGATGCTTGAAGAAAACAATTCAAAAAAGATAGATTCAAATGATTATGCTTTGCTTTCTTTGCAAGGTCTGTGATTTGATTTTGTGCTATGTGGATCATCTAAAAATTTGAGATGGAAACAATAAATCCATCTACAGGATTAACTCTACAAGTAATAATTACATTGTCCTACTCTGCGCAAAGCATTCATCACTAAATATATACCATGGAATTCATAAAGACTGGCGCAGACAGATTTTGCGAAAATGTCTTGCACGTGCTCTAAAACTTCACATACCTGTCTAGAACTGGTATTCAAATTTGGTGCACACATTGCCACTTTTAAAGCATGCAACATATTGTAAAAGTGGCTCATTTTAGAACTACCCGAATTTGGCACAGAAGTCACTGTCAAAACCAAAAGTGTTGCGGATGCTTCATGAATTTGGTGCAACACATTAACAATAGGGATTAACACCAGAAAAGTGGCACAGCAGCTTTGTTGGATCCCCCTTGGTGTGTTTTATTTTATTTAAAGTAACATTAAAGCTTCAGTTTTTTTTTAAAATAAAATAATAAATGTGTTATACTTACCTGCTCCGTGCAATGGTTTTGCATAGAGCAGCCCCGATCCTCCTCTTTTGGAGCTCCAGGCTCCTCCTCTTCAGCGAGTGACCCCATAGAAAGCCTCCCGAGCTGCCCTGTCAGCGTCCATTGACAAAGACCGGTCAGATCAGCCCCGCCGCTGCACCCTCATCGCAGCATTTGATTGACAGTAACAAGAGCCAACTGCTCAGTGAGGAGGAGGACAGCAGTGAGAGCCACTGCTCTTGTGCACATGGCTGGATCAGGAACCGGTTCAGGTAAGTATAAGTGTGGGGGAGGGGGGCTGGGGGTATCCTGCAGCACAGAAGTTTTTTTATCTTAATGCATAGAATGCATTAAGGTAAAAGACCTTAAAGGGGTTGTAAACCCTCCTGTTTTTTAACCTTAATGCATCCGCCAGGGGACCCCAGAACAGAAGATGGCGTTCGGGGCCACTCTGTGCAAAATTAACTGCACAGTGGAGGTAATCATGATATGTTTTTTTTTTATTCAAACCTTTAGTATCACTTTAAGGATTAAAAACCACTTTAAGACTCTAACTAAGACTCAGTATAAGATCTTTGGTGTCAAGGGAATCCATTGATTTGAGTTGCCCTCACCATTACATTTTCAAGTACTTTAGGGAGCCCGAGTCAATTGTTTTCAGTGGCGGGGTTGAGGTGTGACTGATGGGTTTATATTGTTCATTTGTGTGTTCCCATTCCATTCATCTGTCAATCTAATGTCCAGTGGCATAAACATACATGTTCATCCCTCTCTAAAGCTGGCCATACTTGGTTCGACATTCAGTTGATTCAGCAGGGCCCAGCCAAATGTTGATCCATGTATGGCCACTGTGTTCGAACAGAAGTCATTCGGTAGAGCTGCTTTTTTCCCAATGAGAAAGTTGAACAGAAGTCGATGGGTAGACTGACTTCTGTTCAACCAGCTAGGCTATAGACTGTAGTACTGATCTGTGTATTCTGACAGCTGGGGAATCTTCCCACCTTCAGAATACAAAGACACAGTGGGGAGGATTCCCCACTGTGAAAGGGGGAATCAGGTCAGTTTTTTCAGGATTTCTTGTTGGTTGAGCTAGATGGACTTATGTGTTTTTCAATCAGGCTTACTATGTGTAACTATGTAACTATGTAACCAGCTGCTTGAACAAAAAAAGCTGACCCATGCATTGCAAGCTTAAGACCTCAGATTCCCTGTAAATTTATATGTGTCTGGGATTTACTGTAGGCAGAGGAAGCTGGGTGCTGGCAGCTACCATAATATAAATCATGATGGATCAATGGAATAAAGAACATCAAACAAATCCGTTCCCTTTAATCATGCAAAAAGAAATGCCCACACAAATACCATTAAAAGGTATGCGCCTCTTGCTGTAAATAGCCTTACAGCTAGCACTTTCAGTTACGGTGGAACTCCGGTCAAAACCTCTCTAATCTTAAACTTACTTCCATCCTCATTTTAAGCCTTATGTTAACTATCCTGAAAAGGAAAGACATGTATACTTACCTAATCTAAGGGTGCTCCTATCTGGTCATAAGATCTCCCCAATGGCTGGATTAAGGGGAGAGAATAGAGCAGTGACAATGGCTGCAGAGCCTGGGTGGTGAAATCACCCATAGACTTACTATAGGGCATCCGTTGTCTACTGTGCCTCCTCTTCCTTGAAGCCTGTGCTAGGAGCTGATCATATGACTTGACTGGAGCACCCTTACATTAAGTAAGTATACACATCTTTCTTTTAAAGGAAAGTTAAAATAAATCTTAGAATGGGGGTGGGAGCAGTTTTAAAGTGATTGTAAAGCTTTGTTTTTGTTTTGTTTTTTAAATAACAAACATGTTATACTTACCTCCTCTGGGCAAGGGTTTTGCACAGAGCAGCCCCGATCCTCCTATTCTGGGGTCTCCCGGCGGTGCTCTTGGCCCCTCCGATCCTCGAATGCCCCCCCAGAGAGTCGCATCCATTGACACAGGCAGTAGGAAGCGGCCCCACCCCGGCTTCAGTGTCACTGGATTTGATTGACAGCAGCGAGAGCCAATTGCTCCTGCTGCTGTCAATCTATCCAATGAGGACCCGAGAAAGCAGCTGGAGCTGCTAAGCTCGTCCCCATCGCTGGAACGATCAGGCTCAGGTAAGAAAAAGGGGGGCTCTGGGGGGCAGCTGCAGCAGAAACGGGTTTACAATCCCCTTAACCTTACTTTTGACCAGACTTCCACTTTAAGATTACTCTTTGGGTAATACTTCCATGGTTTGATTATTGCTGAACTCTATAGAGATATAAATAACATGTAATATAGTTGTGCATTTTTTTTTTCAAATATAAATGTTCTTTTACACACAGCTGGAATACGTACCTGTGTTTAAAGAGGAAGTAAACCCTGATGGGTTTTACTTCCTCTGTCGTTCCCTGCAAAGTAAAAGCATAATGGGCTAGTATGCATCGCATACTAGCCCATTATGTGGCACTTACCTGCAATCAAAACCTACGATGTCCCTGCTTGTGGAAGCATCCATCTTCTGCCCTCTGCCTTCCAGAGCCGCAGACTCTGGCTCTGTGACTGGCCGGAGCCACGTGAAGTCAATTCCACGCATGTGCACAGAAGACGTCAGTCATGGCACATACGAGTGAAGAAACGGCACTGAGGTCTGTTTTTTCACATCGCATGCGTCGATGACATCTTTGGCGCACTACAAGGTAAATATCTCCTAAACGGCACACGTTTAGGAGATATTTCCACTACCTATAGGCAGGCCTTATTCTAGGCTTACCTATAGGTAAAAGTGATGCAGGAGTGTTTACAACCACTTTAAAAAAGCCTCCAATCATCTCTGGCACAGCAGATCTCAAAATAGGAGGAGAAAGGGCAGCACTAGGAGCTAATATGGCTTGGCTACATGTACACATGCTAACAGGGAACATGCTAATATGAGGAGAGTGCAGATTGAGCGCAGTTGTCTGTCCTTAACTGTCTGCTCGGTAGGCTATAGTGGGGAGAAGGCACCACTGTATTCCTTGTTTTGTCCTCCTGGCTGTGTTATCTTGTAGAGGTGCATGAATCAAAAAAAGTTGCTGAACAAATTACAAATCCTTTGTCAGATAGTACAGTTCACTATTACTGAGTATTAATTATTCATTATTAGTGAGTATTAAGCCTGCGTATGTAGCTGTTTGGTTGGGGTTCAGCTGTAAAAATTTCTCTCACCATTACTGTTGTGTGATTGGCTGTCTTAACTGCTTAAAATATTTCATTTTGCTGTCAGCAGAAACAAACACTAAGCACAACATTAAGGAGTTAATGTATGTAACAGCTGGTAACAGCTCCAGTTTTGTTTCTTTTCTCCAGCTCTAATGAATCGACTCAAAGATCACTGAATGACAGCAAAGCAATGGCCTGCAACAACTTAGCTAAAATTAAAACAAATCAGCAGTTGTGTAAATTCCTTTGAAATTGTCAAATATTATTTGATTTTGGTCGGTCTCTATAGTTTTAGGGTAGTGGATTTCAAAAGGAATTTTAAGATGTACTACCAGACTCCAGGGTCTTCCCAGGTCATCTAACCTTGGAAACTTTTTAAGAACATGAATGAGGGCTTTGCAACATTGGTGATTCTGCAGTCACATTATACTGTAATCAAAGATGATCTCAGTTGTACTAATTTCAGAGTTTTAAAAAAAACATTAATGCAAATATAAGCACACAAATACTGAATGTAAAATACTGGTTTGTGCATAAAAACTGCCTGAATGTTTTAACCAGATACTTAAGGACAAAGTACTTTTATAGCATTTAATAATAAACCTATGCTTGAAGTTCTATTATACAACATAATTAGCTAGTCACTTTTTAAAATTTAGGACACTTACCCTTGATCCTAGTGGTCCCATAGGTCCAGATGGTCCAGTTACCCCAGGAGACCCCTAAATGAAAAAGTTAATTCAAAAAATGAAAAAAAAATGAAAATTATGTATCATTAACATTCAGCATCTTATGGCCAAGAATATGCAGGCTGAAAGTATTCTTGCTGCATTATATATAATATAAATATATATGTGTGTGTGTGTAATTCTACAACATACCATCCTTCCTGGAAGCCCTGGATCACCTGGATCACCTTTTTGTCCTTGACGGCCCTAAAAAAAAGACACAAAGGAGTGAAGCAAATAATGGATTTGAGGTACATTATTTAAACTGGCTCTTTTAGAGTATTAACTTTTAAAACACATAATCATAACTGATCAATGAGTGAGTACAAAGTATTTTTTTTTTAATGTCTGGTATGCATGGACTACATACTAATTTCATGTGACAGTATTTCAGAAATATTTTAGAAACAATATGAACATTTAACAAGTGATACTGAACTTACAGGCTCTCCAGGAATGGAAAGTCCAGGTGGCCCTTGCGGACCAGGTGGGCCTTGTTGGCCAACTAGGCCGGGTTCACCTCGCTGTCCTGGTGGGCCCTTTTATTATGGAGCATGGATAGAAAGAAAGAAAGAAAATAAGATTATTTTTGTTAAACTAATATCAGTTTTTCCCCTAAACCATGACTAAGACAACCACAACAACCATTTAACTCTCATAACAATGTTTTACATACCTTATAAATTCAATCCTTCAGTAATGTAGCAATAATATTCAAAACAAAATATTAAGTGAATGTATTTGTCGTAAGTATTAGGTTAGGTTTTGTACTGCATCATATTCTGCAACACTTTAGGGGGAATTTACTACAAGTGGATCAGTCAGAATGTGGAGCAGCTGTGCATGGCAACCAATCAGCTTCTAGCCTCAGTATGATCAGTTTAGATTTAAAAATGAAACATAAAAGCTTCTTGGTTACCATCCACAGCTGCTCTGTCTTCCCCAGTAATATTAAATGTCCCTCTTTGTGTATAATTCAATGTAATATGTGCTCTGAAGCGAAGAATGGACACAAATGCAGGTTTCATAAATCTGCACACAAGTCTTTAAGTGAGCCTTCAGGAGCAGATATCTGTAATGAATCCTCTAGAATAAGTAAGTGCACCATAGACACATAAGTACAATATAACCAGTATATTACCATGTGAAGAGGTGTAAGCAATAAAAAAAATGGCTGAAATAGAGAAGAGTGTGGGACAGTGGGGAAAATGGAGAAGAATGCAAAGGGAACATTTGAATACATGACTAGGAAATATTATAGCCCTACGAGAAAAAAGATGTGTTTTCAGATAGCACTTTAAGCAAATACTGTTAAAGAACACTGAAAAAATAAGAAACAACATGCCAAGGTATAGATGAGGCACAAGAGAAGTCTTAAACAGGAGATGATAAGAATAGAGTATTACAGATCACATACTCTTAAATGATTTGGCAAAGTGTGCTTTAAGATATACACAGGGACAAGAGTGCAGGATCAAGTGGAGCACTAGTAAAGGTATTCAATTCATTACAGTTAAGGGTTATACGTTTCCGTCTAGTCCTTGAAGCAAGGGAGCCAGTGCAAAAACTGAAAAGAGGTACAGGTATTAGTATAGTAGCTGCATCCATAACCATCTGCAGTGTTGCCATTATAATCAACAGCAAATGAATTATTTTGCAAATAATGAATACAGCTAAGTTGGGAAATGAATAGTGAATTTATTGATATTTTCGAATTTTATTAGTAAGATAAGAATGGATGTCAGAAATATTTTTTGATTAATGTGGAATATATATATATATATATATATATATATATATATATATATATATATATATATACATATTTAAGTATGGTATGAAGGGTGATGGACTTAGCATTATAGTAAGCGTGTTCTAGTGAAGTGATAACTGCATTGCCAATTGTAAGAAAACATTAAGATACAGTCGATTTAGCAGGAGTTATTAAAGACAGTTAAACTTTTAAAAGGTTGCATGACAAAAAAGAGAACAAGAGAGAGCAGGACTTTGTATGAAGCATGTGCGGGAAAAGTTAAGATTGATTGGGGGTAATTAGCACATCAGAAATACGTTTTTAATAATGTATTACTTTCACATAATGCATCGTACATAACTATATTGCACTATGGAAGAAATCGATAAAACATGCACAGACATGGTAGGGGAGGGAATTGTTCAAACAGAGACCCGAATACATAGACAATAAACACAGTAAGGTATATACTGCAGTGATACATATTTGGAGCATGAAGTTTTTAAGATTAATTGGGGGTAATTAGCACATCTGAAATAATTTAAACAAATTAAAAGGTTGCAGTAAAAGCAATGGTTGATCATTCCTGAGAAGAGAGAAGAGAAATACTGCTTCATTGCAGAAATATACTCCTAAGTTTTATCAGCATACAGTATACTAGTATTCAACCATTTTCCCAGTGGTATACTGTACAACCAGAACAGTAAGGGACCATGTACACCATCTATCAGAGGGAGTAGAACAACTGAGGAAAACACAGAAGGATTGGTTGGACAAGTAGAAAGTGGAGAATGCTAAGTAAATACCTTTTCGTTTTCATTTTTTTAATCACCTTTCCTCCCTATGCAACACTGGCAAACCTGACTGGGGAAGGAGGGGCAGCCTGCATCAGGTCCCACCACTCAGAGGGTGAACATGGTCCATTCTTTATTTTTTTTTACTATGGAAATTGGTAATCTAAGTGTCCCTGAGGAAATGCAGGTACAGCAGCTTAATAGCATGTCAAGTGAACAGGCAGAGCGATCTTTGCTTCCCCTTCCTTCTCTTGGTAAGATGTAGGTTTGCTAGAGCTGCGGTTTCCTTGTGATGTTTATTACAAGAATGTTGTTGATCACTATTAGAATCCAAGGAACATTGGATCTCTTGACAAAACTATCAAGCATGTTGAACCTGATTGGGTGGGCAATCCAATATGTGGAGAAGTTATGAAACTGCAGACTGAAGTTCATAAAAAAGCAAAAATTGATGAAGCAAAGTTCAAAACATTTAAATGTGGTTAAGCAATTGCCTAAAGAACTCTGGCTACTGAATGGGAATACATGATTGGTAAGGCCACCACCATCTCAAATACAGATATCCTAAAAACCTTTGCCTTCCTCTATTGAAACTTCACTGTTTCATGTTGGGGAAAGATGGAACCAAAACTTCCTTAGCAGACTACAGGCAGGACAAGAAGTAGTCAATAGTAAGCAGCTAGCACCTCATCTTTTTTAGTAAAGCACCCTTGTTACCTTGATATGGACTTGTCTTTGGAAAAGGCCTTGTCTTTACCATTAGAACAGCAATGGTATATAACACACAATAATTCAGCAGTTTGTCCCACTGTGAGAATATTTTTGTTGTAACCGTATGATTTCTTTCAGTTTGCAAGCTGTGCCATTGAACGGGTAACAAAAGTATTATCTACCTCCTGCTAACTCACCCCCTGCAGTCTCCATTACCAGCTGTCTAAGCCCCCTAAAGAGGTTGAACAGAGATCATGTGATCACATTTAATGCCTACAGTAAATTGAGTTTCCCATTCTTGCATCCTGCCTTGCTATTTTACAATCCTATCTTGTCATGTTAGCTTCTGGTCCAATCCTTCCATGAAATTATCTCTTTATGGCCTGACCTGTTCTAGCCTTCTTTGTAAATAGCTGTATACAGCTTTGCACTGAGTTTTGTTATGTAAATGTCTGCCCTATTTGTTTAGTTCTAGTTGGCATTGTGTTTGCTGTGTTTACCTGCTAACCAGTATTTGCTTTAATTTTGCTGTATATTCACTCTTAACAATAAATATATTTTACATCCCAATTATTCTGCAGTCTGTGCTCCAAAGAGCTCACTAGTCACATAGAAGATATTAGACATGTGCATTCGTTTTCGTCCGAATGCATTTTCGTCCGAATTTTGGGAATTTTTGTGTTAGTTTTAACAAACGATAATGAATGTGCAGAGTCCGAAATCCAAAAGATCCGACATAAAAAATGCTTTCTTTTCGTTTTGTTGCGACACCAATTCGATATAGAAAGAAAATTAGACATGACGGTGACAATAGCGGTCTGTGTCTATCGAACCTGCGGTTGAATGTGCCTAACCTAACTCTATTACTCCAAGATTATTCGACATAGAGAGAAAAGATTCAAAATTATAGGGACATGAAGATTCGACGAAGCAACTAAAAACATACGATCACCACAAGCAGACATTTATTATTAGTCATACAACATTAGAATTCTACTATAGCTTGTGGGCAGAGCATTCGACCGGAAATGTATGATCGCGGCATCGTACCGTTTAGCTGCTTCATCTAATCTTCTTAGAACATTTGACAGACACTATAAGCCTTCAATGACAGATTCAACCTTAATTAATTCGGATTTTCGGACGACTGCATTTTTTAACGAAACAAAATAAATAAAAACAAATTTCGGAAGTAACTAAATAATTATGATTTTCAGACGAAAACTAAATTCCGAAATGAAATATTTCAGTGTGCACATGTCTAGAAGATATAATCATGACTTTGTCTTGTCTTCCCGATATCAACTTTTTTTTTTTAACAGACTGGTACAGTTACCAAATGAACCCCTGAGAGCATTCATTTAATATGCTCAAGCAATTCAACTGGCAGAGTTTAAATGAGCAATAGATCTATTCTAAGCAGCCATCAGACTGGCAAATCTGCCACCATTCTATTCTATATACTGTCACCGCTAGCAAGCCACAATATCCTACAGACTATTCTAAATGTTGCAAGCATCATATATAAATTCTGTTTACATACATTTGGGAATTGAAAAAATTCTTATGTAATTCCATAGCTCCTTCAGCACCAAAAGTTCTATTCTGTTAAATGTGCATTTACTTAATGAATAAAGGATTTCTAGATGCACATATGCCTTTATTAACTATTAATACTACTGTTGGCAGCCAATACATAAGCTAAATCTCCAGTGACAAGAAGAATCAAGCATTAATTCAAGCCTGACAAGTCATACAGTTTGAGAGCAAGAGGCATAAATACCTTTTTCTTGCTATTAGTCCTCTAGTATCTCTACACTTGCACATGCTAAATCTAAAAGATTGACATTTACCAATAAAGGTAAGGAAAAAAAAAGAAAGTAAGACATTTTACTATGGCCAAAGGTAAACTCTCCTTTGTATACTTCTCAAAGCATTGACATTGTTGGAAGGCATGATTGTATAAATTATCAAATACAGATGCAGGGGTCCATGTTTGAAAATATAGGGGAAAAAAAAAAGTAGTGCAGTTAGCAAATATAGTTGGACAGTTAAACATGTATTGCGCTAAGTTGCCACAGGTAAAAATTCCACCGTTCCTTTGCATAAGTTACCCTAATGCAGCCCAAAGAGAGTAACATACTGACACAGAAGGCTGGATAAAGACCTGTTAAATAATTAAAGCTCCATTTACTAAAGATTACTTATTGAATACATGGTAAATCAATGGTGTAGCAACACATTTTACTGTAAAAGAATGAATGTATATTTACAAAGCAAATTCTAAAGAGAATAAAGAAAACCTACCGTAGGTCCATCTGTACCCCTATCACCTCTGGGACCTTTGCTACCAGGAATACCCTGCGTTTAAAGAGAATATGAATTGTATTTAGCAGATTTGAAGGGAGATTATGCCAGAATCATTTAACTTCTCATAAAATGTCTAGAGATGTCTGTGGTTTACAGAATGTAGCGTTCCTTCCACTTTAACATATTTGGCACAGATCCACCAAAAATTCTTCACATAAGCACATTTGTATTTCATTACTAATGCCAATCTTACTCAGTCATCATGCAAATTTTTATTAACACCACTTTGCTAGAGAGACTACCTATACTGTATGTATATCATAAACACTAAAAGGGTCAAAATTATGGAGACCACTTCATTTCAAAATTAAACCAGAAAAGAGTCAGCCATTTCATCTACAAGTTGGCAACAAGTTAGCAACACCCAGCGAAGATGGATTTTATTTGCCAACAAATGATAAAAAAAGAAAATGTACTTACAGATGGGCCTGGTGGTCCTGGAGCTCCAATGCTGTCTTGTGCACAAGTACAAGCATGTGGCAATGCTGGACATTTAGCTTCATCTCTCTAAAATAAAAAAATAAAAAATAAACAGCATTAATACTACATCCTGAATACATATTGAATTTTGTTGTATATTGAATCCCTTAATGAGAAATGTCAGAGGATTATGATGTTTTCAATCTTTGTTTCTGCAAGGTCATTCTAACAATTGTCACAATAATTTGTACGCTTCCATTTAGAGTTATTTAGTTTGTGATGCATGGCGGAAAGCTTCTGAAAGTTTTTAAAACCACAGTGAGTATGATCTAGGCCAATAGTAGATCATTGGGTGACTTTTATTTATATAGCTCAGTCAATGAAAAATAAAGTTACTTATTATTGTTTTATACGTTCTTTCATAACTGTGAAGAATAAGATCTAGGATCCAACATTTCTTCCTGTTTTAAATGATATGCTTAGTTGCGGCATCAGAACATTAATAGGTGATATCTTAAAACAATGTTGTGAAAAACATTATCAAATATGGCCCCCACAAGGGAATATTCTTGAAATCTAGAGAAAAAGGAGTAAGACCAGTATATAATCCTGAGCGGTAAACAAACAAGGGGCGATTGGAGCTCCAATCATACACACCAGTGTTCTTCCTGGTTCTCATCCTATGAAAGACTACAGTGTTTTTTGCATACTTATCCACCTTTGACCATCCAGGACAGACTATCAATTTGGACCCATGATATGATGCCACCTACTGGAAGTTATTGGCATATTGCTTGTTTCTTTACTTACTACATGTGAGTGCATTTTTATAATTTATCGTGTTTCTTTTTACTAAATAATACTACATTTAAAACAGTCCACTCTTTTCGGTTTGTGTTTTTTGCTACTGTATTTTTACATCTACCGATGAGAGCATCCACCAGGAGCAGCTCCCTACCTACCCTCCATACATCCCTATTGATTACCATCAGAAGGACGCTACCTGTTGCACACCTTGAGTTTTGCCTGTGTTACACAATCTTCATGTGAGAGCATCTCTTAATTTTTATACCTTGCCTTTTTTATTACTGCACTGAGAGTAGTGCATTTCTCCTCTTTCCTCTTTCTTATCCTTTTATATCCATCGAGACATTCTTAAGAAGCTCCGTCCGTTGATGTCTCCACTTGAACTTATTGATAACCTGTGTTTTATCCATGTGTATGTGAGTGCAATACTTAGCATTCAGGTTATTATTGATTTTCCTTTCACTACTACATGTATTATGTATTTATTAACCACCTCCCTACCGTGCACGAAAACCCCCTTCCTGCCCAAGCCATTTTTCAGCTTTCAGTGCTGTCACACTTTGAATGACAATTGCACGGTCGTGCGATGTGGCTCCCAAACGAAATTCGCGTCCTTTTTTCCCACAAATAGAGCTTTCTTTTGGTGGTATTTGATCACCTCTGCGGTTTTTATTTTTTGCGCTATAAACAAAAGAAGAGCGTCCAGTTTGGAAAAAAAACACTATTTTTTACTTTTTGCTGTAATAAATACCCATTATTTTTTTTCAATTAAAATTTTCCTCAGTTTAGGCTGATACATATTCTTCTACATATTTTTGGTAAAAAAAAATCGCAATAAACGCGTATTGATTGGTTTGCGCAAAAGTTATAGCGTCTACAAAATAGGGGATAGATTTATAGCATTTTTTTATTTTATTTTTTTATAAGTAATGGCGGCGATCTGCGATTTTTATTGTGATTGCGATATTGCGGCGGACACATCGGACACTTTTGACACATTTTTGGGACATTCACATTTATACAGCGATCCGTGCTATAAAAATGCATTGATTACTGTATAAATGTGACTGGCAGGGAAGGGGTTAACCACTAGGGGGCGGGAAGGGGTTAAATATGTTCCCTCAATGTGTTCTAACTGTGGGGGGAGGTGACTGACTGGGGGAGGTGACCGATGGTTGTCCCTATGTACAAGGGACACACCATCGGTCCCCTCTCCCTCACAGGACGTGGATCTGTGTGTTTACACACACAGATCCACTTTCCTGCTCGGTTCCCGGGCAATCGCGGGTGCCTGGCGGCAATCGCGGCCGCCGGGCCCGCGCATCGGGTCCTTGGGAACACGACGGGCGCGCGCGGTCCTCCGGCGGCGCGCGCGCGCCCCCTAGCTCGTTTTAAAGGCAGGACGTCATATGACGTCCTGTCAGAATGAAAGTGTCCTCCGCCCGCCGTCAATTGACGGTGGGCGGGGGACAAGTGGTTAATATTTACAGTCTGGAGGAAAGAAGGAAAGGGGGAGATATAATTGAAACCTTGAGGCTGGGTTCACACCTATGCGAATTGAATTCGCATAGCAGGAGAATGTGACTGTCTCCCTAGGGAGCCGGTTCACATATCCCCGCAGCGGGTTCGGTGCAGTGTGCCGGAAAAACGTGTGCCTTTTTTGGTGTGTTTTAGGTTCGATTTCACCGGTGAACCAGCATGCACCGGACCCCTGCTGTGAGCCGCATGCGGCGGCGGTGTGAACCCGGCCTTAAATACATCAAGGGGTGAATAAGGTTCAAGAAGGCAGTTTTTTTCACTATGAAAACAAAATCTGGAACACAGGGACATGACCTCAAACTAACTGGAGGAAAGTTCCAAACTAATTTTAGAAAGTATTATTTTACTGATGCTTGAAATAAACTTTCAGCAGAGGTAGTGAGACAGTCAACAGGACATGGCTTCAAACATCTTTGGGACAAACATAGATCTATATTCAAAAAAAGTGTACGAAAAAAGCAAAAAGGTAGTTTTTACCTAAAACTAAGCCTTCCATAGTTCAACCTCTTAAAATAACTTGAATGTAAGTACTTTTTTGGAATGAAAAGATGTTTAGGTACCCAGAATGATTGGCATAGATTTACATGTGGATTGTATCTTCCCCAAAGAAGATTGGAAAGCTGTACAAATTCTGACATCAAGAAACTGCAGAAATTTCTGTTCAAATTGCTACAGTTTCAACATACCCAAATAACTGCCATAAGATACAGCCAAACACTGGAAAACCCAGAGGCTCTCAGTATAAGAGTCCATCATTAAAAATTACTTATCTAAAGTATGCACCTTCATTTTAAGAAATCATTTAGGTCATGATGGAGAAGTGGAGATGAGAATCTGTGCTGACCAAATACGCCAACATTGTTTACATTTGGCTGAAACTTTAGTAACAAATGACAAAGGGAATTCCACATATGGTTTCAAGCAAGGCTACTTCCCCAAAGTATATTATTCTATTATATGCAAACTGCCAACAATGTATTTGCTTTTGCATTGCCTCTTTGTATATCTTCACAGCTTTCTAGAGACAGATGATATCTGAAAGGCTTTTATACTGGGCAAGGGTTTTAATTAATTACATTCAGACTGGCTACCACTTTAGATATTTTCCTGTGCTAAGTAGGAAAGTACTTGTGTAATCAGTAAGATGATAAAAAACATGGTAAACATCAGCCAATGATTTATTAGAATATGTGGCTTTAATATCTTTACCAGAAAGGTTTGATGAGTTGGCAACTAATCGTGTTTTTTCAAATGTCACTATATGATACTCTTGCCTTGCGAAACTCTGCAGTGATTTATGAGGCGTATTACACAATCCAGCAACTCAAGAGTTTCACCAAAATCACTGGATATAACCTAATCTCTTTAAAACTATGCTTAAGCCTTTTACAGATGTTATGATTAGTAAAATAAATTAAAGGCACAAGCCTATGGGTTGGATTTGTAAAAAATAAAATCATTGGCAATAAACCAGGCTGAGCAACCAAAGAGTAGTCTTACATTATTTGCTATCCACATGCAACATTGTGGAGACACACACAACTATGACAGCATGCATATGGTTATTTAGCAGACAAAAGTTTAGTCTGTTAGTAGTTGTTAAAGCAGAACTATAGGCAAAAATTTTTTTTTTTTTCATTTTGGATAGAGAAAGGGAGGGTTATAACCCCTGTCAGATTTTTTTTTTTTTTTGCCAATTGCCTATTGTGAAGATTTAACTTCACTTCCTGCCCCATAGCCAAATAGGAAGTAAGAGGAAATCCCTTCAAATTAAAGGAATCCCTTTGGGATCCCAAGTCACCAGAGCTAGTGTCCCCATTGGAAGATTTCCCCTCTAATACTTTTTTGGAGACAACCCAAAAGTTTGGGTTATCTACTGTATATTAAACAGCTGGTAGAAAAAACAAGATATGGCAAAATGGATTTATTAAACCACTTGCCGTCTGTCCCATAGCAGTTTTACTTCTACAGGGCACCTCTACTGTGCAGAGTCATATATTATATATATATATATACAGTATATATGATTCTGCACTTCCGCCTGCAGGGAGTGTGTGTGCTCCTCCGCTGGGCTGCTTTTGCTGTGCATATTCACAGCAGAAGTCGATCTACAGGTGCCAGGCACTTAATGTCCTCTGGCACCCACCGATTGGCGGTAACACACACAGAACTGAGATCTACCTATGTAAACAAGGCAAATCTCAGTTCTGACGGGGGGAAGGGATAGATTCTGTATTCCTGCAAAGCAGCATATACAGTACACAAAAACACAGGCTAGGCACACATTTAACTCTTTGATCGCACTAGATGTTTAACCCCTTCCCAGCCAGTGTCATTAGTACAGTAGCATATTTTTAGCACTGTTCACTGTATTAGTGTCACTGGTTCCCGCAAATTGTCAAAAGTGTCAGTGTCTGATTGTCGGCTGCAATATTGCAGTCCCACTATAAGTTGCTGATCGACCCCATTACTAGTATAAAAATTTTTTAATAAAAATTCCATAAATATATCCAATTGTTTGTAGACGCTATAATGTTTGGGTAAGCCAAACAATGTACGCTTATTGGGATCTTTTTTACCAAAAACATGTAGCAGAATACATATTGGTCTAAATGTATGATGTTTTATTGGATATGTTTTATATCAGAAAGTAAAAAATATTGTTTTTTCTTTCAAAATGGTCAGTCTTTTTTGTTTATAGCGCAAAGAAAAAAAAAAAGTGGTGATTAAATAACACCAAAAAAGGCTCTATTTCTGGAAAAAAAATACATACATTTTTTTTGGGTACAGTGTCACAGGACCGTGCAATTTTCAATTAAATTAACGCAGTGCTGTATCCCAAAAAATGGCCTGGTCAGGAAGGGGAGTAAATCTTCTGGAGGTCAAGTGGTTAAAAAAAAAATTCAGAAGCAAGTATACAATAAAAAATACTGCTGTAATCACTTGATTCTTTTATTATGCTTTATCTATTGACTACTTACCATTGCAGGGATATCACAGCATCTATCTCTACTTGTCCAGGTTACAGTACACACAATGTCAAACATCTGGAGCAGGAACTGGAAACAAGACAGAAAGCTTGTTTATTTGTCATGTCATTTGTGTATTTTTTGATCAGACATTTCAGGACATTTGCTTAGCATCCACATTTGAACAGATGACACATGAACATCTGTAGGCAATTAGAAAGTATGATGTCATCTTGTAAATTAATTTAAGATCTACTTGTTTGGCATGTCTCTCAATTGTTATGCTGAGTTCTTTATTGATGCCGCACATACAAAATAAAAAGTCACTAAAATCAGACCGCAGTGTCAGCAAATGAATTTAACTGTTTGTATGTTTTAAAACATTTTTATAATGAAATATGTGTTGTATTTTTTTAGAAAGAGAAGAGATTCATTATAAAAATTAAGAAGAGAAATAATGTAGCAGACTTAAATGGATAGTCACAGACAGCAATGAAAAGCCAAAATAGGTTCTAACCTTTTAAGAAGTGTTTCTGTAGTATTATTCGATCTATTGGAGAGACTTTGCCTCCTGTCTCTGTGATACCCTTTAACCAGGATAGGAAGTAAAGGGAAATCTCTCCAATGGGAACAATGACAGCAATAAAAAAAAATGACAGTGGTTCTAACCCTTTACTTACGCTACTCAAAACTAAAGCAAAATAAATCTTTCTCTGATACTGAACCTTTGGTGGAGCTGGAGTAATGGCAGGCAATTTATTTATTCAAAAAGGGTTAATGCCTAAGCCACACCAGAAGACAGAAAGTACAGCAACATTGACAACTTGTGTGCACAGTTTCTGTCATGCTTTCAGCCAGGATATAAGATTGCAAATGGCTACTCTTCTCCTACTTAGAGAACAGACTTTCTCCCTAGTTAGAGTTATGCCGCGTACACACGATCCGTTTTCCCGTCGGAAAAAGTCAGATGTGAGCTTTTGAACGGAAATTCCGACCGCGTGTATGCTCCATCTGACTTTTTTTGTCGGGATTCCCGCCAGCAAAAGTTTAAGAGCAGGTTCTCTATTTTTCCGACGGGAAAAATTCCTATCGGAAAAACCAATCATCTGTATGCAATTCCGACGGGGGAAAAAAACACGCAGGCTCGGAAACAATTTGACGCATGCTTCGGAAGCATTGAATTTCTTTTTATCGCCTCATCGTAGTGTTATACGTCACCGCACTCTTAATGCTCGAAAGTTCAGAGAACTTTTGTGTGACCGTGTGTAAGCTTGAGCGGAATTCCGTCTGAAAAACCGCATTCGCCTCCCTCTTTGCAGAAACACCCACAGCAGAAACAAAGTACTCAATAAGTGGCATGTGGCAACAGCCTCAAAATTTGTATAACTTTAACTTGGCATTTTAGAATGAAAGTGGAAAAAACACTTCCAAATATACAAATGAATGAATAGGACAACTTCAGCACCAGATTGTTCCACCTAACTATTTTAGGGTGAAGTGGTGAAAACAGTAATTTGCAATAGAAAAAAAACAGGGCTTGCACAGATAAGCAGAATTTTTTTGTGCTAATTAGTGGGAAGAATGCAGCCTTGATGTGTAAAAAGCACCTTCCAATATTTCTGTAAGTCAGTAATGTTTTTAAGCTAGCACTTACTAGGCACTATGTGCAATATTTATATAGGTTATGCTGACATTTTGTATTATGCTAATCTAAATTCTGCAGCCTGAAGTAAAGCTCAATCAAAATAGCCCTTCTGATCATCGCTAGAGTTGCCAGATGACCAGTCTGGGCATATTTCAGAAGATAAAGTATAATTGGTTCTATCAAAAGTGATTTGTCAAATAAATTACTTTCCAGCTTGAGAAATTAAAAAAGGTTACCGGAGCAGATTTTTTGTCCCCCTTTGTCAGTTTTCCAAGCACTTCATATCCATCTGTTGTAATATTGCCAGGTTCTTTGATTGGTTTCTCCGCTACTTCTTGGCAGTCAACATAAATTCTCACATATTGTGTAGATACCACAAGATGAACCTATAAATGATAATATCACAAGTACATGGTCAGTACATGCTACTCAATCTTTATCTGCCAGGTATTTGTTAAAAGTCAATCTTAACATATCTCAATCTCTTAACTACAGCTTATATAATTTGAACTACAAATACACCAAACTGAAGCCTCGTTTATGTGAGAAGCAAAATAAACATGCTGCTATTGTACATAAAATAGGACATTCAGACTTTTTTCTAGATGCTGTGGAAACTTAAGCATTTTTTCAGAAATGGTAGGCCTACAATTAATGCAACAGCATTAGTGCCACATAAATATGGAAAATCATTGCATATATAACATACATGGCATACAGTTTTAAATACTGCTTGCTCAGTCATCAACCAGGATGCCCTGAAACCTAAGTGCAACCTGCAAACCTCATCTAAGTCATTAACGTTCAAAGTATCCAAAAATATAATTTACCAAATGTGTTAAGTCACATTTTCTGTATTTAGTTACTAAAAATGAGTCAAGTTGGGAAATGACCCCTTGTAACTGTAAGTTGCTAATTCAGTATTGCATTAAGTCATGGCGATTCCATATAAAACTCTTCTGTCATTATAACATGGTTTTACTGTGTAAATACAGAAATACAGTATAAATGTGGGTTCGCAAATCTGTAAAAAGATATTTGAGAACTTATTGGTCATTGATTGGAATTTGGACCCCCTGACAGGATTCTATTCCCCCTGGTTTGGAGAAGTTCCTTTTGAAGCAAGATATTGAATGTTTTGATTACTGACTATCCTTAACCTGAGTTAGGCTTATTTATTCATTTGGTGTATTGCAAATTTTGGACAATATTGATGATTGATAACATGTCCATATGTTACTGGAACATTGTTGTCGTTGGACTTATTTGCATAAGTAACATTTTATTTTTAAGTGAGTCTTTATAAGTGATATTTTAATCACCTAACTTGCATTTGATTTTGGCAATGGAGTATAGTAATTTATGATTGCAAGAACTCATCTGGTGACTTCTAACTACTACTAGCATTGGACCTATTGAACTACTACTAGCATTAAACCTACTGATGTGTCCCTGACAGCTTGTGTTCCTGTATAGGGGATTTGACCTTTTATTTACCACAGGGCTGATGGTATCAGACTGTATTTGCCCCTATGCTTCTTGAAGAAGCAGGCAAGTAGACTGCGAAATTTATCAAGCTGAGTCATCCTCATCTCTCTACCGGAACTGATATTTACATTATAAAAAATCTATGATGTGCAATAAGAGAAATGTGTGTAGCCAGATATGGTGAGGATTGAGGATATATATATGGAGGGTGCGTCTTAAGATATGTCTTATTTTATCAATGTGGTTTTGTAATGAAATGGTATGCTAGTTATACATTTATGTATTAAAACAATTTTTGATGAAATTAGGGTGGATGTTGATATTGATTATGGGAGAGTCTTTAAAGCCCTGTTTATTTGAGCACCCTTTAAAGTTCTCGTTCTCTATGCCATTGTTTGGTTTCTAGTATAATTGTGATATAGTTCTTAAATAGTTTTATCTGTCCACTCCAGGTCATTCCTTGTAGACAATATATATATATATATATATATATATATATATATATATATACTCTGCTGTCCAGCATTTCTAGTAAATGTTTTTTTGCCATTAATTGATTTTGATGTGCATGATATCAATATATATAATTAATTGCAGATGTAGAAAAATCTCATTAACATAATGTTTTTGCCAAAAAGATTCCTCAGTTTTTCTGCTAATCATTACATGCAAATCGTAATTACTTCCAGCACACTGAACGATTATTGGATTAACTGTCTTAGTGAAAACCTGTTTTGTTTTCAGTATTGTTTACCATTGTATTTATTAGCTGTGGGGATGAAATAGATTTTATTGTCATTTCCAGATGCCAGTCTTTTTAGTCCATTTTTAATGTGCTTGTCATTATCTCAAATCCTACATAAGTTTCTCAGCTCAAATACTTTATATTTTTGTTAATCATAGCAAAAGACCATCTTAAAGGTAGCTGTGGGGAGACAACTTCCCAGGGTTCGTTGGGGTTGATTTACCAAAACTGGAGGGTGCAAAATCTGGTGCAGGTCTGCATAGAAACCAATCAGCTTCTGGGTTTTTCTTGTCAAAGCTTAATTGAACAAGCTGAAGTTAGGAACTGATTGGCTACCATGCACGGCTGTATCAGGTTTTGCACTCTCCAGTTTTAGTAAATCAACTCCTTTGTGACATAACTAACTCATGGAAATGGTTTATTCACAGTTACATTATGTCCAATATGAATTATTATCTAGTACAATTACTACCACATTACCTACTTGGCAGGCACAAAAAATTACAGAGCTGAAGATTGAAAAGGAAAAGTAATTTTTAATAAAATTCAGTTACAATATGGCACATATAGATCCTATATTATTATTCTTTATTTACTAGTTTTTCCCCAAGAAAGTGGAGTTAACCTTTAACACTGCAACACAACAATTTGTCAGTTAATGAATACACTTGATTATTTATGCCATGCTCAATATATTAAGCTAGGTGGTATAGAATTACCTTCAGAATCTTTGTGGTAATGCTTTTAATACATTTTAGGATATACGAGGCAAATGTGAAAGTAACATGGTTTTTGTTTAAAAAAAAAAAAAATTCATGATTCCTCTAAAATGGATTAGCTGGGAGACATGGGAGCCGTTGAAAAATTCGTTCCGTTCCGTTCCATTTCGTATTAGAAAAAATTCGTAATTCGTAATCCATGTACGGAATTCAATTCGAATTCGTATGAAATACGAATTCTGTACGACACGTATAACGAACGATTCGACCGGAACGAACGAATGATTCGACCGGAAATTTACTTCCCCCACCCAATTCCAGCAGCAATCTTTTCTCTCTATAATGTCGAATCTTTTCTCTCTATAATGTCGAATTGGAACGAACGAATGATTCGACCGGAAATGTACTTCCCCCACCCAATTCCAGCAGCAATCTTTTCTCTCTATAATGTCGAATCTTTTCTCTCTATGTCGAATCTTTTCTCTCTATGTCGAATCTTTTCTCTCTATAATGTCGAATCTTTTCTCTCTATAATGTAGAATCGGAATGAACAAATGATTCGACCGCAAATGTACTTCCCCCACCCAATTCCAGCAGCAATCTTTTCTCTCTATAATGTCGAATCTTTTCTCTCTATAATGTCGAATCTTTTCTCACTATAATGTCGAATCTTTTCTCTCTATGTTGAATCTTTTCTCTCTATGTAGAATAATCTTGGACTAATAGAGTTAAGGTTAGTCACATTCAACCAAAAAATATTTACCTATCGCTTTGTCGAATTTTCATGTCTTATTTGGTAGTTTGGATTCGGATAATTTGGATACGAAATTTCGTACAAATTTTTCGAAATTTCGTATTTCGTACAGAATTCGTGTTCGAAAAAAATCGTAAATCGGATTCGTACAAATGTACAAATTTCGAAAAATTCGTACGAATTTTCGATTCGTACGAAACTAATCGCACATGTCTATTAGCTGGTGGCCTACTACAACTTACAGCATTTTCTCAAGGATCATTTAGATTTGTGGCAGACATTCTCAGAGACTATAAACGACAGTTTATGCTAATGTCAATACATGGCAGAGTCAGTATAATATTCTATCTTTAGTTTAAAACAAAAAATACTTGGCACCAAGGCTAAAATAAAAAAGCCATTTTCTTTACTGTGCTTGGGTAAATACAGCACATGCCCTTTTTGAGATGTATATAATACAGAATTCATATTGTAGAGCTGATATTGTAGACCTCTAATGTGTTCTTCAAAGAAAACCTAGGGGATTATGTCAGATTTCTGTCCTAGGGGATTATGTCAGATTTGTGTTACATATAAAATGTTCCTCTAAATACACTGCTCAAAAAAAATAAAGGAACACTTTGAAAACACATCAGATCTCAACGGGGCAAAATTTCATGCTGGATATCTATACTGATATGGACTGGGTAATGTGTTAGGAATGAAAGGATGGCACATCATTTGATGGAAATGAAAATTATCCACCTACAGAGGGCTGAATTCAAAGACACCCCGAAAATCAAAGTGAAAAAATTATGCAGCAAGCTAGTCCATTTTGCTGAAATTTCATTGCAACAACTCAAAATGGTCCTCAGTAGTTTGTATGGCCTCCCGAGTGCTTGTATGCATGCCTGACAACATCAGGGCATGCTCCTAATGAGACGATGGATGGTGTCCTGGGGTATTTCCTCCCAGATCTGGACCAGAGCATCACTGAGCTCCTGAACAGACTGAGGTGCAACCTGGCGGCACTGGATGGACCGAAGCATAATGTCCCAGAGGTGTTCTTTTGGATTTAGGTCAGGTGAGCGTGGGGGCCATTCAATGGAATGAATTTATTCATCCTCCAGGAACTGGCTGCATGCTCTCGCCACATGAGGCCAGGGCATTGTCGTGCACCAGGAGGAACCCAGGACCCACTGCACCAGCGTAGGGTCTGACAATGGGTCCAAGGATTTCATCCCGATACCTAAAGGCAGTCAGGGTGCCATTGTGTAGCCTGTAGAGCTCTGTGCGTCCCTCCATGGATATGCCTCCCCTGACCATTACTGACCCACCACCAAACCGGTCATGCTGAACGATGTTACAGGCAGCATAAAGTTCTCTGCGGCTTCTCCAGACCCTTTCACGTCTGTCACATATGCTCAGGGTGAACCTGCTCTCATCTGTGAAAAGCATGGGGCACCAGTGGCGGACCTGCCAATTCTGGTGTTCAATGGAAAATGCCAATCGAGCTCCACAGTGTCCGGTAGTGAGCACAGAGCACACTAGAGGACGTCGGACCCTCAGGCCAGCCCCATGAAGTCTGTTTCTGTTTGTTTGGTCAGAGACATTCACACCAGTGGCCTGCTGGAGGTCATTTTGTAGGGCTCTGGCAGTGCTCATAATGTTCCTCCTTGCACAAAGTCCGGTCCTGCTGATGGGTTAAGGACCTTCTACGGCTCTATCCAGCTCTCCTAGAGTAACTACCTGTCTCCTGGAATCTCCTCCATGCTCTTGAGACTGTGCTGGGAGACACAGCAAACCTTCTGGCAATGACACGTATTGATGTGCCATCCTGGAGGAGTTGGACTGCCTGTGCAACCTTTATAGGGTCCAAGTATCGCCTCATGCTACCAGTAGTGACACTGACCCTATCCAAATGCAAAACTAGTGAAAAACAGTCAGAAAAGATGAGTAGGGAAAAAAATGTCAGACACCTCCACCTGAAAAACCATTCCTGTTTTGGAGGTCGTCTCATGGTTGCCCATCTAGTGCACCTGTTGTTAATTTCAATTAACAGCAAAGCAGCTGAAACTGATTAACAACCCCCTCTGCTTGCTACTTAACTGACCAGATCAATATCCCAGGAGTTCTGATTCAAAAGTGTTCCTTTAATTTCTTTGAGCAGTGTATAAATTCATGCAAGCATAATTTTCAATGGAATTTTATAAGCCACAGTGATGCCATATATAAAATTCACACAGCACACACAATATATGTAATTTAGAAAACTAGAAGTGCCTAGACAATCTCACCAAAACAAATTGAATGAGGTCTGCTAAATACTGTATTGCAGTTGGAGAGCATATGTGGATTTTCTTCCCAAAACAAAAAACACAGGCATATCTTTCAAAGGGCCTTGTTATTTAGCACTTTGTCACTCACTCTAAAACAATAAACATTTAGTAGCTAATTTATAAACCTCACAACTTAGGAGAAAAATAAACTGCAATATTGGTGATGTCATCTCTTAAAATAGCAGCTTAATTTAGCTTCCGAATGGGGTACAAATACAGGCATGTACATCCCATCCTGCTTTCTCACACATTTGAGAAACTACAGTTCTCATCATGCAAGGGGAATTGTAGTTAATGGGCATGGTTTTGGGTTTTAATGTGGGTGGGTACATTTACCATGCAAATATTGGTCTGGCTTTGCCTGTTTGGCCACCTGAGGACCTTTTGCTGTTTCCCTTTCTTCTGCATTGAGATTTGTGACAGACCAGGAAACTCCTGGCCTGTCAATAATTATATGAGGTCATGAGAGGCAGGACAGACCAGGAGCCTCCTGGAATGTCAATCAAATGATGCTGTATCAGTGGGCAGTTCAGACTGGGAGGCTCCCTGGTCCATCCAATACAGTAAGAAGTGATGTATTTACATTATCACTTGCTTGGAAAGAAGTACAGCGGGGCAGAGATATGACTGGAGGCCAGGGGGATATATGGTTTGGTAACTATCGGTCTTTAAACAGGGATGTCACAAGAACTTAAGTAGTGATTCAAATAATTACAGCAAGCATATTGCAGTATTTCAGAGGTATGAAACCATCAATAATGAGAGGACATACATTTTCTGCCCGGGTTTCAGCTTTAAAGAATTCTTATAAAAATAACTACACTAAAACTTCTCATTGGCTAACAGAAGTCGATTGGAAGTTTTATTACCATACAAAATAATTGATTCACTTTCCCTCTTTTTATAGAGCACGTAATCCTTTTCCTTACTTTTGAAGAATGAGGACAAGCCAGGGTAAATCTATTCAAACTATAGTTTGAATAAACTTGCTTTCTCCAGCAGGCTTATGAGCAATGTAATTGCATTTGTGTATATTACATATACCTTCTTTTAGATTGTTTGCTGTTCTCCTGTCACCTTATGTTCACTCTTTTTAGCTGCGCACATTTTTTCTGTGTATTCACCCCTTTGTATGATGCAATTTCCTCCTTCCTCATTGTACTTTCCTGCTATTTTTCCTTTAAAGTGGTAGTAAACCCACTTTTTGCCAGACCTTCAGAGTCCACGCCATTAACGGTGACTCCCGCGCACATACGCGGGAGTGACATCATGTCACGCCGGCAGCTCATGTAGTCACTATATGTTGCCCACATAAATGTAAAAAAAGCTAGAAAATTATAAATGGATTTTCATCTTTACTAACTGCTTAATGGCATACTAGTGTTATATACGTGACCTCCTCTGGCATTGGCATCTGTAGGCCTTTGTTTTAAAGTTCAGAAAGCAAGAAGTAGCACATCCCAGTGTTATAGAAACAAATCTACAGTACATACAGGTCCTTCTCAAAAAATTAGCATATTGTGATAAAGTTCATTATTTTCTGCAATGTACTGATAAACATTAGACTTTCATATATTTTAGATTCATTACACACAACTGAAGTAGTTCAAGCCTTTTCTTGTTTTAATATTGATGATTTTGGCATACAGCTCATGAAAACCCAAAAATCCTATCTCAAAAAATTAGCATATCATGAAAAGGTTCTCTAAACGAGCTATTAACCTAATCATCTGAATCAACTAATTAACTCTAAACGCGCTCAAAAGATTCCTGAGGCTTTTAAAAACTCCCAGCCTGGTTCATTACTCAAAACCGCAATCATGGCTAAGACTGCCGACCTGACTGCTGTCCAGAAGGCCATCATTGACACCCTCAAGCAAGAGGGTAAGACACAGAAAGAAATTTCTGAACGAATAGGCTGTTCCCAGAGTGCTGTATCAAGGCACCTCAGTGGGAAGTCTGTGGGAAGGAAAAAGTGTGGCAGAAAACGCTGCACAACGAGAAGAGGTGACCGGACCCTGAAGAAGATTGTGGAGAAGGACCGATTCCAGACCTTGGAGGACCTGCGGAAGCAGTGGACTGAGTCTGGAGTAGAAACATCCAGAGCCACCGTGAACAGGCGTGTGCAGGAAATGGGCTACAGGTGCCGCATTCCCCAGGTCAAGCCACTTTTGAACCAGAAACAGCGGCAGAAGCGCCTGACCTGGGCTACAGAGAAGCAGCACTGGACTGTTGCTCAGTGGTCCAAAGTACATTCGGAAATCAAGGTGCCAGAGTCTGGAGGAAGACTGGGGAGAGGGAAATGCCAAAATGCCTGAAGTCCAGTGTCAAGTACCCACAGTCAGTGATGGTCTGGGGTGCCATGTCAGCTGCTGGTGTTGGTCCACTGTGTTTTATCAAGGGCAGGGTCAATGCAGCTAGCTATCAGGAGATTTTGGAGCACTTCATGCTTCCATCTGCTAAAAAGCTTTATGGAGATGAAGATTTCATTTTTCAGCACGACCTGGCACCTGCTCACAGTGCCAAAACCACTGGTAAATGGTTTACTGACCATGGTATTACTGTGCTCAATTGGCCTGCCAACTCTCCTGACCTGAACCCCATAGAGAATCTGTGGGATATTGGGAAGAGAAAGTTGAGAGACGCAAGACCCAACACTCTGGATGAGCTTAAGGCCGCTATCGAAGCATCCTGGGCCTCCATAACACCTCAGCAGTGCCACAGGCTGGTTGCCTCCATGCCACGCCGCATTGAAGCAGTCATTTCTGCAAAAGGATTCCCGACCAAGTATTGAGTGCATAACTGAACATAATTATTTGAAGGTTGACTTTTTTTGTATTAAAAACACTTTTCTTTTATTGGTCGGATGAAATATGCTAATTTTTTGAGATAGGATTTTGGGGTTTTCATGAGCTGTATGCCAAAATCATCAATATTAAAACAAGAAAAGGCTTGAACTACTTCAGTTGTGTGTAATGAATCTAAAATATATGAAAGTCTAATGTTTATCAGTACATTACAGAAAATAATGAACTTTATCACAATATGCTAATTTTTTGAGAAGGACCTGTATGTTGCCGTTGGCTAGCCTGGCTGGCACATGAATTGCAAAATCAGACAGAATTGCAAAACATTTGATAACTGAATCATGATTATATACTGGATAGATGCTCGAAAAAATATATATGTTTACCCTAATAAAGCATCCAATAATACATTTCCGATGTGAACTGTAAGGCACTGGATATTGTGCTTACAGGCTTAAATGATAAACAATGCTATTTTTGAACACTGGCATAGGCGGTTACTGTATGTGCTTACAATAATTTCTGAAACTTCTTCAAGCAAATACCTAATGCATTTTTGCTTAACTGTGACAACCTGGGTAATATGAACTAAACATTTGATTAAAAATGCTTAAGCAGAGGATACTTTCAATGTCAACATTGTCTGTACATTTAGTGCAAATATAAGCAGCTGAAGTTATATTAAAACCTTGACTTTTCATGCAAAAGTAGTCCCCTTCTAATTTTTAAGTCTTCTTATTAGTCAGTGAAGCCTCACTGACTACTAACTTTAAGCATCAATAGGTTTAAAATGCTAAAGAGGGCATAGGCAAGCTCTACCTTACAGAAGAATTTAGGACTGACACGTTTACTTTAAAGTCATTTAAAATAAGAAGTAAGTAGTTTTAAATAGAGTATTTATAGGTTACATCTTCTATCAGGTTTGTAATGCTGTCTATGTCCATGTTCTAAATATTTCTCCTCACTTGTTTCCAGGTAAGGGGAATTATTCACAATAATTAAGGTTTTAGGGGTGTGGTTAGTTGCTGACAGACCTATAGTGAAGGGAGTGGCTAAATTGAAGTAACATGATTCTTAAAACAAACACAACTGGCTTGGTTCCACAACCACATAGCTGGCACCATAGCACTAAACTGTGCTAATACATTGGCAAATATGGCAATACAGAGGTACACATTGGCAATACATGAGCAACAAACATGAGCTACATGCTGGCAAGCGAGGGAGTACCGTGGAAATCATGACAACAGGTAGAAATTATACTGGGAATTGTGACAATATAAAGACAGCAAAAAGATTCCTGAGACAAAATGTGGGCAAAAATGTTGCAACTTTGACAATATGTGCCAAAATATGAGTAATTGTGGCAATATTTGGGCAAGTATATATATATATATATATATATATATATATATATATATATATGGGTAGTCATGGCAGTGCTTGCACAACAGTTATGCAATTATGACAATACATGGGTAAGTTATTTAAAGGCAATACTTGGGCAACAAATGGACAATTGTAAACAATAAATGGTAATATGTTGCCAACAAAGAGGCCAATTAATAGTAAATAGCATCAATATATATAGGCAATAAAATGCAGGGACAGTAACTGGAGCCCAGTCTGCCTCCTATTGCCTCCCCTTATATCTACTCCAGGTCTTCAGAAGCAGAATTTTTTTTCTATCTCCTTTTGGTCTCAATGCCCAGGAGTAGGTACAACCCAAGTAACATTTCGGCCCCCACTTTAGTATTGGTTCTCTGCTATGGCCACTGTGTGATGCTGTTATCAATACTCAAGACAGTCAATCGGCAGTAAGGTGGGAGTGAACTCTGAAGCCTAGTACACACGACCGAGAATCTCGTCAGGAAAAAAAAAATCGTTTTTCCTGAAGAGATTCTTGACAAGAATCTTGTCTTGGCCGAGTGTACACACATACAATTCAAAAGGAACGGCCGTTCTTTTGAATGGCACGAACGCGGTGACGTCATTGACTGTGACGAGCGTGCACTCGTCACATTCGATGCCGTCGCCGCCATCTTGCTACTCGCTACCTATGCCTAGGAAGCTACCGCGCATCCGTCAAAGTAATTTCAAGCATGCGCGGGTTTCCACGGTGACAGGTAAGTGTACACACTCTCGGGTTTCTTGTCGGGAAACAGGCCGACGAGAATCCCAAGGAGAAAATAGAGAGCAGGTTCTCTATTTTGCTCATCATGATTCTGCCCACGCACGGTTTATTCGGCAAGAATGCTCTGCCAGCAAGTTTCTTGCTGGTTCTTGCCGAGAAAACCGGTCGTGTGTACAAGGCTTTACAAAGTAATCTTATTCCTTAGTCGTAGAGTCCAGGTCAATTCTGGAAAATCCACAGGCTAAAATTTCAGTTTATATCCTGCCTTTGTAAATTGTCTACCCAGAGCAAGTAGTGGGAGAAAATCTTCCCAATGCAGACAGCAATAAAAAAAAAAAACTGGCAGAGACTCTTTACCTTCCCTATTCTATCCAAAATCTAAAACACCTTTTAGCTAGACTTTTCCTTTAAGTTTGATGTTTACTGCCCATGTATTTGCATCCAAATAATAATATAAAGAATCTTTAATGCATGTGTTTTTAAAACAGTGAGGGAGGAATCAAATCCGGTAAAAAAAATGTAACTTTTTTTAGCTATTCTGATGAGATGCCAAACTGGAATATCTACCGTACTTTCTTTAGAAACCATGACTACAGACTATACAACTTGAGATACAGACACCTAAATTAACGGGGGAAAAAACTTAAAACGTGACAATAACTACTGTTTATTCACGCAAACCACATAAAAACCCACAGAAGAGAGGGGAAGGAAAATGTGAATGTTCCTATGAATTAGCTTACTACTACTACCACAAGACAGACTTTAAGTGAAATCCTTGGCTTCCAGAGAACTTTAACAATCAAGTCCGTTTGCCTTTTAAAGAACCTCACATGTCAGTATTAGAGTAAAGCCAAACCTTCCCCAGCAGCAAGTGACATCCCAAGTTCAGCAGCTAAAAAGTAGAAAGCTGTAAAAATCCACTACTTATGCCAAAATGCTTCCTGCGGGCCAAGTTTAAACTCATTATCTTTCTCCTGGAAGACTAAAAATCGAGATGAAAACAATTAGAGGGCTATGTATTGTTTCAAAATGTCAAAATTCCTAATTTACAGAACCAACAAGAGGAGCTGTTTGGTGAAAAAATAAAGAAAGGTCAACAGAAGCAAACACCATTTTACAGCTGCAACTTTATCTCTAGCACATGAAAAAAAAAAAGTTGGAAGGTTGTCTTTTGCTATTTGTTAACACTGCTCCAGAAGAGACATACAAAACTTCTGGACTTGTTCCCAACTGCATTCCCAGAATATATTTTTGTAGGCTTTAGATCATTGTATATGGCTTTTACAACAACAGTCAAGGTCCCAGAAAAATACCATCATTAACAAAAAACACACATTTACACATCTGGGATCATCATCATAAAAAAAGTTGAGGACCCCTTTAGCCGAGAATATATATATTTATAGGTTTAAACAGAAGGAACAGAACTGTAAATGAAAGTAACCCAAAATTAATAATACTCTACATCAGGGATATGCAATTAGCGGACCTCCAGCTGTTGCCAAACTACAAGTCCCATGAGGCATAGCGAGACTCTGACAGCATCAAGCATGACACCCAGAGGCAGAGGCATGATGGGACTTGTAGTTTGGCAACAGCTGGAGTTCTGCTAATTGCATATCCCTGCTCTACATGTTTCATTAAGCATATCACTTCAAGCATGACTTCACTGCCCCCATTCTCCCTTTAAAAGGTGTGTATGTATTGTGACAGGCCAAGACCCTGCCACTCTGAAAATTTAGAATAATATGACACAGGATTCGCATTAAGGGTTAACGCAAGGTTCTGGATTATTGCTTCTGAGCGAAGAAAGCTGTGTTTTTGGTTTTCTCTGATGTCTGTAGTTCTGGATCGGAACTTTCAATCCTGTGTCCAGATTTGACCTGGTGCCTGCAGCTTGCCTGAGTACACAGGTGTGCAGGGTCGATAAATTCTTAAACCTGAGGATAGCTCTGAGCTCCCAGTTTGGAGGCAGCTCTCAGTGTGGGAGACAGAAGGTCTCGCCCAGGAGCCACAGAAGCCCCAGCCAGCAGCTAAGAGACAGGAGATTTCACCCAGGGGTCAGAGGTGCCTCAGCCAGCAGCCAGGAGGTCTCATTCCAGGAGTCAGGTCGGCTCCTATCAGAATGTGAGAAGATCCCCTATCCAGAGGCCAGGCTTGGGTCATGCAGCACGGCACTCCCACTAAACCATAAGAGAGCCAGGCGGACCAGTAATGCTGAGCATTATATTCAAAGGGGGCTGATAAGAAGAGCAGCGGTGCTGCCAACAAGGGAGCCAAAGTGCTTGGTATTCTTGTTTGTTGTTCATATTGATGTGGAAGAACTGGTCAATTGATGTGTATGTGAACTTTCTGTTTTATGTAAAAAAAAGTGATCTGCCATGTCCTTACAGTGTTACTAAACCCAGTACTAGGAAAATAGTTAATCCGCCCACAGTGCCCACAGCTTATAAATCTTCTTTTTACATTAAAATATTGCTACTATATACCTTTTTGGCTGATCTGTATACCACGGTTACATGATAATCTGCACAGTTTCTCCAGTGCTGTGAGTTCAGGTAGGAGGAGATTTTCACTTCAGCCTATATACATGCCCACATGTGTGATGTCAATATCATGTGACCTGGCTAGCTCTGAGAACAAGTACATGTTCTCTCCAGCATAAAAGACACAACTGAGCATGTGTAGGTCGGCTACCCTGCCTGTGTTAGCTGGCCTTCCCCAAATAGGCAGTGCAGGAGGGGAAGGATCTGTGCATACAGGATTAAACAGCCTTTTTACACATTGCAGAGGATTAACCCCTTAAGTTCCACAGTGAGTATAACAAGCATGCTACGCTGCATATAAAGACTGATTTTACTGTTGTTGGTTTAGTAATACTTTAAATTCTGTTTTGACTGGTGCTTTTTATTGCAAAAGAACCTGCCACATGAGTTTAATCTTCTCAATATCACAGTATATACTGTATTTCTTGTTCATACATCACGGGACACAGAGCAGCATAGTCATTACTATGTGGGTTATATAGAATTACCTTCAGGTGCTGGCACTGGCAACTTCCAAATCAGGAAGTACCCTCCCCTATATAAGCCCCTCCCATCCGGGAGTACCTCAGTTTTTTGCCAGTGTCTAAGGTGTTGGCCAAGGTTAACATGTATTCATCTGGGCTTGTGTACAGGTTCTCTGGGCCTTAGCAAGCTATTCCGGATCCGACCAAAAAAGCTTCATAGCTAAACGGTCGGTACCCGGGCCTTGCAGAGAAGAGCAAGGTTTTGCCTGTAATGCCTCTCTTAGGAGGGCTGGACCCTGGGATCCAGAGCTCTGGTCATACCCAAAACCAAGAGGCTATCTGTGCAGGGTGCTATACAGGTCCAGGGGAGTGGAATCCTTGGGAACCCGGTCCCTGAAGGTCTAGTACAATGCCTGCCGTGAAAGGTGAAGTTTGGGCTTCTGTGGACCAAACAAAGTCCTGCGGCGGGGAAAAGGTAAGTGGGGGCCCCTCAGGAACTTGGTTCTATTGAGGGGACCCCCAAGCCTAATATGTCTTTCTGCCTGTTACCTAAAAGGTATTCCCGCTAATAGCTGTATATGCCTAAGAAATCCTAGAAATGTTTTTTCATAAAGGAAGTTTTAAAAACTGTAAACCTGGAAATGTTTTTCATAAAGGAGGTTTTAAAAAAAAAAAAAAAAGACAAAAGTGCGGTACCTGTGTTTGTCCACTAGAGGCCGCTGTGGAACGTCTTTTTTTCTTGGGACTATTCCTTCCATGGTGAAAGTCCAGGCAGATGAGTGAGCTCTCTATCAGGGAAGCTGCATTTCTCTGTCATGCTGCCAAGTAGTTTCCTTCCATCCCCGAGTCCTGGTGAGACAGGGACCCTGGCTCCTCTCCCTACATGGCGCCAAGAGCGCACACGTGCACGCGCGCGCGCACACACACGCTTTCTTTTTATAAGATTTAGCTTAAAAAAGGGGGCGGAGCCTGGCGGATGACGCGCTCTGTGCGCCCAGCGCTTCTGCGCATGTGCGGGCGTCCCAGCAAGATAAAAGGACTCAGTCCACGCTGCTTGCTATGGACACAGAGCATGAAAAGGAACTGGTAGCATGGTATAGGGGCTTACAGCGGGCGGTTGATACAGGCATCCCCAGAAAGACGCATTAGTAGACACCCACTGATATACATAGCAGCAAAATTGCATTAGACTATTTCAGTAAGGGGTGTATTGCGGCTGGAATACCTCAGCTTTGAACTAAGGAATATGCCGCCTAAAAAACTCAGAGATATACCTCTCAGGAAGTGTAGGGGGTCTCCATCGGGCTCTGAGGATCTGGAGCAGTCATCTGCACCCTCCTCCCCTGAGAAATCAGAGGTTAATACCCATAAGGAACCCCCGGGAGTGCCAGGTACTGCGGCTGTCCTCAGTCCACCTGCTCCTGCATATATAACAGAGGAGGTTTTTTCCTCAACTCTGGAGGGATTGGAGCAGAGATTGGCAGCATTGATCGCTTCTTCTCTACAGGAAAGAAAGCGCGCCAGATCTCCATCCCCTCCATTAGAGTGCCTGTTGGCAGAGCAACAGTCCCAGGAAGGGACCGACCTACCTGAAGGGGATCAGGAGGAGGTTAACTCTGTTTTTGAGGAATCGACAGTAGATGAACCATTTTCAGCATCACAGACTGAAAGATTGTGGGTCCAGACCCTAACTGACATGGTTCGATCTGCATTTAAAATGCCTCTTGTTGAACCATCAACTACTGCTGTCTCCTCATTGGGGTCGCTAAAAGCTCCCCAGCTTAATTGCTCCTTTCCAATACATCCATTATTGGAAGGACTTATATACCAGAACTGGGAACATCCTGATAAACTATTTGTTCCGCCTAAAAAATTTCCGGTGATCTATCCCATGGAGGAAAAGTTCACCCAGAGATGGAATGTTCCTACGGTGGATGCAGCCATCTCTTCTGTGAACAAATCACTGACATGTCCAGTAGATAATGTTCAAATGTTCAAAGATCCAGTAGATAAAAAATAGGAATCTTTATTAAAATCTGCTTTTTCCACAGCAGGGGCTGTTACACAGCCAGCAGTGGCAGCTATTGGGGTCTGCCAAGCTTTAAAGGATCAAATGAAAATGGTCCTGAGGGATTTGCCAGACCAGCAGGCCCAGGCTCTGGCTGATCTGCCTAGAGCATTATGCTTTGCGGTTGACGCCATCAAGGATTCTATCCATCAGGCCTCCCGCCTCACGCTGTCTTTGGTACATATGCGTAGGCTTCTGTGGCTCAAAAACTGGTCTGCTGAAGCTCCCTGTAAGAAGCTCTTAGTTAGCTTCCCATTTCATGGGGAACGCCTTTTTGGCGAGGACCTGGATAAGTATATCCAGAAGATTTCCAGTGGTAAAAGTACTCTCTTACCGAGTAAGAAGAGGTCTAGGGGTCCATCTTTTAAGAGGACTACCTCTCCTATCCCTGCGATGTCTGCTACTAAGCAGTTCCGACGGCCTCCTCGGTCAAACTCAGGGGGTAAAAATCAGGGACAGTCACAGGGTAATAAGAAACCCTGGATTCGAAGGGGTACTAAACCAGCCTCCAAGTCAAGCCTATGAAGGGCTGCCCCCACTCAAACGGGTGGGGGGAAGACTTCAGTTGTTCGCAGAGACCTGGCGGGAGACGATCAAAGACAGATGGGTGCTCTCCGCAGTAACTCTGGGATACAAGTTGGAGTTAAAAGAGTCTCCTCCTTCCCATTTTATGTGGTCAGGCATGCCAAGAGACCCTCTGAAAAGAGGGTCTCTCCTATTGGCGTTAGAACAACTATTGCTCCAAGGAGTAATTATGGAGGTTCCTATGGAAGAGTGGGGGTTGGGTTTCTACTCAAACCTTTTCACAGTCCCGAAGCCAAACGGGGACATAAGACCCATATTGGACCTAAAGAGTCTAAACAAATTTCTAAACGTCCGGTCTTTCCGGATGGAGTCGATCCGATCGGTCACCGCTGCCCTACAAGGGGAGGAATGGTTAGCCTCGATCGACATCAAAGATGCTTACTTGCATGTTCCCATCTTTCCAGGTCATCAAAAATTTCTACGCTTTGCAGTAGAAGGGCGCCATCTTCAGTTCAGAGCCTTACCATTCGGTCTGGCCACAGCACCACGAGTGTTCACAAAAATTCTGGCCCCACTGTTGGCCGATCTAAGAACACGAGGTGTAACGATAATGGCATACCTAGACGACCTGTTGTTGATGGACCACTCAGTTGCCAAGCTAGAAGTGGTAATTGTCGATACAATCAAGTATCTAGAATCTCACGGTTGGGTCATCAACCTGGACAAGTCAGCCCTACAGCCAGTGAAAAACCTGGTATATCTAGGGCTACGGCTGGATTCAGACCAGAGGAAGATTTTCTTACCTCTAGACAAGGTATCCTCTTTGAGGGGCTTGGTCCGTCTGCTTTGTGCAAAAAGACAGCCGTCCATACGCCTGTGCATGAGGCTGCTAGGAAAGATGGTAGCATCATTCGAAGCTGTGCCATACGCCCAATTCCACTCAAGGAATTTACAGAGGGCCATATTGTCAGCCTGGAACGGAAAAGTTCAGGCTCTAGACTTCCCGATGGCTTTGTCCCCTTCCGTTCGGAAGAGTCTCTGCTGGTGGTTGATCCCCCAGAATCTCCAGAAGGGAAAACCCTTCAGTCCGATATCTTGGAAGGTGGTCACTACAGATGCCAGCCTTATAGGCTGGGGGGCAGAACTGGAGCAATGGTCTCTCCAGGGCAGATGGTCAAATGTAGTAAAAACCCTGCCCATCAATCTCTTAGAGATACGAGCAGCCCGGTGTGCCCTAGTAGCCTGGACATCCAGACTCCAAGGGTCCCCTGTCAGAATTCAATCAGACAATGCCACAGCAGTGGCATATATCAGTCATCAGGGAGGCACCAGGAGTCGTGCAGCCCAGAGGGAAGTAAGTCACATCCTGGAATGGGCAGAAAAGCATGTCCCATGTATATCAGCTGTCTTCATTCCAGGGGTGGAGAATTGGAAGGCGGACTTTCTGAGTCGCCAACAGTTATGCCCAGGGGAATGGTCCCTTCATCCCGAGGTCTTCCGAGCAATATGTCAGCGGTGGGGAACACCGGATGTAGATCTGCTAGCATCCAGATTCAACGCAAAGGTGGACAGATTTGTCTCCCGGACAAGGGATCCCCTCGCTTGCGGCTCGGATGCTCTGGTGTTCCCTTGGGATCAGTTCAGACTGATATATGCATTCCCTCCGCTACAATTGTTGCCTCGACTCCTTCGCAGAGTCAGGTTGGAGAAGAAGCCGGTGATCCTGGTGGCTCCAGCGTGGCCCCGAAGGGCCTGGTACGCGGAGATCATCAAAGTGTCTGTGGGGAGTCCTTGGACCCTTCCACGTCGTCCGGACCTGCTTTCGCAAGGGCCGATATACCACCCTTCCTTACTAACTCTAAGTTTAACGGCCTGGCTATTGAATCCCACATCCTAAAGAAGAGAGGTCTCTCTAACTCTGTGGTATCGACTATAATCAATGCCAGGAAGCCTGTATCCAGGCAGATCTACTATAGAGTTTGGAAGGCGTACATCACTTGGTGCGAGGCCAGAAAATGGCATCCACGTAAGTACGTTATAGGCAGAATTCTGGACTTCCTGCAGTGGGCTGTAGACAGGAAGTTTGCCTTAAGTACTATCAAGGGCCAGGTTTCGGCCTTATCAATACTATTTCAAAGGCCCCTGGCTATGCATTCACTTGTCAAATCCTTTATGCAAGGGGTGACTCATATTATTCCACCGATTAAAGCTCCCATATGCCCATGGGATCTAAATTTGGTTCTGTCGGTTCTGCAGAAGCAGCCGTTTGAACCTTTGCGGCACATTTCCTTGGTTCTACTCACCAGAAAATTGATATTTTTAGTAGCCATATGCTCGGCTAGAAGAGTGGCGGAATTAGCCGCCATGTCCTGTAAAGAGCCATATCTGGTTATCCATAAGGACAGAGTAGTATTACGCCCTCACCCAGCCTTTCTTCCTAAGGTGGTATCGAGGTTTCACTTGAACCAGGATGTGGTTCTTCCTTCTTTTTTCCCCAAACCTAGCTCGGTAGAGGAAAAGTTATTGCATTCTTTGGATGTAGTAAGAGCAGTTAAAGCTTATCTAAAAGCCACTGCTCAGATTCGTAGAACAGATTCTTTGTTTGTTCTGCCGGAAGGCCCCAGAAAGGGTCAGGCAGCATCAAAATCTACTTTAGCCAAGTGGATTTGACAGGTCATAATACAAGCCTATGGCTTGAGAAGTAGACCGCCTCCGTTCAAAGTTAGGGCGCACTCCACGAGAGCAGTTGGAACTTCATGGGCAGTGCATCACCAGGCCTCCCTGGCTCAAATTTGTAAGGCCGCAACATGGTCTTCAGTACACACGTTTACTAGGTTCTACCAGGTGGACGTTAGAAGTCAGGAGGATGTCGCCTTTGGGCGCAGTGTGTTGCAGGCCGCAAAAGATCATCATGCCTGATGGCGCCCAGCTTATGTATGGTGTATCCCCCCCCTCATTTGGCATTGCTTTGGGACGTCCCACATAGTAATGACTATGCTGCTCTGTGTCCCGTGATGTATGAACAAGAAAGTAGGATTTTTAAAACAGCTTACCTGTAAAATCCTTTTCTTGGAGTACATCACGGGACACAGAGCTCCCACCCCTCTTTTGGGGACACGTATTGCTTTGCTACAAAACTGAGGTACTCCCGGATGGGAGGGGCTTATATAGGGGAGGGTACTTCCTGTTTTGGAAGTTGCCAGTGCCAGCACCTGAAGGTAATTCTATATAACCCACATAGTAATGACTATGCTGCTCTGTGTCCCGTGATGTACTCCAAGAAAAGGATTTTACAGGTAAGCTGTTTTAAAAATCCTACTATGTGCGTATTAGCCCTTACTACATGTGTATATTAGCAGGCTGCATTTTAAGAGGTGTATTTTTCATAGACACTTATTCTTTATCAAAAAAAAGTTCAGATATGATGCGTAGGGAATGCTATATTTTTTGTTATCTGTGGGACAGCAAGTTCTATAGTGTTATAGTAAAAGTATTAGCAAACCCTTTGGGTTCCTAGTGAGCACATGGTATTACGTGTTGGTAAGCCAGTATCTTTTTCAATAAAACTCTGACAAGAAGACAGAGGATTACTTTTTCTAACTATCAAGATATTGTTAGTTCCAGAAGATTTATTATCTGAAGAAAAAGTATGTCATTTTGTTATAATGTACCCTACGTACTTTATACAGTGTATAATGCAAATCACTCATTCTTTCCAAATCCCTCTGATTAACTAGTGATCTTTCCAATTTATCTGTCTTACACAGGGTACAAAATTCGTATTACCACTACCATTACAGTTCTGTTTGATATTTCTCCAACATTATGGAATGTAGGTAAGCAGAGTTAAGATTGTCCTTTCAACTTTAAGAGTGTTTAGCTAGTCCTCATAGCGGAATTATTACTGCTTCCAGCAGTTACTGGTCAAGAATAGCCAGAATGTTTTACAATAACAAAATATAAGATTTTATATTTTGACAGCAAGGTTATTGAACTGCTCTCAACAACACATTTGCAAGAAGGTCAGACATAAGAATAGATTAAGAAATTTATGTAGATTACAGCCAAACTCCTGCTAACCAAGGAAGAACTTTGGACCACCACAGATAGTAACACAGCTGTTATTATGCTTACTGGTTAATTTATTACAAATTCTTCACAGACTCTTTTAAAGTACACACAAGGGACAAAACAAACAAATATGTGAAATGAAACTAATTCCAGAAAACTGTGAAGTAAACTATGAAGTAATATGTGCATTCTAAATAATAGAAAATAGTTTGGTGACTGAAAAAAAGTGAGTTTTTACACTGTTTTAGACCTTTCGCTATAGCAAAATAAAATGGTTTATTTTAGACAGAAGGCCTTTCCCCATCTACTGTTACATCTCTCAGTGGGGACAACACCATCCATTTAGATACAGGAGTGCTCACAGAGTACCATTATATTTGAACAGAAGAGAAGTGGTACCAGTTTCCAACTGCAAAAGGACACCTCTCTTTGGTGACATATCTCCAGCAGGGGTCTATTTTTTACTAAAGTGAAAAGCAATTTGGTATTATGGTTCATTGATTTAAAGAAACAATTGGTTTTATCAACCACTTTAACAAATATCTTCTGTAAAATAAATACCTTGTGGAAGCTTCCATAGAAAAGTTTCTTGATTTCATCACCATCAAAGGTTACACTCTGAATCTCTCCCGATGCTCCTTTGTTGAAGAAAGTAAGAGCTTTCTTTGGTACTAGAAAAAAAGTAAGATTGTGACTTAAAGAAATGTACCATAATAGTCCTTTAAAGTAAAAATATTATAGTGAAAGGAAAGATCTTTACAAGAAATCGATATTGAGAGATGTGTGGAGTTGCCATTGCTGGAAAAAGCAGCCTGGCTCTTCCTAGCCTCAATACTTTTGTCGCCACTGGCCAAACACAAGCATGCAAATCACATATCAGAATTTATAATCTGCATGCTTGTTTTAGGGAAATTACTCAGAAAAACACCAAGCCATTAGAAGAGTATTACAGCCCAAAACCTAGTATTTTCAGAAGTAGAGTTACGCAATGAGAGATCTGTACTTCCTCAGTACAGGTTTACATTAAAATCTATTGGAGGGATCCATGACGAACCACAGACAAACATATGTTAAATAAAACCAATAGCCAGCATGAATTTATGAATGATACTGTAGATGTTGTCAAAGAAATCTATGTTCCTATTATGAGGGAGTAAATGAGAAACCCAGGCAAAAAGGTAGAGAAGAGTGTAAGATTGTAAGTGATCATACTTTACAAAGCCCAAAAAAAAATTATTCTTTCAGAAACGAGTGTTCTGGGCAGAAGGTGAGCAAGCAGGCCAACTTCTGGTGCTAGCATTTAGACCTCAAAAACTTACACCAGTGCAATGAGAGATTCTATTGGTACTTTGCAGGCAGACACTAATTATATTCCCTCTGCATTTACTCGCTTTTATCAAACACTATATTCCTCCTCTGCAAAAATTACGCTTTTCCAACTCCACAACTTTCTTAGGCAGACTCATTTGTCACAGTTGTCAGAAGACATGCAGCTAGCTCTAGATGCACCTTTGACACTTGAAGAACTCAAAACTGCCTTTATGTCTTTCCCTAATTCCAAAACCTGGGGAAGATGGTACTCCTGAGGTTTACAAACGAAAACTGTCTTTCTCATTTATTGGCCACCCTGAATGGGTGTTAAGCCTGATTCCATGTATGAGGCTATTGTGGTTTTTCTGCCAAACCGTTTGTCCCGGACTCATACCGCCCCATCTCATTGTTAATGACAGATGTTAAAATCCTGGCAACGGTTTTAGCCCTACACTTAATGTGAGCACCCAGATCAAACAAGTTTTTTGCCTCTTGTTGACGGCGCATAATATTTAGTGTGTTTTCCTCAATATTCAAGTCCCCACTGATTATGCTGGCAATAGAGCCCTTCTGGCATTAGGCATTGCAAAGCTGTTGAGTGGGCATACTTATGGGCAACTCTCCCCAAGTTTGAATTTGACCCTGTATTTCTTCAGTGGGTTCAACTTCTCTTAGCTAAAACAAGGGTCAGAATTACAATAACCCCACCCCTTTCTCCTCTTTGCTTTATATAGAGGAACAAAACAGGACTGCCCACTGTCATCATTGCTACTATTGATCGCCATTGAATCATTTGCAGCCTGGATTACACAGAAGTCTAGTATGGAGGGGTTAAAGCAGGGCTTACTGGGGAAGATAGCATTGTATGCCAATGACGCCCTGTTATTCCTAACCAATACTTAATTTGTGCCATGAATCTCCTAACCAAACTTGGACTTTATTCCGGCCTTACTGTCAACTGGGAGAAACCTGTTTTTGTCCCTCTCGAATGACTCCCAGACAGACTGGAGGGTTCTTTTACATCTTAAAATCCTTCAACAGATTACCTATTTGGGTATCCCCCCGGCTATCAAGCAATATACTGACCTTAATTTACTACTCCTTCCTCATGCATTTGTATTAAAGAACCATACATGGTGTAAGCTTTCACTATCAGTTATTGACAGAATAAACCTTATAAAATTGATTTGGATGCCCCAACCCCAAGTGTTTTACTACCACTCTACATGTCAATTGCATTTACTCACTACGCCTCCTCTATATGAGTCAGTCACCTCATATTTGTTAACGCCCGGTTCTTTCACAGTACTGTTGTATTGTAATACTTCTGCTATTATCACTCCCTGTGTAACTGTAATGGTCGTTCTTTGTTTGCTACATGCCTACAGGCACCTTAAAAGCTAAAAATAACATCTAATAAAAAAAAAAATGTTGTAAGTAAAGGTTCAGAGTTGGTACCATTACTTTTTTTATGCGCTTGTTTAAACTGTATATGTGCACTGTGGGGCCTTTCAGAAAAAATGCCAATGAACTTCAATGCATAAAGTAGTAATCAATGTAAAAACATAGCACAGGTGTGGTATGGTAAAATTTTAAGAATATTCATACATCGTTTAACTTATTTAATGTTGTAGCTTAAGAAAACAACTATTATGCTATTCTGATCGACTAGAAATACAATGTAAGAATAATAAAAACTTTCATAAAAAATAGAGAGGCTTACCATCCAGGGTCACTCCAGTTTGAGGCTTATAACCCTTGTCCGTAACCTGCCATATAGAAAATGGTTCATTGGGGGTCTCGGGGAGCAGGCGGAACAATAAGATGATTGTGTAAGAATGTGGCAGACCCTCAGGATGCAGTTCTCTGGAGAAAAATTAAAAATGTATTAAATAATGTCATTATAATTACCGAGTTGATACTTTGAAAAGAAATTTTAGCAGCATCACTCCAAATTATTTAATGCTAACAATCCAGTTTCTACTTGTGATTGTTTGGGACCAGCTGTATTTTATTTATTTTTTCCAAAAAGTTACAGGTAGAAAGTTTTTAAACAATGATGTAAAATCACCAATACAAAGCAAATCTCTCAGAATAAAAATTATAAAAAAAACGATATTTAGCCAGCAATTTTATTCTATTGAATTGTAGCCACCTGGTCCCGCTCCCTTGGTTTAAGGGGCCAAACTGGTTTTCCTTTTTCTGTTGGGTCTGCAGCGAGTTACCTCCCCTGAGTGGATCCTTTAGCTCCGTTGTCTAGGCAAACAATAATCTCCAGGAATAAGGCCAATGTCCACACTTGAGTAAAACCTAATCAGCAAGGCTTTATTCTTTTTTAGCCAACTCGAACAGAGGAAGAGCAGAAGTTGAAAGAAGTAGGGGAAAGTTCAGGCACGCAACACTTTAGTTCAATATCTATACTCGTCGCCACTCAAGCCTGAGTGGGTATTGCTCACCCGGATAGTCACTATGAGAGCGGTCCTAGCAGCCGGTATAGAGCACGGACATCAGAGACAATGAATCCCCTGTAGGTAAGTCTCCAGGCCTCTCCCCGAGATAGCAGTACCGTCGCTAATCTCCGCCGGGACTGATCTTCCCCCGGACCCCTTTCCTAAAGATGGGCCCCTTTCAAGCGGGCAGCCTGGGATACTTCTCTGAAGCGTAGGCCCTAGTCAGCGGAGCTGGGCCTACAATGCAGCAACAGGGCCTTGGGCTGAAGGTGCCCGAGGCCTAAACACACTTGTGCATCTCGTGCCATGCGGGGCAACGAGGCACACTCACTGGACCAGAGGTCCCCCTGAACGCCTTGGGGTCCCCTGGAATCGCCTCACGCCAAATGGCGTCTGCCCCTTTTGTACCCTCTCCCAGCATGCACCGCAGGTAGACCACGCCCACTGCATGGCTGCCGAGAGAGGACACCCAAGGTGCTGTGATACCCCCCGTAGTTTAACCTATGCCGGCGGCGACATTGCCACCTACAGGCAACGGAGAACACTACTGCCGGGCAGTATCACACCCAGAGCAGAACAACAATTGAATCATAATTGGTCTGAGCCCAATTATCGGCTCAGACTACCCTTAAATTTTACAAATAGCGCTCCCAAACATGGGGGGGTGCTACAGAATATTTTAGGCACATGTTTACTGAAGCAGCACAGAGAGAAAATGATATTGTGTCTACAGGTGTAATATGGTATCAGCGAAAGGAGAAATTTGGTTAGCTGGCATTAGGGATGAGCCGAACACCCCCCCCCCCCCCCCCGTTAGATTCGCACCAGAACCTTCGAACGGACTGAACGTTCGCACGAACTTTAGAACCCTATTAAATTCAATGGACACGAACATTTGAAATCTAAAGTGCTAATTTTAACGCCTAATATGCATGTTATTGTCCTAAAAAGGGTTTGGGGACCCGGGTCCTGCCCAAGGGGACATGTATCAATATAAAAATAATCTTTTAAAACGGTCGTTTTTTCGGGAGCAGTGATTTTAACCCTTTCCCGCCGAGGGTACGCACATATGCGTATTCGGCTTTCGGGGTTATACCGGGATGATGCCTGCAGCTGCAGGCATCATCCTGGTACCGTTGTTTATAGCCGGCGATTGGCTTTCCAGGTATAGCAACCGATGTGGCTAAAAGCCACTCGGTTGTTATACCGGAGGAGCGGGAGGGGACATCCCCCCCTCCCGCCGCCTCCACCGCTCTTACCGGGCCTCCCGTCCCACCGGGAGACCCGATCCACGATCCTCCACCTTGGGCGCCTAGAGACAGACTGAAACAAAGCTGCGAATGGCTTTGATTCAGTCTCACCACTGTAACCACGGAAGCGACGTCATGACGTCACGTCCGGGTTACTCGGCTGCCAATGGCGCCGGATTTAAAAAAGTACACAGTATTCAGAATAGCAGTTTTCGGTGATCTGAATACTTTGAAGTGCAAAGGAGGGATTGGGGGTCTTTTAGACCTCCAATCTCTCCATAAAGAGTACCTGTAACTGTCACCACTTATTACTGTCACAAGGGATGTTTACATTCCTTGTGACAGCAATAAAAGTGATCAATTTTTTTTTTAAAACACTATGTTTTATTATAAAAATAAATAAAATAAATAAGATTTTTTTTTTTTAAAGCGCATACGGAAGTCGCGCCCGCATATGAAAACGGTGTTCAAATCACACATGTGAGGTATCGCCGCGATCGTCAGAGCGAGAGCAATAATTATAGCTGTAGACCTCCTTTCTATCTCTAACTCTAAAATTTAAAGCGTCTATGGAGATTTAAAGGTACCGTAGTTTGTCGCCATTCCACGAGTGCGGGCAATTATAAAGCATGACATGTTTGGTATCTATTTACTCGGCATAACATCATCTTTCACATTATAGAAAGAAATTGAACTAACTTTACTTTTAATTTTTTTTTTAATTCATGAAAGTTAATTTTTCCAAAAAAGTTGCGTTTAAAACACAGCTGCACAAATACTGTGTGACATAAAATATTGCAATGATCGCCATTTTATTCTCTAGATTCTCTGCTAAAAAAATATATATAATGTTTGGGGTTTCTAAGTAATTTTCTAGCAAAAAATACACGCTTTAACTTGTAAACACCAAATGTCAGAAATGGGCTTAGGCATGAAAGGGATTAATGATGCATAAAGTGAAAAAAAAAAGTGAAATATTCCTTTAAATATCGTACCTGGGGGGTGTCTAAAGTATGCCGGTGAAGTGGCACGTGTTTCCCTTGTTTAGAACTGTCCCTGCACAAAATGACATTTCTAAAAGGAAAACAAGCCATTTAAAACTGCTTGCGGCTTTAATGTAATGTCTGGTCCCGGCAATATGGATGAAAATCTTTGAGAAAAATGGCATGGCTACCCCATCACCCCCCCCCCCCCCCCCCACCCCAGCCCATTACCAGCCCCTTTGGGTCTTGTATGGATATTAAGGGGAACCCCGCACCCAAAATAAAAAAAGGCCCTATATACTCTGAACAGCAGTATACAGGCGGTGCAAACCAGACAGGAACTGTAGGTTTGTTCTTAAGTAGAATCTGTTTGTAATTTTGAACAGGTACATTGTTTAAGTGTAGCACCAGCCAAAAAATATATTTTTAAGCTTTTTGGAAAACATAGGGAAGGGTTATCACCCCTGTAACATTTGTTTTGCTGTCTGTGCCCCTGTTCAGAACATTTCACCTCACTTTCCATCCCAATGACAAATGTTTTTGGAAAATGTGGGTTTTTTATTGAAACAAGGATTGGTGATAAAGCATCAGTACAGAGGAGACACCTTTCTCCCATATTTATTCTTACAGGAGAGAATTTTCCTTCCATGGGGTAGATTTCCTCTCACTTCCTGTTGTCTTCTTGCGTTTGCAAGTAGGAGTCGTTTGTAAGTTGGATGTTTGAAAGTAGGGGCCTGCCATATATAGTCTGCAGAAATTTGCCCCTTAGGTGTTGGTGTTGCCACAACACTGTAAGCCCTCACAGTTTCTTTTGGTGGGCGCTGGAACGCCCTGCTGTCAACTATTATATCAGGAATTGTATTTATATGCCACTGTTGAACAGTGGTAGGAAAAATTGGGCCTTTGGTGGTGGTGCTGGTGCCACAACACTGTAAGCCCTCACAGGTACTCTTGGTGGGCGCAGGAATGGGCCCTGCTGTGAATTATTAGATCAAGAATTGTAATTGCATGTCCCTGTTGAACAGGGGCTGAAAATTTGGGCCTTAGGCACTGGTGCTGGTGCCACAACACTGCAACCCCTCACAGATAGTGTACTTAGAGCGCAGCAATGAGCCCTGTTGCAAAGTATTGCATCAAAAATTTAGGCTTTAGGTGAACGCTATGCAAAGCACACAGTAGTACACTAAGTGAAACACTGACTGTCTGCAGCTAGCACAATCACCGGCCTGCCTGTCACAGTATAGAGAATAACTGTATCCAGGTGAGCTTTAGGTGATCGCTATGCAAAGGACACAGTAGTACACTAAGGCCCCTTTCACACTGGGGCGGTTTGCAGGCGCTATTGTGCTAAAAATAGCGCCTGCAAACCGAGCCTAAACAGCGGCTGCTGTCTCTCCAATGTGAAAGCCCGAGGGCTTTCACACTGGAGCGGTGCGCTAACAGGACGTGAAAAAAAGTCCTGCTAGCCGCATCTTTGGAGCAGTGAGAGGAGCGGTGTGTTAACCGCTCCTACACCGCTCCTTCCCATTAAAAGTAATGGGAAACCGCGGTAATACTGCCGGCAATGCGCCTCTACAGAGGCGCATTACCGGCGGTATTAACCCTTTTTTGGCCGCTAGCGGGGGTTAAAACCGCACCGCTAGCGGCCGAATACCTCTGCAATTCCGACGCTATACCACCACCGCACCCACCGCCCCAGTGTGAAACCAGCCTCAGTGAAACACTGAGGCTGGTTTCACACTGGGGCGGTGGGTGCAGTGGCGGTATAGCGCAGCTATTTTTAGCAGCACTATACCGTCGGAATTGCGGAGGGTTAATACCACCCGCAATGCGTGTCTGCTTCTGAAAAACAAAAGACTTACTGGCTGGATCCGATGAAAAGAGGAGAAAAAAAGTAATATGGCCATCACATCTAACAAATAGTAAGTTCCAATATAATAAATGTCTGCTTTTGAGTTTAATACTGCTGTCAGTTAAAAAAATTATTGGCAAGCAGACCACTTATCTTATGAAATTTCACAGACAATAATATTCTGATACTGTGTGATACTATTGAATGTTGGTTCACATGCTGGCTCGTTTATTATGCTGTCACGCTGATAGACATTATTGAACAAATGTACCAGAATCAATTTGTTTTCATTTTGGCTAGGACGGACTAGAGCTTCTGTAGTGGTCATAGGGACAGGGGGAGCAGAATCACTTTTTTAGCATTTAGTCATTGCAAGAGGCCACATTTAGTCCTTGCCTGGGGTCAGATGTGATTTGTAGTGTGGCTAAGCTGCAGTACTGAATATCTGCAAGCAGATATATAGATATACAGTATCTCACAAAAGTGAGTACACCCTTCACATTTTTGTAAATATTTTATTATATCTTTTCATGTGACAACACTGAAGAAATTACACTTTGCTACAATGTAAAGTAGTGAGTGTACAGCTTGTATAACAGTGAAAATTTGCTGTCCTCTCAAAATAACTCCACACACAGCCATTCATTTCTAAACTGCTGGCAACAAACGTGAGTACACCCCTAAGTGAAAATGTCCGAATTGGGCCAGTTTGTGTCAATATTTTGTGTGGCCACCATTATTTTCCAGCACTGCCTTAACCCTCTTGGGCATGGAGTTCACCAGAGCTTTACAGATTGCCACTGGAGTCCTCTTCCACTCCTCCATGAGGACATCACAGTGCTGGTGGATGTTAGAGACCTTGCACTCCTCCACCTCCCGTTTGAGGATGCCCCACAGATGCTCAATAGGGTTTATGTCTGGAGACATGCTTGGCCAGTCCATCACCTTTACCCTCAGCTTCTTTAGAAAGGCAGTGGTCATCTTGGAGGTGTGTTTGGGGTCGTTATCATGTTGGAATACTGCCCTGCAGCCCAGTCTCTGAAGGGAAGGGATTATGTTCTGTTTCAGTATGTCACAGTATATGTTGGCATTCATGGTTCCCTCAATGAACTTTAGCTCCCCAGTGCCGGCAGCACTCATGCAGCCCCAGACCATGACACCCCCACCACCATGCTTGATTGTTGGCAAGACACACTTGCCTCTGTACTCCTCACCTGGTTGCCACCACACACGCTTGACACCATCTGAACCAAATACGTTTATTTTGGTCTCATCAGACCACAGGACATGGTTCCAGTAATCCATGTCCTTAGTCTGCTTGTCTTCAGCAAAATGTTTGTGTGCTTTCTTGTACATCATCTTTTGAAAGGGCTTCCTTCTGGGACGACAGCCATGCAGACCAATTTGATGCAGTGTGCAGCGTATGGTCTGAGGCTGACCCCCCACCCTTCAACCTCTGCAGCAACACTGGCAGCACTCATGCGTCTATTTCCCAAAGACAACCTCTGGATATGACGCTGAGCACGTGCACCCAACTTCTTTGGTCGACCATGGCAAGGCCTGTTCTAAATGGAACATGCCCTGTTAAACAGCTGTATGGTCTTGGCCACCGTGCTGCAGCTCAGTTTCACGTTAAAAGACAATATGAAAAAAATTTACTGTGCTTAGTGTTGATCAGAATCATGTAAGCACAAAAAACACAAAAAACACATTAAGTGATGGTATAAAGTGCTCGTGCTTAATTGACGTCTCCTGTGCAGATGTGCTCAGACTGGGTGCTCCATATAGATGTGCACTCACCCCTAGATGTTGACCACCTATCGCTAGTATGGTCTCTTAAGCGTGTGGGGATACCCCTGTAGAAGCCTGTTGAAATTACGTTGCATGCAGAGATAAACCTCATAAGGATGTTACGAGGTTTTACTGCATCATTGCGATACTTCCGCCCATACAAAGCTACCAGGTAATAGAGCAGAACGCCGTGATCGGCGGTTTCCTATGAAAGGGCCGATTACCCATATCAATCACCTGCTATACATGCCAGGTGCCTGGACCTTTAAGACACTTTTATATGTGAGTGGAATTATTTTATTTGTGTAGTGAATAAACTCGTTTTAAATGGCATTGCGCAATGAGGATCTCCCTTTGTCATTTCCATCCATCCTTATGAGGTTTATCTCTGCATGAGATGTCATTTCAACAGGCTTCTACAGGGGTCTGTGTGTATTTTTTGCGTTTTTTGTGCTTACATGGTTCTTCTGATCAACACTAAGTGCAGTAAATTGTTTTCATATAATCTTCTTATAGTCTCGGCCATCATTATGTAGAGCAACAATTCATTTTTTAGATCCTCAGAGAGTTTTTTGTCATGAGGTACCATGTTGAACTTCCAGTGACCAGTATGAGAGAGTGAGAGTGATAACACCAAATTTAACACACCTACTCCCCATTCACACCTGAGACCTTGTAACACTAACGAGTCACATGACAACGGGAGGGAAAATGGCTAATTGGGCCCAATTTGGACATTTTCACTTAGGGGCGTACTCACTTTTGTTGCCAGCGGTTTAGACATTAATGTCTGTGTGTTTAATTATTTTGAGGGGACAGCAAATGTACACTGTTATACAAGCTGTACACTCACTACTTTACATTGTAGAAAAGTGTAATTCCTTCAGTGTTGTCACATGAAAAGATATAATAAAATATTTACAAAAATGTGAGGGGTGTACTCACTTTTGTGAGATACTGTACAGGAAAGCACAGCACATTTTCTGAAAGCAGGCTGTCAGAGAGAGGAGAGAGATTAGACTGCAGGCTGCAGGAGGGGAGCAATCACAGGCAGACCAATGCAAGGATTAAAGCATATTAAAACCCAAAAACAAATATTTAATATATTTCAATATATTAGTCCTTAGATGTGGGGGCTGCCTTTGTTTACTTTTACATTTGTTGTCCTTTTATTTCACCTAGTGATCCTGCCAGTAACGCACTTCCTGTCGTAGAGTGACAATGCTCACTCACAACATTGTATCTATGGAGGGACAGCTTTGTCACCTTAGGCTGCTCTCCTGATTTTGAATGCAAACTTCTACCCCTTTCCTCATTTCCATTACATAGATGTTTTCTCATTTATAGAAGATAGATTGAAATGAAGATAACATTGGTTGAACTTTTAGTCCAGCTCACAGGAAGTGAGAAGGACACTAGATGTCTGGCAGGATCAACAGGTATTTTTGTATTTTCTGTAAGCTGTGAAATGAAGTGAAATTAAAACCAATGCAGCCACCATATTCTTAATATATCCAGTGTGACTTACGAGGTAGGTATAGAGAGGAAAGCATCTTTGTGGAGGTTATATGCTGGGAAGCTGTTAAATGAACCAGGTTGTAAGGAGACACCTTGGACTGATGCAAATGTCTTCTCTGTGAGATTGTAGGCTTCCAGCATCCTAAAGCCTAAAAGAGAATCATAAGTATAACTATACAGTGCAAAATTCATAAATCACACTTCTCAATAAGGATGTGACAGCTCTTACCTGGTGATGTGTATCCATCAAGGTAAATAAGTGGGCAAGCTAAAAAAAAAAAAGATCAAGCATAAAAAGTGATGTCATCTTTTTACAGAAAACAATACATCATACAGTGATTAGTTTGGAACAATATCTGTAATGGAATATTAAAGAGTACAAAGGGATTAGTATATTGATTCAGCTTTCTCACAGCCAGAAGATACGACATGGATGACATGATGTACCTGTCAGGGCTATGCTTCCCTTTTATAAAAATAAAAAAAAGCCACAGTCATTCACAATGTAAATGGAAGCTAAGATTACAAAAAAAGCACATAGTGTTCTTGTTATTGACATTCATTTCATATTATGTCATTTATTATGATCTTGAAGTCTGGCTGATAAAAGTTTTTTTGGCTTGTGAGAAATTCCTAGAAATAGCAGAAGCTCAACTTTCAATTGGATGCCTGCTTACTAGAATTCCTTTGGCAACTACTTGAAAGAAAGGTCAGCACGAACCTATCCATTTGTAACTGAACTATCGATTCAAATATTTTTTGTGTTTTTTTTTCTTTGTTCCTGAAATAAGCAGCCTAATTCAAAGTGATAGCAATATGATTTGAAATTCAGCTCAACTAAAGCAAATAAACTTCCTTGCTGGCATTGTCAAATGATTTGAAAATATTTACAGCAATTTCTCGGCTAACAGTAGAAGGTTATTTACTGGAGAAAAATATGATTATCACACAATAACATATGATCTAATCTCTATGCGTAAGTTGGATTCTAAAATGTATTTTTGCCTGTTTTAGCATTTGCAAACTATTAAAGGTGTCTTATAATGTATTACCAACATGCAAGCCCAAGTCAATCAGACAGGAATTTGTTGGCAGCTTTTTTTTTCTATCCAGATGAATAGGAACATAGAGAAAGTAATCCAAAGGGGACATTTGTTCTGGTAACAACTGTATAACTGGGCTTCCCTCTCTTTGGGGAAATGTCCTCTCACTTCCTGTTGTGTGTACAGGGAAATGTCCCCAGTGTAACACAGATGGCAAACAAAAAACCCTAAAGTTTTATATCCTAATGTGCCAAATAGTAAGACTGCCTTATTCAGTTATTTCTGAACATGTTAAATTAGTAGTACTTAGTAATCGAACTATAACCATTTCTTTTACATGAGCAATGGAGAAGGCTGGGACCAGATCTGAGATGATATCCTTAAATTATTCTTGTAAAAGTACTTTTACTCCACTGTGCTTCTATTCCCACATCTGCTTACATGAGGTTTTACACTGCCAAACAAAAGAACGTTAAGCCAATCCCTGTATAACCCCCATCCACCTTCTGCCTCTGTTTTGTGAGCAAGAAGTACTTAAAGTGGTTCTAAAGCCATTTTTTTTACCTTAATACATTCTCTGCATTAAGGTAAAAAACTTCTGAGTGCAACTTCCCCCCTTATACTTAGCCTAATCTCAATCCAGCGCTGTGCATGAGAGCAGAGACTCTCTTAGCTATTTCCCATCTCATAGGCTCAGAGACAGCAGCAGGATCCATTGGCTGTCAATTTCAGCCAGTGAGGAGGGGTAGGGTCAAGCTAAAGCTACGCTCTGTGTGTCTATGGACACACAGAGCCAGCTTGGGAGTGAGCCTGCATGAGTGCCACAATAGCAAGCACCTTGCTATGGTGGGCCCTCGTGGGGGTAAGGAGCCAGGAGCGCTGGCGGGGGACCTAAGCAGAGAAGGATTGGGGCTGCTCTGTGCAAAACCATTGCATAAAGCAGGTATGTATGACATGTTTGTTATTTTAAAGAAAAAAAAACAATAATTTATGTAATTTTAAGGCCAAAAAGGGGGCAAGAGTCAATGGACTTCATGAAAGAGATTTTATGGTAAGTACAAAGAATTGTTTTACCCTTATTGTCCATTGAAGGACACAGGAATGTAGGACACAAAACACAGGGATAACAAAATAATTCTTACACATTTGGGATGTCAAAAAACAATTCAACTGAGGGGTAGGGAACAGCCACTGAGATGTAGAAATCCTACTACTGTATCTGAGTGAAGTCAATGCCTGAACAAAGGCTAGACAAAAAAGGGTAAAACAAACAGGGAATTTGCCATGATCAAAGAAAGGTCACAGAGGATTAGTCTGATGTTTTGGAGAAGGACAGGTAATCACCACTAAGGGGAAACTGCTGCCTGAAAGAATAGAGAACTTTAAATAAAAATGCTGAGCAGAACCAATAATGTATATGAAAACAGGTGAAACAACAACTACCTTAACAGGAGAATGAGATATTGGAGAAACTGCTAAGCTGGCAAACTGAAAGGATGTTTCATAGAACAATGGGGAGGCCCCTAAAAGTCGCACATCTACTAGTCCTGGAGTGGTAAGTAGAGTGGAAAACCTCAGCCTGGACTCCAACCAGGCCACGCCCCCAATGTGTTTCACTCTGCCCCCCGGAGCTTAGTCATGGGGATCTTTACTTTGTTAAAGACTGAAGCCTAGGATATCAAACCTTTGACTGCAGGGAAAGTAAACTTTGACAGACAAGGTACAGTATGTGGAACCAAACAGACCAACCAGATAACAGCTAAATTGGAATACCCTTAACCTTTTATTCCAGGAAAGGAAAGATTTTAAAATAATTTATGTATAAATAAAAAAGCTATCTAGTTACAAGTGAAAGAATAAAGCTTATTTCCACTTTTACAGCCAAATTGGGATAACACCTTTAGTGTACAATATGTTTTACACATTCTCATTCACATAGAACACCTTAAAACAATTTTTTAAATCAATGCTTACCATTAAACATGCCCTTTTCTGAAAACTCCAGGACGGAAAAGTCCTGTTTAGTACCCCTTTGTATGCAATGTTTAAGAGGGAGCAGGGGAGTTTACCACAATTTACCATAATTAACCTCTTAGTGCCGACGCCTCCCGGCCCTTTAAGAGGTTTATGGTTTCCGCAAGGCGGGGTGCGTCTTAAGATCACGTGACCACCATAATTGGCTGTCACAGCAGTCACGTGGCCTGAAAACTCCTGATCGTAACGGGCGATCGGGAGCTTTTGGTTAGGGGATGGTAACTGTGCTGGGAGCGCGCAGATCACGCGCTCTTAGCACAGGTGTATACAAAGCAATTCACGCAAATATGCGCCCCCTCGGTGCTAAGGACCAAGTGCTGAGAGGCTGCATATTTGTGTATGGCCGGCGCCAAGGGGTTAAATCTGTGTGTATTGTGCTACTAGATCTTGATATTAGTTGTAAATTAAATTTGAACACTGTTTGTCCTAACAATGGGTTAGAGATCCAGGACTTCTGGAATTGCATGCTAATGAGGGAGCCTGAGCATCTGTCTTTAGGTCTGCTCCCAAGGAACATCTAAAATGTACATGTAACATATAGTGGGATTTTCACAAATTTGACTGCAAAAGTGGAAATATACTAAAAGTGGAAACACTTAACCCTTGAGTTTAAAGAGAGGGTATTCCTTAAAATGAAGGGATGTACCTCACAGATAAGTAAACCCTCAAGAGATATGCATGAATATGGATGAAAACCATAGGCTGAAAAAAAGGTAGTAATCCCATTTTCTTTTAAAGGAAAGATTGCAGTGATCTACTGTACCTATATTAAAGGAGACTTTCCAACTCCTCCCCAAGAGTATGCCATACATTTAATAAATACATACTCTAGGAATCATGAAATTTGCAAAAGCTGTGTAAAGGGCAAAATGTGTTCCATAAGAGCTAAACGAAGGAATGTATGTACTAGCACTTGGAACAATAGTCTGATAGGGACTATTTTCCAGCAAGTAGATCCCTTGAAGGTCTTTAGGTTAACACTATCCCACTGAGGGAACTCTGCAGCTGGGTAAGAGAATGTTTTCACTGTTGATCTTATAAAAAGTACAGGACTTCTTGATAACTATGTGCTGAAAGGGAAAAAGGAGTCTGACAAGCATTACCCTCACTGTTGTGGAGTGGAAAAGTGGAAACATCAGATGCAGAAAGCTAGAAGCAATACTCAAGTCAGCGCAGACTATGAAGAGACCATCGCCCAGTCAGTTCTAAAACAGCCCTATGCCTGGAACAGACGTGTAAATCAGAGTATCAAAGATTCCCTATAAAGATCAGTCATATGGAACTTGTTGAAATACAAGGTCTTCAGGAGAAGGCTCAGGGTTTAAATAACAGATGGTAAAAGGAGCCTCAGGCACAATTAGTGGTGGAAGTCCAGTAGGGTCATAATTGGATTCTGTTGTGCAAGGCGCTGGAGCAGGCTTAGAACCCTTGCAAGCAGATTGCTGCTTAATTGTGCACAGATTGATAAAAATTCTGAGGTGGATATTAAGGGTCTTGTGAACATATGGTTCTCAGCCTCACACAGTAGAGCTCTATAACACTCTGGTAAGGATGAACCTATAACAATAGGGGTCCCAGGATTTATGTGCAGGCTATAAATCCTTCTGGGAACTGTGCCCAGCACTGGACTAACACAGTACACAGAGGTCTAGAATGTGTCATAATGTAGTGTCCGGGGCCTGAAAGTCATATTTCAGGTTACCTCACAAATTCTGGTCCAGCAGGGTCTGGGATGGCCGCCAAAGCTGTTGCTGAGGATATGCCAATCCAGATAGCTGCTGTGTAGACACAAGATTAAGCAGAGTTTTTCAAAATCTTGACTGAAGTTACAGAAGAAAATATGTCAATGGTGATCTCAAATACAGATAATATAAAAAGGCAAAATTATAGTTAGAGTGTTTCCCAAAACATCTGAGAAAATGGTATCCAACCTCTTAGGACACTAGTAAACAATTGAAACATGACAGTTGGAGTTGAGGTCATAGAGTTGGGGCTGGCTTAAAGCGTAAGTAAACCCATCGATTTAACAGTTTAAAAAAGCAGTTACATTTCCGGCATGCCAGGAATGCCAACTGTCACATTGGTTGTGCTCTCAACCAAACTGTTGAAACCATCCAATGGCTGGTGTCATAACATTGGTTGTGCTCTCAACCAAACTGTCAAACCATCCAATGGCTGGTGTCATAACTGATCACATGAGCAGCATCATGGTAGTTGAAGATTAAACAGAGGCCAAGGTGGCAGCTTCCTTGCCTCAAAATGATAGGAGGGTTTACTTCCACTTTAAAACATTTTTTATTTGCCAGTGTCCAAACCTTCTGAAAATGGCAGTTTAATCCAAATGTCTAAGTAATAACAAATTCTTGTGTTCATCAATGGACGATAAAAAAAAATGATATTATAGAAAGAAATACTTTATCATGCTGAAAAATGTTTACCATTTTATTGGACATTAAGTTCAGTTTTTTATTCTCTCACTTATCTTGACACATCTGCTTCTTCTCCCTTTACTAAATAAATGTCAGTGTATTTTAATCAAATAATATTCCATGACTGTAAATTGGCTTACTATCTATTTGATCATCTCTACAGCCTTGGTATGCACTGTTTTGTTTGTATATGTTTTTGTGTAACACTAACCAGTCGTTCAGTGTTTGAACTCACTTGAGGTTGCTGTCTCACACACAAATGTGATCAGATTATCTTCAATCTTCTCAAAAGCATCAAAGTCATCGACAATGAATACATGGCGATCACTTGGTTTACTGCCTATATCACGGAGCTCATTATAATCCACATCAGCTACTCCGATGACAAAAACACTGAAACCTGAAAATGATATAAAGTATTGTTAACATAATAATAATAATAATATACAGTAATAATGATATTTATCGATAGCACCACAGACACTGGAAAACATATTTTTAGATTGTAAGCTCTAATGAGCAGGGCCCTCTGATTCTTCTTGTACCAAATTGTAATGTAACTGTAATGTCTGCCTTTATTTTGTAAAGCGCTGCGCAAACTGTTGGCGCTATATAAACCCTGTATAATATAATAATAATGTGCATGCATATGAGGGTACTTGCATTCAATTAACGCTACTATTTTGCTTCAGGAAAGAAAATGATTGATTTAACGTGAGGTGATCTTAAAGAAACAGTGTAATGAAATAAATGTGTTGCCTCTCAAGCTGTTCCACTAAAGTCACATAGCTGCACCAAGTATGCAGATCAGGAATTATGACTTCACTCTGACCTAGCCTGCTGCATGTCTGTTGACTTAAGCCAGAGACATCCAACAAACTAGCATTTTTGTAGGTGATCCTCAATGGCAGCTTAGATGTTTTCTTTAAATTAAATCTAGGAACAGTGCTAGTCCTTGAACATGTGCATACACCAAACTAAAATCTACCCCTCATGGGGATGCTAATAGCTTTTATTCACCGCTTTGTTTTTAATAATTTTATGACAACCCATCTGGGAGTTATAAGTAGTTGCTTGGTCATTCAACTTATTGGCAATTACCCAAACTGAGAACTTTGGGTCGATCTTGCTTTTAATAACCCAATTAGATGTGAAGAAATGAAAAGGCTTAACCCTAACCAAGTCTATTATGACACAAGCACTGTTACTAAAGCAGTGTTTTATATAAAGTGGTTTAACTTATAATATTGACTCAATACACAATTAAAAATGCATATACTGTATATATTGTGACAGGACGAGACTCCTAGGAAAATATGACACATGTTTTGCATTTAGGGTAAATGCAACGTTCCAGACTGGTTTTTCTGAGCAGAGAATCTGTGTATTTGGCTTTCTCTGGATTTTGCAGCTCTGGATTGGAACATTCAATCCTGTGCCCAGGTTTTGCTAGACACCTGCAACCTGGCTGAGTACATAGACATGCAGTGTTGTTTTATTCTCAGGTCTGAGGATAGCTCAGGGCTCCCAGTTTGGAGACCGCTCTAAGTGTGGGAGGCGAAAAGTCTTATTGAGGGGGTCAGTGGGCCCAGCTAGAAGCCAAAAGACAGAGGGTCTCAGTTCCAGGAGTCATATCGGCTCCTATCAGGGTGTCAGGAGAACCCGGATCCATAGGCCAGAGATGGGCTGTGCAGCAGGGTGCTGTGACTGAGGGGCCAGAGAGCCAAGTATTCCAAGAGAGCTGGACAACACAGTTAGAGAGACTGGTAAGAGGTGCAGTGTGGTACTACAGTTGTAGCTGAGTGAGCTTATGAGCCAGGTGCTGAAGCTGGAGAAAATCTCCCACATGGAAAACGTTATATTGGGTTGCCGCTTTGCTTCCTGCTGTGTTAATTAAAGTGGGCTACCAGGCCCTTAAATATAGTTCCTGTCTATTGTGGACTCACTGTATAAACACATGTACCACGGAAGCTACCTCCTTAAGTCACAATGTATTTTATATATATATATATATATATATATATATATATATATATACTGTATCTCACAAAAGTGAGTACACCCCTCACATTTTTGTAAATATTTTATTATGTCTTTTCATGTGACAACACTGAAGAAATTACACTTTGCTACAATGTAAAGTAGTGAGTGTACAGCTTGTATAACAGTGTAAATTTGCTATCCCCTCAAAATAACCTCTGGCAACAAAAGTGAGTACACCCCTAAGTGAAAATGTCCAAATTGGGCCCAAAGTGTTAATATTTTGTGTGGCCACCATTATTTTCCAGCACTGCCGTAACCCTCTTGGGCATGGAGTTCACCAGAGCTTCACAGGTTGCCACTGGAGTCTTCTTCCACACCCCCATGAAGACATCACAGAGCTGGTGGATGTTGGAGACCTTGCGCTCCTCCACCTTCCGTTTGAGGATGCCCCACAGATGCTTAATAGGGTTTAGGTCTGGAGACATGCTTGGCCAGTCCATCACATTTAACCTCAGCTTCTTTAACAAGGCAGTGGTCATCTTGGAGGTGTGTTTTCTCTGCTTCAGTATGTCACAGTACATTTTAGCATTCATGGTTCCCTCAATGAACTGTAGCTCCCCAGTGGCGGAAGCACTCATGCAGCCCCAGACCATGACACTCCCACCACCATGCATGACTGTAGTCAAGACAAACTTGTCTTTGTACTCCTTGCCTGGTTGCCGCCACACACGCTTGACACCATCTGAACCAAATAAGTTTATCTTGGTCTCATCAGACCACAGGACATGGTTCCAGTAATCCATGTCCTTAGTCTGCTTGTCTTCAACAAACTGTTTGCGTGCTTTTTTGTGCATCATCTTTAGAAGAGGCTTCCTTCTGGGACAACAGCCATGCAGACCAATTTAATGCAGTGTGCGGCGTATAGTCTGAGCACTGACAGGCTGACCCCTCACCCCTTCAACCTCTGCAGCAACGCTGGCAGCACTCATACGTCTATTTCACAAAGACAACTTCTGGATATGACGCTGAGCACGAGCACGAGCACTCAATTTCTTTGTTCGACCATGGTGAGGCCTGTTCTGAGTGGAACCTGTCCTGTTAAACCACTGCGTGGTCTTGGCCACTATGCTGCAGCTCAGTTTCAGGGTCTTGGCAACTTTCTTAAAGCCTAGGCCATCTTTATGTAGAGCAACAATTTTTTTTTTTAGATCCTCAGAGAGTTCCTTGCCATGAGGTGTCATGTTGAACTTCCAGTGACCAGTATGAGAGAGTGAGAGCGATAACACCAAATTTTTAACACACCTGCTCCCGATTCACACCTGAGACCTTGCAACACGAACGAGTCACATGACACCGGGGAGGGAAAATGGCTAATTGGGCCCAATTTGGACATTTTCACTTAGGGATGTACTTACTTTTGTTGCCAGCGGTTTAGACATTAATGGCTGTGTGTTGAGTTATTTTGGGGGTACAGCAAATGTACACTGTTATACAAGCTGTACACTCACTACTTTACATTGTAGTAAAGTGTAATTTCTTCAGTGTTGTCACATGAAAAGGTATAATAAAATATTTACAAAAATGTGAGGGGTGTACTCACTTTTGTGAGATACTGTATATACAATTCAGTTCATGCTGTGTAAAAATATTCCATAATGCCTACTTCCATAGATCCATAAATTGTTAGATGTTATAAAAAACTTGTGCATCATTTTTATTTGTGCCAACAGAAATCAAATCAACCATGAGACTACAAATAAGAAAGATATTTTTTACAAAAAAAAATGTAATCAAACCACAGCATAAACATTTAGGCCCCTTTCACACGGGATGGATCCGTGAGGATCCGCCCCGTGAACCTCCGCTTGCTCAGCGGGGATCGCTCCGCTGATCCCCGCTGAACCGACGGGTGACAGGGGGGTCTCCGCACACTGTGCAGGGACTGCCCTGTCAGATCTCCGCTCTGTCCGTGTTCATCCGATATGCTCTGCAGACGGATAGAAAAATAGGATTTTCCTCCGTCTGCAGAAACGGGGGATTGCGCACACGGAGGAGACTGGGTGTCAGCGGATGTTCATCCGCTGACACTTGTGATCTCATAGGGACCAATGTATGTCCATTTTTCATCCGTAAACGGATGAATGAAAAAGCGGACATACGGTCCGCTAGTGTGAAAGGGGCCTAACTTAGTTCTACTTGTAAAGAAAAGTAAACTAACTTTCTACATTCCTATTGGTTATAATAATATAGCTATTAGCATGTTGTTTATACAGACATAGGTGCAACAACCATTTTTACATATTACACTGCGATTACCTGATCTGCCATTAGTTGGTAGTAGTGTTAAAAGTGGCAAACTCCGGGCAGAGAGCTTTTTCTAATTTTTAGGTTTGTAAAAAAAAAATAAGTTACTTCTGCTAAGGTTGATCCCACATCCGCATCACTGCTCTTTACATTAAAAATCATATGGCTTAAGATAAAGAATTCTTCACTCAACTTGTAGTAAGAAAAAAAGAATTACAACAGCTAATTGACAGTATATGATGTCAGAAAGAACAGGGTAAGTTTATCTACATTGCCCTCTATAAAACTAAAGAAAATAAAAACTGCGCTGGAAACAAACCTAACAATAGGCTGCAACTCAAAGTGAAATACACACAAATTAGCAATACAAAAAAATATTGTTGCACTCTAAAGTGACATATCATATACTTTATACATAAATAGACGACCTGAAAAAATAAAAATAAATGGAAAAATTATAGATATTGAAGAAAGTCCCAACTGTGAAATTATTGGTTTTGTGCAAAGTCCTCTAATAATTATTCAAAATTCAGAAAATTCCTTCCCAGGAGGACGAATCAACAGCCAAAAGTTTGGTGAAAATCTTAACACTTAACTTTATAAACACAGTGAATCCACCACCATATAAAGTGCATGCTTACCAGCTTCACAAGTTTGGATACTTGTGGCTAATACCCAGCCAGGGCCTTTTCCTCAAGAGCGTTCCAATAATGATCTGGTCAACACACAGTCACGGGCCGTCTGGTCAGGAACGTGGTGATTGAATGGAGCCTTTGCTTTGAGCCCATGCACAACTGATGACGAGGCAAAAGCAGCTCAAAATAAAAGGGCAAAGGAAATCGCCATAGAAAAACCAAAGTGCCCCAGGACAACATCAGATTAGTGACAAAACACGTCGGAGGAGCGACGTGCTGACGCCACTGTGTGATACGTCCTGTTTGCACGGGCGTTTGTATTGCTGCTGGCTGGCTGCACATTTTTTAATCTTAAAACCTTTTATTGTCCATTTACGCCTTGTAAGTGAGTTTGTTTTATATTTTTTTAATAAAAACCCATTTGGTTTTACCTATGGCGATTTCCTTTGTCCTTTTCTTTTGAGCTGCTGTCGCCTCATCATCAGCCGAGTTGTGCATGGGCTCAAAGCAAATGCTCCATTTAATCACCATGTTCCTGACCAGACGGCCCGCGACTGTGTGTTGACCAGATCATTATTGGAACGCTCTTGAGGAAAAGTCCCTGGCTGGGTATTAGCCACAAGTATCCAAACTTGTGCAGCTGGTAAGCATGCACTTTATATGGTGGTGGATTCACTGTGTTTATAAAGTTAAGTCATGCGATTTTCACTGAACTTTTGGCTGTTGATTCGTCCTCCTGGGAAGGAATTTTCTGAATTTTGAATAATTATTAGAGGACTTTGTACAGAACCAATAATTTCACAGTTGGGTCTTTCTTCAATATTTATAATTTTTCTTTATTTTTTATTTTTTTCAGTTTTTTTTTCAGGTCATCTATTTATGTATAGAGTTTATGATATGTCACTTTAGAGCGCAACAATGTTTTTTTGTACCTCTGTACAACTGTTTCAGCTGTGCAGCCGCTGGAGGGCTTCTTTTTAAGGTAAGTCTTTCACAATGTGCTAGTATGTGGTGCATATTGCCTTGCAAGGGGAAACTTTTTTTGTTTTTCCTAGAGTTTGCCACAGCTTTAAACTGGTATTCCTCCTATAAATATTAATTATGGGTGGACTGATACTGTAAACTACATCCTGCAAGAGTGTGTTCAATCTTGTGATTGTGAGACAGTTTATATGTTCTTATAACTTACTAGATAGAAGACACAATTCTGTTAAGAAAAGAAACAGTTTTGTTTTTATTTTAGCAGCCAGAAAGTGCAGGTGTGCTGCATGCTTACCAGAGTGTTGTATGTCCATGGCGTACTTTTTCACGTCATCTTGAGATCTTCCATCAGTGACCACAACGAGCACCTTAGGAACAGACCGTCTCATTCCATTTTCCACAGTTATAACCTTTTCACGGACAAACTTAAGTGCTTTTCCTGTAAAAGGGCAAACAAATATTATATCATTATTATTGTCCTATATGTGGATGTTATTTTTGACCACTTAGACACAGCTCTATTCATTAAAGCCGTGTAAACTGGAGTAAGAAGACTGCAGTCTTTAAGCACCAATACATAAAGAGGCCTTGCAAATTCCATGTTGAATTTAATCATCTCTTAGCAATCATACCTTCTATGAGGACACAGGTTAGTTAAAGAGAAACGACACTGTACCTGAGCACCACAAACTAAAAGTGCTATTTAATTAATTCTTAACATTCAAAGCAAACTCACCCATCATCCATGTCTCCATGTATTTTTGGCTACACTTCTATGGATCACAGAAGTGTACTCAAAAAAAAGAAAGAAAGAAAAATGCAGTTTGTAGGGTACCTGTCTTTGTGTTTCCTCCTTTGTATCGGATATTAGCAAGCGCTCCCAGGGCTTGAGATTTTTCTGCATAGGTATTCAGCTTAAATTCAGTTTGGGCATCATCACTGAACTGCACAAAAGATACCTGTGGAAAAAAAAAGGCATTCATTATTTTGCGGCCTTTTTTTTGTTAGGATTTTTAAACATACCTGGATAAAAACCAAGAGTATACTGTATATATTTTTGTTACATCATTATTATTTTGTCCTTGGTTTCTCCTAGGCTTGATAGAGGCACTATCCTGCCCTCTAGTGGGTATAATATTGGAACCTCCATCTGCTACTAAATATTACTGACAAATTCAACCTACTTTTTTATTTTTTCTGTGCTGATTTATATTACTGTTATTCTCACCTGGATTCCAGCTGGATTGATGACATCAAATGCTCCAATGGTATTAAAAATGAACTGGCGTACTTTGTTGAAGTTATCATCGCCAATACTCCAGGAGCTGTCAATCAGAAAAACGATATCTGCTTTTGCACCTTTGCACACTAAAGAATAAAAAATAATGAACATCAATAATCTAGTTATTCTTATCTAGTGTTTTTTTTAATACATCAGTTAGAAAAATATTTATTTAACTTGATAGACAACACAGTTAGAAAGAATTGAAATACTGTATAATAAATCAGAATTTATTAGAGAGCCCTTCCCAGAGCAAGAAAGAAAGCCACAAAAAAGTAATGATACCAGTATGGGACTTTTCCACAAAACCAGTACCCAATAAGGTAATGCAGTATTACAGCCATAAATAAAAATAACCCAAGAAAAAGTTAGAATTAAAAAAAGTCTTCTATTTTTCCCAAAAAACATCCAATGGTAAAAAGGAAAATGCATCCATGTTTGACCTAACAATAGGATGGGGTTGTCAGGAATAAGAGGTCTCAGTACAGGACAAAGAGGATATGATCTCTTAAACTATTTGAACGCTTACTTAACAAACTGGTGAATAGAGGATTGTTTTCTTTATTTTAAATAAAGTTAGTTCCTCTACCTGTTCACCCAGTGCAAGGTGGACCAAACCCCTTTACTAGTTGTAGGTAAAGATCATCAATATACTAGAAAATGACTACCTATCCAAAGCACCAATTTGGGGCATTATTGATTCAAAAGAGTTCAATCCCCACTGTGTTGGCATTTTAAAAAGAGGGCCCTGCTTTTAGGGCCTGCCTCTTGAAGCACCCAGCCAATGCTAGGGCATGCCTACTGGTATCACCATAACAGTGGGTCCACATGACTGCTGTTATCAAGATACTAGTCATAATGATTGATTGGCTATGCTAACATAATTTAGAAGAGGTGAAGAATGGGTTTTATTTTTGTTCATAAAACTTAGTTGTGTGTGCTATAAAATGCCAGGGCATGCACAGTAATACTCAACAGGCTGCCTGCTTAAATCACACTTGCCAGTTGCCAAGTCCTATGTCTATTTACATACCTTTGTTCAATTGGCAGGGTCTTATAACAGGGCAAATTGGGAAGCTATCCATGGAAACTAGCCAGAAAGAGTTTGTGCAATCACCCATATAATCCCTGATTGGTTGCTATGAATGGCTGCCCATTGATCATTATTATATAAAAAAAATTATATTAGCTATCTAACGTCAATGTTTTTTTACACAGTGATTAAAGCCAAAGAAACACAATACATATTATTAAAGCGGTTGTATACCCTAATTTTGAACTTTTACCTACAGGTAAGCCTATAATAAGGCTTACCTGTAGGTAAAAAGAATTTCTCCTAAACCTGTACGGTTTAGGAGATATTCCCCTTGCAATGAGCCGCTGAATGCAGCGGCGCATGCGCAGCGGGGATTCTCGGCTAAAGCCCGGCAGCCGCCGGACCTTGCCGATGCGCGGGAGTGACGGCATCACCGCTCCAGCCACTCACAGCGCTGGAGCGGCGATACCTGGAAGACACGTCGAGGCAAGATGGCATCTCCCTCGGCCTGGACCAGGTAAGTTCCCGACGCCTCGTTCTAAGGTAAGTATTTCATAATGAGCTAGTATGCGGTGCATACTAGCTCATTATGCCTTTTGCTTTTCAGGTATGAAAAAAATAAAAAAAAGCAGCAGCGGGTACACAACCGCTTTAATACATGCCATTTAACAGTCTTGATGCCAAAAGAAACATGAAGAATGACTACATATATGCAAATTTCATGTGGTGTAAAATCAGGCACAGGCTTATGTGTCCCAGTTTTTCTGATAATGTGTTGGGAGGTATGTGAGTTAGTAATAAAATAGAATAATACGAACCTTCACGTGCAGGAGGTATTGTGGGAGGTGGAGGAGGAGCAGGAGCTTCTGTAGGTGCCTCTGTTGGTTTTATCACTATATATATATATATATATATATATATATATAAAATAAACATATGAATTAATAATGAGAAAGTGATGAAAAATATCAATAAAAATATAAACTAATGACTGTTCAATACCCAAGCAGCATACTTGTCACAAAGACCGTTACAATGTAATGTAAATGCTTACAATTTTGCTTACTTAACTCAAACAGATGGAATAATCACAAATGTCATATTGCATTTTAAAACAATTTAAAACAAATTATAGCTTAAAACAGAAAACATGCATGCATCAAAGAGCTTTATGGCTCTGGTATGCAGCAATGTGTATGTAGACAGATATTAAGATAAATCTGTATTATACATGCACATAAATGTACTGTAGGCAAGTTACAGAAAAGAGGCTAATATGCAAGATTTTTTAAAGGAGAGTACTCTGGAGCAGAACATTCAATCTTGGCATAGTAGGTAGAGAGCTCTTAGTGCCAAGAACAAGGAGAAATTCTAACATTGGAGCAATGGCACCAAAAATAACAACTCCTAAAAAATGATTGATTCACTCCAAAATTTAAAATATGAAGAATATGAACTCTTCAAAGCACAATAAGAAAACATGAATGGAATAATCCCTATTTTCTGATGGTTTAGGGAATATTCCTAATTTACATTTGCTCATTATGAACACTTCAATTGAAATATTTACTTACATGTTCGTTCTTTGGTTGAAACCCCTCTTCCCTCAAGGTTTGGTGTTTGCACAAAAACTGTGACTGAGTAATCTGTGTCAGGGTTCAGTCCAGTGAAACAGTTTGACGACTCAGCGCCAGTCACTGTTATTTCTTGCCCACGTGATCCTGTATAAAAACATAAACCAAGATCAATGGATCTGCATTTAATAATTAGTGCTAGGATTGAAGCTGAAATAAAACATGTTTATTACTTACTATTACCATAAACATAACTAAAGATAAAATCAAGTATAACAGTGCATGATACAATTCTATAGTGTATTGATGTTCTAAAACCCCAGTGATTTTTTTGTTTGTTAAAAGTATAAAAGTATATATTAAAAGTATATATCTAGAGCTGATATTATCTAAAATTATTGCATTCCACAGAAACAGTGTATTTAGTATTTTAGTAAATAAACCCCAATTACAGATAAAACATTTAATGATCTTTGTATTGAATTATTTTACTGAATTTTAAAATTTCCAGTGTTTTCACAAATAGTATGTTTAGCCCTCCCACTTGGCAACAAGTCAGTTAGTGCCTATGTTTGGAAATAAAGACAGTGGTGAAATGAGTATTATAGCAAAAGAAAATGGAGCATGGCTGACCCCACTCAGTCCATACACTTTATATCTTGAGGCACATTTCCATATGCTATAAGAAACATCTTCCCACCCCCCATTCAGAGATCCTGTGTTATTCAAACAGTAGAAGCATAGAAGCTGTAGTACGACTTCTATAAATTGCTGATCAGGCAGGAAAGAACAGGCATAGTAAATCTCTTTTTAAGAGAGCTCCAGATGGCCCTTTAGATGTATTATACTCAGTGCACCAGAAGATTATGGTGGCAGGGGTGGGGGTGCAGGACCAAGTGGATTACGACTAAAAGAATCAACACAAGGGACATATATTAACTGTAACTTGTGTCCCTTATGCTTATTTTCTATATGAGTTTTTGACAGCATTTTGGCTTTAAGATGCTCTATGTTATAAAATAGCAGTAGTGTCACACACAAAGCAAGGAAGAAAAGGAAGTCTTGCTGTGCTTACCATGAAAAAAAAATGGTCTACAAACTGAAATGGGGAGAACAGCACTTTAGCAACACACTAGATACAAATAGACAGCACGGAGGCCTAATGGTTAGCACTTATGCTATGCAGCAAGGAGGTCCTTGGTTTGAAACTTTGGCCAGACACTATCTGCACTGAGTTTGCATTGCTCCCTGTGCATTTCTCCAGGTATTCTGGTTTCCACCCACACTCCAAAGACATGCTGTTGGGTTACTTGTCTCCTGCCCAATGGCTCTAGTGTGTGTGTAGATCAGCTATGCACATGTGTTATCACATTCTGCACTGCAATGGCAAAGGATTGAGGAAACACCTGGAAACCCATCTGTAAAAACATGTGCCAATAATATTCTATAAAAAAAAGGCTCTCAGGGGTATCAGACATGGTGCTCAGAGAGCTAGACCATAGAATCGCCAAGAGTCAGATATGACTGGATTAATATCACACACAGATACTAGGGAGGTAGAAATAGGATCTTGCTATATATGAGCTAAGGAAAGCCAAGGGATATTGCTGCACTGAGAGGCTACATAAGCATTGCTATTTATTCATCCAGTCAAAAACAAAGACTTAAACAAATGAAGTACCATCAACTGGATTCAGTTTGACTCTGTATGAAGTTGCAGCTCGATGAGGAGTCCATCTAACACAAAATGAGTCCCATGCAACCTGGTAGCTTGTCAGATCAGTCACATTCAAATACACTGCACAATTAAAGACATAAGAGTTCAATTAGTTTATATATACATATATATATATATATATATATATATATATATATATATATATATATATATATATATATTTCCATTTTAACAATAAGCAATTATACATTTAAAGGAACACTACAGTCAAATTAGCTTTGAAATGCATATAGACTGCACAGCCTACCTACTTAGTACTTTTTTTTTTCAATCAAGCATTTCTGTACTACACCAATCCACCCACTCCCTTTTGTTAGTAAACTGTTAAATCTAGTAAAGCCTTCTTACCGGAGATTCAGAAAGCTATTCCCAAACAAATTTACTGTAGGCTCCTTGCTGTCTCTCCCAGTCAGAAAACACTCACTTAATAAAGTGTCAGACTAAAGACAGCCACCAATGAATTCCATACCTGTGTGGGAGTTTTGAATCTGATTGTGGATGTAGCAACCAAAGACAGGAGACGTTACATGCCTCAGAAGCATACAGGAAGCCGTAACGTCCCCTTTGGGGGTGGGTCCATGATGTTCTGAACTCACAGTATACCCTTAGTCTGCCATGTTGAATAATGATGGCAGGTGTTATTCTACCAGGAAAGACCAAGGACATCTAGTGGCAAAAAAGGAAAGCACCAGAGAAGAGGAGAGTATTGCAGTCAGATCTGCAGCCAGAGCTACTTTTTTATTTTAGATCCCTGCTGTGTGACTATCTACAAACAGTTTGGATTGGGAGACTATTTAGAAATTGTTGGGCCTTAAGCTAAACTGTGGGCTTTCTGACTTTGGCACAGTTGCACTCTTTCCTAGATAGCATTTGTTACTTATGATCTGGAACTGTTCTTTAAGTGAATTATCTTGTAATAACTTGCTGAAGCATAAATGTTTTGGTTTTCAAACTATCTTACTTGTTCACCAATCATCCTCCTGACAGTTAACAACATGTATCAGCACCATGGGATTTAGTGAAATTAAATAGAAGGATGATAACAGGATGATGCTAACACAGCTCCCATCAAAAGAACAGATAAAATATATCCCTTATCGACACTAACAACCAGCTAATAAGCATCCCACACAATGCACATTTCCAGGGGTTCTAAATCAAAAGTAGGAATGTAATCCTGTTAGCCACATTATCTCACAAAATGTATGGTGTTATAGAGCAGATAAAGAAAAAATTTAAGCATTAAATGAAAATATGGCTGCTTGTTTTGATTATTTTTTTTTTTGGTGGGGCAAAACTATCCCTTGCAATTTTTTAATGTATTATAAAAATTCTCAATTTGCAAAAAATGCTTTTACTAAAATTCAATGTGTCCCTAGTTACAGATGGAAAATAAAAACACATAGTAACCATATTCATAATATGGGTTGGCAATCAAGAGCCTATGCAAAGAGCAGAAAGGTGGTGAGTAACATGAAGCAGTGGTTAGTGTTTCTGTACAGTATGCCCAATTTTACTGTTAATGTTAAGTATGTATAAATTATTATAAAGCATAAAAAAAAGTTTGAAATGTGTATTGAAAAGGTAAGTATGCATGTAGCTAATTCTGTAGCAACAATTACAGTACAGGTAGCACACTAGATCAGAAGTAATCAGACTGTGGACAGAGTTTACTTACATGTCGTTCCAGGCCCTGAGAGTGGTCCGCTTAGTCCAGTGTCATACTGAGCATATACCTTGACATCGTAGGTGGTTCCAGGATTCAAGTTTTGCAGCGTGTAAGAATTCACATCACCAACAAAAGCTTCTATGGATTCATCAGCATCTTTATATAATAACAACATAAAAATTGATATACTGTAGGTGTTCAGTAAGTTTATTTTTACATTTTATGCAGATCTTTATGTAGATCTTCAGACTATTTAATGCTGCCATTCCAAATAATAAATTTTTGTTATGGAAGCTGTCTTTTGCTTAGTCAGCAGATCTTTAAATTTTTTTATAAGACTACTATGCTAATTACAATGGCAAATTCTAAGATCTAGGGAGACTAGCAGTACAATAAAAGGGTAAAAGGGTGAAATATTTAAGAAGACCTTCTCTCAAAATTATATATATATATTTTTATTTATTTTTATTTTTAAGCAGAACTTCACCAAGCATGCACAAAGGCAGGTAACGCATAGCTGAAAAAACTTCCTTAGCATATCTGTAAATGCGCCATATTGGCGGAAAGGGGGGTGGAGACACAATAAACAGGGGCTGAAGTTTTGCTTTAAATCTGTACCACCTTGACCCTTGTGTTTGTTATTAGATATTTAGATTATTCAATGTTAATATTTGCACTTATAAATCAAACTGAAATCAGTTTTGGTGTGAATCAATTAAAGGTATGACACGTTTACTAACCATGTGGTTGGTACACAAGCTTGTATCCAAGAACTGGAGAAGTAGCTCTATCCCAAGATACCCTGAATCTGGTATACCATTCATCAGAAATTTGCAAGTTCCTTGGTGCAAGCAGACCCACTAAAAAGAGAAAAATGCATTACAATCAAGAATTCTATAACATGACACATTACAGGTATAATACTCATTCAGAGGCCGCTGTTAGGAATCATGGGGCCCCGTACAGCCTACCCGACGGGCCCCCCCCCCACACACACACCTGACGGTATTTTATACAATATTTTCACACAAAAAATACATGAAAATCATTATTAATGGACACAAATGCCACCCCAATTCCCCCTCCTAGTACAAATATCCCTCACCCCAAAAATTTACCAGCCTAGCACACATCAAACTTTCTTTCCTAGCACAAATCTTCTTCTGCCAAATCTCCACTGCATGCACAATTCCCCCCTTCCTTCTATTACTCCCAAATTCTCCCACCGGCTCCTAGTACACAACCACCCCCATCTCCCCTCCCAGCACAAATCCTCTTTCTTCAATCCCTCTCCTAGGACGAATTCCCACAAATCCCTCCTCCTAGCACAACTCCCTCTAAATTACTCTTCCCAGCACAAATTATTCCTCCCTACTGAAATCCTCCCGAGCACAAGCATCCCCTCTCCTGGTTCAACCCTCCCCCTCCACCCCAAATCCTCCTCCTAACACATATTCCCCATCCTTAAATCCCCATTACTTTTCCTAGCAAAGATACCCACCCATCCACCTCCCCCAACTTACAGGGAGAAGCCACTACAAAGCCAGCAGGAGGTGTGCTGTGTTCTGTTCTGTCCTGTCAGAAGATCGTTCATCTACAGTATACAGCACATGAGACCGAATCTGACTGTACATTGCATTGCGCTGTATACACACACCACCCCGCTATCTCCTCCAAGGGTTGCTCGTGGCAGCAGGAAATGTGGATAGGGGGCGCTGTGTGTATACAGTGCAATGCGATATACAGTACGAACGATCGGGTCTCATGTGCTGTATGTGTAACACTCTTTTGACAGGAAGGAAAGCACAACACAGCGCACCTCCTCCTGGATGTCTCCTCTCTGCTCCAGCCTCCGGTCTCCTTGTCCCAGCTGTGAGTGCGAGTGGGGCAAGGGAAGGAGCTCAGCGGTGGCAGGCTAGGTTCATTATCCCTCCATGTCTCTCACCCAGCAGCTAAAAGCCAGTGGGAGTGAGAGGGGGAGAAACCTGGGTGAGAGACATGGAGGGCATTGTTCTCCACCGATCCTCCTGCTGTCCGGGCCTCTCTGTAGCTTTGCCATAGCTTTGTCATGTGGGGCAAAGGGTGTAAACTTTGAAGCTGTTGCAAACCCTTAAATATACCCAGTGAAGTATCTGTTTATCTGCAGTCTTCTATACAGTCATTCAAAGTCCATCATTTATAAAGCTTGTCTGACTCTTTAGAAAGAAAAGGGATGGAAAGCTAAAGTTACATTCTGCAGAGCTCAGTGAGGAGAGCTCTGAGAGCTGATCGGAGGGAAGAGACACACCCTTATTTACACAGCACACAGGAACCACAAGCTGTGTGATGGATATCCCTTCCTTATCACCTTTTTTCTCCTTGTGTTAGGAAAACTTGTCAGAAGTGACTCATGCAGATAGCAGAGGGATGGGGCAGCAGATAGAAATGACACTTAGGCGTTGATTTACTAAAACTGGAGAGTGCAAAATCTGGTGCAGCGCTGAACAAGCTGAAGTTAGAAACCAAATGGCTACCAAGCACAGCTGCACAAGTTTTTGCACTACCCAGTTTTTGTAAATCAACCCCTTAGTGTTCTGAATTAAGACATGTACACACTATAGAGGGATATGCTTTATTCATATTTCATGTCTGAGGTTTACAACCACTTTAACCACGACCGCGCCATGTACAAAAGACGTCCACAGCGCGGTCGAGTTATCCTGAGTGGACGTCCCAGGGACGTCCTCACAGAATCTTGCTCCCGCGCGCCCCCTGGGGTGCGCTCCAGGATATGTCCGTGACCGCCGGGTCCGGAACACCCGGCGCATCACGGATCACGGTAGATGGCCGCTAATCACGGCCGTTTACCACGTGATCGCTCCGTCAAATGACGGAGCGATCACTTGTAAACAGACCGGCGTCATGTCATGACGTCGGTTCCTCCCTCCCCTCTCTGTACCGATCGGTACAGTGTGAGAGGAGAGGGGAGGGAGCGGATCATGTCCGCTCCCTCCCCCATGTCAGCTGTGGGCTGGATCTGTGACAATTGCAGTCACAGATCCAGCCATCCATCCATCCCTGCTCAGCCAACCCTGTGCAATACTCTGACAATACTCTGCAATACACCCTGTGCAATACTCTGCAATACACCCTGTGCAATACTCTGCAATACCCTGTGCAATACTCTGCAATACCCTGTGCAATACTCTGCAATACCCTGTGCAATACTCTGAAATACACCCTGCCAATACTCTGCAATACACCCTGCCAATACTCTGCAATACCCTGTGCAATACTCTGCAATACCCTGTGCAATACTCTGCAATACCCTGTGCAATACCCTGCCCATACTCTGCCCATACTCTGCAATACCCTGTGCAATACCCTGTGCAATACCCTGCCAATACTGTGCAATACCCTGCCCATACTCTGCCCATACTGTGCAATACTCTGCCATATTCCGCAATACCCTGCCATACTCTGCAATACTCCACAATACCCGGCAATACTCCACAATACCCTGCAATACTCCACAATACCCAGCAATACTCCACAATACCCTGCAATACTCCGCAATACCCTGCAATACTCCGCAATACCCTGCAATACTCCTCAATACCCGGCAATACTCGGCAATACTCGGCAATACTCTGCAATACTCGGCAATACTCGGCAATACCCGGCAATACTCCTCAATACCGGCAATACTCCTCAATACCTGGCAATACTCCTCAATACCCGGCAATACTCTGCAATAACCACTTCCCGCCCGCCGGCCGTCATATGACGTCCTTGACTTTGTGCGGAGATATCTGAATGATGGGAGCAGCTACAGGCATCATTCAGATATTCACTTTTTCAGCTGGCGATTCCCTGCACCATAAGAATGATCATAGCGGCTGTTCCACTGCTTGATCGCTCTTACGGAAGGTGAGAGGGGATGCCCCCCCCTCCCGCTGCCCTCCGGTGCTTCTACCGACTCACCGCTACGATCAAAGCCAGGATTGTTTGTTTTTTTGTTTTTTTTTCAGGCTTCCCAGCCTAGAGGTGAGATGTGGGGTCTTATTGACCCCATATCTCACTGTAAAGAGGACCTGTCATGCCATATTCCTATTACAAGGGATGTTTACATTCCTTGTAATAGGAATAAAAGTGATCAAAAAAAAATTTGGGGCGGAAAAACATGTCAAACTAAAATAAATAAAGTAAAATGAACAGTAAAATATATATTTTTTTTTAAAGCGCCCCTGCCCCCGCGAGCTCGCATGCAGAAGTGAACGCATACGTAAGCCCCGCCCACATATGAAAACGGTGTTCAAACCACACATGTGAGGTATCGTTGCGAACGTTAGAGCGAGAGCAATCATTTTGGCCCTAGACCTCCTCTGTAACTCAAAACATGTAACCAGTAAAAATATTTAAAGCGTTGCCTATGGGGATTTTTAAGTAGCGAAGTTTGGCGCCATTCCACGAGCGTGTGCAATTTTGAAGGGTGACATGTTAGGTATCTATTTACTCGGCGTAACTTCATCTTTCACATTATGCAAAAACATTGGGCTAACTTTACTGTTTTTTTTTCTTTTAGGCACAAAACAGTTTTTTTCCGTAAAAAACGCGTTAGAAAAATTTCTGCGCAAATACCGTGCAAGATAAAAAGTTGCAATGACCACCATTATATTCTCTAAGGTCTTTGCTAAAAAAACATATATAATGTTTTGGGGTTCTATGTAATTTTCTAGCAAACAAATTATGATTTTTACATGTAGGAGAGAAATGTCAGAATTGGCCTGGGTTCTCCAGAACGCCTGATGGTGCTCCCTGCATGTTGGGCCTCTGTATGTGGCCACGCTGTGTAAAAGTCTCACACATGTGGTATCGCCATACTCGGGAGGAATAGCAGAATGTGTTTTGGGGTGTAATTTGTGGTATGCATATGCTGTGTGTGAGAAATAACCTGCTAATATGACAATTTTGTGAAAAAAAAAAAAAGAAAAAAAAATCTTGATTTTTGCAAAGAATTGTGGGAAAAAATGACAACTTCAAAAAACTCACAATGACTCTTTCTAAATACCTTGGAATGTCTTCTTTCCAAAAAGGGGTCATTTGGGGGGTATTTGTACTTTTCTGGCATGTTAGGGTCTCAAGAAATGAGATAGGCCGTCAGTACTTCAGGTGTGATCAATTTTCAGATATTGGCACCATAGCTTGTGGACTCTATAACTTTCACAAAGACCAAAAAATATGCACCAATTTGTACTTATTTTTACCAAAGATATGTAGCAGTATAAATTTTGGCCAAAATGTATGAAGAAAAAATACTAATTTCCAAAATTTTATAACGGAAACAAAGAAAAATTCATTTTTTTACAAAATTTTCAGTCTTTTTTCTCTTATAGCGCAAAAAATAAAAAACCCAACAGTGATTAAATACCACCAAAAGAAAGCTCTATTTGTGTGAAAAAAAGGACAAAAATTTCATATGGGTACAGTGTTGTATGACTGAGTAATTGTCATTCAAAATGTGAGAGCACCGAAAGCTGAAAATTCGTCTGGTTAGGAAGGGGGTTTAAGTGCCCAGTTGTCAAGTGGTTAAGGTAGAACATGATCATAAATTAAAGGAGCTTAGCCTTCTTATAAAGAAATAGAAAATGCTATAGACAATGACAAAGCTATGACCCGTAGTTTTAATTTCAGTTTTATTAATGTTACTGTCTACAGGGCAATGAAGATCATTTATTTTTTGAACAGCATAAACATTATGTTTGCAGAAACTCCAGGTAGCATGTGTTGTCAACATAGAGAATATGCACTGGTTGGAGTGAATTGTGAAACCCATTGGCTTGGACCACCACATGTTTCTAATTCAAAGCTAAAGGTTTCATAAAATAATCTTTAACCATGATCTACTGTAAACATTTAATACAGGGGTCCCTGAACTTTCTAAACAAAGGGCCAGTTTGTTGTCTTTCAGACCTTAGTTGGGTCAGACTGTGGCCAGTTTCTGGAACTACAGTTAATGAGGCCAAATTTTGTTTTATGATAGTATTAAAACTTCCCGATCAGCTGCAGCGTCAAGATGTCTGATTGTTTACACAATACAGTGAGTGAATACTTTCTCTGGACTAAAGCTTTTGCAGTGACTGCAGCTGTCATTCCCCAAATTCAGTGTAGCGGCCTTTTCTGACTCTAGGTTGGCCCAGGCCCAAATGAAGGACTCAGTGAACAATGTCCTACGTTACCCAACAATCGCATTGAAATCCCGGAATTGCCAGGTCTCTGTCTTGCCCCTTTCATTCATTGGATTTAATTAAGTTCTTTTAAACATGGATGCTTAGTATCTTAAACTTCAGCTTAAATATTTGTACCTATAGTGTATGCAAAAGAGCAATATTATTGACTTCCAGTGTGCTTTATTACCTGTTCATATCAAAGTAAATAATTTACCTGTCCTTCCATTTCCTGTTAATTGCCCTCCATCACCATCTGCATAGACTGCAACCACACTGATTTTATATGGAGTGTCTGACAACAATGGCTGCAGGACCACATTGTTCCTCCGACCAGGGACAGTTGTCTGAAAGTACAGTATAAAAAGAGTTAATCTATATTTTATTCGGTGCACAGCACTTGTATTTTAACCTTTTCTATTATACATTCCACACAAAAAGCCAAAAGAAAAAAAGGGTCCAAAAAGCTGTATGATGTATTTTGAGAAGTGTTACTGTATAATACTAGTGTTTTTGCATTACTTTTCGTCGCTAGGTAACTCATCAGCTTTGGTCTAACGGTATACAGTGTCGTTGTGTATTGCTTCCACATAGCATATGGCATTTTGTCTCATGAGGCCACTATATGCACCGTAAAGCAGACATAATGTATGTACATCTGTTTTATAAAATGAACCCTGAATACAAGGACATTTCAAAAGAAAGTATATGTTAACAAAATCAGTAACATATGGATGAAAGTGGTGTGACATGACACAGAGTCTGGTTTGGATATATGTCAGAAAGTAATATACAATGTCTGCAGTGAAAATTGTGCTATATTTTTAGGACCACAGAGTATGAATGGTGCTTTGAGGTATACTGTAAATGTATATGTAGCTTTTGATATTCTAATTATATTAAAATGTAGGAACGAATTAAAACATCACAGCCAAAAATGATAGCAGCTGGAGATAAGACATTTAAATGCTTACACAGCCCGTTCTAGTGAAAACCATTACATTTTGGATTTCCTATTTTTTTCTGTCCCGATGACAATGGTCACCAGAAAAAATAGAGTGCACGAATCTCAGTGTGGAAAGCAACAAAAGTACCAGGCCTTCCGAATTTAAATATACTTTCGGTCAATCCAAAATGTTTTTTCTATGACTAGATGGTGTAACCTGTGACAGCAGAGTTAATGAATACAATATGAATGCATTACTTAAAGAGGAAGTAAACCCTCCGTTCAAAAACGAAAAAAAAAAATAAAGATCCTGCAAGACAAAGTCATAATCAGCTAGTATGCAAAGCATACTAGCTGATTATGTTTTACTTACCTCCGATCAAAGTGGTCCACGTCTCCCCCTCTGGCGCCGACATGTTGTCCCGGAGTGACTTCCTGTTATCGCCGCTCTGTGATTGGCCAGAGCGGCGATGACTTCACACGCACGCGCGCTTGGGCGGGCAAGATCCCATTCAGAAAACCGGCAATGATGCCGGCCCGCTAGTGCGCATGCGTGTGACATCATCGGTGCTGTGTTTTTCAGCAAATATCTCCTTAACCTGTGTAGGTTAAGGAGATATTTCATGCACCTACAGGTAAGCCTTAAGCCGTATACACACGATCGGTTTCACTGATGAAAACAGTCCGATGGACTGTTTTCATCGGACGAACCGACCGTGTATGGGCCCCATCGGTCTTTTTTCCATCGGTGTGAAAAAATAGAACATGTTTTAAATTTTTCTGATGGGAGAAAAACCGATAGCAAAATCCGATCGTCTGTGTGGAACTCCATCGGATAAAAAACCCACGCATGCTCAGAATCAAGTCGACGCATGCTCAGAAGCATTGAACTTCATTTTTCTCGGCTTATCGGAGTGTTTTACGTCACAGCTCTTGGGACGGTCGGATTTTTGACTGATGGTGTGTAGGCAAGACTGATGGAAGTCAGCTTCATCAGATTTCCGATGGAAAAATCCATCGGATTAGAATCCATAGGAAATCCGATCGTGTGTACAGGGCTTTAATCTAGGCTTACCTGTAGGTGCAAGTTGTCTAAGTGGGTTTACAACCACTTTAAGACAGATCCACACTTTAAACAGTTGCTGAATGATTAACGGACAACCAAGATCTTAGTGGCCAGTTCTACATGACATATTAAGTAAACCTACAATCATATATCAAAATAAAGATACATTTTGTTTGAGCCATTAAGGAAACTTACATATTCATCAATGGGATCACCAACAGTTGGAGAATAGATGATTCTGTATTGCTGAACTGGACCGTCAGCATGGTCCCAGCTTACTGAAAGACTGTTAGTTGTCTCTCCAAAAACTCTAATGTTCTTTGGCCCACTGCGAGGTACTGGAAAAAAACAATTATAAAACCATTATCATTCCAGATAATATGTTTGATTTCTTCTTTAACAGCAACATCATAATATTTATGATGAATATGTGAGCACAGTAAACTCAGAAATTTCCAACCACACTCCTGGTGCAGATAATTTATAAGATCTCCACAGCACATTGCTGCCAGCTAGGACATACTAACAGATTATTAAAAAATAAACCTACCGCAGCATGAACAAAATGTGGAAAAAGGGATACCACAGGTATTTGGAAAGGTTTTAGTTGCTGGAGGGAATTGCAAAACAGTCAGCAGTCAGCAAAAGCAGAGGAAAGTTCTATTATAACACAGAATTGAACTTTCCATTCTGAATTCCTTAGAACATTGTAGAACAGTGACATTCACCAAAAATATATTAGGCTACTTGTTTCAATAATTATAATATAATTGATTTTGGTATAGTCAATATAGACATCAATAAAATAATTGTCAGTTTAACCATGGTAGAAGTGTGAGGTGTGTCTGCACTATGGTAATTTGCCCTAGGAAAAAAGATCTCCAATCTTGGTATGCAAAAAGCAGTAAATATAAATATCAAGCAGCACCACAGCTATGGTAAAGCTACTCAACTAGGTTTTACTCCTTTAAAGTATACCCATCGGTTAGAGATAGTGGGGATAACTCAAAAGAGAAACACCCAAAAAGGTCGGACTTTGGAGGCACAAGACATGGTAGGTAGTCAAAATATGTAAAAATATATATTTATTATAGAAAAGGGGCACAGTATGCAGCTGTCTCCATGGGCGTTTGTGTGATCTTTAAACCAGTGGTGACTAAAACTGCACGGCTATCTTCCCTGCCTATTTGGCGTATCTGTTTGATCTGGAGGATCCAATTATTTTTAAGCCTGGCTGCACTCTATGTTTAGAGCCCTGGTCTATCCACAAACTGTCCCCATACAATATGTGTATATATACCTAACAGTGGGTGTTCTATGGATGTGCTAAGTCACATGACCCCTGTGTATAGTCTTCTCTTATTATAGGAAGTACCCTACACCTTATTTTGACACTACTGAGATGCAAATGACCTGCATCCTTTGTATTGGATCTGTGCAATATTGCACCTCTTTTAAATAAGGGCTAATAGATCTCCTGTCAGTCCCAAGATAGCAAGTCCTGTTTTTTCCTTGCTATCCCCAAGCTGTCCTGAAGAAGCCTCATGGCGAAATGCGTTGACTCAATGGGACCACATTTTTCCATCTTGTGACAATATTTTAATTCTCTTTTGCATTTTTGTAATCTCTGTGTTGTTTTTCTATAATAAATATATATTTTTACATATTTTGACTACCTACCATGTCTTGTGCCTCCAAAGTCCGACCTTTTTGGGTGTTTCTCTTTTGAGTTATCCCCACTATCTCTACACAATTCTACGGATGTGGCACTGTGAGTGCTCCCCCATTTTTCCCTTTTTGATTATTATACCCATCGGTTATGTAGATGTACTGAAGTGTCAATTTTGTCAAATTGTAGGCACCAATAAATATGTGCATAGACCAGTGGTCTCCAAACTGCAGCCAGGGGCCAGATGTTGCCATTTGCTTGCCTTTAACCGGGCCCTTGGAACACTATTCCTCCCACTGATACAAGACAATATTCTGCCATCTGACACCAAAAATTATGCACCATTTCTCCCACTGATACCAATGATGGGATACTATTCCCCCCAATACCAAATGTGGAGATGTTTACTCCCACTGATGCCAGGAAAATGTACACTCCCGCTGGCCACAATCCGGCCCTCCTAAAGTTTGAAGGACAATAAACCAGCCCTTTGTTTAAAAGTTTTGGAGACCCCTGGCATAGACCTTCAAACATGTTCAGGTGGTCCTGAGAGTCCCAAAACCTAAGGAGCTATACTAAGCCAATTCTGACACCTCCAAGCAAAGGTTGTCAAAAGATGACTTGGCCCATTCTACACCCTGAATCTCCCTTTTATCTTGAGGAAGCCAGAGCAATGAAGTATGTTTACTAATATATTTCTGTGGCTTAATGCCTTATTTTGACTAAATGCTTTGAGTGGATTGCAGTTTTGGAAAGTCTTATGCCACGTTCACACGATCTGAAATTCCGACAACAAATGTTCGATATGAGCTTTTTGTCTAATATTCCGATAGTGTGTAGGCTCCATCGGACATTTGCTGTCGGAATTTCCGACAACAAAAATTTGAGAGCTGGTTCTCAAATTTTTCGATCGTCTGTATGCAATTCCGACGCACAAAAAAACACGCATGCTCAGAATCAAGCAGAAGAGCCGAACTGCCTATTGAACTTCATTGATCTTGGCTCGTCGTACGTCTTGTACGTCAGCGCGTTCTTGACGTTCGGAATTTCCGACAAGATTTGTGTGACCGTGTGTATGCAACACAAGTTTGAGCCAACGGTTTTGTTGTCGGAATTTCTGATCGTGTGTACGCGGCATTAGATGACAAATCCAAATGTATTGGAAAACATCTAAGCAGCTATTAAAATAACTGCATCTTAATATAGTTACATGAAGCTATCTATCATTTAAATTGTATTCCACTTAAATAACATGCCAGCATGCTATATTCAGTATATGCCTAAAATCTTACAACGAGCACTGCTCAATGTAAAACTTTAAAGGAAAATGACAGTTTATATAAAATCAAAACTAAAGATGACACATTTGCACTAATGGAAGCTTGTGCATCTTGAGGAGATTGCTACTGATATAGTGCAAAGAAACTGCTGCCATAGGTTAGTCTTAAAATGTTTAACAGGTTTTTCCCCACATCAATATTCCCAAGGACTAGTATTTCTAGGGCTCTGGTGTAAAACTGAAGTTGGGTCCCCAAGAATATAATGAATCAATGATGCAATAACAATTATGTATCACTGCTTAATTTATTAAGTTTACGGACTTTGCTACATTTGCCATCTCTACCAAATCCTTTTCCAGCAAAGTTGCGTTTGTATTAAGAAGAATCCTCAAAACTGCATTTCTATCTTTTGGCAAAAGTAATGAAAGTACAACAGCTTTGCACAGTTTGAATAATCATTGGGAACATGAGGACTAGCTATGCTCTGAATTTTTTTATTTCAAATAAACTGAACCCAAACATATATAGTTAGTACATATAAGAAACTGATAAGTTGCTACAAATATGGCAGATTGAAGCTTTTTTTTTTTTTTTTTTTGTGAGATAACTTCTTATGAATGTCTGTGGTTGTTTGTGGAGCAGGGTTATATGTTTTGGTAACTGTTTTTTTTTTTTTAAATCAAGTATATATGGTTAAATTATCAAATAGGCAGTTCACTTTGCAAGGGAATTTTCCCCAGAGTTAAGTGGATGTGGTACAATTCCACTTTGCAAATAATATCCAGTCAGTGCAATAATAATAAGAAAAAAGCAGCATTTTTCCTTGCACATGATTGAATGGATGGAAGTCAGCAGGTTTCACCTTTCTCACTGAGCTCTGGGAAAAATACCTTTGCAAAGTGCAACTTTCCTTGCAAAGTGAACAGCCTATTTGCCTTTAGTAAATCAACCCCTCTGTGTTGTGCCTACAATGCAGATGTGAGTAGAAGCAGCTTATGATTATAAGGCTTGTCACAATCAGGTTTTCCTTTTTTTCATGATACATGCCAGGCATCGATTGGCTTGTGGGCACATAGGCAGCAAAAGTAGCCCAAAACTACTACTACTATAGATAGATGGATAGATCGATATATACATTGTATGCATATTAAGGTCAAGTAGTAGTTAGATGAGGTTTGATATTGCATAAGTAAGTGCAAAATATTATCATTCCAAGGAGTTTTATTTTCATTTCCAAAACAACCCTTCATCACTCTGTTATATCTAAGGTTTCTGTTTTTTTGGAAACGTAACAACTAGTACATAGGATAAATTAAAATGCCTGTTTCATCTGAAGTACAAAAATCAGTAACATACTTACAAGGAAGATCAAAGCATACTAATATTTCATAAAACATACAAGGGACAAATCTCTCATAATTAAGTAAATTTTTGGTCAGCAAGTGAGAACCAATAAATTCCAGCTGTTATTATTTAAGTGATGCTCCAAGTAAAAGTTGATATTTTGATGCTTTATTGCATGCATTACTGTCTATTAACACCACAGTTTAAAAAAAAGAGGGATCCATGGACCCTAAAACCCCGGACCCTAAAATTGTACAAAATACACATAACTTTTTCTTTAAGGCATAAAAAAAAGTATGTATTTATGTACTGGTTTATTGCATTACACTTGGTACACTCATATTTGCCTTTTTGTAATACTTACATGTTTTTCCTTCTCCAGCACTTGGATCACCCTCTCCATCAGCATACATGGCAACCACATTTACAGAGTAAGGAGTGTCAGGATTCAGACGTTCTAACAGCAAATTGTGAGTGTTGCTGGGGATCACAACCTAGAAACAAGCATGCATAGATACTATTACTTTCAAGATACAGAAAATTATATCAGTGTATACATCACATCATATATTTGGAGAATAACCAAACATCTGTGGAATCACCAGTAAGACACTCACTGCTTCAAATGAAGAGAGGTTAAATACAGTAGGTTGCTCATTTTTGCCCTGCTGGCTTTCAGGTTGCAGATACAGTCAACACCCTAGGAACTAGGGTACCAATGAGTGTGGGATTCTAGATAAATACAATTGGGTCCCAATAAATACTGCAAGAACTCTCACCACTGAGTGCAGCTCTAACTGACACTTTTGGGGAGGCCTAACACTATTGGGTAATAACTGGAAATCAGACAATCCAGATGCAAGGGAAAGGAGGGAAGCCAATAGGATTTGGAAATGGGGTCTTGGCACACATTTTTGTGATGCTGTCCAAGGTTGTTTGAAGCATTAAGGGCAGAAGCAGGAGAATACATCTGACTGATGCAAGATTAGCTATTATTGAAAGCTTTATTTTAAATGTGATACTGCTGATGCATTTTGAGAGAAGAACATGTCTTTTCATTAGGACAAAAAGTAAGTAGCAGAGTAATGTAGTGGACTATCCATGCTCAGATGCAAGCACAGGCCCCTTTAACTTCATTTCCCACAGGATACACCCAAGAAGTACACATTCCTGAGCTTCCCTCCCTTTGCAGCATGCACACCTGATGTGGCAGAGGTAGCTGAGCAAGTATTCTTCAGTGAGATGCTAGGCCCTCCATTATCATAACAGACATGCAAGCAGCTGTGACATAGCCTAATAGCATGCAGCCTCTCCAAAGAACAAATGGGAAGCTCCTCTCTGATTGCTACCAGAGTATTTCAATTCCACTGTAAGGGACACTATTCATGAGGATAATCACAAGTAGCTGTGTTCTGAATTGTTCTACTGAAGTACTGAACCTAAGATTGACTCTCTGTCATTATAGAGTCTTATAGAGAGTCTTATGCAGTCATATAGCACCCTGAATGATTCACTGATTGAAACATTGCGGTGAAGAGTCCATGTTTATGCAGCTTTCTTTATTCTACAGTGTGTGCTTTTTTTTGTCATCCTAAACATAATTTGCAGTATTGCGTCTATGTTTAGTAAGTCATGGTTACCTTCTGCCTGTAAGTAACACAAAACGATAATATTCGAAGGATAGCTTTGAAGGATCGAATACCGAAGGATAGCTTGCCACCCATAACAAGCATTGTTAATTGAAAATTCTACAAGCATATGTCAAATAACTACACCCAAAGAAATAGTTACTGCAGTATTCATTGCAACTCAGTGCCATTTAACTAATATACTACATACATTGGTTTATCTATTCTTGAACATTTCTATCAAACAAATGTATGCCTAAAAAATTGTTACAAATTTCTTGAGGTAATATCCATAATATTTTAAATTCACATTTTAAGTATTGCTCTTTACAGTTACTCATATTTCTACAGCAAACATAGTTGAAAGCAAACAAGCTAATACATGAATACATGAATACAAACAAAAAGACTCAATACTTACAGACAGAGGAGGACTTGTTGCATATAATGGAGAGTAGTTGACCTTGTATTGCTGGACAGGCCCAGGAGCTGGATCCCAGCGGACATTTAATGTGTTGGTAGTGGGGTTATATACTTGAATATTTTTTGCAGTTCCTCTCACCACTACAACAAAAGTAAAAATAAATGTATATATTGGTTAGGTGTGGTATTAGATCTATAAGAATTGCCCTACTAATTCTTATTTACTTTTTGCTTCACTGAAATTGTGGTATTATGTGCTAAGTAAAAGTCCAATGCTTTTCCAAAAAACTTTTTTTTACTTGTGACAAAAAAACAATCCAAAAAATGAAAAAGCTTTAAATCTAGGTCTTTTGAATTAGTCAAACAAATTATATTATTCCACACTTTGTTTTTTCACTAATGACCAATATATCTTCCCAATATGATATACAAAGCGTTCATACAGTAACAGTGATAACAGACATTTTCAAGGAAACTTGCCAACGAAATGTGGCATTTTCTTCTTTAAAAAATTAAGAAAAAAAGAAATAGCAGCTACAAGCATTTGCTATCTACAGACATTCCTATATGTGCATAAAAAAAATGCCTGGATATACTAACATAAGCAAGTGAAAACCCTTTTATTACTTACTTGTCTAACTACAGTAGGTAACTATAAAATATATAGCATAGACAATGCTAACTTAAAAAAAAACAGACAGAACCCGAAATGGGTTCCCATTTGAACGTTTTAGCTTTAACAAGTTTTTTTTTAATCAGTTTGTCCATAGCATATTTATACCCCCCTAACTTTAGAATAATATGTTAGTGGCTTTCTTTTAATTCCTTAGGAAATAAAGCATGATTAACATACATGTCCTTCCAGTTTCAGACATGCGGCCTCCATCTCCTTCTGAATATACTGGGACTACCGTCACAGTGTAGGGTGTGTCAGACTGAAGTCCTCTAAGAACTGTATAGATTGTATTTCCAGGAACAGTAGTCTGGAGAAAAAAGTATAGTAATTGACTTTATTATATGTTGATTACATCACTGTGTTCATCTTTTAATGAAACAATATTCATACACTTCATACTTATAGCTCTGGTATTTCTAAATAAACTAGGACATCACTACTGACTCCAATTTCACCATACGAGTGAATAGTTTACTATAATTTCTTATTATTTATGTAGAAATAATGTCTAATGAAACTTCTAAGGAAACCTTGGTAAATCGGTGCACAGAACTTTATCTCTTACTACAACCATTCCAAGACTTACAGCACTTGACAGTCATCTATTATTTCCCCACCATGGAGGTCCTCATTAAATACTTATGGCTTATAGTTCATAGAATGCCCAGCTCAGTAATCACTTCCTACTATTTCTATGCCTGGGTATTTAAGGTAGGGAAATTATCTTTCCAACTATTATTAGCATGCTGATCATACTGTAAATTTTAAGTTACAGAGCATTGGATTAAGCACAACATTTTTAACATGTCACAGAAAAGAACTGCACAGCAGATTCACCAAAAATGTCATGCTAGAAAAGTCCAATAGAGCTCATTTGTGAGCAGAAATGATGTTAAGTAGAATGTATCTCTTTTACTCATATCACTTTTTGGTTTATGCCGATGTAATTTAAGCAGATCACAACCAATTGACATTCTACATCATAATGAATATTTAGACAACCCACAGTTTAAGTGCAACTATCAACCAACCATTTAAAGAAAGCAGAATGAAAAAAAGTGTTTACCACTTCTTCAGATCCACCAGCAGTTGGGACATAAAAGACCTTATACTGACGGACATTCCCTTCAGCTGCCTCCCAGCGGACATTTAAAGTGCTTGTGGTAGGGTCATATACTCTGAGATTTTTCACCGTGTTAAGGGGTTCTGAAAAACAGGTTAATGTATTATAACAAGAACTGACAACAAATATTATGATTTTCAATGATACTTCTTTTTTATTTGCTATTTCAAAATTTAGATTTTATTTGCCAACAATGCTGTAGTGAGCTACTAAAGAGTTACCCCTATATCCCCTGTGTGATCAGAGCATGGTAGACAAAGAGACTGTATAGGGATGGATATTCAACAGTCTTCAGGGATTCACCTACCTTGTTTCCCCAAAAATAGGCCCTACACTGAAAGTAAGACCTAGCATGATTATCAGGGCGGGCTGCAATATAAGCCCTACCCTGAAAATAAGCCCTATCAAAGTTCACTAAAAAAACTGTAATCCATTACTGTATACTTGTGCAGTGTCTCCATTTATTACGGTATTAATAATACAATGTTTTACAGCCACCAGAGGTCCTCTTCTCTCATCCCGGCTTACGTCTGCAGCCCCTTCCTCTTCAGTGTATGGAGCAGGCTGACGTCAGCGGGATCTCAGCTCTTCTCTCTCATCCTCTCCTCCCCGCTAATGTCAGCAGGATCTCGGCTCTCCTCTCTTATCCTCTCCTCCCCGCTGACATCAGCGGGATCTCTGCACTTCTCTGTCATCCTCTCCTCCACGCTGATGTCTGCAGCCCCTCCTTCTCCAGTACCCAGAGAGGTCTGACATCAGCGGGGATCTCAGAGAAGAAGAGCAGATCACGTGAATGCCCAGGGGATATATCCTCTACGGTATAAAACTGTGGACACACTGTTGACACACTAATGTACCAGTATAATATTTTTATTAAAAGGATTTCATAAGGATTTTAAGCATGATGTGTTTTTTTTAAATGATTAAACTGACTCCTGACCTGGTAGTGGGAGGGGACGGGACAGGTGACACAGGAACTTTTTTATTTTTTTATTAATTTATTCCAGATTGATTTTTAGAACATGGAGGGGGTAAATGACACAGCACAAGCACTGTGCTATCTATCATGCTTTAAAGGGTTACAACCACTTTAATACCGTAAATAAATAAGACATCCCCTGAAAATAAGCTCTAGTGTGTTTTTTGTAGGGAAACATGGTACTAACATTGTTTAGCATCTGATGCATCTACCTACAGAGAGAGCTGAAAGCACAGCTATCTTAAGTCTCTGACAGATCATGCCAGGCATTATGTGATAGTTAATGTTGCAGGGGTACAAATATCCAGAAGTAAGGTTAAAAATATAATTACATAAGTATACATAAAAGTTTTAGGGATCCCTAGGTTATGAACATATGCATGCAGAATAAGAAAAGGTTATATGAAGGCACATTTGGGTAAGGCTGGGGATACAAAGATGGATGTGAGTACACTCAAAAATCCCTGTTTCAGACCTGGATATTAATTATGTATTACAATATAGTATAACATACTTGTTTTTCCGCTGCCAGAAATTCTCCCTCCTTCTCCTTCAGCATACTGCGATGCCACAGTTATAGTGTATGGAGTATCTGGCTGAAGTTTCTGAAGCACGACACTGTTTTTACTTCCTCCAACTGTTTGCTGGAAAGTTAGTGAAAAATACACTGTAAATTTAGATCTTACATGCACTTACAGTCTCTGTCCTAAGAACAACTTTTCTTCAGCAGCATACAGTCAGTCAATTTGCACAGGTGATTGGGTAGATTATATGTATAATGCAACGAATAATGTAACAGTGGGAGAGAGTAAGAAAAGTAAAGTGCATCGAGGAAGCAGAAGATATTTAGTGCTTACAGGAAGCAAAACAGCATGACTTCTTAGGCCATGAAAAAGAGTGCCAGTGTAAATAGAATCTAGGCTGTGGTTTTGAAATGAACAGCTGATAAAATTAATAAATGTAATCAATGTATTCCTTTAACTAGTAATTTTAGTGCCTGGTGGTCTTATGAGCTTTGCCTATCCTTACATCATGTTGATCACGGGACAGCTCATGCAGCAGCAGAGTAAAAAAGATCCAACAGAGGAGGCATAGGATATGAGTTTAGATTTGCTCATGGTGCACATGCCTCATTTCTTTGTGCTCTCAACAAAGTCATGTTTTGCTTCTTCTTATGCTGCCAGTATCCTTAAAGTTTCTTAAACCATCTGACCTCATATTGGCACCCTGTGCCTCAAATGTCAATGTGCCTTATTTTCCTGTACCTCTGGTCTGCATGTATTCCTATATTCCCCTGTGCTAGCATCCCTAAATTCAGCATTTCTTCACAATTTGTGAATCTTGTAATGTGGTTGTGTCTCCTTTGCCATCAACTAACCCATGTAGTCAGTACGTCATACACCTTATGCGTCGTGTACCTTAGTTCCATCTTTTATTTCTCCAGGAACTATGGAACTATTTATTTTCTAAAGCTGGAGAGTGCAAAATCAGGCTCACTTCTGCAAAGAAACCAATCAGCTTCCTGGTTTTATTCCCAAAGCCTAAGTGAACAAGCTGAGGTTAGAAGCGGATTGGCTACCATGCACAGCTGCACCAGTTTCTGAGTGTGCCAGCTTTAGTAAATCTACCCCAGTGTGTTCTTCTTTTTCTTCTCAGTCTTATCCCTATCTTGATCCTTACCACAAATGTCTTGTGACTTGCCACCACACCATGAGTCTCCTATATTTAGACTAACATTTGCCAAATCATAGCATCCTTGCTTGCCTAATTAAAGAAGATCATCTTCATGAAAGTATCATAGTCATTTAAAGACAACATTTATTCTGCTTATTTTCTGCTTATATTATTTTATTTTACGCATCATGTACTTGATCGTGACTTGTTGCACAGAGTTCTGTACATAGCTTTCTTAAAACATCACAGGACCCTGTCTTAGTACTCCTCTCAAGAACCCTGAGCCCTAATGCAAGCAGTGAGTGGCTATTAAGGGAAATTCAACAAATTTACAAATGCCCTGAAGGGTTCTTGTCAGTCTGGAGGATTGGGAGATCCTAGGCAGGTCATATTTGCATACAGACTACCCTAGGTAACACCCACATATTTTTCTAAGATTCCATGATTAAAGACTGATATCCAATGATTGAAAGAGGTGGGTCAGGGGCAATCAGGCTGGGGAGAAAAGGGTTGATGATGCTAAATGCCCTTTAGCCAAGAAATTGAGATCTATCTGACTTGCTTAAGCTTCTAAGGCACACTAGGAGACTTTACAGTGTGCAGTAAAAACAATCAATTCAATTATAGATAAAGAGCCTGTACAATTATGCAACACTGTAAGATGAAGTTTAGCTTTAAGTACCAAAAAACAGATGTAGTTATAAGGCAAACTTTGCTGCTATAGCCCATAGAATAATGTATTACTTAATGCCAAGTAAGGTATCAGGTCAATCCCTATACCCTAATGTCTTGCTGGTTATATTTTGTGTTATCGCCTCTGACTGATCTTCTGGTTCTGACCTATTCTTTGAATATGGCAAGAGACTTTTGAATGCTTTAACCATCTGGGTGAATAGTCAGCCTCACACATATGTCATGAGTTGAATGAAGCCAAATCATGTTATATTTTCAACTTCCTACAATTGTTACGGTTTTACATCAGTGCAAAATATAGAAAGGTGTTCTTCCTAGTTAATTTAGCATATTCAAATACTGCTGTGAATGACTATGTGCTTGGGTAATCCAATTAGTGAAGAATATATTTCAAACATTTGCTGAATGTATTTTCCTGACCTCAATACTGCTGCATGGAAATCTTCATAAATAAGCCTTTTAACCTGTGTCCCTTGAGACAGAAGCTCAGCATTGGTGTTGTAGCATTGCCAATATTTGCTCTCATGTGCTGGATTATTTACAACATTTACAGATACACATTCAGCAGTAAGAATGTGTTTTATTAGCAGCTGGAAATAACTTCAAGAGAAGCATAATCACAGGGCATAAAAAAAGATAAAAGACATAACATTCTGCCATTCAGGACTAGTACATGCTGATATGGAAATGATTTAGAAGACAAGGAAAACTGCAAAAATATTACTCATTTAACCTACATGCAATGAAGGAAACTGTCTAGAAAATGTGAGGTGCACTGAATAGCTTATTAAAGGTTTTCCCTTTCCCCTCAAATTGCAATCCAGCAGCGGTCTCCCTACTCTGACTCTTTGATGTTCAGACTTCTGTAGCAGTTAGAGCTATTTGGCCTTTTTTGGTTAGATTCCAGTGCTTATTCTTCTTTTCCTATCCCTACTATGCTGAAATGAGTTGGTCCTCCTGTCCTAGCATCCCTTAACTTAGCTTTTCTGCACAATTTGTGCATCTTGTACAGTGGTTGTGTCTCTGTTTCCACCAACTAACTCCTGTAGTCAGTACTCCATACAGGTTATGTCTTGTAACTTATTTTTTCTAGGAAACTTGTGTTCTTTCTGTTCTTCTTTGGTTATCCCTATCTTGATCTTTAACACTCAACACCTTTACTTGCCACCAGACCATAAGCCTCCTATCCTTCAATTTGACAAATCATATCACCCTTGCCTGCCTAAGTAAAGAAGAAGATACTTTTTGATGAACGTGTTGAGGTCATTTAAAGCTGATGTTTTACCTGTTTATGTTTTACCTTCCCTGGTTGCTCTTTTCCCCCTCGTCAACATGCTAATTGCATTTTTAAATAATTTTTTCAGTTTTTATTACGCATCTTATTCTGTGCTCCTCTGTGTAATGCAGGCAGATTGTGGCTTATTGGAGAGTTCATGTTGCAGGGTGCATAGCTAGACTAGCTTTGGCTCCCGTTGTTGAGGGAAAACAATATTTGTTCTAATGTTAATTTTTTATTTTAAATCTTGGATAGGCAGGCTTAATGTAAATTAGTACTCACAAAGCAATACACACAGAAATCATGCAAGACCAAACCACCAGTAAAAGTGTAGGAAAAAATAAAAAAGTATTATTCATTCAGAGGCACATAACCGTGAACAGCTAAAGCTGTTTTCAATCCCTACCACTTATGATGAATGGTTTACACTTTATGAGGTAATATGCAGCAGCATGCATTTAAAGACATATATCTCTGATTTTTTACTACACATGACAGTGTGAGAAGCATTTGTCCATATGATATAGGTTTATTGCCAGTGTCATTAATCAGCAGAATAAACACTTACACAACTATACACATAGTAAATGTCAAGCAGCAACACCATCACTTTAAAATGTAACAGCTTATTTAAAGAGAGTTAAACTTGTAGTGCTGAGCTTTAAACATTCACTTAATAAGCACTGTTACACTAGTTAATAAAAGTTGTGTTGATTTAAACATAGTAGTAAAATGCACTTTGCATCCTGTATTGGAACTTTAAAGCACTCTTTAAAAACCTTAGGAAACATCTGGCTTGCTTGAAAGTTACCTTTAGGCAAGCTTTAGTAAGTTGTTTAGAGTAACACATCCTAAGTTGTTTATTATTTCTAGTAATAAACTTAATAAATTGAAAATGCTTTGGGCTGTCAACAACAGTTTACAAATTTTATGAGGTCTGCATTCCAAAATGTACTTGCTATTTGTATTTTTTTAGACTTATGTAGGGGGGATGCTAACAATGCAACTCATCAACAAGGACAGACCATCCAATGTGACATAAATTGGTTGATTTACTAAATGCAAAAAGAATGGTCTCTTTGCAATTGAATTTGCAACCGCCTGGTTGTTTGCCCCGTCTGGACGTACGCTGATGTCAATATGATAATATGTTAATATAATTTGATTTAGAGTAAGTGCATATCTTAAAAGGGGGGCTTGATTTGGTTGATCTAAAGCTTTTTAAACGGAATTACGCTATGGATTCTATTTATTTTGTCTTGGAATGAGCGCATTAGTGTGAGATCCAACCCATGTGCTGCAGAGTGAGTATGAGGAGATATCCATTCAGAGGTGACATCCAAGATTACTCATTGATGCTTACTTTCCAGCACTGTCTGGTAAGAGTCTTCTCATAAGGGGGTGGTCTAAACCCCCTTAGTTTCACGAGTGGAGGTGTTGTTGACAGATCATCGTGGAGAATGTGTTAAATAAGATCTATAACCTGACTGGACTTTCACCATATATTGACTTTGGGTTAATCACCTATTGCAAATTATAATTGAACACTACTATTGCACATGCACTTTATTCGATAGAGCACATCTTAAATAAGTAGATAGTGTCAATTTATATGTAGCACTGCCTTGTTTGATTTGTTTTATACGTATTTTGATACCTTCTGCTTAGCAGGTAGAATGGTAGCAGCTTCAGCCTTAATTGGCAACGATTTTGTGATCAATTCGAGGGAGGTGTGTTTTATATCTCCTTGAGTGTTTTTTATTTCACTGATCCCATAAGGGCTTGTATTTGGGAAGGGCTAGTGTCAGATATTTGTTGTGTGTATATATAAATACATATATATATATATATATATATATATATATACATTATATTGTCAAAAGTATTGGGATGCCTGCCCTTACATACAGACACACATGAACTTTAATGGCTGTGTGTAAGGGCCCACCCTTTGCAGCTATAACAGCTTCAACTCCTCTGGGAAGGCTGTCCACAAGGTTTAGGAGTGTGTCAATGGGAATGTTTGACCAGAAACGCATTTGTGAGGTCAGCAACTAATGTTGGACAAGAAGGCCTGGCTTGCATTCTTCACTCTAATTAATCACAAATGTGTTATATCGGGTTGAGGTCAGGACTCTGTGCAGGCCAGTCAAATTACACCATCTCAAACTTGCTTATCCATGTCTTTATGGACCTTGTTTTGTGCACTGCTCCAAATAATTTGGTGGAGGGGGGATTTTGGTGTGGGGTTGTTTTTCGGGGGTTGGGCTTGGCCCCTTTGTTCCAGTGAAGGGAACCCTTAAGCCATCAGCATACCAAGACATTTTAGACAATTTCATGCTCCCAACTTTGTGGGAGCAGTTTGGGGATGTCCCCTTTCTGTTCCAACATGATTGCGCACCAGTGCACAAAGCAAGGTCCATAAAGACATGGATGAGCGAGTTTGGGGTGGAGGAACTTGACTGGCCTCAACCCTATAGAACACCATTGGGATGAATTAGAGCAGAGACTGCAAGCCAGGCCTTCTTGTGCAACATCAGTACCTGACCTCACAAATGCACTTCTGGAAGAATGGTCAAACATTCCCATAGACATTCTCCTAAACCTTGTGAACAGCCTTCCCAGAAGTGTTGAAGCTGTTATAGCTGCAAAGGATGGGCCAACTCAATATTGAACCCTACGGACTAAGACTGGGATGTCAATAAAGTTCATGTGCGTGTAAAAGCAGGTGTGCCAATACTTGTGATAATAAAGTATATGCACATGATCGAATGAAGGAAATCAGCAGTGGTTTACCTCATCTACTAAGTTAAGGAAGCATTCCCCACAAAGTGAACAGCCTATTCAGCTTTAGAAAATCAACCCCAAAAAGAGAATCACCAATTGCCTCTGCAGAAAGACCACTGCTTCCACACAGAAAGCAAGGATCCTTATTTGCAGCATGCTGGCAGGGAATGGTCTTTTTCACTTCAGCTGTGTCTGATTTCTAAAAGAAAAACTATTGGAAGACCTGGCACACCTTTATTGGATGCAGATGGACTGTATTTTGCTGACTCTGCATATTTTGACGTCTCTTATGTGGGCACTTTGAAGAATAATAAATGGTCAGCAATGATAGTATTCACATATATTGAGCCAAAGGCAGCACACTAATGAAAAATATGTTCCATCTCTACCTAGAACTATATCTAAAGGTTATAAAACTGATCAGAGTGGTCCTGTCTCTATGGATGCAGTGAACTTGTTTCTTTCCCTCATAACAATACACAATTGCTTGTTCTTAATTATTTTCATGCCACTGTGTGCTATTTTAAAATGGGCTAAAATATTCTGACTCTCAGGTCAATGTGTAAACACATAAGCTAGTATGGGAAAAAGCCAGTGTTCCCCACTGAGCTCACAGGATTTCAGTATAGTGCCTTTGATTTTGTTTTGAAAAAAAAAGTTTTATCATCATGCTTCCAGCAGATGCATTTTATAGAACAGCTGGACATGCTTTGAAGTGCACATTAATGACTTTTACTACTAAAATGAAATAATATAATTTTCCACTGCTTTTTCTCCTTTAATAGCATTTAAATAGTTTTCTCCATCCAATATTCATATTTAACAGCAACGTTTCGACACATGTTTCAGCATAGGAGGAAAACATTCCCCAAATTTTTGGAAAACTTTCTTCTTCAGAATAGCATATTAAAGGCATTTAATTTATAAGTATATAAATGCATGCCTAAAATTTCTATTATATACACACTGCTGGGTTATTTTGGTTTTAATATATGTTGGATGTAATACATAGCAGCTCGAGTTTTCTCTGAAAATGGCAATTCACACTGACACCATTTCATTGGCATAAATGGTCTGATTTTACAATGAAAAAAGAATAGGTTCATTCAATAGGTAAAGGAAACATGTAAATGTACACTGCTCAAACAAATTAAAGGAACAATTTTTATTCTCAAATCAATTAAACTCCTGGGATATTAATCTGGTCAGTTAAGTAGCAGAGGGGGGTTGTTAATTAGTTTCAGCTGCTTTGGTGTTAATTAAATTAAGAACAGGTGCAATAGATGGGCAACAATGAGACGACCTCCAAAACAGGAATGATTTTACAAGTGGAGGCCACTGACATCTTTTTTTCCCTTCTCATCATTTCTGACTGTTTTTCACTAGTTTTGCATTTGGCTAGGGTCAGTGTCACTACTGGTAGCATGAGGCGATACCTGGACCCTGTAGAGGTTGGACAGGCAGTCCAACTCCACCAGGATGGCGCATCAATACTTTCCATTGCCAGTAGGTTTGCTGTGTCTCCCAACTAAGTCTCAAGAGCATGGAGGAGATTCCAGGAGACAGGCAGTTACTCTAGCTGGACAGGGCTGTAGAAGGTCTTTAACCTATCAGCAGGACCAGTATCTGCTCCTTTGTGCAAGGAGGAACAGGATGAGCACTGCCAGAGCCCTACAAAATGAGCTCCAGCAGGCCACTAGTGTGAATGTCTCTGACCAAACAATCAGAAACAGACTACATGAGGGTGGCCTGAGGGCCCAAAATCCTCTAGTGGGCCCTGTTCTCACTGCTTGGCACCGTGGAGCTCAATTGGCATTTGCCATTGAACAACAGAATTGGCAGGCCCACCACTGGCACCCTGTGCTATTCACAGGTTCACCCTGAGCACATGTGCCAGACGTGAAAGGGTCTAAAGAAGCTGTAGAGAACAATATGCTGCCTGTAACATCATTCAGCATGACCTGTTTGGTGGTTGGTCAGTGATGGACTGAGGAGGCATATCAATGGGGGGACGCACAGACCTCTACAGGGTAGACAATGGCACCCTGGCTGCCAGTATCGGTATGAAATCCTTGGACCCATTGTAAGACCCTAAGCTGGTGCAGTAGGTCCTGGGTTCCTCCTGGTGCATAACAATGCCCGGCCTCATGTGGCGAGAGTTTGCAGCCAGTTCCTAGAGGATGAAGGAATTGATACCATTGAACAGCCCCCACGCTCGCCTGACCTAAATCCAATAGAACACCTCTGGGACATTATGTTTTGTTCCATGTGACGCCGCCAGGTTGCACCTCAGTCTGTGCAGGAGCTCAGTGATGCCCTGGTCCAGGTCTGGGAGAAAATACCCCAGGATACCATCTGGTATCTCATTAGGAGCATGCCCCGACATTGTCAGGCATGCATACAAGCATGTGGGGGCCATACAAACTACTGAGTACCATTTTGAGCTGCTGCAATGGAATTTGAGCAAAATGGACTAGCCTGCTGCATCATTTTTTCACTTTGATATTTGGGGTATCTTTGAAGTCAGCCCTCTGTAGGTTGATAATTTTCATTTTCATCAAACGATGTGGCATCCTTTCGTTCCTAACACATTACCCAGTCCATATCAGTATAGATATCCAGCATGATATTTTCATTTTTTTTTGAGCAGTGAATAAATGGAATGTATTTGGCTGATGTAAACTAAAATTCCTTTTGGGTTTTAGCTGTAATTTGTTATTGCATTACCGTTTGTTTTACACCATCTCCATTAGTAGGCTCGTAAAATATTTTGTATCTCAGCACTTTTCCGTTGGCAGGATCCCATCTCACCGTCAGGCTACTTGATGTTGCATTAAACACCTGAAGGTTTCGAGGACCATTTATTGGAGCTGAAATTTAAGAAGTTCTTATAAAATCAGGGCTAATGTAAAGAACATTATACAATCATAGCAAAATAGTTGAAAGATAGCTCTAAAAGAATGCTGATTTTCTTTAAAAAAAACTGATAGTAAGTCATTCCTAAATATAAAGTCATTCCTACACTAGCCATATTTGTAATATAATGTTATTGAAAAATGTTTGTTTCTCCATCAACATATAGCTTTTTTTGTTTTAATTAATATGACTTTATTACAACAATGGTATCTGATTTCTTTGCATCTATACTAGGTGTACATATTATATCTATTTTGTCATTGTCAATGACGCCCCTCATTTAAAGTCCCACTAAATCCCTTCCCCCTTCCTGATTTCTAGGGGCATTTTGAAGCTCACATTTTCTCCCTTAAAATATTCTATATTGCTTGTTTGATCCATAACTGTTTTTACCAGAGGTCTGGCTAAAACATTTGGTCAGTGTCAGCTATGCCCTTAGGCAAATGCCCTAAGGCTTACTGCAATGAACCTTATATATTTGCTGATAATTTGCCCTATAGCTACATGGATGTTAAAGAGGAGTTCTGTCCGCCCCTTTAAAAATTAAAAGTTAGCAGCTACACATATTTTAACTGCTGACCTTTAACATTAGGACACTTACCCATCCTGGAGTCCAGCAATGTCAGCACCGCAGCCGATGTTTACATCGGCTGGTCGGGTGCTGCCACCGCCATTGCTGATAAGGGAACCTGCCCTTTTGGCTTCACGGCCGGGTCCCTATTGTGCATGCATAAAGCGTGCTGTGCTCTCTCACTGCCCCGGCAGAAGGGGAGGGAGGAGGGGAGCCGAGATTCTGACGTACCTTGCTGCGGCCCGGTCTCCCAGAAGTGGGAACAGGGTACCTGTAAAAAACAGGTACCTGCTTCCCCATCCCCCCAAAAGGTGACAAATGTGGTACCGGAGGGGGGGAGGAATCAGTTAAGGAGACAGATAAGGTTGCACTTTTGGGTGGAACTCCGCTTTAAGGATGCAGATTTTTTCTAAATAGCAAACAGCGACCAATCAAATGATTATAGTACGCAGACTTTCCCATTATAATTGAATGTGGGAAAAGATCTTGAGTATCTTGACTTAGTATTACCAGGACAGAATAGATATGAATCAGCAAGAAGCTTGCTAAAACTTTGAGTTGAATATAATTTAATTGGAGAGGATTTTTTTTTTATGAACAAAAGTGGAATAATTATAGAATGATTTCCAGCTTAGTTCTGACCCTACATGTAGTAAAACAGAACTTTTCACCACGCTACACTTCTATTCTCTTCAGCTATATACAGAGCTTGGTGCCCAGAAGTGTAAACATACAGATGCAGCAATGCACATTGAGCACCCCTATTTCAGCATGGTCCTGCAAAGATATTAATAATTAACACTTTTTTTATCTATAGTCTGAATCACAAGTCACAACTAAATAATGTGAATTATAAGTTTATATAATGTGTACTCATAAGACATTTTATTTTTACTAAGAAAAGGTGCAGGAACTCACCTACCCACCTCCTAGAACCGCCCCTTGTTCCACCCCACTCACTTCCTACCACTGCCCCCTATGTAGGGGGGATGCCCCAAAAATTTCAAATTTTGACCGCAGATTAGCCCCAATTTATGCACCTTTAGACCACCAAACCAACCCCAATGTATGCTGGAACTTGTGTTGCACACTACTACCCCATGGAATTAAGAGTTTATGCACACAAGCGTTCTGAAACATACAGCAAAAAAAGCGTTTTTTGTGCCCGCAAGTCACAGGTACAGTGGCTGCCAGCATTCTGTATAAACAAATGCCGGGTTGAAATACACAGACGCTGTATGCATATTTACACACATCACAGCGTTACTTGCATACAGGGATGGATGTGTACAGGGTGTATGCCCCAAACAGGGACTGTTTTCAGGGCATACGTCCCTGTATACATACATGGGACTGTACATCAATATATGCGTACAGCCACTCTGTGTTTCAGCTTGCCATTGATTTATACTGGTGGCTAGCTGTACACAAAACCTGTGACTCATGTGTGCCTAAACAAGCCCAGGGGATGAGCTCATGCCTGTTCAGACATGTGTCTGAACTCACCTGAGCTATCCTGACAGGAAGCTGTAACTGCGGTCTGCCAATCATAGGCAGCAGAGGCATTCCCTTTTCTGAAGCTGCACATGTACACACCTCTTGTAAGCATGAGACTGTGGCTGTTGGCTTTTACAGCTTCCTGGCGGGATAGCTAAAGTGGGTTCAGATTTGTCTCTGAACATGCATATGCTCATTCCTACTGTACAGCTCTAAGTGCCCATGTGCATGAGCCCTTAGAGCTCATTATTGCAACAGAAGCACCAATAGATTCCTCCAACAACAATAGACAGGCCCCCAATTCAGCACCAATAGACGTGCCTTCCCTTCCAGCAACAATAGATAGCCCCCAATCCAGCAACAATAGAGAGGCCCCCTGTGACAAACCCTCTGTCCTCAAACAGATCTAGGTCTGCCGTCAATGCTTCCTCTGTCCAGAACCAGCACCTTCCAAGATTCTTTAGCCCCTCAGTCCACAGACAACACACCTCGGTGTAGGGCAACACAAACTCATTTTATTATCACACATGGACACACAGATATCTCTCCTCAAAAACACATCTCTCCCACCCTTGGAAAACAGGGCAGGTCAAACTGTCCAATGACAATGGCCACACAGGTCATGTGTGTTCAAACTTCCCATACACAGTCTTATCAGCAGGGGGGTTGGAGGAATCCCCCTCCCTTTTTCCTCACAGCAAACACACTTACACATCCCACAATAGTTTAGGCAGACAGCCACAATGGACAATAGAATACGGTCACACCCCAAAACATCACAGCAAATAGTCCAACAGCATGGCACAGCACACATTATATATACATATATACAGCACACATTATATATGCATATATACAGCACACATTATATACATTTTACAAGGTTCTAGTGTGGCTGCAAAGAGAGTCTGACTAGCACAGATCATAGCAGGGTTCTCATTCACCCTGTGCCCCTATTAGAGACACATAAGAGGGCCTGGGGAAGCTGGACCAGGAACCTCCAGAACTCTCCAGGTCAAGCTGAGTGGCACCAACCCCCACCCCAAAGTCACTCCTGTCACACCCCCCATCCTGCAACAATAGATAGTCCCCTATCCAGCAACAATAGATAGCACCCCTCATCCAGCAACAATAGAACGACCCCCCTCCAGCAACAATAGACAGCCCCATCAGGCAACAATAGACAGCCCCCCTTATTAAGCAAGAATAGATACCCCTTCATCCAGCAACAATAGAGAGCACCCTCCAGCATCAATGACAATTAAATTACCAATAAACAATGTACACATCAAGACTCAGCAGCGCAGCTCTCATTCATAGCTGCTACTGGCACTAAAAGAGAGGAGGATGCAGTCATAGCAAGGAGGGGCAGCTGATATAACTCTGCTAGGACTCCCTTAGGCTGCAGCCAGAACTACAGAAGTTGTATTGGAATATGCGGCCACCGGTTTACTCCATGGCTGGTGCCCACCTCAAACAAGCTGGAAAAATGTCTAACTTCCTAAAATTGTCTTTTGGCGGACATGCGACAACACCATACCAGCAAGTTCCACCTGAGAAAAAGCCCTGTGTACACATAATGAATAACAATAAAATAAAAAATAAAAACAACTTACTTCGAGTTGTAGTAATTATTATGGGTACTAGAAACAAAAGGAAATATATTAGAATAATCAAATAAAAAATGCACAATGTAAAAATAATAAATTAATATAAAAAGCTATTTTTACATGTTCGTTCATTGCCCATTAAATCCTCGCTCTCAGATTCATCAGGGTAGACAGCAGTAATTAAAACATCATATGGGGTGTCAGTTTCCAGCTCCTCAAATACCAAAGAGTTCTTATCTCCATCCACAATGGTCTGTAACACATAATTATGTTTTAAAGTCTGGTATAATGCACTGCCTCAATTTAGTTTAGTTAGTTTTCTGTTGAAACCAAATGTTTACCTCTTTCTTTTGTCCTGGTCGTCCAGCAGGTTGCCAAGTTATCCTGTACAAAGCCACATCGGGTGCTCCATGGTCCCAAGTACCACGGAAGCTTTGAGTAGTTATCTCAGAGAATCGGAGGTTGGTTGGTGCTGGCACTGGAGCTATTCCCATTAAAAAGAATACCAGTGAGTGATTTTATGGATTAAGGCATTAATGTATATATTTAATTTTATTACATCATATACCTAGACATAATTAACCTATGATAAATATAGTGATCTAGCATATTTAGATGTAGGGGGACTTGGAATTATGCAGCATTATCTTGTTATTGACTAAATAAAATATAGGATTTTATATCAATTTCATTATTGATCAGCTAGATTTGCAGACTAAAGGGGCTCTTTCAAATATTATAATTACGTTTTTGCAACTGTATAATAATCAGAATAGAATGCAAATCATACCGTGTGTAGCAATGGAATAAGTGCATATATTAAGCATACAAAAAACTTACAGCAATATGTTTAAATAAGGATAAATATACCAACAACCATGGATATTAAACAAAGCAAATCAATAGTATACAATGAAAATTGCAAAAACATCTATAAAATATAAATACTAGTAATAAACCCTTTTCTTTGTTGATTTTTGTAAAAGCAATTCTTCCATTTAATTGTGCATATACAGTATATTTTTTTTCCATCCTTTTTAACATTAACTAAAATAATGCATATGGTAGGATATGGTGTGCATTCTATTCAGATTAATATATAGCTGGTGTTTATCAAAGAAGAACACCCTCCCTTACTACCTCTTAATTCTATAAATGTTCATTTTAGTATATCCTGTGATATTTATTTAATCAGATATACAGTATAATGTCCTGCCATAAGCATTTTCAGACATATCCAATTAGTACAGTCCAGTTTTTATGTAATTGCAATAATGTGCAGCAGCCAATAAAATACAGGATTTTTTAAGTCAAATGATTGAAAGATGAATTCTAGTTGGCAATTATGGTTTTGTTTTTTGCCTAATTAATTAGGGCTAAAAGTGTTGTTTTGTACCATATAACATTACTGAGATTACTCCATTATTGCTAGGTAATACCAAATGATGGATAATTACATGGTTCAACTTTCAGAAATTAGATCTCTTTACAAACTGCCTCACTTGATACAGTCAGCACTTGATACATTAGTCAAAAGGTCATATTGATTCAAGTAGGACCAGTCTAGATTGAACTTAAGTGGCTCTTTGGAAGTACAAATGATCGATACCCACCTGTAGTGCCTTGTGTACGTCGTGGCTGGGATTTTCCAACATCCAACACTGCAGTGACACTGACATCATACAGAGTTTGTGAGAAAAGGTCAGTTAAAGGTGTAGTTGTCCTTTTGCCATCAACTTCAACCTAAAATCATGAAAATGCATGAGAAAATATAGGATACTGACGAATCATGCCACAAAACATGCATTTAGCATTATACATAAAACATTTATCAATCTTTATTTCTCCTTTTCATTACTTCTTCTTCTCTCTCTCTCTCTGTCTGTCTCTGAACTATATAAAGTTCATAACTAGTTCATAACATATTTTAGGGAGCTATATTTAAAACTAAGTTATTTATTATGATTAGAATAAATCATGGTCATCAGATAATGACTATCCTGGACACATGGTTTGTTCTTACCTCTTTGTATTCCTCTTCTTCTTCTGTTTTGTACCTCACTATGTATTTTAGGACATTTCCAGGGGCAGGATCCCAAAATACATTCATAGAACTGTGTGTAATATCTCTGAGCCTTATATTTCCAACTCCTTGAACTGGCACTGAAAAAAAGGAAATGTGGAGTTATAGAAGCCTGGGTATACTGTTATAGTTCAGTGACATGCCCAAGATTTAACATAGCCAAGAGTAAGGTTAGTTTATTTGCTTAGATGTAAGTTTTTTTTTTACAGGTAGTTAGGAATAATTACTACCAAATATTCTATGTTATTCATGAACAAAATATTTGATATACAGTACAATACTGTATCTCACAGTGGTATTATCACAATATGATATTCCAGTGTACTTTGAAGTATAGCTTCAGTTTATAGGAGGCTTTTGCTGCTGGGTCCTCATTTGGTATATCTAATCTCACAATTTTCTCTAGAAGCCATTTTAACCAAAAAAGAAAGCAAAAGAAATCCAAAGTGCTGTGATTATCAGAGAGCTGCCAGAGCTGGGATTCACCAAATTTTGGAAATATTTCCATTAACTTCCTGTTGTGTCTCTGGGGCCAGGGAATGAGGGAACGCTCCCTGATAGGGACACAAAAAGCAATATAAATTTCACAGGGGTTCAACTTTCAACTCTTCACTAAATTCTATTTAAAAAAGGTTTGTCTATAGCTACAGTATACTCATAGCTGTATTTCAAAAATATATTACAAAAGATAATAACAGAAATAGAAAACTGATCAGTAATAAAATAGGAGACATGCTCCAAGACTAATGAAATATAGCATATCTTCTGTTCTGTTGCATGATTTTGAGACACATTAGAAGAAACAAAGGTCTCCTAACTATCATCAGTCCCTGAATAACTTTTTTTGTCCAGCCTGACAAAAGCTTCACTTTGTTAAGATTATCTTTTAACCTTTTTAGACAAGAAAACTGGTGAAAAATGTTTTAGTTCAAATGAATTATCTTATGATCTAATTCTTGTCATTATATTACATCCATTTAATATCTAAACAAGATATAAGGAAGTATGAACTGTCTTGGTGTGTAATGCTAGAACATCAAGTTCAATTAGAAAAAAGTTATGAATGTGCATATTTCAGATTGTTAGACATTAAGATTGCAGAGATAAGCATATCAACAATCTAAACTATGGTCATACGATATGACTAGAGACTGGGGGATTAATTTACTAAAACTGGAGAGCGCAAAATCTGGTGTTGCTCTGCATAGAAACCAATCAGCTTCCAGGATTTTTTTTTGCAAAGCTTAATTGAACACGCTGAAGTTAGAAGCTGATTGGCTACCATGCACAGCTGCACCAGATTTTGCACTCTCCAGTTTTAGTTATTCAACCACTGTAAGTTTTAATTTATTTATTTTTCAAAATCATTGTATATTTTCTATAATGATTGTATACAGTAGGTATAGTTATGCATTCAAAAGATCAGTGTACAGCTCACATTGGAAAATTGAGCATCAGGTTCAATTTGTAAAGCAATTGTAATTTATCAAAAATATTATTTAAAGTACTGCTACTATGGTATCTTAGCCTTTACATTTCAACACTTACATGTGACTTCCTGAGCTGTGAGTGGGTCACTAGTAAGTTCATCAAAAAGTGCATAAACAGTCAGCGTATACTCCGTATTGGGGAATAATTCCTCCAATCGCACATCAGTAACAGATGGGCCAACACGCATCTGCAAAACACAAGAAAAAAATATGTTTAGAATACGCTATACAATTTTATATTTATATATATATATATATATATATATATATATACAAACCAGCCAAGACTGGCTAGACTGTAGATTTGACAAACCACAATTAAAAGTGACAAATACCATAAGCTAAAAATTGGAAGTGCTTGTAACTTGGAATACACATGCATTCTGTCTTTTCCGTAGCATGCAGACTTTTGTTTTCCATAATTAAACATTTTTTTTATATATATATTTTCAGCCAGGCAATGATTTATTGCCCTGGATTTGCATGTCATCACTAGCAGGAAAGAATGGTGCAGATGAAAATAATTCAAGGAAGAAGATTCTCTTAATCATATTATCAGATGCCCTGATTTCTGATATTTTATTAAAGTTGGCTGGCAAACCAGCATTCCTCACCTCTTTTTCTGTAGAAGGAACAGTTGCATTGACAGGCTCATATAACAAAAGATATCCAGTAGCACCACTGGCAGCTTCCCATCTTGCTCTCATTGTTGTGGTTCCAATGTCATAAATGTTAAGGTTTCTAACAGAAGGGATGGGCACTGTTGAGGTAAGGATTTTTGTGTTATTTATATGTAATCTGCTGCTGGATCCCTTTTCTTAAAATAAATCAAACTAAAGACTAAAATGTGCTAAATTGCTAGTACCTTGTTGTGTCTGTAAGTATCTATGTAAGTCTTCAAATCAATATGTATGTCCCTGTAAAGCCCCTACCTTAGTATATGCATAAGATATCAGCTTTTCTCCAAGTCAAAATTAAAGTCCATCTAAAGTAAAAACTTTCAGTTTTGCATAGAGAGGTGAGTGGTGAGAAACCCTGTCAGATTTTATTACAGTGTTTTTTCGCTGTTGGGGAGATACACTCTCTCAATTTGTTGAGGTAACCAATGTCATTTGGATGGAAAGTGAGGTAGAAACCAAAATTTTGAGTTGACACCAGAACAGCAATAAAGGGGAATTCTTCCAATAGGCAACTGTCTAAGTGGGCATCTTCCTCATTTGGAGAGACTTTTTTCACTTCCGGTTGTGTATACACAACTGGAAGTAATGAGAAATCTCCACAATGGGGCAAAAATTGAACAAAAACTGACAAGAGCTTTCATCATTCCATACTCCATTCTCCTAAATAGAAAGAAATGTTTTGATTTTAGTTACGGTTTAAACCCTTCCCCTCCAGGTGCCAAGCATGTCTTTCAAATGTCAAAATCGGGAGCCTTTTTTTTCTGCTCATTTGAATGTTAAAAGAGGATAAGGCTTTGTACTGGGAAGAGCTTAATCTTGACTTGGGCAGAAGTTACGGCCCTATGAGGTCTGAGATCAAAGGGGCTCCACAGTGATTAAGTGAAACAAACACACTTGTTTCAGTTAGGTCTCTGCTTCTTATAATTGTTATGATATTCACAAATATTCTATTGGTTATGAAAATTAAGTGACATTTCAGATAAAAAGCCACCTTAAAATCTGTTGTATATATAGTATATACATTGGGAAAAAAAATGATATGCACAATTGCATTAGTTCATTCATTAAAAGCAAAAAGGAAAGACTAACTGAAAAAGGAAAATCTTTTGGAAGACCAAAGCTTGAAGTTCTTACTAAACCACTAATCATTTTAAAACTACCAACTTTTCTGTCTGTGCCAGAACTGCCAATCAACTGTCTAGACCAGGCTGCAACCTCGAAAAACCATGCCGGATATCGTAAAGCTGGGTCCAGAACAACCATGTGATCATATACAGTATATCCAATGGCAGCTGGGTGCTAAATAGCTTTTTAATTACGTTGTACTAAACCCATATTTTGTTTAAGATGTATATGCCTCTGCATAAGCTGCAAATGAAACTCCATTTCAAGTATGCCTCTTTGCCCTTTTGAAAACATTAACTTTCAAAATTGTTATGCCTCAAAGGCAATGAAGAGAGTGGGATGGTGCTGTACATAGTAATGATTCATACACAGGCCAACAATGACCTCATAATATTTGTCTCTTTCTTTTTCCCCTACATTCATCATTAAATATTATGACATGTTGTCTTTGTCAGGTCAATGACATGGGTCCGTGCTAGGCATTCAATATGGCTTTAATTAACACAAAACATATGCTTTAACTATTTCTTGTTGAATAGATTTTCTCGCTTTAAACATGATTAAATGAATACCACATGTGGCAATGTGTATAAAGCCAGTGATCTAAGATATTTAGAATCTGGAAATATTCTTATTCAGCAAATGACAAAGGGAAAAGTTAACAGTTTTTATGTGGGTCATAAAAATAATTCTGAATGTGAGACTGCTGGAATTCGTCAGTGGTGTTGATTGAAAGTTATGCTGCCGTCAACTTTACAAATGTTGTCTATTTTAAGAAAATGTTCATTAAACATGTTATTTATTATAAAGAAAACCAGTTGTAATAGCTTATCATCAGACAATGAGAAACAAATTATTTTTAACGTGCATTTTTAAGCGTTGTTATAAAACCAAATGTAAGCACAATTACACAAAAATTGTGTTCTGGTAAGTTTGCATAGTTTGTGAATATCAAAAAAAAGCGTAAAACATATTGATTATGATGCAATTTGGGATGTTGTATCACGTTCCTAAAATGTAATAATAACAAGAACATTGTATATAGTAGCAATCCTTAAAGTAAACCTGTGGCCCAACAAAAAGTCATGTGCTGCCATCACTGATCTCCTACTTCCTGTCATACTTGTCCCGTTTCAGTGACTTTAAGTATTGACAAGAGGGTCAACATGAAAGACAGACAACTAACATATTCAAAAGGAGAGGCCAGCAATGGCAGCCGCCATGTTCTCTTATTTTTTTTTTATAAATTCTTTATTTTTTTCACAGCAATAACAAATTACATTTGTACATCAACACCTCCCACTTCCACTTATACTTCTTCAACTTATCAATTACTACATCATTTATCACATAGTTGGAATCTCCTAAAACCTTCTTTCCTTTTTAATCATGCTTCCTCCTAATTTTAGTACAACCATGTGATACTTCCTGCCCTTATTACCGTTCCGTTTTTTAGAGAAAGAGAAAAAAAAAAGAAAAAAAAAAAGAAAGAAAAACAGTTAAGAAATAAGAAAGATACCTAAAAAAAAAAAAAAAAAAGAATAAGGAGGGGGAGCCCCCCCCCAGAATCCTTCTCCCATCCCCCTCTCCTCCTCACCCAGGACCTTCCTTAGGATTTTTGTTCCCTATATATAATATAGGGAGTCCAGACCTCCCAGTACCTCTCTTCTTGCTCTCTCAACATCATAGTGAGATTCTCCATTTGCTGGATTTCTGTTATTCTCCCCATCCATTGTATTTTAGTTGGAGCTGCCGTACTTTTCCACAGAATCGGAATACATGCTTTTGCTGCTGTAAGCAGATGCCTTAGAAGGGAGTTTTTGTATTTTTCTGTCGATAACGGAATATCGTGTAGCAGAAAAGCTGCCGGATTTTCTCCAAGAGACACCTCAGTAATTTCCTTAACTGTTTCAGAAACCATATTCCAAAATTCTTTCAATCTCGGGCAGTCCCAGAATATGTGTAGCATGGTGCCTTCCGCTCCCTTGCAGCGCCAGCATTGGTTCGATACTTGTGGAAATATCCGATTCAATACTGCCGGGGTTCTATACCACCTAGTCAGAATTTTGTACCCTCCTTCTTGATATCTTGTTGCCATTGACGCTTTATGCGTAAACAAAAATATTTTCTTTTTCTGCTTCTCAGAGAATGTAACTCCTAAGTCTCTCTCCCATGCTTGTATGAAGGCCAGTTCTTGTGGGGCTTCTGACTCTATCAACAGAGCATACATAATTGAGAGTGAGTGTCTCAATGGTTCCCCTTTTAGACATATCTGTTCGAACCTAGATGGTATACGTACTTCAGGCACCCGTTGCCTAATTGACCGCAGGAAAGCGTTCAGCTGTATTCGCCTAAATATATCAAGATCTTCCGCAAATACACATTCAATCTCCTCCTTAGTCATTATATGATTATCAATCACAAAATGTATGATCCTGCTAATTCCCCGCCGCCTTAATTCTTTAAATCCCCGATCTTTAAGACCCGGCTCAAAAATTGGGGTACCTAGGATGGGGATCATGGGGCTCGGATGCATAGACACCTTTGTTTTCCTAAATATCTTTTTGATAGATTGAAGTGTGGCACCCACCGTGGGGTGTCTTTTCGCCATCTGTGGTATCTCTGCATCCAAGAGCCATGCTAATCCCTCCAAAGGTATGGCAATTGTTGCTTGTTCCATATGTATCCATGGTTTTTCCTTTCGGAGTGTGCACCAGTCCACTACTCTTGTTAAATGGGAAGCTTCATAATAACCCAACGGGTCTGGCAATCCGACCCCTCCTCTCTCTTTAGGTAAAGTCAAAATGTCTCTCCGTACTCTTGCAGATTTACCCGCCCAAATAAATCTCGTAAATCTTGATCTTAAGTCTTTCAGAAAACCTGTTGGCAGTTTTATCGGTAGGGTCTGGAACAAATATAAAAGTCTCGGCATTACATTCATTTTGATGATGTTTATTCTACTGAACCATGTAAAGATCTCTTTATCCCATCGCTGAAAATCTAATTTAATCTGTCTAATTAGTGGGGCAAAATTGAGTTCAAACACTCGATTCAGCTTATGTGGTATTTTGGTCCCCAAATAGCACATATGGGAATCTGTCCATCTGAAGGCAAAATTCTCAGAGAGCTGGTGTTTTAGCGTGGAATCTAATTCCACACCCATTGCTTCTGATTTATTATAGTTTACCTTAAAATTAGATATCTCCCCATATGTGCGTAACTCCGTCAGCAGAATCGGTAACGATATAACTGGAGCGGTCATAAAAAACATCAAGTCATCCGCATACGCGGCAAGTTTATGTTCTTCTCCTCTTATTGTAATACCCCTAATATCTGGATTGGCCCTTATTGTTCTTAAAAAGGGTTCTAATATAAGAATAAATATGATAGGTGAGAGTGGACATCCCTGACGCGTTCCATTGCCAATCGCAAATGGTTCGGACATTATATCGTTTACCTTAACTCTTGCTCTTGGACAAGAATACAGGCTTGTAATCCAGTTCATCATCCCACTTCTTAATCCTATATGTTGTAACGTGGCTCTCAGGAATGTCCAATCTATCCTATCAAATGCTTTTTCTGCGTCCGCGGATATAAGCACTAATGTTTTTTTACAATGATGAGACAGATGTATAGCACTTAGAACCCTTTGCGTGTTTTCTCTCCCCTCTCTACCCTGGGTAAACCCCACTTGGTCCGGGTGTATTAAAGAGGGAATGAATTCCCCTAATCTATTAGCCAATATTTTCGTGAGAATCTTAAGATCTACGTTTAGTAACGAGATTGGACGATAACTGGTACATTGGGCTGGATCCTTCCCCTCCTTGGGGATTACCATTATGTGAGCCAACAGTGTCTCCCCCGGTATCGTTTGTCCGTCGCGAACTGAATTAACAGCGGCTAAGAATTTTGGTGCCAGTTTTTCAGAGAACGTCTTATAATAAAGCAATGTATACCCATCAGGACCTGGAGCCTTGCCTGGTTTCAATTTTTTAAGGGTTTCTAAAAATTCCTCTGTTGTAATAGGTCCCTCCATTCCTTCTGCTTCCTCTCCAGGCAATTTCTCTCAATTTCTCATGTTCTCTTATGACAGGTATCCTTAATGCCCTGTACACACGATCGGATTTCCGATGGAATAAAATCCGATGGATTTTTCCGTCGGAATTCCGATGAAGCTGAGTTCCATCAGTCTTGCATACACACCATCAGACAAAATTCCGACCGTCCAAAACGCGGTGACGTAAAACACTCCGATGAGCCGAGAAAAATTAAGTTCAATACTTCTGAGCATGCGTCGACTTGATTCTGAGCATGCATGGGTTTTTTTCTCTGTTGGAGTTCCACACAGACGATTGGAATTTCCTAACGTTTTTTTTCCATCGGAAAAATTTAAAACATGTTCTATTTTTTTACACCGATGGAAAAAAGTCCAATGGGGCCCATACACAATCGTTTTTTCCGATGGAAAAAGTCCATCAGACTTTTTTCATCGGAAAAAACGATCGTGTGTACAGGGCATAAGTGTTTCCATGGCAAGGATTATTATGGAATTGGAGAGATCATTTCCCTGTCCACTAAGAGGAAGAATTCATATTCAGAACATATTCAGTTCCACTGCCTTTGTAAATAACTGGCTTAGTGGTACTTCCACAGTGACTTTTGATTTCTGTAAATGTAGAGTAGATGGAAAGAGATCTCTAAACATGAACAATTTGTGTCATGCTATTCCTCATGGGGTGTGTGGCATTTGTGTTAAAGGAAAAGGCCTTCAGGAGTTTACTAAAGGCAAATACCATGTTCACTTTGAAAGTAAACCAACTTTTCCCAGATCTTAGTGAATGCGGTGAAGCTTCGCTTTGCAAAAAACCCAACTATGTGCAAGGAAGAAAAAAAGAGGAAAATTTCCTGTCAAATACTTCTCCTAATTTTCTTTTGCTGATAGATTTAATGGCAGCATGCGTATCCTCCCAGTGTCATGAACAGGCTAATTATGAAACACATGGGAGTGGAGTCCTATGGGGTAGGAACAAGTGTGGAGTCTACCCAAACATATGCTACCATGGAGTCAGTCAGGAAACAGTATTTTTACTTGCATATGATTGAATGATGGAGGTCAGCAGAGCCTCGCTTCATTCTATAAGCTCTGGATATAATTCCTTAGCCATTTTCAACTGCATTTGCAAAGTGAACAGTCTATTTGCCGACCTTAGTGACAGTTAAGAGACAAGACTTGCTTTACCAGAGAAGGGAAAGAGGAAACGCAATTACAGATCACAGAGGAAAATTACTGATATAAACCTGAATTTCATTAAAGAATACACACACAAACACAGAAAATGTGGACAAATGAGGAAATCAATCAGAGATAGAAGAAAGTTGGACAAAATGGAAGTACGGTAATTATAATGATTAAAACTGGAAATTTATAATGCATTCATAACTGCAAATTTATATACTACTTGTAATTAATATTAGAAGGGTCTTCTTTTTACTATATGTGTATTTTAATATAGTATTATGTAAAAAAAAACAACATACATGTGGTTTCTTGGCCAACCAGTGGCTCGCTGCTCTCCCCTTCTACCACTGAATACACTTTGACAACATATTCTGTTTCAGGCTTTAGGTCAACCAGCACTGTTGTTCTGTCATTTCTGTTAACAATAACCTGTAAAAGAGAACAAACTTTAAAAAAAAAGGGAAAGACTAAAATTGAAAATTATGAAAGTATTCTGAAAGCCTAGTGCCATTTTTTTTTGTGTGGGGGGGGGGGGGGGGTTTAACAGGTAAGGGATATTTGATATTTGATGAAAAATTAGTGAGTGCATTTGGTTGGGTTTAACAAAGTAGGTGGTGTCAGATAAACTATAATTTAATGGATTATGATGAATAAGCCCACAGGGTCTATTTAGCAAAACATTGAAAACAGTAATGGTATGCAGGCTGACAGACAACAATTTATCTACCCAATCTAAGGTATTAAAAAGTTTGTTTCTGATTGGTTGCCACTGCACAACATTGCCCTTTACGCTATGTTACTAGGTACTGCATGTCCACACAGGTCAACAATTTCAAGAAGTAGCAAACCAATTATAGGTTTCTCAATGCAGGCAGAAATAAAAAATTATACACAGGTGAAGCATACATGAGAAATTACATACATGGATCTTCTTTATTAGAAATTAAACTTATAATCATATTCAAGACAGTAATGTGTTTATTTTAAACTCACCTCTTGAGGTCTGCCTCCAGATACTGGATAATACTCTACTCTGAATCTGTCCACACTATGAGATGGGGGAGCCCATGACACCCTAAAGGAGCGAGGAGTGGGTTCTGATGTTCTTAGGTCAGAAGGGGCTTCCAGGTCATCTGTGTTAAAATTCAACAGGAAAATCATTCTAAAGATGTATCTATACTACCAAAACAAATCAGAAACATAATGCATATTTTTAGGTTACTGAAAACAGAAAATTGGCATTGAAAAAGAAGGACTTCAGTGCATATGAGGCAAGTAAAGTCTGTTCTATAGAGTATTCCCTGGGAACAAGGAGTGACATGAACACAGACTGCCTCAGGGTCAGGATAGGTAATGAAAGTAAGTGAGAGAAATTGTACAAAGGAGAAAGTTATGTCTGGCGGGGAGAAAATTGGGTGTGTGAAATAAAGAGCAATTATCTGTTCTAAGTGCGTACTTTAAATGCTTTTCAAGTGCTATGTGACAGAAGAAAAGTAGTCTGACCATATCAGTTTGGCCAGATCACTTCTGTTTTATTAATTCATAAACACTTACAGGCTGACTTGATTTAATCATGGTTCTGTATCCCCCTATTTGAGTAAAGTATTCCCAGCATTTTCTTCAATGAACTTCTTCAGTATATCTAACTACTCTATAAATGTTAACTTTTTTTCCAAAAAAAAGAAAAACAGTCTATGCAGGGAAAAGCCTGTAGATAAAAACAAACTGTGCAGATTTGGCTAAAGTATGATTATGCCCCTGTTATAGGTGTAGGGTCTTTAGGTACCGACTGTAGCCTGACTGAAGAATTCCCACAGGTGGCATCATCCCATTCTGTCTTGTTGCTAGAAAGTTGCGTTGGGGCTCCCAGAAATGACTGCTTCCCATATGATCACAGGAGTGAGCTCTCAAACCCCTGCACATGTGTGGACCACTATCTCCTCCGTTAAAGCAACCCTGAGACAGAGGAGAGAGAGCACATTAGAGGGGGTTTGAATTAACTGGGAGCATCTGAGAAATGTCCTAACAGCAAGGCAGGATAGGATGATGCCATCTCTGGGAGTTATTCGGCCAGGCTTTGGCCAAGGCTGCACAGGATGTTTTATTCTACAGGTGCCCCTTATCTGTATAGGCAGGTTTTTGGTAAAGGTGAACTAACCCTTTTAAGCAGAAGTACAGACAGATCACAGGAGTGCAGTTTGTTCGCTGTTGGCTGACGTCACAGAGCCGATCCAGGCTCAGGCAAGATCGTGACAATGGAGTCTGGATCCACCCACATGCCTGGACTGACACCCAACTAAGCCTCTCAGCAAGCTGCAGAGACCCTACGCTGGCCGCTCCCACCCCCTCCACAGACCGGTGCTCCAGTGAGTGAGGGTAAGGGGGCAGAGCAAAGAGCCGATGACTGACAGTCACCAACACTCTGCTCACTGAGCTGTTTCTCCACTCAGGGCCATACCTTGCAATCCTCAACCCCCCAGCACACTTGTCCCCTTTTGATATGACAACAAGATAACTAATTTACAATGCATCAGATATAAAATGTATGTATTTATTAATAAACAATAAATGTATTGTAAATGCAACTACTATAAAGGATGGAGAATACTTGGAGCCAATGAGGTGTGCTACTTTCAAGCTGACAAGCAACATGTTGACAGGAGGAGAGCACAGACAGATGATCTCATTAGTCTGTTGCTCCTGCACTGACCAATCAGACTGAAGACAGGAAGGTGACCCAATTATGTTGCTTAACTGCATTACAGAAAAGTCGGGTCACAAGGCTATCTGGCAGGGCTGTACACATCTTATGACTGGATGGACAGAAACACAAATCCTTCAACAGATAAAAGAGATACCATATATTCAATTCAGCCGTGTATTAAGCTATGTGCCTGGTGTTTGCTTTTAAATCACTTTTGAATAGAAAAATAAAGTGTTCAATTTTCTCCCACTGCAGTCTATTCTATTACCTTTAATATCGCAGTTTAATAAAAAGATACAACTCACCTCCACCACCCTTGACACTGTTACACAAATTATTTGTGAGAGGATCAACAATATTGGTGAGCAGATTGAAGTCTTGGACATTGAACACATAAACATCATCTGGATCGGTAGCAATTTCCTTCAGTTCATTTTCATCTGCATTTTTTATACCTAAAAGCACAACAAAATCATCTATTTAGAACAGCTTTAAATGACACAATGAAACCAATGCATTATACATAATACATCATATATACAGTATAGGGAATGTGGTAAGTAAATAATGGAAATATCACAAAGGAAATTATTTCTCTAGAAGTCAATCTATTTATGTTAGCATGTCCTGTATAAAGGTAGAGAATCCATTATATGTAAACATGTGCGGTTCGTTTTGTTGTGAATTAATATTCCATAAAAATGTTTGTGATTCGGATGTATCCGAATACCAAAATTACAGTATAAACAAAGTTTAGTGAATGTAATGCCTGCCACATACTAGTAGTTTTTACAACGTTAGTACAGAGATCTCCCCCGCTGAGCTGCACAGCGTCCCCCCCCCCCTCAGAACACTCCCATCAGCGCTCTCAGTCGGCTTCTAGTTTTCCAGCATGCTCCTCTGACAGAACGGGTGGAATACACAGGGGCCGAATGTCAGACAGTTTTTATTGAACCGGCCCATAGGTGTGCGCACAGGGTGTGCCACCGTCAGTATATATACACATGCACATACCGTGTTTGAGCTTTGGGGTGCACACCCTAATGCAATAGGCTGTGCACACCTATGAACCAGCCGATGTCTCCCGATATTTGACCCGTGTGTACAGGGCTTAAGCCTTATACAGGGAAGTATGTTACTAACTTTATATGTTCCAGAGTGACACTTCATATTGGCATTGTGACTATGGATAAGAATACTCAGAGCTTTCATTAAATCAGCCAATCTACCCTGTAGCCCCTGTATTCATTTACACCTTTTCAACATAAACCTTTATGTTTATCCTAATTTTTAACAGACTTTTAAATACAGAAGTAACCTATGGAAATATATTTAGGGTTAACTTATAAAAATCACAAATAATATTTTTTGCTTAACTAGTTGCCGCCCGCCCACCCTCAATCGACGGCGGGGTGGTGCGGCTCTCAATCATATCTCATATGACGGCGTCCCAGAACGGCCGCTCCCGTGGGGGCATGCAGCGTGGCGATCGTGGCCATGCCGTGTTGCTAGGACACGGAGCGACCCCGATCTCTGGTTAAAGAGCCGCATCCGTGGCTCTTTAACCATGTGATCGGCTGTGTCCAATCACAGGCAGTCACATGTAAACACGGAGATGCTGGTAATCGGCACTCCTCGCCTCACACTGACAGAGTGTGTGGCGAGGAGAGCCGATCAGCGGCATCTCCACGCAGGGGGACATCTAGGAATGTAATCAGGGCACTGATCATCAGTGCCCTGATTATAGTATAGCAATGTAGTGTCACCAATCAGTGCCCACCCTTGCCCACTGGTGCCAGCAATCAGTGCCCACCAGTGGCAGCAATCAGTGCCCACCAGTGCCCACAAGTGCCACCAATCAGTGCCCATTAGCAATGCCAGTCAGTGCTGGCTATCAGTGCTGCCTATCAGTGCTGCCCATCAATTCCCATCACTGCTGTTGATCAATGCCCATCAGTGTTGCCCATCAGTGCCACCCATCAATGCCCATCAGTGCCGCCTATCCATGCCGCCTATCAGTGCCCACCATTGCTGCCCATCAGTGTCCAACAGTGCCGCCTATCAGTGCCCAGCAGTGCTGCCTATTAGTGCCCATCAGTGCCACCTAACAGTGCCCATCAGTGCAGCCTACCAGTGCTCATCAGTGGCACCTAAGCAGTGCGCATAAGTGCCGCCTCACCAGTGCCCATAAGTGCCACATCATCAATGCCCACCAGTTCAGCCTATCAGTGCCGCCTCATCAGCGCACATCAATGAAGGCGAAAAATTACTTAGTTACAAAATTTACTAACAAAAAAGAAGTAAAAAACATATTTTTTCAAAATTTGTGGTCTTTTTTTATTTTTTGGTAAAAAATAAAAAACCCAGCAGTGATTAAATACCACCAAAAGAAAACTATTTGTGTGAAGAACATGCTAAAAAAAATTGTTTGGATACAGTGTAGCATGACCGCGCAATTGTCATTCAAATTGTGACAGCGCTAAAAAGCTGAAAAATGGCTTGGGCAGGAAGGGGGTGTAAGTGCCCTGTAGGCAAGTGGTTGACCCCTTGACACCCACTAACCATTAGTAAGTTTAATACACGAATGACTTCTTCATATTTATGAGCCAGTAGCTGCATACTGTTGTATCCAAAAGTGAAACAAATACACCCAAAACATGTTATCCACCCACATTTTACCTTAGAGTTTCCTTAGTACTGCACTGTTTACCTTCCGTGTTGAATGCAGCTAGCCAGTGACATGAAATAGCTTATTTTATTTGCTCTGAAACATCTATTTTATTAATTTAGCTAGGCTCTGATTTGTGTGTAATTAAATATCATCTGCTGGGCAGAAGGCTGGCAGTATACCTAGATACCCCAGGCAATGAGCCAACTGTATGATGATGATCTGAGGCTAGAGGAAATCTGGCCATCCAAAACATCTTGCAATAAAAAATGTTTCCAGTGGACTCATGCTTTGCCAGTAACACAGCTATGTAGCAAAAATCATAATATACTCTGGTTTCTTTGCTATATTACAGATTACAGTTTGTGCTTAAGCAATAGATTAGACAAACTTTTATGACAGACACCTGGTAATAAACCATGGAGAAGTAGAATTAGCAAACAGCCTGTTTTTTTTTTATTATCCAAAATCTCTACCTAGTAATAAATAATTACTTCTGCGCAAACAAGCATGAATGTACTGGTTTTTATAACATTCCCATGAGCATCCCATAAGCTAGCAGGTACAGCGCATTTTAACTTGGATACATGGCAGTTGTTTGTGAATTAATTATTAATCAATGTCTGCAGAAATAAAGTGGTTGTAAAGCTTTGTTTTTGTTTTTTTAAATAAAAATAACAAACATGCCTATGCTTACCTGATCTGTGCAATGGTTTTGCACAGAGCTGCCCCGACCCTCTTCTTCCGGGCTCCCCCGCGGGCACTCCAAGCCCCTCCTCTTCATAGGGCGCCCCCAGGGAAAGCAGCTTTCCCTAGGTGGCACCCGTATGGGATCGCTCCTGTATGTGCTGCATCCCCCTGCTCCCATGTCATTGGATTTGATTGACATCAGTGGGAGCCAATCGCTCCCGCTACTATCATTCTGTCCAATGAGGAGAGAGACAGTGGCGGGAGCCGCTGCGCTCATGCACATCATTGGATCGGATGGGCTGAGGTAAGAAAAGGGGGGGGTCTGGGGGGCAGCTGCAGCACAGAAGGTTTTTCATCTTAATGCATAGAACCTTAAGGCTTTAAAACTGCTTTAAGCAGAACATTTTATAGCAGTATTAAAAAAAAACATAAATAAGTGACAACTATTCCTAGTCATCTCTATTTTTCGAGTCTTCTCTATACAGCTGCAAATGTCTGCTAACGTAAGCCAATTTACTCCTAAAACAGAAGCAAATCATTTCCATGGTACTAATGAAAGAACACCTCTAAACATGATATTGACAATAACAAATCAGCAAGGATCAGTGCAGTTTTGTTAAACTGTAATTATAAATTTTTATCAAAGTAATGATTTACAACTGTTTTTAAAGATAAGTTAGAGGAAAGGAAAATGGATAAGGAAACCGGTTTAAATGGGTTGTGACAAGTTTCAATACACAATTATAAATTCAGAATTTTTTTTTTCAGACTGCGAATGTCATTAAATACATTTCAAAATAAACTCCAGAAGGAAATAAATTATTTTCTCCTCTCATTTACTATCCTTATACACAACAGAATAGAACAAGTTGATGCAGTGAACTCTAATGCCCTGTACACACGATCGGATTTCTGATGGAATAAAATCTGATGGAATTTTCCGTCGGAATTCCGATGAAGCTGACTTTCATCAGTCTTGCCTACACACCATCAGACAAAATTCTGACCGTCCAAAACGCTGTGACTTACAACACGTACGACGACACTATAAATGGGAAGTTCAAATCCAATGGCGCCACCCTTTGGGCTGCTTTTGCTGATTTTGTGTTACCGCGTGTTAGTAAAAGTTTGGTGTTAGCCGATTCGCGCTTTTCATTCTCCGTGCTTTTCAGTACGTTACAGCATGACGAATGTGCTATCTCCATTACGAACGCTAGTTTTTCCAGAACGAGCGCTCCCGTCTTGTAATTTAGTCTGAGCATGCGTGGATTTTTCTCCGGTGGAGTTCCACACAGACGATCGGAAATGTCTTATCGTTTTTTTTTCCATCGGAAAAATTTAAAAAACATGTTCTATTTTTTAACACCGATGGAAAAAAGTCCGATGGGGCCCACACACGATAGTTTTTTCCGATGAAAAAAGTCCATCTGACTTTTTTCATCTGAAAAACTGACCGTGTGTACAGGGCATTAGAGTATAAATACTACTGTCTTTCAACTAATTTTAGCCCATGAGCAAAAATGTCATTTTATAGTCTCTCCATTCTCTTTATAGCAAAAAAGTTGCCTGTTACAAGGACAATAGAATGAGAATAGTAATTGGCAGGTATACAAAGCATTGTATAAGGTATAAAAGTCCTAACCCTTGACAGTCTGCTTTTCTCTAGAACTTTTTATGCAGCCACTAAAATATATGACAGATATTTGTAGTTTATCATAAAAGAAAACATAAATGGTAACTACATGTGCTCAGATCTGATCTAATCAGAGTTTTTCTGTTGCTTACCTATAGCATACAGTTCTATTCCTTGGTCTCGTAACCTTTTTGATGGTGTAACAATGTCATCTTGTGATTTTCCATCAGTGATAAGCACCCCAATTTTGCGAGATCTAGGTCTCATGCCAACCTCAGCCTTAAAATTATTTTGTAAGATGAAATTCAAAGCCAAGCCTAATGAAACACAATGAATATAATGAAAAATGAGCTCATGCATGGCATAATGCAAATAAAGTTACTAATTAAAGATGCAGTAGCCAAATAAAGCAATAATATAATTTACCTGTAAGAGTATTGCCCCCCTTGTAAGGCAAATTGGCAACAGCATCCATTAAAGACTTCTTAGTGGGGTGAGAATTAAGCTGCCATTCAGTTCTGGGATCTCCACTGTACTGGGAAAGTGCTAACATGGAAACAAAAGTAGAATTAGATGTAATACCGAGTATGAAAAAGGCAAAAACATGCCTATGTAACTGTTTCAACATCTTGTTAAAAAAGCAAAGGATATCAGTTAAAAATACAGCGAACTTAAATATTTAGAACATGAAATATAATGGTCCTATAAATATTAAACAGTCAATGATTTTAGTATCCAAAAGTTTGAGTTACCGTACTAAAGAGGCAGAAAATATTAATCTTGCAATAAAACCCACTGTTGAATGTTCACTTGATACTGACTTGATATTTTAGGTGAACTTAGTTTCACTTTATTAAAAAAGCTAGGTGAACGTTTTTTACCGCTTTAGTAATTCAACCCCAATAATGGTACCATATACATTTTTTTACAGTCTAAACATTCTTATATTGATTTGCATCACTTACCAATCTGTACTCGCTCAGGGCCAATCTCAAAGACTTCAACCAATCGTGAGATGAAAGCTCTTACTGTCCTGAAGTTTGGACGGCCAATACTCCAAGAACCATCTACCAGCAAAACTATGTCTGCAGCAGCATTAGTTTTGCATTCCAAACCTGTTACATTGATTACAGAAAAAGGTTAGTCAAGTATAAGAGCACAATTATAGTTTACCAGCCAAGAGACAAAACTAAAATTACATAAAAGAAGAAACATTTAAAAGAATGTTGATGGCAAAAGGAAAGATACAGTGGAACAAGAAGAAGACAAGGACATCCACCAGATGGACAACCCAACCACAATCACATTAAAACATAAAAATAATGTCATGAAACAGTATGTAAGGTGCATTCTCCATCTTGAACACATTGATCCTGTGGCAAATTTTGCAGCGCGTGGGGCAGCAATTTCATTTAGATAGCTGATGCCACAATGATAACTTGAGGCACAGAGTAATTTCATGTACGCCTTTGAAATTGGGTCCAAAGACAGTATAATAGGTATATAAACGCAAGTTCTCTTCTGCTTAAAAATAACCTAAACTTTAGCAACAGAACAGAAATAAGTTACAAAGGTTACATAGATATATAGAACAATAAATGTATAATTTTGCAGGCACATATACACAGCACAATGCAAAGTGTAAACACAACAGGCTTCACCAGTAGTTTTGTAGGCTAAAATTGCAAAGATAAAGTAGCAGGAATGTTACAATGTTAAGGAGATACAGTATAATGTTAACAAACTTTAGTTGTTTATATCACTTGAGCCAACAAAATCCACATACTGTACATTCTGTTCAGAGCATTTTCTGATTGCGGTTCCTGAAGTACAGGTCTTCTAAACATGTAAGGTGAGCCAAAATCAATAAATAATTTAATGCTTTACTGCTCAAATTATGACCTAACTACAGAAAAACAGTAGTTCAAAAAAATCATGGGTTTCAAAACATGTAATAAACTAAATATATTGAAAAAGTACATGACTGCACCCAATGGATTGCTTCAGCTTGCATTCAACAGTATTTAGGTCTTTATCATATATTTGACACTAAAGGAACATGTGCTAAAAGAAATATGTAGGTTGCCATTGCTAAATTGATGTTGAATTGTTTGTTTAGTCATTTTAATGTTGATCCTCTGAAGTTAATACTTCTCAAATTGTTGACCCTCAACATGTATGCAGCCCGTGAAGCCAAACCTTATGATCTGTATACTTGTTCTGTTCACTGTAATTGATTTACTATAGGCTAATATGGTGTCCACTTTGCAAGGTAATAATCACTTTGTAAGGGAGTTTTCACTCATGCAAGGAAAAAAGTTTAAAAAAATGATTGGATGGAAGTCAGCAAAGCCTCACCTCATTTTTAAGCTATGGGGAAATTAAATTGCAAAGTCAAAAGTAATTTAAGCCATATGATCACATGACAGCAAGGGAACAAACAATGTTGGGAGGAATAGCATAGGTTGCCTATGCATTTTCTCAAGACAGGTTACCTAAAAGCAAATATAATATGTCTAAAGAAAGTCATTGTACAGTGCAAACGAACTTTACGTTGAAATATTTGTTTCTTTTTAAACTCATGCTGTCATTGTTAAAATCCTAGACACTAAAAAGAATCTGCACAGCCCTTCATAATGCTACATGCTGCGATATTGCAGAGGACTCTTTAACATTGGGGAACACTAGGTGACTTTTATATTTCACTGTGGAAATAATGGAAACTTGACAGACAGTAAAAATATATTACTATTAGTAAACTGCTGCAACAGCAAACACACATTTCCAAGAGTGTGTAATTCAAACAAGGCTTTCTTTTCATCACTTGGTGATTCCCAAATTTGATATATAATCATATGCATCATGAGTTTTTAATACCTAGATCTTTGTGAGATTTCAGTGCAAAAGTCAAATTTTACCAAGCTGTTACTTACGACATCTGATAAGAAAAGAATAGTCCTTTATCAGTTAAATTAGTATCCGGAAAAAGGTCAGGAGGTAGGGTCCCTTGTGCTGATGCCTCTTCTATTATTTTTAAATTCTTCTCTATTCATACCTCCCCACCCCCACCACTGTTATATTCTGGTGCAGCAGTGGTTAATACAACTAAGGAGCTGTCACAAGCTCTCATCAAGAGTGCCTAAATATGCCTGCCCTTTCCACATATCTCTGTCATTCATAGAAGCCATACTACAGTTTCTATGAATGAAACAGGACCTATGAATGGAGGGTGGGTGGATGATTGAAAGGTCTAGAGCAGGGGTGTCCAAACTTTTTTCAAAGAGGGCCAGATTTGATGAAGTGAGGGCCGACCATTTTGCCTGACATTCTCTGAACCATTAAAATTTGGTCTAAGTGTGTCCTTCCGAGCACTAATACACTGCCCAACAAGAATTATCTTGCCTTTGTGGCTGTGTGAGTAAACAGATGAGCTTGGGCGTATTATTTGGATATACCATATTTATTGGCATATAACACATGCCTTCACTTTAAGAGCGAAGTTTCAGGAAAAAATTTATAAAAATTTAATAAAGAACTGTGAAGCAAAATAAGGGTCAGTGCCCATCTGCAGCCTCACAAGTGCCCATCTGCAGACCCACCATTGCCATGAATGTAGCCTCACCATTGCCAGGAATGCACCCACCATTGCGAGGAATGCACACACCATTGCCAGGAATGCACCCGCCATTGCCAGGAATGGACTCACCATTGCCAGGAATGCACTCACCATTGCCAGAAATGCAACACCATTGCCAGGAATGCACTCACCATTGCCAGGAATGCAGCACCATTGCCAGGAATGCAGCACGATTTGCCAGGAATGCAGCACATTTGCCAGGAATGCAGCACCATTTGCAAGGAATGCAGCACCATTGCCAGGATTGCACTCACCATTGCCAGGAATGCAGCACGATTTGCCAGGAATGCAGCACTATTGCCAGTAATGCAGCACAATTTGCCAGGAATGCAGCACCATTTGCCAGAAATGCAGCACCATTTGCCAGAAATGCAGCACCATTTGCCAGGAATGCAGCACCATTTGCCAGGAATGCACTCACGACGCCATAAATTAATTACAGGAGAATCTCCTGTTTACACAGTGGCCTCTTTAATAGAAAGTCCTGCGTCCTTTGATAGACAGAACAGTCGTCCAATGGCAGCACGGGACTTCCTATTACAGAGGCCGCCCATAAACAGGAAATTCTCCTGTGTGTGTACGGCGGCAGCGAAGCTCGTTCCGCCTCCTCCCTGTCCCATTCCAAGGCATATACATCTTTTGTGGCCCCGGCACTGGGAGATCGTCGGGGGCCACAAAAGGTATATATGTCTAAATAACCCGGCGGGCCGCTCAAAAACCGGAACGCGGGCCAGACTTTGGACATGCCTGGTCTAGAGAATTTCCCCTAATAAAAGAGACATCAGCACATCCTACTAACTCTACTAACTCTAAGTTATGTCCCTTGTACTGATTTGTCTGTGTGTTTTTTTTTGGCTGCACCTAGGCTTTAAAGCTTAGTGTTATGATTAGGGCTAGAGTTAAGTGAATGAATGATTACTGATAGGTTAAAGTGCATGTATAGGCAAAACCTATTTTTAGTAGGCTAGTGCTAACACCTCTATCAATTTTTTCTTTTCACTGCCTCTGTCCTACTGGGGGGATTACCATTGACTTCCTGCCCTTCAGATGCTACAGGAATTGAAAGGAAATCTCTGTAAAGTGATGGTAAGTCTTTGCTAATTTTCACTGTAATATTTGTCTTAGTTAGATGATTTCCCCTCATCTCTTGCTCTGGTGACAACTCTAAAATGTACTTCACCAAGTTCTCTTATGTACTGACAATGTTCACTGTGACAATCAGATAGGTGTATCTCCCTTACTGCAATAATTTGGCAATGAGCACTTGACAAAGGGTCTATCCCTTCCTCACCTCACCTTCTGCTGAGCTAGTTCTATAGTTAAAATTCATGTAACATGGACATCTCTAAGATAACCTTTTGCCAACTGTTCCAACAGCTTCTACTGCTTATAGCAAATTGCAATACTGAGATTTACCCTAAGGTAATACAGCTTCCCACCAAATTGTTTGCTTTTCTTATATTATTAGGGTTCATGCATGCTGGGCTTAAAAAAATGCCAGTTCTTCTGGCAGAAAAAAACGCTCATACAGACTGTTTTTTTACAGGGGTTTAGGAGCATTCAGGAGCATTTAGCCTTTTTTCTGCCAGAAAACTTCTCTCAAAAACACAAACCAGAAGAGTTTTTTTCTGCTTCTAAATGCTGAGCTTAATATATGGACACATAGGATAACATCGAGCTGCTCCTACAGGCAAAGTGCAAATTCCTGTAGAAGCAGCTTAAAGCCCAGTGTACAACACATAAGTATGAAACCATTGCTTTGTAAATGGCTGCCTTGCTTGATTAAAACTTTAAATTGTGGTGTAGAAATCTCACAAATAATGTCCCTGAGAGATCCATCAAACTGGCATGTGATTCAACTTGCCAACAAAGTTACAAAACTGAATTTGCCCATTAAATATTCTGTATTGTTATGGACATTCTGATGATCTCACAGGCTACAGATGTCTTTAAGAGTCCATTATCATAAGAATGATTCAGTATTATATATACAATGTGTCCAAACAACTGCAGATCTGGAAGCCTATTTATAAAATCGTGGGAGAATCCTCTGACTACTTAGATTCAGATTATCCCCATTCTCATCCACATTTTCTGGTAACATTCCTGGGTCTGTGGTAATCATGTAACAAGCAAGCATTGGATCCAATGATCCCAGTAAAAGGGCTGATAATCTCAGGAAATGATGTCATTTACCTACATGAGTGAAGCAGAAGCAAATTAACAAATTTTTATAACTGGGAGCATTGGGGAATCTTGAAAAATCTGCATAATGAATATTTGGTTGAAAAGTGGAGAATGATTACTTTGACCTTCTATAATCAGTACACCTTTGCTTTGTTGCTATGCTACCCTTAATTTTGTTGACATGCTCTGTATATATCAAAAGCTTGGAAAGTGATGGGTACTTGCTATGTTTTCTTTGTGGCTTCAAAGGATGTGAATTTATTGCATAAGAGCACCATGAAGACCAGTGTAAATGGGGTTTTGTACACATCAGCTGGGTTTTCCAGGCACTTGTCAATTCATTCTGAATGATCTCACAAGCATCTTAAACTGACATCAAGCTGATGCCATTGACATAAGCAAAAGCTCTTTGGCACTTAGATTGTGGCAAATGACCCAACAAATAAAGTAGCCGAGTCAACGTTCGTGGAGTAATCCAAATAACCTTGAGGCTGGATTCACACTTGTGCGTTGGGTTTTTGAGCTCCGGAGTCTTTGGCAAGATATCAATCTGTTGTTCAGTGGTTCATATGCATTTTAGCTGCGGATTTTCTGACCTGGGAGAGGGGAGGGGGGAAGTGTAGTGAGCAGGGAGAGAATTCCTGTTCAGAACGGAACACATCTGCGAATCAGATGCGTTCCCATAGAACATAATGTGCAGACAATTCGCACCGCAATGCCTAGAAAACGCACACGTTTTTTGGGCACTGCGCAGTACGAATGCATCGCACATATGTGAACCAGCCTCATTAAAATAAATGTATTTTAAAATGTTATGCGAATTGGATGCGGTGTAAGCTGCAACCAATTTGCATAGGTGTGAACCCGGCCTTATAGGTAGTAAATAAATGTCTCTATAAATGTCTAAATGGGAAGTTTAATATAGACTAGACTATATTTAAAAATCAAATTGACCATTCCGCACTGCTAATGTAAATAGGTTCAACTCTGTACTTTTTGAAAATTATATTCACGATATCCTTTTTTTTAGACTTGACATTCACTATGCCATTATCTCTTGTAAATTTACCAGCATTAACAGGGACATCAGGTGCATCTGACCGAGTTGTCATTTCTTCTCCAACCAAAGGTGCACTCTCTCCTTGATCAAACACTCCAACAACATTGACCTTGTAAGATGTTGCTGCCCTGCACAGGGTACAAATGATTGAATAATTGAATACCTATTATTACTTGTTGGCCAAGTCAGCATTTGTAAAGATACATTTAGTAAAAAAACTGTTGTAGAAAACTAACTTTTTTTAAAACACTAACAACTTAAAGCAGGCTTGGTAACCTCTAATCTGTACATACATTTTATGAATATAGGATTACATTATTGTATACTTTTTAGCAAACAAATATTTTAATATATGTTCCAAATGTATTCCATATATAACTGAAACAAAGCACATAGTTAAAGGCTAAGATCACCTTTTGGGGAAAAAATTATAAATGCACATATCTCTGCAGAAAAAAAATGTGCTTTTATTATTTTTTCATTGCACCCATGATCAGTAGAGTGTGATGCCAGGCTCCTGCAGACTCTCAGTATAGCTATCTGTCCGTACCTCTGATACAGGCAGACAGTTACTGAAGAGCATGAAGATCAATGAACTACGAGAGCGCTCATCAGCGTCCTCACAGTTCATTGAGAACTACAAGCTGTCTGCGGCAATGGAATATAATAGTTGTAGTTCACATAACTCTGTGAATGAATGGTGCGGCTGTGTGGTTAGAGCCCCACATGGCTGCACTGTTTTTAAATTACGACAGACAGTGTTGGGAGAAGAACCCCTACCCACTGGGGGTGGGGGGGGACTTCTGGAGCGTGTTACACCTGAGATATGTGTGTAACATGTAACATGCTCCTAAACTTGAACTTATCCCTTAGTTTGCATGAGGTTGGATACCCTGAGACATTAACAGACTTAATGCAAATGCAGATAACAAATCTACTAAAATTAGTTTCGGCTCACTAACTGCAATCTGTACAGATTATTTTACTATTTTGTATTTTAAAATATAGCAATGTGTATGTAAATATATATCTTAAAGTAGATGTAAACCCAATCACTGAAATACTATATAATATTTACCATGAACATGTTAATCCAAACTTCATTTTCAAACTTTTTAAACCTGAAGCTTTCATTAAAATAATACTTGGTGTCCCCACCATAAAGGTCCTTCCTGTCATGGAATGAGAGCACTCTGTCCCTGCCTCCCATTGGTCTCTTGAGCTGTCACCCTGTCACATGTTCATTCAGTAGTGTCCATAAGCATCTGTGTTGACACTCATTATGCGGGTATGTTCAGTTATTGCCACTATTAGGAAGCCCATCCTAAGCAAAAATTTGAAGCTACCACTGCAACAAGTGCATTTAGACAGGAAGTGGATACAAAGATGCTGGAGGGGATCAGCATCATTAAGATGTAACTACATTAAAAGAGATTAAAACAGTGTTTAAAGATAGATGTTTAGGATATACAAAACTTTAGCAAATTAAGTATCTTCCAGGTAGAGTTTACGTCTAGTTTAAGATCATAATTGGATTTATTTATAAGCTAGGGGTTTCACTCAGAAATCAGACCTAAGAAATCAAGTTTTTCCTGAGTATGTCTGCATGATAAACTCTTTTAAATATCAATATTAACTTTTCATCTATGTTTTAATTCGATTTATTGACCTATTAACATGACTGGTCCAGAAGGTGCCAAGATTATGCAAATTGCATCAATGCTTTGTCGATGTCACAACTGAAGAGTCTGGACAATAGAAAAAAAAATTAAAGCTATACCTTTTAGTGGATATATAGTATAAATTAAAGGGTTAAAATAAAGTTAGGGTGGTCATGCAGTACACACTATGGGTTGATTTACGAAAACCAGAATCTGGTGCAGCTGTGCATGGTAGCCAATCAGCTTCTAACTTGAGCTTGTTCACTTAAGCTTTGACAGTAAAACTTGGAAGCTGATTGGTTTCTATGCAGAGCTGCACCAGATTTTCCACTCTCCAGTTTTAGAAAATCTCCCCGGTATGACTGACAGAGGACAAGTTGTGAGAATTGTGCTTCAGCAATTCATGTGTCACTGAGAATCACAACTAGAAAATCACCCTGTAAAGTAGCAAGCACTTCCATTACCTGGAATCACAGGTCTCCTAGATCTAAGTAATATTATTAGTAATGTGAACTGGACTTAAAGAATAACAATGTCCCATTACTGTAAATGAGATTTCATTGTGAATGATTAGGTAGTTAAAAAATACTGCCAACTCTATATTGCAGAAGGTGTTGAAAGAATTATGCCAAGCCTTATACACATTACTGAAAGGAATTAATGGTATGAAACATTATCTCATTGTTTTTCCTACCTGAGTTCTTCTAGTACCACTGTATTATCATAAGGACCAACCGTCATTTCTCCCAAATGCCTTTCATCCCCTATAGGATAGAAAGTGATTTTGTATCCTTTTACTTCTCCAGGGGCAGGTTCCCAGGTCACTCGGAAGGTTGATATAGTTGGATCAGATGTTTTCAGGTTCCTTGGTGATTTGAAAGGAGAAGCTAAAGGAACAAAATAAAAAGCTATTTAATAAAGCAGATTAAAATTGTTCCTGAAACTGAATAATAGCTACCGGTAATCTAAATCAACATGACTACAAAACAAATGTATTCTATGGTTAAACTAAGAACGAAATAACAACTCAATTTTAAATTCCTAAAACTATTATGAAATGTGGGTAATGCCCAATGAATCTTACTCAAAAAAGTTACAACACTAGAAATTTGTGAATTTTCTATTAGGGTAGATCTTTTATAATCTGGGTTAGACAGCAAAACTCCAAATGTTCCCATCATGGATCTTGTGGGTCAGATCTTGCATTTCAAAGAGTCCAGATAAAGGCTTAGTTGAAAGTTGTTAGTGCTGGAAACACTGATATTTATATTTTACCTTCTTCTATGTCTTTTTTTAAATTGGATAACGAAACAAAGTTTTAATTGTTAATCTTTTAGGATGTGCTGATCCTTGGGGTTATTGCAACTCAGATGTGGGTTTGTTTATCCCTACTTAACATACAGGGGTTGATTTACTAAAAAAGGAGTGTGCAAAATCTGGTGCAGATGTGCATGGCAGCCAATCATCTTCTAACTCCTAACCGCCGGCACAGTGGTGCAGTGGGTAGCACTCTCGCCTAGCAGTAAAAAGGGTTGCTGGTTCGCATCCCAATCATGACACTACCTGCCTGGAGTTTACATGTTCTCCCTGTGCCTGCTTGGGTTTCCTCCAGGTACTCCGGTTTTCAACCCACACTCCAAAGACACGCTGGTAGGTTAATTGGCTTCTGTCTAAATTGGTCCTAGTATATGAATGTGAGTTAGGGACTTTAGATTGTAAGCTCCTTGAGGGTAGGGACCGATGTGAATGTACAATGTATATGTAAAGCGCTGCGTAAATTGATGGCGCTATATAAGTATCTTAAATAATAATAATAACTTCAGGTTGTTCAATTAAGCTTTGACAAAAAAAAAAACCTGGAAGCTGATTGGTTTCTTTGGAGAGCTGCACCAGTGTTTTCGCTCTCCAGGTTGAGTAAATCAACCCCACAGTACACATATTGAAGGGTTTGCCGTTATTAAACTTCCATTACACTTTCATTTCACCCAGTAACTTTCTCTCAGAGCTTCATATAGTATTTTTGTTGGCTTCCAGTAAACCTGTACTGACAGAGATATAGGACATTGCTGGTCCTCCTCATACAATGCCAGTTGCCTGATTTTACCTACTTTATAATGGACTGAACCAGAATAAGCATATGGAACAGGAAATTCACCGTAGGTGCCTATTTTTACCAGCATACAAAAATATGGTCAGCCCAAATTAGCTTGTTTGATCTAATAATAAATTCAGCACTTTCTGATACACATTGACGGCACAGCATTTTAATTAAAGAATGTATAGAGTATTTATGCTGTCCTAGAGGAAACTTAACAAAATATTCCATTGCAGAACTGGTAACATATGTGGCCCAAGGGAAAATAAGATTTCCTGGCAATCATTCTATTGGCAACTAAACTGTCTGTGTTTCAGCCTCTTTTATATACCATTATACACTTCAGTCACTCTGAAGTGTCTGAAGACACCAGCTTCATTCCGGGAAGTACCATAGTTGCCATCACAGTTTCCATTGATTGTGAATAGCACATTTTATTGCCTGGGAGAACTAACCATTAAAATGAGTCCCAGAATTTTTCAACAAGAAGTGCTGATCATTGCAAAAAAAATGGTCTACAGCTCTTGCAGATTACCAAATCATTCTTTGTATATAATTTAAACTACAGTAAAAAATCACATCATCACATATGGATTCATTTAAATGGTGTCATAATAAGAAAGACATGTTGGGAGGTGAGAAGTTGTAATATTAAGCATGCAGGTCCCTTAGGGAACATGTTAAAACTTTAAATATGGTAAGTGTAAGATGATGTCTGTAGGTATGTAAGAGTTAAAAATTGTAATACAGATTTTAAACCTGAAAGGCTGAGCTGAAAACCAGATGTTGGTGATTCCTTCCAAAACTAATTCTTGAGCTGTCTATACAAGGAGAGACTTGTGTGATATTCCCACTGTGAATGGTGTACAAATGGCTGCAGCAGGGGATCCTGGGATCCAGCATTATTCTTTGAAGAGGTCAAGCTAGTAGGGCATTTCTACAGATCACACTTTTTTGCTTTACTCTTTATCCAGAGTGTCTCCAATACAAACTGAAATAGCCATTAATAGGTATGAGAGAAAGACATAGATTTAAAGTAGAACTGTGGCCAGACTATGGGCAATTAAATATTAACATATTCTTAACAAGCAGTAAATAAAGTTTGAAACAAGCCTTCAGTTACCTCTGCAGCTACACCCATGTTGGAGTAATTAATCCTCAAATTTTTAACCGAAGCTTCTCAGTTTTACTTTCACTTGCTCGCCTAGCTGAGCTCCCATACCTCAGCAGTGACTTGGCAGCCTGCTAGTTACCGGTAGTTACATTTAAGGTCCCTTTCACGCTAATCTGATGTGCTTCTTCCACAGCACAGGAACAGTACAGTGTACCCGCAGTTTTCATGTGGGTTATCTGCACTTTGCCATAGATTTCTGTTATGTCCCACAGTTTTGGTGCAGTTTCAAAAGTGCACCAAAACTTCTGCATGCAGGACTTTTGGTACGCTTTCAGAAAGTGCTCCAAAACCACAGGACTTAATATATGTCTATGGCCAAGTGCAGCTAACCCACATCAAAATTACGGGTACACTGCACTGTACTCGTGCTGCAGGTGAAGCGCGCCCGTTCAGTTTGAAAGGCCCCTAATGTAAACACAGAGAAGGTGCACAGGAAGGGAAGAGAGAAAAGTGCTGATATGGGAACTTAAATACTTTACTGCTTTTATTGTGAGCTTTAAGGATAAATTGCTCCACAGTGGCCGTAAATACAGAGCTCAGTCAGGTCTTATTTTTAAGCTTACTGCTTGTTAGGGATATGTAAATATCTGAATGTCAATAGCCTGGCAACAATTCTGCTTTAAGTCTATTGGTTTATATTTATTTTTTATATAGAAAACAAACCTAGCATCAACTTCTGTTAAGCTATACCCATACATACAGTATATAAATAAGCGTATTTCATACATGGTCATATATCTCCTATCTGCATTTTGAGATGAACTGAATTCAGCAGGAGAGAGAAAACGTGGAAGCCCCAATATAATCTGCAATGACGCTTCACGTGGTTTATCCTTTGCTTTATTTTTAAGAAACACATTTGATTGTGGGTTTAATAGCTGAGTCCAGCCAAACACCCACAAAAACACAAGTTTACTAACAGTTATCCTTGGTAAAACCATACCTGTTGTTCCTTCTCCTTGTCTTGCTTTTCCATCTCCTGACTTGTAAACTGGGACAACAGTTATATCATAGGTAGTTAAAGGTTGAAGCCTTCTTAGTACCGTTGTAGTGGCTGAGCCAGGCATTTTAGCAACAATTTGCCTTCCGCCTGCTCTTGGCCGATAGATCACACGATAATTCACCACATTTCCTGGAGCAGGCTGCCATGTGACTTTCATTGTATTTTCTGTTTCATCGCTGACTGTAAGAGTCTTTGCATTTGGTGACACTATGGCAAGGAACACAATTATATTTTTGTTAATGTTCTCACATATATATAAAATTACACATTTTCAGGTTTACTTTGAACATGTCCATAGATCTAAATTATATGCAAAATATATTGGTATAGCTGTAGACATATGAATAAAACTTAGCTAGAAGTTGGGTATGCTATCTTTTCTAGAACAAATACTGGCCATGAGCCATTATCCACTGCTCCTTCGAATGAGAATGTAGTAAGGAGATTCCTTTTTTCCACTTTAACATGTTCCTCACACTCATATTAGAGGGGTAACTTTAACGTTTAATGTAATATAGTTTTCCTTTTTGAAAGCACAGTGACAGCACACATAGCACAATCAGATTCAATGTTTTCTTAAACATCCTTTAAAGCGGAGCTCCACCCAAAGGGGGAAGCTCCACTTGTTTGCACCCTCCCCCTCCACTGCCAGATTTGGCACTTTTTGGGGGGAAGAGGGGAGCAGGTACCTAGTTTTGACAGGTACCCGCTCTCACTTCTGGTTCAGATCGCTAGGGCAATCTATGAGCATGTTCAGCCCCTCCTCATTTCCCCGCAACCTTCTGGGACACACACAGGTCCCAGAAGACTGCATGACCATTCATAAAGCACACCGCAACTCGTGCATGTGCAGTAGGAAACCGGATTTGAAGTCGGAAAGGCTTCACTGCCGGTTTCTCTTACTTACAATTCCGGCGCCTGCACCTGAAGTCAAATGAAGAATCAGCTCAGGCGCCAACATCACTGAATCTCTGGACAGGTAAGTGTTCTTATAATAAACATCAGAAGCTACAGTATTTGTAGCTGAAGATTTTTTTTCATTTTTTTTTTGGGAGACTGGAGCTCCTCTTTATGTCTTTTCTTATTCTTGAGTATCCAGTATCTATTTCAGTGAGGTTCCCAATACATTGGTGGTAAATACTCCTGTTACCTTGGTGATCAGTGTAAACCTTCCCAATATATTGGTGGTTAGTGTAAAATTCCCCATTATATTGGCGGCCAGTGTAAGTACCCTTATTAAAGTACATTGGTGGTCAGGGTAAAGATCCCATTGAATTGGTGGTAAGTGTGAATCTTCCTGTTAGTCTGGTGGTCAGTGAAGAATCCCCTTTGAATTGAGGGTCAGTGTAGATTTGCCCTTAAACTGGTAGTCAGTGTAAATTCCCTATTACAATGGTGGTTAGTGTAGAATCACCCTTACATTGGTAGTCAGTATAAATCCTTTATTACAGTACATTGGTGGTCAGGGTAAAGATCCCATTGAATTGGTGGTAAGTGTGAATCTTCCTGTTAGTCTGGTGGTCAGTGTAGAATCCCCTTTGAATGGAGGGTCAGTGTAGATTTGCCCTTAAACTGGTAGTCAGTGTAAATTCCCTATTACAATGGTGGTTAGTGTAGAATCCCCCTTACATTGGTAGTCAGTATAAATCCCCTAAGACAATGGTGGTTAGTGTAGTATTGCTCTTACATTGGTAGTCAGTATCAATCCCCTATTACAATGTTGGCCAGTGTCAAATTGGCCTTACATTGGAGGTCAGTGTAAATCCCTTGCTGAGCAGCCGCCGTCATTATTCGGCGGCAGGTCAGCACGTTCCCGCAAATCACTGTAGTTGTACGTTAGCTCATTTATGGAGCCAAAGCAGGCTGTATGGCGGGGGACCCGATTCGAGTGGCCGGCAGCCGCAATGTCAGCCGGGTATCCTCGAACGAGAGCTAGAAGGGGATCTATCAATGTAAACAGACAGATCCCTATTCTGACAGGGGAGTTAGAGAGAAATCTGCTGGTTCTAGTGATTAGGAACAGCGATCTCTCTTCTCTTCCAGTCAGCCCAGCCCACAATACAGTTAGAAACACTCCCAGGGAACACACTTAAGCCCTTGATCGCCCTCTAGTGTTAACCCCTTCCTTTCCAGTGACATTTATACAGTAATCAGTGGCTATTTTTAGCTCTAATCGCTGTATAAATGTTTTAAATGAATTGCTTCTTCAAGGTAGAAAAAATGTTAACTCCCTGTCTCTTTTTCTTAATTGAAGTTAAATATAAATTTATATGTGTGTGAGACTTTCGCTATTAACACAGTATTTAAGGGGTATTTTGTGTGTGCAAAACAGTGGATTTTGTATTTATACTATAATAAGTCTCAATATTTAGCACCGATGTTTGTATCCATGAACCCCGCTGATGTTAGGTATGCAGCTTTTAGTTCAAAACATCCAGTTTAAACATTCTCACTTTTTCTCACAATTAACATTGATTCTTTAACATTGTTAACGTTTACATATTATTTATACTGTTAACATATATGCTTTCATTTTTAATAGGAACTTCTTTTATATTTCAGGTTGTCAGTAAAAATAGTGCTCTGTCACTAAATTATGTTTGTTTCTTCAGTAAAAAAGAAAGTATCTAGGAGGCTGGCAACACTGACCCTGACAATGAGGATCAATGAGGATCATAGTTTAATTTATCTGATATCACATGATAGGACTTCTGCTTTATTCTTCAGTATATAAAATAGTCATTTTCAGACTTAGCATTTCTTTATATGCTGTGTCTGCTATTAAAATAAGTAGAGTTTCAGGATTGGGAAATTAGCGCCCCCAATTATATCTATAGTAGCAGCACAGCACCTTAAAAAAAAATGTTTGGAGTCACTCCTGATGCAGTCTAGCACACTTTTTTTTTTTTTTATGTAGAGGACGTTTTTTATTTGTATAGAAATAATTGTGCTATCCTGTGTACAAAAAGATTGTAACCGGTGATATTATTTGGCCAAGAACAGGTTATGTAATTTCCTATTCTAAAAACCTCCCAAAAAGAGGGTCAGATATACATTATAAATGTGATTATTTTAAAGTAGTTGTAAATCCTCGTGGTTTTTCACCTTAATGCATTCTATGCATTAAAGTGACACTTGGGCTACATGTCCACGGACGTTTTAAGAAACAGGCTGTAAAGCTAGTACAGACGGCAGGAAAAAAAGCGGCATCTTGAACGCAATTTTTTCTGCGTTTTGCATTGAATTCAATGCATGTTTCGCCGTGCTAGCTTTCAGCCGCGTTTTTCTTTCTCTATTCAAAATCAATGGTTCCCCATGGGAGCCCACCGACCCGAACAGAGGCCGCACCAGAAGTCGGACCAAGACGATCCGACCCGCGGGGCGACCCGCGTGCGGAGAAACTTGAAGGGGAACCCCGCGAAAACAAAAAAAAAAGATTTGCGTGAGGTTCCCCCCCTGAACGATACCAGACCCTTCGGTCTGGTATGGATCCTGAGGGGGAACCCCCCCCACACCAAAAAAAATGGCGTGGGGGGTTTCCCCAGGATCCATACCAGACCCTTATCCGAGCACACAGCCCGGCAGGTCGCTCGCCCCCCTCCTAGACCATACCAAACCATGTTCCCTCAACATGGGGGGGTTGGTGCTTTGGGGCAGGGGGGCACTGCGCCCCCCCACCCCAAAGCACCTTGTCCCCATGTTGATGAGGACAAGGGCCTCTTCCCGACAACCCTGGCTGTTGGTTTTGGGGTCTGCGGGCGAGGGGCTTATCGGAATCTGGGAGCCCCCTTTAATAGCACACCTTATCACCAGTGGGCAACAATAAGGGAAATACAAGTTAAATTGCTCTTGTTGCCACATTTCCTGTATTGTCACTTTCTGACTACCCACTGCTAGCCCATATACTTATGGTCCTTCAATAACCAATACAATGGGGTTGATTTACTAAAGCTGGAGAGAGCAAAATCTGGTGCAGCTCAGCGTCTAGCTTGTTCAATTAAGCTTTGACAATAACACCTGGAAGCTGATTGGTTGCTGTGCAGAGCTAAACCAGATTTTGCACTCTCCAGCTTTAGTAAATCAACCCCTATATAATTAATGGAAAGGCTGTTTTTCTGTTACATCTCATCTCTGGACTGAAAATACCAGAATAAAATATAATTTGGAAAGATTACAGTCTCTGAGTTTCCAAGTAAGAGGAACTGAACCTATATAAACTATTACTGATACAGTATATATAAACAATAAGGAGTCTGTTTAAAAAAAAAAAAATCATACAAGATTCACACAATTTTCATCCAGGATTCAAAAGGTTTTCCAATTTAATCCAATCAGAAAAAATAAGTACCGTATTTATCGGCGTATAACACGAACAGGCGTTCAACACGCACCCTAATTTTAAGAGTGAAGTTTCAGGAAAAAAACATATTTTCAAAATAAAACAACTTTGGAGCAAATTAAGGGTCAGTGCCCATGAATGTCCATCTGCAGCCTGATCAATGCCCATCTGCAGCCTGATCAATGCCCATCTGCAGCCTGATCAATGCCCTCAATGCAGCCTGATCAATTCCCTCCATGCAGTCTGATCAATGTCCTCAATGCAGCCTGATTAATACCCTCCATGCAGCCTGATCAATGCCCTCAATGCAGCCTGATCAATGCCCTCAATGCAGCCTGATCAATGTCCACAATGCAGCCTGATCAATGCCCTCAATGCAGCCTGATCAGGGTCCATCTGCAGCCCATCAATGCAGCCTGATTAATGCCGTTTTTTTTAGCCTCATATGCAGCCTCACCATCTCCTTTATCAAAGCAGCCTGAACATCAGGAAATCACTGAGCCGTCATCTCCTGTTTACTCGTCTCTCACACACACAATCCCGCCTCCGCCATCGGCATTAGACCAGCTCCTGTGATAGACAGAACACTGGTCCAATGCTGGTGGCGGAGGCGAGACTGTGTGTTTTTGACGTGAGAGCCGAGTTAGAGCCTAGTAAACTAAACAAGAGATGGCGGCTCGTGAATTCCGGTGGCGCTCTTCCCCAACCTTCTCCTCCGAGTTATGCTGTCGGCATATAACACACACCCGTGATTTGCCCCCTATCTTCAGGGGAAATAAGTGCGTATTATACGCCGATAAATACGGTAATCTTAAGTGAAAGCTGTGTGGATTTTTTATGAAAGCAGTTATTACTAAGGCCCCTTATTTATAGTCTTTATTATCGTAAGATCATAAATATTGTGTATACTGAATCTATGTGCAAAAGCAGGCAGAGTAATACAAATCTACAATTTGTTCCAGGGCAACTCACAAATGTACAGCTTTCACTGTGTCTAAGTGACAGGTGTGCTTTAGAAAATAAATTATTTTAGAAACCCCAAAATGTCAAATTCTGCATTATATAGGCTCACAGGCTACTTTTTACCTTAAGCCTTCAGTTTTAGCCCAATGATTTTGATAAACCAGATAAAATGTGGAATTAGGCTTCTTCACCAAAAAAAGAGAAGATTAAAGACAACGTCCACATGCTTAGCACATGTTTTCAGATCTGAAAGAATGCCTGGGAAATCTTTCAACAGATGTGTCTTTAGAGAATTTCCTGAAATTCCGAAGATTTTATGTAAAAAAATGCATATGTACATACTAATGTATAAGTATAACATAGTCAAGTCTAAGCGTGATGGTTATGTGATGCAATTGGAACAGCTGCAGTGATCCTGCCATTAGGCTTGGACCATAAGAAAACTCTGTTAAGCTTTATTTCTCACGGTACATGCTGAGAAAAGATGATCCCCCAGCAAAGCTGCTAGTCTCCAATTACTAAATTTGCCTGTTAAGGTTGAAATGCATTACATGTTTTTTGAATGTTAGTCTTCATAGTAATATAACAGGCAATACAACTTAATTGCTGTATTAATTCCCCACATACTGTATATATGACATAATAACCCCATTATCTAAAGAGTTTTAATTTAATACGGTATGCTAGTTTTTAACTTTCATGGGCAGTAACCCATAGCAATCAATCATTTTCTGAACTCAAACCAGTACCCAATCAATTTGGTTTTGTTGCCATTAATAAATGCACTTAGAGCTCTGAGTAGGGTTGAAGCAAGTGTAAATTTTCACATTACAGTTACCTTCACTCCTCCAGTAAAGCAATGTTGGGATCTAATGTTCAGGAGGTAGCACACCTCTGATTTTAGCACACCACTGTTCTAACTATGAAATGTAATTGAATTCCCTATAGAGTTTATGGGAACCATCAAAGAATTAGCTGTCTGCACTGTGCGGAGAGCAGAAGCATGTCTGCTATGAAAATTTTGACTCAAATATCTCTAGATCACAGATGTAAGTGTAATAAAAATAACTATAATCAAATTAGATATAAACCCTAACTGAATTACAATACATTTGTTATAGTACTGTATACCATATATAATTGCCATTTTGTTTCATAAAATACTGTTTTGGCTTTAATCATCATTTTTTTATTTTAACGCAGCAGATCCTATCCAGCCATTATCAGAGTCTTGCCATCTACAGTATAATAATGTGCTGCAGCAATGTCATCTGTACATCATTGCTCTGAATTGTATTCCTGATAGTGAGAGCAGTGGACAATGCCTACTGAATGTGTGTTGGTATGCCCAATTTTAGTCTCCACCAGGGGAACAATGTTATTATTATACAGGATTTATATAGTGCCAATAGTGTGCACAGTGCTTTACATGTGGCAGGAGAAAATATGGGGATCACTTGTCACCCCATAACAAGAATCACCTGAACAAGCACATACATGACAGTATTTTCAGGTATTTTTTTTATAAAAACAGACTGCAGACTTAAAAAATTAAGCTTGACTTTGAAATTACCTTAACATGTAAAAGATTTTATGAGGTTTGGGTTTAGATCAACTTTAAGGCCTAAAGCCTCGTACACACGGCCGAGAATCTCGTCAGGAAAAAACACGTTGTTTTTCTTGATGAGATTCTTGGACAAGAAACTTGTCCCGGCCGAGTGTACACACGCTCCATTCAAAGAACCCGCGGTTCTATGAATGGAGCGAATGCGGTGACGTCATCAACTACAACGAGCGTGCGCTCGTCACATTCGATGCCGTCGCCGCCATCTTGCTACACCCTACCTATGCCTAGGAAGCTCCCGCGCATGCGTCAAAGTAAATTCGAGCATGCGCGGGTTTCCACGGCGACAGGTAAGTGTACACACACACACTTTTCTCGTCGAGAAACATGCCGACGAGAATCTCGACGAGAAAATAGAGAGCTGGTTCTCTATTTTCTCGTCGAGATTCTGGTCAGTTTTCTCGACGAGAAACCATACAAATGAACGATTTTCTTGCAAGAAAGCTATCTCGGCAGTTTTCTTGTCGTTTCTTGCCAAGAAACTCGTTTGTGTATACGAGGCTTTACTCCATGTTTGCTGTGACGTTAAATAGTTTGTTTGGGCCAAATTATTTTCTTTCACTAACAGATGTGTCTGCTGGGCATGCTGTACAGTATAAACTGATTGTAGCTTCAGTATACAGTGCTGTGTTTCAGCAGTGTAACAGGGCCTTCCCTCCCCACTCCCAGGACAAAATTGAGCTGAGGGCTGCTAAGCCATTCACAGTTAGCTTTGTATTTTGTGAATGAATACAAAGCTTCTTCAGTTTGGCTGTTGCAGAGATTATGATATCATCACAATCTGCAGCCGGAAGTTTAAAGTGATATTAAATACATTTATTTATAAATTTATTTACTTTTTTTTGCTCAATTAAAAAAAAAGATGTTACACTTACTTGCTTTGTTCAACAATATTGCACAGAGCGCCCCCTTACTTCCTCTTCTCCCTCAGGTGCTGTGTGCTTCTTCCTCTACTGGATACCCCCTTAGCAATCCATGTGCTATGGGGGCACCCATGCATGCACACTCCTGAGCTGGGCTGTTTGTTAACCATACAGCTCAGCTTGGCCACACCCTACGCTTTCTTCTCAGAGGATTTAACTGACATCAGCATGAGTCATTGAGTGCCACTTCTCTCAGAGTTTCTTGTGGGACAAAGAAGAGAGAGCAATAGAGCTGAGACTGGGACAGCTGGAGCATGAGAGAGCCCAGGTAAGTGATTAGGGAGGGGGCAGAACAGGTATTGCAAGGTTTTTTACCTTAACACAGAGAATGCATTAAGACAAAAGAAAAACTTTTGAGTTTAGAACCACTTTTAACCACTTGCTGCCCAAGGTATGTAAATGGACGTCCTTGAGATGTAGTGGTTATACCAGGATGATGCCTGCACCTACAGGCATCATCCTAGTATCATTCTTTTCAGCCGGTAATTCTCTTTTTGCAGAAGTAATCTGAGTGGCTAATTAGCCACTCGATCACTTCTGCGGGTGGAAGAAGGGGGTGCCACCCCCTTCTGCCGCCGCCTCTCCTGGGCTCTCTGGTCCCATCGCAGAGGCCGGGAGCAATGCGGCCAGTGGCGATGGCTGCCATGTACAGAGAGAGAGGAACTGATGTCATTCCCCTCTCTCTGTAACCCTGAAAACTGGGTGCGACAAGTAGTTAGTCACTTCCGGTTCCGTCCCTTTGTTTACCTGGCCACCAGTGGCCCGGAAAGCAGCCAATCAGACTGACCTGTGTCTGATCGGCTGCATTTGAGGCCAGAGGAGAGAATTGGGGTCTAATAGACCCCAAACTTTTCCATAAAGATGACCTGTCACGGCCCATGCTGTCACAAGGGATGTTGTTCATCCATTGTGATAGCAATAAAATAAGTACAAAACAAAAGTGTAAAAAAAAATGTGCATAAAAAAAATAAATGAATGAAAATGTTTTAAAGGGCCCTGTCCCACCATGCTTACGTGCAAATGTGAATGCATACGTTACTCCTGCACACATATGTAAACATATGCCCCCACGGCACCTCAAACCCCCCCTCGCTGTCTGTCAGTCCACCAGCACTTAGCCCATCTAGGTGGGGGGCACATCGGGCAGCGGCGGTAATCAGGCATCGGCGGGAATTGGGCAGTGGCTCATGTGTCTTCTCCTCCTCGCTTCCGCCGTGCGCCTCCTATCCTCCTCCTAGACGTCCAATAGGATCGCCTGTCCTTTCAGCCAATCAGGTGATGGGTATAAAACCAGCTTCCCGATTGGACGGGAGGAGGATCAGTGTTGCAACAGCAAATATTAATTCACTGTTGTAACTCCTGGGTGGGCTCATGACACAATGATCTACGCCACGAGCCCATCCTATTTTTGAAGCTTTTTAGAGCCTCCGGCTCCAATCAGGTGCTTAAAAAAAAACACCCCCGCCGCTGTAATTCATGCGCCCAATGTCCTTAAAGGGGCCTGACGCATGAATAGGGGGTGGCGGCTGTGGATAGAGGGGGCAGCATCCGGGCGCCCCTAATGGACAGGCCGCCACTGCTGTTCAGTGAAGAAAGACTATCTAAGCAAATAATAGGAATAATTTAGGAAAAGGAATATAAATAATACAAAGGTTTATTTCACTCTTAAATTTTACAGAAGCTTGGGGAATTTGGCCTTTTTTTCCTTTTTGAATGAATATATTATTTAGCTTGCTGTGGTATTTGCTCGCTGAATATTGTTCAATTTTTATTGAGAGCTTAAATGCTCTTGCATACCTATGCTACGTATTAGGAAGCACCTTTATATATCTTGATCGTTATTTTCTCTAAAGTATTTTTGATCAAAGCAATATACCTGCATTGGATAACATAATGGGTATATCACATTGTGTTAATCCCAGGAATTGATTAATCAGTAAAGATAAGCAAACAGGTTTATACTCAACCGGCACTACTGAAAAATGTGGAATGATATCAATCTCCAATGAAATATTGTCAACATTTGATGAATGATCCTGTACACGTCTTTTGTGTTGGCATGCACATACATGAGTTTCTTTACATTTCATTCCAAAAGTCCAGTGGCTACAACACTGGGCTCTTAAACATTTTGATATTTTCTTTCTCGTACATCACGGGACACAGAGCGACATAGTCATTACTAATGGGTTATATAGATACCGTCAGGTGCTGGCACTGGCAACTTCCAAAACCGGAAGTACCCTCCCCTATATAAGCCCCTCCCATCCGGGAGCACCTCAGTTTTTTGCCAGTGTCTAAGGTGTTGGCCAAGAAGAAACATGTGTTTTTCACTGAGCTTGCGTACAGGTTCTTTTGGGCCTCAGTAAGCTATTCCGGATCCGACCAAAAAAGCTTCATAGCTAAACGGTCGGTACCCGGGCCTTGCAGAGAAGAGCAAGGTTTTGCCTGTAATGCTTCTCTTAGGAGAGCTGGACCCTGGGATCCAGAGCTCTGGTCATACCCACGACCAAGATGTTTTCTGTGCAGGGTGCTATACAGGTCCAGGGGAGTGGAATCCTTGGGAACCCGGTCCCTGAAGGTTTGATTACAATGCCTGCCGTGATAGGTGAAGTTTGGGCTTTTGTGGACCAAACAAAGTCCTCCGGCGGGGAACAGGTAAGTGGGGGCCCCCAGGAACTTGGTTCTATTGGGGAACCCCCAAGCCTAATTTGTCTTTCTGTCTGTTACCTAATGGTATTCCCGCAAAATTCTGTGCATGCCTGTAACTACTAAAAAAATGTAATAATTTTTAATGGTGGTCAAGAAAAAAAAAATATATATATATTTTTTTATATATATTTAAGATATTAGACTGCGGTACCTGTGTTTGTCCACTAGAGGCCGCTGTGGAATGTTTTCTTGTCATGTGGACTAGTTTCTTCTCAGCAGAGCAAGTCCAGGCAGATGGTGAGTTCTCTTATGGGAAACTGCTTCCTCTGCCATGTTGCAATGCTCGTCCATCCCCCGGCCTGCGGCAAAGAGGGGCCCTGGCTCTTGTCCCTAGTCTCCATTTTTCAAAATTAGCGCCGAAGGCGCACGTGGCCGCGCGCGTGCGCGTGCACGCGCCTCTATATATAGAGGTGAGCCAGGAAAGGGGGCGGAGCCTGGGGGATGACGCTCTGTGTGCGCCGCAGCGCTTCTGCGCATGTGCGGGCATCCCAGCATGTAAAAACCACAGTTTTGTGTGGTGAGCTGGCTATGAAGTACAGAGACAGAGCTGGCAACATTTAAAAAAAGGGCATACAGCAAGCGGTTGATACAGGCATCCCCTAGAAAGGCACATTAGTAGACACCAACTGTGATATAGCAGCAATTGTGCTAGACTATTCTCAGTAAAAGTGGTGTATTACGGCTGGAATACCTCAGCTTTAGGCTTAGGAATATGCCGTCCAGAAGCTCCGGAACTGAATCTTCCAGGAAGCGAAGGGGGTCTCATCGGGCTCGGAGGATCTTGGGCATACTTCTGCTGCACCAGTCTCCCCTGAAGTTCAGAGGTAAGTGACCGTAGAGACCCCGCAGGGGTACTTGGTACTGTGGCTGTCCTCAGTTCACCTGCTCCTGTGTATGTAACAGAGGAGGTTTTTTCCTCAGCTCTGGGAGGATTAGAGAGAGATTGTCAACATTTATCGCTGCCTCCCTGTCAGGGAAAGCACGCCCGATCTCCGTCTCCTCCTTCAGAGTGCCTGTTAGCAGAGAAACAGTCCCATACAGGGATCGACCTGCCTGAAGGGGATCAGGATGAGGTTGATTCTGTTATAGAGGAATCAACAGTGGGGGAACCTTTTCTCAGCATCTCAAGCTGAAAGATTATGGGTTCAGTCTCTGACTAACATGGTCCGATCAGCATTTAAAAATGCACCTTGCGGAACCATCAACCACTACTGTATCCTCGTTGGGGTCGCTAGAAGCCCCCAGACTGTTTGTTCTTTTCCACTTCACCCTTTACTGAAAGGGCTCATTTACCAGGATTGGGAACGTCCTGAGAAAATATTTATTCCCCCAAGAGATTTCCGGTGGTCTATCCCATGGAGGATAAGTTCATCAAAAAAAAAAAATGGAAGGTCCCTACAGTGGACGCAGCCATCTCTTGTATGTATAAATCACTGACATGTCCAGTGGATAATGTCCAAATGTTCAAGAACCCAATAGATAAAAGATTGGAGTCCTTATGAAAATCTGCTTGGTGATACAACCAGCAGTAGCAGCTATTGGGGTCTGCTAAGCAGTGAAGGATCAGTTGAAACAGGTCTTGAGGGACTTGACAGATCAGCAGGCTTTGCCCTAGCTGATCTACCTAGAGCCTTAGGCTTTGCGGTTGACGCCATAGAGGATTCAGTCCATCAGGCCTCCCGCCTTACGCTGTCTATAGTACATATGCGTAGGCTCCTATGGCTCAAAAACTGGTCTGCTGAAGCTCCCTGTAAAGAATGGCTGGTTAGCGTCCCATTTCATGGTGAACGCTTATTCAGGGAAAACCTGGACAAATATATCCAGAAAATTTCCAGCGGTAAAAATACGCTCTTGCCGGTTAAAAACAGAGTTAGAGGTCCCTCTTTAAGAGGCCTGCTTCTCCAGTCCCTGGGGCATCGGCTGTGTAACAGTTCCGACGGCCTCCTCGGTCAATTCCCGGGGGTAAAAAACAGGGACAGTAGCAGGGTAATGAGAAACCCTGGGTCAGGGGAGGTACAAAACCTCCCCCAAAGTTAAATTCATTGAAGCCCCCACTCAGTCGGGTGGGGGGAGGACTCCAGTTGTTCGCAAGAGACCTGGCGGGACACGATCAAGACAGATAGGTGCTCTCCGCAGTAGGTTTGGGATACAGTTTGGAGTTAAAAGACTCTCCTCCTTCCCATTTTTGAGGTCAAACGTGCCAAGGGATCCCCGGAAGAGAGAGTCCCTCCTGTTGGCACTAGAACAACTATTGCTCCAAGGAGTAATTATGGAGGTTCCCCTGGAAGAATGAGGGTTCGGGTTTTACTCAAACCTCTTTACAGTCCCGAAGCAAACGCGGACGGGAGGCCCATATTAATTCTAAAAGGGCTATACAAATTCCTGTATATCAGGACTTTCCGATGGAGTCGATCCGATCGGTGGCCACTGCCCTACAAGGGGAGGATTGGTTAGCCGCGATCGACATCAAAGATGCTTATTTGCACATTCCCATCTTTCCAGTCCACCAAAAATTTCTACGCTTTGCAGTAGAAGGGCGCCATTTTCAGTTCAGAGCCTTACCCTTCGGTTTGGCCACAGCACCACGAGTGTTTACAAAAATTCTGGCCCTTTATTGGCCAATCTAAGAACACAAGGTGTAATGATAATGGCATATCTGGATGACTTGTTGCTGATAGACCACTCAGTGAAAAAACTAGACGTGGTCGTTCACAAGACAATCAAGTATCTGGAATCTCACGGTTGGATTATCAACCGAGACAAGTCAGCCCTAAAAACCAGTCAAAAGTCTGGAATACTTGGGGCTAAGGTTGGATTCAGGCCAGAGAAAAATATTCTTGCCTCGAGGAAAGGTGTTGTCTTTGAAAGATTTGATCCACTTAGTGGGTACAAAAAAGACAGCCGTCCATACGCCTGTATATGAGGCTGCTGGGAAAAATGGTGGCATCATTCGAAGCAGTACCCTACGGTCAATTCCATTCAAGGAATTTGCAAGGGGCCATACTGTCAGCCTGGAACAAAAAAGTTCAGGCCCTAGACTTACAATGTCCTTGTCCCCTTCCGTTCGCAAGAGCCTCCGTTGGTGGTTGGTTCCCCAGAATCTGGAAAAAAGGAAATCCTTCAGTCCGATTTCTTGGAAGGTGGTCACTACAGATGCCAGCCTTATAGGCTGGGGAGCAGTACTGGAGCAATAGTCTCTCCAGGGCAGATGGTCGGATGCAGAAAAGGCCCTGCCCATCAATCTCTTAGAGATACGAGCAGCCCGGTATGCCCTAGTAGCATGGACATCCAAACTCCAAGGGTCCCCTGTCAGAATTCAATCAGACAATGCCACAGCAGTGGCATATATCAATCATCAGGGGGGCACCAGGAGTCATGCAGCCCAGAGGGAAGTAAATTACATCCTGAAATGGGCAGAAAAATATGTCCCAGCCATATCTGCGGTATTCATTCCAGGAGTGGAGAATTGGAAGGCGGACTTTCTAAGTCGCCAGCAATTAGGCCCAGAGGAAGGGTCCCTTCACCCCGAGGTTTTCTGGACAATATGTCAGCGGTGGGGAACATCGGATGTAGATCTTCTAGCATCCAGATTCAACGCAAAGGGGGACAGGTTTGTCTCTCGGACAAGGGATCCCCTAGCTTGCGGCTCGGATGCCCTAGTGTTCCCTTGGGATCAGTTCAAACTGATATATGCATTCACACCGCCACAATGGTTACCTCGATTACTACTCAGAATCAGGGTAGAAAAGAAACCAGTGATTCCGGTGGCTCCAGCGTGGCCCCGAAGAGCGTGGTACGCGGAGATTGTAAAATTTCAGTGGGGAGTCCTTGGACTCTCCCACGTCGTCCGGACCTGCTTTCGCAAGGACCGATATACCACCCTTCCTTACCAGCCCTAGGTTTGACGGCCTGGCTATTGAAGCCCACATTCTAAAAAAGAGAGGGCTCTCTAATGCTGTGGTATCTACCATGATCAATGCCAGGAAGCCGGTATCCAGGCAGATCTACTATAGAATCTGGAAGGCGTACATCGCGTGGTGTGAGGCCAAGAAATGGCATCCACATAAGTATGTAATAGGTAGGATTCTGGACTTCCTACAGTGGGCTGTAGATAGGAAGCTTGCCTTGAGTACTATCAAGGGTCAGATTTCGGCCTTGTCAATATTTTTTCAAAGGCCCTTGGCTTCGCATTCACTAGTCAAAGCCTTTATACAAGGAGTGATGCGTATTAGTCCTCCGGTTAATATTCCCATATGTCCATGGGATCTAAACTTGGTTCTGTCGGTTCTACAGAAACAACCATTTGAACCATTACAGCATATTTCCTTGGTGCTTCTCACCAGGAAATTGATTTTTCTAGTAGCCATTTGTTCGGCTAAAAGAGTATCGGAATTAGCAGCTATGTCCTGTAAGGAGCCATATCTGGTTATCCATAAGGACAGAGTAGTGTTACGTCCTCATCCAGCCTTTCTTCCTAAGGTGGTATCGAGGTTTCATTTGAACCAAGATGTGGTTCTTCCTTCTTTTTTCCCCAAACCTACTTCGGTAGAGGAAAAGTTATTGCATTCTTTGGATGTAGTAAGAGCAGTTAAAGCTTATCTAAAAGCCACTGCTCAGATTCGCAGAACGGATACTTTGTTTATTCTGCCGGAAGGCCCCAGAAAGGGTCAGGCAGCGTCAAAATCTACTTTAGCCAAGTGGATTCGACAGGTCATTATGCAAGCTTATGGCTTGAGAAGGAGACCGCCTCCGTTCAAAGTTAGAGCGCACTCCACGAGAGCAGTTGGAACTTCATGGGCAGTGCATCACCAGGCCTCCCTGGCTCAAATCTGTAAGGCCGCAACATGGTCTTCAGTTCACACGTTTACTAGGTTCTACCAGGTGGACGTTAGAAGTCAGGAGGATGTCGCCTTTGGGCGCAGTGTGTTGCAGACCGCAAAAGATCCTCATGTCTGATAGCGCTCAGCTTATATATGGTGTATCCCCCCCCCTCATTTGGCATTGCTTTAGGACATCCCATTAGTAATGACTATGTCGCTCTGTGTCCCGTGATGTACGAGAAAGAAAATAGGATTTTTATAACAGCTTACCTGTAAAATCCTTTTCTTGGAGTACATCACGGGACACAGAGCTCCCGCCCCTCTTTGGGGACACTTATTGCTTTGCTACAAAACTGAGGTGCTCCCGGATAGGAGGGGCTTATATAGGGGAGGGTACTTCCGGTTTTGGAAGTTGCCAGTGCCAGCACCTGACGGTATCTATATAACCCATTAGTAATGACTATGTCGCTCTGTGTCCCGTGATGTACTCCAAGAAAAGTATTTTACAGGTAAGCTGTTATAAAAATCCTATTATTGCAGCACATGATCATCAAAAAAGCCAAAGTTCCTATGTCAACCTGCCATACAATTAGAAAGCCTGCATTAGCAAGGCAGGCATATGTCCATAGTTTCTAAATTACTCTTGTATATGGTGAAACAAATGGGTAATGACTTAAAAGTTCTGACATTACATGTTCCTCACCTAGTTAGGTTAAGAACTCATAGAGCTTTTTGGAGCAGAGCAACACTCCCCAACAGCTCATCCTTAAACATACTACTATCACTTAATTTACCAACAGCTAAAGTGTCCTGTACTGCATACCCAATACTCCCAATACTCCCAATACCCAAGCAAGCCCTCACAGTAATGTATACCAATATTAGAACAAAATGATTTATGATTTGTAGATTATAATTCTTCACTGTACTTTCCAATTTACAGACTTGGAGGTAGATCACTAATTTCCCTACTAATTAATTTGTCTCTAAGAGCTAGAAGATGCAATAAATAAAGTATATTCATTATTACCTTCTGTAGTAGCTTCTCCTTCAAGAGGGGCTCCTTCACCACTTTTGTAATTAGCAAAAACTGATATTTTATATTTTGTTTCTGGCTTAAGATACTCCAGGACTGCATTAGTGACATCACCAGGTACCATCTTCTCTCCAGCCTCATCATCAAACAGAGATTTCCATGCAATTCTGTAACCACGAACCATTCCTGGAGCTGCTGTCCATGATGCTCCTATTGTAGTGTCTGTGATATCCTTGGTTATTAAATTACGAGGTGACCCTCTTTCTACAAAATACAGTAAAAGAGCAATAACTCATTATGACATTATAGTAAAACTCACCTCATCATTGTCATAGTATCATATACTGTAAGCATTCAATTCATAGCTGTTTACGAGTCTGAACAAAATAGAGGCAATCTGAAATAATTTTTCACAGTTCTAAATACTCTAATCTGATAAAAATTTAACATGGATTGTTATAGGAGGCTGCATATCACAGTATTTTTTTGTATTGTCTTAAATAAGCCACTTTTAGTTTACCATCTCTGTTAGTTGAAAAATAACTTTTACAGAAAATATAGTTATATACCTTTTTTAACATGGGGGCAGTGATATGTGCTGTAATCTAAGCAGAATATTTTTGGAACATGCAACATTATCATGCACAAAAAAAATAAAATAAAAAAATATTTCGCGTTTTTAAATAATTTCATTTTAGTTTTGGTTTAAACCATCATTGAGTCTTTTTGCTGCCTGTGTCCCATTGGGGAGATTTCCTTTCACTTTTTGTTCCAGGGACACAAGAAGAAGCGAGATAAAATTCTTCCAAGTGTGGGAAATACACTCTAATGCCACGTACACACGATCAGAAATTCCGACAACAAAATTGTGGATTTTTTTCCGACGGAATGTTGGCTCAAACTTGTCATGGTCACACACAATTTGTCGGAAATTCCGAACGTCAAGAACGCGGTGACGTACAAGACGTACGACGAGCTGAGATCAATGGGGTTCAATAGGCAGTTCGGCTCTTCTGCTTGATTCTGAGCATGCTTCTTTTTTTGTGCGTCGGAATTGCATACAGACGATGGGAGTTTCCGACAAGAACTTTTCTTGTCGGAAAATTCGAGAACCAGCTCTCAAATTTTTATGGTCGGAAATTCCGACAGCAAATGTCCAATGGAGCCTACACACGGTTCCGACAAAAAGCTCACATCGGACATTTGTTGTCGGAATTTCCGATCGTGTGTACGCGGCAAAACAGTTGTCATTTTACAGGAGTCCACATTTGAAAATGTCAGTTACAAATGTAACGTGTTGGATTTCACATATGTTTCTGTCCCAGTGACAATGATTATCAGAATAAATAGAAAGGTTGAATTTTGTAATTCAGGACAATGACAGCTAATAAAATCTAGTAGAGGTTTTACCCTTCCACACTTTAAATAATTGAAAACATATTTTGGCTTTACATTCACTTGAACATAAAACAGTATCTAGGGAACAATTATGTATGACTAAATACAGTGGAACCTTGGATTACGAGCATAATCCGTTCCAGGGGAATGCTTCTAATCCAAAGCACTCGCATATCAAAGTGAGTTTTCCCATAGACGTCAAAGGAAACTAAGATAATTTGTTCCACACTGACTTCTATTGCATGCAATACCACATGTGGCCAGAGGTGGGGGGCGCCAGAGATACTCGGAAATACTCGGAGATCGCTCGCCTGCACTCGGAAAGGCTCGGAAACACTCAGAGTGTTTCCGCAAATTTCCGAGTATTTCTGAACGGCTATGAGTGTCACCGGCGCCCCCGCACCTCTGGCCAAATGCGGTACTGCACACCACAGAGGCTTGAATCCTGCTCGTTTTGCGAGACAACACTCGCAAACCGAGTCAGGATTTAAAAAGAAAAATGGCTCGTATTGCAAAACGCTCCTTAACCATGTAACTCACAATCCGAGGTTCCACTGTAAATCGATTTATGAACCAGACAAATCTGGTAAATATCCTCTTTTATGGCAAATTGCAAAATTGAGATTTACCTCAATACCTGCATTGAAAATGGTATAATTAAACAATTCATAACTGATTTTATAAACTGTATAATTCTACACAGATAATAAAATTTGCCAACACGTATGGACTATAATCAAACAGTTATATTTGCTAAAATGATTCCAATTCATATTCATTCAATTTAATTTTTATCATGATCAATATTGAAACAGATACAGTAAAACATAAAGGTTGTACAGAAATAAGCATCTGGAATGGACAACTGGGTTTTTCAACTTCTTATATAATGTGTATATTTAATATGGAAATTGAAATAGCCCTTAAATTTTGTTAGAGCCTAAATGACAAAGAATATGTTTCTCTTTGTATATAATATATTCCTCGGAGAGGGAAGTACTTTCAATAAAATACTTTTACAATGCCAAATGGCCTGTGATTTACATCCCTATTGAAACAGACAGGAAACTAAACGTATTGCTGGGAGTTTAGAAAAAAGATGAAGCAAAGCTGTGGTAAAAGGTAAAAATACATTTTATATTCTTCCTGTTGCCTCATGTCACTGTCTACTATCCTGGCTGTGTTCTTTTCTTTCTTTCTTGTTCAAATGAATTTTCAAGTGTGGTTATTACCTTTACCATTACCGTATATACTCGAGTATAAGCCGACCCGAATAGAAGCCGAGGCACCGAACTTTACCACAAAAAACTGGGAAAACGTATTGACTTGAGTATAAGCCTAGGGTGTCCATCTGCATGCCTCGCTGTGCCCATGCCTCACTGTGTCCATGTGCATGCCTCACTGTGTCCATGCCTCACTGTGTCCATGCCTCACTGTGTCCATGCCTCACTGTGCCCATGTCTCACTGTGTCCTTGACTAGGGAGTCTATGGAAGGAGTGCCTGGCTTTGAAAAATCGGTGCTCCCCGGCCGTAGGTCCCCCAGCCACAAAACTTTGCACACGTATAGAGGAGAAATAGGGCTACATGTGTGCCAAGTTTTGGTATCGGGTCCCCAAAGTCACCGGGAAAATTACAGTTTAACATAGGAGTCTATGGAAGGGGTGCCCGGCTTTAAAAAATTGGTGCTCCCCGGCTGTAGGACCCACGAACAATTAACTTTACACACTTGTAGAGGAAGAGTGAGGCTCATGTGTGCCAAGTTTGGGGCCCAGGGGACCTACAGCCGGCCGGTACCGGGTCCCCAATTTCCGGGAGATCAGGCGCAAAAAGGTGACTCGAGTATAAGCCGAGGGGGGCATTTTCAGCACAAAAAAATGTGCTGAAAAACTCGGCTTATACTCGAGTATATACAGTAATTATAATACCCTGTCCAAATATATGCACTTTAAATTAATTTCACATGGGTTATTAAGCACATATCACACTGCATTTTAAGCTTAAAACTATGCCTTTAAACTGCACAATAAATGTAAAATTAAAAAATTAAAAAATAAATGGCCCAGCATATATGAAAAAAATTAAAAATTGTTCCTGCTGCAATACTTATCTCTTCTCTGGAGCTGTTGCCTGCTGACTAACCATTCCACAATCTAGCACAGTTTCTCTTCCAGATTGAATGACACCCATCATCACCTAACCAACCTCTCTATGAAACCAAGCCATTATATATACATGCTTTGGGTATGTCATCACACGAGCCTAGGCTCACACTATTATGTGAGCACTGCACTGTCCAGGAGTAAAGGCCACTCGCCACCACCAGAGAAGAGAATAGATCCATGATGTTACTGGACCAGCCAGAACACAGAAGAATTTAAGGTATGTATAATGAAGTGTGCAGGGAGCTTTAGGGGCAGAGGATTGAGAGGGAGGGCATTTAAACAGGATTTAACATAGTTATAAATATAAAGTGTGTTGAAATGTTGATGTATACTTCAATGGGGTTGATTTACTTTGCAAAGTGAATGTCTACATTGTCAAGTGAATGTTCAATTTGCTTAGTGAACAAGGTGGATAATTAATTTTAGTCATCAAACTATTTAAGGGCTGTTTTTTAAAGCACAAAAAAAACACACTACAGAATCCTTCAAGGTAAACCATTTCTCCTCTGGTGGGGGAGCATTCTACTAATGAACATGACTAAAAAATTGGAAACAACAGAATGGATATAGGCTCAACCCCTCCTATCCCATTAAAGTAAGTGCGCCCTGAATCCGTCTATCAAGCATTCACTAAATTGCAAAAAAATTACCCCCCCCCCCATGTAGATTTGTAGCTCATATTGGTGTATTTAAAAAAAAAAAATACACCAATATGAGCCACAAACTTCATTCATATAACTATTTCTGGATTGGGGGCTATACGAACTGTGAATTTGGATTACTTGATAGAAAAGTCTGTGTGAAGGAGGTGTTATACAGATACATTTATGATGGAATGAGTTTCAAATCTTCAATTTATAAACTACCTCCTCTGAACCACAGCTAATTGAATGATTGCTTTCAAGCTGTCTTGTATGATTTCTTAATGTTCTTAATCAAAAGCAGCAGTATAATCCCACAGCAAGTCTACTTTGTGAATACTATGTGATAATACAGGCACATGACGTTCAACTAATATACTCCTCAATGTCTGATAAATACTAGCTGGGTGGCCACCCCTTATACATTTGTGTGACATACATCTAAGAAGTTACACTGGCATTGTACCATTATATATATATATATTTTTTTATATTATTATTTATTTATTTATGCAGATACCAAGATACCAGTACAGGAAAAAGCAAGAGCAGATTAGCTGGAAATGAATTTTATATGTCTTGTGATATATGTTTTTCAAGTGGAATTTTTGTGTTTATATTATAAAGATCAGTTTTTTTTTTTTTAACATGTGAATTAGATTGATCACACCTTTATTTAATATAACTCTTGCCCTTTCCTTTCCCATGGGGGTAATATTTTTTCAATTTAGTGAATGCTTGATAGACTGATTCAGGGCACACTTACTTTAATGGGATAGGATGGGTTGAGCCTATATCCACTCTATTGTTTACAATTTTTTAGGCTGTTTTTTAAAGCTGAACTCCAGGTAGATATAAAAATAACAATTTAATGGAGATTTGTAATTATTAAAACATCTTTAGAGTACACCTGTGTCCTGGATAAGAACATTAGGCATTTACATTTTCCTTACAAGTAATAAAAGAGCTTAAAATAAACACTCAGTCACTTCATTAGCTGCCTGTTATGTGAAAAAAATAATCCTTAAAGTTCACAACAAAGACTTTGAGGTCAGTTTTTGGCAGCACGTGTTTGTGTACATTAAAGGGCTGGTGGGCTGACAAGGTTCTGACGCCACAAAAAAGTCAAGGGGAAAGGAATTGTGTTTTAAGGGCCCTTGCAAATTTTGAAGATTTCTCCACAATGCCTACAGCTACAGAGGTGAACATGTAAATATTTTAATGTGCATGATCTGGTCGCAGGTTAAATTTAAAGGTATTTAAAGCAGAGTAAGTACATGAATTAAACCTGGTTTAAGCCTTTGCAGTATCTTTACAGAAAAGCCTAGAGAAAGGGAGGAAGAGGGAGCACAAGGAGCTATTGGGTTTTTCTGCAGTGCAAGGAGCATGCTCATAGGATAAGATAACAGACTAACAAAGGGATAAGCTTGTCACTGTTTCTACTTTCACAGTCTAGTCACAGATTGGGGGAATGAAGAACACATGTAAGTTAAAGTGAACCTGTAGCAGAGAAAGATCAGGTCTGTTTACTTGGAGTTCAGGTTTAAAATAAAAAAAAGGAAACAAAATGTGCATTTTTTTTCTAAGAAGCCTGTGAAGCATTGTACCCATGATCATTTAATCTTGGATGCAATGTCCCGCTCAAGCAGACTCTGAGGATAGCTGTCTGCCTGTACCTCCAATACAGGGAGGTAGTTACCCAAGAGCAGGAACTATGAAAACACTCACCAGCACCCTTGCAGTTCAATAAGATCTACAAGCCATCAGCCACAATGTCTGACATTACTTGTAGTCTTTTTATTCACAGGAAACTGAATGAATGAAACGCCCATGTGGGCGGAGCCCTGTATGGCCACACTGTTTTTAAATTGTGACAGTGGGTACAGGGAGAGGATCCCCCGCCTGTTGTCATGGGGGAGGGGTTGAGGGGGAAGAAGGTGCAGATACTGGAACATGTTACATATTTCACACAAAAATGGGTGGAACATGTAACATGTTCCTAAGGTGAACTTATCATTTAACTTTTTCTGCAGATTGCAAATGAATAGGTATTCAAAGTGAAAGTCACTTTTTCTTAGCTTCCCATAGCTTAGTGGACAATCCTTTGCAATATGAACCTTGTCCACCCCATTAGTAAGCCATCTACAACTACAAGGAGTAAAGAATGTTTACAAAAATTAATTATTAACCACATGGCGCCCACGCCATAGCCGAATGACGGCTAACGGACCCCAAATGCCAGGAGGATGTCAAAAGACGTCCGCCCCTTTGTGCGCTGTGATCACTGAGTCGCTGAGACTCGGGTGATCACGGATCCGAGTAAGGGGCCAGTCCCAGCCCCTTACCATGTGATCAGCTGTCAGCCAATGACAGCTGATCACATGATGTAAACAAAAGCCGGTAATCGTGACAGCGTGAGGAGAAAAAAAGGCCGATCACCGGCTTGGGTGAAAAGGACATCGGTCCCAAGAGGAAGGTGGCACATCTGCCTCTATGTGCCAGCAGTAACCCCTGCCAGTACCCCCTGCAATTGCCCACCAGTGCCACCTATCAATGCCCAAGAGTGCCACCTATCAATGCCCAAGAGTGCCACCTATCAATGCCCACAAGTGCCACCTATCAATGCCCCCTCAGTGCCACTTATCAATGCCTCCTCAGTGTCACCTAGCAGTGCTGCCTATCAGTGCCCATTACTGCCACCCATCAGTGCCCATTACTGCCACCCATCAGTGCCCACCACTGCCACCCATCAGTGCCCATCACTGCCAGCTATCAGTGCCACCTACCAATGCCACCTTTTAGTGCCACTTCTCAGTGCCCACCAGTGCCACATATCAATGCCCTTCAGTGCCACCCATCAGTGCCACCTCTCAGTGTCACCTCTCAGTGCCCAATAGTGCTGCCTATCAGTGCCCACCAGTGCCCACCAGTGCCGTCTTATCGGTGCCCACCAGTGCCGCCTTATCGGTGCCCATCAGTGCAGCCCATCGGTGCCCATCAGTGCAGCCTCATCAGCGTATATCAATGAAGGAGAAAAAATTACCCGTTTGCAAAATTTTATAACAAAATATAAAAAATTAAACATTAAAACCGCAGAGGTGATCAAATACCACCAAAAGAAAGCTCTATTTGTGGGGAAAAAATAATAAAAATTTCATTTGGGTACAGTGTTGTATGATCGCGCAATTGTCATTCAAAGTGCATCAGCGCTGAAAGATGAAAATTGGTCTGGGCAGGAGGGGGGTTTAAGTGCCCGGTAAGCAAGTGATTAAAGTGAATTTTAACCAACCAATTATGCATAAGCAAAAATCATGTTTTTTTTTAAATTCTTTTGCACATGGTTGGGTTTTTAAAGTGCACCCAGCTTCACCTTATTCACTAATGGAACAGTCTATACTAAATACTGCAGGTTAACTTGTTGACACCTCTTTTATTTACATATAGATGTGATGCAAGTTAATTGCCTATTAAACTAACTTTAAATACATTTATTCAGTATGGCAAGTGGATAGTTGTGTAAAAAGTCTATAGGCATGGTCACACTAGGAGACTAATTCAAAAAGAGGCCCCAGTCTTGACAGGGTAAGATATTTATTGAAAAGATATGAAGTCCCTTCACCAGGGCTTCAAAAATAATTTGTAATCATTACTACTGTGAATTAAGAACAAATATTTCATTTTATGAAGGCAAAAATAAAAACAGAGCCTTACCTAAAACAAAAATGTATTAATGAATATTTGTAAGTTGATTGATTATGAATGTGTGTATTTATCAGTTATGCTATCGACATGTTATTAACATTTTACATTGTAAATTTTTAAAGACTACATTCACCTTTTACAAAAAAATAATAATAAATGCACATATGTGTTTTTATTATTTTTGTACTCTGCAGCCTGTAAGGCATGGCACCCATGACCAGCAGATCGTGGGTGCATTGCCTGGATCTTGCAGACTGTCAGTACACTGTCTGCCCGTACATCAGATAAGGGGAAGCAGTTACTGAATGGCAGGAATAATCAATGGACTATGAGAGTGGTTACCAGCACCCTCACAGTTCATTGTGTACTACAAGCCATCAGTCACAGAGGCCAAAGGTACTTATGGTTCATTCATTCTCAGAACTCTGTGAATGAGTGAATGACACAGCCACGCAGGCGGAGCCCCGCACAGCTGTGCTGTTTTTACATTGTGACCGTGGGTGCGGAGAGAAGATCCCCCACCCGCTGTCACACGAAGGAGGAGGGAGAGGAGACTGAAGCTGGAACTTGTTGTTACATGTTCCACTCTAAACACAGGTGCAACATGTAACATGTTTCAAAAATGAACTTATCCTTTAATCTCCTTGTCAAAGTATTTTATTGGACATATATATTAGTCACATACAGATCATATGTAATACATGTTGTTATCCTTTAATCTCAAAGATGTACCTTTTTACTGGTAATGGTATGTTTTAACTCTTTACTCCTCAAATTGGAGAGCTTTTTCTTATTACAACATTTTTAAAGATTATTTACTGCATATATCTATCTATATATATATATATATATATATATATATATATAGATAGATATATATATATATATAGATATACTGTATAGCCACATTTTTAGCCCTGATAAGGGGATGCAGACCCCGTAAACTTGTTGGTCTTTCTTTTTTTTTACTAAAATACTTTCCATTGTCACGACACCTCTCTTTTGGAATTATGTATTGCCCCTTGTAATTGAGTGGCAAGCTTACCATTCACGCCAATAGTTTTAAGTGGAGAGCTGTAGATCAGTTCAATTCAAAGCAGATGAAAGAAAATTCATTAGTGGCATTTGTCCATTTGGCAAATTTCTCGGTATTATCTAGAAATGTATGCTATTTTCTACTGTAGGTTTTGAGTAATTTGCAAGGGCTCTTTTTCCCAAATGTATTACAATCAAACTCAAATACATAAGTCAACTCCATGGAGTTAAATTACATAGGCTGTTAACTTCCAAGGGAATTTTCCCCTAGCTTAATGAATGAGGTGAAGCTCTACTGATCTAATTATGGGCAAAATAAAAAATGATTTCCCTTGCATGTGATTGAGTTTTCTTTGCAAGTGAGTTTTCAACACATTCATTAAACAGAAACTTTTCATTGCAAAGTGAACAGTCTATTTTTAAATCAACCCAAATGAGCCAATCAACTTAGATTATTCATAAGTAAGAATGCTTATCTTATAATAACAAATACGGAAAATAAAATAGCTAGAGCTGTATAAGGTAGGAGTGTTTTGGGATATCAAGGACACATGGCAGCCATTCATATATAAAGTATAAATGATTAAACTTCTTAACTGTGGGGTTATGGGACTTAACAGAAATATGTAATTCTATAGTTAAGATGTTTCACTGGGGTGGGATTTGAGCCGGAACAGACATACAGCATTTATATGTCAATATGTCAGCAACCCCATTACAATTATTTATTGACACGCGCAAGCACTGAGAAGAACATTTGGTTTAATTCACCTAAACTACAAGAGTCAGTATAAGTGATAATATTTCTTCAGAGTTATATGGTGGAAGTATGAAAAAATATGTTCCTGACCTCCCAAAGCAATTATAGCAATGAGAAAAGATAACGACATATGTATTTCATATATATATAGATATATAGATATATCTATATATATAGATATATCTATATCTATATATATATATATATATATATAGATATATCTATATATATATATATAGAGATCTGCTTATAGATGTTATTTTACGATGGATAGCATAGAGGAGGGCTAAAACCCCTGCCAGGTTATTTTTGCTCTCTGTGTCTTATTGGGGAAGGGGTTTCCCTTTACTCTCTGCCCCAAAGATGCAACAGGAAGTTAGAGGAAATCTCCCAAAGTGAGAGGAATTCCCTTTCAGACAGTTGTTCCTGGACTAGGTGCACCTGATGGAAGGTTTCCCCCTTACTTCTTGTTCTAGGGACAACACTAACATTTTGGATTGTAGCTCATTTTCTTTCTTGGAGGCAATGCTCACTAGAAAAAGAGGGGTGAAGTTTCCCAATGAGGACAAAGACAGGAATAAATATTTGACCAAACATCGAACCCTTTCCCATTAAGGATATTTCTTATCACTTCCTGTCCTTCCTTTCTAATGTGAAAGAAACCCCCTCTTAAACAGTTTTTATGGGAACAAGTGTCTTCATTATAAGATCCTCTGTTCCTGTTCTGGTGACAGCCTGAAAATTTGGATTTACCCTCCCTTTCCCAGTGACAGTTGTGATCAGGACAATTAGAGAGAGTGAATCAACCTAACTGGCGAAAAAGATGGCATTAAACAACTGACAGTTGTTCTATCTCATATGTAAATAAAATATAAAATGGTTTGCCTTAATTTATGCTTTAACCACTTCTTGACTGTGCCATAGCCGAAAGATGGCTACAACTCGGCTCTGCTGTTCCAGGAGTGATTTTATGGACGTCCTCCCAGAACCACGCCCCTCGCATTTCCCCTGGGGCATGCACTTGGCTCGCTCTGTGATCGTTGTGTCCTTTGGACAGAGCCGGTCATGAATTATGGTAAAGGACCAATCGCAGTGGCGCTTTACCACATGATCAGCTGTGTCCAATCACAGCTGATCACAGTATGAACAGAACTGCTGGTTATCAGCATTCCTTTCCTCATGTCGTGAGGAGAGGAGAGACAGTAACCGGCAATCCTGACAGGGGACATGGTCACAGATAATTAGGGTATTGATCATCAGTGCCCTGATTATCATCACTGTTCAATCAGTGCCATCAATTATGTACATCAGTATTGCCCATCAGTGCCATCATTGCTGCCCATCAGTGCCCATCAGTGCCCATCAGTGCCTCCTCATCAGTGCTGCATATCAGTGCCCATTAGTCTTGCCTGTCAGTGCCCACCAGTGGCACCTATCAGTGCCCATAAGTGACACCTATCTGTGTCACCTGTCAGTGCCCATCAGTGCTGACTATTAGCGCCCATCAGTGTTGCCTATCAGTGCCGCCTATCAGTGCCACATATCAGTGCAGCATCATTAGTACCTCTTTATCAGTGCCCATTAGTGCCACCTCATCAGTGCACATCAGTGCCACCTATCAGTGCACATAAGTGCAGCCTCATTAGCGCACATCAACGAAGGAGAAAAATTACTTATTTGCAAAATTTACTAACAGAAACTAAGAAAGTTTTTATTTTTTTTGTTCAGCAAAAAATAAAAAACTCAGTGTTGAATAAATACCACCAAAAGAAAGTTTTCTCTGTCTTAAAAAAAATGATAACTTTTTCATATGGGTACAGTGCTGCATGACTGCGCAATTGTCATTCAAAGTGGGACAGCACTGAAAGCTAAAAATTGGCCTGGAAAGGAAGTGGGTGTCATGGACGTATGCCTCTGGTACCCACAACAAGGCTCAGGCACATCCCCGCTAGTAGGCTTCCAAGTGTAAACAGAAGCTTTCCATTGCGCATGCGCGTGTGCCATTCGCGCATGCGCGCGCGCCAATCGCGCGCACACGGTGACGCTGCCTTGGCGCCCAGTGGCCTTTAAAAGGGGCTTCTCCTGTCCAGACTCTTGCTGTCTGATCTGCAGTTATCCAGTGACCTGATCCTGAACTTGCACCTGCTGTTACTCTGACCCGGCTTCCTGACCTTGCTGCTATCTCCAGTCCTGACCTTTGGCTTCCTAGACCCAGTCCTGCTCATCTGTCTGCCTGATCCTCTGTTGCCTGACCCAGCCTGAACTTGACCCTCCGCTGCCTGACGCTTCTGCCTGTATCTGATCCGCTGTGCATGACCTGGCTCGTCTGACCTTTCTCCTGCCTGCTGCTTGTATCCGTATCTACCGGCATTCTCGGCTACCTGCATCAGCTGATCTGCACCTTCCAGCCGCATCCCCAGCTACCTGCACCCGCTGGCCTGCATCACCTGACCTGCATCTTCAGCTGTCCATAACGGTCTTCTCATCTAGTCCAGGAGAACCTAACAGGCACTCATACCTCACTGTGCTCCTTCGGCCACTGTCCCAACTCCAGTGACCTGGGAACCAGGGCTGTATGAGAGGTCTCCCTCTGCACGTCAGGCTCACCTCCAAGGTACGTGTCAGTGGGTATAATTGCCCAGTAAGCAAGTGGTTAAAGGAGAAGTATATCCAAAGCAATTTTTTCCATACTTCTTCTATGGATCACAGGAGTGCACTTTGTTCTACACTCCCAGGACCTTTTTTTTTCAGCCGACTAAAGCCTGATGCCAGTAGACATCTCTGAGCCAGTCTAGGCTGTGGAAAGAGCCCTACTTTAAAGTTTGGATTAACCCAGATTCCTGGGCGGTAGCTGGCTCAGCCTTTCAGCAAGGTGCTGAGAGCCTAAGCCAGCTGCTCCTGCCCCCTCCACAGCCTGGTGCTCCAGTGAGTGCTTGCGGGGCAGAGACTAACAGTCACCAGCTCTATGCTCACTGAAGGCTGAGAGCCAAGCGATCCGCGGTTTTTGATTACTTAGTTCTCTGTCCTGAATGGGGCGGGGGACAGATGCAGCATTGGAATGATACTGCATGAACTTAGTAGCATGCACAAATCCCGAATATTGCTGCACTCCTTGGTATCTTTTTTTTGAGCATTAAAATTACATCACAGGTATGACAGGAAAATTAAAAGGTGATGTGTTTCGCGCTAAATTCATACCTTTGAGTAAACGCTGAATTTAGCAAGAAACGCATCACCTTTTAGTGTTCCTGTTTTACCTGTGATGTAATTTTCAATGCTCCAATAAGGATACTAAGGAGTGCAGCAAAATTCCGGATTTGTGCATGTTATTGAATCTCACAGACGAGCTGTTCAGCGCCCTGGGTTCCAATTCACAACATGCCAGTCACTTATCTAGAGTGGCAATACTTTGGCTTTACTGCATTACTTAAGTTGAGTATGTCTGTTTATTTTATTTATTCTCAAACTTCTCTTGTAAGACCTAGTACACATTTGCACATTTTAGGTGCACTGCATTGTACTTCTTTTGTATGTTATGTTTTAAATACATTTTTGCATGAACTACCACTGAATTCAATGTAACATATTTTGATGGAAACTACATCAAACAGGCAGAAAGCTTAACTTTCTTGGTTTGAATGTCTCTAGCAGTTATTACCACATACCCAGAGGAAACTGAATTCAGGAAAACTCAATAAATTATAAGAATCAACAGTATACAGCTGTGGAACATAAGTATTGGCAGTGATGGATGTTAATTTTACAAAAACATATGAGGTAACGTTAATCACTTTAGTTTTCCTGACGCAATATTTAGAACTAGTAACTTTCACATTACTCTCATATTGTTCTAAATTATATTCAGCAAAGACATTGTCTGATTGTAATCGTTATTTTAATATTTTTCTTTTACAAATGGAAAATAAATAGGCTTAATTTTCTAGTTGCTGCACTGAATGTATGCCTTTCTCTGGGTCAGCTTAATTGAAAATGTATGATGTCCTGTTCTAAAGCTTGCAGTTAATGGGTCTATTGTCTTTAGTCAGTGAAACATAATATGTCTTTCTCTCTCACATGATCATTTTACCAGAAAATAATCCAGATGCTGAGCAATACTAAAAACAGAGTAACAGGTCATAAAAATGACAATCTGTGCAACAATCACGTATTGTCATTGGAATACAGATAAATATTCCTGACCCCAATCCTTCAACACAATCTGTACTCTAATAGCAGCACACACAGCTACAGTACAAATGGTTCAATTCCTGACGTTCTTTTCAGACTTCATTTGAGAGGCCACACACACATTTTATCTTTAAAACTGCACTTTCTAAAAAAAACTGTTGTAAGTATTCCTTACAAGGGTGAATTATTACTATGAACAAAATCTGTATTTGAGTAATCACTTGCCTACAATCACAAATGGACAATGTGCTAAATTCAACAAAAAGTTTACGCATACCTTGCTTATCAGCTCATTGGTCATTTCCCTAACATCTCCACTTTCTATATTGGTTGTTGTACTACTAACTGGCACTAAAATTGTGTATGAATAAAAATATGAAAACATATACAAGTTGAAACATTGAAAGGAAAACGGAACTCCTCTTTAAAAAAAAAATATATAGTTTTATGTTTTATATAAGTTACAAAATAAAAAGCACTCTATGAATGGAGGAGGTGGACCATTCATTCCTCCACCCATCCTTCACCCATAGAGCTGTAGTATAGCTATTATGAATGAAGACGTGGGGCGGAAACGGTGGGCATACTCAGCCTTTTTAAGGAGTGCCTTTGGCAGGTCCAGCAACTTGTGTTAACCGCTGCAGCACCAAAAGATCACATCTTTGGGGGTATAAGGGGGAAGACAAATGAAGACTTCAATGAAAATAGCACTGACACAAGGGACACTTTTCATTTAATATACTATCCTTAGTGTTGATTTAAAGGGAATATTTAAGTACATTTAAAATATACATGAACCATCAGCTTGTAAAACAACTTATTCAGTTTAAAATAGAAATGAAAGGCAAATATTTATAAGTGATTACGTGGCCTCTGTTCACAGCTGCATAAAGGGCTTGGAGATGTGGGGGTAGAGAAACAGTAGTACATTGATCTTCTCAGTGTATTGCTATGCAGGGGGGAGCATCAGCACTTCAGCACAATTCTGACCATTGGAGGACAGGCAAGCTGTGCTCCTAGCCAGAAAACGAACCACATTGGATGGATGTGCTTTTATGCCTAATGTGGTCAAATTGAAATAGGAAAGCAACGGGACTGGCAGGGACATGAAGTATTTCACACAAAGGAAGCAATAGACAGAGATCAGAAATATGAAATGATAGGGTAACATATTCTTTAAGCTTTAAATCTGAACTTCAGGCAAACATATATTGATGCAATTTATATATGGGGTCTGGTTTAGCTGTCAGAGCATTTGTATTTTTGTCTAGTACTGAAATGTACACCGTCTTATGAGGCATAACAGCCAGGGTGGTGACTTGTACATTTGTTATCCCAATAGGCAATATAGTTTTGTCAACACCCTGCCCCCAGCCTGTGACTGAACAGAGAGAGAACAGCCTGATGCCTCGTACACAAGACTGGTTTTCCCGTCTGGAAAACTGCCATGAGAGCTTTTGGCCGGGAAAACCGGCCATCTGTATGCTCCATCGCAGTTTTCCCGACAGGAAAACTGTGGGGGGAAAAAAAGAGAACATGTTTTCTTTTTTCCCGCCAGGGTTTTTAACCTGGCAGTTTTCCTATGGGAAACACTGCGATGGAGCATACACATGGCCGGGATTCCCAACCAAAGCTCTCATGGCAGTTTTCTTGTCGGGAAACCCGGTCGTGTGTAGGGGGAAAAAGTTACCAAGCAGGTTCTCGGTTTTCCCCTCGGGTTTCCCGGCGGACTTTTTACCGCCGGGAAACACGGTCGTGTGTACAAGGCATCAGACTGATAAATTCATCACCCTGCTATTATATTTATTGACAACACATGATCAAACAGCAGAATCCGAATGGCTACTAGAGCTGCCCCTTACATTCTTAGTGCTGTTGTATAGGGGATTTCATGAGTCAAATACCAAGTCTTAAGTAGGCACTTTCACTATCTGAATTTCAAAAATACAATTCAAACTGCCTTAACTGATGACTTTTTATACTTGCCTCAACTGATTTTTTTAATTTGCAGCTTTCTCTCTGCCAACTTCCAAGCTAGTATTGAACTTAAATCCATTCTGCTTTCTGTTTGTGAGGTACAGTAAGGAGCCTAAAGGGGGCTTGTGGGCTTGTTTTGGAATGTTTGTCCAACATTACAAACAAGAGAGAAAAGTGGCTCTCAGATAACCAGGTTGCTGACAAAGGGGGTGTGGAGGACTGGAGCAGTTCAACATACAACAATGTCTGGATGAAAAACTGAAGCCTTGAGTAGGTAGGCTGTATTTCAACATAATGCACCACTAACCTTAAAGCGCATTTCCAATTTCAGTCAAATTTGAGAAAACCCCACTATATCGTCCTCGCCGATACTGATTACCGAAACTTTATTTTTATGTCATGTGACAGTGCCACTAATAAGCAGCATTGATGGGCACAGATAGATGGCACTGATGGGCACTGATGAGTGGATGGTGTCAGTGTTTTTTTTTATTTTTTTATTTAACTTTTAAATATTTATTACAATTCTTTATTTTTTTTTGTAGTAGTAATAGCAGTACAAGACCAACTACACAACACTCATGAGAGATCAATGTTCCATAATACAATATGCTAGATTTAAAGTAATACTATAGGTTTGAATGTTTTAAAAAAAAATAACAAACATGTTATACTTACCTCCGCTGTGCAGCTCTTTTTGCACAGCGTGGCTCCGATCCTCGACTTCTGGGGTCCCTCGGCGGCTGTCTTGGCTCCTCCCCGCTGCACTGCTATCAATCTACCAAATGAAGAGCCAAGAAGACCGGTCCAAAATCCAGCGCGTTCTCAACGCGGGAATTTCGATGGCTAAGGTAAGTAAACGGGGGGGGCGGGGGTCCACTAAGCATCGGATGTTTTTTCACCTTAATGCATAGGATGCATTAGGTGAAAGAACGGGAACCTTTACAACCCCTTTAAGCTGGCCATGAACTAGTAAATTTTTGTATGAACATTTGTACAAGCTTTCATATGAAAATTCTAATCAGTACATATGGTTACATAATGGATGCTTTCAAAAGTACTTAACAAAAAATGTGCTTTGAATATATGGCTAGCTTTAGGCTTTGCTAAAAAAAAAAAAAAAATACTACATATATTAGGCGTTGACTGCGCTACAATGTGGAGGAAACAAGCTTCACTATGTTTTGTTATTATCTGATAAATTTATTTATTGTAACTCAGACATATTTGAATAAATGCTTGGTAACAGTGTAGTCACTACAAATGTCAAGAACACAGACGTTGGCTACATATTTTGAAAAGAGTATGACTCAGCACTAAATATCCAAGATACACAAAGAGACTCTTGTAGTAATCTTTTCAGAGAAAGTGAAAGGCTCAGCAAACATGACATATACTTCCTCTAAGAAGCTAAGGGCTTCAGTGTGCAGAAATGTCAAATCAGTGTAATTCTCTCTGTAGGAGGAAACTGATTCCTAAAACATTTTAGTGTTTCCAAAGAAACTGCATAAATACTGCTGCATACAAGGAATAGGTTACTTCCTCCATATGGGTACAACTAGCGCAAAAACGACGTGATTTCATAAATTCATGCTTAGGTCATCTAATTATGCAATCTAGGTCTTTTAACCTAAGATGATTGTTCTTTGTTAAGTAATATGGACCATGCCATATATTAATTTCTGGTGTAATTATGAACTTAGGCCATTATAGATAATATTTATTTTGATGCTGTCTAACATTAATATTTTCATTACTGTGGCTAAAGTCCAACTTTTTCCATAACTTAGGAAAGAGTTGAGAAAGGTTTGACCTTCTGTCAGGATTTAAATGATTTCCATCTTACTCCTTTTAGAATTTTCCTCACTACTTGGGTGGTCAGTGTGACAGGAAGTGAGCAGAACCTCTCTACAAGAGATATTTTTGGTTTTGAAGCGTTGGAAACCAAAAAAAACTCTCTCACATTTTACTACTCCCTAAGTCTGTGTCCTCATTGATGAGATTATCCACACTTCCCATTTGGTCACCAAGACAGCAAGTGAAGACACAGACATAAAGTCTGACAGGGGTTTCAAATCTTTCCCATCCTTTTCTGTTTAGACTGGATTTGAGCTTTAAAGAAGAGATCCATTTTTCCCACACACTTTACATAGTTCGTTGGGCCAAGCTGGCCCAAATGAACTATGTCTCTCACTAACCTGTGAGGCCATTCGATGTGCGGTATAAACTGTATGTAGTTGGGGCTACATACAGTATACTGAACTGTGTTCCGGGTGCGAGTTGAGACTTCCTGTCTCATACCCTGGAACGTAGAAGAGTCTACTGCAACAGTGCTCAGCTGCTCAGAGCAAGCAATGCATTCTAACAATAAATATAAAGCTTCCACAGAGAGGCGGGCTGATGATGTCACAACCTCTGACTTGCTCTGAGCGGCTGAGCGCCACTGCAGTAGACTCTTCTGTGTTAAGAGTATGAAACAGGAAGTCTCGGCTTGCATCCGGAACACAGTGTGGTATGCTGTATGTAGCTGCAGCTACATACAGATTAAAGTGCTTAACTGGAAGAAAATTTACAATCAAGCAAGACAAACAAGGGAATACATTTTATTGGAATTTTGCTGAAAAACAACAAAACACTGGTACAAACAGAAAAAATGTCAACACTGATCCCAAGGTTTTTTAAAGAAGACTGCAGACATAAACCTCTTAGCATCGACAGCACGCAAATATGCGGCCTCTCGGCGGGTGGGCCTTTGCACCAAGCGGACGCATATTTGCGTGCAATATTGCAAAAACAGCTGTGCTGAGAGCGTGTGCCACAGTTACCGGCAGCTAACAGAAAGCTCCCGATCCTGCTTGTGATTGGGAGCTTTCCGATTATATGACTGCCATGACAGCCAATCACGGCAGTCACATGGTAATAAACCCCACCTCCCGGCATCTTAAACCCTTTAAAGGACTGGGTGGCGCTGGTGCCAATGGGTTGATTATATGAACAATCATTTTGTACGCAAAGAAATGGTGGGAAAACCCTACATACATAAAGTAACAAAACGGTCCTGTGCATATAATATACCTGCTATAATGGGGCTCAGGACAGTTGTAACAAGTACACACACAGTGTCATGGTTAAACAGTAATGTTTGTCTGTCAGCTTACCTCTCCATGTGCTCAGATTAAGAGGGCAGCCACTCTCGTCTGGCTGCTTAAGTAATCTCTCCTCTGAGCATGGTTCCACCCCATGAGAACTCTATATTAACCTGTGCACTGCAAGCCAGCCGTGCTGATCAATATTGTGTGTTTTGGCTTCCGTGTGCTAATTGCTCTGTGTCCTACGTCTGATCCTGTTTACCGACTTTGGCTTGTTCTTGACTGTCTTCGTCTGCTTCATACCCCGAACTTTGGCGTGTTCTTCGACTATCCCTATCTGCTTGTTGCCCTGGCCTTTTGGCTAATCTCCTGACTATCCTTCCTTGTCTCAGTCTGCTGCATCCTCTCTACCTCCCTGTAGTCTACTGCGAGCGTGAGCCTAGGGGTGGTGACATGGAGCCAGTTGCAGCGCAGTCCATCCTCACCACTAGAGGCTCTGGTGAACACCTGCTGGCTCTTAGACTCTGTGCCCTGGGGAATCTATGCTCTAGCTCCCAGTGGGATCCGTGTTGGTGCTCCAGTGGCTGCCTTCCTGAACCTCCCGCAGCAGTCAGTCCTAGGGTCCACTACCTTAGCGGTGCACTCCTGATTCCTATGAAGTGCATCTGTCACCTGGCCTCAGGTGACTTGACACACAGCCATCATTAAAAATCATGGGGCCTAAACCAGTCTAGCACTGTTATCCTGTTACCACCTCCCCACCTCCTGAATTCTGAACCACAAATACCTCCCCAGTACTGTGGCCCCTCTGGACCCTAGATATCCCCCAAGAACTGTGACTATTCCTCAAGAACTATACCCCAGATATCTCCCCAGTACTGTGAACCCTCTACACCCAAGATACCTCTATGACTTTAACCCCTCTACACCCCAGATATCCTCCCAGCACTCCGATCTCTCTCTGCACCCTAGATGTCACCCCAGCACTGTTAACATATGCACTCTAGAAAATATCCCTTGTACTGTGACCCCACTACATCCCTGATACCCCCTACACTGTGACCACTCTACATCCATGATACCCCTACACTTTGACCTCTCTGCATCCTTGTTACCCCCTACACTGTGACCTCTCTACATACCTGATACCCTCTACACTGTGAACTCTCTACATCCCTGATACCCTTTAAAGTGTGACCTCTCCACATTCCTGATACCCCCTACACTGTGATCTCTCTACATCCCTGATACCCCCTACACTGTAACCCCTCTACATCCCTGATATCCCCCATCTCTGTGACCCCTCTACACCCCTGTTTTCCCCACATACATCCTTGATATCCCCCAGCACCTTTATCCCATCCATATAGTATATTATTTGGCTATGTGCCCCTCACCAGAACTATGACAAGGACTCACCTATGTACCAAACACATCATTCAGGCAGAAGGAAGTGCGGAGGAGGAAGCATCCATTCAGACATCCCAAGCCCTGTGGTGCTGGCCAGCTGGGCTCACCATCCGCAATGCCACTTCCACAGGTAGTCTCTGCTGCCGGCTCTGCTGCAGATCCCACTTCAGCTCCTACCCCACAGCCCCTGAGCATAAATTTGCATGGGGTGGTATGGAGCTCCTGGGCTCTACCCCCTCCCTGTTGGCTGGAGAATAGCAGGTACCATACAGCACAGAATGGCATGCTGCTGCCAGCCTGCTTCCTGTGTGTAACCGTCGCTCCCGGTGCTATCATGGGGCTCACAATTTGCAGGCAGTGTGGGCTCAAGGGGCACCTGCTTTCAGCCCCACAACAATCACAGGGCCCTGGGCAGCTGCCCTGTTTCCCTGCATTAAAGATGGCCCTGCGATTCACACATCATCCCTCCAAAGAGGGTTGGAGTCAACCTCAGGCACACTGTACATGCACATGACAATCTTGTGTACACTACGCATGCAGAACAGTGCGTCATCAGGTGGCTGGGTGAAAGAACCTGAAAAAAGGCCGGTCCCTGATGAGATTAGATTAGATATATGGCAGCGTAGGACCTGCAATTTAGTGTAGGAGGTGAAAGTTTCAGCAGAAAACACCGGTATCACTAGCTGTGTGAGTATGATTTTTAAGGACAACCAGTAGTTACAGGCACGAAAACCATTAAAAAAATGCATAAAGAGGGTCTTAAAGCTCCTTTTTAATAAACTGTCCCTATTGCATCACTAAACATTTTCAATTGTATTCTTTCCATTTATAACTGACTGTTTCAAGATGTGATAGTGATCACTGGGATGGTGGCCCAATAAGGAAAAGAGCATCTGTTCAATTATTTAACAATGTGAATGAGATGCCAAAATACAGATATAGTGATGAGAGTGTCTCCATGTACACAATGCAAACAACTCTGTACAGTAACATGTTTTATTGGAATATAACAAGAAATGGCAAACTCAAATATTGCTAATTTATTGCATGAATTTTTTGTGGGGTATGAAGCATTATAAGAGGTCTGTCTGAGAAAAGAAAACATATAAATGTGACTCCAGGTCCAGCCATTCACAGAATGTTGGACAGAACCCCAGTGGCTTATCCCAAAAGCCTCAATATAACTACTTTCTACTGACCACTGTATCAATCATTATAATTTCCCTGTGTCTAGCCATACCACAACACAACACAAGCATAACCACAGGCTCAACTCCAGAGCAGACTGCAAATTACTTATTCCTTCATGTCTGCAAATTAAATCATTACATGGAATACACTTGTATCAAATAACTGAGTGTATTAGTATATTTAGTTACAACAAGCACAGTTTGACTATATGCTAATGCTTCCTGCAACAATTTTAAAAGGTAAAAAAAAAAATATATAACAAAATATTTTTTTCTCATTCAGTTGCTCTTAGCTGAAGTGATAAAGATCATAATACATTGCACTTTGCCTATTCCCAAAAACGTATATCTGCATCTCTTTTTCCTCTCAATGAAAACGACATCTGTACAAAAAGATATAGCTATCTCAAGAAAAAAATATTGGAGCGCTGTAGAGTGACTGGTAGGGTAACCATACACTACCCAGTCTTTGTAAGAGATTTACTAATTCAAATACTGTAAGAATCAACTAGGCATGCATTGTAGGACCTCCCTAGGGGAAATAACAAGAGCTTCTGACAGAGAAAATTTTATTTTATCTTGCACAGAAGCATTCTAATGTGTTGGAAAACCTTTGTGCAAATGGGAGCTAACTGTTCTTTTTTTTACTGGAGATAACAATATATATTATATGTACCACATTTATCCATCAGTGGAGAGAGAAGAAGATAGTTGCAGTAAGCATGTGCTTACCTTTCTACTACGCAGGAAGAAGGAAAGGTAGGCACATGCTTCTAGGAGCATATTGAATTACAGAGGGCAATGATACAATTAGCATTAAGTATTGTTTTTTAATATATAAAATCAGATTTTAATAATCCGAGATTGATCGAGCTTCAGAACATACATGCCTAGACTGCTAATGAGTGGACCCCTTTAGGTCAAATGTAATTTGGATCTCTGCATTAACCCCCAAAAAACTGTCAAGTACCCTAAAATAAACACACCTGAATTAAATAATTTGCACGATGTCTATTGTTCTCTTTGTACTATTACCTATGATGGCACTGCCCTATAATTATCTTCCTACTGCAAGCCAAAAATAATATTTTTCTTTGCTTTAACATCTAGTTCCAAGTAATATATAAAGGTGGGCAACTTAGGTGTTCTTTTATTTTTGTATGGTTTTTGCTGTCAGCTACAAGACTGTAATGCAATAAAAGTAATTAATATCTGTGTTGTAATCAGATGGCACATTTGCAAATTTTTTTAATCTCAATTGGCCTGTCTCAATTTTGCCGACAGCAATGGAAAAAGGAAAAGTATTTTACCATTCATTTCATCCCAGCAATCAACATCAAGACTGACTTAATATATTAACTAAAGTGTACTCTGTGTTTGCTTTTCAAATTTGTGCCCCGAGGTAGTAAAAAAAGGAATGTGTGCCAAGATTTTTCTAACCACCTCCTAACTCCTGGGAAAGTAGATTACTTAAACAGTAGCTTTGAAAAGCAGTCACGGATTATTGTATTCCCTGAGCTTTGCCTATCTGCATTTTCCATTACGTTTCCTTTTTGGGCAATGACACAGTTTAGCAACAACTTGCAAAGTTTCATGTTGGACCAATAAAGAAATAGACAAACAAGGAACGTTGAAGCAGACTGCCGTCCTTATTGGAATCCTACACTTCAAAGATATGTCTATGTCAGCCATAAAATCTAAAGTCTTCTGTCTAAGTGATTAAAGAGGGGGGATTTAGTTTAAGAAAACGATTGTCCACATACAACATATCAAGTTTCTTCTTTCATTTCTCAGAACATGAAAAAGCTTTGTCAGTGAAATAACTTCTGTAAAAACATCACAGACACTTATCCATTAAATGTTTCACTATGATAGGTTTACTATTAATTTCCTTTATAATAATCTTGCACAGACCAAATAGCTTTCCTGACAATTTACTAGAAATTTCTGCCAAAGTTATATGAGATGGTGCTATTTAATGCAAGCAGACAATTTCTGCAAGATACAAATGGGTAAAGAAGACAACTCATAAACAGATGTCAACATTGTCATCTCACATACAGCTTGGCTATATATGCCACTCTCTTTGGTCAGGTTCAACCATTACTTAATGTTGTCACTGTGGAGTTGATTTACTAAAACTGAAAAGTAGTGCACTATCTGGTGCAACTCTGCATAGAAACCAATCAGCTTCCATTTTTTTTTGTCAAAGCTTGATTGAACAAGCTGAAGTTAGAAGCTCATTGGCTACCATGCACAGGTGCACCAGATTTTGCACTCTCCAGTTTTAGTAAATCAGTCCCTGTGCTACAACTAAACAGAGGAAAAATATGTCTAAATCTCATTAAACCATCTGACAAATCAAACTTTGTTCTGCAGTTTAGTATGGCTTTAAAAATATAGTACTCATCCACGTTTCTAGAAACCTTTATGTTATAATTTCTTTCTTATAGAATACATATAATTCATAATTCCTATTCTTTTTCTACCATAATGATATAAAGACAGCATTTTAAATGTTGAACTTAAAAAGTCTATCATTTTGCCCATTTAAGTCAAAGTGACACATTCTCTTGTAAAACAAACCTCCCACCCACCAATAATCTTTCCTGCACATCTCCATTCTGTGTTAATGTGTTGGAGATCTGATCCTGATTCTGTATAAACTCCTTATTGGATTGGTCAGAGCTTACACCCAGTAACTTCTTACTCCTCCTAATCCAATGACAGTGTTGGGCCTGGTAATTGGCTGTTCAGGCTGAAGCACTTCATCCTAGGAGAAAGTTACATTTTTCTCCATACTTAGACAAGTGTCTCCTGCTGGGCTATTGCATATTGCATCTGACTGGATACAGCCATTTTTCAACCGACAATTTATCACCCAGGATCTTCAATTGAGAAACAGTGCAGATGAACTAATCCCTCATGAATATTGTATTTTAGCAGCCACCGCTGTTGGTTGTCAGAATACCTTAAGAACAGCTTCATCTGACCATATGCCGCCACTGTTCAGCTGACAATTTTCCACCCAGCTCCTTTGATTTTTTCAAGGTGGCCAACAGATCCACCCACATAGCGAATTGTAACCGATTCATCAGGAACTGGCTAAAATTTGCAGAGTGCATGGCCAGCTTTACCTTAGCCTTATCCTCTGACATTGCTCTTACACTCAATATCCTGGCCACTGAGGCAGTCTCACTGCATAGTGGTATGGAGCTTGGCAGGATTTAAGTCAGGCCCCAGTAGCAAAGTGAAACTAAATTAGAGAAGGACATATAAGAGGCTACCTGACTAATAAAAGTAAGAACACACATAAAAAGGTGAAATTAGGTACAAGTTTACATTTTTATTTTTTTTAACATCTATAATCTTGTTTCAGGCCAAGACTGGCAACATGGCAACTGTAGAATTGACTAGAGGCACGGATGGATGTATTTGTGAGCCAACATGAGATTCTGTGGAATCAAACAGTATTATCCTGATAAATCTCAATTGCAGCCATGGTATCATCATTATGTACTCTGAATTGTAGAACTTTAACTAGGCTTTAAAAGAATCCATAGACAAATGCAGATTAGTATTCATTATATGCCAGAGTTTTTTTCTGTAGCCTCAAGCTAGATCTGTTTCCTAATTAGTTGTTACATGCTTCTGATAAATCAATAGTATGTAATGGGAAATGTTCAGAGCTGTCTTTCATAGCAGAACCCAAATCTCTTCAACAACCTGCGGTTGACTGAATTTTCATATAGACATGACGTTCATCAAGTAACAATACACGATTGTGAACTTTTCTGTTGAGTGCAATGTATACTTCAAGAGCATGTACTGTACATGCTACATGAAAAAAAAGTAGATAATGGATACTATTTTATAATTATATTTGCATAAATGTGTGCGAAAGGTCATCTTTTAATACAGTTGCTTTCTCCCATACCACCATACCAATTAGACCATGGAATATTAGGTCTTTGTCAATTCTTCATGCCTCATTAATTTACAATAATTTGATTAAGGTAATTAATTAGTCAAGACTCAAGCTACGCAGGTGCTATCATAAAGTAGGATTTATAGAATTTACATTTAACTAAATACATGTCTGGACCACTACTCTTCTAGTTAAATACGTGGCTCTGTGCCCAAAACTACACCTCTTTCAAACATTACCTAAGTCTACCCCTGAATAAACACTTCTTGAAGATTAGACTGCACTCATGGGTCTTGTTAAAAGACGGTTTACTTTCACAGGTCAATGTATTTCAATCTTCCTGAGGAAGTGCAAACAGGATGACCAGGAAACATTAAAAATAATTCCTTTTTTTTAGTGGGAGATGCACAAAGTGCTTATTTTTGTCCAAGAGCTGCTGCAGTCATCTTAAGATATTGTTTTACTTTATTGTACAGTTTACTGCATTGTCTAAGGTGAAGATTTATTTTCCAGATACAGAAGTGGGTTTTTATTGCTTTATACATCCACAATAATAAACTTTGCTAAAAAAAAAAAATCACAGCAAATAAAAACATACTAAAGATGTTAAAAAATTAATGCTAACAATAGCACATTTTGCTATTTTCATAAAAAAAAAGCTCTGTTATTATAAATCAACTCTCTGTCTGCTGGCAGCAGTGCAGACTATTTTATTCTTTGGCCACACATAAGAAATGATTCTGTAGGTTTTAGTACCATAAAGAATTTGAATGAATTGATCACTGAGTGCAGATGTCTGTTATGCTATGCTTCTACATGATGCAAAAGAGCAAGTAACTGCAGATTTTTACTTCTACCAAGTTTGATAGAGAGGAAAATTTGGTCTAGTTAAACAGATATGGTAACTATGTGTGTTTTTGAAGAACTGACTGGTCTGTGGTGTGTAAATATCAGCCATTTCCGTGAATCTGTTCCATGTCTGCCTGTTTACCAATTCCATACCTCGCCTATTCTGGAACTTCTCTCCTTCATGTAAAAATCATAATTTTTTTGCTAGAAAATTACTCAGAACCCCAAAACATTATATATATATATATATATATATATATATATATATATATTTTTAGCAGACACCCTAGGGAACAAAGTGGCGGTTATTGCAACTTTTTATCTCGCACCGTATTTGCACAATAATTTTTCACAAGCCTTTTTTTGGGGGAAAAAACGGTTTCATTAATCAAAAAGTAACAAAACAGTAAAGTTAGCCCAATTTTTTTGTATAATGTTAAAGATGATGTTATGCCGAGTAAATAGATACCTAACTTGTCATGCTTTAAAATTGCGCACACTCATGGAATGGCGCCAAACTTCGGTACTTAAAAATCTCCATAGGCGACGCTTTCAATTTTTTTACAGGTTAGCAGTTTAGAGTTACAGAGGAGGTCTAGGTCTAGTGCTAGAATTATTGCTCTCTCTCTCTAACGCACGCCGAGATACCTCACATGTGTGGTTTGAATGGCATTTACATATGTGGGTAGGACTTATGTGCGCGTTTGCTTCTGAGCGCGAGCTACTGGGGACACGGGCGTTTTAAATAAAAATGTTTTTTTACTTAATTTTTTTTTTTTTACACTTTTTTTTTACATTTTTTTTATCAATTTTATTCCTATTACAAGGAATGTAAACATCCCTTGTAATATGAATAGTGTGTGACAGGTCCTCTTTATGGAGAGATGCAGGGTCAATAAGACCCCACATCTCTCCTCCAGGCTGGAAAGCATGAGATCGGGAAAAAAAATTCACTGATCTCATGCTGACAGCCGCGATTGCGGCTTTGTTTATTTCTGGGTACCCGGGCGTGGCGTCATAACATTGCGCCCGGGCCTTCGCCGGTCATAGAGATGACCAGTGACCATCTGGTCACCGGAAATCTCTATGCTCTTCATCCAGCGACGGCCGATTCGTTCTCCGGGCTTCCGGTGGCACGGGAGAGCCCGGAGAAGCACCGGGTGGCGGGAGGGGGGGAACCGCCGCTATGATCATTCTTATGGTGCGCAGAATCGCCGCCTGAAAAGAAGGATATCTGAATGATGCCTGTAGCTGCAGGCATCATTCAGATATCCCCCCACTAAAGTCCAGGACGTCATATGACGTCCTGCGGTACAGAAGTGGTTAAAGTTCCAACCTGAGCACTTAATCCATAATGTTTCAGCTCAATCTAAAGGGTTAATTCATAAAAGCATAATATAGGATTGTCCAATGCCATTTGTAAATGTATACAATATAAAATTATTATCTGATTTAAAAAGCATGTGTGTTGTATTTTTTTGGGTGGTATTTTGTATATAAACAGTTAACAGAAATTACTACTTAAATTTTGTGTTTTTATATTGTCACTAGCTCTTGACTGAATGTGATTGTCTGTGAGGTGTCTATCAAGGAGAGCAGTAAATTGAGCCAAATTTAGCTGTAGATAAAGATAAGTATTCCAATAAAAGTTGACTGTTTCATACAAACTAAAGATGGGTATACATGTACCAAGATTAGTCCGGTTCAGCAGGTTGAACACAAAAACTATACATGTATACCCGCTTAACAAATTTATCCAAAAAATAACAATTCCCCACCCATCTAATATTTATTTTTGTGAACTGAACATTGTGATAAGAAAATTATTGAGATCAAATAATAACCATAGTTAAAATAAATCATAGATCTCATGCAGGTAAAATACCTCATACAATACAGTGGATTGACACCTAAAGCAAATCTGTGCCGTTTTCATGCTTTAATCCCTCCATTCCCAGCAGCCCATACTCATCTTTCCTTTACAACCCAATTTAGCAACTCATAGCTTTCACTCTCAGTGGATGAACAGAGCAGAAGGGGAGAAAAATACTATGCTGTAGCATGCATGAAGTAAGACTATAAATAAAGCTGAGCTCCATTCATCTTTCAGTGAGCCCCCTTTGTATTGCAAGGGTTAATAGCTTGTTTTACCATGAGGTAATGAATAGGGTGAAATACTTACCTTGCCTCTCACTCTCCTGGCAGCAGGGGCTTTCCTTCCCTTTCCAATGATCCTGTTATGTGGGCAGCCCACAACATCCTCACATAGAATGCAAGACTGTTGCTCCTGCATTGTATTTTATGTTGACAAACAGCTGCAACGGGTCAAGCCGCAAAGAGTAGCAGCGTCAGGGAAATCATTATATAGAGAGGAGAAATTCTGAGTGATTGAAGAATAAGGTAGATATTTCACCTTATTCATTACTCCATTGACAAAACCAGTTATCAACACTTTCAGTGAGGAGGGGGTGGGGAGAAGGGGCATTGCAAGGTGCTTTTTTTTTTTTTTTTAGCCGACTGGAGTTCAGCTTTAAACCTGTAAGGATAGATACATGTGAGGTACCATTGTTGACTTGTTTTTAGAAAAATGTATGCTGTCTGCCATTGCACACCTCTTTTTTAAAATACAAGTTACTTGAATCTTTTTGGCTTTTGTACTATCTGAGCCACTGACATGGAAAGAACAAGCAACTAGTGAAGTCAACGTGAACTTTAGAAATCTAAAATGGCTTACTTGATCATAGTGAATGACCTTTAAAAATTTTAAAGCCAGGGCTTGCCAGCAAGGTAATTTCACTTTTTTAAAAGGATGTTAGGAATGGAACCCCAAACATTACTATCAGAAAAGGTTGCTAATAAAGCTGCCAGCTCCAGAGTGGCCATCACAATCCTGGCTTTACTACCTAGTGAGTTACCTACCTGGTGAAAGTATGCAGGACAAGTATTCAGTCTTTTTAGGCTGAATTGGCTCCATGCTTGTTCAATATAAATAACTCACTAATTGGTTAAGTCAGCATAAAAGGTGACAGCTGTGAAGCCTGAATTCATAAACAAATTCAACAGTGACAGCTTTCATATTTATATCCACAAAGATGTACTTTAAATCATAAAAAAAACTATAGAAATCCAAAAAACTTCACCCTCTCTCTATTTCATTGAAGGTTGCTTAGCAGAATTTTTGTTCAAGCAATAGAATTCAACCGATGGAAAATATTTTGTTTTAAACATGTTATGTTACCACCATAAACAAAAAGTGTTAATTTGGAAAACTTGTTCTGCACAAAAGTTCAAGTTTATTGAAATGACATAAAAATTCACCAAAGCACGTTTGGATTGTTGTCAACATGGCTAATATTCCATCAATGGAGCATGCAGGTACAAGCACCTGGGATCCCAAAGGCGAGGAATTCCCATGTTTTTGCTGAGAACATGTTCCTTATCAGGCTTTGCATACTGTGACTGTGCAGTAAGAGATAATGGTATTTCTAATAATGACGGTGAAAAAAGTGTGATCAAGAACAGGGAAAAGCCACCTCTTTGCCTCAGCCACCTACGGCACAAGTTTACTGTGTCTAATAGCAAGCCCAGCTATGGTTATTCCATTTGTTTTAATAACTCAGTAGTAAAATATGACTTACCATCAAGAGTAGTTCCTTCACCATTGAGGGCTGATCCAGCTCCTGACCTGTATAATGGATTTACAGATAGAGAGTATGTTGTACCAGCATCCAGCTGTTTTAAGACAGTACTGGTAATGTTTCCTCTGAGTGTAACCTCTTTTGGCTCCCCTCCTGTTGCTGGTGTGTAGGTTACAAGGTAGTTTAACACTTTGCCAGGTGCTTTATCCCAGGACAGCTTTAAACTTGATGTTGTAGGATCAGAAACTCTGAGGTTTCTAGGTTCTCCTAGAACTGAGTCAATCCAAAGATAAAAACACATGAGTATGCGTTTGGCTTACTGAGGTTCTTGTTATTTAATCATCATACTTTAAACTGTGCATGGTATAATATACAGTCTATGACATCTTAATGGTATTAAAGTGTATATAAATATCCAGAGCAGTTTTTAATTTTGGATAGAAAGGGCTTTGAACCCCAGTCAGGTTTTACTGCTATCTGATTTCCCTCACTTTGTTTTCTGGAAATGAGATCAAAACTGGAAATGAGATCAAATCTGCACCAGGTTAGAGACTAGGGTTGCCACATCATCCCTTTAATCCAGGACACATATTTATTACACAGGTTCTGTGGCCAATTAAGGTGGTAATTAAACCCACTTGGTGCCTTATCTGCATTAAATTAGGCTCAGAACCTGTGTAATTCATATGTGTCCTAGATTAAAAGGATGATGTGGCAACCCTATTAGAGACCTGTTATAGAATAAAAAGCTGATACAGATCCTAACATTCCCCTACTTATATAGAGAGATTTTGCCTTACCTCCTGTCCTGGTGACAACCAGACAGGACATGAAGGAATCTCTCTTACGGAGCTTCCAACTGAACTAAAACTTGACAGGAGTTCTAACCCTTCCTGATGTCACCCAAAATCAAGAAAAAAATAGTTTTGTTTATAGTTACGATTTAATTTAGTGTGTAAAAACATTTTCAGTTAAGAAAATGATTGTTTCTTTTTCTCCACCTTCACACCAGGGCAAACTGGTACCTTTATCAAAACAAGTGTATTTGATTAAATGGTTTAAAAAAAACAAATTCCTAAGGCCCCATGCACACGAGACGCAGGTGCAAACTCTGCTGAACACACGTTTTTAAACGCTGAAACCGGCGTTTAAAAACGCGCGTTTGGCCGCGTTTGCAGCCGCGTTTATTGGCGTTTAGCGGCGTTTTACCGCGTTTGCGTTTATAAGCGTTTCATCATAAGACCCTCCCTAAGCTCAAAAAACAGTACATTTTAACCATTTCAGCCAGTTTGTGAGACCAGAGTGAGTAGCAGCAGCTGAGAGAGCCGCAGTGTACTTGTATTTAGCGTATCACCTGCCACGTCACCTGGCCACGTCACCTGGCCACGTTACCTGCCATGTCATCTAGCCACGTCACCTGCCACAAGTTGTGGATTGTCCACTTGCCACGTCACCTGGCCACGTTACCTGCCACGTCACCTGGCTATGTCACCTGCCACAAGTTGTGGATTGTTCACTTGCCACGTCACCTGGCCACGTCACCTGCCACGTCACCTGGCCACGTCACCTGGCACAAGTTGTGGATTGTCTGTCCACTTGCCACGTCACCTGGCCACGTCACCTGGCCATGTTACCTGCCACGTCACCTGGCCACGTTACCTGCCACATCACCTGGCCACGTCACCTGCCACAAGTTGTGGATTGTCCACTTGCCACGTCACCTGGCCACGTCACCTGGCCACGTTACCTGCCACGTCACCTAGCCACTTCACCTGCCACAAGTTGTGGATTGTCCATTAGCCACGTCACCTGGCCACGTCACCTAGCCACGTCACCTGCCACAAGTTGTGGATTGTCCACTTGCCACGTCACCTGCCACGTCACCTGGCCACATCACCTAGCCACGTCACCTGCCACAAGTTGTGGATTGTCCACTTGCCACGTCACCTGACCACATCACGTGTCACCTGGCCACGTCACCTGCCACAAGTTGTGGATTGTCCACTTGCCACGTCACCTGGCCATGTTACCTGCCACGTCACCTGGCCACGTCACCTGCCACGTCACCTGGCCACGTCACCTGCCACAAGTTATGGATTGTCCACATGCCACGTCACCTGGCCACGTCACCTGGCCACGTCACCTGGCCATGTCACCTGCCACAAGTTGTGGATTGTCCACTTGCCACATCACCTGGCCACGTTACCTGCCACGTCACCTGGCCATGTCACCTGCCACAAGTTGTGGATTGTCCACTGACCACGTCACCTGGCCACGTCACCTGGCCACGTCACCTGACACAAGTTGTTGATTGTCCACTGGCCACGTTACCTGCCACAAGCTGTGGATTGTCCACTTGCCACGTTACCTGCCACAAGTTGTGGATTGTCCACAATGCAATGCAAGCAATTACAGTTTTCTTTTATATTTTTTAATAGTTTTTCATCATTTGCCATCATTTTTGAGATTTCTAATGTTAAAAAATAGGTCACCTTTAAAAACGCTTATAAACGCAAACGCGGAAAAACGCCGGTACCGCGTTTAGCCGCGTTTAGCCGCGTTTAGCAGCGTTTAGCGTCTGAAACGTGGAAAACTTTTGCGTCTGAACCCATTTTTTTGCTTCTGAAAAAACGAGGTTAAACGCAACTGCTTGTAAACGCCAAAAAACGAGAGTGTGTGCATGGACACATAGGATAACATTGAATGGGTTCAGGGGCAGTTGAAAAAAGCGTCCAACTGCCTCTGAACGCGCGTTCAACAGCAAATAACAGCGTCTCGTGTGCATGGGGCCTAAAGGATGCTGACATTTTGTAGAGAATCAGCATTTTGTATACACTACTATTTCCAATTGAACCACCTATTATCAAAACCTCAGGCCAGTTTTTTAGCTGAAGTAAAACTACCTGTATACACACATGCTTGCACTAAAATCAGCAATGCAAAGCTTTCGATTGAAACTCACTTTACTGAAGTCCAATCTTTGAACAATGAATTCTACACAGTTGCTATAGGTTACAGCACTTGGCAGTTTGGTTTATTAAAAATAACAATGGACATTGATGATTGTCTTGTATTGACATTCGGCAGTGATTTTCTACACTGTTTAAAAGACTTAACATCAGCTTCACTGCACTAATCTTTATCTAGTGTGGAATGTACTCTGTATTTCTAAGCCGCTAGTTATTTCCTTATACTTCCTCCACAAAGAGGGTTGTACATTTTCCTTACAGTCTTTGCCCTCTAAGGAACTTCTGGGCTGCATGATGTACAGTGGCATCCAGACCCTTCTTAAGAAGCGTGGGCATCATGGATTATGATCCCTATACATGTTTGGAGTAATCTAACATGAAAATTTTCCTAGATTTAATGTAGGCAGTTCTGATGGCTGGCATATGGGCAGAGTTAATTTGTATGAGCGAACAGTGTCTGGAAGAAGGGGTGCTTATTACACCCTGTCACACCATCACAGGTCTGACAAGCAACCCCCCTTCCATCTAATGGTTTCACAGGGTCATATAAATAGAAAAAAGCTCAAATGCTGTGTGGTAATAAAAAATGAAATGTTAGTATGGGACATTAAGTGAGATAGAGGTATAAGTATTAAGTATTCATGTAGTTGGGCTATAAAGTCTTAATTGTGGGTCTTAGAAAACCACTGGCAGCACCCCTGGGATTAAAAATGTGAATTACAGTGAGTGACTGACAAAATGTTGTAGAGCAGGAATAACATACTTTCTTCAGTTGCTCCATTTCCTTTCAAGGCTTTTCCTGGACCTGAATGATACTCAGGGGTCACTGATACATGGTACTTTGTGTCAGACAGAAGACGTTGTAGTGTTGTCGCTCTTTCATTTCCTGGTACTGTTACTTCTTTTCTTTCTCCACCAGCAACTGGCCGATAGTCAATTCTGTATCTCAAAACATTTCCAGGAGCTGGAGACCAGCCAACTTTAAAACTATCAGTGGTCTCATCACTTACTATAAGATTTCTAGGTGCTCCTTTTACTGTAAGGGACAGAAAAAAAACAATAATCACAATTACGTATGAGAAACTTCTTCACAAAAATAGAAGACTTAAACATGCAATGCTTAAAATGTCAAAATTGTCAATGTGTTGCTGGTTTAGAACAAGGCTTTGTGGAACTTAGCACAAATGTTTTGCTTATTGTTTAATATGGGTTATTTAAGTTAATAGAGTGCCTCACTTTATTAGGTCAATCATAACTTGATGTTGAGAATGTCAAGATTGCTGCCAAGATGTCTTTACTCACAAGCTGCAAGTCGGTATACTGGAAAAAAGATACCTCCCAGCAAGCAATTAATAGAACATTCTAACTGGCTGACTCACTATGCTTCTTTCAGTTTTTTTCTGTAAACAGGGGCGTATTAAAACAGCTTATGAGACAGTTATTATATCATTACACTGTTATGTTTCTTAGCCACTAACTTTACATTCTTAAATATGCACACGAAGAGATGATATTTTAAGCTAACTCAGGCTGTGCAGCATTATGGCTGATGTGCAATGCTTAGGGGGTATGCCAACTTATACATCAAATAACTCACTCTGTACTAGTGTAATTACCAAACAGACCTCTGCACCCTGGATGACATCATACTCATTTTTCTTCTTGATTCTGAGCTGAGGAGGTTAGCTATTCACAACCAATTACTTCCCCTAGGAAAGGGCTTTCCCTTTGAGAAATCTGAGCCCACCTGTAGCCTCAAATGCAGGCTCATATATGTATTAGTTTCAACACTGACCAGAGAGAGGAGTGTAAGTCCCTGAGTTCCTAGTGTATTTTTACCAAAGGCTTTACTGCCATTCCAAATCGTGGTTCCTCCTATTTTGCTGTATTAAAAAGTACACTGTAAGAACATGTTTTTACTCAATATTGTCAGGAACATCATCTGAAAGGTTGTCCCAGCCATGCACATAGGAACATGCACATCTACCACAGATACTGGCGCCTGCTGAGCTATTTAAAGCTAGTCCCTGCATGAGATTATTGCTGAATAGTGTTCCAGCTTCAGTTCCTGTTATCCCTGATCCTGAATCTGCTTGACCATGTTACTGACTCGGCTTTTGTCTGACATGCTTCTGCATAATATAATCCTTGCCTGTCTATGTTTTTGTCCTGCCTTTGTCCCTGACCTCTGCCTGGTCTCTAGACCAAGATTTTACAACTACTCAAACAGGGTTTGGCATCATGATAGATATTACAAATATACAGGAGGAATTGGCTGCGTTTACAGATTTCGAGTCTTTTGTGGGATGGGACACTACAATCAATGAGCAGACAACAGAATTTGAGGTGGATCTGATAACTAGAAAATCAGGAAAATATAGGGAGGGATAAGCAGGACTACATTTCAGGATGTGAGTTCAATTGGAAGAGGGAGAGAGCATCTACGCTTCCAGTGGAAGAACAAGAAGGGACCAGAGATAATCACAATAAACGCCCCAATCATGCCTACCTACAGAATGAAAACCAATTAAGAAACCCCCCCCCCTGTTAATACATACTAAAAAAGAGAGACTACACATTTCAATAAAGATAGGAATGGAAATGGATATATAGAAACAAAAAAAAAATACTGGAAAAAAATAAATAATAAAAGTAAAGACGAAAATAAGAATATAAATCACCATGATTGGCATAATGGAGAGCTTTTTGGTTGTAGGGTCCAGGATGACTTCCCACCCCCTACGGCACTAAGGGACCTACCTGTAGAGTGTAGCGGTGGAAGCCAGTACAATCTGTTGGAACAAGGGGCTGGAGACATTGTAGGTCAGGACCAAGCCTCAGGCAAACTCACGCCATTACAGAGAGGGGCCCTAATACATGAGGGGATGATGGCTCCCTCAATGGTACCACGGCCAAATCTGGATATGCCTGAGAAACAACTTGAGCCCCTTTCAAAGTTAAGTCCAAAGTTAAGAACAAATAATCCTTCGGGCTCTGGGAGAAATGCTACTACTACAAAGATTGTAAAATCAAGAGATGAGAATTATTTTTTTGTGGAAGGAGCTGCAGCGCAGAAAAGCATTGCATTTAGACCCCTTTCTCCCCCAAACACCAGGCGATTATAAAGCCAAGGAGAAGAGGGCAAAGGGGAGGAAAGAAACGCAAGAAGCGACCAGAAGTAGCAGAAGGCCATTCCACTAAAAAAAATCTACAACCTCTTTAAATGTGTGTTCTCAGAAACAGAACTTGGGCTGCTCAGGAGAGGTCTTAACTATGCCCCTGAGAGCCCTCCTAATCTTTTCAAACTTTTCATTGACCTGAATAGGTTTGTGCGAAATCTCACGGTTTAGCGCCATTACATGCTTAAAGAGATAAACGGAGCAGTGAATGAGAACCAGGGGACAACTCCCCCCTCTTCTCCTCCTGAAGCACTGGAGAATGAAATGTTGGAGATTTTGGAAGAGCTGTATGTAGAAGGGGGACAAGAATCTGCTAATGAGATCACTGTTCCAGTAGGAGAGGCAGGGGTCATTAACATCCAATTTAGACCTAAATCCAGTTTCTACCCACATTGAAATAAAGGCAACTCTATACCCACTTTTTGTGAAGTGGTTATGGAGGAGTTCAGAAGTGTTTGCTGTGCCAAAAGATCGAAACAGGATAAGGGCCATGAAGTGGATATAGTAGGCCCTCTGCAGTCTGAAAAAGAACTCAGAAGTTATTATTAGAAAAGCTGACAAAGGTGGGGGCCTAGTAATACAGGACAGACATCAGTATCTGGAGGAAGCCTACAGACTAATCGGGGATACCGACACATATGAAAGACTCTCGTGGGATCCCACTGGTATCTATAAAGGCTGCTTGATAAAGCACTACTAAACCAGGTCCTGACTAAAAATGAATACCAATTTCTGTATTCAAAACATCCAGTGGTGCCCCACTTCTATCATATACCAAAGGTGCACAAGGATCTGGAGAAGCCTCCCAGTAGACCGATCATTGCAGGAATTGATAGCCTGACCAGCAACCTAGGCAGCTATATCGACCATTTCCTTCAGGATTTGGTAACTAGCCTGCCTTCGAATATCAAGAACTCTGGCCATGCTCTAGAGATTCTAACCTCATATACATGGGAGAAAGGCTATAGATGGCTATCGCTAGATGTAGTGTCACTATATACATCTATTCAGCATAATTTTGGCCATAGAGCAGTTGAGTACTATATGGCAGAGGCCCACCTGTTTGACCCAGCACAAGCGTAGTTCTTGCACGGGTGCATTGAGTTCACATTAACCCATAACTACTTTTTATTTATGGGTAGCTATTACAGACACATTAAGGGTATGGCCATGGGGGGCAAGGTTTGCCCCCAGTTACGCCAACCTCTTCATGGGGTATTGGGATCTTAAAGACATCTGGGCGAATAACCCTTATGGGGCAATCTAGTTCTCTATGCACGTTATATTGATGATATCCCCATGATATGGAACCGGCACTAATGAAGAATTGGAAGGCTTTCTGGCACACTGTTCAAGGAACCCATTTGGAATATCCTTCACTCATGTGATAGATGAGAAGTCTCTGGTTTTCCTAGATCTAGAACTGCGTGTTGATGTCAACGGAGCGATTTATTCAAGGACGCACTTCAAACTGAGTGCAGGGAACTCCTATCTCCATGTCCGCAGCCACCACCATCCCAGGTGGATAAGGAATGTTCCCTTTGGCCAATTCTGCAGGCTTCGACAGACTTGCACCTTTAAGAATGACTATGAAGAACAGGGACTGATTCTGAAGAACAAGTTCAGGGAAAAGGGATATGACGATATACATATTGATGAAGGCTTCCAGAAATACTTACAGCTATATGAGAATACCTCCCCAGAAGTAGGAAAATCTGTAAAGCGTGATGCCAGCGTAGAATAAAGAAAAGTAGGAATAAAGGCCTGAACAAACCCTGGACCACAGTGTTTGATCAAAAGGGTCGTTACAAGTGCGGGATTAGCAATTGTGGAAATTGCATACATATGTGTCATCGGAAAAAGGAGGTAATCGGAGTGGACGGTGAAAGTCACAAGATAAAACAGTTTATCAACTGTGTTACCTCGTTTGTGATATATGGCCTCCTCTGTCCCTGTGGACTATTATATGTTGGTCGCACTTCACAACCTATGAGGACAAGAATGGGGGAGCATAGGAGTAGTATCACAACAGAAAAAGATAACTATTTCGTACCAGGACACTTTAAAGAGGCCCATAATAGCTCTGTTAATGGCCTAAGAGTCTTCGGAATTGAGGCTATAACGAATGAGCTTGATAGTGGTAAAAAACACCATATATTATTTGACTTCTGGATATTCACTCTAGGATCCCTGGCCCCTCAAGGCCTCAATGAGTGGATTGAACTGCATAATGTAATTTAACCTCGTTTGGGCTTCTGTTAACTTGGCTAGCCTGGTCTTGTCCTGTTATTCCCACCATGACCCCCTGTTTGTTAAAGTCTTTTACCCTTCTGACTCCCTCCCCTCCCATCGTGCATTGGGCTTAAAATACTGTTTTACCCCTTTCAATTCCTTGTTGACTAAACTACTACCCTTAGGATATATGTCCAATATGGGGTCCAGACTCGCTTTTGTTACATAGGCATGTCGTCACTAGCCTGCACGCGTATGTTAATTATTAATTGTTAATTAAGTTGTTGTTCACTAATTTTTTAATTTTAATCTCTAATTAAGTATTAGGCATAAAGTCAAATATAGCGTTATGTACAGTTTTGCCCCTATGGTATACCTATGTGTATGCGCATCGTTTAGTTGTTATGATCAGGTAGGGTGGCCCCATAAAATATGCTGGGGTCGTAGGTAGGATATTTTAGATTAAAAACACTCTCTAGATCAATGCTCAATAATAATGTTTTCATTTTTTTTATATTTACACTGTCATTTTCTATGAATCTGCATAAGTACTATATGGACTAAAGCGTGGTATTGGGTTCTCCCAAGAAGAGTGGGGTGTACCAACTCCACATTTTTGATTGATTTTTACTATCATAAATATTATGATTATGTTATATTAATTTGGGCTTGTATTTTTAAGTCCAATTTTACTACTCTGACTCATCTCCTGAAATAGCTCTGTCTACTAATATGGAATATGCTGGTGACAACGTATATATAGTTGCAATGGTTTAGAATAATAATATAATTTTTCTATAATGTTTTTATTACGTGTTTGTATAATATATGTCTACTAATGTACTTTATGTAATTGGGTCCTATGTACAAACTAAGACTTCACTGGCGTATGCATGCATGTTCATTAGTTTCTACTATGTACCATTTAAATGGTCCTTTGTAGGTTTGCATGTCCAAAGAACTGCCACCATGAGCTGTTTCATGCCTATCCATCTATATTGATACACTGCTCAAAAAAAATAAAGGAACACTTTGAAAACACATCAGATCTCAACGGGGCAAAATCTCATGCTGGATATCTATACTGATATGGACTGGGTAATGTGTTAGGAATGAAAGGATGGCACATCATTTGATGGAAATGAAAATTATCCACCTACAGAGGGCTGAATTCAAAGACACCCCAAAAATCAAAGTGAAAAAATTATGCAAGCTAGTCCATTTTGCTGAAATTTCATTGCAACAACTCAAAATGGTCCTCAGTAGTTTGTATGGTCCCCAAGTGCTTGTATGCATGCCTGAAAACATCAGGGCATGCTCCTAATGAGATGACAGATGGTGTCCTGGGGTATTTCCTCCCAGATCTGGACCAGAGCATCACTGAGCTCCTGAACAGACTGAGGTGCAACCTGGCGGCACCGGATGGACCGAAACATAATGTCCCAGAGGTGTTCTTTTGGATTTAGGTCAGGTGAGCGTGGGGGCCATTCAATAGTATCAATTTCTTCATCCTCCAGGAACTGGCTGCATGCTCTCGCCACATGAGGCCGGGCATTGTCGTGCACCATTAGGAACCCAGGACTCACTGCACCAGCGTAGGGTCTGACAATGGGTCCAAGGATTTCATCCTGATACCTAATTGCAGTCAGGGTGCCATTGTGTAGCCTGTAGAAGTCTGTGCGTCCCTCCATGGATATGCCTCCCCAGACCATCACTGACCCACCACCAAACCGGTCATGCTGAACGATGTTACAGGCAGCATAAAGTTCTCTGTGGCTTCTCCAGACCCTTTCACGTCTGTCCCATATGCTCAGGGTGAACCTGCTCATATCTGTGAAAAGCATGGGGCACCAGTGGCGGACCTGCCAATTCTGGTGTTCAATGGAAAATGCCTATCGAGCTCCACAGTGTCCGGCAGTGAGCACAGAGCACACTAGAGGACGTCGGGCCCTCAGGCCACCCCCATGAAGTCTGTTTTTGATTGCTTGGTCAGAGACATTCACACCAGTGGCCTGCTGGAGGTCATTTTGTAGGGCTCTGGCAGTGCTCATCCTGTTCCTCCTTGCACAAAGGAGCAGATACTGGTGCTGCTGATGGGTTAAGGACCTTCTACGGCTCTGCCCAGCTCTCATAGAGCTGGAATCTCCTCCATGCTCTTGAGACTGTGCTGGGAGACACGGCAAACCTTCTGGCAATGACACGTATTGATGTGCCATCCTGTAGGAGTTGGACTGCCTATGCAACCTTTATAGGGTCCAAGTATCACCTCATGCTACCAGTAGTGACACTGACCCTAGCCAAATGCAAAATTAGTGAAAAATAGTCAGAAAAGATGAGTAGGGAAAAAAAATGTCAGACATCTCCACCTGAAAAACCATTCCTGTTTTGGAGGTCGTCTCATTGTTGCCCCTGTTGTTAAATTCAATTAACAGCAATTAACAGCAAAGCAGCAGAAACTGATTAAAAAAACCCTCTGCTACTTAACTGACCAGATCAATATCCCAGGAGTTCTGATTTAAAAGTGTTCCTTTAATTTTTTTGAGCAGTGTATTTATATTTATGTTCATTTGCCTACACTGAGCTATTAACCACAGATAATTCCTTATGTTTTTCCATCGGGGGTGGTGGCGGGTATCCTAGGGGTTTCACTTTCCCAATGAGATGTGGGTGACAGTCTTGGAGCTAAGACATTTTGTCTCATTGTCCCCTGCACTTTAGGGAAATATTATTGTTTTCCCCAGCCAATAATAGGGCGTTGTGTGTGCGTGTTCAATAGTCTGCCAAACCATTAGCCCGTGCAATAGGCCACCGAACCACTAGAGGGAGAAGGGTTCTGTGAGCTAGCCAGCGCAAGCTCGCCTGTGCCGAACCGTCGTGCTGGAAATTACATCAAACTGGAAGTTTCGGCGGGGCGGAAGTGACGTTCGCAACTGGAAGTGGCGGGTGGACGCAAATCCACCCGCACTTCCTGGTGGACACCAGACAATTACATGTGTCAAAAATTACATTATAGGTCTAAAACATGAATTTTCAGAAAAAGTATATTTTATTTATTTAAAGATGTAGATTATCGATTATCATAACCATTGTTAAAAACAATTAATAAAAGCAGCTTTAAATCTTAGTTATGATGTCTGCTACTTTACCTTCTAGAGTTGTTTCTTCTCCATTCAGTGGAGTGCTCCATCCTTCCTCATATTCTGCCTCAACACTGACAGCGTATGTTGTCTCAGGAAACAGATTTGTAAGAACAGTAGTAGTAGTTGGAGCTGGAACAGTAAAAATAAATTCTTCCCCACCAACAGCAACCTTGTATTGGACACGGTAAGATAAAACGTCATCAGCTCCTGGAGACCAGCTTACTCGGAAACTGTTGGAAGTGACCTCAGAGAACTCTAAATTGGATGCTGGTGTGAGAGCTGAAAAAATGTTACATAAAAAAACATTAAGCCTTTTGCACATTACTACAGAAAAAAACATTAAGGCCCTTGTTAAAATGTATTTGTCCTAAACTACATGTGTAAATGAAATTATAGTTTTTCAAGTGAACCTGACCTGGCCTAAAACATGATTAAAGTATCAACACTAACCTTCTGGTAACTGAGCCATACCCTCTCCTGAAACTTTCCCCTGCCCCGCCCAATCAGTTGTCAAATGCCAGAGCCACAAGAACAACTCAAGATTTGCATTCAAAGCAATGGATTCCATTTTTTTATTATTATTATCTGGACCTACATGAGTTATTGGCCTTTTTCAGATGTTAGGAGTTTGAGATTTTCCACCATGTTGTAAAATCTTTGTGATTGATTATCAAACATTTCCTACAGGCTATACACCTCTAAAATCACTAGATATATCGTGAAAAAAAATCACACATGTTATGAGGGTTAGGAACTCCAAATAAGTGTGGGAAAACCAATAGTACCTACAATTTTTGGTAAAATATCTGCTCATATATGGTCACCTTAGAACTTACAGGCCATATTCCCTATACAATACCTTTCAGCACTTTTTGTTCAATTTTAACATGTATTACATACATTATTATTGCAACAGGGTATGAATGGGTCTACAATATTGGATAATTGCTATTTTGCGGCATAAATACATGATCAGAATAAAGTTGGCCAATCATCAGCATTAATTCATTTAAAATCATTGATCAATCTTTCTTCTACAAACATTTTGCTTGTGATTTTTGAAAACACCATTTTGCCCTTATGCATTACTGCAAGTAGAAAATATTTTTATGTTGTTAAAGAGTAACTTCACTTTTATTGAGAAAAAAACATTCCCATCTGGGTGATCTGTGTACATTACAAGGATTTTACAAACTTTGATGCAGATTCCTCTCTTTTGTTTTTATGAAGAAATCCTTGTGTGTTTATCTGTGTCCATGTGGTAAGTGAATCTAATGGGAGTGATTTCATAATTATCAGTCAGCTGCTGCACCTGCAGGGCTCTAATGGGGAAAATGTCAGGGTCTGCATCCCTTTAGACGCAATTCCCTATTATGAGTTTCTCACCAAAAATTGCATTTTTGTTGCAGGGGATGCCTGATATCTGACTTGTATCTTAGCACACTGCACAGATCTGTGGATCATGTTTCTCTGTCAGAGCATTAGCATTGGAGCCCAAATGGATTTATTTTGGATTACTTGTTTCCTTTCCTCTGGGGATCATGATGTGCGTACGGCTTTCATGCAGGCCCCTTCCTATGCTCCCGGAATGAACATTTTAAGCAGCCACCAGTTTATAATATTCACATTGTTTAGACTTAGTTGACATACATTGGTGCATTTGCCCCTGATGATGTGGTAAGAAACCACGAAACGTGTATCAGGGCTAATTTTGGTGCACCATTTTCTTTTTAGATGATTTTTATTTCATCCACTCGCAAGTTAACACACCATGTTGCTTTTTAAGCGATTCTATATGATGGACAACTGTCTTATACCTCAATATGTCATCTCAAAGTTGCTATGATTGTTTTCATGAATATCTGGTTAATAATATGTGATGGATAAGCTTGTTTTACTATGCATGTACTCATTTTGCTATGTCATGTTTTTTAATGTATGAATAAAACATGTCTTCTAACATTGACTCATCTTTTAAGCCATGCTAGACCTACCTCATTTAAAGTCCCAAACCCTCTCTTTTTTGTATATAGAACTAGGGATGGAGATGTGTGATCCCACACACCTCGTTCGAAGTCCCAAACCTCTCTTTTTGTGACTTGTATCTTAGTGCAGACTTCTGGGTGTCAGGGAACTATCCGCAGAAGGACTAGCAGGTCCATCAATGTCCAGCAGAATCACGGATCAACAAACGCAATGCGCATGCGCACACGGGCAAGAACGGTCAGGAATCTATGTTCTCCAGTGCTCATGCGCGTGCGTCAGAGCGCACGCAATACGTGAGTGACTCTAGATGCCCAGTGGCCTATTTAAAGCCTGCTGCAGCAGTCAGTAACTGCTGCATGACCTTTAGCCTTCCTGTGTGTTCCTGAGTTCCTGTCCCTACTATCTTGAATTACCGTTATCGACCCAGCTTGCCTGACCAGTCTTCTCTGTGCACGACCCCGGCTTGACCCTTGGCTTGTTCCTGTATCCTGCTTCTGTCTGCTGATCCAGTGTATGACCCCGGCTTGTCCTTTGACCTGCTCCAGTGAATCAACCTTTGCTTGCTACCCTGTGTATGACTTCTGGCTTGGCTCCTGACTCTGCCTTTGGTCCTCCCTGTTGAACTACCTCATCTGGTACCTCCAAGGGATCCCTGCCAAGCACCCTACCCTGCTTACCAGCTGATCTCCAGTGGACATCTCTTCATCATCTCAGCTTGTTGCAGCTGGCAACCCCTGCCTCTTTGAGTATAGCACTCCCTGTGCAACCTTCAGGGGCGCTCTGCCCTTAGTCGCAAGAGAAGCCCTCCCAGCACTTTGGCCTCAAGTAAGGTACGTGACACTGGGAAAATCAGTGAGCCAATCACATAAGCAGGAAATTATGTTTCTGGGGGGCGTTCTGTAAACATTCTGTGTACAGAACACCTCCAGGTAGCCATATTGCATTGCATTTTACAGAAAATTACAGAGCTGCAGATTGAAAAGATAAGGTCATTTATTTATTTTTTATTTGCTATTTTTTTTCCCACAAAAGTGGAGTTACCCTTTAAACGTATTATTATTATTACCTTCACTTTTGCTACTTACATTTCCGCTTTATTTTTTCAGTTTCTTGCTCAATTCTCAGACAAATAGACTGTGTCAATTCAAAAGAGATTCTTTGGAAGGCATCAAAGTCTTCTACAGTGTAAACATGGGTGTCCGCTGGTGGTGATGCGATTGATTCCAGTTCAGTTCTCACTGCATCCTTAACACCAACAGCAAATATTTCTACATCTGAATTTCTGAGTTTTTGGGCTGGGTCTTTAAAGGCATCAGATGACTTTCCATCAGTGATAAGTATCATGACTCTGGGGACATTGGATCTTGCCCCCCTGTTCTCGACAAACACCTTTTCTCTGACAAAGGTCATGGCCTTGCCAGTGTTGGTAGAGCCCCCTCTATATGGAAAGGTATTTATTGCATGAAGAATATCTTCAATCTTATCATACTTGTTCAGTGCAAACTCTGTAAATGGATCTCTGCTGTACTGTACAAGACTGATCTGTACTTTGTTGGGTGAGATGTCGAAGCTTTTTACTAACACTTCCAAGAAGGCTCTGACTTTAGCAAAGTTGGCAACACCAATACTGTAAGAGCCATCAACAAGGAGAACAACATCAGCTTTTATATCCACACCACCGGAACATTCTGTGAAAAATGATACCCATGTTTATTAAATTATTTGTATATTATTCCAAGTAGAAACATAATTAAAGTTTCTGTCTTTCTAAAAGGAATCAAGAAACTCTTTAAACAGAAAGGAAAACAGCATAGAGTCAATAGCTTACCCACTCTTATTTTCACTGCCTGGGTTTTTTCCAGTGTTGAGATTGGCTCACTCGCTGTAAGTTCTTTCATTGCAAATACATTAATCTCATACTCTGTATCTGGGGAAAGATCTTTCAGAATATGGCTTGTGGTTTTAGGGCCAACATTCACAGCCTGAGATTTACTTCCTGCCAGCATTGGAGTAAGCTGAATTCTGTAGCCTGAGATTTGGCTTGGAGAAGCCTTCCAGGTGATCTTCATAGATTTGGAAGAAATTTCTGTTACAAATAAATCTGAAGGAGGATCCACAACTGGAATAGAAAAGTAAACAGTTTATAAATTGCTTGATTTGGGGAAACAAAATACGCACAGGGTTTTTGTGCCTGTAAATATATGAAAATGAATGTGCTCTCTAGGTGGTTGTCAAAGTGGTTGTCAAAAAGTCTGTCAAGAGGATTAAACATGTTTAAAATGGATCTGTGGAGTTTTATTTGCTATGCAGTCACTGTTTATAAAATCACACTATTCATACCTAAAGGTCCCACAATAAGTACATTTTAAATAAAGGGTAGAATAATTCCAGCAGCACCTACTGTATAATGGCATCAATAAAAGAATCACATTTTAAAAAAAAAAGTAAATTACAAAAAAGTAAGTTGTGAATAGTATTGCATAAAATATTTGTATTTTTAACAGCAAAACCAATATAAGGTTGCGCTAGACAAGACCAATGTACAAAAAAAGTGAGAAGAAACCTGCTGGCACAGGACAGGTCAACAGATACCAACCTATCCAAAGTGAAGCGCATATCATAAATACATGAAACATAAATATAAAGCAGTAAATACAAAAAATGTGTTGAAGATCAGTCCTCAAAAACAACCCATAGATAAAAAAGTGTAATGACAAATAAACCCCAAAAATTGTGCATTTAAAGGAGGTGATGCTTCCCAGAATGGTTCTTATAGAGAAGACATGCAGACCCAAAAAAACTCCCACTTTGTCCGGTGCAGTGAAGGTAAGTAGTAGCTGCTTATCAGAAAAAGTTGGCTTTCAAATAAATGAAAAGCCAAATGTGCTGTAGGGGATGAACCCCAAACAAATCCACAGTTGTTAGGCGGCTCCTGGTAATCTCAGCTCCTCGGCTCCACTGTCAATATGGGAAGATGTATATGACAAAAAAGACTCATAGTGTAGTATGTATCAAAAAAAATGTATTATAAAAGAAAACAGTATTGCACTCACATGTCAGTAGTAAAAACGCACAAACAAATCCTCGGCGGCCGCTGTATGAGGTGACATCACATTAGGTACCGTCCAACGCGTTTCATCATACGTTTGACATTGACAGGGGCGCTGGTCTATAGGAACCATTCTGGGAAGTATCACCTCTTTTATTGCACAACTTTTTGGACTTCTTATATATTTGTTTTTTCTTATCTGTCTGTACACTTTTTTATCTATGGATTGTTTTTGAGGACTGATGTTCAACACATTTTTTTCATTTACTGCTTTTATATATGTTTCACTTATTTATGATATGTTCTTTGTTTTATAATATTTTTTACTTTTGCAGTTTTGGATTGTGTGGGGAAACATTAGACTCCCTCCCCCATAAGGTTTTAATTGCTGTTTGTGTTCCCACTGGGTAGATTCATACCTCTCTTTATCCTGGTGACTACTGTCACTTGGACAGCGATAGGAAATACAAATTTAGAGTTGTCACTATAGCAATAAGTGAGAGAAAATCCGCCAACTGAGACATCTTATAACAGCTCTAAAACCTAAAAATTTATTTTGTTTGCATTAAATTTGAAGCCTTACTCCAGGCAAAAAGCTAAATACACAAATAAAATACAAATATGAGGGCTGTACAAAAAGTAATGCAAATGAGGGCATAACTTTTTTGTTAACTTACATAGGTTGTTCAAATTTCACACGTTGATAAAGTTACCCTTTTTTCTTTATTAACTCTTCTTCTTCATTGCACGTAAATAATGGATTCCAAGCAGAGGCAACATGCCATCATTGAGTTCTTGAAGAAGGAGGGATGCAGGCTGTCCGACATCCACAGAAGGCTACAGAATGTTTACAGAGATTAAACCATTGACAAGAGCATTGTGCACAGATGAATGAAGAAGGTTAAATTATGTCATCTCCATTATCATTCTGTAGCCCTCTGTGGATGTCAGACAGCCTGCACCCCTCCTTCATCAACTCAAGGATGGCACGTTGCTTCTGTTTGGAATCCATTATTCACCTGCAATGAAAAAGAAGAGCTACTATACAGGAAGAGTTACTTTACCAACATGTGACATTTGAATGAACTCACTCAGATCTCTCCTCCTATCAACATGTCCCCTGTTAGAACATGAACATTGCGGCACATCTGCTCCTTATGCTGCTTCTACCTCTCCCAGTACGAGATTTGCTGTACCGGGGACTACAATGATCAACATCTTTACATACAGTATATTTAGCACACATATATGTACATACACATATAACACTCACCTTCATCCCCACTAGTGATATCGCTGAGCTGCTCATCAACACCAGAGCAAACTTGAGAAATAATTTCATTTTGTACTTGAACAATAGCATCAAAGTTAGGAACGCTGTACACGTGTTTTAGAGATGGTAAGGAAGCCATTTGTTTTAGCTCTTTTGCATCTGCTGCCTTTATACCTAAGAAGAGAAATGAAGAAAACTGTCATCACATGAATAAGTCGCAGATTGCATTTTAAATGTTCTTATATATGCATAACATAGTGGCCTCCCTTAGCCTGTCTTCTCATCAAGGTCATTGCTGTTGCTGTACACCAGAAAGAAGGAGGGAACGAATTAGTCAGATAGCAAACCACTGCTGTTCTTGTCAGCATGTGATTCCCCAATCTACACCATTTTAGTGAAGTATGTTCATCACATTCACATTTTAGGTGCTTTCACCCATAGTAGAATAAATATACAGGCTGCTCCAGATTGTATATAACTCTGCTGGCATTTATGCATTCATATTTGGAAAACTTTGCCAAGTAAACTCCATTTGTTATAACAAATGAGTCACCAGTGAACCAGCAAACATTGTGTGATTTTGAGTAAATGAACTACACATTTAATAAGTAAAATATACATTATTAAATTAATATATCCAACATGCAAAAACACTCATCTGTACAGAGTTGCTGGATATAATAAAATAAATAGATTTTCTTACCCAATGTGAAAACTTCTACTCCTAAGTTCTGAAGCTCCTTTGCGGGAATTTCTACTTCATCTTGAGATTTCCCATCAGTAATGATTATTGCTATTTTTGGAAATCCTTTCCTGGCCCCAGCAGTTTGGACAAAGGCATTCTTTCTCAAGTAGTCAATGGCTTCACCTAAAATGTGATTACACATAAGATGAATATACATTACAGGAAAAAAGAAACCTTTTTTTTGTTTGGAGCTGAACTCCACAAAACAGCTAAATAAACAGTGGAAATGTATAAAACGCATTTGTTCTACCAGCTAAATGATTTGTATTTCAAATCTTGAAGGTTCTCAGGTTTACATAGCCCTGCCAAATTACAGAACTGAGTTGGAGACCTGAATTTTCTCTACTGCAGTTAAGCATGGTGACATAGGCGTGCGCACAGGGTGTGCCAGGTGTGCCCAGGCACAACCTAATCACTCCCTGCAGTGCAAATTCCCCCTGCTGCCCGGTGTCTCCTCCCACGGCATGGCTGGCTTCCCACATCTCCCATTGGCTACTGCAGTGGGCATACATAGATTATATTTCAGGATGAGTGGGGGAAGGGGTAATGTCACTTACCGGCCCCTTCACTTTCTGAATGAACACAGTGAGAGATCGGTACCGTGTTTTTGAGCTTTCAGGTGCACACCCTAATGCAACAGGCTGCGCACACCTATGCATGGTGAGCTAGGTCACCTTTCTGCCTATCTGCCTCTAGGATAAGCAGACTCCACATTCCTGTGACTGGTCTGTAGTACTGCCCATCTTTTTCCTTGTCTGATTTTTTCTGTTTAGTGGATAAAAAGTCAAATTCAGGTACTAATACTAGCTACATAAAAAAATAAACATTTCGTTTAGTGAATATGTAACTGCATTAATGGGTGATTTTTTTATGGAGTGTTTGGCTTTAAACAGTAACTCCACTTTTGTTGAGAAAAAATCTTTCTCCTCTGTGTGATCAGTGTACATTACAAGGATTTTAACAAACTTTGCCGCAGATTCCTAACTTTTGTTATTCTAAAGAAATAGCTGTTTGTTTGTGTCTGTGTCCATGCGTAAAGAGAATCTGTATGGAAATGGTTTTATAATTATCAGGGAGCTGCTGCACCTGCAGGGCTCTAATGAGGAAATTGGCAAGGTTTGCATCCCTTTAGACATAGTTACATAGTTACATAGTTAGTCAGGTTGAAAAAAGACACAAGTCCATCCAGTTCAACCGTAAAAATAAATAAAATAAAAAATGTCATACAGTCCCATATACCCAATTCTATACCCACAGTTGATGCAGAGGAAGGCGAAAAACCCCAGCAGAGAATGATCCAATTTGCTACAGCAGGGGAAAAAATTCCTTCCTGATCCCCCGAGAGGCAATCGGATTTTCCCTGGATAAACTTTACCTATAAATGTTATATTATGCACATTTAGGAAAGAATCCAGGCCCTTCTTAAAGCAATCTACTGAGCTGCCATAACCACCTCTGCAGGGAGTCTATTCCACATTTTCACAGCTCTTACTGTGAAGAAACCTTTCCGTATTTGGAGATGAAATCTCTTTTCCTCTAGACGTAAAGAGTGTCCCCGTGTCCTCTGTGTTGACCGTAAAGTGAATAACTGAACACCAAGTTCACTATATGGACCCCTTATATATTTGTACATGATTTCCCTTTGAGGATATCTCACCAAAAATTTAACTTTTGTTACAGGGGATGCTCAAAATCTGACTTGTATCTTAGTGCAGACTTATGGAAAAATTAGTAAGCCAATCACTCAAACAGGAACAGACATTTTCAGGGGGTGTTCTGTACACCATCTGTGTACAGAACGCCTCCAGGTTGCCATATTGCATTGCAATTACAGAAAATGACAGAGCTGCAGATTGAAAAGAAAAGGTCATGTTTAATAACATTTAATTTCAATATGACTTTAGTTGCAATTGTATATGCTATATTATTATTAATTTTGTAAGCTAATGCCATTAAAAATTAGTTTCTATTTTAATGTAGTTAGATAAAAATGTTATAATTATTGAAAAAAAAAATATTTCTCCTCCTCGCAATCACAAAAACAGTACCCTGCTTCTGAGTGGTTCATGTCCAGGAGCCTGCACAGAGTTTGAGGCCAAATTGCCAGCAGTTGGTGGTTTGACATAAGTTATTCTTATAAAAAAATCCTTACGTTTACTGCACTAGGAGTTCCATTCTTGCTTAAGAGGCTGCTGATGCTAGAAGTGCAATGTTTATTTTTTTGCTGTGACTGATCAATTAACCACAGTCCACCATGCACTCTTTCAAATTGGGATTAGCAAGTGATATATTGATTTACTGGTTATACAGAACCAGTGAAAAACATATCAAAAAGAAAAGAGTAAGAATGTTTATGGACATAGTTGCAATAGAATGTACAGTACTTTTAGCTACTGAGAATAATAGGATTTTTATAACAGCTTACCTGTAAAATCCTTTTCTTGGAGTACATCACGGGACACAGAGCGACATAGTCATTACTAATGGGTTATATAGTTACCGTCAGGTGCTGGCACTGGCAACTTCCAAAACCGGAAGTACCCTCCCCTATATAAGCCCCTCCCATCCGGGAGCACCTCAGTTTTGTAGCAAAGCAATAAGTGTCCCCAAAGAGGGGCGGGAGCTCTGTGTCCCGTGATGTACTCCAAGAAAAGGATTTTACAGGTAAGCTGTTATAAAAATCCTATTTTCTTTCTCGTACATCACGGGACACAGAGCGACATAGTCATTACTAATGGGATGTCCTAAAGCAATGCCAAATGAGGGGGGGGATACACCATATATAAGCTGAGCGCTATCAGACATGAGGATCTTTTGCGGCCTGCAACACACTGCGCCCAAAGGCGACATCCTCCTGACTTCTAACGTCCACCTGGTAGAACCTAGTAAACGTGTGTACTGAAGACCATGTTGCGGCCTTACAGACTTGAGCCAGGGAGGCCTGGTGATGCACTGCCCATGAAGTTCCAACTGCTCTCGTGGAGTGCGCCCTAACTTTGAACGGAGGCGGTCTACTTCTCAAGCTATAGGCTTGTATTATGACCTGTCGAATCCACTTGGCTAAAGTAGATTTTGACGCTGCCTGACCCTTTCTGGGGCCTTCCGGCAGAATAAACAAAGTATCCGTTCTGCGAATCTGAGCAGTGGCTTTTAGATAAGCTTTAACTGCTCTTACTACATCCAAAGAATGCAATAACTTTTCCTCTACCGAAGTAGGCTTGGGGAAAAAAGAAGGAAGAACCACATCTTGGTTCAAATGAAAACTCAATACCACCTTAGGAAGAAAGGCTGGATGAGGACGTAACACTACTCTGTCCTTATGGATAACCAGATATGGCTCCTTACAGGACATAGCTGCTAATTCCGATACTCTTTTAGCCGAACAAATGGCTACTAGAAAAATCAATTTCCTGGTGAGAAGCACCCAGGAAATATGCTGTAATGGTTCAAATGGTTGTTTCTGTAGAACCGACAGAACCAAGTTTAGATCCCATGGACATATGGGAATATTAACCGGAGGACTAATACACATCACTCCTTGTATAAAGGCTTTGACTAGTGAATGCGAAGCCAAGGGCCTTTGAAAAAATATTGACAAGGCCGAAATCTGACCCTTGATAGTACTCAAGGCAAGCTTCCTATCTACAGCCCACTGTAGGAAGTCCAGAATCCTACCTATTACGTACTTATGTGGATGCCATTTCTTGGCCTCACACCACGCGATGTACGCCTTCCAGATTCTATAGTAGATCTGCCTGGATACCGGCTTCCTGGCATTGATCATGGTAGATACCACAGCATTAGAGAGCCCTCTCTTTTTTAGAATGTGGGCTTCAATAGCCAGGCCGTCAAACCTAGGGCTGGTAAGGAAGGGTGGTATATCGGTCCTTGCGAAAGCCGGACGACGTGGGAGAGTCCAAGGACTCCCCACTGAAATTTTACAATCTCCGCGTACCACGCTCTTCGGGGCCACGCTGGAGCCACCGGAATCACCGGTTTCTTTTCTACCCTGATTCTGCGGAGTAATCGAGGTAACCATTGTGGCGGTGTGAATGCATATATCAGCTTGAACTGATCCCAAGGGAACACTAGGGCATCCGAGCTGCAAGCTAGGGGATCCCTTGTCCGAGAGACAAACCTGTCCCCCTTTGTGTTGAATCTGGATGCTAGAAGATCTACATCCGATGTTCCCCACCGCTGACATATTGTCCAGAAAACCTCGGGGTGAAGGGACCCTTCCTCTGGGCCTAATTGCTGGCGACTTAGAAAGTCCGCCTTCCAATTCTCCACTCCTGGAATGAATACCGCAGATATGGCTGGGACATATTTTTCTGCCCATTTCAGGATGTAATTTACTTCCCTCTGGGCTGCACGACTCCTGGTGCCCCCCTGATGATTGATATATGCCACTGCTGTGGCATTGTCTGATTGCATTCTGACAGGGGACCCTTGGAGTTTGGATGTCCATGCTACTAGGGCATACCGGGCTGCTCGTATCTCTAAGAGATTGATGGGCAGGGCCTTTTCTGCATCCGACCATCTGCCCTGTAGAGACTATTGCTCCAGTACTGCTCCCCAGCCTATAAGGCTGGCATCTGTAGTGACCACCTTCCAAGAAATCGGACTGAAGGATTTCCTTTTTTCCAGATTCTGGGGAACCAACCACCAACGGAGGCTCTTGCGAACGGAAGGGGACAAGGACATTGTAAGTCTAGGGCCTGAACTTTTTTGTTCCAGGCTGACAGTATGGCCCCTTGCAAATTCCTTGAATGGAATTGACCGTAGGGTACTGCTTCGAATGATGCCACCATTTTTCCCAGCAGCCTCATATACAGGCGTATGGACGGCTGTCTTTTTTGTACCCACTAAGTGGATCAAATCTTTCAAAGACAACACCTTTCCTCGAGGCAAGAATATTTTTCTCTGGCCTGAATCCAACCTTAACCCCAAGTATTCCAGACTTTTGACTGGTTTTTAGGGCTGACTTGTCTCGGTTGATAATCCAACCGTGAGATTCCAGATACTTGATCGTCTTGTGAACGACCACGTCTAGTTTTTTCACTGAGTGGTCTATCAGCAACAAGTCATCCAGATATGCCATTATCATTACACCTTGTGTTCTTAGATTGGCCAATAAAGGGCCAGAATTTTTGTAAACACTCGTGGTGCTGTGGCCAAACCGAAGGGTAAGGCTCTGAACTGAAAATGGCGCCCTTCTACTGCAAAGCGTAGAAATTTTTGGTGGACTGGAAAGATGGGAATGTGCAAATAAGCATCTTTGATGTCGATCGTGGCTAACCAATCCTCCCCTTGTAGGGCAGTGGCCACCGATCGGATCGACTCCATCGGAAAGTCCTGATATACAGGAATTTGTATAGCCCTTTTAGAATTAATATGGGCCTCCCGTCCGCGTTTGCTTCGGGACTGTAAAGAGGTTTGAGTAAAACCCGAACCCTCATTCTTCCAGGGGAACCTCCATAATTACTCCTTGGAGCAATAGTTGTTCTAGTGCCAACAGGAGGGACTCTCTCTTCCGGGGATCCCTTGGCACGTTTGACCTCAAAAATGGGAAGGAGGAGAGTCTTTTAACTCCAAACTGTATCCCAAACCTACTGCGGAGAGCACCTATCTGTCTTGATCGTGTCCCGCCAGGTCTCTTGCGAACAACTGGAGTCCTCCCCCCACCCGACTGAGTGGGGGCTTCATGAATTTAACTTTGGGGGAGGTTTTGTACCTCCCCTGACCCAGGGTTTCTCATTACCCTGCTACTGTCCCTGTTTTTTACCCCTGGGATTTGACCGAGGAGGCCGTCGGAACTGTTACACAGCTGATGCCCCAGGGACTGGAGAAGCAGGCCTCTTAAAGAGGGACCTCTAACTCTGCTTTTAACCGGCAAGAGCGTATTTTTACCGCTGGAAATTTTCTGGATATTTGTCCAGGTTTTCCCTGAATAAGCGTTCACCATGAAATGGGACGCTAACCAGCCATTCTTTACAGGGAGCTTCAGCAGACCAGTTTTTGAGCCATAGGAGCCTACGCATATGTACTATAGACAGCGTAAGGCGGGAGGCCTGATGGACTGAATCCTCTATGGCGTCAACCGCAAAGCCTAAGGCTCTAGGTAGATCAGCTAGGGCAAAGCCTGCTGATCTGTCAAGTCCCTCAAGACCTGTTTCAACTGATCCTTCACTGCTTAGCAGACCCCAATAGCTGCTACTGCTGGTTGTATCACCAAGCAGATTTTCATAAGGACTCCAATCTTTTATCTATTGGGTTCTTGAACATTTGGACATTATCCACTGGACATGTCAGTGATTTATACATACAAGAGATGGCTGCGTCCACTGTAGGGACCTTCCATTTTTTTTTTTTTTTTTTTTTTTTTGATGAACTTATCCTCCATGGGATAGACCACCGGAAATCTCTTGGGGGAATAAATATTTTCTCAGGACGTTCCCAATCCTGGTAAATGAGCCCTTTCAGTAAAGGGTGAAGTGGAAAAGAACAAACAGTCTGGGGGCTTCTAGCGACCCCAACGAGGATACAGTAGTGGTTGATGGTTCCGCAAGGTGCATTTTTAAATGCTGATCGGACCATGTTAGTCAGAGACTGAACCCATAATCTTTCAGCTTGAGATGCTGAGAAAGGGTTCCCCCACTGTTGATTCCTCTATAACAGAATCAACCTTATCCTGATCCCCTTCAGGCAGGTCGATCCCTGTATGGGACTGTTGCTCTGCTAACAGGCACTCTGGAGGAGGAGACGGAGATCGGGCGTGCTTTCCCTGACAGGGAGGCAGCGATAAATTTTGACAATCTCTCTCTAATCCTCCCAGAGCTGAGGAAAAAACCTCCTCTGTTACATACACAGGAGCAGGTGACTGAGGACAGCCACAGTACCAAGTACCCCTGCGGGGTCTCTACGGTCACTTACCTCTGAACTTCAGGGGAGACTGGTGCAGCAGGAGTATGCCCAAGATCCTCAGAGCCCGATGAGACCCCCTTCGCTTCCTGGAAGATTCAGTTCCGGAGCTACTGGACGGCATATTCCTAAGCCTAAGGCTGAGGTATTCCAGCCGTAATACACCTCTTTTACTGAGAATAGTCTAGCACAATTGCTGCTATATCACAGTTGGTGTCTACTAATGTGCCTTTCTAGGGGATGCCTGTATCAACCGCTTGCTGTATGCCTTTAAATGTTGCCAGCTCTGTCTCTGTACTTCATAGCCAGCTTACTGCAATAATGTGGCTTTTTAAAAACCTGCTGGGACGCCCGCACATGCGCAGAAGCGCTGCGGCGCGCACAGAGCGTCATCCCCCAGGCCCCGCCCCTTTTTCCGGCCACCTCTATATATAGAGGCGCGTGCACGCGCACGCGCGCGGCCACGTGCGCCTCGGCGCTAATTTTCAAACATGGAAACCAGGGACAGGAGCCAGGGCCCCCTTTGCCGCAGGCCGGGGGATAGACGAACACTGCAACATGGCAGAGGAAACAGTTTCCTGTAGGAGAACTCACCAGCTGCCTGGACTTTGCTCTCTGAGAAGAAACTAGTCCATATGACAAGAAAAACATTCCACAGCGGCCTCTAGTGGACAAACACAGGTACCGCAGTTTAATATACTAAACATATATAAAAAAAACATTCTTTTTTTTTTTTTTTTTCTTGACCACCATTAAAAATTATTACATTTTTTTTAGTAGTTACAGGCATGCACAGATATTAGCGGGAATACCGTTAGGTAACAGACAGAAAGACAAATTAGGCTTGGGGGTCCCCCAATAGAACCAAGTTCCTGGGGGCCCCCACTTACCTGTTCCCCGCCGCAGGACTTTGTTTGGTCCACAAAAGCCCAAACTTCACCTATCACGGCAGGCATTGTAATCAAACCTTCAGGGACCGGGTTCCCAAGGATTCCACTCCCCTGGACCTGTATAGCACCCTGCACAGAAAACATCTTGGTCGTGGGTATGACCAGAGCTCTGGATCCCAGGGTCCAGCTCTCCTAAGAGAAGCATTACAGGCAGAACCTTGCTCTTCTCTGCAAGGCCCGGGTACCGACCGTTTAGCTATGAAGCTTTTTTGGTCGGATCCGGAATAGCTTACTGAGGCCCAAAAGAACCTGTACGCAAGCTCAGTGAAAAACACATGTTTCTTCTTGGCCAACACCTTAGACACTGGCAAAAAACTGAGGTGCTCCCGGATGGGAGGGGCTTATATAGGGGAGGGTACTTCCGGTTTTGGAAGTTGCCAGTGCCAGCACCTGACGGTAACTATATAACCCATTAGTAATGACTATGTCGCTCTGTGTCCCGTGATGTACGAGAAAGAAATATATTGAACATCTTTAAAATAAACAACCAAAAAAACACATACCTGTCATTGTATTTCCCCCTTTGTAAGGTATTCTTTTAATAGCTGCCAGAAGCTCAGCTTGGTTGTTATATTTGTTCATATTAAACTCTGTCCTGGTGTCTGAGCTGTACTGGACAACACCAACCCTCGTCTTATCTTCTCCAATGTCAAATGCCGAAGCCAAAGAAGACATGAAGCTAAGAATATACTTGAAGTTCGTTCTCCCCACACTCCAAGAGCCATCCACAAGGAATACCACATCAGCAACCGCACTAATAGAACACCCTTAATAAAGATAAAAAGTTATTATAAGTAAATCAACCATCAACTAATCCAACTGAGTATCAAAATGACTAAAAAGGTACATTTCTGTGTCTGTGCACTAAACTAGTATACTGTAAGTTAAATGGTGGTGTGTGTTTAACCCTCTCGCCTTGCAGCTCTGGTTCCTAGGTTTTCCCAAGTTCCTCTGTGACATTCTCTTCATGGAGTATATTCTTTCTTTGTTTAAATGTGTTTCCTCCCACATTCCAAAAAGCAAAATTATTAGTTTTCTTCTAAATCTAGCCCTAGTGTGTACTGTATATGGGTGTGGTAGTTACCATCATTAGACTGTGAACTTCCTCATGGGAAGTGGCTAATATGAGAGGTTCCATGAGGAATATATTTCTGTTCTACAAGCTTAATGCTCATTTTACCTTTATTTGGAATTTCTGTTTTCTCATCCTAACAAAGAATCAATAATGAAATCATGATCTTGTTTAAAGTGGTTCTAAAGGCTAGATGTTTTTTACTGTAGCGCATGCTTAGCATTGAGATAAAAAAACACCCTTTAACTGTTCTAACTGTTTTAATTAGACATTTGTCGCCTGCCTATTGGTGGCTTTACAGGTATGACACTATTATCACAGTTTATCCTACTCTTTTACAGTCCTATCAGTGATCCAGAGGATCATTAAGTGGATTCTGACATCTTTAAACAGTGTACCACATACTACAGCTGGTGCATACGGTAACTTTAATGACTATTTTAGCCTCACTTTCAGCGATGCTTAAAATAAAATTAGTTTGCAGTGGCCAAAAGTTTTGAGAATGACGCAAATATTCATTTTCACAAAGACTGCTACTTCAGTGTCTTTTTTTTTTTCCAACTTATTTTTTATTGAATTTTCTAACACATACAACACATACAGCTTAAGCACCTACAGTCATAGTAAAAGAACATGTACAAATGAGAATACAATTCGCAATGTGAACCCAGCGATATAATGCATAGTCATGAAAGGGTACAGCAGCACCGCCCAAATAAAATCTAGGAGGGCATCCAGTATGTTAAGACCCACTAGTCAATGAAAAAACATATCAGAGGTCATCGGAGGAAAAGGAAGGTAGAAGAGCAAGGCAAGACCCTGACACGATGACCTGGTTCACCCCCAACTCACTAGGCTGTTTCGGGCTCATCTAACCAATTGCGCCAGACCTTGTTGTATTTCAGTGAGCAGCCCCGGTTGGCATAGGTATCTTTGTATAAAGGAAGGCTGCTGTTCACCAAGTGTTTCCATTGCGCCAAAGAGGGGGGGGCAGGCTTTTTCCACCGCATAGCAATATTCTTTCGGGCATAGAAGAGCAGCAAGGTAATTAGCGTGCGTTTGGCAGAGGACGGTACAATGGTCTCAATGAGCCCCAAAAGGCACACCTCCATTGACAAAGGCACAGCGACTAAGGCAACTCTGTTAATCAAATCCAGCACCATTTCCCAATATTGCTGGACCCCTGAACACCGCCAGAAGATATGGGAGAAGTCGCCCGGTGAGGCGCCGCATCTCCAACACCCCGAGGAATGGGCAGGGTCCATCCTATGCAGTCTGTGTGCGGTGAAATAAGCTCTATGAACTATTTTGTATTGCACTAACCTGTCACGCATGGAGACTAAGGATTTGAAGGGGAGGTCCCACACATCGTCCCAGTCATCCCTATCTAATGTGGGGATATCAGTCTGCCATTTATTCCAGAGTTTGTCCAGAGGTGGAAGAGACACAGAGATCAAGTACGAATAAAGATGTGAGGTGGGTTTGTCTTCACAGCTAAATCTAAGTGTCCTACTTCAGTGTCTTTAGATCTTTTTGTCAGATGTTACTATAGTATACTAAAGTATAATTACAAGCATTTCAGAAGTGTCAAAGGCTTTTATTGACAATTACATTAAGTTTATGCAAAGAGTCAATATTTGCAGTGTTGACCCCTCTTTTTCAAAACCTCTGCAATTTGCCTTTGCATGCTGACTGACGGCAGCCCATTCTTGCATAATCAATGCTTGGAGTTTGTCAGAATTTGTGGGGGTTTTTTTGTTCACCCACCTCTTGAGGATTGACCACAAGTTCTCAATGGGATTAAGGTCTGGGGAGTTTCCTGGCCATGGACCCAAAATGTAGAGGTTTTGTTGCCCAAGCCACTTAGTTATCACTGTTGCCTTATGGCAAGGTGCTCCATCATGCTGGAAAAGGCCTTGTTCATCACCAAAACAGTTCTTCGAGGGTTGGAAGAAGTTGCTCTCGGAGGATGTTTTTGTACCATTCTTTATTCATGGCTGTGTTCTTAGGCAAAATTGTGAGGGAGCCCACTCCCTTGGCTGAGAAGCAACCCCACACATGAATGGTCTCAGGATGCTTTTCTGCTGGCAAAACACAGGACTGATGATGGCGCTCACCTGTTCTTCTCCGGACAAAAGTTTTTCTGGCTCTCCCAAACAATCGGAAAGGGGATTCATCAGAGAAAATGACTTTACCCCAGTCCTCAGCAGTCCAATCCCTGTACCTTTTGTACCTTTTGCAGAATATCAGTCTGTCCCTGATGTTTTTCCTGGAGAGAAGTAGCTTCTTTGCTGGCCTCTTTAATGATAGGCCTTCCTCCAAAATCTTTGCCTCAATGTGCGTGCAGATGCACTCACATCTGCCTGCTGCCATTATTGAGCAAGCTCTGCACTGGTAGTTCCCCCGATCCTGCAGCTGAATCAACTGTAGGATATGGTCCTGGCACTTGCTGGACTTTCTTGGGCGCCCTAAAGCCTTCTTCACAAATGCAGTGGAAATGTTTTTTATGGGATTAATTGCAATTCATCTGATCAATCTTCATAACATTCTATAGTATATGTAAATTGCCATAATAAAAACTGAGGCAGCAGACTTCGTGAAAATTTATATTTGTATTATTCTCAAAACTTTTGGCCACGGCTGTACATAAACCAGTTTATTTGGCTTTTTAAGAGACCGCCAACAACATCTCACAGAATGCAATCTCACATAGCCAGATGATTCCATTTCACAGATAATGCAATAGGTTTAAAAAAGGTGCCTGTTACTAGTCCATTTGGAGAAGTTACATAGTATTTGTTTTTGCTATAAATATTTACCACAGTGTTATGAAATCAGTGCTTCCATACTCCTCCAATATACCCTCTACCAACTTTCACTCAAATATACACATAAAAACACTAACACTAGCCACAACCTTCTAATGGAAAGTGTCTAAAAAAAATTATCCCTGATGTCTACAGAAATAAGAGCTGGTCTGCTAGCCAACATAACCAATCAGTTTATTATTTAAACTTAGCCTTGCAGTATGACAGGATAAAAAGGACAATCTGAATGCTGCCGGTGACAAGAATAGTTCTAGCTTTGCATACTTTCAGGGCCAGTTCACACCACAAAAATGCACTCCGGATACGTTCCAGATCAGTTTTTGCTTACAGTTCACACCACACACAGTTCTAAGGCATTTTGATACAATTTACTATGTTCCCATACAGTTCTGTGCAGAAAAAATGCAGCACGCTCTACTTTATTTTCTGCACCGGAAACTGACTGGAACTGACTGCATTGGAATACATGGAAAACACTGTGCATGCATTTTTATTGCAGAGAAAAAGCGCACAGGAACTGCATCTGATGTGAACTAGCACTCAGTCATGACGCTAGGCATGCCTGAAAGCCCAGGGTACTGATAAGTCTCTTACTGATGTTTAAGATGTTATAAAATTCAGTCAATATTTTTGTAACAATGGTCTTTTCTAAAAAAAAAAATTTCAGACTGAGATTTATAAAGCAAAAGAAAAAGTATGGGAACTTAAACAAGCCAATCAGAAATACCCATCCACTGGAATAATTTCTCTACACTATTGAGAGCTGAAATTTGACTGGCTACTGCAAAACACTGCTCTTAACATGGATGTTTAAAATTGTTCCTACTTTTAGTGTACCGTATATACTTGAGTATAAACCAAGTTTTTCAGCACATTTTTTTGTGCTGAAATAGCCCCCCTTATACTCGAGTCTGTGTACCTGATCACCCCGTGACATGCAGTCAGACGGCGGGCGTCCAGTGTAAAAAAGCCACGCCTCCTCCTGTCCCCGTCCGTGATAGGCGGAACACTTAGTTTCCCAGCAGTGAGTCAGTGTTCAGTGTTTCGCCTATCACGGACATCCTCTCATCCTCGTCTGTGATAGGCAGAACACTGAACACAGTCTCTGCTGGGCAGAACACTGAACACAGTCTCTGCTGGGAAACTGAGTGTTCCGCCTATCACGGACGAGGACGAGGAGGAGGCGTGGCTTTTTTACACCGGACGCCCGCCGTCTGACTGCATGTCACGGGCTAATCAGGTATGTAGAACAGCACAGTGAGGCGTGCAATGGGCAAAGTGAGGCTGCAATGGGCACAGTGAGGCATGCAATGGGCACAGTGAGGCTGCAATGGGCACAGTGAGGCGTGCAATGGGCAAAGTGAGGCTGCAATGGGCACAGTGAGGCTGCAATGGGCACAGTGAGGCATGCAATGGGCACAGTGAGGCATGCAATGGGCACAGTGAGGCTGCAATGGGCACAGTGAGGCATGCAATGGGCACAGTGAGGCGTGCAATGGGCACAGTGAGGCGTGCAATGGGCAAAGTGAGGCATGCAATGGGCACAGTAAGGCTACAATGGGCACAGTGAGGCATGCAATGGGCACAGTGAGGCTGCAAATGGGCACAGTGAAGCTACAAATGGGCATTGTTGACCCTCTTTTCCACTTACAGTAGCTGCTGCATTCTCACCCTAGGCTTATACTCGAGTCAATAAGCTTTCCCAGTTTTTTGTGGTAAAATTAGGTGCCTCGGCTTATATTCGTGTCAGCTTATACTCGAGTATATACAGTAATCTATCAGAAAAAAGTTATAATATAACTAATGTACAATACTATGGAGGTATATTATGTGTGGTGTTTTGATACTGTACCCTTAAGTAGCTACCTAAATGTCATTCTAGATCAGCCTTTCTCAGCCTTTTCAACACAGAGGAACCCTTGAAATAGTTCTCCGGTATCGGGGAACCCCTGTTGAAGGAACCCTCAGCAACCTCTGGAGGAACCCTAGGGTTCCACGGAACCCTGGTTGAGAATCACTGTTGTAGATAAATGTAAGGGTAATCGATAAAAATGTGGCTCTCCTTTGATAACTTAAAAGATGAAAGCAGGTATGAAGATTAATGTGAAATAACCCTTGACTGTGTAACATCTATATCCACACAAGGCATACATTTCTGTAACATTTAATTAAGGCGTAAGATAGAATACATACGTGGGGAATCTGAAGTTACAAACTTCTTTTCTTCTGTCATCACGCGGCCACCTGTTGTAACTTAAATAGAAATATACGATAGTAAGATGCACAATCTGTGTATATTTTATGATCCCTAATTTTTACCACAAGCACAGCAAATCTAAATGGTAAAAACGACTAAACTGGAATTATGTTTTGATCACTTCTATAACTATATTTCTGTGCTAATGATTAAATGGGGTGCCAAGTTTCAATGGAAACCCCATTGTTTCTGGAGGACCATAATCTATATTTTCAGATTCTGACTGCATTGCTACATTCTGCTAAAGTCCAGTATATTGGCAGTCAAATTAAATATAATCATGCTCATAGTATAATTGGCAGGCTTCAGCATTCCAAGAAGGGTAATCACAGTAGCAGGAGTTTCCAGATCAAGATGGTTGGACACGGGCAAATATGAATTATACATTTAAGCTACATGTTTCCCCTTTTACACAGTTCATGGACACATAAATATGATCAACACATCATACACATACAAAAAAAGAACATGGGTTTTCAGACTAACTTGCTGCTATATTATATTTATATATATATATATATATATATATATTTATTTATTTTTTGCTCAAGCTGTTCTCTTTCTAAGATGTATTAGTGGACCTGAACAGTTGTAAACTGTATTGGTAGCTATTACAATCTGCTCACAGATGTGAACAAATCTTTAAAAAGTCTACCCTCCCACAGCTCCAACTGATTTAGGGCCTGAGTTATTGAGCTTTGGGCTGGTTGTCAATGACATCAGTTTGACACTTTGAGGCACTTCTGCAAATGTTCAAAATTAATTGACAGGTGCATATAACCTGTAGTTGTACTCCTTCTGACTTGCATGGAACTGCAAAACCCATCTGAGGTAAACAAATGCTCGTTGACACAGGCCCTTGGGAGATTCTGTAAATAATCTAGCTTTGACAGATAACTTTTTCAAAGTCAGATGTTTAACTTTCAAGTTAAAGTGATTGTAAACCTCTGACATGAAATATGAACAAAGTACATCTTTCTATAGTGTTTACTTGTCTCAGTCCAAAGCACCGAGTGTTATTTCTGTCTGCTGTCTAGTTCCTTTCTGACTGGTTTTCCTGACTGAGATAAAAAGGTGACAGGGGAGAAGAGTTTCAGCACAAAGCCTATGATTGATATCCTCAGCTCTGCATCGTTTCTGTGTGCTGTGTGGAGAGGATGTTATCCATTCCCTCCAATCAGCTCTCAGAGCTCTCCTTGCTGAGTAGTACAGCGTGTAACTTCAGCTCCCCACCCTTGCTTTGTGCGTCTGTGAAAAATCCTTTTATTTACATTATTACAAGGCTGTACAGGACAAATGACTGCAAATAAACAGGCACAATTTATGTAGGAGGATTTATTTAATCTCTGTGTCTCATTTGAAGCTAGCCAGTCACTTCGCTGGAAATATGTAAGGGTTTACAACCACTTTAAAAGCAAAACCTGCATTTTGTAACTCATACATGGTAGGTTTCTTTATGCAAAAGCCTTATAGCAAAAGCTTGCCTGAATAATAACTTTTATTGACAGTTTGTATAATAGAAAGATGTAGCTTGCAGTAAAACCTTCATAACTTACCCACTGCTTTTCTCAAGGCTTGTTGATTATGTTTAAAGTGTTATCACCTCAAATAAATGCTAAGTGGAGTCTGTATATTACCTGCTAGCGGTGAAGAAACGTGTAGCAAGGCACTGACTATGTTGCTCACCTTTGCTTTACTTGTTGACCACCTACATTAGTGATTTCTGCTTTCAGTGAAGTATTACCTTATGAACGTTCAGATGGCACATTGTGCACACAAAAGTCACTTTGAACTTTCTTTTATCTGAGTTTATTACTTCAGCTGTCTTGTCAAGTTTTATGAGCTGGCTGGGTTTTGCCTTCGGATATGCCTAAGAATTAATTTGCCAACTTGATGGGTCAATGACTACAGTGACTTTTGAACTTCAGTGAACCGTTACTTTTATGAACTCTCATGGGCTACATTAGGCAATATAATATGATATATGACTTTAGGCATACTGAATATCATTATTTAAGTTACATAGAGTTGGTATTTTTCTGGTACTTTGCTGAACTTCTACTACAATGTAATTAGACTTTCTCTTCTGATGCTATCTAATATCTAATATCTTTTGAACATCTGACCTTGGTGGGCTTGTTATACAAAACTGGATAATCATTAAAACGGTAACGGTAAAAAGTATTTGATCACCTGCTGATTTTGTATGTTTGCCCACTGACAAAGAAATGATCAGTTTATAATTTCATGGTAGGTTTATTTTAACCTTGAGAGACAAAATAACCACAAAAATATCCAGAAAAACGCATTTAAAAAGTTATAAATTGATTTGCATTTTATTGAGTGAAATAAGTATTTGATCCCTTATCAATCAGCAAGATTTCTGGCTCCCTGGTGTCTTCTATACAGGCAACAAGCTGAGATTAGGAGCACTCAGCCTGTTACCTGCATAAAAGATACCTGTCCACAGAAGCAATCATTTGATCAAAGATTGTATGGCTCAGAACAGTGGGAAACAAAGTCTTACTTTGGAAGTTTGCAGTTAGGGTGTCCAAGCTGAAGTGTCCTCCCAACACACCAATAGACAAACGGTCATCGGGAAAAACAAGCAGCCGAAAACTCCATAACATCAAGCGTACTTATTGTGAAGCCTTCACAGTGAGTACAGTCAGAAGCAGACTAGTTTCGGCGATAAGCCTTGTTCACAGAAGCAATCAATCAGATTCCAATCTCTCCACTATGGCCAAGACCAAAGAGCTGTCCAAAGATGTCAGGGACAAGATTGTAGACCAAGGCTGGAATGGGCTACAAGACCATCGGCAAGCAGCTTGGTGAGAGGGTGACAACAGTTGGTGCGACTATTTGCAAATGGAAGAAACACAAAATAACTGTCAATCTCCCTCGGTCTGGGACTCCATGCAAAATCTCACCTTGTGAAGTTTCAATGATCATGAGAATGGTGAGGAATCATGGGAGAATCTTGTCAATGATCTCAAAGCAGCTGGGACCAAAGTCACCAAGAAAACAATTGGTAACACACTACGCTGTGAAGGACTGAAATCCTGCAGAGCCCGCAAGGTCCCCCTGCTCAAGAAAGCACATGTACAGGCCTGTCTGAAGTTTGCTAATCAACATCTTAATGATTTAGAGGAGAACTGGGTGAAAGTGTTTTGATTAGATGAGACCAAAATCAAGCTCTTTGGCATCAACTCAACTCGCCGTGTTTGGAGGAGGAGGAATGCTGTCTATGACCCCAAAAACACCATCCCTACCGTCAAACATGGAGGTGGAAACATTATGCTTTGGAGGTGTTTTTCTGCTAAGGGGACAGGACAACTTCACCAAATCAAAGGGACAATGGACGGGGCCATGTACCATCAAATCTTGAGTGAGAACCTCCTTCCCTCAGCCAGGGCATTGAAAATGGGTCATGGATGAGTATTCCAGCATGACAATGATTCAAAACACACAGCCAAGGCAACAAGAGAGTGGCTCAAGAAAAAGCACATTAAGGTCCTGGAGTGGCCTAGCCAGTCTCCAGACCTTAATCCCATAGAAAATATGTGAAGGGGGCTTAAGGTTTGAATTACCAAACATCTGCCTTGAAACCTGAATGACTTGGAGAGGATCTGCAAAGAGTAGTGGGACAAAATCCCTCCTGAGTAGATTTTTGGGGGGACTCCACGCCATTTTTTTTTTATTTGGGGTGGAGTTCCCCTTAAAATCCATGCCAGATCTGTAGGGCCTGGTATGGATATTTGGGGGAACCGCACGCATTTTTTTTAAATTTGCGGCAGGGTTCCCCTTAATATCCATACCAGACCTGAAGGGCCTGGTAATTGAATTTTGGGGGACCCCCACGCTTTTTTTTATTTTTTTTTATCAATGACTATTCTATGTATTGCCGGGAGCCGACAATTCATTAATAGCCGCGACTGAGTTTTAAATGACTTTTTTTCCTTCAAAAATGACATTTTATGCAGGGACAGTTCTAAGCACGGGAAACATGCGCCACTTTACATGCATATCATACACACCCCCCAGGTACGAAATTTAAAGGAATATTTCAATTTTATTTTTCATTTTAAGCATTATTAAAATCACTGCTCCCGAAAAAACTGACGTTTTTAAAACTTCTTTTTGCATTGATACATGTCCCCTGGGGCAGGACCCGGGTCCCCAAACACTTTTTAGGACAATAACTTGCATATAAGCCTTTATAATTAGCACTTTAGATTTCGAACGTTCGAGTCCATTGTATTTAATAGGGTTCTAAAGTTCACGCGAACATTCTGTCTGTTCGCAGGTTCTGTTGCAAACCGAACAGGGGGGTGTTCGGCTCATCCCTGCTCCTGAGATGTGGGCAAACCTGGTGGCCAAGAACAAGTAACGTTTGACCTCTGTGATTGCCAACAAGGGTTTTGCCACCAAGTACTAAGTCATGTTTTGTGAAGAGGTTATTTCATTCATTAAAATGCAAATCAATTTATAACTTTTTTGAAATGCGTTTTTCTGGATATTTGTTTTTGTTATTTTGTCTCTCACTGTTAAAATAAACCTACCATTAAAATTATAGACTGGTCATTTAGTTGTCAGTGGGCAAACGTAAAAAATCTGTAGGGGATTAAATACCTTTTTTCCCCTCACAGTTTATAATTTCTGGATATTTGAAACATATGTGTTGACTATATTTTTATTGGCTATTCCTCTTTATGTTTATTCAGTACATACATTGGCCAAGATTTACAAATATACCAGCTCTTGCTTACATGCACCTTTATAAGAATTGTTTGATAATTGGCAGTCGTTAGAGCATTACCACATTGGCCCTCTTGTTTTCTGGGTTTAGAGCCGCTGGTGGGTCTCCCATACGTTATTTCTTTGGATTCATCTACCTGTCCTCATTTAATGCTCCATTCCAATTATTATGTTTCTATTGACCTTATTACTGTGGCAGATTAATTTACTGCATTGTACATTCATCAATAAGGGATGAACAGATCTTTTTATTTACTAGGGTGTGCAGTGGGACTTTAGAGGTGTATCTCACTTGACATCTCACTTGACAATATCTATGTTAATTTTTGCACATATGCTCATTGTATTTGTTAATTAATGGTCATCCACGGCTAATGTTGTTTCTATATTTTAAGTGCATTTAAAACTTTTGTCCTTAGAGGGATTCTATAGGGATAATTGGCTAATAAAGTGAATTGATGTCTTAATATTAGTAGTACCCAAAGCTCTCTCTCTCTCTCTCTCTCTCTCTCTCTCTCTCTCTCTCTCTCTCTCTCTCTCTCTCTCTCTTTTTTCTAGTGTTATTTGATCTTTTTGGAGACAGGTTCAATATCTCCCCCAGGATCTATGCTTCCCCAGAAATAACTTTACCAGTTAATAAGTATCAATGAGAATTTCAATATTTCATGTGGACAATGACAGGCCCAGTATATTAAAGAAAAGTAAAAATGATAAATAAAAGGGTTATTATTAATGGTTTGCCTCAGACCTAATCTAACCACTTAGTGGTATTCAATTGTAGGTTAATAATTCTAGACAAAGACAGTTTTAAATGAATGTTTATATTCAGAGGTCTCTTGGAACTCTAGTCAGGGGAATCATACAATAAGCAACATCTCTTTCACAAGATGAAAAACTGAACTATCCTATTTCTCTAATTGAGAGAGAGTGTTTATAAGGAAGTGTTCATGGCTTCTGATATTTATAGCTAATTTAAGACTACATAGTTTTCCACAGTGTTTCTGATTTGTTTTCATGTACGGTAGCTATGCTCTTTATATTGAGGTTACTATAGGTCATGCTAGAAAAGGGTTTTAGCACTGCAAATATGTCCCTACGTTTTGAAATATTAACCAACATTTCACCAATACATCATTAGCATTACAGTGTTGTCTCAGAGACACAGTAGAGGAAAGTAAAAATTAAACATAACATAAAACCTGTTGTAGATATTTATCATTGGTATGCCTTTTGAAAGATATCCCCTTTAATTCCTTTCCAGTAACAATTTAAAATTTTGGATTTCCCATTACTTTCTGTCTCGCTGACAAAAGTCCCCAAGACATTTGTCAGCTTTAGATATACTTTAAGACCACTAATCATTGGGCCTCATATATTAACAGATCTAAAAGAAGAAAAGCCAATGTCAGCCATTGCAACAAATAGCTCTCTCTTATATATCTAGAACATAGTAAAAAAATATAGAGGGAAATTGTGTGTTTGCTACAACAAAAATGTTTTCAAACACCTGTGATTTACTGTTTTTATAAGATTGGTAATGACTAGTCTACAATATTACATTCCATAATGGTTATGTAGTCCCATCTGTGAACATGTTAGTAATAAGTTGGTTGGGTTGTACAATTGTTTTCATTTAGATGATGTATCTCTTTTGAGTACTTACTTGTAAGTTGGCCAAACACAGGTAAACTTTCCTCCAATTCATCATAGGAAAGGATTGTGACGACATATTCAACATCTGGTACAAGTTCTGTTAACACAGTTTGGGTTGCAGAAGCTGGAAGATCTAGTTCTTTTGCAGCTCCATCTGGAAAACATTAAAGTAAAGCATTGTACAGCAAATACTAGTCAGAAAAATGTTTCTCATTGGGCTCCCCCATTTCTTGTTAAAACCTTGTATATTATTCATCATCATAATCAACATACCTGTATACTTCTCAACTGATTTAAACATAATTTGACTATTCAGTTCAAACCTAATTTAGTAGTGAGAATTTGGGACATAATAGTAAAAGCTCTGACAGCTTATAGAACCAAACAAACATACTTCCCATGAATAGGTTAAACAAGAATAATTAGATTAGATTCAGCGTTTAACTGAAAAAAAAACATTTTTTAGAACTACTAAAATAACACGTATTAGGTGTCAGCATTTTAAATTTCAACCTATAATAAATATCCAATAAGGTTTACAAAGTAATCAGCTACAGTGCATCTATTAATACTAATCATAGACTGATAAGTAGAGTCAATCTAACTGGCAGAGGAGTAAAGATATATTAGTAGAGAGTCTAACCAATTATAAACAAGAGTATAGTGAATAGAAACGTGCGAACTTCTGGAAAGTTCAATTAGTTGTGGTTCCGCAAAAATGTTTACAAATTGCGAACCTGCAAACAACTGGAATTTCCAAACCAGATGACCCATACTGTAAAATGTAGATCCAAACCAGAGCAATAAATGATAAAAAAAAAATGTGGACAATAAGTTTGGGAAGCTCATGGCTGATGAGATGATGGGGCAAAAACAGGTTGAGCCACTGCCTTTAAATATTTACTAGGAGTACAAAAATGAAGGATGGGACCTAGTAAAAATGGCTAGGAGTGCTCAGTCAATATTGGAAACATATTTAAGGAAGAAACTGCCTTTGAAGCAGCCTTTGGTCCCTTTCTCCAGGAAGTGTGCAATGAATCCAATCTGCACAGTTTATATAAAATAAGTAATTAAAAAAAGTTATCAACAATATATTAAAAACTGCAGGAAGTACAGAGGAACAATATACTGTAAGTTTGATTTAGTTTTATGTATGCAAAACAATTTCTAAAACAAAGCTGTCTCCCATAGAAGGTCAGTTCACTGCCAATGTTGGTTTAATATGTCTGATATTAGCAACCTTAAAAATGTTAAGGTACATAGCCATATACAAATGTTTAAGGCCCACCCACACCAATCGACAGCAATGTAGCCCAACACAGGCCCGACACAATGACACAGTAAACATAATGTTTTCTGTGGTCCCAGCTTCCACCAGTGCACTACAATGTTGCTAACTGGATGAAAATGTAACATGCTGCATGTAACTGCGGAGCAGCATATTACAACATATTGCAATTTCCTGCAACGTGCCTTAAGAATAAAAAGATTAAGCATTTTTGCTACTGCTGAGAAAAAAAGCACATTGACGCAAAACCACACGTCAACACACATCATCTCAAGTGCGTTTAGTGTGCATCATTGCATGCCAAATGCAACACTAGTGGTGTGAATCCAGCCTTTTACAAATATTTGCGTAAGTAATCAGTGGTATAAATAAACTTGCTTTTCAAATTGAGCATTGAGAAAACAAGAATTCTCCTTAGTAGTTTCTTGATAATTTGGTATTTTCACAAGCAAACAGAAAAAATATATACAATTGGGTATCCAGTATAAAAGTAATTTTTAAACTGTGGACCACAATAGTGGTTTATATAACAGGACAGAGGTTACATAAGTTTTCTCTCTTTGGATTCCTGGACCATGACTAACATGTCCATCAATCTTTCTAACAGTGTAGTATTAACATTTCAGTTTTTTTCTAAAACAGCTTGTATCTACTTACCAGAGCAAAACTTAAAAGTCTAAATAATAATAATCTTCTGTAATCTAGCAACATAATATTTAGTAAGTCTCCATTAGGCTCATATAAGGCAAAAAACATTCAGAACTAAATATTTAATAAAACAGAGGCTTAGAACAGCTAAATTGTATAAATTATGTGCAAATGCCAAAACCTACTTTGTCATTCATTTTAAACCTTCATCTTCTGACACTTCCTCAGAAATGACCCGGATTCCCCAGCTGAATAAAATAATCTGAGCAATGCCTAAACCTTATATGGGGACTGACAGCTTTGGATTTTGATGTTTTCTGGCTTTAGAAATCTCACTGCCAGGGTATAATATCTTATTTTGGAACATGCGTATGGCATGACTCCACTACATAACCCCAGCAGTGCCTGTGTAACCACTGAGCCCTTCTGTAGCAGATTCAGAATAGTGCATCTGCCCCAACATATGGCTTTACCATTGTTATTATTTGACTGATAGTCAAACGACATGTTGGTGACAGGAATAATAGACAGTTTTATAAATACTACATCATTTTCATTTCCCTTATTTTCCTTTCTCATTTCTTTCCATCCTAGTATTTACAAGAACTTATTGGGAAGTTTTCTTTGCTTACCAGTTGTTGGAACAATAGTAATCTTGTAACCTCTTATCCTCTCAGCCGGTCTTTGCCATGACATTCGAACTGTGCTTTCATTTACTATTTCAAAGTTTACATCCGTAGGAGGACCAACTGAAAGAAAGCATTGGGAAGATGCATTAATACATAGCCAAACTGCAAATGTTATTGCATCCAGCAAATCTTGGGAAAGGCAATTAGGTTGGATACTTTAAAGGGAATCTGTGTGATCTATATATTTTTAAAGAGTCGTGCTTGTTTTGTTTTATGAACATATTTTTGCCAGTCTGTGCTAATTTTTAAAATTTTTAGCTTTTTATAATTTGTTATATGTGTAAATAAGAGTTGCTGTGAGTGTAATGTGCAGAAAAGCACAGCATTGTGCTGTATCCTATCGCCATTATACTGAAGATTTGTGAGACGAAAATTTTAATCAAAACTGTATCAGTGTCGTTGAGTAAAATCCTTCTGTTACATATTACACAAAGACTGTAAAAAAAAAAAATATATATATATATTTTGTTTATTTTTTTCAGGTAGCTTGGTGATGTGCTCACAGCAATCATTTGGGAATAGTACAGATTAAACTGGTTGCCATATCGACAGGTTCTCCCGCTATTGGTTATAGATATGTATATAGAATATTATAATATAATACATACCTAAAATTATAAAAAAAAATACAAAAAAATATAACATACATTTTTATTGACTACAATCTAAGGCAAAGTATATATGTTATATGAGATCTTCCCTTTAAAGGAATAGGACACACCAGAAGAAACAAGGCGTGCCTATAAGGATGCAATAACATTTGCGAACCAAGGAATTCTTAACAACAGACGATACAAAACAGCATACACACAAAGCTTATAGACAGCAAAGCTTTGCATATGTTTGTTTCCAACACCATGACAGACTATTGGTGGAAACAATTCAAGCTGACAATAATCACCATAATGTAACTCAACAATGCACAGCACAAAACATTTACTTCTTGAATTGCTTAATCATCCCAGAATGATCAGCAAAATCAAGAATGAAAGAAAATATGTTTTAGACATATAAACACATAAAATCACAGTAAGTAGTAAGAAGTGAAATAATTGTTCATTTTCTACATGCTAGGTGCAAATCATGCCAAAACACAAAAATGTTGGAAATTCAATTTTTCTCTAACCTTGTATGTATTGATATTAAATGAAGGCGAGATACATTGTTAATATCTTATGATTTATCTGTTTGATAATAGGCATATATTCAGCCAGATGGTGTGATCAAGGCAATTGTGACATGCTCAACTAGATTACTGTAACAAAGAATTTTACATAACCATTTACTGTATTACTATGAGAATGTTGCCATATAAGAGTTTCTCATAGGATATATCAAACTAATGTTCAGTAGTGTTCTGTAGGCAACATGTACTGTGTTTTTGTAACAGGCAGACAGTAGGTCCATACTACACACAGCATTTTGAAATCAAAATGCAAGTATGGGTTGTCACAAAACACTGGTTAATGGTGGCAAGACAGAATCACAACATGTTGATGAGCGATGTTTAGAGTTTTGCGGACAAACAGTAGAGATGGCACTAAAACCCACATATAACTGCACACAAGGGGAAAAAAATCAGATGGTTGATGACAGGTATGATTGAACATTTAAAAAATGATCTGCATGTTGATCATTTCATGGCATCATGCGATACACATGAAATCAAGATTTGCTTGAGCTCCCCAAAATGAATAAAAGCCTCTATGTACAGATTACCTTACACACAGACTTTTGGTGTTATTTTATAATGATATTCTCTTTTTACTTAAATCATTGCCATTACAGAAGCACAGTGATAACCCTACAGGCAGTACGCAGGTGCTTTTCTAAGATTTCATGGAACAGAAATTTGGGCCCAATACCCTAAAACTTAGGAGCAACAAATTTATTTTATATCACTAAGTTTCAAGTTAGTAAGCAGTGGCTAGTATCTGATCCAGTGCTCCTAAGAAGGTTCATTGAAAAAACAGTACTGGGCATTGAGGGAAGCCATACCTAACCCCCTTATTCAGCTCACTGAATATTGTAAGCTTGTTTTTTAACTGAAGAAGCTATTTCATGCGCAATTCATCAATTCAGTGCATATGTATAGAGAGACAACCATAGTTATTGTTTAATGGTTTTAGGGCAGTTTGATTCTACTGATTCTATTGATTTTTTCTTTGCATTGGAAAAATGTCTTCTGACTCTAAACAATCTTGGAGACATACTTTGAAAGCAGTGAATTTGCCATTCACCAGACATTCACTGGCAGTAAATCATTTACTGAATATTGAAACGCAATGACCAAGAAGATTCACCTGCAGTGTATATTTGATGAATGCCATATGCTTTAATAACATGCCCCTTCAGTTAATCTAGCAATATGTTAGGTACTATATAGAGACTGTTTATAAGTGTATAAGACTTTATTAAAGTCCACTTATATTGTCCTCTCCCCCTGTAAAAATACCTAGCAGATAGTGGGTCCAAAATGTACCTGTAAAGAGAAAAGATAGATTTTTACGTACCTTTCCATCGCTGGTCACGTCACCAACTGTTTGAGATAATCCATGAGGAATGCAGATTAGGCAAAATCTCTCGAGAAGATAGTCAATTGCAAGGGCATCTTCTCTTGAGGTTTCAGCAGTATTCCCCAGAATCAAGAGGCCTATCTTGCCTTGTTATCATGGGTGGAAGACAATGGTAAGTATGAAGTACAGAATAACAGATATCCATGTTTAAACTTAAAATATTTAAATGTGGATGCAAGTACTGTATTTATTGGCGCATAACACTCACTTTTTTACCATGAAAATAGAGGGTAAACTGTGCCTGCGTGTTATACACAGGGGACCGTGGAAAGTTTTTTTCCTGAAACTTCCCTCTTAAAGTTCGGGTGCGTGTTATATGCCTGTGCGTGTTATACGCCAATAAATACAGTATTTTATTCTGTACTAGCATAACTGTTAAGTAACATAAACTTATCAGGGTTTAATGAACATGTATTTAAATATTTTCATTTTTAAACTAGTAACAGAACTCTTGGTGTTCTTCTTTCTACATATGCACTGGAAATATACATTCATGCATGCTTGGTTTATATTCTGATTACTTTGTTTTATAATAACCTGATGCACTGATGTTTAGTTCTAGTCATGCAAAAGCCGATTACCATTACACAGCGTGTTACTCTATAGGCATTTTAAGCTTAGACGTGGATTTAAGGAATATCATTATAAAATACTATTTCGGTAGCAGTGGCTCAGGACAAATTTAATGCAAAGGCAGACACACCTGACCTGAGCATGCTTTAAAAGGTATCAGTATTTTGTAAAGATTTGGCACCAACCTGGACATCAATTTGACCTGTTGTGCAGATGACTTAGGCTTTAACTGCCCGAAAACAGTGTAAGCCCAACTGGGTTATCTCCAAAAGGCCGTATTCCAAGAAAAAGCTGACTGTGGGGAAAAAATCTTTAGTGTCTGAAAGCTCTGCAAACCTGTGTGGGAATATGGATCTTGCAGTACATCTTTTGGGTTCAGACAACCTCCATGGACAACTGTTGCTGAATATACCTCCTTATGCAGTCTTACAGCACTCCGTCAAACAGCATAAACTTGGCAGAAACTCCTAATTCTCTGCATGCTTATGTGTCCATCTCACAGTGAGGGAAAAAGCTAAATATGTAACTATCCCTCTTTGTTTTGACCTTTTTAGGTGACTTATACAAAGATCCAAGTCAGAATACTTCCAGATTTAACAAAGGATTATTGGGAGAAAAAACAGTTTGTTAAGCATATACAATGTCATGAGAATTCCTGTACTTCAACTGTTCTGGTTTTGTGAATATCCCAGGCTGATGAGTCTATATTATCTTAAAGGCTGAGCCCACTTTTTTTCCCCCAAGAGATTTCATAAATATATAAATGCTCAATTCACTAAACTCTAAGGAGCTGAAAACAGTCATGTAGCTGAAAAAAAAAATACCATATTACAAAATAACAGCTCTGTTGAAGGTGAGTGAACTGAGCCTGGTGTCAACATACAAACAAAAAACAAAATAGTTTAAGTTCTTTGTTTTAACAGACATGTGCAAAAATGTTCTTCATCAAGTTTTTATAATTGTTTCTTAAAGAGGATTTCTAGTTTCAAATAAAAGTGGACCCCTGGTCTTTACAGCACTAAACGTTATGATTTTCAGTTTTAGGCTATAGCACTGATGCAGGAAAAATTAGAATTGCAGTACAGTCATTCAGAATAAATATTTATCCAAACATTCAACTATATCTTAACAGATACAGTAGCCCCAGTCAATTGAGATTACATACTGTAGATAACTACAGGACAATGTTTCTACTGTGCAGCATGGCATTTCAGGCACTGCAATTTAATATCTTTATGGCACTACCTGTATTGCTCTGCAATGGAACTAATCAGGTTTGGCCCAATGGGGTATAGACCCAATAGCTGAGGTGAGAGTTTAAATTTTGGGTTTAAATCAGGGTAAGAGTTGGGATAAGAGCTTAAGGAGTCAGATTTAAAGATTAAAGTGGTTCAAAAAACTTTAGGTTTTCTCACCATAATGCATTCTATGCATTACGTGAAAAAACTTCTGTGCTGCAAAAATGCCAGCCCCCCTTACACGTACCTGAGCCTGATCCAGCGATGTGCACGAAAGCATTGACTCTTGCTGCTGTCTCCCTCCTCATTGGCCCATTGGCTCCCACTGCTGCCAATCAAATGCTGTGCAAGTGGGGGATGGGGGCCCAGCCACCCGCTCTATGTCAATAGATGCAGGCAGGGCCGCTCGGGAGCGAGCAAGTACGGGTGCCTCAATGGAAAGCGGCGTTTCATAGGGGCATTTGCCGAAAAGGAGGGGCCTTAAATGGGGGACCCCAAAAGAAGAGGATCGGGGCTGCTCTGTGCAAAACCATTGCACAGAGCAGGTAAGTATGATATATTAGGCAAGGAAGACAATATTTTAATTAAAAAAAAACAAACAAAGATTTAATGACGCTTTAAGTTAAACTTATGGGGAGGGATATGAATAGGTTAGCTGTTAATGGTTAATTTATTTGTGCAAGGTTATAGACAACAGATTATTTTAAAAGTTTAGGTTAAGAGAGTTAAGCCAACCCTTATATGTAACTGAGCCTGCTCTAGATCCAGCGACTCTCTCCACTCTCTCCCTCCTCATAGGCTCAGAGACAGCACCATTGAATCACCCAACTATTGTCTCCCACTGGCTGTCAATAACAGCCAGTGAGGAAGGAGTGGGAGGTAGGGCCAAGCCACGCTCTGTGTGTCAATGGACGCACAGAGCACAGCTTGGGAGCAAACACGCATAAGTGCCCTCATAGCAAATGGCTTACTATGGTGGGCACTCAGCAGGGAGGAGGAGCCAGGGGCGCAAGTGAGGAACCCCAGAAGAGGAGAATCAGGGCTGCTCCGTGCAAAACCAGTTCATGCAGGAACATACCATTTTATGGTTGCTTGTAGGAGAAATATTGGTAGGATATTGATATTACTACATTGAGAGTTCACATGGTCACAAGACCTTTTTAGGGTCTATTCAACCAAATGAGTATCAAATTCCCATTTAAAGACTGCAATTCTCATACTGCATCCATTTCATACATTTTGCTGGATTAAGACATAAATAAATATCTTTTAATGCCTCAAATTTCTGAAATCTGAATATGTGCACGGCAATGCCAGAAGATCACAATTAATGTTATGTAAACCAGACAAAAACGATCAATGTTATCAATTTTAGTCTAGTCATCCCATTCTATGATACTTTGTATCACCCTATCAAGGAATAACAAACATGTGGAAGGCAAAAGCGAAAACTCTTGTAGTGAAGCTTAATACAGTAATACACCATCCTCCTTATGTGCAGTGTTTTGAGCAGACCAGCAATTCACACTGAAAATTTACATTGCATAGTTCAGATCTTGATTTTGTTATATAAATATTAGGTTAACAATTGTCACACCCAAAAAAAAATGTAAGCAAGAACAAGAAGGAAAGAAAAAAGAATAACATTTTTGGAAACAGTTTTGTCAGACAAATATCTTGCAGACAAATAAAATCAGCAAAGTTAATTAAGGTTGGGGAGGGTTAATAGAACTGCAACTGACCATCACTGGGGGGGGGGGGTAACAGCACTGCCACTGACCATAAACGCAGGAGGGAAATAACAGCACTGCCAATCACCTGTGCAGAGGGGTTAACAGTGCTGCCACTAGCCCTTGATGCAGTTTTAGGGTTAAATGGGGGTGTTAACAGTACTAACACTGGCCACCATTGTGGGGCTATTATTAAAGCCACTGACACCAATACTGGGGGTTAATATTGGCACCAATTCTGGAGGTTATTATTGTGGTGACTGACACCAATGCTGGGGGTTATTTTGAAGTCACTGACTCCAATGCAGGGTGTTATTATTAAGGCCACTAACAGCATTTCTGGGAGATACTATTACTGCCACTGACACCAACCATGGGGTCTATTTTACTCCCACTTTCACTGCAAAAAATACAGCGGGACTCAACTTTTAAGGCTTCAAGGTGTGTTACATTTTGTGCTGCCCCCAGGAAGTGTCAGGGGCTGTATTTGAGATTAAAACTTATTTTTGACCATCACTTACATAGATAATAAACAATTGAAAAAAAGCAATTAAAAAATTGAGAAAAGGCAAAAATCTGGTTTTATAGCGAGGAAATACTGTATATATCATGCTAGAAATGCTGAGTCCAAGACTATTTCAAAAGGACAAAAACAGTAAACGTCCTTTCAATGCATATGTGGTCATTATGTAAAAATGTATGCCCTTCACTTTTAGTTTAGAATAAAATCTCATAAATAGAAATAGTAATAGACTCTAATTAATGTATCATTCATAATTTTATAGAGAGAACATTACATGCCTCACAATATTAAAATGGCACACCCTATGATTTAAGATCCCTTTAAGGGATATTAACAGAGAATATAGTTAAAGAAATGTCTTTGATATACAGATCATGACATTTAAATTTCATCATGCAGTTTATTAATGTACATCTTGTCAGCACAACACTAACTCAAGGCTTCACTTAGTTACAGGAGTCTAACAGTACATTCCTGGAATATCCTCCATATAAACACACGTCTAATGTTGTCCTAATGTATTATCATCTGCATACCATATACACCAAACAGCACAGCTCAGCAGCTTCTCCATTATAAATTTTACTGCCAAACATGGTTGTGGTATTATTTCCTTAACTTGAGAAATAAAGATAAAATTTTTGCAACGCAGAACAAAATACTTGACCGGATTTGAACCCTTTAATTGAGAAAGTTATTTGACCTCAGTTTCAGAGATTATCAAAACATCAAGACAGCATCTGAAAATGTATTATTGAAAAATTAGTACTTGTGTGTGAAAACATGCAGTTACTTGAATGTGGATTTTGGAATGGTAAAAATTGGTACAGTGGCACTGGCTGACTATAAAGACATGCTATCAACAACAGGAGTCTAGCCTATTAGTAGATTTGCTGTACTAAGGTGACCCCTAATCCCAGTTATGTCCTGTCTTCAGTAAATGTACATGGACTAGTTATGAGAATGACATTTTGCAATGCTAGACTGCCTTAAATGGTCTTTCCTATGACATCAGTGGAAAATACTAAGTACAAGAACTCTTTTTCTTATCTAGTTTCGAACATGTCCAAGATCAATCATTTAACATTTTTGCCAAATAAAGTCAGCCTTATTCATCAAACTGCCAACTTAAGATTTATTATTGTTGTCCACAGCAAGTGATGAGATTCTTTCAAATCTGATTTGATGTGGCAGACAACGGAACAATTTTTCCTTAAAGCCTAACACCAAACTTTTCTTATGTTTTGTATAGAGTAGAGATGGGTTAAAATCACTGCCAGGTTTCTGGTGCTCTCTATTCCCCCTCCAGAGGGGATTTTTCCAGACTTCCTGTTCTGAAGAAACAATAGAATGTGAGAGGGAATGTGCGTGAGGTGAAGGAAAATTCAAGAAAGTTGAGTAAAACTGTAAAAAGTGAAAGGAAATCACAGGAAACAAGTGACATTTCCCCAATGTAAGGAAGAATCCTAGGAAGTGAGGGGGAAATCTCACCTTTGAAAGGTGCCACCATTGGAAAATATTTCCACTTCTGTTAAGTGTCAAACGGTGGATTTCACTCTCTATCTATCCCATTGACAATTCTCACCAGGAAAATAATGATGGGTAATCTCTCTAACAGGGGTACAGAGAACAATACATCTTGACAGAGGTTCCCATGCTTTCCCACTGTGTCTTAACAAGTTATCTTGACATCTACTCTAATTATTAGTTTAATAAGTTATGTGTTTTAGTTATCCAAACCTTAAAATTAAAGATGTTTGCCTAGAGAACTACATTTATATTAACTTATTCTTAAAATTAACTTGAACTTTAGCCATGGAGGACAAAACAACAGGTTCTCTAAAATGGCAGCTCCAGCAGCAGAATACATTGATATTTCCTCCACTGCATTGGGCCCCAGGTGCAAAAATAAATACCCAGTGCTTCTGGGTATTGGGAAATATGTGACTTACTCCCTTCCAAAGTGACAATGCTTGTTCTTAGCCTCTCAGGTAACCCACATAGTAATATTCCATGACTGAAGGGGGCTGAAGGGAAAGTAGGTATGTGCAGCTTGTTGGGCTGGCATCAAAAGTAAACCTGTTGTGTTGCCCTATAGAGGGCAAATCACATAATCATTTTACATGTAACATTAACCTTTAAACAAAACTGAAACCTTAAAGTCTAATCTTTTTAACATGTTGTCAAGGGTTATTACAACAAAAATTATAAGAATGAAGAAGATGTCTTCAAAAGTCTCATGCCTCGCACACACGACCGGGTTTTCCGACGGGAAAACTGCAAGGAGAGCTTTTGGCCGGGAATCCCGGCTGTGTGTATGCTCCCTCGCAGTTTTTCCAAGAGAACCAGCTCTCTTTTTTCCTGTCGGGATTCATGACTGACTTTTTCCCGTCGGAAATCCCAAGCGTGTGTATGGGGCATGAGAATTGGAATACTATGAGCAATATTCTTTGCACTTAAATCTCCATCGACCAAACTAGCACACTGAAAACTACTGATTCCTTAAGTTAGGGGTCTAACTGAACAAACATGCTTCATCTACATATCTGTGTGTATAATTCACATTTTTTTTTTCCCATTAGGGTGCACAAGAATGACAAGACAATATTTAATAAAAAATATGTTTTTGGGTGTAACAAATGTATACAATACTTTTTACATCTTTTTTTTTAAATCAAATTAGTAATTTTAGTATAATCTAAATAGAATTATGCTTTTTAGTTCTGAACAGTGCTATGAGATGCTGGCTGCCAAAATACATTCTGCACATTCATGGTGGCATCTATGTAGAGGTTCCTTTCACAATACATTCAGAGAAAATCTTGTCAATGCTACCTGCTAGCCAGCAAGCTTGCCCACATTATTTGCTTTTTTTTTCGAGTAACTATTAACAATTGAGATCTTACAGTAACAATGTCAGTATACTGCCCTTGTAGTCCTGGAGAAAAAATAGTATGCTGCAAAAGAAGAAGAGTAGGGAAGTAAGGCAGTGGGCTTATTTTTTTTATTTCATTTTATTGGTTTAATGGTATTAAAGCAGAATAATAAAAAAAAAAAAGATGAAAACTTAAAAAATTTCCAATCCTCTCTCCCCATCACCACCATTTCGCTTCTAGTGCCTTTCCTTACCTTTACTTCCCCACCACTGCACTCTAAAAATTGAGGTGCCCTTGGACACAGCTAAGAACCTGACATGTCACCTGTCTCCCAACAGTGCAGTGTTTGGGGTCTAAGCGGCCAATCAACAGGTTCAGAACTGCCACACATGGCATATCATTCACTGAACAATTGTCATCCATATGAGGTGGCTATGTGTGACTTTGTGGGGGAGTTGGTAGAGATTGGAGAAGAGAGGATCTGGCTGGGTAAGAGAGGGGTTTTGGGAAATATTTTAGTTGTCACTTGCTTAACGCTTCGCCTCATGTACCAACTCAGTCACACTTATTTGTACTAGGTAAGCCCAACCTATAGCACTATAAAAGTACACAGGATAGAGTAGTCTTTAAAAACTAAACACTTACAACTAGAAGACCCAAATGCATTGTCTACCTTCCTACCCTTCTCCTGTGCAGCTTACTGAGCAGTCTTCTACTTACCTGCAGGTGCACTTTAAGAAATACATATTACATTTCATAATGAAAACCAAATAAATATGCCTAACATGTACATACACAGTATAAAACATTTATTAATATATGAATGTTCCACACTGCACAAGTGCCAAGCAGGAGAGATGCCAGGTATCGAGGGCTTCCAGTTTGGTAATTTCATGCTTATACAAGTTTCTTCTTCCTGGGGGCCATTCGTCTTGAAGAGTACTTGCCAAGCCCCTGTGTAACTCATATACAATAAAAAAAACTCTTCCACTTTGGTTTGGGGAGAAAAAATATAATATTCACACAAGACGCAAGAAGACAAATAGAAAGAGCACTCAGAAGGAAAAGGAAAAATGAATGGAAAATTAGGTGTAGTTGGAAGGGAGAGTTGTCAGGCCATGTCGTTAATCATGGGCATCAGCAACAATATAACAAACGTATCTATTACCTTCTGCCTCTATAGATGATAAGAGCAGGACAGCACACAGTGCTGTCACCGCACTGGAAAGCCGTGTTTTCATTTCTCTGCTTTTTCCAGGTCACAACAACATGAATGGATCTGCAACCATATAAGGAAAAAAGTTTAAATAGGAGGTCAATAACACATAAAACATGAATACCCATGCATCTGATATATTTAGAATATAGACATTTACAAGTATGTGTGGTGATGTGTGTTAATAAGAAACATGCTTGTCTTCAAGGCCCTCCCAGACTACCACAAGCCTCCAGGGATCCTGAGCCTGTGGCAACTTGCCTTTACAACTGCAGACAAGGCTGGCTAACTAATCATACCCAGGTGATCAGCAACAGCAAGGAATGAGAGTGTGGTTATTCAACTGTAGTAAAATGTTAACCTCATTAGTGCTGGTGACACAGTGTATTACTTTATAACTGCCATCCAGTATTTCATACAAAGTGAGTGTGACGTTAGGAAACCATTATCATTAAGTCATGAAGGTTATTCTTTTCTTGATTTGCTATTGTTTTTTTTTTTGTTTTTGTTTTTTTACATGTTATTCATATCCATTCTTGATGAATAAATGACTGCAAATTAATGCTTCTTACAATAGTCACATATATATTCACATAACCTAGAAGGACACTCAACTTGACTATTTGAAGGATAAGTTCACCTTTTATAATATGTTACAAGTTACACCCATATTCAGAGTGTAACATGTTTCATGTTAGATTTGCACTGCCCCCCCCCGAGTCCTTGTTTTGACAGCGGGTGTGGGATCTTCTCATCCCACTCACTGACGCTATCTAAGGCCCCTTTCACACTGGGGCGGGAGGTGCGTCGGCGGTAAAGCGCTGCTATTTTTAGTGGCGCTTTACCGCCAATTTTGCGGCGCTATTCAGCCGCTAGCTGCCGAGAAGGGGTTAAAAAGCACTGCAAAGCGCCTCTGCAGAGGCGCTTTGCCAGCGGTATATCAGCGGTGTCCCATTGATTTCAATGCGCAGGAGCGGTGGAGGAGCGGTATACACACCGCTCCTTCACCGCTCCAAAGATGCGACTAGCAGAACTTTTTTAAGGCCCCTTTCACACTGGGGCAGGAGGTGCGGTGGATTTGCGGCGGTAATCGGCCGCTAGCGGTGCGGTTTTACCCCCCGCTAGCGGCCGAAAAAGGGTTAGTACCGCCCGCAATGCGCCTCTGCAGAGGCTCTTTGCCGGCAGTATAGCCGCGGTGTCCCATTGCTTTTAATGGGCAGGAGTGGTGGAGGAGTGGTAAACACACCGCTCCTTCATTGCTCCAAAGATGCGGCTAGCAGGACTTTTGGAGCGGTCCTGCTAGCGCACTGCTCCAGTGTAAAAAGCCCTCGGCTTTCACATTGGAGAAACAGCAGCGGCTGTTTAGGGTCGGTTTGCAGGTGCTATTTTTAGTGCAATAGCGCCTGCAAACCGCTCCAGTGTGAAAGGTGTCTAAAGAAAACACAGCCGTGTGGGGCTCCGCTTGCCCAGCCACATCATCCATTCACAGTGTTCTGTTCTTTGCCTTCTGTTGGCTTATAGTCCTCAATGAACTATCACGGCGCTGTTGAGCATTGCGGTAGTTCATTCTCTCTCCCTGTACGAGATACGAGCAGACAAATACACTGTATGTTCGTGGGTGCAATGCTTTAAAGACTCCAAGTAAAAATAATAACAAATGCACATTTGTTTACCTGCAAAAAGATGTGCATTTATTTAATTTATTTACAAGGTGAACTTATCCTTTAAAGAGGTCATCCATTTCCACTCCTTTGTAGTAATTGGCAGAAGTGAAGGTCTGACCACACATAGGCAACAGAAGACCTCTATCTCAGTATTTCTTATAGTGTCTCTGCACATGGGATGCAGGGTTCTCATAATTATACTTAAAGCAGAACTTAACTGTATTGGAGCATCACAAACCTTAAATGCTATTTAGTTAATTTTCAATATACAGTAAAACCTTGGATTGTGAGCATAATTTGTTCCGAAAACATGCTTGTAATCCAAAGCACTTGTTTATCAAAGCAAATTTCCCCATAAGAAATAAAGGAAACTCAGATGATTCGTTCCATAACCATTTATTCATAGGTATTTCAGTTTATAGTCCAATGTAAAAAGATTATAGCAATGTGATAGATTGTGTAACTATACAATGACCATTCACAAATGACAACCTCCAGAAGGGGATTAGAAGCAAAATCCAGCAGGAGCTACAGAGTTTAAAAGTGAAGAGAGGCACCTCTTAAGCCCTGTACACACGATCGGATTTCCTATGGATTCTAGTCTGATGGATTTGTCCATCGGATATCCGATGAAACTGTTTTCCATCAGTCTTGCCCACACACCATCAGTCAAAAAACCGACCGTTCCAAACGTGGTGACGTAAGACACTCAGATGAGCCGAGAAAAATGAAGTTTAATGCTTCTGAGCATGCGTCGACTTGATTCTGAGCATGCGTGGGTTTTTTATCCAATGGACTTGCCCATAGACGATCGGAATTTGCTATCGGTTTTGGATCCATCGGAAAAATTTAAAACATGTTCTATTTTTTAAAACCGATGGAAAAAAGACCGATGGGTCCCATACATGATCGGTTTGTCCGATGAAAAAAATCCATCGGACTGTTTTCATCGATAAAACCTATCGTGTGTACAGGGCTTTAGTGTAGCAATATGGTTACATTTTATGAAGGTACAACATTTAGCAACTCACATGGTTGATGATTAAAAGAGGCACATCTAAGTATGTAGGCATTCGGGGTAAAACTGTCCACATAGAGCGTCCTCCGTGCAGTTTGGAAGGAGGAGGTCGATGGTGGTGCGGAGGATGGTCTGTGGACAGCTTTACCCCAGATGCCTACATACTTAGATGTGCCTGTTTTAATCATCGACCATGTGAAATACAAAATTATGTACCTTCATTAAATGTAACCAAATTGCTATACTTAGAGGCGCCTCTTCTCTCTTTTATACTCAGTTGTGACCTGACGCTACTTGTATATCAAGACATCGCTTGTATATCAAGTCAAAATTTATCAAAAAATGTAGCTTGTCTTGCAAAACGCTCTCAAACCAAGTTACTCTCAAACCAAGGTTTTATAGTACAAAGCAAACTCACCAATCTAGACAATTCTCCATTGTTTTTGTTTTTTGTTGAGAAATCACTTTGAAAAACACCCCCCAAGCATTAATACCCATGCCATTTTGAGGGGCAGATGATTCATGTAGCATTTACTTCCTGGTATCCATCTGCCCTTAGCTCAGGCAGTAAGCCAGGAGGGAGTGTTTAGCTGAGAAAGTCCCCTCCTCCCCTTTTCCGGATGAAAAAAAAAAAAGGCTCATGAAGACTCCTGGATTATATCACACAATTGTGGTCTAAGCGACCAGACAGCAACTGAAGAAATGTAACATACAGTATATATATATTTATATATATATATATATATATATATATATATATATATATATATATATATATATATATGTATATATAGATATAGATATATATATATATATATATATATATATATATAGTTATATATATAGATATATATATTTATCTATATATATATATATATATATATATAGATATATAGATAGATAGATAGATAGATAGATAGATACAGATACAGTAAAGATATATAGATTCCTATCTACTTACTAAACCTAGCAGCATAAGGATTAAAAATTGTTAATGTTGATTGAGAGAGTAAAGTTCCACTTTAAACACTTAAGCCCCGTACACACGACCGGTTTTCCTGCCAGGAAAACTGCCATGAGAGCTTTTGGCCGGGAAAACCGGCCGTGTGTATGCCTTATCGCAGTTTTCCCGACAGGAAAACTGCCGCGAATCACGGCGGGAAAAAAGAGAGCTGGTTCTCAATTTTCCCGTCGCGATTCCCAGCGTATTTTTTTCTGCCAGATTTACAATGGGAAACACTGCGAGGCAGTGCCAATGGAGCATACACACGGCCGGGGTTCCCGGCCAAAGCTCTCATGGCAGTTTTCCTGCCGGGAAACCTGGCCGTGTGTAGGGGGAAAAAGCTACCGAGCTGGTTCTCAGTTTTCCCCTCGGTTTTCCTGGCGGACTTTTTACTGCCGGGAAAACCGATCGTGTGTACAGGGCTTCAGGCTGATTTCACACTTGAACTTGAACTTGTGTTGAAGTGCGTTTTAGGGGTTTGATTCTCATGTGCTTCATGTTGCTTTGAAATGCATTACCATTTCTTTCTAAAGCCTTTATAACAAGCATTGATGGATAAAAAAAAAAACACAAATCATAATTTTTGCTAATGTCAATGCACTGAATATTTGAGACCTAGAACCATTAAAAACAATGGGAAACCATTGCACATGTGTTAACAACAGCTGTGAATGAGCCCTAAAGTGGTAATTAGAATATGTAAAAAAAAAGTTATAAAAAAGAATACAAAATGTGAAACATAACTGAGGCTCTTCGGGTAAAAAAAAAAACAGCTTCTTTCATTTGGTCAACAGAGTAGGCCAACAGCATGAATCACAGAATTGTTTTTCCCCATTTCCTTAGAGCATTAGCATATCTAAATTGTTCACTCGCAATACTACTTTTTCAGACAGTGACCTCCACTCCCAATGAAACTAGGTAACCTCAAGTAGAGGGACCACCTACAGCTGTGCTACACAGAGTTCAAGCAGTGCCCAGTTTATATAAAATGTTAATTATTTAACCTTCACAATGTAAGAACTTGTTTTCCATACTACTAACCGAAGCTTTGGCCTCCAGTAGATTTACACTAGGAATTAAGTTTGGGTTCATCGCTACCATAGGTTCAAGGTGATTCCTGTGGTTTCAAGACTCTTATGCCGCGTATACACGATCGAAATTTCCAACAACAAATGTTCGATGTGAGCTTTTAGTCGGATATTGTGTAGGCTTCATCGGACATTTACTGTCGGAATTTCCGAAAACAAATGTTTGAGAGCTGGTTCTCAATTTTTCCGACAACAAAAGTTCTTGTCGGAAATTCCGACCGTGTGTATCCAATTCCAACGCACAAAAATCCTACGCATGCTCGGAATCAATTTGACGCATGCTCAGAATCATTGAACTTCATTTTTCTCGGCTCGTTGTAGTGTTGTACGTCACTGCGTTCTTGGCGATCGGAATTTCCGACAACATTTGTGTGACTGTGTGTATGCAAGACAAGTTTGAGCGAAAATCCGTTGGGGAAAAAAAACACGGTTTTGTTGTCGAAATGTCCGATCGTGTGTACGCGGCATTAGTCCTGGAGAATTAATGGGCAGATTCACCCTTGATTTTTTTTTTAGGAAAAGCTGACAAACTTTATATCAAGAGATTAGGGTCATTTAGAAAATTGTACTTTAATTCTGATTGCTAACTCCTTGGACAATCAACCTCTTTGCTGGTTATGGTTGATTTGAGGTTACTTTTAGTTGAGCAATCTATAAGAATATTTTTCTTTTTGCTGCAAGGCTTCTCTTTAAAAAAAATAGTTTCACACACACACACACACTCATTACACCTCCCTATCCCCACAGATTAAATAAAAGTTAGGCATACACCAGTTAACCTTTTTGTTCCAGCTAAAACTGCCCTGCTCAGGAGGTATGCTGGAGGCAGATGTCACCAGAAGCAGCCATTTTTACTAAACCCTTCCTCCCCACTTTTTCTTTTAGTAAAATTCCAGCCTGTATTCACTGTTTCTAGTAAATTTGGGCCTAACCTCGCTCATTAAAACTGTACTGCTGCTGGCCAATTTTATGCTACTGTATCATCTCCAGTTTCTTAATTCTTAATGAGCTGGTGGCTGATAGTTTTGCATCAGCAAGAACAGGGGCAACCACAGAGAATACCTGGCCAATTCCTATCTGCTGCCAAAATGGGTCTATTATCATTTAATCAAAAAGCATGCATCTCTGAACAATATTTTTACTTTCTGCTAAAACATATTCAATAAAAAATAATTTCTTCAAAAGTTTAGGCCAAAATGTATTCTGCTACATGACTTTGGTAAAAAAAAAGTGTATATTAATTGGGTTTGCATTAAAGTTATAGCACCCACAAACTATGATATATATACAGTGGAACTTTGGATTACGAGCATAATCCGTTCCAGGAGAATGCTTGTAATCCAAAGCACTCGCATATCAAAGCGAGTTTCCCCATAGAATTCAATAGAAACAAAGATAATTTGTTCCACATTGACTTCTATTGCATGCATGTGGCCAAAGGTGGGGGGCGGAGAGACTCGGAAATACTAGGAGAAGGCTCGGATGCACCCGGAAATCCTCGGAAAGGCTCGGAAACACTCGGCAACAGAGTATTTCTGAGTATTTTCGCGTGATTCCGTGTATTTGCGAACGGCGCCGAACAGCTCCGTGTGTCACCGGCGCCCCCGCACCTCTGGCCAAATGCGATACTGCAGAGGCTTGAATCCTGCTAGTTTTGTGAGACAACACTTGTAAACCGAGTCAGGTTTACGCTCGTTAATGCTCTTTAACCGCGTTACTCGCAATCTGAGGTTCCACTGTACTGGAATTTTTTTAATTTATTTTTTCATACTAGTAATGGCGACGATCAGCGACTTTTAGTGGGACTGAGATAGTGTGATGAGTAATCTGACACTTTGTGGGAACTAACATCTCCAGTGACACTAATACAGTAATCAGTGCTATTAATATACACTGTCACTGTACTAATGACACTGGCTGGGAAGGGATTAACATCTAGAGGCAATCAAGGGGTCATTTGTGTGACTAACAATGTGTAATGCAGGGGTAGGCAACCTCAGCCCTCCAGCTGTTTTGAAACTACATGTCCCATGAGACATTGGAAGACCCTGACAATCACAGCATCACTCCTAGAGGCAGAGGCAGATTTGTAGTTTCATCACAGCTGGAGTGCCCAGGTTGCCTACCCCTGGTGTAATGTGTGCTGTTTTTTACCACAGACCCATTTTTTATGTCCCCTGCTTTGCAGGGAAAATAAACAAAGTTATTGCTCCCTCTGTTCAGAGCCCTGTGTTGTTTGTCAACAATCAGTCAGCAGGTCCTGGCTATGAATCATTGGCCAGGATCTGCTGACAGACTCCCACTGTGTCAAGCAATGCAGGGGCGTGTGTGCACGCCCAAAACCCAGGAACAGGCAGCGGCGTACAGGTACATTGCGGTGCCTTAGGAGCCACCCCATCACATCCCAGATTGCAAGGATAACTTGCCACAAATTTGTGGCAGTGTTGAATTGTAAGTCTGTTAACTTGCTGCACATTTTTTTTGCCAAGTTGTACACTTTTAGAGCACTTGAAGCACAAGTTCTAGTTGACACTTTTCTAATTTGTAGCACATTTGCATGGCAAGTCTCTAACAACAGCAAAGTTGCAGTCTTGAGTCTACTGGAAAAGCTCTGCAAGTCTACAGCATGAAAATTCAGCCACAGTGACCCCTGTGGTGGGATGACTATTGTACAACATAACTGAACCAGAACTTGCAGCAGACTTTAAGAATATTTGCAAAGAAAGTTGATCTGGAGTCATGCAATGCAGACTTGCTGCAATTGTGCAACAAACTTGTGAAACCTGGCAAGTCTAGCAATAGCTTAGCAAGTCATTTTTAAACTTGCATCACAATTCCTTGCTGGGAGTATATGTACTGTTGCGGGTCAGCAAGTGGTTAAGGCATCTCCCAAGTATGTTATTTGAAAGATTTGCGTATTTAAAAGTTGCCCTCAAAGCAACATCAAATTACCCTCGCCCCACTGTATGGTATTTATTTTTTTTGCATTGGTACCTGCCTCCCATGGCAATGCCCAGTTTCCAATCCGGTTTTGTTTTTATGGTAGTTTGTTAATTAGCTTCTAAAATGGCCAGAATTCAACACCAAGATTCACCCCATTAGACTCCAATGAGATTTGCCTCTAAATTCAGGTTTGAGGAAATCCAAATAAGAATCGCCAAACCCTTGGCAAATTAAACCCAGGCAGATTTTCTCATCACTAATCTACACATAATGGTAGCTTTAGACAATGGAAATTCTGCCTGAGTTGTTACTGAATTCCTTTTCTCTCAGTAACTTTAAGCCCACCACCACTGATGTAGTAGTGAAGGACCTTTTGGACCCTAGGAAAACAGCAGCCATGATGTAATGCTCACGAGGGAGCCATACAGAGATTATAAAACACCATGATTGCTGTCACAGATGTTGTTAGAGAAGTAACACAAAAGCAGAGCTAGCGGGATTAAGGGTCGCAGTTTAGGTTTCCTTTCTTAATCAGTCAGCCAGACACAATAAGGGTATGTTGGGTAATGAGTGCAAAACCCATTAATAGTATAGTGCAGACACAGGTCCCAGAGGTTCCTTTACAATACATTCACACTGTTTTGGCATATCCTATGCATGAGCTGCTGTTAATATAGCTTGGGCTGGCTATTCAGATTAAAGTAAAAACCTCTGCCAACATTTCCAGGAATTAAACCAAAGTGCATATTCCACTTTCCTAATACAACATTCCCATCCCCAACTACTCCGAAAACAGAACGCACAGTGAAGTACTGTAATAAAACTTTCTTTTCATTGCCCTGGTTTTTAAAAGTGCACTCAGGAATCATCACTGGAAAAAAAAAGTACACAAAAGAGGTATATTTATGAAGCAGTGAATGTGACATTCACTGGTGGAGAATCAATCACTGTCATTTAAAACACAAGTACCAGGATGATTCACCTGTAGTTAACGTTTGGTAAATGTCACATTAGTTGCTTTATAAATATGCCCAAGATGAAACATCAACTGCAAGTTTGAATCTGCCTGCTCCTTGACGTCTAACACTAATGCCGTGTACACACGATCGATTTCCTCGACGGTGAAAACACTGTCGAGAAAATCGACGGGAAAAATGAGGAACGGCTTGTTCCCCTACACACGGCCGGTTTTCATTAAATTTTTTCTCTTGGTCGAGAAAAACGACCGTGTGTAGGCTCCCTGGCAGTGTCTCCCTATGGGAAAACTGCAGCGGAAAAAAATGCCGTGAATCACGACGAGAAAAATTAGAGCATGTTCTAATTTTTCTCGTCGTGATTCCTGACGTTTTCTCGTCGAGAAAAATTATGGAAAGCCCACACACGGTCGTTTTTCTCGTCAAAGAGAAAAAAATTAATTTTTCCCCGACGAGAAAAATGGTCGTGTGTACGCGGCATGAGGCCTCTTTCACACTGAAGCGCTTGAAAAACTGCCAGTAAAACACTGAGCGCGTTTGAAGCGTTTTTCAGGAGCTTTTGAAGCGCTTTCAATTCATTTCAATGGAGAGGGGCATTTTTTCAGCGCACTGCCCCAGTGTGAAAGCATTCATTGATTTTAATGGAAATACGTTTTCGGTAAGCTTTTCAGGCAATTTTTTTAGCGTGAAAGTGCCTGAAAAGCGCCTCAGTGTAAAAGTGGTCTAACTGAAACCCATACATTAAGTCAGAGATAGGGTTAAGGCATACGCTAGCTACACACAAGGACTGCATTTACCCCACTAGTGTTAAATCTTAGCATGGATGATTTATTCACATTTTCTGCTTTCTGTTCAAATGCTTTGTGTTCCTTCATACAGCTTTGGAATGAACAAGAACAGGTATCATATAACACAAGTGGTATTGGCTTCTGGCTCGCTGCGCCACCTAGTGGTCGAAAAGAAGTAATCCATTGATTTAAAGGATTTACTATTGATACATTTGCCCAAAAAAAACTTTAGTTTATTGTCTGTTTTAATACAATTTATAAGAGGATGTATTTTCAGAACAGTGGTTTGATTATATCTTTGGTATTAAACACTCAGATTGAAAAAAAAAAAAAGTAGTCTCCTGCTACTGTAAGCATTATATTAGTTTAGTAGAAAAAATGCCTATAGCACAAAGTTTATATTAACGCTCTCATATTAAAGATCACCATACTATAGCATTGATCCATGCCTATATAATCTGTGATCATTCATGAAGCTACGAGCTTCAGCTGACGTTATGATTTCACAACAGCTGGAATGGAAATCTTAGAAGAAAAAAAAAAAAAAACTTTTATAAACTAGGGCAAGAGACTGAAAAAACACATTGCAGCTTTCAGCAAGCGTATTACACATTAATTTCCAATCAGATGCAGCAGAAGCACTGGCTGCAGTGTAATGACTATGAGTCTATGCATAAGGAATTCCAGACGGTCAGCTCTTTATTACAGCCCGACATTTGCTGATCCTATAATAAATCATGGGAGCTTTCCAAAGTTATCTTCCATATGATTTCTGCGCTTTAACACCTCCGCTGCGGGGACAAGAAGGGGAGGAGGGGGGGGGGGGCAGTCTAGCTAGGCAATGAGACCTGGTTCAAATGTACTTTACTACCCCAGTCAATGCAAAGATGAGCTCATCAGTCAACTCAGCACACACACATTACACACATATTGTGCTATACAACCTACCTATACCTACCTTAGATCTCATTTCGTATATGCACTCTGGCTAACTGAAAAACTCATCTTTGCATTGACTTGGGTAGTAAAGTGCATTTCTTTATTAGTATTTATTGGTATTTGTGACTATATATATATATATATATATATATATATATATATATATATATTGATGATTATATGTATAATGTATAATCATCAATATATATATATATATATATATATGTATGTATAATCATCATTATATGTATAATGTATAATCATCAATATATATATATATATATATATATATATATATATAATCATCAATATATATATATATATATATATATATATATATATATATAGTCAGAAATACCAATAAAGAAATGCACTTTACTACCCAAGTCAATGCAAAGATGAGTTTTTCAGTTAGCCAAACACAGAAAATGAACTAATACACATCCATAGGCGTGCGCACAGGGTGTGCCGGACGTGCCTGGGCACACCCTAATCACCCCATGTGCAATGCATTAGCATTATCCAGGGGTGGCACCAGGTGTGTGGTTCGGGTGCCTGTGGCCAGTGTAAATGCCCCCCATTATATTAAAGGCTAGGTTCAACTGTAGGAACACATTACATCTATACTTAGGATGTAAGTTAATATGCTCCCAATCAACTGTCTCCCACCATCAGAGCCTCCCCCTGTTACAGCGGGTGGCGTTCATGTGTGTTTGAGCTTTGGGGTGCACACCCTAATGCAATAGGCTGCGCACACCTATGTACACATCATATACATATTGGAGCTATGCAGCCCAGTTATATCTACCTACCTTATATGTTCATTTCTTATATTCACTATATAGTACATATAACCACTATAAAGGAAGGTATGGTGTGCAAGTTCAAATGTGCTTTAACTACTCCAGTCAATGCAAAGATGAGCTCATCACCTAACTCTGCACACCCTGAGAATGAAAAGCAGATCTAACATCCAGCCTTCTTTTATAAACGTATTGGAGCTATGCAGACTACTTCTTATACCTCATTTCTTTTATTTGCTCTATATTACATAAGATCTTTATTACAAAAAAAAAAAAAAAAATATATATATATATATATATATATATATATAGTGTTCTAGTCAGAAAGACGTATATTACATATTATCCTTATTAAAAAATAAAATAAGGTACAGTATTGAAGTCAGAAAGACTAATAAAAATAGTACAATAAAAATGCACTTTACTACCCCAGTCAATTCAAAATACTGTATGAGCTCACCAGTTAACTCAGTAGACACAGGGAGGGATCTAATACACATCATACACATGGGGCCACTTATATCTACCTACCTTAGATCTATTTTTTTACATTCGTCCTGTATATTATCCTTTAAAAAATAAAATAAAAATAGGATGCAGTATTCAAATCAGAACGGCTAATACAAAAAAAATACAGTAAAAATGCACTTTTCAGCTCCAGTCATTGGAAAAATAAGATCATCAATTAACTCAGCAGACAGAGAATGGAAAGCAGATCTGATACACGTCCTTTTATTATACACATATTGGAGCCATACATTTTATAGATAGATTTTATTATAATCCATCTATCTCACTATCTCATATTCTTATGCTCCATCTTTAATTATCACATATGGTTAAGATTAAAAAAAAAAAAAAAAAAAGTATACTGGTTAAGTCAAAAATACTAATAAAAAAATAACTAGGTGTACTTTATCACCCCGATCAACGCAAAGATGAGCTCATCAGTTAACAACTCAGCACACAGATAATGAAAGACAGATCTGAGACCTATCATTATACATATTGGAGCTATACTATACTTGATGATCTATATATCACCTTTATTAAAAAAATGTGTTCAAGTCAGAAATACTAATAAAAAGGAACTAGATATTTTATTAGCCCAATTAATGCAAAGATAAACTCAATAGTTAACAACTCAGCAGACACACAGAATAAAAGGCAGATCTAATACCTACCATATGCATATTGGAGATATACAGGTATACTTGATCTATATATTATCATTATATAAAAAAAAGTTATAGTGTTCAAGTCCAAACCTCAAGCACACGGAAAGATACACCCATTGTTCTCTCGATCGTAGATCAGTGCCAGGTTTTTGCAATACCTTTAGCACTACGTGTTCCATTGTGCCCATTTTCATTGCAGTAACCATTTATGACCCTGAGGCTGCACACTGGAGCCACGCTGTTTCCCCTAGCAACCCATCCACCCAGTATCTTAGTGCAAGGATGGAGAGTGACAGATCGGTTGCTAAGGGTAACTGCCATCATTGTTTAACCCATTCCTAGCGATTGTTCATCTTACCTTAGGCGTGCTGCATGGATCGAGAGCTGCACAGACATTTAACCCCTACATGGCCAGCTAGGCAGAAGAGCCCACAGTCCACCCCAAAGAGTTAAAGGGCTGTTGCACAGAACTGACGACACACAGGAGGATTTCATTTGCAGATCTGAGCAGCCAGCGTCTGGTGGATTATATACAGTCTGCTACAAATCAGGGAGGGAAAGAGAGGGCAGACAAAGCATTGAGTATGGGAGACAGATCGGCAATGTAGGGGAGGAAGGTGACCTGTTGTAGGAGACAGATCGGCAATGTAGGTGACCTGTTGTAGGAGACAGATCGGCAGTGTAGGGGAGGAAGGTGACCTGTTGTAGGAGACAGATCGGCAATGTAGGTGACCTGTTGTAGGAGACAGATCGGCAGTGTAGGGGAGGAAGGTGATCTGTTGTAGGAGACAGATCGGCAGTGTAGGGGAGGAAGGTGATCTGTTGTAGGAGACAGATCGGCAGTGTAGGGGAGGAAGGTGATCTGTTGTAGGAGACAGATCGGCAGTGTAGGGGAGGAAGGTGATCTGTTGTAGGAGACAGATCGGCAGTGTAGGGGAGGAAGGTGATCTGTTGTAGGAGACAGATCGGCAGTGTAGGGGAGGAAGGTGATCTGTTGTAGGAGACAGATCGGCAGTGTAGGGGAGGAAGGTGATCTGTTGTAGGAGACAGATCTGCAGTGTAGGGGAGGAAGGTGATCTGTCTCCTAGGAGACAGATCGGCAGTGTAGGGGAGGAAGGTGATCTGTTGTAGGAGACAGATCGGCAGTGTAGGGGAGGAAGGTGATCTGTTGTAGGAGACAGATCGGCAGTGTAGGGGAGGAAGGTGATCTGTTGTAGGAGACAGATCGACAGTGTAGGGGAGGAAGGTGATCTGTTGTAGGAGACAGATCTGCAGTGTAGGGGAGGAAGGTGATCTGTTATAGGAGACAGATCGGCAGTGTAGAGGAGGAAGGTGATCTGTTATAAGAGGGGAGCAGGGAATTGTGATCTGCATACAGGTAAGCTACTAATACATGAAATAAGACATAAGTGTGAGAGTAGGAGAGAGCCGGACTCGAACCTGTGGCTGTAGTGGTCCCTGCTGTGAGCGGTCCAGCTGCTGCTGGGATGAGAGAGTGATATGCACAGGGTCTCCTCTCCTCCTGGTGGCTCTCAAAGATGCTCCGTCCTTAAGGACTGTCTTGTATGAAATGGGAAGCGCCTCTCCCCAATCTGCTCCTTAATAGAGGGCTGTTCCCAAACTCCGCAAACTCTTACGAAACAGCAGGAGAAGGTGGACTTCTGCCACTGGGTAATAGTTGCAATGCTTCTGTATGGGATGAGGGGGGGGGGGGGAAGTGGTGAAGAAGGAGGGAGGGTAGAGGAAAAATAAGAAGGGGGGGGGGAGACTTTTTGCTCTTTTTTGGAAAGTTCCACATACTTTTCCAAATTCTTTCACCATGATTACTCTTGGAGTACTATTGCCAGGGGGTCCTCTGTGTCTTCTTGGAGCCAGGAGGAAACTGGAAGCTCTCTTAGGTTTCCCTGGCAAGTTTACAAAGGGATTTCTCAAGCTGGAAGAACAATGAGGGGAAAAAAAATCTTTAATCTCCAAAATGCTATTTGTTTCAGGCAAAAAGAAAAAAAAATAGCTATGAGGTTTTTTCAAACCAATTGTGGTGGGTGCTCTTGAAACATCTAGCAGGTTTTCCATGAAGTAAGTGTCTGCCTATTCCACACATTTGCTGAGCCTTGTAGGTTTATTTGGCAGAGAGTCAGAACATTTGTGGAACCAATAAAAGCGAAATTGTTTTGGAGATGCAATGATTTTCACAGCCTAAAGTTTTCAATGAGTTTTCATCGACCCAGAAACCTAACATTCACTTCCATGGTTTGCTGGCAGTGGTTAGAGGAAAGAGATGCTCGCTCTAAACCAGGGGTCTCCAAACTGCGGTCCTGGGGCCGGATGTGGCCCTTTGCTTGCCTTAATGCGGCCCTTGGGGCACTATTCCATCCAACTCCAATGGGGCATAATTCTTGTTGCTGACACCAATGGGGCACTATTCCTCCTACTGACACCATCAATTCTTTCCATTGACACCAACGATGGGGCACTAGTCCTCCCACTGTCACCAAAGTTATGGTATTATTTACTCCCACTGGACACTTTCTACTCCCAATGGCCCTAGTCTGGCCCCCTAAAGTCTGAAGGACCGTAAACTGGACCTTTGTTTAGAAAGTTTGGAGACCCCTGCTCTAAACCAACCAGGCTGCCTAGTTCTAGCCAGAAAATTGGTGGATCATCACCTGGGTTAGGGGGACCATACACTGTCCAATACAGTTATTGGACTTGGAGTGGATAAAGAGGATTGATTTCCTTACAAACAATGGAGAAAAACGGATGATTGTGAGGATCAAAGGGAGGTGAAAGATGTTAATACTACTGATCTGTGTGGTCCTAATCCCTGATGTGCTGGCAGAAGGTCCCTGTGGACTTAACTATGACACCTGTAGCCAGTATCATTATTCCTCCTATAGTAAGGGGCAGTCTTTATAAAAATCTCTAGGCATTTTGCCAGGCTCCTGAGGTACCTTGAAGCTAGTTGCAGGTCCCAACAGTGGTGTGCACCAAAATGAATGACCATCAGATTAAGGAATCACACTATGCTACTTAAAGCAAAGCTCCACCCAAAAGAGAAAGCTCCACTTATCTGCCTCCTCCCCCCTCCGCTGCCACATTTGGCACCTTTCAGAGGGGGGAGCAGGTACCTGGTTTTGACAGGTACCCGATCCCACTTCCTGCTGACTTCGCTGTGGCAAACTCAGCCCGAAGTTTGGCGACCCTCCTTCCCCCAAAGCCAGGCCATTCACAAAGCGCAGCGCACTTCGCACATGCACAGTAGGGGACTGGCTATGAAGGCACAAGGCTTCACTGCCCATTTCCCTTAGCCGAGATGGTGGCGACAGCACCCGAGAGCTGACTGAAAAATCAACTCGGTTTAAGACACTGCTGGATTTGTGGACAGGTACGTGCCCTAATATTAAAAGTCAGCAGCTACAGTATTTGTAGCTGTTTTTTTTTTTCCCAAATTTCTTTATTAATGTGTTCAACATTACATTTACATATATTCCAATACATATACAAAAACATTAAAAAGTACATACAACAATAAAACACTTATCCAATCTCAGTTTTAGCCTCTACCCAAAGATCTCTTCATAAACCTGGAAGATCTACCTTTCTGTCTTTAAGATATGTCCACTTCTATATCCCCTTTATTCTCTATCTACTGATTTATATAGTCAAGTTAGAAACAAAAACCAAAAATAAAAAGCAAGCAAAAGGGATGCTTAGAAAGATTTAAGAGAGAGGAGGGGAATGGGAGGAGTGAGAGAGACAAGGGAGACAGGGGGGGGGGGGACTCGATGAAAGAAGGAGGAGGGGGTTGGGAGAAAAAGGAGAGAGAAAAAAAGGGAGGGCACCTACCCCCTAGACTTCTTAGTGTTAGTGACTAATTATGCTCTAGTTGTGGACTATTCTCTAGAGGTAAGTTCCCTTGTATTTACCTCAGCCTAAAAAAAAAAAAAAGGGGGGGGGAGGAGGGAAGGGGGCACTTACCCCTTAAACCTCTTAGTGTTAGTGGCTAACAGTGCTCTAATTGTGAACTATTTTTTACTGATATATTCCCTTATATTACCTCGGCCTCCAAAAAAAAAAAAGGGGTGGGGGGAGTGAGAAAAAAATGGGAAAGAAGAAGGAAGGGGGGCACTTACCCCCTAAGGCCTCTTAGTGTTAATGACTAACAGTGTTCTGATTGTGAACTATTTTCTAGAGGTATATTCCCTTATATTTACCCCCAAAAAAAGGGGGGAAGTGAGAGTATTTGTAGCTGTTGACTTAAAAAATTTTCTGAAGGAGCCTGGTGCTCCGTTTTAAAGATGTTGCAACCCTAAAAAAAAAATTATCCTGTTCCTTTAAAGCAGGATATACAGCATAGTTCTTGTGCTGTCTAATCTGTTCTTCTCTATGCTGTAAAATACCTGGTTAATCCTGCTTGTTCCTTCGTCCCACTATGTGAACTGACCACGGTAATCATGGCTGCTGATTCACGATACCATGGTCAGTTTACGTGCCCCCATCATCCTGCAGTCTCACCCTCTTCCCCTCCCTCCCTGCCTGTCAGCTTGGGAGTCTGTGTATGTGAATGATCTCCTCCCTGCCCTTCTCCTCCCTCCGCTATTCTGCTGTGGCTGTAATTTCACTGATCACAAATCATTGGCCAGGACCTACTGATCGGCTGTGACTAATCACAACACAGCCAGCACAGCGGCCGCCCTTACCCAGAAATGCTGGATCACAAATCTAGTACCAGTGCGGGGGAGCCGAATTGCCACCGTACTCCTACGTGAGACGGACGGTAAGCAGTTAATGCAGAGAATGCATTAAGGTAGAAAGAACCTTTAGACCTCTTTCACACTGAGGCGCTTTGCAGGCACTGTAGCGCTAAAAATAGCGCCTGCAAAGCGCCCTAAAAGAGACGCTCCTCTCACTCCAGTGCGAAATCAATGGGCAGCGCCACCAAACGGCCTGCAAAGCGTCGCTGCAGGTGGTTTTAACCCTTTTTTGGCCGCTAGTGGGGGTTAAAAGCGCCCCGCTAGTGGCCGAATAGCGCTGCAAAAACGACGGTAAAGCGCGCTTTACTGCCGATGCCCCCACCGCCCCAGTGTGAAAGGGGTCTAAGGCTTTAGAACCAATTTAGGAAGGCATAGGAGAATAACAGCAGAAAGAGACCGAGTGGTCCATTGAGACTGCCTTTTTTGTATCACCTTCAGGGCCACCGCCGCGAATTGAGAAGTGGGGGTGCCGCCGTGAATTGAGAAGAAGCGGGGGGTTCCGCCACGAATTGAGAAGCGGGGGGGTTGCCATCCGGGCCCCTGGGGACCTCCAGGCCCCTTGCAAGAAAATAAAGAAAATTAAGAAAAAAAAGGGGGGTTGCCATCCGGGCCCCTTACAAGAAAAAAAAAGGGGGGGTTCCCATCCGGGCCCCTTACAGGTGTACTGCCTGTACCCCCCTGATGGCGGCCCTGATCACCTTTATACCATTCTTTTACAGATTGAGGGGACGTATGAAGTAGGTATTAATTGCATTAATTGCAATCACTTGGATGACCCCACCCCGCATTTCCACTGGCTGCAAAATGCAGTGCACTATATTGACTGTAGCCATAACTATTTTTGACAACTCAACATTGGTGAATGATGCTGACACTAATCCAGGGGTATGGTAACTTCAACTTTTCCAGCTTTGCAGATGGCAGATTTCTTGGTGTATAGTTGGCCATACAGTTGACTTTTGTTTTACTCTACATTTAACTTTTCCCACTCCCTAGCAGCAAAGACTCACCTTCCCTTTGCTTCCCTGCCACTGCATTTGACCACCAGTAATGAAGAACCCTCTGCCTCCAGGTATGACTAAGCATATAACTTACTCCTCTTCCCCCCACATGGCAGCCCCAATGCTTGGTGATTGGTGCAGTGCTGTCACACCGAAGGAGGTAGAGAGTCCTTCTACCCGTGTAAGCCCTAGGTTGTGGCAAAGAGCTTACAAGCTACTTTCATCAGCTGGACAGAGCAAACAGGCAGTGAAGAAAAGATGAGTATTTGCATCTCGGATGGTGGGAAATGTTAAATGAACCAGTTGCTTTGCTCAGCATAGACAATGCACAGGTTCGCTTTAAGCTGGCTACAGAAAAAAAAGAATGGTCAGACTAGCAGGCAAGTTTGACCTCCCTTAGGCATATGTGCCTAAGTCAATGCATCCCTAAATACAAACAGTCACAATGGATGGCAGAGACATATCCAGCACCACATTATCACAGGAAAACTATAGTGATTGGACAAGGTTTCTAATGTATCAGATGGGTCTCCATGGGTCCTGGTCATCTAATGTCTATAGGGCACTTTTTTACCCACAGAAGCTTGTTTGCTTCATTTGATAAACAAATAAATAAAGGAAAAAGTTGTGCTACCAAATGGTGAAACAATGTGTATAGTAGGCTGGCAGCAATAACAATCAGACATATTGTAAACAAAAGAAAATAAATAAACGTGTCGCCATAGACAAAAATTTATATGTAAACCAATATACGAAAATAGGTGTACCTAGCATATGCTACGTGGGTAATTAGAAACAGGTGACAGTAACACTCATGTGTGGCCGGTAGGCCGTGACCACCATAAATCAAACTGACATACACAAACGATCTAAATGTGCATACATTGGTCAGTGTGCATGTAGTCAATAATGGAGATGAAGTGAAACAAAAAATAAATGAAAACATGTGAATGGGTGTATAAAGTCCATCTAGGAGGAACACATATGGGATATGCTGGAGTCAGTGCGACTCTAAATCCAAAGACAATGTCCACGTTAGCCCATATAGAACGACTGTGCTGCTGATGGATATGTCAAGATGTGCATCACCCAGGAATGTGACTTCCAACACCGGGGGGAGGGGGGGGAGAAATAAATACTCTTACCCCTACGTGTGGACTCACACGCCAGCAGCGGTGGGTCGATAAGACATACAGATGATCCACTCAGATACACGTGTGGACTGGAACTTCCTGTAGGGAATGGTGTCCCACACCGATGATCGACAAGGTATCCACGGAAAGTTGGAAATCTCCTATCTCAGTGTCCTCAAGATCCAGACAACCAAGGAACGATATCCACCATGGAAGGGAACAAAAAAAGCCTCCTGAACAGCTCAGCCAGACACGTCCTAGGTGATGAAGCTGCTTCATCACCTAGGACGTGTCTAGCGCCTCCAATGCGCCTCAGTGTGAAAGAGATCTAAAGGTTCTTTCTACCTTAATGCATTCTCTGCATTAACCGCTTGCCGACTGCCTCACGTAGAAGTACGGTGGCAAAGCGGCTCGCCCACACTGGTACTAGATTTGTGACCCAGCATTTCTGGGTAGGGGCGGCCGATGTGCTGGCTGTTTCTAATTACCCACGTAGCATACGCTAGGTACACCTATTTTCGTATATTGGTTTACATATAAATTTTTGCCTATGGCGCCGCATTTATTTGATAAACAAAACCTTGATTTGTGCAACTGCTCTAGTTTTTCTTTCCCCCAATTTTTATAAATTGTCCCTATATGTAGTTTATTGGTTGAAATTGGAGGATGCACATACGAAATGTAAAGGGTATTGTAATTATGATAAGGTCATTGGAATGGGAACTATTTGATTTTCATTTCAACTGTCTCCTGCTTCTACAGATGTCACACACAAGTTTTCCCAGTAGTTAAAGTAGATCATCATGTCCGAAAAATCTAACTGTCTCTGAATCATCTCTATGTGGTAGGCAGTGAACAACGCTTTCACCATTTTATATGTCCAGCATTGCTTGGGAGAACATACTCTTCTCTGGCTGAATCACAGGCAAAAAATAGGTCTAAATGGAAATTTCTCATGCAACGCTCCCCAGTCCCCGTATTTCAGATTGTCCTCTCCGAGGAGAAGGCCTATAGCACTAGAAGAGAACAGAAGGTTTTAAAAAAGATCATTGTTGTAATAAAAAATAAGGAATTGTTATAAAATTCTTTCTGCTGGTGTGGTCCATTCAGTCATGCTTCCAGTCTGGAAGATTGATGGTCCAATATCCGCCTTAAAACAGCAGCAGCTGATATCTAAACAGAAGAAAGTTACAGAATGATGGGAGGAGAAGAGAACAGAAAGATAAGCAGCCCAAAGTCCTATTTTTATGTAAAATAGACCAAGTTTGAATCCCTCTAGTTGTCTTTAGTCATCCCTGTAGAAAATAGGGGGTCATAAACCTCTGCATTTGGGATGCTGGAGATGCTTATTTTGATATAACTAAACTTTAAGATGTCTACAGATGGCTTTATTCATATGCACATACACTATATTGTCAAAAGTATTGGGACACCTGCCTTTACACGCACATAAACATTAATGGCATCCCAGTTTTCGTGCCACATTTCGTAAAGAAGAGTAGCAGAACCAAAGAAACTTCTGAATACTTCTTGTCATTTAATGAGTTGTAACAAGATAAAGCAACAGAGAGAGAGAGCAACAATTGTATGGCTGCCAGGCCCAAAAAAACAGCAACCAACATAACAGGAAACATTTTGTTATGCAGTTAAACTGGAAATACACTATATTACCAAAAGTATTGGGACACCTGCCTTTAAACGCACATGAATTTTAATGGCATCCCAGTCTTAGTCCGTAGGGTTCAATATTGAGTTGGCCCACCCTTTGCAGCTTTAACAGCTTCAACTCTTCTTGGAAGGCTGTCCACAAGGTTTAGGAGTGTGGAAATGTGAGGTCGGGCACTGATGTTGAATGGGAAGGCCTGGCTCGCAGTCTCCACTCTAATTCATCCCAAAGGCGTTCTATCGGGTTGAGGTCAGGACTCTGTGCAGGCCAGTCAAGTTCCTTCACCCCAAACTCACTCATCCGTGTGTAGCGGGGTATTGCCCTTTAATCCTTCAGAGACTACATTACCCAGTACACTTTAAGGCACCCAGGGTGCATTGTCACGCGCAAGAACTGCTGGGGTGGACTTTATAAGGGGGAAGCGGAGCCCAGTTCTCTCTCTTTGGACACCGCCCACCCAGCAAGTTGAGCTGCTGCTTGAGCTCCTGTGACTTTAGGCCAGAAGCCTGGGCCGTTTTCTCCAAAGAGCCTTCCGCTCGCACCGAGGAACCTGAGGGACATCTCTCCTTTGATACTGCACCTTTGCCAGGAGGACCGAAGACCCGGATGTCGAGGGATCGGTGTACTTAGACACCACAGCGGAAGAAGCGCACGTGGACTGGTCCGGTTGGGTGAGAGAGCACCTGCTCATAGACAGACACAGTATCTCTGTTACATTGGTGGATTACAAATTCTATTCTTCAAGTGCATCACCGTTGCTAGCGAAGATTTCCCTACAGAACTTCCACTTAGTTCAGTCAGGTCTTACTGTGTAGCGTAGACATTCCTGGGCGCCATATTGTCCACGAGGGGAAATAGCTGCAAAGGGGACTATTAGAGCTGCATAGCATTGTATACTTGTCTGCTCGTTTAAACATTGTTTATTGCAGGGCTCTGCACATGACATGTACCCTCCTGTTTTATTGCTTACCCACTAATCTAAGTAAACATACTAGGGTTAAGTATATTGGTGTCTGTGTTCTTTACTTTACAGAAGAGATAGGTAAAGAAAGTTTTAAAATATCACTGTGTGTTCTTGTCATAGGATTGTGCCGCTGTGAGTTACAGGCCTCACAATCCTATCATCCCCTACTAACTGTGCCAAGGGAGGTCAGAGCCGATTGCCAGGGGTTGACAGCGGTGCACTACAGGGCCCAAAATCATACAGGCAGCCCTCTTAACTGGGGGTATCGCTACACATGTCTTTATGGACCTTGCTTTGTGCACTGGTCCAAATCATTTGGTTGAGGGGGGATTATGGTGTGGGGTTATTTTTCAAGGGTTGGGCTTGGCCCGTTAGTTCCAGTGAAGGGAACTCTTAAAGCGGAGTTCCACCCAATTTTTTTACTTTTTTTATTCCACTCCTCACCCCCTTACATGCCACATTTGGCATGTAATTTTTTTTGGGGGGGAGTGGGGGCTTCAGTAGGAGTGGGACTTCCTGTCCCACTTCCTCCTTCCGCCCTGGAGCCGCCTAGGCGATACGTCATATCGCCTTGTGGCGGCTCCTCCCTGTAGGCGATCACCTGGGACATGACAGGTCTCAGGCGATCGCCTGTCCACTCACAGAGCGCTGCGCCGTTCGCGCATGCGCAGTGAGTGCCCGGCCGTGAAGCCGAAAGCTGTCACGGCCGGGTGCCCACACTGTGAAGGGACGCACCGGCGAAGGAGGGGGGAGAGGAGCGGAGCTCCAGGCGGCGCGTTGCTGGACAGTGGAGCAGGTAAGTGTATGTTTATTAAAAGCCAGCAGCTACACTTTTTGTAGCTGCTGACTTTTAATAAACATAAAAAAAGGGTGGAACTCCGCTTTAAGGCGTCAATATACCAAGACATTTTGGACAATTTCATGCTCCCAACTTTGTGAGAATAGTTTGGGGATGGCCCCTTCCTGTTCCAACATGACTGCACACCAATGCACAAAGCAAGGTCCATAAAGACACGGATGAGCGAATTTGGGGTGGAGGAACTTGACTGGCCTGACCTCAACCCGATAGAACACCTTTGAGATGAATTAGAGCAGAGGCTGCAAGCCAGGCCTTCTCGTTCAACATCAGTGCCTGACCTTAGAAATGTGCTTCTGGAAGAATGGTCAAACATTCCCATAGACACACTCTCCTAAACCTTGTGGACAGCCTTCTCAGAAGAGTTGAAGCTGTTATAGCTGCAAAGGGTGGGCCAACTCAATATTGAACCCAACGGACTAAGACTGGGATGTCATTAAAGTTCATGTGTATGTAAAAGGCAGGCAATATAGTGTCGAAAAAAAAAACATCAGGCATTTGAAGATATTTGAAGTGGAAAATGGTATAGGATTGTAGCAGAGTTCTCAGGCGACAGCAGTAGAAAGGAAAACAACTGAAAGGTTATTTTTGCAAACTTTGATTGATTTTCCTGAATTTATTAATTGCATGTGAAATACTGTATTTATTGGCGTATAACACTCACTTTTTTACCCTGAAAATAGAGGGTAAACTGAGCCTGCGTGTTATACGCAGGGGACTGTGGAAAGTTTTTTTCCTGAAACTTCCCTCTTAAAATTAGGCTGCGTGTTATACACCGATAAATACGGTATTTACCAAATCCTTCATGTGATTTCATATAGCAGTAAGCATCAATGTCTATCAGATAAAGAATATATAACAGTGAAGCCAGAAACAAAAATTATTTTACCTGGCTTTTCTACACATACTGCATTTTCTGAGCTGCTCTTCGACAAGGATAACCTCAGAATGAACAGGTTTCATAGAATCTGAACCCAAATCAAATTACGGCTTCTGTGATTCAATTCTTCCAACAAACTGCATTGCAATTTTCAGCTTCTCTCCTTCTCTCCCAGGGATTGGTTTTATGATGTATCATTGTGATTAACAGGTGTGGAAAAAATGTGTCAACAGGCATGTCTTTCAAATTCGAAAAACAGAATAGCATATTTTATTGAAAGCACCTAATAATCACTTCATAAGAATTCCACCATGATTGCTACATCATCTCGGTGGTGAAGCTGATAGGAAACGTGATCCTGACAGACAGGCAGTTCCTCTCATTGAACAGGATCACAGGCGTAAAAATCGCTAGTAGGAAAAGCTGTCTTGTGAAACACCCACGTCTGGCCATAGTGTTAACCCTTAGCAATCCCCTGGGGGTGCTTCTTTAGCTTAGACAATTCATTTAAGAGAGAGACAAACGAAAAAAAAAATTTTAGCTTCAAACCAACAAAAGTTTAAGTAAAAGTTGCCTACCAGGGTGGGTCTTCTAGTACCTGTATAGCCATTGTAAGTTTTTATTTTATTTTATTCTATTTCCTAAAGTGTGGAATGTATTGGATCTTCCACATGTCCCTCACACTAATGCCGTGTACACACGATCGGTTTTACTGATGAAAACAGTCCGATGGACTTTACTCATCGGACAAACCGATCGTGTATGGGCCCCATCTGTCTTTTTTCCATCAGTGAGAAAAAATAGAACATGTTTTAAATGTATCCGATGGGGAAAAAAAACGATAGCAAATTCCGATCGTCTGTGTGGAACTCCATCGGACAAAAAACCCACGCATGCTCAGAATCAAGTCGGCGCATGCTCAGAAGCATAGAACTTAATTTTTCTCGGCTTGTCGAAGTGTTTTAAGCCACGGCGTTTGGGACAGTTGGATTTTTGACTGATGGTGTGTAGGCAAGACTGATGGAAGTCAGCTTCATCGGATTTCCGATGGTAGAATCCATAGGAAATTACGATCGTGTGTACAGGGCTTTACAAACCAAAGACAGACCTTACCAAGCAGAATACTTCAAGCTGACAAGTTCTTTCCTGACTATTTATCATTTATACAACACACGTGATATCCCAGATATCCCAGTTTTTCCAAATAATTACAAAGTGAGGGAGATCTGTGACCACAAAAGTATGGTCTTGGTGGACACTGTTGAAAAAGGAAATGACCTCATTGCCTGTTGATAAAACCATGATAACGTATATCCCACAGGAATGTGTATCCCAAGAGAAGGCTTGACCACACAAAGAGCACTTCTTCTGCATAACGTTTAAATCATTTCTCCGTAATGGAGTGCCACTATTAACTGTTTATGGTCGTTGCAGGATGTAAAATATTACTTATTTTTGTCTATGCAAGAAAAAAAACAAAAAAAAAACCTTATTGCTGCCTATGATTAGCAGGCTTTCCTCTATTTTTGTCATATTTCTGAAAATGTAAAAAAATAAAAAAAAAAACATATTTTTACAGCTCCTCTAAAGATTGTTTTATCCATTTTTTACCTCAATACAGTCTTTCTCAACCAAGGCTCCATAGCATCCTAGGGGTCCTTGGGCAGAGAGCAGTGGTTAATGGATTTCCCACCTACACTGTTCAGCAATAAAAGGAGGAAATATGGCACTGACTACCACTGTACAGGGCAGTAGTGTATTTAGGTTTTGTGCTGCCCTAGGCCTGACTAAACTTGTGCACCCCCTAATTTAAATATGGCCCACCCCTTTCTGTCAAGGCCACACCCCTTGCTGTTTAAGACCCACCCTGAAATTTTAGAGTGGGGACACTAGTGAGGGCCTGGGGGGGGCAATGAATTCCCTTCATTTGCATAGATTTCCTCTCACTTCCTGTTTGGCTATGGGGCAGGAAGTGAAAGGAAATCTCTGCAATGGGACAGGGATGGTAAAAAATAAACTGACAGGGGCTATAACCCTCCATTCATAGGTGTGTGCAGCCTGTTGCATTAGGGTGTGCACCTGAAAGCTCAAAAACATGGTACCGATCTCTCACTGTGTTCATTCAGAAAGGGAAGGGGCCGGTAAACGACATTACCCCTTCCCCCACTCATCCTGAAATATCATCTATGTGTGCCCACTGCAGTAGCCAATGGGAGAGAAGGGAAGCCAGCCATGCTGTGGGAGGAGACACCGGGCAGCAGGGGGAATCTGCACTGCAGAGAGTGATTAGGGTGTGCCTGGGCACACCTGGCACACCCTGTGCGCACGCCTATGCCTCCCTTACTCTATTCAAAATGAAAAAAAAAAGTGCTGCCTATAGTTCAACTTTAAGCAAAATATCAAAAAATTTTATGGAGCAGACTGAGAAGATATAACCGTGCCAATGGTGCAGCAGAAAACATATGGCACAGTGAGGAAGGTTTGTGATCCAGGATGATAGGACAGTCAAAATTGGAAGCAGCGCCCCCCCCCCCCCACAGTTGCAGAATGCCAGCCACCCGCATACTGGAAGCAGTGCGGCCGCTTTATGGGGGCGCTAGACTAATTTGCCTCTCAGCCCAGTCCGCCCCATAAGACTGGCCCTACACTAACAGTGTAGCGCAAGCTGGTGGGGACTCTTTCCGTGCTGCCCCCTTGCAAAGTGCTGCCCTAGGCCTGGGCCTTGTTGGCCTAGGCCAGGATACAGTGTTGGTACAGGGTCTGTTCCACCATGACCACTGTCTGTTTTTCTTTTTCCATACCATTTGTTTCATTTCACGATTATTAAGGAAATCTATTTTGTTGTATACACCCGGCGATGTTATAAAATGATCTGCCCTTGGTGTCAAATACTCTAGAAACATCACATTTTTATTCTTTTATTTAAAACCTTCTATAACGTACTGATCATGAAAATGTACCATGGGCTGCGGATTTAATCATTTTTACAGGGGTTTGCTTAGATCTAAAAATGATTTCAAGGATTCCTCCATGACAATAAAGGCTGAGAAAGGCTGCACTAATGTCTAAAGCCTCGTACACACTACAAGCTCAGATCAGAGGTGACAGCTCAGGTCGGAGACGCTGTACTAACAATCCAATGTTAGTACAGCAATCTCCCCTGCTGTGCTATTGTGTTCTGATAGGGGAACGACCCCCCCCCCCCCCCCCATCAGAACACTCCGGTCAGTGTTCTCAGCAATTGGCTAAGAGTGGCAACTGGAAGCCGGTCGACAGACATTTTTTGGTCATGACTGTCGGACCGGCTTCCGCACACATGGGCCAAATGTTGGCTGGTTTCAAATGAGGAAGATCCAACACATTCCACACTACCCAGCTGTGCCATGATTTAATACCCTTTAGGGAATAAAATAAAATAAAATAAAAACTTACAATGGCTATACAGGTACTAGAAGACCCACCTGGTAGGCTCATTTTACTTAAACGTTTGTTAGTTTGAAGCTAAAATAAAATTTTCGTTTGTTGGTGGCCGATGCCACCCTACATTTGACCCATGTGTACAAGGCTTTACATTAAGAGAACTGGAGCAAAATACCGTTAGGCTTAAAATGGTTGTAAGCCCTTACATATACCCATTGAAGTGACTGCCCTCCAGCTGATACACAGAGATGAAACAAATCCTCCTATATAAGTTGTACCTGTACTTCTGCCGTCTTCTATTCTCTAAATCTATTCAAAGTGCTGAATTATAAAGCTTGTCTGAGAGTTCAGAAAAAGGGGGATGAGACATGAAGTTACACTCTGCAGAGCTCAGTAAGGAGAGTTCTGAGAGCTGATTGGAAGTAAGGGATACACACCCCTTCACACAGAACACAGGAACAGAGCTGAAGCTGTCAATCAGCTGGGGGTCTCTGCCCTGTCACCTTTTTTCTCTTGGTGTCAGGAAATCTTGTCAGAAGTGATTCATGCAGATAGCAAGAGAATAAAGAAGCAGACAAAAGTGACATCTAGTGCTCCTAATTGAGACAAATACACACTATATGCTTTATTCATATTTAATGCCTGAGGTTTACAACCACTTTAATTAATAAAACAGGCAGTGATGTGCAAAATATAATAACCCCCAACAAACAATCATAATTTATCTTTCACTGGTCTGACTTTAATAAATGAAGTGTGTAGCGCCCTGCCCCCGATGATTGGGGCGCTATTGTAAATTTAGGGGGTGTCTGAGCCAATAGTTGGGCTCAGACTTATGTAATTATCTACAAATTGCTTCTGTCCTGGCTAAGGTGGTGCCTGGTAGTATTTTCCCTTGTTGCCTGAAGGTGGCGGTACCACCTCAGGCCCATGTTGGAACACAGGCAGACCATGGTGTATTGGGTGTCCCTTCTAGGCAGCGGTTCAGTGGGAGTGGTGCCCCGCTGTGCATGCTGGGGAGGGATACTTAAGGGGCAGACGCCATTGTGCGGGGCTCTTCTTCGCCTCGTGGCCCTCCTGGCGCGAGGTATGTGTGTGTGTTCTCTGCCCGGGCCCACATTGGCCCGAGGCTGCATCTCTAGCGAGTAGGCCCAGTTATGATGACTGGGGCCTACAATCCTAATGGGGATCCCAAGCTGTCCACCAAGAGGGAGGAAGCTGCTTAACGAAGGAAACCAGGGGAGGACCTGCCCTGGAGGAGACCAGCAAAGTGCTAATGTCTCGGGATAGGCCTGGTGGTTTCTAGAGATTACTGTGCTTTGCGAATTACCATACTAATTGCAGTGTTATTGTATAAACACATTAGGGTGTAACGCTTCATATTTTATGTAATTTATTCCTCATAGCACTTTTACACTGCCAAGTGTAAATCTGGACTTCAATTTATGACTTGTACACAGGGCCGTCAGAACAGGACAGGCAAACCAGCAGCTGCTTGGGGCCCCAACAGAGGGCAGCACAGCCAGAGGACGGTAATACCTGTCGATGGCCCCCCTCCCACGATGGCCCCCCCTCCTGCGATCGCCCCCCCCCCACTCAACAAATTGCAGCAACCGCACCCCCCCCCCCCGCTTCTCAACTTTAAAAATGCTGCTTGGGGCCCCCAAATTCCTTATTCCTTCAAACGGCCCTGCTTGTACTCACGATTGGATTTCCGATGGAATAAAATACGATGTAATTTTCCGATGAAGCTGACTTTCATCAGTCTTGCCTACACACCATCAGACAAAATTCCAACCGTCCAAAACGCAGTGACGACAACACGTACGACGGCACTATAAATGGGAAGTTCAAATCCAATGGCGCCACCCTTTGGGCTGCTTCTGCTGATTTCGTGTTACCGCGTGTTAGTAAAAGTTTGGTGTTAGGCGATTCGCGCTTTTCAGTCTCCGTGCTTTTCAGTCCGTTACAGCATGACGAATGTGCTATCTCCATTACGAACGCTAGTTTTACCAGAACAAGCGCTCCCATCTTCTAGTTTAGTCTGAGCATGCGTGGGTTTTTTCTCCGATTGAGTTCCACATTCCCATTGGAAAAATGTAAAACATGTTCTATTTTTTGAACACCAATGGAAAAAAGTCCGATGGGGCCCACACATGATCGTTTTTTCAGATGAAAAAAGTCCATCGGACTTTTTTCATCAGAAAAAACTATCGTATGTACAGGGCATTACATATACCTGATTATGTTATATTTTGTTATTAGAAGGACTTCATAGTGAATCATGGTTTCATGTCAAGGTACTTTAGCATTAGTTGATTTTCTGACTTGTGCTTGTTACCTCTATCACCATACCCTTCAAGCTCTCCATGGGGAACCTTTGGCCTCAGGGAGCAAACACAACAAACTGTCTAGTTAATGGTAGGGACAGATCTATGTGGGTTTAATAAAGTGTGCCATGGTGTCTCATTGGTTGGCATGGTAAAACATGGTCTCCTTAAAAGGACATGCTTTATTGTGAGACATCTTCACTTCTTAAGCCCAATGCCGCGTACACACGACCGTTTTTAATGACGAGAATTTTTTTATTTTTTTTAAATGGTCATTAAAAATGATCGTGTGTGGGCTTTCCAGCATTTTTCCCGACGAGAAAAACGCAGAGAATCACGACGAGAAAAATTGGAACATGCTCTAATTTTTCACGTTGTTTTTTACATCGTCGTTTTTCTCGTCATGAAAAACGGCCGTGTGTAGGCTTTAACGACGTGAAAAAAATGCGCATGCTCAGAATCAAGTATGAGATGGGAGCGCTCGTTCTGGTAAAACTAGCGTTCGTAATGGAGATAGCACATTCGTCACGCTGTAACGGACTGAAAAGCACGAGGCTGAAAAGCGCGAATCGTCTCTCAACAAACTTTACTAACATGAAGGGTGGCGCCATCCGAATGGAACTTCCCCTTTATAGTGCCGTCATACGTGTTGTACGTCACCGCACTTTACTCGAACATTTTTTTCAACGATAGTGTGTAGGCAAGGCAGGCTTGAGAGGAAACACGAAAAATCACGTCGAGAAAAGTTTTTTTCAATGACATTAAAAACGATCGTGTGTACGCGGCATTAAGCTTCCATTTCATTGTTCATCATTTAGTTGCATGATATCTCAGAGATTCAAAGGAAGCTGGTTCAAGAAGAATTTCCTCTGCCAAAAGATCTAATCACAGGTCTGAATGTGGTAACTATATAATGCCAAGTATGTGTCAGTGACTGTGGGTCCTGCTGAATGATGTATCTTTATGGAAAAGTATCTCTATTTAGGTTCGCCAGCTGACCATATAATTTTAGACCTGACCCAGGGGAAAAATGGTCCCTTTCCCCAGTCCACTTCTTCGCTAGTGACTGTTGTTTGTTTCTAGCAGTTCATTAGCAGTGGCGGCTGCTCATAAGGGGCGCAGTGGCGCCACTCCCCTAATCCATGCACCCGGCCCCTATTCTCCATGCAGGCCACTGGACGCATGGATTTTAATGTTTTTTTTATTTTTGAAGCACATAATTAGAGCCCGAGGCTCTAATTGGCTTAAAAAAGGGTGGGCTCGGAGTGTAGAGCACTGCACCCCAAGCCCACCTACTTTTGTGACATTAGCGAATTAATATTTACTAATGTCTTCCTGCTTCTCATCTCAGTCAATCTGGAAGCGGGTCCTGAGACCCTATCGGCCATGAGTCCTGAATAGGGCAAGTGCGGGGCTGGCGGGCGAGGAGCGAATGAGACGGCGATCGAGCAAGCGACAGGGGATGGGTGGGGGGGGGAGTGAGGGGGCCAGGTTTGTTAGTAAGTAACTAGCACTATGTATTAAAGAAGGCCTAAAGTTTGAAGATCTTGATTTCATTCTAAGTTCTATATGTGCTGGATAAATGCAGACAGTTCTTGAGTTTAGCTGTTGCTGAGCTGTACCTGGTGCAGTCTAATATGCGTTGGTTTATTTACCATATCCTCCTTCTTTTTATACCAAAAATACACACCCCATACATTAAGGAACTTAGTTAGTCTAAAGTTTTTACTATAGCCTAAAGTTTAGTAAAAAGAAAAAAATCCATTCAAGGGACATGATTTACTATTAATGCAATGTGTCTCTTTTGCTGCTGACTCCTCCTTTAGTGTAAATAATTTTCCTCCGACTCTCCCCTCCACCTCGCTGGGGTAATATTCTGGTGCTGTGGGGGTTAAAAGAGCCATATGCACTTGTGAAGAGCACCAACTTCGCCTGCCCTTTCCATCAATGAAAAACGATCTATAAATTGAGGAGGTGGACCTTTCTTTTATCTGCCATAGAGCGATTTTCCTTCATGGAAGTCATAGTATGGTCTCTATGATTGGAGGAAGGGGGCAGAAATGGAGGGCATAGTTGGCACTCTTGATGAGTACATATTATTATTATTATTATACAGGATTTATATAGTGCCAACAGTTTGCGCAGTGCTTTACAACATCAGGGGAGACATTACAGTTACAATCCAATTCAATACATGAGGAATCAGTGGGCCCTGCTCGTTAGAGCTTACAGTCTAGGATATGGGTTGGGGGGAAATTAGAGGAAGAAGATTTCTACTAAAGCAGGATCCAGCAGCATCACAGAAACATCACATTGATAGTAAATCATGTCCCCTGTGTGGATATTTTTTTTTTGCTAAACTTTAATCCTAAAAGCAGTATTAAACCAAAAAGCCAACAATGATTATATTGCAGCTTACCAATTCTTAGATGTGATGGCTGCATTCGTTTCCTTTTTGTTAGGCTGTCTTTCCTTTTTTTTCACCTGATGATCCTGACAGTAAGTCTGTTTTCCTGACAGTAAGTCTGTTCTGTTTTTCAACAGAACAAGCTGGTCTGTAGGTGTATCAATTACAGGGATGAGACAAACCATTTACCATTGACAGGGGGTGCTTACATCCACTTTTATTTATTTATGTAAAACCTTTATCCCAAAACAAACAAAACTGTTTGCTGTAACAGTTTAAAAAATGTTAGCTGGAGTTTGAATTCAATTTGTTGGTATATTTAAATCTGCTAGTACATCTAATGCTCCCCCCTCCCAGATTAGCTGCTGTTCAAAGGTGCCCCTGTGTTCCTTCATCCAGAGTAGTGGCACTATAATACAGGAGGTGTGCTACTGGCCAGATCACCAGGGTAAAAAAGTCTTTAAAAAAAAAACTACCAACATTTAAGGACTAGTTTTGTGTTTAACCCCTTCCCGTCCACGCTATAACAGAATGACGGCTACAGCGTGGACCTACATTGCCGGGAGGCCATCAATAGACGTCCTCCCCTTTGCATGCTCCCGGCCCCTTACCACGTGATCAGCTGTCAGCTGACAGCTGAACAGAACATCGGTAATCTTTTTTGCGTGAGGAGAAAAAAAAGCAGATCAATGGCTTCTGTGAAAGGGACATCGGTCCCGAAGAGGAAGAGGCACAGCCACATCACCTGTGCCCACCAGTGACACCTGCCAGTGCCCACCAGTGCATATCAGTGCCACCAATCAGTGCCACCTATCAATGCCCACCAGTGCCACCTATCAATGCCCACCAGTGGTGCCAATCAGTGCCTCATCAGAGCCCCCTAGCAGTGCTGCCTATCAGTGTCACCTACCAGTGCACATCAGTGCCCATCACTGCCACCCATTCGTGCCCATCACTGCCCATCAGTGCCAGTTCTCAGTGGCAGCTATTAGAGCCACCTATAAGTGCCACCTTCAGTGCCACCTATCAATGCCCTTTAGTGCTACTTATCAATGCCCATTAGTCCCACCTCTCACTGTCACCTATCAGTGCCCACCAGTGCCACCTATCAGTGCCCACCAGTGCCACCTCATCAGTGTCCACCAGTGCCACCTATCAGTGCCCATCAGTGCTGCCTTATCAGTGCCCATCAGTGCAGCCTATCAGTGCCCATCAGTGCAGCCTCATCAGCGTACATCAATGAAGGAGAAAAATTACCTGTTTGCAAAAAATTGTAACAAAATATAAAACTTTTTTTTTTTTTTCTGTCTTTTAATTTTTTTTTAACAAAAAATAAAAAACCCAGTGGTTATCAAATACCACCAAAAGAAATCTCTATTTGTGATTGTCTATTTGCAATTGTGATTCAAAAAGTGATTGTGATTAAAGGCGGAAAATTGGTCTGGGCAGGAAGGGGGTTTAAGTGCCCAGTAAGCAAGTGGTTAATCATGCTTTAATGTTATTAACTAATTAAGTTCCTTAATGTATGGGGTGTGTATTATTGGAACAAAATGTAAAAGCAGGGGGATATGTTAAATAATCAAAGCTTGTATTAAACTGTACCAGGATAAGCTAACACATCTTTTTTTTGTTTCTTTTTATTTTTAGCTTTTTTTGCCAGTAATCCAGATTTACAGGCAAATGTACAGGACACAGACAAGAACAATCCTGTGTAAAACAAGCATACGGGCAATCCAGGTGATAAACAGAAGAGTACATATGGTAAGAGACACCCAAAGGCTTGTGCATGCAGATACATCACACCCTCTGGGTGCAGAAACAACTGTCTTTTAATACTTTTACCTTGGGGCAACTTGTACATAAACTACATAATTTAGGGTGGAAGCGTGAAAAAAAAAAAAAAAGTGAGTGACTAAACATGACTGATTAAGCTATAGACACATTACTTGCCAAATATTTGTCGTCCAAGTCTGCCTTAGTTTTCTTTTTCATGTACATCTAATTTAAATTAGTCTTGCAAGATGTAAACATAAATCAAGCAGTTAACTTTAAGTTGTCAGCCATGTGTGAACAGGAGACCTTTTTACAGTCTGGGGTGAGAGGTTAAATACTGTATATCAATGTAATGACATATGTGTAGGGTAATGTAGGAAGTACAGCGTTTTTAAATCGAAGGCACCATAAATACATTCCATATGGCAGTATATTGTAACCTTGTAGTCTATGCACTAACTTACTTTTATTTATGCATTTATTTATTTATATATTTTTACAGAATTACTTGTAAATGTAATGGTTTGCTATGCGGATCGTGAATTACATTTCCTAGATGTGATATATACCGTACTTCTAGTGTTCATTTTCTTTTCTCATTCTTGTTGTTTCATGTATTTGTTCTTTTTTAAAATTACATATTGAAAATACCTCTTAATCCAATTAAATTAGGTAAAATATATTAAAAATCAGCTATCATAAGATGCTATGTGTGGAATCTGCGTTTTAGTTCGCCCTTGAGGGACAGGTGCAACATTTAGCCCTGCTGCTTGCCTTGCAGCATGTCAAAGGGTAAAGTATGTCAGGCTGAAATATGCTGCGGCTGGACAGGGCTGAATGCTGTACTGAGTGGTACTCACATTAAGGTTCCATTCACACTTGTACGACTCCAAAGTTGCACCGACTTTGGAGTGCAACTTTGGTGCAACTGCGATGCAACTTTGGCTGGGTGTGACTTGGATACGACTTTAGCTTAAACCAGTAATAATGGACCACCGTTGCACAATTGTTTCATTTTATAACATTCAGGTATGACTTTCATGCAACTTTTGAGGCTTAACATGGCCTATGGCCCTCAAGTTGCATGAAAGTTGGACCAAAGTAGTGCATGAACTACTTTGAAGTCACTGCAACTTTAAGTCGCACATATATAAATGGTTATCATTGGAAAACATGGGAAATGACTTGTCATGCAACTTTGATGTCCAAAAGTCTTTGCCATAGACTTTGAAAGGCTGCATGCACCGAGGCTGGACGCTGCACTTGTGCCTCCTGGGCACACTAAAATACCAGGATTGCACGGACAGAAGCTACGCGCCCCATGTGCAAGGGGTCTTTATATTCGTTTTTTGTAACCCCCCCGAACAGCATCACCCATACTAGGAAAGCAAGAGGCAGCACTCTGAAGCCTCGTACACACGGCCGAGATTCTCGTCGAAAAAAACATGTCGTTTTTTTTCGATGAGATTCTTGGACAAGAAAATTGTCCCGGCCGAGTGTACACACGCTCGATTCAAAGAACCCGCGGTTCTTTGAATGGAGCGTACGCGGTGACGTCATCGACTACGACGAGCATGCGCTCGTCACATTCGATGCCGTCGCCGCCATCTTGGTATACCCTACGTATGCCTAGGAAGCTACCGCGCATGCGTCAAATTCATTTCGAACATGCGCGGGCTTCCGGGAGGACAGGTAAGTGTACACACACTCACTTTTCTCGTCGAGAAACATGCCGACGAGAATCTCGACAAGAAAATAGAGAGCAGGTTCTCTATTTTCTCGTCGAGGTTACTTGTCGGTTTTCTCGACGAGAAACCATACACACGAACAAATTTCTCGGAGAAACTCGGTCGTGTGTACGAGGCCTCACAGTCAGCCCAGATAGCAAGCATTTGTGCTACAAATTTAAAAAATGACTTGCTAAGCTATTGCTAGACTTGCCAGGCTTCACAAATTTGTTGCACAATTACAGAAAGTCCGCATTGCAGGACTCCAGATCAACTTTTTTTGCAAACATTCTGCAAGTCTGCTACAAGTTCTGGTTGTCAGTGTGGCTGAATTTTCATGCTGTAGACTTGCAGAGCTCTTGCTGTAGACTCATCACTGCAACTTTGCTTTTCCTAAAGGCTTGCCACGCAAATTTGCTACAAATTGGAAATTTGTCAACTAGAACTTGTGCTTCAAGTGCTTTGTAAGTGTACAACTTGCCAGTGAAAATGTGCAGCAAGTTAACAGACTTACAATTCAACACTGCCACAAATTTGTGGCACGTTATCCTTGCTATCTGGGAGTTTAAAGGTAGGAAAAGCTTCTCAGTGTGCTGCTGCTCCTCTACTGTTCAGTCACAGGGTAAAGCTAAACTGTTCAACTGCAAAGCAAACTGCAGGTAGGTGCATAACCTGGCTGTGCTGCCGGGCAGGGATACCTGGTCCACGAATGGCTGGCTGAACAGAGTTGGCAGGTAAAACAAGTTCACACTTATGCCTGTAAACGGTGTATGAAGCTATTTGCCTGGAGTTCAGCTTTGATATCACAGTTTATATCCCTTGTATGTTCTCAGTTTATAGAGTGATGTGGAAAATGTTGCCACTGTACCAGTCATTAATGATTTCTCCATCAGGCTTTGGGTTTTGAGCAGTGCTTGGATTTTTGTCATCCAAATAGCATTTAAGGGTGTTAGAGGATGGCACCTGTCCTGGATATACACTTGGAGAAATTAGAATTCATTTTGTGAACCCACTGGCTTTATAATATTTGACGGAAAGAATGGTGCTTGTATTGCCCACATCATACGGATTCGTTTTTCTATTCTCTAGCATAGGGAGGAAATTAAAGAAAGCATCTGACCCATTGCTGCGGACAAAACAGATATTTTTTCCTTTCCTTCGATTTTTCTACATAATGTACAATAATCTCAGAGTAAGACACAATGCATGGAAATCTAAAAGGGAAAACTCTATTTTAAAGGACGACGCTAAGACTTTCACCATGATTGCAAGAAGGATACATTCAGCCTGACACGTTTGGCAGGTTTTAGGACCACCCAAATGAAAAAACAATTTTCTATGAACAAAATAACACATTGAAACGTGTAACACTAATAATGCTAGTAATAAAATCAGCCATGACATTCCCTCACTGCAATTATTTAGGGCGTAAATGATGACTGAGTAGTTTTTTATGAGAAAAAAATGAATACAGGCATACCCCACTTTTAAGTACACAATGGAGTTTATTTACTATCGCTGGAAAGTGCAAAATCAGGCTCACTTCTGCATAGAAACCAATGAGCTTCCAGGTTTTATTACGAGGCTTAATTGAACAAGCTGGGGTTAGAAGCTCATTGGTTTCTATGCAGAAGTGAGTCTGATTTTGCACTTTCCAGCGATAGTAAATAAACTCCATTGTGTACTTAAAAGTGGGATATGCCTTTATAGCGCCTCATTTTTCTTCAACTGTAAGTTAGGCTTTAAATTAAAGGGAAATTGAGTGTAAAACCATATAGTAGCAGTATCCCAAAAAAGCCATTCTGCTAAACATAATGTTATCCAATGTAATTGCATTTGCTATGATAATATGAAATACTTTTGGTGAAGGAGTTTACACTTACTGCTTAAAACAGATCTACACTGCATCTAAGCACCACAAACCAAAAATGTGATATAATTCATGTTTAATATTCATAGCAAACACACCCATCCATGACTCCATGCTTTATTTTGCTTGAGAGTGCAGTTCTGCTTTAAATAAATAAAAAATGTCTGAAATGGTAGCTAACCTCCATTAGATCTTATGAGTGTCCTAGTTTAGCACTGCAACGGCGCCGGTGCAGTTTGCCTGTGCGTCTTTTGGTCAGTTTCAGGTCCAAATTTAGCCCAAAATTCTGTCTGAAATCGGACCTGAAACGGTGAACGAGGACAAACCGGACTCATATGTGAACTCATATGTGAACTCATATGTGAACCCTGCCTCAAGTTCTGTTTCACACTTGAACTTGAGAGTGCAGTTCTGCTTTAAATAAATAAAAAATGTCTGAAATGGTAGCTAACCTCCATTAGATCTTATGAGTGTCCTAGTTTAGCACTGCAGGCTTTGTTTATTTTCTATTTGCACTCAATGATCTTGTTGGTATGAGTCATCTCTGGAACTTCTTAACATGAGGTGACAACGCTGTTTTAGTGTTAGCGTATGCAGGAGCAATGTTGTCACTGGGTATGTAGCGATCATTTAAAACCTTTAAAAGGTTTTCTGTAAAGCTAAGACTTCCAATGGTGTCATTTTCCTGATCCTCTGCTGAGCTCAGGTGTTCCTCCTGCCATCCTCTACGTCACTACCTGACACAGTTGTGTAGTGACATAGGGGTCGGTGGGAAGGACTACTGAGTACAGCAGGCGGACAGGACTAGGTATTTACAGGACTTTGCAGGGTGCAGGTATATAGTCACTTTGATTTTAGTAACAGGGTCACTTTAGAAAAGATATCTTTCATAATTTAAAAAGCAGTTGTAGCCCAGTACTTAACTAGCAGGTGAGAAGCCACTGCAGTCTCACACGGTCTTCTGTGTGCGTGCCCACAAAGACTCCTTTTACACTGAGGCAGTTTTCTGGCATTTTAGCGCTAGAAATAGTTCCTGTAAAGTGTCTGAAAACAGTCTCATTGCAATGAATGCTTTCACACTGGGGCGGTGGGACGTTAGAAAAAGTGCTGCAATCAGCATCTTTAGGGCGGTTTGGGAGCGCTGTATACAGCACTCCCAAAATTCCCCGGCCCATTGCAATGATTGGGCAGCACTTCCAAAGGGCCTGAAAAGCGATTCGGAAGCGGCCACACTGGAAACACTGGAGTTTTCAACCCATTCTTTGGGGTTAAAAGCGCCGCTTAAACAGCAGTAAAGCGCCGCTTAAACTAGCTTTCCGCTAATGCTCAGGCAGCCCCAGTGTGAAAGGGGCCAAAGGATTTCTACACAGGTATAGCTATAACAAAGACTCTTACCGTGGAATGGTTACAGCCAGTTTTATACCCCTTTCACACTGATCTGCGACCACGTTAGCGCTAAACCCCAAAGAAGGAAGCGCTGCCCATTCATTTAAATGGAGAGGGTGTTTTGGGAGCGCTAAATACGGCGCTCCCAAACCGCCCCAAAGATGCTGCTTGCAGGACTTTTCCTAACGTCCCGCAAGCGCACCGCTTCAGTGTGAAAAGACACACTGAAATGAATAGGAGGTGGTTTTCAGGCATTATTTAGAGGCTATTTCTAGCTAATGCCTCAGTGTGAAAGGGGTCTTAATACTGCCCTCCGTCCACTAGAGGGCGTCCGAGGGGACATGGATTACAAGAGACTCTAATGTAAATCGTGAAGGATTGTGGGAGTGTAGTTTGCGGTAGTGACTGAGCTATTACCATAGGTTGGCTGGAAACTACAATTCCCAAGAGATGGACATTAAAGGGGAGGAATTGGAGTAATTTTCCTGTGCTCCCCTTCTGCGGCACCTCCGGTCTCCCCGTGACATCACTTCCGGCCTGATTCCACCCGAGGCTCCTTCTGTATTCCACACTGGCTACTGCTGCCTCTGGCTGGCACCACTCGGTCTCTGCAGGGGCACGCTAGGCTCAGGAGCCTTGAGCCTCTCAGGACTACCTTTAGATGACCTAGGGACACCTTTGCCACAGATATATCGATATGCCTAATTGCTTAACACCCATGTAAATTGCCAAATTGCTTTCAATAAACGTGACCGTTTAGGAGATACTTACTTTAGAAACAGCCAGTGACGTCACTAACGCATGCACTCTGAAGGAACGGCATACTCGTGCCATTTCTTCAGAGCCCTCTGCCATAAACAGTGACTTTTGCGTGCATGCATGGGAGTGACATCATCGTGGCTCAGCTATTCATATTACTGAAGCCTGCAAATCTGGAAGGAAGTTTGGGTGAAGGTGGAAGCATCTACATCGGTGACAGCGCATCGTTGGAGGTCTTCATTTTCAGGTAAGTCTGTCATAATGTGCTAGTGTTATTTAAATTGCCTGGGGCCCAAATTTATTTATTTAATTTTTTTGCTGCAGTTTACTACAGCTTTAATGCATTCTCTGCATTAAGGTAAAAAAACTTTTGCAAGCAGCTCCCCTCTAGCACCTCCTTCTACCTACCTGAGCCTGATCGCGTTTCAACGATGTGCAAGACATTGGACAGAGAGGCAGCAGTGGGAGCCATTTGCTCTCGCTACTGTCAATCATAGCCAATGAGGAGAGAGAAGGGGGCAGGGCTGAGCAACTCTCTTTGTGTCAATGGACACACAAAGTCAGCTCAGAAGCAAGCACGCACGAGTGCCCCTATAACAAGCGGCTTGCTATGGGGGCACTTGGCTGGGGGGGTGGAGAAGGAGCATCGTGGGGGACCCGAGAAGAGGAGGATCAGGGCTGCTCTGTGCAATACCACTACACAGAGCAGGTAAGTATAACATGTTTGTCATTTAAAAAAAATAAAAACTGTGCCTTTACAAACACTTTAACCACTTCAATACAGGGCTTTTTATACCACTTCCATACCGGGCCTATTCTGGCACTTCTCTCCTACATGTACAAATCATCATTCTTTTGCTAGAAAATTACTCAGAACCCCCAAACATTATATATGTTTTTTTAGCAGACACCCTAGGGAATAAAATGACGGTCATTGCAACTTTTTTTCTTGCACGGTATTTGCGCAATCATTTTTCAAACGCCTTTTTTTTGGAAAAAAATGGTTTCATGAATTAAAAAATAACAAAACAGTAAAGTTAGCCCAATTTTTTGTAAAATATGAAAGATGATGTTACGCCGAGTAAATAGATACCTAACATGTCATGCTTTAAAATTGCGCACACTCATGGAATGGCGCCCAACTTTGGTACTTAAAAATCTCCATAGGCGATGCTTTGAAAATGTTTACAGGTTACCAGTTTAGAGTTACAGTGGAGGTCTAGTGCTAGAATTGTTGCACGTGCTCTAATGTACGCGGTGATACCTCACATATGTGGTTTGAACGGCGTTTACATATGTGGGCGGGACTTACGTGTGCGTTCGCTTCTGATCGCGAGCTACCGGGGACAGAGGCGTTTTAAAATATATATATATATATATATATATATATATATATATATATATATATTTTTTAACTTAATTTTTTTTATTTTTACACTTTTTTTTTTAATTAGATTTTTTTTTATCACTTTTATTCCTATTACAAGGAATGTAAACATCCCTTGTAATAGGAATGGTGTGTAACAGGTCCTCTTTATGGAGAGATGTGGGGTCAATAAGACCCCACATCTCTCCTCCAGGCTGGAAAGCATGAGATTGTGAAAAATAAATCACCGATCTCATGCTTAATAGCCGCAATCGCGGCTTTGTTTACTTCTGAGAACCCGGGCGTGACGTCATCACATCGCGCCCAGGCCTCCGACGGTCATAGAGATGACTGGTGACCATCTGGTCACCAGTCATCTCTATGCTTCCTATCCGGCGCTGGACGATTCATTCTCCGGGCCCCCGATGGCACGGGAGAGCCCGGAGAAGCACCGGATGGTGGCGGGAGGGGGGATATCCCCTCCCGCCGCCTATAAGAACGATCAAGCGGCGGAACTGCTGCTATGATCGTTCTTATTGTGCACAGAATCGCCGGCAGAAGAGAAGGATATCTGAATGATGCCTCTAGCTGCAGGCATCTTTCAGATATCCCCCCACAAAGCCCAGGATGTCATATGACGTCCACCCAGGATGGGAGATCCCATCTGTGGACGTCATATGACTATGGGCGGGTAGGGAAGTGGTTAAAGAAGAATTATCACTTTTTTTCATTTTTTAGTTCCCAAGGATTATTTTGTTATATCTTCCTAGGTGCCCTAAAATACTATTTGCGATGTCAGAAAGGGTGCTCAGCCACACAACACCATGGCTAGCAGGGAGACAGTTGCTTTAGTTTGTAGTGCCTGTCTCTGGCTCTGCAAGCAACCCCCCAGCCCCCTTATACTTACCTGAGCCCAATCTCGATCCAGCGATGTGCATGAGAGCAGTGGCACTCTTGGCTCAGGGTGGGTCCTGGTGGCAACTAACAAGCAGCGGCAAAAGGAATACAGAGGGAGGTGAGACTGATCCACATCATCAAGATGGCACTGCATCGGGAACTAAATAAAAAATAAAAAGAATACATGAAAATGGAAAGTATTAGGTATCTGACTTTAACTTACCAACTTCCCTGTTGTTCTACATAGTTACTTATAAAAGTGTAATTTAATACCCCACAGATGGGAACATAGAGTGGCAATGTGGCATTGTGTTACTTTGTGCTTTCTTGGTAATCCTACAAAGTAGGCAACAATAAATCCCACTCAACAAAGCATGAACAACTTAATTATAAAGACTTTGGAAGTAGGACGCCTGTAACCTTTTCACCTATCTTTTAGAAGAGAGGAGACATGCAGCACTTTTCCTGTGAAGATAAGTAATGAATACAAAGTCTAGCTTTCACTCAGGCTATGTGACATGTCCTAAGGGGGCCATATACTGTATAGTAAGCCCTATGTGCTGCTGGATGACAAAGACAGGGTATACTTTTTTTTTTTTAAAAAGAATGAAAGGTGTATAAGCTGAATGGGTCCAAGTACTGTATCCTCTTTCAGAGTAGTCATTTTGCTCTCCTTGTTAAGATGAGATGCTGGAAGCAACAGCTTAGCTGGTAATGTAATTATAACTAAGTTCTGAGCAACTGTCACATGTTCATACAAGTACTGAACCACTCAGAACAATCCCTAGATAATAAACCCCAGGAACTTCCACCGTGTGATCACACTACATGTCAGCATACCTACACACACGCACACACTTGCATATGCATACATGTGTACACAACACATAACTAGTTTGAGAAAGTAAAGGATTAATTACTTTAGATTGTAAGCTCCATGAGCAGTCTTTCTATTCCTTCTGTATTAAACTGTATTGTAATCTTACTGTCCCCCTTTATATTGTAAAGCACTGCACAAACTGTTGGCACTATATAAATCCTGTATAATAATAATAATAATAATGCTATCTAACGTACAATCTATGGCCTGAGTTAATGAAAGATCATCAATGGTAAATTGTATAGCAAAAATAACTACCTGGAACTCTAAGACCGCTTTCACGCTGAGCCACGGCCGCGTTTTTTGGCCACTAGTGAGGTGCTTTTAACCCCCGCTAGCGGCCGAAGAAGTTATTAAAAGCACCCGTGTTGCGGCGCTTCCAATGCACTTTTCAGGCTCTTTGGAAGCGTTGTCCCTTCATTTCAATGGGCAGGGCGTTTTGGGAGCGCTTTATACAGCGTTTCCAAACCACCCCAAAGATGCTGCTTGCAGGACTTTTCCCCTAACGTCCCGCAAGCACACCGTCCCAGTATTAAAAGACACACTGAAATTAATGGGAGGTGGTTTTTAGGTGTTATTTAGAGGCTATTTCTAGCGCTAAACACCTGAAAACCGCCTCAGTGTGACAGGGAGAAGTTGACAATCTTTTTGGTTCATGATTTTACCTTAAAATGTTTGTTACCCAACATTTCATATTACTGGTGGCTGCTGTACCATGTACTTGTATGAGAAAGTATCCAGTTATTTTTGTATTGCTTTCTTTCCTGTGGAATGCCTGGTGTTACTGCAAGTTCCTCTGCTTTCCTATTAAAAACTGACCACGCTAGACAGAAGAACACACCATGGTCAGTTCCCCATCCTTGCTGGGAACTCAGGCTGCTCTCCTCCAATGATTAGACTTGTCCTGACACGCCCCCCCCCCCCCCTTTTCACAGCCATTCACTGGGAAGATTAGTGTAGTGTTGCTTCTCCTCCCCTCAGCTCTTATGCAGCTGAGAACACAGGGAACAGAGGAAATGTGATCACTTATAAAAAAAAGGGGGGAAGAAGGTATTTATATATTTTGTTTTTTATATATCTATACACAAAACATTTGCCTTTCAGTTTTGAACTGATTGGATTGTTTTACAAGGTGATCGTTTACAATCACTTTAACAATTGGTAAAATCAGACTTCCATAATTAACAATTAGCATCACATTTTCCTTACCCTTTTCTTTTTTAGGTTACATATTTTGTGATATTGATATAATACAGGATGAAACCATGACACTCAGTTTGCCAATAATAAAGTTCAACAGCGCCTGCATGCTTGCTGGCATCCTTTGTATAACTGCATAAACCCAACAGCATTATCTATGCCAGAAGAATGGGAAGGGGTATGCCCTTTCTTTTGAGAGATTCAAGTGTGTGTAATCTGATCTCTTTTGTTTTTCATATTTAGTTCACAAAAAAATCTATTTTGACTCATTTCGCGTCAGAGCGCATTGTCAGGGGATCAGGAGCATGTTCCCCTGATGGTGCGCTCTGGCACGAAATGTGTTGGGATGGGGCGTATGACCTTCTGACGTCATACGCCTGCTGAGGATGCTTGCAGGGGGGGCATTTGTGGGTTCTGCGCATACAATTTGCTTCTATTACCCTGGCTGGGTTTGTCAGTTTGGAGCTGCTCAGCTTGATTGTTGGATGAGGACCACCACGGGGTATCTAGAGGTATCTGTTATGGCACATGTTTGATTGATCTCTGTCACTGGAGATTCATAGCATTCTGTAAAAGGCTCATTTGTGGTGGAGGGCACAAGATTGTTTGGATTGTTTCCTACACCATCATTCATGCTGCTGTGGGTGAACCCAGGAACCTCCGCATTTCATTAATATTTGGTGGTTGGACTTTTTTTTATTTCCTTTTTTTTTTTTTCTTTTATTGCTTCCACTTGCAATTTATATTGGACTTTTGGATTGGTCAGATATATTTGATTTTCAGCACTTATCAAATCATTCAAATGGCAGTACACTTAATATATAATCCATTTTGTTTATTATCATCTGCCTATTTTCTCAGCAAAATGAATGATGAAGGTTAGGTTGAGTTAGAACATAGTTATATGGGTTAACTGGGAAAGTATAGTCGGTGTGACCAATGTGCTACTTTTCCCAGTTCCTGTCTCCTGTGGTAATCACTCTGGAAAAAAAGTAAAAAGAATAACATTTGGCTTTATAAGCGTGGAGATTTCAGACACAATAAGTGGTGTAATAACGCCACCTAGTGTCAGCTTAAAAAATAGCATTTTGAAGGCAAATGAGAAGAAATTGTTCAAGAAAGAAAATAACTGCTTGTAAGCACTTTACATTCTAAACAGAAACAATGCATTGAAAATTTGCTGCTGGTTATCTTTTTACTGTCTAAAGCACAATGAGATTATCTGAATTATCGTCCATTTTTTTTTGCAAGCTATTCTGATATGGAAAATGAAGAGGTTACTCAACTTAAGAAAATTCTCATACGGCAGAATACAACTTCGAAAGTGATGTAATGTGTTTAATTGTTTTATAATGTATTTTTTTATTTCCCACCATGTGTAGTCTTGCTCTTATGATTTTTTTCCTTATAAAATTGTAATAATTAAATGAAAATCAAAGGATGGGTTCGCCTACGATAAAAAAATTCTAGCCTGCATCTTCAGGTTTTGTTGTCCAAAAAGTCGGAGTCGGCTGTCGAAGGCACTATAGTAACCATCGAATAATCAGGCGATCATTTGTCGTACAAAATTTTTCTTCCTTTCTTCCGATCTCCTTATCGTGTGTGTGCGGGCCTTTATTATCCCATATTCCCCTCGATCAAGAAGTCTCATCAAGAACTTCCTTCTCTCAATTATTGCAGTTGTACAGGAGGACTCATTTCAGACCTTTCAATGTAAACCGTTCTTGTATGTACAAAACATTCTGATTGTTTTCTACCATTGTGTCTACAGTCTCCTGAGTGCAGTGAAATGTTTTCTTATATGACAGTTGAGTGTAAATGGAATGGCAGAAATATGTTGGGGAATGGAGGGTTTTCTGGAGTGAGTCATGTTGGAGTTTCTGTTATCGGCATCAACATAGGTGGCAGCAATAGGAGGTATGGCCATTCCATAGGCGTGCGCACAGGGTGTGCCGGGTGTGCCTAGGCACACCCTAATCACCCCATGTGCATTAGCATTATCCAGGAGGTGGGTGGTTGCCAGTGGCCATTGTAAATGCCCCCATTATATTAAAATCTAGGTTCATCTTTAGGAACATATTACAACCGTATTTAGGGTGTATAGTAATATGCTCCCAATCAACTGGCTCCCACCACCAGCGCCCCTTCCTATGACAGCAGGTGGCGTTCATGTGTGTTTGAGCTTTGGGGTGCACACCCTAATGCAATAGGCTGCGCACACCTATGGGCCATTCGCATTTAAAGTGTATTTCCACTTTTGCAGAAACCCCCACTATATATTTGTTATGTGTTCCCATTCACACAGCAATTTTTTTTTACATGTTTCTTACCCTTCAAACAGTGAAGCTGGATACACTATACAATTTTCTTTAGATTTTTTCCTTTAGATTTACCAAAACTATATAATATGAGGTCAAACCTAAACACTTTCGATTTGTCTGCAATCAGGCAGGCCCTTGCACTACATAGTTGATGGTAAATCCAAAGGAAATCTAAAGCCTCCTACACACGATCGGATTTTCCGCGGACAAAGCCTCAGACTTTTGTCTGAAGTGCGTAGGCCAGGAACTTGTCTTGCATACAAACGGCACACAATTGTCGGCCAACAAACACGAACGTAGTTACATACTACATGTTTTTTCAGCTCTTTAGCGCCACCCTTTGGGCACCTTCTGCTAATGTTGTGTTTGGTGAGCATTGCTTCCGAGCATGTGTGTTTGTACTTCGGACTTTTGTCTGATGGACTTGTGTACACACGATCGGAAAATCCGACAACAGGCCGCTGTCCATGGAAAATTTTAAAGCCTGCCATCCAACATTTGTCCACAGAAAACCTTACAACAATTGTCCGATGGAGCGTACAAACGGTCGGATTTTCCGCCAACAGGCTGTCAACACACATTTCCCGTCGGGAAATCCGATCGTGTGTACGAGGCTAAACAACAAAAGTTGTATAGTGTGTACCCAGCTGTTTGTCTGATTCTCTGCCTCTATCAGGAAGCTGGGACCTCAGGAATTTTAGACAGGTCAGATGTGTATTCATTTCACTAGGGCACACATCAAGTGTGTTGGCAAAGATGTTTAAATGCATGAAGGCCTAATAAGTGCTGTGCATAGGGCGACCACATTTCCAAACTACCATTCAGGGACACCCTCCCTTCCCAAAAAGCAGCTTGTGCCGTAACGAATCACAGCACAGTGATTGGACAGAAGAGGCGGGATTTATGATTTCTCCAATCAGAAGCAGGGGGTGGGATTGGGCTCCTCCAGGCATTCCCGGCCAGGACAAGTACTGTCAGTGAGTAAAGAGGTGATGTGGCAGCCTTTTTTGGGGGCATCAGATTGGCCCGGGGGGGGGGGAGTGGCTGTGTCAGTTTCATTCCGGGACACTGTATTGTCCTGGAATGAATGTGCCCGGGACAGACCTGCAAAATGCGGGACTGTCTCAGGCAATCCGGGGCACATGGTCACCCTAGCTGTGCAGCCTTTTCACTGTTTCAGACACAGGAAGGAGTCTATGATGTACAAATCTGAGAATAACTAGCCTACAAATTCACAGGCTCAGAAGGAATAGGTCTTTCCAGGGATCCCCTGTAAACTTATACATGGTAGCTAGCTAGGCTGTGTCTATGGTATATATTTTAAGTTTCAATCTTAAAGCTGAACTCCAGGAAACCGAAAAAATAGGATTTTTGTACTCACCGTAAAATCCGTTTCTTTGACGTCCATGGACCGACGCAGCTCTCATACTGATTACGTGTGGGTATATGTCCCTGCTCGCAGGAGAAGACCTAGGCAGAATGTTAGAGGTTAAAACATTCTAGAACAAGCCAGAGCTGAACAGCCCCGCCCTTGGGGGCGGTCCCTCCGGACATTACCCTTCCACCTGCAGCTAATCAGCCTCAGTTCGTAAAAAAGCAGTACAAACTTAAAAGGAAGGGTGGGTGCTGCGTCGGTCCATGGACGTCAGAGAAACGGATTTTACGGTGAGTACAAAAATCCTATTTTCTCTTATCGTCCATGGACCGACGCAGCTCTCATACTGATTACATGTGGGACGTCCCAAAGCAGTATAAGAAAAGGGTGGGAGCAAAAAAAGTAAGGAACAACCAAAACTTCACTCCAAACCAGCAGAGCCCCTCAACGGAGGAGTTGCAACATTAGACAGCGGCCTGCAACACTTTGCGGCCGAAGGAAGCATCCGAAGATGCAGCCACATCAACCTTGTAGAACTTTGAAAAGGTATGAACGGACGACCAGGTCGTCGCCTTGCACACTTGTGCAACCGACGCTTGATGTCGGAAGGCCCGGGAAGCACCAATTGCCTTGGTGGAATGCGCCGCAACTGGAAAGGGAGGCGCCCGCCCCTTAAGGGCATAGGCCTGTATGACGGTCTGCCTGATCCACCTAAAGACGGTGGCAGACGACACCGCTCGGCCCTGTTTTGGACCAGACACAGATTTCCGAATGGAAACAGTAGCAGACAGGTACACTCGTAAGGCTTGTACCCATCTTAATGCATGAAGCGCAAACTCTCAGGGAAGCGATGGGTGAGGACACAAGGACGGAAGAACAATGTCCTTCTTAAGGTGAAAGGCCAAGACCATCCTTAGAAAAGAAGAATGGTCGTGGGCGCAACACCAACATATCCTTATGGAGGACCAAGTAAGGCGACTTGCCAGACAAGGCTGCCAACTCAGACACCCGTCTAACCAAAGCAATGGCCAATAAGGCCAACTTCCGGGACAAGGTCAAGAGAGGAATCTCTCTGATATTCTCAAAGGGATGTTCTTGGAGAACCGAGATGCATCAAAATCAGATCCCAAGTAGGGAGAGGAGGCTTGACAGGGGGGACCACATGGCGAACCCCCTGCCCAAAAGGTGCTAATCAAGGAATGGCCCGGCAGCGGTCGTTGAAAAAGACAGTCCGGGCCGAAATCCGACCCTCAAAAAAAGGTATGCAAGGCCAGCTTTTGGGTCACACCACGCTGTAAGAACAGCAAAATCCTGGGAACGGAAAACATCCGAGGATGCCACTCAAGTTCCTCGCACATAGCGATGTAAGCCTTCCAGGTACGGTGAGATATCTTTCTGGAGGAAGATTCCCGTGTCAACAACATAGAAGAGATGACCGAGTACGAGAGAACTCGGTCCTTTAGCACCTGGCTTTAAACAGCCATGCCATTAAAGCCAAGGACTGTAAAGCAGGATGAAGTATGCTCTGCGAAGCCGGCGAGGCAACAACAGTAGCAGAGGGTAAGCATATATCAGGCGATACTGCCCCCACGGGCTTCCAACACGTCTAACGCATCCGCCCAGGGGTCCCTGGACCTGACCACGATCTTGCCACCTTGCGAGTGAGTCGAGAGGCCACAAGGTCCACTTCCGGTGCCCCACCTCCGGTAAAGAAGGTGGAAACACCTCCGGATGCAAGGACCCTTCGCCTGCAATGCACACGGCCGACAGGACCGTCTTGCAGCGAGACGTATGAAAATCCCAAAGAGACTCCGCAATGTATCGGAGAAGGGAGGCCCCAGTGTACAGGGTGCCTTAAATGTTGGCCAATAAAGGCAACTTGACGGAACTTCCCTAGAAACTCGGTCAGAGGACTAGTACCTCAGCCTCCACAGGTGGCACAAACCCACCCCGGGCACAGAGACCCTAAAGGCTAAAGCAGTTGTAGTGCGCCTGCTAGACGACTGATGAATGAAGCAGAGGCTTTTGCCCAGTCATTGAGCTACAAAAAATGCCAGAGACGCAGCCACTAACGGGCGCAACGCCAACCCCAGCCTGGCGAACACAGTCCAAGCCGGCGCTTCTGATCACCACTGAAAGCAGGTGGAAAGTGATACCCCTGAAACCAGGGATCCTTGTAACAATGCTCCATCCAGCAGCTACCCATGGATAGGTGCTGATTGTGCAAACCCATAGTTTATACTATGTATTGCGTCAAACGCACAAATGGAGAGTGTGGGAGGAAACCCACCCAGCAACAAAGAGCATAATACCACCACATACGGCGTATGTAGTTTAGTATTTGTGGATAAACCTATTAAACGTGTATATACCGTGCCAGCGACGAAGGCGTGCACATCATCGGGGCCTGGACGTAAACCAGCCACACAGATTGCGTACACAACCGTGTAGGTATGTTAGCCTGCGAATAAACAAATTGCACATGTTTATACTGTGCATAGCGCTGAGAATGCGCACACCATTGGAACGCAGGGGAGAAACCTGAGCACCCGGATGAAACCCATGCAGACTGCATACGCATACCGTGTATGGTATTATAGTATGTGTGCTAAACATTTTGCACAAGCCCATGTGTGCATAGCACCGAAGGCGCGCACACTGTTGGCGCGTGGGAGGAACCGAAGTACCCCACGCATACTCAGAGAATGCAATACCTACAGCTACTGTAAATGTATTTAGTGTAGTGTATAGACATAATGTGTATGTTTACACCGTGTATTGCACCAAAGGCATGTATGTCATGTAGCATGGGCAGAAACCCACGCAGACTGCATACGCATACCGTGTAGGTATTATAGTGTGTGTGCTAAACCTTTTGCACAAGCTCATGTGTGCAAAGCACCGAAGGCGCGCACACCGTTGGCGCGTGTGAGGAACCGAAGTACCCTACGCATACTCAGAGAATGCAATACCTACAACTACTGTAAATGTATTTAGTGTAGTGTATAAACATAATGTGTATGTTTACACCGTGTATTGCACCAAAGGCATGCATGTCATGTAGCATGGGCAGAAACCCACGCAGACTGCATACGCATACCGTATAGGTATTATAGTGTGTGTGCTAAACCTTTTGCACAAGCTCATGTGTGCATAGCACCGAAGGCGCGCACACCGTTGGCGCGTGGGACGAACCGAAGTACCCCACGCATACTCAGAGAATGCAATACCTACAACTACTGTGAATGTATTTAGTGTAGTGTATAAACATAATGTGTATGTTTACATCGTGTATTGCACCAAAGGCATGCATGTCATGTAGCGTGGGCGGAAACCCACGCAGACTGCAAAGACATACCGGGTAGGTCCAATCGCACAAATTTAGACTGTGCATAGCGCCGAAGCGCCCACTCGGAAGAACTCCACGCAGACAGCACACAGATACCGTGTAGGAATGATAGCATGTGAATCAACATAATATTGCACATGTTTATGCTGTGCATTTCCATTGGAGCGTGGGGGGAAACCGGAGTACCCGGAGGAACCCCACGCAAACAGTATACCCATACTGTAAACATGTATAATATGTGCAATAAACATATTGAACATGTCTATACTGTGCAGAGAGCCGAAGCGCACATACCATGAGAGTGCGGGAGGACACCAGAGCCCCCACCAGCCCAGAGAGTATGATACATACATATACTGTGAATGTATCTGGAGTCGTGCATAAACATATTTTGTACGTTTATATCATATATGGCACTGAAACACAGCATTGGAACGTGGGGACAGCCACGCAGACACAGAGACCAATAACACATACATACACTGTGAATGTATGCAGTGTAGAGGTATAGGATGAGTTTAAATTATGGCGCAGAGGCGTATAATCTTCTCTGTATCATTCCAACCTGCTTGACTGTGCTGCTGAAGCAGCATGCAGGTAACCTCTGATCCTCAGACCGTGTGTCTGTCAGAGCTCAAATCATTCCCCAGGAAATGGCGGGAAATGTTACCTCAGGTATCACACATAAGGCTCACAGGGATTAGAGACATAAATGAATAAAGTCCTCCCTCATCCATGCTGCTCTTGAGGCAGCGTGTGAGGAAAACAGTGAGGAAACTGTGTAAAAGAAAAGCTTGTCACAGCAATTTCAGCCTGAGTGTGTTTCTCACATCATCAATGAGATCACTTACAAGCGCCCTGTCATTCACTGACACAGAACTGGAGTCTTCCTCACAAGGTAATGTCCTGTTCATAAACATTAAATATTCAGAGATCGGGTCCTGAGCATAGTAGCTAGGCCCATATCTGACTCAGAGCACTCCTTCACTAAAGATTTTTGTGGGGGGAGGGGGCTTATAGCTCCTTTTGCTCGCACACCGCTTCCATTCTGACAGGAATGATTCCAGGACTGCTGACAACTGGTCCATAAGGACCGCAGGTGCAGGAAACATATGAACATGTTTAACTGTGCAGCACTGCCAGTTGCCCCAGGCAATGTGGAGAGCAGGTGTATCAGACTCCATAACGCCACCCTCTGAGACCTTATACACTATACAGTGAATATACAGTCCACCCACTGGCTACGCTGAGGAGGGGATACCCGGGAGGACCCACCAACCCTTAAGGACAGCTCAGTCTGTGAGGAGATTGTGAGGGGATTCGCGCCGCCGCCAGAAATAAATGCGCGGCGGCCACAAGAAAATGGCCGCCGTCCGCAGCTATAACTGTGCCACTGAACGCCAAGATGGCCGCCGAGCGCAAAATTCAAAGCTCTAATGCGCGCCAATGGCGCACGCAATAACCACCTCAAACAGCGCCAATGGCGCACGCAATAATCACCTCACACACCAGAAAAAACTGCAGACATGAGCGCCCAACCAGGCCAGAGTGACCCCCAAGCACCCCACAGCACAGCACCAGAACAGGGTGCAGAGAGCAGCATAACAGGGGGGAGACAGGGAGAACCCCCCACACACAGAAACACAGCCAGCATGTACTCACCCTTGCAGCAGGAGAGACTACTTACCTGTCCCTAGAGGGACCCACTGGCTTGTTTCAGACAGACCTATCACAGAGTAGTACCGCGTAGCTGTCGGCCCGGTCCACAGCGAAAGATACAGTCAGGTACTGTTCAATCTTGAGAGGACCGCGGGAGCATGAAAGCAACCCGGCCACCCCTGGAGCCATGGGGTATGTCGTGAACGGAGTCTCACACACACAAGGCGAGGATCAGCACGCTCGATTGTCGGACAGGGAAGACTACGAGGATACTAGTGTACCCAACCTGTTGCCCAGCCGACAGTTGATTGAAGGTCTCAAAAATAAAATAATAAAATTCCCAAAGGAATAAAAATCAAAAGTAAAATCTCCAGGAGACTGGCTCCTGAGAGCCACGTCTTCTCCTTCTGCTAGGCAGAAAAAAACTGAGGCTGATTAGCTGCAGGTGGAAGGGTAATGTCCGGAGGGACCGCCCCCCTGGGCGGGGCTGTTCAGCTCTGGCTTGTTCTAGAATGTTTTAACCTCTAACATTCTGCCTAGGTCTTCTCCTGCGAGCAGGGACATATACCCACATGTAATCAGTATGAGAGCTGCGTCGGTCCATGGACGATAAGAGAAATCTTCCCTTGCAGCGGGGCTACACCTGCATCGCCAGGGTTAACTGCTCCTTTAGGTCTAGGGAACTTGGTAAAGCACTTTCCTTACCTGATCCTCCACACCTGAAGACTCCTCTGCACTGCTAGACCAGTCTCCACTGCCTCTTCCCTGCATTCCAGTGGTCTAAGGTCCCCTGACATCATCATGACCAATGCAGGAACCATAGAGCTGCATTGAATGTGGGGATGCCAAGGGAAAGTCAGGTAAGTAAAAGTGCTTGTCGCCGCCCCTAGATAGAAGCAAGCACCACTGCAATGGATGCTTTTTAGGTTTCCTAGACTTGGGCTTTACATCCTTACTGGCGTGTATAGTAAAAAATGCCTATGGTCTTAATGATAATGAAATAACTATGCTATGCAAAGTATTAGAGCTGCACGATTAATCGTTTGAAGATCGCGATCTCGATTCACAACCCCCCCCCCCGCGCGATCTCCAGGCTGGATGACTGTGATTTTCTTAAATCCCCACCGGTTCCACGTAACCAGCGTGGAACGCAAATGGATCATAGAGCATGATGCATTGAAACTGTCTCCGCTCTGCTCGCACACAGCCCTGCCTCCTCCTAACCCTGCACTGTGATAGACAGAATGTGGGTCCAATGCTGGGATGTGTTCTGTCTATCACAGCGCGGGGTTAGGAGGAGGCGGGGCTGTGTGCGAGCAGAGCGGAGACAGTTTCAACATACGGGCGGTGAGTTGCTTTCTAGCAGAAAATGCGTGCTGCCTTCCGTCCTCCCCTCTCCCCCCCCCCCCCACATACCACACTTGGCTGACTCTGTCTTCGGGACTACATCCTCCCCCCCTCCTCCCGCCAAGTCTGTCTCCTGTCTCTGCCGCCTATGTACACAGTGAGAGGGGAGAGCTGTGCTCTTCCCATCTCAGCTGTGACAGGAGTTCTAGCACAGTGCTAGTGCTAGGACTCCTGTTTTTGGAGGTGACAGGGTCAATAAAGAGAACCTGTCTCCTCCAATTGCTATCTCACAAGGAATTGTTTTCTCCTGTGTGATAGCAATAAAGTTAAAGGGGTTGTAAAGGTACAATTTTTTTTTCCTAAATAGCTTCCTTTACCTTAGTGCAGTCCTCCTTCACTTACCTCATCCTTCGATATTGCTTTTAAATGTCCTTATTTCTTCTGAGAAATCCTCACTTCCTGTTCTTCTGTCTGTAACACAGTAATGTGAGGCTTTCTCCCTGGTGTGGAGTGTCATGCTCGCCCCCTCCCTTGGACTACAGGAGAGTCAGGACACTCTCTAAATTGCAGATAGAGAAAGGAGCTGTGTGTTAGTGGGCATCCTGACTCTCCTGTAGTCCAAGGGAGGGGGCGAGCACGACACTCCACACCAGGAAGAAAGCCTTGCATCATTACTGTGTTACAGACAGAAGAACAGGAACTGAGGATTTCTCAGAAGAAATAAGGACATTTAAAAGCAAAATCGAAGGATGAGGTAAGTGAAGGAGGACTGCACTAAGGTAAAGGAAGCTATTTAGGAGAAAAAAAAATTGTAGCTTTACAACCCCTTTAAGTAAAAAAAAAATTGATAAAAAAAATAAATAAATAATTAAATTAATAAAATAAAAAAGTAATTAAAAAGTAAAGAATAAGAAAAATAATATTAAAAATAAGAAAATTATGCAAAAATAAAAAAAGTAAACGACAAGCGAATTTTTTTTTTTTAAATTGACCATTTTAAAGAATCGTGAGTGAATCGTGATCTTTGTTCTAAGCAAAAGAATCGCGATTCTCATTTTTCCCAGAATCGTGCAGCTCTACAAAGTATTGGTGAGTTTGTTTGGTAAGAATAGTTTGATGTTACTTTGCCTGTTTGGGACTTTTATTCTGTAGGCAAATAGCGAGTGTCAGAACCTACAAAGAAGGAATGCGTCTCTTCGAATTTTCTTCGCTTTATATCCAGGCTATTGCTGGCTGCTTGGCTCTGATCCACCAAGCTGTCATGTTTATGATCTGAAATCTCGTACATATTTTAAATAACAGAGAATCACTTGGTTAAGTTCAAACTGCTCTAGATGAGCAACACAAATATGTCTGCCTAAATGGAAAAAACTGATGTAATCTCTTTCAGTAAATTTTCCATATGGCTGTCAGGCCATATTATGGTATGTTAACATGTAGGACATATATCAGAAACACAGAGATACATAATTACTTTAACAGAATGTAACGCTGAATCAGCCTGCAAGCCATCATGCTATCCTAATTACAGATCCACCTGCCCCTGTTTGCCATAAAGTTACACTTACACTATTTACAATGATAATGTTTGTTACAATACATTTTTTTTTTTTCTATTCAATTAAAAAATGCTTTATCTGTTACTTCCAATTCCTGTCTCATTGTCTGTGGATTCAAGTGTGCAAAAAAGTTGGAAGAAATACATTTCATGGCAGTACAGTAGACAAGTTAAAGCGGAACTAAACCCGTCGATTTAACTTTTTCCCAAAACAGTCACATTCAAGACATGCTGTTAATGATAATTGCTACAGTTGCTTGAGCTCCTAACTGAACTGTCAAGCCATCAAATTGCTGGTGTCATACCTGATCACATGTGCAGCGCACCATGGCAATTGCAGATCAGAGGCTAAGATTGCAGCTTCCCTGGCTGATTAAGATGAAACATGAGGTTCAGTTCACAATACTAAACACCATGATAAGGGTCATTATTTTCAAAAATTTTTTTTTTTTTTTTTTTAGTCCCATGAGATTTGAAAATCATAGTCAAATCACTCAAAGTGTTACTAAACCTACACCAGTAAAATCAGTCTGTATATGGAGTAAAGCATGCTTGTTATACTCACTGTGGAACCTAAGGGGTTAATCCTCTGCATTGTGTAAAAAGTATTTTTGATCCTGTCTTCTCCCCTTCTTCCACAGTCCCCAATCCATCTCCTGATAAAACAGAGCCCTGAGGGCACTCTGCACATGCTCAGTTTGGTGTGTATTGCTAGAGAGGTTTTTTTTTTTTTTTCTTGGGAGGATGTATGTGATCAGCACAGGGCCAATCAGCACTGTCCAGAAATAGGTACAGGGATCATGTAGCCTCATAGGACAGTCAGAGGAGATTGAAAACTCCTCCTACAAGCTTTAACTAGATACTGATAGAAGTCACAAGACTGCTATATACTGCTGATGAGAAAAGGTATTTAGCCGTTTATATTTACTAAAATACTTGCATTTCCATTTTCTGTGTACTGTGTGAGATCAGATATAGTGAATGCAGGGTTCTGGCTTTATTAACACTTTAAGATCCTTATTATTGTGTAAAGCTTTGAGTTGAGCCTGTTGAGCCTCATTTCAAAGTGATCCTTTGTGGAAAATTTGTTCGGTATTCTAACAGCTGATGGGGACATATCGATGATCGTTTTAAACTGCAGAAAGCTAAAAAACTGAAAAAGAAGGGGAAACATTTTCTCCTTTCTTATTTTCCAAACAAAACGCTAACATTGTATGTGGTCTCTGGTTGGGGAAAAATCAAAGTTATTGCTAGATGCATGTGCAAGAAAAACTTTGGGGCCGCGAATGTTTATTCGTTTCAACTACTAGGTATGGTATAGGAATGTATGAAAGAATACTGCAAGCAAAAGTTTGTATAAAGGTAAAAGTATGTTGTATATGTATATACGTTGTAATTAGAATTATAAGTACCAGTATATGCTATTATTATACTGCAATATATCTAGTATAACTCCATGGGCCCATGTACTTAGATTGTATATATAAATCTACAAAAAAAAAATGCAATATACTTAAAGTGGAAGTAAACTCTCCTATCATTTTCAGCCAAGGAAGCTGCCATCTTGGCCTCAGTTTAATCTTCAACTGCCATGATGCTGCACATGTGATCAGTTATGACACCAGCCATTGGATGGTGTGACAGTTTGGTTGAGAGCACAACCAATGTGACAGTTAGCATTTCCGGTATGCCGGGAATGTAACTGTTTTTTGAAACTATTAAATCTTTGGGTTTACTTCCGCTTTAAACATTTAAACAAATTTTGCTTGCATTCTTCATTGATATCACAAAAACATCTGTGCATTCTGAAATCAAGCTTTAAATAATAAAACCTGCATGCCAATTAGACACATTATTAAAGATATACACTTATGTTTCAAATGAAATTTGTTAAAATGATATTAAAGGCAGATTCTATTTTTAACTATCAAACATGTCATACTTACCTGCTCTGTGCAATGGTTTTGGATAGAGCAGCCCCAATCCTCCTCTTCTCAGATCTCCCACTAGGGCTCCTGGCCCCTCCCTCCTGTCGGGTGCCCCCATAGCAAGCAGCTTGCTATGGGGGGACCCGAGCAGGCTCACTCCCGAGCCCCTGCCCTGTGTGTCCATTCATACACAGACCCCGGCCTGGCCCTACCCCGCTCTCTCCTCATTGGCTGACTGGCTGTGATTGACAGTAGCAGGAGCAAATGGCTCCTGTTGCTGCCTCAGCCAATGAGGAGGAAGAGGCCCGGGAGAGCTGCTGCTCTCGTGCACATCACTGGATCGAGATGGGGCTCAGGTAATTATTGGCTGGGGCTGCTACAGATTTTGTACCTTTATGCATGAATGTAATAAAAAACCTTGGGCCTGATGGTTACAGTGATACAGGATACCTAGATCAGAGAGACCAAACAAAATAAAACGTAAAAAAAATTTTTCTCTGTTCCACACAATCATTGTGCAGTTAAATTCTGAATGCATGTACCCTTTTTTTTTTTTTTTTTTTTTTTGGAGTTTTTTTTTTTAGCTTTTTGCCTTCCATATAGAATACTCCAGGACATTGGTGGACTTTTATTATGGTGTTCCGTTGCTGTTTTATTTTTTTTATTTTTTGTTTTGTTTCCTCTTTTTTCTCTCTTATTTCCTTATCGTATTAATGAATATTGTACCATGTATATAGCATCCCGTTGTTGGGATTCTCCTTTTCATCTTATGTTTGATGTAACCATCGCACTGTTGCACTAATCTGTTGTGACTACTTTTCTATCAATAAAATCTTTGTAAAAACCTTGGGCCTTTACAACCAATTGAAGTCATCACATGGTCTGATGCATGATTTTTCTGAAATTTTTAAGAACATTCTGATTGAAAATCTAACAAAGTATAGGGACTTAAACATGTAACTTTGTCTAACAATGTTATGTAATGCTTATATAGTTATGTTATAGCTATAAGATTGCTTCTCTTTTAGAATGGTGTTTTATTTGACACCTGGTTAATGCAGTAGAGACAAGTCTTGTGTTTTATGAGATGGCATTTACAGTAGTGTGGGTTGGATGTTTTTCCCAATAGTCTTGATGCGCAGAGGACATGCATACTCTTTAACCACCTAGAAAGGTTAGGACTCAAACATCAGATTTTACATATTTGAAAGAACTATTGAAGCAAAGATAGGTTTGTTAGATTGGAAACCATTACTAAAACACCCATTTCCATTATATCAATTAGTATTTGTGATTGATAGCACCACTTAGAACTATGGGTTTATGAGCCATAGCTGTGTCTAGAAAGACATGGCTAGACATAATCTTTATTGTAGGTAATAAATGACTATTTGTCATGCTCTGTAGGTGACTCACTTGTAACATTGCCTACAGCAGTTTTCCCTAAGCTCAATCTATATCTGGAACGCTTATAAAGAAAAAATTTCAATGTATAGTATAATGTACAGTATATATATACAGAGAGAGAGAGAGAGAGAACGTATGCAAAATTCTACCAAAACTACACAGAGAAGCTCTAATAGATCATTTTGGAAATCCCAATGAATGCAGAACTCCAAGGGAAACACAAAGTTAAATAACTATGTAACGTAAAATGCTGAAGTGTATCTGTGTTATGTTTTTGAACAATTTGGCCAAAGTATCGCAAAAGCAGCAAAAAAGTTTTTCTCCAACAACAACCTGCCTATGTGGGCTTAAAGAACCAGCTATTACTAGGGATGATCCAGCAGTTCGAGTCAATCGTAAGTTTGACTCGAACATCGGGTGTTCGTTTGTTCTAAAACGAACAAAACGTATGGGGCGTTCGCGGGAAATTTGACCGCCGCAAAACGCCCCATAATGCACTGTGAGATCGCAGTGCATTGCTGTATGATGATTGGCCAAAACATGCGTCTGGCCTGCATGCTTTGGCCAATCACAGCGTGCTCTGCTGGGAGAGCCATAATTGGCCAAAGGCAATCATGGCTCAGGGGGACTAAGTCCACGCCCCACACTATATAAGGCTGCTTAAATAGTGGCCGTGTGTAGTGTTGTTGGCGTGGCCAGAGAGATAGCTTTAGTTAGATTAAGCAGGCAGGTTTTTCAGTTAGTTGCAGTGTATTTAATGTATACAGTCAGTCCAGTATATATATATATATATATATACACTCTGCATTTAGCATAGACTTTATATCCAGTGTTTAATCTATATACAGTGCATTCGTTGGTGTACTGTTTCTAACACACTTCAGGCAGTGTATTAATATATATATATATATATATATATTGTGAGGGGGTTAGCTCGGCAGCGGGTGTGTGTGACCCCCGGGATGGGCTCCCCACACAAAACAGGCCCAGCAAACGGAGGTTGTGGTTTTCAAAATCAAAAAAAAGGTGCGGTTTATTTTCTATTTACAGTGACAAAACACAGCAAAGCCAAAAGAAACATAAACAAAATAAATCCTGGTCAACTTGACCTCTGACTAAACATACAGGTTTCCTAACTAACAACTGGGATCAGCCTAGTGCTGTCCTAGTCCCTAAGTCCCTGGTTTTAAATGTCCAAGCAAATAGCCACACAGGCTTTGTCTCACCGCACAGGGGTTCACTCTCCCTAGACAGTCCACACAGGTCTGGGTCCAGGCATGAGCAAACACCTAATGAATCTGGGAGTTTTTATAGAGGCCTAAATGAGCTGACAAGCTTCAGCTGGTCTCATCAACTCCCTGTCTGCACGACGCCCCACACTCTCCCTAGAGGTATGAGTCATCCATGAGCCCACTAGCCTCAGCTGGGCTTATACAACTCTCCACCTAGTTGTATAAGTCGGCGTAAAGCCTGAATCTGGGCGAAATATATCTACCCCCCTGGATGCAACCAGGTGACTTTACCTTCCTGCTGTCACATACCCCCCCCCTCTTGTTTTAACCTCGGGGTTGGAACACCAGCAATCAGGCATTCATGTACTCGAGACAAAGCATCCACATTCCCCATTTGAACGCCAGGGCGATGCTTTACTGTGAAGTTGAATTCCTGGAGGGCCAGGAACCACCTATTCACTCTTCTATTTGTTTCCTTGTTTTGAGCCATCCACTTTAACGGAGCGTGATCCGTAACCATGTCAAAGTGCCTACCTAGCAGGTAGTACCGAAGGGAATCTAGAGCCCACTTCACCGCTAAACACTCCTTTTCAACGGTGGTGTAATTTACCTCATGGGACTTCAACTTCCTGCTGAGGTAAATGACTGGGTGCTCTTCCCCGTTCCAGACCTGGGACAATACTGCTCCTAACCCCACATCTGACGCATCACTTTGTACGACAAAGTCTTTAGAGAAGTCGGGTGAGTACAACACTGGCTGGCTACATAAGGCTTGTTTCAAGAATTGGAATGCTGCCTCAGCCTCGGGGGTCCATTTAATCATGACCGGCCCTTTCCCCTTCGTTAGGTTGGTTAGGGGCACAGCCTTAGAAGCAAAGTGGGGAATGAATCGCCGATAATACCCAGCGATTCCCAGAAAGGCTCGTACCTGCTTCTTGCTGTTGGGACGTGGCCAACTCTGGATGGCCTCGACTTTGTTGAGTTGGGGTTTTATTACTCCCCTCCCAATGGTGTACCCAAGATATTTGGCCTCCTCCTGCCCAATGGTACACTTCTTGGGGTTAGCCGTAAACCCCGCTTCCCGAACAGAGTCCAGGACTGCTTGCACTTTTGGCAGATGTGAGGCCCAATCTGTGCTGTGGACAATTACGTCATCCAGGTAAGCCGCAGCATACTTCCGATGGGGCCTCAGCATCTGGTCCATTTTCCGCTGGAATGTGGCCGGCGCATTCTGTAACCCGAACGGCATTCTTTTATATTGGAACGCCCCGTCTGGGGTTACAAATGCGTTTTTCTCTTTGGCCAATTTGGCCAGGGGGATTTGCCAATACCCTTTTGTGAGGTCAAGAGTCGTCATGTATCGGGCTGTTCCCAGACGGTCGATCAACTCATCTATACGTGGCATGGGGTAGGTGTCAAATTTTGTAACTTTGTTCAACTGACGAAAATCGTTACAAAATCGCCAGCTCCCATCCGGTTTAGGCACCAACACAATGGGACTAGACCAATCACTTTGGGACTCCTCTATCACCCCTAAGTTCAGCATTTTCTGTACTTCCTCCCGTATTGCCTCCCGTCGGGCCTCTGGGATCCGATAGGGTTTTAACTTCACCCTTTCACCGGGCGGGGTAATGATGTCATGCTCTACCCCAGATGTTTGTCCCGGCAGCTCAGAGAATACCTCCTTGTTGCGAAGCACAAACTCCTTAACCTCCTGTTGTTGGGGTTGTGACAAGGTGGCTGCTATTCCAACCTCAGGAATCACGCAACCAGTTTGAGCTGGTGACCAAGTGTCTGCGACTAGGGACTCTCTATCCCTCCAGGCTTTCAACAGATTAACGTGATAGATCTGTTCGGGCTTTCGCCTTCCTGGTTGTCTGACCTTGTAATTCACTTCGCTCACTTTTTCCATTATCTCGTAGGGGCCTTGCCATTTGGCAAGGAATTTACTTTCAACCGTAGGGACAAGTACCAGTATCCTATCCCCCGGGGAAAAGGTACGGGTCTTGGCTCCACGGTTGTACACTCTCTGCTGTGCTAACTGCGCTTGGGCCAAATGTTCCTTCACGATGGGCATTACCTGTGCAATTCAGTCTTGCATCAGGGCGACATGCTCAATCACACTCCTGTGGGGAGAACTCTCACTTTCCCAAGTTTCCTTGGCAATATCCAACAGCCCTCTTGGGTGTCTCCCATACAGTAACTCAAAGGGGGAGAATCCCGTAGAGGATTGGGGCACCTCCCTAATAGCAAACATCAGATAAGGAAGTAGACAGTCCCAATCCTTTCCATCTCTATCCACCACTTTCTTCAACATTTGTTTTAGGGTTTTGTTGAATCTTTCAACCAGCCCATCGGTTTGGGGGTGATACACAGATGTACGTAATTGCGTCACTTTGAACAATTTACACAGCTCCTTCATAACCCGGGACATAAAGGGTGTACCTTGGTCCATAAGCAGTTCTTTACAAATACCCACCCGGCTAAACACAAGAGATAGCTCTTTGGCTATGGTTTTGGCCGAGGTATTTCGGAGAGGGATCGCTTCTGGATAACGGGTGGCATAGTCCATTATAACTAATATGTACTGGTGCCCCCTAGCGGACTTGATTATAGGACCTACCAAATCCATGGCGATCCTCTCAAACGGGACCTCAATGATGGGTAGAGGGACCAGCGGGCTACGGAAATGTGGCATCGGGGCCGACCTCTGACACACAGGGCAGGAGGAACAATAATTGTCTATGTCCTTCATCACCCCCGGCCAATAGAATCTCTGTAATACCCTCTCTCGGGTTTTCTCTGTCCCCAGATGACCTCCAAGAATGTGCCCATGGGCCAACTCCAACACCAACTTCCTGTAAGGTTTGGGCACCACAAGCTGCTCAACGGTTTCTTCTGCCCTTTTTGCCACCCGATACAGTAGGTCCTTCTCTACGCTGAAGTATGGGTAAGTGCAGGTATTATCTGGGTTCACTAACTCGCCATCTATTTTCACTACGTTTTCCCGTGCCTTTATTAGGGCGGGGTCTTTCAACTGTTCTGTGGCAAAGTTTTCCCTGTGAACCTCAAGATCAGAAAACTCCACAGACGGTAGGTTTTCGTCTGAGGAGGTGGGCTCCTCTCCAGTTTCTTGAGTCTCCCCTGCCAATACTGATAAGGGAAATTCCGGAGAGTCCTCACCACTCTCAGGGAAGTTCTGGCTATCACATTCCTGGTACATAGGGGCACCAGTGGGGGGCTCAGGATCATCCCACAGTTCCCAGAACTTCGGAAAATCCCTTCCCACAATGGCGTCATGCGGTAACTGAGATACTAAGCCCACTGGATGAGAGAGGGTACCTTTGGGGGTCTCGAAACACACTGTAGTCACTGGATACTCTCGGGTGTCCCCATGCACACAAATAACAGCTACCTTGCTATTCCCAGAGACCTCTGTTTTAACTAACTCAGCCTTTATCAGGGTCACAAGGCTACCTGAATCCAGCAATACCACAACATTTCTACCATTAACACACATTTTGCATAAATGTTTCTCAGTTCCTCGAATGGCAGTGCATGCGACTGTCGCACACAGCGACTGACGTCTGCCCGTCAGAAAGTCACACTGCATGGGTTCCTCCACAACCGGGCAATTGGCTGCAATATGTCCCGCTTGCCGGCAGCGGTAGCAAACGATCCTTCTTGCCGCCTCTTGAGCCGCTGATTTCCCGGGCTGTTCTCGCCAAACTTGGGGTAGAGCTTCCACCCTCTCACTCTCTCCACCCTCACCCCTTGGAATCCTCTTATCCGCCCCTGGGGATGGTCTGGTCTTAGGGTGGAAAGTCCGAGTGTCTCTGGAAGAGGCCGTCAGGTTCTCTGTAGCCAAGTATTTCTCCACACGATCCACAAGACCATCGGCCGTCTCTGGGTCTCCATGGCTTACCCACTTTTGGATGGCAGTAGGAAGAGCTCTCAAAAACCGATCCATTACAACACGTTCCACAATCTTTGGTGCGGACAAAGTCTCTGGCTGTAGCCACTTTCTGCTCAGGTGAATGAGATCATATATTTGAGACCTGGGGGGTTTTCCAAGCTGGAAAGTCCAGTTATGCACACGCTGAGCCCGGACAGCCTGGGTGACACCCAGCCTTGCCAATATTTCAGCTTTTAGCATCACATAGTCTTTTGCTTGGTCAGGCTCTAGGTCATAGTAAGCCTTCTGCGATTCACCAGTTAACAGAGGAGCCACCAGTCCAGCCCACTGCTCCTCAGGCCACTTTTCTCTTTCAGCAGTCCTTTCAAATGTGGTCAAAAATACCTCTGGATCATCCTCTCCAGTAGGGATGAGCTTCGTGTTCGAGTCGAACATACGTTCGACTCGAACATTGGCTGTTCGATCGTTCGACGAAGATCGAACGATTTGGGCCGTTCGCGCCAAATTCGAGTGACGCGAACGGCCCACAATGCACTACGCCATCGCAGTGTCATCCAGGCGCTGTGATTGGCCAAGCATGCACTGTGACCCCGCATGCTTGGCCAATCACAGCGCCGGCAGCGAGGAGAGCAATGATTGGCCACAGGCAGGATGCCTGTGGCCAATTATTGCTGAGGGTGTTTAGTACACGCCCCACACTATAAAAGGCCGCCAGCACGGCGGCCTAGTGTAGTGTGTTCCGGAGCAGGGATAGAGTAGCATAGGCAGGGACAGTGACTGTTATTTCTTTCTTGCTTAACCTGGATTCCTTTAGTTTAGGGAAAGAGAAGGATAGGTAGGGAGAGTGTCAGTGTGTTTTGTGCTTCTGCTATAGTGTGCTTAAAAAAAAACATTTATTCTAGGGACAGAAAACTCTAGGTAGGGACAGTGTCAGTTTCTTTCACTCTGCAAGTCCTTGTTTCCAGGGACCTGGAAGGACAGTGAGTGAATTGTCCTTTTGCTATATTGTGATTAAAAAAAACATTTATTCTAGGGACAGAAAACTCTAGGTAGGGACAGTGTCAGTTTCTTTCACTCTGCAAGTCCTTGTTTCCAGGGACCTGGAAGGACAGTGAGTGAATTGTCCTTTTGCTATATTGTGATTAAAAAAAACATTTATTCTAGGGACAGAAAACTCTAGGTAGGGACAGTGTCAGTTTCTTTCACTCTGCAAGTCCTTGTTTCCAGGGACCTGGAAGGACAGTGAGTGAATTGTCCTTTTGCTATATTGTGATTAAAAAAAACATTTATTCTAGGGACAGAAAACTCTAGGTAGGGACAGTGTCAGTTTCTTTCACTCTGCAAGTCCTTGTTTCCAGGGACCTGGAAGGACAGTGAGTGAATTGTCCTTTTGCTATATTGTGATTAAAAAAAACATTTATTCTAGGGACAGAAAACTCTAGGTAGGGACAGTGTCAGTTTCTTTCACTCTGCAAGTCCTTGTTTCCAGGGACCTGGAAGGACAGTGAGTGAATTGTCCTTTTGCTATATTGTGATTAAAAAAAACATTTTTTTCTAGGGACAGAAAACTGTAGGTAGGGAGAGTATTTTTTTTCTTTCACTCTGCAAGTCCTTGTTTCCAGGGACCTGTAAGGACAGTGAGTTAATTGTCCTTGTGCTATATTGTGCTGAAAAAAACATTTATTCCAGGGACAGAAAACTCTAGGTAGGGACAGTGTCAGTTTCTTTCACTCTGCAAGTCCTTGTTTCCAGGGACCTGGAAGGACAGTGAGTGAATTGTCCTTTTGCTATATTGTGATTAAAAAAAACATTTTTTTCTAGGGACAGAAAACTGTAGGTAGGGAGAGTGTTTTTTTTCTTTCACTCTGCAAGTCCTTGTTTCCAGGGACCTGTAAGGACAGTGAGTTAATTTTCCTTGTGCTATATTGTGATTAAAAAAAACATTTATTCTAGGGACAGAAAACTCTAGGTAGGGACAGTGTCAGTTTCTTTCACTCTGCAAGTCCTTGTTTCCAGGGACCTGGAAGGACAGTGAGTGAATTGTCCTTTTGCTATATTGTGATTTAAAAAAACATTTATTCTAGGGACAGAAAACTCTAGGTAGGGACAGTGTCAGTTTCTTTCACTCTGCAAGTCCTTGTTTCCAGGGACCTGGAAGGACAGTGAGTGAATTGTCCTTTTGCTATATTGTGATTAAAAAAAACATTTATTCTAGGGACAGAAAACTCTAGGTAGGGACAGTGTCAGTTTCTTTCACTCTGCAAGTCCTTGTTTCCAGGGACCTGGAAGGACAGTGAGTGAATTGTCCTTTTGCTATATTGTGATTAAAAAAAACATTTATTCTAGGGACAGAAAACTCTAGGTAGGGACAGTGTCAGTTTCTTTCACTCTGCAAGTCCTTGTTTCCAGGGACCTGGAAGGACAGTGAGTGAATTGTCCTTTTGCTATATTGTGATTAAAAAAAACATTTATTATAGGGACAGAAAACTCTAGGTAGGGACAGTGTCAGTTTCTTTCACTCTGCAAGTCCTTGTTTCCAGGGACCTGGAAGGACAGTGAGTGAATTGTCCTTTTGCTATATTGTGATTAAAAAAAACATTTTTTTCTAGGGACAGAAAACTGTAGGTAGGGAGAGTATTTTTTTTCTTTCACTCTGCAAGTCCTTGTTTCCAGGGACCTGTAAGGACAGTGAGTTAATTGTCCTTGTGCTATATTGTGCTGAAAAAAACATTTATTCCAGGGACAGAAAACTCTAGGTAGGGACAGTGTCAGTTTCTTTCACTCTGCAAGTCCTTGTTTCCAGGGACCTGGAAGGACAGTGAGTGAATTGTCCTTTTGCTATATTGTGATTAAAAAAAACATTTTTTTCTAGGGACAGAAAACTGTAGGTAGGGAGAGTGTTTTTTTTCTTTCACTCTGCAAGTCCTTGTTTCCAGGGACCTGTAAGGACAGTGAGTTAATTTTCCTTGTGCTATATTGTGATTAAAAAAAAACATTTATTCTAGGGACAGAAAACTCTAGGTAGGGACAGTGTCAGTTTCTTTCACTCTGCAAGTCCTTGTTTCCAGGGACCTGGAAGGACAGTGAGTGAATTGTCCTTTTGCTATATTGTGATTAAAAAAAACATTTTTTTCTAGGGACAGAAAACTGTAGGTAGGGAGAGTGTTTTTTTTCTTTCACTCTGCAAGTCCTTGTTTCCAGGGACCTGTAAGGACAGTGAGTTAATTTTCCTTGTGCTATATTGTGATTAAAAAAAACATTTATTCTAGGGACAGAAAACTCTAGGTAGGGACAGTGTCAGTTTCTTTCACTCTGCAAGTCCTTGTTTCCAGGGACCTGGAAGGACAGTGAGTGAATTGTCCTTTTGCTATATTGTGATTAAAAAAAACATTTATTCTAGGGACAGAAAACTCTAGGTAGGGACAGTGTCAGTTTCTTTCACTCTGCAAGTCCTTGTTTCCAGGGACCTGGAAGGACAGTGAGTGAATTGTCCTTTTGCTATATTGTGATTAAAAAAAACATTTTTTTCTAGGGACAGAAAACTGTAGGTAGGGAGAGTGTTTTTTTTCTTTCACTCTGCAAGTCCTTGTTTCCAGGGACCTGTAAGGACAGTGAGTTAATTTTCCTTGTGCTATATTGTGATTAAAAAAAACATTTATTCTAGGGACAGAAAACTCTAGGTAGGGACAGTGTCAGTTTCTTTCACTCTGCAAGTCCTTGTTTCCAGGGACCTGGAAGGACAGTGAGTGAATTGTCCTTTTGCTATATTGTGATTAAAAAAAACATTTTTTTCTAGGGACAGAAAACTGTAGGTAGGGAGAGTGTTTTTTTTCTTTCACTCTGCAAGTCCTTGTTTCCAGGGACCTGTAAGGACAGTGAGTTAATTTTCCTTGTGCTATATTGTGATTAAAAAAAACATTTATTCTAGGGACAGAAAACTCTAGGTAGGGACAGTGTCATTTTCTTTCACTCTGCAAGTCCTTGTTTCCAGGGACCTGGAAGGACAGTGAGTGAATTGTCCTTTTGCTATATTGTGATTAAAAAAAACATTTATTCTAGGGACAGAAAACTCTAGGTAGGGACAGTGTCAGTTTCTTTCACTCTGCAAGTCCTTGTTTCCAGGGACCTGGAAGGACAGTGAGTGAATTGTCCTTTTGCTATATTGTGATTAAAAAAAACATTTATTCTAGGGACAGAAAACTCTAGGTAGGGACAGTGTCAGTTTCTTTCACTCTGCAAGTCCTTGTTTCCAGGGACCTGGAAGGACAGTGAGTGAATTGTCCTTTTGCTATATTGTGATTAAAAAAAACATTTATTCTAGGGACAGAAAACTCTAGGTAGGGACAGTGTCAGTTTCTTTCACTCTGCAAGTCCTTGTTTCCAGGGACCTGGAAGGACAGTGAGTGAATTGTCCTTTTGCTATATTGTGATTAAAAAAAACATTTTTTTCTAGGGACAGAAAACTGTAGGTAGGGAGAGTGTTTTTTTTCTTTCACTCTGCAAGTCCTTGTTTCCAGGGACCTGTAAGGACAGTGAGTTAATTTTCCTTGTGCTATATTGTGATTAAAAAAAACATTTATTCTAGGGACAGAAAACTCTAGGTAGGGACAGTGTCAGTTTCTTTCACTCTGCAAGTCCTTGTTTCCAGGGACCTGGAAGGACAGTGAGTGAATTGTCCTTTTGCTATATTGTGATTAAAAAAAACATTTTTTTCTAGGGACAGAAAACTGTAGGTAGGGAGAGTGTTTTTTTTCTTTCACTCTGCAAGTCCTTGTTTCCAGGGACCTGTAAGGACAGTGAGTTAATTTTCCTTGTGCTATATTGTGATTAAAAAAAACATTTATTCTAGGGACAGAAAACTCTAGGTAGGGACAGTGTCAGTTTCTTTCACTCTGCAAGTCCTTGTTTCCAGGGACCTGGAAGGACAGTGAGTGAATTGTCCTTTTGCTATATTGTGATTAAAAAAAACATTTATTCTAGGGACAGAAAACTCTAGGTAGGGACAGTGTCAGTTTCTTTCACTCTGCAAGTCCTTGTTTCCAGGGACCTGGAAGGACAGTGAGTGAATTGTCCTTTTGCTATATTGTGATTAAAAAAAACATTTTTTTCTAGGGACAGAAAACTGTAGGTAGGGAGAGTATTTTTTTTCTTTCACTCTGCAAGTCCTTGTTTCCAGGGACCTGTAAGGACAGTGAGTTAATTGTCCTTGTGCTATATTGTGCTGAAAAAAACATTTATTCCAGGGACAGAAAACTCTAGGTAGGGACAGTGTCAGTTTCTTTCACTCTGCAAGTCCTTGTTTCCAGGGACCTGGAAGGACAGTGAGTGAATTGTCCTTTTGCTATATTGTGATTAAAAAAAACATTTTTTTCTAGGGACAGAAAACTGTAGGTAGGGAGAGTATTTTTTTTCTTTCACTCTGCAAGTCCTTGTTTCCAGGGACCTGTAAGGACAGTGAGTTAATTGTCCTTGTGCTATATTGTGCTGAAAAAAACATTTATTCCAGGGACAGAAAACTCTAGGTAGGGACAGTGTCAGTTTCTTTCACTCTGCAAGTCCTTGTTTCCAGGGACCTGGAAGGACAGTGAGTGAATTGTCCTTTTGCTATATTGTGATTAAAAAAAACATTTTTTTCTAGGGACAGAAAACTGTAGGTAGGGAGAGTGTTTTTTTTCTTTCACTCTGCAAGTCCTTGTTTCCAGGGACCTGTAAGGACAGTGAGTTAATTTTCCTTGTGCTATATTGTGATTAAAAAAAACATTTTTTCTAGGGACAGAAAACTGTAGGTAGGGAGAGTGTTTTTTTTTCTTTCACTCTGCAAGTCCTTGTTTCCAGGGACAGAGAAGGACACCTGAAGGTAGCCCTTATTGCTTTTTTCCCATCTCCCTGCAGGCCATCTATTAGAATGTCTGGAAGGCAAACAAGGAGAGGCAGACAGTCAGGAGGCAATAAAAGAGGGCAAGCAGGCTCTGTGTCTGGGGGCAACAGTGCTGGTCGTGGACGCGGTGCATTGTCATCAGCACATGGCCATGGGACACGCTTGTCCTTCTTTTCGGCAGCTGGACATGTTGAGCCACATCATGCCGAAGACTTGGTAGAGTGGATGACCAAGCCCTCCTCCTCCTCCTCATCCTCTCTCACCCAGGCTCAGGGTACTGGAAAAGCAGCTGCCAAAGCGTCGTCTTCCCTGGTATCAATGTCAGACAAATCATCAGTCACTCCTTCCCTAGACCCACCATGTCCTCCTCCTGAGGAGTCCCCCGAACTGTTTCAGCACAGTGTTGGGTACATGCTCCAGGAGGATGCCCAGCATTTCGAAGGGTCTGATGATGAAACCCAGCTAGAGGAAGGCAGTAGCGTGAGAGCAGACAGAGGGGATGCTCAAGAAGGACACCAATCTGGCAGTCATGTTCCAGCAGCTGCAGCATACTGCCAGATTGGCTCCAGTGATGAGGAGGGAGGGGATGATGAGGTCAATGACTCCACGTGGGTGCCTAATAGGAGAGAGGAGGAGGAGGAGGATGAGGAGGAGGCACATCTCCAACGAGGCAGGATGCCCTTTGGTGGCCAGCGTAAGGGCAGTACACCGACGGAATCACACCGCAGAGCTCCGCCTGTGCAGGGCGCTGCCTCTGCCCGTCATTCAAAAAGTTCTTTGGTGTGGGCCTTTTTTGAGGCTAGTGCATCAGATCGCACAGCTGCTGTTTGCAACATATGTCTCAAGCGTATATCGCGTGGCCAAAACATCAGCCGCTTGGGTACCACATGCCTGACCAGACATATGTTGACCTGCCATGCAGCTCGTTGGCAAGCCTACCTCAAAGACCCACACCAAAGAACAAAGCGGACCTCTCCTTGCACCGCATCAGCTGGGATCTCCAACCCCACTATAACTTCAGTCCTCTCTGAAACATGCACTGAGAGGAATGAAGGTGTAGAATTAGGTGTGTCACAGCCAAGTACTTGCGCCCACTCTGCTAGCAGTACACCGACGTCCGATTCTAGCAGGCAAATTTCCCTGCCCCAGCTGCTGGACCGTCGAAAGAAGTTCACTCCCAGCCATCCACATGCCCAGCGGTTGAATGCTAGCTTGGCTAAATTGCTAGCGCTTCAACTGCTGCCTTTTCAGTTGGTAGACTCGGCCCCCTTCCGTGAGTTTGTGCAATGTGCGGTTCCTCAGTGGCAGGTTCCCAAACGCCACTTTTTCTCACGGAAGGCTATTCCGGCTCTCTACCGGCATGTGGAAGGCAATGTCTTGGCCTCGCTGGACAGGGCGGTCAGCGGTAAGGTGCATATTACCGCTGACTCATGGTCCAGCAGGCATGGACAGGGACGTTACCTTTCTTTCACGGCCCATTGGGTCACTCTTTTGGCAGCTGGGAAGGATTCAGGACAAGGTGCAGTAGTGTTGGAGGTTGTCCCACCGCCACGCCTCCAAAATGCTACTACTGGTTGTGACACACCTCTCTCCTCCACCCCCTCCTCTTCTTCTTCCTCCATGGCCTCTTCCTGTGGTTTGTCCTATGAACCAGCGGTGCTCCGTAGCCGTTCACGGGGCTACGCAAGTACGCAGGCAAAAAGATGCCATGCCGTGCTTGCGCTGGTGTGTTTGGGGGACAGAAGCCACACTGGGGCAGAGGTCCTGTCTGCTCTGCAGGGCCAGGCCGAGAGGTGGTTGACGCCACGCCAGCTTAAGCCAGGAATGGTGGTTTGCGACAATGGCACCAACCTCCTCTCCGCCCTCCGACAGGGACAACTGACCCATGTGCCCTGTGTGGCTCACGTCCTTAACCTGGTGGTGCAGCGGTTCTTGGGCAGGTACCCGGGCTTACAGGATGTCCTGAGGCAGGCCAGGAAAGTCTGTGTGCATTTCCGCAGATCTTATAATGCCAGTGCTCGCCTGGCTGAGCTGCAAAAGGAGTTGAACCTGCCCAAGAACCGCCTTATATGTGACATGCCCACCAGGTGGAACTCAACGTTGGCCATGCTGCAGCGGCTGCACACGCAGCAGAGGGCCATCAATGAGTACCTGTGCGACTACGGCACCAGGACAGGGTCAGGGGAGCTTGGTTTTTTTTCTCCACGCCAGTGGGGCATGATCAGGGATGCATGCACTGTCCTGGCACCATTTGAGGAGGCCACGAGGATGGTGAGCAGTGACAGTGCATGCATCAGTGACACTGTACCTCTTGTCCACCTGTTGGAGCACACGCTGCGTGGAATAATGGACAGGGCACTTGAGGCAGAACAGAGGCAGGAAGAGGAGGACTTCCTTGCCTCTCAAGGCCCCCTTTACCCAGACAGTGTTCCTTCTGTCCCACCCATCGCACAGGAAGAGGAGGAGGAGGAGGAGGAGGAGGAGGATTGTGTCAGCATGGAGGTGGAGGCTGGCACTCAGCATCATCAGCAGCAGTCTTTTAGGGATGATTTACAGTCCCAAGAAACCAGTGGACTTGTACGTGGCTGGGAGGAGGTGGCTGCGGATCATGTCGTCCTTAGTGACCCAGAGGACTCCGGAGCGAATGCCTCAGCAAACCTACGCTGCATGGCCTCCCTGATCCTGCAAAGTCTGCGGAAGGATCCTCGTATTCTTCGGATCAAGGAGAGGGACCATTACTGGCTGGCCACTCTCCTTGATCCACGGTACAAGGGTAAGGTTGCGGACCTTATGTTACCGTCGCAGAGGGAGCAGAGGATGAGACAACTCCGGGAGGCCTTGCAGAAAGGTCTGTGCAACGCGTTCCCAGAGACTGGGAGGTTGCAAACTCCTGGTCCTGGACAACGAGTTGCTGAGGCTTCGGCCAGTCAAAGAAGGAGCGGTGGGGAAGGTGGCCGTCTGACCGATGCGTTCAGACAATTCTTTAGTCCGCAGCCCCAAAGTATGATTGGTTCCAGCAACCATCGCCAGCGTCTGATAAACATGGTGCAGGAATATCTAGGGGCAAGGTCAGACTTGGACACCTTCCCCACCGAAAATCCTCTGGCTTACTGGGTCTTGAGGATGGATCACTGGCCAGAGCTTGCACAGTATGCAATTGAGCTACTGGCCTGTCCTGCATCCAGCGTTCTTTCGGAACGCACATTCAGTGCTGCTGGAGGATTTGTCACGGATCACAGGGTGCGCCTGTCCACCGACTCGGTTGATCGACTGACTTTCATCAAGATGAACCAGTCTTGGATCACCACCAGCTACCACACACCTGATGCTGATATAACAGACTAATTGATTTTAAAATGTCACATCCCTTCAAGACTGATGCTGATGCTGAGTGCCTGTGCTGTTATGTTGACTGGCTATCCTCCTCCTCCGAGTCCTCAATGATACGATTGATGATGATAGCTTGGAAGATCATTTTTGTTTATGGGTGCCGCCACCAGTGCCTAACGCCCAATTTTTCAGCCCCTGTTTAACAGGGGCGTGTAATTACAATTTTTGAAGCAATACTTTGCAACAGGGCTCATTGCTGTGCTCCAAGTACAGTATCTGTGAGGAGTTGCAGTGTTGTGCCACCAGTGCCTAAGGCCCAATTTTTCAGCCCCTGTTTAACAGGGGCGTGTCATTACAATTTTTGAAGCAATACTTTGCAACAGGGCTCATTGCTGTGCTCCAAGTACAGTATCTGTGAGGGGTTGCAGTGTTGTGCCACCAGTGCCTAAGGCCCAATTTTTCAGCCCCTGTTCAACAGGGGCATGTAATTACAATTCTTGATCTAATAATTCACAGCAGGGCCCATTGCTGCACCCACCAAGAGTAACTGTCAGGCTTACAGTGTTGTGGCACCAGCACCACCATCAAAGGCCCAATTTTTACTACCACTGTTCAACAATTATATGTAATTAAAATTCCTGATATAATAGTTGACAGCAGGGCGTTCCAGCACCAACCAAGAGTAACTGTGAGTGCTTACAGTGTTGTGCCAACACCAACAACTAAGGGGCCTATTTCTGCAGAGTATATACGGCAGGTCCCTACTTTCAAACATCCAACTTACAAACGACTCCTACTTGCAAACGCAAGAAGACAACAGGAAGTGAGAGGAAATCTACCACTAGGAAGGAAAATTCTCTCCTGTAAGAATAAATATGGGAGAAAGGTGTCTCCTCTGTACTGATGCTTTATCAGCAATCCTTGTTTCAAGAAAAACACCACATTTCAAAAACAGTTGTCATTGGGACGGAAAGTGAGGTGAAATGTTCTGAACAGGGGCACAGACAGCAAAACAAATGTTACAGGGGTGATAACCCTTACCTATGTTTTCCAAAAAGTTTAAAAATAGATTTTTGGGCTGGAGCTACACTTCAACAATGTACCTGTTCAAAATTACAAACAGATTCTACATAAGAACAAACCTACAGTCCCTGTCTTGTATGCACCGCCTGTATACGGCTGTTCAGAGTATATAGGGCCTTTTTTATTTTATGTGCGGGGTTCCCCTTAATATCCATACAAGACCCAAAGGGGCTGGTAATGGGCTGGGGTAGGGGGGGGGGGGTCATGGGGTAGCTATGCCATTTTTCTTAAAGAATTTCATCCATATTACCGGGACCAGACATTACATTAAAGCCGCAAGCAGTTTTAAATGGCTTTTTTTTCCTTTAGAAGTGTCATTTTGTGCAGGGACAGTTCTAAACACGGGAAACACGTGGCACTTCACAGGCATACTTTAGACACCCCCCAGGTACGATATTTAAAGGAATATTTGACTTTTTTTTTTTCACTTTATGCATCATTAAAATGACTGCTCCCGAAAAACGACCGTTTTTAAAACTTCTTTTTGCATTGATACATGTCCCCTGGTGCAGAACCCGGGTTCCCAAACCCTTTTTAGGACAATAACATGCATAATAGTTGTTATAATTAGCACTTTAGAATTCGAACGTTCGCATCCATTGTATTTAATAGGGTTCTAATGTTCGTTCGAACTTCCGGTCCGTTCGCGGGTTCTGGTGCGAACCGAACCCGGGGGTGTTCGGCTCATCACTACTCTCCAGTCATTTTTGTCAATAAACGACTCACCCCAAAGGACGCGGTATTAGTGGGACGGCTTTCCTCACTGGTCTGCGGACGTTGCTGCATTACTGCTTCCATTTGTTGTAGTCTCTGCTCTTGCTTCTGTAACAGGTCTATGAAGCGGGCCTCAGATTGCTGCTGGGCTTGTTGCTGAGCTTCCAGACTCTGTTGGTGAGCTTGCTGCTGGGCTGCAAGGCTCTGTTGATGAGCTTGCTGCTGGGCTGCGAAGTTCTGTTGTTGAGCTGCAAGGCTCTGTTGATGAGCTGCAAGGCTCTTTTGCAAACCTGCATTTGTCTGCTGTTGATTGGCATTTGCTAGAGCCAGCTGCTTCAGTATCTCCTCCATGCTGGCTTAAAAAAAAACTGCCACTGGTTCTCCACCAACTGTGAGGGGGTTAGCTCGGCAGCGGGTGTGTGTGACCCCCGGGATGGGCTCCCCACACAAAACAGGCCCAGCAAACGGAGGTTGTGGTTTTCAAAATCAAAAAAAAGGTGCGGTTTATTTTCTATTTACAGTGACAAAACACAGCAAAGCCAAAAGAAACATAAACAAAATAAATCCTGGTCAACTTGACCTCTGACTAAACATACAGGTTTCCTAACTAACAACTGGGATCAGCCTAGTGCTGTCCTAGTCCCTAAGTCCCTGGTTTTAAATGTCCAAGCAAATAGCCACACAGGCTTTGTCTCACCGCACAGGGGTTCACTCTCCCTAGACAGTCCACACAGGTCTGGGTCCAGGCATGAGCAAACACCTAATGAATCTGGGAGTTTTTATAGAGGCCTAAATGAGCTGACAAGCTTCAGCTGGTCTCATCAACTCCCTGTCTGCACGACGCCCCACACTCTCCCTAGAGGTATGAGTCATCCATGAGCCCACTAGCCTCAGCTGGGCTTATACAACTCTCCACCTAGTTGTATAAGTCGGCGTAAAGCCTGAATCTGGGCGAAATATATCTACCCCCCTGGATGCAACCAGGTGACTTTACCTTCCTGCTGTCACAATATATATATATATATATATATATATATACTGTATATACAGCCCTCAAATTTTCCACTCGCACTTTGTGAGTGGAAAATTGTTTCTGGCGAGGAGCTGGGCTGCCTGGGGGTGCGGAGGGGGGGGAAGTACAGCAAGCATGCAGGGTTGATCGGGAGCCGTTCACCCATCGATCACCCCAGGGGAAGAGAGCATGCAGCAAGAGAAAAGCCGCAAGATTACAGAGCAGATAGCCCGCTGTTACAGCTGAGTTTGCATTACAATTGTCTCCCCTCCGCTCGTGGTTACACACAGCCCCACCTCCTGACCCCGCGCCTGTGATAGACAGAATGCCAGTCCAATGCTGGGACGTGTTCTGAGCTGAGGCTGCAGTGGCAAGCACAGGTGAGCTGAGGCTGCAATGGCGGACACAGGTGAGGCTGCAATGATGGGCACAGGTGAGGCTGCAATGGTGGGCACAGGTGAGGCTGCAATGGTGGGCACAGGTGAGGCTGCTATGGTTGGCACAGGTGAGGCTGCACTCATAAAATTGTTAATATTTATTTTTGTAACTTAATTCTGCATAAAAAGTTTAAGTGTAATTTCATAAGATAATTTATGAGGGCGTGTTTAGGGGGGGGGATTAGGGGCGGTGTAGGGTAGGGATCAGTTGGGGCAACTGGTGGCGAGTAACCCTTAAGGCCTGACTAGTAGCTCAGGATTTGAAATTTTGAGCCCTGTATATATATATAGATATATATATATATCTATATATTTCTATATATATAGATAGATATATATATCTATATATAGCTATATATAGATATATATACAGTCTAGCATTAATATATATATATATATACAGTCTAGCATTATACTCTTCATTCAGTGTAGCCTATATCTACAGTGCATTCAGTGGTGTACTGTTTCTAATACACTTCAGGCGGTGTATTAATATATATGTGTAGCGGGGTCCTCAATTTAGGGGTAGTGTTTGAGTGGTAGTTATGCTCAAACACCTAAATTGTTAGAACATTATCAACCATTTTGTCTGCAGGAGGAGTATCGGTGTACCGTTCCCTGTGGCCTGCAGGTGGCGCTGCCATGGTGGGCCAGGGTTGAACCGCTGATACAGTGCTGTGCCTTGTGTGTCCCCTCTCAGCAACCATACAGTGGGAGTGGTTGGCCTGCTGTGTATGCTGGGAGAGGATATAAAAGGGGCAGACGCTGCCTGTTCGTTGTTCGTCGTCGGGAGTCCTACTCCCAGGGAGTGCGTGTTCCTGTCCGCCCTGGGCACCTTTGGCCCAGGGGCGGTGGTCGGTGAATCAGTCCCAGGCACCTTTAGCCCTGGGCTGCAACTAAAGGCCTTGGGCCCAGCACCTTCGGCTGGGGCCCATCAAGGATCGGTTAATCTCAGGGTGCCGCCTTGCGAGGGCACTCACATCCTAGACGAGGAGGCCGAGGAAAGACCGTTCCGAGGGACTGGCGAGAAGTCACAGTGAAGGAAGGGGCCCGGTAACTCTCTGGAGGGATGTCTTCTCCATACAAAGAGACCAAGCTTTGAAAACCAAGTTCACCAGGTCTGTGGCAGTGACCAAGTTCACCGGGTCTATGGCAGAGATCAAGTGTACCAGTTTGTGTAGTGATTGTGCGGTTAGTTCGAGTACCATTTTGGCTGCTAGTCCCTATCTAGGGAGACTATCCAAATGGGCCAAGTCTGCTTGAGAAGCCAAGCAGTGAAGTGGATTACGTTTGTGCCTGGACCTCTCCCACACCTTATGCTGTCCTGTTCTCTCTCCAACCTTTCCTATCAGAGACTGTCTTTTAAAGAGAAATAAACTCTACATTGGAGTTACGTCTGGTGTGGACATTTAAGTCATTGGGGGAAATAGAGACTTGTCTTTATTGACTATAGAGATGAGAACCATTCTCTGGAGAATCTGGCTGTGGAGACCCATCACAACACCGCTCAACCTCTTCACACAGGAGGGTACGGGCATATAGAGCTGGGTGTGCCCTTTCCTCCTGCAAGGAGCCAAATTCTAGGAGGAGAGGGTGGTAAGCGCTATATATATATATATACAGTCTAGTATATATATATATATATATATATATATATATATATATATATATTCAAAACAAAGGGACAATGACTCCAGTAGCAATTTAAACGATTTCCTTTACTTCAAAAGAACATAGCATAGCATAGCCACTGTACAGTTCCGAGCATCCCTGCTCTTCCTCAGGCTTACAGGCTCAGTGTGAGAGTACAATTCAAAGAAGACTCATTATATCCCAACACCTGAAGGTGTCACCCAACAGGTGTATCCCATCCTGCTAGATCAAGGAGACAATCAAACAGGATAAGTCAAGGTTCCATTAACCCTGTATAGGTTTTAGAACCCAAAAATTCTTTAAATAACCCTCCCACATCAACCACAAAATATCATACCAAATACAGACATCCATGGCCTACATAGCATGAAATAACAAAACAAAACGATACGATCATTCAAATATGTCGAAAAAGAGGAACGATATTCCAAATGTACATGTGTACTTTTTCCTTTATGTTTCAGGAACCCGACCAGACATTATTTGGTCACCATTTACAAGAAAAAATACCAAAAAATCTAGAGTCTCAAATAGTTAATGCCATTTACAGAAACAAATACAGGTCATAGTCCCTGTTCATACCCCTCGGATACAGGGACTGTAACCTGTTAATCCACCAAACCTCTCGTTGTTTTGAGTCCCGATGTCCCTTCTCCAAAAAATGTTTAGAGACAGGCAGACCAGGCTGTTTGTGTCTGATGGTGCTGGGATATAATGAGTCTTCTTTGAATTGTACTCTCACACTGAGCCTGTAAACCTGAGGAAGAGCAGGGATGCTCGGAACTGTACAGTGGCTATGCTATGCTATGTTCTTTTGAAGTAAAGGAAATCGTTTAAATTGCTACTGGAGTCATTGTCCCTTTGTTTTGAATATTGAAAATAACGGTGGGAGTTGGGAGCCCACCCTGACGTTTCTCCACTCCATTCCAAAGACTAGAGGGAAGTAACCCACCTGAAGCTTGTTATTTTTCATCCCCCGTGAGTAAGTTACTTCTACCAACATGGAAGCTAGTGGTTCTACTTTCTCATTTACACAAGAGGAAGCCACGCAGATCATGTCCCAGATCTCTGGATCAAGGAACTTCCTGATCGGGAATTCACCGATTCATAATACCCGAACATGGGAGAAGCTACATAAGAAACATACATCACTTGAACTACATGGACTCACCCTTGCTGAATACCATCGGGTGCAGAGAATCCCTCAAGGCCTTCGGGTAAGATTGACCCCTACACTATTTAGTGACAACGAGGAACATAAAGCAACCTTCATGCAGATTCTTAACAAATGCTCCTTTGATCTAATGACATTGACTATTTCATACATTCATAAGGAACTGGCTGTTGTATCAGAGCAACTGTTGAAAGTGGAGCAGGATTTAAAAACCTCCATGTCGTCGGAAGAGTTTACTAAGTTAAAAGAGTCGGTCGATAAGATTGGGAACAAGCATTGAGCGGACCTGGAGGTAAGAAAGCGCAATAAATTCAACCGGGACATCGGGGATTATGAAAGGAACCAAGTGTATCGCTGGCCGCGCCAATACAACAGACGCGGTCGCTCTGACTATGGTGGAACCCGTAGAGACCTATCCGATAATTCCTCTGCTAACACGGATACTGATTCCTCATCCACTTTTTTAACACAAGGTCGGAGAGGAGGATCGTCCCGGATGGAAACGCGGTCCCGGGCCAGCAGGGACGAGGTACCTGGCGTGGACCGGTACCGTCCCCCCCGGGGTCACCGAGGTCGAGCTCGTCAGATCTGATCCACAACATTTCACGGCATGTCCTGTCTCCGGAGGAGGTAAGATTGATCAACCGAGGTATTTCTTTTTGTCCTAAAAGCCACTTGAATGCATTTCAACTTGACCAGGACTTATATCGATTGTTTCGTAATATTAGATGGAGGGTACATTTTACACACAGACCCTTTATTGAGAAGGATTTCACTGATTGCACATTAAATTGCAAATCTCTAGGTTTGTGGGTGAAAACCAAATCGGTGCCACCCACCACCTATGCCCCAGTTGAGACATTTGTTAAAACGGTCACTCAGGAGATTAAAGAGCTGATATCCCATATTGACTATAGAGACCATGTTCCTAACAACTTATCCCACGAGGAAAAGGATGCTCTTAGGAATCTCAGCCGAAGGGATGATGTAATATTCAAACCTGCGGATAAAGGGGGAAAGGTAGTGATAATGGATCCCCAACTGTATGAGGAAGAAATCCTCCGTCAGTTGGAAGACAAGTCTGTATATAAACAAGTAGCTACGGATCCCACCTGGCAAATAAGGAAACATTTGGAAAACATTTTGAAATCTGCACTTAGAGATGGGGTGATTACCCGTGACATTTTTGGAATTCCTGTTGCCTACACACACACGAATACCGGTGTTATACACCTTACCTAAAATACACAAGGACAGTTGTTCTCCACCTGGCCGTCTGATCGTATCGGGACGTGATTCTATTTTTGTCCCGACCGCACAGTTTTTGGACAAGATTTTGTCCCCACTTATTAAAAGCACTAGATCGTACATCAAGAATACTGACGATTTTTTAAAGAAGATTAGACAATACACCCGATGTAAAGGGGATGAAATCTTGGTTACGTGGGATGTTACAAGCCTATATACATCCATTCCGCATCATGCGTGCATTCGTGCCGCTATTGGTCTTATCAGAAGCAGCAACGAATATTCCGAGGCACAGATCTCCCTTTTTGAAGATTTATTCCAACTGTTATTGTCGAATAACTATTTCTTATTTAAGGACCAATTCTTTGTACAGTTATCTGGAGTCGCGATGGGCTCTAATGTCGCACCGCCTTATGCATGCACGTTCATGAATGAATTTGAACATAAATATGTTTTTTCAAATGCATTATTTCAATAACATTGTGTCACTTGGTGGCGCTTTATAGATGACGTCTTTGCAATTTGGCGTGGCGACATCCAGTCGCTAACCATTTTTGATGCAATGTTGAGCAAATTCTGTCCAGAAATCAAATTCAAAATAAACATTGGGGGAATGTCAGTTCCATTTTTAGATACCAGAATTTACATTGAGCATGGCCGATTGGAATCGGACTTATACACGAAACCTACGGATAGAAATCATTTACTATCATTTGACAGTTTCCATCCCCCCCATGTATTCAGATCTATCATTAACCACTTAAGCCCCGGACCATTTGGTAGCTAAAGGACCAGAGGTGAATTCGGAATTTTGCACTGCGCTGCTTTAACTGTAAATTGTGCGGACATGCAATGTTGTACCCAAACGAAATTTGCGTCCTTTTCTTCCCACAAATAGAGCTTTCTTTTAATGGTATTTGATTGCCTCTGCGATTTTTATTTTTTGCGATATAAACGGAAAAAGACCGAAAATTTTGAAAGAAAATGATATTTTCTACTTTTTGTTATAAGAAAAATCGAATAAACTTAATTTTAGTCATACATTTAGGCCAAAATATATTCAGCCACATGTCTTTAGTAAAAAAAATGTCAATAAGTGTATATTTATTGGTTTGCGCAAAAGTTATAGCATTTACAAACTAGGGTACATTTTCTGGAATTTACACAGCTTTAAATTTATGACTGCCTATCTCATTTCTTGAGGTGCTAAAATGGCAGGGCAGTACAAACCCCCCCCCCCCCCAAATGACCCCATTTTGGAAAGTAGCCACCCCAAGGAAATTGCTGAGAGGCACGTTGAGCCCATTAAATATTTATTTTTTTGTCCCAAGTGATTGAATAATGACAAAAAAAAATAAAAAATTACAAAAAGTTGTCACTAAATGATATATTGCTCACACATGCCATGGTTATATGTGGAATTGCACCCCAAAATACATTCTGCTGCTTCTCCTGAGTACGGGGATACCACATGTGTGGGACTTTTTAGGAGCCTAGCCACGTACGGGACCCCGGAAACCAAGCACCGCCTTCAGGATTTCTAAGGGCGCAAATTTTTGATTTCACTCCTCACTACCTATCACAGTTTTGAAGGCCATAAAATGCCAAAATAGCACAAAACCCCCCCAAATGACCCCATTTTAGAAAGTAGACACCCCAAGGAAATTGCTGAGAGGCCTGTTGAGCCCATTGAATATTTTTTTTTTTGTCCCATGTGATTGAATAATGACAAAAAAAAATAAAAAATTACAAAAAGTTGTCACTAAATGATATATTGCTCACACATGCCATGGTTATATGTGGAATTGCACCCCAAAATACATTTTGCTGCTTCTCCTGAGTACGGGGATACCACATGTGTGGGACTTTTTAGGAGCCTAGCCGCGTACGGGACCCCGAAAACCAATCACCGCCTTCAGGATTTCTAGGCACAAATTTTTGATTTGACTCCTCACTACCTATCACAGTTTCGAAGGCCATAAAATGTCAAAATAGCACAAAACCCCCCCAAATGACCCGATTTTGGAAAGTAGACACCCCAAGCTGTTTGCTGAGAGGCATGGTGAGTATTTTACAGCTCTCATTTGTTTTTGAAAATGAAGAAAGACATTTTTTTTTTATTTTTTTTTTCAATTTTCAAAACTTTGTGACAAAAAGCGAGATCTGCAAAATACTCACAATACCTCTCAGCAAATAGCTTGGGGTGTCTACTTTCCAAAATGGGGTCATTTGGGGGGGTTTTGTGCCATCTGGGCATTCCATGGCCTCCGAAACTGTGATAGGCAGTGAGAAGTGAAATCAAAAATGTACACCCTTAGAAAGCCTGAAGGCGGTGATTGGTTTTTGGGGTCCCGTACGCGGCTAGGCTCCCAAAAAGTCTCACACATGTGGTATCCCCGTACTCAGGAGAAGCAACAGAATGTATTTTGGGGTGTAATTCCACATATGTGTTTGAGCAATATATCATTTAGTGACAACTTTGTGCAAAAAAAAAATAAAAAATAAAAAAATTGTCTTTTTTCCGCAACTTGTGTCAACATATAAAATATTCCATGGACTCGACATGCGTCTCAGTATATAGCTTGGGGTGTCTACTTTCCAAAATGGGGTCATTTGGGTGGGTTTTGAACTGTTCTGGCATTTTATACACAACATTAGGAAGCTTACATCCACTCTTCTAACCACTTGAAGACAAAGCCCTTTTTGACACTTTTTGTTTACATGAAAACATATTTTTTTTTGCAGGAAAATTATGTTGAACCCCCAAACATTATATATATTTTTAAAGCAAAGGCCCTACAGAATAAAATGGTGGGCGTTGCATTTTTTTTTTCTACACAGTATTTGCGCAGCGATTTTTCAAACGCATTTTTTGGGGAAAAAATACACTTTTTTTAATTTTAATGCACTAAAACACACTATATTGCCCAAATGTTTGATGTAATAAAAAAGATGATCTTAGGCCGAGTACATAGATACCAAACACGACATGCTTTAAAATTTCGCACAAACGCGCATTGGCGACAAACTACATACATTTTTAAAAGCCTTTAAAAGCCTTTACAGGTTACCACGTTAGATTTACAGAGGAGGTCTACTGCTAAAATTACTGCCCCCGATCTGACCTTCGCGGTGATACCTCACATGCATGGTGCAATTGCTGTTTACATATGACGCCAGACCGACGCTTGCGTTCGCCATTGGGCAAGAGCAGGGCAGGACAGGGGTGCTTTTTTTTTTTTTTTTTTTTTTTTATTATTAATTTTGCTTTTTTATTTTATTTTTAAATTGTTCCTTCCATATTTTTTTTTTTTATTATCATTTTTATTGTTATCTCAGGGAATGTAAATATCCCCTATGATAGTAATAGGTAGTGACAGGTACTCTTTTTTAAAAAAAACTGGGGTCTAGACCCTAGATCTTTCCTCTGCCCTCAAAGCATCTGACCACACCAAGATCGGTGTGATAAAATGCTTTCCCAATTTCCCAATGGCGCTTTTTATATCCGGGGGGGGGACATTCCCTCCCACTGCTTGTAAAAGCAGTCCAGAGGCTAATTAGCCACTAGGATTGCTTTTACATGAAAGCCGGCCGCTGGCTGAAAAGAATGATACCAAGATGATACCTAAACCCGCAGGCATCAATCTGGTATAACCATTCAAAGTCCAGCAACATACCAGTATGTTGCTGGTCCTTGTTGGACATGTATTGTAATCTTTTTTTTTCATGCAGCCAGGTGGCTGAACGAAAAAAGAGATTGATCGGTGGGTATGCCCACCATTAGAATACCGCCCTTCATCCACCCACTTCTAATGATGGGCATACATGCACCATTTATATATGCAGAAGCATGGGGGCATCCTCCCGCAAAAAAGTTATGCTGCACACACATGGTCGGACTTTTCCACGGGCAAGCCTCCGTCGGAATTTCGACCGTATGTACGCGACATTAGGAGCAAAATCACTCCTCCGCCCCTGCTGCCCCAATGATTCGGCATATTTGCTTTTTTTTTTTAACTGTGGTGGTGAAATCACCTCCTACAGCACTGGAGTCGCAGGGATCAGGCCTGTCTCTGCGAACGCTGCAGTTATGTGTGTTGTGTTTTGCAAGTGACAGTGATCGATCGATACTGCACTTGGGTGGCCTGGGCTGGACGGAGGGGCAAAACGCAGGTGCTAGCAGGTATCTGGGATGATCCCGCTAACACTGCGTTTTTGGGAACCCTAAACTGCTGGGGACGCTAGTATAGATCTGATCAGATCAGATATTGATCTGTTCAGATACTATACCACTAAGGGAGGTGTATGCTTCACGCGTGGGTGTTAGCGTTACTGGCACTAACCTGACGCTGCCTGGGGTGTGACGCAGACCCTCTCTGACGCTAAAACCTAATTGATATCACCCGCCGGGCGATCAGGGGGTTAAACCTTTATTGGGTTATATACGGCGGGTGCCCTGACACTATAAAAAGCAAACTAACTAACCAGCGTCACCCGTAACACTTATATGATAATTACTGGTGAAAGGGTTAACTAGGGGCAATTAGGGGGTTAAAACCTTTATTAGATAATATATGGGGGTACCTGACGCTATAAAAACCTGCGGCGAACCTAAAAAAAATTACTGGCTACCGATCTGCATCACCGACGCTAAGACAGCGATCAGAAAAATGATCGCTTAGCGACAGTGGTGATAGGGGGTGAAAGGGTTACCTGGGGGGTGATCAAGGGGGTTAAACCTTTATTAGATAATTTATGGGGGTACCCGACGCTATAAAAACCTGCGGCGAACCTAAAAAAAAAATACTGGCTACCGATCTGCATCACCGACGCTAAGACATCGATCAGAAAAATGATCGCTTAGCGACAGTGGTGATAGGGGGTGAAAGGGTTACCTGGGGGGTGATCAAGGGGGTTAAACCTTTATTAGATAATTTATGGGGGTACCCGACGCTATAAAAACCTGCGGCGAACCTAAAAAAAATTACTGGGTACCGATCTGCATCACAGACGCTAAGACAGCGATCAGAAAAATGATCGCTTAGCGACGGCGGTGCTAGAGGTGAAAGGGTTACCTGGGGGGCGATCAAGGGGGTTAAACCTTTATTAGATAATTTATGGGGGTACCCGACGCTATAAAAACCTGCGGCGAACCTAAAAAAAAAATACTGGCTACCGATCTGCATCACCGACGCTAAGACATTGATCAGAAAAATGATCGCTTAGCGACAGTGGTGATAGGGGGTGAAAGGGTTACCTGGGGGGCGATCAAGGGGGTTAAACCTTTATTAGATCATTTATGGGGATACCCGACGCTATAAAAACCTGCGGCAAACCTAAAAAAAAAATACTGGCTACCGATCTGCATCACCGACGCTAAGACATCGATCAGAAAAATGATCGCTTAGCGACAGTGGTGATAGGGGGTGAAAGGGTTACCTGGGGGGCGATCAAGGGGGTTAAACCTTCATTAGATAATTTATGGGGGTACCCGACGCTATAAAAACCTGTGGCGAACCTAAAAAAAATTACTGGGTACCGATCTGCATCACCAACGCCAAGACAGCAATCAGAAAAATGATCGCTTAGCGACGGCGGTGCTAGGGGGTGAAAGGGTTATCTGGGGGGTGATCAAGGGGTTAAACCTTTATTAGGGGGGGTTAGGGGGCTACACTGGACCTAAAACTAAATGTAGTGACACTTTTACAGTCACAAATGTCACTGATTGCAGTGATCAGTAAATAAATGGTCACTGCAATCAGTGACACTGTGACTGGGGGCTTGGGGGTGATCTGGGGGGGCCTGGGGGGGCGATTTATGTGCCTATGTGTGCTGGTGTTAGTGTAGTGTTAGTGCACTGACCTGTGTGTCTTCTCTTGTACGGCGCTCGGTATATGTGAGCGCCGCACAGGAGATGACATCACTTCCTCCTGCTTTCTCTGTCTGTGTGTACATTCCACAGACAGAGGGGGCATTTCTATTCGCCGGGAGCGATCGCGGGGGGGTGGCCGGAATCGAACGGCCACCCCCCCATCTCGGAACGCTCCCAAACGAATTCCGACTGCTCACTGTACAGAAGGGGGGTCCGATTGGACCCCCAACTGTACAAAGGCAATCACGTACACTCTACGTGATTGTGCCTGTCGGTGCCATTGTGCCGACGTATATATACAGTGAGCGGTCGTTAAGTGGTTAAGAGTCAATTACTACGAGTGAAACGTATAGTGAGTAATGAAGTAACTAGGGAAATAAGGATTAAAGAAATGTGTTCCAAGTTCTGTGAACGAGGATACCCTCAAAGAATAATCTCTCAGGAATTGAGCAAAATACAACAAGTGGAAAAGAATGTAACTATCAGTAGACGAAAAGTATCAGTGGCAAGATTACCCTTCTCCATGCAATTTCACAGTTACAGTGATCAGGTCTTTAAAATTATTAGTAAGCACTGGCCTCTCTTGAAGCGTGCTTACCCGCAGATTGATGTCTTTCAGCAGATCCCCATTAAAGCTTTTCGAAGAAATAAGACTTTACGTGACTCTCTAGTGAGATCAGAATATAGATCTAAAGAACGGGGAGCAAAGACCACCTTCTTGGGAAAGAAAAGGAAAGGGTGCTATCCCTGTCTAAATTGCATCCAGTGCAATCTTATGGCTAAGGGTGATCACCTTATTAATCCCATCAATGGGGATAGGATTATCATAAAAAAATGTTTTACATGCTAGTCCTCTTATGTTGTATACATCCTTATTTGTCCATGTAATATAATTTACGTTGGGGAAACAACCCAAAAAATAAAGGACAGAATTGCTCAGCATCGCAGCACCATCAGACACAAACAGCCTGGTCTGCCTGTCTCCAAACATTTTTTGGAGAAGGGACATCGGGACTCAGACCTAAGATTTATGGTCCTGGAAGATATTCCACGGGACAAGAGAGGGGGTGATCGGATAATGAGATTAAAACAACGAGAGGTTTGGTGGATTAACAGGTTACAGTCCCTGTATCCCAGGGGTATGAACAGGGACTATGACCTGTATTTGTTTCTGTAAATGCCATTAACTATTTGAGACTCTAGATTTTTTTGTATTTTTTCTTGTAGATGGTGACCAAATAATGTCTGGTCGGGTTCGTGAAACATAAAGGAAAAAGTACACATGTACATTTGGAATATCGTTCCTCTTTTTCGACATATTTGAATGATCGTATCGTTTTGTTTTGTTATTTCATGCTATGTAGGCCATGGATGTCTGTATTTGGTTTGATATTTTGTGGTTGATGTGGGAGGGTTATTTAAAGAATTTTTTGGTTCTAAAACCTATACAGGGTTTATGGAACCTTGACTTATCCTGTTGGATTGTCTCCTTGATCTAGCAGGATGGGATACACCTGTTGGGTGACCCCTTCAGGTGTTGGGATATAATGAGTCTTCTTTGAATTGTACTCTCACACTGAGCCTGTAAGCCTGAGGAAGAGCAGGGATGCTCGGAACTGTACAGTGGCTATGCTATGCTATGTTCTTTTGAAGTAAAGGAAATCGTTTAAATTGCTACTGAAGTCATTGTCCCTTTGTTTTGAATATTGAAAATAACGGTGGGAGTTGGGAGCCCACCCTGACGTTTCTCCACTCCATTCCAAAGACTAGAGGGAAGTAACCCACCTGAAGCTTGTTATATATATATATATATATATATATATATATATATATACACTGCATTCAGTGTAGTCTATATATACAGTGCATTTGGTGGTATATAGTTTCTAATACACTTCAGGTGGTGTACACAGTATATAATACAGTGTAGTGTGGTGTTGCAAAACAAAAAATACATCATGTCCGGAAGGCCACCAAGGAGAGGCAGACGCTCACAGGCCACTAAAAGAGGGCAAGCAGCCTCTGTGTCTACAGTTAACAGTGGTGGTCGTGGACATGGTGCATCCTCTGCAGGTGGCCGTTGGGCAGCTTGTCCTTTTTCTCTGCTGCTGGCCGTGTTATTGAGCCACAACATGCAGAAGAGTTGGTGGAGTGGATAACAAAGCCGTACTCATCCTCCTCATCCTCTGTCACCCAGGCTAAGAGTAGTTTTCCTTCCAACGCAGCTGCCAAAGCGGCCTATTCCCCCGGCTCCTTGTCCACAGTCACTCCTTCCATTGCCCCACCATCATGCATAGAGGAGTCCCCAGAATTATTCAACCACAGTGTCGCTTATATGCTGCTGGAGGATGCACAGCGATTTAAAGGCTCCAATGTTGGTTCACAGGTTGAGGAAGGGAGTAACGTGAGCCTAAAGAGAGGGGGTGCCCAAGAAGGACAAGAAATTGTCAGTCATGTTCCCCCAGCTGCAGTATACTGCCAAGTTTGCTCCAGTGACGAGGAGGGAGGGGATGATGAGGTCACTGGCTCTACTTGGGTGCCTGAGAGAAGAGTGAGTACACCCCTCACATTTTTGTAAATATTTTATTATATCTTTTCATGTGACAACACTGAAGAAATAATACTTTGCTACAAAGTAGTGAGTTTAACTCAACACAGAGCAATTAATGTCTAAACCGCTGGCAACAAAAGTGAGTACACCCCTAAGTGAAAATGTCCAAATTGGGCCCAAAGTGTCAATATTTTGTGTGGCCACCATTATTTTCCAGCACTGCCTTAACCCTCTTGGGCATGGAGTTCACCAGAGCTTGACAGGTTGCCACTGGAGTCCTCTTCCACTCCTCCATGATGAAATCACGGAGCTGGTGGATGTTAGAGACCTTCCGCTCCCCCACCTTCCGTTTGAGGATACCCCACAGATGCTCAATAAGGTTTAGGTCTGGAGACATGCTTGGCCACTCCATCACCTTTACCTTCAGCTTCTTTAGCAAGGCAGTGGTCACCTTGGAGGTGTGTTTGGGGTCGTTATCATGTTGGAATACTGCGCTGCCGCCCAGTCTCAGAAAGGAGGGGATCGTGCTCTGCTTGAGTATGTCACAGTACATGTTGGCATTCATGGTTCCCTCAATTAACTGTAGCTCCCCAGCGTCGGCAGTACTCATGCAGCCCCAGACCATGACACTCCCACCACCATGCTTGACTGTAGGCAAGACACACTTGTCTTTGTACTCCTCACCTGGTTTCCGCGACACACGCTTGACACCATCTGAACCAAAAAAGTTTATCTTGGTCTCATCAGACCACAGGACATGGTTCCAGTAATCTATGTCCTTAGTATGATTGTCTTCAGCAAACTGTTTGCGGGCTTTCTTGTGCATCATCTTTAGAAGAGGCTTCTTTCTGGGACGACAGCTATGCAGACCAATTTGATGCAGTGTGCGGCGTATGGTCCTAGCACTGACAGGTTGGCCCCCCACCCCTTCAACCTCTGCAGCAATGCTGACAGCACTCATGTGGCTATTTCCCAAAGACAACCTCTGGATATGATGCTGAGCATGTGCAATCAACTACTTTGGTCGACTATGGCAAGGCCTGTTCTGAGTGGAACCTGTCTTGTTAAACCGTTGTATGGTCTTGACCACCATGCTGCAGCTTAGTTTCAGGATCTTGGCAATCTTCTTATAGCCTAGACCATCTTATTTTTAGATCCTCAGAGAGTTCTTTGTCATGAGGTGCCATGTTGAACTTCCAGTGACCAGTATGAGAGAGTGAGAGGGATAACACCAAATTTAACACACCTGAGACCTTGTAACACTAACGAGTCACATGACATCGGGGAGAGAAAATGGCTAATTAGGCCCAATTTGGACATTTTCACTTAGGGGTGTACTCACTTTTGTTGCCAGCGGTTTAGACATTAATGTCTGTGAGTTATTTTGAGGGGACAGAAAATTTACACTGTTGTACAAGCTGTACACTCACTACTTTACATTGTAGCAAAGTACAAAATATTTACAAAAATGTGAGGGGTGTACTCACTTATATGAGATACTGTATATATATATATATATATATATATATATATATATATAATTAATTTTTATTGATTACATAACTGCATTAATTGTTGATGTTTTATATCTGCCCAAAGTTCTGTTTTCTGAACAGAAAAATGTATTCAATGAAAAAGCTTAATGAGAAACTTTCATTCCTGTACCCCCACCTTCCCTAATTTTTACCTTGTTCAATAGGTAATCCATAAAAACATACATATCCAGCAATTCAGTAATGTTCTGCAGCGATTTGCCACTGCTTCACATCGGGTCCCACTCTGCCATCTTTAGGCTGGGTTCACATCATTGTGAATTGGATGCGGCTTCTCCGCATCCAATCCGCAATAGCAGGAGATTTTGACCGGCTCTCTAAGGAGCCTGTTCACATATCTCTGCAGCGGGTCCGGTGCGTTTTCCACAAAAATGCTGGATGTCTTTTGATCCGTTTCAGGTCCAAATTCAGCCAAAATTTCAGACTGAAATCGGACCTGAAACCGTGAACCAGGACGCACCGGACCCCTGCTGTGAGCCACATGCAGTTCATATGTGAACCGAGCTGTATCTGGGACATTATCAGGAGACCAATTGTCTCTTCCACGTCTTTTAGGTTGAACCCCTGATGAGACGCATATGCCATGTTGCATCTTCAGTGGGCCAGCTAGGGCTGCTGATAAGAGGGTACCACCGGTTTCTCTGTACAGATCCTGGGCCCCATCAGTTCAACAGGGGAGGCAGTGCAAGTGACAAGCAAAAACAACGGGAACCTGGACAGGAGGGGCAGCATTTACTGGAACTGATCCTCTGTAGTTCCTCCACTGCAGCAGTTGAAAGCCAGCTTCTCTTCCTCTAGCTTCCACCAGCTTTCAGCTGCTGCAGGAAGAAATACAGGGGATCAGTCCCTGCTCTTCTGCTGCCCCCCTGTGTACTCCTCTGGTCCCCTTTTCTCCCCCAGAGCTTCCGGCTTCCCCTCCTCTCCCTTGGGCTACTGCAAGGTGTCATTTCAGGATGGGGAGTGGGGGAAGGGGCCTGTCATTATGTCATATTCTTACCCCTTTATTTTCTGAATGAACACAGTAAGTGATTGGTGCCAATCACTCAATGTGTTCAAACTGTATTTACTATGCTTCCGTTTTTTGAATAAACAGGAAGACCGTGCAGAGCTTTTCCTGCTCATTCATTCTGTGCAGCTGAGGCTGCAGAGACAGATATTGGTGACTGTGTCCTCAATCACTTGCTCTGTCTCAAAAGACCTTTGATATTTCATCAAGGCTCCTAACAGGGCTGTTAAAAAAAATTATTAAAAATAAAATTGTAAAAAATACAAAATAATAAAACTATTAAAAAAATAATAAAAATCACATAATTAAGGTCTCATTCACATGAGTTATCATGCCCATACAGTGTGAATATGTGGTTTGTTTTTGTGGCTGGAGCCACCTGTTACTCCATTGGAGCGCAGCAGCATGAACACAGCTGCAGGTCCTAATTATAACAGGTGTGCAGGTGTGAGTGAGTGGCCCCAAATGCACACTGTCTGTGTTAGGCCGGGTTCACACTTGTGCGACACGACAGCCCTCCTTCTTTGGATCCGACTTTGCCCTGCGACATGAAGCCGACATATGTCCGACTTTCAATGAACGGGGATCCGACTTGGATCCCCGCCAATACCAGGCACTTTGTTTGGTATGAATCTTGAGGGGGAACTCCACACCAAATTTTAAATAAAAAACCGGCATGGGTTCCCCCTCCAGGAGCATACCAGGCCCTTGGGTCTGGTATGGATTTAAAGGGGAACCCCTACACCAAAAAAACGGCGTGGGGGTCCCCCCAAAATCCAAACCAGACCCTTATCCGAGCACGCAACCTGGCAGGCCGCAGGGGAAGAGGGGGGGTCGAGAAAGCGCCCCCCCCTCCCTCCTGAACCGTACCAGGCCGCATGCCCTCATAATGGGGGGTTTGGTGCTTTGGGGCAGGGGGGCGACCTGCGCCCCCCCACCCCAAAGCACCCTGCCCCATGTTGATGAGGACAGGGCCTCTTCCCGACAACCCTGGCCTTTGGTTGTCGGAGTCTGCGGGCGGGGGGCTTATCGGAATCCGGGAGCCCCCCTTTAATAAGGGGGCCCCCAGATCCCAGCCCCCCACCCTATGTGAATGAGTATGGGGTACATCGTACCCCTACCCATTCACCTGGTGGAAAAAAATGGCAATAAAAAAAACACACACAGCTTTTTAAAGCAATTTATTGCACAGCTCCGGGGGTCTTCTTCCGACTTCGGGGGTCTCCGCGCTCTCCGGTTCTTCCTTCCTTCTGCCGGGCCTCCGCTATCTTCTTCCAGCTCTTTTGCTATCGGGGCCCGGTCTTCTCCGTCGCCTTCTTCCCTCGCTCTCCAGTTCTTTCTTTCTTCCTTCTGCCGGCCCCTCCACTATCTTCTTCCAGCTCTTTTGCTAGTGGAGGGGCCCGGTCTTCTCCGTCGCCGTCTTCTTCCCTCTTCTCCTTCTCGATGTTGACACGTCGCTTCCTCCCGCTGTAATGCTTGGCTGTTCGCTCCGCAGCGATTTATATAGGCTTCTCATGATGTCACAGTCACATGCTCCCATGACGTCACAGTCACATGCTCCAGGGCCACCCGGAGCATGTGACTGTGACGTCATGAGAAGCCTATATAAACCGCTGCGGAGCGAACAGCCAAGCATTACAGCGGGAGGAAGCGACGTGTCAACATCGAGAAGGAGAAGAGGGAAGAAGACGGCGACGGAGAAGACCGGGCCCCTCCACCGGCCGGCAGAAGGAAGAAAGAAAGAATCGGAGAGCGAGGGAAGAAGGCGACGGAGAAGACCGGGCCCCGCTAGCAAAAGAGCTGGAAGAAGATAGCGAAGGCCCGGCAGAAGGAAGGAAGAACCGGAGAGCGCGGAGACCCCCGAAGTCGGAAGAAGACCCCCGGAGCTGTGCAATAAATTGCTTTAAAAAGCTGTGTGTGTTTTTTTATTGCCATTTTTTTCCACCAGGTGAATGGGTAGGGGTACGATGTACCCCATACTCATTCACATAGGATGGGGGGCCCCAGATCTGGGGGCCCCCTTATTAAAGGGGGGCTCCCGGATTCCGATAAGCCCCCCGCCCGCAGACCCCCACAACCAATGGCCAGGGTTGTCGGGAAGAGGCCCTGTCCTCATCAACATGGGGGCAGGGTGCTTTGGGGTGGGGGGGCCGCAGGTCGCCCCCCTGCCCCAAAGCACCAAACCCCCTATGTTGAGGGCATGCGGCCTGGTACGGTTCAGGAGGAAGGGGCGCTCTCTCATCCCCCCTCTTCCCCTGCGGCCTGCCAGGTTGCGTGCTCGGATAAGGGTCTGGTTTGGATTTTGGGGGACCCCCACGCCGTTTTTTCGGCGTAGGGGGTTCCCTTAAAATCCATACCAGACCCAAGGGCCTGGTATGCTCTTGGAGGGGGAACCCATGCCGCTTTTTTATTTAAAATTTGGCCTGGAGTTCCCCCTCAAGAGCAGCAGAGCACAAGTCGCATGCCAAAGTCGGATCATGCAAGACTGCGGTCCGACTTTGATCCGAATTCAATGATAGTCAATGGGCTGAAGTAGGATCAAAGTTGGACCAAAGTAGTACAGGGAGCATTTTCAAAATCGGACCGACATGTGTCGGACCAGTTAAGACGGCTCCCATAGGGAAACATTGATTTTCACACATCATGCGACATGAGCTCCCAATGTCGGAGCGTTTGTCGCCCCAGTGTGAACCCGGCCTTAGGGGCCGTACACTTGCACCCACATGCCTTTCAAATTAGGACCTGTGGCTGTATGTTTGTACTGCTGCTTTATCCCCATAGTGTGATATAGGCTGCCTGAACACAGCTCCAGCCACATAAAAATTGTGATTCACACTGCACAGGACACAGCACCCAGAACTATATTCATCAACTCAATACAGTTTTATCTTTTAGATTTAGCAAGGATTGTATATGTCATGTCTTATCAGGTAGGCTGTACAGGGCCCCGTGGTTTCTAACAGAAGCTATGGGGCCAGCTACAAGTACCACGAAAAGGTTGCCAGCCCCTGATGACGTGCTATGGTGCTGCGGTGCTACAGTGTATGTGCCATAGCATACTTGCCAACAGCCTTCTGGTATACCCACACCACACATTCCAGGAAGCTGTGGGCGAATGACACCTTGTTCTGGCCTAGGCGAGAACATACGAAGTGCGAGGAGAATCAAAAGGTAATTAGAGAAATCCTAGCCCCTTACCACGTGATCAGCTGTCTGCCAATGACAGCTGATCACGTGATGTAAACAGAAGCCGGTAATCGTTTTTTTTCCTCACGCTAACAGCGTGAGTAGAAACAAAAGCTGATTACCGGCTTGTGTAAATAGGACACCGGTCCTGCACACGGAGAGCCACTGCATGCCTTATCAGTGTCCACCAGTGCCACCCACCAGTGCCCACCAGTGCCACCTAACAGTGCCCATAAATACTGCTAAGCAGTGCCCACCAGTGCCACCTACCAGTGCCCACCAGTACTGCCAATCAGTGCCCATCAGTGCCTCATCATCAGTGTCCCCTATCAGTGCTGCCTATCAGTGTCACCTACCAGTGCCTATCAGTGCCCATCAGTGCCACCTATCAGTGTCCATCATTGCCACCTATCAGTGCCCTTCAGTGTAGCATGACCGGGCAATTGTCATTCAAAAAGTGACAGCACTGGATGCTGAAAATTGGCCTGGGCAGGAAGGGGGTTTAAGTGCCCAGTGGGTAAGTTGTTAATCAAGTAAGGATGAAAAGTTTCAGGGCTGGGTGTTCAGCCATTACAAAAACAGGCAGAGTCTTATTTTCTTTCAAAATTGATTAGAGATCTACCTATTTAAGGCCAGCTTCTACTACACAGATGTCTGTTTTGGTATTGTGAGTTTTCTTCTTGGAAATATTCATACACTGTATTCGAGGGAGAAAATTTGCCATGAAATAAGTACAGAGGAGCTTGGGTTCAAGAAAACCTCACGAAATATATTGATGCTTTCTAGGAATAGTTTATGTTTACAATCATCCAGCTGACAAGATCTACAAATATGTAATGGTAATAAAGTGATGGTACCCAGAGGGGCTGTAAAATGAATACGCTGGAGCACTTATTGGGTAACATTATTGCTTATGTGACAGGAGATGTGCACTTAAACTACCACTTAAGTGCATGGAAATAGAATAGATAAACACAAAAATATGTGGCCATAAGATGCACCTGTATTGTATTAGCCCCGTGGTGTCCATAGATAAGAAATTCTTGTTCAACCACATGTAAGTAAGGTACATGGACTGTATCATCTTCCTTAAGTTAAACTAGTTTTAAGAATGATTTATTGCATTTTGTCATTACAACTCAATATAATTACACTAATGGACTTCTTTCCATGTAATGAACAGCAGTCTTATGGAGATGGTAATAATTATAATCTCTAAAGCCCTGTACACACGATTGGATATCCTTTGGATTCTAATCCGATTAAACTGTCTTCCATCAGTCTTGCCCACACACCATCAGTCAAAAAACCGACCGTTTCAAACGCGGTGACGTAAAACACTCCGATGAGCCGAGAAAATTAAGTTCAATGCTTCTGAGCATGCGTCGACTTGATTCTGAGCATGCGTGGGTTTTTTATCCGATGGAGTTCCCCACAGACGATAGTAATTTGCTATCCGTTTTTTAACCATCGGATAAATTTAAAACATGTTCTATTTTTAAACACCGATGGAAAAAAGACCGATGGGGCCCATACACGATCGGTTTGTCTGATGAAAACAGTCCATCGGACTGTTTTCATCGGTAAAACCTATCGTGTGTACACGGCTTTAGTCTATCATTAATGCAGCCAAACACAAAGCACACAGTAGCCTGTGAGGGCCCCTGTGAATATCATTGTGTGACTGGTGTCATGTTCAGATAGGGTCCCAATGGTTTATTTTGGCCTTTCTGTTTATAGCAACTAGTCCCAAGATGACCACATCGTTTTTAACACTGATTTCCCAGAGGAAAGTAAGAATTTCATAAACATGCACAATTAAAACTGTAGTCTGGAGTGGATTGGAAAAAATGTACAGTGGAAGTGTTTCCAGAGGCTTACCAGGCTGGCACCTGCTGCTTAATAACCAAAGGCTCTCTAGGAAATAATCTCGACACACCCTTGTGTGCATGCCACTTTCTGACAATTTCCACCTTCCAGTCTTCACTCCGGTTTGTGTGCTGGCAATATGGAATTAAATATATACACTGCCATTTGCACATATGTAAAACAGTGTGTAAAGAGTAGTAGATATTATAAGCCTTGTTTTAGACCCAATAATGATAAAACAAGGCTTTGTGCTTCTCTATGCAATGCAGGCAGATCATGACAGGTGGGAGGGATCAGCAGGGCACTGTACGTACATAGCTTCCTAAAAACATGGCAGCACCCTACTTCAGTTCTCCTCTGAAGAGCCCTCAAAACAGAAGCAGTGGGCTGGCTCTTGGTAGGTGGTTGAATGACAGTCTGGGGGAGTGTGCATTTGCATATAGACTGATAAGAGTAAGACCCACATGAAAAGAACTGAAGTCCACTGAATGAATGGGGTGGGCCACAGTCAGGCTGGGGAGAAAGGAGCTAGATAAAGCCCAACATCCTCCTGCTAGAAAAGTAATCTCTCTCTGACCTAATGCAGCTTCTAATGCATACTATGAGAAGCTCAGTGTGCAGTGACATCAAAGTAAGCAATTTCAGTACTGGAGAGGAGTCTGTACAACTGTGAAAGGTTGAAGGTGGGGCTGGAGCTCATCTTTAAAGTAGAATTATGGCCTCCCAGTTTTCTCTTAATAGCCCTGCAAAGTCTCACAAATATTTGTTGAGTTATCCCAGTGAAGTCAAGCTAAGTCCTCTGTGGTTGAGATGCGGTTTTGCCACCCGCAACCGCTCCCTCTTAACCTGCAAAGGCAGCAGAGGGGGGTGTACATCTACCAAATGCACATTACAGTGCAGCAAGAATCAGTACCGCCCACCAACGTGGTCAATCCAACCAAATGGGGCACCCCGCAACCACCCCACAAGTGCGTGCAATGCACAAGGAGTTAAAGGGTTAACACAGATGGTGAGGAGGGATTATAACGCCTCTTCACCTCCTGTCAAATGCCCTCTGGAGAGTGCTCCAATGCAGACTGCTCCTCAGAGTGCACCACATGTGTAAACAAGGGCTTTTACTGCTTCCTGTGACTGTGTCACAATGATGCTGCACTGCTGCTGAATTCAGAGCAGAGTTGTCACTCTCGTGTAGACTCACTGCTTCACTAAATTGGAATGCAAACGCGTTGCATGTTATGTGGCTATCAGGATTGTCATGAGATTCTCAGGCCTGTAGCTTGTCAGTGAGCAGTTGGCAGCACCGAGTCCTGCCTATTGCTTTTTTGGAGCAGCGTCTCTGTGGCTGAAACTCTCCCACTGTGAGCTGCAGTGTCTGAGAGGAGGGGTGTGTGAGACCCAAGTGAAGGAGGGTGTGTCTCAGTCAGGAAAGGTAAAGAACATTTTCCATTGCATTAAAAAAAATAAAAACATGGCCCTTCCGCCTGGAATGTAATGCAAAACACATTTGATGTGAGATCTGCTGTGAGTGTCAACATAATCCCAGCAACACCCACAGTGTGTTTGCCTGCACTGGATCGCATGGTACTGCAGTACCATGCGATCCAGTACAGTGCGTTTTTGAAAAGTAGTGTGATCCAATGCAATCTCAGCTCATTGAAATTAATGAGCTGAAGAGCGCAGAGCAATTGCACAAGAACCCAGTTCAGGTGCGAACTGGCTCTTAAAGCTGAAGTTTAGGTGTCGCACTTTTTACATAGTTACTCGCTCACTTCTCATGGGTGCCATTCATGAAACATTTTGCATTATCTGATTGGATGAGATGGAGAGGTGGGCGGTTATTTCACGAGTGCCTCCTTGTCCAATCAAAGAACCCTTTATTAACCACTTGCCGACCAGCCACAGTACATATACTGTGGCAGGTCTGCTCTATTGCGCAAAACGACGTACCTGTACCCGTACCTTTGTGTGGGTCTTTTTGTGTTTATAACGCAAAAAATAAAAACTGCAGAGGTGATCAAATACCACCAAAATAAAGCTCTATTTGTGGGAAAAAAATAACATAAATTTTGTTTGGGTTTAGCGTCGCACGACCGCGCAATTGTTAGTTAAAGCGTTGCAGTGCCGTATCGCAAAAAAATGGCCTGGTCATTAAGAGGGTAAATCCTTTCGAGTCTGAAGTGGTTAAATTATCCTGAAAGCTAAGCAGGTTTTGACACAGCTAGAAGTGTCTCAAGCCGTGACTGACCCACAAAAGAATAACCTAGTCCTGGGGTTTGGTATGGTTGGGGGTAAGGCTTAGGTCTAACAACCCCATTCTATAATTGAAAATAAAGGAAATGTTGAGAACACAGATTGAAGGTGATAAATACAGAAGGCCAGGCCCATTTATGAGCTGCAGTGCTGTAAAGTACACACCAGCTTGTTAAAAAAATATGTAATGTTAATACTTTACATCAGAATGCAGCAGACTTATGCCGCGTACACACGACCGTTTTTCATGACGAGAAACCTGCCATTTTTTAAATTGGTCGTGAAAAACGGTCGTGTGTAGGGTCCAGAGCATTTTTCTCAACGAGAAAAATGGCCATTAAAAATTTAGAACCTGCTCTATTTTTTCTCGTCGTTTTTCACGTCGTCGTTTTTCTCGTCGTGAAAAACGGTCGTGTGTACGCTTTAACGACAGGAAAAAAATGTGCATACTCAGAAGCAAGTTATGAGACGGGATCGCTTGTTCTGGTAAAACTAGCGTTCGTAATGGAGATAGCACATTTGTCACGCTGTAACCGACTGAAGAGCACGAGGCTGAAAAGCGCGAATCGTCTCTCACCAAACTTTACTAACACAAGGATTAGCAAGAGCAGCCCAAAGGGTGGCGCCATCCGAATGGAACTTCCCCTTTATAGTGCCGTCGTACGTGTTGTCGTACGTGTTGTACGTCACCGCGCTTTGCTCAAGCATTTTTTTTCACGATAGTGTGTATGCAAGGCAGGCTTGAGAAGAATCACGTAGAGAAAAACTTCGTTTTTTTCCATGACATTAAAAACACGGAATTACATTTTTCAGGCTGATATATAAAACTGACAGTAAGAAAAGCACTTTTTAGCCATTCCCTTTACATTATAGGTACATTTGTGCCTTAGTAAATGAAGAAAAAGCGAAGCCTCGTCATGAAACAATCTGAGATTAAAGTAGATGAAAAGTCTGGATAGAACTATACGTTAGGGAGATACAGTGTGGAAGGATGACAACACTGCTGTAACTTCAGTCTTGCAGTATTGTCAGCCCTTCAAAGGAAACCATGTGTTGAAAAGAGCTGGCAGGATCAACAGGTAAAAAACAAGTACGGTAAATGGAGAATATCAATGAGCATTTAATAAAAGTACAAATAAAGCATTGCCCTATTTATATGCAAAAATTAGCATTTGCCTGGGGATACACTTTAATATAATAAATCAGATAGTTAACCTAAAGCTGTTAGGAAGTGACACATATGACCTTTAAGAACTTTATCTGTTCATTTTAAACAGACTAATCAAGACCTAAAACTTTGAAGGATTTGGTGGTAGTTTGTTGAATTGTACCATGTCTGATTAGGGATTTATGATTTTTGAAAATAAACTTTTTCATGATCAGATTTCTTTGTTCTTTGTGAGGTTTTTGATTTGTTTTGAAACCACAAATGGGCCATTGGACTTAGCAGTGAAGGTCATATGTATATACTGCTATTACTTATATGATTAGTGTAGGGAAGGGAATATCAGCATATCCATTTTACAAAGTAGAACTGGGTAAAAAAACTTCTGGTTTAGCTGATCTGGAAATTTTGATCTGCAGTTTGAGCTGTCTACCAGTTTCTTAAAATCGCTTTTTACATGCACAGACACAAATATATAATAACAACAGTGCAATAAAATATAGCAACTCAAAGCAGAACTCCAGACAAAACTAACAAGGTAAAAATGAATAGCCCAGATAACAAAAACAGCTTTTGCTGCAATCGACACCTTCAATCCAGTGATTTTTCCCTACAGTACTTTCTGCCACTACATATCCTCAGTATGATGGCCAATATCATTCAACCAACATAATTTGAGTCCAGGCCCCTGCCTGAGACTGTACCGTGAAAAGAGAAGCAGTACAGCGATGAGCCCATCTCTCAATCTCTCTGCTTTCGCTTTCTGTTGTGCTGCTTCCTCCTCTCACACCCCAGCCTCACAGTACAAAGACTGCAAGAGGCTGATACCTAGCCAATATCGCGTACTTCTTGTATTTAAAAAAGGTATTTAATGATGTGATAATAATTTTGCAGCTTTATTAATTTGTGTATTTTCTATCTGCCTAATGTCATGGATATGCATTAATGTCTGTCTGCCATCTTACCTTCCTCCTCATGTGTTCATCTAGAGACCAGACCTCCTTCACCTGGCTTCCTTTATAATCTCCTCCCAGCCTGACTCCACCCCAGGCCCTATCACTGAACACTATATTAACCTGTGCACTGCAAGCCTGCTTTGCTGATCAACGTGTTTGTTAGGCATTGTGTGTTTGGGTTCCTGCCTGCCGTGTGCTACGTCTGTCTCTCTGTTACGTTATTGGCTTGTCCCCGACCATCCCTGTCTGCTCGTGACCCTTGACCTTCGGCTCGTTCTTCGTTATCCTTGTCTGCTTGTGGCCCCTGACCTTCGGCTTGTTATTCGGTTCTCTCTATCGTGTGCTGCTGCTTCCCCTTATCCTACGGGGCGTGAGCTAGGAAACTCCAGGGGCCGCGACCTGGTCCCAGCCTGCAGCGTAACATCCTCACCACTAGAGGCCCTGGAGAAGACCAGCTGGGTCTTAGACTCCGCGCCCTGGGGAATCTTGGCTCTCGCTTCCGTTGGGATCCCGGTTGTGCTCCTCTGGTCCCGCTTTCCACAACCACCCAGTTTCCTATCCACAGAAGCCAGCCATAGGGTTCACTACCTCGCGGTGCACTCCTGTCCCCCTACGGTGTGCATCTGTCACCTGGCCACAGGTGACCCTGACAGTTTGATCAGCCATGAACCCGGCTGACATCCCGCTTCCCGCGGATGATCCATTGCAGGGCATAGTTCGCAGACTTGAGACCCAGGAATCAAATCAGACCCAGGTGATGCGATTCCTCCAGGATCTGGCTTCTCGATTCGAGCAGCTTCAGGTCTCCTTGGGAACCCCGAATCCGCAACCCCAAGTACAACCAGCGGCTGTACCTATCGCACCAGTCGCAGCCTCACACTCACTAAGATTGCCAGCTCCGTTCCGTTTCTCTGGGGACTCCAAGGCCTGCAGGGGGTTTCTCAGCCAATGCACTATTCATTTTGAGCTTCAGCCTCAAAGCTTCCTATCTGACCGGGCTAAGGTAGCCTATATCATTTCCCTCCTCTCCGGTGAAGCTTTGGCCTGGGCTGCCCCCCTGTGGGAGAGGAACGATCCGGTGGTTTCCAGTCTGTCCGAATTCTTGAAGCTCTTTCGTAATATCTTCGAAGAGCCGGCTCGGGCTTCTTCAGCGGCTAGTGCTGTCTTACGTCTTCGCCAAGAATCTAGTTCAGTGGGGCAATATGCTCTTCAGTTCCGTATCCACACAGCTGAATTGAGCTGGAATAATGAGGCCCTGGTCGCTACCTTTTTACATGGCCTCTCTGACCGAGTGAAAGACGAATTAGCGGGAAGAGCCATTCCCGTCGGTCTGGACGATGTAATTTCATTATGCAACCAGATCGACATTCGTTTTCAAGAGAGGTCCTTAGAAAAAAGACGCCAGCACTCTCTGGGTCCTAGCCAGTCTGAGCTCCCCTCCCTTCATTCCGTGGAGCATCCTCTACCTGCTGAAGAACCTATGCAGCTGGGCCGGACCAGACTAACCCCCGAAGAACGTGCTAGGCGCAGAACTCTGGGCTTGTGCCTCTATTGTGGGGGCAAGGGTCATTTTCGTGACTCCTGCTCGCTTCGTCCGGGAAACGCTCGGGTCTAATACATTTGGAAGGTGGAGTATTGGACCCAGAAACATCACCTTCTCGCCTGCTCTTGCCGGTGTCCCTTCATGTAGGCACTTCTCCTCAGTCAACCCTTGCATACCTGGATTCCGGGGCTGCCGGCAATTTCATGGATTGGAGAACTGCTTCTTCTATGAAGCTTACCCTTTCACCTCTCACTACCCCATTGGTAGTCTCGGCAATTGATGGCACTGTTCTCCCAGGGGGCCCTATTCGCTTCCAGACGCTACCCATTAGGATGTCGGTAGGGATTCTCCACCAGGAGTGGATATCCTTTCTTATTCTACCCAAGGCCTCTACCCCAGTTGTATTGGGCCTCCCTTGGCTACAGCTCCACTCTCCACATGTGGACTGGGTCTCTGGGCAGATCCTGGCCTGGGGTTCCTCATGTTTCTCGTCGTGTCTTCTCAAGGTGACCCCCAAGGAGAGTCTTCCGGTTGCTGCCACTTCTGTTTCTTCTGATCTTCCCGCCGCATACAGCGATTACCGGGATGTGTTCTGTAAAAAATCAGCTGAGGTGCTTCCTCCCCACAGGTCTTTTGACTGTGCTATTGATCTTGTCCCCGGAGCAACTCTACCCAGGGGTCGTACCTACCCTCTGTCCATCCCAGAGACCCAGGCCATGTCGGAGTATGTAGCAGAGAATCTTGAGAGAGGGTTCATCCGGAAATCCTCATCGCCTGCAGGGGCAGGGTTCTTTTTTGTTGCCAAAAAGGATGGTACCTTAAGACCCTGCATCGATTATCGGGGTTTAAATGCGGTTACTATTAAAAATCGATACCCCTTACCCTTAATATCTGAGCTATTCGATAGGTTGAAGGGTGCCTCCATTTTCACCAAGTTGGATCTCAGAGGCGCGTACAATCTCATTCGAATACGGGAGGGTGACGAATGGAAGACTGCATTTAACACTAGAGACGGGCATTACGAATATCTGGTGATGCCTTTTGGTCTGTGTAATGCTCCAGCCGTGTTTCAAAACTTTGTCAATGAAATCTTCAGAGATCTGCTGTACCAGTTTGTTGTCATCTATCTGGATGACATTCTGATCTTTTCTGAAAATCTGCTCGTCCACAGAAACCATGTCCGCACTGTACTTCAACGTCTTAGAGAGAACAATCTCTATGCCAAGCTGGAGAAATGTTCCTTTGAATGTTCTGAGGTCCTGTTTTTGGGGTGCTTTGTCTCATGTTCGGGGCTTCGTATGGACCCTGGGAAGGTCTTGGCTATCACCAACTGGCCTCTTCCTGCTAGCCTCAAGGCCACACAGCGCTTTCTTGGCTTCACTAATTATTATAGGCAGTTCATAAGGAATTACTCTTCCATTGCCGCGCCTATTATCGCTTTGACCAAGAAGGGTGTGAATGCCAGAGACTGGCCTCCCGAAGCTGTCTCTGCATTTCACAACCTGAAACAGGCCTTTGTTTCTGGCCCCCTCTTGAGGAGACCAAATCCTGGGAATGCATTTTTTATTGAAGTGGACGCTTCCTCAATGGGGGTGGGAGCTGTGCTTCTTCAAATCTTTGAGAAGAGACGCCAACCATGTGCGTTCTTCTCCAAAAAATTTTCTCAGGCAGAGAGGAATTATGCCATCGGTGATCGGGAACTTCTCGCAATTAAATTGGCGTTAGAGGAGTGGCGTCATCTCTTGGAGGGTTCCCCTCACTCCATAACGATCTTTACCGATCACAAGAATTTACAGTATCTACAGAATGCTAAACGTCTGAATCCTAGACAGGCCAGGTGGAGTCTCTTCTTTGCCCGTTTTAATTTCACGATTACCTACAAACCTGGTTCCTGCAACGGTCGGGCTGATGCGCTCTCTAGGTCATTTGACACTTTGGACGAGGAGTCCGCCCCTGAACCTGAGCCGATCATTCCCACCTCATGCATTGTTGCCCACTCTACCACCCTGAAGTCTAAAATTCCGCCTGGTAAGACCTTTGTCCCCACTGAGCTAAGAGCTAAGATCCTTCGTTGGGGACATGATTCCAAGGTGGCAGGGCATTCTGGATTCCTCCGATCCTTCCTACTCATCAGTCGTCACTACTGGTGGCCTAATCTCCGCTCAGACGTCAAAGACTACGTTAAAGCTTGTCATGTCTGTGCTCAGTCCAAATCCTCCACACAAGCTCCTGCTGGTCTCCTCATGCCCTTGCCTATTCCTAAGGAACCCTGGGCCCATATTGCCATGGATTTTATCACCGATCTCCCACTGTCTGAGAATAATACAGTCATTTGGGTGGTAATCGATCGATTCTCCAAGATGGCTCATTTTGTTCCTCTTCCTGGTCTTCCTTCTGCCCCTGCCTTGGTTCCCATTTTCATTCGAGAAATTCTCCGCCTACATGGGGTCCCTTCTCATATTGTTTCCGACAGGGGAGTCCAATTCACGTCTCGTTTTTGGAGAGCCTTTTGCAAATCCCTCAATATTGTCTTGGATTTTTCTTCTTCTTACCATCCCCAATCCAATGGACAGACTGAGAGGGTTAATCAGGAGTTAGAGGTCTTTCTTCGCACCTTTGTGTCTTCTCACCATGACGATTGGTCCTCTCTACTCCCGTGGGCAGAATTCTCCCATAACAATCATGTGAATACCAGTTCGCAGAAGACACCCTTTTTCACAGTTTATGGAAAACACCCTCAACTTCCTCTTCCTATGATCTGTTCTCCAGACATTCCAGCTTTGGCTTCGGTTCAGGAGTCTCTCAATTCCGTTTGGGGTCACGTTCATGATTCCCTCCGGGCAGCTGCTGAAAAATTCAAAGGCTTTGCCGACCGCCGCAGGCGTAAACCGCCTTCTCTTCAGCCAGGGGACAAAGTCTGGCTCTCTACCAGGAACATCAAGCTCCGAGTTCCTTCTCTGAAGTTTGCTCCACGATTCATCGGTCCATACACGGTAACTGCTAAACTGAATCCGGTTTGTTTCAAACTCCAGATTCCTAAGAGCCTTAAAATCACTAACTCCTTTCATGTTGCTCTTCTAAAGCCTTTAGTCCTCAATAAATTCTCTCGTCCTCTTCCTACCGTGGCGCCTGTCTCTGAGGATAATCAGGAGTACGAGATCAGTCAAATTCTGGACTCCCGACTCTGTAAAGGCGTTCTTCAGTACCTTGTTCATTGGAAAGGGTTTGGTCCTGAGGAGAGGTCTTGGATCACTGCATCTGAGGTCTTTGCACCTCGTCTGTTAAAGGAGTTTCATCTGAAGTTTCCCTCTAAACCTGGGCCCAGGCGGGGAAGGGGGAGGCCTCGTAAGAGGGAGGGTACTGTCATGGATATGCATTAATGTCTGTCTGCCATCTTACCTTCCTCCTCATGTGTTCATCTAGAGACCAGACCTCCTTCACCTGGCTTCCTTTATAATCTCCTCCCAGCCTGACTCCACCCCAGGCCCTATCACTGAACACTATATTAACCTGTGCACTGCAAGCCTGCTTTGCTGATCAACGTGTTTGTTAGGCATTGTGTGTTTGGGTTCCTGCCTGCCGTGTGCTACGTCTGTCTCTCTGTTACGTTATTGGCTTGTCCCCGACCATCCCTGTCTGCTCGTGACCCTTGACCTTCGGCTCGTTCTTCGTTATCCTTGTCTGCTTGTGGCCCCTGACCTTCGGCTTGTTATTCGGTTCTCTCTATCGTGTGCTGCTGCTTCCCCTTATCCTACGGGGCGTGAGCTAGGAAACTCCAGGGGCCGCGACCTGGTCCCAGCCTGCAGCGTAACATCCTCACCACTAGAGGCCCTGGAGAAGACCAGCTGGGTCTTAGACTCCGCGCCCTGGGGAATCTTGGCTCTCGCTTCCGTTGGGATCCCGGTTGTGCTCCTCTGGTCCCGCTTTCCACAACCACCCAGTTTCCTATCCACAGAAGCCAGCCATAGGGTTCACTACCTCGCGGTGCACTCCTGTCCCCCTACGGTGTGCATCTGTCACCTGGCCACAGGTGACCCTGACACCTAAAGTCAGCTTTAAAATTGTATTATCATTTTTTTTTTTTATTTGGCTAAAGTGTAATCCTTCTTTTTTTTAGGTCTTATCATTCTCTGCACACCAGCTATAAATTTTAAATCTGGTTGATGTTAGAGAACCACCACCAGCCATAAACAATGTGTTTTGTATCAAAAATGATTTATGTTACAAGCAAGGTCAGCAGTTTGATTTAGAAGAGGTAAACAAGAGTAAATGTTGAGAGTTTAAAGACAGGTATGGGTTTTCAAAAGAAAAAAAAAGTATACTGCCTAGGTGGGTGCAGCATCTGTCCCCTGCCGCCTCTGCCCTGAGAGCTGAATGATCAAACACTGCTGATTACTCAGTTCTCCTCTCCGTTCTGAGCAGAGAGCAGTGACTGTTAATCACGCTATCTGCTCTGCCCCTCCAGTGCTCAGTGGCTGGCTAATCTCTCAGAGGTTTGCTGAGAGGCTGAGCTAGGTGCTGAGCCAGGCATCTGGGTGGATTCTGACTATAAATTCAGGGCCTAGACCGGTTGAGTGACATCAGCTGACAGCGGACTTTTGCCCGCTGTTAGCTGAAAACAGGTCACAAGAGTGCAAACATTAAAGCGGGATTCCACCCGCGATTTTTTTTTTAAAAAGTCAGCAGCTACAAACACTGTAGCTGCTGACTTTTCTTTCTCGTACATCACGGGACACAGAGCGACATAGTCATTACTAATGGGTTATATAGATACCGTCAGGTGCTGGCACTGGCAACTTCCAAAACCGGAAGTACCCTCCCCTATATAAGCCCCTCCCATCCGGGAGCACCTCAGTTTTTTGCCAGTGTCTAAGGTGTTGGCCAAGAAGAAACATGTGTTTTTCACTGAGCTTGCGTACAGGTTCTTTTGGGCCTCAGTAAGCTATTCCGGATCCGACCAAAAAAGCTTCATAGCTAAACGGTCGGTACCCGGGCCTTGCAGAGAAGAGCAAGGTTTTGCCTGTAATGCTTCTCTTAGGAGAGCTGGACCCTGGGATCCAGAGCTCTGGTCATACCCACGACCAAGATGTTTTCTGTGCAGGGTGCTATACAGGTCCAGGGGAGTGGAATCCTTGGGAACCCGGTCCCTGAAGGTTTGATTACAATGCCTGCCGTGATAGGTGAAGTTTGGGCTTTTGTGGACCAAACAAAGTCCTGCGGCGGGGAACAGGTAAGTGGGGGCCCCCAGGAACTTGGTTCTATTGGGGGACCCCCAAGCCTAATTTGTCTTTCTGTCTGTTACCTAATGGTATTCCCGCAAAATTCTGTGCATGCCTGTAACTACTAAAAAAATGTAATAATTTTTAATGGTGGTCAAGAAAAAAAATAAAATAATTTTTTTTATATATATTTAATATATTAGACTGCGGTACCTGTGTTTGTCCACTAGAGGCCGCTGTGGAATGTTTTCTTGTCATGTGGACTAGTTTCTTCTCAGCAGAGCAAGTCCAGGCAGATGGTGAGTTCTCTTATGGGAAACTGCTTCCTCTGCCATGTTGCAATGCTCGTCCATCCCCCGGCCTGCGGCAAAGAGGGGCCCTGGCTCTTGTCCCTAGTTTCCATTTTTCAAAATTAGCGCCGAAGGCGCACGTGGCCGCGCGCGTGCGCGTGCACGCGCCTCTATATATAGAGGTGAGCCAGGAAAGGGGGCGGAGCCTGGGGGATGATGCTCTGTGCGCGCCGCAGCGCTTCTGCGCATGTGCGGGCGTCCCAGCATGTTAAAAAACACATTTTTGTGTGATGAGCTGGCTATGAAGTACAGAGACAGAGCTGGCAACATTTAAAAAAGGGCATACAGCAAGCGGTTGATACAGGCATCCCCTAGAAAGGCACATTAGTAGACACCAACTGTTTCTTATAGCAGCATTTATGCTAGACTATTATCAGTAACTGGTGTATTTCGGCTGGAATACCTCAGCTTTGTGGCTTAGGAATATGCCGTCTAAAAACTCCGGGACTAGAAATTCCAGGAGGAATGGGGGGTCTCCATCGGGCTCTGAGGATCTTGGGCATGCTTTGGCTGCACCAGTCTCCCCTGAAGAATCAGAGGTTAGTGACCGTAGAGCACCCTCAGGAGTACCTGGTACTGTGGCTGTCCTCAGTTCACCTGCTCCTGTGTATGTAACAGAGGAGGTTTTTTCCTCAGCTCTGGGAGGGCTGGAAGAGAGATTGTCAGCATTGATCGCGGCTTCCCTGTCACAGGAGAAAAGCGCCCGATCTCCGTCTCCTCCCTCAGAGTGCCTGTTAACAGAGCAACAGTCCCATACAGGGATCGACCTGCCTGAAGGGGATCAGGATGAGGTCGATTCGGTTGTAGAGGAATCAACAGTGGAAGAGCCGTTCTCAGCATCACATGCTGAAAGGTTATGGGTTCAGTCCCTGACTAATATGGTCCGATCAGCATTTAAAATGCCACTTGCGGAGCCATCATCCACTTCTGTCTCCTCGTTGGGGTCGCTAAAAGCTCCCCAGACTGTTTGTTCCTTTCCGATCCATCCTTTACTGGAAGGGCTCATTTACCAGGATTGGGAGCATCCTGACAAAATATTTACTCCCCCTAAGAGATTTCCGGTGGTCTATCCCATGGAGGATAAGTTCATCAGAAAATGGAGGGTCCCTACAGTGGACGCAGCCATCTCTTGTGTGAATAAATCACTGACATGTCCGGTGGATAATGTCCAAATGTTCAAGGACCCAATAGATAAAAAATTGGAGTCCTTATTAAAATCTGCTTTTTCTACAGCAGGATTGGTGACACAACCAGCAGTGGCAGCTATTGGGGTCTGCCAAGCAGTGAAGGATCAGTTGAAACAGGTCTTAAGGGACTTGCCAGATCAGCAGGCTCTTGCCCTAGCTGATCTACCTAGAGCCTTATGCTTTGCGGTGGACGCCATAAAGGATTCAATCCATCAGGCCTCCCGCCTTACGCTGTCTGTAGTACATATGCGCAGGCTTCTATGGCTCAAAAACTGGTCTGCTGAAGCTCCCTGTAAAAAATTGCTGGTCAGCTTCCCATTTCATGGTGAGCGCTTATTCGGGGAAGACCTGGACAAGTATATCCAGAGAATTTCCAGCGGTAAAAGTACACTTTTGCCGGTTAAAAATAGGGTTAGAGGTCCCTCTTTTAAGAGGCCGGCTTCTCCAGTCCCTAGGACATCGGCTGTGAAACAGTTCCGACGGCCTCCTCGGTCAAATCCCGGAGGTAAAAATCAGGGACAGTTGCAGGGTAACAAGAAGCCCTGGAGCAGGAGAGGTACAAAACCTCCCCCAAAGTCAAATGCATGAAGGGTTGCCCCCACCCAATCGGGTGGGGGGAAGACTTCAGTTGTTCACAGAAACCTGGCGGGACACGATCCGAGACAGATGGGTGCTCTCCGCAGTAAATCTGGGATACAAATTGGAGTTAAAAAACTCCCCTCCTTCCCGCTTTATAAGGTCAAACGTGCCAAGGGATCCCCAGAAGAGAGGATCCCTCCTGTTGGCACTGGAACAATTATTGCTCCAAGCAGTAATTATAGAGGTTCCCCTGGAAGAATGGGGGTTCGGGTTTTACTCAAACCTCTTTACAGTCCCGAAGCCAAACGGGGACGTGAGGCCCATATTAAATCTAAAAGGGCTAAACAAATTCCTACATATCAGGACTTTCCGGATGGAGTCGATCCGATCGGTAGCCACTGCCCTACAAGGGGAGAAATGGTTAGCCTCGATCGACATCAAAGATGCTTATTTGCACATTCCCATCTTTCCAGCCCACCAAAAATTTCTACGCTTTGCGGTAGAAGGGCGCCATTTTCAGTTCAGAGCCTTACCCTTCGGTCTGGCCACAGCACCAAGAGTGTTCACAAAAATTCTGGCCCCATTATTGGCCAATCTAAGAACACGAGGTGTAACGATAATGGCATATCTAGACGACTTGTTGCTGATAGACCACTCAGTGGAAAAACTAGAAGTGGTTGTTCACGAGACAATCAAGTTTCTGGAATATCACGGTTGGATTATCAACCGAGACAAGTCAGCCCTAAAACCAGTCAAAAGTCTGGAATACTTGGGGCTAAGGCTGGATTCAGACCAGAGAAAAATTTTCTTTCCTCAAGAAAAGGGGTCGTCTTTGAGAGATTTGATCCACTTAGTGGGTTCAAAAAGACAGCCATCCATACGCCTGTGCATGAGGCTGCTGGGAAAAATGGTGGCATCATTCAAAGCAGTACCCTACGGTCAATTCCATTCAAGGAAGTTGCAAAGGGCCATACTGTCAGCCTGGAACAAAAAAGTTCAGGCTCTGGACTTACCAATGTCCTTGTCCCCTTCCGTTCGCAAGAGCCTCCGCTGGTGGTTGGTTCCCCAGAATCTGGAAAGAGGGAAATCCTTCAGTCCGATTTCCTGGAAGGTGGTCACTACAGATGCCAGCCTTATAGGCTGAGGAGCAGTACTGGAGCAATGGTCTCTCCAGGGCAAGTGGTCAGAAGCAGAAAAGGCCCTGCCCATCAATCTCTTAGAGATACGAGCAGCCCGGTATGCCCTAGTAGCATGGACATCCAAACTCCAAGGGTCCCCTGTCAGAGTTCAATCAGACAATGCCACAGCAGTGGCATATATCAATCGTCAGGGGGGCACCAGGAGTCGTGCAGCCCAAAGGGAAGTAAATTACATCCTGAGATGGGCAGAAAGATATGTCCCAGCCATATCTGCGGTATTCATTCCAGGAGTGGAGAATTGGAAGGCGGACTTTCTAAGTCGCCAACAATTATGCCCAGGGGAGTGGTCCCTTCATCCCGAGGTTTTCCGGACAATATGTCAGCGGTGGGGAACACCGGATGTAGATCTGCTAGCATCCAGATTCAACACAAAAGTGGACAGGTTTGTCTCTTGGACAAGGGATCCCCTAGCGTGCGGCTAGGATGCCCTAGTGTTCCCTTGGGATCAGTTCAAGCTGATATATGCATTCCCACCGCCACAATTGTTACCTCGATTACTCCGCAGAATCAGGGTAGAAAAGAAACCAGTGATTCTGGTGGCTCCAGCGTGGCCCCGAAGAGCATGGTACGCGGAGATTGTAAAAATGTCTGTAGGGAGTCCTTGGACCCTCCCACATCGTCCGGACCTGCTTTCGCAAGGACCGATATACCACCCTTCCTTACCAGCCCTAGGTTTGACGGCCTGGCTATTGAAGCCCACATTCTAAAAAAGAGAGGGCTCTCTAATGCTGTGGTATCTACCATGATCAATGCCAGGAAGCCGGTATCCAGGCAGATCTACTATAGAATCTGGAAGGCGTACATCGCCTGGTGTGAGGCCAAGAAATGGCATCCACGTAAATACGTAATAGGTAGGATTCTGGACTTCCTACAATGGGCTGTAGATAGGAAGCTTGCCTTGAGTACTATCAAGGGTCAGATTTCGGCCTTGTCAATATTTTTTCAAAGGCCCTTGGCTTCGCATTCACTAGTTAAAGCCTTTATACAAGGAGTGATGCGTATTAGTCCTCCGGTTAATATTCCCATATGTCCATGGGATCTAAACTTGGTTCTGTCGGTTCTACAGAAACAACCATTTGAACCATTACAGCATATTTCCTTGGTGCTTCTCACCAGGAAATTGATTTTTCTAGTAGCCATTTGTTCGGCTAAAAGAGTATCGGAATTAGCAGCTATGTCCTGTAAGGAGCCATATCTGGTTATCCATAAGGACAGAGTAGTGTTACGTCCTCATCCAGCCTTTCTTCCTAAGGTGGTATCGAGGTTTCATTTGAACCAAGATGTGGTTCTTCCTTCTTTTTTCCCCAAACCTACTTCGGTAGAGGAAAAGTTATTGCATTCTTTGGATGTAGTAAGAGCAGTTAAAGCTTATCTAAAAGCCACTGCTCAGATTCGCAGAACGGATACTTTGTTTATTCTGCCGGAAGGCCCCAGAAAGGGTCAGGCAGCGTCAAAATCTACTTTAGCCAAGTGGATTCGACAGGTCATTATGCAAGCTTATGGCTTGAGAAGGAGACCGCCTCCGTTCAAAGTTAGAGCGCACTCCACGAGAGCAGTTGGAACTTCATGGGCAGTGCATCACCAGGCCTCCCTGGCTCAAATCTGTAAGGCCGCAACATGATCTTCAGTACACACGTTTACTAGGTTCTACCAGGTGGACGTTAGAAGTCAGGAGGATGTCGCCTTTGGGCGCAGTGTGTTGCAGGCCGCAAAAGATCCTCATGTCTGATAGCGCTCAGCTTATATATGGTGTATCCCCCCCCTCATTTGGCATTGCTTTAGGACATCCCATTAGTAATGACTATGTCGCTCTGTGTCCCGTGATGTACGAGAAAGAAAATAGGATTTTTATAACAGCTTACCTGTAAAATCCTTTTCTTGGAGTACATCACGGGACACAGAGCTCCCGCCCCTCTTTGGGGACACTTATTGCTTTGCTACAAAACTGAGGTGCTCCCGGATGGGAGGGGCTTATATAGGGGAGGGTACTTCCGGTTTTGGAAGTTGCCAGTGCCAGCACCTGACGGTATCTATATAACCCATTAGTAATGACTATGTCGCTCTGTGTCCCGTGATGTACTCCAAGAAAAGGATTTTACAGGTAAGCTGTTATAAAAATCCTATTTTAATAAGGACACTTACCTGTCCTAGGCGCCCGCAATGATGGCCCCCCCCATGCTGATCCGGATCATTGCAGGTACCGGCGCCGCCATCCTCAGTAAGGGAAACAGGCAGTGAAGCTTGCGGCTTCACTGCCCATTTCCTACTGCGCATGCGCGAGGCTCGCGCCGCTTTGTGAATGGGCGGCTGCTCTCTGGGATACACACAGTTCCCAGAAGGCAGCGTGCCCCATTCACCAGAAAGAGGATGCGGAAGAAGATCAGCCGTGAACTAGGAAGAGGCAGATTAGGAACATCCGCATAGCAACAGGTATTTCGGGTGAGTCAAAAAAAATTTTTATTTTTTTTTGCAGCATTTTCGTGTAATTTTGTTTTTTCAGGGTGGAACTCCACTTTAACTGCACTCCTGTGATCCATAGAAGTAGGGCCAAACAAGCTTTGGCAATACTTCTCCTTTAACCACTTCTCTACTGTGCACGAAAACCCCCTTCCTGCCCAAGCCATTTTTCAGCTTTCAGCGCTGTCACACTTTGAATGACAATTGCGCAGTTGTGCGACGTGGCTCCCAAACGAAATTTGCGTCCTTTATTTCCCACAAATAGAGCTTTCTTTTGGTGGTATTTGATCACCTCTGCGGTTTTTATTTTTTGCGCTATAAACAAAAGAAGAGCGTCCAGTTTGGAAAAAAAACACTATTTTTTACTTTTTGCTATAATAAATACCCATTTTTTTTTTTTTTATTACATTTTCCTCAGTTTAGGCCTGTGACGGACCTAGCTGGGACAGAGGCTTTTGGAGGGGACTGAAGGCAAGCCTCTTGCCTTGCGACCATGGGCCCTGGCATTTGGGGGAACGGTGCTCTTTGTGAGCTGTATGCCTGGGGACCCTTGAGGGGGGTGTTACTTTGGATTCAGGTCCATGTCCCCCCAAGACACACAGACTCTGGGGACCCTGTATATGCCATATTAGAGTGACTAATTCATACTGTTGGGATTTTCACACATTCCCTCTAAGGATATGCGAATGCAATCACCTCCAGCCATCTGTCTGTCCTCTGTGCTATTTTGACCCTGCTAAATGTGTGATGTTTACACTTAGGATAATGTATATTGTATAGCAGGTGAGACAGGTAGGAGCCGGGATGTCTACCCTGAATGGTCATATCTTTGAGTCACCTTGGCTGGCTAAAGGATTTAGTTAATTAGCTCATGTTAATTTATGTTCTGGTTACACCTTCTGTTACTGTATATAAGACTTGATTTTGGTGCTAATAAAGTCTCTCTTGTTGGAACTTACATACAGCCTGCCTGGTGTTTGTTCTGACCGATCACAAATGGATTCGGATGGCACATAGCTGTAGTTTGAATCCTGGAGCACCGGATAATCCAATAGAGCAGAGGAGTGTCGGGAGAGTGGAGCCGAGCGAGCAAAGGGGCTCGTTACATTGGTTGGCAGCGGTGGGATTTGCTCTCCAGTTCCTGGGACACTCCAAACCACCACAGTGAATGACCAGCTATGCAGCCTGCAGGAAAGTCGCGCTGAAAGACCTACTTGAGAGCCGAGATGGACCAGAAGAAGGGTGATGCAGGACCCCGGTCAGTTGAAGATTTGTTTCAGCAACGAGTGCGGCAGCGGTTGGCATTATATGGGGCTAACCCATCAGAGACCGCCATACAGGAAGCCATTAAAGACATCCAGCTGCAGGATGCCCGACAAGAGAGAGAACGAGAGCGACAAGAGAGAGAACGAGAGCGACAAGAGAGAGAACGAGAGCGACAAGAGAGAGAACGAGAGCGACAAAAGAGAGAACTAGAGCGGCAACATGAGTGGAGAATGGCGGTAATACGGCAATCGGAGACAACGCCTAAAGAACCAGCCGCCATGGAAGAGGAATTCGGAAGGAGGTTGCGAGAGATGCAGGAAGGAGAAGCAGGCCATCTCCCCCCCCCAACAGTTAACCAGAGCAGATGGTGTGGAGTCCCCAGCAGAAGTGCTGGCAACAGGGCAGAGTGATACCCACCTCTGCCCAGCACCGGAAACCACTGTGGAGTTTCAGGGAGCCGGGGCAGTTGGCCCCTCTCCCCAGCAACAAGCTGAGGCAGTAAAGCTTTTACTCCCAGCTGAATCACTGGCAGCAGGGCAGAATGCTACTGGCATCGGCACACAATGGCCACAGGAGCGGATATCGGTGGATGGGACTGCGGTCTCCACTCACAGCAACCCAGCAGAAGTGCTGGCAACAGGGCAGAGTGATACCCACCTCTGCCCAGCACCAGAAACCACTGTGGAGTTTCAGGGAGCCGGGGCAGTTGGCCCCTCTCCCCAGCAACAAGCTGAGGCAGTAAAGCTTTTACTCCCAGCTGAATCACTGGCAGCAGGGCAGAATGCTACTGGCATCAGCACACAATGGCCACAGGAGCGGATATCGGTGGATGGGACTGCGGTCTCCACTCACATCAACCCAGCAGAAGAGCTGGCAACAGAGCAGAGTGCCGCGGGCCTCTGCTCTCAACTAACAGAAGAGGGAGGTCCTGTGGTACTGGATGGGACTTCAGTCCTCACTGACACAACCCCAGAAAATGGTGTGACACTGAGACAGGAGGATGTCAGCCTTGCTTTGCAAGCACTGGGGGATTTTCACCTACCACAAGTGGATGGGACTTCAGTCTCCACTTGTATACCCCAGGGATGCCGGGCAGTCGACCCAGATCCCCAACAGCATGACGGACTGAGCCCAGTCACCCTGTCTTCTCTCCAGCGGCTGAAAGGACTCCAGGGAGAAGGGCCAGTCCAGGCCTCTCCCCAGCGGCAGGTATGTTCTCTGAGAGATGCAGAGGTTGGCTGGGTAAGTAATGCTCTGTTTGGAGCAATTTGTTTGGGGTACTGTGTGGATGCCGGCATTGGGGGAATGGAACTATGGACTAACTTCGGAGTCAACCCGTTTGGGGTCTCCTCCTATGTTAGTTTCCTGCCGAAAGGGGAGATGTGTGACGGACCTAGCCGGGACAGAGGCTTTTGGAGGGGACTGAATGCAAGCCTCTTGCCTTGCGACCATGGGCCCTGGCATTTGGGGGAACGGTGCTCTTTGTGAGCTGTATGCCTGGGGACCCTTGAGGGGGTGTTACTTTGGATTCAGGTCCATGTCCCCCCAAGACACACAGACTCTGGGGACCCTGTATATGCCATATTAGAGTGACTAATTCATACTGTTGGGATTTTCACACATTCCCTCTAAGGATATGCAAATGCAATCACCTCCAGCCATCTGTCTGTCCTCTGTGCTATTTTGACCCTGCTAAATGTGTGATGTTTACACTTAGGATAATGTATATTGTATAGCAGGTGAGACAGGTAGGAGTCGGGATGTCTACCCTGAATGGTCATATCTATGAGTCACCTTGGCTGGCTAAAGGATTTAGTTAATTAGCTCATGTTAATTTATGTTCTGGTTACACCTTCTGTTACTGTATATAAGACTTGATTTTGGTGCTAATAAAGTCTCTCTTGTTGGAACTTACATACAGCCTGCCTGGTGTTTGTTCTGACCGATCACAAATGGATTCGGATGGCACATAGCTGTAGTTTGAATCCTGGAGCACCGGATAATCCAATAGAGCAGAGGAGTGTCGGGAGAGTGGAGCCGAGCGAGCAAAGGGGCTCGTTACAAGGCCGATACGTATTCTTCTACATATTTTTGGTAAAAAAAAAAATCGCAATAAGCGCGTATTGATTGGTTTGCGCAAAAGTTATAGCGTCTACAAAATAGGGCATAGATTTATAGCATTTTTATTTTTTTATTTTTTCATTAGTAATGGCGGCGATCTGCGATTTTTTTATTGTGACTGCGATATTGCGGCGGACACATCGGACACTTTTGACACATTTTTGGGACCATTCACATTTATACAGCGATCCCTGCTATAAAAATGCATTGATTACTGTATAAATGTGATTGGCAGGGAAGGGGTTAACCACTAGAGGCGGGAAGGGGTTAAATATGTTCCCTCAATGTGTTCTTACTGTGGGGGGAGGTGACTGACTGGGGGGGTGACCGATGGTTGTCCCTATGTACAAGGGACACACCATCAGCCTCCTCTCCCTCACAGGACGTGGATCTCTGTGTTTACACACAGAGATCCACTTTCCTGCTCGTTTCCCGGGCAATCGCGGGTGCCCGGCGGCAATCGCAGCCGCCGGGCACGCGCACCGGGGCCTTGTGAACGCGGCGGGCGCGCGCGCGCCGCTGACGGCGAGCGCGCGCCTCCTAGCTCGTTTTAAAGGGAGGACGTCATATGACGTCCTCCCAGAACGAGAGTATCCTCCGCCCGCCGTCAATTGACAGTGGGCGGGGGACAAGTGGTTAATGCGACTCACAAGGGGTCAGTCATTCGCACTCCTGATTTTAAGAAATGTGCTCTGTCTAGTTAAAATGCTACTTGTAATGTTAAAATTCTTGTAACGTCAGAGAAACGGGTTTCATTGTCAGTTGCCATTGCATGTCAGTTAGCATTAGTATTATTTATTATGTTGTATTTTTATTTTTATTTTTTATTTTTTTAGTTCTAGCACATCATTATTTGTTGGCTTGTCATATTTTACAATGGTTGTCCATTTCGTCTTTGTCTATTTTATTTACTTGGTAATTTAATTAGTCTTTCTGAGTACAGAGAACTACAAAATGCATGAATGTTTTCCGTGACGAAGGATAACTGGGTTCCAACTATTTGTAGTTTTGGAAACAAACTTTGGGTTAAAGAATAGAGACTGTTTTAGAATGTATGTGGTTGCCTGGGCAATGACATCTTGACACAGCATTTTTAGTGGTGTGATATGGGGTGATTAAACCCAGTGGTAGTGAGCGTTTTAAATGAGTCATACCAGTTCAAACTGCGGTTTAGGGACTTTCAGGCCCATGTTTATTAGAAGGAAAATTAAACACAAATTCCCAACTCGCTTACCAGCTAGCCTGCAAGAAAACCAAATTAACCCTGTCTAACAGTTCACGCTAAAAGCAAGGGGTTAAGTTGCACACATTTGCAAACATATGTGTAAGCCGCAGTAGCCACATCAAGGCACCCCAGTTTTACTGCGGTCTTCACTCTATAATTTTGAGTCTCTTAAATTGGAGCATATACAGTGCATCCGGAAAGTATACACAGCGCTTCACTTTTTCCACATTTTGTTGTTTTACAGCCTTATTCCAAAATAGATTAAATTCATTATTTTCCTCACTATTCTACAAACAAAACCCCATAATGACAACTTGAAAGAAGTTTGTTTGAAATCTGCAAATTTATTAAAAATAAAAACAAAACAAAAAATCACATGTACATAAGTATTCACAGCCTTTGCTCAATACTATATTAAAGTGCCTTTTTTTATTAATGATGCTGCAAGCTTGGCACACCTATTTTTGGGCAGTTTCTCCCATTCTTCTTTGCAGGACCTCTCAAGCTCCATCTGATTGGATAGGGAGCGACGGTGCACAGCCATTTTCAGATCTCTCCAAAGATGTTCGATCGGGTTTAAGTCTGGGCTCTGGCTGGGCCACTTAAGTACATTCACAGAGTTGTCCCATAGCCACTCCTTTGTTATCTTGGCTGTGTACTTAGGTCATTGTCCTGTTGGAAAATAATGATTCGCCCCAGTCTGAGGTCCAGAGTGCTCTGGAGCAGGTTTTCATCAAGGATGTCTCTGTCCATTACTGCATTCATCTTTCCCTTGATCCTGACTAGTCTCCCAGTTCCTGCCAGTGAAAAACCTCCCCACAGCATGATGCTACCACCACCATGCTTCACTGAAGGGGTGGTATTGGCCAGGTGATGAGCGGTGCCTGGTTTCCTCCAGACATGACACTTGCCATTCAGGCCGAAGAGTTCAATCTTTCTTTCATCAGACCAGAGAATTTTGTTTCTCATGATCTGAGAGTCCTTCAGGTGCCTTTTGGAAAATTCCAGGTGGGTTGTCATGTGCCTTTTACTGAGGAGTTGCTTCCGTCTGGCCACTTTACCATACAGGCCTGATTGGTGGAGTGCTGCAGAGATGGTTGTTCTTCTGGAAGGTTCTCCTCTCTCCACAGAGAAATGCTGGAGCTCTGTCAGAGTCACCATCGGGTTCTTGGTCACCTTCCTGACTAAGGACCTTCTCCCCCAATTGCTCAGTTTGGCCGGGCGGCCCACTCTAGGAAGAGTCCTGGTGGTTCCAAACTTCTTCCATTTACAGATGGAGGCCACTGTGATCAATTGGGACCTTCAATGCTGCAGAAATGTTTCTGTACCCTTCCCCAGATCTGTGCCTCCTGTCTTGGAGTCCTATCTTGGAATCCTGTCTTGGAGGTCTACAGACAATTTATTTATTTATTTTAATAAATCCCAATGAGCACAGTGGTCTCCATCATCTGTAAATGGAAGACGTTTGGAACCACCAGGACTCTTCCTAGAGCGGGCCACCCGGCCAAACTGAGTGATCGGGGGGAGAGAGGCGATAGTCAGGGAGGTGACTAAGAAACTGATGGTGACTCTGACAGAGCTCCAGCATTTCTCTGTGGAGAGAGGAGAACCTTCCAGAAGAACAACCATCTCTGCAGCACTTCACCAATCAGGCCTTAGAGCAGCCACAGTGTATATGAGCTGCTGCATGAGCTGTATATATGAGCTGCTGAAGGGAGATGATAAAAAGAGATCACTGAATTCATAACAAGAGATTAGGATCAGCTAGCAAATTGTTCTGTACTGAGTTGTAGCAATAGGGTACATGGAATTGTACACCCCATTAACACCCATCATACCATAAGAACATACCTAAAATATAAAATAAAACACACAACAAGGATTGTGAAAAATTTGAGGCCGCGGCCCCTTTATTGGGTTTAAAACAATTTTAATTATGAAATGAACCTTAACCTTTAATACCAAACAGAATCGCTGTTAACCATTAACAGACCAACATGCTTAGTCACTAAGACTCAAGCAGCAATATCTTATACCAACCAAATACCAGTTTACCAACCACTGTCCACCCACAAAGTGGGCGACATTACCCAAAAAGATAGACCTTCAATATCAAACAGAACTGTTGGTAACCAATAACAGACCAACTTGCTTAGTCACTAAGACTCAAGCAGTAATATCTTATATAAAACAAGTAACAGCGTACCAACCACTGTCCACCCACAAAGTGGGTGACATTACCCACATAAAGGGGGACCACGACGGGGGGAAATAAAGGGGAGGGAGGGTGGGAGAGCAGGTCAAAAGATCCAGAAGGAAGGCTGAGGAGAATCCAGAGGTGAGTCCAACTGACAGACCTGAGGTAAATGCTAACTCCGCCCAGTGACAGGGGAGGATATAAGTAAAAGGTTACACTCATTGGCTAGATGTTTCCCACCAAAGGATTTGTCACCAATCCAGTGCTCTACAGCTGAGGTAAATCTTCCTAGCAACAGCAGGCAGCTTGTCACCTGAAACACAAAACAGAAAGAACCAGCAAAGCAGCCATAGAGAGACATGTACTTAACAATTATCATAGCCCTCTATTAAGAGTAAAATGTATTTATTAAACAAATGGGTGTTAGGGGTGACAATCCCATGGGGCCACTTCTCTATTTTATTCTTTCGTGGCCCTGACATGGAATTGTACACCCCATTAACACCCATCATACCATAAGAACATACCTAAAATATAAAATAAAACACACAACAAGGATTATGGAAAAGTTTAGGCCGCGGCCCCTTTATTGGGTTTAAAACAATTTTAATTATGAAATTAACTTTAACCTTTAATACCAAACAGAATCGCTGTTAACCATTAACAGACCAACATGCTTAGTCACTAAGACTCAAGCAGCAATATCTTATACCAACCAAATACCAGTTTACCAACCACTGTCCACCCACAAAGTGGGCGACATTACCCAAAAGCCAGGTTACCAACCTGGCCCCACCCCACCACCGCGGCCTAAAAAATCACTCTTTACAATCCTGCATTGAAAATTCCCTTACCAATGACAGAGAAAATGTACCAAAAACATAACTCCCAAACTTATGAAATTATAAACAGGGACACCCTTCTGCAGAGTAAGTAGCAAAGGAAATGTCCCCAGTTACAGGGACCTCAAGAATCTAATATGCAGAAAATGATTGGCTAAACAATACATGTGCTTTTTACTTACCTCAACTTTTCCTTTATAATGATTTTTCAAAATATCAAATGTAGTAATATAGAGGCTGAAAAAAATGTTTAGTGCAGTATAACACTTTTGGCAGTAAAATAGTAAATTTTGTATAGAAATGTACATATCAGTCTAATTAGAGGGACAACTGAAGCTGCATGAGGGACAGAGGGATTTGGTCCCAAAGGAGGGACAATTGGGCACTATGCCAAATACTGCTAGACCTCTGATGAAACTCTCCAGATCACAATAGGGAAAAATGAAGTCACTAATAATGAGTATACAGTAAATTAGCATATCAATTAATTTTATGGTAACTGTACCATGAACTTTTTTTTTTTGGAAGGTCTAAGATTTTAAATTCCTTTCCAGGTGAACAAGAAGGATGTCTAACACAGCTCACGCTTGCAAATAGGGAATATGATCAGCCAACTATTCCAAATACATACTCCATATACCCTGCAAGAGAACTGGATTTTTAACAGCTGGGAAATAAAATCCTCTGCACCAGACAACATATGAATGTCAACAATTCATACTATTATTTTTTTTTTCTATTATAAAAGGCAGGGACTTGCATAATAAATGCAAAGAGCAGGATGGACATAAAGAGCAGGGCGCCCATCTACGTCCTGATGTACTCCCTATGTAGGGGCTGCATATCCTGCACCATAAACATCTTTTAGGGACAGATTTAAATTATGATTCTGATAAAAGGGAGCCATTCACATGTGACAAAAAAAAAAAAGGAATGCCTTGCGAATAGTGGAAATTGCTGAATCAGGTCTATTGGGCAATGGGAATGTCAAAGGCATTAAATGATAAGTGCCTATCCTTGTTTTGCTAATCTAATTCTGCAAACACTTTTGTCCAGCAAGTTAACAACTCACCTCAACAAACCAGACTGAACTGAGTGGGAAAGCAGTTCGAATGTGTTTTATATACAGAAGAACAGGTTGATTCCATAGCAGTAGCAAAATTACATGACATGTTGAATGCAATTTGTGACCCAATAGCAGCATATAAACATTGCTTCTAAAATCCTTTTCAGAAATCCTAACCAAAAGCGAGAATTATATGCAAAGTCATTATGTCTCAAACTCCTACTAACAGTTTTGGTGAAAGAGTATGGAAACAACCACGTTGATACATGTCATATGAAAGTCAAAAAAGTTCTGCAGAGTCCTCAAAAGAGAAACAACCAGTGGCATAGATAATGCAGGTTGTTTAAGCAAGGGAATGGAATATTATATGGGATATGACTGCAAGCAAAAAAATGGTTTTAAGGAAATTGTAGGCCATTGCTCACTGCTGGGGTAACCATTGTCCTGAAACACTGGAAACAGCAAAACAAAGCATCTGCTATTAAATGTTTGGCTACCCTGAAAATGTCTTACTTTAACCTAAACATTAAATGAAGACCAGGAAGAACCCTATACAGTATCTTAAACAATTAATTGCAGAAAAACGTTATTCTAACATTTATCAATAAGAGGCTATGGAGGCTGAGCTGCTTGCTCCAAAGTGCCACAGCCACCACAACAGGAAAAAGCCCAAGTAAGCAATATTCTTAGGGATACCATGAAAATACAATATTCTGGTCAAAACGCTGAACATTATTTGCCAGACCGGAAATTACCACATTCAATATACTCTGTTACATCTGTAGACAACTAGAAAATGCTCATCTAAAACAAATTCCACCTGACACGTAGAGCTAACAATTTAAGTTGAAATAAATTTGCGCCAAAACCAGTAGATACTCTTTTACCTTCTAACAAAAACAACATGCCAAAAAGGGAATTTAAGGCCTGAGATGAGCAGCACCCAGCCCACGAGCAAAATTCTGCTCATAGGCAAAATGCCTGATACAAACACTAAAAAGCCCAAGGACAACTGAATCACATAAACCGTATACTAATTTCTGATAAGGTGGTTCTGAAAAGATACCGTGTCTTTTGTTGTAGGAGTCTAAAAATCCATCCTGGCAAACTCTATACCGACACCAGGAAATAAATGTGGAGCAAGGCAGAACTGAGATTCAGCAGCCAAAGGGACATGCTACCATCAAACTGGAAGACCAGGGGATCACTTTCCACATGCTCACTGGACTCTGGCTTTGATAACAAACTGCCTACCAGGCAACAGTGTTTTGCAAAGCAGATTTCTGCAGCACTGTAGCAGAAATGCATTGTGATTTAGTAAAAGAAAATCAGAGCCCTATACTGAATTGAGGGGAGGAGGAGCATTGGAGGATGCAGACAGGGCCGATCCTAGATATGGTGCGGGGGGTGCAGTTCACCCAGGCGCCACAGAGGTGGGGGCGCTGAAGCGCCAGAGTGCTCCCCTCTATTCTTCACCTCCTCTCCTTGTCCGTGCCAGTCGCCGCCGCCGATGTGTTTTTCAAACCTAAGCCCGGCGTCCCCCCCTCCCTCCTCCCTCCTCCTTCCTCCTGTCAGAGGAGGAGAGTGAAGCAGAGCTCAGAGCGGCTCTCTCTGTGTGGAGAGAGACAAGCCGCGCAATGCCGTCGCTGAGGGGGCGGTCCGTGCCTTCTCCTCCTCTCTGTGTCTTAGCTCCTGCCTGCTGCTGCTGTGATCTGTGCTCCACCCGGGCGGCGCGGCTGCACATTGTCCTCTCCTCTTCAGCTGCCGCCGGGTGTTTTTATGTATGTAATGGGGGGGACTAATGGAGGGGGCCGGAGGGGGGTTTGTCCTGGGGGGAGTCTGTACTAATAGGGGGGTTTGTCCTGGGGGGGGTTTGTCTTGGAGGGGTCTGGACTAATGGGGGGGTTCTTCCTGGGGGGTCTGTATTAATGGAGGGGGGTTTGTCCTGGGGGGAGTCTGTACTAATGGAGGCAGGGTTTGTCCTGGGGGAGTCTGTACTAATGGGGGGGTTGTCCTGGAGGGTTCTGTACTAATGGAGGCGGGGTTTGTCTTGGGGGAGTCTGTACTAATGGGGGGGTTGTCCTGGGGGGTCTGTACTAATAGAGAGGGGGGTTTGTCCTGGGGGGAGTCTGTACTAATGGAGAGGGGGGTTTGTCCTGGGGGGGTCTGTACTAATGGAGGCTGGGTTTGTCCTGGGGGGAGTCTGTACTAATGGGGGGGTTGTCCTGGGGGGTCTGTACTAATGGAGGGGGGTTTGTCCTGGGGGGAGTCTTTACTAATGGGGGGAGTCTGTACTAATGGGGGGGTTGTCCTGGAGGGGTCTGTACTAATGGAGGGGGGTTTGTCCTGGGGGGAGTCTTTACTAATGGGGGGGTTGTCCTGGAGGGGTCTGGGCTAAGGGGGGGGGTTTGTCCTGGGGGGTCTGTATTAATGGAGGGGGGGTTGTCCTGGGGGAGTCTGTACTAATGGGGGGGTTGTCCTGGAGGGGTCTGTACTAATGGAGGCAGGGTTTGTCCTGGGGAGAGCCTGTACTAATGGGGGGGTTGTCCTGGAGGGGTCTGTACTAAAGTTGGGGGGTGGTTTGTCCTGGGGCAGTCTGTACTAATGGAGGGGTGGGTTTCTCCTGGGGGGAGTCTGTACTAATGGGGGGGGGTTTGTCCTGGGGGGAGTCTGTACTATGGGGGGGTTGTCCTGAAGGGAGTCTGTACTATGGGGGGGTTGTCCTGGAGGGGTCTGTACGAATGGAGGGGGGGGTTTGTCTTGGGGGGGGAGTCTTTACTAATGGGAGAGTTTGTCCTGGGGGTCTGTGCTAATGGGGGGGTTTGTCCTGGGGAGTCTGTACTAATGGAGATGGATTGGTTTGTCCTGGGTGGGTCTGTACTAATGGAGGGGGTGGTTTGTCCTTAGGGGTCTGTACTGAGGGAGGGGTTTATACTTAGTGGGGAGTCTGCACTGACGGAGGGGGTCTATACTTAGTGGAGGGGGTCTGTACTGAGGGGCGACTATAGGTGGTGGAAGGGGGGTGACACCATGTTTTACCACACCGGGTGACACCAACCCTAGTGACGCCACTGCAGCTGCGGGCTCTTCTTTCCCCCCTCCCTCTCCTCCTCGCACGCAATGCTGTACTAGTGAGCGGCGCTTGCCAGCACAGCCGCCCACTATGTTTCTTCCCCCCACCTTCATATCGGCCAGGGAAGAAATAGAATAGAAAAAGGAGCAGAGAAGAGGATTGCGGGACATGTAGTTCGAGGACTGGCAGCCCCACTGTAACAAAGAAACTGCAGCCCACACAGCATGCCCAGCTGAATGGGAGAGAGAGAGAGAGCCAGGAGCCCAGGAAAGCTTTCAGGGAAGTGCACCCAGGACTCCAGAGGGAGTGGACAGTGCTGAGAGAACACCATCAGAGAGAGAACCCCTCTGCCCTGCGCCACCAGAGTGAAAGCCACACAGCCTGGCGCCATCCCTGGTGTAAAAAAGAATGGAGTCATTGCCAGAATACAGACCTGGGCTCTACCCAGCGGAGTCGCTATGGGCAATTCAGAGTGAGCTGACTCCTGATCAGAGGAACCGTTGTTGCTGTATCGCTGGGTCAGGTAAGAGGGCCGATCGGCCATTATCTACTAGCGTCCATAGGAACTGCAGTCTCTGACCATCTCCTGTATTATATCTCCAGTCTCTGACCATCTCCTGTAGTATGTCTGCAGTCTCTGACCATCTCCTGTAATATGTCTGCACTCTCTGACCGTATCCTGTAATATGTCTGCACTCTCTGACCATCTCCTGTACTATGATTGCAGTCTCTGACCGTCTCTTGTATCATGTCTACAGTCTCTGAGCATCTCCTGTAGTATGTCTTGGGGCACTCTCTAACAGAAGACCTCTCTGTGTTCATCAGAGAGACTCCCCTCCAGGTCTCATTAGTGTACTCTCTTCCAGAATTTTCTTAATTGTTAAAAGATCATGGGAGGATCCTGGGGTAATGAAGACTTCTTAGGGGAGCATCTCTGTGTTTGAGTCGTTGCCCTAGAAACATTTGTAAAGGGGAGGAGTTGGTAAGATGGTGACCACGCCCATGTGGGGGCGCCAGAAATATTTCTGCACCCAGGCGTCTGTGACCCTAGGATCGGCTCTGGATGCAGATCTCTGTGGCAGAGCCTCAGGGCAGATCATGTAGCTACACCAAAAGCCTTCCAATGCTTCACTATTGAATCTTCATGCTGCTTATCAAGAAAATACATTTGAGATGAAGCAAGAAGAGAATGACCAGGGACTTACAAGCTCCTGACCAAAAGCAGAGAACAAAACGATTTAAAGTCATATTTGACTAAAGGGGCATCTGATTAAATGATCTAATCACAAAAAGAGCTTGATATACTGTAGATTTAGGTATATCAACGAGAATAGGCTATCACCAATTAGATCAATAAAGAACATGAACCCTTAGGAACTGACAAATGATTAAACGCATGGGGTTCTTCAGGAATCACAGCTAAAGGTGATAACCTAAATAAACACATGGAGGTGGGATCCTAACTTCATAAATTTATTTTGAAAATTTTAAAACACTATTATGTCTAAATGTCATCTTCTGAGACACACTGTGAACGGTAGGTGTACTGCTCTTTAACTTTTCCTAATAAAACAAAGTGGGAAAAATATATGTAAAAACACAATATCAGGCAACTCATTCACAGATTTAAAACTTAAGCCCTGTACACACGATCGGATAACCTATGGATTTTCGTCCGATGGATTTGTCCATCGGAAATCCGATGAAACTGTTTTTCATCAGTCTTGGCCACACGCCATCAGTCCAAAAACCGACCGTTCCAAACGCGGTGACGTAAAACACTCAGATGAGCCGAGAAAAATGAAGTTTAATGCTTCTGAGCATGCGTCGACTTGATTCTGAGCATGCGTGGGTTTTTTAACCGATGGACTTGCCCATAGACGATCGGAAATTCCCATCGGTTTTTTATCCATCGGAAAATTTTAAAACAAGTTCTATTTTTTCCAACCGATGGAAAAAAGACCGATGGGTACCATACACGATCGGTTTGTCTGATGAAAACCATCCATCGGACGGTTTTCATCAGTTAAACCGATCGTGTGTACAGGGCTTAACTAGTCCTAAACAGCCTAATTCCTGTGAAGAAAGTAAATAAAACCCTCAGAAAAGGCAATGATGATAAGCTGACTGATCAGCCTGTTAGTCACACATGTAAGCACACAATCTCCCCCTAACAACCCTGACATGCTGTATACTGCACAGGAGCACTACTAGCACAATACCGTACCTGCAATAACTGCAGCAAATGAAAACACAATGAAGACATTTCACAGGTCAGAAGTGTGATAAGTGAACTATAAATGAAAGCACTAGAGAGCTGAGAGTGAACAGGAAAAGGGTGACTAAAGGCCGACAGACAGAGCACAATGAACAGGGAAGACACTGACACAGAGGAGACTGAAGGAGACAGAACAGAGTGAAGTCTTTCCCGGCCCTCAGAGCCTTCACTCACCCCTAGTCTGTGGTGATGATGATGATGATGATGATCCTGTTGGAGAGGTGTTGATCACGCTGTCGGCGCATGGTAGCAGCTTCAGACCCGCTGCCTACCTGACTCATGCTGGCAGGAACAGTGTCACTGTGGGGTGTCTGAGTAGGGGCTCCTTATCCTGTGTATTCTTTCACGGTAGCTTCTGTCCTGTCGGCCTGTGCACTGACACTTCCAGTCAGTGGTCCTCTTCTTCTGGTCCCTGTAAAGTCCCAGTGGTGCTGTGATGCTCCTATGGTCTTGTCTCAGGTCCAGGTCTGCCTACAGGTGGATGAAAAGTTCCATGGCTGGCCTCAGGTAACCTATTGCCATCAGTATTTAGAGTATACCTGCCACTTCAGGAATGAGAGGCACAATACAGGCCCAGGGCCTACAGATGTAAGTGAAGATACAGCTGTCACCAGTGAAAACTGAGGGGGAAAAGTAAAAAAAAAAAAAAAATGACTGAGGCAAGCCTTTCTCCAGGGGAATTGGTCCTTTTGAAGTAGTTCATGAAGTAGAATATCCATTCTGGGCTGAGAGCAGGTCAAAAGATCCAGAAGGAAGGCTGAGGAGAATCCAGAGGTGAGTCCAACTGACAGACACACAAATAGGGATGAGCTTCGTGTTCGAATCGAACATACGTTCGACTCGAACATCGGCTGTTCGATCGTTCGACGAAGATCGAACGATTTGGGCCGTTCGCGCCAAATTCGAGTGACGCGAACGGCCCACAATGCACTACGCCATCGCAGTGTCATCCAGGCGCTGTGATTGGCCAAGCATGCACTGTGACCCCGCATGCTTGGCCAATCACAGCGCCGGCAGCGAGGAGAGCAATGATTGGCCACAGGCAGGATGCCTGTGGCCAATTATTGCTGAGGGTGTTTAGTACACGCCCCACACTATAAAAGGCCGCCAGCACGGCGGCCTAGTGTAGTGTGTTCCGGAGCAGGGATAGAGCAGCATAGGCAGGGACAGTGACTTTTATTTCTTTCTTGCTTAACCTGGATTCCTTTAGTTTAGGGAAAGAGAAGGATAGGTAGGGAGAGTGTCAGTGTGTTTTGTGCTTGTGCTATAGTGTGCTTAAAAAAAACATTTTTTCTAGGGACAGAAAACTGTAGGTAGGGAGAGTGTCAGTTTCTTTCACTGTGTAAGTCCTTGTTTCTAGGGACCTGGAAGGACAGTGAGTGAATTCTCCTTGTGCTATATTGTGCTTAAAAAAAACATTTTTTCTAGGGACAGAAAACTGTAGGTAGGGAGAGTGTCAGTTTCTTTCACTGTGCAAGTCCTTGTTTCCAGGGACCTGGAAGGACAGTGAGTGAATTCTCCTTGTGCTATATTGTGCTTAAAAAAAAAATTTTTCTAGGGACAGAAAACTGTAGGTAGGGAGAGTGTCAGTTTCTTTCACTGTGCAAGTCCTTGTTTCTAGGGACCTGGAAGGACAGTGAGTGAATTCTCCTTGTGCTATATTGTGCTTAAAAAAAACATTTTTTCTAGGGACAGAAAACTGTAGGTAGGGAGAGTGTCCGTTTCTTTCACTGTGTAAGTCCTTGTTTCTAGGGACCTGGAAGGACAGTGAGTGAATTCTCCTTGTGCTATATTGTGCTTAAAAAAACATTTTTTCTAGGGACAGAAAACTGTAGGTAGGGAGAGTGTCAGTTTCTTTCACTGTGCAAGTCCTTGTTTCCAGGGACCTGGAAGGACAGTGAGTGAATTCTCCTTGTGCTATATTGTGCTTAAAAAAAACATTTTTTCTAGGGACAGAAAACTGTAGGTAGGGAGAGTGTCAGTTTCTTTCACTGTGCAAGTCCTTGTTTCTAGGGACCTGGAAGGACAGTGAGTGAATTCTCCTTGTGCTATATTGTGCTTAAAAAAAACATTTTTTCTAGGGACAGAAAACTGTAGGTAGGGAGAGTGTCAGTTTCTTTCACTGTGCAAGTCCTTGTTTCTAGGGACCTGGAAGGACAGTGAGTGAATTCTCCTTGTGCTATATTGTGCTTACAAAAAACATTTTTTCTAGGGACAGAAAACTGTAGGTAGGGAGAGTGTCAGTTTCTTTCACTGTGTAAGTCCTTGTTTCTAGGGACCTGGAAGGATAGTGAGTGAATTCTCCTTGTGCTATATTGTGCTTAAAAAAAACATTTTTTCTAGGGACAGAAAACTGTAGGTAGGGAGAGTGTCAGTTTCTTTCACTGTGCAAGTCCTTGTTTCTAGGGACCTGGAAGGACAGTGAGTGAATTCTCCTTGTGCTATATTGTGCTTAAAAAAAACATTTTTTCTAGGGACAGAAAACTGTAGGTAGGGAGAGTGTCAGTTTCTTTCACTGTGCAAGTCCTTGTTTCTAGGGACCTGGAAGGACAGTGAGTGAATTCTCCTTGTGCTATATTGTGCTTAAAAAAAACATTTTTTCTAGGGACAGAAAACTGTAGGTAGGGAGAGTGTCAGTTTCTTTCACTGTGCAAGTCCTTGTTTCTAGGGACCTGGAAGGACAGTGAGTGAATTCTCCTTGTGCTATATTGTGCTTAAAAAAACATTTTTTCTAGGGACAGAAAACTGTAGGTAGGGAGAGTGTCAGTTTCTTTCACTGTGCAAGTCCTTGTTTCTAGGGACCTGGAAGGACAGTGAGTGCATTCTCCTTGTGCTATATTGTGCTTAAAAAAAACATTTTTTCTAGGGACAGAAAACTGTAGGTAGGGAGAGTGTCAGTTTCTTTCACTGTGCAAGTCCTTGTTTCTAGGGACCTGGAAGGACAGTGAGTGAATTCTCCTTGTGCTATATTGTGCTTAAAAAAAACATTTTTTCTAGGGACAGAAAACTGTAGATAGGGAGAGTGTCAGTTTCTTTCACTGTGCAAGTCCTTGTTTCTAGGGACCTGGAAGGACAGTGAGTGAATTCTCCTTGTGCTATATTGTGCTTAAAAAAAACATTTTTTCTAGGGACAGAAAACTGTAGGTAGGGAGAGTGTCAGTTTCTTTCACTGTGCAAGTCCTTGTTTCTAGGGACCTGGAAGGACAGTGAGTGAATTCTCCTTGTGCTATATTGTGCTTAAAAAAAACATTTTTTCTAGGGACAGAAAACTGTAGGTAGGGAGAGTGTCAGTTTCTTTCACTGTGCAAGTCCTTGTTTCTAGGGACCTGGAAGGACAGTGAGTGAATTCTCCTTGTGCTATATTGTGCTTAAAAAAAACATTTTTTCTAGGGACAGAAAACTGTAGGTAGGGAGAGTGTCAGTTTCTTTCACTGTGCAAGTCCTTGTTTCAAGGGACAGAGAAGGACACCTGAAGGTAGCCCTTATTGCTTTTTTCCCATCTCCCTGCAGGCCATCTATTAGAATGTCTGGAAGGCAAGCAAGGAGAGGCAGACAGTCAGGAGGCAATAAAAGAGGGCAAGCAGGCTCTGTGTCTGGGGGCAACAGTGCTGGTCGTGGACGCGGTGCATTGTCATCAGCACATGGCCATGGGACACGCTTGTCCTTCTTTTCCGCAGCTGGACATGTTGAGCCACATCATGCCGAAGACTTGGTAGAGTGGATGACCAAGCCCTCTTCCTCATCCTCTCTCACCCAGGCTCAGGGTACTGGCAAAGCAGCTGCCAAAGCGTCCTCTTCCCTGGTATCAATGTCAGACTCATCATCAGTCACTCCTTCCCTAGACCCACCATGTCCTCCTCCTGAGGAGTCCCCCGAACTGTTTCAGCACAGTGTTGGGTACATGCTCCAGGAGGATGCCCAGCGTTTCGAAGGGTCTGATGATGAAACCCAGCTACAGGAAGGCAGTAGGGTGAGAGCAGACAGAGGGGATGCTCAAGAAGGACACCAATCTGGCAGTCATGTTCCAGCAGCTGCAGCATACTGCCAGATTGGCTCCAGTGATGAGGAGGGAGGGGATGATGAGGTCACTGACTCCACGTGGGTGCCTAATAGGAGAGAGGAGGAGGAGGATGAGGAGGAGGCACATCTCCAACGAGACAGGATGCCCTTTGGTGGCCAGCGTAAGGGCAGTACACCGACGGAATCACACCGCAGAGCTCCGCCTGTGCAGGGCGCTGCCTCTGCCCGTCATTCAAAAAGTTCCTTGGTGTGGGCCTTTTTTGAGGCTAGTGCATCAGATCGCACAGCTGCTGTTTGCAACATATGTCTCAAGCGTATATCGCGTGGCCAAAACATCAGCCGCTTGGGTACCACATGCCTGACCAGACATATGTTGACCTGCCATGCAGCTCGTTGGCAAGCCTACCTCAAAGACCCACACCAAAGAACAAAGCGGACCTCTCCTTGCACCGCATCAGCTGGGATTTCCAACCCCACTATAACTTCAGTCCTCTCTGAAACATGCACTGAGAGGAATGAAGGTGTAGAATTAGGTGTGTCACAGCCAAGTACTTGCGGCCACTCTGCTAGCAGTACACCGACGTCCGATTCTAGCAGGCAAATTTCCCTGCCCCAGCTGCTGGACCGTCGAAAGAAGTTCACTCCCAGCCATCCACATGCCCAGCGGTTGAATGCTAGCTTGGCTAAATTGCTAGCGCTTCAACTGCTGCCTTTTCAGTTGGTAGACTCGGCCCCCTTCCGTGAGTTTGTGCAATGTGCGGTTCCTCAGTGGCAGGTTCCCAAACGCCACTTTTTCTCACGGAAGGCTATTCCAGCTCTCTACCGGCATGTGGAAGGCAATGTCTTGGCCTCGCTGGACAGGGCGGTCAGCGGTAAGGTGCATATTACCGCTGACTCATGGTCCAGCAGGCATGGACAGGGACGTTACCTTTCTTTCACAGCCCATTGGGTCACTCTTTTGGCAGCTGGGAAGGATGCAGGACAAGGTGCAGTAGTGTTGGAGGTTGTCCCACCGCCACGCCTCCAAAATGCTACTACTGGTTGTGACACACCTCTCTCCTCCACCCCCTCCTCTTCTTCTTCCTCCATGGCCTCTTCCTGTGGTTTGTCCTATGAACCAGCGGTGCTCCGTAGCCGTTCACGGGGCTACGCAAGTACGCAGGCAAAAAGATGCCATGCCGTGCTTGCGCTGGTGTGTTTGGGGGACAGAAGCCACACTGGGGCAGAGGTCCTGTCTGCTCTGCAGGGCCAGGCCGAGAGGTGGTTGACGCCACACCAGCTTAAGCCAGGAATGGTGGTTTGCGACAATGGCACCAACCTCCTCTCCGCCCTCCGACAGGGACAACTGACCCATGTGCCCTGTGTGGCTCACGTCCTTAACCTGGTGGTGCAGCGGTTCTTGGGCAGGTACCCGGGCTTACAGGATGTCCTGAGGCAGGCCAGGAAAGTCTGTGTGCATTTCCGCAGATCTTATAATGCCAGTGCTCGCCTGGCTGAGCTGCAAAAGGAGTTGAACCTGCCCAAGAACCGCCTTATATGTGACATGCCCACCAGGTGGAACTCAACGTTGGCCATGCTGCAGCGGCTGCACACGCAGCAGAGGGCCATCAATGAGTACCTGTGCGACTACGGCACCAGGACAGGGTCAGGGGAGCTTGGTTTTTTTTCTCCACGCCAGTGGGGCATGATCAGGGATGCATGCACTGTCCTGGCACCATTTGAGGAGGCCACGAGGATGGTGAGCAGTGACAGTGCATGCATCAGTGACACTGTACCTCTTGTCCACCTGTTGGAGCACACGCTGCGTGGAATAATGGACAGGGCACTTGAGGCAGAACAGAGGCAGGAAGAGGAGGACTTCCTTGCCTCTCAAGGCCCCCTTTACCCAGACAGTGTTCCTTCTGTCCCACCCATCGCACAGGAAGAGGAAGAGGAGGAGGAGGAGGAGGAGGATTGTGTCAGCATGGAGGTGGAGGCTGGCACTCAGCATCATCAGCAGCAGTCTTTTAGGGATGATTTACAGTCCCAAGAAACCAGTGGACTTGTACGTGGCTGGGAGGAGGTGACTGCGGATCATGTCGTCCTTAGTGACCCAGAGGACTCCGGAGCGAATGCCTCAGCAAACCTACGCTGCATGGCCTCCCTGATCCTGCAAAGTCTGCGGAAGGATCCTCGTATTCTTCGGATCAAGGAGAGGGACCATTACTGGCTGGCCACTCTCCTTGATCCACGGTACAAGGGTAAGGTTGCGGACCTTATGTTACCGTCGCAGAGGGAGCAGAGGATGAGACAACTCCGGGAGGCCTTGCAGAAAGGTCTGTGCAACGCGTTCCCAGAGACTGGGAGGTTACAAACTCCTGGTCCAGGACAACGAGTTGCTGAGGCTTCGGCCAGTCAAAGAAGGAGCGGTGGGGAAGGTGGCCGTCTGACCGATGCATTCAGACAATTCTTTAGTCCGCAGCCCCAAAGTATGATTGGTTCCAGCAACCATCGCCAGCGTCTGATAAACATGGTGCAGGAATATCTAGGGGCAAGGTCAGACTTGGACACCTTCCCCACCGAAAATCCTCTGGCTTACTGGGTCTTGAGGATGGATCACTGGCCAGAGCTTGCACAGTATGCAATTGAGCTACTGGCCTGTCCTGCATCCAGCGTTCTTTCGGAACGCACATTCAGTGCTGCTGGAGGATTTGTCACGGATCACAGGGTGCGCCTGTCCACCGACTCGGTTGATCGACTGACTTTCATCAAGATGAACCAGTCTTGGATCACCACCAGCTACCACACACCTGATGCTGATATAACAGACTAATTGATTTTAACATGTCACATCCCTTTAAGACTGATGCTGATGCTGAGTGTCTGTGCTGTTATGTTGACTGGCTATCCTCCTCCTCCGAGTCCTCAATGATACGATTGATGATGATAGCTTGGAAGATCATTTTTGTTTATGGGTGCCGCCACCAGTGGCTAAGGCCCAATTTTTCAGCCCCTGTTTTACAGGGGCGTGTAATTACAATTTTTTTAGCAATAATTTGCCATAGGGCTCATTGCTGTGCTCCAAGTACAGTATCTGTGAGGGGTTGGAGTGTTGTGGCACCAGTGCCTAAGGCCCAATTTTTCAGCCCCTGTTTAACAGGGGCGTGTCATTACAATTTTTGAAGCAATACTTTGCAACAGGGCTCATTGCTGTGCTCCAAGTACAGTATCTGTGAGGGGTTGTAGTGTTGTGCCACCAGTGCCTAAGGCCCAATTTTTCAGCCCCTGTTCAACAGGGGCATGTAATTACAATTCTTGATCTAATAATTCACAGCAGGGCCCATTCCTGCACCCACCAAGAGTAACTCTGAGGGCTTACAGTGTTGTGTCAACACCACCACCACCACCAAAGGCCCAATTTTTCAGCCCCTGTTCAACAGGGGCATGCAATTACAATTCTTGATCTAATAATTCACAGCAGGGCCCATTGCTGCACCCACCAAGAGTAACTGTCAGGGCTTACAGTGTTGTGGCACCAGCACCACCATCAAAGGCCCAATTTTTACTACCACTGTTCAACAATTATATGTAATTACAATTCCTGATATAATAGTTGACAGCAGGGCGTTCCAGCACCAACCAAGAGTAACTGTGAGTGCTTACAGTGTTGTGCCAACACCAACAACTAAGGGGCCTATTTCTGCAGAGTATCTACGGCAGGTCCCTACTTTCAAACATCCAACTTACAAACGACTCCTACTTGCAAACGCAAGAAGACAACAGGAAGTGAGAGGAAATCTACCCCTAGGAAGGAAAATTCTCTCCTGTAAGAATTAATATGGGAGAAAGGTGTCTCCTCTGTACTGATGCTTTATCAGCAATCCTTGTTTCAAGAAAAACACCACATTTCAAAAACAGTTGTCATTGGGACGGAAAGTGAGGTGAAATGTTCTGAACAGGGGCACAGACAGCAAAACAAATGTTACAGGGGTGATACCCCTTACCTATGTTTTCCAAAAAGTTTAAAAATAGATTTTTGGGCTGGAGCTACACTTAAACAATGTACCTGTTCAAAATTACAAACAGATTCTACATAAGAACAAACCTACAGTCCCTGTCTTGTATGCACCGCCTGTATACGGCTGTTCAGAGTATATAGGGCCTTTTTTATTTTATGTGCGGGGTTCCCCTTAATATCCATACAAGACCCAAAGGGGCTGGTAATGGGCTGGGGTAGGGGGGGGGGTCATGGGGTAGCTATGCCATTTTTCTTAAAGATTTTCATCCATATTACCGGGACCAGACATTACATTAAAGCCGCAAGCAGTTTTAAATGGCTTTTTTTTCCTTTAGAAGTGTCATTTTGTGCAGGGACAGTTCTAAACACGGGAAACACGTGGCACTTCACAGGCATACTTTAGACACCCCCCAGGTACGATATTTAAAGGAATATTTGACTTTTTTTTTTTCACTTTATGCATCATTAAAATGACTGCTCCCGAAAAACGACCGTTTTTAAAACTTCTTTTTGCATTGATACATGTCCCCTGGTGCAGAACCCGGGTTCCCAAACCCTTTTTAGGACAATAACATGCATAATAGTTGTTATAATTAGCACTTTAGAATTCGAACGTTCGCATCCATTGTATTTAATAGGGTTCTAATGTTCGTACGAACTTTCGGTCCGTTCGCGGGTTCTGGTGCGAACCGAACCCGGGGGTGTTCGGCTCATCACTACACACAAACAATCTCCTGCGCTTGGAAGTTTGGTCTCTTAGTGACACAACCAGAGTGTTCGGTAGGAAAGGAAATGACCAGGGATCTTGCTGCCCTCTTCAGAATAATTGGTATTCTTTAGGACTAAAAAGTAAAAGGAAAAAAGAGGGCGCACCGACCTAGTGCATAACCAGTGGCTAGGTTTATTAAAAATATATAAAAAGATTACAAATACTCACAAAGCAAGTATGAAAAATAGGATTTTTATAACAGCTTACCTGTAAAATCCTTTTCTTGGAGTACATCACGGGACACAGAGCGACATAGTCATTACTAATGGGTTATATAGATACCGTCAGGTGCTGGCACTGGCAACTTCCAAAACCGGAAGTACCCTCCCCTATATAAGCCCCTCCCATCCGGGAGCACCTCAGTTTTGTAGCAAAGCAATAAGTGTCCCCAAAGAGGGGCGGGAGCTCTGTGTCCCGTGATGTACTCCAAGAAAAGGATTTTACAGGTAAGCTGTTATAAAAATCCTATTTTCTTTCTCGTACATCACGGGACACAGAGCGACATAGTCATTACTAATGGGATGTCCTAAAGCAATGCCCAATGAGGGGGGGGGATACACCATATATAAGCTGAGCGCTATCAGACATGAGGATCTTTTGCGGCCTGCAACACACTGCGCCCAAAGGCGACATCCTCCTGACTTCTAACGTCCACCTGGTAGAACCTAGTAAACGTGTGTACTGAAGACCATGTTGCGGCCTTACAGATTTGAGCCAGGGAGGCCTGGTGATGCACTGCCCATGAAGTTCCAACTGCTCTCGTGGAGTGCGCCCTAACTTTGAACGGAGGCGGTCTCCTTCTCAAGCCATAGGCTTGTATTATGACCTGTCGAATCCACTTGGCTAAAGTAGATTTTGACGCTGCCTGACCCTTTCTGGGGCCTTCCGGCAGAATAACCAAAGTATCCGTTCTGCGAATCTGAGCAGTGGCCTTTAGATAAGCTTTAACTGCTCTTACTACATCCAAAGAATGCAATAACTTTTCCTCTACCGAAGTAGGTTTGGGGGAAAAAGAAGGAAGAACCACATCTTGGTTCAAATGAAACCTCGATACCACCCTAGGAAGAAAGGCTGGATGAGGACGTAACACTACTCTATCCTTATGGATAACCAGATATGGCTCCTTACAGGACATAGCTGCTAATTCCGACACTCTTTTAGCCGAACAAATGGCTACTAGAAAAATCAATTTCCTGGTGAGAAGCACCAAAGAAATATGCTGTAATCGTTCAAATGGTTGTTTCTGTAGAACCGACAGAACCAAATTTAGATCCCATGGACATATGGGAATATTAACCGGAGGACTAATACGCATCACTCCTTGTATAAAGGCTTTGACTAGTGAATGCGAAGCCAAGGGCCTTTGAAAAAATATTGACAAGGCCGAAATCTGACCCTTGATAGTACTCAAGGCAAGCTTCCTATCTACAGCCCATTGTAGGAAGTCCAGAATCCTACCTATTACGTACTTATGTGGATGCCATTTCTTGGCCTCACACCACGCGATGTACGCCTTCCAGATTCTATATTAGATCTGCCTGGATACCGGCTTCCTGGCATTGATCATGGTAGATACCACAGGATTAGAGAGCCCTCTCTTTTTTAGAATGTGGGCTTCCATAGCCAGGCCGTCAAACCTAGGGCTGGTAAAGAAGGGTGGTATATCGGTCCTTGCGAAAGCAGGTCCGGACGACGTGGGAGAGTCCAAGGACTCCCCACTGAAATTTTACAATCTCCGCGTACCACGCTCTTCGGGGCCACGCTGGAGCCACCGGAATCACTGGTTTCTTTTCTACCCTGATTCTGCGGAGTAATCGAGGTAACCATTGTGGCGGTGTGAATGCATATATCAGCTTGAACTGATCCCAAGGGAACACTAGGGCATCCGAGCCGCAAGCTAGGGGATCCCTTGTCCGAGAGACAAACCTGTCCCCCTTTGCGTTGAATCTGGATGCTAGAAGATCTACATCCGATGTTCCCCACCGCTGACATATTGTCCAGAAAACCTCGGGGTGAAGGGACCCTTCCTCTGGGCCTAATTGCTGGCGACTTAGAAAGTCCGCCTTCCAATTCTCTGCTCCTGGAATGAATACCGCAGATATGGCTGGGACATATTTTTCTGCCCATTTCAGGATGTAATTTACTTCCCTCTGGGCTGCACGACTCCTGGTGCCCCCCTGATGATTGATATATGCCACTGCTGTGGCATTGTCTGATTGAATTCTGACAGGGGACCCTTGGAGTTTGGATGTCCATGCTACTAGGGCATACCGGGCTGCTCGTATCTCTAAGAGATTGATGGGCAGGGCCTTTTCTGCATCCGACCATCTGCCCTGGAGAGACTATTGCTCCAGTACTGCTCCCCAGCCTATAAGGCTGGCATCTGTAGTGACCACCTTCCAAGAAATCAGACTGAAGGATTTCCCTTTTTCCAGATTCTGGGGAACCAACCACTAACGGAGGCTCTTGCGAACGGAAGGGGACAAGGACATTGTAAGTCTAGGGCCTGAACTTTTTTGTTCCAGGCTGACAGTATGGCCCCCTGCAAATTCCTTGAATGGAATTGACCGTAGGGTACTGCTTCGAATGATGCCACCATTTTTCCCAGCAGCCTCATGCACAGGCGTATGGACGGCTGTCTTTTTTGTACCCACTAAGTGGATCAAATCTTTCAAAGACAACACCTTTCCTCGAGGCAAGAATATTTTTCACTGGCCTGAATCCAACCTTAGCCCCAAGTATTCCAGACTTTTGACTGGTTTTTAGGGCTGACTTTTCTCGGTTGATAATCCAACCGTGAGATTCCAGATACTTGATTGTCTTGTGAACGACCACGTCTAGTTTTTTCACTGAGTGGTCTATCAGCAACAAGTCATCTAGATATGCCATTATCATTACACCTTGTGTTCTCAGATTGGCCAATAAAGGGCCAGAATTTTTGTAAACACTTGTGGTGCTGTGGCCAAACCGAAGGGTAAGGCTCTGAACTGAAAATGGCGCCCTTCTACTGAAAAGCGTAGAAACTTTTGGTAGACTGGAAAGATGGGAATGTGCAGATAAGCATCTTTGATGTCGATCGCGGCTAACCAATCCTCCCCTTGTAGGGCAGTGGCCACCGATCGGATCGACTTCATCGGAAAGTCCTGATATACAGGAATTTGTATAGCCCTTTTAGAATTAATATGGGCCTCCCGTCCGCGTTTGCTTCGGGACTGTAGAGAGGTTTGAGTAAAACCCCAACCCTCATTCTTCCAGGGGAACCTCCATAATTACTCCTTGGAGCAATAGTTGTTCTAGTGCCAACAGGAGGGACTCTCTCTTCCGGGGATCCCTTGGCACGTTTGACCTCAAAAATGGGAAGGAGGAGAGTCTCTTAACTCCAATCTGTATCCTCAACATACTGCGGAGAGCACCTATCTGTCTTGATCGCGTCCCGCCAGGTCTCTTGTGAACAACTGGAGTCCTCCCCCCACCCGACTGAGTGGGGGCAACCCTTCAATGAATTTAACTTTGGGGGAGGTTTTGTACCTCCCCTGACCCAGGGTTTCTCATTACCCTGCTATTGTCCCTGTTTTTTACCCCCGGGAATTGACCGAGGAGGCCGTCGGAACTGTTACACAGCCGATGCCCCAGGGACTGGAGAAGCAGGCCTCTTAAAGAGGGACCTCTAACTCTGTTTTTAACCGGCAAGAGCGTATTTTTACCGCTGGAAATTTTCTGGATATATTTGTCCAGGTTTTCCCTGAATAAGCGTTCACCATGAAATGGGACGCTAACCAGCCATTCCTTACAGGGAGCTTCAGCAGACCAGTTTTTGAGCCATAGAAGCCTACGCATATGTACTCTAGACAGCGTAAGGCGGGAGGCCTGATGGACTGAATCCTTTATGGCGTCAACCGCAAAGCCTAAGGCTCTAGGTAGATCAGCTAGGGCAAGGCCTGCTGATCTGTCAAGTCCCTCAAGACCTGTTTTAACTGATCCTTCACTGCTTAGCAGACCCCAATAGCTGCTACTGCTGGTTGTGTCACCAAGCTTGCTGTAGAAAGAAGCAGACTTTCATAAGGACTCCAATCTTTTATCTATTGGGTTCTTGAACATTTGGACATTATCCACTGGACATGTCAGTGATTTATACATACAAGAGATGGCTGCGTCCACTGTAGGGACCTTCCATTTTTTTTTTTTTGATGAACTTATCCTCCATGGGATAGACCACCGGAAATCTCTTGGGGGAATAATATTTTCTCAGGATGTTCCCAATCCTGGTAAATAAGCCCTTTCAGTAAAAGGGTGAAGTGGAAAAGAACAGACAGTCTGGGGGCTTCTAGCGACCCCAACGAGGATACAGTAGTGGTTGATGGTTCCGCAAGGTGCATTTTTAATGCCGATCGGACCATGTTAGTCAGAGACTGAACCCATAATCTTTCAGCTTGAGCTGCTGAGAAAGGTTCCTCCACTGTTGATTCCTCTATAACAGAATCAACCTCATCCTGATCCCCTTCAGGCAGGTCGATCCCTGTATGGGACTGTTGCTCTGCTAACAGGCACTCTGAAGGAGGAGACGGAGATCGGCGTGCTTTCCCTGACAGGGAGGCAGCGATCAATGTTGACAATCTCTCTCTAATCCTCCCAGAGCTGAGGAAAAAACCTCCTCTGTTACATACACAGGAGCAGGTGACTGAGGACAGCCACAGTACCAAGTACCCCTGCGGGGTCTCTATGGTCACTTACCTCTGAACTTCAGGGGAGACTGGTGCAGCAGAAGCATGCCCACCTCAGAGCCCGATGAGACCCCCTTCGCTTCCTGGAAGATTCAGTTCCGGAGCTTCTGGACGGCATATTCTTAAGCCTAAAGCTGAGGTATTCCAGCCGTAATACACCACTTTTACTGAGAATAGTCGAGCACAATTGCTGCTATATCACAGTTGGTGTCTACTAAAGTGCCTTTCTAGGGGATGCCTGCATCAACCGCCTCTGTGTGCCTTTATCTGTTGCTAGCTCTGTCTGTGCATTCAATAGCCAGCTATAATGTGCTTTAAAACACGCTGGACGCCCGCACATGCGCAGTAGCGCCGCGGCGCACACCTGAGCGTCATCCACCCGCTCCGCCCCTTTTTCCAGATCGCCTCTATGAATAGAGGCGCGTGCACGCGCACGCGCGCGGGCACGTGCGCCTTCGGCGCCCTTTTTTAAAAACAATAAGGAGCTAGATGGGAGCCAGGGCCCCCTTTGCCGCAGGGCCCGGGGATGGATGAGCGCAGCAACAGGGCAGAGGAGACAGCTTCCCAGCAGAGAACATACCAACTGCCTGGATTTGATTCTGGAAGAAAAAAATCCACATTACAAGAAAAAGAACCATAGCGGCCTCTAGTGTCTAACACAGGTACCGCGGTCTTACTTTTTTTTTTTTTTTTTCTTGCCTACTATTAAAATTTTTACATTTTCTCAGTAGTAACAGGCATACACAGAATATTAGCGGGAATACCTTAGGTAACAGGCAGAAAGACAAAATAGGCTTGGGGGTCCCTCAATAGAACCAAGTTCCTGAGGGCCCCCACTTACCTTTTCCTCGCCGCAGGACTTTGTTTGGTCCACAGAAGCCCAAACTTCACCTATCACGGCAGGCATTGTAATCAAACCTTCAGGGACCGGGTTCCCAAGGATTCCACTCCCCTGGACCTGTATAGCACCCTGCACAGAAAACATCTTGGTAGTGGGTATGACCAGAGCTCTGGATCCCAGGGTCCAGCTCTCCTAAGAGAAGCATTACAGGCAAAACCTTGCTCTTCTCTGCAAGGCCCGGGTACCGACCGTTTAGCTATGAAGCTTTTTTGGTCGGATCCGGAATAGCTTACTGAGGCCCAAAAGAACCTGTACGCAAGCTCAGTAAAAAACACATGTTTCTTCTTGGCCAACACCTTAGACACTGGCAAAAAACTGAGGTGCTCCCGGATGGGAGGGGCTTATATAGGGGAGGGTACTTCCGGTTTTGGAAGTTGCCAGTGCCAGCACCTGACGGTATCTATATAACCCATTAGTAATGACTATGTCGCTCTGTGTCCCGTGATGTACGAGAAAGAAATAGGCACGTATAACATTCCATCAATGGGAATTGCCTCCTGCTGGAACCAGACACCAGAGAGTCCAGATGACAGGTGTTACAGCTACGGCTGACGCGTTGCGAAGGCGAACCCTCTTCCTCAGAGCCAAAAAGTGATCCAACTGACAGACCTGAGGTAAATGCTAACTCCGCCCAGTGACAGGGGAGGATATAAGTAAAAGGTTACACTCATTGGCTAAATGTTTCCCACCAAAGGATTTGTCACCAATCCAGTGCTCTACAGCTGAGGTAAATCTTCCTAGCAACAGCAGGCAGCTTGTCACCTGAAACACAAAACAGAAAGAACCAGCAAAGCAGCCATAGAGAGACATGTACTTAACAATTATCATAGCCCTCTATTAAGAGTAAAATGTATTTATTAAACAAATGGGTGTTAGGGGTGACAATCCCATGGGGCCACTTCTCTATTTTATTCTTTTGTGGCCCTGACATTCTTTTTGTGCAATCCCTGCTATGTTCACAGGTTTTCATTTAACCTAAAAGTCCTTAACAGGCCTATTGTAGGTGTCAGCAACAAGCTTGATTGCTAGCTCTTGGGGAAACAACAAAACATAATCAAATAACAGTGGGTCGGGATGCTGCTGCTGTCTGCAAGCAAAGATCATTGTAAAAAAAGAAAAAAAATGAATTCCTCAGCCAAAAATACGCTACTAAAGAATCATGCGCTGACACTGTTCCTGAATACCATGCTGGTTCCATTGGACTATATGCAAAATCATGCATCTATGATGTAAAGGATTTGTGTATTTTCCATATTGCTTTTAGAGCCTGATCAAAAGGCCCATCGTTGTTAAATATTATTATTATTATTATTTTTTCATTTTTTTGCACTGGCAAAAGGCTCTTTGGTGTACAACTGATCAATTACTGAGATTAATGGTGCATGGTACTACATGTGCTCCCCACACTTGCACATACATATGCAGGTGTTCTGATTCAGATTTAAGCATGAGGTCATGATTTATATCTGACAGAGGACCATGCGCGCACCTGAGTCAAATTAAAGCTTTACAGACACGTTTTTTACACCAATAGAAGCTATAGAATTGGGATGATTCTCTAATTTCAGCCAGATCAGGCAGTGAACTTAATGATGTCTGATCACCAAGGAAAAAAGGAGCTTGCCATTTTAGCTGACTGATGTGGTTTGCATAGGGCTGTAGGTGCCTGGTGGCAATGCTGTTTTGTATTTCCCAATTGATACACACATGATTATGTCCAAGGCCGGCCCAAGACATTGTTCTGCCTGGGCCCAGGAAGGATTAGCAGTAATCAGCACGGATTCATGAAAATTCATTCTTGCCAAACCAATCTATTAACATTCTATGAGGAGGTGAGCTGCCATCTAGATAAAGGAAGGCCCGTAGGTGTGGTGTGCCTGGATTTTGCAAAGGCATTTGATACAGTTCCCCATAAAAGCTTACTGTACAAAGTAAGGTCTGTCCGCATGGACCATAGGGTGAGTAAATGGATTGAAAACTGGCTACAGGGGCGAGTTCAGAGGGTAGTGATAAATGGGGAATACTCGGAATGGTCCCGGTGGAAAGTGGGGTCCCCCAGGGTTCTGTCCTGGGACCAACCCTATTTAATTTATTCATTTATGAGATAAACAGCTCAATCTCAGTATTTGTGGACGATACTAAGCTAAGCAGGGCAATAACTGCTCTGCAGGATGTGGAAACCTTGCAAGAAGATCTGAACAAATTAATGGGGTGGGCAACTACATGGCAAATGAGGTTTAATTTAGAAAATTTTAAAATAATGCATTGAGAGGCAAAAATATGAATGCAATCTACTCACTAAGGAGAGAACCTCTGGGGAAATCAAGGATGGAAAAGTACCTGGGGGTCCTAGTAGATGATAGCCTCAGCAATGGCATGCAATGCCAATCTGCTGCAAGCAAAGCAAACAGAATATTGGCATGCATTAAAAAGGGGATTAAGAGATAAAGCAATATATCTCCTACTCTACAAGACTGGTTCGGCTGGACCTAGCCACTTAACGACCGCCCACTGTAAATATACGTCGGCAGAATGGCACCGACAGGCAGAATCACGTACATATACGTGATTGCCTTTGTATAGTTGGGGGGTCCGATCGGACCCCCCTTCTTTACAGTGGGTGGTCGTTTTACCTTCGGGAGCGATCCGGCATGAGGGGACGGCCGTTCGATTCCAGCCCCCCCCTCTCGATCGCTCCCGGCGAATGAGAGCTTAACCTGCCTGTGTACTGTTTACACAGGTGGGAGGAAGTGATGTCATCTCTCCTGCGGCGCTCACATATACCGAGCGCCGTACAGGAGAAGATGCAGGTTAGTGCACACAACACTACACTGACACCAGGACACATAGGCACATAAATCACCCCCCCAGGCCCCCCCAGACACCCCCAGATCACCCCCCAGATCACCCCCCAGTCACAGTGTCACTGATTGCAGTGACCATTTATTTAGTGATCACTGCAATCACTACATTTAGTTTTAGGTCCAGTGTAGCCCCCTAACCCCCCCTAATAAATGTTTAACCCCCTGATCACCCCCCAGATAACCCTGTCACCCCCTAGCACCGCCGTCGATAAGCGATCATTTTTCTGATCGATGTCTTAGCGTCGGTGATGCTGATCGGTAGCCAGTAATTTTTTTTAGGTTCGCCGCAGGTTTTTATAGCGTCGGGTACCCCCATATATTACCTAATAAAGGTTTAACCCCCTTGATCGCCCCCCAGGTAACCCTTTCACCCCTATCACCACTGTCACTAAGCGATCATTTTTCTGATCGATGTCTTAGCGTCGGCGATGCTGATCGGTAGCCAGTAATTTTTTTTAGGTTCGCCGCAGGTTTTTATAGCGTCGGGTACCCCCATATATTACCTAATAAAGGTTTAACTCCCTTGATCACCCCCCAGGTAACCCTTTCACCCCCTAGCACCGCCGTCGCTAAGCGATCATTTTTCTGATCGATGTCTTAGCGTCGGTGATGCTGATCGGTAGCCAGTAATTTTTTTTAGGTTCGCCGCAGGTTTTTATAGCGTCGGGTACCCCTATATATTACCTAATAAAGGTTTAACCCCCTTGATCGCCCCCCAGGTAACCCTTTCACCCCCTATCACCACTGTGACTAAGCGATAATTTTTCTGATCGCTGTCTTAGCGTCGGTGATGCAGATCGGTAGCCAGTAATTTTTTTTAGGTTTGCCGCAGGTTTTTATAGCGTCAGGTACCCCAATATATTATCTAATAAAGGTTTAACCCCCTTGATCTCCCCCCAGGTAACCCTTTCACCCCCTATCACCACTGTCGCTAAGCGGTCATTTTTCTGATCGCTGTCTTAGCGTCGGTGATGCAGATCGGTAGCCAGTAATTTTTTTTAGGTTCGCCGCAGGTTTTTATAGCGTCAGGTACCCCCATATATTATCTAATAAAGGTTTAACCCCCTGATCGCCCCCAGGTAACCCTTTCACCCCCTATCACCACTGTCGCTAAGCAATCGTTTTTATGATCGTTGTCTTAGTGTCGGTGATGCCGATAGGTAGCCAGTAATTTTTTTTTAGGTTCGCCGTCAGGTTTTTATATAGCGTCAGGTACCCCCATATATTACCTAATAAAGGTTTGAACCCCCTAATTGCCCCTAGTTAACCCTTTCCCCAGTGATCATCATATAAGTGTTACGGGTGACGCTGGTTAGTTAGTTTGCTTTTTATAGTGTCAGGGCACCCGCCGTATATAACCCAATAAAGGTTTAACCCCCTGATCGCCCGGCGGGTGATATCAATTAGGTTTTAGCGTCAGAGAGGGTCTGCGTCACACCCCAGGCAGCGTCAGGTTAGTGCCAGTAGCGCTAACACCCACGCGTTAAGCATACACCCCCCTTAGTGGTATAGTATCTGAACAGATCAATATCTGATCAGATCTATACTAGCGTCCCCAGCAGTTTAGGGTTCCCAAAAACGCAGTGTTAGCGGGATCAGCCCAGATACCTGCTAGCACCTGCGTTTTGCCCCTCCGCTCAGCCCAGGCCACCCAAGTGCAGTATCGATCGATCACTGTCACTTGCAAAACACAACACACATAACTGCAGCATTCGCAGAGACAGGCCTGATCCCTGCGACTCCAGTGCTGTAGGAGGTGATTTCACCACCACAGTTAAAAAAAAAAAAGCATATATGCCGAAGCATTGGGGCAGCAGGGGCGGAGGAGCGATTTTGCTCCTAATGCCGCGTACATACGGTCGAAATTCCGATGGAGGCTTGCCCGTGGAAAAGTCTGACCATGTGTACGCGGCATAACTTTTGCGGGAAGATGCCCCCATGCTTCGGCATATATAAATGGTGCATGTATGCCCATCATTAGAAGTGGGTGGATGAAGGGCGGCATTCTAATGGTGGGCATACCCACCGATCAATCTTTTTTTTTCGTTCAGCCAACAGGCTGCATGAAAAAAAAGATTACAATACATGTCCAACAAGGACCAGCAACGTACTGGTATGTTGCTGGACTTTGAATGTTTATACCAGAATGATGCCTGTGGGTTTAGGTATCATCTTGGTATCATTCTTTTCAGCCAGCGGCCGGCTTTCATGTAAAAGCAATCCTAGTGGCTAATTAGCCTCTGGACTGCTTTTACAAGCAGTGGGAGGGAATGTCCCCCCCCCCGGATATAAAAAGCGCCATTGGGAAATTGGGAAAGCATTTTATCACACCGATCTTGGTGTGGTCAGATGCTTTGAGGGCAGAGGAAAGATCTAGGGTCCAATAGACCCCAGTTTTTTCAAAAAAGAGTACCTGTCATTACCTATTGCTATCATAGGGGATATTTACATTCCCTGAGATAACAATAAAAATGATAAAAAAAAAAAATATGGAAGCAACAGTTTAAAAATAAAATAAAAAAGCAAAATTATTAATAAAAAAAAAAAAAAAAAGAAAAAAAAAGCACCCCTGTCCTGCCCTGCTCTTGCCCAATGGCGAACGTAAGCATCGGTCTGGCGTCATATGTAAACAGCAATTGCACCATGCATGTGAGGTATCACCGCGAAGGTCAGATCGAGGGCAGTAATTTTAGCAGTAGACCTCCTCTGTAAATCTAACGGGGTAACCTGTAAAGGCTTTTAAAGGCTTTTAAAAATGTATGTAGTTTGTCGCCAATGCGCGTTTGTGCGAAATTTTAAAGCATGTCGTGTTTGGTATCTATGTACTCGGCCTAAGATCATCTTTTTTATTTCATCAAACATTTGGGCAATATAGTGTGTTTTAGTGCATTAAAATTTAAAAAAGTGTATTTTTTCCCCAAAAAATGCGTTTGAAAAATCGCTGAGCAAATACTGTGTAGAAAAAAAAATGCAACACCCACCATTTTATTCTGTAGGGCCTTTGCTTTAAAAATATATATAATGTTTGGGGGTTCAACATAATTTTCTTGCAAAAAAAAATATGTTTTCATGTAAACAAAAAGTGTCAAAAAGGGCTTTGTCTTCAAGTGGTTAGAAGAGTGGATGTAAGCTTCCTAATGTTGTGTATAAAATGCCAGAACAGTTCAAAACCCCCCCCAAATGACCCCATTTTGGAAAGTAGACACCCCAAGCTATATACTGAGAGGCATGTCGAGTCCATGGAATATTTTATATGTTGACACAAGTTGCGGAAAAAATAATTTTTTATTTTTTTTTGCACAAAGTTGTCACTAAATGATATATTGCTCAAACATGCCATGGGCATATATGGAATTACACCCCAAAATACATTCTGTTGCTTCTCCTGAGTACGGGGATACCACATGTGTGAGACTTTTTGGGAGCCTAGCCGCGTACGGGACCCCAAAAACCAATCACTGCCTTCAGGCTTTCTAAGGGTGTAAATTTTTGATTTCACTTCTCACTGCCTATCACAGTTTCGGAGGCCATGGAATGCCCAGATGGCACAAAACCATTTTGGAAAGTAGACACCCCAAGCTATTTGCTGAGAGGTATTGTGAGTATTTTGCAGATCTCGCTTTTTGTCACAAAGTTTTGAAAATTGAAAAAAAAAAAGAAAAAAAAAATGTTCTTTCTTCATTTTCAAAAACAAATGAGAGCTGTAAAATACTCACCATGCCTCTCAGCAAACAGCTTGGGGTGTCTACTTTCCAAAATGGGGTAATTTGGGGGGGTTTTGTGCTATTTTGGCATTTTATGGCCTTCGAAACTGTGATAGGTAGTGAGGAGTCAAATCAAAAATTTGTGCCTAGAAATCCTGAAGGCGGTGATTGGTTTTCGGGGTCCCGTACACGGCTAGGCTCCTAAAAAGTCCCACACATGTGGTATCCCCGTACTCAGGAGAAGCAGCAAAATTTATTTTGGGGTGCAATTCCACATATAACAATGGCATGTGTGAGCAATATATCATTTAGTGACAACTTTTTGTAATTTTTTTTTTTTTTTGTCATTATTCAATCACTTGGGACAAAAAAAAAATATTGAATGGGATCAACAGGCCTCTCAGCAATTTCCTTGGGGGGGCCAACTTTCTAAAATGGGGTCCTTTTGGGGGGTTTTGTGCTATTTTGGCATTTTATGGCCTTCAAAACTGTGATAGGTAGTGAGGAGTGAAATCAAAACTTTGCGCTCTTAGAAATCCTGAAGGCGGTACTTGGTTTCCGGGGTCCCGTACGTGGCTAGGCTCCTAAAAAGTCCCACACATGTGGTATCCCCGTACTCAGGAGAAGCAGCAGAATGTATTTTGGGGTGCAATTCCACATATAACCATGGCATGTGTGAGCAATATATCATTTAGTGACAACTTTTTGTAATTTTTTTTTTTTTTTTTTTTTGTCATTATTCAATCACTTGGGACAAAAAAAAAATATTCAATGGGCTCAACATGCCTCTCAGCAATTTCCTTGGGGTGTCTACTTTCTAAAATGGGGTCATTTGGGGGGGTTTTGTACTGCCCTGCCATTTTAGCACCTCAAGAAATGAGATAGGCAGTCATAAATTTAAAGCTGTGTAAATTCCAAAAAATGTACCCTAGTTTGTAAACGCTATAACTTTTGCGCAAACCAATAAATATACCCTTATTGACATTTTTTTTACTAAAGACATGTGGCTGAATACATTTTGGCCTAAATGTATGACTAAAATTGAGTTTATTCGATTTTTCTTATAACAAAAAGTAGAAAATATCATTTTTTTTCCAAATTTTCGGTCTTTTTCCGTTTATATCGCAAAAAAATAAAAATCGCAGAGGCAATCAAATACCATTAAAGAAAGCTCTATTTGTGGGAAGAAAAGGACGCAAATTTCGTTTGGGTACAACATTGCATGTCCGCACAATTTACAGTTAAAGCAGCGCAGTGCAAAATTCTGAATTCACCTCTGGTCCTTTAGCTACCAAATGGTCCGGGGCTTAAGTGGCTAGAGTATGCTGTCCAGTTCTGGGCACCAGTCCTCAAGAAGGATGTGCTGGAACTGGAGAGAGTCCAGAGAAGGGCTAAAAGGCTAATAAAGGGACTGAAGGACCTTAGTTATGAGGAAAGGTTACGAGCACTGAACTTGTTCTCTCTGGAGAAGAGGCACTTTAGAGGGGTGTAGTGGCAAAATTGGTTGTTTGCAGAGCAAACAGCCATTTTTGCCTTGTGCAAAATAAGCACACTTCGTCTTAATGCAATAATACTTCTTAACCTAAGATTCACTCATCTTCATTCGAACCTCATTCATACAAATCAAGAAGCGCTCACCAGACTGTCCTTCTCATCTCGTCATCACAGCCTCACTGCCATGCCGACGCCCATAAAAGGCTTTTATTAAACTTCCAGCTGGAAGTGATGTCACAACATGTGACCTCCTCCATAGGAAGTGAGCTCACAGGGTGTGAGCTCCACCCAGCAAATGACCACATAAGGATATCCCTTCCAACAGGGTTATTTAAACCACTTACAGACATGTATACATTCAAATAGACTAGCAGTGTCATGCACTGCTTCCAATGATGGGAACCATACGACAATTATGGCTCAACGGACCACAATTGTTGTATAGTTATGCTATAGTGTCAGGGTCACCTGTGTCCAGGTGACAGATGCACACCGTAGGGGGACAGGAGTGCACCGCGAGGTAGTGAACCCTATGGCTGGCTTCTGCGGATAGGAAACTGGGTGGTTGTGGAAAGCGGGACCAGAGGAGCACAACCGGGATCCAAACGGAAGCTAGAGCCAAGATTCCCCAGGGCGCGGAGTCTAAGACCCAGCTGGTCTTCTCCAGGGCCTCTAGTGGTGAGGATGTTAGCTGCAGGCTGGGACCAGGTCGCGGCCCCTGGAGTTTCCTAGCTCACGCCCCGTAGGATAAGGGGAAAAGAGGGGAAGCAGCAGCACACGATAAGAGAGAACCGAAAAACAAGCTGAAGGTCAGGGGCCACAAGCAGACAAGGATAACGAAGAACGAGCCGAAGGTCAAGGGTCACGAGCAGACAGGAATAGTCGGGGACAAGCCAATAACGTAACAGAGAGACAGACGTAGCACACGGCAGGCAGGAACCCAAACACACAATGCCTAACAAACACGTTGATCAGCAAAGCAGGCTTGCAGTGCACAGGTTAATATAGTGTTCTGTGATAGGGCCTGGGGTGGAATCTGGCTGGGAGGAGATTATAAAGGAAGCCAGGTGAAAGGGCTCAGGCCTCTAAGATGAACACATGGGAAGGAAGGTAAGCTGACAGACAAACACTACTGCATATCCATGACAGTACCCTCCCTCTTATGGGCCCTCCCCCGCCTGGGCCCAGGCTTAAAGGGAAATCTCTGATGAAACCTTCTCAACAGATGAGGTGCAGCGACATCAGATGCAGCGATCCAAGACGCCTCCTCAGGACCAAAACCTCTCCAATGCACAAGGTACTGAAGAATGCCTCTGCAGAGCCGAGAATCCAGAACTTGTCTAACCTCGTACTTAAGATTATCCTCAGAGACCGAAAACGAGGTAGGGAGATGACAAGAAGATCTATTGAGGACCAAAGGCTCTCTAGGAATAAGCAAGGGCATGAGAGGATCAACAGGAATCTGAGGAGGGTCCCCTAGACCCTTAAAGGGGAACTGGTCATCTTGCACAGGACCGTCAGACTGGGCAGATGTCAGTGGAACCCTGAAGTCAGGTTGGTTAGAAGGTGACATGTCGCCGGAGTCAAACTGAATAGCTGAAGGACAAGCAGAATGTCCCGAACCAGAAAAAGTAGGAGGCTCACTGGGCATGGGCTGGACTGGCATAACTAGTACAGAGGCAGAGTGAATAGCTGAGTCAGGTGTAGCGACTACCTGAATCGCATCGCAAGACGTAGCGACTGCAGGACTTGTAGACAAGCTAGCCTGGCTGTGCGTCCAAGGGTGGTTAGGGACAGAGAAATGTAAATGGTTATGCAACCTGGAATGAATGACCGGCTCAGATTCACAGGGGGCAACCTTGGGTAGGCAGGACGAGGAACAGGAGGGACCCCAAGCCAGGATCTGTCCAGTAGTCCAGTCCACATGAGGAGAATGGAGCTGTAACCATGGGAGACCCAAAATTATAGGCGTTGAGGCCTTGGGTAAGATAAGGAAGGATATCCACTCCTGGTGGAGTGTCCCTACCGACATCTTAACAGGGAGGGTCTGGAAGCGGATAGGTCCCCCTGGGAGAACAGTACCATCAATCGCCAAGACCACCAATGGTGTCATGGATATGCAGTAGTGTTTGTCTGTCAGCTTAACTTCCTTCCCATGTGTTCATCTTAGAGGCCTGAGCCCTTTCACCTGGCTTCCTTTAAAATCTCCTCCCAGCCAGACTCCACCCCAGGCCCTATCACAGAACACTATATTAACCTGTGCACTGCAAGCCTGCTTTGCTGATCAACGTGTTTGTTAGGCATTGTGTGTTTGGGTTCCTGCCTGCCGTGTGCTACGTCTGTCTCTCTGTTACTTTATTGGCTTGTCCCCGACTATCCCTGTCTGCTCGTGACCCTTGACCTTCGGCTCGTTCTTCGTTATCCTTGTCTGCTTGTGGCCCCTGACCTTCAGCTTGTTATTCGGTTCTCTCTTATCGTGTGCTGCTGCTTCCCCTCTTTTCCCCTTATCCTACGGGGCGTGAGCTAGGAAACTCCAGGGGCCGCGACCTGGTCCCAGCCTGCAGCTAACATCCTCACCACTAGAGGCCCTGGAGAAGACCAGCTGGGTCTTAGACTCCGCGCCCTGGGGAATCTTGGCTCTAGCTTCCGTTTGGATCCCGGTTGTGCTCCTCTGGTCCTGCTTTCCACAACCACCCACTTTCCTATCCGCCGAAGCCAGCCATAGGGTTCACTACCTCGCGGTGCACTCCTGTCCCCCTACGGTGTGCATCTGTCACCTGGCCACAGGTGACCCTGACAAATGGTGTGGTGAGGGGCAAAAGAGTAAGTCTCATGGACGATGCAATTTCCCAGTCCATAAAATTACCAGCGGCTCCGGAATCCAGATATGCTGAGACCGAATGAGAAGAAGCACCAACATGAAGGAACACAGAAAGCAGAAGACGAGAAGGGGAAGGTGATATTTCTGGGTCCAATACTCCACTTTCCAGATGAAGTGGACCCGAACGTTTTTCTGGACAAAGAGAGCAAGTGTCACGAAAATGACCTTTGCCCCCACAGTAAAGACACAGACCAAGAGTTCTGCGCCTAGCACGTTCCTCGGGGGATAGCCTGGTCCGACCCAGCTGCATGGGTTCCTCAGCTGGTAGGAGATGCTCTACGGGTCGAAGAGAGGGGAGCTCAGGCTGACTAAGAACCAAGGAGTGCTGGCGTTGCTTTTCTAAGGTCCTCTCCTGAAAGCGAATATCGATCTGGTTACACAAGGAGATCACGCCGGCCAGATCAGTGGGGATGGTTCTTCCTGCTAATTCATCCTTCACTCTATCAGACAGGCCATGCAAAAAGGTTGCGACTAAGGCCTCATTGTTCCAGCTCAACTCAGCCGACAGTATGCGGAAATGAAGGGCATACTGTCCCACAGAAGCAGACTCTTGGCAGAGACGTAAAAGGGCGCTGGCCGCTGAAGAGACACAAGCCGGTTCTTCGAAGATATTCCGAAAAAGTTTCAAGAAGCCAGACAGGATAGAAACCACTGGATCATTCAGTTCCCACAGAGGGGCTGCCCAGGCTAAAGCTTCACCAGAGAGGAGGGAAATGATATAGGCTACCTTAGCCCGATCAGACAGGAAGTTTTGGGGCTGGAGCTCAAAATGAATTGTGCATTGGCTAAGGAACCCCCTGCAAGCCTTGGAGTCCCCAGAGAAACGGGACGGAGCTGGCAGTTGTAGTGAGTGTGTGGCTGCGACTGGTGCAATAGGTGCAGCCGCTGGTTGTATTTGAGGTTGCGGATTCAGGGTTCCCAAGGAGGCCTGAAGCTGCTCGAAGCGAGAAGCCAGATCCTTGAGGAATCGCATCACCTGAGTCTGATTCGATTCCTGGGTTTCAAGTCTGCAAACTATGCCCTGCAACGGATCATCCACGGGTAACGGGATGTCAGCCGGGTTCATGGCTGATCAAACTGTCAGGGTCACCTGTGGCCAGGTGACAGATGCACACCGTAGGGGGACAGGAGTGCACCGCGAGGTAGTGAACCCTATGGCTGGCTTCTGCGGATAGGAAAGTGGGTGGTTGTGGAAAGCGGGACCAGAGGAGCACAATCGGGATCCAAACGGAAGCTAGAGCCAAGATTCCCCAGGGCGCGGAGTCTAAGACCCAGCTGGTCTTCTCCAGGGCCTCTAGTGGTGAGGATGTTAGCTGCAGGCTGGGACCAGGTCGCGGCCCCTGGAGTTTCCTAGCTCACGCCCCGTAGGATTAGGGGAAAAGAGGGGAAGCAGCAGCACACGATAAGAGAGAACCGAAAAACAAGCTGAAGGTCAGGGGCCACAAGCAGACAAGGATAACGAAGAACGAGCCGAAGGTCAAGGGTCACGAGCAGACAGGAATAGTCGGGGACAAGCCAATAACGTAACAGAGAGACAGACGTAGCACACGGCAGGCAGGAACCCAAACACACAATGCCTAACAAACACGTTGATCAGCAAAGCAGGCTTGCAATGCACAGGTTAATATAGTGTTCTGTGATAGGGCCTGGGGTGGAGTCTGGCTGGGAGGAGATTATAAAGGAAGCCAGGTGAAAGGGCTCAGGCCTCTAAGATGAACACATAGGAAGGAAGGTAAGCTGACAGACAAACACTACTGCATATCCATGACATATAGTTCCTGTGGACGCAGATCTTTCCGCTCGGAGTCATTCAATGCCAATGTCAAGAAGTGGCCAGTCCCTTGGCGAGGCATAAAACAAATATCCCTAAAAGGAGCAAACATCGCTGTGTCCACAGGAAGGTTTTTCCCGCCACCGGTCTTCCACAAACGTCTTTATGTGCGAATACGTTTAAATAAACGCATTACAGCAAAACCAACACTGGGGGACATCTGACAGCAAACATTAATAAAATTTTCCACAACAGGGGATATGATTTCAATGTACAAATACCGTACTGGTGACCACACAATAGGGATAAAACTTTTCAGTGAAAGGGAATTTAAAAAGACACATGGCCATTCACTAAAATTAGAAGAGAAGCGGTTCAACCTTAAAATGCATAGAGGGTTCTTTACTGTAAGAGTGTTAACGATGTGGTTTCAGCGTATTAAGGATGTGTTAAGGATTGAAGTTTTAGTAAATGCATGTGAACAGTTATCTCTCAAAGGAATTCAGAATCATTACTGCTGGAACTGCAGTTCTTGCAATTAAACAACACAAAAAGGAATCAAATTAAGCACAAGGACATGTGTTATGAATTCAGTGCAGATTTGGACGGATAACAGCACTGATAAATGTTGGAGTCTGGTTGTCTGGGATTAAAAAATTAAAAGTATTACAAAAATCAGTTTTTAAAATAACGCTTAATGTACAGTGCATGCATTTCATGATATCTGATGTGTTTAATGTAACATTCCCTTGTGTGTCTCATCAGTTTGAGCTATTTGCGTAGACTAAATATATTTAGTGGTAGTAAACTAGTAATTATTAACCGCTTCAGCCCCGGACCATTTAGCTGGCCAAAGACCAGGCCACTTTTTGCGATTCGGCACTGCGTCGCTTTAACTGACAATTGCGCGGATGTGCGACGTGGCTCCCAAACAAAATTGACGTCCTTTTTTTCCCACAAATAGAGATTTATTTTGGTGTTATTTGATCACCTCTGCGGTTTTTATTTTTTGCGCTATAAACAAAAATAGAGCGACAATTTTGAAAAAAATTCAATATATTTTACTTTTTGCTATAATAAATATCCCCCAAAAATATATAAAAAAAAAAAAAATTTCCTCAGTTTAGGCCGATACGTATTCTTCTACATATTTTTGGTAAAAAAAATCGTAATAAGCGTTTATTGATTGGTTTGCGCAAAAGTTATAGCATCCACAAAATAGGGGGTAGTTTTAGGGCATTTTTATTAATAACTTTTGTTTATTAGTAATGGCGGCAATCTGCGATTTTTACTGTGACTGTGACTTTATGGCGGACACATCGGACACATTTTTGGGACCATTGTCATTTTTACAGCGATCAGTGCTATAAAAACGCTCTGATTACTGTAAAAATGACACTGGCAGTGAAGGGGTTAACCACTAGGTGGCGCTGAAGGGGTTAAGTCAGTACTAGGGAGTGATTCTTACTGTTAGGGGGCATGGCTACGAGTGACATGTCACTGGTGACCGTTCCTGATCACGGGGAACAGCCATCAGTGACATGTCACTAGGCAGAATAGGGGAATGCCTTGTTTACAAAGGCATCCCCCTGTTCTGCCTTTGCCGACCGCAATTGTGGGCCGCCCGGGAACATCGAGTTCCCGGGATCCACGAGCACACTCGCGAAGCACGCGGCGGGCACGTGCGCACGCCCGCTGGGCGGCAAATTTAAAGGGACGTACAGGTACGCCCATTTGCCTTCCCGTGCCATGTTGTCGACGTACATCTGCATGCGGCGGTCGGTTAATTGTTAATAAGGACACAAACAAGAGTTAAAAAGCAAGGGAAGGTTTTGCTTCCTCTTAAAGTGGAGTTCCACTCAGTTCTGTGTTTATTAAAAGTCAGTAGCTACAAAAAAGTGTAGCTGCTGACTTTTAATAAACACACACTTACCCATCCCACGATCCAGTGATGTGGGCGCCCGAAGCCTCGCTCCTCTCCTCCGCCTTTCTGTGGCGCCGGCATTACTACTGTGGGCACCCGACTGTGACAGCTTGCGAATGGAAGTGAATAGACGTGCAATCTTCTAGGACCTGTGACGTGTCCCAGAAGATTGCGGTCCGCCTAGAGGAAGAGGAGGATTAGTCTAGGTGGCCCGGAGCGGAAGTGGGAGCTGGGCACCTGTCAAAATCTGGTACCCGCCCCCCCCCCCCCCCTTAAAAAAAATTCCATGCCAAATGTGGCATGTCAGGGGTAAGAAGTACTTAAAGTGTAAGTTCCACTTTTGGGTGGAACTCCGCTTTAAGGACCAAGCCTATTTGTTGTTTGCAGGTTAAAATCAGTATTTTTTTTCAAAATCACTCCCAAACATTATATACCGGTATTCTTTTATTAGCAGAGACCCTAGAGAATAAAATGGGGAATACTTTATGTCACACCATGCGCAGCGGTCTTACAAACACTTTTTTTGGGGGAAAAAATACACTTTTTTTTAATAAAAAAATAAGAAAACAGTAAAGTTAGCCCAATTTTTTTGTATAATGTGAAAGATGGTGTTACGCCAAGTACCGTATTTATCGGCGTATAACACGCGCAGGCGTATAACCTGCACCCCAAGTTTAGGAGGAAATTTTAGGGAAAAAAACTTTTAGGAGGGAAGTTTAAGGAAAAATAACTTACATTTAAATGCAGCCTTATCAGTGTCCATTGCAGCCTTGTCACAGTGCAGCCTTGTCAGTGTCCATTGCAGCCTTGTCAGTGTCCATTGCAGCCTTGCCCCAGAGTCCATTTCAGCCTTGCCCCAGTGTAGCCGTGCAGCCTTGCCCCAGTGTCGCCGTGCAGCCTTGCCCCAGTGTCGGCGTGCAGCCTTGCCCCAGTGTCGCCGTGCCGGATTTTAAAATTGGCGCCGAGACTGTGCGGAGCGGGGCGGACGCCGCCGAGAACGCAGGGACGCAGGGACTGGGCGGAGCCACCGCCGAGATACACATAGCCGAGTGTACTCGGCTATACTCGGCTTTTCTCGGCTCCGCTCACAGTCACGCCGAGTCCCGCCCTATGATGGACATAACACAGGTCCAATGGCGGGACTGGGCGTGACTGTGAGCGGAGCCGAGAAAAGCCGAGTATAGCCGAGTACATTCGGCTATGTGTATCTCGCTCCGCTCCGCTCACAGTCAGCGGAGACAGCCCAGGGATGTGGGTATCGGCGTATAACACGCACCCACGATTTTCCCCTGATTTTCAGGGGAAAAAAGTGTGTGTTATACGCCGATAAATACGGTAAATTGATACCTAAAATGTCATGCTTTAAAATTGCGCACGCTCGTGGAATGGCGACAAACTTTAGTACTTAAAAATCTCCATAGGCGACGCTTTTTTTACAGGTTACCTGTTTAGAGTTACAGAGGGGATCTAGTGCTAGAATTATTGCTCTCGCTCTAACGATCATGACAATACCTCTCATGTGTGGTTTGAACACAGTTTACATGTGTGGGCGCGACTTGCATATGCGCTCGCTTCTGCGCGCAGGGCCAACTTGCACTCACTCAACTTCGTGCCCATCACTTCACTGGATTGGATTGGATCCTTTCCACTCCCGCTGCCCATAAAAGTAGTCCTGTGGTGAATCCACCACTGGGACCACTTTTTTGTAAAAGAGGGTCGCCCACTATGTAAAAAATTACTGGGGTTATGGTAGCCAGCTGCTGCGATAACAACGATATTTAAAATCAAAGTAGCGACGTACATACACAGTGGGTGGTCCGGAAGTGCTTAATTATTGTATGTATTACAATGGTAGTTGCTGTGGGAACCTGCTGCTGTGTGATGACTGCTAACTGAACACGGAGCACTAAGGGCTGTCTCACACACCGCGGATCGACTGCCGTTTTTTTACTGCCCTAACCGCTCATATTAATCGCACCATTACAGCCAGACAGGGCTGTACACAGGCTGCAATTTTAACTAGTTAGCAAAATTTGACAGGCAGCACTGCCTGTCAAATGCACCCATTAAAGTCCATACAAAGTTTTATGTTATGGATTTGCTGTACAAAGTCCTCCCCAGTATTAAAATAGTTTTGCATTACTTCATGAGTAATATGTCAATATTAGTTCCCATTTAAAGCATTAAGGTTTTTGAGTATGGAATATACAGCAAGGGAAGAGAATAGCCAGTGAGAAAAATAGAAATGATCTCTTGATGAGCGATAGGGGTAAGAAGAGAGAGGGAGGCACAGAGGAAAATCTGCCAATTCTGTGTTTACATTTGTAACCACCTTCTCAAAAGAATATCAGACTTTAATTATTATTAAGAAAAAAATCCCTGTGTTAAATTCTGACAAACAACTTTTTTCAGTGTTACAGGGAGGGTGCAGATTTTTGAGCCTTCCAGGGGACGCCCCTCTCTGCTAGTTTCTTTACTTCCTCTGAAAAAAACCCTAGCACCTAGCTGTCATATCCCAGTTCCTATCCCTACAAAGGCCGAATGCAATAGACTGTATATTATAGAACACTTTAACAGGTTACAACTAGACCCGGTGGGTAAGCACAACTGTCTGGAGCCACTTACAGAGTCAGTAGCAGTGGTTCTGTAGCTTGAAACAATGCAGACAGTTTCTGCAATGAGGAGCAGGAATGCAGCTTGGCAAATTCTACTCAATTGGGAGGCTTCCAAGGTGGAGATAACATAGTCCCTGTACTTTCCTTGCTCCTCTGGAATCTCTCCCTGTCGCTAAGTGCTGCCCCTGCCAGACAGGGTACCTGTCCTTACATTCTGTGGTATAGAATATGTGGGTTCCGGACCTAGGGGAAGGGGGGGATCATCATCTGAGACTGCTGGAGAGAGAGGTTTGCTGAATTCTTAAAGCGGAAGTAAACCCATCCATAAAACAGTTTCATTTCCGGCACATGCCAGAAATGTAACACTCCCATTGGTTGTGCTCTCATCCAAACTGTCAAACCATCCAATGGCTGGTGTCATAACTGATCACATGTGCAGCATCATGGCAGTTTTAGATTAAATAGGGACCAAGATGGCAGCTTTCTTGGCTAAAAATGATAAGGGGGTATACTTACACTTTAAGTTGCAGACCAGAGTCCCACAGGGGTTAAACATGGGGTGGGACCAGGATCTGCATTTGCAGTAATTTTTCCTCTCCCTCTCCAGCAGCTCTGACTTCCCCTCCTTCGAGTTCTGAGCCTGCAAAAATCGAATTTAACATTTCTTTATCTCTATTATTTATTTATTTTTGTCTTTATTTGTATTGTTATCTGTGTTTTTTTCCCCTCTGTGTCACAGAGGGGCTGATTTCCAAAACGTTTGCGCCATGAGTATCGGCGCATCTGCGCCAGTGGCGGCCCGTCCATAGGGGGCGCCCGGGCGCCGCCCACCCTCCTGTGGTCACCCAAAAAAAAAAAAAAAAACGGGCCCTTTAAGAGTTTTTTTTTTTTTAAATGTCCTTTTCTTCACACAATGAGTGGCGGTGCTCGCTTCTGCTCCCGGCCGTCACTCACAACAATACATAGGTTCATGCATTGCATGAACCTATGTATTGCTGCCGCCCACTATTCAGATGGCCGGCCCCTTGAGCGCCGGCCATCTGAATAACAGCGCCTGATTGGCCTTTAGAAGTGCCTATCAGAGCCAGCGGCTCTGATAGGCTTCCCGACTACAGCCTGAGGGCTGTAATCGGCTTCTAAATATCTAATGAGAGGACGCACAGGGGTGCGTTCCCTGGCCAATCAGGTTCACTGGGTCTGGTTACCGGTAACCTGATTGGCTGAAGCGACATCGAGGGCGGGAGAAGACATCGAGGACAGAAAAAGGACGGCGCTGACTCGAGAAAGGTAAGTGCAGGGCTGGGGGGGACAAACTAAATGTATTATGAGGACAAACTGGCTGTATTTGGGGAACAAACTTGCTGCATATTGGGGACAAACTGGCTGTATTATGGGGGACAAACTGGCTGTATATTGGGGGGGAAACTGGCTGCATACGGGGGACAAACTGGCTGTATATTGGGGGGAAACTGGCTGTATATTGGGGGGCAACTGGCTGTATATTGGGGGGCAACTGACTGTATATTGGGGGACAAACTGGCTGTATATGGGGGACAAACTGGCTGCATATTGGGGACAAACTGGCTGTATATGGGGGACAAACTGGCTGTATATTGGGGGACAAACTGGCTGTGTATGGGGGACAAACTGGCTGCATATTGGGGGGCAACTGGCTGTATTATGGGGGGCAACTGGCTGTATATGGGGGACAAACTGGCTGTATATGGGGGACAAACTGGCTGTATATGGGGGACAAACTGGCTGTATTATGGGGGACAAACTGGCTGTATATGGGGGACAAACTGGCTGTATATGGGGGACAAACTGGCTGCATTGGGGGGGAAACTGGCTGCATATGGGGGACAAACTGGCTGTATATTGGGGGGAAACTGGCTATATAATGGGGGGAAACTGGCTGTATAATGGGGTGAAACTGGCTGTATAATGGGGACATACTGGCTGTATTATGGGGGACAAACTGGCTGTATTATGGGGGACAAACTGGCTGTATTATTGGGGGGACAAACTGGCTGTATTATTGGGGACAAACTAGCTGTATATGGGGGACAAACTGGCTGTATATGGGAGACAAACTGGCTGTATTTTGGGGACAAACTGGCTGTATTTTGGGGACAAACTGGCTGTATTATTGGGGGGACAAACTGGCTGTATTATTGGGGGGACAAACTGGCTGTATTATTGGGGACAAACTGGCTGTATATGGGGGTCAAACTGGCTGTATATGGGGGACAAACTGGCTGTATATGGGGGACAAACTGGCTGTATATGGGGGACAAACTGGCTGTATTTTGGGGACAAACTGGCTGTATATGGGGGGAAACTAGTGGCGTTTGGGCACAGTGGCTGCGTTTAATGGGCACAGTGGCGGCAATTGATGTTTTTTTTTTGTTTGTTTTTTTCAGTTTGTTTGCGCCCCCCCAAAAAATTTGAGCACCAGCCGCCACTGATCTGCGCGCGCAATGGCTGTTTTGGTATTTACAAAACATTAGCGCCGGTAGCGCAGCCCTATTTGCCATTTACTATAGTGTTGTCGGCGGACGGGAGGAGGCACTCAGTGCGCCACTATGGACCTGGCGCACAGCATGATAAACTCTAAATATAAAGAAGCTGGAAGTGAGAATATAATGGGGGTGATGTGGGGTGATGTGAGGAAGTTTAGTGACACCTGCCCAAATAACTAATATGCCCAAAATAGAGTGAGAAAGTAACTTTTTCAAAACCAGTCCGCTGCGCCGGCAAGTACGATTCGAGCTGCGAGAAGTTTTTTTGAGCTCAGCGCGGCAATTTCCCTTGTTTTCTTGCGCCAAGACACTGCGCCGGCAAAATCTTAGTAAATGTCAAGTCACGTAAACCAATTTGCATAAGTTGAACAGGCGCAGCTCTGAACTTCCCACTGCGCCTGCAAAATGACATTTCTAAAGGAAAAAAAAGACATTTAAAAGCACCTGCGGCTGTAATGAATTGTCGGCTCCCGGCAATATAGAGAAAAGTCATAGAAAGTCTTTGATAACCAAAAAAAAAAACGTGGGGGTCCCCCAAATTCTATTACCAGGCCCTTCAGGTCTGGAATGGATATTAGGGGAACTCCGCCGCAAATTTAAAAAAAAAATGCGTGCGGTTCCCCCAAATATCCTTACCAGGCCCTTCAGATCTGGTGTGGATTTTAAGGGGAACTCCACCCCAAATTTTTAAAAAAATGGCGTGGAGTCCCCCCAAAAATCCACACCAGACCCTTATCCGAGCACGCAACCTGGCAGGCCGCAGGAAAAGAGGGGGGGACGAGAGAGCGCCCCCCCTCCTGAACCATACCAGGCCACATGCCTCAACATGTGGAGGATGTCCCTATGTTGATGGGGACAAGGGCCTCATCCCCACAACCCTTGCCCGGTGGTTGTGGGGGTCTGCGGGTGGGGGGCTTATCGGAATCTGGAAGACCCCTTTAACAAAGGGGACCCCCAGATCCCGGCCCCCCCTGTGTGAAATGGTAATGGGGTATATTGTACCCCTACCATTTCACGAAGAAAGTGTAAAAAATGACAAGAGCCGGTTTTAGACAATTCCTTTATTAATGTTTTTCTTTTCTTCCATCTTCTTCCTTCTTCTTCTTCCATCTACTTCTGTTCTCCATTCGGGTTTCTTCCTCCATCTTCCTCTTCATCTTTATCTTCCTCTTCATCTTCCTTCTTCCTTCGGTCTTCTCGTCCGGCATCTTGCTCCGGCTTCTTCTTTCTTCTTCGGCCGCTCCGTTTGAATTGGAGGTTCCCGCTGTGTGACGATTCAGTTTTCCTCTTGGTCCGGTGGCTCCGCCCCCCTCTGACACCACGGGGAAAGTCCCCATGAAATCCATGTGCGTCAGAGGGGGGCGGGGTCACCGGGTGGCAGCGGACCCAGAGGAGAACTGAAGAACTCAAGCGTCACACAGCGGGAACCTCCAATTCAAACGGAGCGGCCGAAGAAAGAAGAAGGGAAGACGCCAGAGCAAGATGCGGACGAGAAGACCGAAGGAATAAGGAAGATGAAGATGAAGATAAAGATGAGGATGAAGAACAAGATGGAGGAAGAAACCCGAATGGAGAACAGAAGAAGATGGAAGAAAGGAGAAGATGAAAGAAGAAGATGGAAGAAGAAGATGGAAGAAAGGAAAATACATTAATAAAGGAAAAACCGGCTCTTGTCATTTTTTACATTTTTGTCACTTTCTTTGTGAAATGGTAGGGGTACATTTGTACCCCATTACCATTTCACACTGGGGGGGCGGGATCTGGGGGTCCCCTTTGTTAAAGGGGTCTTCCAGATTCTGATAAGCCCCCCGCCCGCAGACCCCCACAACCACCGGCAACCAACAATAAGCCCCCCTTGTCCCCATCAGCATGGGGACATCCTCCCCATGTTGAGGGCATGTGGCCTGGTACGGTTCAGGAGGGAGGGGGGTCGCTCTCTCGTCCCCCCCTCTTTTCCTGCAGCCTGCCAGGTTGCGTGCTCGGATAAGGGTCTGATGTGGATTTTTTGGGGTACTCCACGCCATTTTTTTTTAAAATTTGGGGTGGAGTTCCCCTTAAAATCCATACCAGATCTGAAGGGCCTGGTATGGATATTTGGGGGAACCGCACGCATTTTTTTTTAAATTTGCGGCGGAGTCCCCCTTAATATCCATTCCAGACCTGAAGGGCCTGGTAATTGAATTTGGGGGACCCCCACGCTTTTTTTTTGTGTTATCAATGACTTTTCTATGACTTTTATCTGTATTGACGGGAACCAGCAATTCATTACAGCCGCAAGGACTTTTAAATGACTATTATTTTACTTTAGAAATGTCATTTTGCTCTCGAACTGTTATAAATATGGAAAACATGCACTACTTTACAGGCATACTATAGACACCCCCCAGGTATGATATTTAGGGCCAGTTCACACCGGATGCAGTGCAGTGCATTATTTTGATGCATGAAAAACGCAAAGAAAGTTGATCACATTAATGCCAATGGCATAGGTCACACCACTGCAGTCCGTTCCAGTGCGTTTCATAAAGGAAAAAAAAAATTGGTCATGCTGCATTTTTTAGGTACAGAACTGTACTGGACCGCAGTAAAACACATCAAAAACGCAAGGGAACGTACCAAAAATGCACTGGAATGCACCGGAACGCACCTAAATGCACCAAAGACGCACTGCAACACACTTGTCCTAAGTGAAAAGAGGGGGAAAAAAACACTGGACTGCATCAAAAATGCACTGGAACACACTTGTCCTTCTCTTTGGTTAATAAAAAAGAGGGGTGAAAAAAAAGCACTGGACTGCATCAAAAACGTAACAAAAATGCACTGCAACGTGTCAAAAACGCGCATGCAGAAAAGCACCTGGAACGCATCCAGACTGCGTTTCTATGGTGTGAACTAGGGCCACACCATTGAAACGCAATCCGGATGCGTACCAGGTGCTTTTTTGCATGCACGTTTTTGATGCGTTCCAGTGCATTTTTGTTACGTCCAGTCCAGTGCTTTTTTTTCACCCCTCTTTTTTATTAACCAAAGAGAAGGACAAGTGTGTTCCAGTGCGTTTTTGGTGCATTTAGGTGTGTTCCGGGTGCGTTCCAGTGCGTTTATGATGCGTTTTGCTGCGTTCCAGTACAGTCCAGTGCAGGTAAAATGCAGCATGTTCTACTTTTTTTGGGGAACTGGAACGCACTGGAACAAACACTGCCATTTAGAACCATATAACCAACTTTCCATGCATTTTTGATGCATAAAAACGCAATGGACTGCATGTGGTGTGAAATGGCCCTTAAGCAATTTGGCATATTTAAAGGCACTTCTCTTTGTTTTGTTTTTGGTGTTGTCCAAATTGGTGACATTGATATATGTCCCTTAGGGTGGGACCTGGGCCCCCATTTTAAGGCCAATAACTAGAAGAAAAGCCAGCCAAGTGGGGACTAGCAAAATTAACAAGTCAGTTCCCATAGACTGCAATGGTATTTGTTGGCAGGGGGGTGATTGTCCCATCCCTAATTTTGTAGCATGATGGATGATGTGCTTCATTTTGGACAGGGGGGGGGGGGTTATTTTCTGATAGCTGCATTTGTGTTGTTATGCGCATGCCCAGGGACTTAGATTTTTTTGTTGGTGCTTTTTGTGTGTGAACAGCACCTGGATATTTCGGGGCATATTCAGAGAGTGTTTTTATGGGTTAGTAATTGAAGGACATCCTTAACAGGTGTAGCCACTTTGAAGTTCAGTCTCTACATTGGGTGAACTTGCATTTTGGTTGTTTCATGGACTGTGCATGTGTTTTCAATTGCCTCATTAGCTCACAAACATAGGTTATATAAAGCTCACAGTTAGCATTCCCTCCCTTGCCCTGAGAAGAGGCAAGTGTGTGTGTGTCCGGCAAAATGTACATTTTGGTGTCCTTATCGAGTTTGTAACACATGCATTTTATTTGTTATGTCTTTGCAAAACAGGTGTTTGGTTTATTTTGTGGATTGTATTTTTTGGTGTGGGGGAAATGTTCCCCTGAACTAATTTTGATGTTGTTAATGTTTGTCGTTTGTTCACTTTGATTTAATTGTCTGTGCTGCACTATTTAGCCAAATCTTTATCAAGATGTTGTGAGTCTGTAACTGTTTCAAATTGACCCTGTTTTTTAATTTTTTATTTCTTATTTTTTATTTTTTGTTTTGTTGACCAATAAAATTTGATGCAAAGTTTTGAGGTTTGTTTTGCGTTTTCTTTGCAACAAATGTGACAGCTGATTTGCATGTCAAAACAATAGGTGTGATTTGTCTACCCTGGTGCCTTCATGCTAGCATATGCATGAATTGTGTGCTGCCATGGATAGTCACCGGGAAATTAAAAATACAGAGCAGTAAGTATTCAATTTTCCTTTTTACTGCAGTGGTTCTCAGCCTCAGTCCTCAAGTACCCCCAACAGGACATGTTTTGTGAATTTATCTCATGGAGAATTGCTGTCCAAAATACCAAACCATTGACTGTGATTTAAAGCACATGTGCAAGATGAAGGAAAACCTGCAAACATGGCCTGTTGGGGGTACTTGAGAAGCACTGATTTAGAGCACTGCACTTAAAAATAGCTCAAGGCAATACAATTCTAATTGTGGGCATTTTGAGGGAAACAAAGTAAGTGTTAGAACCCCTGCTTGTGTTTTTATTTATTTTTTTAAAGGTTGGTCTTTGTGTCCCCTTGTAGTAAAATTGGCTTCACTTCCTGTCACACAGCTAAACAGGAAGTGAAGGTAAAACCCTACCAATGTCTTTTCTTGGGGACACACAGATCAATCTAACTAGTGTCCCCATTAAGCAAATTGCACTCTAGGACTTTGTTGTGTACACCCCAAATCATTGGGTAGTTTGGGGTTTAGTAAAGACAAATCCACTCTGCAGTAAAAGTGTAGCTGCTGAAAATCTGAGGGATCACTGGTGATTGTAACATCCAATCATGTAAAAGCAAAGATGGTGGTTTTTTGTTTGCTTGCATTTCCCTTTCGGATATCCAGCAAGTGCACTTGTAGTGCAAAGTAAAGATGCCTTTATTAAATAAACCCCAAAGTCCAAAAAAACTAATAATTTGGGGTGTAACCCTCAAAATGCTGGAGTGCAATGTACATAATGGGCAAAGTATTTAGATTGACCTGTATGTCCCCAAGGAAAGACATTGGTAGGGATTTCCCCTCACTTCCTGTGTGGCTATGTGACAGAAAGTGAATTATTTGGAAGAATAAAGTGGCCAAATTTGGGAGTTGTCCTCACCCTATCAGGGGTGCAGACATCCCCAAAAACTGTCTAGACGTGTAATCCCTCTGCACTCTATCCCCAAGCAAAAATAAGAAAGGATTTCATTTAGTTTAACTTTGCAAAAACACATTCCTAAGTTGAATTGTGATGCATGTCAATGGCCCATTTAGACCCCCTTTAATCACTTGAGATCAGCGCTATAACTGATCGCCAGCCACAGCATGGTCCTCAATTGCCGGGAGTCAGTCAATAAACGTCGTCCCCTTCGTGCGCGTGCGCTGTGGTCACCGAGTCACTGAGACTCGGGTGATGACAGATCCAAGAAAGGGGCCGATCCCTGCCCTTTACCATGTGATCAGCTGTCAGCCAATGACAGCTGATCACGTGATGTAAACAAAAGCTAGGTAATGGTTTTTGTTTTCTCCTTATGCTGACAGCGTGAGCATAAAAAAAGGCAATCACCGGCTTATGTGCAAGGGACATCGGGCCCGAAGAGGAAGAGGCAATTCTGTGTCATCTGTGACATGCAGTAGCCCCTGCCAGTGCCACCTATCAATGCCCATCACTGCTGCCAATCAGTGCCATCTAGCAGTGCTGCCTATCAGTGCCCATCATTGCCACCTAGCAGTGCCACTTCTCAATGCCCACCAGTGCCAACTAGCAATGCCACCTCTCAGTGCCCACCCTTGCCACCTTATCGGTGCCCATCAGTGCAGCCCATCAGTGTACATCAATGAAGGAGTAAAATTACCTTTTGTCTAAATTTTCGAAATATTAACCACTTTCCTACCGCCCACCGTCAAATGACGTCCTTGGCTTTGTGCGGTGACATCTGAATGATGCCTGCAGTTGCAGGCATCATTCAGATATCATTCTTTTCAGCCGGCGATTCTGTGCACGATAAAAATGATCATAGCGGCAGTTCCGCCGCTTGATCGTTCTTATAGGCGGCGGGAGGGGACGTTCCCCCCCCTCCCGCCGCCATCCGGTGCTTCTCCGGGCTCTCCCGTGCCATCTTGGGCTCGGAGAATGATTTGGCCGGCACTGGATGGGAAGCATAGAGATAACTGGTGACCAGATGGTCACCAGTCATCTCTATGACCGTTGGAGGCCAGGGCGCGACGTTATGACATCACGCCGGGTTCCCGTATGTAAACCAAGCCGTGATCTCGGCTGTCAGCATGAGATTGGTGAATTTTTTTGACCGATCTCATGCTTTCCAGCCTGGAGGAGAGATGTGGGGTCTTATTGACCCTGCATCTCTCCATAAAGAGGACCTGTCACAATAGATTCCTATTATAAGGGATGTTTACATTCCTTGTAATAGGAATAAAAGTGATCCAAAAAACAAAAAAGTCAAAAAAAGAGTAAGAAATACAAAAAAGTAAAAAACAAAAAAGAATTGATCAAAAAAAAAGAAAAAACGCCCATGTCCCCGGTAACTCGCGCTCAGAAGCGAACACACACGTAAGTCCCGCCCACATATGTAAACGCCGTTCAAACCACACATGTGAGGTATTGCTGCGTGCGTTAGAACGAGTGCAACAATTCTAGCACTAGACCTCCTCTGTAATGCCAAAATGGTAACGTGTAAAAAAATGTAAAGCATCGCCTAGGGAGATTTTTAAGTACTGAAGTTTGGTGTCATTCCATAAGTGTGCGCAATTTTAAAGCGTGACATGTTAGGTATATATTTACTCATCATAACAACATCTTTCACATTATCCCAAAAAATTGGGCTAACTTTACTGTTTTGTAATTTTTTTTACATTCATGAAACCATTTATTTACCAAAAAAAAGGCGTTGGAAAATTTATTGCGCAAATACAGAGCAAGATAAAAATTTGCAATGACCGCCATCTTATTCCCTAGGGTGTCTGCTAAAAAAACATATATAATGTTTGGGGTTTTGAAGTAATTTTATAGCCATAAATGTATGATTTTTACATGAAGGACAGAAGTGCCAGAATAGGCTCAGTGCTGAAGTGGTTAAAATATCCATTTTTTTTTTTTAAACACGGTCTTTTGTATTTATAGAAAACAAAAAACCGCAGAGGTGATCAAATGGCACCAAAAGAAAGCTCTATTTGTGTGCCAAAAAATAATACATTTTCATTGGGTTACAGTGTTGTATGAGAGTGCAATTGTCATTCAAAGTGCATCAGCGCTGAAATGTGAAAATTGGTCTGGGCACGAAGGGGGTTTAAGTGGCCAGTAAGCAAGTGGTTAATATAAGGCTACATGCACACGGACGTTTTTCAAGTCGCTTGTTTGAGCGTTTTTTGCAGCTTAAAAACGTCTCTCCATGTTAGCCTATGGCCTCCATGGCGTTTTTGAGCTGTAAATGGCATAGGTGTTTTTAGGCCCTATGTACACGGGACGCTGGTGCAAAGTGTTCAGAACTAAGTTTGAAAGCGGCGTTTAGAAAGGCGCGCTTTGTGACTTTTGCATGCCGCGTTTTACCAGATTTGCGTCTATATGCGTTTAGTTAGGAAACATGATAAGGAGCCGCCCTAAGCTCCAAAAACAGTATTATTAACGATTTCAGCTATTTTTTGAGACCAGAGTGAGTATCAGCAGCTGAGAGCAGCAGTGTAGTTGTATTTAGCGTGTCACTTGCCACATCACTTGCCCCAAGTTGTGGATTGTCCACTTGCCACGTCAGCTGCCCCAAGTTGTGGATTGTCCACTTGCCACGTCAGCTGCCCCAAGTTGTGGATTGTCCACTTGCCACGTCACCTGCCCCAAGTTGTGGATTGTCCACAATGCAATGGAAGCAATTGCATTATTTTTTTGATATACCGGTATATATATATTTTTAATGGTTTTTCCTCATTTGCCCTAATTTTTGAGTTTATCAATGTAAAAAAATAGGTCACCTTTAAAAACGCTTCTAAACTAAAATGCGTCTAAACGCCGGTACCGCGTCTGAAACGTGGAAATCTTTGGCGTCTGAAGGCATTTTTAGGCTTTGTGAAAAACGAGTTTAAACGCAACTGCAGATTTTTTTTCCAGGCCAAAAACAGTGTTTCGGATGTAATAGAATTCAATGGACCCGCATCCAAAACGTAAGTACCGCGAATTTGCGGCAATTTTTTTTTAACCTGCTTATAGCTGGTTGTTAAAGGAAATGTAAAAAAAATAAACATTGCCAGCTCTAAAAAAAAAAAAAAATTGAAAAAAAACAGCGTGGGGTCTCCACCCCAGGTCCATACCAGGCCCTTGGGTCTAGTATGGATTCAAAATGAAAAAAAAATGGCGTGGGGGTCCCCCCAAAAGCCATACCAGGCCCTTCAGGTCTGGTATGTATTTTAAGGAGAACCCCCGCCAAACTTAAAAAAAAAAAATAGCGTGGGAGTCCCCCTATGAATCCACACCAGGCCCTTCAGTTCTGGTATGGATTTTAAGGGGAACCCCGCCAAATTTAAAAAAAATAGCGTGGGGTCCCCTAAAAATCCACACCAGACCCTTTATCCGAGCACGCAACCTGGCAGGCCACAGGGGAAGAGGTGGGGACGAGAGAGCGGCCCCCCCTCCCTCCTGAACCGTACCAGGCCACATGCCCTTAACATGGGGAGGATGTCCCCATGTTGATGGGGACAAGGGCCTCTTCCCGACAACCCTGGCCGTTGGTTGTCGGGGTCTGTGGGCGGGGGGCTTATCGGAATCCGGGAGCCCCCTTTAATAAGGGGACCCCCAGATCCCGACCCCCCACCCTATGTGAATGAGTATGGGGTACATCGTACCCCTACCCATTCACCTGGTGGCAAAAAAAGTTAATAAAAAACACAACACAGGTTTTTAAAGTAATTTATTAGGCAGCTCCGGGGGTCTTCCTGCCGGGCGCCCCGCTATCTTCTTCCAGCTCTTTTGCTAGCGGGGTCCCGGGCTTCGTCGTCGCCTTCTTCCGACTTCGGGGGTCTCTTGTTCTGTTCTCCGGTGTCGTCTCCGCGCTCTCTGGTTCTTCTCCCGCTCTCCGGGGCCTTCTCCACGATCTCCGGTTCTTTCTGCCTTCTGCCGGGCGCCCCGCTATCTTCTTCCAGCTCTTTTGCTAGCGGGGTCCCAGGCTTCAACGTCGCCTTCTTCCCTCTTCTCTTCGCCCAATGTTGCCTCGTCGCTGTCCGCCGTTACAAGGCTCTGGCCGCGGAGCGCGCCCACTTATAATGGCATGGGCGTGGTCACCGGGTGATGCGACCGCTGACCCTGCCCCCGTAGCACATCACAGTCCCATCATTCCTCGGGACTGTGACATCATATGGGGGCGGGGTCAGCGGTGGCATCACCCGGTGACCACGCCCATGCCAATATAAGTGGGCGTGCTCCGCTGCCAGAGCATTGTAGCGGCGGACAGCGACGAGGCAACTTTTGGCGGAGAGAAGAGGGAAGAAGGCGACGATGAAGCGCTGGACCCCGCTAGCAAAAGAGCTTGAAGAAGATAGCGGGGCGCCCGGCAGAAGGCAGAAAGAACCGGAGATCGTGGAGAAGGCACCGGAGAGCAGGAGAAGAACCGGAGAGCGCGGAGACGACACCGGAGAACAGAACAAGAGACCCCCGAAGTCGGAAGAAGGCGACGACGAAGCCCGGGACCCCGCTAGCAAAAGAGCTGGAAGAAGATAGTGGGGCGCCGGGCAGAAAGACCCCCGTAGACAACGAGGAAGCCCGGGACCCCGCTAGCAAAAGAGCTGGAAGAAGATAGCGGGGCGCCCGGCAGGAAGACCCCTGGAGCAGTGTAATAAATTACTTTAAAAACCTGTGTTGTGTTTTTTATTGACTTTTTTTCGACCAGGTGAATGGGTAGGGGTACGATGTACCCCATACTCATTCACATAGGGTGGGGGGGCCGGTATCTGGGGGCCCCCTTATTAAAGAGGGCTCCCAGATTCCGAAAAGCCAGCCGCCCGCAGACCCCGACAACCAACGGCCAGGGTTGTCGGGAAGAGGCCCTTGTCCCCATCAACATGGGGGAGTTGGGTGCTTTGGGGTGGGGGGGCCGCAGGTCGCCCCCCTGCCCCAAAGCACCCAACTCCCCCATGTTGAGGGCATGCGGCCTGGTACGGTTCAGGAGGGAGGGGGGCGCTCTCGTCCCCCCTCTTCCCCTGCGGCCTGCCAGGTTGCGTGCTCGGATAAGGGTCTGGTATGGACTTTGGGGGGGACCCCACGCCGTTTTTTCGGCTTAGGGGGTTTCCCTTTAAATCCATACCAGACCTAAGGGCCTGGTATGGATCTTGGGGGAACCCCCACGCCGTTTTTTTTGGCTTAGGGGGTTCCCCTTCATGATTCATACCAAACACGGGACAGCAAGGCTGCTGAGAACCAGCGCGATGCCATCGCGCTGGAGACATTCTCGGCCAGCTAGTCGCCTCTAGGACACGACTTGAGCGGCTGCTTCACGCTCAGGTCGTGTCCAAGTTACCTCGCAAAGTCGCGCTGTCCCTGTGTCAGCCGGCACACGAGTCGCCCCGTGAGTCGGATCCGCTTCATCCGACTTCCCGGGCGACCTCTATTCAAATCAATGGGCTTCCATAGGGAACCATTAATTTTCAATAGAGCGCCGCTGACATTTGTATTTACTATAACAGTGCGCCGCTGTGCGCCGCTGGTTCCTGCGCCAAGTGAAGGAGTTATCCGGCGCACCAATTAAGGTTAGAACCAGCGCAGCGCACTGTTATTAGTAAATCAGCCCCAATGTGTTTGTTATATTGAACTACCGTGCATGTTTTTGAAATTAGTGCTGCTCGATTTTGAAGGATGGTGTCTTGTGGCATCAAAGGTTAACTTTTTGCCCCTCCTCTCAAACCTGAGCAGTAATTATTTATTTGAGCTGTTTCCTCTTTGTATCTTTTTTATGACTAAATCCCACCAGGCCTAAAACGTGTCAACTTTTGTGCATTGTTCCCCTAACTAATGGATTGAAATAAAGAAGATTTTATATGCCATGACATGCTGGATTGCCAACATGTTTCATGCAAAATCTACTAATAGGGCCAGAACAATTTCTTGAGAGAGTCTATGGTAAGGTGACCAGATTTTTTAAATGAAATCCGGGGACATATATTTTTTTTTACTAACTAGTAATGGCGGCAATCAGCGACTCTCTGCCCGTCACCACCCACCTCACAGCCTGTCAAGTCTTACTCTCCGGGCACCCGGCTACTACTGGGTGGGGAGTGGAGAAAGATCACTCCGCCAGGGAAGGCAAGGAGATAAGCAGGCAGGCGGCTGGCCAGGACTTGAGCCAAGTCAGAAGAACATGCGAGCGGAGCTGAATGGGCATGCACCCGAAACTGAAGAAATATTCCCTCCGCTCCGACCAGCACATGATCATCAGAAAGGGGCACAGAAAAAATGTATTCAGATTTTTTTTTTTTTTTTTTGCACTGACTGTCTTTGGAATTGCCCCAGCTCCTGTTCAAATCCAATCTGGGGACAAAACCGGGGACAAACTTGATCCGGGGACAGTGTCCTCAATCCGGAGACTGTCCCCGGAAACCGGGGATGTCTGGTCACCCTAGTCTATGGCACATTTTCACAGCTCTTAGGCTGGGTTCACACTAGTGCGACACGACATCTGTCCTACTTTGTATCCGACTTTGCCCTGCGACATGAAGCCGACATATGTCCGACTTTCAATGAACGGGGATCCGACTTGGATCCCCGCCAATATCAGGCACTGTGTTTGGTATGAATCTTGAAGGGGAACTCCAGGCCAAATTTTTAATAAAAAACCGGCATGGGTTCCCCCTCCAGGAGCATACCAGGCCCTTGGCCCTTGGGTCTGGATTTGAAGGGGCGCCCCTACGCCAAAAAAACGGCGTGGGGGTCCCCCCCAAAATCCAAACCAGACCCTTATCCGAGCACACAACCTGGCCGGCCGCAGGGGAAGAGGGGGGGACGAGAGAGCGGCCCCCCCTCCCTCCTGAACCGTACCAGGCCGCATGCCCTCAACATGGGGGGTTTGGTGCTCTGGGGCAGGGGGGGGACATGCGGCCCCCCCCACCCCAGAGCACCCTGCCCCCATGTTTATGAGGACAGGGCCTCTTCCCGACAACCCTGGCCGTTGGTTGTCGGGGTCTGCGGGTGGGGGGCTTATCGGAATCCGGGAGCCCCCTTTAATAAAGGGGCCCCTGGATCCCGGCCCCCCACCCTATGTGAATGAGTATGGGGTACATAGTACCCCTACCCATTCACCTGGTGGAAAAAAATTGCAATAAAAAAACCACACAGCTTTTTAAAGTATTTTATTGCACAGCTCCGGGGGTCTTCTTCCGACTTCGGGGGTCTCCGGTGTCATCGCCGCGCTCTCCGGTTCTTTCTTCTGCCGGGCCTCCGCTAACTTCTTTTTAGCTCTTTTGCTAGCGGGGCCCGGTCTTCTCCGTCGCCTTCTTCTTCTCCCGCTCTCCGGTTCTTCTCCCGCTCTCCGGTTCTTTCTTCTGCCGGGCCTCCGCTAACTTCTTTTTAGCTCTTTTGCTAAAGGAGGCCTGGTCTTCTCCGTCGTCTCGTCCGGCTCTCCGTTGTCCTTCTGCCGGCCCCTCCACTAACTTCTTGGTAGCTCTTCTGCTAGTGGAGGGGCCGGTCTTCTCTGTCGTCGCCGTCGGCGTCTTCTTCCCTCTTCTCCTCCTCGATGTTGACGCGTCGCTTCCTCCCGCTGTAATACTGGCTCTCCGCTCCGCTCCGCATTAATATAGGCTTCTCATGACGTCACAGTCACATGTTCCGGGGCACATGGCCCCGGAGCATGTGACTGTGACGTCATGGGAACATGTGACTGTGACGTCATGAGAAGCCTATATTAATGCGGAGCGGAGCGGAGAGCCAGTATTACAGCGGGAGGAAGCGACGCGTCAACATCGAGGAGGAGAAGAGGGAAGAAGACGCCAACGGCGACGACGGGAAGACCGGCTCCTCCACTAGCAAAAGAGCTAAAGAAGTTAGTGGAGGGGCCGGCAGAAGGACAACGGAGAGCCGGACGAGACGACGGAGAAGACCGGGCCTCCGTTAGCAAAAGAGCTAAAAAGAAGTTAGCGGAGGCCCGGCAGAAGAAAGAACCGGAGAGCGGGAGAAGAGGAGCCGGACGAGACGACGGAGAAGACCGGGCCTCCGTTAGCAAAAGAGCTAAAAAGAAGTTAGCGGAGGCCCGGCGGAAGAAAGAACCGGAGAACGCGGCGACGACACCGGAGACCCCCGAAGTCGGAAGAAGACCCCCGGAGCTGTGCAATAAAATACTTTAAAAAGCTGTGTGGTTTTTTTATTGCAATTTTTTTTCCACCAGGTGAATGGGTAGGGGTACGATGTACCCCATACTCATTCACATAGGGTGGGGGGGCCGGGATCCGGGGGCTCCTTTATTAAAGGGGGCTCCCGGATTCCGATAAGCCCCCCGCCCGCAGACCCCGACAACCAACGGCCAGGGTTGTCGGGAAGAGGCCCTGTCCTCATCAACATGGGGGCAGGGTGCTCTGGGGTGGGGGGCCGCAGGTTGCCCCCCTGCCCCAGAGCACCAAACCCCCCATGTTGAGGGCATATGGCCTGGTACGGTTCAGGAGGGAGGGGGGGCGCTCTCGTCCCCCCCCTCTTCCCCTGCGGCCTGCCAGGTTGTGTGCTCAGATAAGTGTCTGGTTTGGATTTTGGGGGAACCCCCACGCCGTTTTTTCGGCGTAGGGGCGCCCCTGCAAATCCAGACCAGACCTAAGGGCCTGGTATGCTCCTGGAGGGGGAACCCATGCCGGTTTTTTATTTAAAATTTGGCCTGGAGTTCCCCCTCAAGAGCAGCACAGCACAAGTCGCATGCCAAAGTCGGATCATGCAAGACTGCGGTCCGACTTTGATCCGACTTCAATGATAGTCAATGGGCTGAAGTCGGATCAAAGTCGGACCAAAGTAGTACAGGGAGCATTTTCAAAGTCGGACCGACATGTGTCGGACCAGTTAAGACGGCTCCCATAGGGAAACATTGATTTTCACACGTCATGCGACATGAGCTCCCAATGTCGGAGCGTTTGTCGCCCCAGTGTGAACCAGGCCTTAGGCTAAAGTTGCATGGGCAACTAGCACCATTGAGAATGAATCTTCTGATTCCTGCAGCTGTTTCTGACACCTGTGAGTGGATAGCTGCGGCCGCCAAGCCCTGTACAATTTAATGACAAGGCGGTGACAGTCCGCTCAGCCAGGAATTACCTACGATGATTGCTGTTGGATGCATATTTTCAGTGTAGCAGGGCCTGTTATCCTGCTAAAAGAAGACACTGTCATCAAGGAATACCATTTCCATGAAGGGATGAACTTGGTCAGAAAGTAGGTGGTATGTGTCAAAGTAACATCCACATAAATGGCAGGACCCAAGGTTCTCCAGCAGAAACTTGTCAAAAGCATCACACTGCCTCTCCTGGCTTGGCTTTTTCCCATATTGCATTCTGGTGCCATCTCTTCCCCAGGTAAGCGTTTTTTTTTTTTATAATTAACCAATTATACTAACCCCCCCCCAAGAGAAAAAAAAGGAAAAATAAAGGGGGTTAGTAGATAGTTCCCTGCTCACCCCCCCCCCTCCTCCACGCCAATCCTAGATGCGGTGAAGTAAGTCTGCTCTATCCCTTCCCACTCCATTCCTTCTACTTGAATCATGTGTTCTCCTACTGTGCCCTTCTGTGTCACCTAAACAAACAAAGGGAAGAAAAAAAAGGAACAACCCCCTCCTACTTCCAAAGAGGCCACTGATGGCCATGGTGTCTATTCTATTTATGTGTAAAAAAAAAAGGTGATAATACCACCTGGTTAACCACTTAAGGACTGCCGCACGACGATATACGTCGACAGAATGGCACGGCTGGGCATTCGGGCGTACAGGTACGTCCCCTTTAACATTCCAGCCATGGGTCGCGCGCGTGCCGCCAGCGGCGCGCTCGCAACATGGTTCGAAGCTCTGTGACCGCGCCCGCGGGACCTGCGGACCCGATCGCCACCGATGTCCCGCGATCGGGTCACAGAGCTTTCCCCATTCTTCCTAGTGGCATGTCAGTGATCGTCTGTTCCCTGTCATCGGAACAGACGATCAGTGACGTGTCACACCAAGCCACGCCTCCCTACAGTAAGAATCACTCACTAGGGCAAACTTAACCCCTACATCGCCACCTAGAGGTTAACCCCTTCACTGCCAGTGTCATTTTCACAGTAATCAGTGCATTTTTATAGCACTGATCGCTGTAAAAATGACAATGGTCCCAAAAATGTGTCAAAAGTGTCCGATGTGTCCGCCATAATGTCGCAGTCCCGATAAAAATCCTGATCGCCGCCATTAGTAGTAAAAAAAATATTAATAAAAATGCCATAAAATTAACCCCTATTTTGTAGACGCTATAACTTTTGCGCAAACCAATCAATAAACGCTCATTGCGATTTTTTTTACCAAAAATATGTAGAAGAATACGTATCGGCCTAAACTGAGGAAAAAATAGTTTTTTTATATATTTTTTGGGGATATTTATTATAGCAAAAAGTAAAAAATATTGCATTTTTTTCAAAATTGTCGCTCTATTTTTGTTTATAGCGCAAAAAATAAAAACCGCAGAGGTGATAAAATACCACCAAAAGAAAGCTCTATTTGTGGGAAAAAAGGACGTCAATTTTGTTTGGGAGCCACGTCGCACGGCCGCGCAATTGTCAGTTAAAGCGACGCAGTGCCGAATCGCAAAAAGGGGCCTGGTCCTTTATCAACAAAATGGTCCGGGGCTTAAGTGGTTAAATATTAATTATCTGTAATTGTGTGTAGCGGCCCTCATGGCCTAATTCCCCAACTCAAGTAACGACAAAAAAATAAAAAATAATTGTATTAAAGTAATTGCATAGCGGTCTTATCAACTCAGAGGAAATTTTTTTATAGTAAGTATTTGTAAAGCTGTCCGGGCCAGGGCTTTTTCCTGTCGGTAAGGCTGTTATTGCTCTGCTCAACTCTTCTACTGTAATTGGATGTTCCATTTCTGCTGTAATTGTCTCCGATAGTGTAGGCATTGCTGATTCCCTGATATAATCTTGTATATCTTCCCTTCTTTGGTCCTCCCTATCTTCTATTTGTGAAATCTCAGGTTTCTGGATATTATATAAGGTTTCATAGAATCTGTGAAATTCTGTCGCTATGGCCTGGGTTTCCACAATCTTTTTGTTTCGTATTAATAGGTTATGGATATGTCTAGACTCTTGTTGCTTTTTAAGTTGTTTAGCCAGTAGCCGCCCGCATTTGTTCCCTTGCTCATAGAACCTATGAGCAAAGTATCTACATTTATTATTCATTTTTCGATCTAGACAATGTGCGAGTTCTGCTCGAAGGTTCCCTAGTTGTTGGATAGCTAAGGGGTCGAGATTTTTTTTATGTTTAATCTCCAGTACATACATTTTCTCTCTGTCACTTCTTTCTTTGTTTCTTGATGTGGGAGCCATAAGCTATTAGTTCTCCTCTTATGACCGTTTTATGGGCCTCCCACACTGCCTGGTCTGACACCTCACCTGGTGTATTCCTCTCAAAATAATATAAATTTTAACTGACAGTTCCTCGGCTATCTTTTTGTTGTCTAATATTGATTCGTTCAGTCCAAAAGTCCGTTCTATGTAACCTGTCTGGATCGGAGAGAGTGTCAACGTTATTGGGGCATGATTTGTGATGGCACCCCCGAACCCCCCCCTGAAGATACTCCAAATACTGTATATCTCCCCCTCTGAGCATCCCAACTAACTGGTAGAGGGGTCCACGTACACGCCCTGTACCCGGACCTCTCCACCCCCTCACTGATACCAGTTCAACCAATCCCATTATATCGGGAGCCAGGTAAGTGGTTTACATGCACTTGGCTATCCACATGATGTAAAAGAAAATGTCATCAAACCAGGCCACCTTCTTCAGTTGTTTAGTGGTTCACATCCCCATTGTAGGTGCTTTTGGCTGGTGACACGGGTCAGCATTGGCACCATGACCAGTCTGCGGCTACGCGGCCCCATACACAACAATCTGTGATTGCTAATTTTTTCTGCTCTCGAACATATCAGCTTCATGGACACATGTTTATTTGCCTCCTAATAAATATCATGACTTTCAGATGCCATTGTAACAAAATAATTAATGTTATTCATGTTACCTGTCAGTGATCTTAATGTTTTGGCTGACCAGTGTATGTTCTAATTCAGAATCCAGTTGTGTGAGAATTCAGCACAGGATCCTAGTCCAGCAAGGCAAGAGTGAAAACCATTAGGGGCTTATGTATAAAAAGTGTAATAACAAGAATATTTATCATTTCTGATATCAGTCAAGCAATCTTCCGTTTTGTTTAAGACCCAGCTTGATTTTGTGCTGCTTGTTGTCCAAGCTACAAAAAAAGTACAAGGGAAGCTCTACTCTGCCAGTAACTGACAGCCATATGGACAATCAACTACAGTAACTGATTTGAATTTACTGCTCTCTTTGATCCCTTGTTTATTACAATGATGTAAAGTTACTGTACCACTTATTATATATGTTTACTTATGATCACTATCCCTAAGCAACAGAAACTAAAAAAAAAAAAAATCAAGACGATTTTCTTTGCCTAAAAAGTAAACTATATTTCATGTTCCCTAAAGGCTTTTATTATTTTCAAGACGGACACAGTCTTGGAAGTAAACCAAGTTTACATCATTATACTACATGCAGGGAAGCATGGTTTTGCTTAGACCACAAAAAAAGTACTAAAAATGTTGGTTTTCACATGATATAAGATGGATATACTCTATTCTTTAAACTTCAACATCTAAACTAATCCATTAATCATGGATATTGTATGCGATACTAGCTGTCTTTCATCCATCATATCTACATATCAGAAAATAGCTCAAGCACTTTATTGTTCCCTTTGCAGTATGACACATGCACCAATATGTAGTACATGACATTTGTACTGTGCTTGTGTTTCCACAAAGCAACAGAGGAGAGTAATCCAAGACAATTAGGAGTTTCAGATATGGCTAGGTATTTCTCCAGCTCTATTTTTTCATTCAAAAGACAGACCAAGGCTATTCAATTGCATCTAGCATATAATGGCCAACACCTCAAAATGCCTGCAAATGGCTCCAGCACTTCTCAGGGTCACCTGGGAGCCTTGAAATCTAGATCACCTTGTTATCCAACTATTAACTTCATCTACAATTTGAATCTGTAAAGAAGGTCTATTTAGCCCTATTATTATATTAATTATATATTATATTATTATTATAGGAAGCCCAAAGTGAGCGCATATGCATGCAAGTGTAGCGGGGGTCTAAATCTAGGGGGAGTGCATGGGTGGTAGTATGACCCAATGCATCCTGATTGTTGGAGATTAGGGACCATTGATAGTCTTGGAGGACTCTGGGGGTGTGAGGTTCCCTGTGGCCTGCAGGTGGCGTTGTCGCCATGGGCCGGAGTTGAACCCTCACTGCAAGACTGCATCCCTTTTTGTCCTTTCCTGGCGCTTGTACGGCGGGGCGGGGAACCCGCTGTGACGCAAAGGGAGAGGAGATAAAAGGGGCGGACGCCCTTACCATGGGGTTCAGAGTTGGAGGCCGCGCCCAGGCACCTTCAGCCTGGGTGCTGGCGGTCCGGAGTTCCGGAGCTCAGGTGCCCTTGACCTGGCCGGAGCGGGAGATGGAGTCCATCCCAGGCACCTTAAACATGGGGTGAGGTACTATGGCGGAAGCCTGGAACTCAGTACCTTCGACTGAGTTCCGCAAGGGTGGAGGAATCCGAGGGGGCCCTAACGCCTTGGGTGCCCGTGTCTGAGACGAGGAGGCTGGTGAGCGGAACTTCTCTGGAGAGTCCGGCGCAGCATTTGCTGGTGACGGAGAGGCCTCCGGTAACTCTCTTGGACGGATGTCTTCCCTCTGACAGGGGCTGTGATAGCGAAGGTAATTCATGCTCTTGTTCTATCTAGTCGGTGGCAGCGACTATACATCATAGCCATTGGTGACACCACAGTGGTTAGCTCTACTTAAAGGATTGTGCCTTGACCTACTCCCCACAAATACTGAAGTGTTCTATGGGTCTCAACCTGTCTGTGCTGTATGACTATTTATTGGGAAGAATAAATACAAGTTGGACCTTTTTAGTGTGTGGAACTCTGGTTACTGGGAGCAAAGGGAGTCATTTCGGAGAAAGTATTTGACTCTGAGACATACACACAAAACCCGATAGTTCTGGCTTTCACCTCTATACCCTCTAGAGGACATGGGCCGTGGTGTATCGCATCCCTCCCCCCAGTACTAACCCCTAGACAAGACAAACAGGCCGAGAATGAGAAGGGGTGAGAGGGATGAGGTCGCTACACACATATTACATGTGACCTTTAAATGTACATTAGTGCACATTCGTGCTCTCTCAGTGTGTGCATGTAAGCCCAGCACTGGCATTGGCATCAAACAACCTATAAAAACTGTGTAGCGGGGTGTTGCTTTAAATAGCCTCAGAGACTACCTTACCAAGTATGCAATGGGATACCCACAGTTCCTTTGGGCCCGGCGCAAGGTCTGCTGGGGTTGGACTATATAAGGAGAGGCGGGGCAGGACGGGGGTCTCTTTGGGACATCGCCCGCCTAGCAAGTGGAACTCTGTGCTGTGTCTGCTGTTCCGGACTAGGCCCGAAAGCCAGGCCCTGTGGATCCAAAGAGCCTTCTACCCCTCACGGAAGAATCCCTGAGACGTCTCAAGTATCTACCTTCCAAGACTCGTCGGAAGAATCGGAGACCCCCGGGCATCGTGAGACTGTGTGTGGGACACACAGAGGTGGAAGTCGGCCGAACGGATTGGTTCGGTTGGGTGAAAGAGCACTTGCTCGAAGATTTCTTAAGTTACTCTTTAGGCCCAGTGTCTTTTGCTTAGGGCCCATCGTTATCAAGTTGAGCTGCTTATCAGAGGGACAGTGTGCCGTGCAGCCTTAGTTGAATCCTTTGCCGCATGTTCAGCAGCTAATTGTTTTACACCCGGTGGATTACAAATAACCTACAAAGTGCACCACCATTGCTAGTGAAGATCCTTCTCTACAGAAACATTGTGAACTAAGTAGTCAGGCCTGACTGTCTAGAGTAGAGACATTTCTGGGCGCCATCTTGCCCACGAGGGGGAACCTTGCAAGCAGGGTTTATTAATTGATGCGCATAGGATTGCAGGGATTGTCTACCTGTTTTATATGCTGACTAAATCTTATTGCAGGGCTCTGCATTAATAGATGTACCACTGCTTAATCTAATCTTTTATTTTACTCAGTAAACGCTTTAATGATTAAGCAGACATTCGGTGTGGTGTGATTACTGTATATGTTATCCGCAGTATTGTGATACCCATAGCCTACGGGTCTCACAATCTTTTAGTCTCACTAGCTGTGCCAAGGGAGGGTAGAGCCAGTTACTGGGGGTTGACGGCAGAGTGTTGCAGGCCCGAAAATAATACCAGCAGCCCTCTTAACTGGGGGTATTTCTACACGTGGGGGTTCAGAGTCTGGGATCCTGTACGCTGCAGTCAAGCCTGCCAGAAGTATCGGCATGGATCCATCGGTAGTGACACAGTGGTGCGTAACAGCCAGAGCTTGTCCGGACATGGCGGTAGTCATTGAACTTCCCGGGGAAGACTGGCAGGAGAATGATGTGGAGCGGCTCATGGTGCTGCTGTCCCAGAGTCAGAAGGCATGGATCATGGATCTAAAGTTCGGATGAGGAGGCCTCCTTTACTTACGCATTGGTGGAATGGCGTGAAGGGATGCCAGAGAGCTTTAGAGGTCAGACTGTGCAGGCCATAGACCAAAAGATATATGGTCTATCGCATGCAAAGCCCATGAAGTAAGAACCACCCGAACTAACAGTAAAAGAGGCAGCAGCAGTTGCGGCGGCGCCGCTGAACGTCATAGGCCCTGAACTCCTTAATGCTTTAGGGGACCTGGTTGCTAAATGCCAGAAGAGCAACACGGTGTGTGTGTCGAGACTGGTTAACAAAAACTAAGAATATATTCAGGTAAACAGCCCGTGCCACTAGGGGAGGAAGACTTTGACACATGGATAGAGCAAGCAATGCAGGCTGTAGAAGGATGGGAAGTGACAGAAACCCAGAAGAAACAGCGCATTAATGAAAGTTTAAAGGGGGCCGCTGCAGAGGCGGTGAAGAATCTCAGATTCAGCAACACTTTTTTCACTGCTTATGACTATTTAACCATGTTACAGGAAGCGTTTGGCCAACTGGAGAAAGTTACTGACCTAATGTACAAGTTTGAACACACTCTTCAACAGCCAGGGGAGCAGTTTTCAGAATATGTGAGAAGGCTGAACAAAATGCTTTGCCAAATAGTGTTGAAGAAAGGAATGGTGCTGTCATGAAGGGCAACCTCACCTGCAAGCTGGCGACACTTCGGCGCGCGCGGGTGCGCAGCCTGCGCAATAGCGGTGATTCGGCGTTAGCACGTTCGCGCCTGCGCAATAGCGGCGAATCGGCGTTCGTGCATACGCGCATGCGCCGTAACGGCGTGCGGGCGTGCGCAGGTGCGCGCCGGAGCGCGCAGTGACACTTCCTGGCGCCAATCTGGGGCTATTTAAAGGGGCTTGTGCTGGGGCTCCTTGCTGTCTGGTCTACAGCATTCCCAAGACCCACCTGCTATCTGATATTTCCCTACCGATCTGTTCCTGTGACCCGGCTTGTTCCTGACGCTTCTCGCCTTCTGCCTGCCCGCTGACCCCTGGCTTGTTGACCTTGCTTCCGCCTGCTCCTTTTGCTACCTGCCGCCTGCCCGTTACCAAACCTGGACTGTATAACGACTCTGCCTCTGCCTCTTGGACTGCACCTGATCTGCCAGCAAGTGGATTCCCGGGCCTGTTTGGACTTACCTGTGCCCGGTACTACAAGACACTTCCCCGCTGTCTGCTGTCTCTCTCAGTTCCTGTGTGCCAAGCCTGCCTGCCGTTCCAGCTTCCCTACTGCCGCTGAAACCTGCACAGAACTTCCTGAAGTCCAGCTCCATCTCTGCACCGGTGTTCCTGACAGGCACTTGTGCGACTCTGCACTCCCGAGCTCCCTGTTCCCACCATCAGGGGTTCCAGAGTAAGAGGTGCAAAAGAGGCTGCTCCCTGCATCCCAGGCTCATCACCAGGTACGTGACAGTACCAGACAGCCATGACCGAACCTGCACAGGGAGCGAACCCAATGGAGGAACTTTGCCGACACCTGGATGGGCTAACCCAGGCCGTCAGAAGCCTGCAAGAGGGTTATACCCGACTGGAGGGCCGAGTCCAGGCCCTATCCTCCTCAGCTTCCTCCTCCACTGGGACTTCCACTTCTCCTTCGGTGGTCATGATGCCGCCTGAACCAAAGGTACCCACGCCTGAGCGATTCTCAGGGGAGCGGAGCAGATACAGAGCCTTTCGGAATGCCTGCGAGCTCTTCTTTGCCTTGCAACCACGGACCTTTTCACTAGAATCCACCAAAGTGGGGTTCGTTATTTCCCTCCTGTCTGGTGAGCCTCAAGCCTGGGCTCACCGCCCCTTGGAGCATAAAGTTGTTTCACTTAATACCTTGGACACCTTCTTCCAAACCATGTCCCAACTTTACGAGGATCCGCACCAGGCCGCCACTGCCAAAGCAACCCTGCATGCCCTTCAGCAAGGCCGCAGACGGGCCGAGGACTATGTTTCCGAATTCAGGAGATGGAGCTCAGACACTAATTGGAATGATGCTGCTCTTTGTTATCAATTCCGATTGGGACTCTCTGAACCGCTCAAAGATGAACTAGCACGTGTAGGTGTGCCCGGAACTTTGGATGCTCTGATCAACCTGACCATCCAGATTGACCGACGCCTACGAGAACGTAGGCCTGAACAAGCCACCGGGCCGTCTCGCCCGGTTTGGATGTTGCCCCGGGTACCCAACTCTGCCAACCCAGCTCCTTCATTTCCAGTTACAGCCTCCTCTGACAATCCAGAACCCATGCAGCTGGGACTTCTCCGTCCCTCACTCACCCCTGAGGAACGTCAACGCAGGCGAACCCTTAACCTATGTCTATACTGCGGAGAACCCGGACATTATGTACGGACCTGCCCTGTGAAGATCCGTAAGTGCCTCTCCATGTCGTCTGTGCATTTACCCGTTATACCCAGTAATTCTGCTCACCTGGCGATTCCCATTCTTTTGCAGCTCCCAGGAAGGAATATTCAAGTCAGCGCTATCATTGACTCCGGGGCCTGCAGTTGCTTTCTGGACCTAGCTTTTGCCACCACACATCACATTCCTTTGCGCCCTAGAGCTAAAGGGCTTTCAGTATACCTCGCTGATGGGTCGACCCTTAAATCCGGACCAGTCACACAGGAGACCCTACCGCTGGCCACAACCATTGCCAGTACTCATCAGGAGTTACTATGCCTAGATGTCATCAAGTCTCCTCTGTTCCCCATCATTCTGGGCATGCCCTGGTTACAGGCCCATAACCCGCAAATTAATTGGACATCAGGAGAAGTCAGTTTCTGTTCCCCCTACTGCCGTCAACATTGTCTGCAGGAAGTTTCGAGTACCCCTTCTCCCTTGCTTTGCATGGACTCTGATGCTGAGGTCCGCCAGTCAGTTCCTGAAGCATATCACAGCTTCCTGGACGTTTTTAGCAAGAAAGGGGCTGAGACTCTCCCTCCACACAGGCGTTACGACTGCCCGATTGAGCTTCTCCCCGGGGCTGAAATCCCCTTTGGCAGGATTTTTCCTCTGACCGAACTTGAACTCGAGACCCTCAAGACTTATGTTGATGATAATCTTATGAAAGGGTTCATCCATCCTTCTACGTCACCGGCAGGGGCAGGGATTTTCTTCGTTGAGAAAAAGGACCATTCCCTCCGCCCTTGTGTGGATTACAGAGAACTCAACAAAGTGACTATAAAGAACCGGTACCCTCTTCCTTTAGTACCTGAATTGTTTCAAAGACTGGGATCCGCAGTCATTTTCACAAAACTGGACCTCCGTGGGGCCTATAACCTGGTGCGGATCCGAAGCGGGGATGAGTGGAAAACTGCCTTTCGCACTCGCTTCGGGCACTTCGAATACTTAGTCATGCCCTTCGGACTTTGCAATGCCCCGGCTACATTCCAGCATTTTGTGAACGACATTTTTAGAGACTACCTTGACCTTTTTGTTATCATTTACCTGGACGACATCCTCATCTTTTCCCCCTCTTTGGAGAAACACCGGGAACACGTTCAAAATGTGCTCGCACGGCTTCGAACGCACGGGTTATACGCAAAACCAGAAAAATGCGAATTCGAACGCCAAAGCATCCAATTCCTTGGACTTGTCATCTCGGTGGAGGGTATCACGATGGACTCCCAGAAAGTGGCTGCAATTCTTGACTGGCCGGTGCCCGTAGATAGAAAGGGCATACAGCGCTTCATCGGATTCGCAAACTTTTATAGGAAGTTCATCAGGGGGTTCTCTTCCATCATCACCCCATTAACCAACCTAACCAAACAGACTGTCCGGTTCCAGTGGTCTTTAGAAGCCCAAACGGCCTTCGAGACCCTTAAGAATTTATTTACCTCTGCATCTGTTCTGAGGCAACCTGATGCGGCTCTACCATACATACTGGAGGTAGATGCCTCGGAAACAGCAGTTGGGGCGGTTCTCTCCCAAAGACAGGGGCCCAAGGCCCTCTTACATCCGGTTGCCTTTTTCTCCCGTAAGCTGTCTGATTCGGAGAAGAACTATGATGTGGGAGACCGGGAACTACTGGCAATCAAAGCCGCCCTGGAGGAATGGCGGTACCTCCTGGAAGGAGCAGCGCATCCGATCCTGGTCTATACGGACCACAAGAATCTGGAGTATCTGAGAGTGGCAAAGAGACTGAAACCCCGGCAGGCCAGGTGGGCACTTTTCTTCACACGTTTCTCTTTCCATATAACGTATAGACCAGGATCGAAGAATACTAAACCTGATGCTCTCTCACGAATGTTCTGTGACCCTGAAACACCTGCCCCTCCGGATACCATCTTGTCGCCGGGAAACTTCCTCTTGCTTCAAGAGGACCTGCTATCTCGGATCAAGCAAGCATCCAAGGGGATCTCTCCCTCACCTGGGACAGAGTTACGGCTCAAGGATGGACTTTTATGGTACAAGAACAAAATCTTTGTACCAGAGGACCTGCGAGTCGCGGTCCTTAGTTCCTGCCACGATAACAAACTGGCTGGGCACTTCGGGGTACTCAAGACCTCCGAACTTCTACAACGCATGTTCTCGTGGCCGCAACTGTCAAAGGACTGTAGGAGCTATGTGGAGTCTTGCAGCACATGTATCAGGAACAAGGGAAGTAAGTCCAGAGCCTGGGGTCTGTTGAAACCATTGCCTGTACCCGAGAGACCATGGAAGATGATTTCCATGGACTTCATCGTAGAACTTCCCCCCTCGGAGTTTTCACCACTATCTTCGTGGTTGTGGATAGACTATCAAAAATGGTACACTTCTTGCCCATGAGGGGTACGCCTTCCGCTCCTGAGACAGCTAAAATTTTTGTCAAAGAAATCGTAAGGCTCCATGGCATCCCTGCGAACATCGTGTCGGATCAAGGGGTGCAATTCACCTCCAGGTTCTGGAAGGCCCTGTGTGAAGCCCTCGGGATTAACTTGTCCTTCTCGTCTGCCTACCACCCACAATCAAATGGCCAGACTGAACGGACGAATCAGACACTTGAGCAATACCTACGCTGCTTTTCTTCGTTCTCGCAGGAAGATTGGGTACCTCTGCTGCCGCTGGCTGAATTCGCATACAATAATTCGATCCACTCTGCCACGAAGCAATCCCCGTTCTATGCTAACTACAGCTTTCATCCCTCATTCCTGTCCAATTGTATCCCGGAGTCTGCTGTACCTGCTGTCCAGGAGACATTGGATTTTTTCAGAGCAAACAATGAATTATTACGAGACACGATGACTAAGACACAAGAATATAATAAAGAAGTGTTCGACAAAAAAAGAAGAGGAGAACTCAATCTGGAACCCGGAGATCAGGTGTGGTTATCTACACTGAACCTTAGACTTGCCTGTCCTTCAAAGAAATTGGGTCCCAAGTTTGTGGGTCCTTTTCCCGTCAGGAGACGGATTAACAGTGTGGCCTATGAACTGGAGCTACCAGAATCATTCCGGATCCACCCGGTTTTCCATGTTGCCCTACTTAAGCCTACCGTTCCTGATCCCTTCTCGGGACGTGACACCGGCCCTCCTGAACCAATCTTGGTCGACGGTGAAGAGGAGTTTGAGGTGGAATCCATTGTGGATTGTAGAAAAAGGTGCAACCAAGTCCAATTTCTTGTAAAATGGAAGGGATATGGCCCTGAGGAGAACTCATGGGAACCTGAGTGGAACATCCATGCCAAAAGATTGGTTCAGTCCTTCAAAGACTCTCATCCAGTTAAGGTGGCCCAGTTGGGCATCCGGAGGCTGGCCATTGGAGGGGGGCAATGTCATGAAGGGCAACCTCACCTGCAAGCTGGCGACACTTCCTGGCACCAATCTGGGGCTATTTAAAGGGGCTTGTGCTGGGGCTCCTTGCTGTCTGGTCTACAGCATTCCCAAGACCCACCTGCTATCTGATATTTCCCTACCGATCTGTTCCTGTGACCCGGCTTGTTCCTGGCGCTTCTCGCCTTCTGCCTGCCCGCTGACCCCTGGCTTGTTGACCTTGCTTCCGCCTGCTCCTTCTGCTACCTGCCGCCTGCCTGTTACCAAACCCGGACTGTATAACGACTCTGCCTCTGCCTCTTGGACTGCACCTGATCTGCCAGCCAGTGGATTCCCGGCCTGTTTGGACTTACCTGTGCCCGGTACTACAAGACACCTCCCCGCTGTCTGCTGTCTCTCTCCTCAGTTCCTGTGTGCCAAGCCTGCCTGCCGTTCCAGCTTCCCTACTGCCGCTGAAACCTGCACAGAACTTCCTGAAGTCCAGCTCCATCTCTGCACCGGTGTTCCTGACAGGCACTTGTGCGACTCTGCACTCCCGAGCTCCCTGTTCCCACCATCAGGGGTTCCGGAGTAAGAGGTGCAAAAGAGGCCGCTCCCTGCATCCCAGGCTCATCACCAGGTATGTGACAGGTGCCTCAAGCTATAGATGCGGCCAGGATGCGGCAGGTCATGAAGGAAGCGTTGCGCTCTGATCCAGTCTGGCTCCACCTGAAGACAACTGGGGGAGTCATGTCTTTGAACTACCCAGATCTCGTGCGAATAGTAAGGGATGAAGAGGCATTGTTTAAAGACCAGCAGACACCAGAGAAGCCAAATTTTCCTCCCATGGCTGAGGTTAGATCTGTCATAGCCACGGAACGGGACTCTGAAGTGGCGGTTTTGAAGTTGCAGATGACCCAAGTCCTAGAAATGCTGACCTCTTTGATGACTAAGAATCCAGGGGTCGTACAAACAGAAGATCCGAAGAAGGATGTGTATCAGAGTGCCCCAACGCCGGTTCCCCACAAGCCAGAAGAGATGAGGTTTGCTTCAACTGTGGAGGGGTTGGACATTACAGCCGAGAGTGTTCCAACCAGAGGAAGAAGCAAGGTTCATACCGCAAGCCGGCAGAAAACTTCAGAGGGCCCCGGTGAAGGAGTCAGCCGGGTGCCCAACAGTTCCAGTAAACTCCAACGGAATCAGGAAATCAGAGAAGCCAAGGAAAGAGGGGAACAATGTCACGACTCATGAGCTCAATACTCCTCACTCTAAGTCAAAATCTAAAACTTGGCAAGAAATCAATGCATACCAGGCCCAACAAGGACTCAGATCCAGAAAAAGGGTAAAAAGAAAGAAACTACAGAAGGCCAAACCAACGGAATCCAGGAAGGAGACTGCCCTGAAGGAATTCCCAGTCAAACTAGTGGGACCCTCCTCCGTGGTCCCCATTCAAGTGGAAGGGATCTATACAAAGGCCATTCTCGACACAGGGGCTCAAGTGACCCTTCTGTACCGGGACTTCTATTAGAAACATCTGAAGCATTTGCCCTTACAGAAACTGGAAGACCTGCAAATATGGGGATTGGAACCCAAAGTTTCCCATACGACAGATACCTCCCAATTAGGTTGGCTTTCGACCCATCAGTAGCCGGAGATACAGAAGTTTTTGATACCTTGGCGGTTGTTTGCCCTCGCCCTCCAGGAGCCAACAAGAGTTCTCTCATAATAGGGACAAACACTGACTTGGTCAGGAGATTACTGGCCCCTATAGCATAGTCACAGGATGCCCCAGCGACTAGAGTCCATCCTATGTTGCGACAAGCCTACCAGCATCTGGTACTGGAGCAGAGAGCTCCCAAAGAAGGAGTGGGGAAGGTCTGGAAGTTGGATAACAAGCAGAAGGTATTACAGCCCGGGGAGGTTACCAGTCTGAAGGCTACTGTGAAACTTACCTGGGAACAACCTGGCCCTTTTATAGTCCTGGAATCAGATCCCTTGGACGCCCACCCAGGGCTGGAAGTCATCCCTGAGGTGGTCCCACTAAGAGCCTTGAAGAAGTCAAATGAAAGGGTGTCTGTGAGCCTCAGAAATACTACTGACACCCCTGTGAAGATCCCAGCCCGAATGTTGCTAGGTCAGGCGAACCCTGCCACTCCGGTAACCTTATCCGACTTGGAGAATGAGGAAGGAGGGAGAGCTAATGTGGAGAAATTCTGCTTGGAGGAAACAGCCTTGCCACTGGCATGGAGAAAGAGAGCACGGGCCCAGTTGATTAGATGGCAGAAAATCTTCTCTAAAGATGAATTTGATATGGGGTGTGCGAAGAGTGCCACCCACCGGATCCGCCTTCAGGAGGACAAGCCATTCCGAGAAAGGGTTCGGCGGGTCCCCTTGGCTGATCTAGAGGATCTGCGAGAGCAACTGACAGAGCTCAAAAGAACCAGTGTCATCCAGGAGTCTAGAAGCCCATATGCATCCCCCATAGTGGTGGTGAGGAAGAAGAATGGGTCGTTGAGGCTGTGCATCGACTATCGGTCTCTTAACCGAAAAACCATACCTGACCAATACACTACCCCCCGAATAGAGGATGCCCTACAGAGTCTGTCTGGAGCAAAATGGTTCAGTGTAATGGACTTGAAGAGCGGGTATTACCAAATTCCCATGCATCCTGAGGATAAGGAGAAGACTGCTTTCATCACCCCTGTGGGGTTTATGAGTTCAATCGCATGCCCCAAGGCTTGTCGGTAGCCTCAGCCACCTTCCAGCGACTCATGGAGAAGACAGTGGGAGATATGAATCTTATCAAAGTACTAGTGTATCTAGATGATATTATTGTGTTTGGAAGGACTCTAGAGGAGCATGAAGAGAGGTTGGAGAAGGTTTTGAGGAGGCTCAGCGATGAAGGACTCAAACTCTCGCTAGAAAAATGTCAGTTTTACGAATCTTCAGTACACTATCTGGGGCACATTGTGTCCGAAGAAGGAGTGTCCACAGACCCTGGAAAATTGGAGGCTGTTACCTCCTGGCCCCAGGCCCACTACAGTGACTGAGCTTTGATCGTTCTTGGGGTTCTGCTCCTATTACAGAAGGTTTGTGGAGGGATTTGCCAAGATCGCCAAGCCCTTAAATGAACTTTTGAAGAGAGAAGGAGAGGAGGATGACTCAGGCCCTAGGAAGCCAGGAGAGTCTGTAGAAGATCAGTGGACTGTGAGGTGTGAGGAAGCATTCCAGAGATTGAAGGAGAGCTTGACCACTGCCCCTGTCTTGGCCTACGCAGACACTAAGAAGCCCTATGAGTTGCATGTGGATGCCAGTCATGACGGTCTGGGAGGAGTACTGTACCAGGAGTATGATGGCCAGCTGAGACCCATTGCTTTTGTGAGCAGAAGCTTCACCCCAGCCGAAAAGAACTATCCCACCCACAAGTTGGAATTTTTGGCCTTGAAGTGGGCAGTGGTAGACAAGTTGAAGGACTACCTGTATGGTGCAGAATTTGTGGTCAAAACAGACAATAATCCGCTCACTTACCTTCTGACCACCGCCAAGCTAGATGCCACCGGCCACCACTGGCTAGCAGCCCTTTCGGGGTTCACCTTTAGTTTGAAGTACAGACCTGGGGCTGGGAACAGAGATACAGACTCCTTGTCAAGAAGGGCCCATGCCCCCGCTGACCATGCTGAGGATTGGACCTGACTGACCCCAGAGGGAGTGTGAGCCTTGTGTCAAGGGGCGGAACTTCAAGCCAATGGAGGGTCAAGGGCCGAAGAAATTGGGGTCTCAGTAGTGGGGGTACCCAAGTTTTATTGTGATGTGACACAGATTGGAGAAGAGAACCTATCCAGGCTCTCGAAGAGAGATCTGCGACGAGATCAACTGGAAGACCCGTTGGGAAAACTAGCCTTAGAAGCATTAGAGAACCAAGCCCCAGACTCACTTCTGAAGGACACGTCAAAAGGGGCTCGCCTATTGAGGAAAGAATGGGATCGGTTACAGATGCATCAAGGGGTGGTCTACCGAAGGGGCCCCTCTGATGATCTGGAGAATAAGTGGCAACTGTTTCTGCCCTAGAAGTATCGGAAGACTGTCCTGACCGCCTTACATGACGATCATAGTCACTTAGGACTGGAAAGAACCTTTCAGCTAGTGAGGGACCGGTTTTACTGGACCTGCATGTGGGCTTAAGTGGAGGAATATTGCCATTCATGTACAAGTTGCATACAAAAGAAAGACTCTGCCTCACCAGGCCGCCCCAATGGGCCATCTACAAAGCCAAGGGCCCTTGGATCTGGTATGCATTGATTTTCTTTGTATAGAACCTGATTTAAATGGAAATGGGAATGTTCTGGTGATAACCGATCATTTCACTCGTTACACCCAGGCGTTTCCAACCAAAGACCAGAAGGCCTCGACAATTGCCAAGGTACTTGTAAAGAAGTTCTTTGTCCATTATGGACTACCTCAACGCCTTCACTCGGACCAAGGAAGGGACTTTGAGAGTCGGCTGATCAGGAAACTGTTGGATTCCCTGGGTATTAAAAGGACCCGAACTACCCCCTACCACCCACATGGGGATGCCCAACCGGAGAGATTCAATCGGACATAGCTAAACATGCTGGGGACTCTGAGCAGTGAGAAGAAGCAACATTGGGGAAAGCATGTGGCCGCCATTGTACATGCATATAATAGTACAATCAGTGACGTTACAGGATACTCCCCAAACAGATTGATGTTTGGCAGGGAAGCAAGGCTACCAGTAGGTCTGGCTTTCGGTACCTCGATAGACCATACTTCAGCAGCCTCTCATAAGGGATATGTGGATCGGTTACGACTAAGTCTGAGAATGGCATATGAAAAGGCCCAAGCCACTTCTGATCAAAGAGGAGCCAGGAACAAGTGGAACCATGACCTAAGGGTTCGGATTCATGACTTGCAGCCAGGAGACCGGGTGCTGTTGCGGAACATAGGCATACCAGGGAAGCACAAGCTGGCCGACCAGTGGAGGTCCCAACCCTATGTGATCTGCAAACAACTGCCCGGTCTACCCGTTTACCAACTCAAACCAGAAGGAAGTGTGGGGCCATTGAAGACGTGGCATAGGAATCACCTACTGCCCCTTTCTGAAGCTGTTCGTTTGCCTCCCACCTCGGATCCTCCCGAGCATCCTTCAGTCTCAAATACCCCTAGGCCTGTTACTAGATCCCAAGCAGCCAGTTCAGCAGAGATGGATGCCTAAAACCAGAGTGAGGAGGAGGAGTTGGGATGTCTTTGGACACATACCTGAATCCATGACCACGGCCTCTCCATCCCCTGAGGCTGCCGTTAGAGACACTTTAAATGCGGAAGCCGCTGAGTTTGTACAACTTGATACTCTTGCTGAGGAATGGGAGGATGCTTAAGAGTAATTTCCAGAGGAAGATCCCAGGGACTCTTTATACCTTTCTGCACCTGAACCAGACGCCCCTGAGCTGTGTAAATCCAATTCACCTGACTTGGCACAAGGAAGATTGGAGGCACCCCCTACCGTTGCAACCCCAGCTCCCAGAGAACAAAGGGGAAGAAGAACTATCCACCCCCCTAGAAGACTAACTTACTCCCAGATGGGGAAGTGCTCGGAAGAGACTATTGTCACAGCCAGAAGGACAGTAAACAAGCCTGTCCCCTCTACTGCAAATTTGGTGGAGGGCAACCCCAGCTCACTTCCTGGCACAGGTAGGCAGGCCACCTCTGTTAAAGTGGGAGATTCCTCTGCCTGGCTCTTTTGTAGCCTTGAATTGTGTTCCTTGCACATATAATAATGCTGGTGATATCTTTGGGGACCAAAGATTCTAAGTGGGGGGAGTGTGTAGTGGGGTGTTGCTTTAAATAGCCTCAGAGACTACCTTACCCAGTATGCAATGGGATACCCACAGTTCCTTTGGGCCCGGCGCAAGGTCTGCTGGGGTTGGACTATTTAAAGAGGGGCGGGGCAGGACGGGGGTCTCTTTGGGACATCGCCCGTCTAGCAAGTGGAACTCTGTGCTGTGTCTGCTGTTCCAGACTAGGCCTAGGCCTGAGAGCCGGGCCCTGTGGATCCAAAGAGCCTTCTACCCCTCACGGAAGAATCCCTGAGATGTCTCAAGTATCTACATTCCAAGACTCGTCAGAAGAATCGGAGACCCCGGGCATCGTGAGACTGTGTGTGGGACACACAGAGGTGGAAATCGGCCGCATGGACTGGTTCAGTTGGGTGAGAGAACACTTGCTCAAAGATTTCTTAAGTTACTCTTTAGGCCCAGTGTCTTTTGCTTAGGACCCATCGTTATCAAGTTGAGCTGCTCATCAGAGGGACAGTGTGCCATGCAGCCTTAGTTGAATCCTTTGCCGCGTGTTTAGCAGCTAATTGTTTTACACCCGGTGGATTACAAATAACCTACAAAGTGCACTACCATTGCTAGCGAAGATCCTTCTCTACAGAAACATTGTGAACTAAGTAGTCAGGCCTGACTGTCTAGAGTAGAGACATTTCTGGGCGCTATCTTGCCCACAAGGGGGAAGCTTGCAAGCGGGGTTTATTAATTGATGCACATAGGATTGCGGGGATTGTCTACCTGTTTTATATGCTGACTAAATCTTATTGCAGGGCTCTGCATTAATAGATGTACCTGTCAGAGAACGTACCTTGCCGGGCGTGTTGGTGGTCGCTTTGGTGTGCGTTTGGTGATGTTGGGCATGTTCCTGTCCGCGCTGGTGCACTTCCCAGACTGCGGGCGCGCGCGCCTGTGCGCGCATTGCGTGCGCGCGTGTGCGTGCGCCATTGCGCATGCTGATGCGCCATTGCGCGCGCCGATGCATGCCGGTTTGCCCATTTAAACTCCTGGAACACTTCAGACCGGTGCTGTCTGATCTACAGTCCCCTGTGTATCCTGCTCCTGTTAATTGCCTGAAACCTGATCTTCTGACCACCCGGCTTGTTACTGGACTTTTCCTGCTATCCGCCTGCACCCGACCTCAGCCTGTCTTTGACCCTGAACCTGCCTACCCCGCTGTACCATACTGCCTGAACGTTGCCGAACCCTGCTTGTCTTGACCACTCTCTCTGCACCTGCCCAGCCGCGCTGCTCTACACACCTGCCTGCCTACCTGCCTGCCTGCAGCCAGCCTGGCTCAGCTACTCTCCTGAACCAAGGATCCGGAGCTGCCTTCCAGTAACCACTCTCAGGCTCTCTTACCCTTCCGCACTCCCGTGCCTCCTGTCTGCACTACCAGGGGCCCGCGAGTCGGATCCGTACGGGGGACCTTCCTCTGCTCTAACGGACTCGCTGATCAGGTACGTACAACCCTGACAGTACCACTGCCTAATCAAATCTTTTATTTTACTCGGTAAACGCTTTAATGATTAAGCAGACATTCGGTGTGGTGTGATTACTGTATATGTTATCCGCAGTATTGTGCTACCCATAGCCTACGGGTCTCACAATCCTTTTAATCTCACTAGCTGTGCCAAGGGAGGGTAGAGCCAGTTACTGGGGGTTGACGGCAGAGTGTTGCAGGCCCGAAAATAATACCAGCAGCCCTCTTAACTGGGGGTATTGCTACAACTGTAACACTGCATTAGGAGATATCTGAGTGGTCATCAGCTAGTTCCTGTTATCCTGTGACCTGACATGCTGTACAACCCAGCTTGCCTTGTGACTTGCTCCTGGACCTTTACCTACCTCTTGTGACCTCAGCCTGCATGCTTGACTTTGCTTATTGCCTTCTGTTTTGTTCCACCACTGACCAACTGTTACCCTCCTTGGCCTGAACTCTTAGCTCCAATCATATCTCCTGAATTGGTACCGCTGCTGTCCTGCTATTACCGACCTAGGCTTGAACTCTCAACTCTGGTCTCTTGAACTGGTAACTCTGCTGTTCCCAACCTTGGCTTGTATTCTATTTACATTCCTATTGCCTGCGTCGGTACCCCAGTGTGCCTGCATCAAGTTCCTGTCCAATGATCTGCAACTGCTTGCTCCATGCATCTCTCACCATGACAAAGCCAGTACTGCTTGTAAATAGAGGCACTCCTGCCACTCCATGTGTTTACATTTCCTGTTGCTACTTCCAAGAATGTTGAACAAGAGGAGTAATGGAGTCCACCTCGTCAACTCTGTCTCTACCAGGTACTGAACAGGAGCTGTTCCCTGCCTATTCATGACTCTGACACCTTGCTTTTGGTCACTGAAGCTGCTATTAATATTGAGTAGGCTGTAGCAAGGTGTTGGAAGCAAGAGGGGGTGTGGCAAAGCACCAGCATCCTAGATGAAGTTAATATTAATTAAGTGATTTAGGTTTTGGGGCTCCCAGAGTGTTCTTGTAGACCACCGAAGCTAGCGTCGCTGCTGTTACATGGTTGCTACAAAGCATATTTGGATCAGTTCAGCTATAAGAGTTTCATCATTAGTGGCCACACAGTGACCAAAGAAAGAAGATGTGTGAGATGTAGAGGAAACTGCAAACATGACAGTGGCGGTGACAGATGGGCAGAGAGAGTGCAGTACTGGTAGCACTGAAAAAGGTCAAACCTAGATAAGTCTGCCATAGCTGCACCTTATGACATGAGCCGATACCGCTCTTCATGTTACCCTTTAAAGTAAAATAAAAAAAAAAAAATTGTGTTAGTTATATAATTGAGTGAAACGGGGAATAAAACATTTGTTTATGAATATTTGAAAAAATATATAAAAAAGAGCCTTATTCCCTAGGTATGGGCCCCTTGTTTACCATATGTGACCTGTTGTTTCTGTCCTTCTGGCAAAACTCCAGATATATAGGGTGGGTGAAGCCTAGGAGGGTAGAGAATTGTGTATCTAATAGAGAAAAAATTTAGCAGAGAATGGAACTGTGTTTGCGTCTCCACATGGGCTTCTCTAGCTATGGGCCTTTACACATCCAATATCTAACACTGACCTAAAAGGAACTTAAGCCCCATACACACAATCGGACTTCAAACAAACTTTTCCGTGGATTTTTGTTTGAAGGGAGTTGGCCGGGAATGCCCATAGTATACACACGGCAGGACTTTTTCTGCAAACTTTCCCAAAATCACGTGTTTTTTTCTGCTCTTTTCTGCTCTTTACCGCCACCCTTTGGTCAACTTCTGCTATTGTTGGTTTTTAACATTGGTTCTTGGCATGCGTGTTTGTACTTTGGACTAAAGTCCGATGGATTTCTGTACACACGATAGGACTTTGCACCGTTGGACTTTTGTTGCCGAAAAGTTTGTCTGTTTGCAGAGCAAACTTTTGTCTGATGAAAACCGAAAAAGTTTGTCCGATGGAGCGTACACACGGTAGGATTTTTTTGAAAACCTGCTCATTTTGAAGTTTGTTGTCAAAAAGTCCTACCGTGTGTATGGGGCTTAAGACTTAACACTGTACAAAAAGAGCTGGGTTACTGGATTGAAAAATTGAAGTGCTTTTATTGGAAATTGTTAAGTAAAAGAAGATGGACTGTGGCTGGGGTAGTGCTATTCAAATCGATCGTGTGAAGGCTCCAGAGCATTTTTCTCGACGAGAAAAATGGGCATTAAAAATTTAGAACATGCTCTATTTTTTTCTCATCGTTTTTCACATCGTCGTTTTTCTCGTTGTGAAAAACGGCCATGTGTACGCTTTAATGACGGGAAAAAAACATGCATGCTCAGAAGCAAGTGATGAGACGGGAGCGCTCGTTCTGGTAAAACTATCGTTCGTAATGGAGATAGCACATTTGTCATGCTGTAACGGACTGAAAACCACGAGGCAGAAAAGCGTGAATCGTCTCTCAACAAACTTTACTAACACAAGATCAGAAAAAGCAGTCCAAAGGGTGGCGCCATCCTAATGGAACTTCCCCTCTATAGTGCCGTCGTACGTGTTGTTGTACGTGTTGTACGTCACCGCGCTTTGCTCGAGCATTTTTTTTACGATAGTGTGTAGGCAAGGCAGGCTTGAGAAGAATCACATCGAGAAAAACTTTGTTTTTTTCAATGACATTAAAAACGGCCGTGTGTATGCGGTATTAGACTTAGAACAATTCCAGAATGGATTCTTAAAACCAAGAAAAAGCATCCAAATATAATGAGCTCATTTCTATATAACTTACTTAGGGAAAATCAATATAAGGTGTAATGGAAGCAGTGGCAATTTAGGCACCTTTTAAGTAATCCTTTTAAGTGTCTTGGTTTTTGGACCTGGCAAAGGGCCCAAGCACTAAAGGCTCATCTACAAGGGAGTATAGCAAGAAAAATAAAATAATTAAACAATATCATGTTAATAACGTTGTCCCTACCTCACTCTGTAGCTAGGGGACGCTCTTTGTAGTCAGTCCCACCCCTCTTCTTTATGCTTTAGCCATCTCTCACCACATGTACTGTATTTTCCTGGCGCTAGACACACTATGATTTTTTGAGCAAACTGGTGTTCATGTGTGATCTGCGCAAGTTTTTTTTATTAAAAACTTTCCGATCTGCAGGATGTCATTTGGATCAAGCACTGTCTGCTAAATCTACTGAAACCATTAGTTACAGCTATCTTGCCACAACAGGATAGATCAGTTATAGAGATCACACTTGAAGTGCTTAGTTTGGAGAGGCAGAACAATTAGAAAAATGAGAAAGGAAAAGACTGAGAGAAGAAAGGAGATGGTGGGATAAAACACCACCCAATTTTTGCCATGGTGGGTTATAGGTGTCATAAATTTCCAATCAGGGTATTAAGCTGTGCCCTAGATATTTTTGGACCCCAGCAGCCCTATGTTACTTATCATCTTATAATATAATAGCCAGTGATACTGTTCATCTTCCAGAACAAATAAATAAAGTACACTCATTAAATACACCTGTTCAATTGCTAATCAGCCAATAACATGGCAGCAACTCAATGCATTTAGACATCTAGACGTGGTTAAGACGACTTGCTGAATTTCAAACCGAGCATCAGAATGGAGAAGAAGGGGAATTTAAGTGATTTGAAGGTGGTAGGGTTGTTGGTGCCAGATGGGATGGTCTGAGTATTTCAAAAACTGCTGATCTGCTGGGATTTTCACACACAACCATCTCCAGAGTTTACAGAATTGTCTGAAAAAGAGAAAATATCCAGTGAGCGGCAGTTGTGTAGACAAAAATGTCTTGTTGATATCAGAGTTCAGAGGAGAATGGGCAGACTAGTTTGGGATGATGGAATGGCAACAGTAACTCAAATAACCACTTGTTACAACCAAGGTATGCAAAATACCATCTCTGAATGCACAACACATCGAACCTTCAAGCAAATGGGCTACATCAGCAGAAGACCACACCTGGTGCCACTCCTGTCAGCTAAGAACAGCAGGATCATGGACCATGTCACAAAGCTCAAATCACCTCAAACTGGTTTCTTGAACATGACAATGAGTTCACTGTACTCCAATAGCCTCCACAGTCACCAGATCTCAATATAATAGAGCACATTCGGGATGTGGTGGAACGAGAGATTTGCATCATGGATGATCATGTGCGGCCTACAAATATGCAGAAGCCGCGTGATGCTATCATGTCAATATTGACCTAACCCTCTGAGGAATTTTTCCAACACCTTTTTGAATCTATGCCATGAAAAATTAAGGCAGTTCTAAAGGGAAAACTGGTCCAATCCAGTACTAGCAAGATGTACCTAATAAAGTGGCCGGTGAGAGAGCCATATGTGACAGGGGTCTTTTTTTTCTCTTAACTGAGTATTGAGACTGTGAAGGAGATACAGAGTCATCCCCGTGCTGCTGAGGAGCTGTTAGTGATTTATATCCATGCTTGTTAACATCTACCTATGGGTAAGAGGCAGTGTGTTTGGGCGACGGTGGCGGTCTCTTCACTTATTTGATACCTCAAGATACATCCCTTTGGCTTACTTTGGACTTTTTTTAAAGTGGAGTTACATTTATATGTTTTTGCGAGTTGAGTCTATGCCAGCAATAAATTTTGGGTTAATGTTGGACTTTTTTCAAGAGTTCACAGAATAGTCGCTATCCGATCTGAGGTCGACAATGAGGAAATCCAATCTAGCAGAGCAGGGCAGACAAACAGGGAGCCTAGAACACATATTACACACGCTATCACAAGCATGAGACTATAGGCTTGGCTGGCTTAAATCAAGTTTAGTCTCCACCCAGAGACAAGCCACATTAATCACCCTGCAGGTGGACAGACAGACAAGAAGAATGCCACAGCCAAAACCAGGTTAGGGATGAGCCGAACACCCCCGGGTTCGGTTCGCACCAGAACCCGCGAACGGACCGAAATTTCGCACGAACGTTAGAACCCTATTAAATACAATGGATGCGAATGTTCGAAATCTAAAGTGCTAATTATAACGACTAATATGCATGTTATTGTCCTAAAAAGGGTTTGGGAACCCGGGTTCTGCACCAGGAGACATGTATTAATGCAAAAAGAAGTTTTAAAAACGGCCGTTTTTCAGGAGCAGTCATTTTAATGATGCATAAAGTGAAAAAAAAAAGTCAAATATTCCTTTAAATATCGTACCTGGGGGGTGTCTAAAGTATGCCTGTGATGTGCCACGTGTTTCCCGTGTTTAGAACTGTCCCTGCACAAAATGACATTTCTAAAGGAAAAAAAAGCCATTTAAAACTGCTTGCGGCTTTAATGTAATGTCTGGTCCCGGTAATATGGATGAAAATCTTTGAAAAAATGGCATAGCTACCCCATCAGCCCCGCCCCCCCCCCTACCCCAGCCCATTACCAGCCCCTTTGGGTCTTGTATAGATATTAAGGGGAACCCCGCACACAAAATAAAAAAGGCCCTATTTACTCTGAACAGCCGTATACAGGCGGTGCATACAAGACAGGGACTGTAGGTTTGTTCTTATGTAGAATCTGTTTGTAATTTTGAACAGCTACATTGTTTAAGTGTAGCTCCAGCCAAAAAATCTATTTTTAAGCTTTTTGGAAAACATAGGGAAGGGTTATTACCCCTGTAACATTTGTTTTGCTCTCTGTGCCCCTGTTCAGAACATTTCACCTCACTTTCCGTCTCAATGACAAATGTTTTTGAAAAGTGGGGTTTTTATTGAAACAAGGATTGGTGATAAAGCATCAGTAGAGAGGAGACACCTTTTCCCCATATTAACTCTTACAGGAAAGAATTTCCCTTCAAAGGGGTAGATTTCCTCTCACTTCCTGTTGTCTCCTTTCGTTTGCAAGTAGGAGTCGTTTGTAAGTTGAATGTTTGAAAGTAGGGGCCTGCCGTATATACTCTGCTGAAATTTGCCCCTTACATGTTGGTGTTGCCACAACACTGTAAGCCCTCACAGTTACTCTTGGTGGGCGCAGGAATGGGCCCTGCTGTGAATTATTAGATCAAGAATTGTAATTACATGCCCCTGTTAAACAGGGGCAGAAAAATTGGGCCTTAGGCACTGGTGCCACAACACTGCAACCCCTCACAGATACTGTACTTGGAGCACAGCAATGAGCCCTGTTGCAAAGTATTGCATAAAAAATTGTAATTACATGCCCCTGTTAAACAGGGGCTGAAAAATTGGGCCTTAGGCACTGGTGCTGGTGCCACGACGCTGCAACCTCTTCCAGATACTCTAGTTGGAGTGCAGGAATGAGCCCTGCTGCAAAGCATTGCATAAAAAATTGTAATTACATGCCCCTGTTAAACAGGGGCTAAAAAATTGGGACTTAGCCACTGGTGGCGGCACCCAGAAACAAAAATGTTCTTCCAAGCTATCATCATCAATCGGATCATTGAGGAGGAGGAGGATAGTCAGTCAACATAACAGGACAGTCACTCAGCATCAGCATCAGTCTTGAAGGGATGTGACATTTGAAAATAAATTAGTCTGTTATATCAGCTTCAGGTGTTTGGTAGCTGGTGGTGATCCAAGACTGGTTCATCTTTATGAAGGTCAGTCGATCAACCGAGTCGGTGGACAGGCGCACCCTGTGATCCGTGACAAATCCTCCAGCAGCACTGAATGTGCGTTCTGAAAGAACGCTGGATGCAGGACAGGCCAGTAGCTCAATTGCATACTGTGCAAGCTCTGGCCAGTGATCCATCCTCAAGACCCAGTAAGCCAGAGGATTTTCGGTGGGGAAGGTGTCCAAGTCTGACCTTGCCCCTAGGTATTCCTGCACCATGTATATCAGACGCTGGCGATGGTTGCTGGAACCGATCATACCTTGGGGCTGCGGACTAAAGAATTGTCTGAACGCATCGGTCAGACAGCCACCTTACCCACCGCTCCTTCTTTGACTGACCGAAGCCTCAGCAACTCGTTGTCCAGGACAAGGAGTTTGTAACCTCCCAGTCTCTGGGAACGCGTTGCACAGACCTTTCTGCAAGGCCTCCCGGAGTTGTCTCATCCTCTGCTCCCTCTGCAACGGTAAGATAAGGTCCACAACCTTACCCTTGTACTGTGGATCAAGGAGAGTGGCCAGCCAGTAATGGTCCCTCTCCTTGATCCGAAGAATACGAGGATCCTTCCGCAGACTTTGCAGGATCAGGGAGGCCATGCAGCGTAGGTTAGCTGAGGCATTCGGTCCGGAGTCCTCTGGGTCACTAAGGACGACATGATCCGCAGCCACCTCCTCTCAGCCACGTACAAGTCCACGGGTTTCTTGGGACTGTAAATCATCCCTAAAAGACTGATGCTGATGATGCTGAGTGCCAGGCTCCACCTCCATGCTGACACAATCCTCCTCCTCTTCCTCTGCGATGGGTGGGACAGAAGGAACACTGTCTGGGTAAAGGGGGCCTTGAGAGGCAAGGAAGTCCTCCTCTTCCTGCCTCTGTTCTGCCTCAAGTGCCCTGTCCATTATTCCACGCAGCGTATGTTCCAACAGGTGGACAAGAGGTACAGTGTCACTGATGCATGCACTGTCACTGCTCACCATCCTCGTGGCCTCCTCAAATGGTGCCAGGACAGTGCATGCATCCCTGATCATGCCCCACTGGCGTGGTGAAAAAAACCCGAGCTCCCCTGACCCTATCCTGGTGCCGTAGTCGCACAGGTACTCATTGATGGCCCTCTGCTGCGTGTGCAGCCGCTGCAGCATGGCCAACGTTGAGTTCCACCTGGTGGGCATGTCACATATAAGGCGGTTCTTGGGCAGGTTCAACTCCTTTTGCAGCTCAGCCAGGCAAGCCCTGGCATTATAAGATCTGCGGAAATGCACACAGACTTTCCTGGCCTGCCTCAGGACATCCTGTAAGCCCGGGTACCTGCCCAAGAACCGCTGCACCACCAGGTTAAGGACGTGAGCCACACAGGGCACATGGGTCAGTTGTCCCTGTCGGAGGGCGGAGAGGAGCTTGGTGCCATTGTCGCAAACCACCATTCCTGGCTTAAGCTGGCGTGGCGTCAACCACCTCTCGGCCTGCCCCTGCAGAGCAGACAGAACCTCTGCCCCAGTGTGGCTCCTGTCCCCCAAACACACCAGCGCAAGCACGGCATGGCATCTTTTTGCCTGCGTACTTGCGTAGCCCCTTGAATGCCTATGGAGCACCGCTGGTTCCGAGGACAAAGCACAGGAAGAGGCCATGGAGGAAGAAGAAGAGGAGGGGGTGGAGGAGAGAGGTGTGTCACAACCAGTAGTAGCATTTTGGAGGCGTGGCGGCGAAACAACCTCCAACACTACTGCACCTTGTCCTGCATCCTTCCCAGCTGCCAAAAGAGTGACCCAATGGGCCGTGAAAGAAAGGTAACGTCCCTGTCCATGCCTGCTGGACCATGAGTCAGCGGTAATATGCACCTTACCGCTGACCGCCCTGTCCAGCGAGGCCAAGACATTGCCTTCCACATGCCGGTAGAGAGCCGGAATCGCCTTCCGTGAGAAAAAGTGGCGTTTGGGAACCTGCCACTGAGGAACCGCACATTGCACAAACTCACGGAAGGGGGCCGAGTCTACCAACTGAAAAGGCAGCAGTTGAAGCGCTAGCAATTTAGCCAAGCTAGCATTCAACCGCTGGGCATGTGGATGGCTGGGAGTGAACTTCTTTCGACGGTCCAGCAGCTGGGGCAGGGAAATTTGCCTGCTAGAATCGGACGTCGGTGTACTGCTAGCAGAGTGCCCGCAAGTACTTGGCTGTGACACACCTAATTCTACACCTTCATTCCTCTCAGTGCAGGTTTCAGAGAGGACTGAAGGTATAGTGGGGTTGGAGATCCCAGCTAATGCGGTGCAAGGAGAGGTCCGCTTTGTTCTTTGGTGTGGGTCTTTAAGGTAGGCTTGCCAACGAGCTGCATGGCAGGTCAACATATGTCTGGTCAAGCATGTGGTGCCCAAGCGGCTGATGTTTTGGCCACGCGATATACGCTTGAGACATATGTTGCAAACAGCAGCTGTGCGATCTGATGCACTCGACTCAAAAAAGGCCCACACCAAAGAACTTTTTGAATAACGGGCAGAGGCAGCGCCCTGCACAGGCGGAGCTCTGCGGTGTGATTCAGTCGGTGTGCTGCCCTTACGCTGGCCCCCCGAGGGAATCCTGCCTCGTTGGAGATGTGCCTCCTCCTCATCCTCCTCCTCTCTCCTATTAGGCACCCACGTGGAGTCAGTGACCTCATCATCCCCTCCCTCCTCATCACTGGAGCCAATCTGGCAGTATGCTGCAGCTGCTGGAACATGACTGCCAGATTGGTGTCCTTCTTGAGCATCCCCTCTCTCTGCTCTCACACTACTGCCTTCCTCTAGCTGGATATCATCATCAGACCCTTAAAAACGCTGGGCATCCTCCTGGAGCATGTACCCAACACTGTGCTCAAACAGTTCGGGGCACTCCTCAGGAGGACATGGTGGGTCTAGGGAAGGAGTGACTGATGATGACATTGATACCAGGGAAGAGGACGCTTTGGCAGCTGCTTTGCCAGTACCCAGAGCCTGGGTGAGAGAGGATGAGGATGAGGAGGGCTTGGTCATCCACTCTACCAAGTCTTCGGCATGATGTGGCTCAACACGTCCAGCTGCCGAAAATAAGGACAAGCGTGTCCCATGGCCACGTGCTGATGACGATGCACCGCGTCCACGACCAGCAGTGTTGTCTCTAGACACAGAGCCTGCTTGCCCTCTTTTATTGGCTCCTGACTGTCTGCCTCTCCTTGTTTGCCTTCCAGACATTCTAATGGCCTGCAGGGAGATGGGAAAACCAGCAATAAGGGGTAGCTTCAGGTGTATATTTTGCAGGAAGCACACTACGCCTGCTGTAAGTGCTGCAAATGCCTGTTAGTGTAACACAAAAGAAAAAAAGCTAAAGCAATAAGGGCTAGCTTCAGGTGTATAATGTGCAGGAGGCACACTCCACCCGCTGTAAGTGCTGCAAATGCCTGTTAGTGTAACACACCAGGAAAACACAGCAATACGGGCTAGCTTCAGGTGTATAATGTGCAGGAGGCACACTCCACCCGCTGTAAGTGCTGCAAATGCCTGTTAGTGTAACACACCAGGAAAACACAGCAATACGGGCTAGCTTCAGGTGTATATTTAGCAGGAAGCACACTCCGCCCGCTGTAAGTGCTGCAAATGCCTGTTAGTGTAACACACCAGGAAAACACAGCAATACGGGCTAGCTTCAGGTGTATATTTAGCAGGAAGCACACTCCTCCCGCTGTAAGTGCTGCAAATGCCTGTTAGTGTAACACACCAGGAAAACACAGCAATACGGGCTAGCTTCAGGTGTATATTTAGCAGGAAGCACACTCCGCCCGCTGTAAGTGCTGCAAATGCCTGTTAGTGTAACACACCAGGAAAACACAGCAATACGGGCTAGCTTCAGGTGTATAATGTGCAGGAGGCACACTCCGCCCGCTGTAAGTGCTGCAAATGCCTGTTAGTGTAACACACCAGGAAAACACAGCAATACGGGCTAGCTTCAGGTGTATATTTAGCAGGAAGCACACTCCGCCCGCTGTAAGTGCTGCAAATGCCTGTTAGTGTAATACTCCAGGAAAACACAGCAATACGGGCTAGCTTCAGGTGTATATTTAGCAGAAAGCACACTCCGCCCGCTGTAAGTGCTGCAAATGCCTGTTAGTGTAACACACCAGGAAAACACAGCAATACGGGCTAGCTTCAGGTGTATATTTAGCAGGAAGCACACTCCGCCCGCTGTAAGTGCTGCAAATGCCTGTTAGTGTAACACACCAGGAAAACACAGCAATACGGGCTAGCTTCAGGTGTATAATGTGCAGGAGGCACACTCCGCCCGCTGTAAGTGCTGCAAATGCCTGTTAGTGTAACACACCAGGAAAACACAGCAATACAGACTAGTTCCAGGTGTATATTTAGCAGGAAGCACACTCCACCCGCTGTAAGTGCTGCAAATGCCTGTTAGTGTAACACACCAGAAAAACACAGCAATACGGGCTAGCTTCAGGTGTATACTGTGCAGGAGGCTTGTCAACAATAACAGTGACACTGTCCCCTGCCTATCCTTCTCTCTCCCTGCACACAAGGTTTATTAAAGAATATGACACTGACACTCTCCCTGCCTATCCTTCTCTCTCCCTGCACACAAGGTTTAGCAAAGAATATGACACTGACACTCTCCCTGCCTATCCTTCTCTCTCCCTGCACACAAGGTTTAGCAAAGAATATGACACTGACACTGTCCCCTGCCTATCCTTCTCTCTCCCTGCACACAAGGTTTAGCAAAGAATATGACACTGACACACTCCCTGCCTATCCTTCTCTCTCCCTACACACAAGAATAGCACAAAGAATAGCACAATGACACTGTCCCTGCCTATCCTTCTCTTTCCCTGCGCCAGAACACACTACACAAGGCCGCCGCGCTGGCGGCCTTTTATAGTGTGGGGCGTGTGCTAAACCCCCTGAGCTATAATTGGCCACAGGCAACCTGCCTGTGGCCAATTATGGCGCTCCTAGCTGCCGGCGCTGTGATTGGCCAAGCATGCGGGGTCACAGTGCATGCTTGGCCAATCACAGCGCCGGGATTGCACTGCGATGGCGCAGTGTATTGTGGGCCGTTCGCGTCACTTGAATTTGGCGCGAACAGCCCAAATAGTTCGATCTTCGTCGAACGATCAAACAGCCGATGTTCGAGTCGAACGTATGTTCGACTCGAACACCGAGCTCATCCCTAACCAGGATGTTGGAATGAGAAGCAGGAGTGCGAGACCATCCTGACATGCACTATGTGTTCTGACACCTTTCTATCAGAACCAGCATTAACTTATTCAGCAATTTGAGTTACAGTAGCTCTTCTTTTAGAACGGACTACATGGGCCAGCCTAAGCTCCCCATATGCATTGATGAGCTTTGGCTGCCCATGACTCTGTCACTAGTTCACCAGTTTTTCATGCTTTGCAGATCTGACCCTAGTCATCTAGTCATTACAATCTCAGACCATCGTTTTTCATGCTGATCTGTTGCACTCACATAGAGTGCTTTTAAATGTGAGTACTTCACTTTTACATTTTGGATAATAAACGGCTTGTATTCAGAGAGCACTAGGAAGTCTCCCTCTTGTTTATTTTGCCTAACTGGATATCGGTGGAGCAAATGAGGTGGCTGTTCTGTGCCAAACTGTTACTGGTCGTTTGGAGATTGGAGACTTAATGATTGGAGGACCGCTTTATTATCATTCTATGCCCTGTGACCTCCTGTAGGTCGAATTGCTGAGGTGAGAGGCCACTCTGTGTGCGGTGGAGGGATTTCTTTTTCTGGTCAAACTTGCTGTGATCCACATCGCATGCTACAATTAGTGCACCACTCACCCTGTATGGACTTTTGCCTCTTTTTATGGACTTTTATCATTTCATTATTTAATCTTTTGCGCTGTACTCTTTTAGTTTTATGGTTACCCTTCTGGTCCATCATTCTGTGCATTCTATGGTAATCTCCTTCTTTACCAGCACCAAAGCAGACCTATACCATAACATTTCCTACAACATACTTGATCAAGTATCAAGAGACTCTCTGTATTCCTTTTATTTTCTCTATCTCTCACAGATAGCAAACTCAAATATCACAAACTTAGACTTATGGGCTTATAGTACACTCTCATCCACCATCCAATGTCTGTTCTTTTGCACATTTTAGGCTTTTATTTTTCTCCGGTTGCAAACATGGCTTTTTTTTATTTGTTACTCTTGTAGAATACATTGGCATTTGGAAGGTACTTTTAAAGAGACAGCCAACTGAGGACTTGTAAGATGTCAGTTCACATATTGCAGATTTTGTATCTGGATTTTCTGTTTTGGATAGATCCAGTTTGCCCTATTCTCTCAAGACAGTAGTGGACCTCTTTGTATAAAAGCTTCAGATTCTTGGCAGTTTGATGCATGGAACAACCTTCATTTTGCAAAACAATTGACTTATATGTTTCTTAAGAAAGCCATTTTCCAAAGGATCCCATGGAATGTCAGTACCACTGCTAAGTTGATGAAAGTCAGAAAGTGATAAGTCAGCGATGGCCATCTTTTCTCAAAACCAGATGCTTACCTAAATCAAAACTGCTATCACTGTGGGAAACTGGACAGGAGCTTGGAAGCAGTATTCTTACAGTGGGACTACAACATACCATGCACCAAAACAGCATCTGATATCTCCCATGTCAGAAGATTAACTTACTAAAATCTGAACGATATGCACACAATTTAGATTGAATATTAGATTTAACTTAAACTAACATATGCAGCATGCCCATTGCTTTATTATTACAATAGTGCACACATATCTATTGATTTAGAAAGTAAAATTCTACCATCACCAATATTACTAATTAGCATACTACGGGTTTGCAGATATGTGTATATATTTATACACATATGTCCTGCAACCTGTCATCATTTTTACTAAATATGACTTTGACTATATACCTAACAAATTCAGTGCCTAATTTGGACGTATGCACATACCATTATTGATCTGTACATCTATACCAGGGGTGTCCAAACTTTTTTCAAAGAGGGCCAGATTTGATGAAGTGAACATGCTTGAGGGCCGACCATTTTGCCTGACATTCTTTAAACCATTACAATTCGGTCTAAGTGTATTCGTCTGAGCACTAATACACTGCCCAACAAGAATTATATTGCCTTTGTGGCTGTGTGTGGTGAAGAGATTAGCTTGGGCGTGTTATTTGGATATACCGTATTTATCGGCTTATAACACGCACTTTCACTTTAAGAAAGGAAGTTTCAGGAAAAAAAACCTTAAATTTTAAATAAAGAACTGTGAAGCAAAATGAGGGTCCATCAATGCAGCCTAATCAGTGCCCATCTGCAGCCTCACCGTTGCCATGAATGCAGCACCCACCGTATTGCCATAAATGCAGCACCCACCCTATTGCCATGAATGCAGCACCCACCCTATTGCCATGAATGCAGCACCCACCGTATTGCCATGAATGCAGCACCCACCCCATTGCCATGAATGCAGCACCCTCCGTATTGCCATGAATGCAGCACCCTCCGTATTGCCATGAATGCAGCACCCTCCGTATTGCCATGAATGCAGCACCCACCGTATTGCCATGAATGCAGCACCCACCGTATTGCCATGAATCCAGCACCCACTAAATTGCCATGAATGCAGCACCCACTAAATTGCCATGAATGCAGCAACCACTACATTGCCATAAATGCAGTACCCATTGTATTGCCATGAATGCAGACTCACCATTATCGTCAGTGCAGCCTGCGGAGGAGACAGGGAGGGGGCGGGACGAGCGCCAACAGACATACAGGAGAAACTCCTGTTTTCTCGACGGGCCTCTTTAATTAAAAGTCCTGCCTCCTGTGATGGACAGAACAGTTGTTCAATGGCAGCGCAGGAGACGGAACTTCCTTTTACACAGGACGCCGTGTAAACGGGAAATACTCTCCTGTATGCACGGCACTCGTCCAGTCCCCTCCAAGGCAGCCAGCATACCTATCTTTTGTGGCCTCCGGCGCTCGGGGATTCGTTGGGGGCCACAAAAGATATATATGTCAAGATCACCAGGCGGGCCGTCCGAAAACAGAACGCAGGCCGTGATTGGCCCGCGGGCGGACTTTGGACATGCCTGATCTATACTATAAATTTACCTTTACCTAATTGATGGCTCTCTACCATTCCTGTAGTTGCTGAAATTTGTCCTCCAACATCCAGTGGCATCCCCTGGTTCATTAGAGTGTATCTACATATACTCAGGTACTCAAAGTTCTTAAGCCCCGTACACACGATCGGATAACCTATGGATTTTCGTCCAATGGATTTGTCCATCGGAAATCCGATGAAACTGTTTTTCATCAGTCTTGGCCACACACCATCAGTCAAAAAACCGACCGTTCCAAACGCGGTGACGTAAAACACTCCGATGAGCCGAGAAAAATGAAGTTTAATGCTTCTGAGCATGCGTCGACTTGATTCTAAGCATGCATGGGTTTTTTAACCGATGGACTTGCCCATAGACGATCGGAAATTCCCATTGGTTTTTTATCCATCGGAAAATTTTAAAACAAGTTCTATTTTTTACAACCGATGGAAAAAAGACCGATGGGTACCATACACGATGGGTTGGTCTGATGAAAACCATCCATCGGACGGTTTTCATCAGTCAAATCGATCGTGTGTACGGGGCTTTACTCATTTGTGCAGAATTATAATTTGTTTTATTTTGATCTGCTCCTATTTTGGAGGTCACATTTTAGTCCAATGTTTCTACTTTTAGGGTTGTCCATCCTCTGGCCCCAGTATATCCTTCTGGCCGCCCTTGGAATGTGAGGAGATAATTTTCTCCTCAGGGGACAAAAACCACCTTACCAAGTCTCCTTTGTAGATTCCACATTTTGGTTCGTTTGATGCCCATATGCCTTGAAAGGGCAACCCCATTGGCACAGTTTCTCGTGTTGTCTATCTACACTTATTAATGTCATACAATGAAATGTTGAAAACTACCCTGCTATAGAATATTATGTAAGTGGATCATTGAAATATTTGGTATCTTATGTACCATGGTTGCAATCCTCTACTTGTGAAACTGATTATATATATTTTTCAATTATGCTATAGATGAATTTCTCCCTTCTATGCACTAGGGATGAGCCGAACACCCCCGGGTTCGGTTCGCACCAGAACCTTCGAACGGACCGAAAGTTTGCGCGAATTTTCGAACCCTATTCGTTATAATGGACGCGAACGTTCTAAATCAAAATTGCTAATTACAACGGCCAATATGCATGTTAATGTCATAAAACAGGTTTGGGGACCCGGGTCCTGCCCCAGGGGACATATATCAATGCAAAAAGAAATTTTAAAAACTAAAGTTTTTTCGGGAGCAGTCATTTTAATGATGCATAAAGTGAAAAAAAAAAAAGTGAAATTTTCCTTTAAATATGGTACCTGGGGGGTGTCTAAAGTATGCCTGTGAAGTGGCATGTGTTTCCCGTGTTTAGAACTGTCCTTGCACAAAATGACATTTGTAAAGGAAAAAAAGAAGCCATTTAAAACCACTTGCGGCTTTAATGTCATGTCTTGTCCTGGCCGCCATATGGCTGAAAATCCTTGAGAAAAATGGCATGGCTACCCCATCACCCCCCCCCCACCCCAGCCCCTTTGGGTCTTGTATGGATACTAAGGGGTAGGGATGGGCCCGGTGCTCGATTCGAACCCATGTTCGAATCGAGCACCGGGCGTTCGCTCGCTCGTCGAGCCCAGAACTATTTGGGCCGTTCGCATCACATTCGTGTGATGCGAGCGGCCCCGCAATGCATTGCGGCCGGCGCGGCCGGCGCAGTGCATTGCTGGCTGATGATTGGCCAAGCATGCACTGTGACCCCGCATGCTTGGCCAATCACAGCGCCCGAAACTCGGAGAGCAATAATTGGCTACAGGCAGGACGCCTGTAGCCAATTTCAGCTCAGGGGCTTTAGTACATGCCCCACCATTTAAAAGGCCGCCACGCCATCGGCCCCGGTCACATGAGTTCCGGCTTTAGGAGAGATCAGTCTGCTGATTCTGTCTTTGCTTGATACTGAAAGATTTGCTCTTCTTTGCTAAACCATTGGCTATTTCTTTGCTAAACCATTGCTACCTAAGTCATTGATCGTTCATTGCTGCTGATTGCACAGTTAGCGTGTTATTAGCTGCTGCTGGGGATTAGTCTGGTGCGTGCTTACTGTTAGTACAGTATTGCAGTAGTACCAACCGCAGTGCTGTTAGCACAGCATTGCACCCCAACAGCACCCATAGGACTTCTAGTGTGTTAGTGGCAGCAAACAGAGCTCCTATATTTTCTTCTCAGCAGCACCCATAGGACTTCTAGTGTGTTAGTGGCAGCAAACAGAGCTCCTATATTTTCTTCTCAGCAGCACCCATAGGACTTCTAGTGTGTTAGTGGCATCACACAGAGTTCCTATATTTTCATCTCAGCAGCACCCATAGGACTTCTAGTGTATTAGTGGCAGCAAACAGAGCTCCTATATTTTCTTCTCAGCAGCACCCATAGGACTTCTAGTGTGTTAGTGGCAGCAAACAGAGCTCCTATATTTTCTTCTCAGCAGCACCCATAGGACTTCTAGTGTGTTAGTGGCATCACACAGAGCTCCTATATTTTCTTCTCAGCAGCACCCATAGGACTTCTAGTGTGTTAGTGGCAGCAAACAGAGCTCCTATATTTTCTTCTCAGCAGCACCCATAGGACTTCTAATGTGTTAGTGGCATCACACAGAGTTCCTATATTTTCATCTCAGAAGCACCCATAGGACTTCTAGTGTGTTAGTGGCATCACACAGAGCTCCTATATTTTCTTCTCAGAAGCACCCATAGGACTTCTAATGTGTTAGTGGCAGCAAACAGAGCTCCTATATTTTCTTCTCAGCAGCACCCATAGGACTTCTAGTGTGTTAGTGGCATCACACAGAGTTCCTATATTTTCATCTCAGAAGCACCCATAGGACTTCTAGTGTGTTAGTGGCAGCAAACAGAGCTCCTATATTTTCTTCTCAGCAGCACCCATAGGACTTCTAGTGTGTTAGTGGCAGCAAACAGAGCTCCTATATTTTCTTCTCAGCAGCACCCATAGGACTTCTAGTGTGTTAGTGGCATCACACAGAGCTCCTATATTTTCTTCACAGCAGCACCCATAGGACTTCTAGTGTGTTAGTGGCATCACACAGAGCTCCTATATTTTCATCTCAGAAGCACCCATAGGACTTCTAGTGTGTTAGTGGCAGCAAACAGAGCTCCTATATTTTCTTCTCAGCAGCACCCATAGGACTTCTAATGTGTTAGTGGCATCACACAGAGTTCCTATATTTTCATCTCAGAAGCACCCATAGGACTTCTAGTGTGTTAGTGGCATCACACAGAGCTCCTATATTTTCTTCTCAGCAGCACCCATAGGACTTCTAGTGTGTTAGTGGCATCACACAGAGCTCTTATATTTTCTTCTCAGCAGCACCCATAGGACTTCTAGTGTGTTAGTGGCAGCAAACAGAGCTCCTATATTTTCTTCTTAGCAGCACCCATAGGACTTCTAATGTGTTAGTGGCATCACACAGAGTTCCTATATTTTCATCTCAGAAGCACCCATAGGACTTCTAGTGTGTTAGTGGCATCACACAGAGCTCCTATATTTTCTTCTCAGAAGCACCCATAGGACTTCTAGTGTGTTAGTGGCAGCAAACAGAGCTCCTATATTTTCTTCTCAGCAGCACCCATAGGACTTCTAGTGTGTTAGTGGCATCACACAGAGTTCCTATATTTTCATCTCAGAAGCACCCATAGGACTTCTAGTGTGTTAGTGGCATCACACAGAGCTCCTATATTTTCTTCTCAGCAGCACCCATAGGACTTCTAGTGTGTTAGTGGCATCACACAGAGCTCCTATATTTTCATCTCAGAAGCACCCATAGGACTTCTAGTGTGTTAGTGGCAGCAAACAGAGCTCCTATATTTTCTTCTCAGCAGCACCCATAGGACTTCTAGTGTGTTAGTGGCATCACACAGAGCTCCTATATTTTCTTCTCAGCAGCACCCATAGGACTTCTAGTGTGTTAGTGGCAGCAAACAGAGCTCCTATATTTTCTTCTCAGCAGCACCCATAGGACTTCTAGTGTGTTAGTGGCATCACACAGAGCTCCTATATTTTCTTCTCAGCAGCACCCATAGGACTTCTAGTGTGTTAGTGGCAGCAAACAGAGCTCCTATATTTTCTTCTCAGCAGCACCCATAGGACTTCTAGTGTGTTAGTGGCATCACACAGAGTTCCTATATTTTCATCTCAGAAGCACCCATAGGACTTCTAGTGTGTTAGTGGCATCACACAGAGCTCCTATATTTTCTTCTCAGCAGCACCCATAGGACTTCTAGTGTGTTAGTGGCATCACACAGAGCTCCTATATTTTCATCTCAGAAGCACCCATAGGACTTCTAGTGTGTTAGTGGCATCACACAGAGCTCCTATATTTTCTTCTCAGCAGCACCCATAGGACTTCTAGTGTGTTAGTGGCAGCAAACAGAGCTCCTATATTTTCTTCTCAGCAGCACCCATAGGACTTCTAGTGTGTTAGTGGCATCACACAGAGCTCCTATATTTTCTTCTCAGCAGCACCCATAGGACTTCTAGTGTGTTAGTGGCAGCAAACAGAGCTCCTATATTTTCTTCTCAGCAGCACCCATAGGACTTCTAGTGTGTTAGTGGCATCACACAGAGCTCCTATATTTTCATCTCAGAAGCACCCATAGGACTTCTAGTGTGTTAGTGGCAGCAAACAGAGCTCCTATATTTTCTTCTCAGCAGCACCCATAGGACTTCTAGTGTGTTAGTGGCATCACACAGAGCTCCTATATTTTCTTCTCAGCAGCACCCATAGGACTTCTAGTGTGTTAGTGGCAGCAAACAGAGCTCCTATATTTTCTTCTCAGCAGCACCCATAGGACTTCTAATGTGTTAGTGGCATCACACAGAGTTCCTATATTTTCATCTCAGAAGCACCCATAGGACTTCTAGTGTGTTAGTGGCATCACACAGAGCTCCTATATTTTCTTCTCAGAAGCACCCATAGGACTTCTAGTGTGTTAGTGGCAGCAAACAGAGCTCCTATATTTTCTTCTTAGCAGCACCCATAGGACTTCTAATGTGTTAGTGGCATCACACAGAGTTCCTATATTTTCATCTCAGAAGCACCCATAGGACTTCTAGTGTGTTAGTGGCATCACACAGTGCTCCTATATTTTCTTCTCAGAAGCACCCATAGGACTTCTAGTGTGTTAGTGGCAGCAAACAGAGCTCCTATATTTTCTTCTCAGCAGCACCCATAGGACTTCTAGTGTGTTAGTGGCATCACACAGAGTTCCTATATTTTCATATCAGAAGCACCCATAGGACTTCTAGTGTGTTAGTGGCATCACACAGAGCTCCTATATTTTCTTCTCAGCAGCACCCATAGGACTTCTAGTGTGTTAGTGGCATCACACAGAGTTCCTATATTTTCATCTCAGAAGCACCCATAGGACTTCTAGTGTGTTAGTGGCATCACACAGAGCTCCTATATTTTCTTCTCAGCAGCACCCATAGGACTTCTAGTGTGTTAGTGGCATCACACAGAGCTCCTATATTTTCATCTCAGAAGCACCCATAGGACTTCTAGTGTGTTAGTGGCAGCAAACAGAGCTCCTATATTTTCTTCTCAGCAGCACCCATAGGACTTCTAGTGTGTTAGTGGCATCACACAGAGCTCCTATATTTTCTTCTCAGCAGCACCCATAGGACTTCTAGTGTGTTAGTGGCAGCAAACAGAGCTCCTATATTTTCTTCTCAGCAGCACCCATAGGACTTCTAGTGTGTTAGTGGCATCACACAGAGCTCCTATATTTTCTTCTCAGCAGCACCCATAGGACTTCTAGTGTGTTAGTGGCAGCAAACAGAGCTCCTATATTTTCTTCTCAGCAGCACCCATAGGACTTCTAGTGTGTTAGTGGCATCACACAGAGTTCCTATATTTTCATTTCAGAAGCACCCATAGGACTTCTAGTGTGTTAGTGGCATCACACAGAGCTCCTATATTTTCTTCTCAGCAGCACCCATAGGACTTCTAGTGTGTTAGTGGCATCACACAGAGCTCCTATATTTTCATCTCAGAAGCACCCATAGGACTTCTAGTGTGTTAGTGGCATCACACAGAGCTCCTATATTTTCTTCTCAGCAGCACCCATAGGACTTCTAGTGTGTTAGTGGCATCACACAGAGCTCCTATATTTTCATCTCAGAAGCACCCATAGGACTTCTAGTGTGTTAGTGGCAGCAAACAGAGCTCCTATATTTTCTTCTCAGCAGCACCCATAGGACTTCTAGTGTGTTAGTGGCATCACACAGAGCTCCTATATTTTCTTCTCAGCAGCACCCATAGGACTTCTAGTGTGTTAGTGGCAGCAAACAGAGCTCCTATATTTTCTTCTCAGCAGCACCCATAGGACTTCTAATGTGTTAGTGGCATCACACAGAGTTCCTATATTTTCATCTCAGAAGCACCCATAGGACTTCTAGTGTGTTAGTGGCATCACACAGAGCTCCTATATTTTCTTCTCAGAAGCACCCATAGGACTTCTAGTGTGTTAGTGGCAGCAAACAGAGCTCCTATATTTTCTTCTCAGCAGCACCCATAGGACTTCTAGTGTGTTAGTGGCATCACACAGAGCTCCTATATTTTCATCTCAGAAGCACCCATAGGACTTCTAGTGTGTTAGTGGCAGCAAACAGAGCTCCTATATTTTCTTCTCAGCAGCACCCATAGGACTTCTAATGTGTTAGTGGCATCACACAGAGTTCCTATATTTTCATCTCAGAAGCACCCATAGGACTTCTAGTGTGTTAGTGGCATCACACAGAGCTCCTATATTTTCTTCTCAGAAGCACCCATAGGACTTCTAATGTGTTAGTGGCATCACACAGAGTTCCTATATTTTCTTCTCAGCAGCACCCATAGGACTTCTAGTGTGTTAGTGGCATCACACAGAGCTCTTATATTTTCTTCTCAGCAGCACCCATAGGACTTCTAGTGTGTTAGTGGCAGCAAACAGAGCTCCTATATTTTCTTCTTAGCAGCACCCATAGGACTTCTAATGTGTTAGTGGCATCACACAGAGTTCCTATATTTTCATCTCAGAAGCACCCATAGGACTTCTAGTGTGTTAGTGGCATCACACAGAGCTCCTATATTTTCTTCTCAGAAGCACCCATAGGACTTCTAGTGTGTTAGTGGCAGCAAACAGAGCTCCTATATTTTCTTCTCAGCAGCACCCATAGGACTTCTAGTGTGTTAGTGGCATCACACAGAGTTCCTATATTTTCATCTCAGAAGCACCCATAGGACTTCTAGTGTGTTAGTGGCATCACACAGAGCTCCTATATTTTCTTCTCAGCAGCACCCATAGGACTTCTAGTGTGTTAGTGGCATCACACAGAGCTCCTATATTTTCATCTCAGAAGCACCCATAGGACTTCTAGTGTGTTAGTGGCAGCAAACAGAGCTCCTATATTTTCTTCTCAGCAGCACCCATAGGACTTCTAGTGTGTTAGTGGCATCACACAGAGCTCCTATATTTTCTTCTCAGCAGCACCCATAGGACTTCTAGTGTGTTAGTGGCAGCAAACAGAGCTCCTATATTTTCTTCTCAGCAGCACCCATAGGACTTCTAGTGTGTTAGTGGCATCACACAGAGCTCCTATATTTTCTTCTCAGCAGCACCCATAGGACTTCTAGTGTGTTAGTGGCAGCAAACAGAGCTCCTATATTTTCTTCTCAGCAGCACCCATAGGACTTCTAGTGTGTTAGTGGCATCACACAGAGTTCCTATATTTTCATCTCAGAAGCACCCATAGGACTTCTAGTGTGTTAGTGGCATCACACAGAGATCCTATATTTTCTTCTCAGCAGCACCCATAGGACTTCTAGTGTGTTAGTGGCATCACACAGAGCTCCTATATTTTCTTCTCAGCAGCACCCATAGGACTTCTAGTGTGTTAGTGGCAGCAAACAGAGCTCCTATATTTTCTTCTCAGCAGCACCCATAGGACTTTTAATGTGTTAGTGGCATCACACAGAGTTCCTATATTTTCATCTCAGAAGCACCCATAGGACTTCTAGTGTGTTAGTGGCATCACACAGAGTTCCTATATTTTCTTCTCAGCAGCACCCATAGGACTTCTAGTGTGTTAGTGGCATCACACAGAGCTCTTATATTTTCTTCTCAGCAGCACCCATAGGACTTCTAGTGTGTTAGTGGCAGCAAACAGAGCTCCTATATTTTCTTCTTAGCAGCACCCATAGGACTTCTAATGTGTTAGTGGCATCACACAGAGTTCCTATATTTTCATCTCAGAAGCACCCATAGGACTTCTAGTGTGTTAGTGGCATCACACAGAGCTCCTATATTTTCTTCTCAGAAGCACCCATAGGACTTCTAGTGTGTTAGTGGCAGCAAACAGAGCTCCTATATTTTCTTCTCAGCAGCACCCATAGGACTTCTAGTGTGTTAGTGGCATCACACAGAGTTCCTATATTTTCATCTCAGAAGCACCCATAGGACTTCTAGTGTGTTAGTGGCATCACACAGAGCTCCTATATTTTCTTCTCAGCAGCACCCATAGGACTTCTAGTGTGTTAGTGGCATCACACAGAGCTCCTATATTTTCATCTCAGAAGCACCCATAGGACTTCTAGTGTGTTAGTGGCAGCAAACAGAGCTCCTATATTTTCTTCTCAGCAGCACCCATAGGACTTCTAGTGTGTTAGTGGCATCACACAGAGCTCCTATATTTTCTTCTCAGCAGCACCCATAGGACTTCTAGTGTGTTAGTGGCAGCAAACAGAGCTCCTATATTTTCTTCTCAGCAGCACCCATAGGACTTCTAGTGTGTTAGTGGCATCACACAGAGCTCCTATATTTTCTTCTCAGCAGCACCCATAGGACTTCTAGTGTGTTAGTGGCAGCAAACAGAGCTCCTATATTTTCTTCTCAGCAGCACCCATAGGACTTCTAGTGTGTTAGTGGCATCACACAGAGTTCCTATATTTTCATCTCAGAAGCACCCATAGGACTTCTAGTGTGTTAGTGGCATCACACAGAGCTCCTATATTTTCTTCTCAGCAGCACCCATAGGACTTCTAGTGTGTTAGTGGCATCACACAGAGCTCCTATATTTTCATCTCAGAAGCACCCATAGGACTTCTAGTGTGTTAGTGGCAGCAAACAGAGCTCCTATATTTTCTTCTCAGCAGCACCCATAGGACTTCTAGTGTGTTAGTGGCATCACACAGAGCTCCTATATTTTCTTCTCAGCAGCACCCATAGGACTTCTAGTGTGTTAGTGGCAGCAAACAGAGCTCCTATATTTTCTTCTCAGCAGCACCCATAGGACTTCTAGTGTGTTAGTGGCATCACACAGAGCTCCTATATTTTCTTCTCAGCAGCACCCATAGGACTTCTAGTGTGTTAGTGGCAGCAAACAGAGCTCCTATATTTTCTTCTCAGCAGCACCCATAGGACTTCTAGTGTGTTAGTGGCATCACACAGAGTTCCTATATTTTCATTTCAGAAGCACCCATAGGACTTCTAGTGTGTTAGTGGCATCACACAGAGCTCCTATATTTTCTTCTCAGCAGCACCCATAGGACTTCTAGTGTGTTAGTGGCATCACACAGAGCTCCTATATTTTCATCTCAGAAGCACCCATAGGACTTCTAGTGTGTTAGTGGCATCACACAGAGCTCCTATATTTTCTTCTCAGCAGCACCCATAGGACTTCTAGTGTGTTAGTGGCATCACACAGAGCTCCTATATTTTCATCTCAGAAGCACCCATAGGACTTCTAGTGTGTTAGTGGCAGCAAACAGAGCTCCTATATTTTCTTCTCAGCAGCACCCATAGGACTTCTAGTGTGTTAGTGGCATCACACAGAGCTCCTATATTTTCTTCTCAGCAGCACCCATAGGACTTCTAGTGTGTTAGTGGCAGCAAACAGAGCTCCTATATTTTCTTCTCAGCAGCACCCATAGGACTTCTAATGTGTTAGTGGCATCACACAGAGCTCCTATATTTTCTTCTCAGAAGCACCCATAGGACTTCTAGTGTGTTAGTGGCAGCAAACAGAGCTCCTATATTTTCTTCTTAGCAGCACCCATAGGACTTCTAATGTGTTAGTGGCATCACACAGAGTTCCTATATTTTCATCTCAGAAGCACCCATAGGACTTCTAGTGTGTTAGTGGCATCACACAGAGCTCCTATATTTTCTTCTCAGAAGCACCCATAGGACTTCTAGTGTGTTAGTGGCAGCAAACAGAGCTCCTATATTTTCTTCTCAGCAGCACCCATAGGACTTCTAGTGTGTTAGTGGCATCACACAGAGTTCCTATATTTTCATCTCAGAAGCACCCATAGGACTTCTAGTGTGTTAGTGGCATCACACAGAGCTCCTATATTTTCTTCTCAGCAGCACCCATAGGACTTCTAGTGTGTTAGTGGCATCACACAGAGCTCCTATATTTTCATCTCAGAAGCACCCATAGGACTTCTAGTGTGTTAGTGGCATCACACAGAGCTCCTATATTTTCTTCTCAGCAGCACCCATAGGACTTCTAGTGTGTTAGTGGCAGCAAACAGAGCTCCTATATTTTCTTCTCAGCAGCACCCATAGGACTTCTAGTGTGTTAGTGGCATCACACAGAGCTCCTATATTTTCTTCTCAGCAGCACCCATAGGACTTCTAGTGTGTTAGTGGCAGCAAACAGAGCTCCTATATTTTCTTCTCAGCAGCACCCATAGGACTTCTAATGTGTTAGTGGCATCACACAGAGTTCCTATATTTTCATCTCAGAAGCACCCATAGGACTTCTAGTGTGTTAGTGGCATCACACAGAGCTCCTACATTTTCTTCTCAGAAGCACCCATAGGACTTCTAGTGTGTTAGTGGCAGCAAACAGAGCTCCTATATTTTCTTCTTAGCAGCACCCATAGGACTTCTAATGTGTTAGTGGCATCACACAGAGTTCCTATATTTTCATCTCAGAAGCACCCATAGGACTTCTAGTGTGTTAGTGGCATCACACAGAGCTCCTATATTTTCTTCTCAGAAGCACCCATAGGACTTCTAGTGTGTTAGTGGCAGCAAACAGAGCTCCTATATTTTCTTCTCAGCAGCACCCATAGGACTTCTAGTGTGTTAGTGGCATCACACAGAGTTCCTATATTTTCATCTCAGAAGCACCCATAGGACTTCTAGTGTGTTAGTGGCATCACACAGAGCTCCTATATTTTCTTCTCAGCAGCACCCATAGGACTTCTAGTGTGTTAGTGGCAGCAAACAGAGCTCCTATATTTTCTTCTCAGCAGCACCCATAGGACTTCTAGTGTGTTAGTGGCATCACACAGAGCTCCTATATTTTCTTCTCAGCAGCACCCATAGGACTTCTAGTGTGTTAGTGGCATCACACAGAGCTCCTATATTTTCTTCTCAGCAGCACCCATAGGACTTCTAGTGTGTTAGTGGCATCACACAGAGCTCCTATATTTTCTTCTCAGCAGCACCCATAGGACTTCTAGTGTGTTAGTGGCAGCAAACAGAGCTCCTATATTTTCTTCTCAGCAGCACCCATAGGACTTCTAATGTGTTAGTGGCATCACACAGAGTTCCTATATTTTCATCTCAGAAGCACCCATAGGACTTCTAGTGTGTTAGTGGCATCACACAGAGCTCCTATATTTTCTTCTCAGAAGCACCCATAGGACTTCTAGTGTGTTAGTGGCAGCAAACAGAGCTCCTATATTTTCTTCTTAGCAGCACCCATAGGACTTCTAATGTGTTAGTGGCATCACACAGAGTTCCTATATTTTCATCTCAGAAGCACCCATAGGACTTCTAGTGTGTTAGTGGCATCACACAGAGCTCCTATATTTTCTTCTCAGAAGCACCCATAGGACTTCTAGTGTGTTAGTGGCAGCAAACAGAGCTCCTATATTTTCTTCTCAGCAGCACCCATAGGACTTCTAGTGTGTTAGTGGCATCACACAGAGTTCCTATATTTTCATCTCAGAAGCACCCATAGGACTTCTAGTGTGTTAGTGGCATCACACAGAGCTCCTATATTTTCTTCTCAGCAGCACCCATAGGACTTCTAGTGTGTTAGTGGCATCACACAGAGCTCCTATATTTTCTTCTCAGAAGCACCCATAGGACTTCTAGTGTGTTAGTGGCAGCAAACAGAGCTCCTATATTTTCTTCTCAGCAGCACCCATAGGACTTCTAGTGTGTTAGTGGCATCACACAGAGTTCCTATATTTTCATCTCAGAAGCACCCATAGGACTTCTAGTGTGTTAGTGGCATCACACAGAGCTCCTATATTTTCTTCTCAGCAGCACCCATAGGACTTCTAGTGTGTTAGTGGCATCACACAGAGCTCCTATATTTTCATCTCAGAAGCACCCATAGGACTTCTAGTGTGTTAGTGGCATCACACAGAGCTCCTATATTTTCTTCTCAGCAGCACCCATAGGACTTCTAGTGTGTTAGTGGCAGCAAACAGAGCTCCTATATTTTCTTCTCAGCAGCACCCATAGGACTTCTAGTGTGTTAGTGGCATCACACAGAGCTCCTATATTTTCTTCTCAGCAGCACCCATAGGACTTCTAGTGTGTTAGTGGCATCACACAGAGCTCCTATATTTTCTTCTCAGCAGCACCCATAGGACTTCTAGTGTGTTAGTGGCATCACACAGAGCTCCTATATTTTCATCTCAGAAGCACCCATAGGACTTCTAGTGTGTTAGTGGCAGCAAACAGAGCTCCTATATTTTCTTCTCAGCAGCACCCATAGGACTTCTAGTGTGTTAGTGGCATCACACAGAGCTCCTATATTTTCTTCTCAGCAGCACCCATAGGACTTCTAGTGTGTTAGTGGCAGCAAACAGAGCTCCTATATTTTCTTCTCAGCAGCACCCATAGGACTTTTAATGTGTTAGTGGCATCACACAGAGTTCCTATATTTTCATCTCAGAAGCACCCATAGGACTTCTAGTGTGTTAGTGGCATCACACAGAGTTCCTATATTTTCTTCTCAGCAGCACCCATAGGACTTCTAGTGTGTTAGTGGCATCACACAGAGCTCTTATATTTTCTTCTCAGCAGCACCCATAGGACTTCTAGTGTGTTAGTGGCAGCAAACAGAGCTCCTATATTTTCTTCTTAGCAGCACCCATAGGACTTCTAATGTGTTAGTGGCATCACACAGAGTTCCTATATTTTCATCTCAGAAGCACCCATAGGACTTCTAGTGTGTTAGTGGCATCACACAGAGCTCCTATATTTTCTTCTCAGAAGCACCCATAGGACTTCTAGTGTGTTAGTGGCAGCAAACAGAGCTCCTATATTTTCTTCTCAGCAGCACCCATAGGACTTCTAGTGTGTTAGTGGCATCACACAGAGTTCCTATATTTTCATCTCAGAAGCACCCATAGGACTTCTAGTGTGTTAGTGGCATCACACAGAGCTCCTATATTTTCTTCTCAGCAGCACCCATAGGACTTCTAGTGTGTTAGTGGCATCACACAGAGCTCCTATATTTTCATCTCAGAAGCACCCATAGGACTTCTAGTGTGTTAGTGGCAGCAAACAGAGCTCCTATATTTTCTTCTCAGCAGCACCCATAGGACTTCTAGTGTGTTAGTGGCATCACACAGAGCTCCTATATTTTCTTCTCAGCAGCACCCATAGGACTTCTAGTGTGTTAGTGGCAGCAAACAGAGCTCCTATATTTTCTTCTCAGCAGCACCCATAGGACTTCTAGTGTGTTAGTGGCATCACACAGAGTTCCTATATTTTCATCTCAGAAGCACCCATAGGACTTCTAGTGTGTTAGTGGCATCACACAGAGCTCCTATATTTTCTTCTCAGCAGCACCCATAGGACTTCTAGTGTGTTAGTGGCATCACACAGAGCTCCTATATTTTCATCTCAGAAGCACCCATAGGACTTCTAGTGTGTTAGTGGCATCACACAGAGCTCCTATATTTTCTTCTCAGCAGCACCCATAGGACTTCTAGTGTGTTAGTGGCAGCAAACAGAGCTCCTATATTTTCTTCTCAGCAGCACCCATAGGACTTCTAGTGTGTTAGTGGCATCACACAGAGCTCCTATATTTTCTTCTCAGCAGCACCCATAGGACTTCTAGTGTGTTAGTGGCAGCAAACAGAGCTCCTATATTTTCTTCTCAGCAGCACCCATAGGACTTCTAGTGTGTTAGTGGCATCACACAGAGCTCCTATATTTTCATCTCAGAAGCACCCATAGGACTTCTAGTGTGTTAGTGGCAGCAAACAGAGCTCCTATATTTTCTTCTCAGCAGCACCCATAGGACTTCTAGTGTGTTAGTGGCATCACACAGAGCTCCTATATTTTCTTCTCAGCAGCACCCATAGGACTTCTAGTGTGTTAGTGGCAGCAAACAGAGCTCCTATATTTTCTTCTCAGCAGCACCCATAGGACTTCTAGTGTGTTAGTGGCATCACACAGAGCTCCTATATTTTCTTCTCAGCAGCACCCATAGGACTTCTAGTGTGTTAGTGGCAGCAAACAGAGCTCCTATATTTTCTTCTCAGCAGCACCCATAGGACTTCTAGTGTGTTAGTGGCATCACACAGAGCTCCTATATTTTCATCTCAGAAGCACCCATAGGACTTCTAGTGTGTTAGTGGCAGCAAACAGAGCTCCTATATTTTCTTCTCAGCAGCACCCATAGGACTTCTAGTGTGTTAGTGGCATCACACAGAGCTCCTATATTTTCTTCTCAGCAGCACCCATAGGACTTCTAGTGTGTTAGTGGCAGCAAACAGAGCTCCTATATTTTCTTCTCAGCAGCACCCATAGGACTTCTAATGTGTTAGTGGCATCACACAGAGTTCCTATATTTTCATCTCAGAAGCACCCATAGGACTTCTAGTGTGTTAGTGGCATCACACAGAGCTCCTATATTTTCTTCTCAGAAGCACCCATAGGACTTCTAGTGTGTTAGTGGCAGCAAACAGAGCTCCTATATTTTCTTCTTAGCAGCACCCATAGGACTTCTAATGTGTTAGTGGCATCACACAGAGTTCCTATATTTTCATCTCAGAAGCACCCATAGGACTTCTAGTGTGTTAGTGGCATCACACAGTGCTCCTATATTTTCTTCTCAGAAGCACCCATAGGACTTCTAGTGTGTTAGTGGCAGCAAACAGAGCTCCTATATTTTCTTCTCAGCAGCACCCATAGGACTTCTAGTGTGTTAGTGGCATCACACAGAGTTCCTATATTTTCATCTCAGAAGCACCCATAGGACTTCTAGTGTGTTAGTGGCATCACACAGAGCTCCTATATTTTCTTCTCAGCAGCACCCATAGGACTTCTAGTGTGTTAGTGGCATCACACAGAGTTCCTATATTTTCATCTCAGAAGCACCCATAGGACTTCTAGTGTGTTAGTGGCATCACACAGAGCTCCTATATTTTCTTCTCAGCAGCACCCATAGGACTTCTAGTGTGTTAGTGGCATCACACAGAGCTCCTATATTTTCATCTCAGAAGCACCCATAGGACTTCTAGTGTGTTAGTGGCAGCAAACAGAGCTCCTATATTTTCTTCTCAGCAGCACCCATAGGACTTCTAGTGTGTTAGTGGCATCACACAGAGCTCCTATATTTTCTTCTCAGCAGCACCCATAGGACTTCTAGTGTGTTAGTGGCAGCAAACAGAGCTCCTATATTTTCTTCTCAGCAGCACCCATAGGACTTCTAGTGTGTTAGTGGCATCACACAGAGCTCCTATATTTTCTTCTCAGCAGCACCCATAGGACTTCTAGTGTGTTAGTGGCAGCAAACAGAGCTCCTATATTTTCTTCTCAGCAGCACCCATAGGACTTCTAGTGTGTTAGTGGCATCACACAGAGTTCCTATATTTTCATTTCAGAAGCACCCATAGGACTTCTAGTGTGTTAGTGGCATCACACAGAGCTCCTATATTTTCTTCTCAGCAGCACCCATAGGACTTCTAGTGTGTTAGTGGCATCACACAGAGCTCCTATATTTTCATCTCAGAGGCACCCATAGGACTTCTAGTGTGTTAGTGGCATCACACAGAGCTCCTATATTTTCTTCTCAGCAGCACCCATAGGACTTCTAGTGTGTTAGTGGCATCACACAGAGCTCCTATATTTTCATCTCAGAAGCACCCATAGGACTTCTAGTGTGTTAGTGGCAGCAAACAGAGCTCCTATATTTTCTTCTCAGCAGCACCCATAGGACTTCTAGTGTGTTAGTGGCATCACACAGAGCTCCTATATTTTCTTCTCAGCAGCACCCATAGGACTTCTAGTGTGTTAGTGGCAGCAAACAGAGCTCCTATATTTTCTTCTCAGCAGCACCCATAGGACTTCTAATGTGTTAGTGGCATCACACAGAGTTCCTATATTTTCATCTCAGAAGCACCCATAGGACTTCTAGTGTGTTAGTGGCATCACACAGAGCTCCTATATTTTCTTCTCAGAAGCACCCATAGGACTTCTAGTGTGTTAGTGGCAGCAAACAGAGCTCCTATATTTTCTTCTCAGCAGCACCCATAGGACTTCTAGTGTGTTAGTGGCATCACACAGAGTTCCTATATTTTCATCTCAGAAGCACCCATAGGACTTCTAGTGTGTTAGTGGCATCACACAGAGCTCCTATATTTTCTTCTCAGCAGCACCCATAGGACTTCTAGTGTGTTAGTGGCATCACACAGAGCTCCTATATTTTCATCTCAGAAGCACCCATAGGACTTCTAGTGTGTTAGTGGCATCACACAGAGCTCCTATATTTTCTTCTCAGCAGCACCCATAGGACTTCTAGTGTGTTAGTGGCAGCAAACAGAGCTCCTATATTTTCTTCTCAGCAGCACCCATAGGACTTCTAGTGTGTTAGTGGCATCACACAGAGCTCCTATATTTTCTTCTCAGCAGCACCCATAGGACTTCTAGTGTGTTAGTGGCAGCAAACAGAGCTCCTATATTTTCTTCTCAGCAGCACCCATAGGACTTCTAATGTGTTAGTGGCATCACACAGAGTTCCTATATTTTCATCTCAGAAGCACCCATAGGACTTCTAGTGTGTTAGTGGCATCACACAGAGCTCCTATATTTTCTTCTCAGAAGCACCCATAGGACTTCTAGTGTGTTAGTGGCAGCAAACAGAGCTCCTATATTTTCTTCTTAGCAGCACCCATAGGACTTCTAATGTGTTAGTGGCATCACACAGAGTTCCTATATTTTCATCTCAGAAGCACCCATAGGACTTCTAGTGTGTTAGTGGCATCACACAGAGCTCCTATATTTTCTTCTCAGAAGCACCCATAGGACTTCTAGTGTGTTAGTGGCAGCAAACAGAGCTCCTATATTTTCTTCTCAGCAGCACCCATAGGACTTCTAGTGTGTTAGTGGCATCACACAGTGCTCCTATATTTTCTTCTCAGAAGCACCCATAGGACTTCTAGTGTGTTAGTGGCAGCAAACAGAGCTCCTATATTTTCTTCTCAGCAGCACCCATAGGACTTCTAGTGTGTTAGTGGCATCACACAGAGTTCCTATATTTTCATCTCAGAAGCACCCATAGGACTTCTAGTGTGTTAGTGGCATCACACAGAGCTCCTATATTTTCTTCTCAGCAGCACCCATAGGACTTCTAGTGTGTTAGTGGCATCACACAGAGTTCCTATATTTTCATCTCAGAAGCACCCATAGGACTTCTAGTGTGTTAGTGGCATCACACAGAGCTCCTATATTTTCTTCTCAGCAGCACCCATAGGACTTCTAGTGTGTTAGTGGCATCACACAGAGCTCCTATATTTTCATCTCAGAAGCACCCATAGGACTTCTAGTGTGTTAGTGGCAGCAAACAGAGCTCCTATATTTTCTTCTCAGCAGCACCCATAGGACTTCTAGTGTGTTAGTGGCATCACACAGAGCTCCTATATTTTCTTCTCAGCAGCACCCATAGGACTTCTAGTGTGTTAGTGGCAGCAAACAGAGCTCCTATATTTTCTTCTCAGCAGCACCCATAGGACTTCTAGTGTGTTAGTGGCATCACACAGAGCTCCTATATTTTCTTCTCAGCAGCACCCATAGGATTTCTAGTGTGTTAGTGGCAGCAAACAGAGCTCCTATATTTTCTTCTCAGCAGCACCCATAGGACTTCTAGTGTGTTAGTGGCATCACACAGAGCTCCTATATTTTCTTCTCAGCAGCACCCATAGGACTTCTAGTGTGTTAGTGGCAGCAAACAGAGCTCCTATATTTTCTTCTCAGCAGCACCCATAGGACTTCTAATGTGTTAGTGGCATCACACAGAGTTCCTATATTTTCATCTCAGAAGCACCCATAGGACTTCTAGTGTGTTAGTGGCATCACACAGAGCTCCTATATTTTCTTCTCAGAAGCACCCATAGGACTTCTAGTGTGTTAGTGGCATCACACAGAGCTCCTATATTTTCATCTCAGAAGCACCCATAGGACTTCTAGTGTGTTAGTGGCAGCAAACAGAGCTCCTATATTTTCTTCTCAGCAGCACCCATAGGACTTCTAATGTGTTAGTGGCATCACACAGAGTTCCTATATTTTCATCTCAGAAGCACCCATAGGACTTCTAGTGTGTTAGTGGCATCACACAGAGCTCCTATATTTTCTTCTCAGAAGCACCCATAGGACTTCTAATGTGTTAGTGGCATCACACAGAGTTCCTATATTTTCTTCTCAGCAGCACCCATAGGACTTCTAGTGTGTTAGTGGCATCACACAGAGCTCTTATATTTTCTTCTCAGCAGCACCCATAGGACTTCTAGTGTGTTAGTGGCAGCAAACAGAGCTCCTATATTTTCTTCTTATCAGCACCCATAGGACTTCTAATGTGTTAGTGGCATCACACAGAGTTCCTATATTTTCATCTCAGAAGCACCCATAGGACTTCTAGTGTGTTAGTGGCATCACACAGAGCTCCTATATTTTCTTCTCAGAAGCACCCATAGGACTTCTAGTGTGTTAGTAGCAGCAAACAGAGCTCCTATATTTTCTTCTCAGCAGCACCCATAGGACTTCTAGTGTGTTAGTGGCATCACACAGAGTTCCTATATTTTCATCTCAGAAGCACCCATAGGACTTCTAGTGTGTTAGTGGCATCACACAGAGCTCCTATATTTTCTTCTCAGCAGCACCCATAGGACTTCTAGTGTGTTAGTGGCATCACACAGAGCTCCTATATTTTCATCTCAGAAGCACCCATAGGACTTCTAGTGTGTTAGTGGCAGCAAACAGAGCTCCTATATTTTCTTCTCAGCAGCACCCATAGGACTTCTAGTGTGTTAGTGGCATCACACAGAGCTCCTATATTTTCTTCTCAGCAGCACCCATAGGACTTCTAGTGTGTTAGTGGCAGCAAACAGAGCTCCTATATTTTCTTCTCAGCAGCACCCATAGGACTTCTAGTGTGTTAGTGGCATCACACAGAGCTCCTATATTTTCTTCTCAGCAGCACCCATAGGACTTCTAGTGTGTTAGTGGCAGCAAACAGAGCTCCTATATTTTCTTCTCAGCAGCACCCATAGGACTTCTAGTGTGTTAGTGGCATCACACAGAGTTCCTATATTTTCATCTCAGAAGCACCCATAGGACTTCTAGTGTGTTAGTGGCATCACACAGAGCTCCTATATTTTCTTCTCAGCAGCACCCATAGGACTTCTAGTGTGTTAGTGGCATCACACAGAGCTCCTATATTTTCATCTCAGAAGCACCCATAGGACTTCTAGTGTGTTAGTGGCATCACACAGAGCTCCTATATTTTCTTCTCAGCAGCACCCATAGGACTTCTAGTGTGTTAGTGGCAGCAAACAGAGCTCCTATATTTTCTTCTCAGCAGCACCCATAGGACTTCTAGTGTGTTAGTGGCATCACACAGAGCTCCTATATTTTCTTCTCAGCAGCACCCATAGGACTTCTAGTGTGTTAGTGGCAGCAAACAGAGCTCCTATATTTTCTTCTCAGCAGCACCCATAGGACTTCTAGTGTGTTAGTGGCATCACACAGAGCTCCTATATTTTCATCTCAGAAGCACCCATAGGACTTCTAGTGTGTTAGTGGCAGCAAACAGAGCTCCTATATTTTCTTCTCAGCAGCACCCATAGGACTTCTAGTGTGTTAGTGGCATCACACAGAGCTCCTATATTTTCTTCTCAGCAGCACCCATAGGACTTCTAGTGTGTTAGTGGCAGCAAACAGAGCTCCTATATTTTCTTCTCAGCAGCACCCATAGGACTTCTAATGTGTTAGTGGCATCACACAGAGTTCCTATATTTTCATCTCAGAAGCACCCATAGGACTTCTAGTGTGTTAGTGGCATCACACAGAGCTCCTATATTTTCTTCTCAGAAGCACCCATAGGACTTCTAGTGTGTTAGTGGCAGCAAACAGAGCTCCTATATTTTCTTCTTAGCAGCACCCATAGGACTTCTAATGTGTTAGTGGCATCACACAGAGTTCCTATATTTTCATCTCAGAAGCACCCATAGGACTTCTAGTGTGTTAGTGGCATCACACAGTGCTCCTATATTTTCTTCTCAGAAGCACCCATAGGACTTCTAGTGTGTTAGTGGCAGCAAACAGAGCTCCTATATTTTCTTCTCAGCAGCACCCATAGGACTTCTAGTGTGTTAGTGGCATCACACAGAGTTCCTATATTTTCATCTCAGAAGCACCCATAGGACTTCTAGTGTGTTAGTGGCATCACACAGAGCTCCTATATTTTCTTCTCAGCAGCACCCATAGGACTTCTAGTGTGTTAGTGGCATCACACAGAGTTCCTATATTTTCATCTCAGAAGCACCCATAGGACTTCTAGTGTGTTAGTGGCATCACACAGAGCTCCTATATTTTCTTCTCAGCAGCACCCATAGGACTTCTAGTGTGTTAGTGGCATCACACAGAGCTCCTATATTTTCATCTCAGAAGCACCCATAGGACTTCTAGTGTGTTAGTGGCAGCAAACAGAGCTCCTATATTTTCTTCTCAGCAGCACCCATAGGACTTCTAGTGTGTTAGTGGCATCACACAGAGCTCCTATATTTTCTTCTCAGCAGCACCCATAGGACTTCTAGTGTGTTAGTGGCAGCAAACAGAGCTCCTATATTTTCTTCTCAGCAGCACCCATAGGACTTCTAGTGTGTTAGTGGCATCACACAGAGCTCCTATATTTTCTTCTCAGCAGCACCCATAGGACTTCTAGTGTGTTAGTGGCAGCAAACAGAGCTCCTATATTTTCTTCTCAGCAGCACCCATAGGACTTCTAGTGTGTTAGTGGCATCACACAGAGTTCCTATATTTTCATTTCAGAAGCACCCATAGGACTTCTAGTGTGTTAGTGGCATCACACAGAGCTCCTATATTTTCTTCTCAGCAGCACCCATAGGACTTCTAGTGTGTTAGTGGCATCACACAGAGCTCCTATATTTTCATCTCAGAAGCACCCATAGGACTTCTAGTGTGTTAGTGGCATCACACAGAGCTCCTATATTTTCTTCTCAGCAGCACCCATAGGACTTCTAGTGTGTTAGTGGCATCACACAGAGCTCCTATATTTTCATCTCAGAAGCACCCATAGGACTTCTAGTGTGTTAGTGGCAGCAAACAGAGCTCCTATATTTTCTTCTCAGCAGCACCCATAGGACTTCTAGTGTGTTAGTGGCATCACACAGAGCTCCTATATTTTCTTCTCAGCAGCACCCATAGGACTTCTAGTGTGTTAGTGGCAGCAAACAGAGCTCCTATATTTTCTTCTCAGCAGCACCCATAGGACTTCTAATGTGTTAGTGGCATCACACAGAGTTCCTATATTTTCATCTCAGAAGCACCCATAGGACTTCTAGTGTGTTAGTGGCAGCAAACAGAGCTCCTATATTTTCTTCTTAGCAGCACCCATAGGACTTCTAATGTGTTAGTGGCATCACACAGAGTTCCTATATTTTCATCTCAGAAGCACCCATAGGACTTCTAGTGTGTTAGTGGCATCACACAGAGCTCCTATATTTTCTTCTCAGAAGCACCCATAGGACTTCTAGTGTGTTAGTGGCAGCAAACAGAGCTCCTATATTTTCTTCTCAGCAGCACCCATAGGACTTCTAGTGTGTTAGTGGCATCACACAGAGTTCCTATATTTTCATCTCAGAAGCACCCATAGGACTTCTAGTGTGTTAGTGGCATCACACAGAGCTCCTATATTTTCTTCTCAGCAGCACCCATAGGACTTCTAGTGTGTTAGTGGCATCACACAGAGCTCCTATATTTTCATCTCAGAAGCACCCATAGGACTTCTAGTGTGTTAGTGGCATCACACAGAGCTCCTATATTTTCTTCTCAGCAGCACCCATAGGACTTCTAGTGTGTTAGTGGCAGCAAACAGAGCTCCTATATTTTCTTCTCAGCAGCACCCATAGGACTTCTAGTGTGTTAGTGGCATCACACAGAGCTCCTATATTTTCTTCTCAGCAGCACCCATAGGACTTCTAGTGTGTTAGTGGCAGCAAACAGAGCTCCTATATTTTCTTCTCAGCAGCACCCATAGGACTTCTAATGTGTTAGTGGCATCACACAGAGTTCCTATATTTTCATCTCAGAAGCACCCATAGGACTTCTAGTGTGTTAGTGGCATCACACAGAGCTCCTATATTTTCTTCTCAGAAGCACCCATAGGACTTCTAGTGTGTTAGTGGCAGCAAACAGAGCTCCTATATTTTCTTCTTAGCAGCACCCATAGGACTTCTAATGTGTTAGTGGCATCACACAGAGTTCCTATATTTTCATCTCAGAAGCACCCATAGGACTTCTAGTGTGTTAGTGGCATCACACAGAGCTCCTATATTTTCTTCTCAGAAGCACCCATAGGACTTCTAGTGTGTTAGTGGCAGCAAACAGAGCTCCTATATTTTCTTCTCAGCAGCACCCATAGGACTTCTAGTGTGTTAGTGGCATCACACAGAGTTCCTATATTTTCATCTCAGAAGCACCCATAGGACGTCTAGTGTGTTAGTGGCATCACACAGAGCTGCTATATTTTCTTCTCAGCAGCACCCATAGGACTTCTAGTGTGTTAGTGGCATCACACAGAGCTCCTATATTTTCATCTCAGAAGCACCCATAGGACTTCTAGTGTGTTAGTGGCATCACACAGAGCTCCTATATTTTCTTCTCAGCAGCACCCATAGGACTTCTAGTGTGTTAGTGGCAGCAAACAGAGCTCCTATATTTTCTTCTCAGCAGCACCCATAGGACTTCTAGTGTGTTAGTGGCATCACACAGAGCTCCTATATTTTCTTCTCAGCAGCACCCATAGGACTTCTAGTGTGTTAGTGGCATCACACAGAGCTCCTATATTTTCTTCTCAGCAGCACCCATAGGACTTCTAGTGTGTTAGTGGCATCACACAGAGCTCCTATATTTTCTTCTCAGCAGCACCCATAGGACTTCTAGTGTGTTAGTGGCAGCAAACAGAGCTCCTATATTTTCTTCTCAGCAGCACCCATAGGACTTCTAATGTGTTAGTGGCATCACACAGAGTTCCTATATTTTCATCTCAGAAGCACCCATAGGACTTCTAGTGTGTTAGTGGCATCACACAGAGCTCCTATATTTTCTTCTCAGAAGCACCCATAGGACTTCTAGTGTGTTAGTGGCAGCAAACAGAGCTCCTATATTTTCTTCTTAGCAGCACCCATAGGACTTCTAATGTGTTAGTGGCATCACACAGAGTTCCTATATTTTCATCTCAGAAGCACCCATAGGACTTCTAGTGTGTTAGTGGCATCACACAGAGCTCCTATATTTTCTTCTCAGAAGCACCCATAGGACTTCTAGTGTGTTAGTGGCAGCAAACAGAGCTCCTATATTTTCTTCTCAGCAGCACCCATAGGACTTCTAGTGTGTTAGTGGCATCACACAGAGTTCCTATATTTTCATCTCAGAAGCACCCATAGGACTTCTAGTGTGTTAGTGGCATCACACAGAGCTCCTATATTTTCTTCTCAGCAGCACCCATAGGACTTCTAGTGTGTTAGTGGCATCACACAGAGCTCCTATATTTTCTTCTCAGAAGCACCCATAGGACTTCTAGTGTGTTAGTGGCAGCAAACAGAGCTCCTATATTTTCTTCTCAGCAGCACCCATAGGACTTCTAGTGTGTTAGTGGCATCACACAGAGTTCCTATATTTTCATCTCAGAAGCACCCATAGGACTTCTAGTGTGTTAGTGGCATCACACAGAGCTCCTATATTTTCTTCTCAGCAGCACCCATAGGACTTCTAGTGTGTTAGTGGCATCACACAGAGCTCCTATATTTTCATCTCAGAAGCACCCATAGGACTTCTAGTGTGTTAGTGGCATCACACAGAGCTCCTATATTTTCTTCTCAGCAGCACCCATAGGACTTCTAGTGTGTTAGTGGCAGCAAACAGAGCTCCTATATTTTCTTCTCAGCAGCACCCATAGGACTTCTAGTGTGTTAGTGGCATCACACAGAGCTCCTATATTTTCTTCTCAGCAGCACCCATAGGACTTCTAGTGTGTTAGTGGCATCACACAGAGCTCCTATATTTTCTTCTCAGCAGCACCCATAGGACTTCTAGTGTGTTAGTGGCAGCAAACAGAGCTCCTATATTTTCTTCTCAGCAGCACCCATAGGACTTCTAGTGTGTTAGTGGCATCACACAGAGCTCCTATATTTTCTTCTCAGCAGCACCCATAGGACTTCTAGTGTGTTAGTGGCAGCAAACAGAGCTCCTATATTTTCTTCTCAGAAGCACCCATAGGACTTCTAATGTGTTAGTGGCATCACACAGAGTTCCTATATTTTCATCTCAGAAGCACCCATAGGACTTCTAGTGTGTTAGTGGCATCACACAGAGTTCCTATATTTTCTTCTCAGCAGCACCCATAGGACTTCTAGTGTGTTAGTGGCATCACACAGAGCTCTTATATTTTCTTCTCAGCAGCACCCATAGGACTTCTAGTGTGTTAGTGGCAGCAAACAGAGCTCCTATATTTTCTTCTTAGCAGCACCCATAGGACTTCTAATGTGTTAGTGGCATCACACAGAGTTCCTATATTTTCATCTCAGAAGCACCCATAGGACTTCTAGTGTGTTAGTGGCATCACACAGAGCTCCTATATTTTCTTCTCAGAAGCACCCATAGGACTTCTAGTGTGTTAGTGGCAGCAAACAGAGCTCCTATATTTTCTTCTCAGCAGCACCCATAGGACTTCTAGTGTGTTAGTGGCATCACACAGAGTTCCTATATTTTCATCTCAGAAGCACCCATAGGACTTCTAGTGAGTTAGTGGCATCACACAGAGCTCCTATATTTTCTTCTCAGCAGCACCCATAGGACTTCTAGTGTGTTAGTGGCATCACACAGAGCTCCTATATTTTCATCTCAGAAGCACCCATAGGACTTCTAGTGTGTTAGTGGCAGCAAACAGAGCTCCTATATTTTCTTCTCAGCAGCACCCATAGGACTTCTAGTGTGTTAGTGGCATCACACAGAGCTCCTATATTTTCTTCTCAGCAGCACCCATAGGACTTCTAGTGTGTTAGTGGCAGCAAACAGAGCTCCTATATTTTCTTCTCAGCAGCACCCATAGGACTTCTAGTGTGTTAGTGGCATCACACAGAGCTCCTATATTTTCTTCTCAGCAGCACCCATAGGACTTCTAGTGTGTTAGTGGCAGCAAACAGAGCTCCTATATTTTCTTCTCAGCAGCACCCATAGGACTTCTAGTGTGTTAGTGGCATCACACAGAGTTCCTATATTTTCATCTCAGAAGCACCCATAGGACTTCTAGTGTGTTAGTGGCATCACACAGAGCTCCTATATTTTCTTCTCAGCAGCACCCATAGGACTTCTAGTGTGTTAGTGGCATCACACAGAGCTCCTATATTTTCATCTCAGAAGCACCCATAGGACTTCTAGTGTGTTAGTGGCATCACACAGAGCTCCTATATTTTCTTCTCAGCAGCACCCATAGGACTTCTAGTGTGTTAGTGGCAGCAAACAGAGCTCCTATATTTTCTTCTCAGCAGCACCCATAGGACTTCTAGTGTGTTAGTGGCATCACACAGAGCTCCTATATTTTCTTCTCAGCAGCACCCATAGGACTTCTAGTGTGTTAGTGGCAGCAAACAGAGCTCCTATATTTTCTTCTCAGCAGCACCCATAGGACTTCTAGTGTGTTAGTGGCATCACACAGAGCTCCTATATTTTCATCTCAGAAGCACCCATAGGACTTCTAGTGTGTTAGTGGCAGCAAACAGAGCTCCTATATTTTCTTCTCAGCAGCACCCATAGGACTTCTAGTGTGTTAGTGGCATCACACAGAGCTCCTATATTTTCTTCTCAGCAGCACCCATAGGACTTCTAGTGTGTTAGTGGCAGCAAACAGAGCTCCTATATTTTCTTCTCAGCAGCACCCATAGGACTTCTAATGTGTTAGTGGCATCACACAGAGTTCCTATATTTTCATCTCAGAAGCACCCATAGGACTTCTAGTGTGTTAGTGGCATCACACAGAGCTCCTATATTTTCTTCTCAGAAGCACCCATAGGACTTCTAGTGTGTTAGTGGCAGCAAACAGAGCTCCTATATTTTCTTCTTAGCAGCACCCATAGGACTTCTAATGTGTTAGTGGCATCACACAGAGTTCCTATATTTTCATCTCAGAAGCACCCATAGGACTTCTAGTGTGTTAGTGGCATCACACAGTGCTCCTATATTTTCTTCTCAGAAGCACCCATAGGACTTCTAGTGTGTTAGTGGCAGCAAACAGAGCTCCTATATTTTCTTCTCAGCAGCACCCATAGGACTTCTAGTGTGTTAGTGGCATCACACAGAGTTCCTATATTTTCATCTCAGAAGCACCCATAGGACTTCTAGTGTGTTAGTGGCATCACACAGAGCTCCTATATTTTCTTCTCAGCAGCACCCATAGGACTTCTAGTGTGTTAGTGGCATCACACAGAGTTCCTATATTTTCATCTCAGAAGCACCCATAGGACTTCTAGTGTGTTAGTGGCATCACACAGAGCTCCTATATTTTCTTCTCAGCAGCACCCATAGGACTTCTAGTGTGTTAGTGGCATCACACAGAGCTCCTATATTTTCATCTCAGAAGCACCCATAGGACTTCTAGTGTGTTAGTGGCAGCAAACAGAGCTCCTATATTTTCTTCTCAGCAGCACCCATAGGACTTCTAGTGTGTTAGTGGCATCACACAGAGCTCCTATATTTTCTTCTCAGCAGCACCCATAGGACTTCTAGTGTGTTAGTGGCAGCAAACAGAGCTCCTATATTTTCTTCTCAGCAGCACCCATAGGACTTCTAGTGTGTTAGTGGCATCACACAGAGTTCCTATATTTTCATTTCAGAAGCACCCATAGGACTTCTAGTGTGCTAGTGGCATCACACAGAGCTCCTATATTTTCTTCTCAGCAGCACCCATAGGACTTCTAGTGTGTTAGTGGCAGCAAACAGAGCTCCTATATTTTCTTCTCAGCAGCACCCATAGGACTTCTAATGTGTTAGTGGCATGACACAGAGTTCCTATATTTTCATCTCAGAAGCACCCATAGGACTTCTAGTGTGTTAGTGGCATCACACAGAGCTCCTATATTTTCTTCTCAGAAGCACCCATAGGACTTCTAGTGTGTTAGTGGCAGCAAACAGAGCTCCTATATTTTCTTCTCAGCAGCACCCATAGGACTTCTAGTGTGTTAGTGGCATCACACAGAGCTCCTATATTTTCATCTCAGAAGCACCCATAGGACTTCTAGTGTGTTAGTGGCAGCAAACAGAGCTCCTATATTTTCTTCTCAGCAGCACCCATAGGACTTCTAATGTGTTAGTGGCATCACACAGAGTTCCTATATTTTCATCTCAGAAGCACCCATAGGACTTCTAGTGTGTTAGTGGCATCACACAGAGCTCCTATATTTTCTTCTCAGAAGCACCCATAGGACTTCTAATGTGTTAGTGGCATCACACAGAGTTCCTATATTTTCTTCTCAGCAGCACCCATAGGACTTCTAGTGTGTTAGTGGCATCACACAGAGCTCTTATATTTTCTTCTCAGCAGCACCCATAGGACTTCTAGTGTGTTAGTGGCAGCAAACAGAGCTCCTATATTTTCTTCTTAGCAGCACCCATAGGACTTCTAATGTGTTAGTGGCATCACACAGAGTTCCTATATTTTCATCTCAGAAGCACCCATAGGACTTCTAGTGTGTTAGTGGCATCACACAGAGCTCCTATATTTTCTTCTCAGAAGCACCCATAGGACTTCTAGTGTGTTAGTGGCAGCAAACAGAGCTCCTATATTTTCTTCTCAGCAGCACCCATAGGACTTCTAGTGTGTTAGTGGCATCACACAGAGTTCCTATATTTTCATCTCAGAAGCACCCATAGGACTTCTAGTGTGTTAGTGGCATCACACAGAGCTCCTATATTTTCTTCTCAGCAGCACCCATAGGACTTCTAGTGTGTTAGTGGCATCACACAGAGCTCCTATATTTTCATCTCAGAAGCACCCATAGGACTTCTAGTGTGTTAGTGGCAGCAAACAGAGCTCCTATATTTTCTTCTCAGCAGCACCCATAGGACTTCTAGTGTGTTAGTGGCATCACACAGAGCTCCTATATTTTCTTCTCAGCAGCACCCATAGGACTTCTAGTGTGTTAGTGGCAGCAAACAGAGCTCCTATATTTTCTTCTCAGCAGCACCCATAGGACTTCTAGTGTGTTAGTGGCATCACACAGAGCTCCTATATTTTCTTCTCAGCAGCACCCATAGGACTTCTAGTGTGTTAGTGGCAGCAAACAGAGCTCCTATATTTTCTTCTCAGCAGCACCCATAGGACTTCTAGTGTGTTAGTGGCATCACACAGAGTTCCTATATTTTCATCTCAGAAGCACCCATAGGACTTCTAGTGTGTTAGTGGCATCACACAGAGCTCCTATATTTTCTTCTCAGCAGCACCCATAGGACTTCTAGTGTGTTAGTGGCATCACACAGAGCTCCTATATTTTCATCTCAGAAGCACCCATAGGACTTCTAGTGTGTTAGTGGCATCACACAGAGCTCCTATATTTTCTTCTCAGCAGCACCCATAGGACTTCTAGTGTGTTAGTGGCAGCAAACAGAGCTCCTATATTTTCTTCTCAGCAGCACCCATAGGACTTCTAGTGTGTTAGTGGCATCACACAGAGCTCCTATATTTTCTTCTCAGCAGCACCCATAGGACTTCTAGTGTGTTAGTGGCAGCAAACAGAGCTCCTATATTTTCTTCTCAGCAGCACCCATAGGACTTCTAGTGTGTTAGTGGCATCACACAGAGCTCCTATATTTTCATCTCAGAAGCACCCATAGGACTTCTAGTGTGTTAGTGGCAGCAAACAGAGCTCCTATATTTTCTTCTCAGCAGCACCCATAGGACTTCTAGTGTGTTAGTGGCATCACACAGAGTTCCTATATTTTCATCTCAGAAGCACCCATAGGACTTCTAGTGTGTTAGTGGCATCACACAGAGCTCCTATATTTTCTTCTCAGCAGCACCCATAGGACTTCTAGTGTGTTAGTGGCATCACACAGAGTTCCTATATTTTCATCTCAGAAGCACCCATAGGACTTCTAGTGTGTTAGTGGCATCACACAGAGCTCCTATATTTTCTTCTCAGCAGCACCCATAGGACTTCTAGTGTGTTAGTGGCATCACACAGAGCTCCTATATTTTCATCTCAGAAGCACCCATAGGACTTCTAGTGTGTTAGTGGCAGCAAACAGAGCTCCTATATTTTCTTCTCAGCAGCACCCATAGGACTTCTAGTGTGTTAGTGGCATCACACAGAGCTCCTATATTTTCTTCTCAGCAGCACCCATAGGACTTCTAGTGTGTTAGTGGCAGCAAACAGAGCTCCTATATTTTCTTCTCAGCAGCACCCATAGGACTTCTAGTGTGTTAGTGGCATCACACAGAGCTCCTATATTTTCTTCTCAGCAGCACCCATAGGACTTCTAGTGTGTTAGTGGCAGCAAACAGAGCTCCTATATTTTCTTCTCAGCAGCACCCATAGGACTTCTAGTGTGTTAGTGGCATCACACAGAGTTCCTATATTTTCATTTCAGAAGCACCCATAGGACTTCTAGTGTGTTAGTGGCATCACACAGAGCTCCTATATTTTCTTCTCAGCAGCACCCATAGGACTTCTAGTGTGTTAGTGGCATCACACAGAGCTCCTATATTTTCATCTCAGAAGCACCCATAGGACTTCTAGTGTGTTAGTGGCATCACACAGAGCTCCTATATTTTCTTCTCAGCAGCACCCATAGGACTTCTAGTGTGTTAGTGGCATCACACAGAGCTCCTATATTTTCATCTCAGAAGCACCCATAGGACTTCTAGTGTGTTAGTGGCAGCAAACAGAGCTCCTATATTTTCTTCTCAGCAGCACCCATAGGACTTCTAGTGTGTTAGTGGCATCACACAGAGCTCCTATATTTTCTTCTCAGCAGCACCCATAGGACTTCTAGTGTGTTAGTGGCAGCAAACAGAGCTCCTATATTTTCTTCTCAGCAGCACCCATAGGACTTCTAATGTGTTAGTGGCATCACACAGAGTTCCTATATTTTCATCTCAGAAGCACCCATAGGACTTCTAGTGTGTTAGTGGCATCACACAGAGCTCCTATATTTTCTTCTCAGAAGCACCCATAGGACTTCTAGTGTGTTAGTGGCAGCAAACAGAGCTCCTATATTTTCTTCTCAGCAGCACCCATAGGACTTCTAGTGTGTTAGTGGCATCACACAGAGTTCCTATATTTTCATCTCAGAAGCACCCATAGGACTTCTAGTGTGTTAGTGGCATCACACAGAGCTCCTATATTTTCTTCTCAGCAGCACCCATAGGACTTCTAGTGTGTTAGTGGCATCACACAGAGCTCCTATATTTTCATCTCAGAAGCACCCATAGGACTTCTAGTGTGTTAGTGGCATCACACAGAGCTCCTATATTTTCTTCTCAGCAGCACCCATAGGACTTCTAGTGTGTTAGTGGCAGCAAACAGAGCTCCTATATTTTCTTCTCAGCAGCACCCATAGGACTTCTAGTGTGTTAGTGGCATCACACAGAGCTCCTATATTTTCTTCTCAGCAGCACCCATAGGACTTCTAGTGTGTTAGTGGCAGCAAACAGAGCTCCTATATTTTCTTCTCAGCAGCACCCATAGGACTTCTAATGTGTTAGTGGCATCACACAGAGTTCCTATATTTTCATCTCAGAAGCACCCATAGGACTTCTAGTGTGTTAGTGGCATCACACAGAGCTCCTATATTTTCTTCTCAGAAGCACCCATAGGACTTCTAGTGTGTTAGTGGCAGCAAACAGAGCTCCTATATTTTCTTCTTAGCAGCACCCATAGGACTTCTAATGTGTTAGTGGCATCACACAGAGTTCCTATATTTTCATCTCAGAAGCACCCATAGGACTTCTAGTGTGTTAGTGGCATCACACAGAGCTCCTATATTTTCTTCTCAGAAGCACCCATAGGACTTCTAGTGTGTTAGTGGCAGCAAACAGAGCTCCTATATTTTCTTCTCAGCAGCACCCATAGGACTTCTAGTGTGTTAGTGGCATCACACAGAGTTCCTATATTTTCATCTCAGAAGCACCCATAGGACTTCTAGTGTGTTAGTGGCATCACACAGAGCTGCTATATTTTCTTCTCAGCAGCACCCATAGGACTTCTAGTGTGTTAGTGGCATCACACAGAGCTCCTATATTTTCATCTCAGAAGCACCCATAGGACTTCTAGTGTGTTAGTGGCATCACACAGAGCTCCTATATTTTCTTCTCAGCAGCACCCATAGGACTTCTAGTGTGTTAGTGGCAGCAAACAGAGCTCCTATATTTTCTTCTCAGCAGCACCCATAGGACTTCTAGTGTGTTAGTGGCATCACACAGAGCTCCTATATTTTCTTCTCAGCAGCACCCATAGGACTTCTAGTGTGTTAGTGGCATCACACAGAGCTCCTATATTTTCTTCTCAGCAGCACCCATAGGACTTCTAGTGTGTTAGTGGCATCACACAGAGCTCCTATATTTTCTTCTCAGCAGCACCCATAGGACTTCTAGTGTGTTAGTGGCAGCAAACAGAGCTCCTATATTTTCTTCTCAGCAGCACCCATAGGACTTCTAATGTGTTAGTGGCATCACACAGAGTTCCTATATTTTCATCTCAGAAGCACCCATAGGACTTCTAGTGTGTTAGTGGCATCACACAGAGCTCCTATATTTTCTTCTCAGAAGCACCCATAGGACTTCTAGTGTGTTAGTGGCAGCAAACAGAGCTCCTATATTTTCTTCTTAGCAGCACCCATAGGACTTCTAGTGTGTTAGTGGCATCACACAGAGCTCCTATATTTTCATCTCAGAAGCACCCATAGGACTTCTAGTGTGTTAGTGGCATCACACAGAGCTCCTATATTTTCTTCTCAGCAGCACCCATAGGACTTCTAGTGTGTTAGTGGCAGCAAACAGAGCTCCTATATTTTCTTCTCAGCAGCACCCATAGGACTTCTAGTGTGTTAGTGGCATCACACAGAGCTCCTATATTTTCTTCTCAGCAGCACCCATAGGACTTCTAGTGTGTTAGTGGCAGCAAACAGAGCTCCTATATTTTCTTCTCAGCAGCACCCATAGGACTTCTAATGTGTTAGTGGCATCACACAGAGTTCCTATATTTTCATCTCAGAAGCACCCATAGGACTTCTAGTGTGTTAGTGGCATCACACAGAGCTCCTATATTTTCTTCTCAGAAGCACCCATAGGACTTCTAGTGTGTTAGTGGCAGCAAACAGAGCTCCTATATTTTCTTCTTAGCAGCACCCATAGGACTTCTAATGTGTTAGTGGCATCACACAGAGTTCCTATATTTTCATCTCAGAAGCACCCATAGGACTTCTAGTGTGTTAGTGGCATCACACAGAGCTCCTATATTTTCTTCTCAGAAGCACCCATAGGACTTCTAGTGTGTTAGTGGCAGCAAACAGAGCTCCTATATTTTCTTCTCAGCAGCACCCATAGGACTTCTAGTGTGTTAGTGGCATCACACAGAGTTCCTATATTTTCATCTCAGAAGCACCCATAGGACTTCTAGTGTGTTAGTGGCATCACACAGAGCTGCTATATTTTCTTCTCAGCAGCACCCATAGGACTTCTAGTGTGTTAGTGGCATCACACAGAGCTCCTATATTTTCATCTCAGAAGCACCCATAGGACTTCTAGTGTGTTAGTGGCATCACACAGAGCTCCTATATTTTCTTCTCAGCAGCACCCATAGGACTTCTAGTGTGTTAGTGGCAGCAAACAGAGCTCCTATATTTTCTTCTTAGCAGCACCCATAGGACTTCTAGTGTGTTAGTGGCATCACACAGAGCTCCTATATTTTCTTCTCAGCAGCACCCATAGGACTTCTAGTGTGTTAGTGGCATCACACAGAGCTCCTATATTTTCTTCTCAGCAGCACCCATAGGACTTCTAGTGTGTTAGTGGCATCACACAGAGCTCCTATATTTTCTTCTCAGCAGCACCCATAGGACTTCTAGTGTGTTAGTGGCAGCAAACAGAGCTCCTATATTTTCTTCTCAGCAGCACCCATAGGACTTCTAATGTGTTAGTGGCATCACACAGAGTTCCTATATTTTCATCTCAGAAGCACCCATAGGACTTCTAGTGTGTTAGTGGCATCACACAGAGCTCCTATATTTTCTTCTCAGAAGCACCCATAGGACTTCTAGTGTGTTAGTGGCAGCAAACAGAGCTCCTATATTTTCTTCTTAGCAGCACCCATAGGACTTCTAATGTGTTAGTGGCATCACACAGAGTTCCTATATTTTCATCTCAGAAGCACCCATAGGACTTCTAGTGTGTTAGTGGCATCACACAGAGCTCCTATATTTTCTTCTCAGAAGCACCCATAGGACTTCTAGTGTGTTAGTGGCAGCAAACAGAGCTCCTATATTTTCTTCTCAGCAGCACCCATAGGACTTCTAGTGTGTTAGTGGCATCACACAGAGTTCCTATATTTTCATCTCAGAAGCACCCATAGGACTTCTAGTGTGTTAGTGGCATCACACAGAGCTCCTATATTTTCTTCTCAGCAGCACCCATAGGACTTCTAGTGTGTTAGTGGCATCACACAGAGCTCCTATATTTTCTTCTCAGAAGCACCCATAGGACTTCTAGTGTGTTAGTGGCAGCAAACAGAGCTCCTATATTTTCTTCTCAGCAGCACCCATAGGACTTCTAGTGTGTTAGTGGCATCACACAGAGTTCCTATATTTTCATCTCAGAAGCACCCATAGGACTTCTAGTGTGTTAGTGGCATCACACAGAGCTCCTATATTTTCTTCTCAGCAGCACCCATAGGACTTCTAGTGTGTTAGTGGCATCACACAGAGCTCCTATATTTTCATCTCAGAAGCACCCATAGGACTTCTAGTGTGTTAGTGGCATCACACAGAGCTCCTATATTTTCTTCTCAGCAGCACCCATAGGACTTCTAGTGTGTTAGTGGCAGCAAACAGAGCTCCTATATTTTCTTCTCAGCAGCACCCATAGGACTTCTAGTGTGTTAGTGGCATCACACAGAGCTCCTATATTTTCTTCTCAGCACCACCCATAGGACTTCTAGTGTGTTAGTGGCATCACACAGAGCTCCTATATTTTCTTCTCAGCAGCACCCATAGGACTTCTAGTGTGTTAGTGGCAGCAAACAGAGCTCCTATATTTTCTTCTCAGCAGCACCCATAGGACTTCTAGTGTGTTAGTGGCATCACACAGAGCTCCTATATTTTCATCTCAGAAGCACCCATAGGACTTCTAGTGTGTTAGTGGCAGCAAACAGAGCTCCTATATTTTCTTCTCAGCAGCACCCATAGGACTTCTAGTGTGTTAGTGGCAGCAAACAGAGCTCCTATATTTTCTTCTCAGCAGCACCCATAGGACTTCTAGTGTGTTAGTGGCATCACACAGAGCTCCTATATTTTCTTCTCAGCAGCACCCATAGGACTTCTAGTGTGTTAGTGGCAGCAAACAGAGCTCCTATATTTTCTTCTCAGCAGCACCCATAGGACTTCTAATGTGTTAGTGGCATCACACAGAGTTCCTATATTTTCATCTCAGAAGCACCCATAGGACTTCTAGTGTGTTAGTGGCATCACACAGAGTTCCTATATTTTCTTCTCAGCAGCACCCATAGGACTTCTAGTGTGTTAGTGGCATCACACAGAGCTCTTATATTTTCTTCTCAGCAGCACCCATAGGACTTCTAGTGTGTTAGTGGCAGCAAACAGAGCTCCTATATTTTCTTCTTAGCAGCACCCATAGGACTTCTAATGTGTTAGTGGCATCACACAGAGTTCCTATATTTTCATCTCAGAAGCACCCATAGGACTTCTAGTGTGTTAGTGGCATCACACAGAGCTCCTATATTTTCTTCTCAGAAGCACCCATAGGACTTCTAGTGTGTTAGTGGCAGCAAACAGAGCTCCTATATTTTCTTCTCAGCAGCACCCATAGGACTTCTAGTGTGTTAGTGGCATCACACAGAGTTCCTATATTTTCATCTCAGAAGCACCCATAGGACTTCTAGTGTGTTAGTGGCATCACACAGAGCTCCTATATTTTCATCTCAGAAGCACCCATAGGACTTCTAGTGTGTTAGTGGCAGCAAACAGAGCTCCTATATTTTCATCTCAGAAGCACCCATAGGACTTCTAGTGTGTTAGTGGCAGCAAACAGAGCTCCTATATTTTCTTCTCAGCAGCACCCATAGGACTTCTAGTGTGTTAGTGGCATCACACAGAGCTCCTATATTTTCATCTCAGAAGCACCCATAGGACTTCTAGTGTGTTAGTGGCAGCAAACAGAGCTCCTATATTTTCTTCTCAGCAGCACCCATAGGACTTCTAGTGTGTTAGTGGCATCACACAGAGCTCCTATATTTTCTTCTCAGCAGCACCCATAGGACTTCTAGTGTGTTAGTGGCAGCAAACAGAGCTCCTATATTTTCTTCTCAGCAGCACCCATAGGACTTCTAGTGTGTTAGTGGCATCACACAGAGCTCCTATATTTTCTTCTCAGCAGCACCCATAGGACTTCTAGTGTGTTAGTGGCAGCAAACAGAGCTCCTATATTTTCTTCTCAGCAGCACCCATAGGACTTCTAGTGTGTTAGTGGCATCACACAGAGTTCCTATATTTTCATCTCAGAAGCACCCATAGGACTTCTAGTGTGTTAGTGGCATCACACAGAGCTCCTATATTTTCTTCTCAGCAGCACCCATAGGACTTCTAGTGTGTTAGTGGCATCACACAGAGCTCCTATATTTTCATCTCAGAAGCACCCATAGGACTTCTAGTGTGTTAGTGGCAGCAAACAGAGCTCCTATATTTTCTTCTCAGCAGCACCCATAGGACTTCTAGTGTGTTAGTGGCATCACACAGAGCTCCTATATTTTCTTCTCAGCAGCACCCATAGGACTTCTAGTGTGTTAGTGGCAGCAAACAGAGCTCCTATATTTTCTTCTCAGCAGCACCCATAGGACTTCTAGTGTGTTAGTGGCATCACACAGAGCTCCTATATTTTCTTCTCAGCAGCACCCATAGGACTTCTAGTGTGTTAGTGGCAGCAAACAGAGCTCCTATATTTTCTTCTCAGCAGCACCCATAGGACTTCTAGTGTGTTAGTGGCATCACACAGAGCTCCTATATTTTCATCTCAGAAGCACCCATAGGACTTCTAGTGTGTTAGTGGCAGCAAACAGAGCTCCTATATTTTCTTCTCAGCAGCACCCATAGGACTTCTAGTGTGTTAGTGGCATCACACAGAGCTCCTATATTTTCTTCTCAGCAGCACCCATAGGACTTCTAGTGTGTTAGTGGCAGCAAACAGAGCTCCTATATTTTCTTCTCAGCAGCACCCATAGGACTTCTAATGTGTTAGTGGCATCACACAGAGTTCCTATATTTTCATCTCAGAAGCACCCATAGGACTTCTAGTGTGTTAGTGGCATCACACAGAGCTCCTATATTTTCTTCTCAGAAGCACCCATAGGACTTCTAGTGTGTTAGTGGCAGCAAACAGAGCTCCTATATTTTCTTCTTAGCAGCACCCATAGGACTTCTAATGTGTTAGTGGCATCACACAGAGTTCCTATATTTTCATCTCAGAAGCACCCATAGGACTTCTAGTGTGTTAGTGGCATCACACAGTGCTCCTATATTTTCTTCTCAGAAGCACCCATAGGACTTCTAGTGTGTTAGTGGCAGCAAACAGAGCTCCTATATTTTCTTCTCAGCAGCACCCATAGGACTTCTAGTGTGTTAGTGGCATCACACAGAGTTCCTATATTTTCATCTCAGAAGCACCCATAGGACTTCTAGTGTGTTAGTGGCATCACACAGAGCTCCTATATTTTCTTCTCAGCAGCACCCATAGGACTTCTAGTGTGTTAGTGGCATCACACAGAGTTCCTATATTTTCATCTCAGAAGCACCCATAGGACTTCTAGTGTGTTAGTGGCATCACACAGAGCTCCTATATTTTCTTCTCAGCAGCACCCATAGGACTTCTAGTGTGTTAGTGGCATCACACAGAGCTCCTATATTTTCATCTCAGAAGCACCCATAGGACTTCTAGTGTGTTAGTGGCAGCAAACAGAGCTCCTATATTTTCTTCTCAGCAGCACCCATAGGACTTCTAGTGTGTTAGTGGCATCACACAGAGCTCCTATATTTTCTTCTCAGCAGCACCCATAGGACTTCTAGTGTGTTAGTGGCAGCAAACAGAGCTCCTATATTTTCTTCTCAGCAGCACCCATAGGACTTCTAGTGTGTTAGTGGCATCACACAGAGCTCCTATATTTTCTTCTCAGCAGCACCCATAGGACTTCTAGTGTGTTAGTGGCAGCAAACAGAGCTCCTATATTTTCTTCTCAGCAGCACCCATAGGACTTCTAGTGTGTTAGTGGCATCACACAGAGTTCCTATATTTTCATTTCAGAAGCACCCATAGGACTTCTAGTGTGTTAGTGGCATCACACAGAGCTCCTATATTTTCTTCTCAGCAGCACCCATAGGACTTCTAGTGTGTTAGTGGCATCACACAGAGCTCCTATATTTTCATCTCAGAAGCACCCATAGGACTTCTAGTGTGTTAGTGGCAGCAAACAGAGCTCCTATATTTTCTTCTCAGCAGCACCCATAGGACTTCTAGTGTGTTAGTGGCATCACACAGAGCTCCTATATTTTCTTCTCAGCAGCACCCATAGGACTTCTAGTGTGTTAGTGGCAGCAAACAGAGCTCCTATATTTTCTTCTCAGCAGCACCCATAGGACTTCTAATGTGTTAGTGGCATGACACAGAGTTCCTATATTTTCATCTCAGAAGCACCCATAGGACTTCTAGTGTGTTAGTGGCATCACACAGAGCTCCTATATTTTCTTCTCAGAAGCACCCATAGGACTTCTAGTGTGTTAGTGGCAGCAAACAGAGCTCCTATATTTTCTTCTCAGCAGCACCCATAGGACTTCTAGTGTGTTAGTGGCATCACACAGAGCTCCTATATTTTCATCTCAGAAGCACCCATAGGACTTCTAGTGTGTTAGTGGCAGCAAACAGAGCTCCTATATTTTCTTCTCAGCAGCACCCATAGGACTTCTAATGTGTTAGTGGCATCACACAGAGTTCCTATATTTTCATCTCAGAAGCACCCATAGGACTTCTAGTGTGTTAGTGGCATCACACAGAGCTCCTATATTTTCTTCTCAGAAGCACCCATAGGACTTCTAATGTGTTAGTGGCATCACACAGAGTTCCTATATTTTCTTCTCAGCAGCACCCATAGGACTTCTAGTGTGTTAGTGGCATCACACAGAGCTCTTATATTTTCTTCTCAGCAGCACCCATAGGACTTCTAGTGTGTTAGTGGCAGCAAACAGAGCTCCTATATTTTCTTCTTAGCAGCACCCATAGGACTTCTAATGTGTTAGTGGCATCACACAGAGTTCCTATATTTTCATCTCAGAAGCACCCATAGGACTTCTAGTGTGTTAGTGGCATCACACAGAGCTCCTATATTTTCTTCTCAGAAGCACCCATAGGACTTCTAGTGTGTTAGTGGCAGCAAACAGAGCTCCTATATTTTCTTCTCAGCAGCACCCATAGGACTTCTAGTGTGTTAGTGGCATCACACAGAGTTCCTATATTTTCATCTCAGAAGCACCCATAGGACTTCTAGTGTGTTAGTGGCATCACACAGAGCTCCTATATTTTCTTCTCAGCAGCACCCATAGGACTTCTAGTGTGTTAGTGGCATCACACAGAGCTCCTATATTTTCATCTCAGAAGCACCCATAGGACTTCTAGTGTGTTAGTGGCAGCAAACAGAGCTCCTATATTTTCTTCTCAGCAGCACCCATAGGACTTCTAGTGTGTTAGTGGCATCACACAGAGCTCCTATATTTTCTTCTCAGCAGCACCCATAGGACTTCTAGTGTGTTAGTGGCAGCAAACAGAGCTCCTATATTTTCTTCTCAGCAGCACCCATAGGACTTCTAGTGTGTTAGTGGCATCACACAGAGCTCCTATATTTTCTTCTCAGCAGCACCCATAGGACTTCTAGTGTGTTAGTGGCAGCAAACAGAGCTCCTATATTTTCTTCTCAGCAGCACCCATAGGACTTCTAGTGTGTTAGTGGCATCACACAGAGTTCCTATATTTTCATCTCAGAAGCACCCATAGGACTTCTAGTGTGTTAGTGGCATCACACAGAGCTCCTATATTTTCTTCTCAGCAGCACCCATAGGACTTCTAGTGTGTTAGTGGCATCACACAGAGCTCCTATATTTTCATCTCAGAAGCACCCATAGGACTTCTAGTGTGTTAGTGGCATCACACAGAGCTCCTATATTTTCTTCTCAGCAGCACCCATAGGACTTCTAGTGTGTTAGTGGCAGCAAACAGAGCTCCTATATTTTCTTCTCAGCAGCACCCATAGGACTTCTAGTGTGTTAGTGGCATCACACAGAGCTCCTATATTTTCTTCTCAGCAGCACCCATAGGACTTCTAGTGTGTTAGTGGCAGCAAACAGAGCTCCTATATTTTCTTCTCAGCAGCACCCATAGGACTTCTAGTGTGTTAGTGGCATCACACAGAGCTCCTATATTTTCATCTCAGAAGCACCCATAGGACTTCTAGTGTGTTAGTGGCAGCAAACAGAGCTCCTATATTTTCTTCTCAGCAGCACCCATAGGACTTCTAGTGTGTTAGTGGCATCACACAGAGCTCCTATATTTTCTTCTCAGCAGCACCCATAGGACTTCTAGTGTGTTAGTGGCAGCAAACAGAGCTCCTATATTTTCTTCTCAGCAGCACCCATAGGACTTCTAATGTGTTAGTGGCATCACACAGAGTTCCTATATTTTCATCTCAGAAGCACCCATAGGACTTCTAGTGTGTTAGTGGCATCACACAGAGCTCCTATATTTTCTTCTCAGAAGCACCCATAGGACTTCTAGTGTGTTAGTGGCAGCAAACAGAGCTCCTATATTTTCTTCTTAGCAGCACCCATAGGACTTCTAATGTGTTAGTGGCATCACACAGAGTTCCTATATTTTCATCTCAGAAGCACCCATAGGACTTCTAGTGTGTTAGTGGCATCACACAGAGCTCCTATATTTTCATCTCAGAAGCACCCATAGGACTTCTAGTGTGTTAGTGGCAGCAAACAGAGCTCCTATATTTTCTTCTCAGCAGCACCCATAGGACTTCTAGTGTGTTAGTGGCATCACACAGAGCTCCTATATTTTCTTCTCAGCAGCACCCATAGGACTTCTAGTGTGTTAGTGGCAGCAAACAGAGCTCCTATATTTTCTTCTCAGCAGCACCCATAGGACTTCTAATGTGTTAGTGGCATGACACAGAGTTCCTATATTTTCATCTCAGAAGCACCCATAGGACTTCTAGTGTGTTAGTGGCATCACACAGAGCTCCTATATTTTCTTCTCAGAAGCACCCATAGGACTTCTAGTGTGTTAGTGGCAGCAAACAGAGCTCCTATATTTTCTTCTCAGCAGCACCCATAGGACTTCTAGTGTGTTAGTGGCATCACACAGAGCTCCTATATTTTCATCTCAGAAGCACCCATAGGACTTCTAGTGTGTTAGTGGCAGCAAACAGAGCTCCTATATTTTCTTCTCAGCAGCACCCATAGGACTTCTAATGTGTTAGTGGCATCACACAGAGTTCCTATATTTTCATCTCAGAAGCACCCATAGGACTTCTAGTGTGTTAGTGGCATCACACAGAGCTCCTATATTTTCTTCTCAGAAGCACCCATAGGACTTCTAATGTGTTAGTGGCATCACACAGAGTTCCTATATTTTCTTCTCAGCAGCACCCATAGGACTTCTAGTGTGTTAGTGGCATCACACAGAGCTCTTATATTTTCTTCTCAGCAGCACCCATAGGACTTCTAGTGTGTTAGTGGCAGCAAACAGAGCTCCTATATTTTCTTCTTAGCAGCACCCATAGGACTTCTAATGTGTTAGTGGCATCACACAGAGTTCCTATATTTTCATCTCAGAAGCACCCATAGGACTTCTAGTGTGTTAGTGGCATCACACAGAGCTCCTATATTTTCTTCTCAGAAGCACCCATAGGACTTCTAGTGTGTTAGTGGCAGCAAACAGAGCTCCTATATTTTCTTCTCAGCAGCACCCATAGGACTTCTAGTGTGTTAGTGGCATCACACAGAGTTCCTATATTTTCATCTCAGAAGCACCCATAGGACTTCTAGTGTGTTAGTGGCATCACACAGAGCTCCTATATTTTCTTCTCAGCAGCACCCATAGGACTTCTAGTGTGTTAGTGGCATCACACAGAGCTCCTATATTTTCATCTCAGAAGCACCCATAGGACTTCTAGTGTGTTAGTGGCAGCAAACAGAGCTCCTATATTTTCTTCTCAGCAGCACCCATAGGACTTCTAGTGTGTTAGTGGCATCACACAGAGCTCCTATATTTTCTTCTCAGCAGCACCCATAGGACTTCTAGTGTGTTAGTGGCAGCAAACAGAGCTCCTATATTTTCTTCTCAGCAGCACCCATAGGACTTCTAGTGTGTTAGTGGCATCACACAGAGCTCCTATATTTTCTTCTCAGCAGCACCCATAGGACTTCTAGTGTGTTAGTGGCAGCAAACAGAGCTCCTATATTTTCTTCTCAGCAGCACCCATAGGACTTCTAGTGTGTTAGTGGCATCACACAGAGTTCCTATATTTTCATCTCAGAAGCACCCATAGGACTTCTAGTGTGTTAGTGGCATCACACAGAGCTCCTATATTTTCTTCTCAGCAGCACCCATAGGACTTCTAGTGTGTTAGTGGCATCACACAGAGCTCCTATATTTTCATCTCAGAAGCACCCATAGGACTTCTAGTGTGTTAGTGGCATCACACAGAGCTCCTATATTTTCTTCTCAGCAGCACCCATAGGACTTCTAGTGTGTTAGTGGCAGCAAACAGAGCTCCTATATTTTCTTCTCAGCAGCACCCATAGGACTTCTAGTGTGTTAGTGGCATCACACAGAGCTCCTATATTTTCTTCTCAGCAGCACCCATAGGACTTCTAGTGTGTTAGTGGCAGCAAACAGAGCTCCTATATTTTCTTCTCAGCAGCACCCATAGGACTTCTAGTGTGTTAGTGGCATCACACAGAGCTCCTATATTTTCATCTCAGAAGCACCCATAGGACTTCTAGTGTGTTAGTGGCAGCAAACAGAGCTCCTATATTTTCTTCTCAGCAGCACCCATAGGACTTCTAGTGTGTTAGTGGCATCACACAGAGCTCCTATATTTTCTTCTCAGCAGCACCCATAGGACTTCTAGTGTGTTAGTGGCAGCAAACAGAGCTCCTATATTTTCTTCTCAGCAGCACCCATAGGACTTCTAATGTGTTAGTGGCATCACACAGAGTTCCTATATTTTCATCTCAGAAGCACCCATAGGACTTCTAGTGTGTTAGTGGCATCACACAGAGCTCCTATATTTTCTTCTCAGAAGCACCCATAGGACTTCTAGTGTGTTAGTGGCAGCAAACAGAGCTCCTATATTTTCTTCTTAGCAGCACCCATAGGACTTCTAATGTGTTAGTGGCATCACACAGAGTTCCTATATTTTCATCTCAGCAGCACCCATAGGACTTCTAGTGTGTTAGTGGCATCACACAGAGTTCCTATATTTTCATCTCAGAAGCACCCATAGGACTTCTAGTGTGTTAGTGGCATCACACAGAGCTCCTATATTTTCTTCTCAGCAGCACCCATAGGACTTCTAGTGTGTTAGTGGCATCACACAGAGTTCCTATATTTTCATCTCAGAAGCACCCATAGGACTTCTAGTGTGTTAGTGGCATCACACAGAGCTCCTATATTTTCTTCTCAGCAGCACCCATAGGACTTCTAGTGTGTTAGTGGCATCACACAGAGCTCCTATATTTTCATCTCAGAAGCACCCATAGGACTTCTAGTGTGTTAGTGGCAGCAAACAGAGCTCCTATATTTTCTTCTCAGCAGCACCCATAGGACTTCTAGTGTGTTAGTGGCATCACACAGAGCTCCTATATTTTCTTCTCAGCAGCACCCATAGGACTTCTAGTGTGTTAGTGGCAGCAAACAGAGCTCCTATATTTTCTTCTCAGCAGCACCCATACGACTTCTAGTGTGTTAGTGGCATCACACAGAGCTCCTATATTTTCTTCTCAGCAGCACCCATAGGACTTCTAGTGTGTTAGTGGCAGCAAACAGAGCTCCTATATTTTCTTCTCAGCAGCACCCATAGGACTTCTAGTGTGTTAGTGGCATCACACAGAGTTCCTATATTTTCATTTCAGAAGCACCCATAGGACTTCTAGTGTGTTAGTGGCATCACACAGAGCTCCTATATTTTCTTCTCAGCAGCACCCATAGGACTTCTAGTGTGTTAGTGGCATCACACAGAGCTCCTATATTTTCATCTCAGAAGCACCCATAGGACTTCTAGTGTGTTAGTGGCATCACACAGAGCTCCTATATTTTCTTCTCAGCAGCACCCATAGGACTTCTAGTGTGTTAGTGGCATCACACAGAGCTCCTATATTTTCATCTCAGAAGCACCCATAGGACTTCTAGTGTGTTAGTGGCAGCAAACAGAGCTCCTATATTTTCTTCTCAGCAGCACCCATAGGACTTCTAGTGTGTTAGTGGCATCACACAGAGCTCCTATATTTTCTTCTCAGCAGCACCCATAGGACTTCTAGTGTGTTAGTGGCAGCAAACAGAGCTCCTATATTTTCTTCTCAGCAGCACCCATAGGACTTCTAATGTGTTAGTGGCATCACACAGAGCTCCTATATTTTCTTCTCAGAAGCACCCATAGGACTTCTAGTGTGTTAGTGGCAGCAAACAGAGCTCCTATATTTTCTTCTTAGCAGCACCCATAGGACTTCTAATGTGTTAGTGGCATCACACAGAGTTCCTATATTTTCATCTCAGAAGCACCCATAGGACTTCTAGTGTGTTAGTGGCATCACACAGAGCTCCTATATTTTCTTCTCAGAAGCACCCATAGGACTTCTAGTGTGTTAGTGGCAGCAAACAGAGCTCCTATATTTTCTTCTCAGCAGCACCCATAGGACTTCTAGTGTGTTAGTGGCATCACACAGAGTTCCTATATTTTCATCTCAGAAGCACCCATAGGACTTCTAGTGTGTTAGTGGCATCACACAGAGCTCCTATATTTTCTTCTCAGCAGCACCCATAGGACTTCTAGTGTGTTAGTGGCATCACACAGAGCTCCTATATTTTCATCTCAGAAGCACCCATAGGACTTCTAGTGTGTTAGTGGCATCACACAGAGCTCCTATATTTTCTTCTCAGCAGCACCAATAGGACTTCTAGTGTGTTAGTGGCAGCAAACAGAGCTCCTATATTTTCTTCTCAGCAGCACCCATAGGACTTCTAGTGTGTTAGTGGCATCACACAGAGTTCCTATATTTTCATCTCAGAAGCACCCATAGGACTTCTAGTGTGTTAGTGGCATCACACAGAGCTCCTATATTTTCTTCTCAGAAGCACCCATAGGACTTCTAGTGTGTTAGTGGCAGCAAACAGAGCTCCTATATTTTCTTCTTAGCAGCACCCATAGGACTTCTAATGTGTTAGTGGCATCACACAGAGTTCCTATATTTTCATCTCAGAAGCACCCATAGGACTTCTAGTGTGTTAGTGGCATCACACAGAGCTCCTATATTTTCTTCTCAGAAGCACCCATAGGACTTCTAGTGTGTTAGTGGCAGCAAACAGAGCTCCTATATTTTCTTCTCAGCAGCACCCATAGGACTTCTAGTGTGTTAGTGGCATCACACAGAGTTCCTATATTTTCATCTCAGAAGCACCCATAGGACTTCTAGTGTGTTAGTGGCATCACACAGAGCTGCTATATTTTCTTCTCAGCAGCACCCATAGGACTTCTAGTGTGTTAGTGGCATCACACAGAGCTCCTATATTTTCATCTCAGAAGCACCCATAGGACTTCTAGTGTGTTAGTGGCATCACACAGAGCTCCTATATTTTCTTCTCAGCAGCACCCATAGGACTTCTAGTGTGTTAGTGGCAGCAAACAGAGCTCCTATATTTTCTTCTCAGCAGCACCCATAGGACTTCTAGTGTGTTAGTGGCATCACACAGAGCTCCTATATTTTCTTCTCAGCAGCACCCATAGGACTTCTAGTGTGTTAGTGGCATCACACAGAGCTCCTATATTTTCTTCTCAGCAGCACCCATAGGACTTCTAGTGTGTTAGTGGCATCACACAGAGCTCCTATATTTTCTTCTCAGCAGCACCCATAGGACTTCTAGTGTGTTAGTGGCAGCAAACAGAGCTCCTATATTTTCTTCTCAGCAGCACCCATAGGACTTCTAATGTGTTAGTGGCATCACACAGAGTTCCTATATTTTCATCTCAGAAGCACCCATAGGACTTCTAGTGTGTTAGTGGCATCACACAGAGCTCCTATATTTTCTTCTCAGAAGCACCCATAGGACTTCTAGTGTGTTAGTGGCAGCAAACAGAGCTCCTATATTTTCTTCTTAGCAGCACCCATAGGACTTCTAATGTGTTAGTGGCATCACACAGAGTTCCTATATTTTCATCTCAGAAGCACCCATAGGACTTCTAGTGTGTTAGTGGCATCACACAGAGCTCCTATATTTTCTTCTCAGAAGCACCCATAGGACTTCTAGTGTGTTAGTGGCAGCAAACAGAGCTCCTATATTTTCTTCTCAGCAGCACCCATAGGACTTCTAGTGTGTTAGTGGCATCACACAGAGTTCCTATATTTTCATCTCAGAAGCACCCATAGGACTTCTAGTGTGTTAGTGGCATCACACAGAGCTCCTATATTTTCTTCTCAGCAGCACCCATAGGACTTCTAGTGTGTTGGTGGCATCACACAGAGCTCCTATATTTTCTTCTCAGAAGCACCCATAGGACTTCTAGTGTGTTAGTGGCAGCAAACAGAGCTCCTATATTTTCTTCTCAGCAGCACCCATAGGACTTCTAGTGTGTTAGTGGCATCACACAGAGTTCCTATATTTTCATCTCAGAAGCACCCATAGGACTTCTAGTGTGTTAGTGGCATCACACAGAGCTCCTATATTTTCTTCTCAGCAGCACCCATAGGACTTCTAGTGTGTTAGTGGCATCACACAGAGCTCCTATATTTTCATCTCAGAAGCACCCATAGGACTTCTAGTGTGTTAGTGGCATCACACAGAGCTCCTATATTTTCTTCTCAGCAGCACCCATAGGACTTCTAGTGTGTTAGTGGCAGCAAACAGAGCTCCTATATTTTCTTCTCAGCAGCACCCATAGGACTTCTAGTGTGTTAGTGGCATCACACAGAGCTCCTATATTTTCTTCTCAGCAGCACCCATAGGACTTCTAGTGTGTTAGTGGCATCACACAGAGCTCCTATATTTTCTTCTCAGCAGCACCCATAGGACTTCTAGTGTGTTAGTGGCAGCAAACAGAGCTCCTATATTTTCTTCTCAGCAGCACCCATAGGACTTCTAGTGTGTTAGTGGCATCACACAGAGCTCCTATATTTTCATCTCAGAAGCACCCATAGGACTTCTAGTGTGTTAGTGGCAGCAAACAGAGCTCCTATATTTTCTTCTCAGCAGCACCCATAGGACTTCTAGTGTGTTAGTGGCATCACACAGAGCTCCTATATTTTCTTCTCAGCAGCACCCATAGGACTTCTAGTGTGTTAGTGGCAGCAAACAGAGCTCCTATATTTTCTTCTCAGCAGCACCCATAGGACTTCTAATGTGTTAGTGGCATCACACAGAGTTCCTATATTTTCATCTCAGAAGCACCCATAGGACTTCTAGTGTGTTAGTGGCATCACACAGAGCTCCTATATTTTCTTCTCAGAAGCACCCATAGGACTTCTAGTGTGTTAGTGGCAGCAAACAGAGCTCCTATATTTTCTTCTTAGCAGCACCCATAGGACTTCTAATGTGTTAGTGGCATCACACAGAGTTCCTATATTTTCATCTCAGAAGCACCCATAGGACTTCTAGTGTGTTAGTGGCATCACACAGAGCTCCTATATTTTCTTCTCAGAAGCACCCATAGGACTTCTAGTGTGTTAGTGGCATCACACAGAGCTCCTATATTTTCTTCTCAGCAGCACCCATAGGACTTCTAGTGTGTTAGTGGCAGCAAACAGAGCTCCTATATTTTCATCTCAGAAGCACCCATAGGACTTCTAGTGTGTTAGTGGCATCACACAGAGCTCCTATATTTTCTTCTCAGAAGCACCCATAGGACTTCTAGTGTGTTAGTGGCAGCAAACAGAGCTCCTATATTTTCTTCTCAGCAGCACCCATAGGACTTCTAGTGTGTTAGTGGCATCACACAGAGTTCCTATATTTTCATCTCAGAAGCACCCATAGGACTTCTAGTGTGTTAGTGGCATCACACAGAGCTCCTATATTTTCTTCTCAGCAGCACCCATAGGACTTCTAGTGTGTTAGTGGCATCACACAGAGCTCCTATATTTTCATCTCAGAAGCACCCATAGGACTTCTAGTGTGTTAGTGGCATCACACAGAGCTCCTATATTTTCTTCTCAGCAGCACCCATAGGACTTCTAGTGTGTTAGTGGCAGCAAACAGAGCTCCTATATTTTCTTCTCAGCAGCACCCATAGGACTTCTAGTGTGTTAGTGGCATCACACAGAGCTCCTATATTTTCTTCTCAGCAGCACCCATAGGACTTCTAGTGTGTTAGTGGCAGCAAACAGAGCTCCTATATTTTCTTCTCAGCAGCACCCATAGGACTTCTAATGTGTTAGTGGCATCACACAGAGTTCCTATATTTTCATCTCAGAAGCACCCATAGGACTTCTAGTGTGTTAGTGGCATCACACAGAGCTCCTATATTTTCTTCTCAGAAGCACCCATAGGACTTCTAGTGTGTTAGTGGCAGCAAACAGAGCTCCTATATTTTCTTCTTAGCAGCACCCATAGGACTTCTAATGTGTTAGTGGCATCACACAGAGTTCCTATATTTTCATCTCAGAAGCACCCATAGGACTTCTAGTGTGTTAGTGGCATCACACAGAGCTCCTATATTTTCTTCTCAGAAGCACCCATAGGACTTCTAGTGTGTTAGTGGCAGCAAACAGAGCTCCTATATTTTCTTCTCAGCAGCACCCATAGGACTTCTAGTGTGTTAGTGGCATCACACAGAGTTCCTATATTTTCATCTCAGAAGCACCCATAGGACTTCTAGTGTGTTAGTGGCATCACACAGAGCTGCTATATTTTCTTCTCAGCAGCACCCATAGGACTTCTAGTGTGTTAGTGGCATCACACAGAGCTCCTATATTTTCATCTCAGAAGCACCCATAGGACTTCTAGTGTGTTAGTGGCATCACACAGAGCTCCTATATTTTCTTCTCAGCAGCACCCATAGGACTTCTAGTGTGTTAGTGGCAGCAAACAGAGCTCCTATATTTTCTTCTCAGCAGCACCCATAGGACTTCTAGTGTGTTAGTGGCATCACACAGAGCTCCTATATTTTCTTCTCAGCAGCACCCATAGGACTTCTAGTGTGTTAGTGGCATCACACAGAGCTCCTATATTTTCTTCTCAGCAGCACCCATAGGACTTCTAGTGTGTTAGTGGCATCACACAGAGCTCCTATATTTTCTTCTCAGCAGCACCCATAGGACTTCTAGTGTGTTAGTGGCAGCAAACAGAGCTCCTATATTTTCTTCTCAGCAGCACCCATAGGACTTCTAATGTGTTAGTGGCATCACACAGAGTTCCTATATTTTCATCTCAGAAGCACCCATAGGACTTCTAGTGTGTTAGTGGCATCACACAGAGCTCCTATATTTTCTTCTCAGAAGCACCCATAGGACTTCTAGTGTGTTAGTGGCAGCAAACAGAGCTCCTATATTTTCTTCTTAGCAGCACCCATAGGACTTCTAATGTGTTAGTGGCATCACACAGAGTTCCTATATTTTCATCTCAGAAGCACCCATAGGACTTCTAGTGTGTTAGTGGCATCACACAGAGCTCCTATATTTTCTTCTCAGAAGCACCCATAGGACTTCTAGTGTGTTAGTGGCAGCAAACAGAGCTCCTATATTTTCTTCTCAGCAGCACCCATAGGACTTCTAGTGTGTTAGTGGCATCACACAGAGTTCCTATATTTTCATCTCAGAAGCACCCATAGGACTTCTAGTGTGTTAGTGGCATCACACAGAGCTCCTATATTTTCTTCTCAGCAGCACCCATAGGACTTCTAGTGTGTTAGTGGCATCACACAGAGCTCCTATATTTTCTTCTCAGAAGCACCCATAGGACTTCTAGTGTGTTAGTGGCAGCAAACAGAGCTCCTATATTTTCTTCTCAGCAGCACCCATAGGACTTCTAGTGTGTTAGTGGCATCACACAGAGTTCCTATATTTTCATCTCAGAAGCACCCATAGGACTTCTAGTGTGTTAGTGGCATCACACAGAGCTCCTATATTTTCTTCTCAGCAGCACCCATAGGACTTCTAATGTGTTAGTGGCATCACACAGAGCTCCTATATTTTCATCTCAGAAGCACCCATAGGACTTCTAGTGTGTTAGTGGCATCACACAGAGCTCCTATATTTTCTTCTCAGCAGCACCCATAGGACTTCTAGTGTGTTAGTGGCAGCAAACAGAGCTCCTATATTTTCTTCTCAGCAGCACCCATAGGACTTCTAGTGTGTTAGTGGCATCACACAGAGCTCCTATATTTTCTTCTCAGCAGCACCCATAGGACTTCTAGTGTGTTAGTGGCATCACACAGAGCTCCTATATTTTCTTCTCAGCAGCACCCATAGGACTTCTAGTGTGTTAGTGGCAGCAAACAGAGCTCCTATATTTTCTTCTCAGCAGCACCCATAGGACTTCTAGTGTGTTAGTGGCATCACACAGAGCTCCTATATTTTCATCTCAGAAGCACCCATAGGACTTCTAGTGTGTTAGTGGCAGCAAACAGAGCTCCTATATTTTCTTCTCAGCAGCACCCATAGGACTTCTAGTGTGTTAGTGGCATCACACAGAGCTCCTATATTTTCTTCTCAGCAGCACCCATAGGACTTCTAGTGTGTTAGTGGCAGCAAACAGAGCTCCTATATTTTCTTCTCAGCAACACCCATAGGACTTCTAATGTGTTAGTGGCATCACACAGAGTTCCTATATTTTCATCTCAGAAGCACCCATAGGACTTCTAGTGTGTTAGTGGCATCACACAGAGCTCCTATATTTTCTTCTCAGAAGCACCCATAGGACTTCTAGTGTGTTAGTGGCAGCAAACAGAGCTCCTATATTTTCTTCTTAGCAGCACCCATAGGACTTCTAATGTGTTAGTGGCATCACACAGAGTTCCTATATTTTCATCTCAGAAGCACCCATAGGACTTCTAGTGTGTTAGTGGCATCACACAGAGCTCCTATATTTTCTTCTCAGAAGCACCCATAGGACTTCTAGTGTGTTAGTGGCATCACACAGAGCTCCTATATTTTCTTCTCAGCAGCACCCATAGGACTTCTAGTGTGTTAGTGGCAGCAAACAGAGCTCCTATATTTTCATCTCAGAAGCACCCATAGGACTTCTAGTGTGTTAGTGGCATCACACAGAGCTCCTATATTTTCTTCTCAGAAGCACCCATAGGACTTCTAGTGTGTTAGTGGCAGCAAACAGAGCTCCTATATTTTCTTCTCAGCAGCACCCATAGGACTTCTAGTGTGTTAGTGGCATCACACAGAGTTCCTATATTTTCATCTCAGAAGCACCCATAGGACTTCTAGTGTGTTAGTGGCATCACACAGAGCTCCTATATTTTCTTCTCAGCAGCACCCATAAGACTTCTAGTGTGTTAGTGGCATCACACAGAGCTCCTATATTTTCATCTCAGAAGCACCCATAGGACTTCTAGTGTGTTAGTGGCATCACACAGAGCTCCTATATTTTCTTCTCAGCAGCACCCATAGGACTTCTAGTGTGTTAGTGGCAGCAAATAGAGCTCCTATATTTTCTTCTCAGCAGCACCCATAGGACTTCTAGTGTGTTAGTGGCATCACACAGAGCTCCTATATTTTCTTCTCAGCAGCACCCATAGGACTTCTAGTGTGTTAGTGGCAGCAATCAAAGCTCCTATATTTTCTTCTCAGCAGCACCCATAGGACTTCTAGTGTGTTAGTGGCATCACACAGAGCTCCTATATTTTCATCTCAGAAGCACCAATAGGACTTCTAGTGTGTTAGTGGCAGCAAACAGAGCTCCTATATTTTCTTGTCAGCAGCACACATAGTACCTATAGTGTGTTAGTGTCAGCACCCATAGGACCTACAGTGTGTTGTGAGCACACATAGGAGTTCTATTTTTTATACTATATACACTACCGACTACAATGGCTGGAAGACCGCCAAGGAGAGGCAGAGCGTGCCGAGGCAAGAACACAGGGCAGGCAGGCTCTGTTTCTAGAGACAACAGTGCTGGCCGTGGACGTGGTCGTGCATCGTCATCAGCACGTGGCCATGGGACACGCTTGTCTTTGTTTTCGGCAGCTGGACATGTGGAGCCGCATCATGCCGAAGGCTTGGTAGAATGGATGACCAAGCCCTCCTCATCCTCCTCATCCTCTCTCACCCAGGCTCAGGGTACTGGCAGAGCAGCTGCCAACGCGTACTCAATGGCATCATCAGCCACCCCTTCCCTAGACCCACCATGTCCTCCTGAGGAGTCCCCCGAACTGTTTGAGCACAGTGTTGGGTACATGCTCCAAGAGGATGCCCAACGATTCGAAGGCTCGGATGATGATACCCAGCTTGAGGAAGTCAGTAGTGTGCGCGCAGAGAGAGGGGATGCTGAAGGACAGCAATCTGGCAGTAGTGTTCCACCAGCTGCAGCTTACTGCCAGGTTTGCTCTAGTGGTGAAGAGGGAGGGGATGATGAGGTCACTGACTCCACGTGGGTGCCTGAAGGGAGAGAGGAGGAGGAGGAGGAGGATGCAGCGTCACATGTCCAACGAGGCAGGATGCCCCCTGGAGGCCAGCTAGAGGCCAGCACAGCAACTGTACCACACCGCAGAGCTCCGCCTGTGCAGGGCGCTGCCTCTGCACGTTATCACAAAAGTTCTTTGGTGTGGGCCTTTTTTGAGACGAGTGCATCAGATCGCACCACTGCTATTTGCAATATTTGTCTCAAGCGTATCTCGCGTGGCCAAAACATCAGCCGCTTGGGCACCACAAGCATGAGCAGACATATGTCGACCTGCCATGCAGCTCGTTGGCAAGCACACATAAAAGACCCACACCAAAGAACAAAGCGGACCTCTCCTTGCTCCTCATCAGCTGGGATCTCCATCCCCACTATATCTTCAGTCCTCTCTGAAAGCTGCTCTGAGAGGACTGAAGGTGTAGAATTAGGTGTGTCACAACCAAGTACTTGCAGTACACCGACGTCCGATTGTAGCAGGCAAATTTCCCTGCCCAGCTGCTGGACCGTCGAAAGAAGTATACTCCCAGCCATCCACATGCCCAGCGGTTGAATGCTAGCTTGGCTAAATTGCTAGCACTTCAACTGCTGCCTTTTCAGTTGATAGACTCGGCCCCCTTCCGTGAGTTTGTTCAATGTGCGGTTCCTCAGTGGCAGGTTCCCAAACGCCACTTTTTCTCACGGAAGGCGATTCCGTCTCTCTACTGGCATGTGGAAGGCAATGTCCATGCCTCGCTGGACAGGGCGGTCAGCGGTAAGGTGCATATTACCGCTGACTCATGGTCCAGCAGGCATGGACAGGGACGTTATCTTTCTTTCACGGCCCATTGGGTCACTCTATTGGCAGCTGGGAGGGATGCAGGACAAGGTGCAGTAGTGTTGGAGGTTGTTCCGCCACCACGCCTCCAAAATGCTACTACTGGTTGTGACACACCTCTCTCCTCCACCCCCTCCTCTTCTTCTTCCTCCATGTCCTCTTCGAGTGCTCTGTCCTCGGAACCAGCGGTGCTCCGTAGGCGTACAAGGGGCTACGCGAGTACGCAGGCAAAAAGATGCCATGCCGTGCTTGCGCTGGTGTGTTTGGGGGACAGGAGCCACACTGGGCCAGAGGTTCTGGCAGCTCTGCAGGGGCAGGCCGAGAGGTGGTTGACGCCACGCCAGCTTAAGCCAGGAATGGTCGTTTCTGATAATGGCACCAACCTCCTCTCCGCCCTGCGACAGGGGCAGCTCACCCATGTGCCCTGTATGGCTCACGTCCTCAACCTGGTGGTGCAGCGGTTCTTGGGCAGGTTCCCAGGCTTACAGGATGTCCTGAGGCAGGCCAGGAAAGTCTGTGTGCATTTCCGCCGATCTTATAATGCCAGTGCTCGGCTGACTGAGCTGCAAAAGGAGCTGAACCTGCCCAAGAACCGCCTAATATGTGACATGCCCACCAGGTGGAACTCAACGTTGGCCATGCTGCAGCGACTGCACACGCAGCAGAGGGCCATCAATGAGTACCTTTGCGACTACGGCACCAGGACAGGGTCAGGGGAGCTTGGCTTTTTTTCCCCACGCCAGTGGAGCATGATCAGGGATGCATGCACTGTCCTCTCACCATTTGAGGAGGCCACGAGGATGGTGAGCAGTGACAGTGCATGCATCAGTGACACTGTACCTCTTGTCCACCTGTTGGAGCATACGCTGCGTGGGATAATGGACAGGGCACTTGAGGCAGAACAGAGGCAGGAAGAGGAGGACTTCCTTGTCTCTCAAGGCCCCCTTTGTCCAGACAATGTTCCTTCTGTCCCACCCATCACACAGGAAGAGGAGGAGGAGGAGGAGGAGGAGGAGGATTGTGTGAGCATGGAGGTGGAGCCTGGCACTCAGCATCAGCAGCAGCAGTCTTTTAGGGATGATGTACAGTCCCAACAAACCAGTGGACTTGTACGTGGCTGGGAGGAGGTGGCTGGCGATCATGTCATCCTCAGTGACCCAGAAGACTCCGGACCGAATGCCTCAGCTAACCTACGCTGCATGGCCTCCCTGATCCTGCAAAGCCTGCGGAAGGATCCTCGTGTTCTTCGGATCAAGGAGAGTGACCATTACTGGCTGGCCACTCTCCTTGATCCACGGTACAAGGGTAAGGTTGCGGACCTTATCTTGCCGTCGCAGAGGGAGCAGAGGATGAGACATCTCAGGGAGGCCTTGCAGAAAGGTCTGTGCAACGCGTTCCCAGAAACTGGGAGGTTACAAACTCCTGGTCCTGGACGACGAGTTGCTGAGGCTTCGGTCAGTAGCAGAAGGAGCGGTGGGGAAGGTGGACGTCTGACCGATGCGTTCAGACAATTTTTTAGTCCGCAGCCCCAAGGTATGATCGGTTCCAGCAACCATCGCCAGCGTCTGATATACATGGTGCAGGAATACCTAGGGGCAAGGTCAGACTTGGACACCTTTCCCACCGAAAATCCTCTGGCTTACTGGGTCCTGAGGATGGATCACTGGCCAGAGCTTGCACAGTATGCAATTGAGCTACTGGCCTGTCCTGCATCCAGCGTTCTTTCCGAACGCACATTCAGTGCTGCTGGAGGATTTGTCACCGATCATAGGGTGCGCCTGTCCACCGACTCGGTTGATCGACTGACCTTCATAAAAATGAATCAGTCTTGGATCACCACCAGCTACCAGACACCTGAAGCGGATATAACGGAATAATTTATAATGTCACATCCCTTCAAGACTGCCTATGCTGATGCTGAGTGACTGTCCTGTTATGTTCACTGACTATCCTCTTCCTCCTCCTCAATGATCCATGCCACCACACCAGTGCCTAAGGCACAATTTTTCAGCCCCTGTATAACAGGGGCGTGTAATTACAATTTTTTAAAAAGATGCTTCGCAACAGGTCTGACTGCTGTGCTCAGAGTACAGTATCTGTGAGGGGTTGCAGTGTTGTGGCACCAGCACCAGTGCCTAAGGCACAATTTTTCAGCCCCTGTTGGGGCGTGTAATTACAATTTTTAGGCAATGCTTTGCAACAGGTCTCATTGCTGTGCTCAGAGTACAGTATCTGTGAGGGGTTGCAGTGTTGTGGCACCAGCACCAGTGCCTAAGGCACAATTTTTCAGCCCCTGTATAACAGGGGCGTGTAATTACAATTTTTTAAAAAGATGCTTCGCAACAGGTGTGACTGCTGTGCTCCAAGTACAGTATCTGTGAGGGGTTGCAGTGTTGTGGCACCAGCACCAATGCCTAAGGCACAATTTTTCAGCCCCTGTTTAACAGGGGCGTGTAATTACAAATCTTGATCTAATAGTTCACAGCAGGGCCCATTCCTGCGCCCACCAAGAGTAACTATGAGGGCCTACAGTCTTGTGGCAACACCGTCCACCACCACCACCACCACCAAAGGCCCAATTTTTCTGCCCTGTTCAACAGGTGCATGCAATTACAAATCTTGATCTAATAACTCACAGCAGGGCCCATTCCTGCACCCACCAAGAGTAACTGTGAGGGCTTACAGTCTTGTGGCAACACCATCCACCACCACCACCACCACCACCAAAGGCCCAATTTTTCTGCCCGGTTCAACAGGTGCATGCAAGTACAAATCTTGATCTATTAACTCACAGCAGGGCCCATTCCTGTGCCCACCAGTCTTGTGGCTACACCAACATCTAATAGGGCAAATTTCTGCAGAGTATATACGGCAGGCCCCTACTTTCAAACATCCAACTTACAAACGACTCCTACTTGCAAACGGCAAGAGAAAACAGGAAGTGAGAGGAAATCTACCCCTAGGAAGGAAAATTCTATCCTGTTAGATTTAATTTGGGAAAAAGGTATCTCCTCTCTACTGATGCTTTATCACCAATCCTTGTTTCAATTAAAACCCCACTTTTCCAAAAACATTTGTCATTGGGACGGAAAGTGAGGTGACATGTTCTGAACAGATGTGCAAAGACAGCAAATGTTACAGGGGTGATAACCCCTCCCTATGTTCTCCAAAAAGCTTAAAAATTGATTTTTTTGGGATGTAGCTACACTTCATAATGTACCTGTTCAGATTCTACTTAAGAACAAACCTACAGTCCATGTCTTGTTTGCACCACCTATATACTGCTGTTCAGAGTATATAGGGTTGTAGGTATAGGGTTTTATTTTGGGTGCGGGGTCCCCCTTAGTATCCATACAAGACCCAAAGGGGCTGGGGTGGGGGGGGGGGGGGGGGGTGATGGGGTAGCCATGCCATTTTTCTCAAGGATTTTCAGCCATATGGCGGCCAGGACAAGACATGACATTAAAGCCGCAAGTGGTTTTAAATGGCTTCTTTTTTTCCTTTACAAATGTCATTTTGTGCAAGGACAGTTCTAAACACGGGAAACACATGCCACTTCACAGGCATACTTTAGACACCCCCCAGGTACCATATTTAAAGGAAATTTTCACTTTTTTTTTTTTCACTTTATGCATCATTAAAATGACTGCTCCCGAAAAAACTTTAGTTTTTAAAATTTATTTTTGCATTGATATATGTCCCCTGGGGCAGGACCCGGGTCCCCAAACCTGTTTTATGACATTAACATGCATATTGGCCGTTGTAATTAGCAATTTTGATTTCGAACGTTCGCGTCCATTATAACGAATAGGGTTCGAAAATTCGCGCGAACTTTCGGTCCGTTCGAAGGTTCTGGTGCGAACCGAACCCGGGGGTGTTCGGCTCATCCCTACTAAGGGGGACCCCGCACCCAAAATAAAACCCTATACCTACAACCATATATACTCTGAACAGCAGTATATAGGTGGTGCAAACAAGACATGGACTGTAGGTTTGTTCTTAAGTAGAATCTGAACAGGTACATTATGAAGTGTAGCTACATCCCAAAAAAATCAATTTTTAAGCTTTTTGGAGAACATAGGGAGGGGTTATCACCCCTGTAACATTTGCTGTCTTTGCACATCTGTTCAGAACATGTCACCTCACTTTCCGTCCCAATGACAAATGTTTTTGGAAAAGTGGGGTTTTAATTGAAACAAGGATTGGTGATAAAGCATCAGTAGAGAGGAGATACCTTTTTCCCAAATTAAATCTAACAGGATAGAATTTTCCTTCCTAGGGGTAGATTTCCTCTCACTTCCTGTTTTCTCTTGCCGTTTGCAAGTAGGAGTCGTTTGTAAGTTGGATGTTTGAAAGTAGGGGCCTGCCGTATATACTCTGCAGAAATTTGCCCTATTAAATGTTGGTGTAGCCACAAGACTGGTGGGCACAGGAATGGGCCCTGCTGTGAGTTAATAGATCAAGATTTGTACTTGCATGCACCTGTTGAACCGGGCAGAAAAATTGGGCCTTTGGTGGTGGTGGTGGTGGACGGTGTTGCCACAAGACTGTAAGCCCTCACAGTTACTCTTGGTGGGTGCAGGAATGGGCCCTGCTGTGAGTTATTAGATCAAGATTTGTAATTGCATGCACCTGTTGAACAGGGCAGAAAAATTGGGCCTTAGGCATTGGTGCTGGTGCCACAACACTGCAACCCCTCACAGATACTGTACTTGGAGCACAGCAGTCACACCTGTTGCGAAGCATCTTTTTAAAAAATTGTAATTACACGCCCCTGTTATACAGGGGCTGAAAAATTGTGCCTTAGGCACTGGTGCTGGTGCCACAACACTGCAACCCCTCACAGATACTGTACTCTGAGCACAGCAATGAGACCTGTTGCAAAGCATTGCCTAAAAATTGTAATTACACGCCCCAACAGGGGCTGAAAAATTGTGCCTTAGGCACTGGTGCTGGTGCCACAACACTGCAACCCCTCACAGATACTGTACTCTGAGCACAGCAGTCAGACCTGTTGCGAAGCATCTTTTTAAAAAATTGTAATTACACGCCCCTGTTATACAGGGGCTGAAAAATTGTGCCTTAGGCACTGGTGTGGTGGCATGGATCATTGAGGAGGAGGAAGAGGATAGTCAGTGAACATAACAGGACAGTCACTCAGCATCAGCATAGGCAGTCTTGAAGGGATGTGACATTATAAATTATTCCGTTATATCCGCTTCAGGTGTCTGGTAGCTGGTGGTGATCCAAGACTGATTCATTTTTATGAAGGTCAGTCGATCAACCGAGTCGGTGGACAGGCGCACCCTATGATCGGTGACAAATCCTCCAGCAGCACTGAATGTGCGTTCGGAAAGAACGCTGGATGCAGGACAGGCCAGTAGCTCAATTGCATACTGTGCAAGCTCTGGCCAGTGATCCATCCTCAGGACCCAGTAAGCCAGAGGATTTTCGGTGGGAAAGGTGTCCAAGTCTGACCTTGCCCCTAGGTATTCCTGCACCATGTATATCAGACGCTGGCGATGGTTGCTGGAACCGATCATACCTTGGGGCTGCGGACTAAAAAATTGTCTGAACGCATCGGTCAGACGTCCACCTTCCCCACCGCTCCTTCTGCTACTGACCGAAGCCTCAGCAACTCGTCGTCCAGGACCAGGAGTTTGTAACCTCCCAGTTTCTGGGAACGCGTTGCACAGACCTTTCTGCAAGGCCTCCCTGAGATGTCTCATCCTCTGCTCCCTCTGCGACGGCAAGATAAGGTCCGCAACCTTACCCTTGTACCGTGGATCAAGGAGAGTGGCCAGCCAGTAATGGTCACTCTCCTTGATCCGAAGAACACGAGGATCCTTCCGCAGGCTTTGCAGGATCAGGGAGGCCATGCAGCGTAGGTTAGCTGAGGCATTCGGTCCGGAGTCTTCTGGGTCACTGAGGATGACATGATCGCCAGCCACCTCCTCCCAGCCACGTACAAGTCCACTGGTTTGTTGGGACTGTACATCATCCCTAAAAGACTGCTGCTGCTGATGCTGAGTGCCAGGCTCCACCTCCATGCTCACACAATCCTCCTCCTCCTCCTCCTCCTCCTCCTCTTCCTGTGTGATGGGTGGGACAGAAGGAACATTGTCTGGATAAAGGGGGCCTTGAGAGACAAGGAAGTCCTCCTCTTCCTGCCTCTGTTCTGCCTCAAGTGCCCTGTCCATTATCCCACGCAGCGTATGCTCCAACAGGTGGACAAGAGGTACAGTGTCACTGATGCATGCACTGTCACTGCTCACCATCCTCGTGGCCTCCTCAAATGGTGAGAGGACAGTGCATGCATCCCTGATCATGCTCCACTGGCGTGGGGAAAAAAAGCCAAGCTCCCCTGACCCTGTCCTGGTGCCGTAGTCGCAAAGGTACTCATTGATGGCCCTCTGCTGCGTGTGCAGTCGCTGCAGCATGGCCAACGTTGAGTTCCACCTGGTGGGCATGTCACATATTAGGCGGTTCTTGGGCAGGTTCAGCTCCTTTTGCAGCTCAGTCAGCCGAGCACTGGCATTATAAGATCGGCGGAAATGCACACAGACTTTCCTGGCCTGCCTCAGGACATCCTGTAAGCCTGGGAACCTGCCCAAGAACCGCTGCACCACCAGGTTGAGGACGTGAGCCATACAGGGCACATGGGTGAGCTGCCCCTGTCGCAGGGCGGAGAGGAGGTTGGTGCCATTATCAGAAACGACCATTCCTGGCTTAAGCTGGCGTGGCGTCAACCACCTCTCGGCCTGCCCCTGCAGAGCTGCCAGAACCTCTGGCCCAGTGTGGCTCCTGTCCCCCAAACACACCAGCGCAAGCACGGCATGGCATCTTTTTGCCTGCGTACTTGCGTAGCCCCTTGTACGCCTACGGAGCACCGCTGGTTCCGAGGACAGAGCACTCGAAGAGGACATGGAGGAAGAAGAAGAGGAGGGGGTGGAGGAGAGAGGTGTGTCACAACCAGTAGTAGCATTTTGGAGGCGTGGTGGCGGAACAACCTCCAACACTACTGCACCTTGTCCTGCATCCCTCCCAGCTGCCAATAGAGTGACCCAATGGGCCGTGAAAGAAAGATAACGTCCCTGTCCATGCCTGCTGGACCATGAGTCAGCGGTAATATGCACCTTACCGCTGACCGCCCTGTCCAGCGAGGCATGGACATTGCCTTCCACATGCCAGTAGAGGGACGGAATCGCCTTCCGTGAGAAAAAGTGGCGTTTGGGAACCTGCCACTGAGGAACCGCACATTGAACAAACTCACGGAAGGGGGCCGAGTCTATCAACTGAAAAGGCAGCAGTTGAAGTGCTAGCAATTTAGCCAAGCTAGCATTCAACCGCTGGGCATGTGGATGGCTGGGAGTATACTTCTTTCGACGGTCCAGCAGCTGGGGCAGGGAAATTTGCCTGCTACAATCAGACGTCGGTGTACTGCAAGTACTTGGTTGTAACACACCTAATTCTACACCTTCAGTCCTCTCAGAGCAGCTTTCAGAGAGGACTGAAGATATAGTGGGGATGGAGATCCCAGCTGATGAGGAGCAAGGAGAGGTCCGCTTTGTTCTTTGGTGTGGGTCTTTTATGTGTGCTTGCCAACGAGCTGCATGGCAGGTCGACATATGTCTGCTCATGCTTGTGGTGCCCAAGCGGCTGATGTTTTGGCCACGCGAGATACGCTTGAGACAAATATTGCAAATAGCAGTGGTGCGATCTGATGCACTCGTCTCAAAAAAGGCCCACACCAAAGAACTTTTGTGATAACGTGCAGAGGCAGCGCCCTGCACAGGCGGAGCTCTGCGGTGTGGTACAGTTGCTGTGCTGGCCTCTAGCTGGCCTCCAGGGGGCATCCTGCCTCGTTGGACATGTGACGCTGCATCCTCCTCCTCCTCCTCCTCTCTCCCTTCAGGCACCCACGTGGAGTCAGTGACCTCATCATCCCCTCCCTCTTCACCACTAGAGCAAACCTGGCAGTAAGCTGCAGCTGGTGGAACACTACTGCCAGATTGCTGTCCTTCAGCATCCCCTCTCTCTGCGCGCACACTACTGACTTCCTCAAGCTGGGTATCATCATCCGAGCCTTCGAATCGTTGGGCATCCTCCTGGAGCATGTACCCAACACTGTGCTCAAACAGTTCGGGGGACTCCTCAGGAGGACATGGTGGGTCTAGGGAAGGGGTGGCTGATGATGCCATTGAGTACGCGTTGGCAGCTGCTCTGCCAGTACCCTGAGCCTGGGTGAGAGAGGATGAGGAGGATGAGGAGGGCTTGGTCATCCATTCTACCAAGCCTTCGGCATGATGCGGCTCCACATGTCCAGCTGCCGAAAACAAAGACAAGCGTGTCCCATGGCCACGTGCTGATGACGATGCACGACCACGTCCACGGCCAGCACTGTTGTCTCTAGAAACAGAGCCTGCCTGCCCTGTGTTCTTGCCTCGGCACGCTCTGCCTCTCCTTGGTGGTCTTCCAGCCATTGTAGTCGGTAGTGTATATAGTATAAAAAATAGAACTCCTATGTGTGCTCACAACACACTGTAGGTCCTATGGGTGCTGACACTAACACTATAGGTACTATGTGTGCTGCTGACAAGAAAATATAGGAGCTCTGTTTGCTGCCACTAACACACTAGAAGTCCTATTGGTGCTTCTGAGATGAAAATATAGGAGCTCTGTGTGATGCCACTAACACACTAGAAGTCCTATGGGTGCTGCTGAGAAGAAAATATAGGAGCTCTGTTTGCTGCCACTAACACACTAGAAGTCCTATGGGTGCTGCTGAGAAGAAAATATAGGAGCTCTGTGTGATGCCACTAACACACTAGAAGTCCTATGGGTGCTGCTGAGAAGAAAATATAGGAGCTCTGTTTGCTGCCACTAACACACTAGAAGTCCTATGGGTGCTGCTGAGAAGAAAATATAGGAGCTCTGTGTGATGCCACTAACACACTAGAAGTCCTATGGGTGCTTCTGAGATGAAAATATAGGAGCTCTGTGTGATGCCACTAACACACTAGAAGTCCTATGGGTGCTGCTGAGAAGAAAATATAGGAGCTCTGTGTGATGCCACTAACACACTAGAAGTCCTATGGGTGCTTCTGAGAAGAAAATATAGGAGCTCTGTGTGATGCCACTAACACACTAGAAGTCCAATGGGTGCTTCTGAGATGAAAATATAGGAACTCTGTGTGATGCCACTAACACATTAGAAGTCCTATGGGTGCTGCTAAGAAGAAAATATAGGAGCTCTGTTTGCTGCCACTAACACACTAGAAGTCCTATGGGTGCTTCTGAGATGAAAATATAGGAGCTCTGTTTGCTGCCACTAACACACTAGAAGTCCTATGGGTGCTTCTGAGAAGAAAATATAGGAGCTCTGTGTGATGCCACTATCACACTAGAAGTCCAATGGGTGCTTCTGAGATGAAAATATAGGAACTCTGTGTGATGCCACTAACACATTAGAAGTCCTATGGGTGCTGCTAAGAAGAAAATATAGGAGCTCTGTTTGCTGCCACTAACACACTAGAAGTCCTATGGGTGCTTCTGAGATGAAAATATAGGAGCTCTGTGTGATGCCACTAACACACTAGAAGTCCTATGGGTGCTTCTGAGATGAAAATATAGGAACTCTGTGTGATGCCACTAACACATTAGAAGTCCTATGGGTGCTGCTGAGAAGAAAATATAGGAGCTCTGTTTGCTGCCACTAACACACTAGAAGTCCTATGGGTGCTGCTGAGAAGAAAATATAGGAGCTCTGTGTGATGCCACTAACACACTAGAAGTCCTATGGGTGCTGCTGAGAAGAAAATATAGGAGCTCTGTTTGCTGCCACTAACACACTAGAAGTCCTATGGGTGCTGCTGAGAAGAAAATATAGGAGCTCTGTGTGATGCCACTAACACTCTAGAAGTCCTATGGGTGCTTCTGAGATGAAAATATAGGAGCTCTGTGTGATGCCACTAACACACTAGAAGTCCTATGGGTGCTGCTGAGAAGAAAATATAGGAGCTCTGTGTGATGCCACTAACACACTAGAAGTCCTATGGGTGCTTCTGAGATGAAAATATAGGAACTCTGTGTGATGCCACTAACACATTAGAAGTCCTATGGGTGCTGCTGAGAAGAAAATATAGGAGCTCTGTTTGCTGCCACTAACACACTAGAAGTCCTATGGGTGCTGCTGAGAAGAAAATATAGGAGCTCTGTGTGATGCCACTAACACACTAGAAGTCCTATGGGTGCTGCTGAGAAGAAAATATAGGAGCTCTGTTTGCTGCCACTAACACACTAGAAGTCCTATGGGTGCTGCTGAGAAGAAAATATAGGAGCTCTGTGTGATGCCACTAACACACTAGAAGTCCTATGGGTGCTTCTGAGATGAAAATATAGGAGCTCTGTGTGATGCCACTAACACACTAGAAGTCCTATGGGTGCTGCTGAGAAGAAAATATAGGAGCTCTGTGTGATGCCACTAACACACTAGAAGTCCTATGGGTGCTTCTGAGATGAAAATATAGGAACTCTGTGTGATACCACTAACACACTAGAAGTCCTATGGGTGCTTCTGAGAAGAAAATATAGGAGCTCTGTTTGCTGCCACTAACACACTATAAGTCCTATGGGTGCTGCTGAGAAGAAAATATAGGAGCTCTGTGTGATGCCACTAACACACTAGAAGTCCTATGGGTGCTTCTGAGATGAAAATATAGGAGCTCTGTGTGATGACACTAACACACTAGAAGTCCTATGGGTGCTGCTGAGAAGAAAATATAGGAGCTCTGTTTGCTGCCACTAACACACTAGAAGTCCTATGGGTGCTGCTGAGAAGAAAATATAGGAGCTCTGTGTGATGCCACTAACACACTAGAAGTCCTATGGGTGCTGCTGAGAAGAAAATATAGGAGCTCTGTTTGCTGCCACTAACACACTAGAAGTCCTATGGGTGCTGCTGAGAAGAAAATATAGGAGCTCTGTGTGATGCCACTAACACACTAGAAGTCCTATGGGTGCTTCTGAGATGAAAATATAGGAGCTCTGTTTGCTGCCACTAACACACTAGAAGTCCTATGGGTGCTGCTGAGAAGAAAATATAGGAGCTCTGTTTGCTGCCACTAACACACTAGAAGTCCTATGGGTGCTTCTGAGAAGAAAATATAGGAGCTCTGTGTGATGCCACTAACACACTAGAAGTCCTATGGGTGCTTCTGAGATGAAAATATAGGAACTCTGTGTGATGCCACTAACACATTAGAAGTCCTATGGGTGCTGCTAAGAAGAAAATATAGGAGCTCTGTTTGCTGCCACTAACACACTAGAAGTCCTATGGGTGCTTCTGAGAAGAAAATATAGGAGCTCTGTGTGATGCCACTAACACACTAGAAGTCCTATGGGTGCTGCTGAGAAGAAAATATAGGAGCTCTGTTTGCTGCCACTAACACACTAGAAGTCCTATGGGTGCTGCTGAGAAGAAAATATAGGAGCTCTGTGTGATGCCACTAACACACTAGAAGTCCTATGGGTGCTGCTGAGAAGAAAATATAGGAGCTCTGTGTGATGCCACTAACACACTAGAAGTCCTATGGGTGCTGCTGAGAAGAAAATATAGGAGCTCTGTTTGCTGCCACTAACACACTAGAAGTCCTATGGGTGCTGCTGAGAAGAAAATATAGGAGCTCTGTGTGATGCCACTAACACACTAGAAGTCCTATGGGTGCTGCTGAGAAGAAAATATAGGAGCTCTGTTTGCTGCCACTAACACACTAGAAGTCCTATGGGTGCTGCTGAGAAGAAAATATAGGAGCTCTGTTTGCTGCCACTAACACACTAGAAGTCCTATGGGTGCTGTTGGGGTGCAATGCTGTGCTAACAGCACTGCGGTTGGTACTACTGCAATACTGTACTAACAGTAAGCACGCACCAGACTAATCCCCAGCAGCAGCTAATAACACGCTAACTGTGCAATCAGCAGCAATGAACGATCAATGACTTAGGTAGCAATGGTTTAGCAAAGAAATAGCCAATGGTTTAGCAAAGAAGAGCAAATCTTTCAGTATCAAGCAAAGACAGAATCAGCAGACTGATCTCTCCTAAAGCCGGAACTCATGTGACCGGGGCCGATGGCGTGGCGGCCTTTTAAATGGTGGGGCATGTACTAAAGCCCCTGAGCTGTAATTGGCTACAGGCGTCCTGCCTGTAGCCAATTATTGCTCTCCGAGTTTCGGGCGCTGTGATTGGCCAAGCATGCGGGGTCACAGTGCATGCTTGGCCAATCATCAGCCAGCATTGCACTGCGCCGGCCGCGCCGGCCGCAATGCATTGCGGGGCCGCTCGCATCACACGAATGTGATGCGAACGGCCCAAATAGTTCTGGGCTCGACGAGCGAGCGAACGCCCGGTGCTCGATTCGAACATGGGTTCGAATCGAGCACCGGGCCCATCCCTACTATGCACCCCTGAAGAGAGAAAATTACCGCTCCAGGTGAGTGAGTTCTGTTAATCCTTCAACAATCTGGTAACCATGGGTGCTGGCAATGCACAAGGCAAACAGGAACAGCAGAAAGGAAGGGATGGACAGCCGCACTCCAATAAAAAACTTTAAAGGTTGCATTTATTGTAAAAAAGATAAAACACATAGCTATGAGTAAGCACTAATATTTGTAGTGTAAAAACGCGTCAGTTGATCCCTGCCTTGCTGTGACCTGTGGTGCATGTGTTCTATGCACCCCTGAAGAAGGATTAAATTGTACCCTGAAATGTGTTGGGTGTAGGGATGTCCTTCAAATACCCTTCAGCACGGTGATATTCACTGACTTTGTTCAGATAAATCAATATTTAATTTCTTCATGTATTTTTTAACGATGTGTAATTATTAATAAAATAATTTTTCTACTACAATATTTTGAATACTTATTAACAATAATAGTGCCTTAAAAGTCAGTTTAGGGGAAACCCCTCTCCTTTTCCATGTCAGACGAAGAGACACAAACTGACCATGCCAGGATAGGCTGGCATGATTACCAGGCATTTTATGACTGCAGCAAATACAGCACTGGCTACCAGTGGCTCCTTTAAGTTATCCAGCAGTTCTTTTTCCCTAGGACTTGATGAACAGTGCAGGAAGAGAAAAAGATTAAGAAGGGCGCTAATTGGCTGCTAAGATGAGCCCACCACCTTGGCAAGGGGCTTAAGACTGCTGATCAGAAGTGTGCTGCCCTGGAGGGGGCTGCTGCCAGGGGCCTGGGGAAAAGCTTGAAGCTGCTGTCAAGGACTGTGCAGCAGAGGCAGAGGTTGAACTGCACAAGTGGTGGTTGCGTGCAGTGCTGTAAATCCAGATACACTTGCTGCTTTGGGAGAGACTGTCTGCTGAGAAAGGACCACGTGCTGCACATTCTAAGTGTTCCAGAATGCGCTAGTTGTTTCAGTTTGACCCATTTGTATGATATCCTGTTCTGGGGAGAATCAGCTACTGTTACTGACCTACCATGAAGAGATCCATCTGGTGATGCTGCATAACTCCAGCTCAGGAGGGATGATACCTTTTGCTGGTCACTAAAGGGATGGTCAGAGACCCAGGGAACAGCTTTTGTGCTGTGAGGCCTCTTGGCAACCTTGTGTAATACAGCATTTGTTGTTGAAAGTTGCCGCCAGAAGGGACTGGAGCTCTTAATCACCCGGGGTAATAAACACTCCCACTAGGGAGTAAGTGCACCACTGTAAAGGCCCCAATGTCGGCAGGACTGTATTATTCAGTTATACTGGTCAGTGTCTGGGCAGGGCTTCCAAATATCAGTTAGGTCATCATTCATAGGTTATCTGCAAACTGCACCTGCTGCTGGTAATTGTGCTTTATGTTGTGCCATTGTACTGGCTAATCTATTTCACTTTACAAGGCTCTTGTGTTAAGGCCTATTGATATGTGTTTTGGTGGTCACTCAAATCTAGGTACATAGTGGATCAACATTGGTGAAGGACAGAAAGACCCAAACAATCCAGTAGCTCCCCCAGGTGTAGTACTACAATATACTCAATATACTTTTTATGGGCATACCTTCCAACTTTTGAAGTTGAGAATGAGGGACACTTCAGGAGAATAGCATAGGTGTATATGAATCCGCGCAATGAAGAAAGTACCGGCAGAAAGAAAGTGCTTATGGAGAAAACACTCCTCTATTAACACTTATATTATTATATTAGTACATTAACCCATTCTATATCAATAATCTTTGTATATTTTTACATTCTAAGATTATATCATAAGGTCGCTCGATGTCTAGGAGTTTACAAGTTTTTACATATCTTAAAGTTTTTATATAAATAATCATTATTAAAGCTGTTTTTAAATATCTGCTATATTTGCAGCACACCGCGATACACAGGCAACCAGTGCGGTTGTCTAAATACATTGAGGACGTTCTCCTGTTTTCATACACAGGATATTCCCTCCAGAGACACTGCAATTTTTTCAGATAAGTGGACTCCGGTCCTCAATATATTACCAAACATGGCAGTGGTAAAATTTCCATGTAGGAGGCTTCTGTTTACAAAAATCGTATCAAACATGGCCGCCGTAATTCAGCTAATATGGGCTTCGGTCTGCAAATCTTACCCAAAATGGCCGCCATTGCAATTTAGCCACCCGCGGACTTCGGTCTGCAAATCTCACCCAAAATGGTCGCCATATACATGTGATCGCAGTCTGCTATAAACAGTAAGTGTGGCGAGGGCTGTGCATGCTCCAGATGACGTCAGCATGACGAAACCGGTAGAGCAGAGGCAGTACAGGATCGCATCAGTTCCGATTGTCAGCACTATATGCACTTTTATCTTGTATGAAATGTGAGTACCTTTTCACACTTTAACCAATAAAGCTGTGTTTAAACGGTAATACACTATTGGGCGTCCCCCTTTTTCTCCCTTCATACGGGTTACCATTGGAGTTCCACCACAAGCGCAACAGGGATAGGCAAATCGCCAAAGTGCCCCACAGTGGCAGACACTGTGAATGTCTCATACCCCTAGTGGGTAAAGAATATCTGGTGAGTGCAGCTTATATAAGAGCACGGATAGCCACGTTTGCTGTAACCACTTACAAAGATATAACAACGTTTTCTTCACAAGGCACACTTCACGAACTTTCATCAAGCACTTGAGCTTTAATTAAATTTTAACGTTTTGGCATATAATTTCCTTATGATGAACTTTTACTATTATTATTTTTTGGATTTTTCAGCACCGTTTTTCTTGATGATTTTTATCAATTTATGTTTTTATTTATAATAGTTTTGCATATCAATACACATGTTTATATATTAATGTTTATTTTTTTAACTTTCACGGCATATCACTAGTATTTATTGAAGCAGTAGCATTTATTTGCTCGCACATCAATTGCACTTTATTAACCCAATGAGATAACATAGAACAGTGCCACACCTACTTCCCCAATTCTCTCAGGAGAATAGCAACTTGTGGAATATGTAGTGTGCTGTAACAATAAGTAGGTGCGGTTTAAATATGATGGCCGGCAGGGGACAATCTGGTACCGTTCCAGCCATTGTAATTTAACCTGGGTAACCCTGATAAATATGACATAATTACCACCTCCCCCCGCTCTCCATCCTGAATCGAATCCTTCTGTGCCCCATAGCAGCTGGCAAGAGGGAGAAAAAGAGAGCCGGAAGCGCTGCAGGGAAGGAGGGAACACAGAGGCATCAGAGCTGCAAGGGGGAGAGGTGATAGTCAGAAAATTAAGTGGGGGTTATTGGAGTGCCAGGAAGGGGGTCAACAACTGGAATCTTTCCCTGCAGCGCAGCAACCGACAGTGCTGGGGGGGCACACAGGAGGATTGGAGCAGCAGGGGGCTGGCCATAAGTAGAGTGGTGTAGAAGGGGGTGGCGCTCAGTGCAGATACTGAAACTGATCTCCTTGATGTGAGAGAGAGAAGGAGAGTTGACTGTACTGCAGGGGGATCAGAGCAGAGGGATTAGCAGAGTCCAGTGCTGGAGCTCATTCCAGAACTGAACTCTGGGATTCAGCCTGGATCTGCAGGACCCTGGGATTTCAATGAAATCTTGGAACAAATTGGAGGTATGATATGTGTATACATTAAACAGTAGCAGGGCTACTGTTAGAAATAATGGGGCCCCATGAAGCCTGACAGGGTCCCCCGCTCATCCTGATACCAATACCCCTGTGTGCCTGCAGCAGCTGCTGGCATGAGAGGAGAGAAGAGGAGGGAAGCACGCAGTGCTGCAGGGGAGAGGGGTACACAGGAGGGGCCCGGACAGCAGGGAGGTGGGGGCACAAATATTAGAACCAAGGATCGATTTCTTCAATAAGGCAGTACAGCCTGCCCTACTTCTCGGCAGGTGCCTGGGTCCCCCTTTTGAAATGATGGAACCCGGGTCCAGTACAGGACAGCCGGCTGCCTTATCAGATGCTCTGAACAGGAGACACATATACAGGTGCATCTCCAAAAATGTGAATATCATCAAAAAGTTAATTTATTTTAGTAATTAAATTCAAAAGTGAAACTCATATATTATATAGATTAATTACACACAAAGTGATATCTTTCAAGCATTTATTTATTTTAATTTTGATGAATATGGCTTACAGCTAGTGAAAACCCAAAATACAGTTTCTCTGAAAATTTGAATATTACACAAGACCAATAAAAAAAATTTTTTAATACAGAATGTTAGCGTACCTACAAATGTTAGCTTACATGTACAGTAGAGTATACACTCAATACTTGGTTGGGGCTCCTTTTCCATGAATTACTGCATCAATGCGGCGTGGCATGGAGGCGATCAGCCTGTGGCACTGCTGAGGTTATATGGTATCCCAGGTTGCTTTGATAGCGGCCTTCAGCTCATATGCATTGTTGGGTCTGGTGTCTCTCATCTTTCTCTTGACAATACCCCACAGATTCTCTATGGGGTTTTGGTCAGACGAGTTTTCTGGCCAATCAAGCACAGTGATACCATGATCATTAAACCAGGTATTGGTACTTTTGGCAGTGTGGGCAGGTGCCCAGTCCTGCTGGATAATGAAATCAACATCTCCATAAAGCTGGTCAGCAGAGGGAAGCATGAAGTGCTCTAGAATTTCCTGGTAGATGGCTGCGCTTACTTTGGACTTGATAAAACACAGTGGACCAACACCAACAGATAAAATGGCTTGCCAAATCATCACTGACTGTGGTAACATCACACTGGACCTCATGCAACTTGGATTCTGTGCCTCTCCACTCTTTCTCCAGACTCTGGGACCTTGATTCCCAAATGAAATGCAAAATTTACTTTCATCCGAAAAGAGGACTTTGGACCACTAAGCAAAAGTCCAGTAATTTTTCTCCTTAGCCCAGGTAAGTCACTTCTGATGTCTCTGGTTCAGGAGCGGCTTGAAACAAGGAATGTGACAGTTGTAGCCCATGTCCTGGATACGTTTGTGTGTGGTGGCTAGTGAAGCACTGACACCAGCTGTAGTCCACTCCTTGTGAATCTCCCAAAATTCTTGCATGGACTTTGCTTCACAATCCTCTGAAGACTGCGTTTATCCCTGTTGCTTGTGCACCCTTTTCAACCACACTTTTTCCTTCCACTCAACTTTCCATTAATATGCTTGGATACAGCACTCTGTGAACAGCCAGCTTCTTTAGCAATGACCTTTTGTGACTTACCCTTCTTGTGGAGGGTGTCAATGACTGTCTCCTGGAAAACTGTCAAGTCAGCAGTCTTCCCCATGACTGTGTAACCTACTGAACCAGACTGAGAGTCCATTTAAAGGATCAGGAAACCTTTACAGGTGTTTTGAGTTAAGAAGCTGATTAGAGTGTGACACCATGGGGTTTATTTACCAAAGGCAAATCTACTTTGCACTACAAGTGCACTGCAAGTGGAAAGTGCACGTGAAATTGCACTGAAAGTGCGCTTGGAAGTGCAGTCGCTGTAGATCTGAGGGGGACATGCAGGAAAAAAAAAAAGCATTTTTAGCTTGAACATGATTGAATATTAAACTCAGCAGAGCTTCCCATCATTTCAGATCTACCCCTCAGATTTACAGGCACACAGGGGTATTGGTATCAGGATGAGCGGGGACCCTGTCAGGCTTTCAGCGCAATTTCAAGTGCACTTTGCACTTGCAGTGCACTTGTAGTGCAAAGTGGATTTGCCTTTAGTAAATAACCCCCCATGAGTCTACAATATTTGCCTTTAGTAAATAACCCCCCATGAGTCTACAATATTTAGCAAATTTCTAATTTACTGAGATACTGAATTTGGGTTTTTTACTAGCTGTAAGCCATAATGTGGACAGTGCATACATGTCACCTAGGTTTCCCAATGTGAATGGGCTCTAGTATGGAGCAAAACAAACGTTAATGTATTGACAGATCTTTGTTCTGGTCTGGGCCCTGAATCCTGAGTCCTACGTCCGAAGGCTCTGTAGAGCTCTGGTTGGGATAATCCTTCCAGTCCTAGTCCCACATCTTACCTGACCTCAACGCTGTATCCTGGCCTAGGCCAACAAGGCCCAGGCCTAGGGCAGCACTTTGCAGGGGGGCAGCACGGAAAGAGTCCCCGCCGGCTTGCGCTACACTGTTAGTGTAACACAAGCTGCTTTTAAATTTGAATGTCCTATTATCCTGGACCACAAACCTTCCTCACTGTGCTATATGTTTTCTGCTGCATCATTGGCATGGTTATATCTTCCTAGTCCTCTCCATAAAATTATCAGAAATTTGTGCTTAAAGTAGAACTATAGGCAACACTTTTTCTTTTCACTTTGGATAGAGTAAGGGAGGGTTATAGCCCCTGTCAGTTAATTTTTTACCATCCCTGTCCCATTGCAGAGATTTACCTTCACTTCCTGCCCCATAGCCAAACAGGAAGTGAGAAGAAATCTATGCGAATTAAGGGAATCCAATGCCGCACCCGGCCCTAAGAACTAGTGTCCCCACTCGAAAAGGGGTGGGTCTTAAACAGAAAGGGGTGTGGCCTTGACAGGAAGGGGTGGTTCATATTTAAATTAGGGGGTGCACGAGTATAGTCAGGCCTAGGGCAGCACAAAACCTAAATACACTACTGCCTGACCTCACTAATTAGTCCCAGCTGGCCCCAGGGCTTTTTGGATCTCAGCTGACAGATGATAGAGGCTCACTTTCACTCTCTCTGCTGTGAGAGCCTGACTACTGACAGGACACTAAAAGGTACCAGAGCTGCCTGTCTTCTATGAGGAACCTAATAGGGGCATGCCTTCCTCAAAAATGTGTCAGGCTGTAGAAACGGAGCTCTCCCTGCACTGCATTGGTTAAATTCTTGTTTATATCCAGGGTACTAGTAACAAGGACTTTTCCTTGGTTCCCCAACAGATGGAACTCAAATCTTCTCTCTGTCGCTGCGGGCTCTGAGGTGTTCTGTACAATACATGGATACATGGATATTGATCCCTGCACCTTAGAGTAGAGGTTGTAGGGGCTAGTCAAAGCATTGATGGAGCTTGTGGGAGAGAGGGATTAGGCAAGTTAAAGTCTTTTTTTTATTATTGTATTGGTACCCTCTTTTTTTGTACTGGTACTCTAAGCATACATGAGCATTTAAACCTTTTCTTTTCTCCGGAGTTCAGCATACAGCCTTCACTACTCCATCCAAAGCTTAATAAAAAATGTTTTAGCTATACTGTACATACACTTCAACTGACTTGATGAAGCTCCATAGTTTAACCACTTAAGCCCCGGACCAATATGCAGCATAAAGACCAGGCCCCTTTTTGCTATTCGGCACTGCGTCGCTTTAACTGACAATTGCGCGGTCGTGCGACGTGGCTCCCAAACAAAATTGACAACCTTTTTTTTCCCACAAATAGAGCTTTCTTTTGGTGGTATTTGATCACCTCTGCGTTTTTTTTTTTGCGCTATAAACAAAAATAGAGCGAAAATTTTGAAAAAAATGCTATATTTTTTACTTTTTGCTATAATAAATATCCCCCAAAAATATATAAAAAAGGCATTTTTTTTCCTCAGATTAGGCCGATACGTATTCTTCTACATATTTTTGGTAAAAAAAAATCGCAATCTGCGTTTATTGATTGGTTTGCGCAAAAGTTATAGCGTTTACAAAATAGGGGATAGTTTTATGGCTTTTTTATACATTTTTTTTTTTTACTTGTAATGGCGGCGATCAGTGATTTTTTTCATGACTGCGACATTACGGCGGACACATCGGACACTTTTGACACATTTTTGGGACCATTGTCATTTTCACAGCGATCAGTGCTATAAAAATGCACTGGTTACTGTGAAAATGACACTGGCAGTGAAGGGGTTAACCACTAGGTGCCGCTAAAGGGGTTAAGTGTGCCCTGATGAGTGTTACTAACTGAGGGGGGGTTGGGCTCTGTGTCACATGACACCGATCTCCGCTCCGAGTACACGGAGCCGAGATCGGTGTCATTGTCACTAGGCAGAGCAGGGAGATGCTTGTTTACACAAGCATCTCCCTGCTATATGCCTCCGTGAGACGATCGCGGGTATCCCCATGGCGATCGAGTCCGCGGGACCCGCAGTCTGACTCACGGGGAAGGCAGCAGGGTCGCGAGCGCGCCACCGGCGGCGCACGCGCGACCCCGACGTGGGGCAGTTAAAGGAGACTTACAGGTACGTTGATGTGCCTGTACGAGCCATTCTGACAGGAAGGGGTCCTTAAAGGGGTTGTAAAGGTTTGTTTTTTATTTTCTAAATAGGTTCCTTTAAGCTAGTGCATTGTTGGTTCACTTACCTTTTCCTTCTATTTACCTTCTAAATTATTTTTTTCTTTGTTTTCTTTGTCTGAATTTCTCACTTCCTGTTCCTCCTCAGTAAGCTGTTCAGTAAGCTGTTCTGGCTGACTCCACACCACTCGGATGATGGTGTGAAGTTTACTGAGGAGAAACAGGAAGTGAGAAATTCAGACAAAGAAAAAAAACATTTAGAAGGTAAATCAAAGGAAAAGGTAAGTGAACCAACAATGCACTAGCTTAAAGGAACCTATTTAGAAAATAAAAAACGAACCTTTACAACCCCTTTAAGTGGTTAACATAATATGGAAAGTGCCCAAAATCTCTAAAAACAATAATCCAGTTCCATTAACAGATTTGGATTAACTTGCATTTTCCAAAAATCTAATCAGTGTTCCCGTCGGTTATTATTTTTCTTTAATCTGGGCTTTTCGACATTTTGATCCATGCAATCAGTTATTTACACAAAGCTATGCCTTTTTCCTTGTGAATGTGAACCTTGTTTATAAACTTTTCGGCAATCATAATTTTAATAGAGGATTTTGGAACAACTCTTCCATTTCTGGCCACGGTCACATAAACATTAGCGGAGTTGATGACAATACCGCAAACACAGTTTTGTAAGCAACATCAGAAACCAGAAAGTTGCAAGTTTACTAACAATCGTTCAGCTTTGCATACCAGAAGGCAGTGAGAAATACGGTATATTGTAAACATTATCTTAGAGCATCCAGTTCAGTCTGCTGCTTGCTAACTATGGGATTTGATTTTACAAGAGTGGTAGCTGCTAAATAATTCAATTTTTCTTCTCAGACCTCAAAGCAGTAATAAACCACAAAAACAAATATTGAGTATATTGCAATTTACTGATCCTTAAAAGATTATTGCAGGTTACCTGCCACTTTAAATAAGTCATTTGGGCCAGTTTGGACCGAATAAATCACTTGCATGCCAGAACAGACTGGCTCCTGCATAGACTGTAATATCCTGTAGTACAGGGGTAGGCAACCTCGGCCCTCCAGCTGTGGTGAAACTACAAGTCCCATGAGACATTGCAAGACCCTGACAATCACAGGCATGACTCCTAGAGGAAGAGGCATGATGGGATTTGTAGTTTCACCACAGCTGGAGTGCCGAGGTTGCCTACACCTGCTGTAGTAGCTTGTTCTAAACACAGTAAAAGCGGGGCTGTTATCCAGCAGGAGTACGAGAAACTTCCTCTCTGTTTCTCGATATAGAAAGATTTGGTTGTGTCATATCTCCGCCATTTAGGAGAAGCCTTGTATTTTTATCAATCAGTACAAGGCTATTTCTGACTGGCCGAAGTGGAGAGGCAGGCAGATGACATCATGTTCTCAACCTCGGCCAATTAGCAGATGCCTTGTGTTAATTGAAAAAAAAATACAAACGCTTCTTTTAAATGACGGATATGCAATACAACTCTCTCTATATTCAGAAATAGAGGGGAAGTATATTGTACTACTACCAGAAAACCGCGCTGCTTACTGTACGTTGGATAAGCTGCTACAGCATATTATTCCAGCCTATGCAGCAGCCAGTCTATTCTGGCATGCCAATGATTTGTTTGGTTCAAGCTGACCCCCCAAAAAATTTTTTTAAGTGCCAGCAAACCTGTAATTCTCTTTTAAATGCGGTGGCCGCGTTCGTTTTGTTTTTTTCTTTATTTTTACCTGGTGGTCCAGTCAGTAACACACTTCCTGTCTTAAGCCAGCCATACACAGATGGAAATTCAGCCAGGTCATCAGGGACCGGCTGAATTTTGATCCATGTACAACCATGGGCGTCCGCTCCATAGGGCAAGGGGGGGGGCGGTTGCCCCCCCTGTAATCGTAAGAGTGTTGAAGTGTTGAAGAGTGAAGACACCATTCAGCCACGGTCGCCTCCTGCACATCGGTGGGCCAGGGCCGCCGCCGATTGTCACTGTCATGTCACACGTCTCTCTGTCTGTCAGTGTGTTGCATTTACTATCACGCTCCACTCCTGCCCCTGTTTGCCGGCGCCAGCCAATAAATGATCATTGTGCTGCCACGACTAAGTAAGTCCCCCTAAGTTTACAGCTCCGCCCGGCGCCTGTCCTGGCGGCGTGACGTCACTCACGGCGGGAGGGGATTATCATGGGAGGAGCGTAGAGAGCTGCCTGCTGCACCAAGAGGAGCCAGCGGCTCCGAGGAGGAACCAACCAACATCTCCATTACAATTTCAGACAGCACAGCTGCACCACAGTCAGTAGTGTCACTTTCTATCGCAAGTAAGCACTAAACTAAATGAAGCTGATGGCATGCCATACGGAATGCAGTCTGAAGATTATTAACTGTGACTGTCTGTCTGTGATTTTTTTAATATGCAGCATGGCGGCGGGGGGAAAATGTCCTGCACTGGTCATAGTAACTCATGTATTAATGTCCTGCACTGGTCATAGTAACTAATGTATTAATGTGACAATCAGGGATGAGCCGAACACCCCCCCTGTTCGGTTCGCACCAGAACCTGCGAACAGACAAAATGTTCGTGTGAACTTTAGAACCCTATTAAATACAATGGACTCGAACGTTCGAAATCTAAAGTGCTAATTATAAAGGCTAATATGCAAGTTATTGTCCTAAAAAGTGTTTGGGGACCTGGGTCCTGCCCCAGGGGACATGTATCAATGCAAAAAGAAGTTTTAAAAACGGCCGTTTTTTCGGGAGCAGTGATTTTAATAATGCTTAAAATGAAAAAATAAAAGTGAAATATTCCTCTAAATTTCGTACCTGGGGGGTGTGTATGATATGCATGTAAAGTGGCGCATGTTTCCCGTGCTTAGAACTGTCCCTGCAAAAAATGTCATTTTTTAAGGAAAAAAAGTCATTTAAAACTCACTCGCGGCTAATAATGAATTGTCGGCTTTTATCAATACATACAAAAGTCTCTATAGACTCTATACATGTATTACGCAGTGAAAGAAGTTCCCCATCAGGTCCGCCCCCTCGGTATGTCGGACCCCGCCTACGTCATTGGCCTGAGCGGGAAACTTCCTTCACTGTGTAAATTTAAATTACACAGTGAAGGAAGTTCCCCGCTCAGGCCAATGACGTAGGCGGGTCCGACATACCGAGGGGGCGGACCTGATGGGGAACTTCTCTCATTGTGGTAATACATGTATAGACCCGCCCCTTGTCATGTTCCGCATCTGGTCCGCTGAGCGGACCTGATGGGGAACTTTAGAAGGGGCGGGTCTATACATTTTAAAACACTGAGGAGGAAGTTCCCCATCAGGTCCGCTCAGGCAAAACCAATGACGGACAGCGCTGGACATCGGGATCGCCGCGGGACACTGGATTTCACCGCTGGAATGTTTTTTTTTTAATTTATTAATTTTTTTAATAAAGGACTTTTTCAAGGTGTTTGTGTGTTTTTTTTGACATTTTTTTACGCTTTCTTCGTGAAATGGTAGGGGTACAATGTACCCCTTACCAATTCACATGGGGGGGGCCGGGATCTGGGGTCCCCTTTGTTAAAGGGGTCTTCCAGATTCCGATAAGCCCCCTGCCCACAGACCCCCACAACCACCGGGCAAGGGTTGTGGGGATGAGGCCCTTGTCCCCATCAACATGGGGACATCCTCCCCATGTTGAGGGCATGTGGCCTGGTACAGTTCAGGAGGGAGGGGGGCCGCTCTCTCGTCCCCCCCTCTTCCCCTGCGGCCGGCCAGGTTGCGTGCTCGGATAAGGGTCTGGTATGGATTTTTGGGGGGACTCCACGCCATTTTTTTTACATTTGCGGCGGGGTTCCCCTTAATATCCATTCCAGACCTAAAGGGCCTGGTAATTGAATTCTGGGGGACCCCCACGCTTTTTTTTATTTTTTATCAATGACTTTTGTATGTATTGATAAAAGCCGACAATTCATTATTAGCCGCGAGTGAGTTTTAAATGACTTTTTTTCCTTCAAAAATGACATTTTTTGCAGGGACAGTTTTAAGCACGGGAAACATGCGCCACTTTACATGCATATCATACACACCCCCCAGGTACGAAATTTAAAGGAATATTTCACTTTTATTGTTTCACTTTAAGCATTATTAAAATCACTGCTCCCGAAAAAACGGCCGTTTTTAAAACTTCTTTTTGCATTGATACATGTCCCCTGCGGCAGGACCTGGGTCCCCAAACACTTTTTATGACAATAACTTGCATATAAGCCTTTATAATTAGCACTTTAGATTTCTCCCATAGACTTTTAGAATTTGCCGCGAACACCCCAATTTGTTCGCTGTTCGGCGAACGGGCGAACAGGCAATGTTCGACTCGAACATGAGTTCGACTCGAACTCGAAGCTCATCCCTAGTGACAATGATGCCCCCCCTGAAAAAAGTTCAGCGGACGCCCATGTGTACAACCACCCTGTCTGGATTTTCCCAAACGATCAGCGCCACCAGCTATAGCCGACAACACTGATCATCATGCTCTGATGGCGGGTAAAGGTCCCTGCCAGTAGAATACAATAGCACAGCGGGAAGGATCCACTCATCCACATCAGATGTGTGGATGTGGGTTGAACACTGGTTGAACAAAACAAAATGTATAATGTATGGTCTGCCTTAGGGTGTCTCCACTCTGGATGAAGGAACAATGAGGCCACCTTTGCACAGCAGCATTGCCAATCTGGGGAGAGGGTAGTGCTAGACTAGTAGATTTAGATTGAGGCCCGGCTGTTGATCGTAGGTGACAGGTAGATAGCATCTCTTGGCTGCCAAGTCTGACCCCTGGAGAGGAGGGGTGGCGGGAGCAGCACTTATTGGAACCAATGCGCTGTATTTTCCTCCCTGCAGCAGCTGAATGCCAGCTATGCCCGCTTCTACTTCTCTTCCTCCCGCTGGCATTCAGCAGCTGCAGGGAAGAAAATATAGCCCATCGGTTTCACAAACAATGAAGAGCAAGGGGCTGATAACTGTGTCATTTACCGCCCCCCTTCGTTTCTGGATGAACACAGTGAGTGATCGGTACTGATCGCTGCTTTGTCTATTCATAACTGAAGCATAGTAAACTTCTCAGCACAGAACATTTCCTATTCATTCACTGTCCAGGGCAACTGATAGTGCAGAAAAGGGTACTGGGGAATCTGTTCTCAGTCCCTTTCTCTGTTTCAAACATGAGACATCAGGGGTCTGTTCAGCCCCAACAGGGCTCCTAAAAATGCAAAAAATTAATAAAAATCAATAATATTGTAAAAAATTATAAAATTAAATGATACAAATAAAAAAAACTACTGGCACCGTCCACTGTCCTACTAACACAAACCTTTGCATTACTGACACCATCTTCACTGCTCTACTGACAGTCCTGATATAGACTAACAAATTAAAGCTGAACTCTACTTTATAGGCAGTTATAGCAGCAGCAGTTTCTTTCCTTTTGGAGTAATGTTTTCTCATAAATGAATAAAAACTGATCATTGTAAGCATCTGTCAGTGGTAAATGGTTTATCTCAAGCCTGCAATTGCTATTTTTGCTTAACAGCTTGGTCTGTTAAAGGAGTTTAAAAAAAAAGACTTACAGGCAGGATCACCAGGTAAATGTAAGGAAAAAAACACCTGAGAGAGAAAATGAATGCAGCCAACACACCTAATGCGGCGTACACACGATCGTTTTTCATGCCATTTTTTAAACCAACGTTTTTCTCGTCGTTTTTTTTCATGTTTCCTCTCAAACCTGTCTTGCGTACACACGATCATTTTAAAAAACGTTCAAGCAAAGCGCAGTGACGTACAACACGTACAACGGCACTATAAAGGGGAAGTTCCGTTCGGATGGTGCCACCCTTCATGTTAGTAACGTTTGTTGAGCGACGATTCGCGCTTTTCAGCCTCCTGCTTTTCAGTCCATTACAGCGTGACGAATGTGCTATCTCCATTACAAATGCTAGTTTTACCAGAACGTGCGCTCCCGTCTCATACTTGATTCTGAGCATGCGCGTTTTTTTTCACCTCGTCAAAGCATACACACTATCGTTTTTCACGTCTTTAAAAAAAACTACATGAAAAACGACGTGAAAAAATAGAGCATGTTCGAAATTTTTAATGGTCGTTTTTCACGTCGTTAAAAATGCTCTGGAGCATTCACACGATCGGTTTTAATGCCCATTTTTAACGGCATGAAAAACGATCGTGTGTATGGGGCATAAGAATTGGTGAACTGCAATATATCATTTTTTGTTGTTTAACCACTTCAGCCCCAGAAGATTTTACCCCCTTCCTGATCAGAGCACTTTTTACAATTTGGCACTGCGTCCCTTTAACTGACAATTGCGCAGTCGTGTGGCGCTGTACCAAAACAAAATTTACGTCCTTTTTTTCCCACAAATAGAGCTTTGTTTTGGTGGTATTCGATCACCAAACAAAAAAATGCGTAAATTAAAAAAAAAAAAAAAAACAATATCTCTTTAGCAGTTTAGGCCGATATGTATTCCTCATACATATTTTTGGAAAAAAAAATTGCAAAAAGCATAGGCATATATTGATTGGTTTGCGCAAAAGTTATAGCGCCTAATAACTATGGGAAAGATTTAAGGGATTTCTTTTTTTTACTAGTAGTGGCAGGGATCTGCGATTTTTAGCGGTACTGCGACAGACAGATCGGACACTTTTGACACATTTTTGGGACCATTGACATTTATGCAGCGCTCGATCAGTGCTATAAATATGTACTGATTACTGTATAAATGTCACTGGCAGGGAAGGGGCGATCAAGGGGTTAAATGTGTGTTCCCTAGGTGTGTGCTAATTGTGGTGGGAAAGGACTGACTAGGGGAGGAGAAATATTGTTGTTCCTCCTTAGTAGTAACAAACAATGTCTCCTCTCCCCTTCCCTGCCAGAACAGGGATTTGTGTCCCCATGCTGGCTCTCGTGCACGTGATCGCAACCGCCGGGCATGCGCATCAGGACCCCCTCTGGCGGGCTCTTAAAAGGTAACCCTGTACCCGTACGGTGTTTCGCGCAGCGGTGCCATTGTGCCTCAGTAAATGTGCGTGAGCTGGTCGGGAACCGGTTAAAGGCTAAGTTCACCTTTTGAAGCATGTTACACATTACATCCTCAGTTACCTGCACATCCCTCCTCAGCACCGACTGTCACTTTTCAAAAACGGCATGGCTGTGTGGGGCTCCGCCTGCACAGCAGCGTCATTCTTTTGCAGCATTCTGTGAATAAATAAACTACAAGTCCCACCTCCCACTGTGGCAGACAGCTTGTAATTGTCAAGAAACTGCAAGGAAGTCTGGTGGCTGTGATATAGAAGCAGGTCCATTAAAAGGAATTGCCATGGTAACCTGGTAGCATGCTATCCAAACCTTGTTTTGATTTAATGGTTGTGGCTTCCTCTCGGCCCTCCACCAGTTACCGTTAGGTCACTTCCGGTCTGCCGTGACATAATTTCCAATACGCAGGTCCGTGGCAGGCTACTGCTCCTCCTATCCATCCTTACCCCCCCCCCCCCCCCCCCCAGGCATATCATCCTTTGGATCATACACAAACTGTCCTCCCTGGCGTTCTCCTCAACCATGTGCTGGTATGCAACATATTTTTGCCCCCACCATTCAGGCTTATGCAAGCTTACCGTTTAAATTTATTTACCCTGCAAGGCTTACGATGCAGTTTTTTGAATTGCTATAAATGTTTTATTTTTGGAGCATTTGCACATATGGTCAATTTGTGTGACTTTACCACATAGAACAGTTATAGCAATACATTACAGTACTATCTTGTGGTCATTTTCATATAGCGCTCTGGTTTGTGTGTTTCTTCTCCTGGCCGCCAGCTCCCCTGCCCATGGCTGCCACTACCATGCTCAAAGAAGGGCACAAGATGGGAGGTGCAGCAGATCTGGATAGAGGGCAAGACTTTTCACATTAAGAAGCTGGTGATTGGTTGTTAGGCTGGAGTGGTCCAAGCAATCATTTACCCACCCGCCTTTGACATGAAAAGCCCCGCCCTTTGTCCAGACCTGCCATCTTGTGTGAGTAAGATAGGACAGTAAAAGGAGCGAGGGAAGTGCTGCGATGTGATGAAAGGGACAGGAGTCTGTAATATGGAGGCAGGACTATAATGTAAGGAGGGGGTAATTTGAAGGGATGACTGATGTAAAGAAGGGGGGGGGAGCCATGTAAAGAGGACTGTGGTGCAAGAATGGGCAGCTGTGCTGTAAAGGGGGTCTGTGCTGGAGCAGTCTGATGTAAAAGGGGTGGTCTAGGAAGGATGTAAAGTAGGAAGACTGATGTGAAAGATGAACTGAGGACACTGATGTAAGGGCTTGTTCACACTTGTGCAGAGATCTGTTTTTCTGTACTAGAAAAACATAGATCTCTGCAAAGGCACTAGAAAAACAATAGTTTTCTTTGAGTCATGTTCACACTGCAACAGTGTCTGAGTGCACTGCAGTGCAAATTGCATACCGCAAGCATTTTTCTGCAACAGACTGGAGCTCACCTGCAGGCTCTGTGGACAGTCTGTTTCTATGCACCGTAACAGAGCCGTGGTGCATAAAAATTAATAAAATGTAATTTTGACATTTCAATAAAGTTGAAAGAAAAAAAAAAGGGAGACAAAAAGTAAAAAAAGTTCCCACACAGTAGAACCCTGTATACTACGAAAAGGGGCAAGATGTTTGGGCCCTAAAAAGTGACCAGACCTCCATGAATTTTAATTCCCATGCTGTAGGGTTTGTCTACAGGAGCCTGACATTGCACTGGCCAGCCACTGATTGTTGGTACAAGACTTTGCAGGCAAAATTATAAATTTACTTTTTATTCCTGCAAAAATGTGTTACTCTTTCGTCCATGGACCGACACAGCTTCTCTATTGACAAAGTGGGTATTATCCGTTAATTAGGAGTGACTAGGCAGAAAACTTGTAAAAAGTGTTGCATCAGTTTTTTTCTGTATAGCAAGGAGTAGGACATGGCTCCCTTCGGGGCCCATTGGTCCGGGGGAAAAAAGATATTTTTTTGCTACATTTTTATTTATTTTTTTGTTTCCTGCGATCTTCGATCAATTGCCGACTGGGTGAGTGGCTGGATCCTCGATCCTTGTAGTCTCCCCAGTTTCGGCCATCGAACGTGTGCCGACCCTAGCTACGCGCTGGGTTTTCCACGGGTGGCCGGTGAGCATACGCTCCAGAGCCTGCATCGGACCGCTCAGCTTCGGCTGACCTTACAGCCGAGTCGCAGCAGCCTGGCCGGTGAGCTTACGCTCCAAGGCTTGCATCGGACAGCTCAGCTTCGGCTGACCTTACGGCCGAGTCGCAGCAGCCTGTCCGGTGAGCGTCGCACTCAAGGGCATACATATGATGGTCCCCTTGGGTCCAATCACAGCATGCCTGGCCAACAGTCACCTTCCGTGCGCGGACAATGATCTGTTTGGAATGTCTTCCAGCATGATACATGCAGGATAGATAAGTAAACTCCCCTGCCTTGGCTGGGTGATTTGGCTGGACATTCCTGGAGAGACCAAGTAAGTGGTTGTGGCCCTTTTCTTCCCTCTCTCCTTGCCCTTCCCTCCTCCCTGGGCTTCTAGTGCTGGGGGTCACCTAGGGGGTTCCACTGGAGCGGGGCTAGCTGTAACTAACATTTAAAAAGATGTAATTTCTGCTTACCTGTGTGTGTGTGTGCTTCTTCCCCCTCTATGCTGTCGGCGGCCATTTTGCAGTGGTCCATGCCAGGTTCGGCCTCTAGTGACTGCCCGGCGGCCATCTTCCTGTGGTTTCGGCACCATTTTCTTGTAGTTCCATACCCTCTGGCCTCTATCGACTGATCGGCGGCCATGTTTGTAATGATCCACGCTGTATGTATATATTGCCGTTCGGCGGCCATCTTTTTGTGGTCTACGGCTGCTTTGGCCTCTATCTTCGGCTCAGCAGCCATTTTCTTAGAGCCCACATTATCTTCCATACAGACGTTTGGCGGCCATTTTGCGAGAGTCTCTGGCCTCTAGGGTGCATTACACTGGCGCGAGAAATTCACACAGGAAGCACTGATAAAAGAAGCAGACTGACAGTATCACAGGCGCAGCTAGGCAGCATAGCAGTACCGATCCAAGGGTGGTGAGTCCTCTGGGTGACCCAGCATCTCTGCAGCACAGGAGGGTGGCCTATTGATATCTTGCCTGGAGCCCTGTGGGTGTCAGCGCGTGGTCAGCATGGCATCTGAGCCAGATGTCTTCTCCCCTGAAACACCAGATTTAGCAGCTGTTGCCCCTGAGGTGTCTATGAACGCTATGACGGCAATCCTAGAGGCGTTTGCTGCCAGGGTGGAAGCAGCACACGGGAATACAGGGGGTAGTAAACGCCCCCGTCCCCTGCAAGCTTCTGGGGATAATTCTGATGCAGAACCAGGTCCAGCTACGGCTCAGGGCCCAGATTCTGACGCATCAGAGACTGCAGACCGTGACCGGACAGTGAGGATGACTCCAAGTCCAGGTCAGTACGCGAGACGGCTTTGGTATCTGACCTTATTACTGCAGTGCGGGATACGCTAAAGTTGGAAAATACTCCGGTCCACTTTGGGTTTCATAAACCTGCCCGCACTGCTAAGGTGTTCCCTTGTGTGTCTTATTTTGATAAACTCTCACACAAGGAATGGGAGAACCCACTGAGGTTCTTTATAGCCCCAAAGAGGTTTGCGGTACGGTACCCCTTTGAGGAGAGTTTTCTGAAGAAATGGACCTATCCCCCTATAGTGGACCCTCCGGTGTCCAGACTTAATAGAGCCACCACAATTCCAGTAGAAGGGGCTCCTGTTTTCAAGGACCCTGTGGATAAGAAGGCTGAAGCACTCGCTCGCTACCTATACTCAGTGGTAGGCTCGGCAGTATGCCTGGCATTGGCGGGGGCCCTAGTGTCTCAGACACTTACTGAATGGGCAAGATTGCTACTCCAGGGTTTAAGGAGCGAGATGCTCCTCCTGATGAGATAACATTGGCCTACCAGTTGGTCCAGGGCCTTAGGTTTGTCTGCGAGTCAGACATGGATACTATTCCCCTGCTGTCAAAAGCTTTGGTTTATGCAGTAGCAATACGCCGCCTGATCTGGCTAAAGGGCTGGTCTGCGGACCAGACCTCCAAGAAAGCCCTGTTGGATCTGCCTTTTAGGGGCGACAGACATTTTGGGGCCTCTATGGATGACATCATCAAGGATGCCACAGGAGGTAAAAGCACTTTGCTTCCTCAAACTAGCAAGGGTAGAGGCCACGCCAAGGGCCCCCCTTTACTGCACGCAAGCAGTTTTTTCGTCCCCCTAGGGCGACAGGGAAAAGACCTCAGGCCGACAAGGCGCCTGCCCAAGAACAAAAGCGTCCTTGGTCCCGCAAACCCAACAAGCCTGCGGACAAATCTGCGTCCGCATGTAGGTCCGCCCCCACCCAGCTCTCGGGTGGGGGGATGTCTTCGCAAATTCGCGACTCAGTGGACAGCTTTAGTCTCCGACAGGTGGGTTTGCGAAGTAATCTCCTCAGGCTACAAGATTAGAATTTCTATCTTGTCCACCGGACAGATTCATGACCTCCAATCTCCAGCTACTACCGACCCGTCGGGAGGCCCTGTATGGGGCGGTCCAGGGTCTACTGGAACGCGGGGTAGTTATTCCAGTTCCAGAACAGGAACGGGGTCAGGGTTTTTACTCAAATCTGTTCATTGTGCCGAAGAAGGAGGGGGTTCGTCCAATCTTGGATCTCAGAGCCCTCAATTGCTTTGTGAAGGTACAAAGATTTCGGATGGAGACGGTTCGATCTGTAGTCACGGCTCTCCATCCGGGGGACTTTCTGGCCTCCTCGGACATCAAGGACGCATACCTGCATGTCCCCATATACTTCAGACACCAGAGGTTTCTGCGATTTGCTATCGGGAAGGACCACTACCAGTTTGTGGCCCTCCCGTTTGGCCTTGCCTCAGCACCCAGGACGTTCACCAAGGTGCTCGCTCTGATTCTGGCACTTCTAAAACAGCGGGGTATCGCTATCATGGGCTACTTGGACGACCTTCTACTGAAGGCCCCTTCAAGCTCAGAATTAGAGGTAAGCGTGTCCATTACCTGTCAGACTCTTCGAGACTGTGGTTGGATACTAAACACGAAAAAGTCAGTATTGGTGCCCACTCAACGCCTAGTGTACCTGGGGTTGATTCTGGATTCCTCAGAGGCAAAGGTATTCCTGCCTGTGGAGAAGTTGCAGACCCTCCGGGCTGTAGTACGGCAGCTGACTTCCAGGAATTGGTCGTCACTCCGTTTTTGCATGCGAGTGTTAGGCCTCATGGTAGCCTCCTTCGAGGCGGTCCCATATGCTCAATACCACACTCGAGTGTTACAGAAGGAAGTTCTGTCCAGATGGAACAGATGTCCATCATCTCTGGATTATCAAATTCGAGTGAGCCACCTAGTCAGGAGATCCCTTGTATGGTGGCTGACAGCACCGGCTCTAATGGCCGGGAAGTCATTTCTTCCGGTTTACTGGATAGTGATCACGACGGACGCCAGCCTTACAGGTTGGGGGGGGGGGGGGAGTCTGGGGTGTTCAGTCGGCGCAAGGTCGCTGGACCCCAGAGGAAGCCCTCCTGCCGATCAATGTCCTGGAAATCCGGGTGATCAGGCTGTGCCTCTTCAAATGGTCTCAGAGGCTGCAAGGGCTTCCAGTCAGGATCCAGTCAGACAACGCCACAGCAGTGGCATATGTCAATCATCAAAGAGGAACAAGAAGCTCAGCTGCAGCATCGGAGGTCGCTCGCATCCTGAAGTGGGCAGAGAGGAGCATACCGGCACTGTCGGATGTGTACATTCCGGGTGTGGAAAACTGGCAGGCGGACTACCTGAGCCGCCAGATGCTAGATCAGGGAGATTGGTCCTTACACCCGGAGGTGTTCCAACTCCTCTGCCAAAGATGGGGCACACCAGACGTAGATCTTCTGGCTTCCCGACTCAATCGGAAGGTATTGAGGTTTGTGGCCCGGTCAAGAGACCCATGGGCAGACGCAACGGACGCGTTGGTGGCATCGTGGGGTCAGTATCGGCTAATCTATGCCTTCCCTCCCTTAAGGCTTCTTCCTCTTCTGCTCCGCAGAGTGGAGGCAGAGGGAATTCCAATGATCCTAATCACTCCAGATTGGCCTCAGCGTCCTTGGTACGCCGATCTAGTACGTCTGGTAGCAGACGTCCCCTGGCGCCTACCACTATGGAAGGACCTGCTATCGCAAGGTCCCATACTCCATCCTGCTTTACGGTCACTGGCTTTAACGGCATGGCTGTTGAGAACCAGGTACTGAGAGACCGGGGCCTGTCAGATTCAGTAATCTCTACTATGAAAAGTGCTCGGAAACCGTCCTCTAGGAAGGTTTATCATCGCACTTGGAAGGCCTACATCTCCATGTGTGAGGAAATGAAATGGCATCCGCGTACTTATTTGGTTTCCAGAATCCTGCTGTTTTTATAGCATGGGGTGGACCAAAGGCTTGCCCTAAGTACGATTAAGCCACAGATATCTGGCCTGGCTGTCTTTTTTCAGCGACCCCTGGCGACTCACTCTCTCGTGAGTACATTTGTGCAGGGGGTTCGACATGTGGCCCCTCCGGTCCGTCCCCCGCTACCTCCGTGGGACTTGAACCTGTTCCTCTCGGTGCTTCAGAAGGCACCGTTTGAGAATATTAGAGATATTCCCCTGTTGACACTTTCTCAGAAAGTGGTCTTTTTGGTGGCTGTTACATAAGTTAGACGAGTCTCTGAGCTGGCAGCCTTGTCCTGCAAGGCTCCCTATTTGATTTTCCACAAGGATAAGGTGGTGCAGCAGCCGCAGCCTTCCTTTCTTCCGAAAGTCTTTTCGGCTTTTCATCTCAACGAAGACATTGTACTTCCATCCTTGTGTCCTCATCCGTCGAATCCTAAGGAGTCACCGTTGCATTCCTTAGACGTTGTCCGAGCTTTGAGAGTATACCTATCTGCTACTTCCCTGTTCCGGAAGTCAGACTCACTGTTTGTTTCGGTGGCTGGTCCAAGCAGTCTCGTCGGCCACCATCACTAGGTGGATCCGACAGATAGTAATCCAGGCTTACGCCTTAAAGTGTCAAGCGCCCCCCTTTCCGGTCACGGCGCATTCGACCAGGGAAATCGGTGCCTCTTGGGCTTTCCGACATCAAGCGTCTGTTTCCCAATTATGTAAAGCGGCGACTCGGTCGTCCGCTCACACTTTCACAAAATTCTACAAAGTTGATGTAGGTGCATCTTTGGATGCCTCTTTCGGCCGCAAGGTTTTGCAAGCGGCTGTTTAGAGTTGCAGCTCCTCCATTGGAGGAGCGCTGTTTTGTGTTTGGGGTGAAGTTTATTTTTATGCTGTTACCACCCCTCGTTTTTTTCTCTGACACTGCTTTGGGACATCCCACTTTGTCAATAGAGAAGCTGTGTCGGTCCATGGACGAAAGAGTAAATAGGATTTTTTATTCACCGTAAAATCCTTTTCTCTGAGTCCATGGACCGACACAGCACCCACCCCTCCTTTTAAGTTTTGTACTGCTTTTTGACGAACTGATCTGCGAGATGCAGACTGAGGTGATATACCCAGAGGGCCCGCCCCCTGGGCAGTACTGTAGAAGGTGTGATGCAACACTTTTTACAAGTCTTCTGCCTAGTTATTCCTAATTAACGGATAATACCCACTTTGTCAATAGAGAAGCTGTGTCTGTCCATGGACTCAGAGAAAAGGATTTTACGGTGAGTAAAAAAAAAATCCTATTTTCCACAAAAGGTGAACTTCCTTAATACTACTTTAAAAGGAAACCGGTCATTTTTTTTATATCATGGAGGTTAAAGCCCAACTTTAGCTCAAACTTTTTTTAAATTACAGTATGTCTCAACTGGGGTATTTGGTATGAGTCCTGTAAGATAGGGAGAGGTGGAGAAAAGTCTAACCGACCAACTCTTCCTTGGAGAATGCAGCTCTTATGCTATTACATAGCAAACTTTAGGAGACCATACCACCTGACCAGGTTTTGTTAAAAGCTTCTTCATATGTTTACTCAGGTCTACAAGAGTAGAGAGCTGCACCTAGATGTAAAGCAGAGTCATCATTCCTAGTGGTATTTGGCATGACAATGGACTCACCTTGGCATGGAGGCACAGCTACCTTTGAGAGTGATTGGAGACCGGAGGATTTAGGCTCCCTCATGTGAAACAAAGCGCAGATTGACCTTCCTGTTATAAGGGGTCACAAGGTGAGCAGCCAATTCTTTCTGTGGGAAGGTGTTGCATTCAGTTTGGGGCACTTGCATGATAGATCTGGACACACTCCTGCACAGCGGCAGAACTTTTCTGCTTCTTTCATTCATCCACAAGAATATTTTAGAGACACGGACTTTAATATTATTTTTGTTTTATGGTGAGTTTATTGAAGTTGTAATTCTTTTGGATGAATTTTTTTTTTTTTTTTTTTAACAAAGTTGGCATTTTAGGAGGTTTTTCCACATACAGCATAGGCATACTTACAACTACACTCCAAAACACATTCAGCTACTCCTGAGTATGGGGATACCACATATGTAAAACTTTAACAGCCTAGATGCATAAATGGGGCCCAAAATCCAAAGAGCACATTCAGCTGTTCCAGTGTCATTAATTGCACATCTATTTTCCTGACCAACCATCACATTTTGGAGGCCCTCGAGCACCAGGGCAGTGGAAACATCACCAAGATGACCCCATTTTAGAAAACACTCCAAGGTATTTTCTGAAAGTCATAGCGAGTCTTTTGAAAACGTAATTTTAATTGCCGAGAGATCTAAGCTTTATGAAAGCACTAATGGACATACTCCTTTTAAATGCAGACACATGCCGCTGACTAGCAATCAACATGATGATCTTTTAGTTGAAAGTTCTTTTTTTATTAACAGTTCTATTATTCTGGCAGGAGTATAGTGGACATGACCCTATCTTTGCCATGCATTGTAAAATAATTTTAAATAAGTGCACAATCTACTTACTAGAAATGCACCAAAAATTTCTGCGGTTTTGCTGATAAAGAAAAAAGGTGCGCTATATAATAAAAAAGAAAAAAAAGTACCAGTTACTTACCGGTAATGGTCTTTCTGGTAAGTCTTCCAGGACGGCACAATGAGAGATGACTAGTCCACCTGACAGGAAACAATCAAAGAGGTTAAAAACCCCACCCCTCCCTGTGCTCCTCAGTTTGTGAAAAAGTACTCCACACTAGTGCACGAGAGTGAAAACAACATACCACAACAACTATATATATATATTTAACCAGAGCGGTGGGAAGTAGGCCTGCCGTCCTGGAAGACTTACCAGAAAGACCATTACCGGTAAGTAACTGGTACTTTTCTCAAGACGTCTTCCAGGACGGCACAATGAGAGAGAAGCAAGTAATTTGCAGGCCTACCTTAGGGTGGGACGACCGCTTGCAGGACCTTCCTACCAAATGAGAGGTCCTGAGGCGACAGCAACTCCACTCTATAATGTTTCAAAAAAGTGTTCTGGCTTGACCATGTCGCAGCTTGGCAGATTTGTTCGACCGAAGCTCCGGCCCTTTCTGCCCAGGAGGTCGCCAGAGACCGAGTGGAATGTGCCTTAACCTTCGGGGCTGTCTTAGCAGCCTGGTCATAAGCTAGGGAGATTGCCTGTTTTATCCACCTAGCTATGGTTACTCTAGAAGCCTGTTGGCCCTTTTTCTGACCAGAAAAATAAATAAATAAGTGGCTGGATTTTCTGAAACCGCTAACTCTATCCAAATAAGAAAGTAGACATCGTCTGATATCCAAACAATGAAAGGAAGCCTCCCTTTCATTCTGGGGACTGGAACAAAAAGAAGGGAGTATTATTTCCTGTGTTCTATGAAATTTTGATACTACCTTGGGAAGGTACAGGGGGTCCTGCCTGAGAACAACCCTGTCCTCAAATAAACGAAAAAATGGCTCTTTAATTGACAGAGCCTGCATATCACCTACTCTTTTGGCTGTCGTTATCGCCAGCAGAAAGGTAAACTTAACTGTGAGAAGTTTAATAGAAATACTGTCTAAAGGCTCGAACGGAGCCTTAGTTAACTGTTCTAGAACCAAGGAGAGATCCCAGGGTGGAACCCTAGAGATCTGTACTGGAGACATTCTGTCCCTAGCTGACAAGAATCTTTTAATCAACGGGTCCTGGGACAATCTTCTGTCCAGGAAGTAAGATAAGGCTGCTACCTGAACTCTTAGTGTCTTGGTAGCCAGCCCCAGATCCACTCCATCCTGGAGAAATTCCAGAATGACCGAAGTTTCGTGTTGGGAAACCTCTCTCTGAACACCAGCGAGAGAAAACCCCCCACACCTTAGCATAAATCCGCCTGGTGACCTCCTTTCTACTAGAGAGGAGAGTGGTGATCACTCTCTCTGAACAGCCCTTCTCCCGCAGGTTCTGCCTTTCAAGCACCAGGCCGTCAGTTTGAAGAAGCTGGGCTCTGGGTGGAAGACCGGACCCTGAAGAAGAAGGTCTGACCGAACTGGTAGATGGAGAGGGGGAGCTACAGACCAGTTCTCCAGAGTGGGAAACCAGGCTCTCTTGGGCCACCAGGGGGTGACCAAAATGAGACAGCATTCTAAGAGGTCCAGCTTCTGCAGGATCCTCGGAATCAGACCCAGAGGGGGAAAGGCATAGGCCAGATGAAAACTCCACACCTGGGCCAGCGCATCCACTCCCTCTGAGCCCTATTCCCAGGTCAGGGAAAAGAACCTCTTTAGCTTTTTGTTTTCCCTGCGGGCGAAGAGGTCTATCTCCGGATTGCCGAACCGTTGGCACACCAGATCGAACACCTCTGTGTTCAACTCCCATTCTCCCTGGAGAATCGGGTGGCGACTTAAAAAGTCCGCCTCTACGTTGTGAACCCCTTTTATGTGAACCGCTGTGATAGAGGGAATCCGGAGCTCTGCCCAGCTCAGGATCTCCAGAGACAAAGCCAGAAGGGTACACGACCTGGTGCCTCCCTGATGGTTCAGGAATGCCACTGTGGTGGCATTGTCGGATAGAATCTGGACCTCTCGGCCCCTGACTCTCTCCTCGAAGGCCTTTAGAGCCTCCCGGACCGCCAACAATTCCCAGAGGTTTGAGGAGGCGCCCTTCTGACCTCGGTTCCAGGAACCCTGAGCTCGTCTAAGTGAGCCCCCCAACCCCAGCAAATTCTGAGGAAGGAGCCACCACCTCAGAGATTCCTTTGCTACAACTGGGATGGGGACCCTGTAGTCTAGGGATTCCCTTGATCCGTCCCAAGAGGATAGAAGGAATTCTTGGAGAGGTCTGGAGTGGAGCTGAGCCCACGGCACCGCTGGAATGCAAGAGGTCATTAGACCCAGCACCCGCATGATGCTTCTGAAGGAGGATTCCTCTGCCTCCAACATAGACCTGACCGTTCTCATAAGACCCTGGACCTTGTCCTGGGGTAAAACAAGTTTCCTTTCTAAGGAATCCACTAGGAATCCCAAGTAGACTTTCTTCTGTTCTGGGACCATCGAGGATTTTTCTTTGTTGATGATCCACCCCAGGCTTTCCAAGGTGCTCACGACCCTGGCCAGGTCTGCAAGAAGGAGCTCTCGACTGATTGTAGAGAAGCAGATCGTCGAGGTAGGGGACTACTGCTATACCCTGCAGGTGCAGGTAAGCAATCACCTCCGCCATGATCTTTGTAAAGACTCTTGGACTGGAGGACAGTCCGAAGGGAAGCGCAGCAAACTGCCAATGCTGCACTCCCTGGGCGGACGTGATTGCAAACCTGAGGAAGGCCTGATGTGCTGGGAATATCGGGACGTGTAGATAGGCGTCCTTTAGGTCCATGGTCACCATGAACACCCCCTCAGAAGAAGCTTCCTGAGAGTGTACACGCTCTCCATCCGAAACCTCTTGCGACGCAGATAAGCGTTCAAGGGTCTCAAGTTTATTATAAGCCGATGCTTCCCTGACGGCTTTGGAACAACGAAAACGTGGGAATAGACGCCCATACCTTGTTGTTCTGTAGGTACCGGGATAACTACTCCCTGCCTTTCCAGTTCTGAGACATTCTGTACCAGACCTGCAGCTTTTAAGGGGTCCCTGGGTAGATGTGTTACCAGAAACTTCGGGGGAGGGGAGTGAAGGAACTCTAGCTTGTAGCCCTCTTTTAAAATTTGGAGGACATGGGGGCTCTGAGATATGCTTTCCCATCTGGGGAGAAACTGGGAAAGCCTTACCCCTACCCTTACGTCACTTAGAGTTCTTGTCATTAGGCTTTTGGCTGGAGAAAAGGATACCTCCCTTCTGTTTGTCCTTGCCAGCACTCCACCTCCTAGTATTGACAGGTCTTTTGTCTGAAGACCGGTTCTTACCCTGGGGGCCTCAAAAAAATCTCCCTTTTTCCTTTAGGTTTGGTAGGAAATTTCTTACCCTTTTCGGTGGACCTGGACAGGGCTTGGTCAAGTCCTGTACCGAAAAGAAGGGAGCCCTCAAATGGGAGACCACATAAACGGGTCTTGGATGCACTATCACCATCCCAGGTTTTAACCCATACAGCTCTTCTAGCAGAGTATAAGAGGGCTCCAGTCTTTGCGGTGGTTCTTACGGTTTCTACCGCTGCGTCCGCTAGGTACGCCACCGCGCTACCTATTAGCTGCAACGACTCCAAGACTTCCTTGGATTTGGAAGTGCCTGAAACATGGTCCGTTAATTTTGAGATCCATGCATCTGCATTCCTGGCTACGCTTGCTGAAGCCAGCGCCGGGCTCATGGCTGCCACATTGGCTTCCCAGGACCTCCGCAAGGTGGTTTCAGCACGCATCTGATCTTTGAGGTTACCAGTATCCTCAAAGGAGAGGTCAGACTGTTTGGATACCTGGGCTAAGGAAGCATCCAATCTGGGTGTTTTGAAGAACCTATCTTCATCTTCCTCCTTAAAGGGGCACCTACGTTAACACGTTTTTGGTCTTAAAAGCTTCCTTTCAGGATCCTTCCATTCTTGAAGGATAATGTCCTTCAGTGCCTGGTGTACGGGGAAGGTTCTGGGTTGAGACTTGAACAAACCCCGATACATTCTATCCTGTGCGGAAACCTGTTCCGCAGGCTCCTGGATCTCCTCAGAAGCATAAATTGCCCCAAGGAGGCCCTCCATAGCATCGGCCGAGAAGATGTGCCTTCCTGGCCTGGAGCCCTCTTCCTCACTATCCACCAGACCCTCAGATACTTCGATCGGAGATATCTGAATCCTCCTCCGGCTCCGAACCCTGTGAAGGTAGGGATTTTAGAGGCTGCGGGCGTCTTAACCACCCTGGGAGTCAAAGAACTCTCCTGAGAGGAAGAGGCCCCCCCCCCACTTGTCTGAGGTTCTGGTTCCCTAGACCTGAGTGAGGATTGAAATTCCTTAAGCGTAGTCAGCATCTGGGTCTGGACAGACAGGAAGTCTTTTATGACCTAAGAGGTTTCTTTTCCAGCCAATTTCTGAATGCATTTAAAGCAGAAAGGTCTGGAGGCAACCTATCGTTGCAGTAGCCACATCTTTTGATGCGAGCTGGGGCTTTAGAGGGACGGCTGGTAGACCCCTGGGCAGGGACGTCCCCTCCTGCAGAAAAAACAAATATACACAGGGAATTTTTTTAGTACCAAACACCCCTGTGCAGAGCAAAAGGGGAAAGAGTCGGGGTACCTCCCCCATCATAACCCCTGCTGGCTGGGTAGGACTCACCTCCTGTGGCCTCCTCTGTAGCCTTGGCCGTACCCGGCCTTTCCCCATGCTCCGTCCGGGCTCGAACTGTGTCGCTAAGAGCAAACAGGAGGAATGGGCGCCTCTTTTCCTGGCATCTTTATAGTGGAAGCTGGCTGAAAATACGCTGGCCGTCACCATCTTGCCGTAGACCGGAAACCGGAAGTGGCGCGGTGACGTCATTCCGGGCGCTAGAGGAGGAAATCAATGAGTGCTCCAGGCCATGGGAAAATGGCGCCGCACATGCCTGAGCGGCGCCAATAGCCAGAACAGCGCTTCACCGCTGGGTTCACCACCGCATCTGCGGGAGACCTGCCAGCCCCCCCTCCGAAGTGGACACCCACCAGGTAGGGAAAAAAAAAAGAGGAAACATTTGGCCCCTGAAGCTTCCAGGTACCCTGTACCTTAGGGCTTCAGAAAACTCAGGGGGGTTCTTCAAGGCTATTCCTTCCCCCCTGAGCATGTTACAACAAAAGGGGGACCCCCCAGGAAGGATGAGCCCGTCCTGCTAGGTCCAGAGGCTTCCTAAGCGTTCGACCTAGGTCCCAGGGGGAGACCTCCAGCACCAGGTCTTTAGAAAATAACAATCAAAAACTGAGAAGCACAGAGAGGGGTGGGGTTTTTAACCTCTTTGATTGTGTTTCCTGTCAGGTGGACTAGTCATCTCTCATTGTGCCGTCCTGGAAGACGTCTTGAGAAAAAGATTTTACTGTGCTCGTGGTCATCTGACTCAAAAACCACATCAAAAAACGTAACAGGTGCGTTATCGATTTGTTTTTGCTGCATTTTCAATGCATTTCAAAGGGGAGATGCGTGTTTTTTTTTTTTTTTAAGCCTCACTAGATGAGGAGCAAATTCAGCACCGCATCTAAATCTCAACCTATCCATGCAAACTGATTGTGAAATGCATGTTAAGTTATTGACACCCTGCAATCGGTTTGCAAAATGCAGAGCGGTCCGATTCTGGTGTGGACAAAATAAGGGTCCTGCACCAGTTTGGTGCAAATGCGGTGCGATTTGAGCCATAAAAATCCATAGCTCAAATCGCACCTGAGACACCGCATGTAATTCGCACAGGAATTACATGTGGTGTCTCGCACCGCAGCAGTGTGAACCTAGGCTAACCGACCAAAAAATGCAGCAACTAAGATTTACCACCACAAGGGAAGCACAACGGACCAGTGTGAAGACATACATAGAATTTAAAGGGATGCATTTTTCTTCTGCTAAAATTCATAAAAAAAAAAAATCATGATGTTAAAACTGTCCTTTTCGGCCAAGTGCACACTGCATTTTCAGTACCAAAATGTTCATTCGGTGCACCTCTACTACTTACTATACACATTACTGAAAACACAAGCAACACTAATAGTAATGCAAAACTGCTTTATTTCTAGCAGTTTATACAGCACATTTTAATAAATATTGTTCCCACAGTTTTAACAAATCTTTATGACAAGGAAAGAAAAATCCCTGATGCATCACATTGAAGCCAACGGAGTTCAAATTTAACATGGAATCATTTCTTCTGAGGAAGTGAAGCTTTGCCGATTTCAAATAAACTATAACCAGTTCCTGAAAAACAAAAAGGTGATAAAAGTAAAGCTAAATGTTCATTTAAGTGTAAGAAGCTACAACAGATTCGCTTTTTTTCAAATCCAAAGTGTAGGAGCAAACCACAAATAAAGTACAGAGACCAAGTGGTACTCCCAACACCTGCACCTTTTTCCACAGGTCCATATTTAGTCCTGCCCACTTTTTGGTGAACTCCATTTTGCTGCTTAAATTTCAAAACGTCCTGGCAGGCAGTACATTGTCGTTATAATATATGCTGTGATTGTATAACTTAATCACTAGGTGGCAGTATTCAACTTGGTTTTATTACAGTGTCTAAAATCAAACCAATCTTCTTGGTTTATTCAAAGGCCAAGTTCACCTTTAGGCCCGGTTCACACTGGTGCGATGCGAGAACCCTGCAAATCCACTGCAGATTCCCGCATCGCACCAGATTCGCACGGTAGTTCACACTGCCATATGAGAACTGCTGGGGAGTGTCATACAATGTTAATGACACCCCCAGTTCAGCTCGCATATTGCACTGCGAACTGACAGTTCAGACATGAGTGAACACCCATGCGATCCAATTCTGGTCCGAAAAAAAAAAAAAAAAAAAAAGGGTCCTGTGCGCGTTTGGACCGAATGCAGTGCGATATCAGCCATACTATCTGTATGACTGAAATCGCATCGCACAGACATCGCATTTGAAGTGAACAGCAGTGCGCTGCGAATCACATGCAATGTCTGGCATCGCAGCAGTGTGAACCCGGGCCTTACAATAAAAATCTCCCATGCATTTAAGCAATTGCATTAGAATAAATACGGCTGCTGCTTAATTTTAATCCCTTGTGGTATAAAGTGAACGTTGCACTTTGCCCCACTCTGATCTGCGTTATGACTGCTGAGCAACATGGACAGACAGCTTTCCCACCTCCCACAGTTTTCTGCCCATGGTACCAACAAGGGGGTCAATAATGTAGCTAGATGTGAGGGACATCGCTCATCTCTGGCAGCGGGGGGGGGCACTCGAGACCAGCATGGTCATACAGAAAAAAATGGTGGGTTCAGTCAGCGCAAAAGAAAAAAAAAAAAAGTGAAAATTCTGGGGTTCCATATTTTCACAGCATGGTCATTTGCCACATCACAGTGAGGGACGCTTGTCAGCATACATCTCCTTGTGTGCTCTTGAATTGCAAGAAATTTCAGGGGCCTTGAAATTTCATGGGCATTGACAAGTGGTGAAGCATGTGGGACATTACAGAGCTGCAATCAAACAGTAAGTCTGATTTATTGCCATGTCTTCGAGGGATATAGGAGAGCTCTGACTTACTATCAGTTTCACATGAGGGAGGAGAGAAGTAGCTCATTGAGACGACTACATAGAAAACGGCTTTGAGTTTTTGCCCAAGGCTGGGTTTACACGTGTGAATTGAATGTGGTTTTCCCCGCATGACATGCGAGCTTGACGGGTTCTCAGTGGAGAGAGTTCACTCATACCTGGGGCAGCCGTGGCTCGCATGCCAAAAGGGTCCTGTGCTTGTTTGGGTCCGGTTGAGGTGCAAATTCAGGCAAAAAAAAATATTCTGACCCGATTCGCACCCGAACTGTTGAACAGGAACACACCGGACCCCATGCTGGGAACCACGGCAGCACCTATGTGAACCCGGCCTAAACCTTTGCTGCCCAAGGACCACTGCAGTAGTAGGTTATGCTAAATCATCTAAAAGCTGGCCATACACGGAGATTGCTCTTGTACAGCCCAATGGAACAAGCAAGATCAGTCAAAGCCCCCTCTCCACACAAAACAGCATTGATGGACAAATCTTCCCCTGCCAGCTGGCAATTGTGGCTTTCAGAATATTTGGCCAGTAACTGCATCTATTCAGGTGTGGTTCAGCCAAAATTGTTCACCTGGCTCCACCCACAGAAGGAATTTAGTCCAATTCAGTAGAAATCAACTAAAATTTAAATAGAGGTCTTTAAAGAAATTTGCCTGCAGAAAGCACTTGAATGTGATTTTCATATATGCGACTTGGTGCATGTTAGTATATTGCCTCGCAGCTGTGCAACACAATTACTTGATCAGAGGCACAATACTCCGAATAAGAAACAAAGAGGGGGGGGGTGCCTTCAGTGTTAGCCGCAACTTCCACAATAGGAACACCCACAAAGTAGACTAATGCCTGGGGACGAATTACAGTTGGAGCCCTTTTAACCCCCGCTAGAGGCCGAAAAGGGGATAAAAGCGCCACTGCCCATTGATTTCAAGCACCTCAAAGAAACTGCTTGCAGGACTTTTGACGTCCTGCCAGTGCAGCGCTCCAGTGTGAAAACCCCCAGGCTTTCACATTGGAGTGACAGGAGAGGCGCTTTACAGGCGCCATTTTTAGTGCCTCAGTGTGAAAGGGGTCTCAGCATAAGCAGAAAATATTTTTCTTTTGTTGGGGCAACAATTCTGTGTGCAGCCCCTCAAAGTCTTTCAAAGTGCCTAGTTTGAGCAACTCTTCCCATCCTACCTAGATGCCAGTATGTGCCCAAGATTTGGCTCCTTCCCTCCAGCACTGCAAGAACTAGCACTTTGCTGGGTATAATCCTCACAAAAGGGCAGTGTACTCATCTCCCCAGGTTATTCATTTCTCAGCCTATAGGTTGATTTTCCCAGCTTAGCAATTGATGAAAATCAGTTTTCATCTTTTACAGGATTGCTCTGCAGCCAGCATGAGTGATCTATCAAGCACTAAATCCTAGTCCTGATTTACTCAGGGATATAGTGTCTCCTCTCCACCCAGAGGCCAATGACAACATGGCACATCTTGTGTTACAACAATTGAGGGTTTTGTAGAGCATTTCTCATCTATGTCACATTACTAACTTGAGCCTCTATTGATCCCTCCTCCTATACTGCAAATACTGAAATAGGAAGCCAGGTGACGTGACCTCTTGCATATTCCTTCCTATACAAAATTTGAGTGCAGGTTCACACTGACAGCGGGATTGAATTCAAGAGAGTTCAGCTGAACTTGCACAATTTCATTCCCGCATTTCAGTCCGACTTCGGGGGCGATTTCAGAGACATCTGTGCGGGTTCCTCAGACGTCTATACAAATCACACTCCAAAGTTGCCAAAAATAGTACAGAAACTACTTTTGGGAATCGTGGTAGGGCGTCGCAAATGGGGTATCGCACCGATTCGGATGGTGCCATTGCTGGCAATAGAAGCCGATTTGGCATGCGATTTGACATGTCAAATGGCATCAATGTAAACCTAGGCTCAAGGGAATTTCTCTCCTAAACCATTACCAAGGGATTATGAGTAATTTTTTTGTCCTCCGGTTTTAATGTACAGGTCTAGGTCTCAGAGGTGAATCAAGTAAATTATACATATACACTTTATATTAAAACTGCTTATAGTTACCAACAATCGTGAGCAGCATGGTCAATCTGTACAATAAGACATCACTGAGGCCTGCTTTTAGATGGACCGGAACACCATTATCTTCCTGTAAAAAGATAAAATGTAATAATTACATAAAAAAAATTACAAGTTCAATGTTGCTGCGATTGCTGCAAATCGCAATGCGTGATGCTGTTGCTCAAAACAAGCTCCTTTTTGAGTGACAAGCATTGTGATTTGCAGTGTGCTTGGTGTGCGTTTAACGGCATCATACAAAGGTCCCACAATTTTCCCCGATTTAGAATCGCAGGGGGAATTGTTACGATTCCGGCCACAATCGCACCATGCAATTCAGTTACAGTGCTGTTTAAAAAGTAGTGCATGCATTACTTTTGGTGCAGTGAGGTGCGATTTTAGCCTATTCAGGGCCGGTTCATACAATGCCCACACATGAATCGTACAGAAGCAGCGCGTTCCTGTGCGGTGTGATTTCAGCCTATTCATTTTAAATGGGATAAATTCACACCACACCAAAAGTAGTGCATGCAATACTTGCACTGAAACCGGATCGCATGGTACAACACTGGTTATTAAACATACACCTAAAAAGATGGAAAAAGTTCTGAAATGATTTAGCTTTGTCTCATTTTCCCCCCCCCCCCCCATCACAGAAACCTGACATTTTATATCCACTGTACATATACATTGCAGGATCAGGGGTGCAATGTCAGGCTTCTACTGACAAGCCCTGTAGCTTTCAGTTATACCTTCATAAGGGCCGTCTGATTGAAAGCTAAAAGGCTTGTGAATGAATTAGACACGCTCAGCGGCACCATTACAGTTCATGCAAAACTACAAGCAGTCGGCTGTAGTGGCTGATTATTTTTGAGGTGGATGTTTTATGTCATTCATTCACAGGAAACTGCATGAATGACATGGCCGTGTGGGAGCAGCCCCGCACCGCCATGCAGTTAAAAAAAATTGTGACAGTGGGTGCGGGGAGAAGATACTCTGTCCGCTGTCACAGGGAGGGGGGAATCAGGGGCAGAAGCTCAACATGTTATGGGTTCCACTCTAAATACACATGGAACATGTTCCAAAAGGTGAACTTGGCCTTCAAACTTCACTAAAAGATCAGCTTTTAAACACAGCAAAAGGGTGGTTGGACGGTCTACATGTATTACGGTGATACAGTAATACATTGGTTTGTGGTTTTGTGCTTATTTCACATACTTTGTGCTACAGTAAGGGTTGATGTACCCAAGGCTGCAGCACTCGAGTCAGACAGCTACTCACAAAAATCATAAAAACAACCCAAGCTCCTGGAGCAGCACTGTTAATTGGAGTGGTGTGTAGTAGGGCAGCCCTCAAATTTTCCACTCGCCTGCTGGCATTTTGCGAGTGGAAAATGGTTTCTGGTATGCGGGGGTTGATCGGGAGCCATTCTCCCATCGATCACCCTGGGGAAGAGAGCATAGTGGAAGAGAAAAGCCGCGGGATTACAGAGCGGATAGCACGCTGTTACAGCCGAGTTTACATTACAATTGCCTCCGCTCGTTGGTTACACAGCCCCGCCTCCTGACCCCGCACCTATATCAGATAAGACAGAACATGTCCCAGCATTGGACTGGCATTCTGTCTGATACAGGCGCGGGGTCAGGAGGCGGGGCTGTGTAACCACGAGCGGAGGCAATTGTAATGTAAACTCAGCTGTAACAGCTCGCTATCCACTAACTGTAATCCTGTGGCTTCTCTTCTATGCTCCGATCCTCTGCACAAGTGAGCAGAGGCCAAAGAGGTGGGCACAGGTGAGGCCGCACTGGTAAAGTTGTTAATATTTATTTTTGTAACTTAATTCTGCATAAAACCTTTAAGTGTCATTTCATGAGAAAATTTATGAGGGCGTGCTTAGGGGCGGTGTAGGGTAGGGATTGGTTGGGTTACCTGGTGGCGAGTAACCCTTAAGGCCTGGCTAGTAGCTCAGGACTTGACATTTTGAGCCCTGTAGTAGGGCATATTGGACCAATCACAACCACACTTGCTGCTTTGTGTGTGAGTGGCAAACTCTCCCAAGTGCTGCAAACAAGAGTATGACTGAATTACAGTTAAAAAAAAAAAAAAAAAAAAAAAAAAAGAAAAAGAAGGCTCAGTTGAGCTTTAAAGATAAATGTTGAGGCATTATTTCAAGATGTACCCACTATCCCTGACTTTTCCATGCATATTTGACAAGGTAATATTGTGAGAAGGCATGTAAAAAAAACATGTATATACCTGAAAGATCTTCTGCTTTTCTGCAACCCTGTTTTGCACTGACTTCCGAGTAGACGTAGTTAGGGATCTCTGGGAGATCTGACGGAAGGCCTGAAACAAAAAGCATGATACATGTATAAAGCACCAATCATTACGCCTCAACTTCTTCCAGAAACATATCAGTAAGTTGCCTGACGTGGTCAACATTCTCCAATCACTACTGCTCCCCAAGGACAGGCAGCGCTAACATTTTCTTACGTCATCCCTACCTGACTTAAGGACACTTACCTGTCTAGGGATAAACTATGTCTTCACCCAAGCAGATTCTTCAATCGGTTTCAGGGGCAGGCGCCAGCATCTCAAGTAAGGGAAACTGTCAATGAAGCCTTTCAACTTCATAGCCGGTTTCCTGCTGTGCCTTGTGAATGGTCCTGTAGTCTAGTGGGACCTGTGATGTGTCCCAGAATGCTACAAGGAAAGAGGAGGGCCGAACTTTTAGCTCAGATCACTGCAGCGCATCTGACCGAAAGTGGGAGCGGGTACCTGTCAAAACCAGGTACCTACTCCCCCTCCACCACAAACAGTGCCAAATGTGGCAGTAAGGAGAGAACTTCCCCTTGGGTGAAGTTCCACTTTAAGTCTCTTATCTCTCAGCTGCCTCCAAATCCTTTGCTTTTTTTCTGCTGTGATCCGACTTCTATTAAGAGAATAACTACAATCGTTCTCTGTGGTCCCACTGTATGTAGCCGCCCTCTGTTCCTCTCTCCTCAGATAGTATATGGGATTTGTAGTGTGCATAGAGCACTGTACATGACTGCAACTAATGTGTACTGCTCATTCTAAACAAAAGGGAAGGGGGAAAAGGAGAGGTTTGGGAGCAGAGGATGCTACAAGTGGGCAGAAAAAACACTGCAAGAAATGATTTTATGAAATATACATAACAGGACAAGAAAAGTGGGTGAGCATTGATTATTTTGGGAGAAGAAAGATGAGTCACTTTAAAGTCTGCAATCATAAAAAACAGATACATTTTTTTTTTTTAAAGCAATTAGTAAGTATTTGGATTTGACTTATTTTAGGCCTGTAAGAGAACTTTTGTAAAGCAGAGCTCAGGCTGGCGGACTGAGGAGGAGCCAACCAGGTATGCTGTACTGCAAGGAGCAGGCCAACAGTAGGAGAAAGCAGAGTGACAGAGATTAGGCTATCGGTGCGTTTAGTGAAACAGAACAGTTTAACTTCTTTGAACTAAAAGTACATAAATACTGTCCTATGCTGCTTTGTTTGAAGTTCAGTTCTATTATCACTGAATCCAGCTCTTACACAATCATTAACAGAATGCCTATTAAAAGTATATGCAATATATCTCTGCAATGAAATGACCTTGGAAAAACATCTCCACAATACTGGACAGGATTTTGCTCTAATTTGTTACCTTATAGAATCTGCAGAATAGGGACATACAGAAACATAAAAAAAAAAGGAGGAGGAATCCTCTTTGGATAAAAGTAGAGTCTATAAATCAATGCAGTAACATTACTGGGGAGAGCACAGGCTGCAAGGGCAAAGCAGTGACAGACATTACTACCCTGCCTGATGAATGTATATTCTACAGGAGGAGGATCATGCACAGCACCCATCTCAACCAGGGTTCCTGCATAGGATTCTACCCACTGGTCACCACTCTAAGGGGGAAGGGGGGGGGAGACATCTCAACCACCAATTCCATTATAAGGGAGGGGTAGGTGGTGTAGACATCTTAACCACCAATCACCACCTGTAAGGGGGGGGGGGGGGGTAGACATTTTAAAGGGGTTGTAAAGGTTCGTTTTTTATTTTCTAAATGGGTTCCTTTAAGCTAGTGCATTGTTGGTTCACTTACCTTTTCCTTCTAAACGTCTGAATTTCTCACTTCCTGTAAGCTTGCCCTTCTCATTCGAGCCGTTCTGGCTGGGGGTTAGTCAGTGTGCTCGCCCCCCTCCCTTGGGACTACATGAACATTCACAGCATCTTCCCGCGGGGATGTAGTCCCAAGGGAGGGGGTCAGCACGCTGACTAATCCCCAGCCAGAACGGCTCGGATGATAAGGGCAATCTTACAGGAAGTGAGAAATTCAGACGTTTAGAAGGGAAATCTAAGGAAAAGGTAAGTGAACCAACAATTGCACTAGCTTAAAAGGAACCTATTTAGAAAAAAAAAAAAAACCCTTTACAACCCCTTTAACCATAAATCAACCCTGTAAGAGGGGGGGCAGGACATCTTAACCCCCAATCACAGCTGTAAGGGGGGCCTCTTAGCCACCAATCACAGGTGTAAGGGGGGGAGACAGGTGACATCTTAACCAATCACAGGTGTAAGGGGGGGGAGACAGGTGACATCTTAACCAATCACCGCCGCTGTAAGGGGAGGGGGGGGTAACATCTTAACCAATCACCGCCGCTGTAAGGGGGGGGGGGGGTAACATCTTAACCAATCACCGCCGCTGTAAGGGGGGGGGGTAACATCTTAACCAATCACCGCCGCTGTAAGGGGGGGGGGTAACATCTTAACCAATCACCACCGCTGTAAGGGGGGGGGGGGTAACATCTTAACCAATCACCACCGCTGTAAGGGGGGGGGGTAACATCTTAACCAAACAACGCTGTAAGGGGGGGGGGTAACATCTTAACCAATCAACGCTGTAAGGGGGGGGGGTAACATCTTAACCAATCAACGCTGTAAGGGGGGAGTAACATCTTAACCAATCAACGCTGTAAGGGGGGGAGTAACATCTTAACCAATCAACGCTGTAAGGGGGGGGAGTAACATCTCAACCAATCACCGCTGTAAGGGGGGGGTGACATCTCAACCAATCACCGCTGTAAGGGGGGGGGGTGACATCTCAACCAATCACCGCTGTAAGGGGGGGTGGGTGACATCTCAACCAATCACCGCTGTAAGGGGGGGGGTGACATCTCAACCAATCACCGCTGTAAGGGGGGGGGGTGACATCTCAACCAATCACCGCTGTAAGGGGGGGGGGGGTGACATCTTAACCAATCACCGCTGTAAGGGGGGGGGAGGGGGGGGGGTGACATCTTAACCAACCACCGCTGTAAGGGCGGGGGTTACATCTTAACCAATCACCGCTGTAAGGGGGGGTGACATCTTAACCAATCACCGCTGTAAGGGGGGGGTGACATCTTAACCAATCACCGCTGTAAGGGGGGGGGTGACATCTTAACCAATCACCGCTGTAAGGGGGGGGTGACATCTTAACCAATCACCGCTGTAAGGGGGGGGTGACATCTTAACCAATCACCGCTGTAAGGGGGGGGTGACATCTTAACCAATCACCGCTGTAAGGGGGGGGTGACATCTTAACCAATCACCGCTGTAAGGGGGGGGTGACATCTTAACCAATCACCGCTGTAAGGGGGGGGGTGACATCTTAACCAATCACCGCTGTAAGGGGGGGGTGACATCTTAACCAATCACCGCTGTAAGGGGGGGGTGACATCTTAACCAATCACCGCTGTAAGGGGGGGGGTAACATCTTAACCAATCACCGCTGTAAGGGGGGGGTAACATCTTAACCAATCACCGCTGTAAGGGGGGGGGGGTAACATCTTAACCAATCACCGCTGTAAGGGGG